>CM054057.1:409025289-411604562 GCA_028641055.1 Alopecurus myosuroides | reverse complement strand
GGCTTCTAAAGGATCAATATCTACTACTTAAGGAATAGAGGATCTGCTTCCGAGGCTTACACGCCTCCGTTCTCAATCATGAGTAGGCAACATTGATAATTCATGTCACAACCACCGTCCATTCCTATGGTCTAGTAGATATATCTATCCTAGAGAAACCAGGATTCGTGAAATCCCTAACTTGAAAGTTTAGACAAAGAAAACAACGTTGCACTTCCTTACCAGAAAAGGGAGGGTGGGGTGGGGAAAGAAAATAAAATGCAGAATTCCTACTCATCACGTTTCATTTTTCCTTATAGCATTACAAAATAGTTTTCTAGACTCAACTGCGACCAGTAAAAAAGGGATCCTACAGGCAGACAAGCTCTGATACCATTTGTCGCACCCGGACTTCTAGACGATACTCACAGTCCGCTAAATAGTAGAACAAATGGCTTACGGGGCATACCGGCACCCGCATCTCAATATGAGCAGGCCAACACGTAAACGTGTAACAACCATTCTCTACTATCCATCGTCTGTGCAAACCATCCCATAGAAATCAGGACACTTCCGTTGGAGTACTTCATAACATACACACAGGGTACGTCAACGGCATTAGAACATCTGATATCACAACATATCTCTAAGACACAAAAGATTGAAATAAGTTGCAAATAGCTCACACTAAAGCAGAGATAGCAAATACAATCATCCAGAGGACACATGTCCCATCATATCATCATTACAACACAGCGGAAGCATTCAAAAGGTCTGAGTACAGACAAATCCAAATAGGCTTAAGAAGCCGGGAATGAAAAGGAAAACGGAGCCCATCCACGATGTCTCGGATCCTGCCCGGGTCCGCTATCTACTCGTCAGCAGCCTCGTCAAACTCCACGTAGTAGCCATCACGGGGATCCTCGTAAGGGTAGTCTGCGGAAACCACAACCCCAAAGGGGTCAGTACATAAACGTACTAGCAAGCAAGACTCACAGTTCACCAAAGTGTACCCCACAACATCAAGCACAGATGCTTTGGGTTCAATGGAAGAAAGGGGTGATACAAAAGATGCGGCAGCGGGCTGCACTAACCAACTACAGAACATACTACCACTTCCGGCTAACAGAAAGGAGGTAAGATAGCGTATCGGAACCAACTAACAACTAACTCCAACCAAACCCATCCTGGATCTCGCCCCTTATCCAAAGAAGCAATCCGAGGATAACTCACACAGTTGGATTAATGATGGTTCAAGTTATTGTGTCAATAAGACTATTACTAGTCAAGTTATTATTAGTTAGGTGTAAGTTGTTCTGAGTACTTGTTAGCCAGTACTTTCACCAAGTCATCCATAACCGCGGAAAACACGGCTTCTCGAGAAGATTTATCCCTGCAGGGGTGCACCAATTTGGCCGTACACGTAAGAATAACCCGCCAGATGGAATGCCTCCCACCAAGCGGGGCACTCAACACAACTCAACTCTTCTTCGCATCAAGCCCAAAGAACCCCGTGCAATTGAGCGCATGGCTAATCAAGCCCCACGAAGAAAAGGGGACCCTCATAGCACTCTAAGAACGTGTCTCCCTAAATGCCGACTACAAAAGTTCCACCCTGGTACCAAGGGTTCGCACCTGCATATGCATGCGGCAAATGGAAAAACCCGAACTAAATGAGGCGATTTGGACGAGATGCGAATCGAATGAAATTGAGGGGGGCGCCCATACACGCTTCCCACATGCGGTTAGTGCGCTCATCATGGATCAGTAGACAAGACCCTTTTCCTAATTAGGGTCGACACTAGCAGGCCTCAAAACCACGCCGGGCCTCCTGCCGGCGCCTTATCATCAAATTATTATTACCTCAAAATTTACAGGTTGTTGTTTAACATCGAGCCCCAGAACATAATAGAATATGATAACAGAAAGTAACGGGCAACAGACTCGAGCAGAAACAACCCTAAGCATGCTAGTAAGACACGGGCAACAAGCAACGGGGTTATAGGTGTGGAGGTGAGGCTATATCAGGGTTAAAGGATAACATGTGATAGGTTCGAACACAAGCAACAATTCATAAGGCTAGCAGAATAGACAACGGAAAGTATCGGTATCCAATGTTGAAAGGAACACAATGGTTCATGTGAGTGAATACTTGCCTGCAAACTCAGCAGCCTGGTACTGAGCTAGATCCTCAGAAGGGGTGTCGTAAGGCTCGTCTGTCTCAACGTCGTCGTCTATTCGAGAAGAAGCAAACAAACAACGCAGAGAGACAAACAATCAATAACATGGTATAATGCACAAACATGGGATGATGCATGGCAATTTAATTGATGCATCAAGGATAAGATAGTTGACATGGTAACATGTTTACATGGACCCATATGCAATTTGGATTGCATATGGAAAGCCCATGAATTATGGTTGAAATAATTGTTTTACAACTAAACGACAGGTGAAAATGGATTAGCATGATGCATGGATGAGGAAAACAGAGAAATAACAACAATAGAAACAATTTGAAATAAGGTTTACCAAGTTTGGAATTTTATTTATTAAGTTATGGAATTTTGGTTCCTTAAAGGTGTTACACAAGCATTTGTTGTTTTCATCAATTTTAATTGTCCAAAACAAATAACAAAATTCATATTTGGAAAGTACACAAAATTTTAGGTGGATTACATGTTTCACTTGTTGAAAAAGGATTTAGAATGAATTAATTGGGAATTAAACAAGTTTAAACAAGATTTAAATGAATTAAATTCAAGTATGAATCTATTTGAATTTTTATTTGTTCAAAACATTAAATCAAATTCATTTTTGAAAAGTTTATACTTTTCTAGTTTGAAAACATATTTTATAAGTTCAAAAATAATTTAATTTGAGCAAGTTATGAATTTAGCAAATTTAAATGATGTAAACAAGGTTTAAATTATTTAAGCAATTTTAATTATTCAAAACATGAAACAAAATTTATATTTGAAAAGGTGGTTCAAAATGGCATGGAAAACATATTTTATTTGTGTGATTTGAATTAAGTTTGAATTAGTTATGCATTTAATCAAATTTGAAATGAATTGTTTGAATTTGAATTTTTAAACAATTTGAAAAGTGCAAAACAGAAAACAAATGATGTAATCATGTAGAGAATTTAATTTGGTTCAGCAAACATATTTTATTTGCATTATTTGGATTTAGAAAATAAAAGTTATTAGCATTTTAATTGCAGGGACTATTCTGTAAAAGAAAGGGACTTAATTTAAAAAGAAAAATTGTGCAGACCTATTTCTACCCCGCAGTGGCTAGCCCAAGCCACTGACGAGGGGGGCCTGGCCACCGTGCCAGCGCGTGGGGCACGCGTGGCCACCACTGCCTATGGCAGGTGGCCCCAGGCCTGCCAGAGTGGCGAGCAAAATGTGGGGATTAAATCCCGCGGGGGCAGGGCTCGAACCTGCGACCCCGGGTGCGCGCGCAAGTGTTGCTACCAGTGCGGTAGCGAATTCAGTTTTGACAGTAAGGGGTGCGCGGATAGGTTATGCTTCCGTTCGCGTTTAACTGAATTTTTCAGATGCAGTTTCTGAACTTTCGACAGAGGCGCGAGCTCACCGGCGGCGAACTGCTGCAGTGCTCGCCGCCGTGCTGCTGTGCGTAGATGCATGCGTGCTGGTGTGTGTGTGCTGGCGACGCGATGCAGAGAGAAAGAGAGGAGAGAGGTGAGAGGCGAGAGGCGTGCTCACTGTGAGGGAAACGCTGCGGTGATGGAAAGCCGACGACGACGTCGAGGATGGCGGCGGAGAAGCAGAGGGTCCCGGGTACCGCTGGGGTGTCGATGAGCTCGAGGAGGCTACGACGGTTTGATCCCCGTGGTCAGCCAGGGAGGAGGAGCATGGCAACGGCGTCGATCGCCATGGATTCAGAAGGGGTGGCGCCAGTGTGGTTGCAGAGAGGTGGATGGTTGTAGAGATGGAGGAAACGGCGGCGCTGCGCGAGGGAGAAGAGGTGTAGGGGGTCTAGGGCTAGCTCGGGGCCTAGGGGGTAGGTTTTAAGGGCGAGGCGAGCAGCTGTTGGCCGTCTGCTCACGACGGTGTCGACGTGGACACTCCCGATTCCCTGCCGTACGGGAGGAAGACGATGGCGAAGGGGTATCGGGCCGGTGGGTACCTGGGCTGGGCCTGCTCCCCCCCTTGCTGTGTGTTTTTTTTCCTTCTGTTTTTTTTGCTGAAAAAGAAATAGGAAGAAAAAGGCTAGATTTTGGGGTTAGAAAAATTAGGTAAATTTTGTGTAAGTTAATTAGGTCAACAGCAACTTTGTATCAGCTTTTCTTTTCAAAATATTTGATTCATGTTGTTGTTTGGAAAATAAATGAATTTAATTGAATATTTGAATTAAGTGATTAATTGAACTTAAACAATTTAAAAGCCTTTTAAAATTCATGCTTATTTTAAACAATAGATTTGGAGTGATTTATAATTTCCATACTTTACAAAGGGTTGCTGTTTGGAAACTTATTTGAATTTGAATGCAATTTGAATTAAGTGAATTATTAAAAGAGCAATTCAATAGTTTGAGCCTTTCATTTTTAATGGAAACAATTGGATGTTTTATTTGAACTTTATATTTGGAAAATTGTAACATAACAAGTATGAACAATTTGATTTGAAAATTGGTTTGAATTTGAAATAGAAAACAATTGAAAACAGATGCAAAACAAATGCAAACCAAAGTAATGGGTATGATGACATGATGCAAAACTTTAATAAAACAAGAAACAAACATTCTAGGGTGGTTTTCATACTTGGGATGTTACAAAACGCCCCCCTTGAAGGAATCGCGCCCCGAGATTCCTACTGAGAAGAGAAAAGGTCCGGATACTTCTTGTGAAGATCCTCTTCGGTCTCCCACGTTGCCTCTTTATCGGAATGATGGGACCACAGCACTTTCAAGAACTTGGTGCTCTTGTTGCGAGTATTACACTCGGTCTCATCGAGAATACGAATAGGGTGCTCCTCATAAGATAGATCTTCTTGCAGTTCAATGGAATCATGATCAACTGCACGATCTGGATCTTTGAAACACCTCTTGAGCTGTGACACGTGAAATACATCGTGCACCTTAGATAGTTTTTCTGGAAGTTCAAGACGATAGGCATTTTCCGCACGCCTTGAGAGAATGTTGAAAGGACCAATGTATCTTGGTGCAAGCTTTCCTTTCACACCAAAACGATGAGTGCCTCTGAGGGGAGTTACACGGAGATATGCTTTGTCACCAGGTGCATAACCCATATCCCTGTGCTTGCTGTCATAGTAGCTTTTCTGACGAGACTGAGCAATCTTGAGATTGTCACGAATGATGCGAACTTTCTCTTCGGCTTCCTTAACAATGTCAGGGCCTAAGAGTGAACGTTCACCAGCTCCAGACCAATTGATTGGACTCCTGCATCTGCGGCCATAGAGAGCTTCAAATGGTGCCATGCCTAGGCTTTGCCTGGAAGCTGTTGTTGTAGGAGAATTCAGCATATGGAAGACATTCCTCCCATTTCATGCCAAAGGAGATACCACATGCTCTGAGCATATCCTCGAGAATCTGATTGACTCTTTCGACTTGCCCTTGAGACTGAGGCTGATAAGCTGTGCTGAACAGAAGTTTGGTGCCCAATGCTTCTTGAAAGCTTTTCCAGAAATGAGAAGTGAATATGCTTCCACGGTCTGAGCTTATTTCCAGTGGAACACCATGAAGAGGAACAATCTTTGTTGTGTAGAGTTCTGCTAACTGGCTAGCTGAGATTGTTTCTTTGACAGCAAAGAAGTGAGCTACTTTAGTGAGACGATCAATAACAACGAAGATTGCATCGTTGCCCTTCTTGGACTTTGGAAAACCAGTGACGAAGTCCATTTCAATCATGTCCCACTTCCACTCAGGGATTTTCAGTGGTTGGAGTAGACCGGCTGTTTTCTGATGGACTGCCTTAACACGTTGACAAACGTCGCATTCAGAAACGTATTGAGCAATTTCACGTTTCATGCCAGGCCACCAATACAGTGTTTTGAGATCCTGGTACATCTTTGTACTTCCAGGGTGTATGGAGAGAGGAGTTTCATGAGCCTCCTTGAGAATGACATCTTTGAGACTTTGAACTTGAGGAACTGCAATGCGTCCTTCGAAGAACACAGTTCCCTTGTCATCAATTGCGAAGGACTTAAATTTCTCCCTGCCTTCTTTGATGTGTTCTACCATCTTCTTGATTTCAGCATCACGAAGTTGTTCAGAACGAATCTTGTCCTCGAGAGTTGGACTGGCTGTCAAGTTCGCAAGATAGCCTTGAGGAACAAGACCAAGGTTCAGCTTCTGGAATTCTTCATGAAGAGGAGGTTGGCTTTCCATGATCATGAGATTATTGCAATATGACTTGCGACTAAGAGCATCGACCATAACATTAGCCTTGCCTGGAGTGTAAGAAATGGTGAGATCAAAGTCTTTAATCTTTTCAATCCATCTCCTTTGCCTGAGGTTTAGATCTGGTTGAGTGAAGATGTATTTCAGACTCTTATGATCGGAAAAGATTTCAGTGCGATTACCCAACAAGTATTGCCTCCATTTCTTGAGGGCAAACACAACTGCAGCAAGTTCAAGGTCATGAGTGGGATAATTGAGCTCATGTGCGTTCAACTGACGTGAAGCATAAGCCACAACTTGACGTTCTTGCATAAGAACTGCACCTAGACCTTGGAGAGATGCATCACAGAAAAACTGGAAAGGTTTGGTAGTATCTGGGCCAACCAGAACTGGAGTAGAAGTGAGTTTAGTCTTCAGAAGATTGAAACTTTCCTCACATTGTGGAGACCAAACGAACTTCTTGTCCTTCTTTGTGAGATCAGTGAGAGGTTTGGCAATCTTGGAGAAGTTTTGGATGAACCGACGGCAATAGCTAGCCAAGCCAAGAAAACTTCTTACTTGCTTCACCGTCTTAGGAGGTTTCCAATCAACAATTGCTTTAACCTTTTCTGGATCAATGGCTATGCCCTTGGCTGAGATGACGTGACCAAGGTAAGCAACTTCTGGAATCCAGAACTCACATTTGGAGAATTTGGCATATAGACGATGCTCGCGAAGTTTCATGAGAGTGAGACGAAGATGTTCTTCATGCTCTTCCTCAGATTTGGAGTAGACAAGAATGTCATCGAGATATACCACAACGAACTTGTCGAGGTATTCATGGAAAACAGAATTCATGAGTCGAGAGAATGTCGCCGGTGCATTGGTGAGACCAAAGGACATGACGGTGTATTCATATAGACTGTACCTAGTGGTGAAAGCTGTTTTTGGAATATCTTCCTTCCTGATCTTTATTTGATGGTAACCCATTCTCAAGTCCAACTTGGAGAATATTGAGGCTCCAGCAAGTTGATCAAAAAGATCATCGATACGAGGAATTGGATACTTGTTTTTGACGGTTTTCTCGTTAAGAGGACGATAGTCAACAACGAGTCTCTTTGTTTGATCCTTCTTTGCAACGAACAGAGTTGGGCAACCCCAAGCCGAGGAACTAGGTTGAATATAACCCTTTTCCATATACATATCGATTTGCTCCTTCAACAACTTCAGTTTAGGAGGAGCTATCTTGTATGGATGCTTAGAGATTGGAGCAGTACCTGGTTCAAGCTCGATCACGAACTCAACTGCTCTGTCCGGAGGCATCCCTGGCAACTCTTCTGGAAAGACGTCAGGGAATTCACAAACCACCGGAACATTTTCAAGTAGAGGTAGAGGTTTTGCATCGAGGTTGCATAGCTGAGTGGAAGTTGATTCATTTGGAGAATAGACTATCCGGCCAGAGGGGTGGAACAGAGTTATTGACTTCTGAGCACAGTCAATCGTAGCTTTATTGGCCTTCAACCAATCCATACCAAGAATGACATCAATGTCAGAACTTCCCAGCAACATGAGTGAAGCAAGGAATATGTGGCCTCCAATTAGGATTTGATTATCCTTACTTATCTTGGAAGTCAACATTTGAGATCCCGGGGAGTGAACAGTGATTTGATTGCTTAGTGGAACCACCATTAGGTTGTTTGTTGCGTCAAAACTCTTTGACACAAAAGAATGCGATGCTCCGGTATCAAACAACACTTTAGCTGGAAAAGAGTTTACGGGTAATATACCGAGAACGACGTCAGCAGCTTCCTCAGCTTTGTCGATCTTGACATGATTCACCCTTGCGGTCCTCCCGACAGGCCTGTTGTTGGAGTTGAAGGCTTTAGCCGGGGGAGCACGCACCATTGCATGGTTTGTGTTGGGACGAGGTGGTGGTGGAGGTAGCTGCCTCTGCGTGCACTTGTCAGCGTAGTGCCCCGTCTGCTTGAACTTGTAGAAAGTGACGACACGAGGAGGCCCTGGCCTTGGCTGCCCCATCGAAGCCCTCTGATCATGCATTTGAGCTGGGTTGGGTGGGCGGGGAGCGAAGCCTGGAGAAGCTTGGGCGTATGGAGCCCGAGTGACAGCACCATTTGGCACCCAGATGCGGCGCTTCTGCGGAGGGGTGGTCATGTTGGAGGAGGAACCACCCTCACGTGAGTGCTTGCGAGACTCCTCGAACGCCTTGCGCCCATTTTCTTCATTGAGCGCGGTGTTAACGAGCTCCTCGAAGTTGTTGGCCTTGATGTTGGTGAGGGCGTACTTGAGTTCCGGGTTAAAACCTCTGCGGAACCTTGCCATCTTCTTAGCCTCAGTGGACACCTCATCACCAGCGTAACGAGCGAGGCGATTGAACTCACTCTGATAGCCAATGACGTCCAGCTTGCCCTGCTTGAGTGAGCAAAACTCTTCACGCATCCTTTCCATGAGACCATCTGGAATGTGGTGCTTCAGGAAAGCTTCCTTGAAACAACCCCAGGTGATTGGGTAGCCAGCTCTCATGGTCTGGTAGTTTTCCCACCAAGTAGCTGCCTGACCCTTCAGCAGATAGGATGCATACTTGACCTTGTCTTCCTCAGCAACGTGAGCAATCTCCAGAGCCTTAGCTATCTCACGGATCCAGTCATCAGCATCCAGAGGCTCCCGTGTTGCCACGAAAGCTCTTGGGCCCAGACTGAGAAACTCCTTGATACTGACTCGTGGAGCATTCTGGTTGTTATGCTGGTTAGTATGGAACTGGGCCATCTGCGTCATGACTTGAGTCATCTGAGTCAACAGCTCCGTGATTGGCGGTGGCTCAGGCGGGGTGTTCCTTGTTGGCGGCATCCTGAATGGAAATGCATTTTAGCACAACAACAGAAAAGGATAGACTTGGAAACCGAAAGAGAGATTATTCCGACGCATGAATAGATAACCAACAGGTACATCAACACATGTTCAAATACATCAGAATATCCAACACACCTCAAATGGTTCGAATGCCAAAGGATAACTAAACATAGCTAAGAATGGATACATCGGTACTCCCATGCTCATCACGCAGGACGGCGGCTAGGAGTACGGCGAGAGGTACGGTGAGGAGCACGCCCACGAAAGTAGGTAGAACGACGATCCACATAGATCTGACGTGGTCTGAGAGCGACTCTAGGTGTGGTGAAGTACATAGCGTCGATTCCCTGTGCTCCAAAGCGTGGAATCCCAGTGTAACCAGCACCGAGGTTGAGGAGTGGACCTCTGATCGGCTCGTAACCTCCAGCATCTGGCAGACGACGACCAACTGGCTGATCGAAACGTGCAAAGCGCTTGTCTCCAACAAAGTCTGTGGTGTACGTTGCCAGACGAGTCAAAGCAAGGTAGAGCTGCTCTCTGACGGAAGCCAACTCCTGAGATAGTGTGCTGGCAACTGCGTCACTGTGCCTCACAAACTGAGCGGTGGTGTGCAGCCTGGAGTTATCATGCTCGTAGACATCCAAGTTGTCGTAGAGAGTGAAGTGAACTCCCTCCGAAGTGATGTAACCACGGGGGATGTGGCGATAGATAGAATCGTCAAATCCCCAGTAGTCAGCACGAAGGACGGTGAGACTCACATAAGCTGCCTGCTGCACAGCCATATCCACTGTGGAACCCACTGCCTCGTAGCGGTGGACTACGCTCATGCCATCATCTGACAGAATGTAGACGATAGCCTGGTAGTAGGTCTGGTCAAACTCTCGCTGCTGCTCGTAGACCTGGTACTCTGGTGCCCAACGGAACCCCAGATAAGTGACCATGTCTCTCAGCATCTCCGGATAACCGGCGGTGCTCTCACAACGAGTCATCCGAACCACCTGCGGGTAGAACCTGAGATCCATCTGCAGATGATTGGGGAAGTTTTGATTAGACGCCGGTAGAAGAACTGAAGTGGAAAGCAACAACAAGGTTTCAACGGACGAAAATGATGTTGAGAAGAACAGGATATCGAAGCAACATCGGGAAACACGAGACCAAAAACTCCTGAGGTACTACGGAAAAACCCATCCGAGCTTCTAAAGGATCAATATCTACTGCTTAAGGAATAGAGGATCTGCTTCCGAGGCTTACACGCCTCCGTTCTCAATCATGAGTAGGCAACATGATAATTCATGTCACAACCACCTCCATTCCTATGGTCTAGTAGATATAACTATCCTAGAGAAACCAGGATTCGTGAAACCCTAACTTGAAAGTTTAGACGAGAAGAGAAAACAACGTTGCACTTCCTTACCAGAAAAGGGAGGGTGGGTGGGGAAAGAAATAAAATGGCAGAATTCCTACTCTCACGTTTCATTTTTCCTATATAGCTACAAAATAGTTTCTAGACTCAACTGCGACCAGTAAAAAAGGGATCCTACAGGCAGACAAGCTCTGATACCATTTGTCGCACCCAGACTTCTAGAGGATACTCACAGTCCGCTAAATAGTAGAACAAATGGCTTATGGGGCATACCGGCACCCGCATCTCAATATGAGCAGGCCAACACGTAAACGTGTGACAACCATTCTCTACTATCCATCGTCTGCGCAAACCATCCCATAGAAATCAGGACACTTCCGTTGACGTACTTCATAACATACACACAGGGTACGTCAACGGCATTAGAACATCTGATATCACAACATATCTCTAAGACACAAAAGATTGAAATAAGTTGCAAATAGCTCTCACTAGAGCAGAGATAGCAAATACAATCATCCAGAGGACACATGTCCCATCATATCATCATTACAACACAGCGGAAGCATTCAAAAGGTCTGAGTACAGACAAATCCAAATAGGCTTAAGAAGCCGGGAATGAAAAGGAAAACGGAGCCCATCCACGATGTCCTGGATCCTGCCCGGGTCCGCTATCTACTCGTTAGCAGCCTCGTCAAACTCCACGTAGTAGCCATCACGGGGATCCTCGTAAGCATAGTCTGCGGAAACCACAGCCCCAAAGGGGTCAGTACATAAACGTACTGGCAAGCAAGACTCACAGTTCACCAAAGTGTACCCCACAACATCAAGCACATATGCTTTGGGTTCAACGGAAGAAAGGGGTGATACAAAAGATGCGGCAGCGGGCTACACTAACCAACTACAGAACATACTACCACTTCCGGCTAACATAAAGGAGGTAAGATAGCGTATCGGAACCAACTAACAACTAACTCCAACCAAACCCATCCTGGATCTCGCCCCTTATCCAAAGAAGCAATCCGAGGATAACTCACACAGTTGGATTAATGATGGTTCAAGTTATTGTGTCAATAAGACTATTACTAGTCAAGTTATTATTAGTTAGGTGTAAGTTGTTCTGAGTACTTGTTAGCCAGTACTTTCACCAAGTCATCCATAACCGCGGAAAACACGGATTCTCAAGAAGATTTATCCCTGCAGGGGTGCACCAATTTGGCCGTACACGTAAGAATAACCCGCCAGATGGAATGCCTCCCACCAAGCGGGGCACTCAACACAACTCAACTCTTCTTCGCATCAAGCCCAAAGAACCCCGTGCAATTGAGCGCATGGATAATCAAGCCCCACGAAGAAAAGGGGACCCTCATAGCACTCTAAGAATGTGTCTCCCTAAATGCCGACTACAAAAGTTCCACCCTGGTACCAAGGGTTCGCACCTGCATATGCATGCGGCAAATGGAAAAACCCGAACTAAATGAGGCGATTTGAACGAGATGCGAATCGAATAAAATTGAGGGGGGCGCCCATACACGCTTCCCACATGCGGTTAGTGCGCTCATCATGGATCAGTAGACAAGACCCTTTTCCTAATTAGGGTCGACACTAGCAGGCCTCAAAACCACGCCGGGCCTCCTGCCGGTGCCTTATCATCAAATTATTATTACCTCAAAATTTACAGGTTGTTGTTCAACATCGAGCCCCAGAACATAATAGAATATGATAACAGAAAGTAACGGGCAACAGACTCGAGCAGAAACAACCCTAAGCATGCTAGTAATACGGGCAACAAGCAACGGGGTTATAGGTGTGGAGGTGAGGCTATATCAGGGTTAAAGGATAACATGTGATAGGTTCGAACACAAGCAACGATTCATAAGGCTAGCAGAATAGACAACGGAAAGTATCGGTATCCAATGTTGAAAGGAACACAATGGTTCATGTGAGTGAATACTTGCCTGCAAACTGAGCAGCCTGGTACTGAGCTAGATCCTCAGAAGGGGTGTCGTAAGGCTCATCGGTCTCAACGTCGTCGTCTATTCGAGAAGAAGCAAACAAACAACGCAGAGAGACATCAATAACATGGCATAATGCACAAACATGGGATGATGCATGGCAATTTAATTGATGCATCAAGGATAAGATAGTTGACATGGTAACATGTTTACATGGACCCATATGCAATTTGGATTGCATATGGAAAGCCCATGAATTATGGTTGAAATAATTGTTTTACAACTAAACGACAGGTGAAAATGGATTAGCATGATGCATGGATGAGGAAAACAGAGAAATAACAGCAATAGAAACAATTTGAAATAAGGTTTACCAAGTTTGGAATTTTGTTTATTAAGTTATGGAATTTTGGTTCCTTAAAGGTGTTACACAAGCATTTGTTGTTTTCATCCATTTTAATTGTCCAAAACAAATAACAAAATTCATATTTGGAAAGTACACAAAATTTTAGGTGGATTACATGTTTCACTTGTTGAAAAAGGATTTAGAATGAATTAATTGGGAATTAAACAAGTTTAAACAAGATTTAAATGAATTAAATTCGAGTATGAATTTATTTGAATTTTTATTTGTTCAAAACATTAATTCAAATTCATGTTTGAAAAGTTTATACTTTTCTAGTTTGAAAACATATTTTATAAGTTCAAAAATAATTTAATTTGAGCAAGTTATGAATTTAGCAAATTTAAATGATGTAAACAAGGTTTAAATTATTTAAGCAATTTTAATTATTCAAAACATGAAACAAAATTTATATTTGAAAAGGTGGTTCAAAATGGCATGGAAAACATATTTTATTTGTGTGATTTGAATTAAGTTTGAATTAGTTATGCATTTAATCAAATTTGAAATGAATTGTTTGAATTTGAATTTTTAAACAATTTGAAAAGTGCAAAACAGAAAACAAATGATGTAATCATGTAGAGAATTTAATTTGGTTCAGCAAACATATTTTATTTGCATTATTTGGATTTAGAAAATAAAAGTTATTAGCATTTTAATTGCAGGGACTATTCTGTAAAAGAAAGGGACTTAATTTAAAAAGAAAAACTGTGCAGAACTATTTCTACCCCGCAGTGGCTAGCCCAAGCCACTGACGAGGGGGGCCTGGCCACCGTGGCAGCGCGTGGGGCACGCGTGGCCACCACTGCCTATGGCAGGTGGCCCCAGGCCTGCCAGAGTGGCGAGCAAAATGTGGGGATTAAATCCCGCGGGGGCAGGGCTCGAACCTGCGACCCCGGGTGCGCGCGCAAGTGTTGCTACCAGTGCGGTAGCGAATTCAGTTTTGACAGTAAGGGGTGCGCGGACAGGTTATGCTTCCGTTCGCGTTTAACTGAATTTTTCAGATGCAGTTTCTGAACTTTCGACAGAGGCGCGAGCTCACCGGCGGCGAACTGCTGCAGAGCTCGCTGCCGTGCTGCTGTGCGTAGATGCGTGCGTGCTGGTGTGCGTGTGGTGGCGACGCGATGCAGAGAGAAAGAGAGGAGAGAGGTGAGAGGCGTGCTCACTGTGAGGGAAACGCTGCGGTGGTGGAAAGCCGGCGACGACGTCGAGGACGGCGGCGGAGAAGCAGAGGGTCCCGGGTACCGCTGGGGTGTCGATGAGCTCGAGGAGGCTACGGCGGTTTGATCCCCGTGGTCAGCCAGGGAGAAGGAGCGTGGCAACGGTGTCGATCGCCATGGATTCAGAAGGGGTGGCGCCGGTGTGGTTGCAGAGAGGTGGATGGTTGCAGAGATGGAGGAAACGGCGGCGCTGCGCGAGGGAGAAGAGGTGTAGGGGGTCTAGGGCTAGCTCGGGGCCTAGGGGGTAGGTTTTAAGGGCGAGGCGAGCAGCTGCTGGCCGTCTGCTCACGACAGCGTCGACGTGGACACTCCCGATTCCCTGCCGTACAGGAGGAAGACGATGGCGAAGGGGTATCGGGCCGGTGGGTAGCTGGGTTGGGCCTGCTCCCCCCCTCGCTGTGCGTTTTTTTTTCGTTCTGTTTTTTTTTGCTGAAAAAGAAATAGGAAGAAAAAGGCTAGATTTTGGGGTTAGAAAAATTAGGTAAATTTTGTGTAAGTTAATTAGGTCAACAGCAACTTTGTATCAGCTTTTGTTTTCAAAATATTTGATTCATGTTGCTGTTTGGAAAATAAATGAATTTAATTGAATATTTGAATTAAGTGATTAATTGAACTTAAACAATTTAAAAGCCTTTTAAAATTTATGCTTATTTGAAACAATAGATTTGGAGTGATTTGTAATTTCCATACTTTACAAAGGGTTGCTGTTTGGAAACTTATTTGAATTTGAATGCAATTTGAATTAAGTGAATTATTAAAAGAGCAATTCAATAGTTTGAGCCTTTCATTTTTAATAGAAACAATTGGATGTTTTATTTGAACTTTATATTTGGAAAATTGTAACATAACAAGTATGAACAATTTGATTTGAAAATTGGTTTGAATTTGAAATAGAAAACAATTGAAAACAGATGCAAAACAAATGCAAACCAAAGTAATGGGTATGATGACATGATGCAAAACTTTAATAAAACAAGAAACAAACATTCTAGGGTGGTTTTCATACTTGGGATGTTACAATGATGTATTCCCGAGTTCCTGTCTTTTAGGGGAGTACGTCTCGTTGGAGGGGCGTGAGCTCGCCACAACAGGCCTGCTCAACGCCACAACGGCCCCACCCCTATTCTCTGATGAACCTCTCCACAAATAGCCTAGTTCAGCTTCCACTATTGGCAACCTTCAATCTTGAGGCACGCATCTACAAGTTAATTTGAGGATCTTGATGTCACCACAATCTTGGGGCACGCATCCACAACTCAATTGGAGGATCCCAAGAACACCACAAGTCGTCTAGGGTCCAAGACCCAAGAGTAACAAGCTCACAAGCTTTCAACTTCCACAAATCCTCGTGGAGAGAGCAAATCAATGCAACCGACGCAAATGGAAAGAGCACAAGTGCTCAAATCCTTCACTCTCAAATTCCAACAAAGAGAAAAATGCTTATGGGGGAATAAGAGAGGAAGAACAATGGAGGAGAAACACCAAGAACTCCAAGATCAAGATCTACTAGGTTTCCCTCACTAAGAAGGTGTCGGGCCTCTAGATACCAGGGTACCCTGAGGTGACAACTGCGGCCTAATCCAACACATAGCCCGAAGGACGAGACTTCTGTCCGTGCCAGATGGTGCTTCCTTTCCTAGGCCCACCCGCCAGGTTGTCCTAGCCCGCTGTAGCTCTTGCCCAGGAGAGGGGTTCTACTTTGCCTTCACCCCCTACTTGGGCATATCCCTTCAAGAGGAGGAAGCCAACGTGCCTCTGACGACCGCTCCTCTGAGCGGCGACGGGGGCGCCGCAGAGCCTCTTTGTCCCTAGTTGTCGTTCTGGTGTATAAAGGCCAGGGGGACAACTACGGTGGCCAAAGGGGTTCCCAAGGACTGCCTCTTTGGTGTAAGAAGACCAAGAACACGCTACAAGACAAAGGGGGCGTCACCGGGCTCCCCCACCGTGACGCTATGGACGGTGGACCTGTCCCCCAGCGATCAGGACCGCGCAGGAGGCGCAGTAGTACCGGACGCTCCTCCTTTGGAACTTTGTGGTAGCCCTTTCCCGCCAAGTGAGCAGGAAAGAGGTCCAAACGTTGGTGTAAGAAGGGCACTATCAGCCCTTGCACAAGAGATCTCGAACCATCGTAGAGCCCAAGTAGTCTGTTCCGAGCACAAGCTCGCCTTTGTACTGTAACCAACACAGTGCAATCCATCAGACACGCAGGAGTAGGGTTTTACACCACACTAGTGGGCTGAACCTGGGTAAACTCTCTGTGTCACCATTGTTGTCGTTCTTAAGCTTCCCACTCAAAGCCTCCTCTGGAAGCGAAGGAAGTGTGTTTATCCCCCAGTGTTCGAACCTTTGTGAGCTATCCTGTCCAGGATAGACTAGCTTTCTCTGACATTTGGCACACCAGGTTGGGGGCTAAGTCGCTCCTTCGTTTCTTCACCACCATGGCACCTGCGGCTCGGACCAGTCTGCGCCTCAACCGCTCCGAGCGCGCTCGTCGCCGAGGGCATGTCGAGCCAAACGGCAACGACAACGACGTGCCACAACACAACACCACTGGAGTGGAGGACGAACATGGTACTGTAACATCCCAAGTATGAAATACCCCTTAGAATATTTGATTTATTGTTTTATTTCAAGTATTGCATCATGTCATCATGTTTAATCATTTGTTTGCAATTGTTACTATTTGTTTTGCATCTGTTATATCTTGTTTTCATAATCAAACTCAAACAATTTCAAATGGTTATTTTCATACTTGCTCTGTTACAACATTTGGAATAAAATCACAAATAAAAACCATCTAATTGTTGTCATAATTTTCAATATGGATCAATTAATAAAATGGTGTTATAAATTCCACTAAGTCTTTCCAAATTGGATTTCAATTTCAAAGCAAAATCATCATCAACACCTCATTTGGAAATTATCAAATATCAAACCATTCCAATGTTTCTAGTACAACTAATAATAGGGTTCACCCTATTAAATGGTTGTTTCTATTAATTAACAAAATATTCCAATTCAAATCAAATATTTCAAACAGAGCCAATTTGAAACTATAAAAACAATAACCAAAATATTCTTTCTTTCCTTGCTTCCATTTAATCCATTTGGGTCACCTTATTAAAAGGTTGATTTCTTTAATCAATTTGAATATTCAAAATCTTATAAATTGGCTTATTTTAAAAACAGCAATGTAAAAGTTGAATTTTCAAAAAGCCTATTTGCTAACTGTTAGCTCTTGAGCTAACATGATCCCATGAATTTTCTCAAATTTTTTTAAAGTCCAAATCCCTATCAATCTCTTCCAATTCTGTTTTCAGCAAAAAAAAAAAAAAAAACAGAAAAATAGAAAAGGAGAAAAAACTGCAGCGCGCGCGGCAGCTAAGCACTACCCAACCCACCTAACCTACGCGCGCGCGGCCCAGCCCGCCTAAGCCTAACTTACCGCTTCAATCTTCGTGCGGCACCTTCTGTCTGGCGTACGGCGCGCATCCGCGTACGCCACGTCGGCGTACGGCGGCGCCGGACGGCCACCAGCGCCCCCGCACCTCTATTTATCCCCCTAGCCCCCTGGCAGACGCCGTAGCCCTAGACTCCCTCGCTCCCCGCGCCGCGCCGCCATCCTCTCTCTCTGTCGTCGCCTCCCCCCTCTCTGCAATCTCACCGGCGGCAGATCCTTCTGAACATCGCCATGGCGCCGCCACCCTCTACTCCCTCCTAGCCATCTAACTGCTGGAACCAGCTCGCCACTCTCTCCTCTCTCTGTTGAACACCTAATCGCCACCGGTAAGCCCCTGTTTCGCCGCCGCGATCTTCTCCCTCTCCGGCCACCGTGCCACCGTTAACTGAACCCGATGTTGCCGTCGACGGTGCAGGGGACCTCGACGTGATCTGAGCACGGGTACCAGTCCGCCTCTTCTTCCTCTACGCATCGAACACCGGAGAGAGCCTGGAGATCCACTGCAACCTCGCCGCCGTCTTCATCATCGCCGCAGCTGCCGTCGTCACCGTGGCGTCACCGAGCCTCTGCCTCCTTCTACAACGGTGGTGAGCCACCGTCTATCTCCTCCCCTCTCCCTCTGCTTGCTCACGGTACCGTGCACGTCCTGCACACACCCACGCATCCAATCGCGAGCACGGCCGTGCAGATCGCCGCCGGCGAATCCTTGTTCTGTCAGTCGAGCAAGGTTTTGCTCGTCAGTTAAATTCAGTCGCTGCGCATATCTGAACCTCAACCTGGTTGCGTCCCTGTATCTGTCAAACACGCGAACGCAGCGCAGTGGCTCAGCCCCTTGCGCGCGCCAGCGAGGTCGTGGGTTCGAGCCGCGGATGCGCGGATTAAATCCAACATTTTGCATATCTGGCTGACACCCGTGGCCCGCATGTCATTGACTGCCACGGCCACGCAAGCGTGCGCAGTGCCACGCTGGCCGCAGGCCCACAGGGCAGTGACTGGGGTTTAGATCCAGTGCGGTAACAAAAGGATTAAAACGAATCTGTTTTATTTCTAATTCTTTTAAAAATGGTAGAATAAAAACCCAAACTTTAAACATTAATAACTTTTAAACTATAAGCCCAATTAATAAAAGTTATATATGTTTTCTGTTCAAAATTTTATTGTCTATCCATTTATTCCATCTGTGCACTGTTTTGAATTTTCCAAATACATTTAAAAATTCAAATTTGAACAATTCAAAAATAATTTGCAATAATTCATAAATAATTCATACTAATTCCAAATAAGGCAAATAAAATATGTTTTTCATACCCTTTTGAATATCCTATTCAAATATAATTTTTGTTTCCTGGTTTGAATAATTTAAATTGCCTAAATATTTTAATACTTGTTTAATCCAATTAAAAATTGCTACAATCATAACTTGCTTAATATAAAATATTTTTGAACATGCAAATTATGTTTTCAAACCACCAAAGAGTGAACTTTGCAAATGTGAAATTGAAATTATGTTTTGACTAAATAAAATTCAATTAATATTCAAACTTGTTTTAAATTCAATTAAAACTTGTTTAATATTGTTTAATTCATAATAAATTCATCCTAATTCAAATTTCAATATTTGAAACATGTAATCCAACTAAAATTTGATGTTCTTTTCAAATCTAAATTTTGTTAATTGTTTTGCACACTTTAAATTGATGAAAACAATAATTGTTTGGGTGACATGTTTAAGTAACCAAATTTTTCCAAACTTAATAAATAATTTCCAAACTTGTTTTATTCCTTTTCCTTTGCATCTATTACTGTTATTTGTTCTTATTTTGTGGTTACCATCATGCATGCATCATGATAACAACTATCACCTAATAATTAATTGTAAGTCATCTGTTCCACCAAATTTATGGACCTTTTCCCATATGCAACTCTTTCTAGCATAGGGGTCCATTTAAATTGTGTTATCATTGTTAACTAGTTTATTTTGATGCAACCATTAACTGTCATGCATCATCTTGATTGTGCACAATGCCATGGCAATGATTGTTTACATTCCTGTTTTGTTTGTTTGCTTCTTCTCGAATAGACGACGACGTTGAGGCAGACGATCTTTACAGCACCCCTTCTGAGGATCTAGCTCAGTACCCGGCTGTTGAGTTTGCAGGCAAGTTATCACTCACATGAACCATTGTGTTCCTTTCAACCCTGGTTACTGATACTTTCCGTTGTCTATTCTTGCTAGCCTTAGTGGTAGTTGTTTCTATTACGAACCTATCACATGAATCCTTTAACCCTGATATTGCCTCACCACCCCTCCTACAACCCTATTGTTTGAGCCGGTGTCTTACTAGCATGCTTAGGTTGTTTTGCTCGAGTCTGTTATCCGTTACTTTCAGTTACTATTTCATTATGTTCTGGGGGCTCGATGTTTAATCAATCAATCAATCATGCTAATGTTATTACTTAATAATAATTTGATGATAAGGCCCCGGCAGGAGGCCCTGTGTGGTTTTGAGGCCTGCTAGTGTCGACCCTAATAGGAAAAGGGTCTTGTCTACTGATCCATGATGAGCGCACTACCCGCATGTGGGAAGCGAGTATGGGCGCCCCCCTCAATTTGATTCGATTCGCATCTCGTCCAAATCATCTCATTTAGTTCGTGCTTTCTATTTGCCGCATACATGTTTTTGCGAGCCCAGCGCAGGGTGGAACTTTTGTAGTCGGCATATAGGGGGACACGTTCTTAGAGTGCTATGAGGGTCCATTTTCTTCTGGGCTCGATTAGCCGTGCGCCCAAGGTGCTTTGGGCTTGATGCGGAGAAGAGTTGAGTTGTGTTGAGTGCCCCGCTTGGTGGGAGGCATCCCATCTGGCGGGTTATTAATACGTGTACGGCCAAATTGGTGCAACCCTGCATGGATAATCTTCTCGAGAAGCCGTGTTTTCCGCGGTTATGGACTACTTGGTGAAAGTACTGGCTAACAAGTACTCAGGACAACTTAAACCTAATGATTCATAATCTCACACCCCATGATTAACAATTTGACTAGTAATAGGATTATTGTCACAATAACTTGTTTCATCTTAATCCAACTGTGTGAGTTATCCTCGGATTGCTTCTTTGGATAAGGGGCGAGATCCAGGATGGGTTTGTTTGAAGTTATCTTTCAGTTGGTTACAATACTCGATCTTATCCCCTTTCTGATAGTTGGAAGTGATAGAATCTCTGTAGTTGGTTAGTGCAGCCAGTTGCCGCATCTTATGTACCCCTTCTTTCCGTTGAACCCAAGTCATCTGTGCTTGTGTTGACGGGCTATACTTTGGTGAACTGTGAGTCTTGCTTGCCAGTACGTCCATGTACTGACCCCTTTGGGGCTGTGGTTTCCGCAGACTACGATTACGAGGATCCAGGTGACGGCTACTACGTGGAGTTTGACGAGGCTACTGACGAGTAGTTAGCGGACCCGGGCAGGATCCGAGACATCGTGGATGGGCTCCGTCTTTATTTCAGTTTCCGGCTTCTTAAGCCTATTTGGGTTTTGTCTGTACTAAGACCCCTTTGAATGCTTCCGCTGATGTAATGAATGCTATGTTGGGACATGTGTCCTCTGGATGATTGTATTTGCTATTTCTGCCTTAGTGAAGGCCAGTTGCAACCTTATTTCAATCTTTTGTGTCGTAGAGGCATGTTGTGTTATCCTTTTGTTCAAAGCCGTTGACATACCATGTGTGTATGGTATGAAGTACGTAAATGGTAGTGTCCTGATTTCTACAGGATAGTTTACATCGACGGTGAACAGTAGCGATGGGTTGTCACACATAAGTGTTGGCCTACTCGTAAGAGGACGCGGGTGCCGGAAAGCCCCGTAATCCCATCAGAATACTGTTCAGTTCGTACGGTGAGTATCCTATAGAACACCGTGGTGCGACAAATGGTATCAGAGCCTGTCTGCCTGTAGGATCCCTTTTTACTGGTCGCAGTTAAGTCTAGAAACTATTTTGTAGCTATATAGGAAAAATGAAACGTGAGAGTAGGAATTCTGCCATTTTTCTTCTTTCCCCACCCACCCACCCTTTTCTGGTAAGGAAGTGCAACGTTGTTTTCTGTTCTCACCTAAACTTTCAAGTTAGGATTTCACGTGTTTTGGGTTCTCCGTAGTACCTCAGGAGTTTTTGGTCTCGAGTTTCCCGATGTTGCTTCAGTATCCTATTCTTTTCAACATCCTTATCGTCCGTTGAACCTTGTTGTTGTTTCCCACTTCAATTCTTCTACCGGAGTCTAATCAAAACTTCCCCGATCATCTGCAGATGGATCTCAGGTTCTTCCCGCAGGTGGTTCGGATGACTCGCTGTGAGAGCACCGCCGGTTATCCGGAGATGCTGAGAGACATGGTTACCTATCTGGGCTTCTATTGGGCACCAGAGTACCAGGTCTACGAGCAGCAGCGAGAGTTTGACCAGACCTACTACCAGGCTATCGTCTACATTCTGTCGGATGATGGCAGGAGCGTTGTCCACCGCTACGAGGCAGTAGGTTCCACAGTGGATATGTCCGTGCAGCAGGCAGCTTACGTGAGTCTCACCGTCCTCCGTGCTGACTACTGGGGGTTTGATGATTCCATCTATCGTCACATCCCCCGTGGTTACATCACGGCAGCGGGAGTTCACTTCACTCTCCACAGCAACCTGGATACCTACGAGTCTGATAGCTCCAGGCTGCACACCACTGCTCAGTTCGTGAGGCACAGTGACGCAGCTGTTTCCGCACTTTCTCAGGAGTCAGCCTCAGTCAGGGAGCAGCTCTATCTGGCGTTGACTCGTCTGGCTACGTACACCACAGACTTTGTTGGAGACGAGCGCTTTGCACGTTTCACTCAGCCAGCTGGGTTTCCGCTGCCAGATGCTGGAGGTTACGAGCTGATCAGAGGTCCACTTCTCGACCTTGGTCCTGGTTACACTGGGATTCCCCGCTTTGGAGCACAGGGAGACGACGCTTTCTACTTCACCACACCGAGAGTTGCTCTCAGAGCAGTCCCGCTCTACGTGGATCGTCGTCATACCTACTTCCGGGGGATTCCTCCGCACCGTATCTCTCGTCGTACTACTCACCGCCGTCCTGCGTGATGAGCATGGGAGTACAGATGTATCCATTCCTAGCTATGTTTAGTTATCCTTTGGCATTCGAACCATGTATTGGTCTGTTGGATATTCTGATGTATTTGAACATGTGATGATGTACCTGTTGGTTATCTATTCATGCGTCGGAATAATCTATCTTTCGGTTACCAAGTCTATCCTTTTTCTGTTGTTGTGCTAAAATGAATGTCTATTCAGGATGCCGCCAACAAGGAGCAACCCGCCTGAACCACCTCCGCTCACGGAGCTGTTGACTCAGATGACTCAGGTCGTGGCTCAGATGGCCCAGATCCAGGCTAACCAGCACACCAACCAGAATGCTCCGCGAGTCAGCATCAAGGAGTTTCTGAGCATGGGGCCGAGAGCTTTCGTGGCAACACGTGAGCCTCTGGATGCTGATGACTGGATCAGGGAGATGAACAGGGCTCTGGAGATAGCTCATGTTGCTGAGGAAGATAAGGTCAAGTATGCCACCTACCTACTGAAGGGTCAGGCAGCTACTTGGTGGGAGAACTACCAGACCATGAGAGCTGGCTATCCTATCAACTGGGGATGTTTCAAGGATGCCTTCCTGAAGCACCACATCCCAGATGGTCTCATGGAAAGGATGCGTGAGGAATTCTGCTCTCTCAAACAGGGCAAGCTGGACGTACTTGGCTACCAAAACGAGTTCAATCGTCTCGCTCGATACGCTGGTGACGAGGTGTCCACTGAAGCCAAGAAGATGGCAAGGTTCCGCCGAGGTTTTAACCCGGAACTGAAGTACGCTCTCACCAACATCAAGTGCAAGGACTTCGTGGAGCTCGTGAACACCGCGCTCAATGAGGAGAATGGGCGCAAGGCGTTCGAAGTGTCGCGCAAGCACTCACGTGAGGGTGGTTCCTCCTCCAACATGACCACCCCTCCGCAGAAGCGCCGCATCTGGGTGCCAAATGCTGCTGTCACTAGGGCTCCAAATGCCCAAGCTTCTCCAGGCTTTGGTCCCCGCCCACCCAACCCATCTCAGATGCAGGGTCAGAGGGTTCAAATGGGGCAGCCAAGGCTAGGTCCTCCTCGTGTCGTCACTTGCTACAAGTGCAAGGAGACTGGACACTATGCTGATAAGTGCACTCAGAGGCAGCTACCTCCACCTCCTCGCCCCAACACCAACCAGGCAATGGTTCGTGCTCCCCCGGCTAAAGCCTTCAACTCCAACAACAGGCCTGTCGGGAGGACCGCGAGGGTGAACCATATCAAGGCCGACAAAGCTGAGGAAGCTGCTGACGTCGTTCTCGGTATATTACCCGTAAACTCTATTCCAGCTAAAGTGTTGTTTGATACTGGAGCATCACATTCTTTTGTGTCAAAGATTTTTGCGAAAGCATACAACCTAGTTCTGGTTCCGCTAAGCAATCAAATGACTGTTCACTCTCCGGGACCGCAAATGTTGACATCCAAGATAAGCATGGACAATCAAATCCTAATTGGAGGTCGCATATTCCTTGCTTCACTCATGTTGCTGGGAAATTCTGACATTGATGTCATCCTGGGTATGGATTGGTTGAAGACCCACAAAGCTAAAATTGACTGTGCTCAAAAGTCAATAACTCTCTCCCACACTTCAGGCCAGATAGTCTATTCTCCATATGGATCAAGTTCTGTTCAGCTGTTCAACCTAGAGGCCAAACCCCTTCCTGCAATTGAAAATGTTCCGGTGGTTTGTGAATTCCCTGACGTCTTTCCAGAAGAGTTGCCAGGGATGCCTCCGGACAGAGCAGTTGAGTTCGTGATCGAGCTTGAGCCAGGTACTGCTCCAATCTCTAAGCATCCATACAAGATAGCTCCTCCTGAACTGAAATTGTTGAAGGAGCAAATCGATATGTACATGGAGAAAGGTTACATTCAGCCTAGTTCCTCCGCTTGGGGTTGCCCAACTCTGTTTGTTGCCAAGAAGGATCAAACAAAAAGACTCGTGGTTGACTATCGTCCTCTCAACGAGAAAACCATCAAGAACAAGTATCCAATTCCTCGTATCGATGATCTTTTTGATCAACTTGCTGGAGCCTCAATATTCTCAAAGTTGGACTTGAGGATGGGTTACCATCAGATAAAGATCAGAAAGGAAGATATTCCTAAGACAGCTTTCACCACACGTTACGGTCTATACGAATACACCGTCATGTCCTTTGGTCTCACCAATGCACCGGCAACGTTCTCAAGACTCATGAATTCTGTCTTCCAGGAATACCTTGACAAGTTCGTTGTGGTATATCTCGATGACATTCTAGTCTACTCAAAATCCAAGGAAGAGCATGGAGAACACCTTCGTCTCACTCTCATGAAACTTCGCGAGCATCGTCTGTATGCCAAGTTTTCCAAATGTGAGTTCTGGATTCCAGAAGTTGCATATCTTGGTCATATCATCTCTGCCAAGGGCATAGCCATTGACCCGGAAAAGGTTAAGGCAATTGTTGATTGGAAACCCCCTAAGACGGTGAAGCAAGTCAGAAGTTTTCTTGGCTTGGCTAGCTATTGCCGTCGTTTCGTCCAAATTTTTTCCAAGATTGCTAAACCGCTCACTGATCTCACAAAGAAGGACAAGAAGTTCGTTTGGACTCCACAATGTGATGAGAGTTTCAATCTCCTCAAAACTAAACTCACCTCTACACCTGTTCTAGTTGGCCCAGATACCACCAAACCTTTCCAGATATTCTGTGATGCATCTCTCCAAGGCCTAGGGGCAGTTCTTATGCAAGAACGTCAAGTTGTGGCTTATGCTTCACGTCAGTTGAACCCACATGAGCAAAACTATCCCACACATGATCTTGAACTTGCAGCAGTTGTGTTTGCCCTCAAGAAATGGAGACAATACTTGTTGGGTAACAAAACTGAAATCTTTTCCGATCATAAGAGTCTGAAATACATCTTCACTCAGCCAGATCTGAACCTCAGGCAAAGGAGATGGGTTGAGAAGATTAAAGACTTTGATCTCACCATTTCTTACACTCCAGGCAAGGCTAATGTTATGGCCGATGCTCTCAGTCGCAAATCCTATTGCAATAATCTCATGATCATGGAAAGCCAACCTCCACTTCATGAAGAATTCCAGAAGCTGAACCTTGGTCTTGTCCCTGAAGGATACCTTGCTAGCTTGACAGCCAGTCCAACTCTCGAGGACAAGATTCGTTCTGAACAACTTCGTGATACTGAAATCAAGAAGATTGTAGAGCACATCAAGGAAGACAATGATAAATTCAAGTCCTTCTCAATTGATGATAAGGGAACTGTGTTCTTCGAAGGACGCATTGCAGTTCCTCAGATTCAAAGTCTCAAGGATATCATTCTCAAGGAGGCTCATGAAACTCCTCTATCCATCCACCCTGGAAGTACAAAGATGTACCAGGATCTCAAGACTCTGTATTGGTGGCCTGGCATGAAACGTGAAATTGCTCAATACGTTTCTGAATGCGACGTTTGTCAACGTGTTAAGGCAGTCCATCAGAAAAAAGCCGGTCTACTCCAACCTCTGAAAATTCCTGAGTGGAAGTGGGACATGATTGAAATGGACTTCGTTACTGGGTTTCCAAAGTCCAAGAAGGGCAACGATGCAATCTTCGTTGTTATTGATCGTCTCACTAAGGTAGCTCACTTCTTTGCTGTCAAGGAAACTATCTCAGCTAGCCAGTTAGCAGAGCTCTACACAGCAAAGGTTGTTCCCCTTCATGGTGTTCCATTGGAAATAAGCTCAGACCGTGGAAGTATCTTCACTTCTCATTTCTGGAAGAGTTTTCAAGAAGCATTGGGCACCAAACTTCTGTTCAGCACAGCTTATCACCCTCAGTCTCAGGGGCAAGTCGAAAGAGTCAATCAGAATCTCGAGGATATGCTCAGAGCATGTGGTCTCTCCTTTGGCATGAAATGGGAGGATTGCCTTCCATATGCTGAATTCTCCTACAACAACAGCTACCAGGCAAGCCTAGGCATGGCACCATTTGAGGCACTGTATGGTCGCAGATGCAGGAGTCCAATCAATTGGTCTGGAGCTGGTGAACGTTCACTTTTAGGCCCTGACATTGTTAAGGAAGCCGAGGAGAAAGTTCGTATCATTCGTGACAATCTCAGGATTGCTCAGTCTCGTCAGAAGAGCTATTATGATAGCAAGAACAGGGATATGATCTATGCACCTGGTGATAAGGCATATCTCCATGTAACTCCCCTCAGAGGCACTCATCGTTTTGGTGTGAAAGGAAAGCTTGCACCAAGATACATTGGTCCTTTCAACATTCTCTCAAGGCGGGCAGAAAATGCTTATCGTCTTGAACTTCCAGAAAAACTATCCAAGGTGCACGATGTGTTCCACGTGTCACAACTCAAGAAGTGTTTCAAAGATCCAGATCGTGCAGTTGATCATGATTCCATTGAACTGCAAGATGATCTATCTTATGAGGAGCACCCTATTCGTATTCTCGATGAGACCGAGCGTAAGACTCGCAACAAGAGCACCAAGTTCTTGAAAGTCCAATGGTCGCATCATTCCGATAAAGAGGCAACGTGGGAGACCGAAGAGGATCTTCGCAAGAAGTATCCGGACCTTTTCACATCTCAGTAAGGAATCTCGGGGCGCGATTCCTTCAAGGGGGGGCGTTTTGTAACATCCCAAGTATGAAATACCCCTTAGAATGTTTGATTTATTGTTTTATTTCAAGTATTGCATCATGTCATCATGTTTAATCATTTGTTTGCAATTGTTACTATTTGTTTTGCATCTGTTATATCTTGTTTTCATAATCAAACTCAAACAATTTCAAATGGTTATTTTCATACTTGCTCTGTTACAACATTTGGAATAAAATCACAAATAAAAACCATCTAATTGTTGTCATAATTTTCAATATGGATCAATTAATAAAATGGTGTTATAAATTCCACTAAGTCTTTCCAAATTGGATTTCAATTTCAAAGCAAAATCATCATCAACACCTCATTTGGAAATTATCAAATATCAAACCATTCCAATGTTTCTAGTACAACTAATAATAGGGTTCACCCTATTAAATGGTTGTTTCTATTAATTAACAAAATATTCCAATTCAAATCAAATATTTCAAACAGAGCCAATTTGAAACTATAAAAACAATAACCAAAATATTCTTTCTTTCCTTGCTTCCATTTAATCCATTTGGGTCACCTTATTAAAAGGTTGATTTCTTTAATCAATTTGAATATTCAAAATCTTATAAATTGGCTTATTTTAAAAACAGCAATGTAAAAGTTGAATTTTCAAAAAGCCTATTTGCTAACTGTTAGCTCTTGAGCTAACATGATCCCATGAATTTTCTCAAATTTTTTTAAAGTCCAAATCCCTTTCAATCTCTTCCAATTCTGTTTTCAGCAAAAAAATAAAATAAAAAATAAAACAGAAAAATAGAAAAGGAGAAAAAACTGCAGCGCGCGCGGCAGCTAAGCACTACCCAACCCACCTAACCTACGCGCGCGCGGCCCAGGCCGCCTAAGCCTAACTTACCGCTTCAATCTTCGTGCGGCACCTTCTGTCTGGCGTACGGCGCGCATCCGCGTACGCCACGTCGGCGTACGGCGGCGCCGGACGGCCACCAGCGCCCCCGCACCTCTATTTATCCCCTAGCCCCCTGGCAGACGCCCTAGCCCTAGACTCCCTCGCTCCCCGCGCCGCGCCGCCATCCTCTCTCTCTGTCGTCGCCTCCCCCCTCTCTGCAATCTCACCGGCGGCAGCTCCTTCTGAAAATCGCCATGGCGCCGCCACCCTCTACTCCCTCCTAGCCATCTAACTGCTGGAACCAGCTCGCCACTCTCTCCTCTCTCTGTTGAACACCTAATCGCCACCGGTAAGCCCCTGTTTCGCCGCCGCGATCTTCTCCCTCTCCGGCCACCGTGCCACCGTTAACTGAACCCGATGTTGCCGTCGATGGTGCAGGGGACCTCGACGTGATCTGAGCACGGGTACCAGTCCGCCTCTTCTTCCTCTACGCATCGAACACCGGAGAGAGCCTGGAGATCCACTGCAACCTCGCCGCCGTCTTCGTCATCGCCGCAGCTGCCGTCGTCACCGTGGCGTCACCGAGCCTCTGCCTCCTTCTATAACGGTGGTGAGCCACCGTCTATCTCCTCCCCTCTCCCTCTGCTTGCTCACGGAACCGTGCACGTCCTGCACACACCCACGCATCCAATCGCGAGCACGGCCGTGCAGATCGCCGCCGGCGAATCCTTGTTCTGTCAGTCGAGCAAGGTTTTGCTCGTCAGTTAAATTCAGTCGCTGCGCGTATCTGAACCTCAACCTGGTTGCGTCCCTGTATCTGTCAAACACGCGAACGCAGCGCAGTGGCTCAGCCCCGTGCGCGCGCCAGCGAGGGCGTGGGTTCGAGCCGCGGATGCGCGGATTAAATCCAACATTTTGCATCTCTGGCTGACACCCGTGGCCCGCATGTCATTGACTGCCACGGCCACGCAAGCGTGCGCAGTGCCACGCTGGCCGCAGGCCCACAGGGCAGTGACTGGGGTTTAGATCCAGTGCGGTAACAAAAGGATTAAAACGAATCTGTTTTATTTCTAATTCTTTTAAAAATGGCAGAATAAAAACCCAAACTTTAAACATTAATAACTTTTAAACTATAAGCCCAATTAATAAAAGTTATATATGTTTTCTGTTCAAAATTTTATTGTCTATCCAATTATTCCATCTGTGCACTGTTTTGAATTTTCCAAATACATTTAAAAATTCAAATTTGAACAATTCAAAAGTAATTTGCAATAATTCATAAATAATTCATACTAATTCCAAATAAGGCAAATAAAATATGTTTTTCATACCCTTTTGAATATCCTATTCAAATATAATTTTTGTTTCCTGGTTTGAATAATTTAAATTGCCTAAATAATTTAATACTTGTTTAATCCAATTAAAAATTGCTACAATCATAACTTGCTTAATATAAAATATTTTTGAACATGCAAATTATGTTTTCAAACCACCAAAGAGTGAACTTTGCAAATGTGAAATTGAAATTATGTTTTGACTAAATAAAATTCAATTAATATTCAAACTTGTTTTAAATTCAATTAAAACTTGTTTAATATTGTTTAATTCATAATAAATTCATCCTAATTCAAATTTCAATATTTGAAACATGTAATCCAACTAAAATTTGATGTTCTTTTCAAATCTAAATTTTGTTAATTGTTTTGCACACTTTAAATTGATGAAAACAATAATTGTTTGGGTGACATGTTTAAGTAACCAATTTTTTCCAAACTTGTTTTATTCCTTTTCCTTTGCATCTATTATTGTTATTTGTTGTTATTTTGTGGTTACCATCATGCATGCATCATGATAACAACTATCACCTAATAATTAATTGTAAGTCATCTGTTCCACCTAATTTATGGACCTTTTCCCATATGCAACTCTTTCTAGCATAGGGGTCCATTTAAATTGTGTTATCATTGTTAACTAGTTTATTTTGATGCAACCATTAACTGTCATGCATCATCTTGATTGTGCACAATGCCATGGCAATGATTGTTTACGTTCCTGTTTTGTTTGTTTGCTTCTTCTCGAATAGACGACGACGTTGAGGCAGACGATCTTTACAGCACCCCTTCTGAGGATCTAGCTCAGTACCCGGCTGTTGAGTTTGCAGGCAAGTTATCACTCACATGAACCATTGTGTTCCTTTCAACCCTGGTTACCGATACTTTCCGTTGTCTATTCTTGCTAGCCTTAGTGGTAGTTGTTTCTGTTACGAACCTATCACATGATTCCTTTAACCCTGATATTGCCTCACCACCCCTCCTACAACCCTATTGTTTGAGCCGGTGTCTTACTAGCATGCTTAGGTTGTTTTGCTCGAGTCTGTTATCCGTTACTTTTAGTTACTATTTCATTATGTTCTGGGGGCTCGATGTTTAATCAATCAATCAATCATGCTAATGTTATTACTTAATAATAATTTGATGATAAGGCCCCGGCAGGAGGCCCTGTGTGGTTTTGAGGCCTGCTAGTGTCGACCCTAATAGGAAAAGGGTCTTGTCTACTGATCCATGATGAGCGCACTACCCGCATGTGGGAAGCGAGTATGGGCGCCCCCCTCAATTTGATTCGATTCGCATCTCGTCCAAATCATCTCATTTAGTTCGTGCTTTCTATTTGCCGCATGCATGTTTTTGCGAGCCCAGCGCAGGGTGGAACTTTTGTAGTCGGCATATAGGGGGACACGTTCTTAGAGTGCTATGAGGGTCCATTTTCTTCTGGGCTTGATTAGCCGTGCGCCCAAGGTGCTTTGGGCTTGATGCGGAGAAGAGTTGAGTTGTGTTGAGTGCCCCGCTTGGTGGGAGGCATCCCATCTGGCGGGTTATTCATACGTGTACGGCCAAATTGGTGCAACCCTGCAGGGATGATCTTCTCGAGAAGCCGTGTTTTCCGCGGTTATGGACTACTTGGTGAAAGTACTGGCTAACAAGTACTCAGGACAACTTAAACCTAATGATTCATAATCTCACACCCCATGATTAACAATTTAACTAGTAATAGGATTATTGTCACAATAACTTGTTTCATCTTAATCCAACTGTGTGAGTTATCCTCGGATTGCTTCTTTGGATAAGGGGCGAGATCCAGGATGGGTTTGTTTGAAGTTATCTTTCAGTTGGTTACAATACTCGATCTTATCCCCTTTCTGATAGTTGGAAGTGATAGAATCTCTGTAGTTGGTTAGTGCAGCCAGTTGCCGCATCTTATGTACCCCTTCTTTCCGTTGAACCCAAGTCATCTGTGCTTGTGTTGACGGGCTATACTTTGGTGAACTGTGAGTCTTGCTTGCCAGTACGTCTATGTACTGACCCCTTTGGGGCTGTGGTTTCCGCAGACTACGATTACGAGGATCCAGGTGACGGCTACTACGTGGAGTTTGACGAGGCTGCTGACGAGTAGTTAGCGGACCCGGGCAGGATCCGAGACATCGTGGATGGGCTCCGTCTTTATTTCAGTTTCCGGCTTCTTAAGCCTATTTGGGTTTTGTCTGTACTCAGACCCCTTTGAATGCTTCCGCTGATGTAATGAATGCTATGTTGGGACATGTGTCCTCTGGATGATTGTATTTGCTATTTCTGCCTTAGTGAAGGCCAGTTGCAACCTTATTTCAATCTTTTGTGTCGTAGAGGCATGTTGTGTTATCCTTTTGTTCAAAGCCGTTGACGTACCATGTGTGTATGGTATGAAGTACGTAAATGGTAGTGTCCTGATTTCTACAGGATAGTTTACATCGACGGTGAACAGTAGCGATGGGTTGTCACACATAAGTGTTGGCCTACTCGTAAGAGGACGCGGGTGCCGGAAAGCCCCGTAATCCCATCAGAATACTGTTCAGTTCGTACGGTGAGTATCCTATAGAAGTCCGGGTGCGACAGGTACCGAGGAGGAAGCTTGCTCCCACACGCCGCAGCAATATGCGCCTGCGTCTCATTATCCGCCCCACTGCCGTTAGGAACGCAGGGGGGCCAGGAGTAGCCTACTCCCACAGCAGCCCTACTGCTGGTCCGGGAGCTGTTTACGCACCCGCTGATGCGCGTGTAACACACGTTCATTGGGAGACCCCAAGAGGAACGTATGAAGAGCACAGTAGCAAGTTTCCCTCAGAAATAAAACAATGTTGAATCGACTAGTAGGAGGAAGGAGTAACTTCAGAAGGTTGATGCAGCTGAGATGGCAGGGCACACTACCGGTTCAACAGCAATGTGGAACCTACACAACACAAACAATTCACTTTGCCCCCAAAGAAGCAGTGAGGTTGTCAATCTCACCGGTTTTGCTGGTAACAAAGAGTTTAAATGTATAATGTAGAAAACAGTATGAGAACAGTGTGAAGACAGTAGCAACACTGTGAAAACAGTGGAAGCAGTGTGTGTATTATCAGTATGAGGAAATAGACCGGGGTCCACAGTTCACTAGAGGTGTCTCTCCATAAAAGATAGCTAACATGCATGGTGAAGAAATTACAGCTGGGCAATTGATAGATAAAGAACATGCATAACATAAATATTACTATGAGATTCATGCGGGCATTACAACAAAATATATAGATCGTCATCCAACTGCATCTATGACTAATAATCCACCCTTCGAATAATCATCCGAATAAATGTTGGGTATTAAGTTGCAAGCAACAGATTATCGCAGTAAGCAAAGTGTGTAATGTAAACAATGTAAATGAATTAAACATCGTTGTTTTCTCCCTAATGGCAACATCACATCCTCCATCCGTCGCGTTTCTGTCACTCGAGCACACATGCAAAGGAGACATGAACCCACTATCGAGCATAAATACTCCCTCTTGGAGTCACTAGAAACTACTTGGCCAGAGCATCTACTAACAATGGAGAGCATGAAAGATCATAAATAACATATATATGAAGATAACATGATAGATTCATAATCAACTGACATAGCATTCAATAATCATCGGATCCCAGCAAACACAATATGTAGCATTACAAATAGATGAGGCATAAAGTGGAGAGGACAACCATCTAACTACTGCTATGGACCCGTAGTCCAGAGATGAACTACTCATGCATCACTCCGAAGGCGGGCATGGTGGTGTATACCCCTCTTGTGATGAATTTTTCTCCCGGCAGGGTGCCGGGGAGAGCTCCAGAACCCTCCCGAGTTCGGGTTGATGATGACGGCGGCCTCGGGTTTTTCTCGGGACGAAGTGGTATATTTTTAGGGTTGATGTATTGGGGGGAATAAATAGGCGAAATGGCGATGGCGGTGGACGCCCGAGGGGCCCACACCACCCCCAGGTTCAGCCACGGGGCGCCACCCTATGGTGTGGCCCCCCTCCGGGTCTATTCAGGACTGCATGGAACCTTCGGGAATTCTAAGGCTTCCAGGCTTCGAATTTTGCAATTCCGAGAATATTTCCAGAACAACTTTTCTGAAACTAAAAACAATAGAAAATAGGGAACTGGCTCTGTGGCATCTTGTCAATAGGTTAGTCCAGGAAAATCGATAAAAATGACATAAGGTGTAAGGAAAACATGTAGCATATGGCATGAAAACAACATGGAACATCAAAAATTATAGATACGTTTATGACGTATTACCCGTCCGCGCCTGAAGGACAAGCCACATGGCTCACCCGACTCCAGGAGATCGCCACCGTCGGAAACGCCCCCGCGGGAGCCGCGGGGAGGCGACGTCGGCCAGCGTCGAAGTACGGCAGCTCATGATGCGCTGCCCCCTTCTCAAGGTGTAACCTCGCATGGCGACCCCCACACCAAGTTCCCTGACAAGGCACCCACCATTAAGGTGCCTCAGAAGAGCAGCAAAAACTGCCAGATCCTGCGCACCCCGCCGGATGCGCGCATTCAAATCGAACGCTGCCACGAACGCGAGCGCCGCACCATCCGCGACCTCACCAAGGCCGGCCGGGCCAACCGCCCGGCGGACCTCACGCGCGAGACGGTCTATGTCGGCGGCGCCCTTGCGTTCACCAAGCAGCTTCACACAGTATCCTAGCCGCCAAAGTTCAACGCCATGCTGCCATCTCGCTACGATGACACTATCCCTCCCCTCGACTTCCTGCCTCAGCATAGGTGCTGCAAAGGGGGACGAGAAGTGCATGGCGAACTGGTTGCCCATGGCCCTCAAGGGTCCAGCCCTCGTTTGGCTCATGAATCTGTAAGAGGCCTCCATCGTGTCATTCGAGGAGTTGTGCCTCCGCTTCGTCGCCAACTTCAAGGGCTCCTACGAGCGCCCTCTCTCCTACAACGACCTCCGCAGCAGGTGGTTTCATATCAATTCTGTCTATCTCAAAAGCTTGAGGAAGTGGTGCCAGCGCCCCGACGAAACACCTCACCAGTACCTACAACGCTTCAGCCAAACACACAACAAGATTGCCCGCATCGCCGACGCAAACGTCATCTCCGCCTTCAGGGAAGGGGTCACCAACGAGCGCATGCTCGAGGAGCTCGGCATCAGGGACGACCTCACCTCCGCTGTCGAGCTCGTGGACATGGCTGACATGTGCGCTAAGGTTGAGGAGGGACGCCTCTTCAGGCACAGCGTTCCTGCCGACGAATCCAAGCCGGTGGCCCCCAAGACAAAGACAAAGGCTCGAGGGCAACGATGCAGACGCCAAAAGGAAAGCTCCGGCTCTTCTGGCCACCGAGCCAAAACGCAAGAAAGGCCGCAGCGACGCTGCACCCGTGGCGGAAAACCACCCTTACTGTGACTTTCACCGCATGCACTCACACGCCACAAGGGACTGCTTCTAGCTGGAGAGGATGCGGGGAGACCGCCTCATGAGGGGTGGCCATGAGGGCTACTCTCGAGGAGGCGGATGGCGCAGTCCTTGGCGAGAGGGAGGCCGCACTGGAGGGAGATGCAAGGAGCACGGCCCGAACCAGTACAACAGGTAAGGAAACTACAACACCGGCGGCTACAACAACGGCGATTACCAGCCGGCCACGCAGCCACCACCCCCGCAGCAGCTGCAGCGTCCCAACCCACCCGCGCCTCAGGTGAACGGTGCCACATAGACACACGCTGAGGGCAACCAGGGGCGGTGCAATGAACACTGCAGGGGCTACCAAGAACCAACAGGCTACATGGCCTACATTCTTGACGAAGCAGAAGCTCCACTCTCCAACTTCCACTTCAAGAAGATCTCACGCGAGATCTCCGCTGTCCACTCAGGCACAACCGCGACAAAGATACTCAAGTGGTCAGACCACAAGGCCTCCTTCGACATCAACGACCACCCCAAGTCCACAAGGACTCTGGGGATCCTACCCCTGGTCTGCACCCCCACCGTCAACAGCATCTCTGTCAAGAAGACACTGCTCGACGAGGGTGAAGGCCTCAACATCATCTCGGTGCCTACATTCTAGCGGCTCCGGGTACCCTACGAGCACCTGGCCCCGACGAGGCCATTCACCGGTGTCACCAATGACACCATGGTCCCCCAAGGACAGGTGCGCCTCGCTGTCACGCTCGGCACTCGCCAGAACTACCGCACTGAGACACTCGACTTCGACGTCGCGCACATCGCCCTCCCCTACAATGCCATCCTCAGGTACCCAGCTCTCGCAAAATTCATGGTCGTGATGCACCACGCGTACAACTTCGCCAAGCTACACGGGCCTGTTGGCACCATCACCATCCACATAGACGTGTAGGAGGCGACGCGCTCAGTCGAGCGAGCATACAAGGAGCCATCTCCCACCCGGCCGATGAACACGACGTGGGACACCTCGATGAGGCTCCCAAGAAGAGGCTGCTCGCTTCGCACGAAGGAGAATCCACCCAGAAGACCCCCTAGAGCGCTGGAGGCTCGGGGGCTACCACCCAGAAGACCCCCCAGAGCGCTGGAGGCTCGGGGGCTGCCACTGTTCTCCATGCGAGCGCGTCTCTCTCCTCAGGAGGAGCGCTCACAACATGCTCGTTCCATGGCCCCCACAAGGCCACGGAGACGCACCCTCGAGGGGACCCCGTGATGCCACGGTAAAAACGACGCCAGGACCTCTCTCCGTGAGGGTCTCATGGAGCTCTCGCCAGGCGGACCACAAGGACGCGGGAGCTTCTACCCACACAAGTGGGAGCCTCGCTCCCTGTGATGACCCAACACACCACTGGATGTGTAGTGCGCAAGTCGGTGACATAATACTCACAGAAGGACTTATCTGTGAATATTACATCTCTCAGAGTGGTACAACAGAAACATAGCAGGTACAGGCAAAACTATAGGATACATACTTCATTACAAAATATCGAGAATCTCTTTGAAGAACCAAAGAAGATCTCATACAAATGAAACATTGGAAGAACAAATTCGAAGATCCAAGCTGGAGAAGAACTCAAGCTCAGAACTAATCTACTACGGCTGATGTTAGCCCTAATCTATGGCTTATAACAGCTAACTCCAAGAATGGACTCCACCTACACCTTGATAGCTTCTCCTCCAGCAGCGTTGTTGATGACGATGCTTCACGATGACGACTTCCATCAGGCTTCAACTCTAAGCAGGGGGTCAAACGGGAACGAGTGAGTAACGAGCGTTACTCAGCAAGTTCATGATATATAGATGGTAGTTTGATGCACTAGCTACAACTTTAGACTCGAAAGAGTCATAAGCTAATGCAAGGTTTTGTAAATCTTTCTTCAAGAGGTTGCTTTTAATTCCGAAAACTATGCCCGCCAGACCATTACAGGACTAGAACTTGATGGAGTTGCCTTTCCTATAGCATTTGCAGTTCCTTCCCGGAACAGGGGCTAACATGCCACATCCTTTTACACTCTGCAGAGGTGCGTTACTTTACCCATGGACGACCAAGACCATGTTGCACAACCAGGTGTACATTCCTGTCCACTCCCACTCAGGTGTGGGGCCCGGTTGTTGGTCCAAGCCAAACCGTGCTTCTCCGCACAACGCATGCCCACCCATTTCTGCCAGCAGGTTGAACCCCTGATTCCACCCCTCATGATGGATATCTAGGCGCCCCTGGCAGACCATCATAGACCCCAGAGTCCGCGGGAATTAAGGGATCCCACCCATGTGCATGTAGTCTCGCAAGACCTACAGCGTACGTCTCTGGCAGCCCGTTGACATGCGAACGAGAAAAGATCACAGCTGACTTACTCCCCCCATAGAAGACCCATGGTTAACGCGGTATTTACGGTGCACGAATCTGACGAAGTTGTGATTAATCCTAGGTAATACTTTCCCATGCAGATGGAACCTTCCTTTGACCTATTCATCTTACCATGGTCCCATCCGCCCACCAAACAGAACACTACCACTCGGGTAGTCATTCAATTAGTCATATTATTATAAAAATAGGATCATGCATTCTTTTGAGAGTAGGTGATAATACGATAGGGTTTTTTCAAATAGTTCGTTATGAAATACTGCAAAGGATATGAGCAAGTGATGAACTTGCCTAAGATTAAAATAACCATAATAATCAATGTCTTTGGGTTCAAGGGTCGCGTAGAAAATCCTGACATCTGAAAGATAGCAAAGTAGTCCCAGTAAGGACTACAGAAAACACTGGAAGGATGATACATGCATAGTAATGAGATCCATCGCGAAATACCCTGGAAATTACCCCAGCTTACAAGTGTAAGATATGATCGATACGATAAGTTAATCACACATGTTTTAGGTGAGTTGTTTCGTTACTTGTGGTGATGTTGTTATTACTGGTTTTAGACTCACATGGGTTTCACTTTTACTTATCACATAATTGTTATTATGTTTAGGTTATAAATATTTATCACATGATTAAACGAGAAAACAATAACACGTGGAAAACAACTGTTGACAAGATAATACACATGTTTGATTTTATGTTCAAAAGTGTAGAGCTAATGAAAAATATTTAGTTGAAAATTATGAACTAATACAACTAACTCTATCATCACATAACTTACTAATAACTTGTGATGAAAGGTTTAGTAGGTGTGAAAACACTAGGGTTTTATTAATAATGAAAATACTGTTGTGGTAATTGTTTTCTGGTTATAATGGAACACTATAGAATTTCATTAAACTTTTAGAAACAAGTTTATAACTTACACAAAATGTTTTATGTTTGTCATATTTGACTTGGAAATGTTTTTCTCTTTAATTTGGTATATCATTTGAAGTTTTCTGAAAAGATTTGAATAAGATATTAATTTATTAATTTTAAATTAATTAAATGGTTAGGCAAAATATTGTACACATGAAAACTTGGCCAAATGACTTTGAAAACATCATAGATGAGTTGCATTTTTCATTTTGAGCAAACTGGTATATAACTTGTATTTTTCTGAATTTTTGAATTATTTATTATTTTCTCAATTATTATATGATTTAATTTAAATTCAACAATGTTCAAATTTAAACTTCATCAAACATTTTTGAAAACTTGATAAACTTTTAGATTATATTTTTCTTAACAATTTGATATATTTTTCATATTTTTCTGATTAACAGAATAGAAGATATTGATTTAACAAATTTTACTTATTTTCTGATTTTAAAATGACAGGTGGGGTCCACGTGGCAAGTTGTAATTCAATTAAATGGAAAAACAATTTATGACGTCATGCTGATGTCAGGATTGAGTCATCACCAGAGGGGATTGCTACTGTGATGTTGCAATTGATCGATTTGTTGCAAATTGGCCCGATTAACTTGTACTATCCAATAGAGAATGGAGTGAGGAGTCTAGGGGTGGCAGCGGCTTGACCAATAGGTCACCGGAGACTCGCCGGCATGCAATTTCGTGGTGGCCGGCGGCGGTGCATGATGAGATGACGAATCCAACGATGGAATGCTAAACGGAGGGCACCCAGAGGTTCCCCAGCTCACCGAGATGCTCGAGGTCGTGTTGGGGAAGCAAGAGGAGGTCGTGGTCACCGGCGATGAGCATTTTCCGGCGACGGCCGTGGGGTAGAAATTGGCCCGATTCCGTCGATCTCGGGCTTCCTAGCTCACGTGCGTGGTTAAGGACGACTAGTAGGCCATGGAGCATCCAACGATGGTCTCGGGGAGGCTTGCCGTGGACGGAGATGACGGCAATGGCCGGCGGCCGTACGGACTAGGGTTAGGGTGTTCTTCGGGTTCAGTACAGATAGAGAGACAGAGAGAGGGATTGCAAGGGAGAGTGCGAGATGCAGACGCCTTCTAGGCTTTATCCAGGCGCAGAGGCGGCGAGCAGGAGGTGGCGCATGCAGCAGCAGGTCGAGCACGTCTCCTCTGCCTTCTGGCAGAGGAAGAAGAAAGGTATATAAAGGGAACCTTTCGATAACCCCCTAGAATTTCTGATAATTACAAACCAGTCCTTCTGTCCTAAAAACTGAAAAGAAAAGCTTGTTTTCTGAGCTTTTTTGTGAACTTAAAAATTATTAAAAATCATATTTGAATTCCTTATCAAATTTCACATCTCACCATGTTTTGTTTTGGTGAATTTGAAGAATATTTGTATTTTTATTTAGGATGCTAGATTAAGTGGTTTTGTTGTTTTCTCTTCATTTTATTTATTTAATGGCTTTAAAATTATGCTTAGGCATGTTTAATAAAAGTACACACTCCAATCATGTGGATACCAAGGTGGTGTAACATAATTGGACAAATTTGGATACCATTCCTTTTTGGAAAATAGTTTGGTAACACTACATAGTAGTGTTTTTATGTGTTATGGAAAATTCACCAAATATGGAATATTCTTCCATGTCCTACCAAATACTTTGGTTTGTAAATGTACTTGTTTTCTTTTGTAAAACTTTGTAGTTTTCATAATTGAACTCTTAGCAATTTTGGTTGACATTTTACTTAGGTGAGTGTAAGCCTGATTTGATAAATTAGGTTCTTTACCAAGTGGAAAACATGTGTGTCTTTGGAACCTATTTGTTTGTTTTTCTCCAGTTTCCAAATGTGGATATTATCTCATGTTGTTTTAGAACATGTAATCATTTGCATGGTTATATGTAGATGAGTTTATGTTATCATCTGTTAGGCTTACATATGAAAAGGATATAGAAAACAAGGTATTAAGCCTGTTACCATTAACCTCCACATATTAAAAACATGTGGATGCAATGGCTGGTTATTATTTCATACCTGATGATTATCTCTAGTAAAGATATTATTATTAGCTCCTCCTCTCTGTTGAGTCTGACAGAGGTTATTGGTTCTCTAATATATCCTAATGATTCACTGGATAATTTCTTATGATCCCTTGCTGAGGCAGTGTTGTTTCTTGTGGTCTTCTGTTGCTCGATGGTCTTCTCTTTAGTTTCCACTAGTCTTCTGTTATAACCTTTGTCCATTGCAGGTAGTTCATATGTTGTTTTCCAACCTCAACTGTCTCACCATTGTGGTGAAAACATCCAATTACTCCAAGCAAGGATTTTATTTAGATGACTATAAAAGAATGTGAGTTTATTTTATGACATCAAGTTGCCATGTGCATATAAGAAGAATTTGTTAACAAGTGGGCCAGACATGCCTCCAAATTGCTAATCATATACAATATGCTGAGATTTACTAGGTTATTCAACCTTATGTTTGTTTGTGTATGACACTCAATTGTTGGAGTATACAAAAGTGATCTGTTAACAAGGTTGTAGGGATTGTTATGAAACTACTTCTATATAACACTAACATTGGAATATCACACTATCTCAAGAGGGTTAATAAGATCAGATCAAGATATAAGAGTTTCCAAGTACTCTTATAGTAAATTAGAGTAGCACTTCTAGCACACTCTAAATAATCTTTTTGAGGATCTTCCTGTGGTAGTTCCTCCTTTCTTATGGGTTTCTTCTCTTGCAGAATGATTCAGAGAAGTTTGGAAAACAAGATAATCTAGACAAAATAGAAAGATCTTGATTAAGATTTAGTTAAGCTTTTATTCTTCTTCAACATACTTGTTATTTTGTTTCCCATAATAAATGTTCTTATATCATACATGATTGGTTTACTTAGTTCCAATTTACTTCCTCTAATAAAGGTTATAACTTGTTGTTATTCCCTAGTTGTATCCATATATACCTTAGTTGTGGATTTGTTGAATTTGAGTAGAAGTGTGGAATGCTTATGGAATCATGACTTAATAGTAAGTGGATCAAATGGTTCATTGAGGTGTTGAGATTTCATATGCTCACTTGTATAAGATGATTGAAACAATGAGCATGAGGAAGTGATTGAGGTTAGTGACTTTGAGCATGGTTGTTAATTGGTTACTCAGGGTGCCATGTTGTGATTTTATATTCTTGATTTGTATTCATGATGCATGCATAGAGGTTTGGAAAGATTATAGGTAGTGATCAAGGGTTAACAGTAGTTTAAGAAGATTTAATTCTTCTTTTAGGTACTTTTTTAGGGTGGATGAGATATGTACATATTCGATAAATATATTAATACAATTATTATGTCATTTCCCACTTGTGGGTTTGAGTTAACACTTGTATGTATCACTTGTGTTCTATTGAAACCTTGTTATTTACTTGTGATGGTTCACCTGATAGTTATGAGATGATTTATAAATACTATGTGTATGATTGATAACTTAGTGGGTTGTTCTTTTATGGGACATAACATCTCTGTTGATGAGATGGTTCAGTTGAGTATTACTCATTTGGAGAAGTATGATTATCACCTATGTGATTTGGATACTCACCCCTCTTTGGTTGTAGTTACCTACTGAATTATCCCAAGACACTTATAGACTTGTGGTTAAGGTTGTTGAGAGTTTGTGTTGGTCACAACCAACTATGGTTTGAGTAACCAGATGATTTGGTTTCTTAAGATACTTCTATAAAGATCACTCCAAATATACACTTGACTAGATGAACTAGACCTATTTCATCATGTCAAGTGAAACTTTGGTCACTTTGATTCGTTTAAACTTTCGCGCCAAAATTTCCCGTACTTTTAGATGCATGCTTTGCAAATGCACATATTAAATTTAGATCTTTATAACCTCCCAAACACTAGGATGTTACACTCCGGCGGGGCAATCTTTTGTTACTTGAGGGCGCCACACGTCCACTGCATCCTAGAGCTATGCACCTGAATTTGCGCGAGTATCAGCCCCATGACGATGGGACTCCCGTGTCTGCACGGTGAATCAAGTGCCTCTTGGGGGACCACAAGGTCACGACATCCCCAAGTGTTTTGTAAGAGAATAATGCCTCACCCTAGTAGTAAAATCTTGTTGCTTCCACAAAGCAATCTCTCCTTGCATGCCAGCATGCCTGCATCTTGCATCCAACAAAACATCACGTGCATTCATCCACGCATGCATCCTTCCTCTCTCCAGAGAGGCGCACGAAGGCCTTTTCCTCTCGAAAGCACCCGCGAGCGGGGGCTGGAACAGTATATGTGAGCGGGTTGCTACCGCACACAAACACCTCGCCAAGTCCCTCGGCTTTTCTCCTCGCGAGATGCTCAAGAAGGAACAACCAAGCGCGCACGTCTCCAGAGGCACAAACTTCAGGTAATGGTGGCAACCTCACTCCACGAAATAGCCGGAGGATCACCACGAAGGACACAAACAAAACATCTTAGAGGACGTCAGCACGGAAAAGCTAAGTACCCTCGAAATCAGAATAAAATATAGGAGTACGATAGAGGACGAAGTGCAGAGTTTATCCTTACAAGACATTTAAAATAGTTCATAGGCAAACATCACAACTACGAAGGAACACTAAACAGAAGGACCCTCGGTTCTAGCGCCAGGAGGCTGGGGCTTCATCAGCAAGAGGAGTTGGCGTGAAGGCCTTCACGAAGGCAGCAACGGCGTCCTTCACAAGGGCAGAAAGAGAGGAAGCACAGTCGGGGGGAAACCCCCGCTAGGGTGCTCAGCTTGAAGTCCGGTTGAACCATCCAAAGCCGGGAGAACAAGTGCGTCGCCCCCTCCGACAGGAGCTGGCGGAACTCCGTGTCAAGGATCGCGTCCACGCTCTGGGCGTCCTCCTGCAGCGAATCCAGCAGGCCGATGAAGAAGTGAAGGGCTCGCACGGCGTCATACCTGGCAGGCGGAGGAGGCAGCTCGAGGTCCAGTCGTTCGCCGAATACCTGGGCCGACAGGACGGCACGCTGGAACACCCCCTCAAGTTGGCATTGAAGCTCCAGTGCCGGCGCGGTCAGCTCCACCCGCTCAGGTACCCCCTCCGCGAGCGGGCCAGTCGCTCTCGCAGGGCAAACAAGTCTGACTGGAACCCCGCAGACGCAGCAGCGGCGCGCTCCCTATAGCTGCTCTCCTCGGCAAGCTGCACGCGAAGCCGACCCAGCTCAGCCGAGAGCCTATCAACCTTCGCGGGTAGCCCTCCCACGGCCATGAACTCCACGGACGGCTGTTTCCCAGCTAGGTTTGCCTCAAGTTCCTTGCAGTAAGCTTCACACCTTGCCTGGATCTCCTTCTCTACCTGCTGCCGTTGCCTCTCCTGCCCTCCTTTTAGGTCACTCTCTAGCTTCTCTAGACGCTTGCGCTCCTTGCTCACCTTGCCCACGAGGAGGGTGACCTCCGCCTCACGTCTCTTGACGTCTTCCTCAAGGCCATGGACTTTGTCCTCCCTGAGGGAAGCAGCGGATTCGCGGGAGGAGACAGCCGCCTCGCGGCGCACCAGAGCTTCCTCACGCGCGATGAGGGTTTTCTCTTGCTCCGCGTTGCCAAGTTTCCATGCATCCACCGTCGAGCGATGCTCCTCCTGCTCCAGACGGAGCCGAGCCTATAGATTCCAGGCGGCATCGAGCATGCGCTTGGCCTCCTCGTGAAGCGCCTCCGCCTCGCGAGTGGAGGCCTCACACTTGCGTGTGGCCTCGCTGAACATCTGACGGCGCACCGCCTTCGCTGCATTCTCCCTCTTGTGGCAGGTGAACATCACCTGGCGGAACCAGGCGCCCATGTTCTCCAGACGTTCACTCTTCTTTATGAGGAGATGGAATTGTGCCTTCGCCCTGACCCGGAGAGCCTCTACAACTTGATTGGTGATATCGAGCAGGGGGGCCTCCGAGTAGAGCTCGGCGGGATCTCCGGAGCGAATGCGAGCGGACCAACGATCCTCCGCCATCAGGTCATGGAAGAAGACGTCAGGAAGGAAGGAGCCATCCGGCCCCTCGGTAGGGGTGTCCCAAAGCCACCTCTCCACCGCGTCGTTGAAATCCTGCTGCATCGCACCGCGGAAGGGGGCGGAGGAAGAAATCAGCACCCCCTGCGCCATGGAGAATGAAAGCGTCGCGCCCGTTTCCTGATCGGTGGGGGCAGCCTCTCCTTCCCCGACTACGATGGAGGTTTCCCCGACCGCGGCGCTCGGGCGCTCTGAAGTCCTTCCTGAGCCGGCGGCTCCGAGAGCAGCGATTTGAGGCGATGGCAGACGAGCCACGGGGTATTCCTCGACCAGGACGTCTGGCTCAAGCCGCAGGGCATCACCAGCAGAAGGCCCGCCGGGCGGGGCTTCAGCCTCCGTCTCACCACCGGGCGAGGAAGCGACGGGGTGCGCGAGCTCCTCGGTCGCTGGAGATCGTTTGGAGGGGCACCTTTCCTCGGGAGCGACGGGTTGGACCGCCCCTCCTAAGGATTGGGGGCTGGGCGTCTTCGACACCCTTGTCCTCTTCGGGGAGCTGCGACAAGAACGGGGTAAGCTCCGGCACCACTTGAAGGAAAGAAAAACAACATGACTAAGGACTTACTCTCCCCGTTACCCCCAAGCTCGTGGAAAGCGTTTCTTTCCACGAGGTCATGTCACGGCCGCTTTGGCCGTCGAAGATCCTCCCGCGCCTGCATCGACCATCACGGGGCGCGGCCCCTCCACGCTTGCTGCCGCATTAGGGGTCGCCGAGTGTGCGGGAGGCAGAGATGGAGTGCTCGAGTCCGCTGACGACTCGCTGCTTGCCTCCCGTGCCGGGCCAGATGTGACCTCCTCAAGAGGGCGCTTCTTTGACACACGCCCGAGAGCCGACTCGGTCGGATTGGAGTCCTCTATCTCTGCAATCTCCGCATCACTCTCCGAGGGGAGGCACGGAAGAAAGGGGTTCTTTTGGCGGGACGTCTCGCCCTCGGCCAGGAGTCCCCACCTATCGAAGCGAGGTATGGCCCTGACCACCGCGTCGCACCCCGCTTCTGCAAGATTGTAAAGGGGGACTACAGAGGGAGGAAGAGGCGGTGCGTTGTCCCTGCCAAGAAGGGTATGCATCATCGCCTCGAGCTCCCTGCCCTCAAGAAGAGAGTTGCTGAGCCGCATGTTGTCCTCCATGTCGCCGCAGTAGCACATGAGGTGCTCGTGTTCTTGGAGAGGCGCCAGCCTCTCGCGGACGAATTCGCGGACAAGCATGGGCGCCTCGAGCCCACTATCGTGCTGCTCCTCCATCCTCTGCACTAGGGGAGCCATGTCCGGACCAACAAGGACTTCCTGGGCCCAGCCGGCGTGCTTCCTGGTCCTACCAGTGGGCACCTCAAGAAGGACCGCGGATTCGCCGGCATCCATAAACACCCAGCGACTGACGATGTCGTTCACCTTTTTCTTGTGGTCCAGTAGGGGGAACAGAGCCCCCCTACCCAGACCGATGCGGAAGGAGGCGCACCCGGCGCAACGACCTCTGCCTGTCACGCGGAGGCTGAAGAAGGAGCAGAAGAAGGCCACCGAGGGCCCGACGGCGAGGAAAGCTTCGCACCAGAACGCGAAGATGGCTAGGGTCAGAACAGAGTTGGGATGGAGATGAAGGGCGTGGATCTGGTACCATTCCAAGATGGTAAAAAAGAAGGTGGAGAAAGGACGAATCAGGCTGGCGAAAAGGGTGTGGAAGGAGAAGGCATAGGCGGTTGCTGGAAGTAGGCCTGGGCATTCGGTTCCCCCGAACCGAACGGTTCGGTTTCTCGGGTTTAAAGAAAATTCGGTCAATATATTTCGCTAACCGATCAGTTTCCTATGAAATTAACAACCGAGACTTCGGTCCAATGCAACTTCGGTTCGGTCCCCGTTAAGACCGAACAGCACCGATTATTTGGTAGCATTGGGCAACAAAATTATTGGCAGCTGTCAAATCGCTGCTCACAGGTAGCAGCGGCGCGAGCCGCGAGGAACGGCATAGAAATAAGGAGATAATTAGAGAAGGATAAGAAGCGCCAATAATTGTGGGGAAGTGGCGTCATCAGCCGGCATGGTGAAGAGAAGGAGGCGGCGCACAGGGAGCCAGGGATACGTATCGTTGTATTTCGGCTTGGATTGGGATCGAGTGGAGACTTTGGAAGTTGGGCTAGGCCTACACGTTTAATAATTGGGGTTAGCACTACCACGAATAGAGGCAGCTCCTGGCTCCACGTAATGCGTTGGGCTGTATTTGGAACGCTCTAGGAATTTACTCGGTTCCCAAGTCAATTCGGTTCACCATGGCCTATGACCGAAGTATTGAAACTAATTTCGGTTTTCCAAAAAAGGGAACCGAGAAAGTAGTCGAATTATTCGGTTTCGGTTATATAGGTCTCGGTTCTGGTTAATTCGGGGTCGGTTTTCGGTCCTCGGTTTATATGCCCACCCCTAGCTGGAAGGGAGTTGAGTCGGGCTGACCCCGCAAAGACTGAGGTAGCCCCATGCTCATTGGTGGAGGAGGCCACCATCGTATGCACCCTCTCCAGCAAAGACCCCGCATGGATACGGGACAGTACCAAGATCGAGCATGGTCGTGATGGAGAGGGTTTCTCCGCGACGACCTGCTTGCCTTTTGGCGCTGGAGCGGCTTTCTTGCCGGCCATCTCAGGAAGAAGATCTCAGAGGAAAATGGGGGATCTAGAGAGGAAGTGGTTTCCAGGCGGCAGAAGGAGAAGATGGAGAGTGGAGCCTCAGTAAATCCGCGGCCTTTATGGGCGGCCCCCCACGTCGCAGGGAGCCGTTGCCTCGGGAAAGTCGTGGGTCGTGGACACGTGCCAAGGACTGGCCCGCAGTAGTTGGCCCCGCGTCTCCTCGCATCCTGCGGACACGTGTTTCCCGGGGGCCTGGGGGCTAATGTCGGGCCTCTGGATACCAGGGTACCCTTAGGCGACAGCTACGGCCCAGCAAAATACATAGCTCCAAGGCCAAGAGTTCTGTCCGTGCCAGGCGGTGCTTTCTTTCCTAGGCCCACCCGCCAGGTGGGCCTAGCCCGCTGTAGCTCTTGCCCAGGAGAGGAGTTCTACTTCTCCTTCGCCCCCTCCTTGGGAATCTCCCTTCAAGAGGAGGCAACCCACGTGCCTCTGACGACCGCTCCTCTGAGCGGCGACGGGGGCGCCGCATAGCCGCTTTGTTCCTAGTTGCCGTTCTGGTGTATAAAGGCCGGGGGGACAACTACGACAGCTTAAGGGCTTCCCAAGGAGTGCCTCTTTGATGTAAGAAGACTAAGACCACACTACAAGACAAAGGCATCATCACCGGGCTCCCCCATCGTGACGGTATGGACGGTGGAGCTGTCCCCAGCGATCAGGACCACGTAGGTACGAGACACTCCTCCTTTGGCACTTTGTGGTAGCCCTTTCCTGCCAAGTGAGCGGGAAAGAGGTCCAAACGCCGGTATAAGAAGGGTACCAACGACCCTTGGACAAGAGAGCTCGAACCATCATAGAGCCGAAGTAGTCTGTTCCGAGCACAAGCTCGCATTTGTACTGTAACCAACAAAGTGCAATCCATCAGACAAGCAGGAGTAGGGTTTTACACCACACTGGTGGCCTGATCTTGTTTAAACTCTCCGTGCCGCCATTGTTGTCGTGCTTAAGCTTACCTCTCGAAGCCTCCTCTGGAAGCGAAGGAAGTGTGTTTAGCCCCTAGTGTTCAAACCTTTGTTAGCTATCCTGTCCAGGACATACTAGCTCTCTCTGACTAAAGGAAGATGGATTGGTGGAAATGTAGATCTAGATCTCCTCTCTCTTTTCCTTCAAAGAGATGCAAGAATCATGGGAGGGATTGAGAGGGGGCAAGCTTTTCCAAGGTCAACAATGGTGGGAGAGAGAGAGAAAAACTTGCTTGCGCAACTTGGGGACCAATGGGGAAGAAAACCCCCTTAAATAGGTCCCCTAAAAAACCAGCTGTTTGAGTGCAGAAATGGGACTGAAATTTCCGATTCAAACTTGAACCAGATATTCCGGTTGCTTGTTTTTCTTTAGATCTGGAAACTTCAAGCCGTTGACCAAAACCGGATATTCCGGTATTGCCAAAATTTCCGGTACAAACTTCCGGTTCATTTTTGTGGTGAAATTTTTTAGTCCTTAGCCGTTTTCGGCTGGTCTCTTCAGAAACCGGATTTTTCGGTTGAACCGAAATTTCTGGTTGGAAATTTCTGGTTACCTTCTATCTGTGAGGTTGAACTTTAAATCCCCATAACTTTTGCGTTCGGACTCCATTTTCGATTATCTTTGGCTCGTTGAATTTGCAAAGACAAGCTCTACAAGATCATTCAGAGAAACATCATTTCCCAAAATGGAACTTAAAACCAGATGGGGAAAGGCTTACCCTCTCAAAAAGGAACAACCGATAAAACCTCCAACACCGAAAACACACATAACTTTTGTGAATGAACTCCGAATGAGGTGAATCCAAATGGGCTGGAAAGATAAAAACAAGAAATATCCAACCAAAAAAAGAGAATATTGATACCTCAAAGAATGGATAAGTGATACGTCATAAACGTATCCTTAATTTCTGATGTTCCATGGTGTTTTCATGTTGTTTCCTACATGTTTGCTATACACTTTATGTCATTTTTATCGATTCTCCGGACTAACCTATTGACAAGATGCCACAAATCTAGTTCCCTATTTTCTGTTGTTTTTAGTTTCAGAAAAGTTGTTCTGGAATTATTCTCGGAATCGGAAACTTTGAAGCCCGGAAGTCTTAGAATTCCCGAAGGTTCCACGGAGTACCGAAGAGTCCCGGAGGGGGGCCATAGGGGGCCCACACCATAGGGCGGTGTGCCCCCTTGCCGCGCCTGGGGGTGGTGTTGGCCCCACGGGCGTCCACCACCATCGCCCTTTCGCCTATTTATTCCCCACGAAAAGACAACCCTAAAAAGATACCACTTTGTCCCGAGAAACACCCGAGGATACCATCATCGTCATCCCGAGATCGGGAGGGTTCTGGAGCTCTCCCGGCACCCTGACGGGAGGGGAATTCATCACCAGAGGGGTCTACACCACCATGCCCTCCTCTGAAGTGATGCATCAGTAGTTCATCCCTGGACTACGGGTCCATAGCAGCAGCTAGATGGTTGTCTTCTCCACTTTGTACCTCATGTTTAGATCTCGTGAGCTGCCCTACATAATCGAGATCATCTTTATGTAATGCTACATGTTGTGTTTGCTCGGATCTCATGAATGTTGAATTTTATGTCTTTTGATTATCAATCTATCATGTTATCTTCATGCATATGTTATTTATGATCTTGCATGCTTTCCTATATTAGTAGATGCTCTGGCCAAGTAGATGCTAGTAACTCCAAGAGGGAGTATTTATGCTCGATAGTGGGTTCATGCCTCCTTTGCATCTGTGCTCGAGTGACGGAAATGTGACGGATGGAGGATGTGACGTTGCCATTTGGGAGAAAACAACAGTCTTTACTTAGTTTACATTGTTTACATTACACACTTTGCTTACTGCAACAATCTGTTGCTTGCAACTTAATACCCAACGATTGTTCGGATGATATTCGTAGGGTGGATTATTAGTCATAGATGCAGTTGGATGACGGTCTAAGTATCTTGCTGTAATGCCCGCACGAATCACATAGTAATCTTTATGTCTTTCATATGCACTACGGTGCAACCTTCATTTCTGTCAATTGCCCAGCTGTAATTTGTTCACCACACATTTTATTTATCTTTCACGGAGAGACACCACTAGTGAACTGTGGACCCCAGTCCATTTTCTCATACTCATAATACAACCACTTCGATTCCTATTTTCACACTACTGCTATTGTTTTCATAATGTTCTCATATTGTTTTCCACACCATACATTTAACCTCTTTGTGTTCATCAAAACCGGTGAGATTGACAACCACACTACTTCGTTGGGGCAAAATGATTTGATTGTGTTGTGTAGGTTCCACGTTGCTGCTGAACCGGTAGTGTGCCCTGCCACCTCAGCTGCATCAACCTTCTGAGATTGCTTGTCCTCCTACTGGTAGATTCAAACTTGGTTTCTTTCTGAGGGAAAACTTGCTGCTGCACTCTTCACACCTTGCGCTTGGGTTCTCCCAACGAGCGTGTGTCCACACTCCATCAAGCTTTTCTAGCGCCGTTGCCTGGTAGGAAGAGAATTTCTTCAAGGGAAGTCTCTCACTCCCAATCTCTTTACTTTGTTTTTGATTTGCTTAGTTTATTTTATTTTGTCTTGTTTGCTTCTCTTTATTAAAAACACAAAAAATAGTTCCTATTCTTGTTGTACTTTTATTCCTGTTTTTAGCCTTGTTAGTATGACTACTCCTAAGAACACTAAGTTGTGTGACTTTACTAGCACCAACAACAATGATTTCATTAGCACACCTATTTCTCCACCTGCTCCTACTGCTGATTTTTATGGGATAAAGCCTGCCCTGTTAAAACTTGTTATGAGAGAGCAATTTTTTGGTGTTAGTAGTGATGATGCTGCTGCCCATCTTAATAATTTTGTTGAACTATTTGAGATGAAAAAGTATAAATATGTAGATGGAGATATTATCAAGAAGAGCTAAAGAATGGTTGCTATCTTTGCCTAGAAATTGTATCGATTCTTGGACTAAATGTAAAGATGCTTTCATTGGAAAATATTATCCTCCTGCTAATATTATGTCTTTGAGAAGTAGCATTACAAATTTTAAGCAACTTCATAATGAGCATGTTGCTAAAGCTTTGGAAAGAATGAAATCTTTAGTAAAGAATTGTTCCACTCATGGACTGACTACTTGGATGATCATCCAAACCTTTTATGCAGGTCTGAATTTTTCTTCAAGAAACCTTCTGGATTCAGCTGTTGGAGGAACCTTTATGTCCACGACCTTGGGGTGAGCAACAAAGCTTCTTGATGATATGATGGTAAATTATTCTGAATGGCACACTAAGTGAACTACAACTGGTAAAAAGGTAAATTCTGTTGAAGAAACCTCCTCTTTGACTGATAGACTTGATGCTATTATGTCTATGCTTGTGAATGGCCATGCTCCTATTGATCCCAATAATGTTCCTTTAGCCTCTTTGGTTTCTCAAGAAGAGCATGTGAACGTGCAACGATGTCGCCTAAATGGGGGGGGTGAATAGGCGATTAAAACTTTTCCGGTTAAGGCTTGCTAAATGCGGAAATAAACTAGGTGTTTAAATTAAAAAGCACATAACCTAAATATTCTAGGGTCAACTAGGTGCACCAACAACTTATGCCAAGAAAGACAAGTAACAAGGTGATAGAAAGATATATAACTTCAAGATCGAAGGCTATCACAATGTAATTTGCATAAGTAAAAAGCTCTGGTATAGAAATAACCGAGGCACACGGAGACGATGATGTATTCCCGAGTTCCTCCCACAAGGGGAGTACGTCTCGTTGGAGGGGTGTGAGCTTGTGACGCCCCGAGGTCGGGCACTATGCAGATTTCAGCATTCCCGCCAAAATCCACATAATAACCAATTCCAGGTTGCCACTTGTGATAACATTACAACAGTTCACCTTAAACATCTAATTTGGAGTTAAAATGAATTAGTTATGATTTATGCAATTAAATCAATTTAAATTGAGCCGGAAGCCCAACATCTAATTTAGGAGGTTCGAGTTATTTATCTACCCATCAAGATTAAATGTTGTTTAACATGGCGAGATAATATAAAGATGAGCTATGCAATTTTAAATGGAACCAGAACAATATTTAATTATCCCAACTCATTCCATATTTAATTATTTGATGATATTACTATTACCCGCACCCACAAGATGCAACGCAACACATGAATGATTTAATATGCACGATATAGATGACATTTAGAAAATAGGCGTATAGGGTATAGGGTTAGGGTTTTGGGTTCGCACGTTGGAGAGATGATCTACGAGGTTAACGCCGGAAACTTCGGAACGTGGAGGAAGTAGACATTGTAGTGGAACTAGTCGACGTAAGGGAAGTAGCCGTTCTCAAACCACATGATCATCGTCGTCGAAGTAGTCATTCAACGTCCGAAGTCGATGTAGTCGTAGTAGTCGTGGGTGAGCCGCTACGGCATCGTCTTCGGGGTCGGAGGTGATCGTGCCGCATCTCCGGACGATGAGAAATTCATGGACGCGCACGAAGACGACCAACACAAAGCATACATGGCGTGACGGGCACAAGGCGGAGATCATGTCGGTGGTTATCGTTCTCGGGTCGAAGATCTTCGCGTTCCCTCATGGTCCATGTAGTTGTTGATGATGGGCTTGGAGGTTCCGATCTTCGAGTCCGTGGGAGATCTTATCGACGGTCGAGGTTCACGGAATGGGGCCTTGGCTATCCCGGTCTTGAGGCTGTGGATGCGCACAAATACGGCAGCACACAAGCATCGGTGTCACTGAGAGAGAGGCTGACCGTCAACAACATCGCCAGCAGAAGCAGTTCGGAGAGGCGTCATCCGAGAAAACCACCCGTACAACCAGCCGAGCATAAGAGACACCTTAATTCATGTCACTGCCGTGAGAAGGAGCAGGGGGTCAATCAGCAGCATCTCATCCCAGGAACTGTCGTTGCCGTTGCTGTTGGAGGAGAGCAACAGCAGGTCGGACTTAAGCTGCTTGAGGAACACCACGCGCTTCCCCATGTACCGCCCCGCGAGCAAGATCATGACCGCACCGGGTGTGATGGTCGACCTGAGCTTGGTGGGTTTGGGCTTGCGGGTGCTGGCGGTGCGTGGCTTGACGTCGTCGGCGGGGTAGAACCTGGGCTCGACAACGGCGGCTGGCTTCTCGGCCTTGGGGAAGGCGCCGCCGTTCTTGGCCTTGATGGCCCACAGACCGCGGCGGTGATTCATCTCGGAGGGGACGAGGCGGCGCTGGGGACGGGGTTGAGTTCGTCGAGGACGGCGGCGGCGACTGCCATGGAAGGAGAGGGAGGCGAGTTCAGCTCGGGCGCGGCGGAGCCCTGCTCCTGCCGGCGCCGCGGACGGAGAGGAGGTGAGGGGCGACGGCGGAGCTGCGGCCGCGGGAGGAGGCGCCGGTGGCGGGGCGAGCTCGGAGGAGGTGGACGGAGGAGGCAGTGGCGGCGCCATCCGCGCAGGGAGGGAGCAGTAGCGGCGCCGGCCGCCTTCGGCCGGAACGGAGGAGACAAACGGGGAAGGGGGCTCGGGGTGGGGATCGAGCAGAGGGAGAGGGGCGACGGGAGGAGGGGTCGAGCGAGAGGAGGAGTCGTGTGTGTGCTGTGAGGAAGAGAGAGGTGGGAGGACCCGATCGCGAAAAGACAAGGCGACGGGGGGGGGGGGGGGGGGGGTGGCTGCAAGACGGCCAGGGGGCCGGTGGGAAGCTAGGGTTTGGCTTGGTGGCCTCCGGTTGGGCCAAGGAGGCTTCGGTGGTGGGCTGGGGTTTGGTGGGTGGGCTGGCCCAATTCGGTTGGGCTCCTCCCTCTTCCACAAAAACTTTTATTTGGGGTATTTGTTATTAGTATTTTTTTTCTTTACAACTTGTTTTGACACTCTTAAAATTAGATGCAAGCATCAAATAAATTCCAGGAAATTTTTGAGAATAAGATTTGATGAACTTTAATTAGCTTTCAATTTTTAAATACATGGAGATGCATGATGGTATGATGTGAGTAAGGAAAACAAACAAAATCTAATGGAAGAAAAACCCCGGGTGTTACAACCGACACCACTAACAAGGGGATTGCGCCCTCGCAATCCGCCCACGAACACGAGGGAGGGGAGAAGTCAGATCTATCGAGTCTTCGGCCACATTGTTGATCTCCTCGACACCACTAACAAGAGATTCTTGCTCGTTGTTGATGATGATGCTCTTCCGGTGAGAAACATCCGAAGATCGAACCTATTAGATTAAAGGCTCAGAAAAACGTCCACCCACGTAGGATCCTAACACTTTGAAAGATAGACAAGGGGGGAAGACTCCAAAACAAATAAGATGGGAGGGGAAATAGAATAGAGATAAGGAGAAAACAAGAATCCTATTGAGAGCTTTTCAAAATAGTTTAGCAGAAATAGTTTTTGACACTCTAGAAACAGCGACCGTTAGCGAGGTTATCCTACAGGCCTTGCGGACCCGTTGCTTCGATAACCATTTGTATCGAAACAATCTCGGGAATCGGAAACCATGCTCTGATACCATTTGTGACGCCCCGAGGTCGGGCACTATGCAGATTTCAGCATTCCCGCCAAAATCCACATAATAACCGATTCCAGGTTGCCACTTGTGATAACATTACAACAGTTCACGAATATTCCGCAACAACAACAGAAAAGATATATACAAGACGACTCAAACGAGTCAAGGATACAACTGATACAATACAAAGATCCAAATAACAGCGGAAGAAACAGCATAGCGTCCGACTACGGACAAGATACAAATTGGACTAAGAGTCCTGAAGATAACCGATGGCGTCCAATCCCTGCCCAGGCCAAACCGAAGGGATTCCCAAGCTAACGTTGTCAGACTTCAAACCTGTTAACTGCAATGTGGAATATGCAGCCACGAAAGGGATTCGTGGGTCAGTACGGTTAAGTACTGGCAAGTGGATAAACCATACTCACAAGATACCAGCGTAACCAATCATCACAAGATACAAATACTTTGGGTACAACGGAAGGAAGGGATTATTGCAAAGAAGCGGCAGCGGGCTGCGCTAACTAACTACAGAGACTCGCTACAACATCCGGCTAAAAGAAAGGGGATAAGATAGCGTATCAGAACCAACTACAACTACTCACCAAACAATACCCATCCAATGTTACCCCCTACTAAGGAAGCAACCCAAGGAAACTCACACGGTTGATTAAGGTGACATTAATTTTGATGGTGAAGGTAACCTATATTACTAGTCAAGTTATCATCGTTAAGTGTAAGTTGTCTGAGTACTTGTTAGCCAGAACTTTCACCAAGTCATCCATAACCGCGGACAACACGGCTTCTCGAGAAGATTTAACCCTGCAGGGATGCACCAATTTGGCCGTACACGTAAGAATAACCCGCCAGACGGGGGATCAACCCACCAAGCGAGGTACTCAACACAACCCAACTCTTCTTCGCATCAAGCCCAAAGAACCCCGTGCAATTGAGCGCACGGCTAATCAAGCCCCACGAAGAAAAGGGGACCCTCATAGCACTCTAAGAACGTGTCTCCCTAAATGCCGACTACAAAAGTTCCACCCTCGCGCCAAGGGTTCGCACCTGCATATGCATGCGGCAAATGGAAAACCCGAACTAAATGAGGCGATTTGGACGAGATGCGAATCGAATCAAAGTTGCGGGGGGCGCCCATACTCGCTTCCCACATGCGGTTAGTGCGCTCATCATGGATCAATGGACAAGACCCTTTTCCTAATTAGGGTCGACACTAGCAGGCCTCAAAACCACGTCGGGCCTCCTGCCGGTGCCTTATCATCAAATTATTATTACCCAAAACATTAACATGTTGTTGATTAAGCTGAAACCCAACTATCAACTAAACAGGTGATAAGTTAAATGACGACAAGACTCGAGCACAAACAAACCTAAGCATGCAACTACGACACGAGGGCCAACGGGATAAACATACAACATGTAATAGGAAGTGGAAGGAAGGCTATATCATGGCTGCAAGGTAAACATATGATAGGATCGAGACACAAGCATCGAATCAAAAGGCTAGAATAAGAACAACGGAAAGAATCGGTAGCAAGTTATGAAAGGCAGCCATAGGCAGCAAGTAAGTATACTTGCCTGGAATCCAGCAAGTAGAGGTACATCCGCAGAACTTGTCGTTGCTCACATCATCTCAACGTCCTATCCGGGAAGAAGCAACGAACTAGAACAAACACCGGATGCAACAATTACTTCTACGGCAAAAGATCCAGCATGATCAAGATATGGATGCATGACAAGTTTAAGGATGCATCAAAGATAAACTAGTTGACATGATAAACATATTTAAATGGGCCCATATGCAATTTGGATTGCATATGGAAAAGCCCATGAATTAATGTTGAATTAAATGATCTACAAATAACCATCATGTGAAAGTTGATTAGAATGATGCATGGGTGAGGAAAACAATGAGAAAACAACAATAGCTTCAATTTGAAATGTTGTTTACCAAGTTTGGAATTTTATTTATTAAGTTATGAAATTTGGCTTCTTAAATGAGTTACACAAGCATTTGTTGTTTTCACCCATTTTAATTGTTCAAAACAGATAACAAAAATTATATTTGGAAAGAACACAAAATTTTAGATGGAATACATATTTCATTTGTTGAATTTGGAATTAAAATGAACAAGTTATTAAATTGACAATTTTAAATGCATTAATTAAGAAATATTTGTTTTCAGCAATTTAAATTATTCAAAACAGAAAACAAAGTTGATATTTGCAAAGTTCAGAGAATTTTGATTGGAAAACATATTTTACTTTTCAAATTTGGAGTTAAAATGAATTAGTTATGATTTATGCAATTAAATCAATTTAAATTGAGCCGGAAGCCCAACATCTAATTTAGGAGGTTCGAGTTATTTATCTACCCATCAAGATTAAATGTTGTTTAACATGGCGAGATAATATAAAGATGAGCTATGCAATTTTAAATGGAACCAGAACAATATTTAATTATCCCAACTCATTCCATATTTAATTATTTGATGATATTACTATTACCCGCACCCACAAGATGCAATGCAACACATGAATGATTTAATATGCACGATATAGATGACATTTAGAAAATAGGCGTATAGGGTATAGGGTTAGGGTTCTGGGTTCGCACGTTGGAGAGATGATCTTCGAGGTTAACGCCGGAAACTTCGGAACGTGGAGGAAGTAGACGTTGTAGTGGAAGTAGTCGACGTAGGGGAAGTAGCCGTTCTCAAACCACACGATCATCGTCGTCGAAGTAGTCGTTCAATGTCCGAAGTCGATGTAGTCGTAGTAGTCGTGGGCGAGCCGCTACCGCATCGTCTTCGGGGTTGGAGGTGATCGTGCCGCATCTCCGGACGATAAGAAATTCATGGACGCGCACGAAGACGACCAACACAAAGCATACATGGCGTGACGGGCACAAGGCGGAGATCATGTCGGTGGTTATCGTTCTCGGGTCGAAGATCTTGGCGTTCCCTCATGGTCCATGTAGTTGTCGATGAAGGGCTTGGAGGTTCCGATCTTCGAGTCCGTGGGAGATCTTATCGACGGTCGAGGTTCACGGAATGGGGCCTTGGCTATCCCGGTCTTGAGGCTGTGGACGCGCACAAATACGGCCAGCACACAAGCATCGGTGTCACTGAGAGAGAGGCTGACCGTCAACAACATCGCCAGCAGAAGCAGTTCGGAGAGGCGTCATCCGAGAAAACCACCCGTACAACCAGCCGAGCATAAGAGACACCTTAATTCATGTCACTGCCGGGAGAAGGAGCAGGGGGTCAATCAGCAGCATCTCATCCCAGGCACTGTCGTTGCCGTTGCTGTTGGAGGAGAGCAACAGCAGGTCGGACTTAAGCTGCTTGAGGAACACCACGCGCTTCCCCATGTACCGCCCCGCGAGCAAGATCATGACCGCACCGGGTGTGATGGTCGACCTGAGCTTGGTGGGTTTGGGCTTGCGGGTGCTGGCGGTGCGTGGCTTGACGTCATCGGCGGGGTAGAACCTGGGCTCGGCAACGGCGGCTGGCTTCTCGGCCTTGGGGAAGGCGCCGCCGTTCTTGGCCTTGATGGCCCACAGACCACGGCGGTGATTCAGCTCGGAGGGGACGAGGCGGCGCTGGGGACGGGGTTGAGTTCGTCGAGGACGGCGGCGGCGACTGCCATGGAAGGAGAGGGAGGCGAGTTGAGCTCGGGCGCGGCGGAGCCCTGCTCCTGCCGGCGCCGCGGACGGAGAGGAGGTGAGGGGCGACGGCGGAGCTGCGGCTGCGGGAGGAGGCGCCGGTGGCGGGGCGAGCTCGGAGGAGGTGGACGGAGGAGGTAGTGGCGGCGCCATCCGCGCAGGGAGGGAGCAGTAGCGGCGCCGGCCGCTCTCGGCCGGAACGGAGGAGACGAACGGGGAAGGGGGCTCGGGGTGGGGATCGAGCAGAGGGAGAGGGGCGACGGGAGGAGGGGTCGAGCGAGAGGAGGAGTCGTGCGTGTGCTGTGAGGAAGAGAGAGGTGGGAGGACCCGATCGCGAAAAGACAAGGCGACAGGGGGGTGGCTGCAAAACGGCCAGGTGGGGCCGGTGGGAAGCTAGGGTTTGGCTTGGTGGCCTCCGGTTGGGCAAAGGAGGCTTCGGTGGTGGGCTGGGGTTTGGTGGGTGGGCTGGCCCAATTCGGTTGGGCTCCTCCCTCTTCCACAAAAACTTTTATTTGGGGTATTTGTTATTAGTATTTTTTTTCTTTACAACTTGTTTTGACACTCTTAAAATTAGATGCAAGCATCAAATAAATTCCAGGAAATTTTTGAGAATAAGATTTGATGAACTTTAATTAGCTTTCAAGTTTTAAATACATGGAGATGCATGATGGTATGATGCGAGTAAGGAAAACAAACAAAATCTAATGGAAGAAAAACCCCGGGTGTTACAGAGCTCGCCACAAAGGCGTACTAAACGCCACAAAGGCCTCACCCTATTCTCCGACGAACCTCGCCACAAAGGCCTAGTTCACCTTCCACTATTGGAAACCTTCGATCGAGGAATGCATCCACAACTTAATTGGAGGCTCTCGATGTAACCACAATCTTGGGGCACATATCCACAACTCAATTGGAGGCTCCCAAGAACACCACAAGTCGTCTGGGGTCCAAGACCCAAGAGTAACAAGCTCACAAACTTTCACTTCCACGAATCCTTGTGGAGAGAGAAAACCGATGCAGATGGCAAGAGCACAAGTGCTCAAATCCTTCACTCTCAAATTCCAACAAAGCAACAAATGCTTATGGGGGAATAAGAGAGGAAGAATAATGGAGGAGAAACACTAAGAACTCCAAGATCTAGGTTCACTAAGTTCCCCTCACTAAGAGGAGAGATGGATTGGTGTAAATGTGGATCTAGATCTCCTCTACCTTCTCCCTCAAAGATGTGCAAGAATCATTGGAGGGATTGAGAGAGGGGCAAGCTTTCCAAAGTCAAAAATGGTGGAGAGAGAGAGGAAAAACGGGCTGGGAAAGACTTGGGGACTTTGGGGAAGAAAGCCCCTTAAATAGGTGCTAAAAAACTAGCCATTTTTCGCCCAGAAACGACCAAGTCGGAATAACTCCGGAATTTCCGGAATAATTCTGGACAGCTCTCAGACTATTCCGATGCATTCCGGATGCTAACCGAGGTTTTCACGGCCAAGTCGGTTTTCCGGAATAATTCCGATTGCACTAGAATGACTGAACACCGATACGAGAAATGCTATAACTTTTGCGTACAAACTCTGTTTTCGATGTTCTTGGGCTCGTTGAAATTGCAACGAGGAGCACTAAAAGAATATGCAGAGAAAAAGAATTTTCCAGCAATGGAAGATAAAACCAAATGGGTAAAGTTTTTGACCTCTCGAATAGGAACAACCGGTAAAACCTCCAACAAAAAACACACATAACTTTTGCGAATGAACTCCGAATTAGGTGAATCCAATTGGGTTGGAAAGGTAATAACAAGGACTATCCAAAAAAAAGAATAGAGAATTTACCACACATGGAAGCTGTGTAAACATTCTCAAAGCTGAACCGGATATTTTCACCACTGAAATGCAACAAGTTTTTCTTACCAAAACCGTTTTCGATGTTTGCCATGAAGATCATGACAAGCACCAAAACCCCAAGGAGATAAAAGCCAGATAAGAACAAAGAAAGATGATATGCAATTATGCAAAGGTTTGAGCTCTCCACAAAAATTCGATCACGTTATTCACTTGAGAGCCCCTATTGATAGTACGACTATATATCCTATAACCCGGTCTCCCAAAGACATGAGACCAATAAAATATAAAACCTATCAAGATCATACCTTTGCCTTGAGCATTCCACTGGAGCTAGATGATGACGATCTTGACTCTCTCTCAGGATGGATCCTCTTTCTTGATCGTGCTTGCTAGCACATGCTCCGTTTGATGAAGACTTACAAGTTGCTCCCCCATACACCATTATGGGAGAGGCTAGCTCCCCCACACACCATTATGGGAGAGACCCTTATCGGAAAATCTGCACGAGGCCACAATCTCCAAATGGGTGGCAAGCATCAATTATATGATTTCTTCTAGATGCGTCACTTGAGCTTCCACGTCAAGCTTGATGACGAACACCGCTTGACGACAACATAGACCATGAGCAATATGAAATATTCCTTTTGATGCATGCCCATGGAAAGATACCTAACCACACATAGAGATGCCACACACACATATTATGGGTTAGTTCACAAAGCTATCTGATCAAATTCTTACCATACCATGAGATACACAATCCCACTTGGTACATCTTGTAGCTTTGTGTGTTGATCACTTGCTTCATCAACCTTGTATCTTCTCTTCTCACTTCAAATGATGATGTCTTGAATATAATAATTAAAGATCACCTAATCCTTTTCTTCAAGACACACTAGCAATATTCACAACTCTATACATGGCCATTCTTCATATAAAGCCTTGAATATAATAATGCCATCAAGAAAGCTAATAGAGTTCAACACATGAATTCCATTATTTCATATGGACAAGATCTACAAGGATAACTCAATGCAAACATTAGTCCATACGGATTGTCATTAATTACCAAAACCACATATGGGGCACCATGCACTTTCAGCATGTTGATGTGAACTTCACTAAAAATAATAATTTCAATACCAATGCTTATAGGAATAATTTGTGTAGCAACAATTATAGGGCATATCCTCCCAATAATAGTAATTCTTATGGTAATTTTTATGGTAATTCCTACAACAACAATAAAAGTGTATCCTCTGATCTTGAGAACATTCTTAAGAATTTTATTAGTACACAAACTGCTTTTAATAAATCTGTTGAGGAAAAGTTTGGCGAAATTGATGTTCTTGCTTCTAAAGTTGATAGGCTTGCTCTTGATGTTGATTTTATGAAACTAAAGGTTATGCCTCATGATGTTAAATAAAGCAACACTTTGAATGCTATCCAAATTCGAATTGATGATAATGTTAGGATGTTAGCTAAATTGAATGCTAGATGGGAAAGAGAAGATGAAATAGCTAGAAAGAATAATATAGCTAATGTTTGCACCATTACTACCACTAGTAAAACTGAAGCTTCTCATGCTAGTAAACCTTCTACTATCAATGGTAAAGTAATTGGTGTTGGAAATACTCCCACTTCTCCTATTAAAAATGCAAAACTGCCTGAAACTTCTAAAAAAGTTCCTGATAAAAGTGCTGAAATTTTTAGAAACATGGGAGACAATGGTCCTATAATCTTTGATAAAAATGATCTTGAATTTGATGATTGCAAAATAACTGAAGTGATTAAGTTCTTACAAAATCTTGCTATTTATCCTAATGCTAGTACTATGAATATGGCTTTCATAAAACATATTACAAATGCTCTCATGCAAATTAGAGAGGATGAATTAAGATGTGAAGCCTCTATCCCTATGAAGCTAGATGATGGTTGGGAACCCATTAATAAAATGAAACTGAATGATTCTGATTGCAATGCTCTATGTGATGTTGGTGCTAGTATCTCTGTTATGCCTAAGAAACTTTATCATATTCTTGATTTGCCACCTTTGGAGCTCTGTTATTTTGATATTTTACTTATTGATAATGTTAGAAAGAAAACTTCGGGGAGAGTTTATGATGTTCTTATCATGGTTAATAAAAATCTTATCCCTGTTGATTTTTTTGTCTTGAATATTGAATGCAATGCTTCTTGTGCAATTGTTTTGGGAAGAAATTTTCTTAGAACTGTTGGTGCTGTTATTGATATGAAAGAGGGGAATATTAAATTTCAGTTCCCACTCAAGAAAGGTATGGAACACTTTCCTCGAAAGAGAATGAAGTTTCCTTTTGGTTCTATTATTCGAACTAATTGCAATTTAGATGCTTTTTCACTTGAAAACACTTGATTCCACTTTCCCGGGCCTAGCTAAAAGGTGTTAAAGAAAAGCACTTCTTTGGATATAACCCATGGTTTTATTTTTGCCTTGTTTTTCTCTGTTTTCTTTGAGTCAAGGGGTTGTATACTTCTGTAGAAACTCCTTTTATCTTTATTTTCATGTTTTAGTTGTGCCAAGTAAAGTTTCTGACGAGAGTTGGAGTTAGTTCTGGATTTCTCTCCTGGAAACAGATTTGTGCTGTCCACCGTAAAAAATCGCATAATTCACAGAAAGATCAAAATGACCTGAATTTTTTTGTTCTTATTCCTCAGCTAATTCCATAACATTTTTGTTCTGTAAGTTTTTCGATCTGAGCAACATAAGTTCCCAGAAAAAATTCGTCTTTACAGACTGTTCTGGTTTTGGCAGATTCTGCCATTTTTCTTGCATTTTCTCTTTTACAATGTCAAGTGGATTTCTTTGATTCACGAAACATCAGTGGATGTATCTAATGTTTAAAAGTATCAATAGAACTTGTGCCCATACAGAACCCATGATTTTTTTATTGTTGCACTAACCCTCTAATGTGCATTACTCTTTGAGTGTGGTGTGAAGGAAGTTTTCAAGGGTCAAGAGAAGAGGGTGATATAATGTGATCAAGAAGAGTGAAAAGGAAAATATTGGGGGTGCCCCCATGGTTCATCCAAGAAATTTTTAAGAAAACTCAAGCATCTCAGCTTGGGGATGCCCAAGGCATCCCCTTCTTCATCAACAATTTATCAGGTCACTTCTAGTGAAACTATATTTTTATTCGCTCACATCATATGAAGTTTACTTGGACCGTCTGTTGTTTTTGTTTTTTTTCTCTTGTTTTATTTTTTCCTTGTTGCATTAATATAGTTGGAACATATCATTCCTTTTTTGAGAGAGATACACGCTCCGATTTTTTTTGAATACTCGTTATGCTCGTATTCTTAGTTTTTTCTAGTTGCTGCAAAATTCATGTTTAGCTCCCTTTTTCATTACATCTCTTATTCAGAGCTGTTAGTTTTAGTAGAGTTGTGTGAGTTCTCTCATGTTTTCTTTCTGTATCATTTATAGAGTTTTTGTTAAAACATACTTTGTATGGTGCTTGTTGGGAAAAGAAACTGCTGCTTGTAGTAGAATTTATAACGGTTCAAGTAGAAGCTTGTATAGACTGTGGCTAGACTTTTTCGTATCATGCTAGATCTTATTTTAATTCTAAATCCTAGTGGTTATTTAGTAGAATGATTAGTCTCAAATATCTTGGAGTGTTTAATGTTCCATTGAAAGAATCATGAGTTGTTCTTGTCATTTTGAAGCATAAATTTGTGGTGTTCTCCTTTGAATGTTTTATTTGGTTGACTTGGCGCGTGCTCATACCATGTTTATGACTATGAACCAGTCACTTATAGCCTCTATGATAATTTAGTTTTTGAACTTGTGGTACCAATTATACTTTGATTAATGATGTTCATGTCGCTATGCATGATTATGGCTGTTTTGCTCTCTTGATTTGTCGTTCCCAGTCCTTTGCTAGCCTCCACCTGTACTGAGTATGAGCTCTACTCGTGCATCCAACTCCCAAAAACCAAAGTTTTTCAAATGTGTCCACCATGACTACCTACATGTTGTATTTAACTGCCACTCCAAAGTAAATTGCTCATGTTTTACCTTTAAAACTTTCAAAATTACTCCTGTTTTGTGCTCCTGTTTTAGCTCATGAGTACGTAAATAGAGAATCTTTATATCACTTGTTGATTGGAATTTCACACCCTGGACTAGTGGCTTCATCCGCTTATTCAATTGATAGATGAGCTGGCAACGGGGTGCCCAGTCCCTAATTAATAACAACAAATTCTCTTCACTATTTTTGCCCCCTATTTATCTGTCAAAGCATAATTGTGTAAACAAAAGAGAAAGAGGGATGACCTTCTAGACAGATGCGTCCTTCTATGGGAGCCTCTCTTGTGAAGTCTAGTTGGCTTGTGAGGTACTATATTTTCTGTTTACTATTTGTTGACATAAGCATACATGCACCTCTCTAAAAAATAGACACTCCTCCACGGTATGTGATTGTTTGCAGGCACCCGAGGATTCCGTTAGCCATGGTTTGGGTAAGATGGTTGGGAGGAGTGTCAAACATTTTATACCTCTGTTTAATAAAATAAAAAGCTCTAGCACATGAGTTAATCCCTGCTTTCCCTCTGCGAAGTGCCTTTCTTTTACTTTTATGTTGAGACTCCATCTTCGAACTTTATGCACAATTGAGAGAGCATAGTTTCAATTCTGAGTTTAATGTGCATTTGTCCCAGAAACATTATTAATTGATTCATGATGTGTTATTTTTTGTTCTCTAATTATTTGTTCTAGTCTTCCTCATGAACTTTGAAGGTGTATTGCCATTTATGTTTTGCCCTCATTCTTAAGGAAAAGCGAAATATCACTTTGCCATGTTATCTCTATGCGTGAAAGAAACGTATATCTTTCAGTGCATTATTATTCATGGTCTTTAATTCGTGTTACTTCTCATGATGCAAGGTGATTGCTATGTTTTATTGTTAAAATTTTATTTATCATTCTTTTGTTCAAGTTCTATGATCTCAACTTACATATGCTTTTACATTATTGATGATCAAGTTTATGTTGGTAGCATGTCACCTCAGAAATTATGTGTTTTTATCGTTTACCTACTCGAGGACGAGTAGGATCTAAGCTTTGGGAAGTTGATACGTCATAAACGTATCCTTAATTTATGATGTTCCATGTTGTTTTCATGTTGTTTCCTACATGTTTTCTATACACTTTATGCCATTTTTATTGATTTTACGGACTAACCTATTGACAAGATGCCACTGAGCCAGTTCCCTGTTTTCTGTTGTTTTTAGTATCAGAAAAGTTGTTATGGAAATATTCTCGGAATTGGGACGAAGCTCAGAAGTCTTAGAATTCCCGAAGCTTCCACGGAGTTCCGAAGAGGCCCGGAGGGGGCCCACAGGGGGGTCACAACATGGGGCAGCGCGTCCCCCTTGGCCGCGCCTAGGGGTGGTGTGGGCCCCTCAGGCGTCCACCGACATCGCCCGTTCCCCTATTTATTCCCCCCGATACGACAACCCTACAAAGATACAACTTCGTCCCGAGAAACACCCCAGGCTGCCGTTATCGTCATCCCAAGATCGGGAGGGTTCTGGAGCTCTCCCCGGCACCCTCACGGGGGGGGGGGGATTCATCACCTGAGGGGTCTACACCACCATGCCCTCCTCCGAAGTGATGCGTGAGTAGTTCATCCCTGGACTACGGGTCCATAGCAGTAGCTAGATGGTTGTCTTCTCCACTTTGTACAGATCTCGTGAGCTGCCCTACATGATCGAGACCATCTTTATGTAAAGCTACATGTTGTGTTTGCTGGGATCTGATGAATGTTGAATGCTATGTATTCTAGTTATCAATCTATCATGTTCTCTTCATGCATATTTTATTTATGATCTAGCATGCTCTCCGTTATTAGTAGATGCTCTCGCAAAGTAGATGCTAGTAACTCCAAGAGGGAGTATTTATGCTCGATAGTGGGTTCATGCCTCCTTTGCATTTGTGCTCGAGTGACAGAAACATGACGGATGGAGGATGTGTTGTTGCCATTAGGGAGAAAACAATGGTGTTTAGTTAGTTTACATTGTTTAAATTAGACACTTTTCTTACTACGATAATCTGTTGCTTGAAGCTTAATACCCAAGGTTTGTTCGGATGATATTTGGAGGGTGAATTATTAGTCATAGATGCAGTTGGATGACGGTCTATGTATCTTCTTGTAATGCCCGCATGAATCACATAGTAATCTTTATGTCTTGCATATGCACTACGATGCAGCCTTCATTTATGTCAATTGCCCAGCTGTAATTTGTTCACCACACATGTTATTTATCTTGCACGGAGAGACACCACTAGTGAACTATGGACCCTAGTCCATTTTCTCATACTGATAATACAACCACTGCGATTCTTGTTTTCACACAGCTGCTACTGTTTTCATACTGTTCTCATATTGTTTTCCACACCATACATTTAAGCTCTTTATGTTCAGGCAAACCCGTGATATTGAAAACCTCACTACTTCGTTGGGGCAAAGTGATTTTATTGTGTTGTGTAGGTTCCACGTTGCTGCTGAACCGGTAGTGCGCCCTACCACCTCAGCTGCATCAACTTTCAGAGATTGTTTGTCCTCCTACTGGTCGATTCAACCTTGGTTTCTTTTCTGAGGGAAAACTTGATCTTGCACTCTTCACACCTTGCTCTTGGGGTCTCCCAACGAGCGTGTTTCCACGCTCCATCAAGAAGTTACCACACATGGAAGGCGTGGGAACATTCTGAAAGACAAACCGAATATTTTCACCACCGAAAACACAACAAGTTTTTCTTACGAAATTTGTTTTCGATAAACCTTGGCTTGTCTTGAAGATCACGACAAGAACCAAAACCCAAGGAGATAAAAGCCAAATAAGAAACAATAATGGTGATATGAAAGTATGCAAAGTTTTGTGCTCTCCTCAATGATTTGATCAAGTTACTCACTTGAGAGCCCCTCTTGATAGTACGACTATCGATCCTATAACCAGTCTCCCAAAGGCTTGAGACCGGTAAAATAGAAAACCTATCAAGATCATACCTTTGCCATGAGCATTCCACTTCAGCTAGATGTTGACGATCTTGACTCTCTGAAGTTGGATCCTCTTTCTTGATCGTGCTTCCTAGCACATTTTCCGCTTGATGAAGACTTGCAAGTTGCTCCGCCATACACCATTATGGGAGAGACTAGCTCCGCCATACACCATTATGGGAGAGATCCTTTTTGGAAAATCTTCATAAGTCCACAATCTCCAAATGGGTGGCAAGCATAAAGCATAGGATTTCTTCTAGATGCTTTAGTTGAGCTTCCACGACCAGCTTGATGACGACACCGCTTGACGACATAGACCATGGGCTATATGAAAACATACCTAACCACACATAGTGAAGCCACACATTCATATCATGGGTTAGTTCACAAAGCTATATCGTCAATTTCTTACCAGACCATGAGATACATAATCCCACTTGGTACATTTTGTAGCTTTGTGTGTTGATCACTTGCTTCATCAACCTTGTAACTTTTCTTCTCACTTCATATCATGATGTCTTGAAGATAACCATGAAAGATCACCTAGTCCTTTTCTTCAAGACATACTTGCAATATGCACAACTCTATACATGACCATTCTTCATATAAATCCTTGAATATAACAATGGTAATCATGAAATCTAATAGAGTTCAACACATGAACTCCAATATTTCCTATGGACAAGATCTATAAGAATATATAAATGCAAACACTAGTCCATAATGATTGTCATTAATTACCAAACCACATATGGGGGCACCATGCACTTTCAATCTCCCCCATTTTGGTAATTGATGACAATCCCTTTTTATGAGGGTTTATATAATGAATGAAGCAATCATGAAAAGCAATGAGAAAGGATGCAAGAGCATGGAAGGCAAATGCTTAAGAATGAAACTAAAGCATAAGACCAAATTCCCTTAGAACATCTAAAACTTATTCCCCATTGGCACCCATTCCGAAATGGGAGGAAATAATTAAAAGGTCAATATAATATGAGTTCCTCCACAAAATTTGCATTTCTCAAAATTTGAGTGAGAAAAATGCACTTATCCAATCACGAATAATAGGAGGAAATCAAACTATATTTAGAATCCAAATATCGCAAGGAAAATATTCAACAAACATATCCCCACAAGGAGACAAGCAATCTAAAAGATCTAACTAAAGGCTACATGAATGTTGGAGAAGCTCCCCAATGTTTATGCACTATTGAAGAGTGCACAAATATGGAATCATCACTCCCCCATAAGCATCTACAACCCACAAGAAGTGCCAAAGGATCCGAAAAACCAGTTGACCAAAAAATATATTATGATAAGATCAATCAAGTGTTCTAGAAAATCAAGAGGGATGTCCCCAAGATACATGCACAAAGTAGGATTTGTATACTATATAGTGTGCACAACATAATCATTACTCCCTTCTAGATCATTTTGAACACAAACAAATGCAACAAAATAGATGGGAAATGAAGCAAAGCAACTTGAAATCAAACAAAAGTTGAGTAATTAAGATCAAGAAGCGACAAATAAAGACTTACTCAACCGAAATAGATGGGTGTGACAAGGAAAAATATTTTTAGGAGACTCATATGATGATAAAATCAGCAACATAGTCTTTCAATATAGGAGGCACATAGTGCATATCATGTCTTTCCCATACACACAAACCAAGGAGGATAAAACACATAGGTCCACAAGCTTATTAAGATGCAAAAGGAATACCAAATGAAAAGAAAAGCTTGTGACTTTTAGGAACCACCAAAGAATATAAAGAAATAAAAGGTGTTCACCAAAAAAATGCAATATCAATAAAAGATGTAACTATTCTCATGTATATAAGTTTCTAAATGGACGCCAATCACAAAGACATTAGTCCACAAAGAAATATGCACACACAAAACTAGGTACAAGGGTGAAGAACATGATATCCAAAAGAAAGTCATAAATGTACCAATAAGATTTTTGCGGTAAAGCACGGCACAGAACTCAATTTTATTTTAATGGGATATAGATGAACAATCAACAAACTCATCAAACAATCAAAAATATCACAAGGGAAAAGTGATAGTTATAATGCTTCGAGAAAGGTAACACGTATCACATAAAGGAAAATGGTTTTGAGAATTCATCAATATTGTACATGAGAGACATTTAGAAGAAGTTGCTAGATTAACATATTTGGGGTTGAAAGAATCATAAAAATGATTATAAATATTCCCTTTGATAAGTAATCATCCTAGCTTACTCAGATTTGCAATAAAGATGTTTTAGATAAGACAATTGCAAGAACCAAATGAAATGCAACAAAATGGAATTCATGCCACGATACAACACAAGGTTAAAAGCTAAAAATGCATGCATGAGATAGATACTTGTTACCAAGAAGACATTGGTGATGAAGAGGGTGCGAGTTCGTTAATCATCATTTCTTGACTCCTCTAATCCCATGGTGAGAACACCTTCCTTATGAATGAAGCAACAAACCAATGTGTCTCCATTGTACCTAAAACAAAATTCAAGTACAAAATGGTTCCCAAACGCATTGGGTCCACAGTAGTTAGAGCAACTACAATACATATGACAGTGTCCACATAAATATGTTCATATTAATATGAATTTAAATTTCATGCACGTCTTAGCCATTTAGGATTTGATGGAGTCTAACCTATATATTGGATCAACGAAAGTAAACATGCCATAAGTTATAGACAATGAATATACATTTAAAAAACTTTCAAGAGCCAATAAGAGATACAAATTGAACAAAGCACCAATTAAAACAAGAATGGACACACAAGAGTGAAAAGAAAGAGAATTTTCCAAATTATATCAAAATCCAAATCAACACATGATTGAGGAAAACCAAATAGAGAAGATACCAAACAAGTACGATCAAAAGAAAATCAAACCCTCTACAGTGTTCATGATGGCACACAAAGTGCCAAGACGAAAAATGTTCGTCTTCCAAAGAGACACGTCATCGGGATAAAGAATCAATTGAAGACAACAAATGTTCAAAAAGATATAGGATGGCTCTTCCAATAATAGTGCATTAATTATGATCACGCATTTCAATACAAAATGCACACAATGGAATCATTACTCTCCATATATATATTCTTCAAACACTAGTCAGGCTCAAGAAAAGCAAGAAGATGCAATACCAATTTAAAGAATGATGATTTACTCAAAGTAGGATAGCTTACCCAAGAATAGTGCATCACAAATAAGTATGACTTTGAATGTAAGTGCACAGGAATGGGATCATTCAATTTCCTAACACAAGAAAGTCATGAAACAAATTTTGACTAGAGAAAGGAAGACACAAAGGAGTTTAAACCAAAACAAATCCTTGGCAAGAAACAAGGCAAATTTCTAGTAAAGGCCAAAGTAAATATGATCAATAAATTTATCACAAATTATTATTGATTTCTATGCACACTTCCATTCTTGTAGACAGTGTTGGGCCTCCAAGTACAGAGGTTTGTAGAACAACTACAAGTTTCCCTTAAGTGGATCACCCAAGGTTTGTCGAACTCAGGGAGGCAGAGGTCACATATATCCCTCTCAAGCAACCCTTCAATTACAATACAAGAAGTCTCTTGTGTCTCCAACACACCTAATACAATTGTCAGTTATACAGGTGCACTAGTTCGGTGAAGAGATAGTGAAATACAAGTAACATGGATGATTATAAGTGATAGTAGCAATATGAAAAAAATGGTAGCAAGCAAACATGTAGAAGAACTGATTGTAAATGGTGTTTCAATGCTTAGAAACAAGGCCTAGGGATCATACTTTCACTAGTGGACACTCTCAACAATAATAACATAATTTAATGCATAAATATCATCTCTTCACTATGCTACTCCAAACCACTCTCCGGTAGGATAACAAACACCAATCAATGCGTAGGGCTATAAAAGCACACCTTAGAGTTTGCATTCCCCACCTAGGTAACCTCACCCTGTCACCATGATCCCTAGATGGTTCCAAACTAATACACACGGTGCACACACTATCACCTTTACACCGTCATCAAAGTTTTTATGGAGATCTCATAACAAAACCACTTGAGTGGCATAATAGATGAAGAATAACATCTACTTATTCAACTAGATTGCAAAGCTCATGATGACATAAAGATCACACGATGGGAGAGAGATGAAACACATAGCTACCGATAGAGCCCTCAGCCCCGGGGGAGAACTACTCCCTCCTCATCATGGGAGTCAGCAACGGCAATGAAGATGGCGGTGGAGTCGATGGAGATGGCTCCGGGGGCACTTCCCCATCCCTCTAGGGCGCTGGAACAGAGATTTATGTCCCCCAAAACTTGTCGGTGATGGCGGCAGAGCTACTGAACTTTTCGTGGATGGAGGCGTGAAGTTCTAGGGTTTATTCCTCAGGGGGAATAAATAGGCGAAGGGGCAATGTCGGTGGGCGCTCGAGGGGCACAAACCATGTGGTCGCGTGGCCAGAGGGGGGGCGACCACCAGGTGGTGTGGCCACCTCATGGCCCCCCTCCGGGTCTCCTTGGACTCTGTTGACGTGCCGGGAATTCTAGACTCTGGGATTTTGTTTCGTCCAATTCCGAGAATATTTCCAGAATAACTTTTGTGAAACCAAAAACAACAGAAACGGGAACTCGCTCTATGGCATCTTGTCAATAGGTTAGTCGAGAAAACATCCGGAAAACAAAGGAAAACATGTGAAAACATAAAGGTATTGGATAGAAAACAATCATGGAGCATCAACAATTATAGATACGTTTGAGACGTATGAAGCATCCGCAAGCTTAACTCCTACTCGTCCTCGAGTAGGTAAGTGATAACAAAATAATTTTTGAGGTGAAATGCAGCCAACACAATCTTGATCAACATATTTGTAAAATAATTTGTAATATGAGATCATAGTACTTTAAACACATGCATGATAGATATAATTCTAACAATGGAACTTAGCAATCATGTTGCATCATGAAAATTAACACAAATAAAAGATCATGGATAATAATGCACTTGAAAGTTATACATTTGTTTCGAGCATAAAGAAAACATAGTGTTGTCTTCGCACGCTTCTATTCTTGTAGACAGTGTTGGGCCTCCAAGTGTAGAGGTTTGGGAGGAAGAGGTCAGAGATATCCCTCCCAAGCAACCCTGCAATTACGATACAACAAGTCTCTTGTGTCCCCAACACACATAATACAATTGTCAGTTCTATAGGTGCACTAGTTTGGCGAAGAGAGAGTAAAATACAAGTAATATGGATGATAATAAGTGATAATAGCAATCTGAAATAAAAATGGCAGCAAGCTACATGTAGCAGAACTGATTGTAAACAGTGTTTCAACTTAGAAACAAGGCCTAGGGATCCTACTTACTCTCAACAATGATAACATAATTGAATGCATAAATATCTCTCTTCACTACGCTACTCCAAACGACTATCCGGTTGAATAACAAACACCAATTCACTGCGTAGGTCTGCAAAAAGCACTCCTCAAAGTTGCATTCCTATGTCTAGTTAACCCCACGCTGTCACTATGATCGCCCTAGAAGATACTAGACAAACACCACAATTTCATAGAGTCATCCAACACAATATATAAATATCATGCTAAACCACACGGTGCACACACTGTCACCATTACACCGTGATCAAAGTTTCTACGGAGATAACAAAACCACTTGAGTAGCATAACAGATGAAGAGTACATCTACATATTCAAAGAGATTACAAAGCTCATGATCACTTAAATATCACACCATGGGAGAGAGAGATGAAACACATAGCTACCGGTAGAGCCCTCAGCCTCGGGGGAGAACTACTCTCTCCTCGTCATAGGAGACATCAACGGCGATGAAGATGGTGGTGGAGTCAACAGACTTGGCTCCGGGGACAATTCCCCGTCCGGTAGCGTGCCGGAACAGAGATTTCTGTCCCCCGAAATTTGTCGGCGGCGGCGGCGGAGTGAAGGGAATATGCCTGAGAGGCAATAATAAAGTAGTTATTATCGTATTCCTTGTTTATGATAAATGTTTATTTCTCATGCTAGAATTGTATTAACCGGAAACGTTGATACATGTGTGATTAATAAACAAACAATGGTTCTTAGTAAAGCCTCTCTTTTAACTAGCTCGTTGACTAATAGATGATCAAGGTTTCCTGATCATGAACATTGGATGTTGTTAATAACGGGTTCATGTCATTAGAAGAATGATGTGATGAACATAGACCCAATATCAAGATAACAATACGATCAAGTCAGTTAGTTTATATTGTTATATCTTGCATACAAAGTAACTTATTCCTTAGACCATGAGATCTTGTCAATCACTGATACGGGAAGGGTGCTTTGATGTCATAAAACGTCACACCATAACAGGGTGACTATAAATGTTTCGTTAGGTATTCGGAAAGTATTAGTTGAGGCTCATGGATCAAGAGTGGGATTTGTCCATCCAAATGACGGAGAGATATACTCTGGGCCCTGTCGGTGATATCACATCGACACCGCTTGCAAGCACGTGACTAGGTCACAAGGATTTCATATCACAGAAACGAGAAAAGAGTACTTGCCAGGTAACGAGATTGAACAAGGTATGGTTGATACCAATGATCGATTCTCGGACAAGTAAAATATCGCGAGACAAAGGGAATAGTAACGATGTTGATGGTTCACACGATCACGAGAGTCATCGTTCAATATACAGGAGTCATCACGGATCTCCAGATTCCGCTGTTGATTATTGAACGGAGAGGAGTCTCGATCATGTCTATCTTATTTGCGAACCGTAGGGTGACACCCTTAAGATTCGATGACGCATTTGAGAGGATACGGAATATCGAAGAATGTTTTGGGCAACACCGAAATTGTTTCGGGGAAAATTGAAATAGTTCAAGGGTTTTTCATCGAATGGTTGTTAATAGAATTAACAAATGATTCAACGTGCTATATGCAAATTTTTGTTAATAGAATTAACAAATGCTGAAATAAAGAGATAAAAATGTTTTATTTATTTATTAAAGAAAAAGGGAGCATGAGTGGGTGTGAGTGGAGTGTCCACTCACATGATGAGGGAAGAGGTGGGGGCACCTCCATGGTCTGGCCGCACCCACCTTTGGGCTGCCTTTCCTTCCCCTATAAAAGGAGGGTGAGAGCCCTCCCTCGTCCACACACTTTCCCACCTCACTTCCTCTCCACCGACTGCTCCATTCCATGGTATCCGGCTTGGCGAAGCCCTGAATGTGGGATTCTTCACCACCACCACGCCGTCGTGCTGCTAGAGTTCCGAGGGATCCTCTACTTCCGCTGCCCTGTGTCGCACCCGGACTTCTAGGGGATACTCACAGTCCGCTGAATAGTAGAAAAAATGGCTTACGGGGCATACCGGCACCCGCATCTCAATATGAGCAGACCCACACGTAAACGTGTGACAACCATTCTCTACTATCCATCGTCTGCGCAAACCATCCCATAGAAATCAGAACACTTCCGTTGACGTACTTCAAAAACATACACACAGGGTACGTCAACGGCATTTGAACAAGTGATATCACAACATATCTCTACGACACAAAAGATTGAAATAAGTTGCAAATAGCTCTCATTAGAGCAGAGATAGCAAATACAATCATCCAGAGGACACATGTCCCAACAATTCATCATTACATCACAGCGGAAGCATTCAACATGTCTGGGTACAGACAAGATCCAAATAGGCCTAAGAGGCCAGAAACGAAAAGACGGAGCCCATCCACGAAGTCTCGGATCCTGCCCGGGTCCACTATCTACTCGTCAGCAGCCTCGTCATACTCCACGTAGTAGCCACCATGGGGATCCTCGGAAACGTAGTCTGCGGAAACCACAGCCCCAAAGGGGTCAGTACATAAACGTACTGTCAAGCAAGACTCACAGTTCACCAAAGTGTAACCCGTCAACACCAAGCACAGATGCTTTGGGTTCAACGGAAGGAAGGGGATATGAAAGATGCTGCAACTGGCTGCTCTAACCAACTACAGAGTTACTACCACTTCCGGCTAATAGAAAGGAGATAAGATCGCGTATCGTAACCAACTATAGCTAACCACCAAACAAACCCATCCTGGATCTCGCCCCTTATCCAAAGAAGCAATCCGAGGATAACTCACACGGTTGGAATAATGATGGTTCAGATTATTGTGTCAATAAGCCTATTACTAGTCAAGTTGTTAATCATTGGGTGTAAGGTTGTTAATCATTAGGTTTAAGTTGTCCTGAGTACTTGTTAGCCAGTACTTTCACCAAGTAGTCCATAACCGCGGAAAACATGGCTTCTCGAGAAGATTTATCCCTGCAAGGGTGCACCAATTTGGTCGTACACGTAAGAATATCCCGCCAGACGGGAATCAAACCCACCAAGAGAGGCACTCTACACAACTCAACTCTTCTTCGCATCAAGCCCAAAGCACCTTGGGCGCACGGCTAATCGAGCCCCGAAGAAAAGGGACCCTCATAGCACTCTAAGAACGTGTCCCCCTATATGCCGACTACAAAAGTTCCACCCTCGCCTGGGCTCGCAAAAACATGCATGCGGCAAATGGAAAACCCGAACTAAATGAGGCGATTTGGACGAGATGCGAATCGAATCAAATTGAGGGGGGCGCCCATACTCGCTTCCCACATGCGGTTAGTGCGCTCATCATGGATCAGTAGACAAGACCCTTTTCCTAATTAGGGTCGACACTAGCAGGCCTCAAAACCACGCAGGGCCTCCTGCCGGTGCCTTATCATCAAATTATTATTTAACAATAACATTAGCAGGATTCATTGACTAACCTCGAGCCCCAGAACATAATAGAAATGGTAACAGTAAGTAACGGGTAACAGACTCGAGCAAAACAACCCTAAGCATGCTAGTAAGACACGGGCAACAAGCAAAAGGTTATAGGTATGGAGGTGAGGCAATATCAGGGTTAAAGGATACATGTGATAGGTTCGTAACAGAAGCAACTATTCATAGGGCTAGCAGAATAGACAACAGAAAGTATCGGTAACCAATGTTGAAAGGAACACGATGGTTCATGTGAGTGAATACTTGCCTGCAAACCAAGTAGCCTGGTACTGAGCTAACTCCTTAGAAGGGGTGTCGTAAGTATCGTCGGTCTCAACGTCGGCGTTTATCCGAGAAGAAGCAAACAAACAACGCAGAGAACAAACAATCAATAACATGGCATAGTGCACAAACATGGGATGATGCATGACCATTTAATTGATGCATCAAAATAAACTAGTTGACATGGTAACACAATTTAAATGGACCCATATGCAATTTGAGTTGCACATGAAAAGCCCATGAATTATGGTTGAATTAGTTGTTTTACAACTAAGAAACATGTGAAAGTGGATTAGCATGATACATGGATGGGGAAAACAGCAAAATAACAACAATAGAAACAATTTGAAATAAGGTTTACCAAGTTTTGGAATTCATTTATTAAGTTTTGGAATTTTGGTTACTTAAAGGTGTCACACAAGCATTTGTTGTTCTCATCAAGTTTAATTGTTCAAAATAGATAACAAAGTTCATATTTGATAAGAACACACAATTTTAGGTGGAATACATGTTTCACTTGTTGAAAAAGGATTTCAAATAAATTATTTATGAATTAAACAAGTTTAAGCAAGAATTAACTAAATTTAATTCAAACATGAACTTATTTGAATTTTTATTTGTTCAAAACAGTAAGTGAGGTTCATATTTGAAAGGCTCATACTTTTAGGGTTGGAAAACATATTTTATAGTTTCAAAAATAAATTAATTTGACCAAGTTATGATTTTAACAATATTAAATGATTTAAACAAGGTTTAAATCATTTAACCAATTTTAATTATTCAAAACATGAAACAAATTTTATATTTGAAAAGGTGGTTTAATTTTGCATGGAAAACATATTTCATTTGTTGAAATTGGATTTAAAATGAGCAAGTTATTATTTTGGCAATTTTAAATGCAATAATTAAGAAACAGTTGTTTTCAGCAATTTAAATTATTCAAAACAGCAAACAAAATTTATATTTGGAAAGTACATGAAAAGTTGATTGGAAAACATATTTAGTTTGTGGAATTTGGAATTTTTATGCTCAAGTTATGAATTTTGCAAGTTTAAGTGAATTAAGCAAGTTTTTAAATATTTCACCAATTTAAAATATTCAAAACAGTAAACAAATTTTATATTTGGATAGAGCATTTAATTTGGGACAGAAAACATATTTAAAAAGTTAAAATTGGAGTTAAGATGAATTAGTTATGCATTTTAGAAGTATAGGGTGCAAATCTGCCATTTTTAATTCATTAGGGACTTGGAAATAATTTTACAGGGGCTAGAAAATAATTTACAAGGACCTGACTGTGATTTCTGAGATGTTTCTGTACCAAAACAAAGCAAAATAAAAGTTGGTTTTATTTGGTGGGAGGGGGGACTCGAACCCACCATCTCCTGCTGGTGCGCAAGGGACAGAACCACTACGGTGGCTGCTCGGGTTGGTGACAGTAGAGGCAGCGGGGGGGGGGGGGTTAAGGTTCAGAAACTTGCACGGATTTTAACTGAACTGAAACATTCAGTTAAGGCCTCGACAGGGAACGATGCAGAGGTTCCCCGGCGGCGAGCTGGGCGCAGAACGTGGGCGTGCGGCAGCTGCGTGGTGCTGTGGACCGTGTGATGCCTGCGGGTGAGAGGAAGGAGGGAGGGAGGAGATCGAGGGGGCGAGGTGCTCACCTCGAGCTGACAGCGATCTGGAGGAGGCGGTGCAGCGGCCGGCGACTTGGAGCGGACGGCGGCGGCGGCTCGGGCCGTCCCGGCCCTCGCCGAGGAGTGGAGGGGGAAGAGGGGCGTGGGGCGGCTCCATTCCCGCCCACCGTTCGCCCGGAGGGGGGCTCAACGTCGTCGATCGCCGAAGGGGAAGTGGGAGGTGGTACAGGTTCAGAGATACAGTACAGAGAGGGGAGGTTGCAGGGAGAGAGAGCAGAGGGGAGGAAGAGGGAAGATGGCGGCGTTGGAGGATGTGTAGGGCTAGGGCACGCAGAGAGGAGGCAGATTTATGGGGGAACCGAGCTCGGTACGGCTGCAATCAGAGGAGGGGGAAGATGATCGAGCGGTGGCTGAAGTGTTCGTACAGAGGGTGACATCAGGAGGAGGAAGATGATGCCCTCCTCGAAGGGGTATGGGCCTAGGGGATTAGTTGGGCTGGGCTGCTGGCTGCTCTCTCTCTCCCTTGCTCTTTTTATTCTTCTTTTTTTTCGCAGAAAATGTAAAGGAAGAAAAAGGTGAGTTTGGAGTTAGTAGAAATCTTAGAAAAATTTGTGTCAACTCCTTAATGGAATAGCAACCAAATGCAAGTTTGGAATATCAAAAATATTTGAATTATGGTGCTGTTTGGACTTGGAGTGCATTTGATTGAATTTTGTGGTTAATTGGTTATTGAAAACAATATTATAAATAGGGTGATCATATGATTTTAATTGGAAACAAATGAGCACAATTGTTTTGGTTATTTCATAATTTCAAAAGTGGGTACTGTTTGCTATTGAATTTGAAATAACATTTGGATTAAGTGAACTATTAAAAACCACAATTTTAATGGTTGAACCTTATGGATTAATTGGAAACAATTGATTGATTTGTTTTGCAATTTTCATAATTTCAACATGGTTGTTGTTTGGAAGAAAATCATAATTGAATTTGAAAAGGGTTTGATATTAAATGAATTTTTGATAGAAACAAAACAATAGTTTTGGAATCACACTTTAATGGAAACAATTGATTGTTTTGATTTGAAATATCATTTTGGAAATTGTAACATCAAAAGGATGAAACAAAAGGTTTGAAATTCAAATAGAAAACAAAGGAAAACAAACGAAAACAGTTGGAAAACAAAGCAAAACAGAGGAAAACAAATGGAAAACAAGCAAAACAAATGCAATCAACATGATGCCATGATGCAAAACATAAAATAACAGAGAGCAAACATTCTAATGGCTATTTTTCATACTTGGGATGTTACAAAACGCCCCCCCTTGAAGGAATCGCGCCCCGAGATTCCTGCTGAGAAAAGAAAAGGTCCGGATACTTCTTGCGAAGATCCTCTTGAGCTGTGACACGTGAAACACATCGTGCACCTTGGATAGTTTTTCTGGAAGTTCAAAACGATAGGCATTCCTGGCAACTCTTCTGGAAAGATGTCAGGGAATTTGGAAACCACCGGAACATTTTCCAGTAAAGGGAGAGGTTTTGTATCGAGGGTGTTTAGCTGGATAGAATTTGATTCATTTGGAGAATAGACTATCTGGAATGTGGTGATTCAGGAATGCTTCCTCGAAACAACCCCAGGTGATAGGAATGCCAGCTCTCATAGCCTGGTAGTTTTCGAAACAACAACAACCTTTCTGGCCAGATAGACTTGATATTTGGGAAGTTTTGATTAGAGGCCGGTAGAAGAATCAACAGACGAAAAGGATGTTGAGAAGAACAGGATAACGAAGCAACACCGGGAAAAACGAGACCAAAACACTCCTGAGGTACTACGGAAAAACCCATCCGGGCTTCTAAAGGATCAATATCTACTGCTTAAGGAATAGAGGATCTGCTTCCGGGGCTTACACGCCTCCGTTCTCAATCGTGAGTAGGCAACATGATAAATCATGTCACAACCACCTCCATTCCTATGGTCTAGTAGATATAACCATCCTAGAGAAACCAGAATTCATGAAATCCTAACTTGAAAGTTTAGATGAGAATGGAAAACAACGTTGCACTTCCTTACCAGAAAAGGGAGGGTGGGTGGGGAAAGAAGAAAAAGAACAGAATTCCTACTCTCACGTTTCATTTTTCCTATATAGCTACAAAATAGTTTCTAGACTCAACTGCGACCAGTAAAAAGGGATCCTACAGGCAGATAGGCTCTGATACCATTTGTCGCACCCGGACTTCTAGGGGATACTCACAGTCCGCTGAATAGTAGAACAAATGGCTTACGGGGCATACCGGCACCCGCATCTCAATATGAGCAGGCCCACACGTAAACGCGTGACAACCATTCTCTACTATCCATCGTCTGCGCAAACCATCCCATAGAAATCAGGACACTTCCGTTGACGTACTTCAAAAACATACACACAGGGTACGTCAACGGCATTTGAACAAGTGATATCACAACATATCTCTACGACACATAAGATTGAAATAAGTTGCAAATAGCTCTCATTAGAGCAGAGATAGCAAATACAATCATCCAGAGGACACATGTCCCAACAATTCATCATTACATCACAGCGGAAGCATTCAACATGTCTGGGTACAGACAAGATCCAAATAGGCCTAAGAGGCCAGAAACGAAAATACGGAGCCCATCCACGAAGTCTCGGATCCTGCCCGGGTCCGCTATCTACTCGTCAGCAGCCTCGTCATACTCCACGTAGTAGCCACCATGGGGATCCTCGGAAACGTAGTCTGCGGAAACCACAGCCCCAAAGGGGTCAGTACATAAACGTACTGGCAAGCAAGACTCACAGTTCACCAAAGTGTAACCCGTCAACACCTATCACAGATGCTTTGGGTTCAACGGAAGGAAGGGGATATGAAAGATGCTGCAACTGGCTGCTCTAACCAACTACAGAGTTACTACCACTTCCGGCTAACAGAAAGGAGATAAGATCGCGTATCGTAACCAACTATAGCTAACCACCAAACAAACCCATCCTGGATCTCGCCCCTTATCCAAAGAAGCAATCCGAGGATAACTCACACGGTTGGAATAATGATGGTTCAGATTATTGTGTCAATAAGCCTATTACTAGTCAAGTTGTTAATCATTGGGTGTAAGGTTGTTAATCATTAGGTTTAAGTTGTCCTGAGTACTTGTTAGCCAGTACTTTCACCAAGTAGTCCATAACAACGGAAAACACGGCTTCTCGAGAAGATTTATCCCTGCAGGGGTGCACCAATTTGGCCGTACACGTAAGAATATCCCGCCAGACGGGAATCAAACCCACCAAGCGAGGCACTCTACACAACTCAACTCTTCTTCGCATCAAGCCCAAAGCACCTTGGGCGCACGGCTAATCGAGCCCCGAAGAAAAGGGACCCTCATAGCACTCTAAGAACGTGTCCCCCTATATGCCGACTACAAAAGTTCCACCCTGGCCTGGGCTCGCAAAAACATGCATGCGGCAAATGGAAAACCCGAACTAAATGAGGCGATTTGGACGAGATGCGAATCGAATCAAATTGAGGGGGGCGCCCATACTCGCTTCCCATATGCGGTTAGTGCGCTCATCATGGATCAGTAGACAAGACCCTTTTCCTAATTAGGGTCGACACTAGCAGGCCTCAAAACCACGCAGGGCCTCCTGCCGGTGCCGTATCATCAAATTATTATTTAACAATAACATTAGCAGGATTCATTGACTAACCTCGAGCCCCAGAACATAATAGAAATGGTAACAGTAAGTAACGGGTAACAGACTCGAGCAAAACAACCCTAAGCATGCTAGTAAGACACGGGCAACAAGCAAAAGGTTATAGGTATGGAGGTGAGGCAATATTAGGGTTAAAGGATACATGTGATAGGTTCGTAATAGAAGCAACTATTCATAGGGCTAGCAGAATAGACAACGGAAAGTATCGGTAACCAATGTTGAAAGGAACACGATGGTTCATGTGAGTGAATACTTGCCTGCAAACCCAGTAGCCTGGTACTGAGCTAACTCCTTAGAAGGGGTGTAGTAAGTATCGTCGGTCTCAACGTCGTCGTTTATCCGAGAAGAAGCAAACAAACAATGCAGAGAACAAACAATCAATAACATGGCATAGTGCACAAACATGGGATGATGCATGACCATTTAATTGATGCATCAAAATAAACTAGTTGACATGGTAACACAATTTAAATGGACCCATATGCAATTTGAGTTGCACATGAAAAGCCCATGAATTATGGTTGAATTAATTGTTTTACAACTAAGAAACATGTGAAAGTGGATTAGCATGATGCATGGATGAGGAAAACAGCAAAATAACAACAATAGAAAAAATTTGAAATAAGGTTTACCAAGTTTTGGAATTCATTTATTAAGTTTTGGAATTTTGGTTACTTAAAGGTGTCACACAAGCATTTGTTGTTCTCATCAAGTTTAATTGTTCAAAATAGATAACAAAGTTCATATTTGATAAGAACACACAATTTTAGGTGGAATACATGTTTCACTTGTTGAAAAAGGATTTCAAATAAATTATTTATGAATTAAACAAGTTTAAGCAAGAATTAACTAAATTTAATCAAACATGAACTTATTTGAATTTTTATTTGTTTAAAACGGTAAGTGAGGTTCATATTTGAAAGGCTCATACTTTTAGGGTTGGAAAACATATTTTATAGTTTCAAAAATAAATTAATTTGACCAAGTTATGATTTTAACAATATTAAATGATTTAAACAAGGTTTAAATCATTTAACCAATTTTAATTATTCAAAACATGAAACAAATTTTAATTTGAAAAGGTGGTTTAATTTTGCATGGAAAACATATTTCATTTATTGAAATTGGATTTACAATGAGCAAGTTATTATTTTGGCAATTTTAAATGCAATAATTAAGAAACAGTTGTTTTCAGCAATTTAAATTATTCAAAACAGCAAACAAAATTTATATTTGGAAAATACATGAAAAGTTGATTGGAAAACATATTTAGTTTGTGGAATTTGGAATTTTTATGCTCAAGTTATGAATTTTGCAAGTTTAAGTGAATTAAGCAAGTTTTTAAATATTTCACCAATTTAAAATATTCAAAACAGTAAACAAATTTTATATTTGGATAGAGCATTTAATTTGGGACTAAAATTGGAATTAAGATGAATTAGTTATGCATTTTAGAAGTATAGGGTGCAAATCTGCCATTTTTAATTCATTAGGGACTTGGGGCTAGAAAATAATTTACAAGGACCTGACTGTGATATCTGAGATGTTTCTGTACCAAAACAAAGCAAAATAAAAGTTGGTTTTATTTGGTGGGAGGGGGGACTCGAACCCACCATCTCCTGCTGGTGCGCAAGGGATAGAACCACTACGGTGGCTGCTCGGGTTGGTGACAGTAGAGGCAGCGGGGGGGGGGGGTTAAGGTTCAGAAACTTGCGCGGATTTTAACTTAACTGAAACATTCAGTTAAGGACTCGACAGGGAACGATGCAGAGGTTCCCCGGCGGCGAGCTGGGCGCAGAACGTGGGCGTGCGGCAGCTGCGTGGTGCTGTGGACCGTGTGATGCCTGCGGGTGAGAGGAAGGACGGAGGGAGGAGATCGAGGGGGGCGAGGTGCTCACCTTGAGCTGACAGCGATCTGGAGGAGGCGGTGCAGCGGCCGGCGACTTGGAGCGGACGGCGGCGGCGGCTCGGGCCGTCCCGGCCCTCGCCGAGGAGTGGAGGGGGAAGAGGGGCGTGGGGCGGCTCCATTCCCGCCCACCGTTCGCCCGGAGGGGGGCTCAACGTCGTCGATCGCCGGAGGGGAAGTGGGAGGTGGTACAGATTCAGAGATACAGTACAGAGAGGGGAGGTTGCAGGGAGAGAGAGCAGAGGGGAGGAATAGGGAAGATGGCGGCGTTGGAGGATGAGTAGGGCTAGGGCATGCAGAGAGGAGGCAGATTTATGGGGGAACCGAGCTCGGTACGGCTGCAATCAGAGGAGGGGGAAGATGATCGAGCGGTGGCTGAAGTGTTCGTACAGAGGGTGACATCACGAGGAGGAAGATGATTCCCTCCTCGAAGGGGTATGGGCCTAGGGGATTAGTTGGGCTGGGCTGCTGGCTGCTCTCTCTCTCCCTTGCTCTTTTTATTCTTCTTTTTTTTGCAGAAAATGTAAAAGAAGAAAAAGGTGAGTTTGGAGTTAGTAAAAATCTTAGAAAAATTTGTGTCAACCCCTTAATGGAATAGCAACCAAATGCAAGTTTGGAATATCAAAAATATTTGAATTATGGTGCTGTTTGGACTTGGAGTGAATTTGATTGAATTTTGTGGTTAATTGGTTATTGAAAACAATATTATAAATAGGGTGATCATATGATTTTAATTGGAAACAAATGAGCACAATTTTTTTGGTTATTTCATAATTTCAAAAGTGGGTACTGTTTGCAATTGAATTTGAAATAACATTTGGATTAAGTGAACTATTAAAAACCACAATTTTAATGGTTGAACCTTATGGATTAATTGGAAACAATTGATTGATTTGTTTTGCAATTTTCATAATTTCAACATGGTTGTTGTTTGGAAGAAAATCATAATTGAATTTGAAAAGGGTTTGATATTAAATGAATTTTTGATAGAAACAAAACAATAGTTTTGGAATCACACTTTAATGGAAACAATTGATTGTTTTGATTTGAAATATCATTTTGGAAATTGTAACATCAAAAGGATGAAACAAAAGGTTTGAATTTTGGTTTGAAATTCAAATAGAAAACAAAGGAAAACAAATGAAAACAGTTGGAAAACAAAGCAAAACAGAGGAAAACAAATGGAAAACAAGCAAAACAAATGCAATCAACATGATGCCATGATGCAAAACATAAAATAACAGAGAGCAAACATTCTAATGGCTATTTTTCATACTTGGGATGTTACAACCTGTTGGATCGAGGGAACGGAGATCGTTATCAACCGTACGTGTGACCGATCACAGAGGCACCGCCGGATTGCGGTGCACATCTTCTCGTTCTCGGGATCGGTGTGAGTACGACTACGCCAACAACGAGATTTGATCTCGTAACGCTTTGTGTCTTCGAGGGTATGTTCTTCTTAAGACTCTCTCTATGCCCGTTGCACTTCATCTCCTATATTAGATCTTGGCCTTCCGGGTGTCTCTCGTGTAGGAATTTTTTTGTTTTCTATGCAACGAACCCTACAGTGGTATCAGAACCGGATCTATGCGTAAATGTTTTGCACGGGTAGAACATAGAGGTGTATGTGGGAGTTGATGATCATGTTATTTCCTCCTTGAGTATTTTATGATCTTAGTGGCATAGTTGGATGAAGCTGCCTTAGACAAACTTTACGTGTACTATGTACGTGAGACCTGTCTCACTTGTGGCTGAGGGGGTGTCTGTTTCTCCAAATATAGTTAAGATCTAATCTACAAAGGGTTGTTTAAAATATGTTTATCAACATTGTGGTTGATGTTCGTAGGTATGAACGGTTCTATCCTCGAAAGCCCTAAGCCACGTAAAATATGCAAAAATAAATTAGAGACGTCTAACTAGTTTTTGCCGGGCATGTGATGTGATATGATCAATGTCACAAATTTGATTATGACATGATATCTTTTGTAAATTATTGTTATACCGGAGGAAGCCATATGGTTGTCTTATTATTGATGGACAATCAAGATGGAGGTGCCATGTACCTTGGTGCCACGCCGGATGAATGATGGAGATCATACCATGATGCACATGATGTAGATCAAGTGCAAGAAGGACCATATCATATCACATTATCCTTACATGTGATGTTAATCCTTTTTATGCATCTTATTTTTCTTAGATAGAGACGGTAGCATTATAAGATGATCCCTCTCACTTAATATCAATATAATAATGTGTTCTTCCTTAGTATGCACTGTTAACAAAGTTCAACGTTTCGAGACACCACATGATGATCGGGTGTGACAGACTCAACGTTTGCATACAACGGGTGCTGGCGAGCCTAGCATGTACATACATGGCCTCGGAACACACGCAATACTACGGTTCTACTTGGCGATCCTAGCATGTACAGACATGGCCTCAGAACACGTAACCGAAAGGTAAATCATGAGTCATATGGATGATATGATGAACATGTCAATGTTCGCCTTTGCAGCTACATCATCTCACATGATGATCGGTTTTGGTGTAGTGAATTTGGTTCGTGTAATCACTAAAACGGATAGAGGGATGTTGTTTTTGAGTGGGAGTTAAAGTACTAATTTTGAATTAACTTGAACTTATTTATCATGAACAACAAATCAAAGTGAATTTGCACAAATTGTAGTATTCATTGGCATCCACAAACTACCTTACACTTAGATTGTGAATTGAGATATAACTGTTATGATCTGGTAAAAACAATTTTAGATTGGTACCGTGCTAATGAAATTTAAAATTGAGTCCTATTGTAGATTTTTGGTATTTCCTACATAGCTCCATATGATTAATGATTGATTGATCTAGAGAGCAAATAATTCCTACTTAGAATCCAGAGTCATGGTTGCTTCCATATTACTTTATCTTCAAAAGAATGTTTTGTTGATCAAGGTGATTTAGGAACTGAAAAGAATTGTTTTCAGAAACAATCAAGTAAAAGATATATTGATATCTAGAAACTTATTTGTGGCAACATGACTGAGTATAATTTAGCGTGACAATGTATGCTTATATTATTTGAATATATGCAATGATTGAAGACGTTGGGCGTTTGAATATTCCAAGAAGTTGGGCGCTAAAATTGTCCTCTAAATTCCTTCCTTCCAGCTATAATAGCATAATCATAAAATAGTTATGATGGGATGGATTAAAAGTATGGGTCAAATCGTTTACCTTACCTGGAGATTGCCAACAGTGGAATCCGGAAGAATGCTATTAATATGGTGATATTAGTAGAACAATCAAACTCAAAGTATGACTCAATGGGTGATAGTATATGACTAACACGCCAAAGAAAATGAGCTAGTACGACTAGCGTTGTTTGATGTTGAATGATTCTTCTTATAAAGAAAAGGAGATATTGAAAATAGAATTACAAAAATATATATGGCAGAAAAAGAAGATAACTGGAAAATTCCGGCTCAGGAGTATATGCTTGATATACAAGTTATAGATGTATTACTAGTTAACAAAGTATTTTTTGGGTATTTTGATACCAGATTGGTTGGTATGAGTTGTCACGCAAAGCAACGCAATAGAAGAAATACAAGGGCCTGAAAGGAACTAGTAGTAGATGTGAATCGAATATGACAAGAACAGAAATAAAGTGTTATTGTGTTCATTGTCATATCGAACCGAACATTCAAGATTTATTTTAAGAACTTAATAAGTTGTTATTTTGTTCTGGTCTTTTGTGAGAACAAATGAGATTGTTAAAACTATGACCATATTCCATAATTGATGGATGAGTTAAAATAAATCATGTTTGTAAAGTAAACATCTATAAAACTAAATGCTAAAGGTTGCAAGACGTAAAAGAATTTCACTTAAATTGTGACACCGCCATTTTAGCTCATATCGGAAAGCAAAACATGAAGGAACTCCATGTTGATGGACTTCTGGAGTCATTTTGTTTTGAATAAGTTGACGCTTGTGAGACCTCTTCCAAAAGATGACTAAAATTCCGTTCATAGGCCAAAGTAGAATGGACGACTAATTTAATGGAGATTGTACATTTTGATGTATATAGTCCATTATGTATAGTCATATGTGGTGGATTTATTTTTCCTTCATAAAATTTCGTCGATCATTTCAGTAGATATATGAGTATATCTATTTGAAGAGAACGGAGTTTGACATTTTTGAATTGGTTCAAATTATTGTTAGTATGAAGTAAAAATCATTGTAACAAGATAATCAAGTATTTATGATTGGATCATAAAGGATAAAGTTTGAGTTACAAGTTTAGCAAAACATCTAAGAAGTTGCAGAATTGTTCTACAACTTATACTTCTCGAATACCCCACATTAGTTTGGAGTATTCAAGAGACAAAATCAAACCTTGTCGGACATGGTAAGACTAATAAAAATGCCATTATAATTTTGTAGTTTATACATTAGTGACAACCGCTTTTACACTGAAAAGAGCGCCATCATGATCCATTCAAATTAACACCATATAAGATATGGTTTGGGTGATGACCCAAATTGTCTTTTTCTTATGTTTTGATATGCATAGCATGTGTAAAATGTTTACAACCAAAATAGGATAAATATATGTTTATAAGGTTACCCCAAAGAATACATTGGGTATTTCTCCTATCACCAAACCAGAGACGAATGTTGTTTGTCAGAAAGGGTTGATTTCTCGAGAAAGTAGTTCTTGCGAAACAAGTGAGTGGGAGGACAGTACAAACTCAATGAGATTAGAGAATCTCCGTTACCATGCCAAGAGTAGTGCAACACTAGAAGTTGTTCCGGGGTTTCCTATTTTGACAAAGTACAAGACACTACATGTGTTGAAATACTTTGAATGAGTTTGCGAACTGAACCATAAAAGTCCTAAAACTTAGTACTTAGACCAACTTGTGGTTTAAGTGTGAAGTGTTGTTCTAACAACAAAGGACCTGGACCTTATAAAAGAAGCAAATGATGGGCCCCGACTTCATAAAATTGGCTATGAGTCATTATATCCACGATAGTATCCCTGTATGAATATCAAGTATGTGACTTGGTAGTCCTTTCGAAAGGCATGATGCCTAACGATAGCAAATGGGTCTATATAGCAACAAATACATGGATTTTACATCATTTGAAAGTTGTACTCGTCGAAAATATGTTTTCAACAAAGTCCAAAGAGTTGACTACTGCAAGATTTTGATCTTCCGTAGTGATGCTTTAATCTTTGCGGATAGTTCTAGAGAAAGTTACATATTATGATATGACAGTTGAATAAACAAAACCCAACTTTCCGCTCAAGGAAGTTTGATCAAGGATGTGTACTTGACACAGTCTGAGAGTTTTGTAAAATTCAAAAGGTTGCTGGAAATGTATGCACACTTCAATGGTTGAAGTGATCATAACGAATTTGGAATCTTTCCCTTAATGAAGTTATCAAAAGAGTTTGATTCCATCATGAACGATAAAGATGCTTGTAAAATCACAATAAATTAAGTGGGAACGCTAAGACATATTTCCAATGCTTTATGTAGATGACATATGGTTGATTGTAAAATATGTAATTTAAATCAACACGGTTAATATTTTCTTATTGATGAAAGGTTTAATAAATATTGGGCATCGATATCCATAAGAAATGGATTGAAGCGCCTAATATGGCTGAGCAAAATTACATAGATGAAATATTGAAGTAAGTCAATATCGAAATGACAAGAAGGAGTTCTTGACACATGGAAAAGAATTGAGCAATATTCAAGTGTCTAGACACATGATGAGCATAATGAAATTGAGATTTCTAAGTCACATGTTCCATGCTATGTACACAACTAGATGAGTCATGTGCTATAAAAGGTTATAACAGGATAATTCATATGATGATTAGACAAAAGTGGGAGAGATCCTTATGACATTTTAGAAATGCTAAGGATGTGTTTTCCTATGTAGTAATGACAAAATATTTGTTGTAATATGTTACACTAATAGTCTTATCATATATTCAAATAATTTTACCTCAATTAAAATATGTGATGAAGGGTAGCACAATAGGCTGGAAGAAAGTTCCATGCTGGATTTGAAAGAGTTTCAAAATTAAAGTATTGTGACAAATACTACAACAAAGGCTAAGTATATCATTGTGTTGACAACAAATAATATGAGTATTTTGTGTCAAGGAATTATTTATTGAACTTGGTGAATTTCCAAGAATGCTGACACTATGAAGCTAAATTTTCACAATGTTAGTAACATTGGTTTTAGCTGAGGAATTATGATTTCACCAGTTGACCAAATATATACAAAGCCATCTCATTAGAGAATGAGTGATGCGTGTAGACGCAAATAACATGCAAATACAATAGGACCTGAACAGTTCAGATCTTTTTGATGATGTTTACCACATGCAAAGCATGGTAATAACACTGTAACGCCATATGTGTTAAGTGCTTACAGACTAGATTATTTACTCTAGTGCAAGTGGGAGACTGAAGGGAATATGCCCGGGAGGCAATAATAAAGTGGTTATTATCGTATTCCTTGTTTATGATCAATGTTTATTTCTCATGCTATAATTGTATTAACCGGAAACGTTGATACATGTGTATTTAATAAACAAACAATGGTTCCTAGTAAAGCCTCTCTTTTAACTAGCTCGTTGATTAATAGATGATCAAGTTTTCCTGATCATGAACATTGGATGTTGTTAATAACGGGGTCATGTCATTAGAAGAATGATGTGATGAACATAGACCCTATATCAATACAATAATACGATCAAGTCATTTAGTTTATATTGTTATATCTTGCATACGAAGTAACTTATTCCTTAGACCATGAGATCATGTCAATCACTGATACCGGAAGGGTGATTTGATGTCATCAAACGTCACACCGTAACAGGGTGACTATAAAGGTGCCATTAGGTATTCGGAAAGTATTAGTGTAGGCTCATGGATCAAGAGTGGGATTTGTCCATCCAAACGACGGAGAGATATACTCTGGGCCCTCTCGGTGATATCACATCGGCACCGCTTGCAAGCACGTGACTAGGTCACAAGGATGTCATATCACGGAAACGAGAAAAGAGTACTTGTCAGGCAACGAGATTGAACAAGGTATGGTTGATACCAATGATCGAATCTGGGACAAGTAAAATATCACGATACAAAGAGAATAGTCACGACATTGATGGTTCACACGATCACGAGAGTCATCGTTGAATATATTGGAGTCATCACGGATCTCCAGATCCCGCTGTTGATTATTGAACGGAGAGGAATCTCGATCATGTATATCTTATTCGCGAACGGTAGGGTGACACACTTAAGGTTCGATGATGCATTTGAGAGGATACGGAATATCGAAGAATGTTTTGGGCAGCACCGAAATTGTTTCGGGGAAAATTGAAATAGTTCAAGGGGTTTTTCATCGAATGGTTTTTAATAGAATTAACAAATGATTTGAGGTGCTATATGAAAATGTTTGTTAATATAATTAACAAATGCTGAAATGACAAAATAAAAATGTTTTATTTATTTATTAAAGAAAAACCTTTTGGATTTTCTAAGTGGGAAATTATGGGAGCATGAGTGGGTGTGAGTGGAGTGTCCACTCACATGATGAGGGAAGAGGTGGGGGCACCTCCATGGGCTGGACGCACCCACCCTTGGGCTGCCTCCCCTTCCCCTATAAAAGGAGGGTGAGAGCTCTCCCTCCTCCACACACTTGCCCACCTCACTTTCCTCTCCACCCGCTGCTCCATTCCATGGTCTTCGGCTTGGCGAAGCCCTGGCCGTGGGATTCTTCACCACCACCACGCAGTCGTGCTGCTGGAGTTCCGAGGGATCCTCTACTTCCGCTGCCCCGTTGGATCGAGGAAACGGAGGTCGTCATCAACCGTACGTGTGACCGATCACGGAGGCACCGCCGGATTGCGGTGCACATCTTCTCGCTCTCGGGATTGGTCTGATTCCGACTACGCCAACAAAGAGATTTGATCTCGTAACGCTTTGTGTCTTCGAGGGTATGTTCTTACTAAGACTCTCTCTATGCCTGTTGCACTTCATCTCCTAGATTAGATCTTGGCCTTTCGGGTGTCTCTCGCGTAGGATTTTTTGTTATCTATGCAACGAACCCTACACGGATCTATGGATGTTTTTTGGTGCAAAAGGCCAATTGATCTAGGGTTTATGCATCAGGTGGGGTTATATAGGCGAAAGGCGATGTCGGGGGGTTGCCAGGGGGCCCACACCACCTGGTGGCGCGGCCAGGGGGGACCCGCGCCATCCTATGGTGTGGTGGCTCCCGGGGACCCCTCCAGGTCTCTTAGGGACTCCGTGGACCCACCGGGGCTTCTAAGACTTTTGGCTTTTGAATTTTCCAATTCCGAGAATATTTCCATAGCAACTGGCTCTGTGGTATCTTATCAATAGGTTAGTCCCGGGAAATCGATAAAAATGACATAAAGTGTATAGCAAACATGTGGGAAACACTAAGAAAACAACATGGAACATCAGAAATTAAGGATATGTTTATGACGTATCAACATCCCCAAGCTTAGTTTCTACTCGTCCTCGAGTAGGTAAACGATAAAAACACATAATTTCTGAGGTGACATGCTACCAACATAAACTTGATCATCAATAATGTAAACGTATAAGTAAGAGATCATATAACTTCAATACAAGCATGATAAATGGAATTTTAATAATAAAGCATAGCAATCACCTTGCATCATGAGAAGTAACACAAATAAAGGATCATGAATAACAATGCAACAAAACATATACGATTGTTTCAAGTATAGAGAAAACATGGCAAAGTGATATTTCGCTAGTCCTTAAGAGTGGGAAAAAACATAAATGCCAGGACACCTTCAAAGTTCATGAGCAAGATTAGAACAAATAATTAGAGAACAAGCGATAACACATCATATCTATTAATAATGTTTCTGGGACAAATGAACATAAAACTCAGAATGGCAACTATGCTCTCTCAACTGTGCATAAAGTTAGAAGATGGAGACTCAACATAAAAGTAAAAGAAAGGCCCTTCGCAGAGGGAAGCATGGATCACTCATGTGCTAGAGCTTTTATTTTATTAAACATAGGTATAAAAGCTTGACTCTCCTCCCAATCATCTTACACAAACCATGGCTAAACGAATCCTCGGGTGCCAGCCAACAATCACATACCGTGGAGGAGTGTCTATATTTTAGGAGAGTTGTATGCTTATGTCAACGAATGGTTAACAAAAAATACAGTTCGTCACAGGACAACTAGACTTCACAAGAGCGGCTCCCATAGAAGGACGCATCTGGGTAGAAGGTCATCCCTCTTTCTCTTTTGTTTACACAATTATGCTTTGACTGATAAATCGGGGGCAAAAATAGTGAAGAGAATTTGTTGTTATTAAGTTGGGGCTGGGCACCTTGCTGCCAGTTCTTCTATCATTGGATAAGCGGATGAAGCCACTAGTCCAGGGTGTGAAATTCCAATCAACAAGTGAGATAAAGATTCTCTATTTACGTCTTCATGAGCTAAAACATGAGTAATTTTGAAAGTTGTAAAGGTAACACATGAGCAATTTAATTTGGAGTGGGGGTTAATTACCACATGTAGGTAGTTATGATGGACACAATGGGAAAACTTTGGTTTTTGGGAGTTCGATGCACGAGTAGAGCTAATACTCAGTACATGTGGAGGCTAGCAAAAGACTGGGAGCGACAAATCAAGAGAGCATAAGAGCCATAATCATGCATAGCAAAATAAACATCATTAATAAAAGCATAAGTGGTACCACAAGTTCAAAAACTAAATGATCATGGAGGCTATACGTGACTGGTTCATAGTCATAAACATGGTGTGAGCATCGCCAAGTCAACCAAATAAAACATTTAAAGGAGAACACCACAAATTTATGCTTCAATATGACAAGAACAACTCATGATTCTTTCAATGACACATTAAACACTCTCGACTATTTGAGGCTAATAATGCTACTAAATAACCACAAGGCTTTACAACTAAAATAACATCTAGCATGATATGAAAAAGTCTAGCCACAGTCTATACAAGCTTCTACTTGCACCGTTATAAATTCTACCTCAAGCAGCAGTTTCTTTTCCGAACAAGCACCATACAAAACATGCTTTAACAAAAAACTCTCTAAATTCTACATCAAGCAAACGTGAGAGAACTCACATAACACTACTAAAACAAACAGCTCTGAACAAGAGATGCAATGAATACGAGAGCTAAACATGATTTTTTGCAGCGGCTAGAAGAAAAACTAAGATTCCTAGCATAGCAAGTATTCAAACAAAAAAGCGGAGCATGTATATCTCCCAAACAAAGAATTCTAGGGTACAACTATATTATTGCAGCAAGGAAAACAAAAGAAAAACAAACAGACGCTCCAAGTAAACTTCATATGATGTGACCGAATAAAAATATAGTTTCACGAGAAATGACTTGATAGATAGTTGATGAAGAAGGGGATGCCTTGGGCATCCCCAAGCTTGGATGCTTTAGTATTCTAAAAATATTCTTGGATGAACCACGGGGGCATCCCCAAGCTTTTACCTTGCACTCTTCTTGATCACATATAACACATCTTCTCTTGACCCTTGAAAACTTCCTTCACACAACACTCAAAGAGTAATTAGCATTAGAGGGTTAGTGAAACAATCAAAAATTCATGGGTTATGTATGGGAACAAGTGCTATTGTTACTTTTAAACATTAGCTACAGCTACTGATGTTTGGTGAAGGAAACAAATCCACCTGACATCGTAAAAGAGCAAATGCAAGAAAAATGGCAGAATCTGCCAAAACCAGAACTGTCTATAAAGACGAATTTTTTGGGGAACTTACGTTGCTCAGCTCGAAAAACTTAAAGAACAAAAAAGTCGCGCAATTAGCCGGGGAATAAGCACAAAAAAATTCAGGTCATTCTGATTTTCCTGTGAATTATGCGATTTTTTACGGTGGACAGCAGAAATCCAAAACCAACTCCAACTCTCGTCAGAAACTTTACTTGACACAACTAAAACAGGAAAATAAATATAAAAAGGAGTTGCTACAGAATTATAAAACCACTTGACTCAAAGAAAACAGAGAAAAACAAAGCAAAAAATAAAACCATGGGTTATCTCCCAAGAAGTGCTTTTCTTTTAAGCCTTTTAGCTAGGCATGATAATTTGAGAAGATGATCACATGAGAAATATGAATTTAAGCAAAAGAGAGCATCAAGAAGCAAATGTAAATAAAAAATTAAGTCTAACCCACTTCCTATGAAAAAGAATCTTGTATAAGAACAAGTCAATAAAGCACAAAGTGGCTAGCATAGGAAGACAAAATAAGTGCAACTTCAAAAATTTCAACATAAAGAGAGGAAACTTGATATTGTTGAGATGCATAAGACTATGTTTCTCTCTCTCATAATAACCTTCAGTAGAATCATCAATAAAATTAAAAATATGAATATCACATAAAACATCCTTATCATGAGCCACATGCATAAAAGAATTAATACTCTCCACATAAGCATAGTCATTCTCATTAATAGTAGTGGGAGCAAATTCAACAAAATAGCTATCATTATAATTCACATCACCATAATCATCCAATATAGGAGGCATATTATAATCATAATTAACTTTCTCCTCAATAGTAGGTGGACTGAAAATATCATATTCATCATTGTAATCATCAGAAAGAACTCCAACATGATAGACAAGTTGTATATTAGGGAGATGGTTTTTGGTAATCCCTCCATAACTATGACAAGTTTCATAAGGATAATTGTAATAATAGCCTATGTTATAGCATCTTTTATAATAGTTATCAAAGACTGGAGGCACTGTATCATCATAGGCACTAGGATAGTAATCTTCCAAAGAGCATTCATTTGTAAAGATATTATCATTTTTACTAGAAAGAGATGTATCAAGCATATAATCATCAGTAGCAAAAGGATTTTCAAACACATCATCCACAAGCTCAGAGCTTTATATATCATCATTGGAAGGAACATGGATGGTACTAATAGTACAAAAATTATCATCATTTTCAGAATTGGTACCAAAGAGCTTTCACTATCAAAAGTAGTGTGTTTCTCCCAATCATGATCACTTTCATAAATAACAGGCATTGGAAAATCATCGAGTTCAGACTCATCAAAAACTATAATAGGAGCTACATGCTTAGGGGGAGTTACCGTTACCTCTCTCCTTTTACTCCTCTTCTGCTTATTCTTCTTCCTCTATATAGGAGGGAGAGGCTTGAAAGGAAGTTTCTCCACATACCCTGGTTTATTGTCAGAAACAATAGAAAGAACTTTGGAGGATTTCTCCTCTTCATTAATAAGATGAAAACAAATATTAGCCCTGTCATATTTTGGTAAAGTATCCTCTTTTATAATATTTTGTATATAAGTATTTGTGTGGCAATTATTAACACAATAAAGATGACAACCATGCAAGACACTATTCATAACAAGAGCAGTCATATCTACCAAAGAAGTTTTTCTTGATAACTCTTCACACCCCAAAAATAATGTAGGTTCATCATGGTGATTAGGAGTGGTCATGTCATCACAATACAAACTTCCAGTATTCGAATAGCTATTACAGCCTGAGCATTGAAAATAGAAATGACCCACTTTATAGCAAAGTTCACAAATAAAGGGATAGAGGGCACAAACTTTTTAACCAAGATCATCTAAGGCCCTGTCCTACTTTCTAGTTTTTTCATTCCTATGATGGATACAATATTCTTCTTCAGTTTGATTCTTTTCACAAGGTCTAAGTGCTCCACAAAAATTAACATGCTTATAAGAAATAGTACTTTAGGAAGTTTGAGCATGTTCATTTAAATCATTAATAACAGTTTCATTTCTCATGCAGGTGTCTATACCAATGAACAATCATTTGAGGATCTATACCAATGAACAATCATTTGAGGATCAAGAACATATTTAACACTAAGCTCTTGAAAATCAGCAGTTTCAGCGAAAGACTTAATGCAATCATACTCATAGTTTATACCTGACTCTTTACCTTTGTCGTTATTCCAACCGTCATTATTCGTTTCAATTGTTTCAAGAAGATCCTATTTAGCTTCAACCTTCTTACTTGAGAAAGAACCCTCTGAACATGCATCTAGATAACCCCTGTAATGTCCTGAAAGCCTTGCATAAAAATTAGTAACAATTATTTCCTTAGGAATATCATAGTTAGGAAATTTGTGTATTAAAGTTTTCAGTCTTCCCAAGCTTGAGCAATGCTTTCTCCATCACGAGGACAAAAATTATAAATGTATTTCCTATCTAAATACAGTTCATGAGAAGAATAAAATTTAGAATAAAATAGAGATTCAAGCTCCTTCCACTCCAAATGATGAGGATCATCTAGTAGCTCATACCACTCCCTTGCTTTGTCCTTAAGTGACAAAGAGAATAGCCTCCTCTTAACTTTGTCCATTGAAATACCTGCACACTTGAACAACCCGCATAATTCTTGTATAAAGAGTAAATGATCATGATGATACACAGTTCCATCTCCAAAATAGCAGTTATTCGTGACACGTTCAACAATTTTCATAGGTATTTTAAAAGGAACACTTTCAGCAGGAGGATTTAAAATATCACAAGCATCATTAGATTTATCACATATGGGAAATAAAGTATCATCAGAGCAAATTTTCTCCTCTAGAGCTGGGGAACTAAAAATTTAGAAAAACTAGCTTCCCAAGCTTAGACTTTTCCATAGTATTAGAAATAATGGTATCCAAATAATTAATGCTAATAACATTGCTATTAGCATGCAAACAAAGCTCTCTCATATTTTTGTTGTTTTCCATTAAGGCGAACTAGTAAAAATAAAAACAAGCAACAAGTAAAAATAAGACTAACTAGTGAAAACAAGAAACAAAAAGATATAATTGCAGAATCTAAAGGAAATAACTTCGAGCACTCATAGAGGATGTGAGAACCTTTTACCTTACCTCCCTGGCAACGGCGCTAGAAAAGAGATTGATGTATATGCACGCTTCCATTCTTGTAGACAGTGTTGGGCCTCCAAGTGCAGAGGTTTGTAGAACAGCAGCAAGTTTCCCTTAAGTGGATTACCCAAGGCTTATCGAACTCGGGAGGAAGAGGTGAAAGATATCCCTCTCAAGCAAACCTGCAATTCCGATACAAGAAGTCTCTTGTGTCCCCAACACACCTAATACAATTGTCAGTTGTATAGGTGCACTAGTTTGGCGAAGAGAGAGTAAAATACAAGTAATATGGATGATAATAAGTGATAATAGCAATCTGAAATAAATATGGCAGCAAGCAAACATGTAGCAGAACTGATTGTAAACGGTGTTTCAATGCATAGAAACAAGGCCTAGGGATCCTACTTACACTAGCGTACACTCTCAACAATGATAACATAATTGAATGCATAAATATCTCTCTTCACTACGCTACTCTGATCCACTCTCCGGTTGAATAACAAACACCAATTCATTGCGTAGGGCTACAAAAACCACTTCTCAAAGCCGCATTCCCATGTCTAGTTAACCCCACGCTGTCACTATGCTCGACCTAGAAGGTACTAGACAAACGGTGCACACATTGTCACCATTACTAGACAAACGGTGCACACATTGCCACAATTTCATAGGGTCTTCCAACACAAGATATAAATATCATGCTAAACCACACGGTGCACACATTGTCACCATTACACCGTGATCAAAGTGTCTATGGAGCTAACAAAACCACTTGAGTAGCATAACATATGATGAGTACATCTACATATTCAACTAGATTACAAAGCTCATGATCACTTAAAGATCACACCATGGAAGAGAGAGATGAAACACATAGCTACTGTAGAGCCCTGATGCACGTTGTTGGGAACCCCAAGAGGAGGGTATGATGAGCACAACGGTAGGAGTTTTCCCCTTAGTTAAGAAACAGGGTTATTAATCCAGTAAGAGAAAGAGAATTTTCGGAAGGTTGATGCCACTGACGATGGTGCTGGCGCTTCACCGGTGTCAGCAACAACGTGGAACCTGCACACAACACAACCAAAATACTTTGCCCCAATGGTACAGTGAGGTTGTCAATCTCACCGGTCTTGCTGAAAACAAAGATTAAACGTATAACCCACATGAGAGATATTAGATCGGCATCATGCAATAAAAAAGAAAAATGAAAGTTGAGAACAATGATAAATATATGTGAATCATACGGTGAAACTAATGATCAAACACAGTCGACTGAGATTTAACCTTTTAGTCGACAAAGCAACATCAAATGCATTTTTAGGAACAATAATATTTTGTATCTTAATGTAAATTTTCCTAATTCATATAAAATATTAGAATAATTCTAAAATGAGACAAATATATATTTAATTTGCACTTGGGTTTGATTAATTTACTTGTAAAACTTACACTGGATGGTCATGTTTTGATTGAATTTTTATTGAATGAATAATTGTTGTTAATTATAACAATAGAAGAAATAAAAGTCAATAGGCATTGAAAACTTTGCATCTAAATTCCTATCAGTGTTTTCAAACATAAATCACAACATAGAATTTTTTCAATTCTTTGAGGGTCTCCCTGTTGGCTATATTTATCACTATAAGAGGGGAAAATATATTTAGATTCATAATATTAACAAAACATGTTGTCAGAATTTAGAATATTTACGCGTATATTCAAAATTTAATTACAGTGATAATACACACAACTTAATACTATTGTTTTTCTAAAAAGAAAAATGAAGCCGTTGCCCGCGCATGTGCGCGGGCCACTGTACTAGTTAGTTAAACAACAAACTCCACTAAATAATCATGATGCATACTAGGAAGCTCTTCGGGGAAGACATCCGGAAACTTACACACCAATGGTACCTCATGAATCTTGAGAGATGGTCGGACTTCGATTGCATTAAGCTGAGAACGTGGCTGTGGTTGAACTATCCACAAAGGAACAACAACCGGGTAGTCTGACCATATGGATGAATCAGGGTAACAGACTTCGCTGCACAGTCAATCGTACCATGATGTGTTGACAACCAATCCATGCCCAGTCTAAAGTTGATGTCATCTGAGTCCATGATGACAAGTGTAGAAAGAAACACCAAACCTCCTCTCTCAATTGGGACACCAGGGCAACACTGATTAGTCCAGCAGAAGGACCTTGGGGTGGAAATTATCAACGGAGGAACCATAATCGCAAGAGGTATGTCATGCAACACCACAAAAGCTCTTTATACTATGAGTGTGACGCTCCGGAATCAAACAGAAATGGGGCTGGAGCTAGGTTAACACGAAGCATTCCCAACTAAATATCAGGTGCTTTCTAAGCTTCTTAGATCAGAACATGGTTCAAACGACCACGGTTAACAACACGTGTAGGAACGAGCTGAGGTGCAGGAGATATCCTCTGAGGAAATTTGTTGGAGTAATGGCCAAGTACAGAACGAACAAATCTGGATGGCCAAGTACGGAGCTGAGGTACATACATGACATGTCACCAGCCGTTTCTTACCACCAACAACTCTGGATTGCCCACCAAGGTGGCCTTGTTGAACAACTGATGGATATGGAATAGCACTGTACGGAACGAACACACGCCTCTTCTCGGAACCAGAAGAAGACGCACGTGACTCTCCAGAAATCTGTTTCAAAGAAATTTCCATTTCCTTTTTTCCATGCTCCAAGGTAAGAGCATGATTATAAAGGTCCTGGAAGGTTGGAAACTGGAAAGACAATAGCTCATAGCGAACTCCAGAATCCAGACCCTTGCGGAACAACTCTTGCTTATCCGCATCTTCTCCAACATCTCGGGGTGCATAACGAGCCAAACGGGTGAATTCACGCCCGTAAGTTTCAACATACATCTGACCCTGGGTCCGATCCAGGAACTCTTTTATTTTGGAGTTCATAACTACCTCAGGAACATGGGTAGCACGGAACTCTTTACGGAACTCCTCCCAAGTAACCTTATGTCCCGGCGATTGCAACTCCAAGAAACCTTCCAACCATGAACCAGCTTCACCCTCTAGCTGGTAGGCGGCGAAGTTCACACGGTCACTTTCTAGAACATGGAGAGCGTTAAATTTGCGCTCGATAGTACAAAGCCAATCATCAGCATCAATGGGTTCCTTGAGATTGCTGAAAGATGGAAGCTTAGCACAAACTAAATCCCTGATTGTGACGCATTTGTCAGGGTGACATTCAGTGTTTTGCGTCACATGCTCAAGGAGATGCTCATTTCTCAGGCGGTTGGTCTCGATATCCTGAAGAACTTGCGTGATTAAGGACGATGATGACTCTCCCTCAACATGGCCACTTTCAACGGAATCTCGAGTACTCCCGGACATCCTGAGCACAAAGAAATGCAATCATGAGAAGAACACCCATGGGAAAGAATGCAACAGAATGATTCATGACTTGATATGGATCAGTTGAAGTCAAAAGGAATCAACGATTTAGATCGATGGAGGTAACTTAGAAACTCTAAGAACATTAGCAACCTGACACAGAGTACTAGGAAAGACACCCAACGATTTTGATCCTAACTTGGAAGTTAACAGGTGAGAGGGAAAACATTTGAAATAAAATAAGATACGGTGATTCAGAGTTAGAGAGATACCAGGTAAGGAATAAAAAGAATCCTAAGAAGATTTTCACAACTCAATTGTCATTTTGAAATAGTTTCCACAAACTCTAGACTCAACACTGACCATTAGCAAGGATTTTCCTACAGGAAGTCCTGTTGTGATACCATGACTTGTCACGACCCCAGACCGAGAGATATACATACTGTTATGTGCTCCTAGTCATGGAACCACAAGGGATTTAGGGTAACCATCCCCGGCCGCAACAAACACCGGCAGGCGGACCGGATTCATCGGCACACATGCCGAATCACCTCGGTACGACAACTCCTTGTGTCCAGGCTAGTCATAACCAACTATGCATAACCAAGCGACCACGAGTCGGATGAAACTGAAGGAACGAGACCAAAGCTATACAGAGATGGCATGTGTCCAGGAAGTGCAACAACAATCGAGGGTTACTGGGGTTACCAAGCCCGAGGCCGAATCACATCGGCAGGCGTGCTCGGACATGGATCATCGGCTCCACAACCCCTCAACTGCGACAACTACACAGGTATAGCCAAAATTGTATAACAATCACTACCAAATTCCGCGTGGTCTGGGACGTTTCAATACCATTCCGAATGGGCTCCAAACCGTCGCTAAGGGCAATCCGGTACGTTTTGCGCGACGGAATAAAAACATATCAGATCTACTGTCAGGGACGAGTCTGCGACGTTTATATGAACCTAAAACCGTTATGGCTATCCGCAACGTTCATCAAATCGTCGCCACGAGTTGGGCCGTCAGGACTAGGCCCAATAAGTATTAACGTTTTTATTTCGTCGCTATGAGGCGACACGTGGCAAACGAGGTTCTAACGGCTGTTATCGTAATCAGCTGACGTGGTAAACGTGGGAACGTTTTTTTTACATCACGAGTCTTGACCAATGAGGCGAAACCATGTGGACCAATCGAAATACGCCACATGGAAACAAAATGGTGCCATATTGCCTTCTTCTGGGACGAAATCTGTTCGTCCTAGGCTACCCAGCGACTTTTGTTCCGTCGCGAGTCTCGACCAATCAGACGAAACCATGTGGACAAAACAAAATACGCCACATGGAAACAAAATAGCGCCACGTCGCCTTCTTCTGGGACGAAATCTGGTCGTCGCGGGCTACCAGCGACGTTTTTTTTCCATCGCTAAACTCGTGGCACGTGCACCAACCAAATGGTGGCACGCAACGTCTTTTTCATGACCTTTTTTTCCGTCTCGGATTTGGGTGATGTCATCACCGTGCCGGGGAAGTTATTTTTACGTCGTCTAATCACCCACTCATAGTAGGACATGTGGGCTGGGTATACATCGCCACGTGTCAGTATTTGCCTTGACGGACTTTTACGTTATGTTACTACGATGTTGTGACGCCCCGGGATCGGGCACTATGCAGATTTCAGCATTCCCGCCAAAATCCACATAATAACCGATTCCAGGTTGCCACTTGTGATAACATTACAACAGTTCACGAATATTCCGCAACAACAACAGAAAAGATATATATACAAGAAGACTCAAACGAGTCAAGGATACAACTGATACAATACAAAGATCCAAATGACAGCGGAAGAAACAACATAGTGTCCGACTACGGACAAGATCCAAATTGGACTAAGAGTCCTGAAGATGACCGAGAGCGTCCAATCCCTGCCCAGGCCAAGTCGGAGGGATTCCCAAGCTAACGTCGTCAGACTTCAAACCTGTTGACTGCAATGTGGAATATGCAGCCACGAAAAAGGATTCGTGGATCAGTACGGTTAAGTACTGGCAAGTGGATAAACCATACTCACAAGATACCGGCGTAACCAGTCATCACAAGATACAAATACTTTGGGTTCAACGGAAAGGAAAGGATTATTGCAAAGAATCGGCAGCGGGCTGCACTAACTAACTACAGAGACTCGATTCAACATCCGGCTAAAAGAGGGGGATAAGATAGCGTATCGTAACCAACTACAACTAACATCGAACAAACCCATCCTGGATCTCGCCCCTTATCCAAAGAAGCAATCCGAGGATAACTCACACAGTTGGATTAATGATGGGTCAAGTTATTGTGTCAATAAGACTATTACTAGTCAAGTCATCATTAGTTAGGTGTAAGTTGTTCTGAGTACTTGTTAGCCAGTACTTTCACCAAGTCATCCATAACCGCGGAAAACACGGCTTCTCGAGAAGATTTAACCCTGCAGGGATGCACCAATTTGGCCGTACACGTAAGAATACCCCGCCAGGATGGAAATGCACTTCCGCCAAGCGAGGCACTCAACACAACCCAACTCTTCTTCGCATCAAGCCCAAAGAACCACATGCTGTGCGTGCGCGGCTAATCGAGCCCCCACGAAGAAAAGGGGGACCCTCATAGCACTCTAAGACCACGCCGCCCTAAATGCCGACTACAAAAGTTCCACCCTGGCGCCAAGGATTCGCACCTGCACATGCATGAATCAAATGGAAAGCCCGAACTAAGTGTGGCGATTTGGACGAGATGCGAATCGAATCAAGTTGAGGGGGGCGCCCATACTCGCTTCCCACATGCGGTTAGTGCGCTCATCATGGATCAGTAGACAAGACCCTTTTCCTAATTAGGGTCGACACTAGCAGGCCTCAAAACCACGCCGGGTCTCCTGCCGGTGCCTTATCATCAAATTATTATTACCCAAAACATTAACATGTTGTTGATTGAATTGAAACCCAACTATCAACTAAACAGGTGATCAGACGGATAACAAGACTTGAGCGCAAACAACACTAAGCATGCAACTACGACACGAGGGCCAACAAGGTAAACAAACAACAGTTAATAGGAAGTGGAAGGAAGGCTATATCATGGCTGCAAGGTAAACATATAATAGAATCGAGACACAAGCATCGAATCAACATGCTAGAATAAGAACAACGGAAAGAATCGGTAACAAGTGATGAAAGGCAGCCATTTGGCAGCAAGTGAGTATACTTGCTTGGAATCCAGCAAGTAGGGGTACATCCGAAGAACTTGTCGTTGCTCACATCATCTCAACGTCCTATCCGCGAAGAAGCAACGAACCTCGAACAAACACCGGATGCAACAATTACTACTACGGCAAAAGATCCAGCATGATCAAGATATGGATGCATGACAAGTTAAAGATGCATCAAAGATAAACTAGTTGACATGGTAATCATATTTAAATGGGCCCAGATGCAATTTGGATTGCATATGGAGAAGTCCTGAATTAATGTTGATTTAAATGATCTACAAATAACCATCATGTGAAAGTTGATTATAATGATGCATGGATGAGGAAAACAATAAGAAAACAACAATAGAATCAATTTGAAATGAAGTTTACCAAGTTTGGAAATTTATTTATTAAGTTATGAAAATTTGCTTCTTAAAGGAGTTACACAAGCATTTGTTGTTTTCACCCATATTAAATATTCAAAACAGATAACAAAATTTATATTTGGAAAGAACACAAAATTTTAGATGGAATACATATTTCATTTGTTGAATTTGGATTTTAGATGAGCAAGTTATTAAATTGACAATTTTAAATGCATTAAATAAGAAACAGTTGTTTTCAGCAATTTAAATTATTCAAAACAGAAAACAAAGTTCATATTTGCAAAGTTCATGAAAAATGGGATGGAAAACATATTTTACATGTTGGAATTGGATTTGAATTGCCCAAGTTATGAATTTTGCAATTTAAAAGGGTTTAATTAAAGCATTGAATTATTGCACCACTTTTAATTAGGGAAAACAATAAACAAATTGCATTGAAAAGGTTGAAAACATGTAGCAAATGTTTCACTGAACATTTAGAGCTATCAAACATAATTTTTGGGTTATTATTGAATTTATTATGCAATTTTCCATAAATAGTCTTATTCTGCCCTTTTTAGTAAACAGAGGAAAACATGTTCAACATTAATTCAATTGTGTCCAAATAAAATACCAATGTGTAGAGTTTGTTAAGACAAATTTTTAGAGCCCAAGTTTGCTCAATTTGGGTGAACCAAACTCAAGTTATGAAATTCCAAAGTTTCCAATTTTTCTTGCGTTTTCAGTAATTAATTATTTAGTGCAAAAATTAGTACAGAAACATGTTGCAATTTTGTTACTTATGAAAAGGGCACAAGATTTTGAATCCACAGGAATTTGAATCATTCAAATTGGAGCAAAATTCAATTTTATATTGATTTTAGAATTAATTGCTCAGATCTGTGTTTCTGAAATTCGGGCAGAAAAAGAAAAAGGCAGAAATAAAAGGTGTGGCTTTTCTGCCTGGGGGGGGGGGGGGGAATCGAACCCAACACCTGGGGCTTGCGCGCAAGGGTTCATTGCCAGTGCGCTGCTGCTGTGATGCGTGTTAGGACAGGGGGGTGTGTGGTGTTAAGGCGCTTCTGGCCCGCTCAACTGAAACCACACAGGTTCAGGTAACTGAACCGGACGACGCGCGGAGGAATGGCGATCGCCGGCGCCATCTGCGGCCGCGCGGGGCAGTTACGACAGAGCAAGGGGAAGGGAAGAGGGACTAATCCTGGGAGGGGGCCCTCACCTTGGTGGTGGTCGGAGCAGGGGTCTGATCCGCGGACGGATGTCGCAGTCGTCGATCATGGCAGCTGCGGCGGCGACTTTCCGGTGACGGCGCGGCCTCCCTGGTGGCTCCCAGCGCCCGGCGAGGAAACGGGGAGGTAGAGGGAGCCACCGCGGCTCCATTCCCGTGCCTTGGAGGAGGGGACCACGACCACGGCGGCCATCCCGGGGAGCTCCAACTACGGCCATGAATTGGGTTCAGAGAAGAGAGACAGAAGGTGGGGGAAAAACAGAGGAATTGGCGGCGCCGGAGGGGAGATAAGATAGGGGAAGATGGTAGGTGGCTAGGGTTTGGGGGGAGTGTCTTGGAGGAGGGGATGATAAGGAGGGCATGTGCACATGGGGGGAAGGTGGTGGTGCGTGGTGCTGCTGTTGCTTTTCTGCAGAGAAAACGACAGGGGGGTTCGTACGGAGGTGGGGGATGAGGTGGTTGGGCCTAGGTGGTGATGGGCTGGAAGGGTTCGGTGGGAAGGAGGGGTTGTAGGTGGGCTGCCCCTTGTGGGCTGGCCTGCCTCCCCACTTCTTTCCCTTTCTTTTTTATTTCTATTCCCTCTGTTTTTTTTTGTAAGAGATGAAAGAGAGAGAGAGATAAAAATAGGGTTTGGGGGTTCTTTTATTTGATGAATAAATGTTATTAATTTGCAAAACAGTAAATCAAAGCAATGTTAACATTATTTCCAAAAATTTGAAATGGCCAAAGATTTAAAATGGCTATTTGAATTTTAAATAGGGTCCATGAGGATTTGATTTCTTAAACAATTTTATTCCATAAACTCAACAATTCTGAAAACATTATTGAATTTAATTGTTTGCAAGAATTTAATTTTTAAACCCATATTTGAAACATGCCAAGCATGGATGGATTTGATTTGAATTTGTTATTTCAATTTACCATTTGGGCTTAATAAAAAGGAATTTTCATTTAACAAGCAATTTAAATAAATTCAACTTCAAACTATTTGAAAACAAGTTGAGTTGTTTAGGTTGCAATTTTTAATTGGAAATTTTAGAAATGTTTTGAAAGTTTAAATTGGTTTGGGTTTTTGAGTTGTTTTGAAAACAGGATGCAATGCATATGATGCATGTGATGCAAAAAGAAAAAGGAAAGCAACCAACTTTCTAACTTAGGGGGAACACCCCAGGTGTTATAGACGACACCACTAACAAGGGATTGCGCCCTCGCAATCCACCTACTAACCCGGGAGGGGAAAGAAGTTCGACTATCAAGTCTTCATGCTTCCAGCTGATCTCCTCGACACCACTAACAAGGGTTTCTCGACACCACTAACAAGAGATTCTTGCTCGGAGTGACGACGATGTTCCTCCACCATGAATCTTCCGATGATCGAACCTATTAGGTTTAAGGCTCAGAAAACGTCCACCCACGTAGGATCCTAAAACTTTGAAAGATAGACAAGAGGGGAGACTCCAAAACAAATAAGATGGGAGGGGAAATAGAATAGAGATAAGGAGAAAACAAGAATCCTATTGAGAGGTTTCCAAAATAGTTTTAGCACAAATAGTTTTTGACACTCTAGAAACAACGACCGTTAGTGAGGTTATCCTACAGGATTTGCGGACCCGTTGCTTCGATAACCATTCGTATCAAAACAATATCGGGAATCGGAAACCATGCTCTGATACCATTTGTGACGCCCCGGGATCGGGCACTATGCAGATTTCAGCATTCCCGCCAAAATCCACATAATAACCGATTCCAGGTTGCCACTTGTGATAACATTACAACAGTTCACGAATATTCCGCAACAACAACAGAAAAGATATATATACAAGAAGACTCAAACGAGTCAAGGATACAACTGATACAATACAAAGATCCAAATGACAGCGGAAGAAACAACATAGTGTCCGACTACGGACAAGATCCAAATTGGACTAAGAGTCCTGAAGATGACCGAGAGCGTCCAATCCCTGCCCAGGCCAAGTCGGAGGGATTCCCAAGCTAACGTCGTCAGACTTCAAACCTGTTGACTGCAATGTGGAATATGCAGCCACGAAAAAGGATTCGTGGATCAGTACGGTTAAGTACTGGCAAGTGATAAACCATACTCACAAGATACCGGCGTAACCAGTCATCACAAGATACAAATACTTTGGGTTCAACGGAAAGGAAAGGATTATTGCAAAGAAGCGGCAGCGGGCTGCACTAACTAACTACAGAGACTCGATTCAACATCCGGCTAAAAGAGGGGGATAAGATAGCGTATCGTAACCAACTACAACTAACATCGAACAAACCCATCCTGGATCTCGCCCCTTATCCAAAGAAGCAATCCGAGGATAACTCACACAGTTGGATTAATGATGGGTCAAGTTATTGTGTCAATAAGACTATTACTAGTCAAGTCATCATTAGTTAGGTGTAAGTTGTTCTGAGTACTTGTTAGCCAGTACTTTCACCAAGTCATCCATAACCGCGGAAAACACGGCTTCTCGAGAAGATTTAACCCTGCAGGGATGCACCAATTTGGCCGTACACGTAAGAATACCCCGCCAGGATGGAAATGCACTTCCGCCAAGCGAGGCACTCAACACAACCCAACTCTTCTTCGCATCAAGCCCAAAGAACCACATGCTGTGCGTGCGCGGCTAATCGAGCCCCCACGAAGAAAAGGGGGACCCTCATAGCACTCTAAGACCACGCCGCCCTAAATGCCGACTACAAAAGTTCCACCCTGGCGCCAAGGATTCGCACCTGCACATGCATGAATCAAATGGAAAGCCCGAACTAAGTGTGGCGATTTGGACGAGATGCAAATCGAATCAAGTTGAGGGGGCGCCCATACTCGCTTCCCACATGCGGTTAGTGCGCTCATCATGGATCAGTAGACAAGACCCTTTTCCTAATTAGGGTCGACACTAGCAGGCCTCAAAACCACGCCGGGTCTCCTGCCGGTGCCTTATCATCAAATTATTATTACCCAAAACATTAACATGTTGTTGATTGAATTGAAACCCAACTATCAACTAAACAGGTGATCAGACGGATAACAAGACTTGAGCGCAAACAACACTAAGCATGCAACTACGACACGAGGGCCAACAAGGTAAACAAACAACAGTTAATAGGAAGTGGAAGGAAGGCTATATCATGGCTGCAAGGTAAACATATAATAGGATGGAGACACAAGCATCGAATCAACATGCTAGAATAAGAACAACGGAAAGAATCGGTAACAAGTGATGAAAGGCAGCCATTTGGCAGCAAGTGAGTATACTTGCTTGGAATCCAGCAAGTAGGGGTACATCCGAAGAACTTGTCGTTGCTCACATCATCTCAACGTCCTATCCGCGAAGAAGCAACGAACCTCGAACAAACACCGGATGCAACAATTACTACTACGGCAAAAGATCCAGCATGATCAAGATATGGATGCATGACAAGTTAAAGATGCATCAAAGATAAACTAGTTGACATGGTAATCATATTTAAATGGGCCCAGATGCAATTTGGATTGCATATGGAAAAGTCCCTGAATTAATGTTGATTTAAATGATCTACAAACAACCATCATGTGAAAGTTGATTATAATGATGCATGGATGAGGAAAACAATAAGAAAACAACAATAGAATCAATTTGAAATGAAGTTTACCAAGTTTGGAAATTTATTTATTAAGTTATGAAAATTTGCTTCTTAAAGGAGTTACACAAGCATTTGTTGTTTTCACCCATTTTAACTGTTCAAAACAGATAACAAAATTTATATTTGGAAAGAACACAAAATTTTAGATGGAATACATATTTCATTTGTTGAATTTGGATTTTAGATGAGCAAGTTATTAAATTGACAATTTTAAATGCATTAAATAAGAAACAGTTGTTTTCAGCAATTTAAATTATTCAAAACAGAAAACAAAGTTCATATTTGCAAAGTTCATGAAAAATGGGATGGAAAACATATTTTACATGTTGGAATTGGATTTGAATTGCCCAAGTTATGAATTTTGCAATTTAAAAGGGTTTAATTAAAGCATTGAATTATTGCACCACTTTTAATTAGGGAAAACAATAAACAAATTGCATTGAAAAGGTTGAAAACATGTAGCAAATGTTTCACTGAACATTTAGAGCTATCAAACATAATTTTTGGGTTATTATTGAATTTATTATGCAATTTTCCTTAAATAGTCTTATTCTGCCCTTTTTAGTAAACAGAGGAAAACATGTTCAAAATTAGTTCAATTGTGTCCAAATAAAATACCAATGTGTAGAGTTTGTTAAGACAAATTTTTAGAGCCCAAGTTTTCTCAATTTGGGTGAACCAAACTCAAGTTATGAAATTCCAAAGTTTCCAATTTTTATTGCATTTTCAGTAATTAATTATTCAGTGCAAAAATTAGTACAGAAACATGTTGCAATTTTCTTACTAATGGAAAGGGCACAACATTTTGAATCCACAGGAATTTGAATCATTCAAATTGGAGCAAAATTCAATTTTATATTGATTTTAGAATTAATTGCTCAGATCTGTGTTTCTGAAATTCGGGCAGAAAAAGAAAAAGGCAGAAATAAAAGGTGTGGCTTTTCTTCCTGGGGGGGGGGGAATCAAACCCAGCACCTGGGGCTTGCGCGCAAGGGTTCGTTGCCAGTGCGCTGCTGCTGTGATGCGTGTTAGGACAGGGGGGGTGTGTGGTGTTAAGGCGCTTCTGGCCCGCTCAACTGAAACCGCACAGGTTCAGGTAACTGAACCGGACGACGCGCGGAGGAACGGCGATCACCGGCGCCATCTGCGGCCGCGCGGGGCAGTTACGACAGAGCAAGGGGAAGGGAAGAGGGACTAAGCCTGGGAGGGGGCCCTCACCTCGGTGGTGGTCGGAGCAGGGGTCTGATCCACGGACGGATGTCGCAGTCGTCGATCATGGCAGCAGCAGCGGCGACTTTCCGGCGACGGCGCGGCCTCCCTGGTGGCTCCCAGCGCCCGGCGAGGAAACGGGGAGGTAGAGGGAGCCACCGCGGCTCCATTCCCGTGCCTTGGAGGAGGGGACCACGACCACGGCGGCCATCCCGGGGAGCTCCAACTACGGCCATGAATTGGGTGCAGAGAAGAGAGACAGAAGGTGGGGGAAAAACAGAGGAATTGGCGGCACCGAAGGGGAGAGAAGAGAGGGGAAGATGGTAGGTGGCTAGGGTTTGGGGGGGAGTGGCTTGGAGGAGGGGATGATAAGGAGGGCATGTGCACATGGGGGGAAGGTGGTGGTGCGTGGTGCTGCTGTTGCTTTTCTGCAGAGAAAACGACAAGGGGGGTTCGTACGGAGGTGGGGGATGAGGTGGTTTGGCCTAGGTGGTGATGGGCTGGAAGGGTTCGGTGGGAAGGAGGGGTTGTAGGTGGGCTGCCCCTTGTGGGCTGGCCTGCCTCCCCACTTCTTTCCCTTTCTTTTTTATTTCTATTCCCTCTGGGTTTTTTTTGTAAGAGATGAAAGAGAGAGAGATAAAAATAGGGTTTGGGGGTTCTTTTATTTGATGAATAAATGTTATTAATTTGCAAAACAGTAAATCAAAGCAATGTTAACATTATTTCCAAAAAAATTAAACGGCCAAAGATTTAAAATGGCTATTTGAATTTTAAATAGGGTCCATGAGGATTTGATTTCTTAAACAATTTTATTCCATAAACTCAACAATTCTGAAAACATTATTGAATTTAATTGTTTGCAAGAATTTAATTTTTAAACCCATATTTGAAACATGCCAAGCATGGATGGATTTGATTTGAATTTGTTATTTGAATTTACCATTTGGGGTTAATAAAAAAGGAATTTTCATTTAACAAGCAATTTGAATAAATTCAACTTCAAACTATTTGAAAACAAGTTGAGTTGTTTAGGTTGCAATTTTTAATTGGAAATTTTAGACATGTTTTGAAAGTTTAAATTGGTTTGGGTTTTTGAGTTGTTTTGAAAACAGGATGCAATGCATATGATGCATGTGATGCAAAAAGAAAAAGGAAAGCAACCAACTTTCTAACTTAGGGGGGAACACCCCAGGTGTTACAGATGTCGGTTTTGGTGCTATTTGGGTGGTTACATCATCGTTATAATTGCCAATTGCACACAGGCAGAAAAGCAAACCACATAACATGCATGAAATACTTAGTTTTTCTCACAGAATATCAAACCTACAGAACCACAGTTTCAAGGACCACGCATCTGATCAGCCGACATCTCAAGTAGGGCAACTCCTTCTAGTTGAGATTTCTTTAGCACAGCTTGTTCCTTTCGAATGTCTTCCATATCAACTACAAACTTCAGCCTCGGTTTCTCGGATTCTGCTTTCGCCATCCTCATGTCAGCAATTGTTTTGCGCACATTCACATCAAGCTGCGGTTCAGGCTCAGACTTTGAAAGACTTGATTCCACACGGGCCTTCTTTGAGAAAGTATGCTTTCCACTCTTCAACATGATAACTTCACTATCATCCTCGTCCTCAACCTCTGAAGCAGATCGAGACATCACCCTTTTCTTGCTTGCCTATCAAGCATGCAAATAAAATAGATGAAAATAACAGATGAAAAGAATGTACAGAACATAGATGAAACTAGCAGATGACAAGCATGTAAAAAAACAATGAAAACTAGCAGATTATAGTCAAACAATGGTGCGTGTAATGAACTAGCATATGACAAGCATAGATGAAATAACAGGTGTCAAGCATGTGAGGAAGATAGATGAAAATAGCACATGATAAGCATCTACAAAAAATAGATGAAAACTACTCCCTCCGTTCACAAATAAATGACTTCCATTTGTCCAAATATGGATGTATTTGGACACAAATATGTCTACATACATTCGTATTTAGGCAATGGAAGTCATCTATTTGTGAACGGAGGGAGTAGCAGATTATAATCAACCAACTGTGTGTAATGAACTAGCAGATGAGAAGCATAAATGGAATAGCAGGTGTCAAGCATGTGAGGAACATAGATGGAAACCATGTTGAAATGACAACGACAACCTTAATTACAATAAGAGGATTTCACGGCCTTAATTAGCTTGCCAAAATGTCTTATAGTATGTAATAGAGGAAGTAGCACAAAATATATGGCACCATATTGATCAAACAGTTCAACACAAGATAAGAAAGTTGCACCCTAGTTGTTGCGATATCATGAAAGAATGTTGAGCTACCGGGTTAGGGAACACCCTGCAGCTCATTGTCCACGCTGGATTGTGATTGATATGACACGAATCCTTCAGTGGCATCTGAGTCCTCTTCAATATCATACACAGGCATGTACTGAGATCCAAAGTCTTGCTTCTTGGTCTTTTTTTTGGGGGGGGGGGCTATAGTAGGACATGAAAGAAAACTTGCTGGCTTTACGCCGAGTTCATGCATCTTTGCATTGTTTGCCATGATAGTTCTGGCACGCTCTTCTTCAATGAGGTGTAGTGGCGATCCTAACATGAATAAAGAACTAAAAGTAAAGTACAAGTATAACACTTCATAAGAACCTAATACAACATCAAAAATTAAGGCACTCATCTTGTAAGAACAGTCCAGTGCAAGTAATATAAATTCTGATACTACCTAAGACTGATAGGATCACAAGCAAAGTGACCTGAAACCTAATCGTAGTATACAAGCTAGATTGCTGCAAATGAGCAAAGTTTTACCAAGCAAGAAGGCCCCCCTTCCTATTTCCGTTACAAGAAACCGTTTAGAGAAATTTATTGCATCAAACATTAGCAATATAATTAGGATAATAATGAAGCATCGAACAAACGATTAAACAGACAACAAATTTAGAAGGATTAAATACATCGAACATAAGCAGGATAATAAGGAAGCATCAAACATACAATTAAATAGACAAGCAATTTAGAGAGAATAGTTGCCTGCGGCTTTAGGGTCTTCTGTCTTGCTGCGTTTCTCACCTTGAATCTTCACTCATTTCAGCGTGCTTGCAGACATTGACGGTGATATTGCGGCGAGGTTGGAGACGAGGTGGCAGATCTGGATGTACGCAAGGTCGGTGGCGAGGTGGCTGACTGGCGAACACGGCGTCGAGGTGGTTGACCGGCAAGCACGGTGCGAGCTGGAAGATAACCTACCGCGAGGTTGGAGACGATGTGGTAGACAGGAGAGCACAATGGAGAGGTGGCGGATCTGGACGGCGAAAAGGACGGTGATGTGGCAGATCTAAAGAGTGATCTCGACGGCGACGAGGGATTTCTGGCAAGCGAGCTATACGGCGAGGTGTGAGACCAGGGGAATAGAGGATCTGTTTTGGGAGGACAAGGGGGAGTGGATATTTCGAAGTAGTGGCTTTCTCTTTCGGCGAGAGGGCCGATCGAGGGGATAAGGCAGGGTTTCAGAATGATTACAGAAATGCCCTCCAGTCTTAAAGGTTGCCAGTTGTGTGCGGGAGGGCTGAGAAGTAAAATATCCTTGCACGAAAAAAATTGGGCGGGCTGTCCTGCCGCGAATTTTTCGGGGCGACGCGAAATTTTGGCGGAACCGTGGGATCTTTGCTAGCCGTCCGATGTTGATGAGTGTCTTACAAAAATTGAGCATTTATGCAATTATTTAGTACTAAAGATTGTGAAGACATCCCGAAAGTATTTTTTACCTAAAATCCTGGAACGTGTCAATTATGTGGAATACTACTACATGTTGATTGGTGGCTTGAACTTTGCTAGTCGTTCGATGCTAGTCAAGTTTTTTTCTACACCTATCACCAATGTCGGAAGGGGTTAGACCACTGTTCTTATTTGATTGGTTCTGTTAAGTTAGGCCATAGTTACAGGGATAACCCAAATCTAGATCTACTTGTAACAAGATTCCCTCCAGTTCGCCTGAAGAAACCATAGCCCTAATGGGGGAAAAGACGGAACTGTCGTTCTGGCCCCTCTACGTGAGCCCGAAGGGGGTAGAAAATTGGAACCAATTTATTGGTTTTCTTAGGTTAGGCACAAGGAACACCCAATACAATGGTAGCGCCCACCTCTTGGCAAGATTTCCTCAGTTCCGTCATATCCGGGACTTTTGGGCTCTAAGTAGTACTTGAACATGCGGAGAGAATCGGAAGCTAGTGAAGCGCGCCCTAACACAGAGAGCGAGGGAATCTTGGGCATCCAAGACCCATGACACACTCTAACACAAATGGTATGGCATACGCTGGGATTTGGTGGCATTCGGATGATCCGGAGCCCCCTCTCCGGAGAAACCATAGCCCCACTGGAGAAAAAGACGGAACTGCCGTTCTGGCCCTTCTATGTTAGGCGGAAGGGTGCAGGAAAGTGGAACCAACTTCTTGGTTGTATTAGGTTAGGCCCAAGGAACACGCAAGAAAATGGTAGGGCCCACCTCTTGGCAAGATTCCCCGAGTTCCTCAGTTCCGGGAGTTTCGGGCTCTAATTAAGTAGTCCTAGAACCCGCCAGAGAGAATCCGACATTGGTGAAGCCATAACACCGAGAGAGAGGGAATATTGGGCATCCAAGACCCACGACACACTATAACACACATGGTATGGAATACCATGGGATTCGGTGGCATTTAGACGATCTGGAGGCCCCTCTCCGGAGAAACCATAGCCTCGCTCGGGAAAAAGACGGAACTGCCGTTCTGGCCCCTCTACGTTAGGCGTAAGGGGTAGCAAAGTGGAACCAACTGCTTGGTTGTATTCGATTAGGACCAAGGAACACACAAGAAAATGGTAGGGCCCACCTCTTAGCAAGATTCTCCCAGTTCCGTCAGATCCGGGAGTTTCGGGCTCTAAGTAGTCCTGGAACCTGCCAGAGAGAATCTAACGCCGGTGAAGCCCTAACACCGAGAGAGCGAGTGAATCTTGGGAATACAGGACCCATGCCACACTCTAACACACATGTTATGGCATACCATGGGATTTGGTGGCATTCAGACGATCCAGATTACCCTCTCTAGAGAAACCATAACACCACTAGGAAAAAGACGGACATGCCGTTTTGGCACCTCTACGTGAGCCGGAAGGGGGGTAGCAAAGCGGAACCAATTGCTTGGTTGTGTTATGGTAGGACCAAGTAACACCCAAGAAAATTTTAGGTCCTACCTCTTGGATAGATTCCCCCAGTTCCGTTAGATCCGTGAGTTTAAGGTTCTAAGTAGTCCTGGAACCCGCGAGAGATAACCTGACGCCGTTCGCCGATGAAACCCTACTACAGAGATAAAGGAAATCTTTAGCATCCAATACCCATGCCACACTCTAACACACATGGTATGCAATAACCTAGCCTTGGGTGGGATTCATACGCTCTTGAGCCCCTCTCCGGAGAAACCCTATGCCCGTAGGAGAAAATGGACGGAACTGTCGTTTTGGACCCTCTACATGAGCCGGAAGGGGTAGAAAAGTGGACCTAATTGCTTTGTTGTGTTAGGTTAGGACCAATGAACACCCAAGAAAATTGTAGGTCCCACCTCTTGGCAATATTTCCCCCGCTCAGTCATATCCGGGAATTTCGGGCTCTGAGTATAGTCCTCGAACCCGCTAGAGAGAATTAATCTGACGCTCGTAAAGCCATAACAAAGAGAGTGAGGGAATCTTGGGCGTCCAAGACCCATGACACACTCTAACACACATCGTATAGCATACCACTGTATTTCATGGCATTCACACGATTCAGAGTACTCCCCCTTGGAGAAACCATATACCTGATGGGGAAAAGACAGAACTGCCGTTCTGGCCCCTCTACGTGAGGCGGAAGGGGTAGAAAATAGGAACCAATTTATTGGTTTTGTTAGGTTAGGCAAAAGGAACACCCAAGACAATGGTAGCGCCCACCTTTTGGCAAGATTTCCACAGTTCCGTCAGATCCGGGAGTTTCGGGCTCTAAGTAGTCCTCGAACATGCGGAGAGAATCCGACGCCAGTGAAGCACGCCCTAACACAGAGTGCGAGGGAATCTTGGACATCCAAGACCCACGACACACTAACACACATGGTAGGGCATACGCTGGGATTTGGTGGCATTCAGATGATCCGGAACCCCTCTCCGGAGAAACCATAGCCCCGCTGGGAAAAAAGACGAAACTGTCGTTCTGGCCCCTCTACGTGAGCCGGAAGGGGGTAGCAAAGTGGAACCAATTGCTTGGTTGTGTTAGGTTAGGCCCAATGAACACCCAATACAATTTTAGGGCCCACCTCTTGGCAAGATTCCCCGATTTTCGTCATTTCCGGGAGTTTCGGGTTCTAAGTAGTCCTGGAACCCGCCAGAGAGAATCTGACGCCGATGAAGCCCTAACACAGAGAGAGAGGAGATCTTGGGCATCCATCGACGACACACTATAACACACATGGTATGGAATACCATGGGATTTGGTGGCATTCAGACGATCTGGAGGCCCCTCTTCGGAGAAACTATAGCCCCGCTGGGGAAAAAGACGGAACTGTCATTCCGGCCCCTCTACGTTAGGCGGAAGAGGGTAGCAAAGTGGAACCGACTTCTTGGTTATATTAGGTTAGGCCCAAGGAACACCCAACAAAATGGTAGGGCCCACCACTTGTCAAGATTCCCCTAGTTCCGTCAGATCCGAGAGTTTCGTGCGCTAAGTAGTCCTGGAACCCGCCAGAGAGAATATGACGCCGGTGAAGCCCTAATACAGAGAGAGCGAGTGAATCTTGGGAATACAGAATGTCGGGGGGGGGGCCTACCCCCGAGTAGGGGTAAGGCAGTGAGAAATAGAGTTCAAGATGTTGTTAACCAAGTTCAACCGTACCGGGTTGGTACTGGCCGGGTAAGCAGCTACCCGGATGTCTGCTATCCGGCTGATGCTGTCCGGCAGAAAGAACAAGAGGCAAGAGGGAAGAATCAAGTGTCTTTCTGGATCAGGTGGGTAGCGGTCGGGTGATCCAGATAGGCAATAAGATGTCCTACTCAGGCGCAAAGTCAATGGAGTGGTTGAGGTGAATCCCGTGTATCCAGGGGCCGTATAGGCATGCGGTTCAACTTACTAGGTGCATGGTTATCAGCAAGGAGACGTGGGTACTGTACGGTACGGGAGCTGTCAAGTCCTGTCACTGAAAAGGGGGACATGACATGTCAGCGACCTACCCTAAGAGACTGAAAAGGTGGACAAGACATGTCAGCTGCCTACCGCGGAGAATTTTGGCGACGTTCTCAGCGGGAACACGGAGGCGTGCGCTGTTGCGTGCGCGGCGGCACAGTGGAGTTTTCTACTCTATCCTTTTATTCATAGAATAGAGGTCGGCCACGAGTATATAAGGTGGCCTACCCCCTCCTGCGCGAGGGAGGTCACTGACTGGCCCAATTATTGCGACGCTTGCCACTCACAGAGAGAGAGAGAGAGATATGAACTTGTCTACTCGGCAGAGCTTTATACAGAGAGAAAGGCAGGAGTAGGGGTGTTACCTCCACACGAGGGCCCCGAACCTGGGTAGATTGTTGTGTTTGCAGTGTTCCTGAGCGCGCCATCTAGGCGTGCGATCCCTCCCCGGATACATACAGCGTCCATCGGCCCCAAACTCAAGCCATCCCATGGCATCTGTCTTCTCCACACCACGGAAGTTTACGCCCACCGTGGGGCTAGAAGCGGCGCTTGCTGGGGTTTCTATTCAGACGGGACCCGTTTCTCGTTTGGGGGAGTACGTGGTCAGTGGCCTCGTCCACAGATTCGGCTCCCTCAACTTCGTCTCTGACAACGCTGGTGACTTCAGCGGTAGGCCCATGCCTCCAGGCGGCTCCATCATCTCCTTCGGAGAGCACTTGGTGTACGTCGCCACCACCGTCATCCGCGAGTATCCCGAGGTGGTGCTCGTCGCTGAGGACCCTCCGGCCATTATCGCCGTCCGCGGGCAGCCATCCGGCCGCTCTATGGGCAGCGTGGAGGTGATGACGACTGGCCCGGCTATCAATGCCAGGAAAGGCGCGCCCGCTGCACCCGAGGTCGTTGATGAGCCGGCTGCTCGCCAGATCCACAAGCCCTACGACCGACCTCAGAACTAGACGAGCTACAAGGACCCTCTACATCAACTGCGATACCAGCGGCTCGTTTCGGTGTCGTCGAGCACCTCGGCATGCCTCTCGCCACTGACGCGGATCCGGCTGTGGTGAGGGCGCAGCTCGAGCAGCAGCGCTAGACCTTGCTTCAGGAGGCCCAGGAGCTAGAAAAGGTTAGGCTTGAGCTCAACCTGCATCAGAATGAGTACAATAGAGCCCATGGTTTTTCTCATGTATGTAGAAATCCTAGCAAGATAGGTATCATTCGTCGCAACCTAGGTGCTGAGCTAGCTACAGATTGTAGAGCTACTAGCAAGTCTGGTAGTTTAACTTCTGCTGGTAGGCCAAAGTATAGCTCTCCTGCCAAAACACTTAGAGCTGCAAAGGAAGTTGTTGCCGAGTTGCCGAACTTGACCGGCGAGGCTCGTGCTAGGAAGTAGGAGAGGCTCAATGAGCTTGTTCTAGAAGCTGGCAGGCAGAATGAGGCTTTCCGGAAAGCTAATCCGGGAGCTGGTGCGTCTCATGTCGTTCAGTCGCATGGGGAAAGATCCGGAAAGCAGGCCTCTTCACCGCTTCCTGGTGGTGAGAGGCCCCGAGTGTTAACTCTGGGAAGAGCAAACAGATGCAGGTGTACTACCCGGCTGTCGCTGGAAAACTTCACGCTGTAGAGTGGCAGCCCGGTAAGAAACACGATGCTGCAGGAACTGGCTGCCAGGCCGGCCGAGTTCACCAAGAGGGGCAAGGAGGAAACCGAGATGGCCCATCTCGGCATCATGTTGCTAACCCGGTTCAGCGTGTTGTTCAGCCACAGGCAGTTGCTGCGGTTGTCAACCCGGTTGCTCAACCCGGTCCTGTGTACCAAGACCGCTACAACGACGGGTATTCGGCAACGGAGAAAGCCGGGTACGCCGACCCAAGAGATCTCGCTGCTCGGTTGGGAGCAAGGATGTTGGAGCCAAGTGATGGAAGGTACAAGCTGGACCGAATCTATCGGTCCGAGGCGATAGAAGCAAGGGGCCCGCCCGGGCCAAGCTGTGTTGGTCCCAGGATCATGGGGGAGCCGGCTGTGGCCAAGTTCCAGTTGGCTAGGGGGACCAAGACATATGATGGAAGCACCAATTCAGAGGACTGGCTGAATGATTATGTGACTGCTGTGTATGTAGCCGGCGGTAACCGGAGATGGGTTGTGAGGTATGTGCCTCAGATGTTGGAGAGCCCTGCCCGGATCCGGCTCAACAACCTGCCGAAAGACAGTGTCAACTGTTGGCTTGACTTCTCGGAAGCCTTCATCAACAACTTCACCAGCACTTACAAGAGGCCAAACCAGCCACAACAACTCTCGGCGTGCAAGCTGAGAGAAGAGGAGACTGACCGCGAGTACCTTACTCGGTGGAGCACTCTGAGGAACACCTGCGAGGGTGTGAACGAGTCACAGGCCATTTCCTGGTTCGCTCAAGGCTGCCGACATGGCAGCATGCTGTGGCAGAAACTGCAAAGGGAAATGCCGAGTACCCTCGCCGAGACAATCAAGATTGCAGATATGTATGATCTCGGCGACCCTACTCAGCCTCTGCTCGATTCTTTTGAGCCGAAGAGGAAACACCATGATGGAGCCCGGCGTCATGACCGCCAAGACTTCCGCAACAAGAGAAGAGAAGATCGTCTAGATATCCGGTATGGGTCGGACCATGTTGCCGCAGTTACTCAGGATCAAGGTGCTGCTGGGAGCAGCCAGAGGCAAAAAACTGCTAGAGCCCAGTACGGGCAAAACCAGAGTCAGGGCCAGAACTTCAAGAAGCAGTACAATGCTCCTCAGCAGAACAATGCCCTTCAGGAGTCCGGAGATCCTCCGAGGTATGTCTTTGAGAACATGAAGGATGGGCCGTGCAGCTTTCATACTCGGCACCCGAGTAGGCCAGCCAACCATACCACCCGGCAGAGCAGCTGGTGGGACCGGATTAAGAGCAAGGGCTTTGGTCAGCTGCCTCCTCCTCCCCTTCCACTCTCAGGCTCTAATGTGCAGCCCATTCGGGCAGCTGCTCCCAGGACGGCCGAGAACCAGAGGAGGGAACATGTGAATCAAGTGGCGCAGGGAGACAACAACAACTACAACCGCAACTACTACAACAACAACAACTGCAACAAAAACTACTACACCCGCAACAACAATCACAACAACAACAATGCCAACCAGAACAACAACAACAACAACAACAATGGTGGTGCTGGAGACCGGAACCAGTACCAGGAGCATCATGAGAGCTACATGGTGTTCACCACTGAGCCGTATGACAAGCAATTCTAGCGCAGGCGCGCAATGGAGGTGAACGTTATGATGTCGGTAGTGCCAAATTACATGGACTGGTGTGACCAGGACATAGTCTGGTCCAGAGATGATCATCCCAAGATCATGCCCAACTCGGGTACATATGCTCTGGTGGTAGACCCTACTATCCTGGGGACCAAGAAGAATGTGAAGTTCAGCAAGGTGTTGATTAACAACGGGAGCAGCATCAACATCATGTACCAAGATACCATGGAGAAACTTGGCATTGCCAAGAACATGCTGCTACCGAGTCGGACTACATTCCATGGCATTGTGCCGGGAGTGTCTTGTGCTCCCATCGGCCGGATCTGGATGGATTCGCATGCAGTTCGAGGTGGTTGATCTTCAGAGCCCCTACCATGCTCTGCTCGGCAGGCCTGCTTTGACCAAGTTCATGGCTTCAACTCATGTGGCCTATCTGAAGATGAAGCTTCCTGGCCCCAATGGCATCATCACCATCTCGGATGATTACAAGCGCTCCCTGGAGTGTGCATCTGCTAGATCTCGGCTTGCCGAGTCCATGGTCATTGCTGCCGAGAAGAAGAAGATACATGAGGAGGTGGCCCTGGCACAGGCAGCTCAACTCGGTATGTCTGGCATGCCGAGCTCTCAGCATGGAGCCACATTCTAGGCCTCCCAAGAGACAAAGAAGGTGCAGATTGACCCGGAGTTCCCGGGATATGTGGCCATCATTGGTGTCGGGCTAGAGGAGAAATAGGAAAGCGAGCTCATCCACTTCCTCCGTGAGAATCGGGATGTCTTTGCATGGAGCTGGTTGAGCACTCTTTACATGTGCGGCCGGATGCCAAGCCGGTGAAGCAAGCTATGCGCCGCTTTGCGACTGAAAGGAGGAAATCCATTGGTGACGAGATCACAATGCTGCTAGCAAGTGGATTCATCATAGAGGTGCTGCATCCGGATTGGCTGGCCAATCCGGTCATGGTGGAGAAGAAGAAGGATGACCCCATGGTTGTTGTGGTGCGGCGCATGTGCGTGAACTACACCGACCTGAACAAGGCCTGCCCCAAGGACCCGTTCCCGCTACCCCGGATAGATCAGGTGATTGATTCCACAACCGGGTGTGAACTTTTGTATTTTATTGATCCCTACTCTGGTTTTCACCAGATCCCTCTAAATCCGGTTGATCAAATAAAGATTGCTTTTATTACACTGTACGGGGCTTATTGCTATTGTGTTATGTGTTTTGGCTTGCGGAATGCTGGGGCCACTTATCAGAGATGCATGCGGAAATGCCTGCATGAGAAGATCCGCAAAAATGTGCAGGTGTATGTAGCTGACATTGTCATCACAACAAAAGAAAAACACACTCTGCTGAGCTATATTGAGGAAACATTTGCCAGCTTGCCTAAGTACCGAATGAAGTTGAATCCAACCAAGTGCACATTTGGCGTCCCGGCTGGCAAGCTACTCGGCTTCTTGGTATCTAGTCGGGGCATTGAGGCCAATCCTTCAAAGATAAAAGCTATAGAGAGCATGTCTTTGCCGAGGTCATTGAAGATGTGAAGAAGTTCACCGGGTGCCTGGCTTCCCTTAGCCGGTTCCTGGGCAGGATGGGCGAGAAGGCCTTGCCTCTCTATCAACTCATGAAGAAAAGTGACAAGTTTGTCTGGACCCCACAAGCTGATGTGGCATTAAAGGAGCTCAAGACCATGCTGGGAAATGCTCTTGTCCTCGCATCTCCACTTACTAAGGAGCCAATGCTACTCTATATTGCAGCCACTAACCGATTTGTGAGTGTGGTGGTGGTTGCGGAGCGAGAAGAAGAAGGAAAATCGGTGCAGAGGCCGGTTTATTATCTGAGTGAAGTGCTATCCAGCTCCAAGCACTATTTCCAGGAGCATCCAATGACAGTGGTGAGCACTGCTCCCATCTTGGAGATCATGGGAAACAAGGATGCAAGTGGCCGGGTGGCCAAGTGGGCAATTGAGCTAGCTCCTTACACCCCGTTGTATGCAAGAAGAGAAGCCATCAAATCCCACACTCTGGCTGATTTCTTTGTTGACTGGGCCGAAATGCAGTATGAGCCTCCCTTGCCGGAAACAAATTTCTGGAGGATGCATTTCGATGGCTCCAAGGTAAAAGAGGGACTCAGTGCGGGTGTGGTACTCACCTCACCCAAGCGGGACCAGCTCGAGTATGTGCTTCAGATTCACTTCTCGGCATCCAACAATGTTGCCGAATACAAAGCCTTGGTCCATGCGCTGAAAATATCCAAGGAGATTGGAATCCGGCAGAATGTCTGTTATGGTGACTCAGACCTGGTGGTTCAACAAGTCTCGGGGACTTGGGACGCGTTGGATGCCAACATGGCATCTTACCAGTTCCTCGTCCAGAATATGACCGGATTCTTCGATGGGTGTGAATTCCATCACATCCACCGAGCTGAGAATGATGAAGTGGATGCTCTATCCAAGTTGGGATCTTCCCGGCAATTCATCTCCCTAGTGATTGCTCTCGAGCATTTGAGGAAGCCTTCTATTAAGCCATCACCCAACTCGGAATCCATATTCATCCCGGCTCTGTCGGACTCAGAGGATGTTCCCATGGAGATTGATTGGGAGGGCTCAAAGGAGAACCCGGGGACTGCTCCATCCAACCCGGGGACTGCCTCAGTAAACCCGGGGACTGTCGCATTCATCGAGGGGATGATCTCTCAATACTTGGGGACTCGGAGACTCGTCTCCAACTCGGAGCAAGTCATGGAGACTGACCCAATGGAAGTGGACGAACCGGTGTTTCCTATCCGGGAGACACCGAGTTGGGCTTTGCCCATATTATCCTTTCTGATGGATGGCACCTTGCCGAGTGACGAGGTCATAGCCAGGCAGGTACAAAGAAGATCCAAAAGCTACACCATCATCAACAAAGAGCTGCATAAGAGAAGTGTTACTAGTGTGCTCCAACGCTGTGTTGAGCCAGAAGAAGGAGAAGAAATTCTCGAAGATATACACCAAGGAGAATGTGGGCACCATGCCTCATCTCGGGCCTTAGTCAAGAAAGCATTCCGGCATGGATTATTTTGGCTCACTACCTTTCAACAAGCAGAAGATCTGGTGATGAAGTGCAATGGGTGCCAGAGGTATGCAAGCAAGATCCACATGCCAGCTTCCGAGTTGAAGATAGTCCCCATCACTTGGCCATTTGCAGTTTGGTTCTTGGATATGGTGGTCCTTTCAAGCCAGCTCGGAGCAACATGACTCACATCTTGGTCATGGTTGATAAGTTCACCAAGTGAATTGAGGAGAAGCCAATCCGAAAGTGTGATGGAAACACAGTAGTGAGCTTCTTGAAAGACATCATTCTGAGGTGCGGCTACCTGCATGGCATCATCTCGGATAATGGGACAAACTTTGCTGAAGGAGCTTTTGCTCGGTTCTGTAAGGAGAAACGGATCTGGCTGGACATTGCATCAGTGGCCAATCCGGCTTCCAATGGACAAGTTGAAATAGCAAATGGCATGGTCCTTTCCGGGATAAAGCCAAGGCTGATTGAGCCATTAGAGCGAACCCCTGGTTGTTGGCTGGACGAGTTGCCGGCGGTGTTGTGGAGTCTAAGTACTACCCATAACCGATCAACCGGATACACACCATTCTTCCTGGTATATGGAGCTGAGGCCGTGTTGCCCACTGACCTTGAGCATGACTCACCCAGAGTAACCCTCTATACTGAGGCAGAGGCAAGAGAAGCCTGAGAAGATGATGTTGAACTGCTTGAAGAAGCAAGAGAATTGACTCTATCGCGCTCAACTGTATATCAACAGAATCTGAGACGCTATCATAGCCGCAAAGTAAACCCAAGGATTTTCCGAGAAGGATACTTCGTGCTGAGGCTTGTGCATCACACAGCCGGGATGCACAAGCTTTCCACCATGGGAAGGTCCTTTCATTGTGAGCAAGGCTCTACACAATGATGCCTATTATCTCATCGACGGAAAGGCAACGCAGAAGAACAAGGCGGATAAATCCGGAGAGGAATCCAAGCGTCCATGGAATGTAGCTCTACTCCGTCGTTTTCATTCCTGAACAAACATTGTATGTATCTCCTCAACCGAGTTAAATTCCAAGTCGACACTCTGAATTTGAACTCGAGGACTGCATGTGCCAAACTTGCTCTGTGTTATTTACTGTATTTACTTTGTTTACTCAGTTGGTCTACTCGAAATTTCAGGCGCATGTCTAGTAATGTGTTTAAACTTAAGGGCCAACTCTTTGACTTTGTTGTTGTCCGCAACCCGGCTTCATGGCAAGCAAGAGAACAAGCCAAAGGTCAATGAACACACGAAAAATTGTTAAGGAAAAGAGGAGTGTATCAACCGAGTAGAGCGTTTTTTCCTTCCGTATTTTCGGCTAAGTGTTGGGCAGTGTTAAGTTCAAATCTCAAAGTGGTTAAGTATTAGAAACTTGGTTTTGGAAATCTTGTGACTCGACTACCAAAAAGCCACAAGTGGCAAGTAAGAGCAAAGACAAAATAACTGAGTGGATAAGAAAAGAAACTCGGGGAATTGCATTTAACGCAATCCGGCATTGAGCCAGTCTTGCTAAGAAACTTAATAAAATAGATTAGTACTTGAAACAATAAAAGTGTTGGATACATCTGCACCCGGCATACCAGAGATCTGATAAAAAGTTTGGAGTTACAGCAAGAACATGAACTTAGGATATGTTCGAGGGAGTGGAGTTGGCTTCCGTGCTGGACAGATCCGAAGACTCGAAGGTGAGCGCGGAGACGGGCTCGAGAGCTACAGTTGAGGACGGAGGAGCGGACCCGAATGCGATGTCCTCGGCTGCGGTCCCCGTCGCGCCCAACTCGGGAGCAGGTGTAGCAATCACCATCTCGGTGGTCACAGTTCCGGCGGAGGCAGTGGGCTGCGGTTCAGCCGGGCTTCTCCGGAGCCAGCTCCTGGCTCGGTCGCTGCCTGGTCGCCGCCCATCTCGGCCTCCTCCCCAGCATCTTCCTGCTCGGCTCCTTCGTCGCCAGCGTCATCGTGCTCCTCCTCCTGGGCTCCCGTCATTGCCTTCATCACCTTCCTCATCTTCATCGTCATCTTCCATGTTCGTTTCCGGCTCCATGGGGCCGTCGATGAACTCGGTGGTGTCGGCGTATGAGGCGATCCGGTAGGCGGTCTCCTTGTGGCGCTGGACGTACTCGTCTTGGAGGGTCCACTTGGACTTGTTCCGGAGATCCTTGACCTTCTCGAGATCCAGATTCTCGTACCAAGATAGCATGAAATGGAGGGCTTTGTCCGCACCAGCTCGGGCCGCTGAGGCGCGCCACTTCTTCAGCTCTTCCTTGACATAATCCAGTTTGGAGGAAAACTGGTTGATGGTAGTCGGAAGCTTGGTCTCAGGCCAGAAAAGCTTGTGGAGGCGCATCCTAGTGGACACAAGAGTGGTGCCCAGGCCCTTGAGAAGATGAACTCGGGTCTTGATGTTCTCAATTTGATCACCGATGAAGTCCAAGTTGGTAACATCATAGCCGAGATCCTTCCGCTGCTTCCTGGCTTTGGCTACAGCTTCCTCAGCGGTGGTATTGAGGTCCGGAAGGTCCCTGAGAGAGGTGAAGCTAGGTAGAGTCAAGAAAAACAGATAAGAGAAACCGGAGAAGAGAAACCAAATGGAAGAAACCAGATAGAATAAGACAGAGAAGAACAGAAACTTACAGCGTAAGTCAATGACAAGGGCCTTAAGCCGGCCATACCATCTTTCTGAGAGAACACGCTCCTTATCCAGCAGGCTTCAAGAGCTAATGAGCATGGTGTCAAGATCATTGTCGGTCCGGAGGGATTCAATCTCCCTCTCCAGAGCCAACTTCTCGACTGCAGCTTGGTCCAGTGCTTCGTTCTTAACAGTCTCTGCCTGCAGCGCCGACTTGTGGGCTTCAGCGAGTTCGCGCTTAAACTTGCACACCTCCTCTTTCTCGGCAGTGAGGTCCCTCTCCAGCTGGGCCTCCCTGGCCTGAACTTGTTGATGCACCTCGGCTGGGGTGACACACCCTTGGTGTTGCTCGAGGAAAGTTTTGCGCTCATCTACGAAGAAATGAACCCGATTAGCAAGGAAGAAGAAGGCGGAAGCCGAAGAAGAGAAGATGCAAAGTGACTTACCCTCCAGAGAAGAAATCTTGCTCTGCGCAGATGGAGCCATAACCTCGCAGTCCTGGTGCTTGTCAGCAAGAGCTCTATACTCACCTGCAGAGAAGCAGAAAGTGAGCAGAGATGAAAAATGGGCGTAAACGCAAAACGCATAAACCAAAGTGCTGGTACTTACTCTCTAGAGAGGAGATCTTGGTGGTAGCATCCATGATGCCTTGCTCCAGGACAGCTGCAAGTTGAGAATTAGGAACCGAGTTAGAAAACCGATGTAGATAAAGCACAAGCAGTAACTCGGTGAGAATAGAGGTTACCTCTTTCACCCTTCTCCTCCTCGAGAGCCCGGTTCTTCGCCTTAACAGCCCGGTGAGACCAGATAAGTTGGTGGAAAAGTTTGGTGTGGGTTAGAGTGCATTCCTGAAGAAGAAAATGGAGAAGGTATGAGTGGGAAGATTCAGCCCGAGTAGACTGCAACTCAGTCGAGTCTTGCCTACTCGGCCCAAATCTCGGGGACTGGATGGTATACAAGAAAAGATATAGAAGAAAAATGAAAAAGTTTGCAACTCGGAAATCCGGACAGTTAAGAAAGATACTTACTCAGTTGGTGTTCTCGGCATCCTCAGCAGCTTTGCGCAGACAGTACATTTTGTGCGCTAAAGTGCTGCTAGACGCGGCTACGGCCATCGAGACAGGGCCAACATCTGCTTTATTCCAGGCCTGGCGATAGTTGTCCAGGCTGCTAAGTCTTGTGTCGTCCCATTCCGGACGGCCGAACTTCGTGCTGTCCTAGTCTGACTCGATATGGCCTATCTGGTCCAGGATAGTCTCCATGTCTTCTCGGAGCTCGTGGGCAAGCTCCGTTATTGGGGTGGCAGACTGGATGGTTCAACTGCCCTCTTTGCCTTTGGATCTGGCGGCGGCGAGTTTCTTCCTTCTCTTCAACTCCTCGTGCCGCTCGGCTTCGCGCGTCTGTCGTTGCTTATTCTCCTCCTGCAGTTCGCGCCAGTGATCAGCGAAGCTCACCGGGGCAGCGGTTCCGTTGATACCCGCTCCTGGAGCTTGTTGCTCCTTCGATCCGAACTGATTTTATGGTGCACCAACTTGGTGCTGCGAGTAATAGGGCCACTCTGGGCCGCAACGTCCAGGGGCCTGGACGGCTTGGGCTTGTTGAGTGGCCAATCTGTTTTCTTGGCCGGGGGCTGCTGCTGCTATGGCTGCCCGGCCTCCTTTGCACCTGGCAGCGGATACTCGGCAGATCGTGCTTGCCGCTGCTTCTTGGGCGGTTGCTGCTGCCCATCATGCCGTTTCTTGGGCGGTTGCTGCCCGGCTTGCGCTGCAGCTCGTTTGGGTAGCTCTTTGGGCTGCTGCTACGGAGTCGGTGTTGCGGCTGGCGGTGTTGGCTATTTCTTGGTGGCAGGTTCGGGAGGCTGCTGCTGCGGAGTTGGTGTTGCTGTTGGCGGTGTTGGCTGCTTCTCAATGGCAGGTTGTGGAGGTTGTTGCTGCGGAGTTGGTTGAGGTGCTGGTGATGTAGGCTGCCGCTCACTCGGCTTTGGTGCCGGCGGAGTGGGCTGCTGCGTCTCAGAAACAGGCTCTCGTGTGGACTGCCGCGTCTCGGTGGGGGTTCCATCCCTGGCTGCTCAATGTTGGGTTCGGCTGCTCCAGAACCCGATCTTCCTCCATCTCGGTGCCAGTGTGGTCGGAACCGAGGTCTTTTCGTCCTTAGCAGGAGAGGGCACCTTGGTCCTCTCCTCTGGCTGATCTTCCCCTTTGTCGATGGTGAGATCCACGACGCTCTCGGGTGCACTCCAATCGGTGGCACATTGGTAGTGTCAGCATCAAGGGCATCCCTGAGAAGGGATAAAGAAATAATGAGAGTGGTGTAATCACAAAGCACAAGAACAGAGAAGAACAGAGAAGACTGAGAAGTGCAAACTCAAAGCATAGAGGTTCTCGGTTGGACTTACCCGTCCGCAACAGGGCGCTTCTTGCGCGTAGTGGTGCGCTTGGTGGTCTTCTTCTTCTTCGCGGCAGGAGGTTCTACTGCTCCGCTGCCCAGCTTCTTCTTTGTTCCGGTGGGGGCAGCCATGGACACGGGCTGCGCGTCTATTGGCTCTTCCTCCTCCAACTCATCTGCAAACGAGAAGGGCAAATGCCAATACAAGTAAGAGAGGAAAGCAGAGTAAATTGAAGGGCAGGCAGTAGTGGACTCGGTCAACTTCATCGTCATCGGACCAGTCCCGAATTGACATGGAGACTCGGGACTTACCCTCTTGACCGGCGAGCAGGATACAGAGCGTATCCTGGACGTCAAACGCCTATGCGTCGTCCTCGGTCCTATCCGGTTGCCAGTTATGCTCGTGGATGGGCTTGTCCTCTATTTTTTGGCGAGGGATGACCTAAAGATGCAAGCGCAAAGCATAAGGAATGAACTATATTCAAGATAACCGAGTGGAGCTTCTACTCGGCCTAGCATGCAAACACAAAGCATATAAATCTAAGTCCTAAAAAGGAAAAACGGTTTGAGGTTCTACTCGGTGTAGCATGCAAACACAAAGCATAAATAAGCTAAGTCCTGACAGAGGAATCCTACCCGATATAGCATGCAAGCACAAGGCATAATAAGCTAAGTACTAACAAGTGGAGTCCTACTCGGCGTGGCATGCAAACACAAAGCATATTGGGCTAGACCTAAGGGAGAAAATCCAATATACATCCTACTCGGTGGAGTGTGAAGAAACAAGAAACAAAATCAACTAAGTGCGTAAACAAGGGTACTCACTTTGGGGGCTAGGGTTGTTTCGACTATACGGCGCGAAACTATAAAACCAGGTGTCCTGGAGCGTGGTCCTGAGGATGGACTTGGCCCAAATAGCCACCTCTTCTTTGGTGAGCTCGAAGGTGGTTGTCCGGGTGCAGTCTCGTGCTCCACCCATGAAGCACATCTTGTGCGCTCGTTCTTGGAGAGGGAGAACCCGGCGCGCCACCTAGGTAGCAATCAGGTCGTCCTTTCGGAGTCCCTGCTCGATCAACTCCTTCAGCTGGTGTCTGCCCGGTTCACATCTACCTGGGGTGATATCCCCAATTCCTCATCTTGGTGGGTGGCACATTCCGAACTCGGGCAGCTTGATGAGGTCAACTTGCTGCTCGCCTTCTGACGGAGTGGGGTTCTTGACGTACAAGAACCCTCTTTGCCACTTCCGGCATGAGTCCAGTCCCAGTACCTGCGGGTGGCTACTCGTAGTCCGCTGAATGATCATGGCAGTCCCCGTCTGAGTCATCTCTTTGGGGGCAGTCGGGTTGGATGTGTTGGGAAGAACTTGTTGACGAAAGAAAAGAATACTTTGCCCAAATGACTACCTTGGGGTAGACACCGAGGAAAGCCTCGCAGCAAGTGACGTATGTGGAGAGCATAGCAACGGCGTTCGCCGGGAGATGGTGTGGCTGGAGACCAAAATGACGGAAGAAATATTGCATGAATTTAGATACGGGAAGGCCGAAGCCGCGCTTGAAATGGCTCAAGAAAACGACGTACTCACCGGGGCCAGGAGTTGGCTCCAGCTTGTTGCCGGGAGGTACCCGGCGGGTGTTGACCAACCATTGGCAGTCGTTGGACTTCACATCTGATCCCTCCCAGCTGGCGCGGTTCGAGGGAGGATCTTCCTGGTGGAGATCCGCGGCGGGCTCGAGCTCCATCTGGTTTTCTCCGGCGAGGAAGTGTTGGTGGCGGAGATGGAGACGGAGGCGCAAGGTCGAGGACGACGGCGGCACGAGGTCGAGGTCGACGGCGCCGCACGGTGGAGACCGTGGCGCTATCGGTTGACTCTCCGGCGAGAAGCGACGCACGAAGATGGATCTCTATGTGCGGAACAGCGGCAAGAGGCAGAGTCCGGCGGATTCGTAGTGGCGCTACGAGTTCGCTGTGGATTTTGCTATGGAAAGGAGCAGGCGCTGGGGGAAAGTGGCGAGGAAGCCCAAACGAGGGGCGGCGCAGAGGTATTTAAACCTCCCAAGGTGCAGTTATGGCGTGTGATCAATTGCAGAGAAGATCGTGCGGCGCGGGGGGTTACCACGCCCGTTAGAAATGCATAAAGCGAGTAACTCGCGCGTAACGGGCGCACTTAATCCCACGCCGCAGATCGTGGGCACTTGAGTACCTGTGCGAAGCGACGCAACGCCCTGTGGGCCCTGCGAGAAGTGGCAGACGCGTGCCACGTAACTCCATTAGACCCGAGGCATCGTGGGCAGCGGTTGCAGGACACGTGTAAAGCCTTGACGCGAGAAGATAGGAACACTCTAGTTCAAGCGGCAAGGTTTTTTTGGAAATTTGGCTAAGTGTTGAGATCTCGGTTGGATCCAGGTCAGCTTGGTCTACCCGGCACAATGAAGAAAACCTCACAGGCTACAAGGGAGGAGGTTCGAGTTCAGATTGTGAGCAACCGAGTTGAGGTGCAACTCGGCTGAGATTCGTCATGGAGGGTATTTTGGTTTAAAGCTGGCAGGGCCCAACGACCAAGTTCGCCGGACTCTACCAGCTTCGGGGACTAATGTCGGGGGGCTACTCCCGAGTAGGGGTAAGGCAGGTGAGAAACAGAGTTCAAGATGTTGTTTACCAAGTTCAGGCGTACCCGGATGTCTGCTATCCGTCTGATGCTGTCCAGCAGAAAGAACAAGAGGCAAGATGGCAAGAATCAAGTGTCTGTCTGGATCAGTCGGGTAGCGCTCGGGTGATTCGGATAGGCGAGAAGATGTCCTACTCGGGCGCAAAGTCAATGGAACCGTTGAGGTGAATCCCACGTATCCAGGGGCCGTACAGGCGTGCAGTTCAACCTACTAGGTGCATGGTTATCAGCAAGGAGACGTGGGTACAGTATGGTACGGCAGCTGTCAAGTCCTATCACTGACAAGGGGGACAGGACATGTCAGCGACCTACCCTAAGAGAATGACAAGATGGATAAGACATGTCAGACGCCTACCGCGGAGACTTTCGGCGATGTTGTCAGCGGGAACACGGAGGCGTGCACAGTTGCATGCGCGACGGCACAGTGGAGTTGTCTACTATGTCCTTTTATTCATAGAATAGAGGTCGGCCACCAGTATATAAGGTGGCCTACCCCCTCCTGCGCAAGGGAGGTCACTCACTGGCTCAATTATTGCGAGGCTTGCTACTCATAGAGAGAGAGAGAGAGAGAGAGAGAGATAGGAACTTGTCTACTCGGCAGAGCTTTATACAGATAGAAAGGTAGGAGTAGGGGTGTTACCTCCACACGACGGCCCCGAACCTGGGTAGATTGTTATGATTGCAGTGTTCCTTAGCGCGCCATCTAGGCGTGCGATCCCTCCCCGGATACCTACAGCGTCCATCGGACCCAAAATCAAGCTATCCCATGGCATCTATCTTCTCCACACCACGACACAGGACCCATGACACACTCTAACACACATGGTATGACATACCATGGGATTTGGTGTCATTCAGACGATCCGGAGCCCCCTCTCCAGAGAAACCATAGCCCCGCTGCGAAAAAGACGGAACTGCCGTTTTGGCCCCTCTACGTGAGCCGGAAAGGGGTAGCAAAGCGGAACCAATTGCTTGTTTGTGTTAGTTTAGGCCCAAGGAACACCCAAGAAAATGGTTGGGCCCACCTGTTGGCAAGATTCCCCGAGTTCCATCACTTTCGAGAGTTTCGGGATCTAAGTAGTCCTAGAACCCGCCAGAGAGAATCTGACGTGCTGGTGAAGCCCTAACAGAGAGAGAGAGGGAACTAATCTTGGGCATCCAAGACCCATGAAAAACTATAACATACATGTTATGGCATACCATGGTGTATTTGGTGGCATTCACACGATCTGGAGGCCCCTCTTCGGAGAAACCATAGCCCCGATGGGGAAAAAGACGGAAATGTCATTCTGCCACCTCTATATTAGGCGGAAGGGGGTAGAAAAGTGGAACCAACTGCTTGGTTGTATTAGGTTAGGTACAAGGAACACCCAAGACAATGGTAGGGCCCACCTCTTGGCAAGATTCCCCGATTTTCGTCAGTTCCGGGAGTTTCGGGTTCTAAGTAGTTCTGGAACCCGCCAGAGAGAATCAGACGCCGGTGAAGCCCTAACATAGAGGAAGAGAGGGAATCTTGGGCATCCAAGACCCACGACACACTATAACACACATGGTATGGAATACCATGGGATTTGGTGGCATTCATACGATCTGGAGGCCCCTCTCCGGAGAAACCATAGCCCCGCTAGGGAAAAAGACGGAACTGCCGTTCTGGCCCTCTATGTTAGGCGGAATGGGGTAGCAAAGTGGAACCAACTGCTTGGTTGTGTTAGGTTAGGCCCAAGAAACACCCAAGAAAATGGTAGGGACGACCTCTTGGCAAGATTCCCCCAGTTCCGTTAGATCCGCGAGTTTCGGGCTCTTAGTAGTTCTGTAACCCGCCAGAGAGAATCTAACACCGGTGAAGCCCTAACACAGAGAGAGCGAGTGAATCTTAGGAATACAGGACCCATGCCACACTCTAAACACACATGGTATGGCATACCATGTTATTTGGTGGCATTCAGACGATCTGGAGCCCCCTCTTTAGAGAAACCATAGCCCCCGGTGGGAAAAAGATGGAACTGCCGTTTTGGCCCCTCTACGTGAGCCGGAAAGAGGTAGCAAAGCAGAACCAATTGCTTGATTGTGTTAGGTTAGGCCCAAGGAACACCCAAGAAAATGGTTGGGCCCACCTGTTGGCAAGATTCCCCGAATTCCATCAGCTTCGGGAGTTTCAGGCTCTTAAGTAGTCCTGGAACCCGCTAGAGAGAATCTGACGCGTCGGTGAATCCCTAACAGAAAGAGAGAGAGGGAACTAATATTGAGCATCCAAGAACCATGAAACAATATAACACACATGGTATGGCATACCATGGTGTATTTGGTGGCATTCAGACGATCTGGAGGCCCCTCTCGAGAGAAACCATATCCCCGCTAGGAAAAAGACGAAAATGCCGTTTTTGCCCCCTCTACGTCCGGAAAGGGGTAGCAAAGTGGAACCAATTGCTTGGTTGTGTTAGGTTAGGCCCAAGTAACACCCAATAAAATGGTAGGTACCACCTCTTGGCAAGTTCCCCCCGTTCCATGAGATCCGGGAGTTTCGGGCTCTAAGTAGTCCTAGAACCCGCGAAAGAGAATCCGACGCCGGTGAAGGCCTAACATAGAGAGCGAGGGAATGTTGGCCATCCGCGACCTATGACACACTCTAACACACATGATATGGCATAACATGGGATTTGGTGGCATTCAGACGATCCAGAGCCCCCTCTCCGGAGAAACCATAGCCCCTGATGTGGAAAAAGACAAAACTGCAGTTCTGGCCACTCTACGTGATCTGGAAAGAGGTAGAAAAGTGGAACCAATTTCTTGTTTGTGTTAGGTTAGGCCCAAGGAACACCCAAGACAATGGTTCGTCCCACCTGTTGGCAAGATTCCCCGAGTTCCGTCAGTTTCGGGAGTTTCAGGCTCTATATAGTCTTCGAACACACCAGAGGGAATCCGACACTGGTGAAGCCCTAACAGAGAGAGGGAATCTTGGGCATCCATGACCCATGAAACACTATAACACACATGGTATGTAAGACCATGGGATTTGGTGGCATTCAGACGATCTGGAAGCCCCTGTGACGAGAAACCATAGGCCCGATGGGGAAAAGACGGAAATACTGTTCTAGCCCCTCCACGGTAGGCGGAAGGGGGTAGCAAAGTGGAACCAACTGCTTGGTTGTATTAGTTTAGGCCCAAGGAATACCCAAGACAATCGCAGGGCCCACCTCTTTGCAATATTCCTCGAGTTCCGTCAGTTCCGTGAGTTTCGGGCTCTAAGTAGTCCTGGAACCCACAAGAGAGAATCCGACGCCGGTGAAGCCCTAACACGAGAGAGAGAGGGAATCTTGGGTATGAAAGACTCACGACACACTATAACACACATGGTATGTAATACCATGGGATTTGGTGGCCTTCAGACGATCTGGAGGCCCCTCGCCTGAGAAATCATAGCCCCGCTAGGAAAAAAGACGGAACTACCGTTGTGGCCCCTCTACGTTAGGCGGGAAGGGGGTAGCAAAGTGGAACCACCTTCTTGGTTGTATTAGGTTAGGCCCAAGGAACACCCAAGAAAATGGTAGGGCCACCTCTTGGCAAGATTCCCCCAGTTCCGTCAGATCCGGGAGTTTCAGGCTCTAAGTAGTCCTGGAACCCGCCAGAGAGAATCTGATGCCGGTGAAGCCCTAACACAGAGAGAGCGAGTGAATCTTGGGAATATAGGACCCATGCCACACTCTAACAAACATGATATGGCATACCATGGGATTTGGTGGCATTCAGACCATCCTGAGCCCCCTCTCTAGAGAAACCATAGCCCCGCTGGGAAAAAGACGGAACTGCTGTTTTGGCCCCTCTACTTGAGCCAGAAAGGGGTAGCAAAGAAAAACCAATTGCTTTTTTGTGATAGGTTAGGACCAAGTAACACCCAAGAAAATGTTTGGGCCCACCTGTTGGCAAGATTCCCCGAGTTCCATCAGTTTCGAGATTTTCGTGCTCTAAGTAGTCCTGGAACCCGCTAGAGAGAATCTGACGCGCCGGTGAAGCCCTAACAGAGAGAGAGAGGGAATTAATCTTGGGAATCCAAGACCCATGTAACACTATAACACACATGCTATGGCATACCATGGTGTATTTGGTGGCATTCAGACGATCTGGAGGCCCCTCTCCAGAGAAACCATAGCCCCACTGGGAAAAAGACGGAACTGCCGTTTTGGCCCCTCTACGTGAGCCGGAAAGGGGTAGCAAAGTGGAGCCAATTGTTTGGTTGTGTTAGGTTAGGCCCAAGTAACATACAATAAAATGGTAGGTCCCATCTCTTGGCAAGATTCCCCCAGTTCCGTGAGATCCGGGAGTTTCGGGCTCTAAGTAGTCTTGGAACCCTCGAAAGAGAATGCGGTGCCGGTGAAGCCATAACACAGAGAGAGAGGGAATCTTGGGCATCCAAGACGCATGACAAAATATAACACACATGGTATGGCATACCCTAGGATTGGGTGGGAATTCAGACGCTCCGGAGCTCCTCCCCGGAGAAACCCTAGGTCCGCTGGAGAAAAAGAAGAAACTGCCGGTCTGGCCCCTCAACGTGAGCCGGAAAGGGGTAGCAAAGTGGAACTAATTGCTTGGTTGTGTTTTTTAGGCCCAAGTAACACCAAATAAAATGGTAGGACCCACCTCTTGGCAAGATTCCCCCTGTTCCGTCAGATCCTGGAGTTTCGGGCTCTAAGACAATGGTAGGAACCCGCTAGAGAGAATCCGACACCGACGAAGGCCTAACACAGAGAGAGAGGGAATCTTGGACATCAAAGACCCATGACACACTATAACACACATGGTATGGCATACCATGGGATTTGGTGGTATTCAGACGATCCAGAGCCCCTCTCCAGAGAAACCTTAGCCCCGCTGGGAAAAAAGACGGAACTGCTGTTGTGGCCCGTCTACGTAGCCGAAAGGGGGTAGTAAAGTAGAAGTAATTGCTTGGTTGTGTTAGGTTAGGCCAAAGTAACACTCAAGACAATGTTAGGGCCCAACTCTTGGCAGGATTCCCCATGTTTCGTCAGATCCGGGAGTTTCGGGCTCTGAGTAGTCCTTGAACCCGCCAGAGAGAATCCGACGCCGGTGAAGCCATAACACACCTAGTGAGGGAATGTTGATAATCCAAGATACATGAAACACTCTAACACACATGGTATGTAATACCATGGGATTTGGTGGCATTCAGACGATCCGGAGCCCCCTCTCCGGAGAAACCATAGCCCCACTAGGGAAAAAGTCGGAACTACCGTTCTGGCCCCTCTACGTGTGCGAGAAGGGGGTAGCAAAGTGGAACCAATTGCTTGGTTGTGTTAGGTTAGGCCCAATGAACATCCAAGACAATGGTAGGGCCCACCTCTTTGCAAGATTCCCCCCGCTTCGCTGGAACATTGATCTGTTGACCATAAGTCAACCTTTTGGTCTATCCCTATGACCAGCGTCGGAAGGGGGTAGACCACAATACTATTTTGCTTGGTTGTGTTTTGTTAGAACAAACCTACATTAATAACCAAAATCTACCTATACTTTTAACAATATTCCCTCCGGTTTGCCCTAGGGGGGGCATCGACGGTTCGAGACCTCTAAGTGTAGTGCATAACCTTTATATGTGATGCCGGTGACACCAGTCACACCTATGGGTAGTATATTGGCCCCTCCCCACATCGATCCCACCACACGTTTATAAGTATTCTTAGTGCTCCAACATGGCTTATGTAGGATTCCGACACTTTCAGAGCCCAACACTTCACTAGAACATTGATCTGTTGACGAGAAGTCAACCTTTTGCTCTACCCCTATGACCGCGTCGGAAGGGGGTAGAACACAATACTATTTTGCTTCGTTGTGTTAGGTTACGTCATAACTACATTAATAACAAAAATATAGCTATACTTTTAACAGTATTCCCTCCGTTTCCCCCGAAGGGGGGGCATCGACGGTTTATAACTAAACCGGGTGCTCCACCATGGTTTAGTGCACCCACCACCACATATTTATAATTAGCCTTATAATTAAAACTGAAGTAGTACATATGTATATTAGTAAGTATAGATCTTTACATTCTAGTTAGAAAGACGAAGGGAAATATAAATTAGGCCTAAACTATCCTAGACGCCGGTCCGGCCGTCCTCCTCATCGTCGCTCGCTGCCATGCTGGCCTGGTCATCGTTCGGCGCCATGGACGGGCCAGCCTCATCGTAGTTCGCTGCCGGATCGGGACGAGCCACCTGTGCGAGACAGCGCCGCCTAGCCCTGACTTGCACCCCCATCCGGTGCAACTCCTCTGCCTGCGAGCGGGCGCGCCCGCGCCTATCATTGCATGCGAGCGAGCGGGTAAACAGCTGATGCAGCGCCTCCGCGTCCTCTACCCGGGCGCGGTGTGCCTGAAGCGCCTCTCTTCTTGCCCGTGCGGCGTTGAACTCCTCGTGCGCCACACTCTGGGCGTGTCGCACCCGGACTTCTAGGGGATACTCACCGTACGAACTGAACAGTATTTTGATTGGATTACGGGGCTTAACGGCTCCCGCGTCCCCTTACGGGTAGGCCAGCACTTATGTAGGACAACCAACCGTTACTGTTCACCGTCGATGTAAACTATCCCGTAGAAATCAGGACACTACCCTTGACGTACTTCATACCATACACACATGGTACGTCAACGGCTTTGAACAAAAGGATAACACAACATGCCTCTAAGACACAAAAGATTGAAATAAGTTGCAACAGGCCCTCACTAGGGCAGAGAATAGCAAGTACAATCATCCAGAGGACACATGTCCCAACATAGCATCATTACAACTCAGCGGAAGCATTCAAAGGGGGTCTGAGTACAGACAAATCCAAATAGGCTTAAGAAGCCGGGAAAATAAAGAAGACGAAGCCCATCCACGTAGGTCCTAGATCCAGCCCTGGTCCAGCTATCTACTCGTCTGCAGTCTCGTCAAACTCCACGAAGTAGCCATCCTGGTGGTCATCGTAGCCGTAGTCGTAGTCTGCGTAAACCACAACCCCAAAGGGGTCAGTACAACAACGTACTGGCAAGCAAGACTCACAGTGCACCAAAGTGTAGCCCGTCAACACCAAGCACAGATGCCTTGGGATCAACGGAAGGGAAGGGTATAAAAGATGCTGCAACTGGCTGCACTAACCAACTACAGAACATACTACAACTTCCGGTGTAACAGAAAGAGATAAGATATCGTATCGTACCCAACTATAGCTAACCACCAATCAAACCCATCCTGGATCTCGCCCCTTATCCAAAGAAGCAATCCGAGGATAACTCACACTGTTGGATTAACGATGGATCAAGTTGTTGTGTCAATAAGCCTATTACTAGTCAAGTTTACCATTTGTTAGGTGTAAGTTGTTCTGAGTACTTGTTAGCCAGTACTTTCACCAAGTCAACCATAACCGCGGAAAACACGGCTTCTCGAGAAGATTTATCCCTGCAGGGGTGCACCAATTTGGCCGTACACGTAAGAATAACCCGCCAGATGGGAAGGCCTTTCCCACCAAGCGGGGCACTCAACACAATTCAACTCTTCTTCGCATCAAGCCCAAAGCACCACGTGCTGTGCGTGCGCGGCTAATCGAGCCCCCCGAAGAAAAGGAGGACCCTCATAGCACTGGAAGACCACGCCGCCCTAAATGCCGACTACAAAAGTTCCACCCTGGCCTCGGGTTCGTACCTGCATATGCGTGCATCAAATGGAAAGCCCGAACTAAGTGTGGTGATTTGGACGAGATGCGGATCGAGTCAAATTGAGGGGGGCGCCCATACACGCTTCCCACATGCGGATAGTGCGCTCATCATGGATCAGTAGACAAGACCCTTTTCCTATTAGGGTCGACACTAGCAGGCCTCAAAACCACGCCGGGCCTCCTGCCGGTGCCTTATCAGCAAGTTATTAATACCTCAAATTAACAGGTGGTTGTTTAACATCGAGCCCCAGAATATACGCAGATATAATAACAGAAAGTAACTGATAACAGACTCGAGCAAAAACAACCCTAAGCATGCTAGTAAGACACGGGCCCAAGCAACGGGGTTTTAGGACTGGAGGTGTGGCAATATCAGGGTTTTAGGGTATCATGTGATAGGTTCGTAACAGAAGCAACGATACATAGGGCTAGCAAATATAGACAACGGAAAGTATCGGTAACCAATGTTGAAAGGAACACAATGGTTCATGTGAGTGATAACTTGCCTGCAAACCCAGTAGCCGGGTACTGAGCTAGAACCTCAGAAGGGGTGTCGTAAAGATCGTCGGTATCAACGTCGTCGTCTATCCGAGGAGAAGCAAACAAACAAGGCAGAATATAAACAATCATTATCATGGCATAGTGCACAATCAAATATGATGCATGACAAGTTAATGGTTGCATCAACATAAACTAGATAACATGATAACACAATTTAAATGGACCCATAAGCAATTGGATTGCATATGGAAAAGGTCCATTGAAATAAAGTGGAAACAAATGATTATAATTATTTATTATGTGAAAGTTGTTAGCATGATGCATGCATGATGGTAACAACAAAATAACAACAAATAACAATAATAGATGCAAGTGGTAAAAGGATTTAACAAGTTTGGAAAATCATTTATTAAGTTTAGAAATTTTGGGTCACTTAACATGTCACACAAACAATTGTTGTTTTCATCAAGTTAGAGTGTGCAAAACAATTAACAAAGTTTATATTTGAAAATAACATCAAATTTTAGTTGGATTACATGTTTCAATTATTGAAATAGGAGTTAGGATGAATTTATTATGACTTAAACAATATTAAACAAGTTTTAAATGAATTTAAAACAAGTTTGAATTTAATTGAATTTTTATTTGTTCAAAACATAATTTCAAACTCATATTTGAAAAGTTCATACTTTGGTGGTTTGAAAACATATTTTGCATGTTCAAAAATAATTTAAATTGAGCAAGTTATGATTTTATCAAATTTAGTTGAATTAAACAAGGATTAAATTATTTAGGCAATTTAAATTAGTCAAACCATGAAACAAAATTTATATTTGAATAGGATATTTGAAATAGCATTGAAAACATATTTTATTTGCATGATTTGGATTTATTATGAATTAGTTATGAATTTTAGCAAAATACAATTGAATTATTTGAATTCAAATTTGAATTGCAATTTGAAATTTCAAAACAGTACACAAATGGATTATTTGGAAAGTTCATTTAATTTAGAGCAATAAACATATATAACTTTTATTTATTGGACTTATAGATTCAAAGTTATTAAAGGTTTAATTTTAGGGTTTAAATCTGTTATTTAAAATGATTAGGAATTAAACAGAAACGCGCAGATACTTTTGTTACTGCGCTGCAGCTACACACTGCCACTGCCGCGTGGGCCAGGGGCCAGCGTGGCGCTGCGCACGCTCGCGTGGCAGAGGGAGTCAATGACTGGTGGGGTCGCGTATTCGGAATAAAACCCAAAAAAGGTTTGCGGCTCCTGGGATTCGAACCCGGCCGCTGCGCATCGAGCGACAGAACCAAGCCACTGCGCTGCTAACTGCGTTCTTGTCAGTTAGGAGCAGGCAGACAAGGTTAGCTTCAGTAAACGCTAACTGAACTTTCGGTGCAGAATAACTGAACCCAACCACGATGATCGCTGGCCGGCGACGAGCTTGCGCAGGGCAACGCTGCCGTGCTGCGCTGCGTTGGCAAACGAACGGATGCATGTGCTATTCGAGCTGCGCAAGGACAGGAGAGGGTAGGGAAACGGGGAGCAGTCGCTCACCGGCGGGTTGAGGCAGATGGCCTCCGGCGACGGCGGCGTTGATGGCAGCGGCGACACGGCCCTCCTCGAGCTCAACGGAGAGTTGGGGGGTGGACTAGGACACACGGCGGTTCCGTTCCCACTGCACAACGGGGCTATGTAGGCATCATGGTGACGAAAACCTCGCGGTTCAGAGAGTGCAAGCTGCGGTGGCCGTCAGAGAAACGCGGGGGGGGGGGGGGGTGACAGAGATCGTGCGCGGCGGCGATGGAGGGGTAGCTGGTTTAGGGTTCGAGGGAGAGGAACCCTAGGGGTTTTGTAGGGGATGCTGGGCGACGATGGCCGTCCACGGGCGCCTGTCGCCGACGTGGAGGCGCGGATGCGTTGCCGTACTCCAGGAAGACGACAGAGAACAGCCACGAACCGGTACGCGCTGGGAACGAGGGGGAAAGAGGGCCGGGCTGGCGCAGGGGAAAAAATAGTTGGGCTGGGAGCAGCCCATCTACCTCTTGGCGCCCGAAAAGATTTGTTTTTTTTTATTTTCTCTCCTGTTTTTTTTTGCTGAAAAGAAATTGGAAAGGTTTGCTAGATTTTGACTTAGTAAAAATGGTGGGAAAATTAGGGTAACCCTTTTAGGTCAAAAGCAAACAAATGGTAGGTTTTTTATTTTCAAAAAAAATGAAACTTGTTTGCTGTTTTGAATTTAGACCAAATTTGGGGAATTTTAGTATTACATGCTCAATAACAAAAACCCACTTTTAAATAGGGTACCCCTATGTTAAATTATAAACCATTGATCTAAATTGTTTTATAATTTGCATTGATTCAATTGGTTTCTGTTTGAAGCTTGAATTTGGAATTTTAAATATGATTGGGAATTTAAATGATTGGTTTTTAAAACCATCATTTTCACAAGTGATCACTATGGAAAAACATAAAACCAATTGGTTGTTATTATTTGTGATTTTTATTCAAAATGTTGTAACAGAGCAAGTATGAAACCATTGTTTGAAACAAGGTTTGAATTTGAATTGTGAAAACAGTGGAAAACAATTGCAACAATTAAGAAACAAATGCAAACAACATGGAAACAATATGATGACATGATGCAATACTTTAATAAACATGCAACAAACATTCTAAGGGGATGATTTTCATACTTGGGATGTTACAAAACGCCCCCCCTGAAGGAATCGCGCCCCGAGATTCCTACTGAGAAATGAAAAGGTCCGGATACTTCTTGCGAAGATCCTCTTCGGTCTCCCACGTTGCCTCTTTATCGGAATGATGCGACAACTGCACTTTCAAGAACTTGGTGCTCTTGTTGCGAGTCTTACGCTCGGTCTCATCGAGAATACGAACAGGGTGCTCCTCATAAGATAGATCATCTTGCAGTTCAATGGAATCATGATCAACTGCACGATCCGGATCTTTGAAACACTTCTTGAGCTGTGACACGTGGAACACATCGTGCACTTTGGATAGCTTTTCTGGAAGTTCAAGACGATAAGCATTTTCTGCACGCCTTGAGAGAATGTTGAAAGGACCAATGTATCTTGGTGCAAGCTTTCCTTTCACACCGAAACGATGAGTGCCTCTGAGGGGAGTTACACGGAGATATGCCTTGTCACCAGGTGCATAGATCATATCCCTGTGCTTGCTGTCATAGTAGCTCTTCTGACGAGACTGAGCAATCCTGAGATTGTCACGAATGATACGAACTTTCTCCTCGGCTTCCTTAACAATGTCAAGGCCTAAGAGTGAACGTTCACCAGCTCCAGACCAATTGATTGGACTCCTGCATCTATGGCCATAGAGTGCTTCAAATGGTGCCATACCTAGGCTTGCCTGGTAGCTGTTGTTGTAGGAGAATTCAGCATATGGAAGGCAATCCTCCCATTTCATGCCAAATGAGATACCACATGCTCTGAGCATATCCTCGAGAATCTGATTGACTCTTTCGACTTGCCCTTGAGACTGAGGGTGATAAGCAGTGCTGAAAAGAAGTTTAGTGCCCAATGCTTCTTGAAAGCTTTTCCAGAAATGAGAAGTGAAGATACTTCCACGGTCTGAGCTTATTTCCAATGGAACACCATGAAGAGGAAAAATCTTTGCTGTGTAGAGCTCTGCTAACTGGCTAGCTGAGATAGTTTCCTTGACAGCAAAGAAGTGAGCTACTTTAGTGAGACGATCAATAACAACGAAGATTGCATCGTTGCCCTTTTTGGACTTTGGAAACCCAGTAACGAAGTCCATTTCAATCATGTCCCACTTCCACTCAGGAATTTTTAGAGGTTGGAGTAGACCTGCTGTTTTCTGATGGACTGCCTTAACACGTTGACAAACGTCGCATTCAGAAACGTATTGAGCAATTTCACGTTTCATGCCAGGCCACCAATACAGAGTCTTAAGATCCTGGTACATCTTTGTACTTCCAGGGTGGATGGAAAGAGGAGTTTCATGAGCCTCCTTGAGAATGATATCTTTGAGACTTTGCATTTGAGGAACTGCAATGCGTCCTTCAAAGAACACAGTTCCTTTATCATCAACTGAGAAGGACTTGAATTTCTCCTTGCCTTCCTTGATGTGCTCAACCATCTTCTTGATTTCAGTATCACGAAGTTGTTCAGAACGAATCTTGTCCTCGAGAGTTGGACTGGCTGTCAAGCTAGCAAGGTAGCCTTGAGGAACAAGACCAAGGTTCAGCTTCTGGAATTCTTCATGAAGTGGAGGTTGGCTTTCCATGATCATGAGATTATTGCAGTAGGACTTGCGACTGAGAGCATCGGCCATAACATTAGCCTTGCCTGGAGTGTAAGAAATGGTGAGATCAAAGTCCTTAATCTTTTCAATCCATCTCCTTTGCCTGAGGTTTAGATCTGGTTGAGTGAAGATGTATTTCAGACTCTTGTGATCGGAAAAGATTTCAGTTTTGTTACCCAACAAGTATTGTCTCCATTTCTTGAGGGCAAACACAACTGCTGCAAGTTCAAGATCATGAGTGGGATAGTTTTGCTCATGTGGGTTCAACTGACGTGAAGCATAAGCCACAACTTGACGTTCTTGCATAAGAACTGCTCCTAGGCCTTAGAGAGATGCATCACAGAATATCTGGAAAGGTTTGGTAGTATCTGGGCCAACCAGAACTGGTGTGGAAGTGAGTTTATTCTTCAGGAGATTGAAACTCTCATCACACTGTGGAGTCCAAACGAACTTCTTGTCCTTCTTTGTGAGATCAGTGAGAGGTTTGGCAATCTTGGAAAAGTTTTGGACGAAACGACGGTAATAGCTAGCCAAGCCAAGAAAGCTTCTAACTTGTTTTACCGTCTTAGGAGGTTTCCAATCAACAATTGCTTTAACCTTTTCTGGATCAATGGCTATGCCCTTGGCGGAGATGACATGACCAAGGTAAGAAACTTCTGGAATCCAGAACTCACATTTGGAGAACTTGGCATACAGACGATGCTCGCGAAGTTTCATGAGAGTGAGACGAAGGTGTTCTCCATGCTCTTCCTCGGATTTTGAGTAGACTAGAATATCATCGAGATATACCACAACGAACTTGTCGAGGTATTCATGGAAGACAGAATTCATGAGTCTTGAGAATGTCGCCGGTGCATTGGTGAGACCAAAGGACATGACGGTGTATTCATATAGACCGTAACGAGTGGTGAAAGCTGTTTTTGGAATATCTTCCTTTCTGATCTTTATTTGATGGTAACCCATCCTCAAGTCCAACTTTGAGAATATTGAGGCTCCAGCAAGTTGATCAAAAAGATCATCGATACGAGGAATTGGATACTTGTTCTTGATGGTTTTCTCGTTGAGAGGACGATAGTCAACCACGAGTCTTTTTGTTTGATCCTTCTTGGCAACAAACAGAGTTGGGCAACCCCAAGCGGAGGAACTAGGCTGAATGTAACCTTTCTCCATGTACATATCGATTTTCTCCTTCAACAATTTCAGTTCAGGAGGAGCTATCTTGTATGGATGCTTAGAGATTGGAGCAGTACCTGGTTCAAGCTCGATCACGAACTCAACTGCTCTGTCCGGAGGCATCCCTGGCAACTCTTCTGGAAAGACGTCAGGGAATTCACAAACCACCGGAAAATTTTCAAGCAGAGGTAGAGGTTTAGCATCCAGGGTGTACAGCTGAACAGAACTTGATTCACTTGGAGAATAGACTATCTGGCCGGAAGGGTGGAACAGAGTTACTGACTTCTTAGCACAATCAATCGTAGCTTTATTGGCCTTCAACCAATCCATGCCAAGGATGACATCAATGTCAGAATTGCCAAGCATAATGAGGGAAGCAAGGAATATGTGACCTCCAATCAAGATCTGATTCTCGTGACTGATCTTGGAAGTTTGCATAGTTGCTCCAGGGGAGTTTACTACTAGCGGGGAACCCAAACCAACAAAAGGTAGTTTAACTGCTGTCGCAAAGATCTTTGACACGAACGAATGCGATGCTCCGGTATCAAACAACACTTTAGCTGGATTAGAGTTTACGGGAAATGTACCGAGAACGACGTCAGCAGCTACCTCAGCTTTGTCGGCCTTGATATGATTCACCCTCGCAGTCCTCCCGACAGGCCTGTTGTTGGAGTTGAAGGCTTTAGCCGGGGGAGCACGAACCATTGCCTGGTTGGTGTTGGGGCGGGGAGGTGGTGGAGGTAGCTGCCTCTGAGTGCACTTATCAGCATAGTGTCCATTCTGCTTGCATTTGAAGCAAGTGACGACACGAGATGCATCTGGCCTTGGTTGCCCCATTGAGAACCTCTGAGCCTGCATCTGAGCTGGGTTGGGTGGGCGGGGACCAAAGCCTGGAGAAGCTTGGGCATATGGAGCCCTAGTGACAGCACTGTTTGGCACCCAGATGCGGCGCTTCTGCGGAGGGGTGGTCATGTTGGAGGAGGAACCACCCTCACGCGAGTGCTTGCGCGACTCTTCGAACGCCTTGCGCCCATTCTCCTCATTGAGCGCGGTGTTCACGAGCTCCTCGAAGTCCTTGCACTTGATGTTGGTGAGAGCGTACTTCAGTTCCGGGTTAAACCCTCGGCGGAACCTTGCCATCTTTTTGGCCTCTGTGGACACCTCGTCACCAGCGTATCAAGCGAGGCGATTGAACTCGGTCTGATAGCTGATAACGTCCAGCTTGCCCTGCTTGAAAGAGCAGAACTCCTCACGCATCCTTTCCATGAGACCATCTGGGATGTGGTGCTTCAGGAAGGCATCCTTGAAACAGCCCCAGGTGATAGGATAGCCAGCTCTCATGGTCTGGTAGTTCTCCCACCAAGAAGCTGCCTGACCCTTCAGTAGGTAGGTGGCATACTTGGCCTTATCTTCCTCAGCAACATGTGCGATCTCCAGAGTCCTGGCTATGTCACGGATCCAGTCATCAGCATCCAGGGGCTCACGTGTTGCCACGAAAGCTTTCGGCCCCAGACTCAGAAACTCCTTGATGCTGACTCGCGGAGCATTCTGGTTGTTGTGCTGGTTAGCCTGGATCTAGGCCATCTGAGCCACGACCTGAGTCATCTGAGTCAACAGCTCCGTGAGCGGAGGTGGTTCAGGCGGGTTGCTCCTTGTCGGCGGCATCCTGAATAGACATGCATTTTAGCACAACAATAGAAAAGGATAGACTTGGTAACCGAAAGAGAGATTATTCCGACGCATGAATAGATAACCAACAGGTACATCATCACATGTTCAAATACATCAGAATATCCAACACACCATAATTGGTTCGAATGCCACAGGATAACTAAACATAGCTATGAATGGATACATCGGTACTCCCATGCTCATCACGCAGGACGGCGGTGAGTAGTACGACAAGAGATACGGTGAGGAGGAATCCCACGGAAGTAGGTAGAACGACGATCCACGTAGAGCGGGACTGCTCTGAGAGGGACTCTCGGTGTGGTGAAGTAGAAAGCGTCGTCTCCCTGTGCTCCATAGCGGGGAATCCCTGTGTAACCAGGACCAAGGTCGAGAAGTGGACCTCTGATCGGCTCGTAACCTCCAGCATCTGGCAGAGGAAGACCAGCTGGCTGAGTGAAACGCGCAAAGCGCTCGTCTCGAACGAAGTCTGTGGTGTACGTCGCCAGACGAGTCAACGCGAGGTAGAGCTGCTCCCTGACTGAAGCCAACTCCTGAGACAGTGTGGAAGCAACTGCGTCACTGTGCCTCACAAACAGAGCAGTGGTGTGCAGCCTGGAGCTATCAGACTCGTAGGTATCCAGGTTGCCGTAGAGAGTGAAGTGAGCTCCCGCTGAAGTGATGTAACCACGGGGGATGTGGCGATAGATAGAATCGTCAAATCCCCAGTAGTCAGCACGGAGGACGGTGAGACTCACGTAAGCTGCCTGCTGCACGGCCATATCCACTGTGGAACCTACTGCCTCGTAGCGGTGGACAACGCTCATGCCATCATCTGACAGAATGTAGACGATAGCCCGGTAGTAGGTCTGGTCAAACTCTCGCCGCTGCTCGTAGACCTGGTACTCTGGTGCCCAATGGAACCCCAGATAAGTCATAATGTCTCTCAGCATCTCCGGATAACCGGCAGTGCTCTCACAGCGAGTCATCCGAACCACCTGCGGGAAGAACCTGAGATCCATCTGCAGATGATTTGGGAGGTTCTGATTAGACGCCGGTAGAAGAAACTGAAGTGGAAAGTAACAACAAGGTTTGAACAGACGAAAAGGTTCTTTAGAAGAACAGGATATCGAAGCAACGTCGGGAAAACGAGACCAAAAGTCCTGAGGTACTACGGAGAACCCAAAACACGTGAAATCCTAACTTGAAAGTTTAGGTGAGAACAGAAAACAACGTTGCACTTTCTTACCAGAAAAGGGTGGGTGGGTGGGGAAAGAAGAAAAATGGCAGAATTCCTACTCTCACGTTTCATTTTTCCTATATAGCTACAAAATAGTTTCTGGACTCAATTGCGACCGGTAAAAAGGGATCCTACAGGCAGACAGACTCTGATACCATTTGTCGCACCCGGACTTCTAGGGGATACTCACCGTACGAACTAAACAGTATTTTGATTGGATTACGGGGCTTAACGGCTCCCGCGTCCCCTTACGGGTAGGCCAGCACTTATGTGCGACAACCAACCGTTACTGTTCACCGTCGATGTAAACTATCCCGTAGAAATCAGGACACTACCCTTGACGTACTTCATACCATACACACATGCTACGTCAACGGCTTTGAACAAAAGGATAACACAACATGCCTCTAAGACACAAAAGATTGAAATAAGTTGCAACAGACCCTCACTAGGGCAGAGAATAGCAAGTACAATCATCCAGAGGACACATGTCCCAACATAGCATCATTACAACTCAGCGGAAGCATTCAAAGGGGGTCTGAGTACAGACAAATCCAAATAGGCTTAAGAAGACGGGAAAATAAAGAAGACGAAGCCCATCCACGTAGGTCCTGGATCCAGCCCTGGTCCAGCTATCTACTCGTCTGCAGTCTCGTCAAACTCCACGAAGTAGCCATCCTGGTGGTCATCGTAGCCGTAGTCGTAGTCTGCGTAAACCACAGCCCCAAAGGGGTCAGTACAACAACGTACTGGCAAGCAAGACTCACAGTGCACCAAAGTGTAGCCCGTCAACACCAAGCACAGATGCCTTGGGATCAACGGAAGGGAAGGGTATAAAAGATGCTGCAACTGGCTGCACAAACCAACTACAGAACATACTACAACTTCCGGTGTAACAGAAAGAGATAAGATATCGTATCGTACCCAACTATAGCTAACCACCAATCAAACCCATCCTGGATCTCGCCCCTTATCCAAAGAAGCAATCCGAGGATAACTCACACTGTTGGATTAATGATGGATCAAGTTGTTGTGTCAATAAGCCTATTACTAGTCAAGTTTACCATTTGTTAGGTGTAAGTTGTTCTGAGTACTTGTTAGCCAGTACTTTCACCAAGTCAACCATAACCGCGGAAAATACGGCTTCTCGAGAAGATTTATCCCTGCAGGGGTGCACCAATTTGGCCGTACACGTAAGAATAACCCGCCAGATGGGAAGGCCTTTCCCACCAAGCGGGGCACTCAACACAATTCAACTCTTCTTCGCATCAAGCCCAAAGCACCACGTGCTGTGCGTGCGTGGCTAATCGAGCCCCCCGAAGAAAAGGAGGACCCTCATAGCACTGGAAGACCACGCCGCCCTAAATGCCGACTACAAAAGTTCCACCCTGGCCTCGGGTTCGTACCTACATATGCGTGCATCAAATGGAAAGCCCGAACTAAGTGTGGTGATTTGGACGAGATGCGGATCGAGTCAAATTGAGGGGGGCGCCCATACACGCTTCCCACATGCGGATAGTGCGCTCATCATGGATCAGTAGACAAGACCCTTTTCCTATTAGGGTCGACACTAGCAGGCCTCAAAACCACGCCGGGCCTCCTGCCGGTGCCTTATCAGCAAGTTATTAATACCTCAAATTAACAGGTGGTTGTTTAACATCGAGCCCCAGAATATAAGCAGATATAATAACAGAAAGTAACTGATAACAGACTCGAGCAAAAACAACCCTAAGCATGCTAGTAAGACACGAGCCCAAGCAACGGGGTTTTAGGACTGGAGGTGTGGCAATATCAGGGTTTTAGGGTATCATGTGATAGGTTCGTAACAGAAGCAACGATACATAGGGCTAGCAAATATAGACAACGGAAAGTATCGGTAACCAATGTTGAAAGGAACACAATGGTTCATGTGAGTGATAACTTGCCTGCAAACCCAGTAGCCGGGTACTGAGCTAGAACCTCAGAAGGGGTGTCGTAAAGATCGTCGGTATCAACGTCGTCGTCTATCCGAGGAGAAGCAAACAAACAAGGCAGAATATAAACAATCATTATCATGGCATAGTGCACAATCAAATATGATGCATGACAAGTTAATGGTTGCATCAACATAAACTAGATAACATGATAACACAATTTAAATGGACCCATAAGCAATTGGATTGCATATGGAAAAGGTCCATTGAAATAAAGTGGAAACAAATGATTATAATTATTTATTATGTGAAAGTTGTTAGCATGATGCATGCATGATGGTAACAACAAAATAACAACAAATAACAATAATAGATGCAAGTGGTAAAAGGATTTAACAAGTTTGGAAAATCATTTATTAAGTTTAGAAATTTTGGGTCACTTAACATGTCACACAAACAATTGTTGTTTTCATCAAGTTAAAGTGTGCAAAACAATTAACAAAGTTTATATTTGAAAATAACATCAAATTTTAGTTGGATTACATGTTTCAATTATTGAAATAGGAGTTAGGATGAATTTATTATGACTTAAACAATATTAAACAAGTTTTAAATGAATTTAAAACAAGTTTGAATTTAATTGAATTTTTATTTGTTCAAAACATAATTTCAAACTCATATTTGAAAAGTTCAGACTTTGGTGGTTTGAAAACATATTTTGCATGTTCAAAAATAATTTAAATTGAGCAAGTTATGATTTTATCAAATTTAATTGAATTAAACAAGGATTAAATTATTTAGGCAATTTAAATTAGTAAAACCATGAAACAAAATTTATATTTGAATAGGTTATTTGAAATAGCATTGAAAACATATTTTATTTGCATGATTTGGATTTATTATGAATTAGTTATGAATTTTAGCAAAATACAATTGAATTATTTGAATTCAAATTTGAATTGCAATTTGAAATTTCAAAACAGTACACAAATGGATTATTTGGAAAGTTCATTTAATTTAGAGCAATAAACATATATAACTTTTATTTATTGGACTTATAGATTCAAAGTTATTAAAGGTTTAATTTTAGGGTTTAAATCTGTTATTTAAAATGATTAGGAATTAAACAGAAACGCGCAGATACTTTTGTTACTGCGCTGCAGCTACACACTGCCACTGCCGCGTGGGCCAGGGGCCAGCGTGGCGCTGCGCACGCTCGCGTGGCAGAGGGAGTCAATGACTGGTGGGGTCGCGTATTCGGAATAAAACCCAAAAAAGGTTTGCGGCTCCTGGGATTCGAACCCGGCCGCTGCGCATCGAGCGACAGAACCAAGCCACTGCGCTGCTAACTGCGTTCTTGTCAGTTAGGAGCAGGCAGACAAGGTTAGCTTCAGTAAACGCTAACTGAACTTTCGGTGCAGAATAACTGAACCCAACCACGATGATCGCTGGCCGGCGACGAGCTTGCGTAGGGCAACGCTGCCGTGCTGCGCTGCGTTGGCAAACGAACGGATGCATGTGCTATTCGAGCTGCGCAAGGACAGGAGAGGGTAGGGAAACGGGGAGCAGTCGCTCACCGGCGGGTTGAGGCAGATGGCCTCCGGCGATGGCGGCGTTGATGGCGGCGGCGACACGGCCCTCCTCGAGCTCAACGGAGAGTTGGGGGGTGGACTAGGACACACGGCGGTTCCGTTCCCACTGCACAACGGGGCTATGTAGGCATCATGGTGACGAAAACCTCGCCGGTTCAGAGAGTGCAAGCTGCGGTGGCCGTCAGAGAAACGCGGGGGGGGGGGGGGGGGGGGGTGACAGAGATCGTGCGCGGCGGCGATGGAGGGGTAGCTAGTTTAGGGTTCGAGGGGGAGGAACCCTAGGGGTTTTGTAGGGGATGCTGGGCGATGATGGCCGTCCACGGGCGCCTGTCGCCGACGTGGAGGCGCGGATGCGTTGCCGTACTCCTGGAAGACGACAGAGAACATCCACGAACCGGTACGCGCTGGGAGCGAGGGGGAAAGAGGGCCGGGCTGGCGCAGGGGAAAAAATAGTTGGGGTGGGAGCAGCCCATCTACCTCTTGGCGCCCGAAAAGATTTGTTTTTTTATTTATTTTCTCTCCTGTTTTTTTTGCTGAAAAGAAATTGGAAAGATTTGCTAGATTTTGACTTAGTAAAAATGGTGGGAAAATTAGGGTAACCCTTTTAGGTCAAAAGCAAACAAATGGTAGGTTTTTTATTTTCAAAAAAAATGAAACTTGTTTGCTGTTTTGAATTTAGACCAAATTTGGGGAATTTTAGTATTACATGCTCATTAACAAAAACCCACTTTTAAATAGGGTACCCCTATGTTAAATTATAAACCATTGATCTAAATTGTTTTATAATTTGCATTGATTCAATTGGTTTCTGTTTGAAGCTTGAATTTGGAATTTTAAATATGATTGGGAATTTAAATGATTGGTTTTTAAAACCATCATTTTCACAAGTGATCACTATGGAAAAACATGAAACCAATTGGTTGTTATTATGTGTGATTTTTATTCAAAATGTTGTAACAGAGCAAGTATGAAACCATTGTTTGAAACAAGGTTTGAATTTGAGTTGTGAAAACAGTGGAAAACAATTGCAACAATTAAGAAACAAATGCAAACAACATGGAAATAATATGATGACATGATGCAATACTTTAATAAACATGCAACAAACATTCTAAGGGGATGATTTTCATACTTGGGATGTTACAGGGCGGCCATGAACGAGGCAGACTCGTCCTGCCTCTGCGCGATGAGGGCCTGCTACTCGCCAGACGCCGTGTTGGCGTTGAGCTGCTCGTAAGCCTGCCGCTCGGCGTCCATGAGGGCGCGGGCATGCTCCTCCCTCCGGGCGGTCTCGATGGAAGCCTGAATGGCGGTAGCCTTGGCGGCGGCCCCCGCCTCCTCGAACCCCGATCGGACCTGGCGAAACTCCTCCTTGTTGCTCCATGTGGCGAACGAGTTGTACGCCACCACCTGGTCAGGCCATAACGGAGGACGCTGCTCCGGTTCCTGCGCTGCCTCCTACTGCGGTAGCTCCGGCTCCTCCTCCCCATCCGCCTCCTTGTTGTACCCCCAATCGAAGTGGTCGTCTCCACTCCCGCTGTTGTCTGACGGCGGGTCTAGCCCACGGCGCGCCGCCTGCTGTGTGAACGTCACCCACGAAGTATGGAGGCGGCGCGGCATGGTATCGCCGATAGAGGGGAAGCCGCATGGCGATGGGGGAGATTATGGCGAGGACTCGTCGATAGTGGCGGAGCCAGGACTCAAACTCTGTGTAGTCGATGCGACATTGTGTTGTCAAATACAATGATTTAAACATTTTTTTGCATGATCTATGCTTTGTACCATTGAGAAAAGTTGTGTAGTCGGTGCACGCGTCGGAGCACACATCCCGCCGGAGTAAATGGCGGCGACATGCAAACCGCAATGTCCCTGGCGCCGTTTGGGGAGCCGGGAAGGCTGCATACCGTGTTAATGCTAGGCGTGCGGCAAAGGAGAAGCACCATCCCGCCGCCTGGTGAAGGTCGCGTCCCGTCGTCGCCATTACGCCCGGCAGGCTAACCACCACCTGCACGACGCCATGTGTATGTCCAAGGCGTGTGAATACAAAGGCGTGTTGGCACATAACCACATGTTCGTCACCTTGGCTGCATACACATGGTAGTTGTGTTGGCACGCACCATTACTTGTAGTGAACTTGGCAAAGATTGGTACCACGTTTCGCAAGAAACACGTGCTGTATCGTTTTGTACGCATACACATATAAAACGGTATCCTCTTTTCTACACATATAGAGCCTTTGATATTTGCTGACTTGGTGGGGTGAGCTTTATGGTGAATTGGAGTCACTGATTGGTGGCCCCGCGGCGTTCCAGGCCCCACTTGCCAGTGACTAAATGTCACATCACTCTATGTGGACAAAGTCAGCCGACACGTTTCCACCATGCATGCGCACACGTCATAACGACCAGTTGAAACGGCACTCAGTATATAAAGCTCCGGTCGCATCGCCTCTCTCCCCCATCCATTCTCCCCCATTTCTAGCAAAAAACCCAACTCCGCCCCGGCAGCATCGTCTCCCAGCCCTCCTTCTCTCCCAACTGCCGAGCGCACAACCGTGAGGCGGTTCCGCAGAATGGAAGGTTCACAACAGGGGAACAACGGTGTCGTCCCTTCTGTTGTTGTCGCTGCAGGAGCCGCCCATGGCGGTTCCAGTTCGTCGCAGCCGGAGGATGTCGTCGCGGCCACTGAAGTCGCTGCCACAGGTTCGTCGGTAGGCCATGGCGCTTCGAGTGCACCGCCTGCTCCTGCCGCGGTGGAGGTGCCTGCTGTTTTCCCTCTCTTGGCAGATCTAGGTGATCCCTACGGGGATCGCTCGGCGTTCGACGAGGACATCGACGACCAGGACCCCGAGGTATCTATGTCCATGTCAGCTTAGTTTATTGTCAAAGATCTAGGGTTTATGCATGACTGCATGCAAATTCGTGCTTCTAGTGTTTGTAGTTGCACTTATACTTTGGGTTTTTTTTGTATATACAAGTTTGGGCTTCTGGTGTTTGCGGTTGCATCTGTACTTAGGGGTTCGAGGTTTTTTATATTCGGAATTAAAAGGTTTGTAGTTGGATCTATACCTAGGGGTTCGAGGGTTTTTTGTACACGCAAGTTCAAGATTCAAAGGTCTGTTTGCATTTGTACTTAGGGGTTCGCAGGTTTTTTGTATTCGGGATTCAGAGTTTTATAGTTGCATCTGTAGGGGTTCGCAGGTTTTTTTTGTGATTTAGGGATTACTGGGAAGCGTGCCCGTGCGTTGCAACGGGAGAAAAAAAATGCTCTATCCATACTATGTGTTGTATTTCAACAGGGTGTCACACCGGTCCACCACATATCAGTCTTCCCACCTTGCTTTATAGACTTTTTTTTAACTTAGTAGCAAATATAACCATACTAATTTTCGTTAGATATTTTCTAGGGCATGATCAATGTCACTTCCAAGACCATCTTTTTTTGTGACGGGATGCACCTATCTTTGAGAAACTACCATTGAGAATTAGGGTTGTGACCATTGTTATATTGTTGGAAACCATAATGGTTGGGTTTTCTTGGGGGGACTGTTATCCTCTGAATAAGTGATTTTTAGTCTTAATTAATGTTGGCTTATCCACATAAAAAAAGGCAAACTACATGCCTATGGCTAGAAACCCGGTTAGAACATTAAAGTAGTGGGACGTGACTATAATGGGCATTTTTTGGCAAGGCTTAAAAAATAATTTTACCATTTTAAACGCTATTTAAAAAATAAAATTTTCAGACCTCCAAAAAGTGAAGGCCAATTTGCAGCCCACCATGCTTAGCACAGATCCAGCACACCGATCGTTCGATCGTTTTTCCTCTCCTAAAGGGAAAGAAAAGTTACAATCGTTGTCTGCGTGCATGCAGATCTTCTTCCGTAATCCTATTTGCTCGAGTACACATAGGCATCGCTGTGATGCCCCGAGATCGGGCACTATTCAGATTTCAGCATTCCCGCCAAAATCCACATAATAACCGATTCCAGGTTGCCACTTGTGATAACATTACAATAGTTCACGAATATTCCACAATTACAACAGAAACAGATAGATACAAGATGACTCAGACGAGCCAGGGATACAACTGATACAATACAAAGATCCAAATAACAGCGGAAGAAACAACATAGCGTCCGACTACGGACAAGATCCAAATTGGACTAAGAGTCCTGAAGATAACCGAGAGCGTCCAATCCCTGCCCAGGCCAAGCCGGAGGGATTCCCAAGCTAACATCGTCAGACTTCAAACCTGTTGACTGCAATATTGAATATGCAGCCACGAAAAAGATTCGTGGGTCAGTACGGTTAAGTACTGGCAAGTGGATAAACCATACTCACAAGATACCGGCGTAACCAGTCATCACAAGATACAAATACCTTGGGATCAACGGAAAGGAAGGGGGTTATTGCAAATAAGCGACAGCGGGCTGCACTAACCAACTACAGGGAGATACTACAACTTCCGGCTAACGGAAAGAAGATAAGATCGAGTATTGTAACCAACTGAAAGATAACTTCAAACAAACCAATCCTGGATCTCGCCCCTTATCCGAAGAAGCACTCCGAGGATAACTCACACAGTTGGATTGATGATGGTTCAGATTATTGTGTCAATAAGCCTATTACTAGTCAAGTTGTTAATCATTGGGTGTAAGATTGTTAATCATTAGGTTTAAGTTGTCCTGAGTACTTGTTAGCCAGTACTTTCACCAAGTAATCCATAACCGCGGAAAACACGGCTTCTCGAGAAGATTATCCCTGCAGGGTTGCACCAATTTAGCCGTACACGCAAGAATAACCCGCCAGATGGGAGATCACCCCACTAAGCGAGGTACTCTACACAACTCAACTCTTCTTCGCATCAAGCCCAAAGAACCTTGGGCGCACGGCTAATCGAGCCCCGAAGAAAAGGGACCCTCATAGCACTCTAAGACCGTGTCCCCCTATATGCCGACTACGAAAGTTCCACCCGGGATCCAAGGGCTCGCAAGATCATGCATGCAGCAAATGGAAAACCCGAACTAAATGAGGCGATTTGGACGAGATGCGAATCGAGTCAAATTGAGGGGGGCGCCCATACTCGCTTCCCACATGCGGGTAGTGCGCTCATCATGGATCAGTAGACAAGACCCTTTTTCCTATTAGGGTCGACACTAGCAGGCCTCAAAACCACAAAGGGCCTCCTGCCGGTGCCTTAACATCAAATTATTATTTAGCAATAACATTAGTATGATTGATTGATTAAACATCGAGCCCCCAGAACATAATGAAATAGTCACAGGTAGTAACGGGTAACAGACTCGAGCAAAACAACCCTAAGCATGCTAGTAAGACACGGGCTCAAACAACGGGGTTATAGGAGGGGAGGTGAGGCAATATCAGTGTTAAGTGATTCATGTGATGGGTTCGTAACAGAAACATCTACTACTAAGGCTAGCAGAAATAGACAACGGAAAGAATCGGTAACAAGTGATGAAAGGCAGCCATTTGGCAGCAAGTGAGTATACTTGCCTGAGATCCCGCAAGGTAGCAGAACTTGTCGTTGCTCACATCATCTCAACGTCCTATCCGGGAAGAAGCAACGAACCTCGAACAAACACCGGATGCAACAATTACTACTACGGCAAAAAGATCCAGCATGATCAAGATAGGGATGCATGACAGGTTTAAAGATGCATCAAAGAAAACTAGTTGACAAGATAAACAGATTTAAATGGACCCATATGCAATTTGAGTTGCATATGAAAAGCCCATGAATTTTGGGTTAGATTATTTGTTTTCCAACTAATCAACAGGTGAAGGTGGATTATCATGATGCATGGATGAGGGAAACAACAAAATAACAACAATAGAACCAGTTGGAAGTAAGGTTTACCAATTTTAGAAATTTATTTATTAAGTTAGAAAATTTTGGTTCCTTAAGGGTGTCACATAAACAATTGTTGTTTTCATCAAGTTAAAGTGTTCAAAACAATTAGCAAAGTTTATATTTGAAAAGAACATCAAATTTTAGTTGTATTACATGTTTCAAATATTGAAATTGGAATTAGGATAATTTAATTATGAAATAAACAATATTAAACAAGTTTTAAATGAATTTAAAACAAGTTTGAATTTGATTGAATTTTTATTTGTTCAAAACATAAATTCAAACTCACATTTGAAAAGTTCACACTTTGATGGTTTGAAAACATATTTTGCATGTTCAAAGTTATTTTATTTTGAGCAAGTTATGATTTTATCAAATTTAAATGAATTAAACAAGTATTAAATTATTTAGGCAATTTAAATTATTCAAACCATGAAACAAAATTTATATTTGAAAAGGTTATTCAAAATGGTATGGAAAACATATTTTATTTTCCTTATTTGGAATTAGTATGAATTATTTATGAATTGTTGCAAATTACAATTGAATTATTTGAATTCAAATTTGAATTGCATTTTGAAAATTCAAAACAGAAAACAAATGGCATAGTTGGATAGACAATTTAATTTTTAACAATAAACATATTTAGAGTTTTTTATTTGGAGTCATATTTTAAAAGTTATTAACAGATTAAAACAGGGGACCAATCTGTCATTTTTAAGGGACCTTGATTAAATAGAAACGTACAGGAATTGTTTTGTTACCGCATGGTAACCTACCCGCAGCCACTGCACGTGGGCCAGGGGGGCCAGCATGGCGCTGTGTGGCGCTGGTGTGGCAGCAAGGGTCTATGACGGGTGGGGCCTGCTGCGCGCGATGGGAAATAAGAGAAAAAAGGGGTGCGGCCGCTGGGTTTCGAACCCGCGATGGCTCGCGTGTGCGCGCGGTTGCTCTGCCAGTTGGGCTGCGAACGAATCCTTGACAGGTATGCATAGCGAATGAGGTTAAGGTTTGTTTTCCGTCAGCTATTTTGCCTGACGAACCTGAAACTTCAAGCGACAGAAACGAAAACGACCGCCGGCGACTCGCTGCTGCTCGCCGTGGCTGTCCGCGCGGGCCGTGTGCGTGCTCGTGCGGGCCGTGCATGCGGTGCTGCGTGCGCATCGGTGTGCGTGCTGTGGAGAGGGAAGGAGGCGAGGGGGAGGGGCGGCTCACCGGGTTCAGGTCGAGGAGGCGCGGTCGCTGCCGAGGTTCAGTCACGGCGAGATTTTGCCGGCGATGGCGCGGCCAACACCGTCGCTCCCCGCAGCTGGCGACGAGGCGAGGAGCTTCAGGGGAACGCCCCGGTTCCATTCCTGGGAAGAGTAGCTCCTCTAGGTGGATGTGGCGATCGGCGGTGAGGGGAGGCGGTGGTGTTCACGGTGGCTATTTCAGTTACAGAAGGGAATCGTGGGGGGGAGAGAGGAGCGACGGCGGCGCTGGCTGGGAGAGAGGAGGCTAGGTTTAGCAGAGGGTGGAGGTGTAGGTTTTAAGGGGGAGGAGCAATGGTACGGCAGGCCATCGGAGTTGGGGGGATGATCGAGCGGTTCTGTTGCGGTCGTACCGTGATGACGACTGATGGGGAAGAAGACGACAACAGAGATGAGGGGTTGGGCTAGAAGAGAAAAAAAAGAAGTGGGCTTGGGGAGAAGAAAAGGGAAAGGGGGGATGGGCTGCCTCTCTCCTTGCTTTTATTTTTATTTTTTTCCTTCCAATTTTTTTTTGGGTAAATGATAAAAGGAAGATAGAGATAGAAATTAGGGTTTTTTGGGGGTTTGTTTTATGAGCTATTTTTATTAATTTTTAAAACAGAACATAGAAGCAAAAGCTAACATTATTGCACAAGTTTGAAAGCTTAATTGGAATTTAAGTTGTTAAGTGAATTTTTCCCATAGAGTTTGGGGTATTTATTTGATAAATAAATTTTATTGATTTTGCAACACAACAACAACAAGGTAGTTTAAAATTACTTTCAACAACTTTAATTATTAAGGTGATATTAAATTGTTAGGTGATTCTCAAATAGTGTTTGGGTTGGAGTTTTGGAAATAAACAAATTGTATTTAATAAGTTCAATCAATTATACAAACATTATTGAATTTAATTGGTTTGCAAAATTTTAATATTTAAACCCATATTGAAATATGATAAATAAGATTGATTTGATTTGAATGTTTGGAATTTGCCATTAGGGTTTTAAATAACAGGGAACATTTTATTAACAAGCAAGTTGATTAAAACAAATTCAACCAGTGAAAAAACAATTGAGTGGTTTAGTTTGAAATTTTGAAATTGGAAATTTTGAGCAGGGGGTGAAAGTTTAAATTGTTTTGAATTTTCAGTTGTGATGCAAACATGGTGCAATGCAATGTGATGCATATGATGCAAGCAAAAAAGAAAACAAACAACTCTCTATTAGGGTAACACCCCAGGTGTTACAGACGACACCACTAACAAGGGATTGCACCCTCGCAATCCACCTGCTAACCCGGGAGGGGAAAGAAATTCGACTATCGATTCTTCGTGCTTCCAGTTGATTTCCTCGACACCACTAACAAGGGATTCTTGCTCGGAGTGACGACGATGTTCTTCCACCAGGAATCTTCCGATGATCGAACCTATTAGGTAAAAGGCTCAGAAAACGTCCACCCACGTAGGATCCTAATACTTTGAAAGATAGACAAGGGGGGGGGGAACTCCAAAACAAATAAGATGGGAGGGTTAATAGAATAGGGATAAGGAGAAAACAAGAATCCTATTGAGATGTTTTTCCAAAATAGTTTAGCAGAAATAGTTTTGACACTCTAGGAACAACGACCGTTAGCTAGGTTAACCTACAGGCTTTGAGGACCCGTTGCTTCGATAACCATTCGTATCGAAACAATCTCGGGAATCGGAACCAAGGCTCTGATACCATTTGTGACGCCCCGAGATCGGGCACTATGCAGATTTCAGCATTCCCGCCAAAATCCACATAATAACCGATTCCAGGTTGCCACTTGTGATAACATTACAATAGTTCACGAATATTCCACAATTACAACAGAAACAGATAGATACAAGATGACTCAGACGAGCCAGGGATACAACTGATACAATACAAAGATCCAAATAACAGCGGAAGAAACAACATAGCGTCCGACTACGGACAAGATCCAAATTGGACTAAGAGTCCTGAAGATAACCGAGAGCGTCCAATCCCTGCCCAGGCCAAGCCGGAGGGATTCCCAAGCTAACATCGTCAGACTTCAAACCTGTTGACTGCAATATTGAATATGCAGCCACGAAAAAGATTCGTGGGTCAGTACGGTTAAGTACTGGCAAGTGGATAAACCATACTCACAAGATACCGGCGTAACCAGTCATCACAAGATACAAATACTTTGGGATCAACGGAAAGGAAGGGGGTTATTGCAAATAAGCGACAGCGGGCTGCACTAACCAACTACAGGGAGATACTACAACTTCCGGCTAACGGAAAGAAGATAAGATCGAGTATTGTAACCAACTGAAAGATAACTTCAAACAAACCCATCCTGGATCTCGCCCCTTATCCGAAGAAGCAATCCGAGGATAACTCACACAGTTGGATTGATGATGGTTCAGATTATTGTGTCAATAAGCCTATTACTAGTCAAGTTGTTAATCATTGGGTGTAAGATTGTTAATCATTAGGTTTAAGTTGTCCTGAGTACTTGTTAGCCAGTACTTTCACCAAGTAATCCATAACCGCGGAAAACACGGCTTCTCGAGAAGATTATCCCTGCAGGGTTGCACCAATTCAGCCGTACACGCAAGAATAACCCGCCAGATGGGAGATCACCCCACCAAGCGAGGTACTCTACACAACTCAACTCTTCTTCGCATCAAGCCCAAAGAACCTTGGGCGCACGGCTAATCGAGCCCCGAAGAAAAGGGACCCTCATAGCACTCTAAGACCGTGTCCCCCTATATGCCGACTACGAAAGTTCCACCCGGGATCCAAGGGCTCGCAAGATCATGCATGCAGCAAATGGAAAACCCGAACTAAATGAGGCGATTTGGACGAGATGCGAATCGAGTCAAATTGAGGGGGGCGCCCATACTCGCTTCCCACATGCGGGTAGTGCGCTCATCATGGATCAGTAGACAAGACCCTTTTTCCTATTAGGGTCGACACTAGCAGGCCTCAAAACCACAAAGGGCCTCCTGCCGGTGCCTTAACATCAAATTATTATTTAGCAATAACATTAGTATGATTGATTGATTAAACATCGAGCCCCCAGAACATAATGAAATAGTAACAGGAAGTAACGGGTAACAGACTCGAGCAAAACAACCCTAAGAATGCTAGTAAGACACGGGCTCAAACAACGGGGTTATAGGAGGGGAGGTGAGGCAATATCAGTGTTAAGGGATTCATGTGATGGGTTCGTAACAGAAACATCTACTACTAAGGCTAGCAGAAATAGACAACAGAAAGAATCGGTAACAAGTGATGAAAGGCAGCCATTTGGCAGCAAGTGAGTATACTTGCCTGAGATCCCGCAAGGTAGCAGAACTTGTCGTTGCTCACATCATCTCAACGTCCTATTCGGGAAGAAGCAACGAACCTCGAACAAACACCGGATGTCGTGGTGGTGTCACGGCAGATGCCATGGGATGGCTAAAGATGTGGGGACGATGGACGCTGGAGGTGTCCGGGGAGGGATCACGCGACGAGTAGCCGCGTGAGGTAAGATCCACACAACACAAACAACACGATATACCCAGGTTCAGGGCCCTCGTGAGGAGGTAAAACCCCTACTCCTGCCTTTCTCTATGTATTACGGTGTCTCTCCGAGTAGGTACAACTCAACTGATATCGCTACCGAGTAGCCCCTTGCCCCTCTCCGAGTAGAGCTAGGTCAAGAACTTAGGGTTTCTAGGGTTCTCTATGAGCCTGGAATGAGATCGTCTAAGAGCCTCTGTGAGTCTCTCTCGCGCAGGAGGCGGCTGGGCACCTTATATACATGGTGCCCTAGCCGGATACGTCCAAATCTGGACAAGTGTCGACATAGTGTCCACACTGTCCTTTCTCCGAGTACCCGCTGACAGCTTTGGTCGTTGGTCTTGGCTGCTTCTGTAAAGTCGTTGGGCAAAACTAGGGGACAGACTGGTATCACTGTACCTAGTCACAGAGTAGGTCCCCCTTATCCTGCCACCGACTGCTTCCATGCTGTCACTGTCAGACAGACCGTCCCCACGTGAACAGTAGTTCGAATGCTGCCAAGTACGGACCCAGGATACGCGGGATCCTGTGTCAGAACGGCTCCTTTGACTTCCTGCCCGAGTAGTTTCCCGCCAAATGTTCCCGCCAATTGTACTCGGGCCAAACCTTCTACTCGACATGGTAGAAACTGATTGATATCTCCTTCTGGCCATCTTGAGGTGAGACCGGGTAGCAGTCGACCGGGTAGCGAGTACCCGGTAGTCGGCTACTCGGCCAAACCTCTCTTCCGTACGCGGCCTTTACCACCTGTCTTTACCCTACTCGGGGGTAACCCCCCGACAGCAGTCCCCGAAGCTGGTTGAGTCTTGCGAACTTGTTCACTAGGCTCTGCCAGCTTAAAACCAGCCTTTGCATCTCAGCCATCGAACCTCAAGATGCCGAGTAGGTCCTCCGAGTAGCTATCCGGAAAGTATCTTGAGTCTCCTCTTTCCGAGTATCACTTGCTTTCTACTCTGTATCCGAGTAAAAAGACTTAGCGAAATTTTGCAAACTGAGCCTCTGCAGCGCAGAGCAACATCCAGCCCTTCACGCAGGCACTGCCTACGTGTCAAGCATCCACGACCTTGTCGTTTGGTTGCCCAGGACACGACGCCACGTGTCCAGTTTTCACGCCGTGGGCCCACCGGCCGTCATGTCCCATCACGCGCAATTACTGGCCACGATCTGAAGGTGGGATCAAATGCGGCCGTTACGCGCGCAGCCCGCGCTTGTGTGCGTTTCTATCCGGCCACAGGACCCACCACATGCCACAGCCGATCCCACTACCGTGGTGGTAACGGTAATCTCGCCGAGGAGGTATAAATACCCCCGCGGTAACTTTCTTTTCCCCTTCCCTGCTCATTTCCTCTTCTTCCTTCCGTTCTTCTCCGCCACCGAGCGCTCCGCCGCCGCGCTAGCCTCTGCGCCGCCGCGGACTCGCTCCGCCTCCAACCCCGTTTGATTTCCGATTCTTCCACCCGCAACCATGGCCAAGTCCTGCTGGGCCGGTTCCTCCATCACCCAAGCCAACCTCGCCTGGCTCGTGAACGAGAGAAGGGTTCCCCCCGGCGTGGAGTGCCGGGCACCCGACGACGAGGTCGTGCCCAAGCCCAGGGACGGAGAGCGCGTGGTGTTCATGTCCCACTTCGAGCGCGGGTTCGGGCTGCCAGCATCGGACTTCATGCGTAAGTTCCTGAATCACTTCGGGCTGCAGATGCACCATCTGCCGCCCAATGCAGTCGTTTTCCTCGCATACCACGCCGTGGTGTGCGAGGCTTTTCTCGGCATCAGGCCCACCGTGGAGACGTGGCTCCACTACTTCCATCTTCGCCAACAATCCGTCGGGAAGAAGGACAGCGCGGGCGTTCCTCGCGCCACCGACGTCGGCTGCGCCATGATGGTGCAGCGGAACGGGACGAACCACCCCCGCATCCAGGGGCTGGATTCCTGCCGAATGTGGCAGCAAACGTTCTTCTACGTGAGGAACGTTGCCGCCGCTGATGGAGCCCCCGTCGACGATCGGATCAACCTGCCCCCTTGGAGCAAGCGTGCTCCACTCGGGTCGAATTGGAAGGAGAAGCCCGTCAACGACGAGAACGCCACCGAGATAGAGACGCAACTCGCCTGGCTGAAGACGCATGGCCTCAGGAATGACGATCCAGTAGCGTGCTGGATCAAACGCCGGGTGCTCCCTCTGCAGGAGCGATGCCACCTCATGTGTTACATGGGAGGGCCTCGCGATTGCACCAGGACCACCACCGTCGAGATCGACGACGCTGACGTTCCCCGGCTTGCCAGGAACATCCTGAAGACCAGCCTCAACGAGAAGTGGCGGTACGGGTTCCTCCCGTTCAGCCGTAGGACTCCAATCTTACGGGTACGTCTCCCTTACTCTGTTTTCGTCTCTGCCTTCCGAGTAGATAGCTTCTCTTTTCGCCTCGACTAGCAATCGCTTCGTGCACCGAGTAGGACACTTAGCTAAATCGCCTTAGGCTTAGTGTGCTTTGTGCCTGCACGCCTCGTCGAGTAGGAAATTTAGAAAAAAGCCTAGGCTTAGTGTGCTTCGTGGGTGCACGCCTACCCGAGTAGAGTTCTTTTCTGGTACTCGGCTAACTTGTGATCCTTCTCTGCCTTTCAGACTCTTACTCGCCAGCTCACTGAAAGCAGCGAGGTCTTCGAGGACAACTGGTCCAAGGATCGCGAGGAGGATGATGTACCCCCCTCTGATGACGCGGAGCAGAGCAGCCCCGTTCCCGAGAAGCGCGACGTCCTTAACACTTGGGCGGACGACGGCTCTGACGGTAATAGCATCCTCATCTTGCTTGTTTCCGGGAAGCATCAACTCCTTGTATTGCTATTTCTGATTCACTTCTTCTTTCCTTTGAATTTCTCAGATGAGGCCGCTGCGGAGAAGGACGACGAGGATGAGGACGAGAACGAGGGCGATGCACCCCTTGTCGTCAAGCCTCTGTCGGTTGCCCCTCCCGAAACTCGCAAACGGACAGGCGGCGAAGCACGAGCGCCCCCTGCCAAGAAGAAGAAGAAGCCCGCCGAGGAGGGAGAGACCCCCGAGAAGAAGAAACCCACCAAGCTCACCACGAAGAGAAAGAGGAAACAGCTCTCTTCCACTACCGCGTAAGCTTCCTTCCCGGTCGTCTTTCTTCTCGCGCAGTACCACTTTCCCCATTTTCTTCCAATTCCTGATTCCCTTCTCCTCTTTCCGCAGAGCTCCCCTGGACGTGAACGCCGCTCGCGCATCCGGCCAAGCCAAGGAAACTCCAATTCCTCTGATCAACGTCGATGACGACGAGGAGGACAACACTGCCCACGCTGCTGCCGCCAAAGCACCGATCACTTCCGCTCAGGGAGCAGGATCAGAAGCGGCAGCTCAGGACGCTGCCGTCCACCCCGAAAGACCATCTTCTCCTCCGGCTAGCAATGCCGAGGAGGTCCGAGACCAGGATATGCAAGACACTGCCGCCCCCGAGCGGCCTGAAGTAGAACAAGAGCAAACCAGCACAGAGGCTGGTGCACGAGACAATCTTGCTGCCGAGCAGCAAGTAGGAGACAACACCGCTGCGGACGCCACCGTCACGGATGTTTATCCGTTGCCAGGCGGCGCTCCGAGTAGCGCCCAGCTAGAGACTGCACTGGGCGACGGGTCTGCAGCGCCACCAACTGCGCAAGACCCTACACCGCCGACGTCTTCCTTGTTGCCACAGAGTAAGGACACATCCAGCCCTCCTGGGCGAGTAACCAGGCAACGGGCCCTTGATGCTCTGAGGGATTACTGCTCCGAGAAGGGTCTATCCGAGAAGGAGACTGCCGATAAGGTGGCTGCCGAGGAGGCCAAGGCCAAGGAGGAAGCCGCCGAGAAGGCCAAAGCCGAGAAAGAAACTGCTGAGAGAGCCAAGAGGAAGGCCAGGGCTGAACAGAAGAAAGCCGAGAAGCGAGCTGCCGAGGAAGCAGTCGCCGAGAAGGCAAAGGCCAAGACTGAGGGGAAGAAACCCGAGGATCCCGAGAAGCAGAAGATCGAGAAGGAGCAGATGAAGAAAAGGGCCAGAGAGCAAGGCGCATCCGCAGGCGGAGCACTCGCGATCCGCGACTCCGGCCCGATTCCTGCTGCACTTTCTGCGGGCGCTCGCGCTGCTGGCCAGCCTTGCTACCCGGAATATATGATTGAGGTTAGCCACCAACATAGCATCGGCTTCCCTCCCCAAGATAAAGCTGTAGCTATTCAGAAGGGGAGGAAAGCAGTAGCCAGGAATACTCCTCCCTTCGATCCAGCCCAGAATAAACCCGTCAATATTGCTTCTCGGGGAGTCCAAGACAAGCCAATAACCTCCAAGGGTCTTGAGCAGGTACTGGACACTGTCGGCTACATCAGCGCCAAGTGGGACAGCGGGGTTCTCGGAGAGGATAAGTGGCATGGCTTGACCCTTGGCTCCGTCGACCACTACCGCGTGGAGTGGAACAAGATCGACCTGGGGCACCAGCCCATGTCCGTCTCCACCGACACCGCCACCCTCGCAGCCAAGATGTTCTTGCACCGCAAGAACGCCGAGGATATCGAACAGAGCTACGCAGTAAGTCTTTTTGCCTTTTCCGAGTTGAATTTTCTTCTCTTCTACTCGCCTTCCTTCTTTCTCACCATCACTCCCAGTCCCCGAGATTTGGGTCGAGTAGGTGGAGACTCTCCGAGTAGCCTCCTACTCGGGCCGAATCTTCTCTGCTTTGCCTAACTCATTTTCTTCTCGGTTTTCAGGATAGCGTTCTCAAGCGGACCAACTTGTACCGCATCCTTCTCTGGAACCACTCCATCGCCAGGAGACGCATCACCGCACTGGAGAAAGAGAAGGCAGATGCCGAGGCCGCAAGCAAAAACGCTAATGAGAGCAGCCAGCAGCTGGCTGAAGTGCAGGGTAGGCCTTCTAGCTACGCGGTTTCTGCGTTTTATTTTTACGCCCGCTCCTGCTTTCTTTGGCACTAACCTTTCCTTCTCTGCAGCTAACCTGAAGGCCCTAGTCGACGAGCACGAGAAGTGCCGTGCTTTTGTGGCAGACTCCGAGGCCACAATAAAGAGACTTGAAGGTGAGCTTGTTGTTTACTCGGTTCTGTCTCGAATTTGTTTCTTCTCTGCATATCTGCTGACCTTATCTTATCTTTTCGCAGAAGATTATAAGTCATTTGCTGAGGCGCACCAAGATTGCGTCCAGCCAGCAGCGGTGGAAAAGCAGCTGTCCGATCAGGCCATTACTCTGATTAAGGACCACACCAGCGAGATGGAGAAACTGCAGGTCCAGCTTCAGAACGCGCTCCAAGACGCCGTGAAGATTGGCGCCGAGAGGGACGCGGCCATCGCCGAGAAAGCCAAGGCCGAGACCACTTTCAAGGCCAAGGAGAGGGCCCTCGAGGCTGAGTGCGAGACTCTGAAGAAAACCAATGCTGATCTTTTCGCTCAGATGGACACCCTGCGCCAGGTTCAATCAAAGCAGATTAACAATGAGGAATCCTGGAGAGCCAAGCTGCAGCAGCTGCGCCGCCAACTGATCGGTAAGTTCTTTTCTTCATTGCATCTTTTCTTCTCGGTCCTATTCCTTCTCGGCTTCCTCTTTTCTTCCTCGGTCCTATTCCTTCTCGGATTCCTCTTTTCTTTCTCGGTTTTTGATCTTGCCACTTGCTATTTCAGAAATTTGGCCTCGTCTTGAGTCTACCTCTGCGCCCACGATAGCCAAGGCCCGAGCAGTTCGCCTCTCGCTGGGTGAGCCGATTGACACCAGGGCTGATATCGAGGACAGCTTGGTGGTGCTCAAAGGTTACTTCGAACAGCTGGCCGGCTGCGGGACTGATTTGATGCATGCGGGCATTGAGCTCCACCGGCTGTTCTGGCCCCATGATCCTGAGCCAAAAAGCATGCGGGCGCTCGCCCTCAAGCTGGAAGGCGTGAAGGCCGAGTTGAAGAAGTGGCGAGCCTCCGGAGCCCGTGCTGGTGCGGATGTGATGCTTCTCTGCATTGCGTCCTGGTATGAGAACCTGGACATGCAGCTCATCCGCGGGAAGCGCAATAACTCCAAGTGGGAGACTGATGCCGACAGCGTGGCCTTGCGCAAGCAGACTGCATATGATGTCGCAGAGTGCGCCGAGACGGAGGTCTACATCGATGGCGTCCCCGAACCCGACACCGAGTACGAGGACGACGAAGATGACGATGAGGAGGAACTTGGGGAGTACTTCGAATCTCCCAAGGGCAAAGCCGGGAAGGGCAAGGCCACCGTCGTCGCGAGTAGCGATGAAGACGAAGGGGCGCACATCGACAGCGAGCCACTCGACTTTGGCACCTCCTCAGGTGCTGCTCTCGACGACACGGTGCCTCCTCCTGGCCACGCTTCAGGCTCCTCCTCGGCTCCAGGACCCGTCTCGGTAGCCACGGCCACTTCCGAGCAGACGGCCACCCAGGAGGATGCCGAGATGGAGGAATCCGCCGCCGTGCAGACGGGGGCGGATGCCACTCAAGCCGGCACCGAAGAAGCAGCTACCGCCAGCGCCACTGAAGAAACTGCTGCCAAGGCCGCCGCCGAGGAAACATCAGCCAAGGCCAGCGCCGAGAACATCTCCTCTTCAACTTGAAGCAACCTGCAATCTTTTCTTTCACTTGAACATTTTATCAGATCCCCGGGATGCCGGGAGCAGATGTAACAGACTACCTTTATCTTGCTTGCTACTCAGTTTTTATGCCCACTCGGTTTACGTTGACATTAATCAATTTGCACGACAATGGCTTAATGCCGAGTTGTGTTTCCATGCGAGTCCCCGAGTAGCTTTTCTTATTCACCCTGTCTTTTCATCTCTGCTCTACCTGCGACTTGTCGCTTGTTTGGTATTCGAGTCACAAGAATCAAAGAACAAGACTGCAAATACTTAGCCGCTAGAAAACAATCATGATAACGCAGCCCACCACCTAGCCGAGAAGACGAGAACATGGAACAAAAAGCAATCGGCAATCTACTCGGTTCCTGCACTTTTTTCTTCCTTAGCGATTTTCGTGTGCTCATTGACCTTTTGCTTGTTCTCTTGCTTGCCATGAAGCCGGGTTTCGGACAGCAGCAAAGTCGAAGAGTTGGCATATAGGTTTAAACACAGTACTCAATGCACCTTTGAGTTCTGAAGTGAAGCAACCGAATAGACAAAGGAACAAGCCGAGTAAAAAACACTTAGAGCAATTTCGGACGAGGGCAGTCCCCGGGAACAATTTTAGATTGCAGAATAGAATTTCAACTCGGATGAAAGGGTACATACACATCTTTGCTTACGAATGAAAACGACGAAGTAGAGCTACATTCCAGGGACGCTTGGTTTCCTCTCCAGCTTTATCTGCCCTGTTCGCCTGCGATGGGCGCACATCTACAAGATAGTACGCGTCATTGTGCAGCGCTTTGCTGACAATGAAAGGCCCTTCCCATGGAGGAGACAACTTGTGCATCCCGGCTGTGCGCTGCACAAGCCTAAGGACCATGTCTCCTTCTCGGAAAACCCTTGGGTTCACCTTTCGGCTATGATAACGCCGCAGGTTTTGCTGGTAGATAGCCGAACGTGACAGAGTCAGCTCTCTTGCTTCTTCAAGCAGGTCAACGTCGTCTTCTCGAGCTTCTCTCGCCTCCACCTCAGTGTAGAGGGCTACTCGGGGGGAGTCATGCTCTAAGTCTATTGGCAACACAGCCTCAGCCCCGTATACCAAGAAGAATGGCGTGTAGCCGGTTGACCGGTTAGGGGTAGTCCTTAGACTCCACAACACCGCTGGCAACTCTTCTAGCCAACACCCGGGTGTTTTCAGCAATGGCTCAATCAGCCTTGGCTTGATGCCTGCCAGTACCATCCCATTTGCTCTCTCAACTTGCCCATTGGAGGCAGGGTGCGCGACTGACGCAACGTCTAGTCGGATATGCTTATCTCTGCAGAATCGCACCATTGCCCCCTCTGCAAAATTGGTGCCATTGTCGGTGATGATACTGTGCGGGTAGCCATATCTCATGATCACATCTTTCACAAACTTCACAGCTGTGACTCCATCGCACTTCCGAATAGGCTTCACCTCGATCCACTTGGTGAACTTGTCCACCATGACCAAGATATGTGTCATATTGCCCTTGGCCGGCTTGAAAGGGCCAACCATATCCAGGCACCAAACAGCAAAAGGCCATGTGATAGGAATTGTTTTCAACTCGGATGCTGGCATGTGAATCTTACTTGCGAACATATGGCAGCCGGCGCACTTCCTCACAATGTCCTCAGCTTGCTGCAATGCAGTGAGCCAGTAGAAGCCATGCCGAAAAGCTTTCTTGACTAAAGCCCGAGAAGAGGCGTGATGCCCACATTCCCCTTGATGTATCTCCACCAGGATTTCTTCTCCTTCCTCTGGGCTCACACAGCGTTGCAGCACACCAGTGGCACTTCTCTTGTGCAGCACATCTCGGACTAAGGCGTAGCCCTTGGATCTTCTCTGAATCTGCCTCGCGGTCACCTCATCTTCAGGTAAAGTACCGTCCCTTAGAAAGGATAATATGGGCATTGCCCAACTCGGTGTCTCCCGCACGGGAAACACTGGTTCGTCCATTTCCATTGGGACAGGCTCTGGTGGTTGCACAGGAGGAGTAGGAGCGCTTCTCTGCAGTCCAGATCGATTGGCGAGAACTTCTTCAATGAATGCAACAGCTTCTGGGTTGAGGGCGGCAGTCCCTGAGTAAGGAATGGCAGTCCCCGGGTAAGGAATGGCAGTCCCCGGGTAGGGAGTGGCAGTCCCCGGGTACGGAGTGGCAGTCCCCGAGTAGGGAATGGCAGTCCCCGAGTAGGGAACGGCAGTCCCCGAGTAGAGGACGGCAGTCCCCGGGTTCCTTGCAGCACTCTCCCAGTCAATCTCCATTGGGTCTGATTCTTCACTTGGCAGAGAGGGAACAAAGATAGATTCCGAGTTGGGGGAAGGCTTGATGGATGGCTTCCTCAAATGCTCCAAGGCAATCCCTGCCGGGATGGACTGCCGAGAAGATCCCAACTTGGACAGCTCATCTGCTGCTTCGTTTTCTGCTCGGTGAATGTGCTGGAACTCACAGCCTTCGAAAAACCCAGTCATTGACTGCACCAGGAAACGATACGACGCCATGTTGGCATCCAAGGCATCCCAGGTACCTGAGACTTGCTGCACCACCAGATCTGAGTCGCCATAGCATATAATGCGCTGCACACCAACCTCCTTTGCTACCCGCAAACCATGCACAACTGCCTCGTACTCGGCTACATTGTTGGATGCCTTGAAATGGATCTGCAACACATACTTGAGCTGATCCCGCTTGGGCGATGTAAGCACAACGCCAGCACCGAGGCCTTCTTTCACCTTTGAGCCATCAAAGTGCATCTTCCAATAGTTTGAGACTGGAGCAGGAGGTTCATACTGCATCTCGGCCCAGTCCACGAGAAATTCCGCCAGTACCTGAGACTTGATTGCTTCTCTTCTCGTATACGCGGGAGCGTACGCGGCTAGCTCAATCGCCCACTTGGCTACTCTGCCACTCGCCTCCTTGTTACCCATGATGTCCGAGATGGGAGCTGAGCTCACGACAGTGATGGGATGCTCCTGGAAGTAATGTTTCAGCTTCCTGGCGCCCAGGTACACACCATATGTCATCTTCTGGTAATGTGGATAGTTTTGCTTGGAACTGGACAGCACTTCACTGAGATAGTAGACTGGGCGCTGCACACTCTTGCCTTCTTCTTCTCGCTCCACCACTATCACCACGCTGACTACTCGGTTAGTCGCGGCAATGTACAGCAGCATAGGCTCCTTGGGTAGCGGACTAGCCAAGACGGGAGCACTAGCCAGCATTGCTTTCAGCTCATTGAATGCCACATCCGCCTGCGGAGTCCAGATAAACTTGTCGCTTTTCTTCATCAGCTGGTACAGAGGTAGAGCCTTCTCGCCCATTCGGCCCAGGAAACGGCTCAGAGATGCCAAACAACCAGTGAACTTCTGCACATCTTTCAATGATCTCGGCAAAGACATGCTTTCAATAGCTTTTATCTTAGACGGATTGGCTTCAATGCCCCGACTAGAAACCAGGAAACCGAGTAGCTTTCCAGCTGGTACACCGAAGGTACACTTACTCGGATTCAGTTTCATTTTGTACCTGCGTAGGTTAGCAAAGGTTTCCTCCAAGTCGGCAAGCAGAGTATGTGTTTTATTCGTTTTGATGACAATGTCATCTACGTACACCTGCACATTCTTGCCGAGTTGGTCATGCAAGCATTTCTGCATGCATCTCTGATAGGTTGCACCCGCATTCCTCAGGCCAAAACACATGACACGATAGCAATAAGCCCCGTACGGGGTAATGAAAGCAGTCTTTATTTGATCAGCAGGATTGAGTGCAATCTGGTGGAAACCAGAGTAGGCATCTATGAAAGACAACAGCTCACAGCCGGCAGTGGAATCGATCACCTGATCGATGCGAGGTAGCGGGAAAGGATCCTTGGGGCATGCCTTGTTCAAGTCGGTGTGTCGACGCACATGCGCCATGCGGTGGCAGCCTTGGGATCTTCCTTTTCTTCTCGACCATGACCGGGTTGGCCAACCAGTCCGGGTGCAGCACCTCCATGATGAAGTTACTGATCAGCAGCTTGGTGATTTGATCACCGATGGCCTTCCTTCTCTCATCCCCGAAACGGCGTAAGGCCTGCTTCACGGGCTTGGCGTCAGGACGCACATGCAAAGAGTGCTCAACCAACTCCCTCGGGACCCCTGGTAGATCTTCATTGGTCCAGGCGAACACGTCCCGATTCTCACGGAGGAAGTGGATGAGCGCGCTTTCCTATTTCTCGGCCAACCCAGCACCAATGATGGCCACACGCTCCGGGAACTCGGGGTCAACCTGGACAGTCTTGGTCTCCTTGGCCGCTTGGAAAGCAGTACCATGCTGAGTACTCGGCACGCCTTGCGCGCCAGCTTGTGCGGACTGAGCCATGGCCACCACCTCGTACATCTTCTTCTTCTCGGCAGCAATCACCATCGATTCCGCCAGCTGAGAGCTAGCAGAGGCACACTCCATGGACTTCTTGTAATCTCCCGAGATGGTGATGATGCCATTGGGCCCGGGAATCTTCATCTTCAGGTAAGCCACATGAGTGGAGGCCATGAACTTGCTCAGAGCAGGCCTGCCGAGTAGAGCATGGTAGGGGCTCTGATGATCCACCACTTCAAACTGCAGGCGCTCAGTGCGGCAGTTCTCCCGAGTACCGAATAGCACATCAATCCACACTCGGCCAATCGGGTTGCATGAGATCCCGGGCACAATGCCATGGAAAGTGGTCTTGCTAGGCAGCATCATGTTCTCGGCCAGGCCAAGCTTCTCAAGTGTGTCCTTGTACACAATGTTGATGCTGCTGCCGTTGTCGATCAGCACCTTGCTGAACCTCACGTTCTTCTCGGGGCCCAGGAAAGTGGGATCTAGCACCAAGGCATAGGTACCCGGATTGGGCATCACCTTGGGGTGATCTGCCCGAGTCCACCTGATCTCCTGGTCGCACCAGTACATGTAGTGAGGGACAGCCGGAATTACTGCATTGACCTCCATGGCCCGCCTGTGCTGTGACTGCTTGTCGACTGCCTCGGAAGTGAAGATCATATAGCTCTCATGGTGCTCTTGGTACTGGTTAGGGCCATTGCCCCCATTGTTGCCATTGTTACCATTGTTGTTGCCCTGATAGTTGTTGTTGCCTCTGTTGTTGTTGTTGCGGTTGTAATTGTTGTTGTTGTTGTTGCGGTACCTCTCGTTGTTGAAGTTCTGGTTGGCTCCTAAAGCCACCTGGTTGACATTTTCTCTTCTCGGGTACACTGGCGGCCGAGCTGCAGGAGCGCGAGTAGGCTGAACAGTGGCATTCGCGGCTGGCAGAGGAGGTGGAGGAGGCAAGCCATCACTCTTGATCACGTCCCACCATTCGCATTGCCGAGTAGTGTGGTTTGCAGGCCTTGAGGGGTGATGAGTGTGGAAGCTGCATGGGCCATCCTTCATGTCATCGAAGACAAACTTCTTCGGCTGCTCGGAGTTCCCGCTACTCGGCTGCGCAGTGCGGAACGGTTTCTTGCTGCCTTGGCCCTGGTTCTGGTTCTGCCCGTAGGCTCCAGCAGGTTTTTGCCTTTGGCCACCACCGCCTCCGACATTCACTGCATTCACCTCTTCGGGATCATACCGAGTATCTACTCGGCGCTTGTTGCGGAACTCGTTGCGCTTGCTGCTGCTGAAGTTTCTTCTCGGCTCAGAGGAATCCATCAGTGGCTGAGTAGGATCGCCGAGTGCGTACTGATCCGCGATCTTGATAGTCTCGGCCAGGGTGTTGGGCATCTCCCTCTGCAATCTCTGCCACAGCATGCTGCCATGTCGGCAACCCTGCGCAAACCAAGTGATGGCCTGCGCTTCATTCACACCCTCACAGGTGTTCCTCAAGGTGCTCCACCGAGTAAGGTACTCGCGGTCCGTCTCGTCTTCTCGCTGCCGGCAAGCCGACAACTGCTGTGGCCTATTCGGCCTCTTGTATGTGCTGGTGAAGTTGCTGATGAAGGCATCCGAGAAGTCCAGCCAGCAGTTAATGCTGTTCTTGGGCAAGTTGTTGAGCCAAGTGCGAGCTGGACCCTCTAGCATCTGCGGCACATAGCGTACCGCCCATCTCCTGTTGCCATTCGCGATATGGACCGCGGTGACGTAGTCGTTGAGCCAATCTTCAGGCTTGGTGCTACCATTGTAGCTCTTGGTGCCTCTCGCGAGCTGAAAGCCCTTCACGGACGGCTCGTTCATGATGCGCGGGCCAAAGCACTCGGGGCCAGGAGGACCCGTGTTCTCAAGCCGCGCCGACAAGCTGATGCGGTCCAGCTGGTGCCTTGCATCTCCAGGCGCCAACACGCGCTCACCCACACGGTCATGGATGTCATAACCAGCCATCTCCATAGCCGAGTAACCATCATCATACCTATCCACCTGCATAGCAGCAGGCTGCTCCACCGGGTTGACGACTGGTGCCGCTGGGCGTGGCTGCTGCCTCTGCCGAGTAGGCGGAGCTGCGGGTTGCCGAGAAGTACCCGGACGTGCGGCTTCTCGGACACGGCTTTGAGCTTGGTGGGCTTGAGAGCCTGCTCTAGCAGCGTTGTGTTCCTGCCCGGGCTGCTGCGGCACAGCGACCTGTTTCGCGGCAGCAGCCGGGTCATACACCTGCATTTGCCTGTCTCTACCCGTACGCCCGCTGCGGCTCTTCTCGCGGCTAGGATGCGGAGATGAGGCTTGATCGTTAGATCTAGCCGCGTGCGAATGAACCACTTGCGAAGCTCCAGCTCCCGGGTTGGCCTTCCGGAACTCTTCGTTCTGCCTGGCGGCCTCCAGCACCAGCTCGCCTAGCCTCTCCTGCTGCCTGCGACGCGCCTCTCCCTCTAGGCGCGGCAACTCGGCAGCCACAGCCTCCGCAGCTCGCAGCGTCTTGGCGGGTGTGCTATACCTTGGCCTTGTGAAGGTGTTCGCGGTGGCGGACTGCGCGGGCTCCTCCGCAACAGTCGCCATCTCGGCGCCTAGGTTGCGCCGCGTTGCGCCTACCCTGCTGGGCCTCCTGGCCACCGGCGTGAAGCCGTGAGCCTTGTTGTACTCGAGCTGGTCCAGGCTCAGCTCCAACCTGATCTTCTCCAACTCCGCCTGCTCGGCGAGCAGCTCCTGGCGTTGCCGCTCGAGCTGCTCCCTCTCGGCTAGGAGCTCGAGGTCGGTGGGAGTGGGCATCCCGGTTCGCGCAGCTGACGCGGGGATGACCGTAGACGTGGAAGGCGGCAGGTTGCACTCCTTCTCGTAGGGCCGGCGTGTCCTGCCACCCGCGGGCGGGTCGTCGACCTCCTCGACGACGGCCGCAGCGCCAGTAGCAGCTGCGCCAACGTTTGCCGCCACGCCCGTCACCATCACCTCAGCGCAGCACGCGGAGCTGCATGCAGGCCTTCCGCGAGCAGCAACAACCGCGGGAGGATCCTCCGCGTCTTGCACCAGCTCGGGGTAGGCGTCGTTGGCGACGGTGGCGACGTAGACGAGATGCGAGCCGAAGGAGATCACCGAGCCGCCCTCCGGCATGGCCTTGCCGCCGAAACAGCCGGCGTTGTCGGTGACGAAGTCGAAGGAGCCGAATCTGTGGACAAGGCCACAAACTACGCGCTCCGCTGAAGAAGATCCCGTCCGAACAAAAACCCCAGCCAGCGCCGCTGGATGCCCCACGGTGGGCGCCAACTGTCGTGGTGGTGTCACGGCAGATGCCATGGGATGGCTAAAGATGTGGGGACGATGGACGCTGGAGGTGTCCGGGGAGGGATCACGCGACGAGTAGCCGCGTGAGGTAAGATCCACACAACACAAACAACACGATATACCCAGGTTCAGGGCCCTCGTGAGGAGGTAAAACCCCTACTCCTGCCTTTCTCTATGTATTACGGTGTCTCTCCGAGTAGGTACAACTCAACTGATATCGCTACCGAGTAGCCCCTTGCCCCTCTCCGAGTAGAGCTAGGTCAAGAACTTAGGGTTTCTAGGGTTCTCTATGAGCCTGGAATGAGATCGTCTAAGAGCCTCTGTGAGTCTCTCTCGCGCAGGAGGCGGCTGGGCACCTTATATACATGGTGCCCTAGCCGGATACGTCCAAATCTGGACAAGTGTCGACATAGTGTCCACACTGTCCTTTCTCCGAGTACCCGCTGACAGCTTTGGTCGTTGGTCTTGGCTGCTTCTGTAAAGTCGTTGGGCAAAACTAGGGGACAGACTGGTATCACTGTACCTAGTCACAGAGTAGGTCCCCCTTATCCTGCCACCGACTGCTTCCATGCTGTCACTGTCAGACAGACCGTCCCCACGTGAACAGTAGTTCGAATGCTGCCAAGTACGGACCCAGGATACGCGGGATCCTGTGTCAGAACGGCTCCTTTGACTTCCTGCCCGAGTAGTTTCCCGCCAAATGTTCCCGCCAATTGTACTCGGGCCAAACCTTCTACTCGACATGGTAGAAACTGATTGATATCTCCTTCTGGCCATCTTGAGGTGAGACCGGGTAGCAGTCGACCGGGTAGCGAGTACCCGGTAGTCGGCTACTCGGCCAAACCTCTCTTCCGTACGCGGCCTTTACCACCTGTCTTTACCCTACTCGGGGGTAACCCCCCGACACCGGATGCTACAATTACTACTACGGCAAAAAGATCCAGCATGATCAAGATAGGGATGCATGACAGGTTTAAAGATGCATCAAAGAAAACTAGTTGACAAGATAAACAGATTTAAATGGACCCATATGCAATTTGAGTTGCATATGAAAAGCCCATGAATTTTGGGTTAGATTATTTGTTTTCCAACTAATCAACAGGTGAAGGTGGATTATCATGATGCATGGATGAGGGAAACAACAAAATAACAACAATAGAACCAGTTGGAAGTAAGGTTTACCAATTTTAGAAATTTATTTATTAAGTTAGAAAATTTTGGTTCCTTAAGGGTGTCACATAAACAATTGTTGTTTTCATCAATTTAAAGTGTTCAAAACAATTAGCAAAGTTTATATTTGAAAAGAACATCAAATTTTAGTTGGATTACATGTTTCAAATATTGAAATTGGAATTAGGATAATTTAATTATGAAATAAACAATATTAAACAAGTTTTAAATGAATTTAAAACAAGTTTGAATTTAATTGAATTTTGATTTGTTCAAAACATAAATTCAAACTCACATTTGAAAAGTTCACACTTGGATGGTTTGAAAACATATTTTGCATGTTCAAAGTTATTTTATTTTGAGCAAGTTATGATTTTATCAAATTTAAATGAATTAAACAAGTATTAAATTATTTAGGCAATTTAAATTATTCAAACCATGAAACAAAATTTATATTTGAAAAGGTTATTCAAAATGGTATGGAAAACATATTTTATTTGCCTTATTTGGAATTAGTATGAATTATTTATGAATTGTTGCAAATTACAATTGAATTATTTGAATTCAAATTTGAATTGCATTTTGAAAATTCAAAACAGAAAACAAATGGCATAGTTGGATAGACAATTTAATTTTTAACAATAAACATATTTAGAGTTTTTTATTTGGAGTCATATTTTAAAAGTTATTAACAGATTAAAACAGGGGACCAATCTGTCATTTTTAAGGGACCTTGATTAAATAGAAACGTACAGGAATTGTTTTGTTACCGCGTGGTAACCTACCCGCAGCCACTGCACGTGGGCCAGGGGGGCCAGCGTGGCGCTGTGTGGCGCTGGTGTGGCAGCAAGGGTCTATGACGGGTGGGGCCTGCTGCGCGCGATGGGAAATAAGAGAAAAAAGGGGTGCGGCCGCTGGGTTTCGAACCCGCGATCGCTCGCGTGTGCGCGCGGTTGCTCTGCCAGTTGGGCTGCGAACGAATCCTTGACAGGTATGCATAGCGAATGAGGTTAAGGTTTGTTTTCCGTCAGCTATTTTGCCTGACGAACCTGAAACTTCAAGCGACAGAAACAAAAACGACCGCCGGCGACTCGCTGCTGCTCGCTGTGGCTGTCCGCGCGGGCCGTGTGCGTGCTCGTGCGGGCCGTGCATGCGGTGCTGCGTGCGCATCGGTGTGCGTGCTGTGGAGAGGGAAGGAGGCGAGGGGGAGGGGCGGCTCACCGGGTTCAGGTCGAGGAGGCGCGGTCGCTGCCGAGGTTCAGTCACGGCGAGAGTTTGCCGGCGATGGCGCGGCCAACACCGTCGCTCCCCGCAGCTGGCGACAAGGCGAGGAGCTTTAGGGGAACGCCCCGGTTCCATTCCCGGGGAGAGTAGCTCCTCGAGGTGGATGTGGCGATCGGCGGTGAGGGGAGGCGGTGGTGTTCACGGTGGCTATTTCAGTTACAGAAGGGAATCGTGGGAGGGGAGAGAGGAGCGACGGCGGCGCTGGCTGGGAGAGAGGAGGCTAGGTTTAGCAGAGGGTGGAGGTGTAGGTTTTAAGGGGGAGGAGCAATGGTACGGCAGGCCATCGGAGTTGGGGGGGGATGATCGAGCGGTTCTGTTGCGGTCGTACCGTGATGACGACTGATGGGGAAGAAGACGACAACAGAGATGAGGGGTTGGGCTAGAAGAGAAAAAAAAAGTGGGCTTGGGGAGAAGAAAAGGGAAAGGGGGGATGGGCTGCCTCTCTCCTTGCTTTTATTTTTATTTTTTCCTTCCAATTTTTTTTGGGTAAATGATAAAAGGAAGAGAGAGATAGAAATTAGGGTTTTTTGGGGGTTCGTTTTATGAGCTATTTTTATTAATTTTTAAAACAGAACATAGAAGCAAAAGCTAACATTATTGCACAAGTTTGAAAGCTTAATTGGAATTTAAGTTGTTAAGTGAATTTTTCCCATAGAGTTTGGGGTATTTATTTGATAAATAAATTTTATTGATTTTGCAACACAACAACAACAAGGTAGTTTAAAATTACTTTCAACAACTTTAATTATTAAGGTGATATTAAATTGTTAGGTGATTCTCAAATAGTGTTTGGGTTGGAGTTTTGGAAATAAACAAATTGTATTTAATAAGTTCAATCAATTATACAAACATTATTGAATTTAATTGGTTTGCAAAATTTTAATATTTAAACCCATATTGAAATATGATAAATAAGATTGATTTGATTTGAATGTTTGGAATTTGCCATTAGCGTTTTAAATAACAGGGAACATTTTATTAACAAGCAAGTTGATTAAAACAAATTCAACCAGTGAAAAAACAATTGAGTGGTTTAGTTTGAAATTTTGAAATTGGAAATTTTGAGCAGGGGGTGAAAGTTTAAATTGTTTTGAATTTTCAGTTGTGATGCAAACATGGTGCAATGCAATGTGATGCATATGATGCAAGCAAAAAAGAAAACAAACAACTCTCTATTAGGGTAATACCCCAGGTGTTACAATCGCCCATTGCGACAGACAATAGCCATGGCAAGGGAGGGTCACGTACATCCGTGGCGCCCAGCACAGGTGACCACCAGCCCCACCACCACCAGCGGGCAGCGGCCCATAGGAAGAACGGGGAGGGCTGGACGCTGAGGATTCCAGGGGCGCCGCTCAGGGCAGTCCGCCGCTGTTGGGGCTCGTATCATGTCCGGTTCGGGAGGAGGGTTGCCGGCAAAGCGGAGGCGGCAATGTGCTTTGATTTATACTCATGTTAACAACATGTTACTCAGGTGATCAGGTCTCGTCCGCGGAGCTGGTACTTCCTCCAGGCTAGGACGACGACGTGCTCCATGTCCGCAACCAAGAGCATATACAGCTCGTCTTCCCCATCCCTCGGTGCATAGCGGCCGGCGACTCGGGCCCGGATCCGCCATGTCGCATGCGCAACTGCTAGCGCTTCCGACGGGCAGGCGGAGCACATTCATTATCCTCCCTTGGCCATGTAGCATGCTCAGCTGCTAGATGTACTCGGAGCGCAGCAGGGAGGATAGGTTGTTGGTGCCAGATCTCCGTAGCGCCACCTCTCTAACAGACGTCAGAGAGGGAACAACTACAATGCTGGGCTGATAGCTAGGTAAAGGGGCAGCGACGGCCCATCAATTTCATTCTGTTAAGTACCTAATGGAAGGGAGACACTGAGGAGAACTCCAATTGCACCTCGCACATGTAGAACCAGGTCTTCACGTGCACCGAGGCCGGTGACCGTCGACATTGGCATATCTGACGTCCTGACGCCCCCATGGGTTTCGCTTCTTCTGTTGATCCACGGTCGTGGGTTGGAGCAGGTATTGGGTGGTTTTCGACCCGGCGATCTAGTCTCCTTGATCTCACCGGTGTTGGGTAGTTTTCGACCTGGCGAACCAGGGGGTGCGAGCTAGGGGACGCGCGCCGGTACGAGAGCGTATACCTGCTCGACCTGGAGTTGTATTTGACTACCTGCCAATCTACCTTGACCTAGAGTTGTAACCGACATGGAGACGTGTTGGAATTTATGGGCTGCAGTGTGGCCCAACTAAGCCCAATAAATCATGAAATTGTCATGGCCCATTCATGAATAATACAAGTGGGGAGTGGGACTAAAGTTTAGTCCTATACTGCTAGTTTGGAGAGAGTGGAACCACCTTATAAGGTGAGCCATTCTAGCTCATGTATGACTTGGCAAGGCAAGAGGAGAGGTGTGCCACACGCGCGCTCCTCCTCCGCCGCCCACCTCGCCACGACACGCCGCGCCGCGGGTTGCGGGAATGAGCCGAGCCGAGAGCGTTTGTTTTCTCGCTTGGGAAAACTTAATGAGTCAATAACTTGGTAATTAACAGACGCGTTAATTCCTAAACCGTTTCCGTTTCCCTTCTGGATCGTGGAACCAAACCGACTCAGACGTGGAGTTACGCCCACGTCTCTCCCAGCCCGCATATAAATACGCGCATACGGTAAACCCTAACTGCCACTTCAACATATGGTTTCGCACCGTTCCAAAGCACTTTGCCGCCAATCAAGCCTTCTCCATCCCTTCTTCCGGCGTGCACCGCGAGGAGGGACAGCAGGCCTCCGGAACCCCGCCTCTTGTGATCCTGTACGGGAGAGGGGCAATTAGGTTTTTGGGGAGCGCACTCGCGTGACTGCTGACGGTGACTACTTCCCCAACGACGACTTCTTCCCTGACCTCGGCAACCTCTTCATCGACGACATGTGCGAAAACATGGACAACAACAACGGCGGTGCCGCTACCGCTGCATCGTACGTATCTCTATTCCATCTGTATGAGATGCTACTGGAATTCATATGTCTAGTTATTGCCGTAGATCGGATATGTTCTTCCATTGTGCTAGATATTTGCATGCTTAGTATAATTGCTACTGTCATGATTTACATAATGTTATTTCGGATTAAATCATGTGCTAAATTGCTTATATATTCAACAAGACGTATGTACCAAGCAAACAGGCAACGAGAGAAACCTGGAGAACCGACGGACGGCAAGAAACTTGAACAGACAAAAATTGAGGGAATGAACCTTTAATGACGGACGGACCGACCAAGTAACCAACCAAGGAAGGCTTAACGATTTTATTATTACGTAAAGATTAGGTATAGATATAGCAAATTTGCCCGTGTGTCGCTGCGGATACGCGAGAATTTGAAAAATTGCCACTTCTCTGTATGGTGACGAGTCATTCGTGGGACGCCGTTGGCGGTGGCGCGATTCTTGTGAGCCGCTGGGTACTCTACTGGCTCTCCTCCCTCCAATATTTTGTGTATAGGCTAAATATTCGGTACAACTATAGCTGGCGGACGTCTGTGCCACGTAAACTCAATTAGAAGCTGGATAGCTTATAAATTCAGGGTGCAGCTGGACGCGCCGCTGGACATCCGCGTCCGTTCGCTCCGTTCCGCTAATCCTAATTACATGTTTAGGGTCTCTTTGGATCACAGGGTTAAAAAACACAGGAATATGAAAAACACAGGAACCTCACAGGTTTGTATGCGTAAAACAGAGGAACCCAAAACAGAGAAAAACTGCAGGATTAGTCGTTTGGATGAAATGCAGGAAAAACACAGGAAAAGTGCCTCGAAACTACGCACTTGAGTCTAAAAAAGAGGTTAGAGTGGATGTTCAAAATCCTATGGAATTGAGGCATAGTGTAACACCTGGGGTGTTACCCTAGGCTAGAAAGTTGTTTGTTTTCTTTTGTTTTGCATCACATGCATCATATGCATTGCATCCTGTTTTTCCAAAAACAACTCAAAATCCAAGCCAAATTAAACTTTCAAATATTGTCCCAATTTTCCAATTAAAAGTTGCAAACTAAATACCTCAAATTGTTTTTCAATAGTTTGAAGTTGTTATAATCAAATTGCTTGTTAATAAAATTTTCCCTTTTGTTAAAAACCCTAATGGTAAATTCAAATAACAAAATTCAAATCAAATCAATCCTACTTGGCAATATTTCAAATGGGAGTTTAAAAATTAAAATCTTGCAAACAAATTAAATTCAATAATGTTTGCATAATTGCTTGAACTTATTAAATAAAATTTGTTTATTTCCAAAATTCCAAACCAAACCCTATTTGAAAGTCACCTAACAATTTAATATCAAATTAATAATTCAAATTGTTGAAAATAATTTTAAACCACCTTGTTATTGCTGTTTTGCAAATAATAAACAATGTTCATCAAATAAAATAAAAACCCCAAGCTATTATTTCTCTCTTTCCTTTTCTTTTCTTACAAGCAAAAAAAAAGAGAGAGAAGGAAAAAATAGAAAAAGGGAGAGGTGAGCTGAGGCAGGCCAGCCCCACACCCACAGTTTTTCCCCAGCCCACCTAGTTTCCCTAAGCCCACTCCCCTCTTCTGGCCCGTACCCCTTCGTTGCTTGTCGTCTTCCTCCTCGAGTGTCGTCAGCAGTACGACAGCAGCACCACCACACGATCATCTCCCTCCCCCCTCTGATCACTGCCGTACCGAGCTCGAGCTTCCCTTAAAACCTCCACCTCCCCCCTCCCTGGTAACCCTAGTCCTGCCTCCTCCATACCGCCGCCAATCCCTTTCTTCCTCCCTGCTTCCCCCTGTTTTTTCTGAACCCCAAACCCTGCACCTCCACCGATTGCCGCCAGCAATCGCCGCCGCCCCGACCACCACGGCCCTCCTCGAGCTGCGCCAAGCCCGGGAATGGAACCGTGGTGGCTCCTTCCACTGCCTCGCATCCTCGTTGGGTACCGGGAGCCCCCAGGGACGCCGCGCCATCGAGCTCGCCGTCGGCCTCCCTCGCCCTCTGCTCCATCGACAACAGCCGGTGAGCGTTCACCGTCCCCTTCCTCTTTCCTTCCTGTATTTGCACGCCACACCCGTCCACGCACCACTGCACACTCACTGCTGCTCCCAACCGCACCCGGCGCGAGTCGAGCACCAGCAGCTCGAGCACGCCGGCGTTCGCTGCTCGTTTCCCGTCGGTTTCAGAGAGGGCTGTCGAGTTTCAGTCGACAGTTAAAAAACACGTCGCTGTTTCGCCTCATATTCAGTCGTGCCCCTTACCTGTCACAACCAGCAGCAGCACCGCAGTGGCAACGCTCCTTCCGCGCGCACGCATCGACCGCGAGATCGAATCCCCTCGGCCGCAAGGCCCTTTTTTCCTTTTCAATCGCGCGCGCAGGGGCAGGCCCCACTGGTCAGTGGCCCCTGTTGCCACCCAGCTGCGCACACGCCCACGTGGCCGCCACTTGGGCACGGGCCCGCGCCGCAGAGGCCCAGGCTGGGTTGCCCTGGGTGAAAAACGCCCCAGGGGCCCCTCTGCAATTTCTTTTCTATCTTTTAGGTCCCTGTCATTACAGATTAGTCCCCAAAATTGAAATGCACATAACTTTTATTTCCCAAATTCAAATAATGTAAATGAAATATGTTTTCTGCCCCAAATTTAATACTCTATCTAATTACATCATTTGTTTTCTGTTTTGCACATTTCAAATTGTTTCAAATTTCAAATTCAAACAATTCATTTCAAATTTGGTTAAATCCATAAGTAATTCATACTTAATTAAAATAACACAAATAAAATATGTTTTTCAGTCCAAATTCATTGTACTTTCTGTTTATCAACTTTGTTTTGCATTTTGGGCAATTAAAATTAATGTTATTTAATAATTCTTAAAAATGACAAATTAAATGGCATAATTAATAACTTGCAAATGGTTGCTCCAAATTAAATACTCAAAACATGAATTTCATCCAAAATCACATGCCACACTTGAATATCAACTTTGTTTTCTGGTTTGCAACCTTTCAATTGAATAATTGTTTCATCTCTTAATTAATGCATTTAAAATTGGTAATATGCTTAACTAAATCATTTGAAATTGTTTTCCAACAAATAAAATATGTTTTCCATGCCAAATTGAACCACCTTTTCAAATATAAACTTTGTTTCCTGTTTTGAATAATTAAAAGTGGTTAAATAATTTAAACCTTGTTTAATTCATTTAAAATTGCTAAATTAATAACTTGCTCAAATTAAATTATTTTTGAACTAATAAAATATGTTTTCAAACCAGAAAAACATAACCTTTTCAAATATGAATTTGAATTTATGTTTTGAACAAATAAAATTCAAATAATATTCACACTTGAATTAAATTCAATTAAAACTTGTTTAATCTTGTTTAATTCATAATTAAATCATTGTAATTCCTTTTTCAATAATTGAAACATGTAATCCACCTAAAATTTTGTGTTCTAATCAAATATGAACTTTGTTATCTGTTTTGAACAATTTAACTTGATGAAAACAACAAATGCTTGTGTGACACCTTTAAGTAACCAAAATTCCCAAAACTTAATAAGTGAATTTCAAAATGGGTAAACCTTATTTCCAATTGGTTCTATTGTTGTTATTTTGTTGTTTTCCTCATCCATGCATCATACTAAACCACTTTCACATGTTGGTTAGCTGTAAAACAACTGTTTCAACCATAACTCATGGGCTTTCCATATGCAATCCAAATTGCCTATGGGTCCATTTAAACATGTTTATCATGTCAACTAGTTTATTTCTATGCATCCATTAAATTGTCATGCATCCATATCTTGATCATGCTGGATCTTTTGCCGTAGTAGTAATTGTTGCATCCGGTGTTTGTTCGAGGTTCGTTGCTTCTTCCCGGATAGGACGTTGAGATGATGTGAGCAACGACAAGTGTTGTGGATGTACCTCTACTTGCTGGATTCCAGGCAAGTATACTCACTTGCTGCCAAATGGCTGCCTTTCATCACTTGTTACCGATTCTTTCCGTTGTTCTTATTCTAGCATGTTGATTCGATGCTTGTGTCTCGATCCTATTATATGTTTACCTTGCAGCCATGATATAGCCTTTCCTTCCACTTCCTATTAACTGTTGTTTGTTTACCCTGTTGGCCCTCGTGTCGTAGTTGCATGCTTAGTGTTGTTTGCGCTCAAGTCTTGTTGTTCCTTTCTTATCACCTGTTTAGTTTGATAGCTGGGTTTCAATTCAATCAACAACATGTTAATGTTTTGGGTAATAATAATTTGATGATAAGGCACCGGCAGGAGGCCCGGCGTGGTTTTGAAGCCTGCTAGTGTCGACCCTAATTAGGAAAAGGGTCTTGTCTACTGATCCATGATGAGCGCACTAACCGCATGTGGGAAGCGAGTATGGGCGCCCCCCTCAATTTGACTCGATTCGCATCTCGTCCAAATCGCCACACTTAGTTCGGGCTTTCCATTTGATGCACGCATATGCAGGTACGAACCCTTGGCGCCAGGGTGGAACTTTTGTAGTCGGCATTTAGGGCGGCGTGGTCTTCCAGTGCTATGAGGGTCCCCTTTTCTTCGTGGGGCTCGATTAGCCGCGCACGCACAGCACGTGGTGCTTTGGGCTTGATGCGAAGAAGAGTTGGGTTGTGTTGAGTACCTCGCTTGGTGGGTTGATCCCCCGTCTGGCGGGTTATTCTTACGTGTACGGCCAAATTGGTGCATCCCTGCAGGGTTAAATCTTCTCGAGAAGCCGTGTTTTCCGCGGTTATGGTTGACTTGGTGAAAGTACTGGCTAACAAGTACTCAGAACAACTTACACCTAACTAATGATAACTTGACTAGTAATAGTCTTATTGACACAATAACTTGATCCATCCTTAATCCAACAGTGTGAGTTATCCTTGGGTTGCTTCCTTAGTAGGGGGTAACATTGGATGGGTTTGTTTGGTGAGTAGTTGTAGTTGGTTTCGATACGCTATCTTATCCCCCTCTTTTAGCCGGAAGTTGTTTCGAGTCTCTGTAGTTGGTTAGTGCAGCCCGCTGCCGCTTATTTGCAATAATCCCTTCCTTTCCGTTGATCCCAAAGTATTTGTATCTTGTGATGACTGGCTACGCCGGTATCTTGTGAGTATGGTTTATCCACTTGCCAGTACTTAACCGTACTGACCCACGAATCTTTTTCGTGGCTGCATATTCAACATTGCAGTCAACAGGTTTGAAGTCTGACGACGTTAGCTTGGGAATCCCTCCGGCTTGGCCTGGGCAGGGATTGGACGCTCTCGGTTATCTTCAGGACTCTTAGTCCAATTTGTATCTTGTCCGTAGCCGGACGCTATGTTGTTTCTTCCGATGTTATTTGGATCTTTGTATTGTATCAGTTGTATCCTGGCTCGTTTGAGTCATCTTGTATATATCTTTTCTGTTGTTGTTGTGGATTATTCGTGAACTGTTGTAATGTTATCACAAGTGGCAACCTGGAATCGGTTATTATGTGGATTTTGGCGGGAATGCTGAAATCTGCATAGTGCCCGATCTCGGGGCGTCACAAATGGTATCAGAGCCTTGGTTCCGATTCCCGAGATTGTTTCGATACGAATGGTTATCGAAGCAACGGGTCCGCAAAGCCTGTAGGATAACCTCGCTAACGGTCGTTGTTTCTAGAGTGTCAAAAACTATTTCTGCTAAACTATTTTGGAAAACATCTCAATAGGATTCTTGTTTTCTCCTTATCTCTATTCTATTTCCCCTCCCATCTTATTTGTTTTGGAGTCTCCCCCTCTTGTCTATCTTTCAAAGTGTTAGGATCCTACGTGGGTGGACGTTTTCTGAGCCTTTAACCTAATAGGTTCGATCATCGGAAGATTCCTGGTGGAAGAACATCGTCGTCACTCCGAGCAAGAATCCCTTGTTAGTGGTGTCGAGGAGATCAACTGGAAGCATGAAGAATCGATAGTCGAACTTCTTTCCCCTCCCGGGTTAGCAGGTGGATTGCGAGGGCGCAATCCCTTGTTAGTGGTGTCGTCTGTAACACCTGGGGTGTTACCCTAGGCTAGAAAGTTGTTTGTTTTCTTTTGTTTTGCATCACATGCATCATATGCATTGCATCCTGTTTTTCCAAAAACAACTCAAAAATCCAAGCCAAATTAAACTTTCAAACATTGTCCCAATTTTCCAATTAAAAATTGCAAACTAAATACCTCAAATTGTTTTTCAATAGTTTGAAGTTGTTTTAATCAAATTGCTTGTTAATAAAATTTTCCCTTTTGTTAAAAACCCTAATGGTAAATTCAAATAACAAAATTCAAATCAAATCAATCCTACTTGGCAATATTTCAAATGGGAGTTTAAAAATTAAAATCTTGCAAACAAATTAAATTCAATAATGTTTGCATAATTGCTTGAACTTATTAAATAAAATTTGTTTATTTCCAAAATTCCAAACCAAACCCTATTTGAAAGTCACCTAACAATTTAATATCAAATTAATAATTCAAATTGTTGAAAATAATTTTAAACCACCTTGTTATTGCTGTTTTGCAAATAATAAACAATGTTCATCAAATAAAATAAAAACCCCAAGCTATTCTTTCTCTCTTTCCTTTTCTTTTCTTACAAGCAAAAAAAAAAGAGAGAAGGAAAAAAATAGAAAAAGGGAGAGGTGAGCTGAGGCAGGCCAGCCCCACACCCACAGTTTTTCCCCAGCCCACCTAGTTTCCCTAAGCCCACTCCCCTCTTCTGGCCCGTACCCCTTCGTTGCTTGTCGTCTTCCTCCTCGAGTGTCGTCAGCAGTACGACTGCAGCACCACCACACGATCATCTCCCTCCCCCCTCTGATCGCTGCCGTACCGAGCTCGAGCTCCCCTTAAAACCTCCACCTCCCCCCTCCCTGGTAACCCTAGTCCTGCCTCCTCCCATACCGCCGCCGATCCCTTTCTTCCTCCCTGCTTCCCCCTGTTTTTTCTGAACCCCAAACCCTGCACCTCCACCGATTGCCGTCAGCAATCGCCGCCGCCCCGACCACCACGGCCCTCCTCGAGCTGCGCCAAGCCCGGGAATGGAACCGTGGTGGCTCCTTCCACTGCCTCGCATCCTCGTTGGGTACCGGGAGCCCCCAGGGACGCCGCGCCATCGAGCTCGCCGTCGGCCTCCCTCGCCCTCTGCTCCATCGACAGCAGCCGGTGAGCGTTCACCGTCCCCTTCCTCTTTCCTTCCTGTATTTGCACGCCACACCCGTCCACGCACCACTGCACACTCACTGCTGCGCCCAACCGCACCCGGCGCGAGTCGAGCACCAGCAGCTCGAGCACGCCGGCGTTCGCTGCTCGTTTCCCGTCGGTTTCAGAGAGCGCTGTCGAGTTTCAGTCGACAGTTAAAAAACACGTCGCTGTTTCGCCTCATATTCAGTCGTGCCCCTTACCTGTCACAACCAGCAGCAGCACCGCAGTGGCAACGCTCCTTCCGCGCGCACGCATCGACCGCGGGATCGAATCCCCTCGGCCGCAAGGCCCTTTTTTCCTTTTTAATCGCGCGCGCAGGGGCAGGCCCCACTGGTCAGTGGCCCCTGTTGCCACCCAGCTGCGCACACGCCCACGTGGCCGCCACTTGGGCACGGGCCCGCGCCGCAGAGGCCCAGGCTGGGTTGCCCTGGGTGAAAAACGCCCCAGGGGCCCCTCTGCAATTTCTTTTCTATCTTTTAGGTCCCTGTCATCACAGATTAGCCCCCAAACTTAAAATGCACATAACTTTTATTTTCCAAACTCAAATAATGTAGATAAAATATGTTTTCTGCCCCAAATTTAATACTCTATCTAATTACATCATTTGTTTTCTGTTTTGCACATTTCAAATTGTTTCAAATTTCAAATTCAAACAATTCATTTCAAATTTGGTTAAATCCATAAGTAATTCATACTTAATTAAAATAACACAAATAAAATATGTTTTTCAGTCCAAATTCATTGTACTTTCTGTTTATCAACTTTGTTTTGCATTTTGGGCAATTAAAATTAATGTTATTTAATAATTCTTAAAAATGACAAATTAAATGGCATAATTAATAACTTGCAAATGGTTGCTCCAAATTAAATACTCAAAACATGAATTTCATCCAAAATCACATGCCACACTTGAATATCATCTTTGTTTCTGGTTTGCAACCTTTCAATTGAATAATTGTTTCATCTCTTAATTAATGCATTTAAAATTGGTAATATGCTTAACTAAATCATTTGAAATTGTTTTCCAACAAATAAAATATGTTTTCCATGCCATTTTGAACCACCTTTTCAAATATAGACTTTTGTTTCCTGTTTTGATAATTAAAAGTGGTTAAATAATTTAAACCTTGTTTAAATCATTTAAAATTGCTAAATTCATAACTTGCTCAAATTAAATTATTTTTGAACTAATAAAATATGTTTTCAAACTAGAAAAACATAACCTTTTCAAATATGAATTTGAATTTATGTTTTGAACAAATAAAGTTCAAATAATATTTACACTTGAATTAAATTCAATTAAAACTTGTTTAATCTTGTTTAATTCATAATTAAATCATTGTAATTCCTTTTTCAGTAATTGAAACATGTAATCCACCTAAAATTTTGTGTTCTAATCAAATATGAACCTTGTTATCTGTTTTGAACAATTTAACTTGATGAAAACAACAAATGCTTCTGTGACACCTTTAAGAAACCAAAATTCCCAAAACTTAATAAGTGAATTTCAGAATGGGTAAACCTTATTTCCAATTGGTTCTATTGTTGTTATTTTGTTGTTTTCCTCATCCATGCATCATACTAAACCACTTTCACATGTTGGTTAGCTGTAAAACAACTGTTTCAACCATAACTCATGGGCTTTCCATATGCAATCCAAATTGCCTATGGGTCCATTTAAACCTGTTTATCATGTCAACTAGTTTATTTCTATGCATCCATTAAATTGTCATGCATCCATATCTTGATCATGCTGGATCTTTTGCCGTAGTAGTAATTGTTGCATCCGGTGTTTGTTCGAGGTTCGTTGCTTCTTCCCGGATAGGACGTTGAGATGATGTGAGCAACGACAAGTGCTGTGGATGTACCTCTACTTGCTGGATTCCAGGCAAGTATACTCACTTGCTGCCAAATGGCTGCCTTTCATCACTTGTTACCGATTCTTTCCGTTGTTCTTATTCTAGCCTGTTGATTCGATGCTTGTGTCTCGATCCTATTATATGTTTACCTTGCAGCCATGATATAGCCTTTCCTTCCACTTCCTATTAACTGTTGTTTGTTTACCCTGTTGGCCCTCGTGTCGTAGTTGCATGCTTAGTGTTGTTTGCGCTCAAGTCTTGTTGTTCCTTTCGTATCACCTGTTTAGTTTGATAGCTGGGTTTCAATTCAATCAACAACATGTTAATGTTTTGGGTAATAATAATTTGATGATAAGGCACCGGCAGGAGGCCCGGCGTGGTTTTGAAGCCTGCTAGTGTCGACCCTAATTAGGAAAAGGGTCTTGTCTACTGATCCATGATGAGCGCACTAACCGCATGTGGGAAGCGAGTATGGGCGCCCCCCTCAATTTGATTCGATTCGCATCTCGTCCAAATCGCCACACTTAGTTCGGGCTTTCCATTTGATGCACGCATATGCAGGTACGAACCCTTGGCGCCAGGGTGGAACTTTTGTAGTCGGCATTTAGGGCGGCGTGGTCTTCCAGTGCTATGAGGGTCCCCTTTTCTTCGTGGGGCTCGATTAGCCGCGCACACACATCACGTGGTGCTTTGGGCTTGATGCGAAGAAGAGTTGGGTTGTGTTGAGTACCTCGCTTGGAGGGTTGATCCCCCCGTCTGGCGGGTTATTCTTACGTGTACGGCCAAATTGGTGCATCCCTGCAGGGTTAAATCTTCTCGAGAAGCCGTGTTTTCCGCGGTTATGGTTGACTTGGTGAAAGTACTGGCTAACAAGTACTCAGAACAACTTACACCTAACTAATGATAACTTGACTAGTAATATTCTTATTGACACAACAACTTGATCCATCCTTAATCCAACAGTGTGAGTTATCCTTGGGTTGCTTCCTTAGTAGGGGGTAACATTGGATGGGTTTGTTTGGTGAGTAGTTGTAGTTGGTTTCGATACGCTATCTTATCCCCCTCTTTTAGCCGGATGTTGTAGTCGAGTCTCTGTAGTTGGTTAGTGCAGCCGCTGCCGCTTATTTGCAATAATCCCTTCCTTTCCGTTGATCCCAAAGTATTTGTATCTTGTGATGACTGGCTACGCCGGTATCTTGTGAGTATGGTTTATCCACTTGCCAGTACTTAACCGTACTGACCCACGAATCCTTTTTCGTGGCTGCATATTCAACATTGCAGTCAACAGGTTTGAAGTCTGATGACGTTAGCTTGGGAATCCCTCCGGCTTGGCCTGGGCAGAGATTGGACGCTCTCGGTTATCTTCAGGACTCTTAGTCCAATTTGTATCTTGTCCGTAGCCGGACGCTATGTTGTTTCTTCCGCTGTTATTTGGATCTTTGTATTGTATCAGTTGTATCCCTGGCTCGTTTGAGTCATCTTGTATATATCTTATCTGTTGTTGTTGTGGATTATTCGTGAACTGTTGTAATGTTATCACAAGTGGCAACCTGGAATCGGTTATTATGTGGATTTTGGCGGGAATGCTGAAATCTGCATAGTGCCCGATCTCGGGGCGTCACACATAGGAATCCAATCTATAGGAATTTAGGTAGTACCATTCCTTTGATCCAAAGGCAATCCATAGGAAATAATCCTAAGGATTGGAATCCTCCAAAAATCCTACAAAATTCCTACAATCCAAAGAGGCCCTTAGCGGATGCCCACGTCCGTGAGTTGCATTTCGCCCGCGTCCAGCGGACAGAGCGGAAAAGATGTGTCCGCAACTAGCCAACTAGGCTGCTACGAGCCAAAGCGCTAGCAGGATGCAATTTAGCAGTGCTACTGGCTGCAAATTAGCAGTGCTACTGCCTGGAAATCGACAGCTACGAGCCAGATACACATGGAAACAACAATACATGCCATACAGGAACAATCACACAGTTCTAGCTAGTCCAAAAATCAATAAACGAGCAATACAGTTTCGACAGATTTAACAAATGAATGGAACAATTTAGGTTTTTTTTCATAAATCTGCTTTAGTATCTTCAGCCAGCACCGGAAACAATTACTTCAGCTTCACTAGCTCTGAAAAGCTTCCGTACCTACAGGAGCAGCAGCCAGCATGTCATAGAACGAACAAACAGAAATAATGTATATATAGTGCAGTGTGTCTGAACAGCAGGACGCGCAATCAACAAGATTCAAGATCCAAGAACTCTCTGTAGTTGGGTAGTATCTTGTAAGTACCCCCCTTGCCGATCGATTTCTCGAGGGCGTGAGATCTACGACAGTTCTGCTTGGAGAAGAAGAAACCGAGAGTAGGAAGAATTTAGACGCAAGGGGTTCAGGGAAGAAGAAGAAGACAGGGACAGGGATGCAGAATTTTAGTCATATCTTTCAATAACCTCTTCTCTGTTTCCCTGGGCTTATATTGACGCCCAACACACATGGGTCCCAACCCCACGACACACGCTGGCACACCTGCCCACTCCACATGCTTACAGCCTGTCTAGTCTAAGACTTAGTCGCGACAGTATCAGGTGTGACATTGCCCTCCTCTGGAAAACTTGCTTGTCCCCAAGCAAGCGCATGTGGGTAAATTGCCTTGATGACGTGAAGATCTTCCCAGGTTGCTGAAGTTGTCGGTATGCCTCTCCACTTGATCAGTACCTGGGTCATTGCGGCGTTCCCTTTCTTCACGAGGCGACGATCAAGGATTTCTTCGGGCCCTGTGTCGACAGAGTCCAAGGCTGGTGGTGATGGTAGCTCAGAGTACACCGGGGTGAAGTCTGGAGTGTATCCTTTCAGCTGTGAGACGTGAAACACCGGATGAATTGTACTTTGGTCTGGCAAGTCCAGTTTGTATGCCACATTGCCAATTCTCTCCAACACTCGAAAAGGGCCAAAGAATTTCAATGCCAGCTTCGGACACGGTCGATTGATCAGCGACGATTGAGCGTATGGCTGGAGTTTCAACAGTACTTGTTCTCCTAACTGGAACGTGCGCTCTGTCCGCTTTCTGTCGGCCTGTAACTTCATGCGATTTTGAGCCTTCGCGAGATGTTCTTTGAGCCTATTCAACTGCTCTTGGGGTTCCAGTAACACTTGTGCTGCCTCCTTCCCTATCTCATCGGATAACTCTGGTACTGCGATGAGATTTGGCTCGGTTCCATATACCGCTTGAAACGGAGAACACCGAATTGCCGAGTGGTATGTAGTGTTGTACCACATTTCCGTTAACGGTAGCCACTTCCTCCACTGCTTAGGATCGTCATGCACAGCGCATCGCAAAAACATCTCCAGGCACTGATTCACTCGCTCGGTTTGCCCGTCAGTCTGCGGATGGTATGCTGTTGAGAAGTGTAACTTGGTGCCCAAAGCTTTGAAGAGTTCCTTCCAAAGATGGCTGGTGAAAATCTTATCACGATCTGACACAATTGAGAGAGGAAGTGTGTGCAATTTCACTACTGAATCCAGTAGAACCTGAGCAACCGTGGCAGCAGTAAAAGGGTGCTTCAAGGGAAGAAAATGAGCATACTTTGATAGTCGATCCACTACCACCATAATCACATTAGCCCCGTGGCAGATTGGTAAGCCTTCAATAAAGTCCATTGATATCTCTTGCCAATTGTTTGCAGGTTGAGGTAAAGGCTGCAGAAGGCCTGCTGGATGTGATAACTCATGTTTTGCTTGCTGACAAATTGTACACTGTTTGACAAAATTTTCCACCGCTCCCTTCATTCCTGTCCAGGCAAACAATTTCTTGAGTCTGATGTATGTTGGTAGATGGCCAGAGTGCCCTCCAATCGCACTGGTATGACATGCACTGATTAATTTTGTCTGTATCGCTGAATTATTCCCAATCCACACTCTCCCTCTTTATCTGATAAGTCCCTGACATAATGCATATCCTTGCTCATCTGGGCTGGCTAGTGCTAGAGCCTGTAGTTCACCTTGCGCCTCCTTATCTGTGGCATACGAGTTGAGAACCTCCTGTACCCATTCTGGTTTTGCAGAAGAGATGGCTGCCACCTCCATTGACTGAGCTACTCTAGACAATGAGTCTATAGCCAGATTTTCTCGGCCCTTCTTGTAGACAATGCGAAATTGCAATCCCATTAACCTTGCCATGGCTTTCCTCTGCATCATGGAATGTAGAACTTGATCGTCGAGAAAGGTTAGGCTCTGATGGTCTGTGCGTATCAAAAATTCACCACGCAGCAGATATTGACGCCAGCGTTCTACCTCCATGATGAGTGCCAAAAACTCCTTCTCATAGGTGGAGAGTGCGCGGTGTTGAGTGCTGAGTGCTTTACTGAGAAATGCCACGGGCTTCTCCTCTTGCATTAGTACTGCGCCCACTCCAGAATCACATGCGTCCGTTTCTATGATGAACTGTTTCGCAAAATTTGGTAGCTACAACACTGGTGTATGCGTCATAGCCTCCTTGAGCTGAAGGAAAGCTCGTTCTGCTTCAGGTGTCCAGGAGAAATCTTTTTTCTTTAACAAGTTGGTGAGTGGCTTCGCAATGATCCCATACGACTTGACGAATTTTCTGTAATAACCCGTGAGTCCTAAAAACCCTCGCAGCTCTGTGACATTCAATGGTACGGGCCATGCCTCCATGGCTGTTGTCTTCTTTGGGTCTGTGGCCACCCCATTCCTAGATACAACATGTCCCAAATATTCCAATTCTCCCTGCGCAAATGAGCACTTGGACCCTTTCACATCGAGCTCGTGATCCTGCAATAACTTGAGCACAGCGGCCAAGTGGTGTGTATGTTCTGCTAGCGATGGACTGTATACCAGGATATTGTCCATGAAAACGAGAGCGAATTTGCGTAGACAAGGCAGTAGTACGTCATTCATCACGCACTGGAACGTCGCAGGTGCATTTGACAGTCCAAATGGCATAACCTTGAACTGATAATGCCCATGGTGAGTCTTAAACGCTGTTTTTGCCTCATCTGCCGGATGCATACGGATTTGATGATAGCCTGCCCTGAGATCTAACTTTGAGAAATATTGTGCTCCCGCCAATTCATCAAGTAGCTCATCTATCACCGGCATAGGAAACGTATTCCTAATTGTGAGTTCATTCAGGCGTCTGTAATCCACGCAAAACCTCCAGGACCCATCCTTTTTTTGAACAAGTAATACTGGGGACGCGAACGGGCTCATTGAATGCACAATGACTCCTGCTGCTAACATTTCAGCCACCTGGCGTTCAATTTCGTCTTTGTGAAGAGGTGAATATCGATATGGCCTATAGTTCACTGGTGTGGATCTTGGTTTCAAGGGAATTGTATGGTCATAGATTCGTGGAGGTGGCAACTGTTTGGGTTCAGCAAACACTTGATCAAATTCAGTCAGAACCGCTCGAATTTCCTATGGTATTTCCTGTGATGTTTCAGTATCCCTTGATGTATCTAACACAGCGAGTGCCCAAATATCATTCCCTTTATTCCACTTCAATACTTGCTCAATGGGAACTTTCTGCAATCGTTCCCCTGATGAGTGTAGTTGAATGCCCTGCAAACTTATCATTTTCCCCTTGTGTACAAATTGCATTGTCTTCTGTTCCCAGTGACAAGCCATTTCGCCTTGAATTTTGAGCCAGTCCATCCCTAATATTGCATCATATGCTCCTAGCGGTAGGATACGCATGTCATGCGTAAATGTTTCTCCATGTGTCCACCACTCAAATTTGGGAATCATTTGGTTGCAGATCATCACTTCCCCATTTGCTGCTCGTACCTCCACAGGTTGGATTAGTGTAGGTGTGCACTGTAGCCCGTCTAAGAATGCCGAATTGAGAAAACTGTGACTGCTGCCCGAATCCACCAACAATAGCATAACTTGGTTTTGTACCAGGGCCCTAATGCGTACTGTATCACCACTCGTTGCACCTGACAATGCATTCAGGGATAGAGACAATTGGGCAGCTTCAGCAATATCCTGCATCTCAAGCATGTCCAGGACTGCTGGTGAAAATTGTATGTCATGATCCTCCACAGTAAGAGCATGGATATGGACATTTGTTTTTGTTGAACAATTGTGTACAGGGTCATACTTTTCCCCACACTTATAGCAGAGGCCATTGGCCCGTCTATATTCCTTGAGTTGCCTTTCCTTCCACAATTCACCCTGACCAGCTTTCACCACTGTCCGTGCTGTGTCAGGCTTTGCACTAGAACTGAATTTGTTCCCCCAAGATTTGCTCTGAGTTGCCAAATCCTCCTGCACATGTGCTAACAGAATGGCTCTGTCTACTGAATTGGGTAGTTGCGAGGCCACTGGTCCCCTGATTTCGTGCTTCAGTCCGCGAATAAAATGCCCAATAAACATGGTTTCATCGTAATATGGATTATGGCCACACAGTTTAAACATCAACTCCTGAAATTCAGTGCAATACTCTGAAACTGTACCCCTCTGTTTCAGACCAATCAGTGCGGACATGAGCTGTCTATGATCATCAATCCCAAATTTCTCCTCAATTGCGGCCACCAACACCTCCCATGAGTTGACATCATTTCTAAGTTTGTATGCTTGGAACCAGTGAGCAGCATTGCCCTCTAAATGCAGACAAGCTGTGGTGAGCCACATGGATGGGGCAGTATTCATCACCTGGAAGTAATCCATGCATTTGTCTCTCCAAATGCGAGGAAAAGTGCCATCAAACTTAGGAAACAACATCTTCGGTGCTATGGTTCTGTTGCCGCCAGGGTGCTCGTCCGGCGGTCGCCCTCGTCCCCGAGCTCCTCTGTCCCAAAGTGTACGCTGATACCTGGATCGAGTTGGTGGTGTGCCGAAGATGTGCCTGGCCCTGTTGCCCCACTCATCGCGCCGCCAGTCGGGCTGCTCGCCGTCGGTGATCCAAGAATTGATTTACCTTTCGCCCGTGCGGCCTCCCCAGCAACGTCCTCCAGATCCACCGTGAGCGACGGTTGCTGGCTTGCCAATCGCGCGACCTCCTCTGCCGTTGCAGCCATCTGCTGGGCCAGCGACTCCTGGCGCCTCTCGATGCCATCCATGATACGTGTATGATCCCCCACCGCGCGCGAATCGAGGTCCAATTGGCTAGCCACTTGTTGGTACGATGTATCCAGCAGTCCGGGGCGCGCATCGAGAGACCCCATCTGTGTTTGTACCAGATCCAGGCTCGCTCGAATCGCCGAAAGCGCCTCGTCTGTACGCGCCGCCGTTTCACCCATCGCCGCCAAGAGGAACTGCGTCTGCGGGGACGGTTTGGGAGGCGCCGTCGTGGAACGCTCGTCAAACCCAGCCAACCAACTTCCGGTTTTACGCGTCCAGTGCTGAAGTCGATCGAAATCGAAATCAGCTCCGATCGCTACCTTCCGCCAGGAATTTTACGGTTGTAGGTCGAACGGAAACGCGATCCAGCGATCGACCGAAGCTCTGATACCACTGTAAGTACCCCCTTGCCGATCGATTTCTCGAGGGCATGAGATCTACGACAGTTCTGCTTGGAGAAGAAGAAACCGAGAGTAGGAAGAATTTAGACGCAAGGGGTTCAGGGAAGAAGAAGACAGGGACAGGGATGCAGAATTTCAGTCATGTCTTTCATAACCTCTTCTCTGTTTCCCTAGGATTATATTGACGCCCAACACACATGGGTCCCAACCCCACGACACACGCTGGCACACCTGCCCACTCCACACGCTTACAGCCTCACTGGTAGAAAATAGGCCTATAGTCCCGGTTCGCAAGGGCCAGTAGTCCCGGCCGCGCAACCGGGACTAGCTATGCGCGACTAAAGACCCCCCCCCCTATAGTCCCGCCATTTATGGACCGGGACTAAAGGCCCGTCCACGTGGGCGCCAGGGATCCGTCGCGGCGGAGGACCTTTAGTCCCGGTTCTTGTGGCCAACCGGGACTGAAAACCTGCGCAGGTTTAGGGTTTTAGGCCCCCTAAACCTGGTTCCTTTTTAATTTGTTTTGTTTTATTTCTTTTATATTTTATTTTGTGTTTTATTTTAATTTTGATGAAGTTTCAGTACACATATATATATATTTTACGATACTATATACATGCATATATATATATATGAAATTTCAAACAAGGAGAATTCAATAGGAATATATAATATATATTCAATATCGGGTGACCATATATACAACCTCGAACAAGTTTCCATATTACACAATTAAGATGGATGACCATACACAAATTCGAACAATTAAGATGGCTTATGCGTATAATAGTCATCGTCTGTGGACGCATGGTACTCTCCTTCCTTATCGATGACATGCCTAAGGAAAAATCCTGCTATTTCCTCTTGAATTGGTCGGAAGCGAGCTTCTGGAGTAAGCGCCCTCCGCAAGTTATTGAGACCCCTCCGCGTGGTCTCGTCCTTCTTCCTCTCAGAGATTTCTTTCCGTATGTTCTCACAGACATAGTATCCACATAGACCGGTCCCCGGTGGCTGCTTATCCACACCTTTGACCACATTTTTAAATTTTAGCTCATGTTTGAATCCACCGACATGTCCAAGTGAGAACTGTCTCCAAACTCTACATTGCAAATAAAATTAAATGAACAAGGGAGTTATTAGCTTAGGAAATGAACAAAAGAGACCGATCGATATAGAGCGCAAATGATTGAAAAATAATTACCTTTGCATCATTTTTCTCATGTTGATCCAAAGATCTGTATTTGAATTCATAGAGTCAAAGATCAAAACTATGGAGTTCTGAAGATCAATTTTTAGCAGAATCCAGTGGAACCTGCGGACACGTTAGATGCACAGTCATGCATAACTTATCGATTAGACATACCATGCATGGAGTAAACAAAAGAGAATGGGAATATGAGAGAAACACTCACCCAAAAAGGTAAGGAAATAGAATATATCTTTTGGATTCATGCTTTTTTAAAAAATTGTACAAGTCTTTCTCCACGTCTTTGGGGTGACGTTCTAACATAGTTCCATTAATGATTTGTGGGTCAATGAACCCAACATCATGGATGAGTCTTATTTTGCATTCCCAAATCTTCAATCTGCATAATAGCATACGCAACAATATAGTTAGGACAATATATATATATAGTGTAGGCAATGAATAACGAGATGAGGTAGAAATAAATCACTTACAGAACGTAGCAACTCAGGATAGATTTGTCGAGCTCACGCAGATTGAACAGCTGGAACAATTCACTCATCTCAACTGTTACAGAGTACTTTTTAGTGTGATGCTCCTCTGTATAATCCACATACACAAATTCTTTGTCGGTCCATGTTATGAAATGTTTGTACCAACGTAGCAGAGCTTGCATTAGTGGTGGTAGATCCTTTTCCTTCGCAGGCTCGACGAGAGGCCCTTTCTTCTCATATTGTAATCCTACCTCAGCCACTGGCGCATCGTCTAGGCCTAAAAAGAGACGAAGAGATATACCGGCCTCGGACGCATTTTGCATGGCAGTAGGTACAGTCAATCCCATTGCTGCCACAGCATTTATGACCTCGGGGTCCTGTTCCGGAGCGGCTTTCACTATGAGCGGGGGGGTCGATTGTTTACTCTGCATCCCGAGCTGGGCAACTTCTTTCCCGCTTTTTTTCATTTTTCCTTTTCCTTTCTCCTCCTCCACTATTTTTGCTTTCTCTTTCTCCTCCTCCAATATTCCTGCTTGCTTACGAAGTTCAATATCATAGTCTTTAGGCAAATTCTTCACGGCTTGGGACACCGTCGACAAAAAACCCGTAGCCCAATAGTCTACAATCGGAGGGAATACTTCCTTGGGCTCAGGCTCCTTTAGCGCCTTCAGTCGGCCCTTCCATTTGTCAACGTCAGCCTTCACGGCCAATTTGGTTTCAGCATCACTAAGTTCCCAAGGCCTTGGGGGGAGAGGCTTCAGTGATGGCTCCGGTACCCGTGTGGTCTTAGGTACATAAGGCTCCGGGTTAATAGACCAAGAGCAGGTTCCCTTGTTGTCCGCCTGCCTCTGTTTCTTCGCTGGAGGAGGAATGGGGGGCGACGTCTGCTTATCCTTCGGAGGAGGAATGGGGGGAGATGACTGATTATCCTCCGGAGGAGGAATGGGGGGAGACGGCTGCTTTTTCTCCGGAGGAGGAATGGGGGGAGACGGCTGCTTTTCCTCCGGAGGAGGAATCGTGGGCGACGGCTGCTTAACCGCCGGAGGAGGAATCGTGGGCGACGGCATCTTACCCGCCGGAGATTGTGGATCGGCGGACGGCGTCGAATGGCGTGAAGGAGGCGTAGGTGAACCAGCACCACCACCACCACCACCACCAGCACCTGCACCATCGGAGGGGGGTGGACTTGTTAGCCTTGGCGTCTCGCCTGGAAACACTATGTACTTCTTTTTCCATAGAATGAACTGGCGCTTGACATCTCCAAGTCTTCTCTCCCCTTCGGGTGTAGCTATGTCAATCTCCAGGTCCTCAAACTCTTGGACTATGTCTTCCACCGTGACACGAGCATAGCCATATGGAATGGGGTTGTTGTGACGGAGTGCTCCAGGTGTATAGGGTAAAGCACTGCCGGTAGCTACCTTCATGGAAATGTTCCCCATGGGATAATGCAGATCACATTCTTTCATCTCCTTTACATCATCCACGGGGTAGTGAGGCTCCGGTGCACGACTCTCGATCATCGGTGCATTAGCACCTGGAGTCGGGGCCTCCGTGGAAGCCACGCTGCTTCTCAGCTGATGCTGGCTTCCGAGATCCGCTGCATCTTCATGCGGCCCTGCAGCCGACGCTTTTTCTTTCTCAAGTATTCCCGCCACGATCTTCTTCAGCTCACTGACTTCCATTGCAAGATGCGACATTTGATCTGCAGCCCGGTCCGTACCTCTCTTACGGCTTCTGTAACAGTACGGGTCACCCTCCTGGGAAAACCCTACTTTCCACGGCAATCTGCCTTTGCCTCGTATATGTCCTCCGTGTTCAGGATTCCCGAGGGCATGGGTCAGTTGGTCTCTCTCTCTGTTGAACGTGAGCACGCCCTGTTGAGCTTTGGTCATTGCGTCAACAAGGTCTTTTGTGGGAGCAAACTTTTTCTGCCGGTGAACACACTCCGCTGTCTCCGGGTCTAGCGATCCCCCATGCCCGTACCACCACATTTTGGCTCTTTCGTCCCATCCCTCTGTACCTAGACGGATTCCTCTTGCCCTCAGGCCGTCCTCCATTGCCTGCCACTTAGGCGCCGAAACGCGGTATCCTCCTGGCCCCATAACATGATGGTACTGTTTCTTTTCCGCATTAGCCTTATTTTTTGCCGATATTTCCTTGAAATGCTCCTATTTATGTTGCGTCACAAATTCTGTCCAATCATCTCTCAGTTTCTCATGTTGTCCAGTGAAAATCGGAGTCTTGCCCTTGCTGACATATTCACGGAACAATTTTTTCTTGAAGTTCCGGAATGCTTCGGCCATCTTCTGAAAAGCGAACTCTTTGACTATCCTCCTCCTCTGACGTCCACCCGGAACGTCCTCACCGAATTCATCTTTTTTGTTGTATTCCGGAGGTAGAATGAAATGTGCAATAAGCTTTCTAAACATAATCTTTTTCGTTCTCTTGTCGACATAAGTGAAACCAACACGTGCTTTCTTTGGCTCCTTCCATTCCTAGACGGTGATCGGGACGGTGTCTCTAACAATGACTCCGCATTGGTTGATAAACTTTGTGGTGTGCTGTAGGGGCTTGCCGATTTCACTGACTGATTCGATGGTATATGTTTCTCCATCTTTCATCGACTTGGATTTGCCACGCTTTGTCATACTAGATCCGGCCGAGGGCTAAAATAAGAAAGAGAGTCGCGCGCGTTAGTGCATATGTATTCACATTTCAGTAAGTTTGTATCACGAGAGTCCCAATGTATATATATATATACCTCGCCGGAGGTGGTTGTTCTTTGCAATTGGAGATCGTCGTTTGTCGACGGTTGACCTCCGTCATCAATGTCCATTCCTTCACCTCCTTGATCATCGACAATGTCCGTTCCTTCACCTGTTTCATCATCGACAATGTCCGTTCCTCCACGTTCTTGATCATCAAGGTTCAGATAAGAAGAGACTACGTCGTCTTGTTGCTCATCTTCTGGGCCCGGCACATAAGGGTTCTGGTTGGCTATCATGCCGTACATAATACCTTCAGCCTCCTGATCCGTATACGGCAAGGCTCCATTGTCCGCCATATGTCACTCCTGCAGACATGCATATAGTAAAAATTAATTAAGTATATAGGAGACTTAGCAAATATTACACCCTCTTTCTCAAATTGTCCGCCATATGTCACTCCGGTGGAAGAACGATGACCACCGGAGGGGGAAAACCATACTTTAGAGGTGTGTCCAAGATTAGTTTCTCAAATGACTTGGAGAACCCCATAGCTACGTTGCATTTGCTTTTCTGGTCATTTTGGTATATTACACTTAATATTCTGAATTTATTGAATTAAAACTTATTTTCATTATTTTAATGAATTTAACTCAAATTCAAATATGGTCTCATTTTGAACTTTGTCAAACATGATTGAAAATGATATAAACAGATAGCTTACATTTTTACGAACATTTAGCATATTTTTGGAATTATAAATTAAAAGTTGTTTAATTTAGAAGATTTAATTATTTTCTGTAATTCCATATACAGTGGGCCCCTGGCGTCATGATGACGTCACCCTGGCGTGACACTGTGGCCGGCGGTGTGGCAGTTTCTGCTCTCTGTCTCCGGCGATTCCGGCCACGTGGAAGGGTTTCCGGCCACGCGGAAGGGTTCAAGGGCGGCGCGAGGCCCGCGGCGAGGGTGGCGTTGGTTCGCGGTCCCCTCTCGAGAGCGGGAGGGCGGCGCTGGTTCGAGGGCGGCGCGAGGCCCGCGGGGAACCTACCGGAGACGGCGACGGGGCGGGGCCGGAGCAGGGCGGAGGCGGTGGAGAGAAGGGCGCGGGCGACGGCGACGGCGACGGCGCGGTACTCTCGCAGGCGACGACGACGGAATCGGGCGACGACGACGGAATCGACGAGCAGGGCGCCGGCGCGAGGAAGACGAGGGTTTGGACGAAGAAAATTTTGGGGCCGGGAATATATAGGGCCAGCCTTTAGTCCCGGTTGGTGTCACCAACCGGGACTAAAGGTCCCCTGGGGTACCCTCCGCGGGCCTTTAGTCCCGGTTGGTGTCACGAACCGGGACTAAAGGTGAAATTTTTCGCGGCGTTTTCGTTCCCGCGCAGAACGAGCCTTTAGTCCCGGTTCGTGACACGAACCGCGACTAAAGGTGGTTATTCAAATACTTTTCCTTTTCCCAAACTTAAAAATACAAATAATATATCAGAAAATTTAGAAAAATAAAACTAATTCTTTTTAAAATCTTAAAAATACAAATAATATATCAGAAAAATAAAACTAATCATAAAGATTCACACACATCTTGAATATATATATAGATAAAAAAGGCAGTACATAATGGCTAGAGTGGATATAAACCTAAACGGAGAGCATAGATGCATGATCTGATATCTGCTAGTCATACTCCTGCCTAGGCCTATAGTACATGTACTCGTAGTCGTCGTAGTCGCCGCCGCCGTCGTCGTCACTATCGTCTGACGGTGCTCTGCACTCCCACGGAGGATCACGACTCCAGGACTGGGCCTGAGGGTACCGCAGGCGGGGGATATCGCCGGCCCTGATGTAGTCCATGACGCTCTGTAGAGTCCGGCCGGACCACCATAGCCGACGACCGGCCTCGTGAAAGTTCCCAGGAGGCAGGCCGTCCTCCTCATACCTGGCGAGCGCCCTCTCACGCCGATTGATGAAGAAGGCATCCCAAGTATGCTGGTTATCGGGATGCCAACAGGGATTCCTCCGCTGCTCCGGCGTGAGCTCGTGATAGTAGTGGTTCGTGATGGCCGCCCGACGCGCCACACCTTGAGGAAGAGGAGGGACCGGCACTCCTCCGGCGCTCAGCATCCAACCGGCGGGAACGTTGTAGCCGCACGGGCAGGGGTAGTTCGAGGCCGAAAGTGCCTCCGCCTGGATGAATGTTAGAGTGGGTACGGTAGAAGCCATGAGAGAGAGTGGTGAGTTTGTATGTGTTTATGCCAATGGTGTGGCAATGCATACATATATATAGCGAGAAGAAAATATCCCTTTAGTCCCGGTTGGGGACACCAACCGGGACTAAATGGGTTAGGGTTTCGTTTGGACCAATCAGATAGAATCACACGGATCGTGTGTTTCTTTAAAGCGCTTGTGAGTCGTTGGATCCGGGGTGTGTTTCTTTCGAGCTGTTGTGAGCCGTTCGATCAGGGCTACGGTGTGTTTCTTTCGAGCTGTTGTGAGCCGTTGGATGAGGTGGTTTCTTAACCGTTGGATCAAAACCCTAGCACAACACTTTGTGAGCCAGAGGACCCTATATATAGCCCACCTTCATACACCGGTCAGTTCATCGAGCAAATACAAAACATCCGGATTCGCCATCATACGTCCTGCCGTGCATTTGGTATGCATATTGCACCCAGTAGCCACGGTCGGGCTGTATGATGGCGATACCGATTGTTTTGTTCTACATCCCCCTTTAAGGTTTGATACATCATATATTCAGTTTATCGAGCAAGTACAAAACATCCGGTTTCGCCATCATACGTCCTACCGTGCATTTGGTATGCATATTGCACCGAGTAGCCACGGTAGGGCTGTATGATGGTGATACCGATTGTTTTGTTCTACACCCCCCCCCCCTTTAACACATCCATCCATGCTATGGGTCAGTGTTCACTTTGAGCTCGGTTAGTAATGTGCAACTATTTGATTGGTTCTGTTAGGGTGGCGCGTGGCGCGGGAGTTGCGACGCGTGGCGCGGGAGTTGTGACGCGTGGCCAGGAGGGCGCGGTATAAACTGTCGCGCCTCGAGCGCGTCTTCTCCTCTCCATGCACCGTCGCGCTTCCACCATGCCTCCGAGGAGGAACAGCACCACCGGCTATCGCGGCGTCCGAGCACGGCAGAACGGAATGTTCAGCGCAGATATCCGCTGGGGGGACGACCGCATCCCCCTCGGCTCCTTTGCGACGGCGGCGGAGGCCGCCCGCGCCTGGGACGCGGCGGCCTGGCGCCTCAACCGCCCGCGTTCGCTGATGAACTTCAACGACTGCCACACCGTCTGGGAAGTGGAGGCCAGGGCGCCGAAGCCGCAGATCGTCACTGTCGCCGACCACCTCCACCTCCGTCACCGCGCGTTTCAGGGCCTAGTCGACGCCAGGGAAGAACGCGTCGTCCGCGAGTATTACCGGAACAACGCGGGGGAGAAGAGCGCCGACGAGGAGCTCTGGCAGACCCGCGCGGCTGAGCGGGCGGAGCGCCGCCTCGAACGCCACCTCGCGTTAGATGCCGCTCGGGAGGCGAGGACGAGGGCGCTGCAAGAGCTTCGTCGGGCCGACCGCGCCGGCGAAGTCTGGGCCTCCGACGATCCGAGGTGGGGGCCTATCTCGGACATACCATCATGCACCTCCGACGACGACAAGGAGTTCACCGACGAGTTCGCCGACGTCGATGTCCCGGAGAAGGTCACCGACGAGTTCCCCGACGACGACGAGGAGGAGTAGTGTTCGTATGTTCTCTCTTTTTAATAAAAGAATTTGTATTCCGGCGACACTGCGGCGCGCTAGCGCGTCTGTTTTCTGTTTTTAATAAAAGTTATGAAATCAGATATTTTATCTCACAAGGTTTTGAGACATTTAAGTAACTTTCTGTTTTCCATGCTTTCCACTCGTTTTCTCAAATATTTTGCAAAGGAGTTAGTCTTAAACACATCAGAGATAATATAATTCACATGATCCATTCAAAAAAGTTTGGTACACAATAAATTATTACACATCAATTCTTCCCTTGTGTCCCTGCTTTCTTACGATCTGGCCGTATCCATGGAGCATCCTCATCATTTAACTTAATGCTTGGGTCAGTGTTGACTTTGAAGGGCGGAATTCCACCAAACATATTATAATCTTCTGACATGTCTGTCTTGTCCTCCACTCCCACGATGTTTCTTTTCCCTGAAAGAACAATGTGGCGCTTTGGATCATCACATGATGTACTGATCGTTTTCTTATCTTTCCGTTTCCTCGGTTTGCTACTCATGTCCTTCAAATAGAAAACCTGAGCGACATCTTTGGCTAGGACGAATGGTTCGTCAAGGTAACCAAGATTGTCGAAATCCACCATTGCCATTCCGTATTGCTCGTCCACCTTTACCCCACCTCCTGTTAGCTTGAACCATTTGCACCGGAACAAAGGGACCTTAAAGGAGGGTCCATAGTCAAGTTCCCATATCTCCTCTATGTAACCATAATATGTGACCTTTTGCCCAATCTCGGTTGCTGCATCAAAGCGGACACCACTGTTTTGGTTGGTGCTCTTTTTATCTTGGGAGATCGTGTAAAATGTATTCCCATTAATCTCGTACCCTTGGAAAGTCGTTATAGTCGAAGATGGTGTCTTGGCCAACATGTACAGCTGATCTCCAACATCATTGTCATTCATTAAATGTTTTCGCAACCAACTGCCGAAAGTCTCCATGTGGGCCTTTCTAATCCATGATTCAGGCTTCCCCGGGTTGTTCGAGCGTAAAATATTCTTGTGTTGCTCGAAGTACGGAGCCACCAAGCTCGAATTTTGCAGAACTGTGTAGTGTGCTTCAGTCATAGAATGACCGTCCATACATATCGTTGATTTCCTTCCGATCGTGCCTCTTCCACTTAGTCTCCCCTCGTGCCGCGATTGAGGAATACCAATCGGCTTAAGGTCAAGAACATAGTCAATACAGAACTCAATTACCTCCTCATTTCCATAGCCCTTTACGATGCTTCCTTCTGGCCTAGCACGGTTACGAACATATTTCTTTAATACTCCCATAAACCTCTCGAAGGGGAACATATTGTGTAGAAATACAGGACCGAGAATGGAAATCTCTTCGACTAGGTGGACCAGGAGGTGCGTCATAATATTGAAGAAGGATGGTGGAAACAGCAACTCGAAACTGACAAGACATTGGACCACATCGTTCTGTAACCGTGGTAGATCTTCTGGACTGATTACCTTCTGAGAGATTGCATTGAGGAATGCACACAGCTTCACAATGGCTACTCGAACATTTTCCTGTAGGAGGCCCCTCAAAGCAATCGGTAGCAATTGCGTCATAATCACGTGGCAGTCGTGAGACTTCAGGTTTTGGAACTTTTTGTCCGCCATGTTTATTATTCCCTTTATATTCGACGAGAAGCCAGACGGGACCTTCATACTTCTCAGGCAATAAAAAAATGACCTTCTCTTCTTTCGTAAGAGCGTAGCTGGCACGACCTTGAAACCATTCCGGATGCCGGTCATCTGGGTCTTTCAAAAGTTGCTGATCCCGCCGTGCTTCCTTTGTATCCTTTGTCTTCCCATACACGCCCAAGAAGCTTAGCAGGTTCACGCAAACATTCTTCGTAACATGCATCACGTCGATTGCAGAGCGGACATCTAGGACTTTCCAATACTGTAGCTCCCAAAATATCGATTTCTTTTTCCACATGGGTACGTGCCCGTCAACTCCCTGCGGAACTGATTGTCCGCCAGGACCCTTTCCAAAGATGACATTCAAATCCTTGACCATATCAAATATCTCAGCTCCAGTACGTTCCGCAGGCTTCGGCCGGTGATCTGCCTTGCCATTGAAATGCTTGCCTTTCTTTCTTACGTTATGATTTCGGGGAAGAAATCGACGATGACCCAGGCACACGTTCTTCCTACAATTATCCAAAAATACACTTTCAGTCTCATGTAAGCAGTGCGTGCATGCTTTGTATCCCTTATTTGACTGTCCCGAAAGGTTACTGAGAGCAGGCCAATCGTTGATGGTTACAAAAAGCAACGCTCGTAGGTTAAATTCCTCTTCTTTGTGCTCATCCCACACAGGTACACCAGGTCTGCCCCACAATTGTAAAAGTTCATCAACTAATGGCCTTAGGTACACATCGATGTCGTTGCCGGGTTGCTTCGGACCTTGGATGAGCACTGGCATCATAATGAACTTCCGCTTCATGCACAACCAAGGAGGAAGGTTGTAGATGCATAGAGTCACGGGCCAGGTGCTATGGCTGGAGCTCTGCTCGCCAAAAGGATTCATGCCATCAGTACTTAGACCAAATCTTATGTTCCTGGCGTCAGCTGCAAAATCTTTGAACTCTCTGTCGATCTTTCTCCATTGCGTTCCATCAGCGGGGTGTCTCAACTCCCCGTCGGACTTACGGTCCTCTTTGTGCCATCGCAACAACTTGGCATGCTCTTTGTTCATGAACAGGCGTTTCAGCCGAGGTATTATAGGAGCATACCACATCACCTTGGTGGGAACCCTCTTCCTGGGTTTCTCGCCCTCAACATCGTCACCAGGGTCATCGCCTCTGATCTTATAACGCAATGCAGTGCATACAGGGCATTCATTCAAATCCTCGTATGCACCGCGGTAGAGGACGCAGTCGTTAATGCATGCATGTATCTTCAGAATGTCTAAACCTAGAGGGCACACAACCTTCTTTGCTTCGTACGTACTGGCGGGCAACTCGTTATTCTTCGGAAACATATTCTTCAACATTTTCAGCAAATTTTCAAATGATGAGTGAGCTACACCTTCCCGTGCCTTCCATTTCAGCAAATCCAGTGTGCAGCCTAGCTTTTTCAGACTATTGTCGCATCCTGGGTACAGCGACTTCGTGTGATCCTCTAACATGCGATCCAAATTCTCCCTCTCCTTGTCAGTTTCGCAGCGTCTCCGTGCATCAGCAATGGTCCGACCAAGATCATCAGCGGGCTCATCATGTGCCTCTTCTTCACTTTCACCAAACCCTTCCCCACCTTCAGCATCATCCTCCATGAAGGTATCACCGAAAGCGTCATGATAGTTGAAATCGATATCATCCTCTTCTTCATCTTCTTCCATTCTAACCCCTCTTTCTCCATGCTTGGTCCAACAATTATAGCTTGGCATGAAACCGTGCCGAAGCAGGTGCATGTGAACGACTCTTGAGGAGGAGTGACCCTTCTCATTCTTACATTCAGCACATGGACAGATAATAAAACCTCGCTGCTTGTTCGCATTTGCCACTACGAGGAAATCTTTCAAACCCGTAGTGAACTCGCGGAGAGTCGGTTACCGTACATCCATTGCCGATTCATCTGCATTATTATTATATAAAGTATATAATTAACCATCATGCATTTGTTAAACTAACTAGCTGGAAATAATACAAATCATGAAAGGGTTCAAGTTGCTAACCGCGACCGCGGAGGTAAAATAAATGAAAACGCTCAAGTGCGGCTCGGACACTTAATATCATGTGTGTTTCATGCTATCGGGCATTTCATCGAACACCTAGTGTGCATAGTAGGAACCAAAAGCATACCCACCACCCCTTGTGAATGTTGTGAGCAGAAGTGAAACCAAATGTGGCTAAGTGCAGCGAGCTGAGTTCTATAGATAGGGATGGGCCTTTAGTCCCGGTTCACCTGGACAACCGCGGCTAAAGGCCGTGGGGCCAGACCGATGACCTATTAGCCCCGGTTGGTCTGGACAACCGGGACTAAAGCCCCTCCCCTCCGACAGCTGTGGACCGAGCGCGCTGGGCCCAGACTATTGGTCGCGGGTCTCGTCCCGAACCGCGACTAAAGACCCTATGGTCGCGGGCCGATTATTTTGGGGACTAATGGGGGCGTACCGAAGGCCTATTTTCTACCCGTGCCTGTCTAGTCTAAGACTTAGTCGCGACAGTATCAGGTGTGACATATCTCTTGCTTTGCAGGTGTCCTGCTTTAAGAATTCCTGCTCTAGGAATTGGTAAAGGAAGGTTTGAGAATTGGGCGATGGATATTGTGTTGGTAATTAGTAATTTGGCTTATATAATAAGAGCAAGTCTAGTAACGTGAGCAGACAAGGACAACGATGGGAATGTCTAGCTGTTCTTGTGTGAGCATTTCCTAAGTTCAGATTATTGGATATCGTAGGCGGAAACGATGCCTTGTTGAGGCCATCGGTTACATGTTATATAGCGAAGGAAAACCTCCTCCGAAGGCAGTACACGGTTGGTGAGATACGGTGGGGACTCCTCCATACGTATCTCACCGGATTACACTTATCCTTTCCTGATTACAAGCTAATGGAAACGAAAACAAACATATCGCTAACACCCTCCCTTAATCTAAACTAGGATACAAGTTTAGATTACGCTTGAATTCTTCTAGTCCTTTAACGGGAAGAGCCTTTGTAAATCCATCAGCCACTTGATCTTTGCTAGAAATAAACCTGATTTCTAGTTGCTTGCTTGCTACTCTCTCTCTAACAAAGTGAAAATCTATCTCTATGTGTTTTGTACGAGCATGAAACACAGGATTAGATGATAAATAGGTAGCACCTAAATTATCACACCAAAGACAAGGTTTTTGTGTCAATTTTACTCCAAGTTCATGAAGTAGTGCTTCAACCCATATCACTTCTGCAGTAGCATTTGCTAGAGATTTATATTCAGCCTCAGTACTGGAACGAGAAACTGTTGTCTGTTTACGAGCACTCCATGAGATCAAATTTGGCCCAAAGAATATGGCAAAACCTCCAGTGGATCTCCTATCATCAAGACAACCAGCCCAATCTGCATCTGAAAAAGCACTCAAGAGTATAGATGATGATTGTGTGAATGTAATGCCAATGTTTACTGTGTGCTGAACATATCTCAATATTCTTTTAACAGCTGTCCAGTGATCTGTTGTAGGGGCATGTAAATACTGACAGACCTTGTTGACTGAAAAAGACAAATCTGGACGTGTGAGTGTCAAATACTGGAGAGCACCAACAATGCTTCTATACTGTGTACTGTCATCAGGACCAAGAGTAGTACCCTCATGCAAAGATAGAGGTTCAGTGGATGATAATGGTGTAGGAGCAGGTTTACAATTTATCATACCAACTCGAGCTAGTAAGTCATTAGCATATTTTTCTTGAGTCAAGAGCAAGCCATCTTGAGTTCTTTTGACTTCAATTCCCAGAAAATAATGTAAATCACCAAGATCTTTAATAGCAAAGTGTGCATTTAGATCTTTCAATAAGGCTGAAATGGCTATATCAGAAGAGCTTGCTATTATGATGTCATCAACATAAATCAACATGAACATACTAATATCATCCTTCTGATATAAGAATAATGAATTATCAGCTTTGGAAGGAATAAAACCAAGATCTTGCAGCTTAGAACTGAGCTGAGAATACCAAGCCCTTGGAGCTTGTTTTAAACCATAAAGGGCTTTATCAAGCTTGCAAATATAATTTGGGATGTCAGGATTCTCAAAACCTGGGGGCTGTTTCATATAGACCTCTTCCTCAAGAACACCATGCAAAAACGCGTTCTTGACATCTAGCTGCCGTAAACTCCATCCTCGAGAAACTGCAACTGCTAAGACAAGTCTAATGGTTGCAGCTTTAACAACAGGACTGAAGGTATCTTCATAATCAATACCATACCTCTGTTTGAACCCTTTTGCAACAAGACGTGCTTTGTACCTGTCAATTGTACCATTTGCATGTTTCTTGATACGATAAACCCATTTGCAGTCTATCACATTTTTATGTGAACTTGGAGGAACAAGATGCCAGGTTTTATTTTTCTGCAACGCATCAAACTCTTCCTCCATTGCACTTCTCCAATTGTGATCATCAAGTGCCTCTTGTAAAGACGAGGGTTCTCCTGTGGATAGAGACAAACCACGTTTAACCGTACCATAAGCATATTTTTTTTGTTTTCCGTACCTGATTGTTCCATCAGTGTATTTGCGGGGTTTTCTGATTCCCTTCTGAAGTCGTGTGCTGCGAGCCACAGGAGGTGACGTAGAAGGCTGCAGCACACCGGATCCTCCTTCTGCGTCAGAATCCGCGTCAAAATCCTCCTGGGAGTCACCCCCTGGCGCGAACGGACGCGTGGCTGCAGCTGGATGGCCGCAGGGGCCGCTGTCGGGTGCCAGAGGCTCATCATTGGCGTAATCATGGGCACCCGACAACGCGTCGTCAGGCGCAGCAGGCGAGGCAGGCCTGCTGGATCCGTCTCCTGGGAGAGCATCACGGGGCGCACGAGATGGACGGGACCGCGCGGGGGTCCCACCACTGGCGTGAGCATCCGGCGTGTCGGCGTGATGTGCTGTGGCCCCGGCTGGCGTGGCATCCGCGGATTCGCGGGTCGAGGAAGGCAGCGAGTCGTCGCGAGGTGCAGGAGACAGGCGAGACCGCGCGGGGGTCCCACCACGTGCAGGTGCGGCTGACGAGACGGGACGGTGCATGGAAGTCCTGGCTTGCGTGGCGTTGTCTGGTTGGCGGGTCGGGGAGGACAGCGGGGAGCTGGCGTGTGCTCCCGCTGATGCACCTGACGCAGCGCCTGGTGCAGAATCCGTCTCGGGATCAGAGGGCGCACGATCCGAGAGATCTGCACCTGAATCATCATGGATTTTAGTGCTGGTTCTGTCCTCTTCCACATCCGATATGGCACCATTGGAGATGGAATTTTCACTCATTTCTTCATCTCTTTGCACCGAATTTTGTCCTGCTGTTTCCTCAACATCCTGGCCATGGTTAGTAACAGGAACAACAGGTAAAGGCATGTGGTCATCGAAGTTTGCATTCCCATGTGTGTGGAGTGTATCTATATGTGTAGGAAGAAGAAGTATTTGCTGTCTAAGAAGGGCACCGGCATTTTTGTGCATAGAAGCAAATGGAAAGACTTTTTCATCAAACACAACATCACGTGATATATAGATGCGACCCGTGGATGGCTCTAAGCATTTTACTCCTTTATGACGAGGGCTATACCCTAGAAAAACACAACGAGTGGATCTAAAAGAGAGTTTGTGTTTATTGTAAGGACGAAGATTCGGCCAACATGCACACCCAAAAATACGAAGAGAGTCATAGTTTGGTTTTGTGTGTAATAGCCTTTCAACAGGAGATTCAAAATTGAGAACTTTGCTAGGTAGGAGATTTATAAGAAATGTGGCTGTAAGGAAAGCTTCATCCCAAAATTTAAGTGGTATAGATGCATGAGCAAGTAAAGCAAGACCAACTTCTACTATGTGACGATGCTTGCGCTCAGCTGACCCATTTTGTTGATGTGCATGAGGGCAAGACACATGATGTGTGATACCAACTTGTTAAAAGAAACCATTGAGTTTTTCATATTCACCACCCCAATCAGTTTGCATGGTTATTATTTTGCAACCAAACTTTCTTTCAACAAATTGCTGGAAATTGAGAAATACTTGATAGACATCCGAGCGTTTCTTTAGTAAGTAAATCCACGTAAATTTACTAAAATCATCGATAAAGCTTACATAGTAATTATGCTTGCCAACAGAGGTGGGAGCAGGTCCCCATACATCAGAAAAGACTTGCTCTAATGGGGATGTGGATACACTTGTGGAAATGGGATATGGGAGTTGATGGCTTTTGGCTAATTGGCAAGAATCACATACATAAGAGTTTATTTCTGGAGAGTAATCTAACTCATTCTTCCTAACAACTTGTTGAACAATAAAAGACGAGGGGTGCCCTAAACGACGATGCCATGTGGATGATGATGGCTTTATTGATAAAAAAGCATGCTTGGATGTCTCTGAAGCTGATGGTACTAAGGGATAAAGACCTCCACGGCAAGGCCCTCTAAACAGAATTCTTCTTGTCTCCTTGTCCTTGATCAAAAAGAAAGAGGCATGAAATTCAATGAAGACATTATTATCAAGGGCAAGTTTGTGTATAGATAGAAGATTTTTGTGTGCACTAGGAACGTGTAAGACATTATTGAGATGTAGAGATGTATGTGGGGTTTGCAAAATCGAATGACCAACATGGCTTATGGGCATACCTTTACCATCGGCCGTGTGAACACGATCATGGCCTTGATACTTCTCTTGGGTAGAGAGCTTGTGTAATGCACCAGTGATGTGATCCGTAGCCCCCGTGTCTGAATACCAATTGGTATCCACTCCATAGGAGGCTATGTTGGCGGTTTTCTTCTCTTCATGCTCGGTGTCGCTGTCGGAGTCATCATTTTTGTACCTCCACCAGCAATCCGAGGCCGGATGTCCGTGGATCTTGCATATTTGGCAAGTAAAATCCACGAACGGGGTGGGGGCGCGATCAACTCGACGACCGCGGCGAGGGCGGTCATCACGTCGTCCTCCTCCATCATCGCGGCGTCCACCGTCATCACGGCGTCGCCTGTCATCACGTCGAGGGCCGTCATCGCGGCGGCGTGTGTCGTTGGAGCGATAGCGCCCACCATCGTCGCGGTACTCGTGGTGATCACGATCACCACGTGCATCTTGGCCTCGGTAGCGTGAGCCATCAGTGCGGTACTCGCGGTGATCGCGATCACCGCGGTCACCACCACCCTCACGTGCGCGGTTGTCGCCTCCCTGATGACGACGAGCAAGGTTGGCGGAGGAGGTGAAGCCGGCAGCTTGGCCTGTCTCAGCAAGCATGGACTGGCGCGTGTCGTGGGCGCATATCTGCGCGAACAGATCATCAAGCGTGGTGTTGGTGTTGGCGTTGGTGGCGGCGACGATGGAGTCGTAGGCGCCGTCAAGTCCGTTCAGCAGATAGCCCACCATCTCGTCCTCCTCGACGATTTTCCCGGCAGCCGCGAGCTCCGAGGCATATCCCTTCATCTTGGCGAAGTAGGCGGCAGCAGATAGATCGTGTTTCTTGGTGGAGTTCAGAGAACCACGAAGACTATTGATCCGTGACCTGGAGCTGGAGGAAAACATGCGAGTGATCACCCCCCATACCTCTGCTGTGGTTTCGAGACCTACCACATGCGCCAGCACCTCCGGCGAGAAGGAGTTGAGGAGGAACGTGAGGACGGACTGCTCCTTGGTGACCCAGGCGGCGTGGGCCGGGTTCGGGATCTTGATCTTCTGCCCCTTGGCGTCTTCAGCGTCGAGCATTGCCGGTGGCGCCACGTCCGTGCCATCAAGCAGGCCTCCTGCCTGCGCGCTGCGGATGGCTGGCGACACCAACGTCTTCCAGAACAGGAAGTTGTTGCGCGTGAGCTTCTGCGATGGTGGAGTCCCGAGAGCAGACGCGCCTGTCGATGATGAGGCCATTGGAATTGATTGTCAAGGCTTGGGTGTAGGTTTTGGGTTGTAGATTGTGTTGTCTCGTGTCTGTGGCTTTGATCGTGGGTTTTGGCGTGTAATCGTAGAGGCTTTGGTTGTAGGCGTTGGTTGTGTCGTGGGATATTGGGTGTTTTTCGGCTTTGTGTTCGTGTAGATTGGATCGTGGATGTGTAGATCGGATCGGCAGCTAGGTCGTAGAGGAAGAAGGCTCTGATACCATATTGGATATCGTAGGCGGAAACGATGCCTTGTTGAGGCCATCGGTTACATGTTATATAGCGAAGGAAAACCTCCTCCGAAGGCAGTACACGGTTGGTGAGATACGGTGGGGACTCCTCCATACGTATCTCACCGGATTACACTTGTCCTTTCCTGATTACAAGCTAATGGAAACGAAAACAAACATATCGCTAACACAGATGAAATTACAAAATAAACTCAATTAGAAGCTGGACAGCTTATAAAATATAAATAGAGCTTCACATTAAGCAAGAGAGAGATGTAGCAACAGCGGCAGCGCACTCAGACCAGCAGCCAGACACAGAGCTTCAACAGAACAACACGAGCAACATCGCAACGTGCAAGCAACGACCAATCATCACGCAGGGAACCAGTAACTATGGGAGGTGCTAGCTTGTCAGCACGGGCCGGCGGCGGCGAAGCAGCTGACGTTGTGGCATACAAGGTTCGCACGGGACGACGACTCGAGGTAGCGAGGCAGCACGCAGGGACTGGCACCGTGGTGAGTAACCAGGACACCAGTGGTGCGTGCAGTGGTTATGGAGACCAAGTCCATGCTGGATATAGGAGGTCACGTCTCACATGTGCCCTCGGCGGGAGACCACGTCTGCTCGTAGAGAAGACGCGACCTTGGCCAGAGAGGCTTCCGGAATCGCCTAGCGGCGTTGTTTGTGGGCCAATGAATGGAGATCTTAGGTAATTCGATGCTTCCGAAATCTGAGCGTCGTAGTCGTTCGCGTGCTCGCGACCTCCATGGATGATCTGGCTTCTCGGACTCGGCTTCTGCTGGGCAGCTTCTCCCTGTCCTGACAGCGGAGCTGGCCGTACTCAACCATGAGGTGGCGGTCGAATGGGGTGTGTGTCCCGAGATGCGAGTGCATGTTCCAGGATTGAGGGTGAAAAAATAAACGAAACGCTACATTAACCGGTGGCAGTGGTGTAATTTCAATGACGTACCGCAAAAAGCGATTAGAGGGTATGACTTACCGGTGGCATAGTGGGTAATTTTTGTCATCTTGGATGACACTTTCGTTGACCGATCGACCAACCAACCAGGGAACCCTTAACGCATTTATTATTACTAGGGATCATGCCCGTGCGTTGCTACGGAAACACAAATTCTTTTAACAAAAATACTTATGATTATTTTTTTAATAAAAAAATACTTTTGCATGATGTATCCTAATCGACTTATCACTCATTTGATCACGTATTAGAAAAACTTGTGGTAGTCTACCTAAACATACAACTAAATTATTGACTAAAATACCATGTTCCTAATACCAATAAACTGAAATAGAATATATTCCAAATAGCCATTCTTTCCCTGGTCAAATAACAACAACCATCTCGTTTAAAAAAAAAACTAACAACAAACATTAACTTCAGTGTCTGATTCAAAACGACATAAAGATTCAAGTCATTGTGGGACTTGAGAACAATAAAGATTTGAATAAAATAAAACTTTGTAGATTCTATCCATTCATAGTATCGAACCTGGATTGGGAACTGAAGCTAAGTGTTCAGATGGGTGCGGGCTCACGCAACAAGTAATGTCTTTTTGGAGGAACACGGTACAAAAGCAAACACTCGCATACACGCGCATATACCCATGCACACCCTACTGCTATGAGTACCTCCGAGAGACAGAGACGGCGGGTCGGCCTTGAGGTTGACAAAGTCACCACAGGCGCCTCGCTATCGATGGTAACGTCCCATCCCACTGAAAAAAATATTCCGCCTATATATGACACAGAGCTGTTAAACGTAGGGTTTGAACTCCAATAGGCTGGGTACAAACACCCTCCTAATCATCCAACCACAACCATCCAACCACAGGGTGGTTCATTGTAGAAAGTACCGTATGATCCGTTGTTAGATGTGTAAGAAGATGTAGAGGCTATGGCCGAGCCGAGGAGGCAAGATACTAATTGTAAACTTAATCAATTGATTGCGTGCATTTATATTAGTAAAAGGAGAAAAGGTGCATGGGACATATAAAAAGAGGTAAGCATGTCACTTGGATTTTCACAGTATATCACGTTAGCTTTCTTTTAGTAAGAATAACAAATAATGCTCGTGCGCTGCGACGTGCGTGAAAAAAATCTACTATTGTTGAAAAATCTTAGACATGACTCAAATTTTTCCATCAAAGACCATATAGAGTTTTCTTTTCTACCAACATGAATTTCAAGTTGACACTACAGAAAATTGGCTCGACAGGTAAGAATATATGTTAGATACATTCATATAATCTTTTGTATACTAAAAATAGATGTACTAACGTCTTCTTCTCGTCTGGTATGTTTCTTCTTCTTATGTTGCGATATATGAAGGGTTCGGCATTGCAATTGATTCTTTACACAGCGTGTTGCGCCTGATCTCACGATTAGCCATAATTTGCTCGATTCTAACTTTCTTTAGTTCTGGCTGCATATTTGCATATTCCGTCTTTCTTGCGCACATTTTTTCTTATTTTGTTCTGGCTCTAAATCTGCATATTTCTTCCTCCCTCGTGTGTATTTTTTTTGTGAGTGTTGTTGATAATAGGCTTCACTACGTTTTTTTTTCAATTTTTCTTGTTTTTTTCATTGGTCATCCGTGCATACTGGTCTCTATCTTTTTTTCTTCTTTGCTCCTTGACATCCATGACTGGAGATTACGTCCCCAATTGCTTGCTTATATGAGAGTTTTCTATAGTAGAATATGTCATTGATTGAAAACAACAAACTGTTTAGATTACTCATCACACGGATAAAGCTTCGTTCTGTCACATAATTGATTCAGCAAATACTATTTGTACACATGCATGCAAAAAGGATTTGACTCCACCGACACGCCTTGTTGTTATTGATTCCAGAGCGTCACCACAACCCGAGTCTGGCAACACGTAGCGTGAGTGGGTACGTGACATTGCTAGGCGATCAAGGTCAGAGAAGAACCATGATAGCTTAGCGGGTAGCCAGTGGTCGGCCCAGTACAGATTAACTAAAGAGACTCGAGTACTTCGTACTCGAGATGTCTAGATCGACGGAAGAACACGTCGAGATCGACGGGCGGCCCCATTACATTCGCATCATGACGGTTACGGAGACCTCAGAAAAATCGTGCCTTTGCTCCCACCGCCAGTCTACAGTACGAGTATGCCAAAAAAAAAGTGGGAGAGAGATGGAATACAAGATCTCACCCTACGCGTTCGTGATCGATCATGGCTATAGGAGGTGCCTCGGGCTGCACCATCTGGATATAAACACGTTAATAGTGTGCTGGATGGATTTGGAGACGCCGTTGTATAGCTACTAATAACATCGATACGCCGATGCGACAGTAGTTTTTTCTTCTGAGTCTAGACGTAGTGGCTGGGTACTTATCTGCACAACCGTGCCTAGGAGAACCATGTCTCATATGAAAAAGCTATCCAAATTTATATTTTAGATGGATGCAGACTCTATAGTTAATAATTTTTTTACCAATGGGTACGAACCCGAGGTGGCTTTTTTTTGTCGTTGATTGGTAGTACCGATCACTACTCCTGTTGGGCCTACCTTGGTACATGGGTTAAGCCAAAGTAACCTATTAGGATTAGGAAACTTGGGAAGAGACCACAGGAGTTCAGTTTCCAGCGACGTAGGGACATGTAATTACGGAAGCTAAAATAACCTATTAGGATTAGGACCAAGCGCAGCAGTTTCCAGCACGTACGGACGAAAGCTCAAGAAGCGACCAAGCGCAGCAGTTTCCAGCGACGTACGGAGACGTAATTACCGACGGACGAAAGCGTAACAATGCGACGGACGAAAAACGTACCAAAAATTAGAGGAAGAAACCTTACTCCCTTTATTATTAGGTATAGATTATTATATATATATATATATATATATATATATATATATATATATATATATATACATGCCCGTGCGTTGCAACGGTAAAATGCACTATGTCATAGAGGCACATAAAGTAAGTGTGACGAGGGTGCTAGGTTAGATGACGTTGGCCACAATGAAAAAAGTTTTAGTTATTTTAGATTTAACTCTTGCTTCACATATCACCATAAGAGCGGTTTAATACTAAGGAGATGCTTTGAAGTTTTTTTTGAAGGAATTTCTATTTGTTGGCAAGTTGTGATGTGGATTAGCTTTACGGCTTACATATAGCTTCATTTCCAACACAATTATTTTGTAAAACGTCAAATTTGGAAGTAAAATTTGGAAGTGGCATAGAAATTACAAAAGAAAAATAACATGGAAATATAAATTCTTTGTAGATAGAAAAACATGATATAGAAAAAATTATTCACCTCCAGCATTACCAACTAATTAACTAACACTATCAAAGCATGAATCTTGATCTCATCAATGGGTTAGATGATTTTTAGCCTTGCAAATGTAGCAGTATTTGAACACAGTAGTACATGTACGATGCATGTCTCCAATTGTCTCTCACATAATCAGCCAAATTGGTCAACAATAATGTTACTGAAACTATCCAAGAAGTCTCAAATCGTCCATAAGCGTGCACATATCTTTTTATTTCCAACTTAATCTAGCCTTAACACAGCTCACTCCCAATATCAGTAGCATCACCTGGAATCAGTTTGCACAAATAAGGCAAAAATATATATCAACATGATGGTGTTACCGCTTGCTACGCCCAAGCCAGAAACGCCTGATGAAAGAAAGTAGCGATTGTAGGAGGAAGCTGCCATGACCATGAAAAAGAGAAGTAAACCAGAGGGTCCGACCCCCTGATCTGCAGTAGCCCATAGCAATTCGTGACCAAAACAACAGTTTAGGAGTTCTTCATCTTTGCAAACAGATTGACCAATAGCAATCTGGGCCATCCGGCATTATAGTAACACCATCAAAATAATGTCAGGCTTTCTTCTCTTATTCCCTTTGTAATCTCATAACCTGATGGTACAGCTGAAGCATGTACACAACATTGCTCTTTGGGGTTTCTGCTCATGGTATTGCTCTCAGTTTTCTTCACCGCCACATTTTTTTTCATGTCATTTCATTTCAGGCAGCAAGCAAAAGGAGCCGGCAAACACTCTAGGCATGCAACAACATTTTAGGATGGAAGTGTTCATGCCCAGCGATCGATCAGTCCATCCCAATGCCCTTTGCTACCGATAATTACAGTGCACGCATGTCCCCTTTATTGAATCCACACCAGCAAACGTGGACGCATCATATGCATGGCAACGTGTTGGGACTTGGGTGTCGTCGGTTTGGCGCAATAACAAAACTGTACTCGCAGTCGCATGTCGTTCTTCATGACCCCGTGCAGTATGACCACCATCTCCGGTGTCATGTGGTTACTCCGATCACCGGCCACCCTTCCTCTGAAAAAGGAGTCATTGGAGACGTCGTACGTCCAACTCTTATGCCACACTCCATGTTCCCGTCCAGGTTCCACAGCTCTACAGACTTGCAGAACTCCATGACGGCATCAACCAGGTCCGCGTTCTGCCGTCGGGCATCCAAGGAACTTCTCTAGCTTCCGGACGTTCTCCGCCAGGTCATGCAGGATCTCCTCGTAATCTGAGTTAATTAGAACACTTTCTCTCTGGCCTCTCGCTCACCTCCCAATACTCGGCTGTATTCCATGACTCCACACTCAGTTGCGGCCCTCACAAAACACCTCCAAGATCTGGTCGAAGTCGAGGCGATGGGGGCGGCGGCCGACGGCTCATGGGCAGTGGCCCTCCTTGTAGAACTTGCAGAACTTGCCAGTGTCAGCTGCTATGCTAGAGTTTTCTGTTGAGAATCGAGGTGGCGGAAGGATTCGTTTGATTTGATTAGATCTCGTTTTCCCCAGGTAGAGTTCAGTCCCACGGTCTAGCCATCATCTTCACCAGCGAGGAGTCAGGGTCAGCCACCGAGAGGGACTCTTGGGAATCCCTTAGGAGTAGAATGATGCCATGGTCGCCGTTGTGGTCTTAGACGTCATAGCGGCTCTACGACATGACAGGGTTGGGGGCCCTTGGTGACATGCATCTAGGCGGACTCGGCGGTGGCGCGCACGAAGCACTTGACCCAGGCATGTCAACGAGACGCCGCCGCCGGTACGCCCAGGTCCTGCTACTGTGGAGTCGTGGTGACATCTAGGCGGACTCGGTGGTTGCGCGCACTAAGAACTTGACCCAGGCATGTCAACGGAGACGCCGCCGCCGGTACGCCCAGGTCCTGCTACTGCTTGCAGTCAGTGGAGTCGTCGTCGGTATATATAATCGGCAGGGATGTGAACCAAATAAAGGCAGCACGTGTAGGATTAGGACTTTAGAGTCCTAGCTACGTACTACGATTCATCTTCTATTGGGGTTTTGTTTCCAACGTGTACACTTTTCAGCTACATAGCAATACAAAACGAAGCCAACGATTGAGAACAAACCAGGAAACCTCAGGTGACCTACAAAGCAACGTACAAACCGAACGTAATTATTATAGAAAATAGAAGATAGATATATTACAGATGGCAGGGTGGGTAATTTGTGTCTAACTTTAGGGGTAGTTTCAATGACCTACCAAACCAAACCAAGGAAGCCTTAACGTCTTTATTATTAGGTAAAGATTAGGTAAATAAGAGGTTTGTAGTTTTGCATCTTTACTTAGGGGTTCGCAGTTTTTTTGTATTCGAGATTCAGAGGTTTGTAGTTGCATCTGTAGGGTTCGCAGGTTTTTTGTATTTTAGGTATTCAGAGGTTTGTAGTTTTGCATATGTATTTAGGGTTTTGCAGGTTTTTTTGTATTTTAGAGAATCTCCAGCAGCTCATCTATATGGACATCTAAACCCAATATGGACGACGGAGGGGTAAAATACATTGCCAGCAGATCATCTATAGCATCATCTATTTATACATGTCCCCAGATTCTTCTACCCATCCTCTACATTTGGGGGATGGCTAGATGATCATCCAAACCAAATATGGGAGTATTTTAACGATTTCAACATGCACTACTCATGTTATTTTATTTTATAGAGACCAAAGGGAAAACATTGTAGAAAAATAGACATGTACTAGACACTAAATTTTGACATGTGCTAGTACCATTTGCTTCTACTAAAACTATTGAATTTACGGACTTGTTGAACGGAGGATTTGTTGATATGAATTTTGGGGTATCACACAAAACATAGTCGTTCACAAATTCGTTGATCAAAATAGAGTCGTTGCAGAAAAATTGATGAACGATAGTTAAAACATTATATTAAAATATAGGAGAGACAATATAGATGTCCTGAATATAGATGATCTGCTATGAAACTGATAAAATTTATGCATGAATCTTTTTAGATGATCTTCTATATAGTGTTATGGATAATCAAATATAGATGAGCTGCTGGAGTTGATTCAGAGATTGTAGTTGCATTTGTACTTAGGGGTTCGCAGTTTTTTGTATTTTAGGGATTCAGATGTTGTAGTTGCATCTGTTCTTATGGCTTCTAGTTTTTTGTGTGCATGTTAGCATGCATGTGAGTTAGAGATTCTACGTTTTTTGGAAGCATTTTCAATTTGTGTAGTTATTTTGTCTCTCAGACACTCTTGACACATTATGAATTTGTTGCAAAATCACATATTGTACCAACGTGCATGATAATAACTTGATCCAGTTTATGCATATAATTAAAGAACGGTTCTTGTATGATATTTTTGATCTAGTAACGTATAATAATATGTCCTAATTAGAATATTAATCTGTTGAATGTTATCTTAGATCATCAATGAATTCATGATGTGTTATTATCTGTTTTTGTGCTTAGTTCACCAAATATATATAGTGGAAACTGTGATGTTGGATAAAATTCGACACATTTTTCTCAACATTGATGTTCACTTTAGGGCGCATCTGCTAAATAAGTTACTTGATGAAGTGTATGCAAATAAATGAAGAACTATTTATTTATGTTCTTTGTGATCTGGTTAGGTATATTACTCTTTCGCCAATAAGATTGTGTTGCTAACTTTTGTTTTATTGCAAATTTACAGGAAGAAGATCTGGAAGCCAGCTCGGATCATGACGATATGGCTGCGAAGAGCAGACATGTCCTGAGGAAGCTGCATGCGGGAACCATTCGGTACCGTCATTACGGCAACTTGTTCTGCCCTTTCTGTGTCAGAAAGATAGCCAACGATCGCCACAGTTTGATCTGACATGCCGTCCGTGTGGGAAATGGCTCTGAGTATCGTGAGCCCCAGGTTAGGGCCAAGCACGCTGCCTACGGCGTCTTCCAGAAGAAGCTGCTTGCGCAGGATATCTTTGCAGGGCTTGCGGAACCTCCTCCTCGGCCTTACTCCAATGGGGCCAGGAGGGCCATGAAGGATCGGAAAGAGGCAGTACATGATGTAGCTGCTGCTGCCTGCTGATGCGCTCATTGTTGCAGCTTGCACGCTGTGTTTGTGTTATCTCTTACCTTTGGTAGTGTCGTCTGGTGTAAGCGTAGTAAGAACTTTTAAGGAATCTCTATCATGTTGTTATGTAAGAACCTAATATATATATATATATATATATATATATATATATTATATTAGTATATGTTTATTAACCCGATCACGTTTTAAGAATGTCAAAAAACATAATAGGCATGATTTAGTAATAAGTGGATGCGACAACTCATTGATCGAGATGAATGAGTTGTCACATCCCTTTACTACTGGATCGTGCCTAATAAGCCAACAGTTGGTGCAAAATCACAAATGTGAGTAACAACACTCGATCTTTGGTGTGTGGAAATTAATCAGCCCCTCCCCACCACTAGCCACTGTCTTATTTTGCAATTATTTGCTAACTAAAATAAAGAAGAATCCGAAGAAGTATAATAAAAATGCGATCACATTCTAAAACTCTTTTCCTTTTGGTTCTTTTTTATTTTTTATTTTCAATCCGAAAAACAAGAATAAATTATGACCGTTAACAGCCACGCGCCAAATCTCCATGGAAACAGCATCACGCGGGGTCCCACTCGCCAGCGTCTGCGCGCCAAATCTCCACCACCGCGCTCCTCGCCCACTCGGCTACTCCTCCGCTGAAAGAGACCTCCAAAGAAAGCCTCCACTTCGCCCTCCCCCCATCCTCGGCGTCGTTCTCAAACAATGACTGGTAAGCCACGGTTCCCTCCCTTCCCCATCCTCAACCAAACAATGCGATGTAGGTTAGAAGCCGGCAGATCTAGGTTTGATACAGGTGGATGTAGGTTAAATGCCTGCGGATGTAGGTCACCGTTGATGTTTTAAGTTACCACCGGCCATGGATCTAGCTCACGCTACCGTTACAGGACCCTCAGAGATCGTTTCCCCCACCCAAATGGAGATCGACCTGAACAAGGGCTCGGAGCTCGCAAAGCCCCATGTTATTCAGATAGCCGAGGTAGATAGCATATAAATTAGTCCTGTAGCGAAATGTTCTCTTAAGATTCATCTATCTCCTTACGCCTTCGTCGACACTTCTTTGATTTTTATTCTTTTCGTATTTGGCTATAGGACCACAATGCAGGCTGTGACTTCTGCAGCATGTCGCGTACTGAAATTCAGAAATTGGTGCAGCAGTCAGTTGAGACAATTGAATCTCATCGTCTCTATGAAGTTTGCAAGCTAGCTGATGATACCTGCGCGGAGAAGCTAATCTGTTTCGTCTGCTACGAGGACAGACTGGACAGGGCGATGAAAGCTTAAAAAATGCAGCACTCGAGTTGGAACTGCGGGAACAAAAGTGAAGCTATATGATCATGCATGGCTTGGTTACTAAGCTAGGTTCTGAGCTGAAGAGTGCGAAGAAAACTTTAAAACTTGCCGAAAAGAAGTGCGACATGCTCCAGAGGGGAAAACACACCCTGTTGGAGAGTGCGAAGGACACCAATGTGAAGTTGAGATACATTGTAAGTTTCTTACAAGATTATGGAATGAGGTAAAACTACTTTGCTCTTTAATTAGATTATGTCAACCTGCAATGCTTGCCAATGAGTCTAGCTATTATTCATTTCTCTGTTTTGTTGCATGTGTCGATGATTAAACTGTGCAATGCTAAAATCCAAAGGATTACTCCCCAGTACCTAGTAGCGTTCACACGGACATTGTTTGTTCATGCTCCCTGGTCCTGTGGAGCTTGACCCTTTGGACTTTTTTTTGCAATGTATGTATGAGGCTTGCTTATTTTATGTTAATTCTCTGTTATGTGTGCCGATGATTAAACTCCGCACCTTCTCTCAGTGAGATATTGGCACTTACTAGTGTTGTGTACAACTACATTTGTTCTGCATCTTCCTTGGTAAGTGTTCGATGATCTCATTGATTTCTGTGTGCTTCTATGAGGCCCCAATTATGATTTTATATGTAATGCATGAGCCATATTGGTTCTGCATATTCCTTGGCAAGTGTTCGATAATTTCATTGATTTGTGTGTGCTTCTTTACTATGAGGCCCCTATATAGGCTTGGTTCTCTGCCGATGTTTAATATGCAGCAATGTCTCCAACTGTTGGCGTACCATAGAAAAAAGAGTGTCATATTTATATTTGATCAGAGTGCCGATGATTAAACTGTGCAATGTTAAAATGCAGAGGGAGACTCCTCCAGACCTAGTAGCGTTTACAAGGACCTAGTAGCTTGTTTACGCCACCGGGTCTAGTGGTTTATCACATCTATACTTGTGTCATTTGTACACGTGAGGAAGTTTTGTCACTCATCTTTGTATTTTTGGAAGTATATCTGCTTCTTTTTTGTAGATGTGCTAAACATGTATGATGCTTTTTTACTAGTGTTTCCATGGACGCGGTTTCGGAAAGTTCCGGTGGATGATGTGAACCTCTGGATGTGGCTTCGGAATGCATGCTGGCATAAGAAAATATCCGTTGGATGATGTGAAACTATGGATATGGCTTCAGAGTGGATGTTGCATAAAAAAAGTTCTGGTTAACTGTGGACCTGTTGTTGCACCTTTTGTGATGCTAATTTCAGTTACTATAAATCTCCTATTTTTTGGAGTGCATGTAACCGGGATGATGGCGCGGAACAGATATCAAAGAGGGCGACGAGGCAGTATATTAGTGTTAGTACTACGGTATCCATTGTTGCAAATGTAAAACCATGTCAATTCATTTCCTTTTCGGTGTGCATTTTATGATTTAGATCTCCTATATATTCGGTAATTTGGTTGACACTCTCGCCACGTGGGATACCCGATCAACTCTCCTCTCCACTCCCAAACTGTGGATAATGCAGCGGCTCCCGATATGGGCGCAGAACGCTCTCCTCTCTACTCCCAAACTGTTCGTCTGTGCCACACCTCTCTACTCCCCTTTGCTATGTGCAGATCCACCGGTACCATGTCTGGCCGTCGCGAGGAGGGCCGCCAGCAGCAGATCCACAGGTACTTTCCTCGGCGCAACATGCAAGGCGCGGAGCGTGCGCGTGCCCGCGAGGCGTACCGGCGCGAGGTGCATTAGGCCAACTCGTCCCACGCACCACCACCTCCGGCTCCACCCATCGCACCTACGGACGTCGAGGAGGAAGAAGAGGAGGAGTATATTGCAGTCGAGTTCCACAACGAGGCCCTGAAGTGGCCCCACATGCAGGCGGGGATTTTAGCGTCCTTAGAGAGTTTCGCGGCAGAAGAGCTCCGGCAAGCGAGGCTCGCCCGGCTTTTCACTGTCAAGCTTGAGGCCGACACCGCGGAAGCGATCCGTCATTCGATGCAGAATGAAGATGCGGCGGCGCTAGCGGAGGCGCGGCGGCGAACCCTTGGCTAGGACGCTAGGTCCGGTGTCTATCCTTTTCTTTTTGTGATTTGTTTCAGAAACGACTTGTTCACTGTAATGTTAACTGTGATGATTTCGAAGATTATGTGCATGCTTATTTACCGTGGATGACAAGTGGGGTCCATGCATCAACTGGTCGGTCGTTGCCGGTCAATGCAGTCAAACAGGACAGAATGTGTGGCCTCAAGAAAAATTCGCGACGTTCTACGTGACCAGGCAAGTTTCGTCGAAGGCAACTGGGCTCTTAGTGGGCTACTGGGCCGGAGACAAAAATCCGCGACGTAAAACTAGCAAAAAGCCGGGCAAAACCAGTCTGCGACGGACCAAACCAATACGTCGAGAGAAAACTCCACTTTTAAGCAATCTGCAACGGAAACGCGCGACGTTATCAAAACGTTCCGCTCAAAACGTTCCGGCTCGCACGGAATTATGTAGTGAATGAGCTCGAAACCAACAACCGATCAAAGCAGCACTCTAAACATGAAGCTTTATTAAGCATGTAATAATAGAGTAAAGCTTACAAACAGAGGTCACACGACCCAACATTACATCAGATAACGGAAGGAAAACTATGTTGCTAATCAACAAGAACCGAAAAGGCCTAAGAGGCCGCAACATAAGGCGACGTCGCAGCCCATAGATTCCAGGCTGCTACCTGGGAACCCCAAACTATTCGTCGATGTCCATGTTGATACACCACCAAAGTGTGGAACTCCACCTGAACCAAATTGAAGCAAACATGAGTACTAGGGGTATTCAACAAGACTTAATTAACCTATTATATATCTGCTTCTTCATAAAGGGTTTATGAAGGTTGTTTTGTGTAAAGCCAACTTTGTTTCGAATAGAGGGAGACAGAGAAGCTTTTCACAAATGTTTTAAAAGAACACCCTTTCCTCGGGTATTGCCTTCAGATCCTCCGAAGCATCATCTTAAGCACACGATAAATGGAACGACCTTTTGAAACTAATCATTCATTGACAACATCTTTTACGTTCGGTTCAAGTTATCTATGATCTCAGGATCTGTCACCAAGTCATCCTTAACCGCGGACACGGCTTTTCGAAAAGATTAAACCCTGCAGGGGTGTACAACTTTACCCACACATGCCAACCGACTCTTAATGCCAAACTATTGGAACAATTTCGTCGATGGGCTGATAGAGGGTGGCTGACCCCGGTCTTTCCCTTGCTTCGCCTATTCCATGAGTCGCTCCGAGTAGAGATGGACCGCCAATAGGGAGTGGCCATCTCCTGCCGAGTCTCTATCGTTGTGCGCAATTCTTGACGGTTATCTACCCACAGAGCGTCGATACACCACCACGTCCTAGTTTTGAAAACGTTTTTAATATCCCCCGCAAATACAAATGGAACGCCCGAACTAGACAACTCATGGAACAAACTAGACAAGTTGAAACCGAGGGGAATCCACTCCCCGTGTGGTTGCATGATCAGTCTTGGCTTCAAATGCGAGAACTCGCTCCTAGGGGCATGAACGAGGCAAATCACCACATCCCATGTGGCAACTCATCCAAGCCTTTAATCATATTAAGCACACATCTCAAACCTTACCACGTCATCCTGTCATACTATATTCATTTCGTAACTCTGATTCATCAATCCGGATGGAGTAGAGATCAACAGACATGTATGACTAAGCATGACATATTTGAGGCTCTGGCGACACACACAAACAAAACCTATGTCTGCTAGGAGAAGTGAAATAATGATATTTGGGTTGTGCAAAATAAATAGGACAACTCTATCTACTGACCCCAGATACTTTATAAAAACATGCATCGGAAGAGAAGGAAAACACTTCAAAAACATATATGGGCAGATAAGAGGTTATGCTTGTCTTTCTTCATGAAAAACAGATAAAGGCTTCAGGGACAAGTGCTTGACTTGGTTGGTTAGACCAAGTATTCGTCGAGAGGGGTGTCGAACTTCTCTTTGGATTCGAGTTCTATCGATAAGAGCAAACACCGGAAAGAAAGAGAACAACATTCAACACCGATGCAATGCGCATCATGTATGCATGAACATTTGAATTCATTAAAGAGAAGCCCTAAACATGTTTCATGGGTTGCTAGGGTTCATATGTTAAGTATGCATTTTACTGAATTTAGTCCCGAAGTGGACCTCGGAGGCTGATTCGGGCAAAACCGAAAGGCCAAAATGGGGTTTATAACACCGTAACTAGGTTGCATTTGTCTTTCTAAGCATTTTGGCATATAACTTGTAATTTTCTAATTTTCTTGAATAAAATCTTATTTTCCTTATTTTAAATGGTTTAATTAATATTTAAATAATGGTCAAAATTCAACTTTGTCAAATATGTGTGAAAATTACATAAACATGTAGATTATATTTTTCTGAACAATTTGGTATATTGAACATATTTCTGATGAACCAAATAAAAGTTATTGCATTTACAATTTTCATTCTTTTTCTGTAATTTAAATTGAGGTGGGGCCCACGTGTCAATTACATTCCGTTTAAAAGAAATTATACAAAACGGCCAGTGACGTGGGCATGACGTCACGATGACGTCATCCCGAGGCCAAACCTCACTGCCGCGATGAAATTCGACGATTTCGCGCGGGGGATTCGAAATCAAACCCCACCACGGGGTGGAGGGAAGCATGGGGAAGCTAAGGGTGGCCGCGGCTGCCCAAATGGTCGCCAGAGCACTCGCCGGCATGCTGGGGCACGGCGGCGGACCGCGGCCGACGGTGACAAGGCGGGACAGAGGGGTAGTGATGAGGGGATAGTAACCCGGTATGCCAACCCCAGGTGTAATCCGGCCCAAACGGCGTATGGACCAAATCCGGCTAAGGACGCAGAAGCTTCTGGAAGGCCCAGGGCTTGTAAGGATCGTAACCCGGATTGTGGGTTACGATAAGGAAAGCTAGGATACGTATGTAGAATTCGAGTAGGACTCAAGGAGCGCTTTGTATGGCAAGCCAAGGGGGGTATGAGTACTATATAAACCAATCCCTAGGCTTCGCCTGAGAGAGATTCAAGTCATAACTGTAACACCTATTATCGAGTATCCAGTATAATCATATCGAGATCCGGCGAGTTGTTTTCCGGCTCTTAGATTGCTTTCCGCCATGTCTTCCTTCGAGCTAAACCCTCTCCCAAATACCTGTGTCGACTTGCCCCTAGATCAGTTACCCCCGGTAACATCTGCCGTGATTATCCCACGACAGTTGGCGCCCACCGTGGGGCCTGCGTCCAAAGGTGTTTACATCACGGGAGAAGCTCGGAAGAACATGAGGAACCTCGTCGTCGGAGAAATCTACGTCAACAACCAAGGAGAGAAGATGGTAGACGATTCTGGCTGGGGGCCAGAGTCGGATCACCTCGAAACCGGATCCGTCGTGACAGTCGGCCGCATCAACGTCTTCATCGGTATGGTATGTGCTTCCAATTCAAGCCGTGATAATCTTGAATCTGATTCTGTGTCAGGGGAGGACACGCGTGTTCAATCGGAAAAAGAAGAATCGATCGGAACAACGGGTCCGACAGAGAGGGAGGAAGGTGCCGAGTCTATACGGGATTTATCGGAGGACCGATACGAGAAGGAAAATAGCGAAGAGGAAGAACGGTACGAATCTACGCCAAGCATTATGCGCCGGGTTGCAGTTTATGCGGCCCCCGCAATCAATACCAATCAAGGAAACGCAGCCGCGGCGCCAGTCGGGGCGGCGCAGGTGCTGGCTCAGCAACAAGGTACGGCTGGCCCGATTTTGGCCCAGGTCGATGGAGAATCGGCATCAGTCACCAGTCGCCCAGCGGAGGAGGAGCGACACGCAAATATGTTTGGGTTCCAAGCAAACCGGACACCAGGGGCGGGCCCCTCGAATCCGCGTCACCCAGCTCTGTTTGATAATAATTTGATCTTGGATCCCACAGTCCTAGCTACAGTTATCACCCCAGAAAACGCAGCAGAGCGTGTAAGAGATCTGGACGTGGCTCGTCGTGCATTGGAGCAGCAAAGAAGGCAGGTAGAAGCAGAAAAGCAGGGGATGGCAGCGCGGCAGCGGGAACTGGATGACCTAGAGACCCGGCTTCGGGAGGAAACGACGAGGATTCACCAAAGGCACCGAACTATGTTACCGGCAACAGGAGGGGTTATCAACCCGACTGCCCTGGTGTTCACGCCTCAAGATCAGCCAATCCCACCGGCGAACCAAGGGACCATACCGCAACCAGCAACGGGAGTGCAGCCGGTAAACGCGCCAGCCGGGTTACCCTTGCCTCGGACGGGGGCGACAGCCGGCAACATCATGCCGCCTCCACCATCGCGATTCCGTACCCCAGCAGGTCACTACAACAACCCCATGGACAACGTGTATGCAGCAACACTCGCATTAAACCAGATTCCTGTAAGAGACTCGCCGCACGCAGAAGAAACCCGGCGAGCGATAGATCTGCTGCACACCGCGGTAGCACAGCAAGTCAATTATCCAGATCACAGAAGTGGGATGCATGGGACGCCATACGTAAGTCAACAACAGGGCAACGTCCAAACAAGCGCGGCACGACGAAGGGAAGAGCAACAGCAGATGCCACCTGTCGTGGGATAATCACGGCAGATGTTACCGGGGGTAACTGATCTAGGGGCAAGTCGACACAGGTATTTGGGAGAGGGTTTAGCTCGAAGGAAGACATGGCGAAAAGCAATCTAAGAGCCGGAAAACAACTCGCCGGATCTCGATGTGATTATACTGGATACTCGATAATAGGTGTTACAGTTATGACTTGAATCTCTCTCAGGCGAAGCCTAGGGATTGGTTTATATAGTACTCATACCCCCCTTGGCTTGCCATACAAAGCGCTCCTTGAGTCCTACTCGAATTCTACATACGTATCCTAGCTTTCCTTATCGTAACCCACAATCCGGGTTACGATCCTTACAAGCCCTGGGCCTTCCAGAAGCTTCTGCGTCCTTAGCCGGATTTGGTCCATACACCGTTTGGGCCGGATTACACCTGGGGTTGGCATACCGGGTTACTATCCCCTCATCAGTAGTCCCCAGAATAGCTTGGGCTTCCAAGATTTACTCTTCGAAGCGCTGGCTATTCCCTACAGAAATATTAGATGCAAACACATGAGGATTAAGACGCAGCGCGTCTATGAATAGCCGCGACTGACGCCAAGGAAGCCAGGTGAAAACCCGGCTCTTCTTTTTAGGTTCTTCCTTAATCTCTCAAACTTAAATCTCAATAGGAACTCCATGACTCCACATCCTTCTTGATAACTACCGCTGATACAAGGAAGGCAATTTCCCCTTCCTTTTTCTCTGGATCATATTGGCCTGCGCATAAAATGTGCCTTTCAAATTTCGAAATCACCAATTACTCCGCATTCCCCGGGTCTCGACCGTTAGGCTAAGCCTTTCCACCCGGACGGTTATAAATAAAGACCAATGAGCAAATCCAACTCTTAACAGCTCATTTCCCCCATTCCACTTCTTCCCAAGCTCGAGCTCGCAGAGTGCCACCACGGGAGCCCCACGCATCTCGCCGGAGCCCATCCGACTTCGTTTGCGCTCCGCCACCGCACGAACCGCTCCAGCTCCCGAATCCGCCGTCAAGCTTCCGATTCGCCGGCCAACGGTCACGAAAGGGCACGAATCTTGCGCTATCTGTCTCCGCAAGGCCTTACTCCAATCTCCTTCAGTAAGTCCCTTACATCCTCCAACTTACCCCCGCAATTTCTTAGTTCTTCCTCTAATTAGATCTGAATCGAGCGGTCCGCAATTTCTCGGGCTGCGCCGGATTAACTCACTGATACTTACCATAAACATTCCTATGGATAGGATTCATAGCTTATATTACTCCCCTAACTCCAGTAATCGTTAATCTGGTCACAATTTTAGAAATAGGATTCCCAATCTAAGCTCGGGCCATCTGAAATTTCCGCCCTCGTTCTCCTTCCTCAGAAAATCTTACTTCTCCGACTCATTCGCAGATGGTAAGCATATAAGCATCCCCCTAACTCCTCCAAACATTTGCTTTTACGGAAAGCTCCATGTATTTTGTAAGGTCACTTGATACCCGGATAAATCATTCTTGACCCAGCGAGGCAATAGCCGGGTTATGTTCAAATTGCGGGTAATTGCTTGCCTGCTAACTTCCAAGTTTTTGTTCCTTACGTCCTTTCCTTTGATGTTTTACCAGGTCAATCCCATGGCACCCAAGAGGCAGGGGAAACAGCCGAATAAGGCTAAATCCACAAGCTCCATATCGGCCAATTGGGGGAAGTCCTCCGTCACCAAGGCCAAGCTGGAGGAGTTGGTCGAGCTTGGAACCCTACCTCCACAGGAGTCTATCCACTGGCGAGTGCCAGGTAATGAAACCCGGCCTTCTCCAGCGACGAATGAGGTAATATGCTTCGTTGAACATGTGACCCGGGGCTTTAGGCCTCCGGGTCACCCCTTCTTCCGTGACGTCCTAGACCATTACAACCTCCGTATCTTCGATATAGGTCCAAACTCCATTTTGAACATCTCCCATTTTATTGTTCTTTCCGAATCTTACTTGTGCACACCGCCAAGTCTAGCCCTCTTCGTCGAACTTTTTCAGTGCAAGCCGTGTCGCGAAAGCGGCGACGGCGCACTTCTTACTTGCGGCGGGGTTTCTATCCAGCGCCGCAAGAACTCCCTCATGCCCCCCATTTCTCTCAATTCTCATGTAAAGCACTGGCAGCTTTCTTACTTCTACTGCCAAGATACCTCTCCACCCGGCGAAAAGAAGTTGCCGGGTTACTCGGAGGGTCAACTTGACATCTCCGAGTCTTTCAACGCCTTCGCCTGTGACTCGGACAGGGAGGCGATTTTGCCTTCGTTAGCTAGGATCTCCATCTTGTCCGCCCGAGGCCTCGTCGGGCTAAACCTGGTGAAGGCCTGGGTTAGCTTCCGCATTCAGCCGAACTCCATTCGTGAGAAGCTGATGTGCGAATACTCGGGTCAAACCACGGACCCCATCCGATACTCCCCTAACACCCTTGCTCCTAGCGATATGAACAAGATGATCAAAGGTTTTTTAACGGAGAAGCTCGAGGTGATCCGGGGCATAGCCGGATTAGAACCTTTCACCCTCGAGAATCCAGCCCCCGCAGTGAGTCTTTCTATCTTTCGATTTTGACTTCCAGCAGCTTACTTTTACTTGCTTCTCTTGGCTCGATATTAATCACTATCCTGGCGTCTTCTCCTCAGGCCGATGATGACTTTTGGAAAGTCGACACCTCTCCTAGTTCCGAAGATGTGGAGGAGGAAGATGATGCCGCCAACTCGGATGAAGGTGCATATTCAATCCCTTACACGTATTAAATCCCACCTTTTCTTCTTCCTTATGCCATAACTCGGATATTTTTCAGAACGAGAAGGCCAAAACGAAGAAGAAGAAGACAGCAGGGACAAGTCCGCCAGCGAGGAGGAAGAGCCGGAACCGACCCCCAAAGCCGGAACAAAGAGGAAATCTCAAAGGATAGCCCTCCAGGTTTTTATTTCATCTCCCTACTCCTTGTTTTTTTTTTTTTTTGTTCCCATAACCTTACTCCGGGGCTAACCCCGTTTTCTCCCCCTTTGATCATAACTGAAGGAGCCACCCACGACTAGGCGCCGCATAACCCGGAACCATCCGGGTAGCGAGACCCTTAACCCGGTCGCTTCGCCGCCCCCGGTTCAACACCCTGGTATTCATCGTAAACACAATCTCTTTCCGGGTTAACCTTTGCAACGTAACCCCGAACCTTTCCTGCCTCTTTTCAGTCTCTTCCGGGTCTAGCGGCGGCTCCCCCTCGGACTTCCCGGTGAACACCGGGTAAACTTCTTTCCTTGTCATTATGCCAAACTTTTACCACTTTTTTCACAACCAAAGACTAACTGCATCCTTGCACCTTCTGCAGAGCCACAGTTGTCATTAGCGACGATGAGGGCACGGAAACTGAGGTCCGAGTCGAGAATAGGCCGGCTAACGACGCTGGTGACGAGCAAACGTCGCCGCCGGAGCTGGCTAAGCATGATGCCGGGTATCCCATTGCTTCGCACGCAGGCGAGGAAGGAACGGGAGCAGCTTCGAGCGCGGGAGGGGGACCAAACTCCGATATTCGGATAACCCGGGTGCCACCTCCTGTTACAAGAAATGCTCCTTTTTCCACTTTTCAGGTACCCGAGCCATCTAACTCGGATAACGCTGACTTTAACCAGCTGATGAGCGCTCTTCTCTCCTTGAAAGCTTCAGAAGGGACTGTTTTAGAACGTATAGCTGCAGCACATCAGGTAACTTTCACTTGATACTCCTTATTATACAACTAGTCCCCAAGTTCCGAGTATAATTTTTGCAATTATTCTCGGTACTTCGCATAATATTTTTTCGGTAATCATTTTCTCGGAGGAAATGCTCTCGTGATATCCGGCTTACAGCTTTGCCCGGTCTTTGCAGGCAGAGATTACTCAGTCAGATGAAGCGTTACTTAAGGCTGAGCAGCTCTTACAGGCTGAAGTAGAGCGTAGGGAGACCCTTGAAGCAGAGGTAAAGACTCTGAAAAAAGATGTCTCCACTTACAAGAAGAAGTACAACGCTGCCCAATCTTCGCTGAATAACTTGTCGGCTCAGATCACGGACACTTACCGCATCTTACTGAGTAAGTTTTTATTTGCCGTTAACTTGCGTATCTCTACCATGCCGTTGTAATAATCAAGATTACTGATATGCCTTTGTGTTTTTCGATTTTAGGTGCCAACCTTGCTACTCCGGAGGAGAATGCCATTACTCAGGCTAAGACTTTGAAGACTGTGCTTCGGACATTTTTTGCCGGCACTAAACTTTTACTGGATGCTATCAAGTGGCCTTCTGAGGTATACCCGGGAGAAGATAATCTTATGCAGGCCTTCTCAACGGTGCCTGGGTGGATTGAGATAATGAAGCGCTCAGCTTGCCGGATTGGAATGACCCGGGCCCTTACACTGGCGAAGGCTTATTTTCCTAAGCTTGACCCCGGCCAAGGTAACATCCGGGTTTCCAGAATTCAAAGCTGACGGGTCCAAGTTTGAGCCCAAGGACTTCAAAGATATTCAACGTGCTGTACGCTCCTCAGCCACTACCTTGGCCGACAAAATGGAACTGGACAAGATCATGAGTTCTTATGACGCTGAGGGCAAAGTTATTTTGGTGGATGCACCTCCTCCTTTTGATATGGTGGAAAGATGGTCGACTGACCTGGCCAGGAGGAAAGAAGAAGCCGCAAAGAGAGAAGCAGAGCTAGGCGCAAAGCCGTCCACCTCTACACCGGCCGTGCCTCCGCCTGTCCGTCCAGATGTGAAGAGCCCGAGCAAGACTGCTGGCAAGGCCAAGGAGCAAGTCCAAGATCTAGACCCGGAAGATCGCTCTCAGGATGCCAAGTAGGATGCTACTAGTGCTTTTCGTTTTCTTAAGACTGATATGATTTTTGTGGTGCTCCTGTGCGCCACTGATGCTGATACTACGCCTGTACGCTTGTTAATTCATGATAACTCTTTGCCTTCCCTGGCTTTTGATAATCTCGATACTTGTGTTACGTATAAGCTTATTCTCGATACTTTGAACTCTTGCTTTCAATTTCCTTTTGAGACTCGGTTAACCGAGTATCGTAGGTTTTGATAGATGGACTTTTCTTTAAGTCCCCAATACTCGGCAACTAAGGTTTACAGACCTTGGTAGTTAAATAGTTTGTTTCTGTTTCGAAGTCCCCAGTCCCCATGACCCAAAGTACGAGCTATGGGGGCGTGGGCTTTCTCAGATGACATACTGCTGTTTACCAAGCTGAAGACCAATAGCTGTTCTCATAAATACTGAAGTCATGCTTAATATTTGTTGAGTTTCCGGCTATGTTAGCCTTATACTCTGCATGGACTTGTGGTTTAGATGACCCTTTTTGATTACCTTGTACTGTAAGCCGGCTTTCGCGTGGATACCATGTCGTTGCATCTATACGAAAACAAAATCAAGCACGCTCCATTGGGCTGCATAGTCTGATTGTAATCGTAAGTGAACAGATCATGCCACTTTGGTGCGAGTCACATCGAGCTTAAGTAAGAATAATCAAGAAATTTGGCTCCTTCGTCCAGTTATAGGATTGTAGCCGCACCCGTTTCTACGGGTGATCAGCCCCCATAACTCATAGGCATCATGGCCGGGTCTCCGGGTATGTGATTACTTACTGAAGTAGATCAACCCCCAGAGACCTAAATTCACGCAACGTATTTCGATGATATTGATGTACTGATAATAACAACGTTACTTACTTGTAACTGAAGCACAAGACCATGATAAGACCCGAAACCATCTTCTTTTATTGATAAAAATTTCTTTTTTGAATCAGCAGGCCGCCTCATTAAAAACCTTCCAGTCCCCTTAGGTACCCTGGTAAGGAAAAGAGCGCGTCTGAAACCTGCCGTCGATTACACTGCCTTAGTTATTCTCGGGAATCGGCCTCACACTGGCGTGACCGATACATATTCTCCATTCGCTAGACCCTTTCATAATGAATATGGGATTTGGTAGCCAATCCGGGTATACCGTCCTTGAAACGTGATCGGCTGCGTGTAGCAGTACTTCTTCTTCTCTGTTAGGGGATTTGGAAAGCTCGCCCCTGATGAAACCTACCATCTTAAGGTCCTTTTCTGCCCTAATGTTTGCCTTGTCCCCTTCAGGAGTTGGCTTTTTTGTCGTCGTCCTTTCTTCTAGGTCCACCTTGGAACGGTAATGTTTGAGCTCTTCCTTCCTGCAAGCTTGCTCGGCCATTGCCGCATCTCCCTCATCACATTCAGCCGCTATATCTCGATTTCCATATATGGTGATGGTCTTCTTAGGACCCGGGATCTTCAGCTGTAGGTACACATAACACGGCCTTGCCATGAACTTGGCATAAGCCGGTCTTCCAAACAATGCATGATAAGGACTGCGCAACTTTACTACCTCAAAGGTAAGCCACTCGATTCGATAATTGTCCTTTGACTCCCCGAAAGCTACCTCCAATGCCACTTTTCCTTCGGGGCATGCCGAATGACCCGGCACTATCCCGTGAAAAACTGTTGTACTTTTTTGCAACTGTGATTCCTTTAAGCCCATGCGCAGAAAAGTTTCCCAGTATAGGATATTGATACTACTCCCTCCATCCATCAAGACTTTCTTCAGCTCGTAACCATTGACCTGTGGCGCCACTACCAAAGCCAAGACTCCCGGGTGATCAATCCTATCCGGGTGATCTCTTCTGCTCCATGTTACCTCTTGCTCTGACCACCTCAAATATCTTGGAACAGCGGAGGAGACTGAATTAACTGCTTGTTTCAGTATCTTCTTGTCCTTGCTAGAACCTCCAGTAGTGTGCACATGATACTGACCCAGCTGTTTGGGGTTAGCTTGAAATCCTCCCGCTCCCCCTTGATTGTTACCTTGATTTCCAACTGGCGGATTGCCGGCTGGAGGCGGCCCGTTGCCCGAATTTCCACCTGGACCCGGACCTCCTCCTCGGCCCGCACCTCGCATGGCCCTGTTCACTTCCTCGTTCTTCCACCTTTGTAAGTCGGCACACTGCTCCAATGAATGATTGGCCGGCTTGCCATTCCTGCTATGCTTCGGGCACGCCATCCTAAATATGTCCCAACTGTTGCTTGGTCTTGGGGGTACTTGGTAGTGTCCCCCATTGTGATTTCCGGTATTAAAATTCCCTTCGGATCTAGGTCTCGAAGACCCGGCCTCTGTATTGGCCACAAACTCGGAACTCCCCTCAAACGGGCGCTTGTTCTGGCTATTTCCATTGTTGTGTGGTGCCGATCCATTGCCGGTCTTCCCACTGCTACTTGCGTTTGCTTTTGCCTTCTTGTCATCAACTTCCTCTTCTGTAGTATCCGTTGCAGCGTGTTTGTTGCATGCATCCATTAACTCTCCCATCGTAACCTCCGCTGCATTTCTGCTGGATTTCATGCGGGTTAGCTTTTGTACTAAAGGAACATACTTACATGTTTTCGCCATAGCTTGTAGTGCGTCCTTTGGTTGGATATCTGTAGATGAGTGGAGTATCTCCATAACCCGGCGTACCCAGCTTCGTGCTGACTCTCCTTTCTTCTGGACGCACCTTTCTAAGTCATCAATAGTAAATAACTTCCTACAGGTCCCATGGAAGTGCTTGATAAATGCGGTTTTTAGCTCCTCCCACGACTTGATCGACTTTTCCGGTAAATTGGTGAACCATAACTTTGCTGCTCCCTCTGACATCATTAAGTACATGAACTTGGCTTGGAGATTCTCGGATGCGTTGCGAATTGACATTGCCATCTCGTAGCTGCTTAACCATGTTTCCGGATCCATCGTTGGCTCGTAATTCACTACTTTCCCCGGTTCTTTGAACTTTTCCGGGTAAGGTTCCGCTCTGATATCGTCCGAGAGACACTTGGGTCCCGCAAGGGTGGTTGGGGCTGGTCTCGCCCGGGAAATGCGTGACCCGGCCGGGGGTGCCACGGGGTGAGGAGCCACCGGTGGATCGTGTGCTGCAGACCCGGCCCCGGCTCTTCTGGCCCTAGAGCTGTCCACTACTGCCTGTGCTGCTGATACTGCCGGTACTGTCTGGACGCGCGGTGGGGGTGGCATCTGCTGTTGCTCTTCCCTTCGTCGTGCCGCGCTTGTTTGGACGTTGCCCTGTTGTTGACTCACGTATGGCGTCCCATGCATCCCACTTCTGTGATCTGGATAATTGACTTGCTGTGCTACCGCGGTGTGCAGCAGATCTATCGCTCGCCGGGTTTCTTCTGCGTGCGGCGAGTCTCTTACAGGAATCTGGTTTAATGCGAGTGTTGCTGCATACACGTTGTCCATGGGGTTGTTGTAGTGACCTGCTGGGGTACGGAATCGCGATGGTGGAGGCGGCATGGTGTTGCCGGCTGTCGCCCCCGCCCGAGGCAAGGGTAATCCGGCTAGCGCGTTTACCGGCTGCACTCCCGTTGCTGGTTGCGGTATGGTCCCTTGGTTCGCCGGTGGGATTGGCTGATCTTGAGGCGTGAACACCAGGGCAGTCGGGTTGATAACCCCTCCTGTTGCCGGTAACATAGTTCGGTGCCTTTGGTGAATCCTCGTCGTCTCCTCCCGAAGCCGGGTCTCTAGGTCATCCAGTTCCCGCTGCCGCGCTGCCATCCCCTGCTTTTCTGCTTCTACCTGCCTTCTTTGCTGCTCCAATGCACGACGAGCCACGTCCAGATCTCTTACACGCTCTGCTGCGTTTTCTGGGGTGATAACTGTAGCTAGGACTGTGGGATCCAAGATCAAATTATTATCAAACAGAGCTGGGTGACGAGGATTCGAGGGGCCCGCCCCCGGCGTCCGGTTTGCTTGGAACCCGAACATATTTGCGTGTCGCTCCTCCTCCGCTGGGCGACTGGTGACTGATGCCGATTCTCCATCGACCTGGGCCAAGATCGGGCCAGCCGTACCTTGTTGCTGAGCCAGCACCTGCGCCGCCCCGACTGGCGCCGCGGCTGCTTTTCCTTGATTGGTATTGATTGCGGGGGCCGCATAAACTGCAACCCGGCGCATAATACTTGGCGTAGATCCGTACCGTTCTTCCTCTTCGCTATTTTCCTTCTCGTATCGGTCCTCCGATAAATCCCGTATAGACTCGGTACCTTCCTCCCTCTCTGTCGGACCCGTTGTTCCGATCGATTCTTCTTTTTCCGATTGAACACGCGTGTCCTCCCCTGACACAGAATCAGATTCAAGATTATCACGGCTCGAATTGGAAGCACATACCATACCGATGAAGACGTTGATGCGGCCGACTGTCACGACGGACCCGGTTTCGAGGTGATCCGACTCTGGCCCCCAGCCAGAATCGTCTACCATCTTCTCTCCTTGGTTGTTGACGTAGATTTCTCCGACGACGAGGTTCCTCATGTTCTTCCGAGCTTCTCCCGTGATGTAAACACCTTTGGACGCAGGCCCCACGGTGGGCGCCAACTGTCGTGGGATAATCACGGCAGATGTTACCGGGGGTAACTGATCTAGGGGCAAGTCGACACAGGTATTTGGGAGAGGGTTTAGCTCGAAGGAAGACATGGCGAAAAGCAATCTAAGAGCCGGAAAACAACTCGCCGGATCTCGATGTGATTATACTGGATACTCGATAATAGGTGTTACAGTTATGACTTGAATCTCTCTCAGGCGAAGCCTAGGGATTGGTTTATATAGTACTCATACCCCCCTTGGCTTGCCATACAAAGCGCTCCTTGAGTCCTACTCGAATTCTACATACGTATCCTAGCTTTCCTTATCGTAACCCACAATCCGGGTTACGATCCTTACAAGCCCTGGGCCTTCCAGAAGCTTCTGCGTCCTTAGCCGGATTTGGTCCATACACCGTTTGGGCCGGATTACACCTGGGGTTGGCATACCGGGTTACTATCCCCTCATCACCACCCCCACCGCGCGTCCAGACAGTACCGGCAGTATCAGCAGCACAGGCAGTAGTGGACAGCTCCAGGGCCAGAAGAGCCGGGGCCGGGTCTGCAGCACACGATCCACCGGTGGCTCCTCACCCCGTGGCACCCCCGGCCGGGTCACGCATTTCCCGGGCGAGACCAGCCCCAACCACCCTTGCGGGACCCAAGTGTCTCTCGGATGATATCAGAGCGGAACCTTACCCGGAAAAGTTCAAAGAACCGGGGAAAGTAGTGAATTACGAGCCAACGATGGATCCGGAAACATGGTTAAGCAGCTACGAGATGGCAATGTCAATTCGCAACGCATCCGAGAATCTCCAAGCCAAGTTCATGTACTTAATGATGTCAGAGGGAGCAGCAAAGTTATGGTTCACCAATTTACCGGAAAAGTCGATCAAGTCGTGGGAGGAGCTAAAAACCGCATTTATCAAGCACTTCCATGGGACCTGTAGGAAGTTATTTACTATTGATGACTTAGAAAGGTGCGTCCAGAAGAAAGGAGAGTCAGCACGAAGCTGGGTACGCCGGGTTATGGAGATACTCCACTCATCTACAGATATCCAACCAAAGGACGCACTGCAAGCTATGGCGAAAACATGTAAGTATGTTCCTTTAGTACAAAAGCTAACCCGCATGAAATCCAGCAGAAATGCAGCGGAGGTTACGATGGGAGAGTTAATGGATGCATGCAACAAACACGCTGCAACGGATACTACAGAAGAGGAAGTTGATGACAAGAAGGCAAAAGCAAACGCAAGTAGCGGTGGGAAGACCGGCAATGGATCGGCACCAAACAACAATGGAAATAGCCAGAACAAGCGCCCGTTTGAGGGGAGTTCCGAGTTTGTGGCCAATACAGAGGCCGGGTCTTCGAGACCTAGATCCGAAGGGAATTTTAATACCGGAAATCACAATGGGGGACACTACCAAGTACCCCCAAGACCAAGCAACAGTTGGGACATATTTAGGATGGCGTGCCCGAAGCATAGCAGGAATGGCAAGCCGGCCAATCATTCATTGGAGCAGTGTGCCGACTTACAAAGGTGGAAGAACGAGGAAGTGAACAGAGCTATGCGAGGTGCGGGCCGGGGAGGAGGTCCGGGTCTAGGTGGAAACTTGGGTAATGGGCCGCCCCCAGCCGGCAATCCGCCAGCTGGAAATCAAGGTAACAATCAAAATGGAGCAGGAGGTTTTCAAGCTAACCCCAAACAGCTGGGTCAATATCATGTGCACACTACAGGAGGCTCTAACAAGGATAAGAAGATACTGAAACAAGCAGTTAATTCGGCCTCTTCCGCTGTTCCAAGGTATTTGAGGTGGTCAGAACAAGAGGTAACATGGAGCAGGAAGGATCACCCGGATAGAGTTGATCACCCGGGAGTCTTAGCTTTGGTAGTGGCACCACAGGTCAACGGCTACGAGCTGAAAAAAGTCCTGATGGATGGAGGAAGTAGTATCAATATCCTGTACTGGGAAACTTTTCTGCGAATGGGCTTAAAGGAATCGCAGCTGCAAAAGAGTACAACAGTTTTTCACGGGATAGTGCCGGGTCACTCAGCATGCCCTGAAGGAAAGGTGGCACTGGAAGTAGCTTTTGGAGAGTCAAAGGATAATTATCGAGTCGAGTGGCTTACCTTTGAGGTAGTAAAGTTGCGCAGTCCTTATCATGCATTGTTTGGAAGGCCGGCTTATGCCAAGTTCATGGCAAGACCGTGTTACGTGTACCTACAACTGAAAATCCCGGGTCCCAAGAAGACCATTACAATACACGGAAACCGGGATATAGCAGCTGAGTGCGATGAGGGAGACGCGGCAATGGCCGAGCAAGCCTGCAGGAAGGAAGAGCTCAAACATTACCGTTCTCAGGTAGACCTAGAAGAGAGGACAACGTCAAAAAAGCCAACCCCTGAGGGGGACAAAGCAAAAGTTAGGGCAGAACAAAACCCTAAGATGGTAGGCTTCATCAGGAGCAATACTTTCAAAACTCTCAGCAGGAAAGAAGAAGGCGTACCACCGTCCGCAGCTGATCACGTTCCAAGGAAGATATACCCGGACTGGCTAGCAAATCCGGTACTCATTACGAAAGGGCATAGCAAGTGGAGAATGTGCATCGGCCGTATCAACGCGAGGCCGATTCTCGAGAATAACTAAAGCAGTGTAATGGGCGGCAGGTTTCATACGCACTCTTTTCCTATCCAGGGTACCTAAGGGGACTGGAAGGTTTTTAATGAGGCGGCCTGCTGAATCAAAAAAAGAAATTTTTATCAATAAAAGAAGATGGTTTCGAGTCTTATCATGGTCTTTGCTTCAGTTACAAGTAAGTAACATTGTTACTATCAATACATCAGTATCATCGAAATACATTACATGAATATAGGTCTCCGGGGGGTGATCTGCTTCAATAAGTAATCACAAGACCCGGAGACCCGGCCATGATGCCTATGAGTTATGGGGGCTGATTACTCGAAAAAACGGGTACAGCTGCAATCCTATAACTGGACAAAGGAGCCAAATTTCTTGGTTATTCTTACTTAAGCTCGATGTGACTCGCACTAAAGTGGCATGATCTGTTCGCGTACGATCACAATCAAATTATGCAGCCCAATGGAGCGTGCTTGATTTTGTTTTTCGTATAGATGCAACGACATGGTATCCACGCGAAAGCCGGCTTACAGTACAAGGTAATCAAAAGGGTCATCTAAACCACAAGTCCATGCAGAGTATAAGGCTAACATAGCCGGAAACTCAACAAATATTAAGCATGACTTCAGTATTTATGAGAACAGCTATTGGTCTTCAGCTTGGTAAACAGCAGTATGTCATCTGAGAAAGCCCACGCCCCCATAGCTCGTACTTTGGGTCATGGGGACTGGGGACTTCGAAACAGAAACAAACTATTTAACTACCAAGGTCTGTAAACCTTAGTTGCCGAGTATTGGGGACTTAAAGAAAAGTCCATCTATCAAAACCTACGATACTCGGTTAACCGAGTCTCAAAGGGAAATTGAAAGCAAGAGTTCAAAGTATCGAGAATAAGCTTATACGTAACACAAGTATCGAGATTATCAAAAGCCAGGGAAGGCAAAGAGTTATCATGAATTAACAAGCGTACAGGCGTAGTATCAGCATCAGTGGCGCACAGGAGCACCACAAAAATCATATCAGTCTTAAGAAAACGAAAAGCACTAGTAGCATCCTACTTGGCATCCTGAGAGCGATCTTCCGGGTCTAGATCTTGGACTTGCTCCTTGGCCTTGCCAGCAGTCTTGCTCGGGCTCTTCACATCTGGACGGACAGGCGGAGGCACGGCCGGTGTAGAGGTGGACGGCTTTGCGCCTAGCTCTGCTTCTCTCTTTGCGGCTTCTTCTTTCCTCCTGGCCAGGTCAGTCGACCATCTTTCCACCATATCAAAAGGAGGAGGTGCATCCACCAAAATAACTTTGCCCTCAGCGTCATAAGAACTCATGATCTTGTCCAGTTCCATTTTGTCGGCCAAGGTAGTGGCTGAGGAGCGTACAGCACGTTGAATATCTTTGAAGTCCTTGGGCTCAAACTTGGACCCGTCAGCTTTGAATTCTGGAAACCCGGATGTTACCTTGGCCGGGTCAAGCTTGGGAAAATAAGCCTTCGCCAGTGTAAGGGCCCGGGTCATTCCAATCCGGCAAGCTGAGCGCTTCATTATCTCAATCCACCCAGGCACCGTTGAGAAGGCCTGCATAAGATTATCTTCTCCCGGGTATACCTCAGAAGGCCACTTGATAGCATCCAGTAAAAGTTTAGTGCCGGCAAAAAATGTCCGAAGCACAGTCTTCAAAGTCTTAGCCTGAGTAATGGCATTCTCCTCCGGAGTAGCAAGGTTGGCACCTAAAATCGAAAAACACAAAGGCATATCAGTAATCTTGATTATCACAACAGCATGGTAGAGATACGCAAGTTAACGGCAAATAAAAACTTACTCAGTAAGATGCGGTAAGTGTCCGTGATCTGAGCCGACAAGTTATTCAGCGAAGATTGGGCAGCGTTGTACTTCTTCTTGTAAGTGGAGACATCTTTTTTCAGAGTCTTTACCTCTGCTTCAAGGGTCTCCCTACGCTCTACTTCAGCCTGTAAGAGCTGCTCAGCCTTAAGTAACGCTTCATCTGACTGAGTAATCTCTGCCTGCAAAGACCGGGCAAAGCTGTAAGCCGGATATCACGAGAGCATTTCCTCCGAGAAAATGATTACCGAAAAAATATTATGCGAAGTACCGAGAATAATTGCAAAAAAAATTATACTCGGAACTTGGGGACTAGTTGTATAATAAGGAGTATCAAGTGAAAGTTACCTGATGTGCTGCAGCTATACGTTCTAAAACAGTCCCTTCTGAAGCTTTCAAGGAGAGAAGAGCGCTCATCAGCTGGTTAAAGTCAGCGTTATCCGAGTTAGATGGCTCGGGTACCTGAAAAGTGGAAAAAGGAGCATTTCTTGTAACAGGAGGTGGCACCCGGGTTATCCGAATATCGGAGTTTGGTCCCCCTCCCGCGCTCGAAGCTGCTCCCGTTCCTTCCTCGCCTGCGTGCGAAGCAATGGGATACCCGGCATCATGCTTAGCCAGCTCCGGCGGCGACGTTTGCTCGTCACCAGCGTCGTTAGCCGGCCTATTCTCGACTCGGACCTCAGTTTCCGTGCCCTCGTCGTCGCTAATGACAACTGTGGCTCTGCAGAAGGTGCAAGGATGCAGTTAGTCTTTGGTTGTGAAAAAAGTGGTAAAAGTTTGGCATAATGACAAGGAAAGAAGTTTACCCGGTGTTCACCGGGAAGTCCGAGGGGGAGCCGCCGCTAGACCCGGAAGAGACTGAAAAAAGGCAGGAAAGGTTCGGGGTTACGTTGCAAAGGTTAACCCGGAAAGAAATTGTGTTTACGATGAATACCAGGGTGTTGAACCGGGGGCGGCGAAGCGACCGGGTTAAGGGTCTCGCTACCCGGATGATTCCGGGTTACTCGGCGCCTAGTCATGGGTGGCTCCTTCAGTTATGATCAAAAGGGGTGAAGATGGGGTTAGCCCCGGAGTGACGTTATGGGAGCAAAAAACCAAAGTGTAAGGGGATGAAGTAAAAACCTGGAGGGCTATCCTCTGGGATTTCCTCTTTGTTCCGGTTCTGGTGGCTGGCTCCGGCTCTTCCTCCTCGCTGGTGGACCCGCACCTGCTGTCCGTTTCTTCTTCTTCGCTTTGGTCCTCTCGCTCTGAGAAATGTCCGAGTTACAGCATAAAGAAGAAGAAAAGGCAGGATATAACGTGTGCAAAGGAATCAAGTAGGTACCTTCATTCGAGTCAACGACATCGTCTTCCTCCTCCCCGTCTTCGGAATTAGGAGTGGAGTCGACCGTCCAAAAGTCATCATCGGCCTGAGGAGAAGATGCCAGGATAGTGATTAATATCGAGTCAAGAGAAGCGAATAAAAGTAAGTGTTAGAAGTCAAAATCAAAAGGCAGAAAACTTACTCCAGGGGTTGGATTCTCGAGGGTAAAAGGTTCTAGTCCGGCTATGCTCCGGATTACTTCGAGCTTCTCTGTCAGGAAACCCTTAATTGTTTTGTTAATGTCACCCGGAGCAAGGGTGCGGGTGGAGAATCGGATTGGGTCCGTGGTTTGACCCGAGTATTCGCACATCAGCTTCTCACGAATGGAGTTTGGCTGAATGCGGAAGCTAACCCAGGTCTTCACCAGGTTTAGCCCGATGAGGCCTCGGGCGGACAAGATGGAGATCCTAGCTAATAAAGGCAAGATCGCCTCCCTGTCCGGTTCAGACGCGAAGGCGTTGAATTTCTCGGAGATGTCAAGCTGACCCTCCGAGTAACCCGGCAACTTCTTTTCGCCGGGTGGAGAGGTATCCTGGCAGTAGAAGTACGAAAGCTGCCAGTGCTTTACGTGGGAATTGAGAGAAATAGGAGGCATCAGGGAGTTCTTGCGGCGCTGGATAGAGACCCCGCCGCAAGTGAGAAGTGCGCCGTCGCCGCTTTCGCGACACGGCTTGCACTGAAAAAGTTCGACGAAGAGGGCTAGACTTGGCGGTGTGCACAAGTAAGATTCGGAAAGAACAATAAAATGGGAGATGTTCAAAATGGAGTTTGGACCAATATCGAAGATACGGAGGTTGTAATGGTCTAGGACGTCACGGAAGAAGGGGTGACCCGGAGGCCTAAAGCCCCGGGTCACATGTTCAACGAAGCATATTACCTCATTCGTCGCTGGAGAAGGCCGGGTTTCATTGCCTGGCACTCGCCAGTGGATAGACTCCTGTGGAGGTAGGGTTCCAAGCTCGACCAACTCCTCCAGCTTGGCCTTGGTGACGGAGGACTTCCCCCAATTGGCCGATATGGAGCTTGTGGATTTAGCCTTATTCGGCTGTTTCCCCTGCCTCTTGGGTGCCATGGGATTGACCTGGTAAAACATCGAAGGAAAGGACGTAAGGAACAAAAACTTGGAAGTTAGCAGGCAAGCAATTACCCGCAATTTGAACATAACCCGGCTATTGCCTCGCTGGGTCAAGAATGATTTATCCGGGTATCAAGTGACCTTACAAAATACATGGAGCTTTCCGTAAAAGCAAATGTTTGGAGGAGTTAGGGGGATGCTTATATGCTTACCATCTGCGAATGAGTCGGAGAAGTAAGATTTTCTGAGGAAGGAGAACAAGGGCGGAAATTTCAGATGGCCCGAGCTTAGATTGGGAATCCTATTTCTAAAATTGTGACCAGATTAACGATTACTGGAGTTAGGGGAGTAATATAAGCTATGAATCTTATCCATAGGAATGTTTATGGTAAGTATCGGTGAGTTAATCCGGCGCAGCCCGAGAAATTGCGGACCGCTCGATTCAGATCTAATTAGAGGAAGAACTAAGAAATTGCGGGGGTAAGTTGGAGGATGTAAGGGACTTACTGAAGGAGATTGGAGTAAGGCCTTGCGGAGACAGATGGCGCAAGATTCGTGTCCTTTCGTGGTCGTTGGCCGGCGAATCAGAGGCTTGACGGTGGATTCGGGAGCTGGTGCGGCTCGCGCGGCGGCGGAGCGCAAACGAAGGCGGATGGGCTCCGGCGAGATGCGTGGGGTTCCCGTGGTGGCGCTCTGCGAGCTTGAACTTGGGGAGAAGAGAAATGGGGAAATGAGCCGTTAAGAGTTGGATTTGCTCATTGGTCTTTATTTATAACCGTCCGGGTGGAAAGGCTTAGCCTAACGGTCGAGACCCGGGGAATGCGGAGTAATTGGTGATTTCGAAATTTGAAAGGCACATTTTATGCGCAGGCCAATATGATCCAGAGAAAAAGGAAGGGGAAATTGCCTTCTCTGTATCAGCGGTAGTTATCAAGAAGGATGTGGAGTCATGGAGTTCCTATTGAGATTTAAGTTTGAGAGATTAAGGAAGAACCTAAAAAGAAGAGCCGGGTTTTCACCTGGCTTCCTTGGCGCCAGTCGCGGCTATTCATAGACGCGCTGCGTCTTAATCCTCATGTGTTTGCATCTAATATTTCTGTAGGGAATAGCCAGCGCTTCAAAGAGTAAATCTTGGAAGCCCAAGCTATTCTGGGGACTACTGATGAGGGGATAGTAACCCGGTATGCCAACCCCAGGTGTAATCCGGCCCAAACGGCGTATGGACCAAATCCGGCTAAGGACGCAGAAGCTTCTGGAAGGCCCAGGGCTTGTAAGGATCGTAACCCGGATTGTGGGTTACGATAAGGAAAGCTAGGATACGTATGTAGAATTCGAGTAGGACTCAAGGAGCGCTTTGTATGGCAAGCCAAGGGGGGTATGAGTACTATATAAACCAATCCCTAGGCTTCGCCTGAGAGAGATTCAAGTCATAACTGTAACACCTATTATCGAGTATCCAGTATAATCATATCGAGATCCGGCGAGTTGTTTTCCGGCTCTTAGATTGCTTTCCGCCATGTCTTCCTTCGAGCTAAACCCTCTCCCAAATACCTGTGTCGACTTGCCCCTAGATCAGTTACCCCCGGTAACATCTGCCGTGATTATCCCACGACAGGTAGGGAGGAAGGGGGAGGCACCATCGTGCTCCTGAGGTTACCAGGGACGTGATAGCGAGGTCGTAGAGGCGAGGGGAGGCCATAATCGTCGCCGGCTCATTGTTATGGATGGCGTGCTGGAAACCCCAAGAGGAAGGTGTGTGATGAGCAAGCGACAAGAATTTCCCTCAGTTACGAACCAAGGTTATCAATCTAGTAGGAGGAAGAGGATCTCAGGAAGGTTTATGCCACTGACGGTGGTGCTGGCGCTTCACCGGTGTCAGCAACAACGTGGAACCTGCACACAACACAACTAAAATACTTTGTCCCAACGGTATAGTGAGGTTGTCAATCTCAACGGTCTTGCTGAAAACAAAGATTAGACGTATAGTGTGTAAAATGATGTATGCTTGCAGTAAGTAAAGAAAACAGTAAATAGTTGTGGTTTGTTTAACAGTGTGGAAAATGGACCGGGGTTCGTAGGTTCACTTGTGGTGTCTCTCCATAAAATATAGCATGTTGGGTGAACAAATTACAGCTGGCCAACTGACAAATAGAGGTTGCACCGTAGTGCACATATATGACATGATGACTACTATGATATTTAGTGCGGGCAATACAACAATATACATAGACCGAAATCCATCTGCATCTATGACTAATAATCCACCCTCAGGTTATCATCCGAACCCCCTTAGGTATTAAGTTGCAAGCAACAGATAACTGCATTAAACAAAGTATGTAATGTAAGCAATGATTATGCACGTGGGCACTCTCACCGCTGTTTTCTCCCTAATGGCAACAACACATCCTCCCCCTTCACGTTTTTGTAACTCGAGCAAGGCAAAGAAGAGGCATGAACCCAATAACAAGCATAAATACTCCCTCTTGGAGTCACTAGCAACTACTTGGACAGAGCAACCACTAGCAACAGAAATCATGCAAGATCACAAATAGCATATGCAAATAAAGACTATAATAAACTTGGCATAAGTTCAATATTCATCAGATCCCAGCAAACACAGCATATAGAATTACATAAGATCAATCTCGATCATGTTAGGCAACTCACGAGATCTAAACATGGAGGCATATGAGGAGAAGACAACCATCTAGCTACAGCTACGAACCCGTAGTCCAAGGATGAACTACTCACGCATCAATCCGAAGGCAGGCATGGTGATGTAGAAGCCTCCGGTGATGATCTCCTCTCCGGCAGGGTGACGGAAACAGCTTCAGAACCTCCCTGATCTAGGGTTGACTGAAGGGAATATGCCTGAGAGGCAATAATAAAATGGTTATTATCTTATTCCTTGTTTATGATGAATGTTTATTTCTCATGCTAGAATTGTATTAACCGAAAACTTTGATACATGTGTGTTTAATAAACAAACAATGGTTCCTAGTAAAGCCTCTCTTTTAACTAGCTCGTTGATTAATAGATGATCAAGGTTTCCTGATCATGAACATTGGATGTTGTTAATAACGGGGTCATGTCATTAGAAGAATGATGTGATGAACATATTCCCAAAGTGAATATACCAATATGATCAAGTCATTAAGTTGAGGATCATGGATCAAGAGTGAGATTTTTCCATCCAAAATGACGGAGAGATATACTCTGGGCCCTCTCGGTGATATCACATCGACACCGCTTGCAAGCACGTGATATGATCACAAGGATGTTATATCATGGGAACGAGAAAAGAGTACTTGTCGGTAACGAGATTGAACAAGGTATGGTTGATACCAATGATCGAATCTCGGACAAGTAAAATATCGCAAGACAAAGGGAATAGTTCACGACGTTGTTGGTTCACACGATCACGAGAGTCATCGTTGAATATATAGGAGTCATCACGGATCTCCAGATCCCGTTGTTGATTATTGATCGGAGAGGAGTCTCTATCATGTCTATCTTATTCACGAACCGTAGGGTGACACACTTAAGGTTCGATGACGCATTTGAGAGGATACAGAATATCGAAGAATATTTTGGGCAGCACCGGAATTGTTTCGGGGAAAATTGAAATAGTTCAAGGGGTTTTTCAGCGAATGGTTGTTAATAGAATTAACAAATGATTTGAGGTTCTATATGCAAAAGTTTTTAATAGAATTAACAAATGGTGAAATAAAGAAATAAAAATGTTTTATTTATTTATTAAAGAAAAACTCTTGGATTTTCTAAGTGGAGTTTTAAGGGAAAATGAGTGGATGTGAGTGGGGCTTCCACTCACATGAAGAGGGAAGAGGTGGGGGCACCACCATGGCTGGCTTCAACCCCTCTTGGGCTGCCTCCCCCTCCCCTATAAAAGGAGGGTGAGAGCTCCTCTTCTCACACACACTTGCCCACCTCATTTCCTCTCCACCCGCTGCTCCATTCCATGGTCTCCGGCTTGGCGAAGCCCTGACCGTTGGATTCTTCACCACCACCACGCCGTCGTGCTGCTGGAGTTCCGAGGGATCCTCTACTTCCGCGCCCCGCTGGATCGAGGGAACAGAGGTCATCATCAATCGTACGTGTGACCGATCACGGAGGCACCGCCGGATTGCGGTGCACATCTTCTCGCTATCGGGATTGGTGTGAGTACGACTATGCCAACTACGGTATTTGATCTCGTATCGCTTTGTGTCTTCGAGGTTATGTGTTCTCCTTAACCCTCTCGTTGCCCGTTGCACTTCGTCTCCTAGATTAGATATTGGCCTTTTGGGTGTCTCTCGTGTAGGAATTTTTTTGTTTTCTATGCAACGACCCCTTCAGTGGTATCAGAGCCGAATCTATACGTAGATGTTTTGTACGGGTAGAACACATAGGTGTATGTGGGCGTTGATGATCATGTTATTACCTCCTTGATTATTTTATGATCTTAGTGGCATAGTGGGATGAAGCGGCCCGGACTAACCTTACATGTCCACGTACATGAGACTTGTTCCACAACTGACATGCAACTTGTATTGCATAAGTGGCTTGCCGGTGTCTATTTCTCCTACTACAGTTAAGATCTAATCTACGAAGGGTTGTTAAAAATGTGTTTATCAACGTTGTGGTTGATGTTCATAGGTATGAACGGTTCTATCCTCGAAAGCCCTAAGCCACGTAAAATATGCAAAAATAAATTAGAAGTGTCTAACTAGTTTTTGTTGGGCATGTGATGTGATATGGTTAGTGTTAAAAATTTGATTATGAGATGATCTATTTTGTAAATTATTGATATACCGGAAGGTATCCATATGGTTGTCTTATTATTGATGAACAATCAAGATTGGGGTGCCAAGGTACTTGGTACCACGTCAGTGGAATGATGGAGATCATACCATAATGCACATGATGGAGATCAAGTGCAAGGAGGACCATATCATATCACGTTATCCTTACATGTGATGTCTGTGATGTTAATCCTTTTATGCATCTTATTTTGCTTAGATAGCGACGGTAGCATTATAAGATGATCCCTCTCACTTAATATCAAGATAATAATGTGTTCTTCCTTAAGTATGCACCGTTAAAAAAGTTCGTCGTTTCGAGACACCACGTGATGATCGGGTGTGACAGACTCAACGTTCACATACAACGGATGTTTTCAAGCCTAGCATGTACAGACATGGGCTTGAAACACACGCAATACTACGGTTCTACTTGGTGAGCGTAGCATGTACAAACATGGCCTCGGAACACGTAACCGAAAGGTAAACATGAGTCATATGGATGATATGATGAACATGTCGATGTTCGCCTTTGAAGCTACATCATCTCACATGATGATCGGTTTTGGTGTAGTGAATTTGGTTCGTGTAATCACTAAAGACGACTAAGAGGGATGTTGTTTTTGAGTGGGAGTTCATGGCATAATTTTGAATTAACTTGAACTTATTTATCATAAACAACCAAACCAAGTGAATTTGCACAAATTGTAGTATTCATTGGCATCCACAAAACTACCTTACACTTAGATTGATGATTGAGATATAACTGTTATGATCTGGTAAAAATCATTTAAGATTGGTACCGTATTATTGAAATTTAAAATTGAGTTCTATTGTAGATTTTTGGTATTTCCTACCTAGCTCCATATGGTTAATGATTGATTGATTAAAGAGCAACCAATTCCTACTTAGAATCTAGAGTCATGGTTGTTTCCATATTACTTTATCTTCAAGAGAATGTTTTGTTGATCAAGGTGATTTTGGAACTGAAAAGAGTTGTTTTCGGAAACAATCAAGTGAAAGATATATTGATATATAGAAATTTATTTGTGGAAACCTGACTGAGTATAATTTAGCGTGACAATGTTTGCTTATATTATCTGAATATATGCAATGATTGAAGACGCTAGGCGTTTGAATATTCCAAGAAGTTGGGCGCTAAAAATTATCCTCTAAATTTCTTCCTTCGAGCTATAGTAGCTTAATCATAAAATTGTTATGATGGGATGGATTAAAAGTATGGGTAAAGTCGTTTACCTTACTTGGAGATTGCTGAGAGTGGAATCTAGAAGAATACTATTAATATGGTGATATTAGTAGAACAATCAAACTCAAAGTATGACTCAATGGGTGTTAGTATATGACTAACACGCCAAAGAAAATGAGCTAGTACGACTAGCATTGTTTGATGTTGAATGATTCTTCTGTAAAGGAAAGGTAATATTGAAAATAGAATTACAAAAAATATATGGAACAAAAAGAAGATAACTGGAAAAGTCCAGCTGAGGAGTATATGATTGATATACAAGTTATAGATGTATTACTAGTTAACAAAGTATTTTTGGGTATTTTGATACCACGTTGGTTGGTATGAGTTGTCATACAAAGCAACGCAATGCAAGAAATACAAGTGCCTAAAAGGAACTAGTAATAGATGTGGAATCGATTATGACAAGAACAGTAATAAAGTGTTATTGTGTTCATTGTCATATCAAACCAAACATTCAAGATTTATTTTAAGAACTTAATAAGTTGTTATTTTGTTTTGGCCTTTGTGAGAACAAATGAGATTGTTCAAATTATGACCATATTCCATAATCGATGGATATGTTAATATAAATCATGTTGGTAAAGTAAACATCTATAAGACTAGACGCTAAACGTTGCAAGACGTAAAAGAGTTTCACTTAAATTGTGACACCACCATTTTAGTTCATATCGGAAAGGAAAACATGAAGGAATTCCATGTTGATGGACTTCCGGAGTCATTTTGTTTTGAATAAATCGACGCTTGTGAGACCTCTTCCAAAAGATGACTAAAATTCTGTTCATAGGCCAAAGTAGAATGGAGGACTAATTTAGTGGAGATTATACATATTGATGTATATAGTCCATTATGTGTAGTCATGTATGGTGGATTAATTTTTCCTTCATAAAATTTTGTCGATGATTTGAATAGATATGTGAGTATATCTATTTAAAGAGAACGGAGTTTGACATTTTGAATTGGTTCAAAAGGTTGTTAATATGAAGTAAAAAATAAATGTAACAAGATAATCAAGTATTTATGATTGGATCATAAAGGATAAAGTTTGAGTTACAAGTTTAGCAAAACATCTGAGAAGTTGCAGAACTGTTCTACAACTTATACTTCTCGAATAACCCACATTAGTTTGGAGTATTCAAGAAACAAAATCAAACCATGTTGGACATGGTAAGATTAATAAAATTTCCATTATAATTTTTTAGTTTATACATTAGTGACAACCGTTTTTCCACTGAAAAGTGCACCATCATGATCCGTTGAAATTGACAACATATAAGATATGGTTTGGGTAGTGACCCGAATTGTCATTTTCTTAAGTTTTGGTATGCATAGCATGTGTAAAATGTTTACAACCAAAATGGGATACATATGTGTTTATAAGGTTATCCCAACAAATCCATTGGGTATTTCTCCTATCACCGAACCAAAAGACAAATGTTATTTGTCATAAAGGGTTGATTTCTCGAGAAAGTAGTTCTTGCGAAATATGTGAGTGGGAGGACAGTACAAACTCAACGAGATTAGAGAATCTTTGTTACCATGTCAAGAGTAGCGCAGCACTGGAAGTTGTTCCAGGGTTTCCTATTTTGACTAAGTAGAAGACACTACATGTGTTGTAGATACTTCAGATGAGTTTGCGTACTAAACCACAGAAGTCCTAAAACTTTATACTTAGACCAACTTGCGGTTTGAGCACGACAGCCAGAGGTGGTTATGAGTACTTCATTACCTTCACTGATGATTTGAGTAGGTATGGATATATCTATTTAATGAAACACAAGTCGGAAGCCTTTGATAAATTCAAGGAATTCTAGAGTGAGGTACAAAATCAACTCGGCAAGAAAATAAAGTTTCTGCGGTTGGACCGTGGAGGCGAGTATATGAGCCATGAGTTTGATGACCATCTAAGGAGCTATGGAATAGTTCCTCAACTCACTCCGCCGGGTACACCGTAGAGAAACGGTGTATCGGAATGGAGAAATCGGACCTTGTTGGACATGGTACGATCAATGATGAGTCGGGCAGATCTACCTTTATCATTTTGGGGTTATTGTCTAGAAACTACGGCGTTCACACTAAATAGAGTGCCATCAAAGTCAGTAGAGAAGACACCACATGAGATGTGGACTGGCAAAAGGCCAAGTTTGTCTTTTCTTAAGATTTGGGGTTGTGAAGCATTTGTCAAGCGACTTCAGTCGGACAAGCTCACGCCCAAGTCGGATAAGTGTATTTTCGTGGGGTATCCGAGGGAAACCTTGGGGTACTACTTCTACAACCGAGAAGAGGGAAAAGTGTTTGTCGCTCGGAATGGTGTCTTCCTTGAGAAAGAGTTTCTCAATCGGGGAGTCAGTGGGAGCACAGTGCAACTTGAAGAAATTCGAGAGGAACCGTCTAGGGGCGAGTCGGCAACGGCCTTGGAGGCTGAGCCAGTCGTGGTACCTACGCCGGTAACAGCACCTGAACCATGGAGATCTGCCAGATTACAAAATTCTCGTGATGTTTTACTGTTAGACAGTAATGAGCCGGCAACTTATTCGGAAGCGATGGTGGGATCTGATTCCGATTCATGGCTTGGAGCCATGAGATCCGAGTTAAAGTCCATGGATGAAAACCAAGTTTGGAATTTGGTTGATCTGCCTGACGGTGCAAGACCCGTCGAGTGCAAATGGGTCTTCAAGAAGAAAACTGATATGGATGGAAATATTTCTTTCTATAAAGCACGACTTGTCGCGAAGGGGTTCCGACAGGTTCAAGGAGTTGACTATTACGAGACCTTCTCGCCAGTAGCAATGCTTAAATCAGTTCGGATCATGTTAGCCATAGCAGCCTATTTTGACTATGAGATATGGCAGATGGATGTCAAGACGGATTTCCTTAATGGAAATTTAACTGAGGACGTGTATATGATACAGCCCGAAGGTTTTGTCGATCTGGCTAATGCTGACAAGGTATGCAAGCTTCAGAAATCCATTTATGGGTTGAAGCAAGCATCTCGGAGTTGGAACATTCGCTTTGATGAGGTAGTCAAATCGTTTGGCTTCATCAAGAGTGACCATGATTCTTGTTTATACAAGAAGTTTAGTGGGAGCAAAGTAAATTTTCTAATCTTATATGTGGACGACAAATTACTGATTGGAAATGATGTCATGATGTTGCAAGAAACCAAAGAGTCATTGGAAAGGAGTTTCTCAATGAAGGATTTGGGTGAGGCGACTTACATATTAGGAATCAGGATCTATAGAGATGGATCAAGGCGGCTCATTGGATTGAGTCAGAGTACATATATGGACAAAGTTTTGAAGAAATTCAAAATGGGAGAGTCCAAGAAGGGATTCTTGCCGATGTCCCATGACATAAAACTTAGCAAGACTCAGTGTCCTTCGACGACTGATTAGCGAAGTCGGATGAATGTGATCCCATATGCTTCGGCAATCGGATCCATCATGTATGCCATGATTTGTACTAGGCCAGATGTTTCCTATGCTCTAAGTGTTACGAGCGGATACCAGGCTGACCCTAGCGAAGCCCACTGGGCAGTGGTTAAAAACATCCTTAAGTACTTGAGAAGGACTAAGGAAATGTTCCTAGTTTATGGAGGTGATGAGGAATTCAGTGTAAAGGGTTACACTGATGCAAGTTATATCACCGACTCAGATGATTCTCGTTCACAATCTGGATACGTGTTCGTAATGAACGGAGGGGCTGTGAGCTGGAAGAGTTCCAAGCAAGATACGGTGTATGCATCTACAACAGAGGCTGAGTATATTGCTGCCTCAGAGGCGGCAAAGGAAGTTGTTTGGATCAGGAACCTCCTGATAGATCTTGGTGTGGTTCAGGGCGCGTCCAATCCTTTGGACGTATATTGTGACAACAATGGTGCTATCGCACAAGCCAAGGAACCTAGACAACATCAGAAGAACAAACATATACTCATGCGGTACCACCTCATTCGCCAGTTTGTCGAACAAGGTGATATCAACTTATGCAAAGTACACACGGATGCAAACATTGCAGATCCGTTGACAAAGGTGCTACCACAGCCTAAGCATGAGGTGCACACGAGAGGTATGGGCGTTAGATGCCTAGGCATATGATGACAAGATGATTGACTCTAGTGCAAGTGGGAGACTGTTGGGAATATGCCCTAGAGGCAATCATGGATGATGTAATTCCCAATGTATTCATAAAGTTATTAAGTTGTCCTTGTTTTGAACATCTGATATATGTCATTGAATATGTGATTCGATTGTGGAACTATATATTCATGTTGTTCATACTAGATTGTCCTTGGTCAATAAGGTTGTGTTGGACACACACCCTAGACTAATGTGAATGTTGGCTGATGACATGGTTCCACTTGTCATGGGCATGGTGATGCCATTCCAACAATCACGGACTTGGCAAAAGAGTTTAGCAAGTCGGACTGACCCACATTGAGATGCAACGAGCAAGTCGTCATTTGCATGTCTCAATCAATGTAATCCTTAGACCTAAGGTTGTCGCACAACCTGATTTGTGGATCACCAACTTAGGTTCTGTTAAACGCTGCTCTGTGACAAGGCAGTTATAAAGGCAGAGTTCGCGTCGAATGAGAAACAAGCTGCGTGATGTGGATAATCAAGATGGGATTTTGCCCCTCCGAATGGAGAGATATTCTCTGGGCCCTCTCGAGTGATATGATTCAGGAAGCATGGCCACGCGCGACTCAGTTAGGTGTTAACTATGTCTGTTGACTAAGAGTTAGTCAGATGAATCACATATCACGGATCGAGAAGAGAGTTGAAATATTAAAGGGATGACGATACATCACCTATAGTTCGACAAGGTATATCGTGAGGCAAAAGGGACTAAGATGAATATCACATTGAAAGGTATGTCGTCATGACTCAATGGGACTTGGGAGTCGGCACATTCTGCTAGGAGCCGCTACCGATTGATCGATTAGGAGTTGGACTCCAATCGTGTCCAAGTCGCCACGAGCCTGCAGGGTCGCACACTTAAGAGCGGGAGCAAATGTATTGGTCGGGTTGGACCCGAACCGGAAATGGACTGAGTTTGTGAGTCGGACTCACAGAGGGAATGGGCCACAAGTGTTGTGAAGCCCATTACCATTCGCTATATAAGGAGGGGCGCAGGTTGCCCAGCGGGCACGTTAGTTCTCTCCCATGCGTTGGGAACCCTAGCCCCACTCAGTCCAGCCGTCGCACCGGACCTAGCAGTCCGCCGTCGGAGCTCCTCCTCGTACGTGTGGATACCGGCAGAGGTGTTGTACGTTCAACACTTCGACGATCGCGGGATTGGATCGGCTGGATCGGATCGTGGGACTGCACTGCCCCGACGCGCTTCATCGATAATCCGCAACCGCGCGTCTAGTGGTAATCATCGTGGCCTTCTACCTCTGCTAGATCTTGGAAGTACCGCGTAGGAAATTTTTTCGTTTATCTCTACGCGCTCCAACACCCGGTCCATTTTCTCATAGTGATAAGACAACCACTTCAATTACTATTTTCACACTTCTACTGCTATTTTCACATTGTTCTCATACTATTTTCCACACCATACGTTTAACTTCTTTGTCATCAGCAAAACCGGTGAGATTGACAACCTCACTGCTTCATTGGGGCAAAGTGAATTGATTGTGCTGTGTAGGTTCCACGTTGCTGTTGAACCGGTAGTGCGCCCTACCACATCAAATGCATCAACCTTCAGAAGTTGCTTGTCGTCCAACTAGTCGATTCAACCTTGGTTTCTTTTCTGAGGGAAAACTTGCTGCTGCACTCTTCACACCTTGCGTTTGGGGTCTCCAAACGAGTGTGTGTCTACACTCCATCAACGTCATTATTTCTTTTCTTTTTGTTTTTATTTTTCCTGTTAAATCAAAACCTTAAGAACGTCTGTTTTAATTATCCAATTAACCTCAAATAAATTTCTAAATTCTTGTAATTTTGATACCTTTCAACAAGAAAAAAATTTGTAAACTTTTCAGCACATTTCAAAATTTTAAATTCTGAAATTTGTATAATTCACTATTACTTACTTAATATTATTTGCAATTTAGAAAATAATAAAATGTGAATATAATTCAAATAAAATTTCAGTGACATTCTATAAGTTGAATATTATTTTTGAAATCTATTACAACTTATTTTGATACTTTTATATATTTTTTAAATAGGGATAAACCCTAATAACAATTATTCCATTTTCAAAATAGAAAATAACAAATTGAATAATTGGTCAAAATAGAAATTCGAGTCATATCCATTTAATAATAAGTTTCTTCTACGTTATTTTCACAAAAGGAAATTGGTGTAAAACATTTTGTTATTTCATAATGGATACATTTGTTGAGAGTGATATAGTTAATTATTGACTTTGAAAATATTTTCAATAACCAAATAGTTGGAAAAGAAATGTTCTCCATAAATAGGAATTGAAGAATCATTTGGAAAACATATAGCTAGTAAACAATTTTATCTTCTGAAGGTTTGATAAGGTATTTTGTGGTCACATAGCTATTTTCAATAAAATATTTAATGATGGTGAAACGATTCTTAGGGTTTTATAATCCTCAAGTTTTGAATGCCATGAAAACATTTCCAAAGTAATAATTGAAATGAAAACCTTATATGAAGTATGGTTTGTTAAAGAGAAATAATATCCATGAATAGATGAAACTTATTTTGTATAAGTTTTAGGGTTTAGGAAAACAGGGGCATATGTGGATTATAAATTTCAATAGCATTCGACTAACAATGATATTCCTTTGTGTTTGGGTTTTATTTGGGTTTTGATGGCTTGCATTAACAAGAAAACAAAAGTTTATAAATTTATGATTTTTTAGTTTCTCCAAAAATCATGGATGTGACAATGAAACACATATTTTGTTCGTATTGCAACAAGTGCGATTTTATTTGTTTATATGTCAGGAAGAAGAGATCAATAGTCAAAGTATTAAAGAAGATTTTTTTAATCTATAGTGGTAGAGTTATCCTAAAGTAGTCATGCTTCTTCAAATTTTTGTGGATCTGAGATTAAGAAAATCTGTATCTTCTACTCCTTTGAAAACAGTCATTGCTGACAATCTATTTTGTTTGTATAAACTGTACCACGAGTATGATGTTTAACCATCAACAACTACCTAATATTGTCGACATTTCTATTAAAGAAAATATAAATTAAGCATATGTTTGTTGCTTACTTATTTTCTGAAGTTATAGCTTCTTTTCCCGCAGGAAAGCGTGGGGTATTATCTAGTAAAAAACAGAGATTAAAGAAATTTGATTAGGGTAAAAAGGACTTAATAAAAATTATAACATGGTGGACAAACAAAATTTTCTTAGTCAAAATTACTCATGAAAATTTTGAGAAACTCAAAATTATCGTGATAATGAAATCTTTGTAAGACAAGGATTTAAGCAATATTATAATTGTCAAATGTCTTTGTGTGATAGGTCAAAGCGTGAAACGAAAATAATTCTCAAACCACTAAATAAAATTATTTTGTTTGTTTGTTAAGGTTGGAACTATGTCATTAATTAACTTAGAGTTATTTCAGTGATAAGTTCCTAGTAATCAATATTGCTCAAGTATGATGCATAATTGATTAAAGGGTTTTGCATAAAACCAATAAGTTCATTGGTATTAAATTTCCACTTTAAACCCCAAGTGTTTTAAACACATTAGATTACATATAAAAGTGTCTTATCATGATTGAGAAGGTGGAAATTATATTAAGTTAAGATTAAGAATCTTTGGAGAAAGGATGAATCAAAGGGGCAACATGAAAATGTTTCCAAATCATATCCTTATCTAGGAATTTATATATGACATACATAATGTTCGGACTTAATATTTAACAAAGCTCATATGAGAAATTTGATGTGATATTCACTTTGTGATGTAATCATCAAAATTCCAAGATAATGACCATGATGTGCAAAACAAAAGAAACAAGATAATAGTACTCATGAATATATGATATTGGATTATCATATAAATCCATGACTAAGGATATATTCGTGTTGACTTCAACATTTCATCTTAAAAGTAAGTTGGAGTGATTTTATAATCACAAGGAATATGAATTTTTTCGCAAGGAAATCATATATGAATATTTTATATTCATAAAGCTAGTTGTCGAGGGGGTTACCTTAACAATCCCCATGGTGAGGTACCTGGTGTTTCGTAAGAGAGAAAAAGGCGCTGGTGGACTACTCGACAGGATGAGTTACTGCACGCTGGGAATTATTTCGATGGGGTGGAAAGTATCGATTACAGGGGGTGATGTTTACAGACTGAATCTGGCGCAACTCTGAATCTAGGGTTGTATATCCCGTTTGTGACTCTCTCCCGTGCTTTATATAGGTAGCAGGGTCTCAGGGGCCATACATGAGGTGGACTCGACTTTTAGTCGGTTTCTATCCTTTTCTATTCTTGTTGCTTAAGTCTTTCCTTCTGCTTTGGACAAATCTCCTTCATGGGCCTTCGTGTAGTTACTCGTGGAGCCTGCCAGGGAAGCTCTTAATGGGCCGCACCTGGTATCCCCATAGTGGAGGGTCTCTTAGGTACCCCATGTCAGTAGCCCCCGAGTGCCTGATGGAGTCGAAGACTCGATCTAGGGACACAAACCTTCAAGACAGATTGTTTCGAGTGCTTCTCCTACAAACAGTTATCTCGGGGGATATGGCTAAACGGGTTCGATCTACTCGACTGGTCGAGTTCAATTAATCTCACTTGGGAGAATACACCATTAGTCTACTCAGGGTTCAAGTTCTCGGGCTCGATCCTGGAAAAACCTGGGGTAATTCGACTCGTGTTGCTGAAGTCTTACCGAGTTGAATTTCGATTGTCAGTTGTCTTACCCAATGCAACCATCTGGATTTTCATCACACCTGTTGGCCTGGAAAAGTACTAGGTAGTGCATCAGTGGTGCATCTCCCATGTCGTTGGAGCTGATCCGCAGGTCTTACCTTTGTACTATAAGTACAGCATCGAGAGTTCTCAACGTAGTTGTGCGATCTGGGAGATTAGAGTGCTTCGATTGCGATTCATTCGAGTCAGTTCTTCGAGTGACAAAGGAGGGATCCTCAACTTATGTGCTTTCTCAAATGAAACATTTCCTCGTGAAAAGGCTTTACAGGACTCGAGTGAATTTTCTGACTACTCAAGTATTTTCCCGTTTGAGTGTTTTTTGTCAGCAGTGACGTAATACCCTATTTATTGACAGGGGACTCGACATTTCCTTATGGGAACTTATCATGTCAGAATATAGCTTACGCGAGTGGAGTTTGACCACTTTTTGACCGTTTAGTGCACGATAATCTAGGGATTGTCAGTAAATACCTAGATTCTCGCGCGTAGTGGCGGCGTAGAGGCATAGCGGTTAGCCTCCCGCGCCACGTGTAGGGCTGATCCAGACCCACATAATATTGACGATGGGGATGAACTTACCTTGCTATAAATACTTCAGGGTTAGAAGGGTAATTGTTTTCCTTTTCCTTCCTTGCGCCCACATCTCCTTCTTCCTCCTTGCGACAGAGCCATTACCGTGCTCCCCGAGCTTTGCCAATCTCACACCATGGTGCACACCTGCAATAACAGTGGTTCCTTGGCGGCTAGAGGCACGGAAAGTCAGTGGCGGAAGGGCGGAAAATGGAGTAAATCCATTGGCACCGCGGAACTTCTCACCGGCGCTGAACATGAAGGGCTTCTCCAAGCCGGTTCATGGAGGCGCCTGGGTTCGGAGGCTTGCCCCACCCCAGAAGCCAACGAGCGGGTGGCCTTTGTCGACCATGTCCTAAGGGGAGTGTCTTTTCCCCTTCATCCATTCCTGCTCGCCCTCATGGCGTTGTATGGCGTGCAGCTGCACGACATCCCACCAAACTCGATGCAACACATAGCATGCTACATCGTGCTATGCAAGTGCTACCTCAGGGTGGCGCCATACTGGGCGCTTTTCAAGCGCTTCTTCAATGTCAAAGCCCAGCCAAGCAGCAGCGACCCGCACGAGGTTGGAGGCTGCAACATTCAAATCAACCCAAAGTCGGGTTACTTTAAGATGGGCCTTGTCGACTCCATCACCGGGTGGAAGAGTCGATCGTTCTACGTCAAGGATTTGCCTAATGTTGATGGTTCCCCTCTGGTGGATCTAGACAATCCAGTGGTACCGAGGAGGTCATGGAAGAACCATTTGTCCGCCGAAGAGGTGGAGCGGACTGAAGATTTGGTGTCTCAGGTTGCCACTCTGAAGGCTAGTGGGCTCACCGGAACTCACCAGGTTGTGGTATTTCTCAGGCATTGAGTGAAGCCACTCCAGGACAGGGTGGTACCCATGTGGGCATACTCGAGTGCTGATTCGACTCACCGCCTGCACTATGAGGAGCTTTCCAGCAATGAACTCGAGCAATGCTTGCGCCAGATCACTCGATTCAAGGAAAGTGATCCAGTTGACTCGACTCCTGTTGTCTCCCCACTCTCTTCCACAACTGAACAAACTGAGGTGAGTCTTATTTCTTTCTGTTTCCTCCTTTTCTTACTTGTTGGTATATTTCTCCTTTATTCTTTTCTTTTTTCCGTTCGAAGTGACTTTTCCTGCCTCTATTGCTTCACTTCTTTCTCAACTCCCTTTTCCTTGAGAATTTAGACGTCCTTTCTAGTGAGCCACCCAAACTGGACACTATCCCCTTCATGGAGGGCTTGACTGTAGATACTGCTGTGAATCTGGACTCGATCCCTTCAGTTGCTACGGCCAATTTCTCTTGAAACGCGGATGACCTGGAGGAGGTTCGAGAAGAACCTGCTGAAGAGTCACGAGTGCAATCTAAGCGCACTCAAGCAGAAAGCGAGCCTGAGGAGGCTACATCGAAGGACTCAAGCTCCTCGAGTACGACACGAGGGGATGAAATGAAGAACCCTATCCCTACGGTTCCCCTCGCGTCAATGCAACCACTCATTCGTCAACCAACAGACGCTCGTGCTCACAAGAAGGTGCGCCGCATATTTGGCTCGAGTTCTCTTCGTGGGTGAGTTTTTCCTCCTTCCTCTATTGTATTACTCGAATCTCAACTCTTAAATTGATTGTTACCTTTTTCCTTTTTTTTCATTTCAGCAATCCTCCCAGGGCTCTGACTCCTCCTAGGGCCCCAACTCCACCTCCTGCTCCAACTCCTTCTCCTCAGTGGGGAGCTGGTTCGAGTGTTGTGTTCAGTCCTCCCAGGTGTTGCTACTGATGTGCAGGCTCCTACTGTTTCGAGTTCTTCACGGGGCACTCGAGACAAGGGAGTCATGCCAGAGTGTGTCTAGGAGCGGACTGTCGTCCCCGAGGCTGATACAGCACCTTCGAGTCCAGCAGCTTGGACCGTCAACATTTACGGATGTAGATACCTTGGCTCCCAAGTTTTAGGTTAGAAACCACGTGAATTTATTTCCTGATACTTATTCTTCTGCAAACTTTGTTTGTTCTGTTGGGTGCGCGAACAATGCACCCGATGGGAGTAGCCCCTGAGTCTACGTTTGGCTGCTTGCAAGTGAGCGCATACTCAAAACATGTGTCTTAGTTTCTGACTCTAACGTTTTTTCAACCATTCTTGGAAAGCATGAAGGACCTGAGCACTCGCTTCCTCGGTATTGGAAGGCAAAGGGACACCGCTCAGGCCAACCTCGCTAACACAAGAGGTAAACCTTGCTCTGGTGAGCCGTTGTCATTTCTTCTGCTTTGACTTCGTGTTTCTCATTGATTTATTTCACATGTCCTAGAACTCCTGGTCTCGACTGCTGCTGAGAAGAATTTCGCGCTTACTCGAGTGAAAGTACTTGAGGTGCAGAATGCGGCTCATGAGGTGGAGGTCACGACTGCGAAGAAAAGGACTGAGGCTGCTATTAGGAAAGCAGAAGAATCCAGGGAAAATGAGAAAGAGGCCCTCAAGCAGTTCTCCGACCTGGAGGAAACCATTGTCCCTCGACTCCATTCATAGACAGATGGTTTACGGGTACTCGCACTCTATCTGTTTACTTGTGCTTTCCTCCCGGTATTTCATGTACCTTTGCTAAAGATTTATTTATTCTGTTGCAGCTACTCTGGGTGGTTGATACGTCTGAAACTTATCTATAATTTTTGATGTTCCATGTTGTTTTCATGCCATATACTACATGTTTCCTATACACTTTATATCATTTTTATGGATTTCCTGGGACTAACCTATTGACAAGATGCCACAGAGCCAGTTCATGTTTTCTGCTATTTTTGGTTTCAAAAAAATTGTTCTGGAAATATTCTCGGAATTGGACAAAACAAAATCCCAGGGTATTAGAAGTTTGTCACGTACACGGAGTCCGGAGGAGACCCGGACGGGGGCCTTAGGGGCCCCACACCATAGGGCGGCGTGACCCCCCTTGTCCGCGCCACCAGGTGGTGTGGCCCCCGTGGCCACCCACCGACGTTGCCCTCTCGCCTATTTAAACTCCTCCAGGGGTTAACCCTAAATACTCGAGCCTTTTTCCACCACAAGTTCCCTAAACACCGTCATCGTCAACCCTAGATCGGGAGAGTTCTGAAGCTCTCCCCGGCACCCTGTCGGGAGGGATAACCATCATCGGAGGGCCCTTCATCACCATTCCTACCTCTGGAGCGATGCGTGAGTAGTTCATCCTTGGACTACGGGTCCATAGCAGTAGCTAGATGGTTGTTCTCTCCTCTTTATGCAGCATGTTTAGATCTTGTGAGCTGCCTAACATGATCAAGATCATCTTATTGTAATGCTACATGTTGTGTTTGCTGGGATCCGATGAATATTGAATGCTATGTCTAATGATTATCAATCTATCATGTTCTTTCATGTTTATGTTATTTATGATCTTGCATGCTCTCTGTTGCTAGTAGATGCTTTGGCCAAGTTAATGCTTGTAACTCCAAGAGGGGGTATTTATGCTCGATAGTGGATTCATGCCTTCTTTTCACTCATGTTCGAGTGACAGAAACGTAACGGGTGGGTGATGTGTTGTTGCCATTAGGGAGAAAACAACGATGTTTACATTACACACACTTTCCTTAATGCAATTATCTGTTGCTTGTAACTCAATACCCGAGGTTTGATTGGATTACGCTCCGAGGGTGGATTATTAGTCACAGATGCATTTGGATAACGGTCTATGAATCTTGTTGTAATGCCCTCATGAATCACATAGTAATCATCATGTCATGCATATGCACTACGGTGCAGCCTTTATATCTGTCAATTGCCCAGCTGTACTTTGTTTACCTAGCATGTTATCTATTTTTTTGGAGAGACACCACTAGTGAACTGTGGACCCTGGTCCATTTCTTTACACTGATACTACAACCACTGCAACCACTATTTTCCTAATGCAATTACTATTTTCCTCTCATTCACTGCCATTATTGTTCTCTTTCATCCACTGCAAACAAGTATTGGTTTCCACACTATACGTCTAATTCTTTGTTTTCAGCAAAACCGGTGAGATTGACAACCTTGCTGCTTCGTTGGGGCAAAGTAACTTGATTGTGTTGTGTAGATTCTACCTTGCTGCTGAACCGGTAGTGCGCCCTGCAAACATCAGCTGACAACAACCCTCGGAAGGGATTTCTTTCTCCTACTAGTCTTGTCGAATCTCTGACTCTACAAATCCCTTAGGTGACCCTATCGGGTTTCGACTAGGAGAAGTCATGAGCGCTGGTGGAAACGTCGGCTAGACAGGGGGCGAGATTTACCCAGGTTCGGGGCCCTCGTAGAGGTAAAACCCTTACTCCTGCCTCTTGTCGATCTGTATTAACGGAAAGATCGGTTACAATGGTGGTGCTCCAATCGAAAGTAGGATCTCGAGTTCAAGGTTTCGATGGCGCTGTGTTGCTTGGTCCTCTCCCTGGGGGGCTCTCTTGGCCTTATATAGATGGCCAGGTCTCGAACCCTACCCGGAGAGGACTCGAACTCTAACTAGGTCGGTTACTGTGACGCCCCGAGATCGGGCACTATGCAGATTTCAGCATTCCCGCCAAATCCGCGTAATAACCGATTCCAGGTTGCCATTTATGATAACATTACAATAGTTCACGAATAATCCACAATTACAACAGGAACAGATAGATACAAGATGACTCAAACGAGCCAGGGATACAACTGATACAATACAAAGATCCAATTAACAGCGGAAGAAACAACAAAGCGTCTGGCTACGGACAAGATACAAATTGGACTAAGAGTCCTGAAGATAACCGAGAGCGTCCAATCCCTGCCCAGGCCAAGCCGGAGGGATTCCCAAGCTAACGTCGTCAGACTTCAAACCTGTTGACTGCAAGTTGGAATTTGCAGCCACGAAAGAGATTCGTGGGTCAGTACGGTTAAGTACTGGCAAGTGGAATAAAACCCATACTCACAACATACCGGCGTAGCCAGTCATCACAAGATACAAATACTTTAGGATCAACGGAAAGGAAGGGGTTATTGCAAATAAGCGACAGCGGGCTGCACTAACCAACTACAGAGATTCTATCACTTCCGACTAACAGAAAGGAGATAAGATCGAGTGTTGTAACCAACTGAAAGTAACTCCAAACAAACCCATCCTGGATCTCGCCCCTTATCCAAAGAAGCAATCCGAGGATAACTCACACAGTTGGATTAATGATTAATGGATCAGGTTGTTGTGTCAATAAGAATATTACTAGTCAAGTTATTATCATTAGGTGTAAGTTGTCTGAGTACTTGTTAGCCAGTACTTTCACCAAGTCGTCACATAACCGCGGACAACACGGCTTCTCGAGAAGATTTATCCCTGCAGGGGTGTGCTCCAGTACCCGTACACACTCAAGCCACCAACTAAAACTCGGGTTGGCTTGACACGACCCAAACCATCTCTACAAACCCATCCTAGGAGCCACGGAGCTATAAGGTCCCAGCCACGCAGCCGAATACTCAGCGCAGGTGTGCAAACTCCGCAGGACACAACACCCCGGCACTACGGGCCTCACCCTATATGCATCATCATCATCATAACCAGTAACCATGGGTGATCAACCCATTATGCAAGGAGCAAATGGAACACCCGAACTAAGTGTGGCTCTTCGGACAAGCTGCAGATCAGGTCTAAGTCGAGGGGGGTCCCATACTACCACCCGGATGCGGTGAGCACGCTCATCATGGATCAGTAGACAAGACCCTTTTCCTATTAGGGTCGACACTAGCAGGCCTCAAAACCACAAAGGGCCTCCTGCCGGTGCCTTATCAGCATATTATTAATAACAGGTTGATTGATTAACATCGAGCCCCCAGAACATAAAAGTAATCTAGTAACAGAAAGTAACGGGTAACAGACTCGAGCAAAACAACCTAAGCATGTTATTAAGACACTGGCTCAACCAAAGGGGGTGATAGGAGTGGAGGTGAGGCAATATCAAGGTTAAGGGATTCATGTGATGGGTTCGTAACAGAAACAACTACTACTAAGGCTAGCAGAAAAGAACAACGGCAAGAATCGGTAACAAGTGATGAAAGGCAGCCATATGGCAGCAAGTGAGTATACTTGCCTGAGATCCCGCAAGGTAGCAGAACTTGTCGTTGCTCACATCATCTCAACGTCCTATCCGGGAAGAAGCAATGAACCTTCGAACAAACACCGGATGCAACAATTACTACTACGCAAAGATCCAGCATGATCAAGATATGGATGCATGACAGGTTTAAAGATGCATCAAAGTAAACTAGTTGACAAGATAAGCAGGTTTAAATGGAACCATATGCAATTTGAGTTGCATATAAACAGCCCATTAATTATGGTTGGAACAATTGTTTTCCACTAATCAACAGGTGAAGGTGGATAGCATGATGCATGGATGAGGAAAACAGCAAAATAACAACAATAGAACCAAATGAAATAAGGTTTAACAAGTTTGGAAATTATTGGTTAAGAGTGGAAAGTTTTGTTACTTAATCATGTCACACAAGCAATTGTTGTTTTCATCAAGTTAAAGTGTTCCAAACAATTGACAAAGTTTATATTTGAAAAGAACATCAAATTTCAGTTGGATTACATGTTTCAAATATTGAAATTGGAATTAGGATAATTTAATTATGAATTAAACAATATTAAACAGGTTTTAATTGAATTTAATTCAAGTTTGCATATTATTTGAATTTTATTTGTTCAAAACATAAATTCAAATTCACATTTGAAAAGTTCACACTTGATGGTTTGAAAACATATTTTGCATGTTCAAAAATATTTTATATTGAGCAAGTTATGATTTTATCAAATTTAAATGAATTAAACAAGTATTAAATTATTTAGGCAATTTAAATTATTCAAACCATGAAACAAAATTTATATTTGAAAAGGTTATTCAAAATGGTATGGAAAACATATTTTATTTGTATTTATGGGATTAATAATGAATTAGTTATTGAATTTAGCAATTTGCATTTGAATTATTCAAATTTGAATTTTAAATACATTTGGGAATTTCAAAACGGTACACAATTGGAATATTTGGAAAGAGGATTAAATTTGGAACAACAAACATATATAACTTTTATTAATTGGAATTATAGATTAAAAGTTATTCAAGTTTTAGTTTTTGTATTTAATTCTGCCATTTAAAAGTATTTTGAGAATTAACAGAAAAGTTTTAAACATTTTGCACCGTGGCATTGGCTACTCGCACTGGCTGACCAGTGGGGCCACGCCAGGGTGGCGCTGACTGCGTGTGGGTGTGCAGCTGACGGGGCAACAGGGAGGATGACGGGTGGGACCGGATGGAGGCGAGGGGAAATAAAAGGGAAAATGGTGCGCATCCTGGGGATCGAACCCAGGTCCTGCACCGCGCACGAGTGGGGCTCAACCAGTTGGGCTGGATCCGATTCTTGTCAGGTATAGCTAGCAAGGGGGCTTAACCTTCAGATAACAAACATAACTGAACTTTGTTCAGTTCGTGCAGGGTTCAGGCAGCGAGCGGACAGGGATTGCGGCCGAGCGATGGGTCGCTGCCGCGGCGTACGGGCGCTGGGCGCGTGCCTGCCGGCCGGGGGCGGATGCGGGCGGCCGGGTGGCCGTGGGCCCGTGCGAGAGGAGGAGGAACGAGGAGATGGCGGGAGGTCTTACAGCGAGGGTTGACGGAGACGGGGCGGTGCAGACGGAAATCGGCCGGCGGCAAAGCTTCACGGCGGCGGCGATTCCGGTGATAGCGGCGGAGATGGAGGGCACGGCGTGGAAGAGGACGCCACGCCGTTTCCATTCCCGCGATCGGTCGTTCCCGGCGCCCACCTTTTCCCCGCCGCCCTGGAGCTTCCTCCTCCGGCCATGGAAACAGGAGGTGTGGAGTTTCTTTCAGATACAGAAGAAAAGAAATTCGGGAGGGAGAAGAGAGGACGGCGGCGCAGGAAGGAAGGGGTCTAGGGTTTGGGCTCGGGAGGGCTAGGAGGCGGCTTTATGGAGGTGGGGAGCAGGTGGGGGAGGAGCTGCAGGTGGGGGAGCCATCCTGCTCTGTGTCTCCGTACAACGAAGAAGAAGGGAAGGAGGGCCAAAAGGTGTTCGTGGGTTGGATCAGCCTCCTGGTTTCGACTTGGGCCTGGCCGGTCTGTTTCCTCCGAAAACAATTTTTTTTTTGTTCTTTCTATTATTATTTTGAAGAAATTATCAAGAGATTCTAGGGAGGGTTTTAAATAGGGAAAACAATGTGTAAATATTATTTAGATAAAACAGATAAATACTTTGAACATTTTGAAAGCATCAAAAATATTTTGAGTTGACATTAAAAAAAATAGGTTTGAGAGGAAAATAATTTTAAGGCTCAACAAAAATAAAATGCAATGCATGCAGGATGCCATGATGATGCAAAAAGAAAAACACACAAACTAATTTGGGGGGAAAAATCCCCGGGTGTTACAGCCGACACCACTAACAAGGGATTGCGCCCTCGCAATCCACCTGCTAACCCGGGAGGGGAAAGAAGTTCGACTATCGATTCTTCATGCTTCCAGTTGATCTCCTCGACACCACTAACAAAACTTCTCGACACCACTAACAAGAGAATCTTGCTCGTAGTGACGGCGATGTTCTTCCACCAGGAATCTTCCGATGATCGAACCTATTAGGTTAAAGGCTCAGAAAACGTCCACCCACGTAGGATCCTAACACTTTGAAAGATAGACAAGGGGGGGGGAACTCCAAAACAAATAAGATGGGAGGGGAAATAGAATAGGGATAAGGAGAAAACAAGAATCCTATTGAGATGTTTCCAAAATAGTTTTAGCAGAAATAGTTTTTGACACTCTAGGAACAACGACCGTTAGCGAGGTTATCCTACAGGCTTTGCGGACCCGTTGCTTCGATAACCATTCGTATCGAAACAATATCGGGAATCGGAACCAAGGCTCTGATACCATTTGTGACGCCCCGAGATCGGGCACTATGCAGATTTCAGCATTCCCGCCAAATCCGCGTAATAACCGATTCCAGGTTGCCATTTATGATAACATTACAATAGTTCACGAATAATCCACAATTACAACAGGAACAGATAGATACAAGATGACTCAAACGAGCCAGGGATACAACTGATACAATACAAAGATCCAATTAACAGCGGAAGAAACAACAAAGCGTCCGGCTACGGACAAGATACAAATTGGACTAAGAGTCCTGAAGATAACCGAGAGCGTCCAATCCCTGCCCAGGCCAAGCCGGAGGGATTCCCAAGCTAACGTCGTCAGACTTCAAACCTGTTGACTGCAAGTTGGAATTTGCAGCCACGAAAGAGATTCGTGGGTCAGTACGGTTAAGTACTGGCAAGTGGAATAAAACCCATACTCACAACATACCGGCGTAGCCAGTCATCACAAGATACAAATACTTTAGGATCAACGGAAAGGAAGGGGTTATTGCAAATAAGCGACAGCGGGCTGCACTAACCAACTACAGAGATTCTATCACTTCCGACTAACAGAAAGGAGATAAGATCGAGTGTTGTAACCAACTGAAAGTAACTCCAAACAAACCCATCCTGGATCTCGCCCCTTATCCAAAGAAGCAATCCGAGGATAACTCACACAGTTGGATTAATGATTAATGGATCAGGTTGTTGTGTCAATAAGAATATTACTAGTCAAGTTATTATCATTAGGTGTAAGTTGTCTGAGTACTTGTTAGCCAGTACTTTCACCAAGTCGTCACATAACCGCGGACAACACGGCTTCTCGAGAAGATTTATCCCTGCAGGGGTGTGCTCCAGTACCCGTACACACTCAAGCCACCAACTAAAACTCAGGTTGGCTTGACACGACCCAAACCATCTCTACAACCCATCCTAGGAGCCACGGAGCTATAAGGTCCCAGCCACGCAGCCGAATACTCAGCGCAGGTGTGCAAAACTCCCGCAGGACACAACACCCCGGCACTACGGGCCTCACCCTATATGCATCATCATCATCATAACCAGTAACCATGGGTGATCAACCCATTATGCAAGGAGCAAATGGAACACCCGAACTAAGTGTGGCTCTTCGGACAAGCTGCAGATCAGGTCTAAGTCGAGGGGGGTCCCATACTACCACCCGGATGCGGTGAGCACGCTCATCATGGATCAGTAGACAAGACCCTTTTCCTATTAGGGTCGACACTAGCAGGCCTCAAAACCACAAAGGGCCTCCTGCCGGTGCCTTATCAGCATATTATTAATAACAGGTTGATTGATTAACATCGAGCCCCCAGAACATAAAAGTAATCTAGTAACGGAAAGTAACGGGTAACAGACTCGAGCAAAACAACCTAAGCATGCTATTAAGACACTGGCTCAACCAAAGGGGGTGATAGGAGTGGAGGTGAGGCAATATCAAGGTTAAGGGATTCATGTGATGGGTTCGTAACAGAAACAACTACTACTAAGGCTAGCAGAAAAGAACAACGGCAAGAATCGGTAACAAGTGATGAAAGGCAGCCATATGGCAGCAAGTGAGTATACTTGCCTGAGATCCCGCAAGGTAGCAGAACTTGTCGTTGCTCACATCATCTCAACGTCCTATCCGGGAAGAAGCAATGAACCTCGAACAAACACCGGATGCAACAATTACTACTACGGCAAAAGATCCAGCATGATCAAGATATGGATGCATGACAGGTTTAAAGATGCATCAAAGTAAACTAGTTGACAAGATAAGCAGGTTTAAATGGAACCATATGCAATTTGAGTTGCATATAAACAGCCCATTAATTATGGTTGGAACAATTGTTTTCCAACTAATCAACAGGTGAAGGTGGATTAGCATGATGCATGGATGAGGAAAACAGCAAAATAACAACAATAGAACCAAATGAAATAAGGTTTAACAAGTTTGGAAATTATTGGTTAAGAGTGGAAAGTTTTGTTACTTAATCATGTCACACAAGCAATTGTTGTTTTCATCAAGTTAAAGTGTTCCAAACAATTGACAAAGTTTATATTTGAAAAGAACATCAAATTTCAGTTGGATTACATGTTTCAAATATTGAAATTGGAATTAGGATAATTTAATTATGAATTAAACAATATTAAACAGGTTTTAATTGAATTTAATTCAAGTTTGCATATTATTTGAATTTTATTTGTTCAAAACATAAATTCAAATTCACATTTGAAAAGTTCACACTTGATGGTTTGAAAACATATTTTGCATGTTCAAAAATATTTTATATTGAGCAAGTTATGATTTTATCAAATTTAAATGAATTAAACAAGTATTAAATTATTTAGGCAATTTAAATTATTCAAACCATGAAACAAAATTTATATTTGAAAAGGTTATTCAAAATGGTATGGAAAACATATTTTATTTGTATTTATGGGATTAATAATGAATTAGTTATTGAATTTAGCAATTTGCATTTGAATTATTCAAATTTGAATTTTAAATACATTTGGGAATTTCAAAACGGTACACAATTGGAATATTTGGAAAGAGGATTAAATTTGGAACAACAAACATATATAACTTTTATTAATTGGAATTATAGATTAAAAGTTATTCAAGTTTTAGTTTTTGTATTTAATTCTGCCATTTAAAAGTATTTTGAGAATTAACAGAAAAGTTTTAAACATTTTGCACCGTGGCATTGGCTACTCGCACTGGCTGACCAGTGGGGCCACGCCAGGGTGGCGCTGACTGCGTGTGGGTGTGCAGCTGACGGGGCAACAGGGAGGATGACGGGTGGGACCGGATGGAGGCGAGGGGAAATAAAAGGGAAAATGGTGCGCATCCTGGGGATCGAACCCAGGTCCTGCACCGCGCACGAGTGGGGCTCAACCAGTTGGGCTGGATCCGATTCTTGTCAGGTATAGCTAGCAAGGGGGCTTAACCTTCAGATAACAAACATAACTGAACTTTGTTCAGTTCGTGCAGGGTTCAGGCAGCGAGCGGACAGGGATTGCGGCCGAGCGATGGGTCGCTGCCGCGGCGTACGGGCGCTGGGCGCGTGCCTGCCGGCCGGGGGCGGATGCGGGCGGCCGGGTGGCCGTGGGCCCGTGCGAGAGGAGGAGGAACGAGGAGATGGCGGGAGGGCTTACAGCGAGGGTTGACGGAGACGGGGCGGTGCAGACGGAAATCGGCCGGCGGCAAAGCTTCACGGCGGCGGCGATTCCGGTGATAGCGGCGGAGATGGAGGGCACGGCGTGGAAGAGGACGCCACGCCGTTTCCATTCCCGCGATCGGTCGTTCCCGGCGCCCACCTTTTCCCCGCCGCCCTGGAGCTTCCTCCTCCGGCCATGGAAACAGGAGGTGTGGAGTTTCTTTCAGATACAGAAGAAAAGAAATTCGGGAGGGAGAAGAGAGGACGGCGGCGCAGGAAGGAAGGGGTCTAGGGTTTGGGCTCGGGAGGGCTAGGAGGCGGCTTTATGGAGGTGGGGAGCAGGTGGGGGAGGAGCTGCAGGTGGGGGAGCCATCCTGCTCTGTGTCTCCGTACAACGAAGAAGAAGGGAAGGAGGGCCAAAAGGTGTTCGTGGGTTGGATCAGCCTCCTGGTTTCGACTTGGGCCTGGCCGGTCTGTTTCCTCCGAAAACAATTTTTTTTTGTTCTTTCTATTATTATTTTGAAGAAATTATCAAGAGATTCTAGGGAGGGTTTTAAATAGGGAAAACAATGTGTAAATATTATTTAGATAAAACAGATAAATACTTTGAACATTTTGAAAGCATCAAAAATATTTTGAGTTGACATTAAAAAAAATAGGTTTGAGAGGAAAATAATTTTAAGGCTCAACAAAAATAAAATGCAATGCATGCAGGATGCCATGATGATGCAAAAAGAAAAACACACAAACTAATTTGGGGGGAAAAATCCCCGGGTGTTACAGTTACATGTTTCCTATCTTAACCCGCAAGTTAGTGCGGGTGGGCTTCACGTGGGCCTTCTGGAGTATTCCAAGGGCTCCTCTTCTTGGGCCTTCAACCTTGGGCCTGAGAGGGGGTGTCCTTATTCGCAGGGTCTAGGATCCATATATTCGTCAGTAGCCCCCGAGCGTTTGCTCGAGTGGGATTTTTCCAGTCGAGTAGACGGTCAAACCTTTCTTGGTCGCCTTTCTTATGGATAACCAACTTGGTCGTTTTCTGTTTTAAAGGGTGTGTTCCCTGTGCAACGAGTCTTCATGCTCGAGTGTCGAGCAGCTTAGGTGCCTGTTTTTGCGGCTTTTATCGCAGAAGGATGCGGCACAGTAGCTTGGCTCTCCCGAAAGATCAGGGCCAATTAATTGCGACTAGGGCAAAAACATTCCTGGCCTACACAGATTCGAGACCTCCGACTCGAACCCGATAAGGTGTTTGTTGCGACTGAGCCGTTGTGGACTTATCGAGTCGAACTTAACCTATGGGGGTACCCGGCGCGTCCGCTAGGATTTTTCTTCGTGTTGTTGACACGGAATTATACCGGAGGACGCAGCTTTCGAGTGCGATTCCAGGCCCTTAAGAAAGATCTTTTTGGGTCTTACCTTCATATTCGAAGAATATGGCATCTGGATGTGCCTAGTCGGCTGTCGGATATATACTGAATAGGGGTATAGAAGATGGTAGACAAAAGAGCCGGACTACCAGGGTGGCCTACATGGTAATGGGCTTGGGTCCATTGGGCGGCCCAGTAGTCCGACGCGCAGAAGCCGGATTCTAGAAGGACCCGGATCACGGCCCACGTGATCTGGCTTGGAGGAGAAGACGGATTCCTTACTTTCCAAGTTACAAGTTAAACGTATTCTTCTAGGTTTCTTGTTCTGTAAGCCCTAATCCGGCTATTATATAAAGCCGGACGGGAGATAGATTAGATAGGTTCAAGTTTCACAAGCTAAAGCTCTACGCAACTCGCCGAGAAGCTCATCCTCGTCGAGTAGCTAGATCTATTCCCTCACACTGTAACCCTGTTATACGGGCTTTAGTCCCAATTAGTGAGAAGTGCAGGAGTAGGTACGCCGTACTGTCGCGACGTACCGAACCTGGGTAAAATCCCGTGTTCTGTGTTACCACGTTATCCCGTTACCCCACGTCTCTACCGTAGTCTCATGGCACCCCAGTCTATGAAAACTACTACGATGTCTCGACAGTTGGCGCCCACCGTGGGGCAAACGACGTCAGGCGTGAAATTCCGATCTGGGATACTCGGCGGAATTGGAAGATCGATCACTGTCGGAAGCTTGGAATTCGACGACGACGTCGGGCGCTTCCTCGACAACGGATCCTACATACCGGCGCAAAACCACCTGGTAAGTGCCTGCGTGTTACCGATTGGATCTGCTAACATCTTTATCGGACTAACTGCAGAGGCAATGGGGTTTTGCGGTGGAAGCAAATTTATCCCACCCGCCCTATACCCAGTCGAAGACGACTATGATGCCGGATTCTGCTCAGATCGCCGACAAAACAGTGATACGCACTTTATCGGCATGGTGCAATCCGAAATCGCTGAAAACACGGATAACGGAAATCCCGTGCAAGAGGCAGATAACAACCTACCCGTCATAGAGACGGAAGAACCAATACCCGTCACAGAGACGGAAGATCCGACATCCGTCAACCAGACGATGAACTCGGAAGCAGAGTCCGTGCTTGCCGCCATTGAGGCGAGATTGGAGTCGGAAACTGGATCGGATAACTTCGACTCCGAAGACGAAGACGAGGATGCCTTCGTAAGAAAGGTTAAGTCCTTTCAAGAGGGATTCCATGAAGTGCTAATGGCAAAACCAGCTGATACAACGGGTGCCGACAGCCAGGAAAGCCCTAAAACCCCTCCGCCAGTGGAAGAGAGAGAAGACGGAGAAACTTCTCCGATATTCCCTAATGTCAAGGAGATGACAGAGGATGAACCTGTCAAAAAACCTCCGTCTTCCAAGAAAAAGCATCGTGCTTCTAAAAAACTCCAGTACAAACTCCGGAAGAAAAAGTCAGCTGATCTCGCTGATGAAAACCTGGAAGTTGGAGATATTAGTGGCACAAAGCCCGCGGAAAAGAAATCTAAGGAAATCACTGCTCCGCCAATGACACAACTGGAAGAGCAAGAACTATTACAAACGCCAGTGGGACCAGATGAACCCCCTGAGATGCTGGAAGCCAGGAGACAAGCTTTCCAACGGCAACAGCAACATCTGCTTAGATCTCGGCAACATCTCCAACAAACCCATAATGACATCAAAGTCATGAAGGAAGAAATAGAGGAGTACGAGAGAAAGCATAGATCTGCCTTAAAACCTACTAGGTTACCCGGAATCGCAAAACCGGAAGAACTGCCGCCAAAAGAAAGGTTTTATAACCCATCTTGGCAAAAGCAGTTAAACAGCAAAGATGCAAAGGGCGAACCAATATACAAAACCGCAGCGGAAAACGCGGAAGCAGCGTTCGCCATCCTAAACAACGATCTGTACTCCAACAGGGAAAAACTCCAAGGGGTGTATGCTTTCCTAGGAAAAGCATTACAGCAGCAACAGCGAGGCCAAGAGCGATCAGGGAGGCTGTATGATAATTCCGCCCTCTGCAAAACTGTTACTTGCGCTGCTGGAGCACCTGGACCGGAAGAACCCGGAGATTCGGATAAAAAAGAAGATCCGAGAAAAGACAAGAAAAACCCCGACAACCGGGACGCAGCGTCTAGAACCGGACCTCATCTCCCGAAAGATGGATATAAACCACACGATCGGGAAGACAAACACCGGAATGACGGCAAAATAATGCCACCTCCGAGAAACCCAGCCGAAAAAACTGGAAGATACGATACACCTCACAGACGTGAAAGATCTCGGACACCGCCTAAAGATAAGGAAAGGTACAGGAGCAGGACTCCACCTAATCCCAGGGGGCGTGACAACGGAAGAGATAGAGATAACCTCGGAAAAGCGCGTCCGCGCAACAATGGAAAAGAAAGGAGCAGATCCCCTTCTGTCCATTCAGCCGGGAGATATTCTGCACACATTGATAGAGCAGAAAAGGATGATCTATACTTTGGTCCTAAGTGTTTTACTGACAGGATCCGAAGGATAACCCTGCATTCTGGCTTCGCCAAAGTTGGTCCAACCTACCAAAAATATACCGGCAGTACAAACCCGGATACCTGGCTCTCAGATTATTACACAGCCGTCCAAATCAACAACGGGACAGACCTGGAAGCTGTCAAGTTTCTTCCCCTAATGTTGCTAGACGGAGCCAGAGATTGGATCAATGGTTTACCATCAAGAACTGTCGACAGTTGGGATAATATGGCGAGAGTATTTACTCAGCATTTTCGGGGAACATACAAACGCCCAAATAGCATCAACCAGCTGAACCGTTGCACCCAATTTGAAGACGAACCATACGTGGATTTCATCTCCAGATGGACTGCAATGAAGAATAGTTGCTCTGGAGTAACTGACGTACAAGCAATGCATGCTTTCGTCAATGGCCTAAAACCCGGACTTGTACCGTTCATGGTTGGTTCTAAAAAGCACAAAGATCTCGGATCTATGCTTACAACCGCTAACGAGCATGCTGCAGCCGAAGATGATATCAGAGCAAGAGGAGGCAATATTGAGTCACTGATACTGGCCAAGAAAACCCCTCGTTCTGACAAAAAAGGAACTCCGGAGTCAACAACAAAGCCCAAGGAGGTCAACATAGCCTTTGGAGGAGAAAAGGTGAACAAGTGGAAAGGCCGCAGTCCAGATCCAATCAATTACACTCCCGAAGAATGGGAGAGAATTAAGTCGGAACCCTGCGTCCACCACTCTCAGTTTGGGAAACCAACCCACACAAACGCGCAATGCCGGCTAAACAAGCATATGAAAGGCAATGCAGGATCCGGAAATAAAGGGAAGGGTTCCAAGAGGAAACCTGCCAAACAAAAGCCAGAAGCTGAAAAAGAAGACAGTGAATCGGACACTGATGACAAAATCCAGGAACAGCAGCGAAAAGGCGAACCCAAATTTCCGAGAGTTGACGGAGAAGCAATGTTAACTTTCCTAGCAACCCCGTTAGCAAAGGTGGCCAAAAGAACACTTCGAGAAATAAACGCGGTTGTTCCTGCGACCCCAAAATTCTTGAAGTACTCCAACACACCGATAATCTGGGATCAGTCAGATCATCCCGGAAATATCCCTGAACCCGGCACACAAGCTCTTGTTGTAAGCCCTATTGTTCAAAACACTAGGCTAAGAAGAGTGCTGATGGACGGAGGATCCAGCATCAATATAATGTACCTGGATACACTGAAGCACTTGAAGATCTCCGAGTCCCAGCTCAACTACAGCAATATACGCTTCCACGGCATTGTTCCGGGCAGGCAAGCACGATCCCTAGGAGAAATTTCCCTAGATGTCATCTTCGGAGATAAAGATCACTTCCGGCAGGAAAAAGTATCCTTCGAAGTAGTGCCGTTCGAAAGCGTGTATCACGCAATACTCGGACGTCCGGCTTTCGCCAAATTTATGGCAAGATCTTGCTATATCTACAACAAGCTGAAGATGCCAGGACCCAAAGGAGGAGTAATCACCATTGCCGGTGATTTCAGGCTGGCAAACGAGTTGGAGAAAGAAAACTCCCTTTGCGCTCAGAGAGTTATAGCAAAGGAGGAACTGAAGGAATTAGCCAAGGAGGTATCGCCGAAAGAAATGCCGGCAGGAAAAGAAACTCAGAAGCCAACAGATAGCTTCAAGGCGTCCGAGAATACAAGACAGGTAATCCTAGATCCCAATGATCCGACAAAATTTGTCGTCGTAGGGACTGGGATGACCGACAAATAGGAAGGCGAGCTCATCAAGTTCCTCCGTGAGAACTGGGATATTTTTGCCTGGTGTCCAGCTGACATGCCAGGCGTACCCAGGGAACTTGCTGAGCACCAACTCAAGGTTATTCCCGGATCAAAACCCGTCAAACAAGGTCTCCGTCGGTTTGACGGAAGAAGACGGAAGGCTATTGGCAAGGAAATTATCCGGCTTTTAGCAGCGGATTTTATCAAGGAAGTAATCCATACTGATTGGTCCGCAAATCCGGTATTAGTGCCGAAGAAAGACACCACTGCTCTTAGAATGTGTATAGATTACACAGGATTGAACAAGTTGTGTCCGAAAGATAGGTTTGCGTTACCGCGAATCGATCAAATAATAGACGCCACTACAGGCTCTGAGCTTTTATGCTTTTTGGATGCATACTCCGGGTACCACCAAATACGCATGAAAAAGGAAGATCAAATTAAGACTTCTTTTATAACCCCGTATGGGACGTACTATTACGTAACCATGCCTTTTGGCCTGAAGAACGCAGGTGCAACCTACCAGCGTTGCATGCAACGCTGTTTGCATAGTCAAATTGGCAGAAACGTCCATGTTTACGTGGACGATATTGCTGTCGTAACCAAGGAAAAAGATACACTCCTTGAGGATTTGCGAGAAACTTTCGAAAACTTGCGCACTTACAAAATGAAGTTGAATCCATCTAAGTGCGTATTCGGGGTTCCCTCAGGAAAACTTCTGGGTTTCATTGTTTCTCACAGAGGAATAGAAGTTAACCCGGAAAAGATCAAGGCAATCTTGAATATCTCAAAGCCTACATGTGTAAAAGATGTCCAAAGATTGACGGGTTCCGCTGCAGCCGTCAGCAGATTTATTAGTCGGCTGGGAGATAAAGCCTTACCACTCTACAAACTGTTGAAGAAATCCGACAAGTTCGAATGGACAGAAGAGGCCGATGCAGCGTTGGCTCAGTTGAAGGAAACCTTGATGAACGCTCCCATCTTGGCATCTCCAAAAGACGAAGAACCCATGTTACTATACCTTACGGCTACGAATCGGGTTATTAGTGCGGTAATCATTGTGGAACGGACAAAGGAAGAGCAAAGCATACCAGATCAACATCCGGTATATTACATAAGCGAAGTTTTCTCCGAATCCAAACAAAGATACCCGCACTACCAGAAACTGGCATATGGCGTATTTTTTGCATCCAGAAAACTGCGCCATTACTTCCAAGGGCATTCCATAACAGTGGTATGTAAAGCGCCACTAGGGGATATTATAAACAATGCGGAGGCAACCGGCCGAGTAGCCAAATGGGGCATCGAGTTGGCAGCCTTCGACATTAAGTACCAGCCAAGGACGGCAATAAAATCCCATGTTTTGGCAGATTTCGTCGCCGACTGGACAGAGGCAATGGAAAATACACCGATGCCAGAATCCGAGTACTGGATCATGCACTTTGACGGATCCAAGATGAAGGAAGGAGCTGGGGCCGGCGTAGTTCTAAAATCTCCCAAGGGAGACACAATGGAGTATGTATTACAAATACACTTCAACGCCAGTAATAATGTGGCAGAATACGAAGCTCTGCTTCATGGCTTGCATATTGCAAAAGAAATAGGGGTAAAACGCATCTTGTGCTATGGAGACTCGGATTTGGTACAGCATCAGCTCAACCAAACCTGGGACGCGAAAAGCCCTATAATGGCCGAATATCGGAGGACGGTGGATGAGTTCGCCATCTGTTTCTTCGGGTTCGAAGTCCTTCACATAAAAAGGGAGGAAAATTGGAACGCGGATGCGTTAGCCCGCATGGGATCAGAGAGAATAAAAACTTTACCACCAGGAGTTTTCGTCCAGCATTTGCATGAACCATCCATAAAGGGTGGAGACGTTGATTACCCTCTGGCATCTGAAACAATTGAGGTCTTGCTCGTTAAACCGGATTGGACAATTCCATACTTAAACTTCTTAGTCAATCAGAAGTACCCGGAAGGAGCAGACGAAGTACTGCAAAGGCAAATACAGCGTCGGTGCAAAGGATACGTGGTGATCAATGACCACTTGTATAAACGCAGTACTTCCGGAATATTTCAACGGTGTATTTCACCAGAAGAAGGAAGAGAAATACTGGAAGAAATCCATGCCGGCGATTGCGGACATCATGCTCAATCAAAAAGCATAGTCAAAAAAGCATTCCGGGCGGGGTTTTTCTGGCTAACAGCAAAGACAGACGCCGAGCGCATAGTGAATACATGCGAAGGATGTCAATATTATGCCAAGCAGACCAATTTGCCGCCCCAAGCACTTAAAACTATCCCTATCACATGGCCATTTGCGGTCTGGGGGCTAGATATGATGGGACCGTTCAAAACTGCAAGAGGTGGACTTACGCATCTACTCGTAGCGGTAGATAAGTACACAAAATGGGTGGAGGCTAAACCCATCAAAAAGCTGGATGGTGCAACTGCCAGAAATTTCATTATTGATTTAGTAATGAGGTATGGCATCCCACACAGCATAATAACTGATAACGGGACAAATTTCTCCATTGGAGAGTTGGCAAAATACTGCCAACAAACGGGAATCCGCTTAGATCTTGCATCTGTGGCGCACCCGCAATCTAATGGACAGGTTGAAAGAATGAACAGTTCAATCCTGCAAGGAATACGCCCAAGACTCGAAACTCCTCTCCATAGAGCAGCTGGAGCGTGGGTAGAAGAGCTACCTTCCGTGCTGTGGAGTATTCGAACGACGCCAAATAGGTCAACCGAACAAACCCCTTTTTTCCTGGTTTATGGTGCGGAAGCTATTCTTCCAACGGACATGATCCATGATAGCCCGAGAGTGCAGAATTTTGACGACTCGGATGCCGAGGAAGCACGACAAGACGCCGTCGATATCCTAGAAGAGGAACGAGAACTTGTGCTTCAAAGATCCGCCATCTACCAGCAAGGTTTACGACGTTATCACAGTCGGAAAATCAGTTCTTTTAAAGAAGGTGACTTAGTGCTGAGGTTGGTGCAGCAAAGGAAGCACAAATTGGCCCCTGTATGGGAAGGACCATTCGTCATCAGTAAAGCCATGAAGAATGGATCATACTATCTTGTTGACATTCGAGATACGGAAGACGATCCTGAGAAACCGAATCGCAAAAGAAAGAGAAAAATAGATGATGAACTAGGAGAGACAAAGAGGCCTTGGAGTATCCAGCAATTACGTCCCTTCTATACTTAGTTCAATTTCTATGTAAACATCTTTGAGATCATGAAATAAAGTTGTCGGAATTCATATCCATTATAAGTACAAAATATTTCCGCCTTATCTATTTCCCAATGATCTTACAAATACTCAATGTTGACCCGAATTGTGCCTGCGTGCTCGGTGTTTAAAAGCTGAATGATTCGGCCTTTTAAAGGTTAAAGGAAACTCGGATTGTGCCTGCGTGCCCAAGTTTCAGAGCAGTTCCTTGTTTTCTCTAAATTTTATCTGATTGTGTATGTGTTGGGTTACTGAAACTAGTCAGCAAAAATGCTTCTAGCATAATCCATGTTTCTGAGTTTTAAAAACTGTTTGGTTCGTCCCCAGTTACTCGACATGACGATACATATTGCTAATTGAGCCATTTTTAAACACTAGAGCAGTTAAAACACAGATGCCAGATTACTTAGAAGATAAAGGAACAGTCAAACCCGGAAAAACTTTGCAAGAAGCTTTAAATTGCAAAAGGCGGAGTTCTTGTTTCGACAAATGACATAGAAGCATTACAATATGAATTACATTGTAAAAAAGATCCTATACACATCCATCATTCGGGTTAAGTGTATTCCCTCAAGCATCCGAGTCTTCATCACTGCTATCATTCTCGGGGGCTGCGGGCACTTCTTCTTCCGGATAAGTAATGGAAATATTAACCATAGAGGCAATCTTGGAAGCATGCCCTTTAACTTCGTTAAAAATTGCATTGCATTGCTCTTCTGTATATCCTTCAGGGATACCGGATGCTACGCGCCAAGATCTAGCATTAGGGTAATGTAGACGCATAAGGCCAAGTGCCATGCGTGCACCACCTCGCGCGGCAGAGCGAAGGATAGATTCTTTCGACTCTGCTACCTCTGTGATGGCACCCGGAAGCCGGTAGACTTCCGAAAATTGTACAGTACTTGTGGGAAGGAATTTACTAATCAGCTGCATTCATGCGTTCCTGATTGAATTCCACACTTCCCCAAAGGCCCGGATCTTTTCAGTCCGAGAAATTCTTGGAAAATTTCCTGCTTTTTTGACAAAAGCAAAGGTTACATCAAAAAATATAAGAGATAAGACAGGAAGATATTGGTAAAAAGAAATTAACTTACCAAGAACCTTGTCAATTTCGTCGCTTTCTTTCATGCGCGGGAGTAGCATACTTTCCAGATCATTTATAACAGATTTATCTTCCGATGCTTGTAAAGAAGCCTTGGATTGAGCAATCCCAAGGGCCAGATTACTGGCTTCTAGGTCTTCTTGAACTTTCAGAAGTTCCTTTCGGAGATTCGAGTTTTCCTCACGAAGCCGAGAAACATGGACATTGTTTTCTGCTAATTTGTTGGCTTTGTTTAAAGCAGCTGGAGGACAATAATTAATTTGAGTTTACAAAACAATTCAGCAAGCGTTATCCAGACAAAACAAATAGTACAAAAGAAAATACCGGTGGCTTTTGATAATTCCCGTTGAGTTGACGCTAGTTCGTTGCTTTTCGTCTCAATAACAGATTGAAGGGTTTTTACTTCTTTGCTCTTGAGACTAAGCTTCTTCAAAACTTCCAAGTTTATGGCGTCTGCGGAATGCTATAACATGGAAATGAAAGCCAGATGCTTAAGTTTGAACAGGCATTTGAAGAAACATTAAGAAGAATTCATATTTCAACTTAATGCTTGGGGGCTAGAAGTATTACCTGGCTCATTTCCCGCAAGTCGGTCAAAACCTCGTGGAATTCTTTGGCATATTCCGCAAAGAGAATCCCAACGTGATGAAGGCCATCGTGTATAACTTGACGAGGTGAAAAAGCAATTTCATTGCGAATAACTAACCCATTTTGTGGCCAAGGGCGAATTAGAGGCGCAGGAGCAAAGAATTTCTTTGCTTCTGGACGAATAAATCCGAGTTCGCGAATGGTTCTTCTTTTATCCGGGTATCGTCCAGGATGGGAATAGATTCCTCTTTAATAGCTGACTGCCTTTTGCGCTTCCGATTGTTGAGAAACTCAGCATGCAATTTGTTGAGCTCAGCATCGGAAGCAAGATCATTTTCTCCAAGTTCATCAAACTAGGAAGGAGTTAATAGTATGTTAAAAAGCAGGGAGAGAAGATAATCTGAGGAAAAACTCGGAAACAAGGAAAGATAAATACCTTAGGGACCGGGTTTTCCACATGATAGATCGCCAGATTTTCCTCAACCTGACTACTGGCGGCAACCAGTTGGTGAAGTCGTCCTATAAAATCCTTTTTGGTAAATGCCTTATCTGTTCCTCTCATGCTATCTTCTGGCCCTTGGTATTCACAAAGGAGTCGGGAACGAAAAGAGAGAGGTTGGATGCGGCGTCCGAACCAGCACATAACGGTATCCTTCCCAATCAAAGAAGGTTGAGAGGAAGAAAGTTTGGCGATGCGCCGCTTTATCTTCATCAGGTTTTCTGGCAAATTTTCTACTGCTGTGGCTGTCCAACTCTCGCGAGGAATAGCAGCAGAGTTAACAAAGGGAGGAAACCCGGTTGTCCTGCCTGGGAATGGAATATCCTAATGATAAAAGAAAGAACCTAGCCAAGATTGGTCTGGTTCCGGCATTTCTATTTTTGGATACCATTCCTCCCTAAATTTTCTAAGGGTAAAAGATATAGTCCCGCAAATAGGCGATATGCCATGTGTGATATTATGCTTTACCTCAAAACAATACTGCCAGAAACCTAGGTCAGGTGTCATCCCGAGATATCCTTCGAAAAGGGCTTGGAAACTGGCTAAGTAGAGGATGGAATTCGGAGAAATATTGTGTGGTTGGACGCCATATAAGTTAAGGATGTCTAGAAAAAAGGCGGAAGGGGGAAAACCCATACCTCTCGTGATATGAGAAGTAAGGATGACGCATTCTCCGACTTTTGGCTTGGGCTCGGGTTCATCTTTCGAGATCCGCCATTTGCCTTTAACTATGTAACCTTCTTTTGTCATCCGACGAAGAAGAACGAGAGAAGTATTACTCGGATTCCAATTGCCGACAAATTCTGTTCTGTTGTTGGCTCCGGTAGCGAAGCGCTCATCGCCACGGGAAGGGATCTTGACCCTCGCCGTCGTTGGTGCAAACGGTGGGGTTGTCGCGGCGCTTGATGATGCTATGTCCGCGGCGGCGGAAGTGTTTTCTCCGCCCGCCGCGGAAGCCGTGGTCTTCTCCGGCTCATCGCCGGTGGGCTTTTGCGCTCCCGATTGCGGATCTAGGTCGTTGACGAGCTCGTCGATGGCGGCGCGGGTCGGTGAAGGCGGCGAGGATGCCATCCTTTGGTGGTGCGTTCTGCGTGCTTGGAAGCTAAGTGCGCTTGGGGCAGGAAACTTGCTCTCGAGCTCGCGTCAATGGCGTGGGCAGTGTGGGAGTGAGGAAAGTTTCGGAGGAGGACGATGATGGCTATTTATAGCCAGATATCCGTTTAGATACGTGCCAACGGCTCTTTTGACCGTTGGATGTTCGACGCGTGTCGCTCGCCGGAAAATCCGGGAAACGAAACGACAGGGGAATGATGGCTATCTCCTCGTTTCTCGTGAGAATCTGTCAGAGATACGTTGCAGGGTTTCCCGCGTGAAACCAAGCGGCGCTTACGTCAGCATGATTAAAGCGCTGATGTCATAAGTTCCTTTTCCGCGAAGGATCGCGAGAAGAAAAGCCGGATTTTCATAGTTCCGAGTTTTATGTTACCATCTCCTTCAAAAGGAAAGAAGAAAGAATCAAGACTGCTGAATCAAGTTTTCCCGGACAAAATTATTTGACAGAAGACGGAGAATCAGAGTTTTGATCCTTCCTGGGGGCTACTGTCGGATATATACTGAATAGGGGTATAGAAGATGGTAGACAAAAGAGCCGGACTACCAGGGTGGCCTACATGGTAATGGGCTTGGGTCCATTGGGCGGCCCAGTAGTCCGACGAGCAGAAGCCGGATTCTAGAAGGACCCGGATCACGGCCCACGTGATCTGGCTTGGAGGAGAAGACGGATTCCTTACTTTCCAAGTTACAAGTTAAATGTAGTCTTCTAGGTTTCTTGTTCTCTAAGCCCTAATCCGGCTATTATATAAAGCCGGACGGGAGATAGATTAGATAGGTTCAAGTTTCACAAGCTAAAGCTCTACGCAACTCGCCGAGAAGCTCATCCTCGTCGAGTAGCTAGATCTATTCCCTCACACTGTAACCCTGTTATACGGGCTTTAGTCCCAATTAGTGAGAAGTGCAGGAGTAGGTACGCCGTACTGTCGCGACGTACCGAACCTGGGTAAAATCCCGTGTTCTGTGTTACCACGCTATCCCGTTACCCCACGTCTCTACCGTAGTCTCATGGCACCCCAGTCTATGAAAACTACTACGATGTCTCGACATCGGCTGAACAATCCAATTTTTTATGATGTAAAAATATCATGTGTGAATGGAGGTAGGTTCTTCCTACCCGAGTGATTGTTTGAGATTCAATCGAAAGAATTTTCGTACTGAGGAGAGTCATGCCCATATGAAAGAGTTTTCATGTTTGGACTGTTGTGCCCGTACGAAAGAGTTTTCGTGTATAGGGTAGTTCTCTCTTGTTTTAAAGAGGTCTTGCTCCATGATTTGTTCGCAAAAGAATTGCCTTTAATCGAAGGAGTTTCATACGAAGCTGTTTTCGTGTTTGAATTTTCCATTCGAAGGTTCTTGAGTTTGATGATGTGTGCCATGACGTCATGGCGCACTTTTCTCCTCCCGATGGGACGTGACGGAGTGGTAGCAGATGGGCTGGCCCACCTAGTCAGCTTTTTGACCGGGAAACGAGACGCCGCTCCCGGTTTTTACGCGAACGGTGCAGTAAATGCGCACGATCTTCTGTTAAGATCGTGGCACGGAACAACGTTTCACCGTCTCTTCGTTTCATCTTCACACGTGGTGGCTGCGATAGGCGCCACGTAGCGCATCGAATGGCTGGGGCTGATCTGCTCCGTGTATAAATACGGGACTTAGCGCTGCGGTAAAAACTTCCCAGCCTTCGTCTTCAATCCATCTCCTTCCTCATGCCCATCTTCTTCCTCGTGCTCAAGCTCGCGCTCTCAACCATGGCTAGAGGCAAAAGACGTGGCGCTGCCACTTCCGCAACCGGAGAAGTCTCCGTGCAACCTGCGCCCCGAGCTGGCGACTGGCGTTCTCCCAACACCACCGCGAAGAGCGTCAAAGCGTTGCAGCAGGAGGGGCTGCTGCCGGCGGAAGCTGAGAAGCGGGTGCGCCTCGGGAAGAAAGAAGAGGTACCAAACCCACAGTCGAACGAGCGCGTGGTCTTCGTGGACCACGTGTCTCGGGGTCTCTCCTTCCCTCTCCATCCTTTCCTTCTCGGGTTGCTGTATGTCTATGGCATACAGCTTCACGATCTTCCTCCGAACGCGGTGCAGCACATATCGTGCTTCATCGTGTTCTGCGAATGCTTCCTTGGCATTCGCCCACATTGGGCGCTCTGGAAGGCCCTCTTCAAAGTTCGCATCTTCCGCGAGAAATCGCGGGTGGACTCCGAGCCTGGCGAGCAGCTACGCACAGGTGGCTTCGGGATCCAAGCGCGACTGGAGAGCAGCTACTTCAGTATGCACTTCATCGACTCCGCCCAAGGCTGGCGGAAAAAGTGGTTTTACGTCATCGACAACAGCTCGGGTGGAATCGTAGAATTCCACCCGTTCGCTGTTTTGAAGAGGCGGAAGTCCTGGGCGCACAAGCTGTCAGCCGAAGAAACTCAGGTTGTTACGCCCCTACTCGCAAGGGTGCCCGCTCTCCGGGATCAAACTGCTGGAGTGGTGCTCAACGGGCTGCACCTGGCGAGTATTTTTCTGAAGCGCGGGATCCAACCTCTGCAGCAAAGGCCTTCCACCATGTGGGAATACCAAGGCTCTGAGGATCCTAGCCGAGTGAGCCGCGAGGAGCTTTCGAACATTGAGTTCGAGAAGAAAATCGAGGCTACCACTAGCTTGAAGGTGGGGGAGAAGTTCCCCGACTGCTCAGTTGAAGCCTTCGACGCTTCGAAACCTCCACCAGCCGCAGTTAGTTTACCCTTCCTGTCTTCTATTATTTTCTTCTTTGCTTTGAGCTTTATTCGACTGAATTTTTTCTTGCCTTCTTCTGCCTTCTTTGTAGAGCTTAGCAGTGGCGAACTGCTACCCGCCAGTTGCGGGAGAGGACGCCTCGGAGTTATTGGCGAGTCACCTGGACGGCTTAGCCGATACTAGTGTAGCCGATGCTTCTTCGAGCTCCGAGGACGATTCTTCAGATGGTGCGGAGGGCTCGAATGGCGGCCTTCATCACCACAAGCGTCGTCGGGTGGATGATAACGAGGCTACTTCCAAGGATAACTCCTTGGAAGAATCGCCTGGGAAGGCTCCTATCTCCGCGACTCCACTTCGCTCACTCGCCCCTTCCCCTTCATTCCCAGTAATCGCGCCCGCTTGGAACGCGGATTTGCTGGATGAAGATGAAGATGATGAGTAAGTTCTTCTTCTTGTCCTTTAATCGAACTTTTTTCTTTGCACCTATGTTGATGTTTATCTGCTGCAGTTTGCAAACCATCAGTCCTCGCAGGTATGCTTCTTCCGTTCCTCCCGAAAAGAGGAATAGAGCAGGAGCTGCGGGTGAGACTCCCACTGCTGGCACTGTCCAGAATTCTCCCAGCGCAGCCCCCCATGCGGCGACTGTGGAACGTGAGGCTCCTAGCTTTGCCGCTAGGACTTCAGCTTCGAAAGAAGTGACGGAAAACTCCGTAGATTCCCTCTGCCGCGCCACGGGCCAGGTAAACTTTGCCATTCGTCATGATATTTTTATCGGGTGCACGACAGTGCTCCCGATGGGAGTAGCCCCCGAGGCTGTAGTCGATCGCGTGTGATGGGCTACAGGCTCAAAGTCTTTTTCTTCTTCTTGATTTTATCGGGTGCATGGCAGTGCTCCCGATGGGAGTAGCTCCCGAGGCTGTAGTCGATTGAATTCAATCGAGTACAGGCTCCAGTTTATATCTTCTAATTCTTCTACCTCTGTATTTTTTGTAGTCGCTTGTTGACTCTCTTGCAGCGATTGGTCGCCGAGTTGTTCTTGCCGAGTCGGAATGTGAGTCGCTTCGATCAGACCGCAGTCGACTCTGCACCGAGAACGAGCTCCTTAAGAGTAAGTCTTATCATCTTTTCTTCTTCCTATTCTTTCTTCAATTCTTGATTTCTGACAAGTGTTTCTATGCAGCCCGACTCGAATTCGTGGAATCCGAGAAGGGCAGTCTCTCTGAGCGGGTAACCACTCAGGGGGCTGATCTGGCGGCCATCCGACAAGAACTTGAGACCTCCCGCATGCGATCGGAGGATCTTGAAAGGCAACTTGCGGATGCGCGGAAAGCTCTAAAGGATCAAGAGGATGCTGGCAATAAGGCCGATGCTTACCTTGTCACGTTCCTCCGTCCCCTTGCTGAGCGTCTCGCGGGTAAGTAATTTAAGCTCTCGCGATTTCATCTTTTATCCCGCTGAACTTGCCAAGTCTTGACATTCTTTTCTTTTGCAGGTCTTCTGGATGTTCCTCTGGAGATCCCTGGGATCCAACGGGTAGACGTGCTAACCGACACTCTTGCTCAACTCAAGAGGCACGCCGAAGGAGTTTGCTCCTTGATTGGCGATGCCACTCATGTGTTGACGCAACTGCACGGTCGCTTCCTCGCCAACGCTGCACCTCCTTCTGCGCTAGACGACTTGCTGAAGATCTTTTCGAAGAGCAATCTCTTGGATGCCTACGCGGTCGCCCAGCCGGAGTCTGGCGCAAAGACTGCGATCCAGTTCGCGCTGGCGCATGGAGTCACCGGTTTGGAGGAAGCCTACTCGGCTCTTCCAGTCGACCCCTCCACGGGCAAAAAGGTACGGCTCTCTCGTTTTGGCGAGCAAGCCGCCATCCTTGCTCGGAAGCTGTCTGAGCTATTTGCTCGACTCGCAGGAGGGGCGACTGCCGCTAGCGGGAGTACCACTATAGCTTCGTAGTTTTGTATTCCTTTTCCGTTTTGAATGTAATGAACCTTGGGATGTATTCCCGTATTATCTTTAATCAAAATGTTTGCCTGGAAATTGCTTCTGGTAGTTTGTGTATTCTCTCCCGATGGGAGTAGCCCCCGAGCATTCGTCAAATGTGCGACTAGAGATACTTCGAATAGGGCGTCTTACTTCTTTCCTTGTACTCTTCCAGGCTACTGGATTTGTCGCAGAATCCTCAGGTGGACTTGCTGCCCGAGCTGATCCACTTGTTGCAGCTGTTGGGTCTTTGGCGGGTCTTCGTGATCGTGTAGCCGATGGCGAGCGCAAACTGAAAGTGTTGCGTGGGGTAGCCGATGTGGCGAAGTCCAAGCAAAAACTAGCAACTGAACGAGAACAGTTTGTGATGGACGAGCTGGCTTCCCTTGCTAGGGAACTGTTGTGTAAGTAATACAGCCCCCAAGTCTTCTTTGTCTTGCTTCCTTATCTGATCACGTACTCTTTTCTTCAGTTGTTAAGCCGGATGATAGGGAGGAAAAACAGTGGGTGGAAAACCACATTCTTCAAGAAGCTGGCAGCTCAAGGCCTCATGCGAATAATTTTTGGTCTGATCGCAGCCGAGGATTTGTGTTAGCTACTTTGAAGTTCCGTGTCTCCCAAGTAAAAGTTCTCGTGAGTTCTTTGCACGAGGTCTTGATCGCGATAAACGCTGCATTCTACCCGCTTGAGAGGGGTCCTGAAGATTGGAGGTATCTCCTTGGGCTCTTCGGGCAAGAGTGAGAAATTCGCGAGTGCGTGCGCAACCAGATGATTTGCGGCGCGGTGGTGGCTCTATCCTTTGTCCGAATATGGCATCCTGAAGTAAATTTTAACTCCGTAGCTAGGCTCCCAGATGGGCCAATCGATGATATTTCTCCGCATTACGATGTTGTTCGTCCTGCAGCGGAGAAAATCATTCGACTGACATCTGAGGAAGTAGATAGAGTGTTGGAGACTGAGAATGCTTATCGCCATGACTGATTGTTGAATGCGTACATTCTGTCATGCTGTATAGCTTGTAAAAAACTGTTTATAAGGTGTGTAACCTTGTGTGTATGAATTTTCTTGTGATGCTTAGTTGTAGGCTTAGCCCCCGTGTGTTTATGGGGTGTGTACCTGTAACTATTTAGCATGTAAGAAGAAATAATCTTCGAGTAAATATGGTTGAGAAACCATGTATTTTATTGCTATGACTGAGAAGTCATGTATTCGGGCTACAAGAGTGGCTAGTATAGCCTTATTTGTTGTGATAATAAGTAAACCTAGGGATAAAATTTGCGGAGGTGTGCGATATTCCAAGGATTGGAATAGATTCCTCCAGTCGACGGATTCTTCAGCCTGTAGGCTCCGCCTGGGATGACTTCGTGTATGATGAAGGGTCCTTCCCAGGGTGGCTCGAGCTTGTGTCCCTCCTTCTGCTTGAGCCACAGCACTAGATCTCCAACCGCGAATGCTCTGTGGCGTATGCGGCGATTGTGATAATTTCGCAATGATTGCTGATATACGGCTGATCTTGCGAGCGCGATGTCACGCATCTCGTCGAGTGCATCCATATCTTCCGCGAGTGCCTTGTTGGAGGTTTCTTCGCTGTAAGCCACAACTCATGGGGCGCTGAATCTAACATCCTCGGGAAGGACTGCTTCTGCCCTGTATACCATGAAAAATGGTGTGTATTTTGTGGATCGGTTTGGAGTTGTGCGGAGGCTCCATAGTACGGAGGGTAGCTCTTCTGCCCAATGTCCTGCGGCGGGGTGTAGACGATCGAGTAGGCGTTTCTTGATGCCGGCCAAAACTAAGCCGTTTGATCTTTCGACTTGACCGTTCGTTTGCGGGTGGGCAACTGAAGCAAACTTGAAATTGATGCCCTTTTCCTCGCAGAACTGTTGCGTTTCCTTTGCTGTGAAGTTTGTACCATTGTCTGTAATGATGTCGTGTGGCACACCAAATCTGCATACGATGGAGTCGAGGAACTTCACGGCGCACTGGGCGCTAGCCGAAGTTACTAGCATGGCCATGATCCATTTGGTGAACTTGTCGACTGCGACCAGCAAGTGTGTATACCCACCCGGTGTGGACTTGCGTAGTGGTCCAACCATGTCCAGCCCCCATGGTGCGAAGGGCCAGGCCATGGGTATCATGTGCAATTCCGTAGCAGGTGCATGTGGTCTTGGCGCGAATCGCTGACAAGCATCGCATCGTTCGACCAGGTCCTTTGCGTCGGTAGCTGTTGTTAGCCAGTAGAATCCCGCTCGGAAAGCCTTTCCCATGATTGTTTTCCAGCTAGCGTGATGTCCGCAGTCTCCTTGGTGGATGTCCTGGAGTAATTCTTTGCCATCTTCGGGTGCGTTGCAATGCTGAAGTATACCCGAGATGCTTTGCTTGTATAATTCTCCGTTGACTACCCGAAAGGATTTGCTGCATCTCACTATTTGTCGAGTCTTTCGTGGATCGGCCGGGAGCTGTTTGTTGATCAGGTAGTCGAGATACTTCTGCGTCCAGACTGGCTCGACCAAAAAAACCTGTCGTGATATATTATGGGTAAGCTCGATAATGGCGACTTGCGGGCTGACCTCTGTTTCTGGCGCTGCGGGTGTTCCTACAGCTTTCTTGACTTTGACCGATCGCTTGATCATCCGTTCGAAATATATTCCTGGTGGTATGGGTGTATTTGTGGAACCCATGTTTGCCAGCCTATCTGCTTCTTCATTGCTTGATCTTGCAATGTGCTTCAGCTCGCACCCTTTAAAACTTCCTTCGAGTAGATTGTACATGTCGCGGTACACGACCATGTTTTCAGCAATTGCATCACATTCTTTCATTGTCTGCTGCACAATGAGATTGGAGTCGCCGTAAATCATTAGTCAAGAAGCTCCACAGGTGGCTGCCATCTTCATCCCATGCAGCAGGGCTTTATATTCTGCGTCGTTGTTCGATGTTGGATCATCTGGTGGAAAGTCTAATCGCAGGACATATTGCAGCTTGTCTCCCTGAGGCGATATGAGGACAATTCCAGCTCCTGCTCCTTCGTTTCTTTTGGACCCGTCAAAGTACATTATCCAATTGCTCGTGTACTCAGGTGGTCCGGGCGTTTGTAGTTCTGTCCATTCGCTTAGGAATTCCACGAGTACCTGAGATTTGACTGCGTTGCGCCCTGCATAAGTGATGTCCCAGGCGCCCAACTCGATGCTCCATTTGGCTATTCTTCCGTATGCCATGGGGTTGTTCATGATTGTCCCGAGTGACGCATCATTGACCACTGTGATGGCGTGCTCCTGGAAGTAGTGCTTGAGCTTTAGGGCTGTAAGAACAACTCCGTATGCGAGCTTCTGGTAATGAGGATATCGTTGCTTGCATGGCGAGAGTACTTCGCTAATCTAATAGATTGGTCGCTGAACTCCGTACGCTTTGCCTTCCTCAGGTCGTTCGACTATGATTGCTGTGCTGATGACCTGGTTTGTGGCGGCTAGGTACAAGTAGAGTGGCTCCCTTTCTTGCGGCGTTGCAAGAACTCGCCTACTTTGCAACGATCGCTTTAAGTCTGCGAATGCTTGCTTAGCTTCTGGTGTCCATTCAAATTTGTCTGTCTTCTTCAGCAGCTTGTAGAAGGTTAACGCTTGCTCTCCCAATCGTGCGATGAACCTGCTCAGGGCGGCCAATCGCCCTGCAAGCTGTTGGACTCCGCGTAGATTGGTTGGCTCCTTCATTGTCAAAATTGCTTGTATTTTCTCTGGGTTGGCTTCGATGCCTCTGGCGGATACCAGGTACCCGAGGAGTTTCCCTGCTGGAACGCCGAAGACGCATTTTGTTGGATTGAGCTTGATCCTGTATGCGTTGAGGGCATCGAATGTTTCTCTAATATCCTCGAGGAGTGTGCTCTCAACTCGAGTCTTGATGACTATGTCGTCAACATACACTTGTACGTTCTTGCCAATGAGCTTGGCGAGGCATTTTTGCATGCAGCGCTGGTATGTTGCGCCTGCGTTCTTGAGCCCGAAGGGCATTGTCGTGTAGCAGTAGACACCGTGAGGTGTGATGAATGTTGTCTTTTCTTCGTCTTCTTTTTTCATCCGGATCTGATTATATCCCGAATAGGCGTCCAGGAAAGAGAGGCGTTGGCAGCCTGCCGTAGAGTCCACGATCTGGTCGATTCGCGGGAGGGGAAAGTTGTCCTTGGGGCAGTGTTTGTTGAACGACGTGTAGTCGATGCATACCCGAAGGATGTCCGTGTTCTTTTTGGGGACCAGCACCGGGTTTGCTAACCAAGTGGATATCTTGATCTCCCTGATGAATTTTGCTGCTAGCAATCTGTTTACTTCTTCTCCAAGTGCCTTCTGCTTGGGTTCTGAAAATCGTCGAGTAGTTTGTTTGATGGGTTTGGCATCTGGAAAGACTTCGAGTGAGTGCTCGGCAAACTCCCTGGGTATTCCTGGCATATCTGATGGCTGCCAAGCGAAAATTTCCCAGTACTCACGGAGGAGTTCGACGAGCGCGCTTTCCTATGCTTGCGGAAGGTTGGTGGAAACCAGCGCTGTTTTTGCAGAATCTGTCGGGTGCACTTGATGCTTTCGGGTGTCGCTGTTAGCGCTGAACTCCAGTTCAGGCGCGTTTTTCTTCGTGAGGGGCATCACGGAGTGATCCGTGGTTTTTGCCAGTTCTTGAAGTTCTTCTTGCATCCCAAAAGATTTTGCGATCTCATTGAATTCAATGTCACATTTGTTGGATTTCTGAAAATCTCCGTCGATGGTGATTACGCCATGCTCTCCAGGTAATTTGAGCTTCAGGTAGGCGTAATGCGGTACTGCCATGAATCTGGCGAACGCTGTTCGACCAAGAATGGCGTGGTACTGCGAAGGCCAGTCGACAACTTCGAAGTCGAGGAATTCTCTTCTGTAGTTGCTCTTGGTGCCCAGCACAACTTCTAGGTTAATTGTTCCGAGTGGACGGATTGCTTTTCCTGGAACTATCCCGTGGAAGGATGTTTCTGATTCCTGGAGGCCGTCTAAGTCCCTGTTCATCCGACGGAGTGTATCCGCGTAGATAATGTTGATGCCACTGCCACCATCCATGAATACGCGGGCCAAGTCGTAGTTGCCAATTTGTGCTTGGATGACAAGGGCGGCGTGTCCTGGTCGATAGACTCGTGGCGGGTGGTCCTTCATCGAGAATGTTATTGGCTGGTCCGCCATCTTCAAGTATTCTGTTTTTGTTGGCGGTGTCTGCACGGCCATGCACAATTGTTGTGTGTTAGTCTTTTGAGCTCTGCGGGATGGACATACCTTCTGGATCATCGCGAGTTGCCCTGCTGGATTCGGGTACGCGTTGGCCCCGGAGTTTTGAGCTGGCGGTGCAGGTAGCGTGGCTAATGCCATGTTTGGATTTGCTGGTGGAGGTGGGGGTTGTGGCGGCTAGAATCCTTGGTGGCCTCCTCCTGGAAGCGGTGGGTAATTTTGCGTGTGTGCAGCTCTTTTCCTGGCGAGTGCTTCTGAGATATCAATAAACTTTCGGCAATCCTTAAGAACGTGCGTTGCCTTAGTTTTGCCCGTGCGTTTATCTGTAAATAGATGTAGCGAGCAGTATCCATCGAGGTCTTCCTCGGGTGATTTTTCTTCAGGTTTTGGTCTCCACTCGCGATTCCCACGACGACCGGAGTCGCGGCCTCGCGTGAATTCAGCTGCGACCAACTCCTCCCTATCTTCGTGATCGTAATATTTTCTCCTCTTTCTCCGACTATGACGATCTTCATCATGCGCAGGTGATGAGGCCCTCTCATTGCGCACCGCATCTTCTCCGTTAGCCCATTTTTCGGCTATGTTCATTAGCTCCCCAATAGTCTTGGGTGCGGCTCTGCCCAGTTCTTCTCTGAAAGCCGTTCTTCGGGCGCCTTTTGCGAAGGCTGCAATCGCTACTTCTTCTGAAATGGTTCCTGCGGTGTTCCTGAGCGTAGTCCATCGCTGGATGTACTCGCGGGTGGATTCGCCACTTTTCTGCTTGCATGCTCGCAGTTCTTCAATGGTGGCTGGCCTCTTGTAAGTCGACTGGAAATTTTTGCAGAAATCGCGGTGCAAATCATCCCACGATGCGTAGCAAGATTTTGGTCGTCTCTCCAGCCAACTGCGAGCCGCGCCGGCGAGATGCAAATTGAGGTATTGCATAGCCGTGTTTTTATTCCCATGTTGGCATTTTACTGCCGTGAGGTAATCGCTTAGCCATTGAGAGGGCTCGAGTGAGCCGTCGTACTTCGTTACTTCCGTGCTAAGCTTGAATCTTTTGGGTAGGGGCGCCTCGCGGATACTGCGGGCAAAGCAGAGAGCGCCGCAGGTTTCGTCATCCGAGGAGCCAGACGAGGAGCGCTCGTGATATCGCGAAGCCCTCGCCTTATCCACCCTTTTTTGCGCGAGGTCTGATCGCGCATCATACTCTGGCCGGTCGTGGTTAGTATCCTTCCTTGGCTCCTTGCTTCGCTTTCGCGAGCGGCTGCTATGATGCCGCGAGCTCTTGTCTCTCGGACTGCCTTCGCTGCTACTTCGACTGTCATCACGGCGCCGTGCTTCTTTTCCTCGACCACGACGCGGTGACCTGTCCCTTCTTGGCGAAGAAATCCTACGTTTGCGGGATGCTTCCCTATCCTTGTCCTTCTCCTTCTCATGTTCCTTCTCTAGCTGCTCTGCGGCCTTCTTTCGATCATAAGCGGCAAGCCTTGCGGCCGCCAGCCCTAATACCTTGCGCACTTGTTTATATTGTTCCGCCCGAGGATCACTTTCCGTCGGTTGGTTCATCTGCATGTAAGTTGCTGCGGCTTGAACCGCGGCGGCAGGAGTTTGCGGGTAGACATTGCCATCATCGTCGACTCGCATGAGAGAAGGAGTGACCGATCTGCTGGTTCCGGCTAGGGACTCATTGTTCCTGGATGTAGATGCGTGTCCCTTCCTCGCGGGTCGGGTTCCAATCGAGGGTGTTATGGACAGCCGGGCTCGCCTTTGGCTCGACTCGTCCACCGCTCTTCTTCGGCGGGCCAGGTCTATTCGAGCGTCCTTGATAGTCGTGGCTGCTCTCACTAGGTGATAGTGGTAGGCAACCATGTCTTCGTGTGAAGCCCCGGATGCGGGTGGCTTGCTCGTTCGCATAGCCTCCTTTGCTCGGTTCCAGGACTCCCGTGAGACGCCGATTATGTTGCGCTCTGCCGCGCTGTGTTCTGTTTCCGAGGCTTGTTCCGATCCTGCCATGCAGACTTGAGCCAATCGAGGCTCGTGCGTCCTAGGCGTAGGTCGAAAGTTTCTTCGAATTCTTGATGGTTCCTCTGTCAAGAGGGTATGGTAGTCGTTGTCGTTGAAGCGGATGGACTCGCCGCTTTTCTCCAGATGACGGCGTGAGTCGACAGCTCCAGATTCAGTTTCCGATTCATCCGAGAAGTGGAGGATTCCGTCCCGGTTGGTCACGAATTTTAGGCTCCCGAACGTCAAGGTGACGCTTTTCTCCAGATCCTCGAATACCGGGCGTGATTCCGGCGAGTGAGGTGTGACCACGACAGATCCGATCCGTATAGGATTGTTCGGAGCCGTAGTCGATGGTTTCCAACGAGAGTGTGTTGTCGATGAAGCCGAAGATGCCGGTGATGCAGCGCCCGTCTTCCCCACGGTCGGCGCCAATTGTCGAATCTCTGACTCTACAAATCCCTTAGGTGACCCTATCGGGTTTCGACTAGGAGAAGTCATGAGCGCTGGTGGAATCGTCGGCTAGACAGGGGGCGAGATTTACCCAGGTTCGGGGCCCTCGTAGAGGTAAAACCCTAACTCCTGCCTCTTGTCGATCTGTATTAACGGAAAGATCGGTTACAATGGTGGTGCTCCAATCGAGAGTAGGATCTCGAGTTCAAGGTTTTGATGGCGTTGTGTTGCTTGGTCCTCTCCCTGGGGGCTCTCCTGGCCTTATATAGATGGCCAGGTCTCGAACCCTACCCGGAGAGGACTCGAACTCTAACTAGGTCGGTTACATGTTTCCTATCTTAACCCGCAAGTTAGTGCGGGTGGGCTTCACGTGGGCCTTCTGGAGTATTCCAAGGGCTCCTCTTCTTGGGCCTTCAACCTTGGGCCTGAGAGGGGGTGTCCTTATTCGCAGCGTCCAGGATCCATATATTCGTCAAGTCTATTCAACCTTGGTTTCTTTCCTAGGGAAAACTTGTTGTTATGCTCTTCATAACCTTCCTCTTGGGGTTTCCTAACAAGTGCACTCCTGCACCACCAAGCTTTTCTCGTGCCGTTGCCGGGGAGGAAGAGGATTTCTGCAAGGGGAGTCTCTCACCGCCAATCACTTTACTTTGTTTTTTTTTTTGCTTAGTTTATTTTATTTTGTCTTGTTTGCTTATCTATATCAAAAACACACAAAAAAACAGTTCTTATTCTAGTTGATATTTTTGTTACCCTATTGTTATGTTTCATCATGTTTCTCCCTAAGTTCACCCTGAAAGACTTATCAATAGGTAGTGGTTCTATGATTGGAAAGGAAAATTTTGAAGAATTCTTTAATCATGTTAGCAAGAATAAAGATTTTGAGGATAGATCCATAGTAGAACTTGCTTCCAATTATGAAACTGTTGCAGCTTCTTTAGTTCACATGTTAGAGGCTAGGTTTGTTAACCTCAACCCCATAATGCAGCAAATGTTTCTTAACCTAAATGATGTTGAGGACACTGAGAAGAGAGATTTTATTCTGGAAACTTTGCTTAAAGAATTTGGTGATGTTTCTATAGAAGCTAGGAAAGTCTTTGATCGTTTAAGATGTTAGGCACATGTGTAGATGTTATTGGTGCTCTTGAAAAACTAGACAAAACTGAACCTAGAAACAAGGAGGAAATCAAAATACCAATACCTTTTAAACTAGTAGCAATGCATGAAGCTCTAGATAAGAATTTTGATTAGATTGTTCCTGAAAACCCCTTTGATGAAGGTAGTAAACCGTAAATTGTTGAGAAAGGGACATATGAAACTTATATAGATAAAATACAATGCATTGTTGAGGAGGTTTCTTGTCTCAAATTGGATGCTTCTTCACTTGAAAATACTTGATTCTAGTTTTCTGGGCCTAGCTAAAAGGCGTTAAAGAAAAGCACTTCTTAGGAGATAAACCGTGGTTTTATTTTTGCAATGTTTTCTTATGTTTTGTTTGATTCAAGGTGATGTTTACTTCTATAGAAAATCCTTTGTATCTTTTTTCTCGCATTTGTTGTGCCAAGTAAAGTCTCTAGTGAAAGTTGAGGTTAGATTTCGATTTCTGCGCAAGAAACAGATTTCAGCTGTCCACCGTTAAATTTGTGTAAATTAACAGAAAGATCAAAATGATCTGCATATTTTTTTTCTTAATCCTTAGCTATTTCCGAAAAAAAATTCTAGCTTTGCGTTTATCTATTTGAGCATCATAAGTGCCCCAACAAAATTCATCTTTACAGACTGTTTTGGTTTTGACACATTCTGTCTTTTTACTTGCATTCTCTCTTTTACTATTTTGAGTGGATTTCTTTGCTCCACAAAACATCGGTGGCTGTAGCTAATGTTTAAAAGTTATTAATAATTCTTGTGTCCAGGGAGAACATGAGAATTTGTGATTGTGCACTAACCCTCTGATGAGAATTACTTTTAGTTTGGTGTGAAGGAAGTTTTCAAGGGTCAAGAGAAGAGGGTGATATAATGTGATCAAGAAGAGTGAAAAGACAAAGCTTGGGGATGCCCAAGGCATCCCCTTCTTCATCAGCAATTTATCAGGTCACTTCTATTAAAACTATATTTTTATTCGATCACATCATATGCACTTTACTTGGAGCATTTGTTTGTTTTTGTTTTGTTTTCCTTCCTGCAATAAACATAGTTGGAACCCAACATTCTTGTGTGGGAGAGAGACACGCTCCGTTTTTTCATATGAATACTCGTTTTCTTCCATGCTTCTATTCTTAGTTTTTCTTCTAGCTGTTGCAAATCCTTTTAGCTCCTATTTTTTATGCATCTCTTATCCAGAGTTGTTAGTTATAGTAGAGTAGTAGTAGTACTTTCTTGTTTCATTGCTATATCTCGTGGAGAGTTTTTGTTTAGTATAAAATGATTGGTGTTGGAAAGCAGTAGTACAATTTTCGTGCTTATAACGGTGCAAAAAGAAGCTCGTATAGACTGTGGCTGGACTTTTTGATGTCATGGTTGATGTTATTTTAATTCTATGCTTAGTAGTTATCATTTTAGGATGACTTTTCTCAAATAGCTGAGAGTGTTTAATGTTCCATTGAAAGAATCATGAGTTGTTTTTATCACATTGAAGCATAAATTTGTTGTGTTCTCCTTCGAATGCTTTATTTGGTTGACTTGGCGCATGCTTACACCATGTTTAAGACTACAAACCAGTCACTTATAGCCTCTATGATCATTTAGTTTTTGTCTTGTAATACCATTTATGCTTTGATTAATAATGTTTTTGTCGCTATGCATGATTATGGCCATTATTGCTCTCTTAATTTGTCGCTCCCAGTCTTTGCTAGCCTCCACCTGTACTGAGTATGAGCTCTACTCGTGCATCCAACTCCCAAAAACCAAAGTTTACCAAATGTGTCCACCATACCTACCTACATGTGGTATTTAACCGCCACTCCAAGTAAATTTCTCATGTTCTACCTTTAAAAATTTCAAAATTATTCCTGTTTTGTGCCCCTGTTTTAGCTCATGAGTACGTAAATAGACAGTCTTTATCTCACTTGTTGATTGGACTTTACACACCTGGACTACTGGTACATCCGCTTATCCAAATTGATAGAAGAGCCGGCAACGGGGTGCCCAGCCCCAAAACTGGTTACTATTAAATTCTCTTCACTATTTTTGCCCCTGATTTATCAGTCAAAGCATAATTATGTAAACAAAAGAGAAGAAGGATGACCTTATATACCAGTCGCGTCCTTCAATGGGAGCCGCTCTTGTAAAGTCTCGTTGGCTTGTGACGTACTGTATTTTCTGTTTACCATTCGTTGACATAAGCATACACCTCTCTAAAAAAATGTTTTTAATACCTCTGTTTAATAAAATAAAAAGCTCTAGCACATGAATTAATCCATGTCTCCCTCTACGAAGGGCCTTTCTTTTACTTTGATGTTGAGTCTCCATCTTCTAACTTTATGAACAATTAAGAGATTGTAGTTACCATTCTGAGTTTAATGTGCATCCGTCCCAAAGATTATTATTGATTGATTCATTATGTGTTGTTACTTGCTCTCAAATTATTTGTTCTAGTCATCCACATGAACTTTGATGGTGTACTGGCATTTATGTTTTGCCCCAATCTTAAGTACAAGTGAAATATCACTTTGCTATGTTTTCTTTATGCTCGAAACAAACGTATAACTTTCAAGTGTGTTATTATTCATGATCTTTTATTTGTGTTACTTTTCATGATGCAAGGTGATTGCTAAGTTTCATTGTTAGAATTATATCTATCATGCTTGTGTTTGAAGTACTATGATCTCAGCGTACATATGCTTTTACAATTTGGATGATCAAGTTTATATTGGTAGCATGTCACCTCAGAAATTATTTGTTTTTATCGTTTTATCTACTCGAGGACGAGTAGGAACTAATCTTGGGGATGCTTGATACGTCTCAAACGTATCTATAATTTCTGATGTTCCATGTTGTTTTCATGTCATATGCTACATGTTTCCTATACACTTTATGTCATTTTTATGATTTCCTGAGACTAACCTATTGACAAGATTCCACAGAGTCAGTTCATGTTTTCTGTTGTTTTGGGTTTCAGAAAAGTTGTTATTGAAATATTCTTGGAATTGGACGAAACAAAATCCCAGTGTCTTAGAAGTTTGTCACGTACACGGGGTCCGAGCAGACCCGGAGGGGGGCCTCAGGGGCCCCACGCCATAGGGCGGCGCGTCCCCCCTTGGCCGCGCCACCAGGTGGTGTGGCCCCCTGGCCACCCACCGACGTTGCCCTCTTGCCTATTTAAGCTCCTCCACGGTTTAACCTAAAATACCCGAGCCTTTTTCCACCAAAAGTTCTGTAACCGCCGTCATCGTCAACCCTAGTTCGAGAGGGTTCTAAAGCTCTCTCCGGCACCCTGCGAGGAGGGGTAATCATCACCGGAGGGCTCTTCATCACCATGCCTGCCTCCGGAGTGATGCGTGAATAGTTCATCCTTGGACTACGGGTCCATAGCAGTAGCTAGATGGTTGTTCTCTCCTCTTTATGCCTCATGTTTAGATCTTGCGAGGTACCTAACATGATCACGATCATCTTATTGTAATACTACATGTGGTGTTTGCTGGGATCCGATGAATATTGAATGCTATGTCCAATGATTATCAATCTATCATGTTCTTTCATGTTTATTTTATTTATGATCTTGCATGCTCTCCGTTACTAGTATATTCTCTGGCCAAGTTGATGCTTGTAACTCCAAGAGGGGGTATTTATGCTCCATAGTGGGTTCATGCCTCCCTTTCACTCACGCTCGAGTGACAGAAACGTAATTGGTGGGGGATGTGTTGTTGCCATTAGGGAGAAAACAACGATGTTTACATTTTTTACATTACACACTTTCCTTAATGCAATTATCTGTTGCTTCTAACTTAATACCCGAGGTTTGATTGGATTATGCTCCGAGGGTGGATTATTAGTCATAGATGAAGTTGGATAACGGTCTATGAATCTTGTTGTAATGCCCGCATGAATCACATAGTAATCATCATGTCATGCATATGCACTATGGTGAAGCCTTTATATCTGTCAATTGCCCACCTGTAATTTGTTTACCTAGCATGTTATCTTTTTTTTAGAGACACCACTAGTGAACTGTGGACCCCGGTCGATTTCTTTACACCTACTGTTTTCCTACTGCAATTACTGTTTTCCTCTCATTCGCCGCCATTATTGTTCTCTTTCATCTACTGCAAACAAGTATTATTTTCCACACTATACGTCTAATCCTTTTTTTTCAGCAAAACTGGTGAGATTCACAACTTCACTGCTTCGTTGGGGCAAAGTAACTTGATTGTGTTGTGTAGATTCCACGTTGATGTTGAACTGGTAGTGCGCCCTGCCAACATCAGCTGACAACAACCTTCATAAGTGATGTCTTTATCCTACTGGTCGATTCAACCTTGGTTTCTTTCTGAGGGAAAACTTGTTGTTGTGCTCTTCATAACCTTCCTCTTGAGTTTTCCAAGGAGTGCACTCCTGCACCATCAGTGGTCCTCCTTTGATGTCTGTTCGACTGCGGGAGGGTCCACTTTTGGATGTCGTTACTTCCTTCGAGAAGCAGGTGACCAAGGCTAGAGGTTCACTGGAGAAGCTCCGGGGGGTACCCGTGTCCTTCCACGAGTGCCTATTCCCCAAGTAAAATGTTCCCTCGACTCTGGATGCCTTGATGGGCGTGTTTCACGACACGAACGTATTGGCTGACTTTAGTGGCGAACAGACTTTTTCTGGAGCGGAAACAGTGCTAACACTCGCTCGAGCACACGACATTGAAGGCAATTTCGAAGCTGTGCTAAGCGGACCTCCAGTGGACCCGGACGGGCAAGAGGTATACCTCAACCCCTTCACCCCGAATTCTGTTATGTTAGCTGAGGGTCGCTTGAAAATGCTTGAAGCTCGAGCTCAAGCTACCGAGGCCGCTGAAGATGCTCAGAAGGCAGCCACAGAGAACTAGTTTCCCTTTTCTTCAAGTAGTTTTAGTAATAGCGGTGCCTAAGTGCAGTGAATCCGCTCTTTTGCTTGTAATGAATCATGTTCCTTTTGTGATGAATGAAATGTGCCTGGCTATCTTTCTTTGAGTCGGAGTTAATTTTCCTTGTTGATTTGCATGACTTGTCTTCCTGTTTTATCTTTTCTCCCGATGGAAGTAGCCCACGAGTGTGAAGCAGTATAATGCTGTTGAACACTCGAGCAAGATAATAACTAAGTCTTAACAATGAAGGGAATATGCCCGAGAGGCAATAATAAAGTGTTTATTATGATATTCCTTGTCTATGATAGATGTTTATTTCTCATGCTAGAATTGTATTAACCGGAAACGTTAATACATGTGTGATTAATAAACAAACCAACATTCCTAGTGAAGCCTCTCTTTTAACTAGCTCGTTGATTAACAGATAATCAAGGTTTCCTTATCATAGACATTGGATGTTGTTAATAACGGGGTCATACCATTAGGAGAATGACGTGATGAACTTAGACCCTAACTAAGTATAATAATACGATCAGATCATTTAGTTTTGTTTTTATGCTTACATTCGGAGTAGCATTGTTCCTTAGACCATGAGATCATGTTAATCACTAACACCGAAAGAATACTTTGATGACATCAAACGTCACACCGTAACAGGGTGACTATAAAGGTGGCGTTAGGTATTCTAAAAGTGTTAGTTGAAGCTCATGGATCAAGAGTGGGATTTGTCCATCCTAAATAACAGAGAGATATACTCTGGGCCCTCTCGGTGATATCACATCAACACCTCTTGCAAGCACGTGATATGATCACAAGGATGTTATATCATGGGAACGAGAAAAGAGTACTTGCCGGGTAACGAGATCGAACAAGGTATGGTTGATACCGATGATCGGATCTCAAACAAGTAAAATATCGCGAGACAAAGGGAAATCGTTACGACGTTGAAGGTTCACACGATCACGAGAGTCATCGTTGAATATATAGGAGTCATCATGGATCTCCAGATCCTGTTGTTGATTATTGATCGGAGAGGAGTCTCGATCATGTCTATATTATTCGTGAACCGTAGGGTGACACACTTAAGGTTCGATGAAGCGTTAGAGAGGATACGGAATACCGAAGAATATTTTGGGCAGCACCGAAATTGTTTCGGGGAAAATTGAAATAGTTCAAGGGGTTTTTCGTAGAATGGTTGTTAATAGAATTAAAAAATGATTCGAGGTGCTATATGAAAATGTTTGTTAATGGAATTAACAAATATAAATAAATAAATAAAAATGTTTTATTTATTTATTAAAGAAAAACCTTTGGATTTTCTAAGTGGAAAATTAAGGGAGCATGAGTGGGTGTGAGTGGAGCTTCCACTCACATGAAGAGGGAAGAGGTGGGGGCACCCCATGGCTGGCCGCACCCCCCTCTTGGGCTGCCTCCCCCTCCCCTATAAAAGGAGGCTGAGAGCTCCTCTTCTCCACACACTTGCCCACTTCCCTTTCCCTCCACTCGCTGCTCCATTCCATGGTCTCTGGCTTGGCGAAGCCCTAACCGTGGGATTATTCACCACCACCACGCCGTCGTGCTGCTAGAGTTCCGGAGGATCCTCTACTTCTGCTAAACGGAGGTCCTCATCGAGCTGAACTTGTGACCGATTACGGAGGCACCGCCGGGTTGCAGTGCACTTCTTCTCGCTCGGGATCAGCGTGAGTACGACTACGCCAACAACGAGATTTATCTCGTACCACTTAGAGTCTTCGAGGGTATGTTATTCTAAAGAATCTTTCTCCCCGTTACTTTTCATCTCCTAGATTAGATCTTGGCCATTCGGGTTTATCGCGCGTAGGAAAAATTTTGTTTTCTATGCAACGTACCCTTCAGTGGTATCAGATCCAGATCTATGCATAGATGATTTGTACGGGTAGAACACGTAGGAGTATGTGGGTGTTGATGATCATGTTTTTGCCTCCTTGAGTATTTTATGATCTTAGTGGCATAGTAGGATGAAGCTGCCCCAGACTAATTTTACATGTACTATGTACGCGAGAATTGTCTCACTTGTGGCTGAGGGGGTGTCCGTTTCTCCTACTACAGTTAAGACCAAATCTACAAAGGGTTGTTAAAAATATGTTTTATCAACGTTGTGTCTCTTGTACGTAGGTATGAACGGTTCTATCCTCGTAATCCCAAGCCATGTAAAATATGCAAAAATAAATTAGAGGCGTCAAACTTGTTTTTGCAGGGCATGTGATGTGATATGGTCAATATTAGAAACGTTATGTATGAGATGATATATTTTGTAAATTATTGACATATCGGCTGGAGCCATATGGTTGTCTTATTTTTATGGCCTGCGTGTTGTATATCATATCCATGTGATATGTTGTAATGGACAATCAAGATGGAGGTCCCACTGGTGCCACGCCGGTTCAATGATGGAGATCATTCCATGATGCACAAGATGGAGATCAAGTGCAAGAAGGACCATATCATATCACATTATCCATGCATGTGATGTTAATCCTTTTATGCATCTTATTTTTCTTAGATCGTGACGGTAGCATTATAAGATGATCCCTCTCACTTAATATCAAGATAATAATGTGTTCTTCCTTAAGTATGCACCGTTAAGAAAGTTCGTTGTTTCGAGACACCACGTGATGATCGGGTGTGATAGACTCAACGTTCGCATACAACGGGTGTTTTCAAGCCTAGCATGTACATACATGGCCTTGAAACACACGCAATACTACGGATCTACTTGGCGAGCCTAGCATGTACAGACATGGCCTCGGAACATGTAACCGAAAGGTAATGCATGAGTCATATGGATGATATGATGAACATGTTGATGTTCGCCTTTGCAACTACACCGTCTCACGTGATGATCAGTGTCGGTGTAGTGAATTTGGTTCGTGTAATCACTAAAGACGACTAAGAGGGATGTTGTTTTTTAGTGGGAGTTCATGGGATAATTTTAGAATTAACTTGAACTTAATTTATCATAAACCTAGTCTAAATATTATTTGCAAATATGTTATAGATCATGGCCCCACCCACCTTCAATTTGAATATGTTTATGGAGAGAGAAAAACTAGCGAACAATGGGAGCAACTTTACCAACTGGGCACTTAACCTGAGGATTCTCCTCACCGCTTGCAATAAGCTCTATGTGCTTGATGCACCGCTAGGTGACCAGCCCACTGATGATGCTTCTGATGAAGGTAAAAATGTTTATCTGACTCAACAAGAAGACCACAGTATAGTTCATTGCGGCATCCTTTATGGATTAGAGCCAGAGCTGCGAAAACGTTTCGAGAACAGCACTGCTTATGCTAAAATGGGAGAATTGAAAATGATTTTCGATACCCATGCCGCAGTTGAGAGTTATGACGCTTCAGAAAAGTTCTTAGCTGCATGATGGAAGAGAACAGCTCCGGTAGTGAGCACATACTCAAGATGTCTGCGTACGCTGATAAGCTCATAACCTTGGGAATATCGATTCCCATTGAGCTAGGGATACATCGTGTTCTCCAATCTCTTCCACCTAGTTACAAGAACTTCATGATGAACTATAATATGCAAAGCATGAAGAAGTCTCTTCCTGAGCTTCTCTCAATGCTTAAATCTGCTGAAGTGGAGATCAAGAAAGAACATCAAGTGTTGATTATCAATAAGACCACTAGTTTCAAGAAAGGCAAGAAAGGCAAGTCAAGGTAAACTTGAAGAAGGGTGGCAAATCTGTTGCTGCACCTGAGAACAAAACCAAGTATGGCCCTAATCCTGAGACTGAGTGCTTTTATTGCAAGGGCACTGGGCACTGGAAGCGCAATTGCCGCAAATATCTGGCAGATAGGAAGGCCGGCAAAGTGAACAAAGGTATATATGATATACTTGTTATTGATGTGTACCTTACTAGTACTCGCAGTAGCACCTGGGTATTTGATACTGTTTCGGTTTCTCACATATGTAACTCGAAACAGGAGCTGCAGAATAAGCGACTACTAGCAAAGGATGAGGTGACGATGCGCGTCGGCAATGGATCAAGAGTTGATGTGATCGCCGTCGGGACACTACCTCTACGTCTACAATCTGGATTAGTTATAAACCTCAATAATTGTTATTTGGTGCCTGCATTAAGCATGAATACCGTTTCTGGATCTTGCTTAATGCAGAATGGTCATTCCTTTAAATCTGAGAACAATGGTTGTTCGATTTATATGAATAATATCTTTTATGGTCATGCACCTGAGAAGAATGGTTTATTTCTTTTGAGTCTTGATAGTATTGATACACATACTCATAATATGAATGCCAAAAGAATTAAGTTAAATGATGATATTGCTACTTACATGTGGCATTGCCGCTTAGGTCATATTGGTGTTAAACGCGTGAAGAAGCTCCATTCTGATGGACTCTTAGAATCACTTGATTATGAATCATTTGAAACATGTGAACCATGCCTTATGGGCAAGATGACTAGAACCCCGTTTTCCGGAACCATGGAACGGGCGACACACTTACTGGAAATTATACGTACTGATGTGTGTGGACCAATGAGTGTATCGGCGCGCGGTGGATATCGTTATTCTGTCACTTTCACAGATGATTTGAGTAGATATGGGTATATTTACTTAATGAAGAACAAATCTGAGACATTTGAAAAGTTCAAAGAATTTCAGTGTGAAGCTGAAAATCATCGTAACAGAAAGATTAAATTTCTACGATTTGATCGTGGAGGTGAATATTTAAGTTACGAGTTTGGCATGCATATGAAACAATGTGGAATAGTTTCACAACTCACACCTGCCGGAACACCGCAGCGTAATGGTGTTTTCGAACGCCGTAGTCGTACTTTATTGGATATGGTTCGATCTATTATGTCTCTTACAGATTTGCCACTATCGTTTTGGGGTTATGCACTAGAAACCGCTGTATTCACTTTAAATAGGGCACCATCTAAATCCGTTGAAACGACACCGTTGAATTATGGTTTGGAAACAAACCTAAGTTGTCATTTCTAAAAGTTTGGGGATGCGATGTTTATGTGAAGAAGCTTCAACCTGATAAACTCGGACCCAAAGCGGAAAAATGCGTCTTCATAGGATACCCTAAAGAAACAATAGGGTACACCTTCTATCACGGATCCGAAGGAAAGATTTTCATTGCCAAGAATGGATCCTTTATAGAGAAGGATTTTCTCTCCAAAGGTGTGAATAGTAGGAAGGTAGAACTTGATGAGGTTATTGAACCTTCTCTTCTTGGAATTGCGAGTAGCGCAGCATCGGAAGTTGTTATTGTGCCGACTCCGCCAGTTGAAGAGGGAGCTAATGATCAAGATCATGAAACTCCAGAAGAGGAAAGTACCGCACCTCGCAGGTCAACTAGGGAACGCACAACTCCTGAACTGTATGGAGATCCCGTATTAAACTTCATGGTAGATGGAGGTGATGACCCTACGACGTATGATGAAGCAATGATGAGCCCAGATTCCAACAAATGGCTTGAAGCCATGAAATCCGAAATAGGATCCATGTACGAAAACCAAGTTTGGACTTTGGTGGACTTACCCGATGACCGCAAGGCCGTTGAGACAAATGGATCTTTAAAAAGAAAACTAACGCTGGTGGTAATGTGACCGTCTATAAAGCTCGACTTGTCGCAAAAGGTTTCCGACAAATTCAAGGAGTTGACTATGATGAGACTTTCTCACCGGTAGCGATGCTAAAGTCAGTTAGGATTATGTTAGCAGTTGATGCATTTTTCGATTATGAAATCTGGCAGATGGATGTCAAAACGGTGTTCCTTAATGGTGACATTGAGGAAGAGTTGTATATGATGCAACCCAAAGGTTTTGTTGATCCTAAGGATGCTGACAAGGTATGCAAGCTTCAACGTTCCATTTATGGACTGAAGCAAGCATCCCGGAATTGGAACCTCCGTTTTGATAAGGTGATCAAAGGTTTTGGATTTGTCCAAACATACGGAGAAGCTTGTATTTACAAGAAAGTGAGTGGGAGCTCTGTAGCATTTCTAGTACTATATGTGGATGACATATTGTTGATTAGAAACGATATAGAACTTTTGAAAAGCGTAAAAGGTTATTTGAACAGTAGTTTTTCGATGAAAGACCTCGGTGAAGCAGCGTATATATTAGGCATCAAAATCTACAAGGATAGATCAAGACGCTTAATTGGACTTTCGCAAAGTACATACCTTGACAAGATTCTGAAGAAGTTCAGAATGAACAATAGTAAGAAGGGGTTCTTACCAATGTTGCAAGGCAAAACGTCGAGTAAGACTCAATGTCTAGCTACAGCAGAAGATAGAGAAATAATGAATAAGATTCCCTATGCTTCAGCCATAGGTTCTATCATGTATGCTATGCTATGTACAAGACCGGATGTGGCACATGCTATTAGTTTGACTAGTAGGTACCAATCCGATCCAGGTTTGGAACACTGGACGGAGGTCAAGAATATCTTTAAGTACTTGAGAAGAACTAAGGATATGTTTCTCGTATATGGCGGTGAAGAAGAGCTCGTCGCAAGATGTTACATCGATGCTAGCTTCAACACTGATCCGGATGACTCTAAGTCTCAGTCCGGATACGTATTTGTTATGAATGGAGGAGCAGTAAGCTGGAGGAGTTCCAAGCAATCCGTGGTGGCGAGATCAGCAACAAAAGCAGAATATGTTGCTATCTTGGAGGCAACACAGGAAGTAGTTTGTATGAAGGAGTTCATATCCGAACTAGGCATGGTTCCGAGTGTGTTGGATCCAATGGTGATCTATTGTGACAACAATGGTGCCATAGCCAATGCTAAGGAGCCAAGGTCTCACAAGAATTCCAAGCATATCAAGCGCCGTTTTCACTCCATCCGTGAACATGTCGCAGATGGGGATGTGAAGATTCGCAAAGTACATATGGATCTGAATGTGGAAGATCCGTTGACTAAACCTCTCTCAAGGACAAAACATGATCAACACCAGAACTCAATGGGTGTTAGATTCATCACCATGTAATATAGATTATTGCCCCTAGTGCAAGTGGGAGACTGAAGGGAATATGCCCGAGAGGCAATAATAAAGTGTTTATTATGATATTCCTTGTTTATGATAGATGTTTATTTCTCATCCTAGAATTGTATTAACCGGAAACGTTAATACATGTGTGATTAATAAACAAACCAACGTTCCTAGTGAAGCCTCTCTTTTAACTAGCTCGTTGATTAACAGATGATCAAGGTTTCCTGATCATAGACATTGGATGTTGTTAATAACGGGGTCATGTCATTAGGAGAATGACGTGATGAACTTAGACCCTAACTAAGTATAACAATACGACCAGATCATTTAGTTTTGTTGTTATGTCTTACATTCGAAGTAGCATTGTTCCTTAGACCATGAGATCATGTTAATCACTAATACTGAAAGAATGCTTTGATGACATCAAACGTCACACCTTAACAGGGTGACAATAAAGGTGGCGTTAGGTATTCGGAAAGTGTTAGTTGAAGCTCAGGTATCAAGAGTGGGATTTGTCCATCCAAAATAACAGAGACATATACTCTGGGACCTCTCGGTGATATCACATCGACACCGCTTGCAAGCACGTGATATGATCACAAGGATGTTACATCATAGGAACCAGAAAAGAGTACTTGTCGGGTAACGAGATCAAACAATTTATGGTTGATACCGATGATCGGATCTCGGACAAGTAAAATATCACGAGACAAAGGGAAATCGTTACGACGTTGAAGGTTCACACGATCACGAGAGTCATCGTTGAATATATAGGAGTCATCATGGATCTCCAGATCCCGTTGTTGATTATTGATCGTAGAGGAGTATCGATCATGTCTATATTATTCGCAAACCGTAGGGTGACACGCTTAAGGTTCGATGAAGCGTTAGAGAGGATACGGAATACCGAAGAATATTTTGGGTAGCACCGAAATTGTTTTGGGGAAAATTGAAATAGTTCAAGGGGTTTTTCGTCGAATGGTTGTTAATAGAATTAAAAAATGATTCGAGGTGCTATATGCAAATGTTTTTAATGGAATTAACAAATATAAATAAAAAAAATATTTATTTATTAAAGAAAAACCTTTGGATTTTCTAAGTGGAAATTAAGGGAGCATGAGCAGGTGTGAGGGGAGCTTCCACTCACATGAAGAGGGAAGAGGTGGGGGCACCCCATGGCTGGCCGCACCCCCTCTTGGGCTGCCTCCCCCTCCCCTATAAAAGGAGGGTAAGAGCTCCTCTTCTCCACACACTTGCCCACTTCCCTTTCCCTCCGCCCGCTGCTCCATTCCATGGTCTCCGGCTTGGCGACGCCCTGACCGTGGGATTCTTCACCACCACCACGCCGTCGTGCTGCTAGAGTTCCGGAGGATCCTCTATTTTCGCTACCCGCTGGATCGATGGAACGGAGCTCTTCAACGAGCTGAACGTGTGACCGATTACGGAGGCACCGCCAGGTTGCGGTGCACTTCTTCTCTCTCGTGGTCGGCGTGAGTACGAATACGCCAACAACGAGATTTTATCTTGTACCACTTAGATTCTTCGAGGGTATGTTATTCTAAAGACTCTTTCTCCCCGTTACCTTGAATCTCCTAGATTAGATCTTGGCCATTCGGGTTTATTGCGCGTAGGAAATTTTTTGTTTTCTATGCAACGTACCCTTCAAACAATATCCTTCTCTCTTAGTTAGGCACCTGAGTCTTCTAGTTCTGCTGGTCCATTGGCTTTAATTCCTTCGAATTCTTCTGCAACAAACTTAGTGTAGCTACTGAGCGCTAAGATTTTAAGCAAGGAAGAGGAACTGAAAACCTCGAGGGCCCAACTTGATGCTTCAAAGGACAAAGAGCAAGTTGTTGCAGACCATGAGGATTTTCTCCTAGCCAAACTGGCTGCAATAACAACTGAATTAGCACGTAAGTTTTCAGGTATCTCCTTCTAGCATGTCCCCAGTGATCTTTTGATTCATCTTATCTGAGTAAACAATTCTCCCATAGATGTTCAAGAAAACGATGCCGAAGAAACTCGATATTTTGAGGAGGAGCGCCTGAAACTTTCTGCTTATAGCTCATCATCTTTCTTGGCTGATGCTGAAAAGTCTCGAGTGCTTGTGACTCTAAGGACTAGGGCTCAGCAGGTTGGTGGGGTAATTGGCTCTTGTCATGCTGCTTTCTGCAACATTTATGGAGCTCTTTTCCCGCTTAACAAGCCACCTGAAAGTCTTTTTTTCTCATGTGGAAGTTCAACAGTTTTGACCATGCCAAGGCACTCGTCCTTTGTTAGCTTGTTGGGGGAGCCAAGGTTGCACTAGTTGTTGCCAAGATTCACTATCCATAGATGAATTTGCTGAAGATTGGTAGGGGTCCACATGCTCCTCGTGGCCGTCAACGGGATAATATGACTGCTCTCTACGAGGCAGCTACACCCGATGTGGTCGCACTCATGCGTTTGGCTGAAGAAGTGACTGATATCCAACTGGAGGGTGGATGGACTCCACAGTTTTACATATTACTTACCTCTGTTGTATATGTAAATAATTCTGTAACCATCTATGATGTATATGAATGAAGTCCCAAATTTTCTGATTGAGAGCACATATCTTCTTTTGCTCCTGAGTACTTTTTCCTAAGTGAAGTTCCTTTGAGCTATAAGTATGTGTAGATCTTCGATTACCCTTGCTGTCTTTATTGTGCTTGATTTAAGCTGAATGTTGCACAGCCTCCGAGTGTTTCGGGTGCGAGTTTATGTTTTAACTTTTCCTATGCAGCCCCGAGTGCGACTGTGGCTGGGAGTCACCCCATAATTTTTGTTTGAAGTTTTTGCTGCGTAGCCCCTGAGTGCTTCAAGTGCTACTGCGGCTGGGAGTCACCCCAAAATTTTTGTTTAAACTTTTGCTGCGCAACCCCGAGTGTCTCGAGTGCGGCTGCAGCTAGGATTCATCCCAATATTTATGTTTGAACTTTTTGTTGTGCAGCCCCCGAGTGCTTCGAGTGGACTGCAGCTGGGAGTCACCCCAAAATTTATGTTTGAACTTTTTGCAGCGTAGCCTCCGAGTGCTTTGAGTGCGAATGCTGCTGGGAGTCAACCCAAAAATATGTGTTTGAACTTTTTTGCTGCGTAGCCCCCCGAGTATAGCTATGCTCATAGCTTGTGCTCGGGTAAGGCTGCAATTGACTTGTGATTATAACTGTAAAATAGACAAAAGAAAAATCATCGCAGCTGAGGGGTAATATTGTTTGATTCGTTCGATCGAAATACATAAATATCTAGAATAGCCTTATTCTAGTTGTGTTGAATTATAAACTAAGCATAAAAAAGACGTAGCTGCGAGACGTTCCATAGATTCTTGTAGAAATTCTCAGTCTTTTTGTCCTTGAGCTTGTGTGCGCTGTTTACGAGTACTTCTCCTATCACGTAGGGCCCTTCCCATGGTGATGTCAGCTTGTCGTGGCTTCCTTGCTTCAACCGTAGCACCAGATCACCTACGTTGAATGTTCTGCTATGCACTCGACGGGCATGGTAGTTGCGCAAACCTTGCTGATATACGGTTGTGCGTGCGAGTGCTTTATCCCGAGGCTCGTCTGCTAGGTCGAGTGCGTCTTTGAGTGCTTGGTTCAAGTTCTCTTCTGTGTAAAATGCAACTTGAGGCGCATTGTACCGTACCTCTACTGGTAATACTGTATCCGTCCCATATACCATAAAGAATGGAGTGTACTCTGTGGGTCTACTTGGTGTTGTTCGCAAGCTCCAAAGTACTGAAGAAAATTCCTCTCATCATGCTCCAGCTGCACGTTTGAGTGGTGTGAGTATCTGCTTCTTTAATCCTGCTGTAATAAACCCGTTTGATCGTTCCACATGCTCATTGGTTTGCGGGTGTGCAACTGATGCGTAGGCGACGTTGATCCCTAGCTCTCTGCAATAATCCTGGAACTCTTCTGTTGTGACGTTTGTTCCAATATCCGTGATGATCCTGTGTGGTACCCCAATGCTGTGTATGATAGATCTGATGAATTTTACTGCTGACTCTACATCATGCGATGTTACTGGCATAGCTTTGGTCCACTTGGTGAATTTGTCGACTACCACGAGCAACCGAGTGTATCCGTCGTTGGATGATCGACTAAGCGGCCCGACCATGTGAGTCCCCTTTGTGCTAAAGGACACGCGAGTGGTATCATATGTAGTTCTGTGGCCGGTACATTTGGATGTGTTGCGAACATGTGGCATGCCTCGCATCGCCCTACAATTTTCTTGGCGTCATACTCTATTGTTTGCCAGTAGAACCCGGCTCGAAAAGCTTTGCGGACGAGGTTTCTGCTTCCTATGTGATGTCCACAAGTTCCTTGGTGTATATCTAAGAGTATCTCTCTTCCCTCCACTTGGGTGATACACCTCTTCCATATGTCTAATATGTTGCTCTTGTGAAATCGTCCATCATGAATTGTGAATGTCTTGACTCTACGCATCACCCGGCGCGCTTATGCTTGATCCTCAGGGAGTTCGTTTCGAGTCATGTAATCTATCAACGTCTGCATCCAGGTGGTTTCCAATTGATTAACATGTTCCACTGTTTCCATGGGTGTTGGTTCTGCTTCTCCTTCCGACTGTTCTGCTTTGTTTGCCTCTGAGTCCTCAGCTATTTCTGTAGCTGGTACCTTTCGTTTTATAGAGGTTTGATCAATCTCCTCATAGAAAACGTCGGGTGGTATCGGTGCACAAATAGACCCAATATTTGCTAATGCATCTACTTCTAAATTGCTTCCTCTACCAATGTGCTGCAGTTCGCATCCATCGAATTCGCCTTCGAGTTTGTTGTATAGATCTTGATATGTCATAAACGTATCTATAATTTTTGATGTTCCCTGTTGTTTTCATGCCTTATGCTACATGTTTTCCTTACACTTTATGTCATTTTTATCGATTTCCTGGGACTAACCTGTTGACAAGATGCCAGAGAGTCAGTTCCCTGTTTTCTGCTGTTTTTAGTTTCAAAAAAGTTTTTCTGGAAATATTCTCGGAATTGGAAAATTCGAAGCCCGGAAGTCTTAGAACTCCCGAAGGTTCCACGGAGTCCCGAAGAGGCCCGGAGGGGGCCACACCATAGGGCGGCGCCCCCTGGCCGCGCCTTGGGGTGGTGTGGGCCCCTCGGGCATCCACCGCCATCGCCCTTTCGCCTATTTATTCACCCTGATACGTCAACCCTAAAAATATACCACTTCTTCCCGAGAAACACTCAAGGCCGCCGTCATCGTCAACCCTAGATCGGGAGGGTTCTGGAGCTCTCCCCGGCACCCTGCCGGGAGGGGAATTCATCACCGGAGGGGTCTACACCACCATGCCCGCCTCCGGAGTGATGCGTGAGTAGTTCATCCCTGGACTACGGGTCCATAGCAGTAGCTAGATGGTTGTACTTTCCACTTTATGCCTCATGTTTAGATCTCGTGAGTTGCCTCACATGATCGAGATCATCTATTTGTAATGCTACAGGTTGTGTTTGTTGGGATCCGATGATTATTGAATGTTATGTCTTTTGATTATCAATCTATCATGTTATCTTCATGTGTATGTTATTTATGATCTTGCATGCTCTCCGTTGTTAGTAGATGGTCTGGCCAAGTAGATGCTAGTGACTCCAAGAGGGATTATTTATGCTCGAAAGTGGGTTCATGTCTCCTATGCATATGTGCTCGAGTGACAGAAACGTGACGGATCGAGGATGTGCGGTTGCCATTAGGGAGAAAACAACGATGTTTAGTTCGTTTACATTGTTTACATTACACACTTTCCTTACTTCAACTATCCATTGCTTGCAACTTAATACCCAACGTTTTTTCGGGTGATATTCGAAGGGTGGATTATTAGTCATAATCTTTATGTCGTGCATGTTTCTTTTTCTGTCAATTGCCCAGCTGTAATTTGTTCACCATGCATGACGAGGGGATGAGTCCTGGACCTATCGAGTGAGGCTACCCGGTCCAAGGCCCAAGACCTATGCCCGAAGGGAGATGCCATAATCAGTTCTAGAAGGCCCAATCAAGGCCCACCCGCAAAGCCTTGATAGTCAAGAAAGAAAACTTGTAACCGTCTTAAAGTTAGGGTTTGTATCCCCCCGGGTACGGTTTGAGACCTGGCCACCTATATAAGGACAGGAGAACCACCGAGAGGGGGACCAAGCCATATCACACCACCAAAAGCCTTGAGATTGAGATCTAACTCTCGACTCGAGCACCCTCCATTGTAACCGGTCTATTGCTAATACAGATCGACAGAAGCAGGAGTAAGGGTTTTACCTCTACGAGGGCCCCGAACCTGGGTAAATCGTGCCCCCCTGTTTGCCGCATTGTCACCAGCATCTACATGTTCTCCTAATCGAAACCCTATCGGTTCACCCGAGGGACTTGTTGAGATGCATATTCGACAATTGGCGCCGTCTGTGGGAACGGCGGGTGCTGGATCCATGGCATCTTCGGCCTCATCATCGCCAACCTTCAGCTGGAGCACCGAAGCTTCGACTTCAGCAGATCCGATCCGCTTCAGGTCGATCATCGTCGCGCCCCACTCGCCGGAATCGCGCCCGGCACTCAGCGGATTGGAGAAAAGTGTCACCCTGACGTTCGGGAGCTTCCGCTTCCACGCCAACAAAGCAGGAATCCTGCACTTCCCCGAGCAAACCGATCTCGAAGGATCTGACTTCGAGTCGATCTCGAGACCAGAAACTCTCGACTCGCTACCCAATAACGCTGGACGCGACCTAGCAACCAGCGGCGGATCCGTGCGCCCCAACACTCAAACTTCCACACCATCGCTTCAGAGGAGCCTTCTCGGGTCAAAGAAACTGGCTGATCCACGCCTAGGACTCACGGGCCATATCTAGCTCAGGTCTGCATGGCACGATCGAACGATCCACCCTAGGAAACGGAAGAGAGCGCGGCGGAGCGAGAGCTCATTAAGGTATCGCGGGCAGCCTGTGTTAAGGCAAAAGCGGCCGTACACTCCGCCCAGCCGATTGAAGAAGGAGCCCCTCAGGAAGATCTAACCGCATACCACTACCATCTAGTGAAAGCGGCAGCGCTGATCAAAGAAGCTCGCAAGGATCTGGACGAGCGGAAAAAGCTGGCGGACGAGTCAAGTTTACGTCGCGCAGCTCTCTCCAAAACACGCTCGGTAGGGAATAATCCCCCGAAGAAAAGATACGTCTCGAAGACTGCGGCTCTGGACGACGGGTCCCTCAGCGGGATCAGCAGAACACTCGAAACCTCCCTCATGCACGTCGATGATGACGGCAACGTACACCCGACGACTCCCGCCGCCGCAGTCCTGGCCGCAGCCACGTACCTGCGGGCAAACCAGCCAGGGGAGAATGCGGAGCAATACAGGCAAGTCCAGAAGGGGCTGGGCATGGCAGCCGCGAGACTCGCAGCCCAAAACCGCAAGAACGCGGCCGCAAAGGAGGCCGAGAAAACCCCTCGGAAAGACAAAGAAACACACCACAGACGCGGGAGTACATCGCCCAGAAGAGAGAAGTCACCTCGTTGCGCCCAAGGAAAAGAAGCCCGGCGACGCGGCGACAGCCTGAGTAGCAGCGACGACAACCCGAGGGATCGGGATCGCAGTCCACGGCATCATAGCAGCTGCTCACGACACCGTAGCAAGGATCCGCGGAAGGAGGTTGATCGCGACCAGCCTGGATACAACGCGCGGTCAGACATTGCGCAGAACAAAATCGACAAAGCTCGAGCGGCCAGGAACCGCGCACGTTCCCCATCCAGCTCCTCTAACGAAGAGGCATGTGGCGCATTGTGCTTTACTCGCGAAATCCGCGAGGCACCAATGCCCAGGAGATTTAAGCTTACTACGGAAGTGCCAAAATACGACGGTTCGCTGGAGCCCAAATCTTGGCTGTCGTACTACCTCACGGCAGTAAAATGCCAATGTGGGAACAAAACCACAGCAATACACACTACAAGAAATATGTTGATACATGACTCTCAAATTTTGTCACTAGAAGGTCACGGAGTTTCATTCATGACCCCTTTTTGACCAAAAATGGAAATTCACATATCGAGCGTCTTATTTGATCGTCAATGACTAATTTAATGGAATTGTCATAGTCTCTATGACCTAATCAGAGGGTCATAACCCTATGACCAATTGATTTGGTCATGTGATATTCTGCCGTAGCCACTACAGATCCTACGTGGCCAATCCTACGTGGCAAAATTATGACCAACTGAATGGGTCATGGAAAAGATTCGGCCCAGTCCATGCTGCTCCTCCATACGGGCCATGCCCAACAATTAATCCTTTTAGCGATTTTAGCGAATTTTTCTACCTTATTTGGCCCAACAATTTAGCCTTTTTGAGATTTTTTTCATGCCTTATTTTTCTGCCTAAATGGACCAAGCCGGATATTTTTGAGCCCTTTCCTATCCCGGACCTTTGTTTTTTCACGGTTTGATAGTTTTTTCTGTTTATTTGGGCTGTGGCATTCTTAGGCTAGTACATTTTAGGCCCTAGCCTTTTAATAGTCCAATAGAGCTGGGCCAACATTTGGACTGGGAACTTTTCAAGATATTCAGCAGTTATCAAATCAACGTCTGCACAAGAAACAACACGTGACAGAAGCACATACAACTTCATTCCACTCTCAATCGATATCATCTCATTTCATCATACAGTAGATGGTACTTCATTATAAACAATAAATATCACTTATTACATTGCTAGTCTACCGATACAACACACTGGCAAAAAATTATTGACGCGAACTCTTAATAAAGAGAACACGACACAGCACATCTTGCACCAGGTACGGCTCTGCGGCTTCCGATTGCATGCAACACCCATTGTCTAAGGAGAACATAAATTTAAAGAACAAATAAAGCTTTATTAGAAAGGAAACGAACAGAATTAAAAATAAGTAATGTTCTAGACATGATCAATATAACCATATAGATTCACTTCCACCATAATAGGTACACACAGTGACAATCAAAAGCATTTACCAGTGTCATGCTCTGTTCAATCTCAACATGAATGTTTGCTTGTCTATGCATCTCACTAGACGACGATGAAGAAAATGCATGAAAAACTCAGGAAATAGAAGTTGATGAGGACTCACTTCTGCCAGTTCTTATTGAGCAAAGAAACCAGGATTTTGGCACTAATATGGATCTCCTCCATCAGCTGGAACTTTATTGTACCTTCCTACTTGTTCACCTTGGCTTCGAATGATCCCTGGAGATAAACAAGAGTCGGGAACTTGCCTATAATTCCATCAAAACACGATGATCAATTTGCGGGATCAGAGTTCAGAACAAGGACGATGAGACGTTTATGCTACGCAAAACAAGCAGGTATGCAAGGCATAGAATGAGATATGATGCAGCCAGGCTCTAAAAATTATCGATAAGCACAAATCCCAGTGAAAATAAAAAGGGGATGTGTGCACGAACAAATCACATACGCATCTCACAAACGGCACTTTGAGCATGCTTGCAAGGTTAAGCCGGCAGGCGGTTGTTAACAGAAAAAATTATGAATATATCAAAACAGCGAGGAAGACATTAGGTAGACATTGACATGAATTCTTGAACAAAGAGAGGTGGCTGTTCCAAGTTCTAATATGTCATCAAAAAATAATGAATACTAGTACATGCAGTTCTTGCTATTTGGCACAGTCTACTAGTTTGCAATCTAGAAAGTAGGATTCCAGTAACAAGTAGTAGCACCAAAGCAAAGCAAGAAAGTGGACTCACTCAATCAGGTATTGATGAAGTGGGTGACACGGACGACACCAGAGAGGCGGTGCTCCTCGATGAGCACCTCCGTGGTGGCGAAGTTCTCGTCCAGCCAACACCAGAAAGCCAGGTGGCAACTGGCAATACATGAGCCTGATGCACACCTCTGGGAGGCACCGGCTCCACTATCCAGTGTACCGGTGGGTCGCACCAGCTGCAGCATGTGGGAGAGACCGCGGCTAGTGTCAGCAGAAAAGCACGTCAGATATGGTATTATACGTAATTGCAGAACTGTAATTGTTGAGAGGCGGGTAGATACACAAAATAAAATGTCTTAAACACTGAAGCACATATCTAACACCGAGTATCTTAGCAGAAGCTACAATTGGCATACACAGGCATGATATCAAGTTATACGGAATTGCAGAACTGTCTGTCCATGTTTCTCTATGTATGTACACAGGAAGCTAGAGGCAAAGGCAAATGTCTTACACTGAAGCACATAAATAAGACAGAATATCTCAGCAGAAGCTACACTTGACATACACATGCAGGGTTTTAAATAAAATAACCATGCCATGCTAAGAACAGATTAGATTGAAGGTGTACAATTCGGAAATAACATAGAGAATATGTCTACTATCTACACATATCATAAGCATCCAAAAAAGCCAGCTACTACTAAGGATAGTATTGGTAGGTAAACCGATGATTATTAGACCCATGGACAAGGAATAAATTCAGTGAAGCAAGATTGGAAGCATGCACGATTAATGAGCCAAGATTAAATGCTGTAATATTTTGTGTGCTTATCCATGCTATCATCATCGGAAGCGAACGACATGGAGTACCGGAGGTATTCTCCCTAAATAAAATCTGATCAAAATTTAGACAACAGCAGTCCATATCGTCCAGCAGCAGTAATAACAAGAAGAGAGAGGCCTTTAGCGCAAGAATAAATATCATGTATTACATTGACAGCTACCAGCCATAGACCTCAAAAATCACCAAACCAGAGAATCAACTTCTGAGTAGTTTAAACCTAGTAGAAACTAAATAGCCGGATGTCAGCACGAGCCAATATGGGCCGGGTCAAAGTCTGGAGCAGATACAATCGCAGCACCATGACAGTGGCAGTACATAGACAAGATTGAAGGTATAAATTGGAGCTCACCGCTTGTAGCCGAGACCGTGACACATGGCTACTATTGCTCTGCGGCAGCTGGACAAGGCGCTCCTACTCGTGTCACTGAAGGCGTCAGCCTTGAATCTGCCAGTATAGATTGAATGTATACAGTTATTAGCAAATAACACGGAAAACATACTTACGAGTTGCACAGATCATCGACGTGTAAAATCTAGGGTAGGTAAGCCGATGAAAATGGAGAAGAGACAAATCCAGTGAAGCAAAGAATACTAGCATGCAGGAGTAGTGAGCAGAGTTGAAATGTTGTAATATTTTGTGCTTATGCATGATAATCATCGGAATCGAACAGAGGCAAGTAAAGTAGTTTATTCTGTCTCCCTAGGCAAGATCCGATCAGGATTTAGACAGCAGCAGCCTATACCGATTCGTCGAGTAATAATAATAACAAGTAGGAAAAATAGACCATGGAATGTTACAAGCTTTATGAGACCTCGAGGATCAACTTGGGAGCAGTTTAAACCTAGAAACTAAATAGTCAGACATCAATCAAGACGGAATCATGATGTGGGATGTTTGAGAATCTAGTACAATATAGAATCGAGACCTCTTTGCCTCTCTGCCTAAAGTTGGGATCGGTACATAGGCTCTGCCATATGACAAGTACAGTATCCACAAGCAGTAGCAAACATAGTTTGTTTTACATATGAAAAGTACAATATTCACAAGAAAATATTCATACTAGGTAACTATATAGAATCTCCGGGCAGTAGCAAATATAATTTCAAAACTAAAACAAGATTGCGGGCAACATTTGGGGAAGGAAACGGTACATCTTTTCGTTCAGTAATTCTGTAGAACACATGGCATGCGTGCAAGCGACCTCACTACGTTAGGGGTAGAAGCCGAGAGGAGACGTACCTGCTTGCGGTTGATGCTCTGTGGCCGGGACTAGGCTAGGGGTAGAAGCCGGGAGAAGCCGCTGCGACATGTGTTGTCGGCCTCCAACCCCTGTTGGACGGCTCTTGCTCCTCAGGCCAGTAGAGCAGAACGGATCGGATGCTCGCGCGGGAGCAGGACATGTCGTGCCTCCCCATGAAAGCCTGTAGTGGTGGGGATCTGGTGGCATCGTGGTCGTGCAGGATCCAGTGGTGGCCGTCCCTGTGGTGGAAACAATGAAAGAGTAAGTGGGAGAGAGGGATCTGGGGATTCGAAGAGAATGAGATGGGAGAAGACCTTCCCGTGTGCCGCAGAGGGCTGCGTGATGACCTCGTCGTCAGTCTACTCCTCCGTGGGCGATGGCGATCTGGCGTGTAGATCTGGCTCGAATGAGATGGGAGCCTTCGCATCGAACGAGAAGGAGAGGTGGGGATCTGGCTCGGCTCGAGGAGAGCGATGGCGATCTAGGGTTTGGGGAGACCTAACTACTCAAGTGTGTGCTTGCCTAATCGGGCGTGTGCAGGAGGGCGGCGATGGGCGTGTGCGGGAGGGTGGCGTGTGGAGCAGGGGCGGCGGCTATCGATGGTTGCGGCGCGATGGAAAGGATACTAGGTCTATCCGGCGGCGGCCTTGTCGGAGAGGCATATACATTAGGGAGGAGCTCAGGAGGAGGTGTCGGAGTGTTTGTGGAGGAGGCCGATGGCGAGGGAGAAAGAGAAACTTGGAGAGAGGCGGCGGCAGAAGGAGTGGTCTAGGGTTTGTGGGCGGGGAATTGGGGAGTGGGGTGTGGGTGACCGAGTGACTCGGAGTCGGAGCCGTAGGGAGTGGGCGAGGGAAATTAGCTCCCCGCGGGAGATATTTTCGGGTACCGAGAGTTGGGAGGGAAATCCTTTTTGGGTTTGGACTTTGGAGGGAAATTTTGGGGGGTTTAAAACTATAAGAAATTTGAAATGTAAAGTATATTAAAACTATAAGAAATTTGTAAAAACTTTGCCTCCCGCAGAACCAAAAATATCCCCCGACATTCCACCTCCACCGCAGCACCGACCATCCCCCGACGTTCCACCTCACCACAACTTTAACCATTACTTGCCCTAACGCAGCTCTGCAACTAGCAGGTGTCGTCCTCCTGTCCAGCGACGGCGTCGAGCGCGAGTTCCATGTCGAGGACGTTGCCTGCGACGTGGTGCGCGTCGGCCTACACACAGTCGAGTTGCTGGTCCCGTCTCTCTTTCTCCGCCTCAAGCGGCAACCCACTCCGATGTCCCTCCCACTCATAGAAATGAGCTATCATCTACGAAAATTCTAGAAAATTCAAAAAAGCTTGAATAGATGCAAGACCTTCCTGTGGTGTTACTATATATATCCTAGCATCCACCAAAAATAATAAACTTGGAATACGACAATTGGGTTATCTCCGTAGATTCACGGCTTTCGGGCCAAATGACCGATGTTATGGCCACATTCATGGCATAGTTTGTTTAAACATGTCCATATTACACACAAACATGCATATTGGAATAACTAACAAAGTTGGCGAAGAAAGTTTATTTTTCTTTGAACAAAAACATCATTTTCCATTTTCGGAGTGTCAAAAATGGGTTTTTTGTGAAGCATCTATCAAAAATATGTTACAAAATTGTACAAAATAAAATTATAAAGCAAATATGGCATATTTTATCAACAAATAACCAAATTGCATCCTCTAAAAACATTTCACCCACCCTCTTTTGAAAAAGACAAATTTCAGCCGATTCAGCTGAAATCGGACCAAATTTGAACTACAGGTGCCTCGTAGTTTTCTATTTATTTTTTGCAAAAAACATTTTTAGGTACCCAAGTACCTATTTCATCATAGATACACAAATAGTTCATCAATATTCAACCCCTAGGTACCAATGGGCATGTCCCCCGTTTTGACCGTTTTCCGAAACCGGCTTAGAAAAATCCGGAAAATTCAAAAAAGCTCGAAATGATGCAAGACCTTCGCGTGGTGTTACTATATATGTCCTAGTATCCACCAAAAATAATAAACTTGGAATACCTAAGTTGTCTCGAAGAAGTGTTCACAGAAATGAGCTATCATCTACGAAGATTCCTGGCTTTCGGGGCAAATGACGGATGTTATGGCCACATCCATGGCATAGTTTCTTGAAATGTACCCATGTTCCACACAAACATGCATAATGGAACAACGAACAATGTTGACGAACAAATTTGTTTTTTTCTTTGAATAAAAACATCATTTTCCATTTTCTGAGTGTAAAAAATGGGTTTTTTTTGTGAAGCATCTACCAAATATATGTTGCAAAATTGTACGAAATAAAATTATAAAGTTACTTGACCATATTTTATCTAAAAAAATCAAATTACTTACTCTAAAGAGCTTTACATAAACCTCTTTTGAAAAAGACAAATTTCTGCCGATTCAGCTGAAACCGGGCCAAATTTGAACTACAGGTGCCTCATAGTTTGCTCATGATTTTTTCTAAAAATCATTTTTAGATACAAAAGTACCTATTTCTTTAGAGATACACCAAGAGTTTCATAATATTCATCCCCTAGCTGCGAAAGGTAATACCCGATGTCTTGACTTTTTCCTAAAACCGACATAGAAAATTCCAGAAAATTCAGAAAAACTCGAAATGATGCAAGACCTTCGCGTGGTGTTATTATATATGTCCTAGTATCCACCAAAAATAATAAACTTGGAATACTACAATTGGGTTGAAAAGGTGTTCAAAGAAATGAGCTATCATCTACGAATATTCATGGCTTTCGGGCCAATTGACAGATGTTATGGCCACATTCATGGCATAGTTTGTTTAAATGTGCTCATATTCTACACAAAGATGCATATTGGAACAACTAACAATTTTCACGAAGAAAGTTTTATTTTTCTTTGAATAAAAATATCATTTTCCATTTTTGGAGTGTCAAAAGTGGTTTTTTTGTGAAGCACATACCAAAAATATGTTAGCAAATTGTACCAAATAAAATTGTAAAGCTATTATGTCATGTTTTATCTACAAATAACAAAGTTACTACCTCTATATCTCCCAAAATACACCTCTTTTGAAAAAGACAAATTTCTGCCGATTCAGCTGAAACCGGGCCAAATTTGAACTACAAGTGCCTCATAGTTTGCTCATGATTTTTTGTAAACATCATTTTTAGATACAAAATGTAACACCAGGGGTGTTACCCTGAGTAGAAAGTTGTTTGTTTTCTTTTGCTTTGCATCACATGCATCATATGCATTGCACCATGTTTTTTTTCAAAACAACTCAAAAATTCAAACCACTTTAAACTTTCACACATGTCCAAAATTCCCAATTGAAAAGTGCAAACTAAACCACTCAACTTGTTTTCGAATAGTTTGAAGTTGAAATTTATTTAATTTGCTTGTCAATAAAAATTCCCTTCTATTAACACCCAAATGGTAATTTCAAATTCAAAGCAAATCCATTCATAATTGACATGATCCCAAGTGTGGTTTAAAGAATTAAAAATCTTCCAAACCTTTTAAAAACTCACTAAGTTTCATAGTGTTGAGCTTATTGAATAAAACTTGTTTATTTCCAAAATTCAAAACTAACCTTATTGGGAATTAAACTAACCAATTAAAAATCAAATTAATATTCCAAATTTTGAAGTTAATGTTAAATGGCTTTGAATTGCTGTTTTGCAAATTACTAAAAAATTATTCATAAAATTAAAAACCCAAATCTCTATTCTTTCTCTCCTTTTCTTTTCTCTCTCTCTCTTCTTCTACAAAAAAAAGGAACAAAAGAAATAAAACAGGTGGGGAGGCAGGCCAGCCCACCACCCACACCCTTTTCCCCCAAGTCCAGCCCACCCCACTCATCTTCCCCGTACGGACAGAAGGAGGGGTGTCGCTGTCATTCCCCCCTCCATGGACCCCCTACCTCACCTGCCCCGAGCACTACAAGACCCCCAATGCCCTAACCCTAAGCCCCCTCTCTTCCCCACGCCGCCGCCGCCACCTCCCACTCTTCCCCACGATCCCCTCCTACTCCATCGTTCTGCTCTGAATTTCTCCTTCTTCTGAACTCTACCACCTGCCTCCGTGGCCGCGAGTTGACGGTGAAACGACGGTGGCCGTGGTCATCTTCGGGGGCTGTTCGCAGCGGGAACGGAATCCTCGTGTCAACCTTCCCCCCCTCGTCTCCTCGCCGGGCGCTGGGAGCCACCGGGTAGACCGCGCCGTCGCCGGAAAACCCCGCCGCTGCTGCACGTCGACAGCAGCCTCGCCTCCTCGACACAACCGTGGTGAGCGCCCACCCTTCCTCCTTCCCCTCTCCCTTCCGCCCATGTATCTGCACATCACCCTGCACGCCTCCACCCGATCTTCACGTAAGCACCAGCACACCGCCGCTGTCGATCCCCGTCCAGCCGCTGCTGATCGTGATCGCTGATCGATGTCTGAACTTTCTGACGGAGTTCAGTTAACAGCAGTAGCTACAACCTAGCCCGCAGCCCCTACCTGTCACGAAACGTTTCCTAGCCCAGTGGCAACGCCCACCTGCGCGCAGCGCACGACCCAGGGATCGAGTCCCCGCGGGCGCACTGCCCCCCCCCCTTTTTGTGAATTACTCGCGCGAGCCCCAGGCCCACCTGTCATGGGCCCTGGGTGCCCCGTCACCTCCTAGCACCGCCACGGCAGCGCCAACGTTGCCTGGGCCCGCTTGGCAGCGACCCAGGGTCACTGTGACTTGGTGCAGCCCAGCTTTCGGCGCAGTTTTCGCGGTTAAGCCCTTGCCTCCACTTTTTCTTTCACAGCCCAGTCCCTGTAATTCACAATTCAGTCCCTGAACTTCAAAAACACCTAGAAATTGCAAATCAACTCCAAATTGAAAATGTAAAATATGTTTTTCAGTCAAAATTCAATGTACTTTCTGTTTATCAACTTTGTTTTGCAATTTGGGGAATTAAAATTAAGGTTATTTAATAATCCTTAAAAATGACAAACTAAATGGCATAATTAATAACTTTCAAATGGTTGCTCCAAATTAAATACTCAAAACATGTTTTCCAACCAAAATTTCATGCCCTTTCCAAATATAACATTTGATTTCTGTTTTGAATAATTTAAATTGATGAAAACAACTGTTTCTCATTTAATGCAATTTAAATTGCCAAATTCATAACTAATTCATCTTAATTCCGATTTCAACAAATAAAATATGTTTTCCAATTAAAATTAAATGCTCTACCCAAATATAAAGTTTGTTTACTTTTTTGAACAATTAAAATTGATGCAACATTTAATTCCTCATTTAATTCATTTAATATTGTTAAATTGGCAACTTGCTCAATTAAATTCCAAATTGGACAATTAAAATATGTATGCATATCAGAAACATGCCATTAACATGTTCATGCCATCCATATATCTGTTTGCATCTTATCTTGTGCATTTTAGATTTTGTTATGCATGTTCATCTATATGACAACACATGGAATGTGTGGGCTAATTAATTCCAACTGTTGCCCCATTCCATTTAAATTGCCTAACTCATCTACTTTATTGTTGCCATGCTAAACAACAACTAAATTGATGGTTAGCTAAACAACTTGAACCCATTCCTATTTCTCCGGACTCCGGTTCCGATTAAATTGCTTAAGTTGTTTCCCCGTTGCATCTTGCCATGTCATGCATATAAAATAGGATCATGCTGGATCTTTTGCCGTAGAAGTAATTGTTGCATCCGGTGTTTGTTCGAGGTTCGTTGCTTCTTCCCGGATAGGACGTTGAGATGATGTGAGCAACGACAAGTTCTCCGGATGTACCTCTACCTCCTGGATTCCAGGCAAGTATACTCACTTGCTGCCAAATGGCTGCCTTTCATCACTTGTTACAGATTCTTTCCGTTGCTCTTATGCTAGCCTTTTGATTCGATGCTTGTGTCTCGATCCTATTATATGTTTACCCTGCAGCCATGATATAGCCTTCCTTCCACTTCCTATTAACTGTTGTTTGTTTACCTTGTTGGCCCTCGTGTCGTAGTTGCATGCTTAGTGTTGTTGGCGCTCAAGTCTTGTTGTCCGTCTTATCACCTGTTTAGTTGATAGTTGGGTTTCAATTCAATCAACAACTTGTTATTTTTGTTCTGGATAATAATAATTTGATGATAAGGCACCGGCAGGAGGCCCGGGTTAGGGTTTTGAAGCCTGCTAGTGTCGAACTTAATTAGGAAAAGGGTCTTGTCTACTGATCCATGATGAGCGTGCTCACCGCATCCGGGTGGTGGTATGGAACCCCCCCCCCCCTCGACTTAGACCTGATTTGCAGCTTGTCCGAAGAGCCACACTTAGTTCGGGTGTTCCATTTGCTCCTTGCATAATGGGTGGATCCCCCATGGTTACTGATGATGATGATGATGCATATAGGGCGAGGCCTGTAGTGCCGGGGTGTTGTCTCCTGCGGGAGTTTTGCACACCTGCGCTGAGTATTGGGCTGCGTGGCTGGGACCTTATAGCTCCGTGGCTCCTAGGATGGGTTGTAGAGACGGTTTGGGTCGTGTCGAGCCAACCTGAGTTTTAGTTGGTGGTTCGAGTGTGTACGGGTACTGGAGCACACCCTGCAGGGATAAATCTTCTCGAGAAGCCGTGTTTTCCGCGGTTATGGATTACTTGGTGAAAGTACTGGCTAACAAGTACTCAGACAACTTACACCTAATCAATAATAATTTGACTAGTAATAGGCATATTGCCACAATAACCTGACCTTCACCCTAATCAACAGTGTGAGTTATCCTTGGGTTGCTTCCTTAGAAGGGGGTAACATTGGATGGGTTTGTTTGAGGTTAGTCTGTAGTTGGTTACGATACGCTATCTTATCCCTCTCTTTTAGCCGGATGTTGTAGTGAGTCTCTGTAGTTGGTTAGTGCAGCCCGCTGCCGCTTATTTTGCAATAATCCTCTCCTTTCTGTTGAACCCAAAGTATTTGTATCTTGTGATGACTGGTTACGCCGGTATCTTGTGAGTATGGTTTATCCACTTGCCAGTACTTAACCGTACTGACCCACGAATCCTTTTTCGTGGCTGCATATTCAACATTGCAGTCAACAGGTCTGAAGTTCTGACGACGTTAGCTTGGGAATCCCTCCGGCTTGGCCTGGGCAGGGATTGGACGCTCTAGGTTATCTTCAGGACTCTTAGTCCAATTTGTATCTTGTCCGTAGTCGGACGCTATGTTGTTTCTTCCGCTGTTATTTGGATCTTTGTATTGTATCAGTTGTATCGCTGACTTGTTTGAGTCATCTTGTATATATCTTTTCTGTTGTTGTTGCGGATTATTCGTGAACTGTTGAAATGTTATCACAAGTGGCAACCTGGAATCGGTTATTATGTGGATGTTGGCGGGAATGCTGAAATCTGCATAGTGCCCGATCCCGGGGCGTCACAAATGGTATCAGAGCCTTGGTTCCGATTCCCGATATTGTTTCGATACGAATGGTTATCGAAGCAACGGGTCCGCAAAGCCTGTAGGATAACCTCGCTAACGGTCGTTGTTTCTAGAGTGTCAAAAACTATTTCTGCTAAGCTATTTTGGAAACATCTCAATAGGATTCTTGTTTTCTCCTTATCTCTATTCTATTTCCCCTCCCATCTTATTTGTTTTGGAGTCTTCCCCCCTTGTCTATCTTTCAAAGTGTTAGGATCCTACGTGGGTGGACGTTTTCTGAGCCTTTATCCAAATAGGTTCGATCATCGGAAGATTCCTGGTGGAAGAACATCGTCGTCACTCCGAGCAAGAATCTCTTGTTAGTGGTGTCGAGAAACCCTTGTTAGTGGTGTCGAGGAGATCAGCTGGAAGCATGAAGAATCGATAGTCGATCTTCTTCCCCCTCCCGGGTTAGCAGGTGGATTGCGAGGGCGCAATCCCTTGTTAGTGGTGTCGTCTGTAACACCTGGGGTGTTACCCTGAGTAGAAAGTTGTTTGTTTTCTTTTGCTTTGCATCACATGCATCATATGCATTGCACCATGTTTTTTTCAAAACAAATCAAAAATTCAAACCACTTTAAACTTTCACACATGTCCAAAATTCCCAATTGAAAAGTGCAAACTAAACCACTCAACTTGTTTTCAAATAGTTTGAAGTTGAAATTTATTTAATTTGCTTGTCAATAAAAATTCCCTTCTATTAACACCCAAATGGTAATTTCAAATTCAAAGCAAATCCATTCATAATTGACATGATCCCAAGTGTGGTTTAAAGAATTAAAAATCTTCCAAACCTTTTAAAAACTCACTAAGTTTCATAGTGTTGAGCTTATTGAATAAAACTTGTTTATTTCCAAAATTCAAAACTAACCTTATTGGGAATTCAACTAACCAATTAAAAATCAAATTAATATTCCAAATTTTGAAGTTAATGTTAAATGGCTTTGAATTGCTGTTTTGCAAATTACTAAAAAATTATTCATAAAATTAAAAACCCAAATCTCTATTCTTTCTCTCCTTTTCTTTTCTCTCTCTCTCTTCTTCTACAAAAAAAAGGAACAAAAGAAATAAAACAGGTGGGGAGGCAGGCCAGCCCCCAAGGCCAGCCCACCTCAGCCCACCACCCACACCCTTTTCCCCCAAGTCCAGCCCACCCCACTCATCTTCCCCGTACGGACAGAAGGAGGGGTGTCGCTGTCATTCCCCCCCTCCATGGACCCCCTACCTCACCTGCCCCGAGCACTACAAGACCCCCAATGCCCTAACCCTAAGCCCCCTCTCTTCCCCACGCCACCGCCGCCACCTCCCTCTCTTCCCCACGATCCCCTCCTACTCCATCGTTCTGCTCTGAATTTCTCCTTCTTCTGAACTCTACCACCTGCCTCCGTGGCCGCGAGTTGACGGTGAAACGACGGTGGCCGTGGTCATCTTCGGGGGCTGTTCGCAGCGGGAACGGAATCCTCGTGTCAACCTTCCCCCCCCTCGTCTCCTCGCCGGGCGCTGGGAGCCACCGGGTAGACCGCGCCGTCGCCGGAAAACCCCGCCGCTGCTGCACGTCGACAGCAGCCTCGCCTCCTCGACACAACCGTGGTGAGCGCCCACCCTTCCTCCTTCCCCTCTCCCTTCCGCCCATGTATCTGCACATCACCCTGCACGCCTCCACCCGATCTTCACGTAAGCACCAGCACACCGCCGCTGTCGATCCCCGTCCAGCCGCTGCCGATCGTGATCGCTGATCGATGTCTGAACTTTCTGACGGAGTTCAGTTAACAGCAGTAGCTACAACCTAGCCCGCAGCCCCTACCTGTCACGAAACGTTTCCTAGCCCAGCGGCAACGCCCACCTGCGCGCAGCGCACGACCCAGGGATCGAGTCCCCGCGGGCGCACTGCCCCCCCCCCTTTTTGTGAATTACTCGCGCGAGCCCCAGGCCCACCTGTCATGGGCCCTGGGTGCCCCGTCACCTCCTAGCACCGCCACGGCGGCAGCGCCAACGTGGCCTGGGCCCGCTTGGCAGCGACCCAGGGTCACTGTGACTTGGTGCAGCCCAGTGTTCGGCGCAGTTTTCGCGGTTAAGCCCTTGCCTCCACTTTTTCTTTCACAGCCCAGTCCCTGTAATTCACAATTCAGTCCCTGAACTTCAAACACACCTAGAAATTGCAAATAAACTCCAAATTGAAAATGTAAAATATGTTTTTCAGTCAAAATTCAATGTACTTTCTGTTTATCAACTTTCTTTTGCAATTTGGGGAATTAAAATTAAGGTTATTTAATAATCCTTAAAAATGACAAACTAAATGGCATAATTAATAACTTTCAAATGGTTGCTCCAAATTAAATACTCAAAACATGTTTTCCAACCAAAAATTCATGCCCTTTCCAAATATAACATTTGATTTCTGTTTTGAATAATTTAAATTGCTGAAAACAACTATTTCTCATTTAATGCAATTTAAATTGCCAAATTCATAACTAATTCATCTTAATTCCAATTTCAACAAATAAAATATGTTTTCCAATTAAAATTAAATGCTCTACCCAAATATAAAGTTTGTTTACTGTTTTGAACAATTAAAATTGATGCAACATTTAATTCCTCATTTAATTCATTTAATATTGTTAAATTGGCAACTTGCTCAATTAAATTCCAAATTGGACAATTAAAATATGTTTGCATATCAGAAACATGCCATTAACATGTTCATGCCATCCATATCTCTGTTTGCATCTTATCTTGTGCATTTTAGATTTTGTTATGCATGTTCATCTATATGACAACATATGGAATGTGTGGGCTAATTAATTCCAACTGTTGCCCCATTCCATTTAAATTGCCTAACTCATCTACTTTATTGTTGCCATGCTAAACAACAATTAAATTGATGGTTAGCTAAACAACTTGAACCCATTCCTATTTCTCCGGACTCCGGTTCCGATTAAATTGCTTAAGTTGTTTCCCCGTTGCATCTTGCCATGTCATGCATATAAAATAGGATCATGCTGGATCTTTTGCCGTAGAAGTAATTGTTGCATCCGGTGTTTGTTCGAGGTTCGTTGCTTCTTCCCGGATAGGACGTTGAGATGATGTGAGCAACGACAAGTTCTCCGGATGTACCTCTACCTGCTGGATTCCAGGCAAGTATACTCACTTGCTGCCAAATGGCTGCCTTTCATCACTTGTTACATATTCTTTCCGTTGCTCTTATGCTAGCCTTTTGATTCGATGCTTGTGTCTCGATCCTATTATATGTTTACGCTGCAGCCATGATATAGCCTTCCTTCCACTTCCTATTAACTGTTGTTTGTTTACCTTGTTGGCCCTCGTGTCGTAGTTGCATGCTTAGTGTTGTTGGCGCTCAAGTCTTGTTGTCCGTCTTATCACCTGTTTAGTTGATAGTTGGGTTTCAATTCAATCAACAACTTGTTATTTTTGTTCTGGGTAATAATAATTTGATGATAAGGCACCGGCAGGAGGCCCGGGTTAGGGTTTTGAAGCCTGCTAGTGTCGAACTTAATTAGGAAAAGGGTCTTGTCTACTGATCCATGATGAGCGTGCTCACCGCATCCGGGTGGTGGTATGGAACCCCCCCTCAACTTAGACCTGATCTGCAGCTTGTCCGAAGAGCCACACTTAGTTCGGGTGTTCCATTTGCTCCTTGCATAATGAGTGGATCCCCCATGGTTACTGATGATGATGATGATGCATATAGGGCGAGGCCTGTAGTGCCGGGGTGTTGTGTCCTGCGGGAATTTTGCACACCCGCGCTGAGTATTCGGCTGCGTGGCTGGGACCTTATAGCTCCGTGGCTCCTAGGATGGGTTGTAGAGACGGTTTGGGTCGTGTCAAGCCAACCTGAGTTTTAGTTGGTGGTTCGAGTGTGTACGGGTACTGGAGCATACCCTGCAGGGATAAATCTTCTCGAGAAGCCGTGTTTTCCGCGGTTATGGATTACTTGGTGAAAGTACTGGCTAACAAGTACTCAGACAACTTACACCTAATCAATAATAATTTGACTAGTAATAGGCATATTGCCACAATAACCTGACCTTCACCCTAATCAACAGTGTGAGTTATCCTTGGGTTGCTTCCTTAGAAGGGGGTAACATTGGATGGGTTTGTTTGAGGTTAGTCTGTAGTTGGTTACGATACGCTATCTTATCCCCCTCTTTTAGCCGGATGTTGTAGTGAGTCTCTGTAGTTGGTTAGTGCAGCCCGCTGCCGCTTATTTTGCAATAATCCTCTCCTTTCCGTTGAACCCAAAGTATTTGTATCTTGTGATGACTAGTTACGCCGGTATCTTGTGAGTATGGTTTATCCACTTGCCAGTACTTAACCGTACTGACCCACGAATCCTTTTTCGTGGCTGCATATTCAACATTGCAGTCAACAGGTTTGAAGTTCTGACGACGTTAGCTTGGGAATCCCTCCGGCTTGGCCTGGGCAGGGATTGGACGCTCTAGGTTATCTTCAGGACTCTTAGTCCAATTTGTATCTTGTCCGTAGTCGGACGCTATGTTGTTTCTTCCGCTGTTATTTGGATCTTTGTATTGTATCAGTTGTATCCCTGACTTGTTTGAGTCATCTTGTATATATATTTTCTGTTGTTGTTGCGGATTATTCGTGAACTGTTGAAATGTTATCACAAGTGGCAACCTGGAATCGGTTATTATGTGGATGTTGGCGGGAATGCTGAAATCTGCATAGTGCCCGATCCCGGGGCGTCACACAAAAGTACGTATTTCTTTATAGATACACCAAGAGTTTCACAATATTAATCCCCTAGCTACGAAAGGTAATACCCGCCGTCTTGACTTTTTCCTAAAACCGGCGTAGAAAATTTCAGAAAATTCAAAAAAAAAACTCGAAATGATGCAAGACCTTCGCGTGGTGTTATTAGATATTTCATAGTATCCACCAAAAATAATAAACTTGGAATACTACAATTGGGTTGAAAAGGTGTTCACATAAATGAGCTATCATCTACGAAGATTCATGCCTTTTGGGCCAATTGACGGATGTTATGGCCACAATCATGGCATAGTTTGTTTAAATGTTCCCATATTCCACAAAAAGATGCATATTGGAACAACTAACAATGTTCATGAAGAAAGTTTTATTTTTCTTTGAGTAAAAATATCATTTTCCATTTTCGGAGTGTCAAAAGTGGTTTTTTTTGTGAAGCACATACCAAAAATATGTTAGCAACTTGTACCAAATAAAATTGTAAAGCTATTATGTCATGTTTTATCTACAAATAACAACGTTCCTACCTCTATATCTCTCAAAATACACCTCTTTTGAAAAGACAAATTTCTGCCGATTCAGTTGAAACCGGGCCAAATTTGAACTACAGGTGCCTCATAGTTTGCTCATGATTTTTTGTAAAAATTATTTTTAGATACAAAACTACTTATTTCCTTAGAGATACACCAAGAGTTTCACAATATTCATCCCCTAGCTACGAAAGGTAATACCCGTTGTCTTGACTTTTTCCTAAAAACGGCATAGAAAATTCCAGAAAATTCAAAAAAAAACTCGAAATGATGCAAGACCTTCGCGTGGTGTTATTATATATGTCCTAGTATCCACCAAAAATAATAAAATTGGAATACTACAATTGATTTGAAAAGGTGTTCACATAAATGAGCTATCATCTACGAAGATTCATATCTTTCGGGCCAATTGACGGATGTTATGGCCACATTCATGGCATAGTTTATTTAAATGTGCTCATATTCCACACAAAGATGCATATGGGAACAACTAACAATGTTCACGAAGAAAGTTTTATTTTTCTTTGAATAAAAATATCATTTTCCATTTTCGGAGTGTCAAAAGTGCGTTTTTTTGTGAAGCACATACCAAAAATTTGTTACAAAATTGCACCAAATAAAATTGTAATGTTATGATACCACATTTCATGTTTAAAAAACAAAATTACTACCTCTAAATAGCTTTAAATACACCTCTTTTGAAAAAGATAAATTTCTGCCGATTCAGCAGGAAACAAGTCAATTTTAAACTACAGGTGCCTCGTAGTTTGCTCATGATTTTTTGTAAAAATTATTTTTGGATACACAATTACCTATTTCTTCATAGAAACGCCAAGAGTTTTCCAAAATTCTGCACCTAAGTCTGAATGATCAAGCCCGACGTTTTGACTCCAAAACCGTAATTCAAAATCCCATAAAGTCCCAAGAAATATATGATTATGGGATTAGATATGTTTTTTAACAAAAAATGATTCATATTGGTCTATAATTTCTAGAGATATTTTTTATTTTTTTGTAAAAATTTATTTTAGTCAATTTGAAGGTCAAATTCAAATTATAGAAAATGAAAACAAAAGCAAAGAAAAAAAATCGAGCCAACCCAACCAAACCCAGCTAGGTAAGAAAGCCCACGCTGACACTTGCTGTCTAGGCCGAAATATGGCCCATGCCAAGAAGCAAATGTCATTCGTTGCACCAAGGCCCATGTTCAGTTGAACTCGCACGTCAACTAGGCGGAATGCATGGATTATTCAACAAATATTGCTTGGCCTATTGGTTAGCATGTCGCTCATGAAGCGCGAGAGCGTGGGTTCGAGTCCCGCGGGAGCACCATTTTTGCGAGTTTATTCTCCTGTTTGAGTTCATGTGTGACCGTCCCACGTATCAGCGGGGCTCCATGTCAGCTCGGAGGGAGGTGGCCCCACCTATCAGTTCGGTGCGCTTCCAATGTAAGCGATTACTAAGTGTACAAATGCAGTTGCCCTTCCAATTTATCACGAAAGAATCGGTGTCTTAGTGGTTACGTGGGTTGTAGAGCTTCTGGGAGGTGCAGGTTCAAGCCCCCATTTTCTTTGTTTTTTCGTGGATGATTAAAAATTGACACGTGGCCATGACACATAGGCAAAATTTGACACGTGGCCATGACACATAGGCAAAAATCACTGCCAACAAACTCATGAAAAATTCAATTGGTCTTAGTTAAGCAAAAAAAAGGTCATACACGAGGTATTATGTTCTATGACTATATTGTTAAAAGAAAATCATGACTTTTTTGCCAAAAAAGTCATATGAATATAGGGGTTTAGTCCCTCCCAAATATGTCATGACCAACAAATTAAAAATGGTCATGGATCTATGACCAGTTCATCCACAGTCATTATAAAAGGGTCATGTATCAACATATTTCTTGTAGTGGCAGTACCTCAACCTGCATCTCGTAGGCGCTGCACGTAGCTGGCTCGAAGGAAGACCGAGGGCGTGCTATGGATCGTGGGACGATCTAACCTTCGACTTCCACAAGAAATTTTAAGCAACGTATAAAAGACTCGCGTCAATCGAGGAGCTGCGGGCTTGCAAGCAGAAGAGTGGTGAGTCTACTCGCGAGTACATCCAGCGATGGACCACGCTTAAAAACACGGCGGGAAACATATCGGAAGAAGTCGCAGTCGAAGCTTTCACCAAAGGAGCTAGACGAACTACCTTCAGAGAAGAACTGGGGCGAGCCGCACCCAAAACCATCGGAGAGCTGATGGCTATAGCCGACAGATGGGCCAACGGTGAAGACTCGGTGCGCAACGAAAATGCATCTTCGCTAGCACCTGAGGACGACCGTTGTAACACCCGGGGAATTTTGTCCAAATAGATGTTGTTTGCTTTTCTTTTGCATAGCATTGCATCATGCATTATGCATTGCATTTGTTTTCAAAACCATGTGAAAAAAAAAATTCAAACCAACTTAAAATTCACCCAAAAATTCAATCAAATTCAATTAGCACAAATATTTAAAATTTTCCAAAACAGAAGTTGGTGCACTTGGGCAATTGTCATGCTAATTTTTTTCCACAAAAATGTTGCATAAACAAAACCCCTAAAAATTTCTTGGTTCTCTTATCTTTTCTCTTCTACAAAAAAAAAGCGAAGAAAGAAAAATAAATAAAGCAAAAAAAAGGAAGGGAGGGCAGGCCAGCCCAATTGGGCCAGCCCACGACACCCCTTCGAGCCCCCCCCCCCCCACCTTTCTTCCTCCTCCGTACAGGAGTACGTCATCCTCCCCCAACCGAACCCCACCTCCCACCTGCTCCCCTCCTCCCTTAAATCCTCTCTCCCCCTCCTTCCCAAACCCTATCCCTCCTTCATCTCCCTCTCCTCCTCCTAGCCGCCGCCCCCCCTCTCTTCTTCTTTTCCTTCCCCTCTGTTCTTTTTCCTCACCACGACACCCTCCATGGCCGTGAGCTTGAGGCCATGGCGCCGTCGCTACGGCCCCCTTCCGGCCAAGGTGACCGCGGGAATGGATAGCCCCCGCCTCCACGTCCCTCCTCGCTGCCCCTCCGGGCTGGAGACGCCCTAGGCCGAGCACGGCGAGCACCTCTTTCCCCTCCGTCTCGGACGTCACCGGCTCCTTCCTCACCACGACGCCCTCTCCTACTCCTTCGTCGCCTACGCTCTCGAGGTGAGCCAACCACCTCCTAGGCCTAGGCCCCAACCCCCTCCCCTTGCTCTGCATGTTTGCCATCGAGCAGCATGAGCTGCTGTGCATCAGGTCGTCGTCGATCAGTGCCTCCTCCATCGCTAATCGGCACCGCACGTACAGTTTCGACAGTTAACCGCGGCAGTATGCCTCTTATTCAGTGACCCACAGATCCTAACACGAGCGAGTGCCTAGCCCACTGGTAGCACACCCTTGCGCGCGCCCAACAGGTCGTGGGTTCGATCCCCCCCTCAGGCAGAAAAGCCACCCCTTTTTTCCACCTTTTTCCTTTTTTTGCCCGAATTCCAGAAAAGCAGATCTGTTTCTTTAATTCTAAAATCCATATAAAATTGAATATTGCTCCAAATCCAGTGATTCAAGTTTCTGTGGATTCAGAATTTCATGCTCTTCCTGTTCATGTCAAAGTTGCAACATGTTTCTGTAATAATTTTTGCACTAAATAATTAATTACTGAAAATGCAATTAAAAGTTGAAACTTTGGAATTTCATAACTTTAGTTCTGTTCATCCAATTTGAGCAAACTTGGGCTCTAAAAATTTGTCTTAACAAACTCTACACATTGGTATTTTATTTGGTCACAATTGAATTAATTTTGAACATGTTTCCTTCTGTTTACTAAAAAGGGCAGAATAAGAATGTTTATGAAAAATTGCATAATAAATTCAATAATAACCCAAAAATTATGTTTAATAGCTCAAAATGTTCAGTGAAACATTTGCTACATGTTTTCAACCTTTTCAATACATTTTGTTTACTGTTTTCCCTAATTAAAAGTGGTGCAATAATTCAATGCTTTAAATTAAACCTATTAAATTGCAAAATTCATAACTTGGGCTATTCAAATCCAATTCCAACATGTAAAATATGTTTTCCATGCAAAATTGAATAAGCTTTCCAAATATCAACTTTGTTTTCTGTTCTGAGTAATTTCAATTGCTGAAAACAACTGTTTCTTATTTAATGCAATTAAAATTGCCAAATTAATAACTTGCTCATTTTAAATCCAAATTCAACAAATGAAATATGCATTCCATCTAAAATTTTGTGATCTTTCCAAATATAAATTTTGTTATCAGTTTTGAACAATTAAAATGGGTGAAAACAACAAATGCTTGTGTAACTCATTTAAGAAGCCAAATTTCATAACTTAATAAATAACATTCCAAACTTGGTAAACAACATATAAAATTGAAGCTTTTGTTGTTTTCTCATTGTTTTCTTCATCCATGCATCATTCTAATCAACTTTCACATGATGGTTAGTTGTAGATCATTTAATTCAACCTTAATTCATGGGCTTTTCCATATGCAACCCAAATTGCATATGGGCCCATTTAAATATGTTGATCATGTCAACTAGTTTATCTTTGATGCATCCTTAAACTTGTCATGCATCCATATCTTGATCATGATGGATCTTTTGCCGTAGTAGTAATTGTTGCATCCGGTGTTTGTTCTAGTTCGTTGCTTGTTCCCGGATAGGACGTTGAGATGATGTGAGCAACGACAAGTTCTTCGGATGCACCTCTACTTGCTGGATTCCAGGCAAGTATACTCACTTGCTGCCTATGGCTGCCTTTCATCACTTGTTACCGATTCTTTCTGTTGTCCTTATGCTAGCCTTATGATTCGATGCTTGTGTCTCGATCCTATCATATGTTTACCTTGCAGCCATGATATAACCTTCCTTCCACTTCCTATTAACTGTTGTTTGTTTACCCTGTTGGCCCTTGTGTCGTAGTTGCATGCTTAGTGTTGTTTGCGCTCAAGTCTTGTGGTCCGTCTTATCACCTGTTTAGTTTGATGGTTGGGTTTCAATTTAATCAACAACATGTTAATGTTTTGGGTAATAATAAATTGATGATAAGGCACCGGCAGGAGGCCCGGCGTGGTTTTGAGGCCTGCTAGTGTCGACCCTAATTCGGAAAAGGGTCTTGTCCATTGATCCATGATGAGCGCACTAACCGCATGTGGGAAGCGAGTATGGGCGCCCCCCGCAATTCTGATTCGATTCGCATCTCGTCCAAATCGCCTCATTTAGTTCGGGTTTTCCATTTGCCGCATGCATATGCAGGTGCGAACCATTGGCGCCAGGGTGGAACTTTTGTAGTCGGCATTTAGGGAGACACGTTCTTAGAGTGCTATGAGGGTCCCCTTTTCTTCGTGGGGCTTGATTAGCCGTGCGCTCAATTGCACGGGGTTCTTTGGGCTTGATGCGAAGAAGAGTTGGGTTGTGTTGAGTGCCTCGCTTGGTGGAAGTGCATTTCCATCTGGCGGGTCATTCTTACGTGTACGGCCAAATTGGTGCATCCCTGCAGGGTTAAATCTTCTCGAGAAGCCGTGTTATCCGCGGTTATGGATGACTTGGTGAAAGTGCTGGCTAACAAGTACTCAGACAACTTACACTTAACGATGATAACTTGACTAGTAATATAGATTACCTCCACCATAAAAATGAATGTCAACTTAATCAACAGTGTGAGTTTCCTTGGGTTGCTTCCTTAGTAGGGGGTAACATTGGATGGGTATTGTTTGGTGATTAGTTGTAGTTGGTTCTGATACGCTCTCTTATCCCTTTCTATCAGCCGGATGTTGTAGCGCGTCTCTGTAGTTAGTTAGTTAGTGCAGCCCGCTGCCGCTTCTTTGCAATAATCCCTTCCTTTCCGTTGTACCCAAAGTATTTGTATCTTGTGATGATTGGTTACGCTGGTATCTTGTGAGTATGGTTTATCCACTTGCCAGTACTTAACCGTACTGACCCACGAATCCTTTTCGTGGCTGCATATTCCACATTGCAGTCAACAGGTTTGAAGTCTGACTGTCGGATATATACTGAATAGGGGTATAGAAGATGGTAGACAAAAGAGCCGGACTACCAGGGTGGCCTACATGGTAATGGGCTTGGGTCCATTGGGAAGCCCAGTAGTCCGACGCGCAGAAGCCGGATTCTAGAAGGACCCGGATCACGGCCCACGTGATCTGGCTTGGAGGAGAAGACGGATTCCTTACTTTCCAAGTTACAAGTTAAACGTAGTCTTCTAGGTTTCTTGTTCTGTAAGCCCTAATCCGGCTATTATATAAAGCCGGACGGGAGATAGATTAGATAGGTTCAAGTTTCACAAGCAAAAGCTTCACGCAACTCGCCGAGAAGCTCATCCTCGTCGAGTAGCTAGATCTATTCCCTCACACTGTAACCCTGTTTTACGGGCTTTAGTCCCAATTAGTGAGAAGTGCAGGAGTAGGTACGCCGTACTATCGCGACGTACCGAACCTGGGTAAAATCCCGTGTTCCGTGTTACTACGCTATCCCGTTACCCCACGTCTCTACCGTAGTCTCATGGCACCCCAGTCTATGAAAACTACTACGATGTCTCGACAGTTGGCGCCCACCGTGGGGCAAACGACGTCAGGCGTGAAATTCCGATCTGGGATACTCGGCGGAATTGGAAGATCGATCACTGTCGGAAGCTTGGAATTCGACGACGACGTCGGGCGCTTCCTCGACAACGGATCCTACATACCGGCGCAAAACCACCTGGTAAGTGCCTGCGTGTTACCGATTGGATCTGCGAACATCTTTATCGGACTAACTGCAGAGGCAATGGGGTTTTGCGGTGGAAGCAAATTTATCCCACCCGCCCTATACCCAGTCGAAGACGACTATGATGCCGGATTCTGCTCAGATCGCCGACAAAACAGTGATACGCACTTTATCGGCATGGTGCAATCCGAAATCGCTGAAAACACGGATGACGGAAATCCCGTGCAAGAGGCAGATAACAACCTACCCGTCATAGAGACGGAAGAACCAATACCCGCCACAGAGACGGAAGATCCGACATCCGTCAACCAGACGATGAACTCGGAAGCAGAGTCCGTGCTTGCCGCCATTGAGGCGAGATTGGAGTCGGAAACCGGATCGGATAACTTCGACTCCGAAGACGAAGATGAGGATGCCTTCGTAAGAAAGGTTAAGTCCTTTCAAGAGGGATTCCATGAAGTGCTAATGGCAAAACCAGCTGATACAACGGGTGCCGACAGCCAGGAAAGCCCTAAAACCCCTCCGTCAGTGGAAGAGAGAGAAGACGGAGAAACTTCTCCGATATTCCCTAATGTCAAGGAGATGACAGAGGATGAACCTGTCAAAAAACCTCCGTCTTCCAAGAAAAAGCACCGTGCTTCTAAAAAACTCCAGTACAAACTCCGGAAGAAAAAGTCAGCTGATCTCGCTGATGAAAACCTGGAAGTTGGAGATATTAGTGGCACAAAGCCCGCGGAAAAGAAATCTAAGGAAATCACTGCTCCGCCAATGACAGAACTGGAAGAGCAAGAACTATTACAAACGCCAGTGGGACCAGATGAACCCCCTGAGATGCTGGAAGCCAGGAGACAAGCTTTCCAACGGCAACAGCAACATCTGCTTAGATCTCGGCAACATCTCCAACAAACCCATAATGACATCAAAGTCATGAAGGAAGAAATAGAGGAGTACGAGAGAAAGCATAGATCTGCCTTAAAACCTACTAGGTTACCCGGAATCGCAAAACCGGAAGAACTGCCGCCAAAAGAAAGGTTTTATAACCCATCTTGGCAAAAGCAGTTAAACGGCAAAGATGCCAAGGGCGAACCAATATACAAAACCGCAGCGGAAAACGCGGAAGCAGCGTTCGCCATCCTAAACAACGATCTGTAGTCCAACGGGGAAAAACTCCAAGGGGTGTATGCTTTCCTAGGAAAAGCATTACAGCAGCAACAGCGAGGCCAAGAGCGATCAGGGAGGCTGCATGATAATTCCGCCCTCTGCAAAACTGTTACTTGCGCTGCTGGAGCACCTGGACCGGAAGAACCCGGAGATTCGGATAAAAAAGAAGATCCGAGAAAAGACAGGAAAAACCCCGACAACCGGGACGCAGCGTCTAGAAGCGGACCTCATCTCCCGAAAGATGGATATAAACCACACGATCGGGAAGACAAACACCGGAATGACGGCAAAATAATGCCACCTCCGAGAAACCCAGCCGAAAAAACTGGAAGATACGATACACCTCACAGACGTGAAAGATCTCGGACACCGCCTAAAGATAAGGAAAGGTACAGGAGCAAGACTGTCACATCCCAATTTTGAAATACCTGTTAACACAATTGTTTTGCTAATTGATTGACAATTAAAATTTGTTTGTGACAATTAAACTTTGGTTATGTTTGTTTGAGTGCAACTAAAACAAACTAATTATATAATCTTACATGGCTAAGAAATTGAAAACAAACTTAATAAGATAGCAAAGCAGTAAACTAAAAATATTCAACATATTGTTCCAATGACTTTGGCAATATTTTCTAAAGTAAATATTGATCAAAGAGTTTTCCAAACCATCTTAGGAATCCCATATTTGTTGAATATTATTCCAAGACCTAAATTAAGAAAGAGGAAACACTTAATAAATTTTCCCTAAAAGAGTATCAGAAAAAGAGGCATTCTTAAATGCTTCACCAAAATATTATCAAATGTTTTTCCAACCTTGCAAGATTAAAAACAAAGGTATTGGAGAGCATTGACTTGCTATCTCTAGTCACATAAATATTTTGGCAAAGCATTGCAAAAGAAAAGCCAAGTGCCTTATTAAATAGAAATTCCAATATTTCCAGAAACAGAAAACTCAAACAAGTTACTATTGGAAACTTTATTAAAATGATTTGAAATTCATACCATTTCTTCCTTATATCAAATAAGGAACACACACAAGAGGAGACCAAAAATTGAATCCATTAAAGCCCTGAAAACATGAATTTTCTTCACAGCAACAATTGGGATTTTGAACAAGTTTGTTCTACAAACTTTTTCCAAATGCCATGAAATAAATACCACATGCTCTATAACATAAATAAGGATGAAAACCAAAAGGGCACAAGTTTTTGAATTGATTAAGTTGCCAAAAACCCCTGTTTTCTTGACAGCACCTTTTTGAAATTTGAACAAGTTTGTTCTATGAAGTAACTCAAAATGACTTTAATTTTCTACCACATAAGTAACACATCAAATAAGGAATGTGTGCCAAAAATTATCATTTTTGGAAACTCCTAAGTAGGTTAATAAATTCAATGTCCATTTATGTAAGAATTCAAATTTGAACAACTTTGAATTATCAAGTTTAGGCAAATGAGCCAATTTTCATATATGTTGAACATCTCAACTAATAAGAATTTTGGGCAAAAGGGTTTCAATTTTTGACTTGGTTTTCCTAGTGAAAACATCCTTTTTCAGTGAAGACAGGGACCTGTTTGTAAAATCGCAGGGACCTAAATAAAATCCCAGTCATCTCCTACCTCTAGCCATGCTGTAGTTACAGGAGACCTACCCATTGCTTCGATTCGAAGCAACCCTTGGGGATAAGAGGCCCCCCATGTGCTTGTCTGCCCACATGCCCCCCTCTCTCTCCCCCCCCCATCGAGCTCCCTCTCTCTCTCTCTTCAAAAAAGGAACAAACCGAAACCCTAGTTTTGCCTCACCGTCGATTCGGCCTATCGAGACCTCGCCGTCGGCAACCGTGTGTACCATTGGCTCCGCCTTGTCGTGGTGGTGCTCGGTGCACAAGGAATCGGGCCGAAACACGTCGTGGCGCCCGCGCCATCCCGTTCCCTTCTCCGAGCCCGACGAGCTCCGGCGACGGATTCCGGCCGCCACGAGCTTCCTCCTCCTTCTCCGAGCGTCTCCTCGAGCTCATGGTGAGCAGGCGCTCCCCGCCGTACTCTTTCCCCTCTCCCTCTCCCTCTAGAGCGTGGCGGCGCCGTGCTCCTTTCCGGCCGTCGCGTCGCCGTCGTCGCCGATTGCCTTCCGGCGTCTCCCCGGAAGCGAAACCACCACCGGTCGGTAGCCCGCGTTGAGAGCAACGTGAGGGTGCGGTTTAATTGCGAAATGGCTTCCGTTATCGCCGGTTGCGGGCTCGCCGGAGTTGTTCCGCCGGCGGATGACCTCCTCGTGACGTCGTGCTCGCGTCAGCCACCCTTGGCCCGCGCGTGGGAGATCAAACCTGCGGGTGGGGCCGGGATCTGCGCGCGTGGCTGCCGCGTGGCCTACGGGCCCGCTGGTAAGCGTCTAGAGCTAGATCGCGCTGCGGTAGGATTTGTTCTGGCCGGCCCATTTAGCAGATCTGGGCCCAACAATGTTCTTTTTCCAAATTAATTTTTACAGAAACATTGCAGTTTACTTTTGGCTTTAAAAGGCAACCTAAAATATGAATTGGGCCAAACCAAAATTCACAGATGTAAAGGAACAAAATCTAAACCACCTCCAACTTGTAGATCTACATTTGGATGGATATTTTTGAAACTAAAAATGATTTGGCAACAGGTACCAGAAACACCAAAATGAGCACCATTTTTATTTTACAACTCAAAATGAAGTGAGGCCAATTGCATTGGAAAGCCCTTGAAATTTACTAACAGGATCATTTAACCTCGTTTCCAAATTCGTTGTATTTTTGAAATGGCATGCAATTTGGTAAAATACCAGAGAGCACTTTGGTGATTTTTATAAAATTATTAAAAATGATTTTTGATGCAAACTCAACTGGATGGTCTTGTATATGTTTAGGACTATCCAAACCTAGAAGGGTTTAATTTTTAGAGCACCCTAGAAAATTTTGTGGACAGATCCTTGTTTTGCATATTTCTGCCATTTTGGCATTTTAGTTAATTAATTTGTGTGATGATATTTTTGTGTTGCAATATTGTTTCCTAGCATGTATAAGTTGTGTGAACTTGTTTTCTAAGTGTTACTTAGCTATTTTAGCATGTTATATTGTGTGGACTTGAGTGGAGAAGAAATAGGATTTATATTATTATCATATGATTAATCTCTAGTTTATTACTTGCATATAATTTTTGAATGATTAATTTGTGTGCAAGTGATTGAATTGTTGTGTTGAGATGTTAGAATCAGTACCATGTTGATAATTATATTTTGTTAGTATCACCTCTGCTAGCTTGCATTTGAGTTGGTATAAAAGCATGAGTAGCTTAATCATTACTATGAGAATGGGTATGGAAAAATTCCCTCATGTGTGGAATTTTGACATAATCATTTGTGGTTTTGTGACCACATATTTTTGGGTTGTATCCATAGGTCCAGTAGCATTTTGATAAGTGTTGTTATGAGTACTTTATCCCTAGAGTTTTCAGTTGTGTGAAAACAATAGCATGAGTAGCATTACCTTGCTTATTTTTGCACCCTATTATTTTCTGCTAGTATTGTTATTGCACTAGGTGCTAGTTTAGCATTTTGCTAATTTTTGTCAAGTATGACCAGAGGCTTTGTGACCTCTTAATGCTTTGTTATGCTAGTGGAACACCCACTGGTGTCATTGCATTTTTGGTGGAAACATTATTTCCCCCACACTAGATGCATTTCTTTTATATAGTTTCATAACTAGTGAGTGCCTACTATTTTTGCTTTGGGAATTTTTGTGCTAAACAAAAATGGGTATGCTTCTGTTTGTAAGTGGTTATAATCATGTGTGGCTTGCTAGGAAAAATCCATCTTTGGAGTGTTGATTGATTCCTCTAAGTAATGTCCTTTTTATTTACTACTAGTATGTAGGAGTTGCCCTGCAAATGGATGCATTGTTTTGATAAGTGGGATATTTTTGCTATAGCAATTATAGGTGTTTTTCACTACTGTTTTTGTGACATGGACCCTCTGGTTGTATTTCAATTACTTGATTGAAATACATCCATTGATTCTTCATGATTGATTAGTACTAGTTTCCTTAGCAATTTTTGTATTGAATTATTTTTCCTGCCAACTTGTGTTTGGGAGATATTTGTGTATCCTTGCATGAGGACATGTTTTCATTCCCATTATGATAACATGGTTCCTTGTTTGCATTTTAGTACTTTACTTATTATGCATGCTTGCATAGCAAACTTTTAGTAGAAACAGGTCTATAGGATTCCTCCTTTTTAGCCATTGTTTCTATTGTTCTCACTATGAGAAATTGTGTGTTTGTGATGAGTCTATTACTTTGTTACATTTGTGTAGGCTCACTGATTTGTAAAGGTAACTTTTGCAAATCATGTGTCTTATTTATTCTTGGTGTAAATTTAGGCATAGCAGATTGGCTACCCTTTTATTTTTGTGGTTGGGTTGACAGACCCATTGCCATGATTATTTTTGTGCATGTTTTATACACTTTTAGTAGTCTCACCCTTGTGAAACTAAGTGTATTTTGGGTTTATTAATATCTTGGTATGAGAGTGGCACACCCGCTGAATCCATGATATTAAGGTTGTGAGATATGTTCCTCCAACCTTAAGCTGTCTTATTAAATGGCATTTCTGCCAAGTGTGTTTGTTTGATTGTTTGCCTCCATTAGTAAATTGTGTGATTTGTTATTATTAGATTTCCTTGCTGTATGTATTGTTATGTATGGTTGCTTGCCTTGATTGGTTCTGAATGTGTGTCCTTTATTCCTTTTACGGCGTTAGAAAACGAAGAGGAAGGAAGTGTCGGGAAGCTGTGTTTCAAGTTCCAGTCGCTCCAAAACCAGGGACACAAAGAGATACCAGGCAAGCCATCCTGATGCTTGCTGATACAATACTTACCATTATCTATCATGCATGTTTTACCTCTGAAGTTTTACAAAAACTTGATTATCAAAACTATTTTTGATGTGGAATTTACTACTACACTATATTATAGGTTACTATCATGCCCGTAGTTAAACTTGGTAATACCAAGCCCATAAGCCACCATATGGTATTTATTACCATCAAATATACTAGTCCCTAAGTGGACACCCTAAAATTGTGATTCTACAAAACAAAGGCTTTACGGAAAAAACCCGGAGAAAAGGCGGATCCTTGTTCTCCGGAGGAATGTGGAAGTGGTCATTTTTGAGAAAGTGGTGTTTTCAAAAATGACACATAACCTAGTCTTCGCCGGACAACCTTTACCGTACTGCCACCCTACCCCAACATGGGCAAGGGGCTTAACTTGAAGTTTGTTCTTATTAGTGTGTGCTATCTCAATGTGCTATAGGGGATGCGATCCTCTGAACCGAATGTCGTGGAGACATATAAAGTGTGGGATTAATTTTCCCTCCGGATGCATCAGCTGAGGCATCCTGGCTTGGCGGGGATTAGCTCGGTGCCGGGGATGTGGTAAAACTCATCTGAGAGATAGGCATATTCTAGCTTGAACATAGTGGATGGTTATGATCAGATACCTGATGTTTACATACTGTTGTTACAGTCCGTGATTGTTCACGGGAGGTGTACTGGATCTGGTGGATGTGTACACCTCTGCAGAGTACAACTTTTTCGAAGAAGCCGCGTCCTCGGATATGGACAGTTGAATGGCTATGTAGCTAGCATTGTGTCAATGTTTTCAAAAAGGAAGTTTTTGAAAGGGAATTTTTGGAAAGGATGTATTGAACTTGGGAAGTTCGGAAAGGAATGGAAACTTATACCGTGGAGGTATCGTGGATGATGAAAAGCCAGATGATGTTATACAAAACAAAATGTTTTGCAAAGAAAACCTTTTCTACTCTAAGCAAGAATTTCTGGAAACTGATTCCAAGAAGTTTTGCAAAGAGAAAATATTCTTTAACAAAGTTTTACAAAAACTCTTGTACATGTGATATCTACAAGAGAAATAAAACTATATTATTTTCTTCTGAAGTATCTTCTCCAACGAAGATACAGATTAAACTGACTGCAACTGTGGTGTCGTCATATATGAACACCATTGGTAGTGAACCCTATTTATAACCTACCTATTCCACCATATAAGCATACTTGCATGTTGGTAAGTGAAATGATGGAGGTCTTGCTGAGTACATTCAAATGTACTCATTATGGTTTCGCCCCTGGTATCTACTTATCAGATTTGGAGAAGGAGCCTCCAAAGGATGTCTATGAAGAGAAGTACGGAGTTGACGGCTTTGCGAACTAGGATCGTCTCCGGGTCAGCAGCCTGTAGGTTAAGGCGTGACTTGGGCTCAACTACGTTGTGTTTTTTTTTTGTCTTCACGCTGGTGTTTGATAAGTTGCCTGCCCCATTGGCAGTTGCGTTAAACTTGATCATGTGATATTTTATGTAATACCTTTATGTATTCGTGTAATGGATGATGTATTTCTGTGTGCCAACTGTGTATGTTGTTCACGACTGATCTTTCTGGGATCGTGAATGTATGCATACGTAGGGTTTCAGACTGCCGGTCTGGGGTCCTTACAAAGACTCCACCTAATCCCAGGGGGCGTGACAACGGAAGAGATAGAGATAACCTCGGAAAAGCGCGTCCGCGCAACAATGGAAAAGAAAGGAGCAGATCCCCTTCTGTCCATTCAGCCGGGAGATATTCTGCACACATTGATAGAGCAGAAAAGGATGATCTATACTTTGGTCCTAAGTGTTTTACTGACAGGATCCGAAGGATAACCCTGCATTCTGGCTTCGCCAAAGTTGGTCCAACCTACCAAAAATATACCGGCAGTACAAACACGGATACCTGGCTCTCAGATTATTACACAGCCGTCCAAATCAACAACGGGACAGACCTGGAAGCTGTCAAGTTTCTTCCCCTAATGTTGCTAGACGGAGCCAGAGATTGGATCAATGGTTTACCATCAAGAACTGTCGACAGTTGGGATGATACGGCGAGAGTATTTACTCAGCATTTTCGGGGAACATACAAACGCCCAAATAGCATCAACCAGCTGAACCGTTGCACCCAATTTGAAGACGAACCATACGTGGATTTCATCTCCAGATGGACTGCAATGAAGAATAGTTGCTATGGAGTAACTGACGTACAAGAAATGCATGCTTTCGTCAATGGCCTAAAACCCGGACTTGTACCGTTCATGGTTGGTTCTAAAAAGCACAAAGATCTCGGATCTATGCTTACAACCGCTAACGAGCATGCTGCAGCCGAAGATGATATCAGAGCAAGAGGAGGCAATATTGAGTCACTGATACTGGCCAAGAAAACCCCTCGTTCTGACAAAAAAGGAACTCCGGAGTCAACAACAAAGCCCAAGGAGGTCAACATAGCCTTTGGAGGAGAAAAGGTGAACAAGTGGAAAGGCCGCAGTCCAGATCCAATCAATTACACTCCCGAAGAATGGGAGAGAATTAAGTCGGAACCCTGCGTCCACCACTCTCAGTTTGGGAAACCAACCCACACAAACGCGCAATGCCGGCTAAACAAGCATATGAAAGGCAATGCAGGATCCGGAAATAAAGGGAAGGGTTCCAAGAGGAAACCTGCCAAACAAAAGCCAGAAGCTGAAAAAGAAGACAGTGAATCGGACACTGATGACAAAATCCAGGAACAGCAGCGAAAAGGCGAACCCAAATTTCCGAGAGTTGACGGAGAAGCAATGTTAACTTTCCTAGCAACCAAGTCAGCAAAGGTGGCCAAAAGAACACTTCGAGAAATAAACGCGGTTGTTCCTGCGACCCCAAAATTCTTGAAGTACTCCAACACACCGATAATCTGGGATCAGTCAGATCATCCCGGAAATATCCCTGAACCCGGCACACAAGCTCTTGTTGTAAGCCCTATTGTTCAAAACACTAGGCTAAGAAGAGTGCTGATGGACGGAGGATCCAGCATCAATATAATGTACCTGGATACACTGAAGCACTTGAAGATCTCCGAGTCCCAGCTCAACTACAGCAATATACGCTTCCACGGCATTGTTCCGGGCAGGCAAGCACGATCCCTAGGAGAAATTTCCCTAGATGTCACCTTCGGAGATAAAGATCACTTCCGGCAGGAAAAAGTATCCTTCGAAGTAGTGCCGTTCGAAAGCGTGTATCACGCAATACTCGGACGTCCGGCTTTCGCCAAATTTATGGCAAGATCTTGCTATATCTACAACAAGCTGAAGATGCCAGGACCCAAAGGAGGAGTAATCACCATTGCCGGTGATTTCAGGCTGGCAAACGAGTTGGAGAAAGAAAACGCCCTTTGCGCTCAGAGAGTTATAGCAAAGGAGGAACTGAAGGAATTAGCCAAGGAGGTATCGCCGAAAGAAATGCCGGCAGGAAAAGAAACTCAGAAGCCAACAGATAGCTTCAAGGCGTCCGAGAATACAAGACAGGTAATCCTAGATCCCAATGATCCGACAAAATTTGTCGTCGTAGGGACTGGGATGACCGACAAATAGGAAGGCGAGCTCATCAAGTTCCTCCGTGAGAACTGGGATATTTTTGCCTGGTGTCCAGCTGACATGCCAGGCGTACCCAGGGAACTTGCTGAGCACCAACTCAAGGTTATTCCCGGATCAAAACCCGTCAAACAAGGTCTCCGTCGGTTTGACGGAAGAAGACGGAAGGCTATTGGCAAGGAAATTATCCGGCTTTTAGCAGCGGATTTTATCAAGGAAGTAATCCATACTGATTGGTCCGCAAATCCGGTATTAGTACCGAAGAAAGACACCACTGCTCTTAGAATGTGTATAGATTACACAGGATTGAACAAGTTGTGTCCGAAAGATAGGTTTGCGTTACCGCGAATCGATCAAATAATAGACGCCACTGCAGGCTCTGAGCTTTTATGCTTTTTGGATGCATACTCCGGGTACCACCAAATACGCATGAAAAAGGAAGATCAAATCAAGACTTCTTTTATAACCCCGTATGGGACGTACTATTACGCAACCATGCCTTTTGGCCTGAAGAACGCAGGTGCAACCTACCAGCGTTGCATGCAACGCTGTTTGCATAGTCAAATTGGCAGAAACGTCCATGTTTACGTGGACGATATCGCTGTCGTAACCAAGGAAAAAGATACACTCCTTGAGGATTTGCGAGAAACTTTCGAAAACTTGCGCACTTACAAGATGAAGTTGAATCCATCTAAGTGCGTATTCGGGGTTCCCTCAGGAAAACTTCTGGGTTTCATCGTTTCTCACAGAGGAATAGAAGTTAACCCGGAAAAGATCAAGGCAATCTTGAATATCTCAAAGCCTACATGTGTAAAAGATGTCCAAAGATTGACGGGTTCTGCCACAGCCATCAGCAGATTCATCAGTTGGCTGGGGGCTAAAACCTTACCACTTTACAAGATGCTGAAAAAATTCGACAAAGTCAAGTGGATTGCGGAAGCCTGGGAACGTATAGAAAGTTATGTACCTTTCCGTACTTAGTTCAATTTCTATGTAAACATCTTTTGAGATCATGAAATAAAGTTGTCGGAATGCTGTCATCCATATTATTTATAAGTGCAAAGTGTTTCCGCCTGATCTATTTCCCAATGATCTTACAAATTTCTCAACGTTAACCCGAATTGTGCTTGCGTACTCGGCGTTACAAAATTGAATGATTTTTCAGCCTGTTAACGGCTAAGGGAAACTTGAATTGCCTGCGCGCCCAAGTTTCACTTAAAAAACTTTCCTTAAATTCTCTAAGTCTTATCTGATTGTGTGTGTGTTGGGTTACTGGAACTAGTTAGTAAAAATGCCTTTAGCATGATCCATGTTTCCGAGTTTCAAAAACTGCTTGGTTCGTCCCCAGTTACTCGGCATGAAGATTCATATTGCTATTTGAGCCATTTCAAACACTAAGGACAGTTAAGGCATATACACCAGAGAACTTAGAAGATAAAGGAATGGTAAAATATGAAAAACTTGCAAAGATTTTCATAATTTAAACTGCAAAAGATGGAAGTTTCATTCATATAAAAAGAAGCATTACATTTTGGATTACATTGAGAGAATAGTAATGCTCCTATTGTCTACTTTTTCTATCCAGGTTCCAGGTGACCCTTCAAGCATCTGACTCCTCCTCGCTGCTTTCGTCTTGTGGGATTGGAGGAATCTCTGCTTCTGGATAGTTGATGGAAATGTTTACCATGGAGGCAATCTGGGTGGCGTGGCCCTTGACTTCACCAAAGATGGTGTTTCGCTGCATATCCGTGTATCCTTGAGGGACACCGGACGCCACGCGCCAGGATTTAGCACTAGGGTAGTGCATGCGCATGAGGCCAAGAGCCATGCGCGCACCACCCCGTGCAGCGGAGCGAAGGAAAGATTCCTTACACTACGCCACCTCCATGATGGCACCCGGAAGCTTTTCAACCTCCGAGCACTCCCCAGATTTCTCGGGAAGAAACTTGTCTACTAGCTGCGTTGCAGCAGCCTTCATCAAATTCCATGTCTCCCCGAAAGCTCGGATGCCTGCAGCCCGAGTGCCATCTGGGGTATCTCCTGGTTTTTTCCAATAAAACACCCAAAAGGGTTAGACAGAAAACCAGAGAAAGTAAAACATGGAAAAATGGTACATAAGTTAGAAATTTACCAATGAGCTTGTCGATCTCGGAAACTTCCTCCAGGCGAAGGTTCAGAGCATCGGTCAAATCCCGGATGGTGGATTTGTCCTTCTCCGCCTGCTCGGAAGCCTTGGAATTGGAAACTCCAAGGGCCAGGTTGCTGGCTTCCAAGTCTTGTTGAGCTTTCACAAGGTTCTTGTGAAGCTCAACATTCTCCTTGCGGAGAATTTCGGCATTGCCAGAATCTTCTGCTGCTTGTTTAGCCTCAGCTAATGCAGCTGAAAAGCAAGGGAAAAATCCGAGTTAGCTAGCTTCTCGGAAAAAACTTAGGCAAATGATTGAATCGGAAATTTCAAAAGGAAAATGTTCACCTTGTGTTTCCGACAATGCGAGCTTAGCTGATTCCAGCTCTGCTTCCCTTTCTTCAAGAATAGAGAGAAGACTTCTAACTTCTTTATTCTTGATGGTAAGCTTCCGAAAAACTTCCCTGTTGATGGCTTCTGAGGTTTGCTGAAACATGGCAAGGAGAAGAATGAGTACAAAAAGCATCAAAGCAAAAAGCACGCATTTTAATTAATGCTTGGGGGCTAGAGTTATATACCTGGCTCAAGCGCTGCAAACCTGCCAAGTTTTCTTTGAATTCTTTCGCGTATTCCGCGAAGAGATTTCCGGCTGCGTCCAAGCCGTCATTGATAGCTTTGAAATCCTTGTCAAAGGTGGGAATTTCCTCGTCGAAAGTCCGAGTTAATTTTTCCACCTCTGGGGCCGCCCTTTCCCTCGTGTCCGGGTCGGACACAATGGGCTGGCTGGGCTCCCGGGGCTTGGTGGTGGGGGCTGCAGTAGGCTCTTTCGCCCTCGTGCTTGGCGTATCCGGGGCGACGGCAGGAGAAGGTTGGCTGCCTCGGCTGGAAGAAACCTTGAGTTTCTTTAGCTTCTTCGGCTTCAGGCTGGAGGGGGGCAGGCTAAAAACCAAAACCCGGAAAAGGTTAAAACACCAAAGATGGACGAAAAAGATCCCATAAAAGAAAAACCCAGAAGAAAATAACCTGGAAGTGGCGACGGGGATTCCGTCAAGATCGATAATTTCATCCGAGGAAATTATCTTCTTGCGCTTGCGCCCACCTGTAGCGGCGGTGCGTAGCGCATCCAGCTCGGCCTCGGAGGCTAACTCCGAGTCTGGAAGATCCGCAAGCTGTCGGAAGAACCAATCAGAATCAAAAAGGTAGATTATCCGAGAATTGAGATTGTACCCAAATGACGGAAAACTTACCTTGGGAGCTGGGTTGTCGGCCGTGTACATTGGCCGACTAGCTTCATATTGGTCGCGAGATGCGACCAACTGGTTGATGCGCCGTCGAAGCTCCTTTTGAGGCCAATCCTTGTCGGTTGTCCGCATAGGATCTTTGGCTCCCGTATACTCGCACAGAAGGCGGCCTCCGTGGTTTGCTAATGGCTGGATCCGCCTATCCAGCCAGCAAAAGACCGTATCCATACCGGTCAAAGGAGGTTTGGAGGAGGTGAGCTTGGCGATGCGCCTCTTGATCCTTAACAGATCTGGCGGCAGAACTTGGACGGCTTCTGTTCCCTAGTTATCCTGGGAACGGCGGCAGAGTTCACAAAAGGTGGAACCCCGACGGCCTTTTTAGGAAAAGGCACGTCGGGATGATAGAAGAAAGAACCCGTCCAAAATTTGACGGATTCTGAGGTCTTAATCTTGGGGAACCAATCCTCTCGGAATCTCCGAAGAGTAAAGGATATGGTCCCGCAAGTTGGGAGTGCGCCCTCCGAAGAGTTCCGCTTAACCCCAAAGCAGTACATCCAGAAGTCTAGCCTAGGTTCTATCCCTAAGTAGCCTTCAAACAGGGCCTGAAAGCCGGCCATGTAAAGAATAGAATTGGGGGGAAGATTGTGGGGCTGGATGTCGTAATGGGAAAGAACTTGGAGGAAGAAAGAAGAAGGCGGAAGCCCCATACCTCGCAGGAGGTGGGATGTGAGAAGTACCCGTTCGCCGTTCTGCGGCGTTGGCTCGGTCTCTTCCTCCGGAAGCCGCCATTTCTTCTTAAGTACCAGGCCCTCCTTCTCCAGGTTTGGAAGGAGAGCCGGAGGAATACTGCAGGCAATCCAGTTGCCTGCAGATTCAGCTTCCTCCTCCGCTCCGGCGGTGGCGGCGGCGGCGGCCTCCGCGGCGGCGAGCTCGTCGCCGAGAAGCTCAATCTTTTCCTCCACCGTTTCGGGTGCAAACGGTGGGGTTGTCGCGGCACTTGATGATGCTATGTCCGCGGCGGCGGAAGTGTTTTCTCCGCCCGCCGCGGAAGCCGTGGTCTTCTCCGGCTCACCGCCGGTGGGCTTTTGCGCTCCCGATTGCGGATCTAGGTCGTTGACGAGCTCGTCGATGGCGGCGCGGGTCGGTGAAGGCGGCGAGGATGCCATCTTTTGGTGGCGCGTTTTGGTACGTTCTGCGTGCTTGGAAGCTAAGTGCGCTTGGGGCAGGAAACTTGCTCTCGAGCTCGCGTCAATGGCGTGGGCAGTGTGGGAGTGAGGAAAGTTTCGGAGGAGGACGATGATGGCTATTTATAGCCAGATATCCGTTTAGATACGTGCCAACGGCTCTTTTGACCGTTGGATGTTCGACGCGTGTCGCTCGCCGGAAAATCCGGGAAACGAAACGACAGGGGAATGATGGCTATCTCCTCGTTTCTCGTGAGAATCTGTCAGAGATACGTTGCAGGGTTTCCCGCGTGAAACCAAGCGGCGCCTGCGTCAGCATGATTAAAGCGCTGATGTCATAAGTTCCTTTTCCGCGAAGGATCGCGAGAAGAAAAGCCGGATTTTCATAGTTCCGAGTTTTATGTTACCATCTCCTTCAAAAGGAAAGAAGAAAGAATCAAGACTGCTGAATCAAGTTTTCCCGGACAAAATTATTTGACAGAAGACGGAGAATCAGAGTTTTGATCCTTCCTGGGGGCTACTGTCGGATATATACTGAATAGGGGTATAGAAGATGGTAGACAAAAGAGCCGGACTACCAGGGTGGCCTACATGGTAATAGGCTTGGGTCCATTGGGCGGCCCAGTAGTCCGACGCGCAGAAGCCGGATTCTAGAAGGACCCGGATCACGGCCCACGTGATCTGGCTTGGAGGAGAAGACGGATTCCTTACTTTCCAAGTTACAAGTTAAACGTAGTCTTCTAGGTTTCTTGTTCTGTAAGCCCTAATCCGGCTATTATATAAAGCCGGACGGGAGATAGATTAGATAGGTTCAAGTTTCACAAGCAAAAGCTTTACGCAACTCGCCGAGAAGCTCATCCTCGTCGAGTAGCTAGATCTATTCCCTCACACTGTAACCCTGTTATACGGGCTTTAGTCCCAATTAGTGAGAAGTGCAGGAGTAGGTACGCCGTACTATCGCGATGTACCGAACCTGGGTAAAATCCCGTGTTCCGTGTTACTACGCTATCCCGTTACCCCACGTCTCTACCGTAGTCTCATGGAACCCCAGTCTATGAAAACTACTACGATGTCTCGACACTGACGACGTTAGCTTGGGCCGTCTTGGCCTTGGCAGGGATTGGACGCCATCGGTTATCTTCAGGACTCTTAGTCCAATTTGTATCTTGTCCGTAGCCGGACGCTATGTTGTTTCTTCCGCTGTTATTTGGATCTTTGTATTGTATCAGTTGTATCCTTGGCTCGTTTGAGTCTTCTTGTATATATCTTTTCTGTTGTTGTTGCGGAATATCCGTGAACTGTTGTAGTGTTATCACAAGTGACAACCTGGAATCGGTTATTATGTGGATTTTGGCGGAAATGCTGAAATCTGCATAGTGCCCGATCTCGGGGCGTCACAAATGGTATCAGAGCATGGTTTCCGATTCCCGATATTGTTTCGATACGAATGGTTATCGAAGCAACGGGTCCGCAAAGCCTGTAGGATAACCTCGCTAACGGTCGTTGTTTTAGAGTGTCAAAAACTATTTGTGCAAAACCTGTTTTGGAAACATCTCAATAGGATTCTTGTTTTCTCCTTATCTCTATTCTATTTCCCCTCCCATCTTATTTGTTTTGGAGTCTCCCCCCTCGTCTATCTTTCAAATTTTTAGGATCCTACGCGGGTGGACGTTTTCTGAGCCGTTAACCTAATAGGTTCGATCATCGGAAGATTCCTGGCGTGAGAAGATCGTCATCAACTCGAGCAAGATTATCTTGTTAGTGGTGTCGAGAAGATCAACAACGTGGCCGAAGACTCGATAGATCTGACTTCTTCCCTCTCCCGCGGATGTGAGCGGATTGCGAGGGCGCAATCCCTTGTTAGTGGTGTCGTCTGTAACACTCGGGGAATTTTCTCCAAATAGATGTTGTTTGCTTTTCTTTTGCATAGCATTGCATCATGCATTATGCATTGCATTTGTTTTCAAAACCATGTGAAAAAAAAAATTCAAACCAATTTAAAATTCAATCAAATTCAATTAGCACAAATATTTAAAATTTTCCAAAACAGAAGTTGGTGCACTTGGGCAATTGTCATGCTAATTTTTTTCCACAAAAATGTTGCATAAACAAAACCCCTAAAAATTTCTTGGTTCTCTTATATTTTCTCTTCTGCAAAAAAAAAGAGAAGAAGGAAAAATAAATAAAGCAAAAAAAAAGGAAGGGAGGGCAGGCCAGCCCAATTGGGCCAGCCCACCACACCCCTTCGAGCCCCCCCCCCCCCACCTTTCTTCCTCCTCCGTACAGGAGTACGTCATCCTCCCCCAACCGAACCCCACCTCCCACCTGCTCCCCTCCTCCCTTAAATCCTCTCTCCCCCTCCTTCCCAAACCCTAGCCCTCCTTCATCTCCCTCTACTCCTCCTAGCCGCCGCCCCCCTCTCTTCTTCCTTTCCTTCCCCTCTGTTCTTTTTCCTCACCACGACACCCTCCATGGCCGTGAGCTTGAGGCCATGGCGCCGTCGCTACGGCCCCCTTCCGGCCAAGGTGACCGCGGGAATGGATAGCCCCCGCCTCCACGTCCCTCCTCGCTGCCCCTCCGGGCTGGAGACGCCCTAGGCCGAGCACGGCGAGCACCTCTTTCCCCTCCGTCTCGGACGTCACCGGCGCCTTCCTCACCACGACGCCCTCGCCTACTCCTTCGTCGCCTACGCTCTCGAGGTGAGCCAACCACCTCCTAGGCCTAGGCCCCAACCCCCTCCCCTTCCTCTGCATGTTTGCCATCGAGCAGCATGAGCTGCTGTGCGTCAGGTCGTCGTCGATCAGTGCCTCCTCCATCGCTAATCGGCACCGCACGTACAGTTTCGACAGTTAACCGCGGCAGTATGCCTCTTATTCAGTGACCCACAGATCCTAACACGAGCGAGTGCCTAGCCCACTGGTAGCACACCCTTGCACGCGCCCAACAGGTCGTGGGTTCGATCCCCCCCTCAGGCAGAAAAGCCACCCCTTTTTTCCACCTTTTTCCTTTTTTTGCCCGAATTCCAGAAAAGCAGATCTGTTTCTTTAATTCTAAAATCCATATAAAATTGAATATTGCTCCAAATCCAGTGATTCAAGTTTCTGTGGATTCAGAATTTCATGCTCTTCCTGTTCATGTCAAAGTTGCAACATGTTTCTGTAATAATTTTTGCACTAAATAATTAATTACTGAAAATGCAATTAAAAGTTGAAACTTTGGAATTTCATATCTTTAGTTCTGTTCATCCAATTTGAGCAAACTTGGGCTATAAAAATTTGTCTTAACAAACTCTACACATTTGTATTTTATTTGGTCACAATTGAATTAATTTTGAACATGTTTCCTTCTGTTTACTAAAAAGGGCAGAATAAGAATGTTTATGAAAAATTGCATAATAAATTCAATAATAACCCAAAAATTATGTTTAATAGCTCAAAATGTTCAGTGAAACATTTGCTACATGTTTTCAACCTTTTCAATACATTTTGTTTACTGTTTTCCCTAATTAAAAGTGGTGCAATAATTCAATGCTTTAAATTAAACCTATTAAATTGCAAAATTCATAACTTGGGCTATTCAAATCCAATTCCAACATGTAAAATATGTTTTCCATGCAAAATTGAATAAGCTTTCCAAATATCAACTTTGTTTTCTGTTCTGAGTAATTTCAATTGCTGAAAACAACTGTTTCTTATTTAATGCAATTAAAATTGCCAAATTAATAACTTGCTCATTTTAAATCCAAATTCAACAAATGAAATATGCATTCCATCTAAAATTTTGTGATCTTTCCAAATATAAATTTTGTTATCTGTTTTGAACAATTAAAATGGGTGAAAACAACAAATGCTTGTGTAACTCATTTAAGAAGCCAAATTTCATAACTTAATAAATAACATTACAAACTTGGTAAACAACATATCAAATTGAAGCTTTTGTTGTTTTCTCATTGTTTTCTTCATCCATGCATCATTCTAATCAACTTTCACATGATGGTTAGTTGTAGATCATTTAATTCAACCTTAATTCATGGGCTTTTCCATATGCAACCCAAATTGCATATGGGCCCATTTAAATATGTTGATCATGTCAACTAGTTTATCTTTGATGCATCCTTAAACTTGTCATGCATCCATATCTTGATCATGATGGATCTTTTGCCGTAGTAGTAATTGTTGCATCCGGTGTTTGTTCTAGTTCGTTGCTTGTTCCCGGATAGGACGTTGAGATGATGTGAGCAACGACAAGTTCTTCGGATGCACCTCTACTTGCTGCATTCCAGGCAAGTATAATCACTTGCTGCCTATGGCTGCCTTTCATCACTTGTTACCGATTCTTTCTGTTGTCCTTATGCTAGCCTTATGATTCAATGCTTGTGTCTCGATCCTATCATATGTTTACCTTGCAGCCATGATATAGCCTTCCTTCCACTTCCTATTAACTGTTGTTTGTTTACCCTGTTGGCCCTTGTGTCGTAGTTGCATGCTTAGTGTTGTTTGCGCTCAAGTCTTGTGGTCCGTCTTATCACCTGTTTAGTTTGATAGTTGGGTTTCAATTTAATCAACAACATGTTAATGTTTTGGGTAATAATAATTTGATGATAAGGCACCGGCAGGAGGCCCGGTGTGGTTTTGAGGCCTGCTAATGTCGACCCTAATTAGGAAAAGGGTCTTGTCCATTGATCCATGATGAGCGCACTAACCGCATGTGGGAAGCGAGTATGGGCGCCCCCCGCAATTCTGATTCGATTCGCATCTCGTCCAAATCGCCTCATTTAGTTCGGATTTTCCATTTGCCGCATGCATATGTAGGTGCGAACCCTTGGCGCCAGGGTGGAACTTTTGTAGTCGGCATTTAGGGAGACACATTCTTAGAGTGCTATGAGGGTCCCCTTTTCTTCGTGGGGCTTGATTAGCCGTGCGCTCAATTGCACGGGGTTCTTTGGGCTTGATGCGAAGAAGAGTTGGGTTGTGTTGAGTGCCTCGCTTGGTGGAAGTGCATTTCCATCTGGCGGGTCATTCTTACGTGTACGGCCAAATTGGTGCATCCCTGCAGGGTTAAATCTTCTCGAGAAGCCATGTTATCCGCGGTTATGGATGACTTGGTGAAAGTGCTGGCTAACAAGTACTCAGACAACTTACACTTAACGATGATAACTTGACTAGTAATATAGATTACCTCCACCATAAAAATGAATATCACCTTAATCAACAGTGTGAGTTTCCTTGGGTTGCTTCCTTAGTAGGGGGTAACATTGGATGGGTATTGTTTGGTGAGTAGTTGTAGTTGGTTCTGATACGCTCTCTTATCCCTTTCTATCAGCCGGATGTTGTAGCGCGTCTCTGTAGTTAGTTAGTGCAGCCCGCTGCCGCTTCTTTGCAATAATCCCTTCCTTTCCGTTGTACCCAAAGTATTTGTATCTTGTGATGATTGGTTACGCTGGTATCTTGTGAGTATGGTTTATCCACTTGCCAGTACTTAACCGTACTGACCCACGAATCCTTTTCGTGGCTGCATATTCCACATTGCAGTCAACAGGTTTGAAGTCTGACGATGTTAGCTTGGGAATCCCTACGGCTTGGCCTGGGCAGGGATTGGACGCCATCGGTTATCTTCAGGACTCTTAGTCCAATTTGTATCTTGTCCGTAGCCGGACGCTATGTTGTTTCTTCCGCTGTTATTTGGATCTTTGTATTGTATCAGTTGTATCCTTGGCTCGTTTGAGTCTTCTTGTATATATATTTTTTGTTGTTGTTGCGGAATATCCGTGAACTGTTGTAATGTTATCACAAGTGACAACCTGGAATCGGTTATTATGTGGATTTTGGCGGAAATGCTGAAATCTGCATAGTGCCCGATCTCGGGGTGTCACAACCGTCATGGTCGAAAGAAAAGGAGAAAGCATTACGACCACGACGACCGAGAAGAACTGGTGGCGGAAGAATTCACAAGAAATCGCGACAGCGGACATCGTGGAAATCGCGAATGGAAGCTAAAGCCAGAGGATAAAACTCCCGAGGAGGACCTTGACGGTTACTGCACGCTACATCTATTTACATATAAGCACACAGGCAAGACTAAGGCAACACACCTCCTCAAGGATTTCCGAAAGTTCCTCGACATCCACGAGGCCTTCTCGAAGAAAAAACAGAGCTACAGTCAATCAGGGCTACCCATAGCTCCCAGGAGGAGGACATCAGGGATTCCACCCGCCACAACCCCTACCTCCACGAGGACACCAAAACGCGGTGTTGGCCGCGCTCCCAGCGCCACCCGCCGCAAACCAAGGGGGCAATGGGTACCCCAAACCTAGCAGGACTCCTTGGAATGATGCAGAAAGTCTGCCCGTCCCGCAGGGCCCAGAAAACAAACACACGCCAAGTAACCATGGCAGTCCAAGCTCCACCGTCCAAGCCTGAGTACCGGAAGATGGCTGACCAACTAATAACTTTCTCCAAAGAGGACCATCCTCTGCGAGTTTATCGGCCAGGGCACGCCGCGCTCGTCATCTAGGCGCAAATAGGCAACTACGAACTTGCCCGAGTGTTCATGGACGGGGGCAGCGGGATTAACATCATTTACGCGGACACACTCCATAGGATGAACAAGAACCTGGACGGACTCGCAGAATCAGAGACATCCTTCCACGGGATAGTACCAGGAAAAGCAGTCCGGCCACTCAGAACAATCAATTTGGAGGTAGTGCTCAGCAATCGAAGAAACTACAGACGAGAATTCCTCGACTTCGAAGTAGTCGAATGGCCCTCCCAGTACCACGCCATTCTCGGCCGAACAACGTTCGCGAGATTCATGACAGTACCTCACTATGCCTACCTGAAACTCAAACTTCCTGGAGAATACGGCCCCATCACCATAGATGGCGACTTCCAAAAATCTGACAAGTGCGACATCGAGTTCAACGAGATCGCGAAGTCTTTCAGGATGCAGAAGGAACTGGAAGAATTGGCAAAGACCACGGACCACTCTGTGATGCCTCTCACTAAAAAGAATGCTCCAGAACTCGATTTTAGCGCAAACAGCGACACTCGAAAGCATCAAGTGCACCCGACGGAGCCCGCAAAGACGGCGATGGTGTCCACCACCCTCTCGCCCGCATAGGAAGGCGCGCTCGTCGAACTCCTCCGTGAGTACTAGGAAATCTTTTCATGACAGCCTTCAGATATGCCAGGGATACCCAGGGAGTTCGTCGAGCACTCACTCGAAGTTTTCAAAGACGCCAAACCTATCAAGCAGACAACTCGACGGTTCTCAGAGCCAAAGCAAAAGGCATTTGGAGAAGAAGTAAACAGATTGCTTGCCGCAAAATTCATTTGCGAGATAAATATATCCACCTGGTTAGCAAACCCGATGCTGGTCCCGAAGAAAAACACTGACATCCTTCGCGTGTGCATCGACTACACGTCGCTGAACAAACACGGCCCCAAGGATAAATTTAACTTACCACGGATCGACCAGATCGTGGACTGTACAGCAGGCTGCCAGCGCCTCTCCTTCTTGGACGCCTACTCGGGCTATAATCAGATCAGGATGAAAAAGGAGGACGAGGAGAAGATAGAGTTTATCACACCTCACGGTGTCTATTGCTACACGACGATGCCCTTCGGGCTAAAAAACGCAGGCGCAACATATCAGCGCTGCATGCAAAAATGCCTCGCCAAGCTCATTGGCAAGAACGTACAAGTGTACGTTGACGACATCGTCATAAAAACTCGAGTGGAGGACACACTCCTCGAGGATATAAGGGAGCCATTCTACGCCCTCAATGCGTACAGAATCAAGCTCAACCCGACCAAATGTGTCTTTGGCGTCCCCGCAGGACAACTTCTCGGGTATCTGGTGTCTGCCCGAGGAATCAAAGCCAACCCAGAGAAAATTCAAGCAATCCTGACAATGAAGGAGCCAACCAACCTTCGCGACGTACAGCAGCTCGCAGGACGGCTAGCCGCCCTAAGAAGATTCATCGCAAGATTAGGCGAGCAAGCATTGCCCTTCTATAAGCTGTTGAAGAAGACGGATAAGTTCGAGTGGACGCCCGAAGCAAAAAAGGCATTCGCAGACCTAAAGCGATCACTGCAGAGTAGGCGTGTTCTGGAAACGCCACAAGAACGGGAGCCACTGTACTTATACCTAGCCGCAACAAATCAAGTCATCAGCACGGTGATCGTGGTTGAGCCGCCGGAGGATGGCAAGGCGTATGGAGTACAACGGCCAATTTATTACATCAGCGAGGTGCTCTCGCCGTGCAAACAGCAATATCCCCACTACCGGAAGCTCGCATACGGGGTCGCACTCACAGCCCCAAAGCTCAAGCATTACTTCCAAGAACATACTGTAACGGTGCTAAACGACACATCACTCGGTACTATCATGAACAACCCTATGGCATCGAGCTAGGCGGCTGGGACATCATATACGCAAGACGTAACTCTGTAAAATCCCAGGTCGTCACAGAATTCCTGAGCGAGTGGACGGAGCTGCAAACACCAGGATCCCCCAGAGTACACGAGCAACTGGACCATGTACTTCGACGGGTCGAAAAGGAAAGAAGGAGCCGGAGCCGGAGTTATTCTCATCTCCCCCAGAGGAAATAAGATGCAGTATGTTTTGCGATTGGACTTCCCACCCGAGGACCCAGCATCCAACAACGACGCAGAATACGAAGCACTCCTTCACGGCATGAAAATGGAGATCGCTTGCGGAGCCACCCGATTGATGATATATGGAGATTCCAACCTCATCGTACAGCAGACGATGAAGGAGTGCGACGCCATCGCAGATAACATGGGCGTCTACCGCGACATGTACAACCTACTCAAAGGAAGTTTCAAAGGGTGTGAATTGAAACATATTGCGCGATCCAGCAATGAGAAAGCAGACAAGCTGGCAAACATGGGGTCCACAAACACACCCATACCGCCAGGAATCTACTTCCAAAGGATGATCAAGCGTTCAGTCAAGGTCAAGAAGCCTGCGGGAACACCCTCCATCGCAGAGACAGAAGCCATCCCGCAAATTGCTATGATCGAGCTCATCCACAATATTTCAAGGCAACTTTTTTTGGTCGAGTCAGTCTGGACGCAGAAATACCTCGACTACTTGTCAAACAAACAGCTCCCAGCAGACATCCGCGAGACTCGGCAAATAGTACGGCGCAGCAAATCCTTTTGGGTGATCAACGGCGAGTTGTACAAGCAAAGCATATCAGAGGTATTGCAGAGATGCATAGCACCCGAAGATGGCAAGGAGTTGCTCCGGGATATACACCAAGGAGACTGCGGCCACCACGCCAGCTGGAGAGCAATCCTAGGTAAAGCCTTCAAGGCAGGATTTTATTGGCTCAGAGCAGCCAAAGACGCCAAAGATCTAGTCGACCGATGCAACGCCTGCAGAGGTTTGCACCCAAGCCGCACACCCCTGCCACAGAACTACACATGATCCCAATCGCCTGGCCCTTTGCGCAATGGGGGCTAGACATGGTAGGGCCATTACGCAAGCCAAAACCTGGAGGGTATACGCACCTACTCGTAGCAGTTGACAAATTCAAGAAGTGGATAGAGGCTATGCCAGTCACCTCCGCGCACGCCCAGTGCACCGTGAAATTCCTCGACTCCATCGTGTGCAGATTTGGCATACCACACAACATCATCACCGACAACGGCAACAACTTCACAGCCAAGGAAACGCAGGAATTCTGCGAGAAAAAGGGTATCACCCTCAGCTTCGCCTCGGTAGCTCACCCGCAAACTAACGGTCAAGTCGAGCGATCTGACGGATTAGTCTCAGCTGGCCTAAAGAAGCGGCTACTCGATCGCCTAAACCCAGCAGCAGGGCATTGGGCCGAGGAATTACCATCAGTACTATGGAGCCTCCGTACAACGCCAAATCGGTCAACAAACTATACGCCATTCTTCATGGTCTACGGAGCCGAGGCCGTCCTTCCTGAAGATGTCAAATTTAGTGCTCCACGCATCATCGCATACAGCGAAGAAACCTCAAACTGGGCACTCGCAGAAGACGTGGACGCACTCGACAAAATTCGAGACATTGCACTCGCAAGATCCGTAGTATACCAGTAATCACTGCGCAACTACCACAGTCGACGTATACGCCACAGATCCTTCGTGGTAGGATACCTGGTGCTGCAGCTCAAGCAAAAGGAAGGACACAAGCTCGAGCCACTATGGGAATACACGAAGTTATCCTAGGCGGCGCTTACCGATTGAAGAACCCGGAGACCGGTGGCATCTACTCCAACCCGTGGAACGTTGCGCATATCCGCAAGTTCTACCCTTAGGATTATCCTTCTCGCAAGAAATAAGGCTGTACCAGCCATTTTGTAGCTCGATCGAATACATGGCTTCTCAGCCATATCAAATAAAACACATGGTTCTTCAACCATAGCTATTCGCATCTTCTATTTTGGATGCTAAAATAACAGGTATACACCCCAAACACACGGGGGCTACGCCTAACTAGCATAAAATGAAAATTCTTAAATACAAGGTACGACAAGGTTCACACCTTATAAACACCTTACAAAATATCGAGTGAGCTATACAAGGTTACAGGATATCTACATCCTACAATTACATCTAACGGTGAGCAGTCCTCTCTGCCAGCATTTGATCTATCTCCTCCGAAGTTAGTCGAATAATCTGCTCCGCTGCGGGCTGGACGACCACGTAGTGAGGAGGAAAAACAATTGGAGAGTCGGGAAGCCGCGCCACCGAGTTAAAGTTGATCTCAGGATGCCGCACCCGAACAAAGGCGAGTGCTACCTGAGCTCCACAGATAAGTTGCTGGCGAACGCACTCCCGAACCTCTCCTACTCGACTAAAGACCCTTAGCAAACTGCTCCATCCTTCTGGAACGGTACCCAATGGATAAAACATCCGATGCACAGAAGAAAGAGCCTCGCGACAAGACTCAAGAAGAATCTTCGCCTGGCTCGCCCGATACTTCAAAGTGGCCAAAACGAAGCCTCGACTGCGGTCTGACCAAAAATTGGCTGCATGTGGTCTGGAGCTACCCGCCTCATAAGAAATGTGGGTATCCACCCAGTGAGTCTCACAAGGCCCATCGGGTTCAACAACTACAAATTCAGCAAACCCGTCAAAACAGAAAGGGAAGCAAGCAGCTAAACACTCGGGGGGCTTGCGGGCTTACAAAGCATATCCTTCGCAACGGCCGCCAGCTCTTCCATCACAAACTTTTCACGCTCAGCCGCAAGTTTCTCCTTTGATTTGGTGACATCAATCACGCCCCGCAGCGCTTTCACTTTGCGCTCGCCATCCGCAACGCGGTCACGGAGCGAGGCAAATGTACTAGCAGCAGCAACAAGGGGATTCACCCGCGCAGCAGACCCACTCGAAGACTCTGCGCTAGGATCCACTACCTAGAAAAGAAATGAAGCAAGTTCAGAAACACTACAATACCCCACTCGAGAAATACACAACCTATCTAACAGGTGCTCGGGGGCTACTCCCATCGGGAGCGCATAACAGCAAGACGTGACAATCAGACACCAAGGATCACAGGAATCACTTCGATTACGAAACATAAATACGGGAATACATCCCAAGGTTCATTACATCGATAAACAAAAAAGCAAATATAAACTAGCCTAGGGGGCTGCAGAAGTAGTGCCACTCACAGCAGGCTGCCCCTTGCGACTAGCACGAGCAAGCACTTCAGAAAGCTTCTTCGCAAGGACTTCAGCCTGAGCGCTAAAGGGACGGAGCGCTACCTTTTTGCCTAAGGCGTCGTAGGGGAGGCTTGAATACACCTTCTTCAGGTCATCCGAGACTCCGTGCGCCAGCGCAAATTGGATAGCCGTCCTAGCCCCGCACTCAGACTCAGCGACTGAGTAAGCCTGGAGGAGGTTCTCATCGTCCAAGAACACATTCAGAAGGCCGCCCAGCGTAGTCGTAACCTCCGCATCCACCAGTAGGCGCTCGTGGAACTGCTTCAACACTCGGTGGCTTCACCAACGAGAGAGCAGATCCCACTCGCATGCTCCTGGAGCTGGGCGCAGGAATCCATGAGGGCATCCAGTCGCTGACTCCCGAGCAGCTCCAGTGCAACCCCAAGGATATCTACAAAAAGGACACCATAAATCTCCAAAGACAGCAAGTTAAGTTACATTGCGACAAAAGAATGGTCAAGTGTAGCTTACTCGCAAACTTCTGAGCCAAGGGGCGGACGATGCCAACAAGATCACTATCGTGCTTGGCTCCCGCCTCCTCCAATTGCTTCAGCGCCTCTTGATCTTCAACGAGTTTCCCCTCAAAGTCAGCCGAATGCTTGCAAGTGGACTCCGGCTCCTTTCGGGAGGACTCCAACTCAGCTTCAAGGGTTTTCACCCGAGCGACAGCTTCAGCTTTCTCAGCCTTCAGGCGGGTAACTTGAGCTACAGAGCAACGAATACAGCTTAAGCAAGTTTTGTGATCAACGGAAACAGTGAACGGAGCGGATTAACCTACCTTGATGAGATTGGCCGTCCTCGACGAGTCGATCGTGATCCACCCGAAGGGAAACACAATCCGCCTTGGCTGAGAGCACTCGGCGACCGATGGCAGCAAGGGAATCAAGGAGAGTCTACAAAGTCCAAGATGAAAATTCAAGTTAAATGACAAAAATCTCTTGAACCTATACACGACTGTACACAGTCGAATATAGCCTCGGGGGCTATTCCCATCGGGAGCACTGCCGTGCACCCGATAGAATAAAGAAAGGCAAGGAAGAAAAGAGTTGAACTAGAGTCCATGGCTAAACGCAAGCAATTAACCACGGCCTCGGGGGCTACTCCCATCGGGAGCACTGTCGTGCACCCGATAGAAATTCCAACCAAACGAAGCAAAGATGCAAAAAGGGGAACTAAACTTACTTGGCCTTGGGAAGTACACACAGATCAGATGAGCTGCCCGAGACTTCCTTATGCGCGGAAGCTCCACCCGCTAAACCAGGTAGCTCGTACTCAGGAATTACGGCTGCCCTCGTAGGACTTGGAGGCCTTCGGGAGGCTTCTGCGGCTAGAACGTCTCCTTCGGCAACTTCTTTCCTCTTCACAGAGGGAACCGAGAAAGCATACTGCCCAGGGCTGATGGTCTGAAGGCTGCTATTGAAGAGAGTTAAACAAAGATAAAGAAAAGGGAAGAAATTCTTGACTAAAGGGCAATGTGCAAGAAAAACTTACTCATCCTCATCGTCGTCATCCAGAATGTCCACATTACAGGCGGTGGGAACCCTCGACTTGCGGCCTACGGGAGCAAGCACATTCAGAGGCGCCACCTGGAGAGGCTCGGTCGCCTTACCAGACCCGTCACCCAAGGAACTGTCCTTGGAAGTGGCTTCGTCATCCCCGTGCCTGCGGCGCTTGCGATGATGGAGCTGATCGCTATCCGAGATTTCCACGTCGTCCGAAGAGTCTTGCTCGGAGCTCGAGTCAGCCTCAGCAACGCTGGTTTCAAAAGGGGCCTCGATGTTGCTCGTCAGGAGATCCGAGGCGTCTTCAGTCGAGGCTGGCGGGTAGCATGTTGCTACCTTCAAGCTCTACGAGAGAAGAAGAAGAAAAAGGGAGAAGAACTTCAGTCGACAAAGTTTCAGACTGCAAGGAAAACAAACAAGAACAGAGAAAAACTTACATCGGCTGGAGGAGGTTTCGCCGCCTCGAATGGTTCGAGAGAACAGGCCGAGAAGGCCTCTCCTTTCTTCAGTTTGGTGATGGCCACAATCTTTCTCTCGAACTCGGTGTTCGAGAGAAGTTCTTCGTAGACGCGGCTCGGGTCTTGCGTACCTTGGTACTCCCAGATAGTCGAAGGTCTGTCTTGGAGGGGTTGGATCCTCCGCTGAAGGAAGACAGTCGCTAGATGCAGTCCATTCAGCGGAACCCCAATCGCCTTGTCGCGGAAGCTCCCCACCTTCGCGAGTAGAGGGGAGACGACCTTGCTGTCTTCGGGGGTAAGCTTGTGCGCCCAGGATTTCCGGCGCTTCAGAATCGTGAATGGATGAAACTCGGGAGCTCCACCTGCTCTGTTGTCAATGACATAGAACCACTTCTTCCGCCATCCTTGCGCGGAGTCAACGAAGTACATCTCCGGGTAGGGGATATCCGTCTTCGCCTGGATCCCGAACCCGCCAGTGCGCAGGGGCTCCCCCTGCTCGCCGGGTCGCGACTTCTCTCGGAAGATGCACACCTTGAACAGGGCCTTCCAGAGGCCCCAATGCGGTAGGATGCCTAAGAAGCACTCGCAAAGCACGATAAAGCACAAGATGTGTTGAATCGCGTTTGGAGGCAAGTCATGGAGATGTATGCCATAGACATACAACAATCCAAGAAGGAAGGGATGGAGAGGCAGAGAGAGGCCGCGCGAGACGTGCTCTGAGAAGATCACACGCTCGTTTGCACGAGGATTTGGTACCTCTTCCTTCTTGGGGAGGCGCACGCGCTTCTCGCCGTCGGCGGACAGCAGCCCCTCTCGCTGCATCTCATTAAGGCTCTTCCGCGTGGTGTTGGCGGAGCGCCAGTCGCCTGACTTTACGGTGGGCAGCGCGGAGGCGTCTCCGACCTCCTTCGACAATGACGCAGCGGCGCTGCGTTTCTTCCTTCCAGCCATGGGAGCTCTCTGGTGCTTGCAGAATGGGAAGGTGTGCGCGAGGAGGAAGAAAGTAAGCGAAGGGCAGGGAAATTTACCCGTCGCCTAAGGACAGCTACTTATACACAGGCCAAAACAATCTGAACCGTAGATCTGGTGACGTGGCACTCGTCGCGGCCGCCACACGTGAAGTGGAAACGAGGCGGTGGTGAACAGTTATCTCTGCCACGATCTTTACAGCAGATCGTGCGCATTTACGGCGCGTGGCTCGCGGGAAAAACGGAAACGACCTCTCGTTCCAGTCAAAAAGCTGACAAGGTGGGCCATCCTGCTCTGCTCTGCCCTGTAACGTCCTATCGAAAGGAGTCAGAACGGGCAAGTGCGTAATGACATCATTGCGCACCTCATCAAATGTGAAAATCTTTCGCATAAAGTCCCTGACACAAAATTTCCTTCGTATGGGCATATCAAGACACGAAAATTCTTTCGCATAAGATCCCTGACGCGAAATTTCTTTCGTATGGGCATATCAAGACGCGAAATTCTTTCGCATAAGATCCCTGACACGAAATTTCTTTCTTATGGGTATATCAAGACGCGAAAATTCTTTCGCATAAGCTCCCTGACACGAAATTTCTTTCGTATGGGTATATCGAAGGGCATGGCAAGACACGGGAACTCTCCCGCATAACTACCCACACACGAAATCTTTTTTGTATGGAAAGGAAAATCTCTTCACTCGAAAGCTCTCAAGATAATACTCGCGAGTGTGGAGTTCCTGCCACTCTGACACACGATGTATTTACACATCCTTGCCCTGGATCGTTCGGCCGACTAGGCACATCCGGATGCCATATTCTTTCAAGTATGAAGGTCAGACTAAAAGATCTCTCTTATGGTCCTGGAATCGCACTCAAGCTGCGTCCTCCGGTAAATTTGCGTGTCAACAACACGAAGAAAAATCCTAGCGGACGCGCCGGGTACCCCTATAGGTTAAGTTCGACTCGGTAAGACCTCCACGGCCTAGTCGCAATGATCACCTCATCGAGTTCGAGTCAGAGGTCTCGAATTCGTGTAGGCCAGAACTGTTTTTTCCCTAGATGCAATTAATTGGCCTTGAGCTTTCGGGAGAGCCAAGCGACTGAGCCATATCCTTCTGCAAAAACAGCCGAAACACAGGCACATCCATTGCTCGATGCTCGAGTATAATAAGCGCCTCGCGCACAGGGTACGCACCCTCTAAACATCGAACACCTAAAGCAGTCAATCGAAAGAAATCAAGACGAACTTTGAGCGTCTACCCGACAGATTCTCAATCGAGTAAACGCTCGGGGGCTACTGACGAGGGGTTGAGTCCTGGACCTATCGGGTGAGGCTACCCGGTCCAAGTTCCAAGACATATGCCCGAAGGGAGATGCCATAAACAGTTCTAGAAGGCCCAATCAAGGCCCACCCGTGAAGCCTTGATAGTCAAGAAAGGAAACTTGTAACCGTCTTAAAGTTAGGGTTTGTATCCCCTCGGGTGCGGTTTGAGACATGGCCACCTATATAAGGCCAGGAGAACCACCGAGGGGGGACCAAGCCATATCACACCACCAAAAGTCTTGAGATTGAGATCTAACTCTCGACTCGAGCACCCCCCATTGTAACTGGTCTATTGCTAATACAGATCGACAGAAGCAGGAGTAAGGGTTTTGCCTCTATGAGGGCCCCGAACCTGGGTAAATCGTGCCCCCTGTTTGCCGACGATTGTCACCAGTGCCTACACGTTCTCCTAATCGAATACCTATCGGTTCACCCGAGGGTCTTGTTTAGATGCATATTCGACAATTCATGTTAGCTATCTTTTATGGAGAGACACCTCTAGTGAACTATGGACGGTGGTCTATTTTCTCATACTGATAATACACACACTGCTTCCACTGTTTTCACATTGCTGCTACTATTTTCATACTGTTCTCATACTGTTTTCCACACCATACATTTAACCTCTTTGTTCTCAGCAAAACCGGTGAGATTGACAACCTCACTGCTTCGTTGGGGCAAAGTGAATTCTTTGTGTTGTGTAGGTTCCACATTGTTGTTGAACCGGTAGTGCGCCTTCCATCTCAGCTGCATCAACCTTCTGAAGTTACTCCTTCCTCCTACTGGTCTATTCAACCTTGGTTTCTTTTTGAGGGAAACTTGCTACTATGCTCTTCATACCTTCCTCTTGGGGTCTCCCAACGAACGTGTGTTATACGCGCATCAAGCTAATTTCTAGCGTTGTTGCCGAGAGGGAGAGAATTTCTGCAAGGGGAGTCTCTCACTTCCACTCTCTTTACTTTTTTTTGCCTAGTTTATTTTATTTTGTCTTGTTTCCTTCTCTTTATAAAAAACACAAAAAAATTAGTTCAGATTCTAGTTGTAGTTTTTTTCCTGTTTTTAGTCTTGCCAAAATGACTACTCCTGAGAACGCTAAGTTGTGTGACTTTACTAGCACCAACAACAATGATTTCATTAGCACACCTATTGCTCCACCTGCTCCTACTGCTGATTTTTATGAGATAAAGCATGCCTTGTTAAATCTTGTTATGAGAGAGCAATTTTCTTGTGTTTGTACTGATGATATTGCTGCCCATCTTAATAATTTTGTTGAACTATGTGAGATGCAAAATTATAAAGATGTAGATGGAGATATTATTAAACTGAAATTGTTTCCTTTCTCTTTGAGAGGAAGAGCTAAAGAATGGTTGATATCTTTGCCTAGAAATAGTATTGATTCTTGGACTAAGTGTAGGATGCTTTCATTGGAAAATATTAACCTCCTGCTAAGATTATATCTTTAAGAAGTAGGATTATGAATTTTAAGCAACTTGATAATGAGCATGTTGCTAAATCTTGGGAAAGAATGAAATCTTTAGTAAAGAATTGCCCCACTCATGGACTGACTACTTGGATGATCATCCAAACCTTTTATGCAGGTCTGAATTTTTCTTCAAGAAACCTTCTGGATTCAGCTGCTGGAGGAACCTTTATGTCCATTACTTTGGGGTCAGCAACAAAGCTTCTTGATGATATGATGGTAAATTATTCTGAATGGCACACTGACAGAACTACAACTGGTAAGAAGGTAAATTATGTTGAAGAAACCTCCTCTTTGAGTGATAGACTTGATGCTATTATTTCTATGCTTGTGAATGGCCATGCTCCTATTGATCCAAACAATGTTCCTTTAGCCTCTTTGGTTGCTCAAGAAGAGCATGTTGATGTGAACTTCATTAAAATAATAATTTCAACACCAATGCTTATAGGAATTATTTTGGTAGCAACAATTATAGACCATATCCTCCCAATAATAGTAATGCTTATGGTAATTATTATGGTGATTCCTACAACAACAATAAAATTGTACCCTCTGATCTTGAAAACATGCTCAAGAATTTTATTAGTACACAAACTGCTTTTAATAAATCTGTTGAGGAAAAGTTTGGAAAAATTGATGTTCTTGCTTCTAAAGTTGATAGCCTTGCTCTTGATGTTGATTTTCTGAAACTATAGGTTATTCCTCATGATGTTAAATAAAGTAAAACTTTTAATGCTATCCAAATTCGAATTGATGATAATGTTAGGATGTTAGCTGAACTGCATGCTAGATGGGAAAGAGAAGATGAAATAGCTAGAAAGAATAATATAGCTAATGTTTGCACTAGTACCACCACTAGTAAAACTGAAGCTTCTCATGCTACTAAACCTTCTACTATCAATGGTAAAGTAATTGGTGTTGGCAACATTCCCACTTCTGCTATAAAAAATGCAAAACTGCCTGAAACTGCTAAAAATGTTCCTGATAAAGGTGCTGAAATTTTTAGAAACATGGGAGACAATAGTCCCATTACCTTTGATAAAAATGATGTTTACTTTAATGATTGCAACATAATTGAAGTGATTAAGTTCTTACAAAAGCTTTCTAGTTTTCCTAATGCTATTACTATGAATATGGCTTTCGCAAAACATATTACAAATGCTCTCATGCAAATTAGAGAGGATGAATTAAGGTGTGAAGTCTCTATCCCTAGGAAGCTAGATGATGGTTGGGAACCCATTATTCAAATGAAAGTGAACGATTTGGATTGAAATTCTCTATGTGATCTTGGTGCTAGTATCTCTGTTATGCCTAAGAAACTTTATGATATTCTTGATTTGCCACCTTTGGAGCACTGTTATTTGGATATTCGTCTGATTGATAATGTTAGAAAGAAACCTTTGAGATAATTGATGATGTTCTTATCATGGTTAATAATAATCTTTTCCCTGTTGATTTTGTTGTTATGGACATTTATTGCAATGCTTCTTGTCCAATTGTTTTGGGAAGACCTTTTCTTAGAACTGTTGGTGTTGTTATTGATACGAAAGAGGGGAATATTAAATTTCAATTCCCACTGAAGAAAGGAATGGAACATGTTCGTAGAAAATAGAATGAAGTTTCCTTTTGATTCTATTATTCGAACAAATTATGATTTGGATGCTTCTTCACTTGAAAACACGTGAATCCACTTTTTGGGCCTAGCTAAAAGGCGGTAAAGAAAAAAACTTATTGGGAGATAACCCACGGTTTTATTTTTGCTTTGTTTTTCTCTATTTTCTTTGAGTAAAGGGGTTTTATACTTATGTAGAAACTCATTTGTATTTTTATTTTCAAGTTTTAGTTGTGCCAAGTAAACTTTATGACGAAAGTTGGAGTTGGTTTTGGATTTCTGCACAGGAAACAGATTTCTGTTGTGCACCGTAAAAAATCGTATAAAATCCAGAAAGATCAGAATGACTTGAAATTCTTTGTGCTTATTCCTCAGATAATTCCAAAACGTTTTTGATCCTTAAGTTTTTCGATCTGAGCAACGGAAGTGCCGCGAAAAAATTCGTATTTACAGACTGTTCTGGTTTTGGCAGATTCTGCCATTTTCTTGCATTTGCTCTTTTATGATGTGAAGTGGATTCCTTTGCTTCACGAAACATCAGTGGTTGTAGCTAATGTTTAAAAGTATCAATAGAACTTCTTCCCATGAAGAACTCATGAATTTTTTATTGTTGCACTAACCCTCTAATGTGAATTCCTCTTTGAGTGTGGTGTGAAGGAAGTTTTCAAGGGTCAAGAGAAGAGGGTGATATAATGTGATCAAGAAGAGTGCAAGGTCAAATCTTGTGAATTCCCCCGTGGTTCATCCCAAAAAATTGTAAGAATACTCATCCCCAAGGCATCCCCTTCTTCATCAACAATTTATCAGGTCACTTCTAGTGAAAGTATATTTTTATTCGGTCACATCATATGAAGTTTCCTTGGAGCGTATGTTTGTTTTTATTTTGTTTTACTTGCTGAAATAATAGTTTGACCGTAGAATTCTTTGTGTGGGAGAGAGACACGCTCCACTTTTTCATTCGAATACTCGTTATGCTAGTATTCTTAGTTTTTCTTCTAGCTGCTGCAAATTTCCTGTTTAGCTCCTATTTTTCTTGCATCTCTTATTCAGAGCTATTAGTTTTAGTAGAGTTGTGTTGGTACTCTCTTTTTTCATTCCTCTATCTCTTGGAGAGTTTTTTTTGTTTGATGTTTGGTAGAAAATGCTACGTGTGGTAGATGGTATAACGAAAAAGCTTGCATATTCTTGTAGATCATTAAACTGTTTCACTTGATTATTTGTTGTTTTTTTTAGATATTAATATGCTTAATGGTAAACTTGCTGGTCTAGTAGAGTAAAAACAATTAATGGTTGGTCTAAAAGCTTGAAACTGTGCCACACTCAAATAACCAGTTGATAGGATAATGGTATATGACTTCCTTTGCTGATAGCAATCGTAATGGCTTTTTGTTACGTGCTACGGTCGGAGTAGCTAACAGTGACTTGTCACTGCCACGGACCCTCTTGGAGTGATTTTCATTATGCCTTGTGAGATCATGATTTTATTTGGAATCTTTAACTTGTGAGTTCTATGTTGCGGTTTTCTGGCACTTCCACCATCCATATTTGCTAGCCTCTTCGGTATCGTGCATTGCTCATTCTCACATTGAGATCTGGTGCAAACTTTTCCAGTGCATCCAAACCCCGTAGGAGAACTTTGTTCTTCTACACATAAGCCAAAATTTATCTTTCTCAAAACAGCCACCATACCTACCTACCATGGCATTTCCATAGCCATTCTGAGATATATTGCCATACAACATCCATCATCATTATGTTACTTGTCATGCTTCATTATTATTTTTTGCATACCAGAGATATTTCAGTTCGAGTTATGAGTACTAAAAGTGTGTTGATTCATTGTAAAATAGAGTGTTGTCCCTACCAGTGAGGTTATATATAAAAAAATAAAAATAAAAGAGAAAAAGCCCAAAGAGAAAAAAAGAGAGGCAAAAGAGAGATAATAAAGAGAGAGGGGGCAGCACTACTATCATTTATTGCACACTTGTGCTTTGTTTAGCATCATTACTTCAGTTTGGAGAGAGTTTTCATATTATTACTTGCATAACTATGTGGGAACTTACATTATAGAACTTGACTTGTATATTCCAATGATGAGATTCCTCAAAAGTGCTCTAGGTGTTCGTGAGCAAGAAAGTTGGATGCACCCCCCACTAGTTCCATTGGAGAGCTTTCATACACTTATAGCTCTATGTGCATCCGTTGTGGGGCAATCACTACTCTTTGCATAACTTCGATTATAAGACTTCCTCTTGTCTAGTGATCGCTTTCAGTTGTGTGAGACTTTCTTCCGTTGACCATCCAAACCCCTCACATAATGTTCTTTTAGCCACAACATCCTGGTGCCAGGAACCAATACAGAACGCTTACTTGTTTTGAGTGCACAATTATTTGAATGATTTTCCTATGTGCATATTGTTGTAACTTGATTTGATCCTAACAGGAGTTGTTTTGAGAGTTTGATGCCTTGGATGATTATATTGTTGTTCTTGAAGCTTAAATCATCTTTAACATACTTTGCACAGTGGATTGTCTTTTAGTATTGATTCATTGAAAGGTTTTACTTTGTTTTTCCTAATGGTTTATACATTACTCTTTGATATAAACTGTAAACCACAGCCTTTATTCATTTGATCCTAGTTTACATGCTTTACGTTACTATGATGATCAAGTTTATGTTGGTAGCATTTCAGCTCACAAATTATTTGTTTTATCGTTTACCTACTCAAGGACGAGTAGAAACTAAGCTTGGGGATGTTGATGTGTCATAAACGTATCTATAATTTCTGATGTTCCATGTTGTTTTCATGCCTTATGCTACATGTTTTCCTTACACTTTATGTCATTTTTATCGATTTCCCGGGACTAACCTATTGACAAAAAGGCACATAGCCAGTTCTCTGTTTTCTGTTGTTTTTAGTTTCAGAAAAGTTGTTTTGGAAATATTCTCGGAATTGGAAAATTTGAAGCACAGAAGTCTTAGAATTCCTGAAGGTTCCACGTAGTCCCGAAGAAGTCCGGAGGGGGCCACAGGGGGGCACACCATAGGGCGGCGCGTCCCCCCTGGCCACACCTGGTGGTGGTTTGGGCCCCTCGGGCATCCAGCACCATCGCCCTTTCGCCTATTTATTCACCCCGATATGTCAACCCTAAAAATATACCACTTCTTCCCGAGAAACACCCGAGGCCGCCGTCATCATCAACCCAAGATCGGGAGGGTTCTGGAGCTTTCCCCGGCACCCTGCCGGGGGTTGTAGGAAAGCGGGGTAGGCTACACTAGGGCAAATCAAAATTTCTATCGCGTCAACCAAGATCTGCTGGAAGATATAGATCACGAGATTACCACTAGATGCGCTGTGCCGATCTCGGTTAAGAGGTTCGGGGCAGGGTAGTCGTACAAATCCTCTGAATCCCGTCGCTCCCATGAACAGCTCCTCTTGGCGGCTCGTCCAAGTGCTACAGATGCAGCACCTCTATCGGTATCCACACGTGCGGCGTGGAAGCACCGCTCGCCGGACTGCTAGGTCCGCACGGGCGACAGGGGCGTGGAGAGACGGTGGCTGCGGTGGAATGTGGTGCGGAATTAGCAGCCCTAAAACACACATCCTCCTCTCCTTTACATAGACGTCCCCATAATGGGCTGCCACTCAAACAGCCCACTCTAGAGTCCATTTCCAGCCCATTTCGGATCCAATCCGAATTCTACTTCTTTTTCCTTAAGTGTGCGACCCTATAGGTTCACGCATGTTTAGACATGACACGAGTACACCTACTCGGCCAATAGTTGGTAGCGGCTTCTAGCAAAACGTGCCAACTCCCAAACGTGCATAAAGATCACATCGGACGAACCATCACATGTTTATGCTATTCCTTTTGCCTCATGATATTTGATCATGCTCTTAGCTGATCACTCTTTTTCGATCTTGTGAATCGAAATCCCTTTCCAGGTTAACTATTAACCTTATTCAGCATGGCCATGCATTTCTAGATCCGATCACTCGAGGGGCCCAGAGAAATATCTCTCTCTAGTGAAGAGAGGGGCAAATCCCATCTTGACTGGCGATGGCTTGCAGCATGCTACATGACAAACCCGAAAGCTACCTTTATAACTACCCTGTCACGGTGTAGCATTTGATAGCCCCAAAGTAGGTCGATTCACATCTCAAGAACATGCGACAATCTCAGGTCTAAGGACAAAGCAAGCACAACGTGTAGAGAGAGAACTATTAGCGTTGTTGTAATGTCTCAAGCTTGGTCAGTCCAACACCATGTTCGTAACATGAGTTCACATTATTAGTTTGACATCACCATGTCTATGACTTGCGAAACATAGCCATCAACCAATACATGTGCTAGTCTAATGTTCAGGTGTGTCCTCACATGAACTCCGACTAGGGACATATTTGGAATAACCATGTAAGTAAAGAGTTTCACAAACAAGTCACATACTTTCCAATCAATACAAATGTATTATTCAAGTAACATTATTACAAATCATGGATACATAGATATATCATCATCTCTATGATTACCTCTCGGGCATATCTTCAACAGTCTCCCACTTGCACTAGAGTCAATCTAGAAGATATCTAATACCCATAGCTCTTGTGTGCGCCTCATGCTTAGGCTTGGGGAGAGGTTTTGTCAAAGGATCAGCAACATTCAGATCAGTATGTATTTTGCATAAGCTTACTTCACCTAGTTCGATGAACTGTCAAATGACATGAGAATGCCGCATAAAGTGTTTGGTTTTCTGGTGACTCCTTGGCTCCTTGGTTATCGCAATGGTCCCACTATTGTCACAGTAGAGATCTAATGGATTGGACGCACTAGGGACAACACCTAGATCAGAAATGAACTGCTTCATCCAAACACTTTCCATGCCGGCTTCAGCTGCCGTGATGTACTCGGCCTCCATTGTAGAATGAGCAACCGTGTCCCGCTTGGAACTCTTCCAGCTAACCGCTCCACCGTTCAACGTGGACACATAGCCCGATTGCGATTTGGAATCATCCATATCGATTTGGAAACTAGCACCGGCGTAACCATTTACAGCGAGCTCCTCCTCACCTCCGTAAACTAGGAACATATCCTTAGTTCTTCTCAAGTACTTAAGGATATTCTTTACCGCTGTCCAGTGACTCTCACCGGGATCAGCTTGGTACCTACTCGTAGCACTTAGAGCATATGAGACATCTGGGCAAGTACATATCATTGCATACATGATAGACCCAATTGCCGAAGCATATGGAATCCTACTCATACACTCTCGCTCATCAGTTGTCGAAGGACACTGAGTCTTGCTAAGATTTATGCCGTGTGACATGGGCAAGAACCCTTTCTTTGCCTCTTCCATGTTGAATCGTTTCAGCACTTTGTCAATGTAAGTACTCTGGCTTAATCCTATTAGCCTCTTTGATCTATCTCTATAGATCTTAATACCCAGAATGTATGCCGCTTCCCCTAAGTCCTTCATGGAAAAACTATTTTTCAATGAGGTCTTGACGGACTCGAGCATAGGAATGTCATTTCCAGTCAGTAGTATGTCATCCACATATAAAATTAGAAATACGAGTGAGATCCCACTTTATTTCTTGTAAACACAAGACTTTGATTCGTTTTTGATAAAGCCAAAACCTTTGACTACCTCATCAAACCGAATGTTCCAACTCCGATATGCTTGCTTCAACCCATAAATGGATTTCTGAAGCTTGCATACCTTTCCAGCATTTTTAGGATTGACAAAACCCTCGGGATGCATCATATACACGTCCTCGGTTAGGTTTCCATTTAGGAAAGTTGTCTTGACGTCCAGTTGCCATATCTCATAGTCGAAATATGCAGCAATAGCTAGAATTATCCGAATAGATTTAAGCATCACTACGGGAGAGAAGGTCTCATCGTAGTCAACTCCTTGAACTTGCCAAAAACCTTTTGCGACAAGTCGAGCTTTATGGACATGAACATTTCCGTCCATATCAATATTTCTCTTTTAGATCCATTTGCACTCTATGGTCTTATGACCATCAGGAAGATCAACCAAGTTCCAAACCTGATTGTCACGCATAGAATCTATTTCGGATCTCATGGCACTTTGCCATTTCTCGGAGTCTGGGTCCATCATTGCTTCCGTATAGGTCGTAGGCTCATCATTGCCTAACAATAATATTTCTCGCGTATCATTGTCTAACAATAATATCTCTCTGGATTTACGGAGCCTTTCCGACCTTGATGGTGGTGGTGCTTCTCTTGCCACGGGTTCTTCAACTTGTTCTGCCATTATAGCATCACTCATTGATTCCTCCCCGGTAGGCTCATCTTGAACTTCATTAAGCTGCACCGTTCTTCCACTTGTCTCCTTTGTGAGAAACTCTTTCTCTAAGAAAACACCATTCCGAGGGACAAACACTTTGCCCTCTTCTTGGTTGTAGAAGTAATACCCAAATGTTTCCTTTGGATATCCCACGAAAATGCATTTATCCGACTTGGGTGTGAGCTTGTCCGACTGAAGTCGCTTGACAAAAACGTCACGGACCCAAATCTTTAGAAAAGACAAGTTGGGACTCTCCCCATTCCACATCTCATATGGCGTCTTAACTACGGATTTAGATGGTACCCTATTTAGTGTGAGTGTTGCTGTTTCTAGAGCAAAACCCCAAAATGACAATGGAAGATTTGACTGGCTCATCATTGATCGAACCATGTCCAACAAGGTTCGATTACGCCATTCGGAAACCCCGTTTCTTTGAGGCGTTCCAGGCGGCGTAAGTTGAGGAACAATTCCACAACTCTTAAGATGATCGCTAAATTCGTGACTCAAATATTCTCCTCCACGATCGGATCGTAGAGCTTTAATTTTCTTGCCACGTTGATTCTCTACTTCATTCTGGAACTCTTTGAACTTTTCAAAAGTTTCAGACTTATGTTTCATTAGGTAGACATAACCGTATCTACTAAAATCATCAGTGAAAGTTATGAAGTAGTGAAAACCACCTCTTGTTGTCGTGCTCATTGGTCCGCATACATCAGTATGTACGAGTTCCAATAAGTCCGTTGCCCTCTCAGGAGAACCGTTGAAAGGCGACTTGGTCATCTTTCCAAGTAAACAAGCTTCGCATGTCTCGTATGATTCAAAATCAAAAAAAGTTAGAAGACCATCATTATGGAGTTTCTTCATACTCTTTTCACTTATATGACCCAACCGACAATGCCAAAAATAGGTGGGATTCAAATCATTAGGCCGTAGCCTTTTAGCACTTACGTTATAAACATGCGCATCATCATGAGCATCAGCGGGATTTATAATAAAAAGCCCATTCAAAATGGAAGCAAAAGCCACAAACATATCATTCTTGGAGATTAAACAACCATTGTCTTTACTCGCAAATGAATAACCATATCTCATCAAACATGAAGGAGAAATAATGTTTCGGTTAAAACTAGGAACATAATAACAATTATTCAATTCCATAATAAATCCTGAAGGGAGGTGCAATTGGTAGACGCCAACGGACAACGCAGCAACCCTTGCATTATTTCTGACGCGAAGATCAACTTCTCCTTGTCTCACGCTTCTACTCCTTACTAGCCCCTGCATCGATTTGCAAATGTGAGCAACCGATCCGGTATCAAATACCCAAGAGTCAATAATAGAGTCAGCGAGAAAAATGTCTATAACATTAATTACAACCGTACCTGAGCTAGAAGTCTTACTTCCACTCTTCTTCACTGAAGCAAGGTACTTGCTGCAATTTCTGTTCCAGTGTCCAGTATCATGACAGTAGAAGCACTTTGTGTCAGGTTTAGGTCTGTCCTTAGTCTTAGGCTTTGGCTTAGAGATCAAATATTTAGCCTTCCCTTTCCCCTTAGACTTACCCTGCTTCTTGAAGCTAGGCCTGTTCTGCACAGCCAACACTTGGCCATGCCCCGCACTCTTCTTAATGTCATTCTCTGCCGTCTTGAGCATCCCACAAAGTTCATTAAGGTCCTTCTCAGCCCCATGCATATGGTAGTTCGAAATGAAGTTCCCATAGCTAGATGGAAGCGAAGCCAAAATGAAATCTGTGGCTAACTTAGGGTCCAATGGAAAACCAAGCTTGTCCAAAGTCTGCACGTAACCAAGCATCTTGATCACGTGCGGCCCTACTGCTCCGCCCTCAGCTAGCTTGCATTCACCAAAAGCCTTAGCGATATCGAACCTTTCAGTCCTGGCTTGAGTCTGGAACATATCCTTCAGCGCAATGATCATATCATACGCTTCCTGACCATCAAATTGCTTTTGAAGGTCGGGTTCCATGCATGCAAGCATAAGGCAGCTAACCTCAAGAGGCTCATCACATGCTCTCTTAAAGGCAGTTCTAACGGCAGCAGTGTCAGTATCAAGAGGCGCATATGGAATTGGACTATCCAGAACACTTTCCTTTCTCTCAGCCCTGAGAACAATTCTCAGGTTTCGGATCCAATCCGAATAGTTTGTTCCATTTAACTTTTCCTTTTCAAGAACAGATCGCAACGCAAAAGGGGTGGGTTGGTTGTTACGTGCCATTGATCTACAACATAAAAACATGCAAAATACTAAGACAAAATCCATGATAGAGTAAATGACATTAAACAATTTAACATGGTCTACTCCCAGTAAAACCAACATCCCTCTATCGGTACTTAGTGATTCAAGATCCGCAACGAACAAGTCGACTAGTGACGTTTGCATCACTGCTAGAAGACAAGGTAGATCGGTAAGCAACACTTGCTAATCACATCACATATGACTCTTGTTGTTGGGTGACATCTCCATGTCAAAAACACCAACCTTTATGCCCCAAGGCGCTTAACCGTTAAGATTACCTTGATGAGTTAACCAACCCTTTATGAGCGTAAGCATCAGCAGATGGCACCCTGTTGCAACAGTCGTACCACCTAACCGATACATACCCACCTAGTCAACGAAAACTGATGGCGCCCTGCTGCAACAGACCCACCATCAATCGTAGAAGACATGGGATGGTGCAAGTTTTAGTTGGGGGGCATGGGAACTTAACATTTGCGAGGGATCGTTCTACTTCTACGAATCTAACATGCATAGGAGTAAAACAACGGGAATAGCAATCACATAGTTGTGACACAGTATGGCCCGTTTCACATGGTGATCTCCATCTCCATGGAACCTTTCCACCATGATGATCTCCATCTCCATGGTCCATATGCGCCATCCCTCCGGGTGATGAGTCCTCCAAGAAACTTCTACAAGCTATTACTACTAACAGCTAGAAAAGAAGATTACATGGATAGAGGGAATCATCACAAGTCGGCACGCAGGCCGTTAATACAATAAGTGACAACACAATATGGCTCCAGCCGTGTTGACATGCTCACGACACGCAGGTCATGAAAATATTACACACATGCATCACATACACAAAGGGCCATACCGGTCACAAAATCTGCAAAAACGAGTTAGACGTTCTAACGCCGAAACTTGCAGGGCCTAAAAGACTGTCTTAGAAGTATAATTAGCTAAAACCTTAAAATCGATCGGATCTCATTAGACCGGCAAAAGATTTCCGAAACAAAATTTTGTTGCGCATATTTTTCAATTGAGACTTTTTCGATCTGAGGTCGTATGCAAAAGTTACAGATGTTTTACTGGGACTGTTCATTTCTGTGAATTCTCCGAAACCGGCGGCAGATCCAATCTGTCACCCCGCGTATCTCATGCACATCATATATGATCTAGACTCCAATTCGACCAATCATATTGATCTTCGCGTGCTGTAATTGGATTTACATGTCACAGTCTACCCCGATGGAGGAAACCTACCGGTAGGGGTATGTCGTTCCACGACCTCTCGCATCACGATCACGGAATCCAAATCACAGATTGAAACATCTACTCCATACAATCGATCACATCGATCATACCCCATCTACATATCACATATGCAAACGATCTAAATCTATAACTATGCATCATCGGCTCTGATACCACTGTAGGAAAACGGGGTAGGCTACACTAGCGCAAATCAAAATTTCTACCGCGTCAACCAAGATCTGCTGGAAGATATAGATCACGAGATTACCACTAGACGCGTTGTGGCGATCTCGGTGAAGCGAGTCAGGGCTGGGTAATCGTACGAATCCTCCGAATCCCGTCGCTCCCACGAACAGCTCCTCTTGGCGGCTCGTCCAAGTGCTACAGATGCAGCACCTCTATCGGTATGCACACGTGCGGCGTGGAAGCACCGCTCGCCGGACTTCTAGGTCCGCGCGGTGGTAGGGGCATGGAGAGACGGTAGCTGCGGTGGAATGTGGTGCGGAATTAGCAGCCCTAAAACACACAGGCTCCTCTCCTTTATATAGACGTCCCCATAATGGGCTGCCACTCAAACAGCCCACTCTAGAGTCCATTTCCAGCCCATTTCGGATCCAATCCGAATTCTGCTTATTTTGCCTTAAGTGTGCGACCCTATAGGTTCACGCACGTTTAGACATGACACGAGTACACCTACTCGGCCAATAGTTGGTAGCGGCTTCTAGCAAAACGTGTCAACTCCCAAACATGCATAAAGATCACATCGGACGAACCATCACATGTTTAGGCTATTCCTTTTGCCTCACGATATTTGATCATGCTCTTAGCTGATCACTCTTTCTCGATCTTGTGAATCGGAATCCCTTTCCAGGTTAACTATTAACCTTATTCAGCATGGCCATGCATTTCTGGATCCGATCACTCGAGGGGCCCCGAGAAATATCTCTCTCTATTGAAGAGAGGGGAAAATCCCATCTTGACTGACCATGCCTTGCAGCATGCTTCGTGACAAACCCGAAAGCTACTTTTATAACTACACTGTCACGATGTAGTGTTTGATAGCACCAAAGTAGGTCGATTCACATCTCAAGAACATGCGACAATCTCAGGTCTAAGGACAAAGCAAGCACAACGTGTAGAGAGAGAACTATTAGCATTGTTGTAATGTCTCAAGCTGGGTCAGTCCAACACCATGTTCGTAACATGAGTTCACATTATTAGTTTGACATCACCATGTCTATGACTTGCGAAACATAGCCATCAACCAATACATGTGCTAGTCTAATGTTCAGGTGTGTCCTCACATGAACTCCGACTAGGGACATATTTAGAATAACCATGTAAGTAAAGAGTTTCACAAACAGGTCACATACTTGCCAATCAATACAAATGTATTATTCAAGGAACATTATTACAAATCATGGATACATAGATATATCATCATCTCTATGATTGCCTCTCGGGCATATCTTCAACATGGGGGAATTCATCACCGGAGGGGTCTACACCACCATGTCTGCCTCGGAGTTGTACTCTCCACTTAGGATCCGATGATTATTGAATGTTATGTCTTTTGATTATCAATCTATCATGTTATCTTCATGTGTATGTTATTTATGATCTTGCATGCTCTCCGTTGTTAGTAGATGTTCTGGCCAAGTAGATGCTAGTGACTCCAAGAGGGAGTATTTATGCTCGATAGTGGGTTCATGACTCCTTTGCATCTGTGCTCGAGTGACAAAAACGTGACAGATGGAGGATGTGATGTTGATTTGATTGCCTTCTGTATCTCGTAGGTTATATCTCGTGGTCTAAGCTCAATCCCCCACTTTGCCACTCGTCCTGTTGCATTGAAATTGTTGAGTATGTCCGACAGGGGTGTGCTTGATACCACGGTAATCGGGTGCTTCTGAAAGTAGTGTTGCAGCTTTTTAGCCGTCATGTATATTCCATATGCCAATTTTTGATAGTGCGAGTACCGCTGCTTGGACGTTGATAGTACTTCGCTGAGGTAATATACCAGTCACTGCACCCTGTAGATGGACCCTTCCTGGGGTCGTTCGACTACCAGTACTGTGTTGACCACCTGTCTTGTTGCTGAAATGTATAGATACATTGGCTCCTTTTCCTGAGGTGCCACCAAGACAGCTGGAGTCTACAATGTTCTCTTGAGGGCGTGGAAGGCTTCTTTGGCTTCCGGCGTCCACTCGAACTTATCTGACTTCTATAGTAATTTGTAGAAAGGGAGTGCTTTCTCTCCAAGCTTCGCTATAAATCTTCCGAGTGCTACAATTGTCCCTGCAAGCTGTTGTACTCTTTTGACATTTACTGGTTCCTTCATTGAAAGGATAGATTTAATTTTACAAGGTTGTCCTTAATGCCTCTGGCGGACAGAAGATACCCAAGTAAATCTCCTTGGTGTACTCCAAACGCGCACTTCTTCGGGTTCAGCTTGATCTAATACTCGTCAAGTTCTGTGAATGTCTCTCGAAGGTCGTCGATAAGGGTTTCTGCCATATTCGACTTGACCATAATATCGTCTACATACACCTGCGCGTTTCTAACAATCTGTGATTTCAGGCAATTTTGCATCATGCGTTGGTACATAGCAGCCGCGTTTTTTAACCCGAAAGGCATCGTGGTGTATACACCAAACGGGGTGATGAATGCGGTTTTTTCCTTATCCTCTTGCTTCATGAAGATCTGATTGTAGCCTGACTATGTGTCGAGGAAGGAGAGCCTCTCGCAACCTGCATTCGATTCAATGATCTGATCGATGCGTGGTAGTGGGAACCAGTCCTTAGGACAGTGTTTGTTCAATGACGTGTAATCTATGCACATCCGTAGAATTTTAGCATTTTTCTTGGCTACCAGCACTGGATTTGCGAGCCATTTTTCTATTTTGATCTCCCAAATGAATTTTACTGCGAGTAACCTATTTATTTCTTCTCATATTGCTCTCTGCTTCGGTTCTGAGAAATGGCGAGTGGATTGATGTATTGGCTCTGCATCCTTGTAGGTTTCTAGTGAGTGCTCGACGAATTTCCTAGGTATTGTTGGCATGTCCGCTAGGGCCCACGCGAAGATTTTCGAGTTCTCATGGAGAAATTCGATGATCGCGCTTATCTATGCGATATGCACCATTTTGGACACAACTACTATCTTTGCTGGATCACTCGGGTGAACGTGATATTCTATTGTGTCTTTTTTTCACGTTGAACACCATCTCTGGTATTTTTTTTCTTTGTCAAGGGAAGAATCGAATGATCAGTCGTAGCAGCTATGTCTGCCAATTCCTGCTGCATTCCGAATGACTGTGATATTCTGTTGAACTCGACGTCGCAAGTATCAGATTTTTCTAGTTTCAACGCACTTTGATTCCCCTCTACGTCCTGACATTTTGACAATCAGGTATGCGTAGTGGGGTACCGCCATGAATCTCATGAATGTTGTCCCGCCGAGTATAGCATTGTATTGGGACGACCAGTCGACTACTTCGAAGTCGATTTTTTCTTTCCTGTAGTTGTCACGTTCTCTGAAAACCACCTCGAGTGCTACTGTACCCAAGGGTTTGATTGCTTTTCCCGGAACAATGTCGTGGAATGAGTTCTTTGATTGCTTCAGGTTACTTATTGGTATATTCATTTCCTTCAGAGTTTCTGTGTAGATGATGTTGATCTCGCTCCCTCCATCCATTAATAGTTGGTTTAGATCATAGACTCCAATTTGCGCTTCGAGTACCAGCGCCACCGTTCCTGGGAAGGGAACTCAAAGCGGGTGATCGGCTCTGGAAAAGGCGATGTTTCCATCGAACCAATCCAGGAACTCGGGCGTCGGAGGGGGTGATATTTCCGCTAGATTCACCTGCCTGGTAATGAGCTTTTGGCTTCTTTTGGAGGGGGCGCCTTTCTATAGCAGGTATACTTTTCCTTTTGTCTCCGGGTATCTGTCTTCTTCCGGGTAAGCCACCTTGTATTGATGTTGTATTGCTGCAGCTTGTTGCGCTCTAGGCGCTCCTTGCACTTGGGGTTGTTGCTGAGGCCGGCGACTGCTGGTACTGGGGGAGGTGGTGGTGCACCTATTGCCAGTGCTTCTGGAACAACCAGGAATCATGTCTGCTGTGCTTCTCTTTGTTTCTTGAAAGATGCTTCCATGAGTAAGTTGAATTTGCGGCAGTCCTTCAATTTGTGACTGGATCTGCGTATTCCATTGTCATCATTGCACATGTGGTTTGGGAACGGCCCTTGAAGTTGCTGCTCGGTTGATATGGGCGGTAACCATCTGCCCGGATCTTCTGTGGCTTCCACTCACGCTTTTGTTCTTGTCCACGTTCGTGCTCCTGTTCGCGCGGCTGATCTGGCCTTTGCGTGCGATAGTCGTTCCTGCGACTACCTGGGAACTCGGCTGCGACTAATTCGGGTTCCATTTCGTCAAATGTCCGGTTTTTTGCGCTTCCTTCTTTTGTTCTGGTCATTATTCTATCTTCTATTCCCCTCGTGAGCATAGGATGTCTCCATGCGATCTTCTTCGGGTGAGGGTGGGTGGGTATTGCGCGCCGATTCTTCACCTTCCGCCCAGCTATTTGCTACTTCCATGAGTTTACTGACAGTTCTCACTCGAATCCGGCCGATGCATTCCCTTAGGTCCATTCGGCGGAGACCGTCTCTGAAGTTGCCGATTGTTGTTTCGTCTGAGATATCCTCTGTGTTGTTTTTCAGCGTGGTCCACCTATGTATGTACCCGTAAATATTCTCATATGCTCTTTTCCTACATACTTTTAGCTGCCCGACTATTATTTGTCGTTTGCTAGTGGATCTGATGTTCTGGATGCAATCATACTCGAATTATTCCTACCAACTGTATTTATTATTAGGCGGGCTCTTCAGCCAATTTCTCGCCACGCCTACCAGTTGTAGTTGTATGTACTGCATTGTTGTCACCTTGCTCCCCTTTTGGAACCTCACGGAAGTCAGATAATCGTCTAACCATGCCTCGGATTCCTCATCACCGTCGTACTTGGGCATTTTGGCTGTCAGCTTGAATCGTTTCAGCTTCCTTGCCTGGCGTGTTTCTCGAGTGAAACAAGGAGGCCCACAAAATTCCTCGTCATCCGAGATAGTCGAATCGTATCTCGGGTTCTCCACTCGAGTTCTAGTTGTCCTTGGTGGTGGTATTTCTGTCTCTCTTTACCTTCGTGACATGTCCACCTTGTTCCACGTGAGCCGATTTCGCAGATCTTTCGGGTCCTCTTCCTGATGTGTAACCCGAGTTGGTTTTCCTCTTTCCTTCAGCGGCTTTATGGGTGCTTCCGCTCGCGGGATGGGTTTCTTCCCTAGCTTCGCGCTTGCCATGCTGAGGCCCCATAGCATCTCCTCATGTACTTCTCCGTGGGGATCACCCGACTTTGGTTTGATGGACATCAGGTACGTCTGGACTTGCAGAAGCCTTTCCTGAGGCGTTTTGGGTGTCAATTTCTCCGTTGGATTTGGTTCTTTCGAGTCCTGATCAAGATCTAGTACCTTTCCGGTCCCCTTCATATAGTCAATCGGCATATTGTCTGTTCGCGACCGTCGCTTGGGAGCGGGTGGTTTCTGCAGCCCGCTACCCGATGCTTTAGTCGAGTGCATCTCTGGGAGACCCGTGTTGTCTAGCTCTTTGTACATCCTGCTTAGCTTCTTTCTGTGCTGGGATAGTTTCCACTTATAAGCCATTCCCTCCTCCTCGCTAGCATCTATTGGGGGAGTGATGACCCACAAGTATAGGGGGTGTATCGTAGTACTTTCGATAAATAAGAGTGTCGAACCCAATGAGGAGCAGAAGGTGTTGACAAGCAGGTTGGATAGAGGATTCACTGTAAACACTAGCAAACGGGTTTTTGGTTGTTTTGGATATAGCAGATAAATAAAGTGCAAGTAAATAAAGTGTGGTAAATAATATTGCAGCGAGTGGCCCAATCCTTTTGAGAGCAAAGGACAAGCCGGTTGTACTACTTATGACTACCAAACGTTCTCGAGGACACATGGGAATTTCGTCAAGTGCTTTCGCTTCGTCACGGTTGATTAATATCCATTGGTGCGTGAAGTGTTGTGTGGGTGAACCTATGCTAATGCACCTCCCAACTAGGACTAATACATACTTGTGATTATACCCAACGTAAGCAGCCGCAAATACAAGAAAGTAATTAAGATAAAACTAACCACAGCCTTAAAACTCCGTGATTCTACGCTCCCTCGTGCATTGGTTTCCTAATGGGGGTTTAGGTTTCTGTCACTCCGGCAACCCCACAGTTAGTATCCAAATACACAATGCATCCTCCTAGGCCCATAAAGGAGAAGTATCATGTAGTCGATGTTCACATGACACCACTAGAAGAATAGCACCACAACTTAAATACCAAACCACGAGATATTACTTCAATATAACTTCACTACTAACATCATGACTTCTCCCATGTCCTCAAGAACTAAACGAACTACTCACAGGACATCATATGGATCATAATCAGAGGTGATATAATGTATGATAACAATCTGGTCATAAAGTGCTAACACCGATAAATATCACAAGCATCAACTACTAACAACACCGGGAGAGAGATCTAATGTAAAACAACGATAGAGGCCCCTAATTGTTACAGCGGGATGACGGTGGATGATGAGGGTGATGGTGGTGATGATGATGATCTTGATGATGCCCGAAGTGATGACGGTGATGATGGCGATGATTTTCCCTCTCCGGAGAGGAATTTCCCCGGCAGATTTCTCCCTTCTAGAGAGCTTTTCTCTCTCGGGTGTTTTCCGCCTCGAGGCGACGGTGGAATAATTCTTTGATGATGGTATGGGGCTTAGGGTTCCCTCGGGGTCAAGTACGTCAAAAATATCCAGCGGAGGTGGGCCAAGGTGGCCACACCATGTGGCGGCGCGGCCAAGGTGGGGGGGGGCGCGGCACCCCATGGTGTAGGCCCCTGGTGTCCCCCCTCCGGCTCTCCTCGTGGCTGGCTCCCTCTTCTGGACTTCTAAGATACCTCCAGTGTCCCCCCTCTTCTTCTGATATTCTGAAATAGGATATCCCAATGGTGCTTTTTCCATCAGATTTCTGGTCCCAATGTTTATTCTCCAAAAATTATGAAACATGCAAAATAAGATAAAATAACATAAGGGATACATCATAACATGAAAATATCGATGAATAACAGAAAATAACAATATAAAACGGTGATGCAAAATGGACGTATCAACCCCTTCCGCCCCCCCCCCCCCCCAAGCTTAGACCTCGCTTGTCCCCAAGCGAAACTGAACTCAGTAAACATGACCATAGGTTTATGGAGTGAGGTGTCGATAAAATAAAATACGGACTAGAGGCATCACATCTACAAAGAACAATTCATTTTAGACAGCAACTCCTCTCATATAATCAAACTTGAAACAAGAAAAGTAACAATAAAGGTGCAAAAAGTAAACCACAATTGGTAAAGGCAAACTTCGTTCTTGGTTAGAGAACAATTAACAGTGTACTTATCTTTCGATCAGAGTCTTTATACTAGAGCTATATTGTAGAGTTTATCATGCTCAATTATAAGGTCTCTTTGCAAACATTGGTAACCTTCAAAGTGGTATTCAAACATATAATATCATTTGAAGAAACAAGGAAGAATAAAGAACATGATTGAGTAAATCAACATGTAGCTGGATGAATCACAACAACTCAAATGCTTGCTTAGACAGAAAGAAATAGGTTTACTGACTCAACATAAATGTAAGAGATAGGCCCTTCGCAGAGGGAAGCATTGATCACTCATGTACTAGAGCTTTTATTTTGTAAAACAGAGGTATAAAATGGTTGACACTCCACCCAACCTTTCTTACACAAACCATGGCTAACCGAATCCTCGGGTGCCTGCCAACAATCATAAACCGTGGAGGAGTGTCTAAATTTTGAGAGGTGTATGTTTATGTCAATGAATGGCAAACAGAAAATACAGTACGTCACAAGCCAACTAGACTTCACAAGAGCGGCTCCCATAGAAGGACGCAACTGGTATAGAAGGTCATCCCTCTTTCTCTTTTGTTTACACAATTGTGCTTTGACTGATAAATCATGGGAAAAGGAGTGAAGAGAATTTGTATTATTATTTGGGGCTGGGAACCCCGCTGCCAGCTCTTCTAGCATTTGGATAAGCGGATGAAGCCACTAGTCCAGGGTGTGAAATCCAATCAACAAATGAGATAGAGATTCTCTATTTGCATCCTCATGAGCTAAAACAAGAGCACAAAACAGGTGTAATTTTGAAGGTTTAAAGGTAGCCCATGTAACACCTGGGGTGTTACCCTAAGTTAGAAAGTTGGTTGCTTTTCTTTTTGCATTGCATCACATGCATCATATGCATTGCACCATGTTTTTCAAAACAACTCAAAATTCAAACCACTTTAAACTTTCACACATGTCCAAAGTTCCCAATTAAAAAAGTGCAAACTAAACCACTCAACTTGTTTTCAAATAGTTTGAAGTTGAAATTTATTTAATTTGCTTGTCAATAAAAATTCCCTTTTATCAACACCCTAAATGGTAAATTCCAATTCAACTTCAAATCAAATCATTTATAATGGGCATGATCAAATTGTGGTTTAAAAATTAACAACTTGCAAACTCTTATAACTCACTAAGTTTTCATAGTATTTGGACTTATTAAATAAAACTTGTTTATTCCCAAAATTCCAAACCAAACCCTATTTGAAATTCAACTAACAATTTAATATCAAATTAATAATTCAAATTGTTGAAAATAAGTTAACCTACCTTTGTTGTTGTTGTTTTGTAAATCAAGTAAAAAAATATTTTCATAAATAAAAACCCTAAAAACCTCTCTCTCTCTTTCTCTCTTCCTTCTACAAAAAAAAACTGTGAACAGAAAAAATAAAAGGAAGTGGTGAGCTGAGGGAGAAAGCCCAACCCCCAGCCCATTCCCCCTCAGCCCACAGCAACCAGCCCACCACGGTCGTCTTCCTCGTACGGACGCACCGAAAGGGGGGGTGTCGCTATCTTTTCACCCCCCCACCATGGACCACCTGCTCCTGATCCCTACAAGACCACCTAGCCCTACCCTAACCCTAGGCCGCCCCTTCTCCCTCTTCCTTCCGCCGCCACCTCCCTCTATTTCCCCACGATCCCCTCCCTCTTCTCGTTCTGTTCTGGATTTTTCCCTGAACCCCTTCCATGGCCGCACCTTGGCGACCATGGCGCCGCCTCACTGCTTGCTGTCGGCCCTCGCTCTCAACGGGAATGGAACCAGGAGGGTTCCATCCCCGTTTCTCCCGAAGAGGCCCCGGCCGAAGGACGCCTGCATAGGCCGCACCGTCGCCGGGAAGTTGCCGCCGCGGCTTCCATGATCGGCTACAGCGACCTCCTCCCTTCCCCTCCATCGCCTACACCGAGGTGAGGGCCCCCTCCCAGGACCTAGGGCTTCTTCCCCCTCCCCTCCTTGATCTGTGACCCGCCATCGCGTGGAGGACCCCCGCCATCGATCGCTGCTTGCAGGTCGTCACCGTCGGCGAGTATTTGTCCGCAACCTGTTACAGTTAACTCAACCAAGTTCAGTTAACAGCCGAAAGCCACCTCCAAAGTCAATCTCCTCTGTACCCTCAACAAACCACAGCATCAGCGCAGTGGCTAGGCCACCCTGCGCGCAAGCCCCAGGTCTAGGGTTCGATTCCCCCACGCCACACCTTTTTTCAAGCCTTTTTCTTTTTTGCCCGAATTTTAGAAACATAGATCTGAGGCATTAACTCTAAAATCAATATCAAATCGAATTTTGCTCCAAATTGAATGATTCAAGTTTCTGTGGATTCAAATTTTTGTGCTCTTTCTACTAGTAACAAAATTGCAACATGTTTCTGTAACAATTTTTGCACTAAATAATTAATTACTGAAAATGCAATAAAAATTGGAAACTTTGGAATTTCATAACTTGAGTTTGGTTCATCCAATTTAAGCAAACTTGGGCTCTAAAAATTTGTCTTAACAAACTCTACACATTGGTATTTTATTTGGGCACAACTGAATTAATTTTGAACATGTTTCCCTCTATTTACTAAAAAGGGCAGAATAAGAATGATTATAAAAACTTGCATAATAAATTCATTAATAACCCAAAAATTATGTTTAATAGCTCTAAATGTTCAGTGAAACATTTGCTACATGTTTTCAACCTTTTCAATGCAATTTGTTTAATGTTTTTCCTAATTAAAAGTGGTACAATAATTCAATGCTTTAATTAAACCCTTTTAAATTGCAAAATTCATGACTTGGGCAATTCAAATCCAATTCCAACATGTAAAATATGTTTTCCATCCCATTTTTCATGAACTTTGCAAATATCAACTTTGTTTTCTGTTTTGAATAATTCAAATTGCTGAAAACAACTGTTTCTTATTTAATGCATTTAAAATTGTCAAATTAATAATTAATTCATCTTAATTCCTTTTCAATAATTGAAACATGTATTCCATCAAAAATTGTGTGTTCTTTCCAAATATAAATTTTGTTATCTGTTTTGAACAATTAAAATGGGTGAAAACAATAAATACTTGTGTAACTCACTTAAGAAGCCAAATTTCCTAACTTAATAAATAAATTTCCAAACTTGGTAAACTGTATTTCAAATTGGTTCTATTGTTGTTATTTTGTTGTTTTCCTCATCCATGCATCATACTAAACCACTTTCACCTGTTGGTTAGTTGTAAAACAATTGTTTCAACCTTAATTCATGGGCTTTTCATATGCAACTCAAATTGCATATGGGTCCATTTAAACATGTTATCATGTCAACTAGTTTATTTCTATGCATCCATTAAATTGTCATGCATCCAAATCTTGATCATGCTGGATCTTTTGCCGTAGTAGTAATTGTTGCATCCGGTGTTTGTTCGAGGTTCGTTGCTTCTTCGCGGATAGGACGTTGAGATGATGTGAGCAACGACAAGTTCTGTGGATGTACCTCTACTTGCTGGATTCCAGGCAAGTATACTCACTTGCTGCCAAATGGCTGCCTTTCATCACTTGTTACCGATTTTTTTCCGTTGTTCTTATTCTAGCCTGTTGTTTCGATGCTTGTGTCTCGATCCTATCATATTGTTTACCTTGCAGCCATGATATAGCCTTCCTACCACTGCCTATTAACTGTTGTTTGTTTACCTTGTTGGCCCTCGTGTCGTAGTTGCATGCTTAGTGTTGTTTGCGCTCAAGTCTTGTTGTCCGTCTTATCACCTGTTTAGTTTGATAGCTGGGTTTCAATTCAATCAACAACCTGTTAATGTTTTGGGTAATAATAATTTGATGATAAGGCACCGGCAGGAGGCCCGGGTTAGGGTTTTGAAGCCTGCTAGTGTCGAACTTAATTAGGAAAAGGGTCTTGTCTACTGATCCATGATGAGCGTGCTCACCGCATCCGGGTGGTAGTATGGTACCCCCCTCGACTTAGACTTGATCTGCAGCTTGTCCGAAGAGCCACACTTAGTTCGGGTGTTCCATTTGCTCCTTGCATAATGGGTGGATCCCCCATGGTTACTGATGATGATGATGATGCATATAGGACGAGGCCTGTAGTGCCGGGGTGTTGTGTCCTGCGGGAGTTTTGCACACCTGCGCTGAGTATTCGGCTGCGTGGCTGGGACCTTATAGCTCTGTGGCTCCTAGGATGGGTTGTAGAGATGGTTTGAGTCGTGTCGAGCCAACCTGAGTTTTAGTTGGTGGCTTGAGTGTGTACGGGTACTGGAGCACTCCCTGCAGGGATAAATCTTCTCGAGAAGCCGTGTTGTCCGCGGTTATGTGACGACTTGGTGAAAGTACTGGCTAACAAGTACTCAGACAACTTACACCTAATCGATAATAATTTGACTAGTAATAGGCATATTGTCACCATAACCTGAATGTCACCCTAATCAACAGTGTGAGTTATCCTTGGGTTGCTTCCTTAGTAGGGGGTAACATTGGATGGGTTTGTTTGGTGGTTAGTGCTAGTTGGTTACGATACGCTATCTTATCTTCTTTCTGTTAGCCGGAAGTTGTAGTGAGTCTCTGTAGTTGGTTCGTGCAGCCCGCTGCCTCTTATTTGCAATAATCCTTTCCTTTCCGTTGAACCCAAAGTATTTGTATATTGTGATGACTGGTTACGCCGGTATCTTGTGAGTATGGTTTATCCACTTGCCAGTACTTAACCGTACTGACCCACGAATCCTTTTTCGTGGCTGCATATTCAACATTGCAGTCAACAGGTTTGAAGTCTGACGATGTTAGCTTGGGAATCCCTCCGGCTTGGCCTGGGCAGGGATTGGACGCTCTCGGTTATCTTCAGGACTCTTAGTACAATTTGTATCTTGTCCGTAGCCGGACGCTATGTTGTTTCTTCCGCTGTTATTTGGATCTTTGTATTGTATCAGTTGTATCCTTGACTCGTTTGAGTCCTCTTGTATATATATTTTCTGTTGTTGTGGATTATTCGTTAACTGTTGTAATGTTATCACAAGTGGCAACCTGGAATCGGTTATTATGTGGATTTTGGCGGGAATGCTGAAATCTGCATAGTGCCCAATCCCGGGGCGTCACAAATGGTATCAGAGCCTTGGTTCCGATTCCCGAGATTGTTTCGATACGAATGGTTATCGAAGCAACGGGTCCGCAAAGCATGTAGGTTAACCTAGCTAACGGTAGTTGTTTCTAGAGTGTCAAAAACTATTTCTGCTAAACTATTTTGGAAAAACATCTCAATAGGATTCTTGTTTTCTCCTTATCCCTATTCTATTTCCCCTCCCATCTTATTTGTTTTGGAGTCTCCCCTCTTGTCTATCTTTCAAAGTGTTAGGATCCTACGCGGGTGGACGTTTTCTGAGCCTTTAACCTAATAGGTTCGATCATCGGAATATTCCTGGTGGAAGAACATCGTCGTCACTCCGAGCAAGAATCCCTTGTTAGTGGTGTCGAGGAGATCAGCTGGAAGTATGAAGAAATCGATAGTCGAACTTCTTTCCCCTCCCGGGTTAGCAGGTGGATTGCGAGGGCGCAATCCCTTGTTAGTGGTGTCGTCTGTAACACCTGGGGTGTTACCCTAAGTTAGAAAGTTGGTTGCTTTTCTTTTTGCATTGCATCACATGCATCATATGCATTGCACCATGTTTTTCAAAACAACTCAAAATTCAAACCACTTTAAACTTTCACACATGTCAAAAATTCCCAATTAAAAAAGTGCAAACTAAACCACTCAACTTGTTTTCAAATAGTTTGAAGTTGAAATTTATTTAATTTGCTTGTCAATAAAAATTCCCTTTTATCAACACCCTAAATGGTAAATTCCAATTCAACTTCAAATCAAATCATTTATAATGGGCATGATCAAATTGTGGTTTAAAAATTAACAACTTGCAAACTCTTATAACTCACTAAGTTTTCATAGTATTTGGACTTATTAAATAAAACTTGTTTATTCCCAAAATTCCAAACCAAACCCTATTTGAAATTCAACTAACAATTTAATATCAAATTAATAATTCAAATTGTTGAAAATAAGTTAACCTACCTTTGTTGTTGCTGTTTTGTAAATCAAGTAAAAAATATTTTCATAAATAAAAACCCTAAAAACCTCTCTCTCTCTTTCTCTCTTCCTTCTACAAAAAAAAACTGTGAACAGAAAAAAATAAAAGGAAGAGGTGAGCTGAGGGAGAAAGCCCAACCCCCAGCCCATTCCCCCTCAGCCCACAGCAACTAGCCCACCACGGTCGTCTTCCTCGTACGGACGCACCGAAAGGGGGTGTCGCTGTCTTTTCACCCCCCACCATGGACCACCTGCTCCCGATCCCTACAAGATCACCTAGCCCTACCCTAACCCTAGGCCGCCCCTTCTCCCTCTTCCTTCCGCCGCCACCTCCCTCTATTTCCCCACGAGCCCCTCCCTCTTCTCGTTCTGTTCTGAATTTTTCCCTGAACCCCTTCCATGGCCGCACCTTGGCGACCATGGCGCCGCCTTGCTGCTTGCTGTCGGCCCTCGCTCTCAACGGGAATGGAACCAGGAGGGTTCCATCCCCGTTTCTCCCGAAGAGGCCCCGGCCGGAGGACGCCTGCATAGGCCGCGCCGTCGCCGGGAAGTTGCCGCCGCGGCTGCCATGATCGGCTACAGCGACCTCCTCCCTTCCCCTCCATCGCCTACACCGAGGTGAGGGCCCCCTCCCAGGCCCTAGGGCTTCTTCCCCCTCCCCTCCTTGCTCTGTGACCCGCCATCGCGTGGAGGACCCCCGCCATCGATCGCTGCTTGCAGGTCGTCACCATCGGCGAGTATTTGTCCGCAGCCTGTTACAGTTAACTGAACCAAGTTCAGTTAACAGCCGAAAGCCACCTCAAAAGTCAATCTCCTCTGTACCCTCAACAAACCACAGCATCAGCGCAGTGGCTAGGCCACCCTGCGCGCAAGCCCCAGGTCTAGGGTTCGATTCCCCCACGCCACACCTTTTTTCAAGCCTTTTTCTTTTTCTGCCCGAATTTCAGAAACATAGATCTGAGGCATTAACTCTAAAATCAATATCAAATCGAATTTTGCTCCAAATTGAATGATTCAAGTTTCTGTGGATTCAAATTTTTGTTTTCTTTCTACTAGTAACAAAATTGCAACATGTTTCTGTAACAATTTTTGCACTAAATAATTAATTACTGAAAATGCAATAAAAATTGGAAACTTTGGAATTTCATAACTTGAGTTTGGTTCATCCAATTTAAGCAAACTTGGGCTCTAAAAATTTGTCTTAACAAACTCTACACATTGGTATTTTATTTGGGCACAATTGAATTAATTTTGAACATGTTTCCCTCTGTTTACTAAAAAGGGCAGAATAAGAATGATTATAAAAACTTGCATAATAAATTCATTAATAACCCAAAAATTATGTTTAATAGCTCTAAATGTTCAGTGAAACATTTGCTACATGTTTTCAACCTTTTCAATGCAATTTGTTTAATGTTTTTCCTAATTAAAAGTGGTTCAATAATTCAATGCTTTAATTAAACCCTTTTAAATTGCAAAATTCATAACTTGGGCAATTCAAATCCAATTCCAACATGTAAAATATGTTTTCCATCCCATTTTTCATGAACTTTGCAAATATCAACTTTGTTTTCTGTTTTGAATAATTCAAATTGCTGAAAACAACTGTTTCTTATTTAATGCATTTAAAATTGTCAAATTAATAATTAATTCATCTTAATTCCTTTTCAATAATTGAAACATGTATTCCATCAAAAATTGTGTGTTCTTTCCAAATATAAATTTTGTTATCTGTTTTGAACAATTAAAATGGGTGAAAACAATAAATACTTGTGTAACTCACTTAAGAAGCCAAATTTCCTAACTTAATAAATAAATTTCCAAACTTGGTAAACTGTATTTCAAATTGGTTCTATTGTTGTTATTTTGTTGTTTTCCTCATCCATGCATCATACTAAACCACTTTCACCTGTTGGTTAGTTGTAAAACAATTGTTTCAACCTTAATTCATGGGCTTTTCATATGCAACTCAAATTGCATATGGGTCCATTTAAACATGTTATCATGTCAACTAGTTTATTTCTATGCATCCATTAAATTGTCATGCATCCAAATCTTGATCATGCTGGATCTTTTGCCGTAGTAGTAATTGTTGCATCCGGTGTTTGTTCGAGGTTCGTTGCTTCTTCGCGGATAGGACGTTGAGATGATGTGAGCAACGACAAGTTCTGTGGATGTACCTCTACTTGCTGGATTCCAGGCAAGTATACTCACTTGCTGCCAAATGGCTGCCTTTCATCACTTGTTACCGATTTTTTCCGTTGTTCTTATTCTAGCCTGTTGTTTCGATGCTTGTGTCTCGATCCTATCATATTGTTTACCTTGCAGCCATGATATAGCCTTCCTACCACTGCCTATTAACTGTTGTTTGTTTACCTTGTTGGCCCTCGTGTCGTAGTTGCATGCTTAGTGTTGTTTGCGCTCAAGTCTTGTTGTCCGTCTTATCACCTGTTTAGTTTGATAGCTGGGTTTCAATTCAATCAACAACCTGTTAATGTTTTGGGTAATAATAATTTGATGATAAGGCACCGGCAGGAGGCCCGGGTTAGGGTTTTGAAGCCTGCTAGTGTCGAACTTAATTAGGAAAAGGGTCTTGTCTACTGATCCATGATGAGCGTTCTCACCGCATCCGAGTGGTAGTATGGGACCCCCCTCGACTTAGACCTGATCTGCAGCTTGTCCGAAGAGCCACACTTAGTTCGGGTGTTCCATTTGCTCCTTGCATAATGGGTGGATCCCCCATGGTTACTGATGATGATGATGATGCATATAGGACGAGGCCTGTAGTGTCGGGGTGTTGTGTCCTGCGGGAGTTTTGCACACCTGCGCTGAGTATTCGGCTGCGTGGCTGGGACCTTATAGCTCCGTGGCTCCTAGGATGGGTTGTAGAGATGGTTTGAGTCGTGTCGAGCCAACCTGAGTTTTAGTTGGTGGCTTGAGTGTGTACGGGTACTGGAGCACACCCTGCAGGGATAAATCTTCTCGAGAAGCCGTGTTGTCCGCGGTTATGTGACGACTTGGTGAAAGTACTGGCTAACAAGTACTCAGACAACTTACACCTAATCGATAATAATTTGACTAGTAATAGGCATATTGTCACCATAACCTGAATGTCACCCTAATCAACAGTGTGAGTTATCCTTGGGTTGCTTCCTTAGTAGGGGGTAACATTGGATGGGTTTGTTTGGTGGTTAGTACTAGTTGGTTACGATACGCTATCTTATCTTCTTTCTGTTAGCCGGAAGTTGTAGTGAGTCTCTGTAGTTGGTTAGTGCAGCCCGCTGCCGCTTATTTGCAATAATCCTTTCCTTTCCGTTGAACCCAAAGTATTTGTATCTTGTGATGACTGGTTACGCCGGTATCTTGTGAGTATGGTTTATCCACTTGCCAGTACTTAACCGTACTGACCCACGAATCCTTTTTCGTGGCTGCATATTCAACATTGCAGTCAACAGGTTTGAAGTCTGACGACGTTAGCTTGGGAATCCCTCCGGCTTGGCCTGGGCAGGGATTGGACGCTCTCGGTTGTCGCACCCTGATTTCTAGGGGATACTCACCGTACGAACTGGATAGCAGATGCTTGGATTATGGGGCATAACTGCTCCCACGTCCCAGCTTCCTGGTAGGCCTGCGCTTATGCACGACAACACAAGCCCTGCTATTCCATCGTCGATGTAAACTATCCACTAGAGATCAAAGGCACTTCCGTCGACGTACTTCAAACCATACACACATGGTACGTCAACGGCGTTTAACAACTGATATCACAACATATCTCTACGACACAAAAGATTGAAAGAAGTTGCAAATGGCTCATTAGAGCAGAGATAGCAAATACAACCATTCAGAGGGCACATGCCCCAACAATACATCATTACAACACAGCGGAAGCATTCAACATGTCTGAGTACAGACAAGAACCAAATAGGCCTAAGAGGCCGGAAACAAACAGACGGAGCCCATCCACGAAGTCTCGGATCCTGCCCGGGTCCGCTATCTACTCGTCAGCAGTCTCGTCAAACTCCACGTAGTTGCCACCATGAAGATCCTCGGAAACGTCGTCTGCGTAAACCACAGCCCCAAAGGGGTCAGTACAACAACGTACTGGAAAGCAAGACTCATAGTTCACCAAAGTGTAACCCGTCAACACCAAGCACAGATGCCTTGGGTTCAACGGAAGAGAGGGGATATAAAAGATGCTGCAACTGGCTGCGCTAACCAACTACAGAGATTCTACCACTTCCGGCTAACAGAAAGGAGATAAGATCGAGGATTGTAACCAACTGAAAGATAACTTCAAACAAACCCATCCTGGATCTCGCCCCTTATCCAAAGAAGCAATCCGAGGATAACTCACACAGTTGTAATAAAGGTGAATCAAATTATTGTGCCATCAACCTATTACTAGTCAAGTTATTAATCATTGGGTGTAACATGTTTGATCATTATGTTTAAGTTGTCCTGAGTACTTGTTAGCCAGTACTTTCACCACGTAATCCATAACCGCGGAAAACACGGCTTCTCGAGAAGATTATCCCTGCAGGGTTGCACCAATTTGGCCGTACACGCATGAATAACCCGCCAGATGGAAAGGCCCTTCCACCAAGCGGGGCACTCAACACAACTCAACTCTTCTTCGCATCAAGCCCAAAGAACCTTGGGCGCACGGCTGATCGAGCCCAGAAGAAAATGGACCCTCATAGCACTCTAAGAACGTGTCCCCCTATATGCCGACTACGAAAGTTCCACCCTGGCCTGGGCTCGCAAAAACATGCATGCGGCAAATGGAAAACACGAACTAAATGAGGCGATTTGGACGAGATGCGAATCGAATCAAATTGAGGGGGGCGCCCATACTCGCTTCCCACATGCGGTTAGTGCGCTCATCATGGATCAGTAGACAAGACCCTTTTCCTATTAGGGTCGACACTAGCAGGCCTCAAAACCACACAGGGCCTCCTGCCGGTGCCTTATCATCAAGTTTATTATTAATAGTAACATTAGCATGATTGATTGATTAAACATCGAGCCCCCAGAACATAATAACAATATAGTAACTGAAAGTAACGGGTAACAGACTCGAGCAAAACAACCTAAGCATGCTAGTAAGACACTGGCTCAAACAATGGGTTGTAGGAAGGGAGATGAGGCAATATCAGGTTTAAGGGATTCATGTGATAGGTTCGTAACAGAACAACTACTACTAAGGCTAGCAGAAAAGAACAACGGAAAGTATCGGTAACCAATGTTGAAAGGAAACACAGTGGTTCATGTGAGTGATAACTTGCCTGCAAAACCCAGTAGCCTGGTACTGAGCTAACTCCTTAAAAGGGATGTCGTAAGTATCGTCGGTCTCAACGTCGTCGTTTATCCGGGAAGAAGCAAACAAACATTGCAGAAAGATAAACAATCAATACCATGGCATAGTGCACAAACATGGGATGATGCATGATAGTTTAATTGATGCATCCAAGAATAAACTAGTTGACAAGATAACATAACATGATTAAATGGACCCACATGCGATTGGATTGCATATGAAAAGCCCATGCATTATGGTTGAATTAATTGTTTTACAACTAGTCATCATGTGTAAGTGAATTAGCATGATGCATGGATGAGGAAAACAGCAAAATAACAATAATAGAAGCAAATGGAAATAAGGTTTAGCAAGTTTGGAAATTCATTCATTAAGTTAGGAAATTTTGGTTACTTAAAGGTGTCACACAAGCATTTGTTGTTTTCACCAATTTAAATTGTTCAAAATAGATAACAAAGTTCATATTTGATAAGAACACACAATTTTAGGTGGATTGCATGTTTCACTTGTTGAAAAAGGATTTCAAATAAATTATTTAGGAATTAAACAAGTTTAAGCAAGAATTAAATGAATTTAATTCAAACATGAACTTATTTGAATTTTTCTTGGTTCAAAACATTTAGTGAAGTTCATATTTGAAAAGGTTATGCTTTTATGGTTTGAAAACATATTTTATATGTCCCAAAAGAATTTTAGTTGATCAAGTTATGAATTTAACAATATTAAATGAATTAAATAAGATTTAAATTATTTAACCACTTTTAATTATTCAAAACATGAAACAAAATTTATATTTCGAAAGGTGGTTTAATTTTTCATGGAAAACATATTTCATTTGTGGAAATTGGATTTAAAATGAGCAAGTTATTATTTTGGCAATTTTAAATGCAATAAACAAGAAACAGTTGTTTTCAGCAATTTAAATTATTCAAAACAGCAAACAAAATTTATATTTGGAAAGTACATGAAAAGTTGATTGGAAAACATATTTAGTTTGTGGAATTTGGAATTTTTATGAACAAGTTATGAATTTTGCAAATTTAAGTGAATTTGACAAGTTTTCAAATATTGCACCAATTTAAAATATTCAAAACAGTAAACAAATTTTATATTTGGGTAGAGTATTTAATTTGGTACAGAAAACATATTAAAAATGTTGAATTTGGAGTTAGGATGATTTATTTATGCAATTTCCAAAATTGGGTGCAAATCTGCCATTTTTAGTGAACCAGGGACTTGGAAATTATTTTCCAGGGGCTAGAAATAAGTGCCAGGGGCCTAGTTGTGATTTCCTATAAGTTATGTGACCAAAACATTGCAAAACAAAAAAATGTTTTTAATTGTGCAGGGGGTGGGATTTGATCCCTGCACCTCTTGACTGCACAAGGGTGGCCTAACCAGTTGTGATGTTCGATGTGTGTTGACAGAGAATGGGCTCGGGGGTGGATATGGATTCAGGAATCGGTACAGAACTTAAAACGGTAAATAAACAGCAAAAAGGGGTGGGGTGCTGGGACTCGATCCCAGGACCTGGGGGCTCGCGCGAAGGAGGCTAACCAGATGGGCTGATCTGCGGCTTGTTGAAGGAAGGGAACGTGGGGGGGTTTTGAGGTGTTGTTCCGCGGGGATTGTGTCTGAAACTCGATCGCTGTCCCTGTTCGACAGCGAACGGAGGCAGCAGCCTCGCCGTGGTTGATGGCTGCGGTGGCCGTGCGGGGCTTGGGTGCGGCCAAGGGAGTAGGGCGAGGGGAGAGGGAAAGGAGGTGAGAGGAGGTCTCACCTCGATCTGTCGATGCGGAAACAGCAGCAGGCGAGGACGGACATGAGCAGGTCGAGGCGGACAGCAGGGAGGCGGCGGCATCTTGGCGGCGACGGCGGCGGCGCCTCGGGGCCTCCCGGCCCGCGCCGAGTGGCCGAGGAGGGAGCCCGTGGAAGGGAGGCTCCATTCCCGCCGTGTGCTGCTCTTGACGGCGGCCCCAACCTCCACTACACTCCGACGAACTCCGGCCATGGAAACTACCGAGTTTCAGAAGAAAACTTTCAGAAGAAAACTCGGGAGGAAGGAGGGCAACAAGAGGGAGAAAACGGCGGCGGAGGCAAGAGGGAGAGAGGAGCTAGGGGAGGGAACCCTAGGCTAGTAATATGGGGAGGGGGGGAGCAGGTGAGATCCCTGCCAGTGGGGGATCCCTCCCTCTCTCTCTGTCTCTCCGTACCAAGGAGGAAGAAAGCGACAGGGGAGGGGGTGCGCAGGCCGATTAGGGAGAGAGGTGGGCTGGGCCGTGCTGGTTCCACCCCCTCTGGTAAGTTTCTTTTTATTTTTTTTCCTTCTGTTTATTTTTTTTTTTTGCAGAAAAATGAAAAGGAAGGAAAAGTGAGTTTTGGGGTTAGTAAAAATTTAGGAAAAATTGGTGTGAGCTAGTAATTACCATAGCACCAAAAATCCCACTTTGTTTTCCAAAAGTTTCAATTTATTTTGCTGTTTTGTAAATGAGTGAAATTGAATGAATTTTGGGATTAATTGATTATTGAAAACAAAATTTTAAATAGGGTGATCACTATGTTATTAAACACAAATAGAGTAGATTTGTTTTGACCTCAACATGATTTCAAAGTGATTTTTGGTTTTGGTGCTTTGAGTTGAATTTTTGATTGCAATTTGGAAACAATTGATTGACCAAACCAACAATTTAATGAGTGAGCATTATGGAATAAAATGAAATCAATTTGGTTGTTTTTATTTGAACTCTCACTTTGGAAATTGTAACATCACAAGGATGAAACAAAGGGTTTGAAATTTGAGTTGAAATTCAAACAGAAAACAAAGGAAAACAAATGAAAACAGTTGGAAAACAACTGAAAACAGAGGAAAACAAATGGAAAACAAACAAAACAAATGCAATCAACATGATGCCATGATGCAAAACATAAAATAACAGAGAGCAAACATTCTAAAGGCTATTTTTCAGACTTGGGATGTTACAAAACGCCCCCCCTTGAAGGAATCGCGCCCCGAGATTCCTACTGAGAAAAGAAAAGGTCCGGATACTTCTTGGGAAGATCTTCTTGAGCTGTGACACGTGAAACACATCGTGCACATTGGATAGTTTTCTGGAAGTTCAAAACGATAGGCATTTCTGGCAACTCTGCTGGAAAGATGTCAGGGAATTCACAAACCACCGGGAAATTTTCAAATAAAGGGAGAGGTTTTGTATTGAGGGTGTATAGCTGGATAGAACTTGATTCATTTGGGGAATAGATTATCTGGAATGAGGGTGGAACAGAGTTATTGACATCAATGCAACACCAAGAATAATCATCAATGTCAGAATCATCAACATGAGAGTAACGAGGAATATGTGGCCTCCCATTAGAATTGGATTGTTCTTACTTATGTTGGATGTCAACACTTGAGATTCCGGAGAGTGAACGATGATTTGATTTCTTAGTGGAACCAGATTTAGTCTGTATGTTGTGAAAAAGATTGTTGACACAAAGGAATGTGATTCTCCGGTATCAAATAACACTTTTAACTGTATAAGAGTTTACGAGGAAGTTTTGATTAGACGCCGGTAGAAGAATTGAAATTGAAAACAACAACAAGATTTCAACGGACGAAAAGGATGTTGAGAAGAACAAGATATCAACATCGGGGAAAACGAGAACAAAACTCCTGAGGTACTACGGAAAACCCATCCGGGCTTCTAAAGGATCAATATCTACTGCTTAAGGAATAGAGGATCTGCTTTCGGGGCTTACACGCCTCCGTTCTCAATCATGAGTAGGCAACATGATAAATCATGTCACAACCACCTCCATTCCTATGGTCTAGTAGATATAACCATCCTAGAGAAACCAGAATTCGTGAAATCCTAACTTGAAAGTTTAGTTGAGAAGGGAGAAATCAACGTTGCACTTCCTTACCAGAAAAGGGAGGGAGGGTGGGGAAAGAAGAAAAAGAACAGAATTCCTACTCTCACGTTTCATTTTTCCTATATAGCTACAAAATAGTTTCTAGACTCAACTGCGACCAGTAAAAAGGGATCCTACAGGCAGACAGGCTCTGATACCATTTGTCGCACCCTGATTTCTAGGGGATACTCACCGTACGAACTGGATAGCAGATGCTTGGATTATGGGGCATAACTGCTCCCACGTCCCAGCTTCCTGGTAGGCCTGCGCTTATGCGCGACAACACAAGCCCTGCTATTCCATCGTCGATGTAAACTATCCACTAGAGATCAAAGGCACTTCCGTCGACGTACTTCAAACCATACACACATGGTACGTCAACGGCGTTTAACAACTGATATCACAACATATCTCTACGACACAAAAGATTGAAAGAAGTTGCAAATGGCTCTCATTAGAGCAGAGATAGCAAATACAACCATTCAGAGGGCACATGCCCCAACAATACATCATTACAACACAGCGGAAGCATTCAACATGTCTGAGTACAGACAAGAACCAAATAGGCCTAAGAGGCCGGAAACAAACAGACGGAGCCCATCCACGAAGTCTCGGATCCTGCCCGGGTCCGCTATCTACTCGTCAGCAGTCTCGTCAAACTCCACGTAGTTGCCACCATGAAGATCCTCGGAAACGTCGTCTGCGTAAACCACAGCCCCAAAGGGGTCAGTACAACAACGTACTGGCAAGCAAGACTCACAGTTCACCAAAGTGTAACCCGTCAACACCAAGCACAGATGCCTTGGGTTCAACGGAAGAGAGGGGATATAAAAGATGCTGCAACTGGCTGCGCTAACCAACTACAGAGATTCTACCACTTCCGGCTAACAGAAAGGAGATAAGATCGAGGATTGTAACCAACTGAAAGATAACTTCAAACAAACCCATCCTGGATCTCGCCCCTTATCCAAAGAAGCAATCCGAGGATAACTCACACAGTTGTAATAAAGGTGAATCAAATTATTGTGCCATCAACCTATTACTAGTCAAGTTATTAATCATTGGGTGTAACATGTTTGATCATTATGTTTAAGTTGTCCTGAGTACTTGTTAGCCAGTACTTTCACCACGTAATCCATAACCGCGGAAAACACGGCTTCTCGAGAAGATTATCCCTGCAGGGTTGCACCAATTTGGCCGTACACGCATGAATAACCCGCCAGATGGAAAGGCCCTTCCACCAAGCGGGGCACTCAACACAACTCAACTCTTCTTCGCATCAAGCCCAAAGAACCTTGGGCGCACGGCTAATCGAGCCCAGAAGAAAATGGACCCTCATAGCACTCTAAGAACGTGTCCCCCTATATGCCGACTACGAAAGTTCCACCCTGGCCTAGGCTCGCAAAAACATGCATGCGGCAAATGGAAAACACGAACTAAATGAGGCGATTTGGACGAGATGCGAATCGAATCAAATTGAGGGGGGCGCCCATACTCGCTTCCCACATGCGGTTAGTGCGCTCATCATGGATCAGTAGACAAGACCCTTTTCCTATTAGGGTCGACACTAGCAGGCCTCAAAACCACACAGGGCCTCCTGCCGGTGCCTTATCATCAAGTTTATTATTAATAGTAACATTAGCATGATTGATTGATTAAACATCGAGCCCCCAGAACATAATAACAATATAGTAACTGAAAGTAACGGGTAACAGACTCGAGCAAAACAACCTAAGCATGCTAGTAAGACACTGGCTCAAACAATGGGTTGTAGGAAGGGAGATGAGGCAATATCAGGTTTAAGGGATTCATGTGATAGGTTCGTAACAGAACAACTACTACTAAGGCTAGCAGAAAAGAACAACGGAAAGTATCGGTAACCAATGTTGAAAGGAAACACAGTGGTTCATGTGAGTGATAACTTGCCTGCAAAACCCAGTAGCCTGGTACTGAGCTAACTCCTTAAAAGGGATGTCGTAAGTATCGTCGGTCTCAACGTCGTCGTTTATCCGGGAAGAAGCAAACAAACATTGCAGAAAGATAAACAATCAATACCATGGCATAGTGCACAAACATGGGATGATGCATGATAGTTTAATTGATGCATCCAAGAATAAACTAGTTGACAAGATAACATAACATGATTAAATGGACCCACATGCGATTGGATTGCATATGAAAAGCCCATGCATTATGGTTGAATTAATTGTTTTACAACTAGTCATCATGTGTAAGTGAATTAGCATGATGCATGGATGAGGAAAACAGCAAAATAACAATAATAGAAGCAAATGGAAATAAGGTTTAGCAAGTTTGGAAATTCATTCATTAAGTTAGGAAATTTTGGTTACTTAAAGGTGTCACACAAGCATTTGTTGTTTTCACCAATTTAAATTGTTCAAAATAGATAACAAAGTTCATATTTGATAAGAACACACAATTTTAGGTGGATTGCATGTTTCACTTGTTGAAAAAGGATTTCAAATAAATTATTTAGGAATTAAACAAGTTTAAGCAAGAATTAAATGAATTTAATTCAAACATGAACTTATTTGAATTTTTCTTGGTTCAAAACATTGAGTGAAGTTCATATTTGAAAAGGTTATGCTTTTATGGTTTGAAAACATATTTTATATGTCCCAAAAGAATTTTAGTTGATCAAGTTATGAATTTAACAATATTAAATGAATTAAATAAGATTTAAATTATTTAACCACTTTTAATTATTCAAAACATGAAACAAAATTTATATTTGGAAAGGTGGTTTAATTTTGCATGGAAAACATATTTCATTTGTGGAAATTGGATTTAAAATGAGCAAGTTATTATTTTGGCAATTTTAAATGCAATAAACAAGAAACAGTTGTTTTCAGCAATTTAAATTATTCAAAACAGAAAACAAAATTTATATTTGGAAAGTACATGAAAAGTTGATTGGAAAACATATTTAGTTTGTGGAATTTGGAATTTTTATGAACAAGTTATGAATTTTGCAAATTTAAGTGAATTTGACAAGTTTTCAAATATTGCACCAATTTAAAATATTCAAAACAGTAAACAAATTTTATATTTGGGTAGAGTATTTAATTTGGTACAGAAAACATATTAAAAATGTTGAATTTGGAGTTAGGATGATTTATTTATGCAATTTCCAAAATTGGGTGCAAATCTGCCATTTTCAGTGAACCAGGGACTTGGAAATTATTTTCCAGGGGCTAGAAATAAGTGCCAGGGGCCTAGTTGTGATTTCCTATAAGTTATGTGACCAAAACATTGCAAAACAAAAAAATGTTTTTAATTGTGCAGGGGGTGGGATTTGATCCCTGCACCTCTTGACTGCACAAGGGTGGCCTAACCAGTTGTGCTATTCGATGTGTGTTGACAGAGAATGGGCTCGGGGGTGGATATGGATTCAGGAATCGGTACAGAACTTAAAACGGTAAATAAACAGCAAAAAGGGGTGGGGTGCTGGGACTCGATCCCAGGACCTGGGGGCTCGCGCGAAGGAGGCTAACCAGATGGGCTGATCTGCGGCTTGTTGAAGGAAGGGAACGTGGGGGGGTTTTGAGGTGTTGTTCCGCGGGGATTGTGTCTGGAACTCGATCGCTGTCCCTGTTCGACAGCGAACGGAGGCAGCAGCCTCGCCGTGGTTGATGGCTGCGGTGGCCGTGCGGGGCTTGGGTGCGGCCAAGGGAGTAGGGCGAGGGGAGAGGGAAAGGAGGCGAGAGGAGGTCTCACCTCGATCTGTCGATGCGGAAACAGCAGCAGGCGAGGACGGACATGAGCAGGTCGAGGCGGACAGCAGGGAGGCGGCGGCATCTTGGCGGCGACGGCGGCGGCGCCTCGGGGCCTCCCGGCCCGCGCCGAGTGGCCGAGGAGGGAGCCCGTGGAAGGGAGGCTCCATTCCCGCCGTGTGCTGCTCTTGACGGCGGCCCCAACCTCCACTACACTCCGACGAACTCCGGCCATGGAAACTACCGAGTTTCAGAAGAAAACTTTCAGAAGAAAACTCGGGAGGAAGGAGGGCAACGAGAGGGAGAAAACAGCGGCGGAGGCAAGAGGGAGAGAGGAGCTAGGGGAGGGAACCCTAGGCTAGTTATATGGGGAGGGGGGAGCAGGTGAGATCCCTGCCAGTGGGGGATCCCCCCTCTCTCTGTCTCTCCGTACCAAGGAGGAAGAAAGCGACAGGGGAGGGGGTGCGCAGGCCGATTAGGGAGAGAGGTGGGCTGGGCCGTGCTGGTTCCACCCCCTCTGGTAAGTTTCTTTTTATTTTCTTTCCTTCTGTTTATTTTTTTTTTTGCAGAAAAATGAAAAGGAAGGAAAAGTGAGTTTTGGGGTTAGTAAAAATTTAGGAAAAATTGGTGTGAGCTAGTAATTACCATAGCACCAAAACGCCCACTTTGTTTTCCAAAAGTTTCAATTTATTTTGCTGTTTTGTAAATGAGTGAAATTGAATGAATTTTGGGATTAATTGATTATTGAAAACAAAATTTTAAATAGGGTGATCACTATGTTATTAAACACAAATAGAGTAGATTTGTTTTGACCTCAACATGATTTCAAAGTGATTTTTGGTTTTGGTGCTTTGAGTTGAATTTTTGATTGCAATTTGGAAACAATTGATTGATCAAACCAACAATTTAATGAGTGAGCATTATGGAATAAAATGAAAGCAATTTGGTTGTTTTTATTTGAACTCTCACTTTGGAAATTGTAACATCACAAGGATGAAACAAAGGGTTTGAAATTTGAGTTGAAATTCAAACAGAAAACAAAGGAAAACAAATGAAAACAGTTGGAAAACAACTGAAAACAGAGGAAAACAAATGGAAAACAAACAAAACAAATTCAATCAACATGATGCCATGATGCAAAACATAAAATAACAGAGAGCAAACATTCTAAAGGCTATTTTTCAGACTTGGGATGTTACATCGGTTATCTTCAGGACTCTTAGTCCAATTTGTATCTTGTCCGTAGCCGGACGCTATGTTGTTTCTTCCGCTGTTATTTGGATCTTTGTATTGTATCAGTTGTATCCTTGACTCGTTTGAGTCCTCTTGTATATATCTTTTCTGTTGTTGTGGATTATTCGTGAACTGTTGTAATGTTATCACAAGTGGCAACCTGGAATCGGTTATTATGTGGATTTTGGCGGGAATGCTGAAATCTGCATAGTGCCCGATCCCGGGGCGTCACAACCCACAAACAATTTACTTGGAGTGGCAGTGAAATACCACATATAGGTAGGTATGGTGGACACAGATGGCAAGGTTTTGGGTTCAAGGTTTGGATGAACGAGAAGCATTCCCTCTCAGTACAGGTTTTTGGCTAGCAAGGTTGGGTTGCAAGCATAAGAATCGAAGTAAAACAAACAAAAACATATATGGTAAAGCCAATCATGCAATCTTCCTTGAAGGTGCAAACAAACTTATTTGAGAAAACTAAACTTATGAGCTAACAAGAAAAGATCATGGAATAATATATCTACATGCAACTCCCTCTTTTCTACTTAAGTCTCAACGAATTGTTGCTACTGACCAATGCTAAGTTTGCCAAAACCAACTAGATTATCTTGAAGCTCCAACATTGATACAAATACTAATAACAAGATCAATCACATAACAAAAATTTCAAACTAGAATAAAGTGAAACAAGTAGATTATGAAACTTCTCATTAATATTTCATTACGGAAACTCAAACCAAGGGATACAACAATAACCAACTAAGGAGCAACACTTCCATACTGCAAACCATCCTATATGATATTTTCTCTACTCACGATATGACTCTACTAAAAGGTAAAAAAGGTGAAAGATAAAAGTGATACCACGACACTCCCCCAAGCTTGGAACAAGCCAAGGGGATGCCAACACCAATGAAGAATAAATTCTTCGGTGGTGGTAGTGATAGACTCTTCTCAAGCAAGGTGTGGAAATGTTCCAGCATCTCATGAAACATGTTGTTTTCTTCTTGAAGAATCTCTACCTCCGTCCTTAAAGCTCGATAACACTCACAAAACTCATCTGCAACCCGAAGAGCTTCCTCTACTCCAGGGACGGGACTGAGACTCGGAACTGATGGTCTTGGTCCCTGCACGCTACAAGAATAAACACTACTGGATGACGTCCTTTTTACTTCCCTGTTGACGCCCTGATCCACGTTCTTGCGCTTGGGACCTTGGAGATCATCCTCCATTGGTCCCTTCCCCTTGTTGTTGGTGGAGACCATGATGCTTCTAAAACTGAAAACAGATCCTGGCAGAAATAACTCGAAACAGAAACACGACGAGAAAACGATATACAGACCTCAAGGAGGGGGGGTTATATAGCAAAAATATGCGTAACAAAGGAAAGTCCAGGTCGAAAACAAGTCGGAGAGGGGCTTCGAGGCTCCCACACCATAGGGTAGCGCGGCCAAGGGTGGGGCCCGCGCCCCCTCATGGTGTGGTGCCTCCGGGCACCTTCTCCAGCTCCTCTTCAGCTCGATATTTTTTATATTTTCCAAAAATCAATAATTTATAACTGAAAAGGTAAATCACAAACTTTTTCTTAACAGAATGTTACCTATTCCAAAACAGACTCTGCAGATTCTGGAATCTTCCCCCTAATGAACTTCTCCGAAGTCATTACTTGAATAACATCAACTTCTTAATCATAGGAATCCCCAGAAATATAATGTTTGAGTCTTTGTCCATTTACCACTTGTGTAGTGTTATCTTTGACGGAAGCAATTTTGATTGCACCCGAATGATACACTTCTTCAATAATATAAGGTCCTTCCCATCGGGAGAGTAATTTTCCTGCAAAAAATCTGAGACGAGACCGATACAATAGAACTTTCTCACCAACATGAAACTCTCTTTTAAGGATTCTTTTATCATGCCATTGTTTAACTTTCTCTTTAAAGAGCTTGGCATTTTCATAAGCTTCACATCTCCATTCATCTAAATGATTCAAATAAGGCATTCTTTTCTTACCAACAAGTTTAAAATCTTTATTTAATTCTTTCACTACCCAATAAGCTTTGTGTTCTAATTATAAAGGCAAGTGACAAGCTTTCCCATAAACCATTTTATAGGGAGACATACCCATAGGATTTTTATAAGCAGTTCTATAAGCCCATAAAGCATCATTCAACTTATCTGACAGATTCTTCCAAGATTTATTAACAGTCTTTTGCAAGACAGTTTTAATTTCTCTGTTTGATAATTCTACTTCCCCACTGGTTTGAGGACGATATGCTGAGGCAATTCTATGATTAACGTCATATTTAGCAAGGGTCTTTCTAAAACCACCATGAATAAAATGAGAACCTCCATTAGTCATAAGATATCTAGGCACACCAAAACTAGGGAAAATACATCTTTAAGCATTTTTATAGAGGTCTCACCATCGACGCTTTTAGTAGGTGTAGCTTCTACCCACTTAGTAACATAATCAACAGCAACAAGAATATGAGTGTAACCATTCAAAGGAGGAAAAGGACCCATAAAGTCAAATCCCCAACAATCAAAAGGTTCAATAAAAAGAGAATAACTCATAGGCATTTCATTACGTCTAGAAATATTTCCTACTCTTTGACATTCATCACAGGATAAAATAAATTTACGTGCATCTTTAAAAAGAGTAGGCCAATAGAAACCTCATTGTAGAAACTTTTGTGTGGTTTTATCTCTAGCGTGATGTCCTCCATAAGCACTACCATGGCACTTCTTCAATATTTCACGTTGTTCATGATCTGGAACACATCTTCTCATAATACCATCTACTCCTTCTTTATATAAATGTGGGTCATCCCAAAAATAATGCCTCAAGTCATAGAAGAATTTTCTTCTTTGTTGAGTTGTAAATGTTGGAGGCAAATACTTTGAAACAATAAAGTTATCATAATCAGCATATCATGGACTATCCTGGGATTTTATCTTTATTGCAACCAACTGTTCATTTGGAAGACTATCATTAACAGGAATAGGATCAAAAGTAATGTTTTCCAACCTAAACAAGTTATCCACAACAGGATTTTTAGCACCCTTCCTATCCACAATATGCAAATCAAACTCTTGTAAAAGCAACACCCATCTAATAAGCCTAGGCTTAGCATCTTTCTTTTCCATAAGGTATCTAATAGCAGCATGATCAGTATGAATAGTAACCTTTGAGTCAACAATATAAGGCCTTAACTTATCACATGCAAAAACTACAGCTAAGAACTCTTTTTCAGTAGTGGCATAATTCTTTTGAGCAGCATCAAGAGTCTTACTAGCATAATGAATAACATTCAACTTTTTATCTACGCGTTGTCCAAGAACTACAGCATAATCACTAGCATCACACATAATTTCAAAAGGTAAATTCCAATCAGGCGGTTCAACAATAGGAGCAGTAGTTAAAGCCTTCTTTAAAGTCTCAAAAGCTTCCTTACAATCATCATCAAAAAAAATGGTACATCTTTTTTGAAGGAGATTAGTAAGAGGCTTTGATATTTTAGAGAAATCTTTAATAAAACTCCTATAAAAACCAGCATGACCAAGAACCCTACGAATACTTTTAACATCCCTAGGACAGGGCATTTTCTCTATTGCTTCCACTTTAGCTCTGTCAACTTCAATACCTCTTTCATAAATTTTATGTCCAAGAACAATTCCTTCATTAACCATAAAGTGGCATTTCTCCAAATTAAGAACAAGATTAGTTTACTCACATCTCTGCAAAACTCTATCAAGGTTGTGCAAACAATTATCAAAAGAAGTTCCATAGACGAAAAAATCGTCCATGAATACTTTCACAGTCTCTTCACAAAAACCATGAAAAATAGCAGATATGCATCTTTGAAAAGTAGCAGGAGCATTACACAAACCAAAAGGCATACGTCTATAAGCATAAGTACCATAAGGACAAGTAAAGTTTGTTTTCTCTTGATCTTGCTTCCTATAATCAATTTGAGAAAACCTAGAATAACCATCAAGACAACAAAAATGAGTTTTCTTAGACAACCTCTCTAATATTTGATCAATAAAGGGTAAAGGATAATGATCTTTCTTAGTAACTTTATTAACCGTTCTAAAATCAATACACATTCTATAGCCAATTACTACTCTTTGTGGAATGAGCTCATTGTTTTCATTAGGCACAACAGTCATTACTCCCTTCTTAGGGACACAATGCACAGGGCTCACCCATCTACTATCAGCAATAGGAAAAATAATACCAATATCAAGGAGTTTTAATACCTCATTTCTTACCACTTCCTTCATCTTAGGAATTAAACGGCGTTGATGTTCAACTACTGGCTTTGCATCAGGTTCAATATTAATAGCATGCTGACATATAGTAGGAGAAATTCCCTTCAAATCATCAAGAGTATATCCAATAGCTCCACGGTGTTTCTTCAGAATTACCAATAATATTTCCCCTTCTTCACCTGAAAGTTTGGCACTAGTAATAACAGAATATATTTTCTTATCATCAAGATAAGCATATTTAAAATCAGCAGGCAGAGGTTTTAAATCAAAGACATGATCCTCCTTGGGTGGTAATGTTGTACCCAAGTATTCCACAGGTAAATTATGTTTCAGTATCACCGGTTGACAAATAAGAATATCGTCAATCTCATTTCTCTCTTCCATAAAGACATCACTCTCGTGATCCTCCATATATTGCTGCAAAGCATTATTAAGAGAAAGAGCAATAGAAGCAAGTTGTTCAACTTTAAAATTCTCATCAGGTAATTTAGATTCATAAGGTGCTCTAGCAAATTTGGAGAAATTGAACTCATAAGATTTTCCATCAAATTTAGTCAAAATATTCTCTCTTTTACAATCTATAATAGCACGACAAGTGTTCAAGAAAGGTCTACCAAAAATAATAGGACAAGTTTTACTACAAGCCTTACCAAGTACTAGAAAATCAGTGGGGTATTTGGTCTTACCGCATAAAACTTCCACATCTCTAACATTACCAATTGGAAAGACAGTTTCTCTATTAGCAACCTGAATAACCACATCAATATCTTTAAGATCACAAGAACCAATTTCATGCATAATTTATCTATAAATCTCATAAGGTATAGTACTAGAACTAGCACCAATATCACACACACCATAATAGCAATGATCACCAATCTTAACAGAAAGCACAAAAACACTAGTTTCCTTAGGTCTATGAGGATGGGAAACAATATCAGAAGCATCCTTAAAGAAGACAATGTGTTCATCCTCCACATTTCCACAAACAAGATCTTTCACTATTGCTACAGCAGGTTCAACAGTTATTTGTTCATCAGGTTCAATAGATTTATTATTACTCTTATTAACCACACAAGCCACCATAAAATGTTCTTTCACCTTAGCAGGGAAAGGCATTTTTTCAACATATGGCTCAGGAACAGCAGGATTAACAACATGCACCTCTATATTACTAGCAGAAACAATATATTTATAAGGTGCATGGTACTTGTGATAATTCTTTTTAGGAATATCAAGATAGGAGGCAAAAGCTTTAAGACAGATTGCAAAGATTTGAGAATCAAGACCACAAACAGCACTAACATCATAGAAATCATTGGTTCCCATAAAATATTTAATGCATTCATAATCATAATTTATACCTGACTTTCTACCTCTGTCGTTCTCCCATCCTTCAGTGTTCTCTTGAATACGATCAAGAATATCCCATTTAGCTTCTTCCTTCATACGTGTGAATGATCCAGAACAAGAAGCATCCACTAAATCCTTATCATGAAGAGAAAGCCTTGCATAAAAATCATTGATAACAATATTTCTCGGGAGCTCATGAACGGGACATTTAAGCATTAATAAGTTCATTCTCCCCCAAGCTTGGGCAATACTCTCTCCCTCATGAGGCCAGAAATTATAGATTTTATTCCGGTCTTTATGAATCTCACTAGGAGGATACAATTTAGAATAAAAGAGAGGACCAATTTCCTCCCATCCAATAGATTCACCATTCTTCAGTAATTTGAACCATTCAGCGGCTCTTCCTTTCGGCGATAAAGAAAATAATTTCCTTTCAACTTGATGCATTGTAATACCTACACACCTGAATAACTCGCATAATTCATGTATAAAGAGCAAATGATCACTCGGATGGACAGTTCCATCACCGTAATAGCAGTTATCCATAACACGTCCAACAATTTCCATAGGTATTTTATAAATATCTAATTCAGCAGAAGATGGGTTACCAACTACCCTAGTAGCAACGGTAGAAGTACCCCTAAACAGAGAACCAGAAGTATTCTCCATAATGAAATAAAACAGCAGACAGAAATAAAAACAGCACTCACGGTAAAAGTTTCTCTTACGAGTTCCACTTACAAATAACACTTCACTCCCCGACAATGGCTCCAGAAAATAGTCTTGATGGCCCACAAGTATAGCGGGTGTATCGTAGTACTTTCGATAAATAAGAGTGTCGAACCCAACGAGGAGCAGAAGGTGTTGACAAGCAGGTTGAATAGAGGATTCAGTGTAAACACTAGCAAACGAGTTATTGGTTGTTTTGGATATAGAAGATAAATAAAGTGAAAGTAAATAAAGTGCGGTAAATAATATTGCAGCGAGTGTCCCAATCTTTTTGAGAGCAAAGGACAAGTCGGTTGTATTACTTATGACTACCAAACGTTCTCGAGGACACATGGGAATTTCGTCAAGTTCTTGCGCTTCGTTCCAGTTGATTAATATCCATTGGTCCGTGAAGTGTTGTGTAGGTGAACCTATGCTAATGCACAACCCAACTAGGACCAATACATAGTTGTGATTATACCCCTTGTAAGCATCCGCAAATACAAGAAAGTAATTAAGATAAAACTAACCACACCCTTAAAACTGCGGGATTCTACGCTCGCTCGTGCATTGGTTTCCTAAGGGGGTTTAGGTTTCTGTCACTCCTGTAACCCCACAATTAGTAGCCAAATACACAATGAATCCTCCTAGGTCCATAAAGGTGAAGTATCATGTAGTCGATGTTCACATGACAACACTCGAACAATAACACCACAACTTAAATACCGAACCACGAGATATTACTTCAATATAACTTCACTACTAACATCATGACTTCTCCCATGTCCTCAAGAACTAAACAAACTACTCACAAGAAATCATATGGATCATAATCATAGGTGATATAATGGATGATGACAATCTGGTCATAAAGTGCTAACACCGATAAATCTCACAAGCATCAACTACTAACAAGTAATCCACACCGGGAGAGAGATCTAATGTAAAACAACGATAGCGGCCCCTAATTTTTACAGCGGGATGACGGTGGATGCTGAGGGTGATGGTGCTGGTGGTGATGATGATGACGATGACGATCTTGATGATGCCCAGAGTGATGACGGTGACGATGGAGATGATTTTCCCTCTCCGGAGAGGAATTTCCCCGACAGATTTCTCCCTGCCAGAGAGCTTTTCTCTCTCGGGTGTTTTCCGCCTCGAGGCGGCGGCGGAATAATTCTTTGATGATGGTATGGGGCTTAGGGTTCCCTCGGGGTCAAGTACGCCAAAAATATCCACTAGTGGATTGATGTATTGGCTTTTCATCCTTGTAGATTTCTAGTGAGTGCTCGACAAATTTCCTGGGTACCCCTGGCATGTCCGCTGGGGCCCACGCGAAGATTTTTGAGTTCTCACAGAGAAATTCGACGAGCGCGCTTATCTATGCGATAGGCTACATTTTGGACACAAGTACTGTCTTTGCTGGATCACTCGGATGAACGTGATATTCTATTGTGTCTTTTTTCACGTTGAACACCATCTCTGGTGTTTTTTTCTTTGTCAAGGGAAGAATCGAGTGATCAGTCGTAGCAGCTATGTCTGCCAATTCCTGTTGCATTCCGAATGACTCTGATATTCTGTTGAACTCGACCTCGCAACTATGAGATTTTTCTAGTTTATGCGCACTTTGATTACCCCTCTAGGTCCTGACATTTTGACCATCAGGTATGCGTAGTGGGGTACCGCCATGAATCTCACGAATGTTGTCCCGCCGAGTATAGCATTGTATTAGGACGACCAGTCGACTACTTCGAAGTCAATTTTTTCTTTCTTGTAGTTCTCACGTTCTCTGAAAACCACCTCGAGTTCTAGTGTACCCAAGGGTTTGACTGCTTGTAACACCTGGGGTGCTACCTGTTTGTTTTCTTTTTGCTTGCATCATCTGCATCCCATAAGCATTGCATCATGTTTTCCCAAACCACTCAAAAACTTCAAAACAATTTAAACTTCCAATTTCGAAATTTCAACACCAAACCACTCAATTGTTTTTCACTGGTTGAATTTGTTCTAATCAAACTGCTTGGTGATACAAATCTCCCTGTTATTAAAACCCTAATGACTAATTCAAAAATTCAAATCAATCTTATTTCTCATATTCCAATATGGGTTTAAATATTAAAAAATTTGGCAAACAAATTAAATCAAATAATGTTGGTATGTTTGCTTGATATGTGTTAAATAAAACTTTGTTTATTTCCACAATTCCCAAAATCAAACCTTATTTTAAATCCAACTACTATTTCCAATTTTGAAATAAAAACCAACCTTGCTTTCCAATATTGTTTTGCAACTTAATAGTAATTGTTTATCAAATTAAAACCCCAAACCTTTTCTTTTCCTCTCTCTCTCTTTTCATTACAAAAAAAAAAAGGAGATAAAAGAAAAAGCAAAACCCCAAAGGAGGCAGGCCTTCCCTTTCTTTTCTTTCCAGCCCAACTTCTTTCCACTCAAGCCCATTTACCTTTTGGCCACCCCCTCTATTTCTGTCGTCTTCTCCCTCACGTCGCTGTCATCCTGTACTAACGAAGAAACAGCCGTCTGATCACTCCATCCCCCCTCCAGATCACTGCCGTACTAGGTCAATCTCACGTTATAAGCATCGCCCCTCTGCCCTCTGCCAAACCCTAGAACCCTAGCTAGTTCCCCATCGCCGCCAACTCCCCTCTGCTCCCATCTTTTCTTTCTGAAACCATCGACTGAACCACCACCCAACCACCAGTCAGTGGCTCCCCCTGCCACGCCAGCAGCTGCGTCCACGCTGGCTCCGCTGGCCCACTGCGCAGTGGCAGTGGGTAGCGTGAGGCTGAGTACCACAAGTTTTTCTGCGCAATTCAAATTTCCAAATTCCTTTTAATTAACAGAATTAACACCAAACTTCAAAATTCAATAACTTCTATTCTGTAATTCCATTAAGTACAAACTTTATATGAATCTTGATCTAAATTTCCTAACCTATCCAAATATCCAATTTGTGTTCTGTTTTGAGTTTTCAAAATGCATTTAAAATTCAAATTTGAATAATTCAAATGCAATTTGTAATAATTCATAACTAATTCATACTGTTTTCAAATAATTCAAATAAAATATGTTTTCAATACCATTTCACCTAACCTATTCAAATATAATTTTTGTTTCCTGGTTTGAATAATTTAAATTGCCTAAACAATTTAAATCTTGTTTAATTCAATTAAAAATTGTTTAATATTGTTTAATTCATAATTAACTAATCCAAAGTCCAATTTCAAAATGTGAAACATGTAATCCAACTAAAATTTGATGTTCTTTTCAAATATAAACTTTGTTATTTGTTTTGAACATTTTAAATGGTTGAAAACAACAAATACTTGTGTGTTCCCTTTAAGGCACCCAAAATTCCCTAAGTTAATAATAAAATTCTAAATTGCTACACCCCATCTTAAATTGATTCTAATGTTGTTATTTTGCTGTTTTCCTCATCCATGCATCATGCTAATCCACTTTCACCTATTGGTTAGTTGGAAAACAATTGTTTCAACCATAATTCATGGGCTTTCATATGCAACTCAAAATTGCATATGTGTCCATTTAAATTGTGTTATCTTGTCAACTAGATTACCTTGATGCATCTTTAAACATGTCATGCATCCATATCTTGATCATGCTGGATCTTTTGCCGTAGTAGTAATTGTTGCATTCCGGTGTTTGTTCGAGGTTCGTTGCTTCTTCCCGGATAGGACGTTGAGATGATGTGAGCAACGACAAGTTCTGCTACCTTGCGGGATCTCAGGCAAGTATACTCACTTGCATGCCATATGGCTGCCTTTCATCACTTGTTACCGATACTTCCGTTGTTCTTTTCTGCTAGCCTTAGTAGTAGTTGTTTCTGTTACGACCCTATCACATGAATCCTTTAACCACTGATATTGCCTCACCTCCATACCTACAGCCTTTGTTTGTGCCTGTTCTTATCTAGCATGATTAGAGTTGCTTTTGCTCGAGCCTGTTGTCGGTTACTTCTTTTACTATCGTACTATTATTGTTGTTACCGTTCCGGGGGCTCGAAAATATTAATCAATCAATCCTGTTAATGCTACTGTTAATAATAATTTGATGATAAGGCACCGGCGGGAGGCCCACGGGTGGTTTTGAGGCCCGCTAGTGTCGACCCCCCTAATTAGGAAAAGGGTCTTGTCTACTGATCCATGATGAGCGCACTACCCGCATTTGGGGAGTATGGGCTCCCTCTCAGTTTGACCCGATTCGCATCTCGTCCAAATCGCCGTACTAGTTCGGGCTTTCCATTTGCTGCATGCATGATCTTGCGAGCCCTTGGATCCCGGGTGGAACTTTCGTAGTCGGCATTTAGGGCGGCGTGATCTTCCAGTGCTATGAGGGTCCCCTTTTCTTCGTGGGGCTCGATTAGCCGCGCACGCACAGCACGCGGTGCTTTGGGCTTGATGCGAAGAAGGGTTGGATTGTGTTGAGTGCCCCGCTTGGTGGGAGGCATTCCATCTGGCGGGATATTCATGAGTGTGGTTACTATGGTGCACCCCTGCAGGGTAAATCTTCTCGAGAAGCCGTGTTTTCCGCGGTTATGGATTACTTGGTGAAAGTACTGGCTAACAAGTACTCAGGACAACTTAAACATAATGATCAATCATGTTTCACCCAATGAATAATAACTTGACTAGTAATAGGTTATTCACACAATAACTTGATTCACCTTAGTATAACGGTGTGAGTTATCCTCGGATTGCTTCTTCGGATAAGGGGCGAGATCCAGGATGGGTTTGTTTGAAGTTATCTTTCAGTTGGTTACTATTACTCGATCTTATCCCCTTTCTGATAGTTGGAAGTAACAGAATCTCTGTAGTTGGTTAGTGCAGCCTGCTGTCGCTTATTTGCAATATCCCCCTTCCTTTCCGTTGATCCTAAAGTATTTGTATCTTGTGATGACTGGCTACGCCGGTAACTTGTGAGTATGGGCTTTCTCCCACTTGCCAGTACTTAACCGTACTGACCCACGAATCTCTTTCGTGGCTGCAAATTCCAACTTGCAGTCAACAGGTTTGAAGTCTGACGACGTTAGCTTGGGAATCCCTCCGGCTTGGCCTGGGCAGGGATTGGACGCCTTCGGTTATCTTCAGGACTCTTAGTCCAATTTGGATCTTGTCCGTAGACGGACGTTTGTTTCTTCCGCTGTTATTTGGATCTTTGTATTGTATCAGTCGTAACCCTGGCTCGTTTGAGTCATCTTGTATCTATCTGTTTCTGTTGTAATTGTGGATTATTCGTGAACTATTGTAATGTTATCATAAATGGCAATCTGGAATCGGTTATTATGCGGATTTGGCGGGAATGCTGAAACCTGCATAGTGCCCGATCTCGGGGCGTCACAAATGGTATCAGAGCCAGGTTCCGATTCCCGAGATTGTTTCGATACGAATGGTTATCGAAGCAACGGGTCCGCAAAGCCTGTAGGATAACCTCGCTAACGGTCGTTGTTTCTAGAGTGTCAAAAACTATTTCTGCTAAACTATTTTGGAAAACATCTCAATAGGATTCTTGTTTTCTCCTTACCCCTATTCTATTTCCCCTCCATCTTATTTGTTTTGGAGTCTTCCCCTTGTCTATCTTTCAAAGTTTTAGGATCCTACGTGGGTGGACGTTTTCTGAGCCTTTAACCTAATAGGTTCGATCATCGGAAGATTCCGGGTGGAAGAATACCGTCATCACTCCCAGCAAGAATCCCTTGTTAGTGGTGTCGAGAAGCCCTTGTTAGTGGTGTCGAGGAGATCAACTGGAAGCACGAAGAATCGATAGTCGAACCTCTTTCCCCTCCCGGGTTAGCAGGTGGATTGCGAGGGCGCAATCCCTTGTTAGTGGTGTCGTCTGTAACACCTGGGGTGCTACCTGTTTGTTTTCTTTTTGCTTGCATCATCTGCATCCCATAAGCATTGCATCATGTTTTCCCAAACCACTCAAAAACTTCAAAACAATTTAAACTTCCAATTTCGAAATTTCAACACCAAACCACTCAATTGTTTTTCACTGGTTGAATTTGTTCTAATCAAACTGCTTGGTGATACAAATCTCCCTGTTATTAAAACCCTAATGACTAATTCAAAAATTCAAATCAATCTTATTTCTCATATTCCAATATGGGTTTAAATATTAAAAAATTTGGCAAACAAATTAAATCAAATAATGTTGGTATGTTTGCTTGATATGTGTTAAATAAAACTTTGTTTATTTCCACAATTCCCAAAATCAAACCTTATTTTAAATCCAACTACTATTTCCAATTTTGAAATAAAAACCAACCTTGCTTTCCAATATTGTTTTGCAACTTAATAGTAATTGTTTATCAAATTAAAACCCCAAACCTTTTCTTTTCCTCTCTCTCTCTTTTCATTACAAAAAAAAAAGGAGATAAAAGAAAAAGCAAAACCCCAAAGGAGGCAGGCCTTCCCTTTCTTTTCTTTCCAGCCCAACTTCTTTCCACTCAAGCCCATTTACCTTTTGGCCACCCCCTCTATTTCTGTCGTCTTCTCCCTCACGTCGCTGTCATCCTGTACTAACGAAGAAACAGCCGTCTGATCACTCCATCCCCCCTCCAGATCACTGCCGTACTAGGTCAATCTCACGTTATAAGCATCGCCCCTCTGCCCTCTGCCAAACCCTAGAACCCTAGCTAGTTCCCCATCGCCGCCAACTCCCCTCTGCTCCCATCTTTTCTTTCTGAAACCATCGACTGAACCACCACCCAACCACCAGTCAGTGGCTCCCCCTGCCACGCCAGCAGCTGCGTCCACGCTGGCTCCGCTGGCCCACTGCGCAGTGGCAGTGGGTAGCGTGAGGCTGAGTACCACAAGTTTTTCTGCGCAATTCAAATTTCCAAATTCCTTTTAATTAACAGAATTAACACCAAACTTCAAAATTCAATAACTTCTATTCTGTAATTCCATTAAGTACAAACTTTATATGAATCTTGATCTAAATTTCCTAACCTATCCAAATATCCAATTTGTGTTCTGTTTTGAGTTTTCAAAATGCATTTAAAATTCAAATTTGAATAATTCAAATGCAATTTGTAATAATTCATAACTAATTCATACTGTTTTCAAATAATTCAAATAAAATATGTTTTCAATACCATTTCACCTAACCTATTCAAATATAATTTTTGTTTCCTGGTTTGAATAATTTAAATTGCCTAAACAATTTAAATCTTGTTTAATTCAATTAAAAATTGTTTAATATTGTTTAATTCATAATTAACTAATCCAAAGTCCAATTTCAAAATGTGAAACATGTAATCCAACTAAAATTTGATGTTCTTTTCAAATATCAACTTTGTTATTTGTTTTGAACATTTTAAATGGTTGAAAACAACAAATACTTGTGTGTTCCCTTTAAGGCACCCAAAATTCCCTAAGTTAATAATAAAATTCTAAATTGCTACACCCCATCTTAAATTGATTCTAATGTTGTTATTTTGCTGTTTTCCTCATCCATGCATCATGCTAATCCACTTTCACCTATTGGTTAGTTGGAAAACAATTGTTTCAACCATAATTCATGGGCTTTCATATGCAACTCAAAATTGCATATGTGTCCATTTAAATTGTGTTATCTTGTCAACTAGATTACCTTGATGCATCTTTAAACCTGTCATGCATCCATATCTTGATCATGCTGGATCTTTTGCCGTAGTAGTAATTGTTGCATTCCGGTGTTTGTTCGAGGTTCGTTGCTTCTTCCCGGATAGGACGTTGAGATGATGTGAGCAACGACAAGTTCTGCTACCTTGCGGGATCTCAGGCAAGTATACTCACTTGCATGCCATATGGCTGCCTTTCATCACTTGTTACCGATACTTCCGTTGTTCTTTTCTGCTAGCCTTAGTAGTAGTTGTTTCTGTTACGACCCTATCACATGAATCCTTTAACCACTGATATTGCCTCACCTCCATACCTACAGCCTTTGTTTGTGCCTGTTCTTATCTAGCATGATTAGAGTTGCTTTTGCTCGAGCCTGTTGTCGGTTACTTCTTTTACTATCGTACTATTATTGTTGTTACCGTTCCGGGGGCTCGAAAATATTAATCAATCAATCCTGTTAATGCTACTGTTAATAATAATTTGATGATAAGGCACCGGCGGGAGGCCCACGGGTGGTTTTGAGGCCCGCTAGTGTCGACCCCCCTAATTAGGAAAAGGGTCTTGTCTACTGATCCATGATGAGCGCACTACCCGCATTTGGGGAGTATGGGCTCCCTCTCAGTTTGACCCGATTCGCATCTCGTCCAAATCGCCGTACTAGTTCGGGCTTTCCATTTGCTGCATGCATGATCTTGCGAGCCCTTGGATCCCGGGTGGAACTTTCGTAGTCGGCATTTAGGGCGGCGTGATCTTCCAGTGCTATGAGGGTCCCCTTTTCTTCGTGGGGCTCGATTAGCCGCGCACGCACAGCACGCGGTGCTTTGGGCTTGATGCGAAGAAGGGTTGGATTGTGTTGAGTGCCCCGCTTGGTGGGAGGCATTCCATCTGGCGGGATATTCATGAGTGTGGTTACTATGGTGCACCCCTGCAGGGTAAATCTTCTCGAGAAGCCGTGTTTTCCGCGGTTATGGATTACTTGGTGAAAGTACTGGCTAACAAGTACTCAGGACAACTTAAACATAATGATCAATCATGTTTCACCCAATGAATAATAACTTGACTAGTAATAGGTTATTCACACAATAACTTGATTCACCTTAGTATAACGGTGTGAGTTATCCTCGGATTGCTTCTTCGGATAAGGGGCGAGATCCAGGATGGGTTTGTTTGAAGTTATCTTTCAGTTGGTTACTATTACTCGATCTTATCCCCTTTCTGATAGTTGGAAGTAACAGAATCTCTGTAGTTGGTTAGTGCAGCCTGCTGTCGCTTATTTGCAATATCCCCCTTCCTTTCCGTTGATCCTAAAGTATTTGTATCTTGTGATGACTGGCTACGCCGGTAACTTGTGAGTATGGGCTTTCTCCCACTTGCCAGTACTTAACCGTACTGACCCACGAATCTCTTTCGTGGCTGCAAATTCCAACTTGCAGTCAACAGGTTTGAAGTCTGACGACGTTAGCTTGGGAATCCCTCCGGCTTGGCCTGGGCAGGGATTGGACGCCTTCGGTTATCTTCAGGACTCTTAGTCCAATTTGGATCTTGTCCGTAGATGGACGTTTGTTTCTTCCGCTGTTATTTGGATCTTTGTATTGTATCAGTCGTAACCCTGGCTCGTTTGAGTCATCTTGTATCTATCTGTTTCTGTTGTAATTGTGGATTATTCGTGAACTATTGTAATGTTATCATAAATGGCAATCTGGAATCGGTTATTATGCGGATTTGGCGGGAATGCTGAAACCTGCATAGTGCCCGATCTCGGGGCGTCACACTGCTTTTCCCGGCACAATGCCATGTAATGAGTTCTTTGATTGCTTCAGGTTACTTATTGGTATATTCATTTCCTTCAGCGTTTGTGTGTAGATGATGTTGATCTCGCTTCCTCCATCCGTACTTGGTTTAGATCATAGCCTCCGATTTGTGCTTCGAGTACCAGCGCCACCTTTCCTGGGAAGGGAACTCGAAGTGGGTGATCGGCTCTGGAAAAGGTGATGTTTGCATCGAACCAATCCAGGAACTCGGGCGTCACAGGGGGTGATATTTCTGCTAGATTCACCTGCCTAGTAATGAGTTTTTGGCTTATTTTGGAGGGGGCGCCTTTCTATATCATGTATACTTTTTCTTTTGGCTCCGGATATCTGTCTTCTTCCGGGTAAGTCACCTTGTATTGATGTTGTATTGTTGCAGCTTGCTGCGCTCTAGGCGCTCCTTGCGCTTGGGGTTGTTGCTGAGGCCGGCGACTGCTGGTACTGGGGGAGGTGGTGGTGCAACTCTTGTCAGTGCTTCTGGAACAACCAGGAATCTTGTCTGTTGTGCTTCTATCTGTTTCTTGAAAGATGCTTCCATCAGTAAGTTGAATTTGCGACAGCCCTTCAATTTGTGACCGGATCTGCGTATTCCATTGTCATCGTTGTACATGTGGTTTGGAAACGGCCCTTCAAGTTGCTGCTTGATTGATATGGGCTGTAACCATCTGCCCGGATCTTCCGTGGCTTCCACTCACGCTTCTGTTCCTACCCACGTTCGTGCTCCTATTCACGCGGTTGATCTGGCCCTTGCCTGCGGTAGTCGTTCCTGCGACTAACTGGGAACTCGGCAGGGACTAATTCGGGTTCCATTTCATCAAATGTCCGGTTTTTGCGCTTCCTACTTCTGTTCTGGTCATTATTCTATCTTCTATTCCCCTCGTGAGCTTAGGATGTCTCCATGCGATCTTCGGGTGAGGGTGGGTGGGTATTGCACGCCGATTCTTCACCTTCCGCCCAGCTATTTGCTACTTCCATGAGTTTACTCACAGTTCTCACTTGAATCCGGCCGATGTACTCCCTTAGGTCCATTCGGCGGAGACCGTCTCTGAAGTTGTCGATTGTTGTTTCGTCTGAGATCTCCTCTGCGCTATTTTTCAGCGTGGTCCACCTATGTATGTACCCGCGAATATTCTCATATGCTCTTTTCCTGCATGCTTTTAGCTGCCCGACTATTATTGGTCGTTTGCAAGTTGATCTGATGTTCTGGATGCAATCATACTCGAATTCTTCCTACCAACTGTATTTATTATTGGGCGGGCTCTTCAGCCAATTTCTCGCAATGCCTACCAGTTGTAGTTGTATGTAATGCATTGTCGTCACCTTGCTCCCCTTTTGGAACCTCACGGAAGTCAGATAATCGTCTAACCATGCCTCGGATTCCTCATCACCGTCGTACTTGGGCATTTTGGCTGTCAGCTTGAATCGTTTCAGCTTTGTAACACCCGGGGGATTTCCCCCAATTAGATTTGGTTGTTGTTTTTCTTTTTTGAATTGCATTGCATCATGCCTTATATGCATTGCACCTTGTTTTCAAACCAATTTAAACATTCAAATATGTTCCAATGTTCCAAAACATTTCACAAACTTTAACAATTCAATTGTGTTCCATAAACTTGAATTTTCAAATAATTCAATTATTGCAAGATTCAAGCAAATTCATTTAAATTTCAAACAACAACAAATATTTAAAATTTTGAAAAAAACAAAAGTTGGTGCACGTGGGCATTTCCAATGTTCAGTGCAATAAAAATATTTTCATAAATTTTATAAACCCAAAACCCCTTCTATTTCTCTCTTATTGTATTTCTACAAAAAAAGGGAAATGCAAAGGATAAAAATAAAACAACCAGCACCGTGGGGAGGCAGGCCAAAAGCCCACCTACGACCCGAGCGGCCTGCTTCCTCTCCTCTTCATTTTCTGTACGGTGTGACGACAGCAGGAGAGCACGAGCTCCACACCGCACCTGCCCCTCCTCCACCTGCTCCCCACCTTCCCCCTTTTACAAGGCAGCACTCCCCCTTGCCTTCCCCAAAACCCTAGCCACCCACTCCCTCTCCTTTCCCCTCCTGCGCTACCGGATCTCGTTTTCTTCTCTGTCTTCTTCTTCCCCTTTTTCCGAATTTCTGAACCCAAGAACACAACCACCATGGCCGGGAGTTGGAGGCCATGGCGTCGGTGCTGCGGTCGTCTTCGGCTCCCGTTTCCTACGGGAATGGAAACGGGGAATCTCCCTCTTCGTCTTCGTCTCCTTGGCCGGCCCGGGGAGGCACCAGGGAGGCCACGCCGTCGCCGTTTACCTCCGCGTTTTTTCAGGCCGTCAGAGTTCGTCGCCCCCAATGGCAGCGCGCGTCCACCTCGTCTTCGCCTTCTTCCAAGCGGCTCCGCCATCTCCAGCCCTCCTGGTGAGCCTCCTTCCCCCACGGTGAGCTACCCTCCTGTCCCGCTTTCCTTCGTCGCTCCCGTTTCCAACCCCGGCAGCCATGGTCGTCTCCGCCTCCTGTACGTGCACACAACACGTACCCAAGTCGGGCCCTTTCGGCCACCGTCTCGCACACACACAGTGCATGAAGGCACACACTGCACCCTGTCCCTGCCACGTCGTCCTCGAGATCGCGCCAAGGGAACCCAGCAGCGTCGCTGCGAGCTCGTCTCCGTCGTGGTCGCGATACGTGAATTCTGAATCTGGATTCAGATAATCGCGCCTTGTAAGGTCTTGTTCTTTTCGTATCCCATGCAAACACGAAGGCAGCAGCTAGCCCAGCGGTTGACTCCTTGGTCCCAGCGGTGGGAGACCCAGGTTCGAATCCCCTGCGGAGCACAGCGCTCCGCCCTTTTTTTCGAGTTCTTCTGCGCACCCTGACCCCACCCGTCAGCGACGGTGGAGTCCTTGTCAGCCGTCCCCGCGCCCCGCTGGCGCCACGTAATGCACGGGGCCCGGTCGTCAGTGACCCGGGCTAGCAGGAGCTGCGGTCAGATCCAGATCTGGCCGTCGTTCTTGCGTAGACCCCCCTGGAGTTTTCAAATCTAAGCCCCTGGCCCCTGTTTTCTCAACACCCAGGTCCCTGAAATTCAAATGTCCATAACAAATTCATTTAAACTCCAATTTTGAAAAGTAAAATATGTATTCTATTCCAAATTTCCTGTACTTTTCAAATATGCAATTTGTTCACTGTTTTTCCTAATTAAAATTGGAGTAATAATTCAATACTTTAAATACACATTTTAAATTACAAAATTCTTAACTTGGGCAATTCCAATCCAAATTCAACATGTGACATATGTTTTCCAATCAGAATTGGATGTTCTATCCAATTATGAAATAATATCAATGTTTTGATTTTAAATCATTTAAAATACCAAACCTCATAACTTAATAATTATAAACCCAAATTTGACAAATGCAGTATCAAATTGAAGCTAAAGTTGTTTCCTTGCTGTTTTCATCATGCATCATGCAATTAATCCACTTTAACTCAATGTTTACTTGCAGTTCAATTACATCAACTATTAATGCATATGGGATTTCCCAATTGCAATTTAAATTGCATAGGGACCCATTTAAAATGATTCATTATGTCTTGTATTTATTTAGGTGCACTAACTTGTCATGCCTATAACAATAGGATCATGCTGGATCTTTTGCCGTAGTAGTAATGGTTGCATCCGTTGTTTCTTTTAGTGATTTGCTTCTTCGCGGATAGGACGTTGAGTTGATGTGAGCAACGACAAGTTCTGCTATCTCTACAGCTGGATTCCAGGAAAGTATATTCACTTGCTACCTATGGCTGCCTTTCATCACTTGTTACCGATTCTTTCCGTTGTACTTATTCTAGCCTTATGATTTGATGCTTGTGCCTCGATCCTATCATATGTTTACCTTGCAACCATGATATAGCCTTCCTTCCACTTCCTATCAACTGTTGTTTGTTTACCTTGTTGGCCCTCGTGTCGTTGAATGCTTAGGTTTGTTTGTGCTCGAGTCTTGTTGTCCTTTGTCGTATCACCTGTTTAGTTGATAGTTGGGTTTCAATTTAATCAACAACATGTTGACGTTTGGGGTAATAATAATTTGATGATAAGGCACCGGCAGGAGGCCCGGCGTGGTTTTGGAGCCTGCTAGTGTCGAAACTAGGAAAAGGGTCTTGTCCATTGATCCATGATGAGCGCGCTAACCGCATCCGGGAGGTAGTATGGGACCCCCCTAGACTTAGACCTGATTTGCAGCTTGTCCGAAGAGCCACACTTAGTTCGGGTGTTCCATTTGCTCATACGCATGAATGGGTGGGCCCCCCATGGTTACTGTTGATGATGATGATGATGCATATAAGGCGAGGCTTGTGGTGCCGGGGGGTGTGGTTTTCACCCTTGCGCTTAGGTTAGGTCGGACTGGCCGGGACCTTATAGCTCCGTGGCTCTTAGGATGGGTTGTAGAGACGGTTTGGGTCGTGTCGAGCCAACCTGAGTTTTAGTTGGTGGCTTGAGTGTGTACGGGTACTGTAGCGCACCCTGTAGGGATGAATCTTCTCGAGAAGCCGTGTTGTCCACGGTTATGTGACGACTTGGTGAAAGTGCTGGCTAACAAGTACTCAGACAACTTACACCTAATGATAATAACTTGACTAGTAATATAGTATTACCTTCACCATAAAAATGAATGTCACCTTAATCAACAGCGTGAGTTTCCTTGGGTTGCTTCCTTAGTAGGGGGTAACACTGGATGGGTATTGTTTGGTGAGTAGTTATAGTTGGTTTTGTCGCGCTCTCTTATCCCTCTCTAATAGCCGGAAGTTGTAGCGTGTCCCTCTAGTTGTTGGTGCTGCCCGCTGCCGCTTCTTTGCAATAATCCCTTCCTTCTGTTGTACCCAAAGTATTTGTATCTTGTGATGATTGGTTACGCTGGTATCTTGTGAGTATGGTTTATCCACTTGCCAGTACTTAATAGTACTGACCCACGAATCCATTTCGTGGCTGCATATTCCACATTGCAGTCAACAGGTTTGAAGTCTGACGACGTTAGCTTGGGAATCCCTCCGGCTTGGCCTGGGCAGGGATTGGACGCCATCGGTTATCTTCAGGACTCTTAGTCCAATTTGTATCTTGTCCGTAGTCGGACAGTATGTTGATTCTTCCGCTGTTATTTGGATCTTTGTATTGTGTCAGTTGTATCCTTGACTCGTTTGAGTCGTTTGGTATAGATCTCTTCTGTTGTTGTTGTGGATTATTCGTGAATTGTTGTAATGTTATCACCAGTGGCAACCTGGAATCGGTTATTATGTGGATTTTGGCGGAAATGCTGAAATCTGCATAGTGCCCGATCTCGGGGCGTCACAAGCTTCCTTGCCTGGCGTATTTCTCGAGTGAAACAAGGAGGCCCACAAAATTCCTCGTCATTCGAGATAGTCGAATCGTATCTCGGGTTCTCCACTCGAGTTCTAGTTGTCCTTGGCGGTGGTATTTCTGCCTCTCTTTACCTTCGTGACATGTCCACCTTGTTCCACGTGAGCCGATTTCGCAGATCTTTCGGGTCCTCTTCCTGACGTGTAACCCGAGTTGGTTTGCCTCTTTACTTCAGCGGCTTCATGGGTGCTTCCGCTCGCGGGATGGGTTTCTTCCCTAGCTCCGCGCTTGCCATGCTGAGGCCCCATAGCATCTCCTCATGTACTTCTCCGTGGGGATCACTCGAATTTGGTTTGATGGACATCAGGTACGTCTGGACTTGCAGAAGCCTTTCCTGAGGCGTTTTGGGTGTCAATTTCTCCATTGGATTTGGTTCTTTCGGGTCCTGATCAAGATCTAGTACCTTTCGGGTCCCCTTCATATAGTCAATCGGCATATTGGCTGTTCGCGACCTTCGCTTGGGAGCAGGTGGTTTCTGCAGCCCGCTACCCGATGCTTCAGTCGAGTGCATCTCTGGGAGACCCGTGTCGTCTAGCTCTTTGTACATCCTGCTTAGCTTCTTTCTGTGCTGGGCTAGTTTCCACTTATAAGCCATTCACTCCTTCGCACTAGCATCTGTTGGGGGAGTGATGACCCACAAGTATAGGGGTGTATCGTAGTACTTTTGATAAATAAGAGTGTCGAACCCAATGAGGAGCAGAAGGTGTTGACAAGAAGGTTGGATAGAGGATTCACTGTAAACACTAGCAAACGGTTTTTGGTTGTTTTGGATATAGCAGATAAATAAAGTGCAAGTAAATAAAGTGCGGTAAATAATATTGCAGCGAGTGGCCCAATCCTTTTGAGAGCAAAGGACAAGCCGGTTGTATTACTTATGACTACCAAACGTTCTCGAGGACACATGGGAATTTCGTCAAGTTCTTTCGCTTCGTTACGGTTGATTAATATCCATTGCTTCGTGAAGTGTTGTGTGGGTGAACCTATGCTAATGCACCGCCCAACTAGGACTAATACATACTTGTGATTATACCCCTCGTAAGCATCCGCAAATACAAGAAAGTAATTAAGATAAAACTAACCACAGCCTTAAAACTCCGGGATTCTACGCTCCCTCGTGTATTGGTTTCCTAACGGGGGTTTAGGTTTCTGTCACTCCGGCAACCCCACAATTAGTAGCCAAATAAACAATGCATCCTCCTAGGCCCATAAAGGTGAAGTATCATGTAGTCGACGTTCAAATGACACCACTAGAAGAATAGCACCACAACTTAAATACCGAACCACGAGATATTACTTCAATATAACTTCACTACTAACATCATGACTTCTCCCATGTCGTCAAGAACTAAACGAACTACCCACAAGACATCATATGGATCATAATCAGAGGTGATATAATGGATGATAACAATCTGTTCATAAAGTTCTAACACCGACAAATCTCACAAGCATCAACTACTAACAAGTAATCCACACCGGGAGAGAGATCTAATGTAAAACAACGATAGATGCCCCTAATTGTTACAACCGGATGACGGTGGATGATGAGGGTGATGGTTCTGGTGGTGATGATGATGACGATGATGATCTTGATGATGCCCGAAGTGATGACGGTGACGATGGCGATGATTTCCCCTCTCCGGAGAGGAATTTCCCTGGCAGATTTGTCCCTGCTAGAGAGCTTTTCTCACTCGGGTGTTTTCCACCTCGAGGCGGCGGCGGAATAATTCTTTGATGATGGTATGTGTATTAGGGTTCCCTCAGGGTCAAGTATGCCAAAAATATCCACCGGAGGTGGGCCAGGGTGGCCACACCATGTGGCGGCGCGACCAAGGGGGAGGGGCGCCACCCCATGGTGTGGGCCCCTGGTGGCCCCCCTCCAGCTCTCCTAGTGTTTGGCTCCCTCTTCTGGACTTCTAAGATACCTCCGGTGTCCCCCCCTCTTCTTCTGATCTTCTGAAATAGGGTATCTCGACGGTGCTTTTTCCATCAGAAATCTGGTCCCGGTGTTTATTCTCCAAAAATTATGAAACATGCAAAATAAGATAAAATAACATAAGGGATGAATCATAACATGATATATCTCGATGAATAACAGAAAATAACAACATAAAAATGTGATGCAAAATGGACGTATCAGGGAGGGAGACCCTGCTCGATTAGCAAGGTGACTAGTGCCATTATCTCCTTTGACACGAGTAGTCGGGGGCGACCTGTTTTACCCTTCTTGACTTTAGTCGCGGATCCAGAGTTGGTGGGTGGAGGAAGTTCTCCGGGTTCGCCGTCATCGCCCTTCGGGTCCTCGTCTTCGGGTGGAGGGGATTTTGACGGTTCCTCGTCGGTTTCTTCGTCGCCTTCGTCTCCTTCTTCCCCGGTCGGGTTCGTGTAAGTCGCGTGGGTTGCTTTGGGCGGATTGGTCACCTCATCTCCATCGTTGCTTTCTAGGACGATGGCTCGACGCGTCTTGCCATTGCGATGAAGTGTATGTAGGGATTAGCCGGTTAAGAGTACTCAAGGCTTTCTTCCTCAAGCGAGAGCAGCGAGAGTTCCGGTACGATCGCCTCCTCCAGTTGGACTCGAACATAATCTTTCGGGCATATCACTCCCACGCGACCCGCACAAAAGTTCATGTCACCGATCTTTAGATCGATACTTGTGTCGAGGAAGTTGAATACCGGACGCGATGCCGGCGAGTGCTTGGTGAAGTCAATCGACCCGAAGCGGATCGAGTCCGCCCAGATCGCCGAGTCGAAGGAGGAGCGGATCCAGCGCCCTGGATTCCCACAGATAATGCCAATGTCGAGGGGGTGACCTCAACAATCCCCATGGTGAGGGACCTAGGGTTTCGTAAGAGAGAAAAACGCACCGGTGGACTACTCGACTCGACAAGTTACTCTCCGTCGGGATTTATTTCGATGGGTGGAAAGTATCGATTATAGGGGTGCTATTTACAGATTGAATCTAGCGTAACTCTGAATCTAGGGTTGTTTGTCTCATTCGTGATCCCCTCCCGTGCTTTATATAGGTAGCAGGGTCTCAGGGGTCGTACATGAGGTGGACTCGACTTTGAGTCGATTGCTATCCTTGCCGTTTAAGTCTTTTCTTCTGCTTTGGACAGATCTCCTTCATGGTCCTTCGTGTAGTTACTCGTGGAGCCTGCTAGGGCACCTCTTAATGGGTCGTACCGGGTATCCCTATAGAGGAGGGTCTCTCGGGTACCCCCACGTCACTAGTATCGATAAAGTTGTTTTATCAAGTACGAATAAATGATATGATGAGTTGAAAACTTGTCATATCAATTGCCTGGTACTTTTGTTGGATCAGTTAAGCACATTATTTTGCTAAGTGTAATTAATTTTGGATTACTAGAGTAGTCTGAAATATTATAACTATGCGTATGAAGTCAGTCGTGTTAATGAAACAAGAAGGTGTTCTTTTTTACTATATGAAGTGAAGGGACTTAAAAGCCAGTGAGAGCTGATTGTGCTTTTTTGATTTGGCTGGGCCTAATTGAAAGAAAGTTACCTCATTAAAAAATTTAAAAATATTTTAAATGCAATATTAGAAAGTATCTTTTTAAATTCAGAATCTATGATATAGATTAAGCAGTTTCATAAACATGAATATGATGAGTGTGCTAAGGTAATTCTGAAAGAAATTTCGAATTAAAATGAGATAAAGTATTTTGTCTCTAATGTAAAAATGAAATGATATTGTGCAAAAGACATGACCTTCATAGTCACTGGTGAGCAAAATATAAAGGGTTGGGGTCAAATCATAATATTTTATGATTTGAGCAATCGCATAGTCATAGAACGAAGCACACAAGAACCAATAGATTTCCATTGACTAAAATTGTTTAGACAAACCGGTATAAAGGAGAAAGACTTAAGTAAAAGTTTTTCTTATGCAGTTAATTGTTTGTAATAAAACCTAGAAATCTCGTGGTGAGAAATTTCTCACATAAATATTTAATGGTAATATTACTAAGTATAAATAAACTCAATGGGATTTTGTATAGCCACAAATAATATTGTGAGAAGTATTCACATATGTATCTATGGTGGAATTATGAAATCAAAATCTTTATTGTTTTTAATTCAGATTATGATTCTTCAACTGATAATACCGTTGTATGAATATCAACATTAAAGTATTATGAGTGGACTCTATATTATATTGTTATGGATACTTGCAACACAATGTAAGACATTGTAGATTGTAAATTATTGGATAAAAATCATTCGACTTAGTGAGGTTTCAAACGACGGTAGGATAATTTATTCGGAGACGCTTGAATTATTAATGCTGCCATCGAACCGGGTTCACACAAATCTAATTCCTAATAAATCCAAGCACAAGTTTATCACAAGTTGATAAGGTCAAAAGGTGAAAGACAAAAGCTTGAGGTTCCACATGTGTGAGTAACACCGGAATTCCATACGTGTTATATCATCATACTTAGTAGAGTATTAATTGACCCTAGTGCAAGTGGGAGACTATTGGAGGAATGCCCTAGAGACAATAATATTCAGTTCGAGCGTGGATTTGTTACCCCCGGTGGGCTATATCACCCCTCTATCTATCGTTTGATTTGATCTTTGAGATTCGGTTGGCAATGTCAGGCCTAACACGATTTTGGCTTAAGTAATGTCATGTGAGCAACTTTATGTGCTTAGTGTCCTAAATGACCGCTGGTTTAGACCCGTCTATGTCAGACCTAACTCGTTTGTGACTAGTTTCTGGTACTACATTCATTGCATACGCGGCCAGCCAGGTAGGCGGTAGCTGCATGTTATGCCAAAACTGAGTCCATGTGCGCGTGGCAGATGATAGCGACGACGTCTTTACCATTCGTCCCTATTGACCCGATAAAGTTGTGTGTCAAGCTCGTTTTTTGTCATTTGGAATACCCTTCTCTACCAAGTCGAAGGCCTAAGGTAAATAAAAACTATTTCAAGACTTGTTTTGCAACTTGAAGGGAACACTTTGATGGATTATATTAGTGTGGATTTGTAGAGCATAAAGGCAGCAAGACCAGTGTTTTTAGTTTTGGTGGAAAAAAATCCGGCTGACAGTATCGTGTGTGTGGCATGGTCGATTAAATTTTAGCATTATTTCGAGTAGGTGCTTACATTTCAGAACAAATGCAAGCATACTAGGCTACTCGTCTAGGCATAGTGCATGCGGGGAGCAGTCATCCAAAATGTCGATGACCCGTACCATATAAATACGTATTATAACATGTTTGTTGCTTGTGCAATATCGAGTTAAATAGTATACTGTTCATTTAAAACGTAATTTTGCATACAACCAACAATTTCATAGATGCAACACCCAATGTCTTGATCTGTGTATGACGTAAAAAAGGTGTAGTTCGCTGCAGGGGAAATTGAAGAAGCTAATGCAACATATTGAAGATTAGCTAATGAACCTTGGAGTATATTGTAATAAAATAATGAATTGTACATGCACCACTTGGTGGCATCGCACTTGCGTGATCCAGTATTGGGTCAAACTAAAACTTTGACTACAACCCCAACTGGTCCCTAGCATAACCTGCTGCTCTGCTGAAAATAAGGTGCAGAGTGCCACTGAATCAGGATGGTGTGTCAGATGATTTGCAGAGTGGTGCATGATTAGTCTTTAGGTTATATAGGGTATGTGCGAATCTATATGATTGATCCGACAATGACTAAAGGGGTGGTATTGTCCCCCGGGGGTAACTACATATTTCCGTTTTCAGTTATTATTCTATCTCCAAGTTCATAACTAATTTTATGTCATCATGGTACAACCGTTATAACACTTGAAAAGTGAGTTTTTAAAGGAAAATCTTTGTGCGGGTGTGAAGACATAAACAAACAAGAGTTCCTAATCTTATCTCTAAGATTATCTTATGGTTTGTGAGATGGTCACATTTTCATGACCATGGACTTGATTAAAAGTCTAGCAAAACATAAGAGTTTATTGTTAGGACAACAATAGTACTGAACCGACCGAAATATATGTTGTTGCTAAAAGAGATTAAACAATTGTAATGTATTTTTAGCAAAAATCATATTAAGTTGTCATTGACTATAATTTCTATACTATGAGAATATCTAGTGACCACACGATCGAAAGTTATACTTTGGATGTCATCAACCGTCTTCCCGTAACTGGGGACCATAACGACGATACCTCGGTATAATCTAGAAAGTGTAATGAAACTGAGATCAGTCAAGACTAGTACTTAAATCCTCTAGATGATAGAGTGATACACACTCTGTGTCCTCTTAGTATCACCGATGTCAACCAATCGTTTGGCTAGACATAGTGTGATTTATCACAAGGACATCAGAGATATGGATGAGAAAAGAGGACAATATCGGTAACAAGTTTTTATGTGTTATGATCAAACAGTTTGATTAGATCAAATCACATAGTCTCATCTCGTGATATTGTTGGTATTGTGAAGTTAAGGGAATATATGCAATGAATAACTTATAAGGTTTCCTCGTTCTACGTGAACACACACGAGCCATCATGGACATCCACAATCCCGCTGTTGGTTATTGTTCGGTACGTTCCCGAATATGTCTGTATGTTATCGAGTCTTGATGGGCCACACGCTTAACCCGTGCCAACCTTTAATTGAGATAATTAATACGTTGTTATTGGTTTTATGAATTTTCGATGTCGTTATGATGTCACATAAACAAGTCCGGCGTCAATCGGAGTGGTTTCGGGGAAGTTGCTATTAGAGAGAAATTATGCCGGTGTTAGACATGTTTTATATGAGAGATAAAAGCGGACATAAGATGTCCCAGGATTTTTGAAATATATTGGGTTCTGGAAAAGTTTCAGAGGACTTTCTGGGGGGGGGCAGAAATGTCCCTCACGACCGCACCCTAATTTTAGGGGCTGCCAGGTGGGCCCAAGAGGCACCACATATTGGTACTCATCGTCCTGGTATTTTTCCTGAATTTATTGGAGAGAAAAAGGAGAAAAAGAAAAAGGAGAAAAAGGAAAGAGGGAGGAATCCGAGTTGGGTGAGGAAGGAGGGGTGCGGCCACCTCCTTGGTGGGACCACCTCCTCCTAGCTCAATTAGGAATCCTCCCTCCCCTTTGACAAGTCTCCCTTCCCTCCCACTATATAAATGATCTCAAGGCTTAAGGCAAAACACATAACTGGCTCTCAAGCCCCCCTCTCTTTCTATAGTGAACTTCTAATTAGAGCCCCTCTAATTGAATTAGAGCCTCTTCTAATTGGGTTTAGAGTTATACTTCCCATATTAGACCTAGATCTAATTAGGTTTTCTCTCTCATGTGTTGAGAACTTCTAGATTCATATAGCTCTAATCACAGTTGATTAGAGTTACCAATTAGCAACTTTGGAAGGATGTCTCTCTTTGTCGGTGCCGAGTCCTGGACGACGTAGCACTGACGAGTTGACAAGAACGTTCATGTGTACACCATAAGAGGGATTGCACGTGTGATCTTGACGAGGGAGACTTAGCGACATCCTTATAACTAGACCTAGTTTCTAGGATCTACGACTATTCAGATCTCTTCTACGACTACATCGAATTCGCTGCTTGGCGAGTCATAATCCTGATCCTTACATGTATGAGTATGCCTTGTTATTTGCATAGTGATCTTGACGGACTACGTAGGGCAAAATTTTAAATTTTGCAGCGTAGACCAGCAAATAAGGGCCATGTCCTAAATTCGGTGCAACACTCAACTTCTTAGTTCGACTGTATGAGATTTGCTAAACTTTTTGTGTGGCCTAATGAAGAAGTATGTGTTAAGCTTAGTAGGTTAAGATATTTAAACCCAACACCCGTTTTGGAATTAATAAGAGATTTAAACAAGCTTACAAAATTCCGAAAATATTGTGTGTGTGACCTAACGAGGAAGTATGAGTTTGGCTTAGTAGAGAGCTAAGATATTTAAACACAACATTTTCTTGGAATTAATAAGAGATATAAACAAACTTAGAAAATCTGAAATTTTTTAGACTTTGTGTTTAGACTGTGGTGTGGATTGTTATTATTGGATTACCGAAAAAGAGTCCATATGCTTAATTTTATCAACTTTTTTTATTGGTCAATTTAATTAACTTTTTGATCTGAATGAAACTATTTCTTTTGTTATTCCCGCGCAACGCAAGGGCATTCACATAGGTATCTTGCAATTCCGAAATTGCCGAAATAGGCTTTCGCCCCGCTTTATAAATAAAGCAACGATCAACATAGAAGCAACGCATACAAACGCAACACCACACATGCTGGGGAAGCAGCAACCAACATCCCCAAACGAAAGAAGAGAAGAACAAAGAATAGAAAATACTGCCGGCAACGAGGCACGACGAAAGACAGAGAGGACTCGCAACCGCTGCGCCCACCGAAGAATTTCCACCACGCCCCCGTCCCACGGAAGCGTCTCATACCAAGCAGCACCTCCAAGAAGGGGACGACGCCGACGCCGCTACTGCTAGGACAACTCCAATGGTTTCCCGGAGAGTGTCCTAGGGTTTCCCCTGGTACACTAGGGGGGGTGAGAAGGAGGTACTCCGACGACCTTCAAGAAGGATGGCGACACCCGGAAGCATCACCTTGTCAGTGTCTCAACGACAGGGATCTCTCCCGACCTCTAAACCACCACACTCCCCCTCTCCGTCAGCCCCCACCAATCTTGCCGCCCCTAGCACGCCACCACGATCTTGCAGTCCTCTCCGTCGTCTCACCGTGACCCAAGACGCGAGGTCGAAAGAGCCGAGTAGAGGAGTCCAACCGAGGGCCAACGATGCGGTAGCAGACGGGAGGGATCTACCTCCACCGCCTTTCGGCGGTAGCCGACCGGATGCAGCCACAGAGCTGACTAGACCCTCCTGGCCCGGCCGAGCCCCAAGGGGCCCGTAAAGCTCCGTAGCCGCACTACAGCAGGGGCGCCACCGCCGCCGCTAATCCTAGCCTCGGGACTCCGACCCACCGGGAAGCAACCTCACGCGTGGGCGGCCCCAGCACCAGCAGTGGAAGGAACCCTCCCACGAAGCCCAGATCGGGGCCCGCCTGGCCCAGATCGAGCCCGCGCACGAGCGAGGTGCGCCGGCCACCAGCACGCCGCAAGCATGCCGCTGTACCCACATCGCAGCACGCCGGAGAGATCCCCGCGCCGCCAACGAGTCCGCGCCTACTTCCGCGCCGGAACCTCTCCCATCACCATCGAACAGCTCAGAGACGTCGTGCCGGACGACCTCTACCTGCCACGACCGGGGCAATGGGAGCCACTGCCGTGTCAGATGATCAGCGTTGCGCGCAGCACCCCGCGGAGGAACGTCGACCGCAGCCTGCACGGTCCGTCCCCGGCCCAGATCAGGCCCGAGCGATCCCGCAGCGCACACACGGACGCCCCGCACAGTGCAGCACCAGCAACACCGCCACACCGTCGCGCCTCCCGCACGCCGCGCCGCGGCCACCAACACAAGCCACGCCCCCCGCTGTGGAGATCGAGAGGAAGCGGAAAAAAAGGAGCCCCGCCGCCACCTTCCCTAGAAGCGCGCGGCTTTGCCGGCGCTCCCTCCGGCGGTGTGCTGGATGGGGGGTGGAGGCCCTAGGGTTCCCTGTGTCGCCAGGCGCGGGCGACGCGGGGTCAGGGGTCTCCCGTTTGCATGTTTCATAGAACCATTACCATTAAAACTTTTATACCAACGCATGTGCAATTAGCTTTTTCCCTAAGGGCGTCTCCAATGTAGAAATAAGAGGAGGCCTTAAGTGAAAAAGTGGTCTTAAGACCTGTCCTTATACATTGTGGCACTAGACCTTAAGGTCAAAATCTTAAAACCCACCTATACCACTATGGCCTGGCCATAAGAAATTTAATAAAACAAAACAATGTTTCTCTCACCTACTTTACACTGTTTACCTTTAGCAATTGGTCAAAAAATCTGCTACATGGGCCCCACCTTAAGGTCTAGCTGAACCTTAAATATTGGGCCAGTGCTAGGCGTAGGTCGTCCTAGATTTGGCAAATCTAGGTCCCCTCACGAGCCGTCCGATCGTCATCCAACGCGCAGAAATCAGCACAGTGCACTTTTACATTTTAGCCCCTCAGTTCTTTGGATATAGAACCCGCTCTCCGCAGCTGCCCACTTAAGCGAAGAGGTATATTGTGTTGCCCCTGGTCATCTCGGTAATTACAGCAAAACTGCCATCGCAACAAATTCACTTGTGTCGCAACAAAAATTATCCCTCCGTGTACAAAAAAAAAGTATTGCAACAAAATTTTGCAAATCTTTTTCGAAAAATAAGTAATGTTACAAATAATAGTTAAACAATATGTTATTGCGTTGCAACAAAAAAGTTTAAACAATTCAACAAAAATCACAACCTATTACAACAAAAAAGTATTTGCGTCAATTAAAAAGTTGGTAAGCAACAAAATAATTTGTCACTGTTCAGTTGCAACAAAAATCATCACCTATTTCAACAAAAAGGTAAATCGATAGCAACAAAAAAAATTACATGTTTACAACATGTAAAGGAGCCCATAAACATGTCATTCCAAATGAATTGTAATAAACATATAAGCATTTTCTAGAAAAATCATACAAAAAACATTGCAACATTTCATTTGTGGTTTCTCAACAAAATAAGTGCGAAATTGTAACAAATTTTAAAGACGTATGCAACGTTGTTTGAAATGACGAAGAACACTTAGCATATAATGGTTGCACATAGTCTGACGCGAGAATTGGGATAAGAGACAAATTGTTGCTTGTTGGGCCCGTATAAGGTGTAACGGGCCGGCCCAAAGCAGTGCAGAACAGTCAGTGAGCGAGCCAAGGAGCAGGAGACCTACGTTTGCCATCGTTAGGTCCCCTAAAACAAACGTTTTCCTAAACATTGTGAGATTTTTAGTCTGCTGAACATATGCTGTGGGACCCACCTTATGATCTAAATTAAACTTAAACATTGGAGATGCGAGCAACATCCGATAAGCATGAATGCGATATCCACGCTTGGATCCAAACCCAACACAAGCAGCAGGGGAATGACGAATGAGCATGACCATGACAGAAGCAAAGCCGCCGTATAACGTCCATTAACTGCAAGCCCCACAACCCTGCAAGCCACAACCCGGCGTGACGTGTCCGTATCGGACACCGTCGAAATCAAACACAAACGGTCCGATTCAGACTCACCTTCTGTATAAGTTTCTGCCCAAGCCTCACGAGCTCTCGTCGCCACCCCCCAAATCTGGCGTTGCGCTGTCTTCTCTTCTACCCCCGTGTGCGCGTCCGATCCAGCGCAATCCGTTGCGAGGTCTCGCGAATCTGACGGGGATCTGATCGATTGGTGTGTTTCGGTGGCTGCTTGATTAGTCGGCGCTGCCGGGAGCTGCGGATTGAGCTCCGGGTCGCCGGATTTGACCGCGTAGAACGAGACCTTGGAGGCGGTTTGTCGTCCCCCCATCGCAGGAGCTGCTCGCCGGGGACGGCACATGCGCGTGACGGTCACGCCTAAGGACGAGGAGAGGCTGGTCGTGCTGATGACGAGGGAGCGCCCGCGGTCGGCGGTGGTCGCGCCAGGTGGGGACCTCGTTACCGCCGGTAGCGGTGGGGACACGTCCGACGGCGACTCATCCGAGTCGCTCGAAGAGATTAGTGCCGCCGATTTTAAGGAGTCGTCTGGCGGCGGCGGCGCTGCCGGGACGGCCGCGTCGGCGGCGGCGCAGAGATCTAGGGTTTGGATGGGATACACCATGTCCCGGAGTTACGCGCCGGCGTTCCACAGCTTTGCGTGGGCGCAGGCCGTGCAGAACAAGCCGCTCGTTCCGCGGCCTGCTTCTGACGAGGACGAGGTGGAGCACCTCGTGGACACCTCGGACGAGGAGAAGGAAGAGGGCGAGATTGAGGAAGGGGAGGCCGTACAGAGCTCCTCTTCCCCTCCGAGCATGCATCCTGAGACCATTGACTTGGACTCTGATCCGCCAGAGAAGTCGGTGGCTGTGGAGGGGAGTAGTAATACTGCTGCTGTGGCGGTCGACGAGGACGAGGAGGAGGTTGATTTTGACCAACGCGTGGGGAGTATACTGGAGGAGCTTGAGATGGTTTCTATCGAGGAAGCTGAGAAGTATGGACCGATGTTTCATGGCAAAGATAATGTGCTTGGTGGAGATAGTGTTTGATTCAGTTGCTGAGAGATAAGTTATTAATGTTCTATTGTAGGTCATTTGAGGGCTCGTGTGCACGCTTGCGCACTTGTTTTGAGAGCCTGAAGCCGTTGTTCCCGGAGAGCGGTAGCCCTATGCCTATGCTTGATGCACTTGTGCAGCAGGCGTTTGTCGGAATTGACACCATCACCACTGTAAGACTGACTGTTGGCTTGTTTCTTTTCTGAACCATAAGATTCACATATTTTTCATTGTTGTAGGTGGCTAATTCATATGCCATTCTGAAGAGGGAGCAGAACAAGGACGTGCTCTTGAAGTAAACTGAAGTCATCTTATGCTAATAATTTTCTGCATAAAATTAATCTCTCATCTGTATAACTAAAACGGTTAACTTTCAAATTGCTAGGTTGCTTTTTCACATAAAGAACAGATATTCGGACATGCTAACACCCGACCAGCGAGATGAGGTTTGTATTGTTTGTAGCTCCTGGGGCCTCATTGTGAGTAGGTTGAGCTCGAAAGTTAACTTTCTGTTTTTCTTTTCTCTTGACAGCTCGATAGTCGTGTGAGGCAGTTAGTTTTTGAGGATGCTAAAGACAATACCAATGGTCCAAATGCCAATCGTGGCACTAACATAGCGAGTGTTGCGGTTCCATCAGAGATGCCACCTTCTGAATCAGCAGGAGCAAATGCATTTGGTGGCTCTAGCTTGCCTTGGATGGAGATACCAGCAAAGAATAGAATAGTTAGCCCCTTGTTGGATCTTCATGCAGATTATGATGAGAACAGCTTGCCCTCACCCACCCGCGATAATGCACCACCTTTTTCTGTGCCAAAGCCCATTGGATTTGGAGCATTTCCAATGGCACCTGACGGATATTCTTTGACTGAAAGAGTTGAGCCTTCAAAAAAGGTTATGTATCCATCTGTGAATGATGCGCTGAAGGATTTTTCCTCATACCGGCAGAAATATGGCCAGAAGTCTACCTTTGCAAGTGATGATCTTCCAAGCCCAACCCCGTCTGGTGACGGGGATAAATCTGGAGACAAAAATAGCGACATATTTGCTGACATTTCGAGCTTTTCAGCTTCTAATAATACTGCTGTGCCAAGTGCGAGCCTGATACCTGCTTCACGACCAAGTGCAATTATCAGTAGCAACAACAGTTTTGCAGGTGGTCCTCCAGGTTATGCTAAACAAATTGAACAGTCTGTCTCAGGACCCGGGCATGCTGTTAAACCTTCAGCTAAAAGTAGAGATCCAAGGCTCAGGTTTTTGAACCGTGATTCTGGTGGTACTGCAGATGCAAATCGACATGTGAATTTTGCAGAACCGAATGCTTCCAAAGATGTTACCTTGGGAGATGTAGTATCAAATAATAGCCGCAAGCACAAGGCAGTTGGTGAACCTTTGATGGATGAAAGCGTATTAAAAAGAGCCAGGGGGGCTACTGGGAATCCCAGAGACATGCAGGTGCCACCAGGTAGAGATGGAAGTAACATTAGGTCGTATTCAAGTGACAGGTTTCAATCAAATCTGAATACAATGCTTGAAACCAAGATAACAGGAAACCCTAATATTAGGGCTCAACTTATTAGTAATGTAAGTAGTATAGAAAATAGTGCTGGAACAGGCACTGGAACTCTCCACGCCTCTCAACCTTGTTCAGCTCCACAGACCAGTGCAGCGCCTATTGTTTCATTGCCTGCAGTGTTGAAGGACATTGCGGTGAACCCGACCGTGCTCGTGCATTGGATTCAAATGGAACAACACAAGAGGTCAGCTGCAGAAACTCAGCAGCTGGTAACTGCTTCAGGTGGCATCTCTAGTGGCATGATCAGTAATGTCACTGCTGGCATGGTTATACCACCTGGCAATGCTCTAAAGACAGAAGTTGCACAAAATCCTTCTAATAAGCAACACGACCCAGTGCAAACAACTCCTGTGGTAAAGCCCTTGCTACTGCACTTGCATTTTTGCTTGATAAAATTCCGGTACATAGTGATTTCGATTTCATTATTTGGTGCCTTATTTGTTTGGTATATTAAGTGGGGGAAATACTCCCCCCGTTCCTAATTATATCATGTTTTAGATATTGCAATGTGGACTACATACAGATTAAAATAAGTGAATATGAGAACTCTCCTGAGTACTCATAGCTACTATAAGAATCCGACAGGGGGCTTCTTTCCCCCTGTTCGCATTCTTTTTTAAGTAAGTGAATATACACACGAAAACATGTCTAAGATGCATACGAATCTGAGAAAATAGAGAAAAACTAAAACATCTTATATTTAGGAAAGGAGGGAGTAGATTTGAAATCACAGTGCTGAGTTTATACAAACGTGTAGGTTATGGAGCGTCAATAGTGAACTATTTTTTTTTACCTTTTCTTGCCGGGTGAACTATTTTTTTACTTTGTGCAAAGTTCTTGCTTCATTCATGCTGAGGTTATATGAACTTGTAGGTTACACACTATCAATAGTGTTACTTAAGCTATTTTGCACTTGGTGCTAATTCCTTGCTTTATTATAAGATGGTAGTAAACATAAGTTTTGCTGTATCTGTAGAGCTCACACAATGACGCTGGAGTAATACGTATGAAACCTCGTGATCCCCGTCGTGTCCTTCACAATAACACTGCACAGAAGAACGATACAACCACCACCGAGCAAGCCAAAGGCAATGGAATTGCCCTACCAGACTTCCAGGATAGCAAAGACAATTTAATTAACTGCGAACAACTGCCAGAGCATTTCCGGACCAGTGTTTTGCCTTCTCAACCAGTCTCATTATCTAACACTGCTGGTCAGTCCATCATGAGCACGGGTACCGTGGATCCTGTTTCTAATTCACAGTTAGCTGCTTCATCACTCGTTACTTCACAGCAAACTTCAGTCAGCATAAATAGGGCAGATCCAAGAATAGCTTCTGGAGAGAATGACTCCAATGCTGATGCAGTAACTACCGCTGCTCCTGGTACAACGCTTAGTGCTGCGACACCAGCTAACCAATGGGGGGATCTTGACGATCTCCTTAACGGTTATGATGACCAGCAGAAGGCTCTCATTCAGAAGGAAAGGGCAAGACGGATCATGGAACAGCACAAAATGTTTTCAGTAAGGAAACTTTGTTTAGTGCTTGATTTGGACCACACTCTCCTCAATTCTGCGAAGGTATTATATTGTAGCCTATGACGTGAGCTCTTTCACTATTTGAAATGTTCATTGACATAGTATTATGCACTTCTAATTCAGTTTGGAGAAGTGGATCCTATTCATGAAGAGATTCTGCGTAAGAAAGAAGAACAAGACCGGGAGAGGCCAGAGCGCCATCTGTTCCGTTTCCATCATATGCAAATGTGGACCAAACTGAGACCAGGAATATGGAACTTTCTTGAGAAGGTTTGCTGTCTTAGATTTGTTATAACTGCTCATGGATAAAATTTTCTACTCCATATTGAATGCTTCTATTTGGGGCTTTATATGCTGCAGGCGAGTAAGCTTTACGAGTTGCATCTGTACACAATGGGGAACAAGCTGTATGCCACTGAGATGGCTAAGGTTCTTGACCCTACTGGGGCCCTGTTTGCGGGGAGAGTCATCTCAAGAGGTGGTGATGGTAACTCAAGAGGTGCTGATGGTGATACGTTTGACAGCGATGATCGCGTGCCAAAAAGTAAAGATCTTGATGGGGTATTGGGGATGGAATCTGCAGTAGTGATCATCGACGACTCTGTGAGAGTCTGGCCCCACAACAAAAACAATATGATTGTTGTAGAGAGGTATGTATGTCTGTCAAAATTTTCCCCTAGCATGAATGAACTAATAGTGAGTGGATCTTACTAATCCCTTCTCTGAACGTTTTTCTGTAGATACACCTATTTCCCCTGCAGCAGACGGCAATTTGGCCTTCCCGGACCATCACTTCTTGAAATTGATCGAGATGAAAGGCCAGAGGATGGCACTCTCGCTTCTTCACTGGCGGTAATGATGGGTCATTTCCTCACCTAAACTTTAAATACAACTTGATACTGAAAGACTTCTTGAATCTTGAAATAGGTTATTGGACGTATTCACCAAAACTTCTTTTCTCATCCCAACCTCAATGATGCTGATGTGCGGAGCATTCTAGCATCTGAGCAGCGGAGGATCCTCACTGGCTGCCGTATTGTCTTTAGCCGGATTTTCCCTGTCGGAGAGGCTAACCCCCACTTGCATCCCCTGTGGCAGAGTGCAGAGCAGTTTGGAGCAGTGTGCACGAACCATATTGACGATCGGGCTACTCATGTTGTCGCCAACTCGCTCGGGACCGACAAGGTGAATTGGGCAATACAAACAGGCAGATTCGTTGTTCATCCAGGATGGTGAGGAATAGTAATACTGAATTTCTTTCAATCCATTTTTCTAATTAAATATGCCAACTCCCACAAGGACACATTATTTAACCATGATTCTTACCATGTTTGCCATCAACAGGGTAGAAGCTTCAACACTTTTATACCGGCGGGCGAATGAGCATGATTTTGCAGTAAAATAATACATCCCTGAGCACAGACTCCCCATCCAGAGACCCAGGGCTCCCTCTGGGACATGGTCCAGGTCATGAAAAACATAACATGATAAGGTAAACCACACAACACAAGTAAAAAACCGGACCATACTAAGAAACTTGTTCTCCTAAGAGAGCCACAGTCCAAAGCAGGTAATGAAAATTGCTTTATGTGAAATCCCGAGTGAACAGAGGTCAGGCCACTATCTGTGGTGGTGGTGAGTATTTGCTTGAGAAGGGGGCTGGATAGACCATGAAAGAAAGAATGCTAAAAGCAAGAAAATCAGCCAAGACTTCACCACCCTCCCTTGTAACTTGTTAAAATGCATTGTTTCTGGTAAGGGTATGTTTGCCTTGGCCTCCTGCGGTGAGTATTTGTGCTGCTAACTGGTCACAGAAATGGACTGTGACAGGTATCCGTCATCCATCAAAGTAGAAGTGCAGTGGCGCCCTCGGAATGAAATTTAAGTCTACGCCTTCAGCGTTGTTCTGTGGCTGACAATATTGCCTGCCTTCAGTTGCCCCCCAAAAGTTTCCGTACTGGCTGGACAGCGGGATGCTGTTTCGGGTGGAAGGATTGCAGATTAGGGTAGGATTTGCCTGGTTCTGTTGGGCAACCTTTTCTTTTAGCGAGAGTCAATGGTGGCAGAGAACAATCCAAGTTATTTCATCCTTTGGTGAGCGGAACCTTTCCATGATTTTTTTTGTTGGGATATAATGATGAACATTAACTTACATGCTCTTCAATAAGTAATTCAACTTATGGATAACTATTTACTAAAATTCCAAACCCCAAATTTGTCTTTTTAGCCAAAATACTGAGGCGGAATTCTTCATAGTTGTATCTATTTTGATTCTTTTATCCGGAAGCGGGGCAGATGTCGGATCTAGGATGTCAACAGAGGGTCGGCACAAAAAGGCACTAAGCAGAATAGTAAGCAAAAACGAGAACCCTACTATTAAAAGCAAAATTGAAACAAACACATACCTCTTCTGTCTCAAAATAAGTGTCTTGAAATGGATGTATTTAACACTAAAATACATCTACATACATTTTTTTAGCGACATTTATTTTGGGATGAAAATAGTACATTTTTTCTTGAAACAAACCTATATGACATTGTATATTTTGTGTATAGAAGAAAAATCTAACTATGAGATAGCTTGCTAAATTCATGTTTGTATTGGAGAAAAACAATGAGGTAACTTGCTAGTGAAAAACATTGTCTCTAGCCGTAGAAATATTTGATATTCTGTCAACCTCTAGAGATTAAAGATATGTATCCAGATTACCAAAGATGGAACTTTGCTGAAACTCAAGCAAGCAAGATAATCGATGGTACATTAATAATTACTGATTGTTTTGGATTTAAATAAATGAAAATCACCGTCACTAGGTTGCTCATATACACAAATTAGACAATAGACACAAAATAGTCTTTTTTTTTTTGCATTAGACCTGCATGCCTTTATTTATTGGAGAAAGTAATGAACACGTTTTAAGAAAGGAAAAAAAAAAGACTGTAGATATGGACCTATTGGGCTCAAGTCATTGCACACCACTTCGCCTAAGTTAAAAGGCCCATAACTTGTTGGACAAGGGAGGTGCCTAGCTATTGATGCAGATACGAAAACCGGATTATATCGGATTCGAACATGGTATGGTAATGCAGTGGTCTTTGTTTAGACAAAAAATAAATACCACATCATATATGAAATATATCCTTACCTAATAATAAAGGCGTTAAGACTTTCTTGGTTTGGTTTTGTTTGGTACATCATCAAAATTGTCACCGAAGTTGACAAAAATTACCCACCGTGCTATCTACAAGTCTGTACCGATTTGGTTTAATTTTTCTACCACCCACGCCTTCGTTGGTCGGTCGCTTCCTTTGTTACTTCCTCCACTGCGATCCGTCAATAGTACAGTTCTGTACGTGTGATATAAAAGCCGGATCGGAATCCATCGTTGGAGTAGTCAAAAAAAAGAAAGACCTGCCGAATAGCCTAGCTAGCCAAAATAGCCTAGCTAGCCCACACGTACGTGAGCAGAGTCCAAACCAAAATAGTCTAGCTAGCGTGACTTGCCTGTGTTCTAATCAGCTCTGCTCGTGGTTTTCAAAAAGAAAAAAAGAACAGATCTGCTCGGGCCATCCAAAGAGCGGATCCTGTCTACGCCTTGATATAGTTTTTTACAAATATAACCATCCACCGTAATTTTATTGTTAAAATTAATCCCTTCAAAATTTATTGTCAAAACTAACATGACTGGACCTGCCATGTCAGTTGGCGGAAAGTTACCTTTTGCTTAGCCACTCTGCACGTCGCGACCACATTCCGCCAAATAGGATGACGGGAAGTGACTTTCCGCCAACTGACATGGCGGGATGTCCACGTGTCGCTTTTTCTCACTCTCGCCAGGTTAGTTTTGACAATAAATTTTAGAGGGATTAGTTTTGACAATATAATTCGGCGTGGGGTTATATTTGTAAAAAATCCCTATATAGCTATGAGTGCGGTGACAATGCACTCGATGGAGAAACATGTGGCGGTAGGCGGCGTTTCGCTTTTTCTCACTCTCGCCAGGTTAGTTTTGACAATATAATTCGGCGTGGGGTTATATTTGTAAAAAATCCCTATATAGCTATGAGTGCGGCGACAATGCACTCGATGGAGAAACATGCGGCGGCAGGCGGCGCTAGAAGCTAGAGGCGGTAATGGCTGGCTACCGTCGACAGTTTCTCTAGACCGTGTCCGGCTCTTGCTCGCCGGTGTCCAAGTGTCAGAAAGTGGTGGAGGACGATAATGCCAGAACAATACATTTCCAGGCCGCTATTGACAGTAGTGATATGATCCTTCAAACTTCGTGTTGGCGGTGATATTCTCATTCTAAGTCAGTGACAACCGTGCTACGGTCATTTTATTATGACGACACGAAGCAGAGAACATGGAGGAGCAGCAATGTCGACCGGTTGGCATATCATCAAGAAAACCATGTGGCGGAGGACCGCCAACGGCCTCACGCCATTGTTTGTGCGGGTTGTCTGAGAGGGAAGACAAATTATTTCAAGGTTATTCTTGAGGGGAACAACCCGGTGCGGACCTAAGTGTAGCTGAGTGGGGGCCTATGCCCCCACTCAAAATTTTGAATTCCTGTAGTATTTGTGCATATTTGAACAAAGTTATTCAGATTTTTTTGCAAAAATATGTAAAGATTGCCCACGGTCAAATGATTTGCCTCCACTCCTAATTTGTTCCGGCTCCGCCCTTACAACCGAACAAGTAACAGGACCAGCTGGTTGTTGATGAATCATTAGTGATAGCTCTTTCTTGGAGCCGAACCAGCCGGTGCAGAGGCCACCAACAACGACAACTCTATAATCGCTCTACGCTAGACACCATGCCAGTCTGCAGCTCTACCATTATGACAGTGCCATGCTAAAGTGTTGCCCTAATGTACGGTGAGAAATTCATTTGGTGGACCGCGACATTAACTATCATGCATCAATCAGACGTCCATTAGAGCCAAGGGTCAGTAGTCTAATGTTTAGCATTCTCATATTGTTTTTACCCGTTGCAACGCACGGGCACATTATAAAGACGTTAAGACTTTCTTGGTTGGTTGGTCGGTCTGTCATTGAGATTGCCATCCAAGTTGGCAAATGTTACCCACCACGGCATAGGCAAGTAAAAAAACGTTTGGATTATTTTTGTTCTGCCGCGTCCAGTCGATACGTTAGTTTTCGTGTGAGGTTTCCATGTAAAAGCATGATTGTAATCCGTCTCAAACACATCCCGTGGTGGCTTAATAAATACTGGATTAATTCTTTGTTGTGCATTGTGACGGATTGGACCTTCTGGTTTTGGAAGTACTTCTGGGCTGGTCCTGGCCTCAACCTGCTACGTACACTGGTTCTGCTTATCGCCGATACAAACACCGATCCTGCTCCAATACCGGACTATGTACTCCCACACGTGACACGACCATGGGTGCCATTATAAAAATGATACAACTCCCTCGGTCGAAATCGAAACCCAGCTCGACATTTGCTCGATTTTTCACGCCCACCCAAGATCGACATTGTCGTTGTCTCCACTCCTTCGACACCTCCATCAACGAGCACCGCCGCCTGCTTCCATCAGGCGTCTCCTGCTCAACGAAGAACAAGACCTCGCTGGAAATGGGAACGCGAGGAACACGTCTGCCTAGAGTGAGGAACACGAACGCAATACGTCGGATTACCCATCAAGTGGAAGCCTCAGTCTCCTGGACTCTGGAGCTCTTGGATGTGTCGTCCGAGCCGTCTGTCAGGTTCCCGCTGTACACAGTGCTAAACCTTTTGATCTTTCAAAAGATAGGTTTGTCCCTGTAGAGACTGCGTGGAGAAGTTAAGAAGACAAAAAATAGATGGCCCCTGCAGAGTTCAATCTAAATCACGTTGACAAGATCAAAATATGAGTATTTGGTTAATAATCTGATTGTGAGGACTAGGAAACTATGCAAGATCTGATTGAAGGATGCATACATAACACGGACCAGATCAGCTTCTTTAGACAGCTTTGTACATCGCAGGTTCCTTCGAGGATAGCTCCCTATAAGTATTCGACTGTGAGCCCAATCAATAAATCCATAAGCTTGCTAGACAGCCGAGTACATCCTAGAGAACAGATTGACAAAGTTTCGGTACGTACGTATTGGCTTCGATGGCAAGCCCGGCATGAGCTCTTGCCGATTGTTCTCGATTACATGTTGTCTTGGAAAACATCAAGTGAAGGCTGAGGCCAACACAACCTTGCTGCCCTTCCATCTTCTGACCTGAATCTGATTGCTTTCAGGACATCGATTAATTCAGCGGGCACAGGGTAAAGAAAAGAGTCTATTCATCACTTGGTTTCCCTTCGTAACATAGATGTTGTGCACCTCCCATGAATGCGTCCTACGAGTTTGCTCCACATGAAGCAGATTGAAGACAATCTCCACCTCGCACCACACCGGGGCCAGCACAATGTTCTTAGAAGATGTCCACTAGCAGGTTTACCCAGTTTTTTTTTCTCTCTAGGCCATTGCCAATTTTTCCACCTAAGCAATTTTATCTTCAATAGTACCAGAAATGTGGTGTGGATTTAGATGAGAAACTCGCTTTGTCCCAATAACAAACAAGCAAAAAGTTGAGTAGTGAAATTCTCTATGTTCTTAACCCCCCCCATTCAAAAATACATGACTAAGAAATAAGTGAATAGGGACACGTTTCTTGTATAGGTACACTCATTTCAGAGTCATCTATTTATGAACAAAGGGAGTACTCAATAAGAATTAGCAGCGAGACATATTTCAAATAGTTTAAAATAAATAAAGTAAACATGTTGTTTTCCATGAGCATGCCTAGTTCTGTTAAACCGTTGCAACGCATGGGCACTTTTGCTAGTATCTTCAATAAAAGAACATGATTTAAAACCCAAATCCTATGCTACAGTAAAAACTAATCAACAAAAAAATGTGGTTATGCAAAGTACTTTCGATAAAAAGTCCGGTAACTCCAAATATTGTTCGTTATGGGATGCCCAACCACGTATTGAGACCTAGTGCATTCAACTATTTTTTTTCTAATATCAGCTATTTTGTTGATGTTCTATTACTAGTTTGGCAAATAAATACATAAAGATATACTTACAAAATCATAGTGTTGGCCACCAAAATCGTGGTCATCTGGCCACCAAAATACCACCAAGTTTGGCGATCGAAATATATCAAGGGTTTTAAATTTTGATCCCTATTTCACTCAGTCGTCACTTTGCCCTACTTTGCTCCGCCCGTGCCTTACAAATGACTAAACGAGCGTTCCTGTTGGTCAAAGTCGTTGACCGTCACTTGGGTAAGTTCTGAAGAGTGGGACCGCTGACAGTGTGGCCTGACAGTGGTCTCTTTTGTCGTTTCACAATATGTGAGATATTTTGGTATGGCCTCCTGGAAAACACGGGTAGCCGATAACTAGCAAACCCTACCGATGAAAGAACACGACAACAAACCCCAAGGGTGCCTACGGATATCTCGGATCAAGTTGAACTTACTCTGATTGAAACCACTTCACCTTCACGGCGAGTTCGCCGAGCGAATAGAATCCCAAGAGTCAGTTGAGAAAGATTGGGAAGTTGCTAGTTGAATTTCAAGGGAAAAGACTAGCTAACTCAAGGAAACTCTTGATACAATACAAATCATGAGGATAAATGGAGTGGCCTAGGTACGATTCTAGATACACACTAGAAGTAGCCTCTAAAGAGGAACATTGGGAGCCAAGCTCAAATCTCAAATCATCTCTAACCCTAGCTAGGGGCCTAGAGGCCTATTTATAGTCTTCTCCATGAATGTGTAGGCAGGTGGAAGATACAAGGGAATATTCTCGTTTTCTCCTTGCATGCAGCGTTAGTACCGTCGACCTGACGGTGGTGGTAGTACCGTCGCGCACAGCGGTAGTACCGATGGAACTCAAAGTTTGCATTTAATTCAGCGTGCAACGGTAGTACCAGGTCGGTACCAGTGAAGTACTGTTGGGGTCCCATGAGCATTTTGGGGTTGCCGGTACTTATTCCAGTCCTTCTGGCGGTAGTACCACTTGTTCATGGGACTGGAGCTTGCGGTAGCTGGCGTGGTAGTTGGCGGTAGTACCGCTAGGCCCAGTGGTAGTACCGCTTGCTGATGCTCTGAGGCTTCATCTTCTTCTTTTGCAGCTTCTTGGCGACTTCCTTGGTCATCTTATCGAGTTTCTATGGCGCCGTCTTGGGGCTCCAATGGGGGATCATGCCTAAGCACACATAGGTTCTTTCCATGAGGTAGCGTACCATTCACCAAGTCAACGAATTAATAGAGAGATAGGAGCGAGGTCACCTTTTCTTGCATAGCCTTTGCGCGTGCTCTCTTCATGGGTCCACTAGGTGTTGTAGAGGGACTTGGTGGAATAGGTTAGGATGCATCATCTCCCCCCTTGATAAAGAGTTGTCCTCGACTCGTGACCATCCTTATCACTTGGATATCCATGTAAGGGAGAGATATCCTTGACATGCATGCGTTTGATGATGTTGAAAGGCCCATCACCTCGTGGCTTGAGCTTGGAGTTGCGCTCTTGTGGAAAGCGGTCCTTGCGGAAGGTTAGCCAAACGAGGTCACCTTCTTGGAACACCACATGCTTCTTGTTCTTGTTCATCTTTGCGGCTTGGTGTTCGTAATGCTTCTCAAGTGTAACTCTTGTGGATTCATGGAGTTTCTTGATGTAGTCGGTGCATTTGTCAAAATACATGTTTATTTACTCGCGGAGAGGCAATGGTAGGATGTCAAGAGCGGTATTGCGATTGAAGCCGTAGATGATCTCTAGGCCTCTCTTTGCGGCTTGATGCAGTGCTTTATTGTAGGCGAACTTGGTGTAAGGGATGCACTCTTCCTAATTCTTTAGTTTGGGCATCAATGCTCGAAGGAGTGAAGATAGCATGAAATTCACCACTTCGGTTTGACCATCGGTTTGCGGGTGATAGGCGGTGGAGAAGAGGAGCTTCACTCCAAACTTTGCCATCAATGTCTTCCAAAAGTACGATGTGAACTTGACATCTCTATCCGACACAATTTTCTTGGGCACACCATGAAAACGAACAATTTACCTAAAAAACAAATTTGCAACACGTGAAGCATTGTACGTTCTATTGCATGGAATGAAATGAGACAGTTTTGAGAAACGACCAACAATAACAAATATCGATTTCATGTGTGTTTTTATGCGTGGTAGTGCCAACACAAAATCCATGCCAATGTCACTCCAAGTGAGGTGTGTGTAGGAAATGGTGTATAAAGACCATGAGATTTGGAAGTAAACTTAGCTCGAAGACATGTTGGACATAGCTTAACGAGGCATTTCACATGATGTTTCATCTTGGTCCAAAAGTAGTTGGTGGAGAGAATGTCGTAGGTCTTGTCTTGACCAAAGTGTCCAATGAGACCTCCTTCATGTGATACCTTCAATAACAATAGAAGAATAGAGGACTCGGGAATGCATAGTTTGTTAGCTTTAAAAAAGAATCCCTTATGCAAATAGAAATCTTCAAATACTCTATTTGGCAAGCACTTTGTAAAGGTAGGGCCAAAGAAACCATAGGAAAAGTACAAGTCTCTTATCTCATCCAAACAATTCACATTTATTCCAAGACGTGTAAGAAGGAATTCCTTGCAGGATAATGCATCCGCAACAACATTTTATTTACCCTTTTTTAATGGAGAGAGTATTTGACGACAGAAGGGTAAGACTCAATAAATTCTATCCACTTAGAATGTATTTTGTTTAAATTAGTTTGACTCTTCAAATATTTCAATGATTCATGATCAGAATGGACTACAAATTCTTTAGGCCAAGATAGTGTTGCCAAACTTCTAAAACTCAAACCAAAGCGAAAAGATCTTTGTCATAAATGGGATAGATCAATCTAGCACCATCTAGTTTCTCACTATGGTAGGCCACGGGACATCCATTTTGCATAAGAATGCCGCTGATGCCAATTCCACTAGCATCACACTCAATTTCTAATATTTTGTCAAAATCCGGTAAAACAAGAAAATGATTTTCTGTTAAGTGCTTGTTGAGATTGTCGAACGTTTTTTGTTGAGCATTGGCCCAAACAAACGGTACAATTTTCTTTGTAACCTCATTTAAAGGGAAAGCAATGGTAGAAAAATCTTTCAGAAAACAACGATAGAAACTATCAAGGCCATGAAATCGTCTTATTTCATCCACGGAAATAGGGTTAGGCCAATTTATAATTGGCTCAACTTTCTTGTTATCAACTTCAATTCCATGTGAAGAAACCGTAAAACCCAAAAATACAAACTTGTCGGCACAAAAATTGCATTTGTCAAGATTGACAAAAAGTTCTTCTTTGCGAAGGGCCAACAAGATTTGTGAAATATGTTGAAGGTGGTTCTCCAAAGATTTTCTATAGATAAGGATGTAAACAACAACAAATTTGCTAATAAAGACACGCAAGACTTCATTCATGTGACGCATAAATGTTGAAGGTGCATTTGAGAGTCCAAAGGGCATGTCAATCTATTCATAGAGATATTGTTTTATTTTAAAAGCAGTTTTCCATTCATCACCAATACTCATGCGAATTTGACGGTATCCACTTTTGAGGTCAATTTTAGAAAATATAGTGGCACCACACAATTCATCCAACATGTCATCTAGTCTAGTAATGGGATATTGATACCTAGCGGTGATAACATTGATGGGTCTACAATCCATGCACATACGAAGAGTATCATCTTGTTTAGGCACACGTATAACCGGGACGGCACAAGGGCTAAGAGACTCACGAATAAAATCATCTCTTTGGGGTTGGTGCGGTAAGGAGCACTGTTTGGGAGAGGAGCACCAGCTATGAGGTCGATGCGGTACTTGAGGCCTCAAAGAGGAGGTAAGCCTGGTGGTAGTTCTTCAGGAAATACGTCCTCAAATTACTGCAATATAGGTAACAAAGACGAAGAAAATCCTGTTATGTCGTTAGTGCCAAGAACTTCGCCTTAGCACACAAGGACAAAGTGGAGTATGGATGAGTTGTCTCGCAGCTCTCGCATCTCACGTTTAGTTACTAGTAAGGCAAGGCCTTTGGAAGCACTCATCATTTTTTCACTCATATTTGGCTTGTGGATCTCATTCACTGATAAAGGGTGGCCCAATCTTATCGATGAACAATTGATAACTTGAATTGGATAACTCGTGTCTCACTGAAAAATCTCCGGTTGATCCCTGATGCCAATGCAACAGTTTACAACCCATGGGATATTCTCAACTCCACACGCTTACACAACGTGGCCACCGACTACGAGGTGGTCCTGTGTCGTGTTATTCCCCATGGAACAACAGATAACAAGCAATTTTGCAGGGTGTAGTAGTACAACCCAACACATGCTATACTGTTGCGTGTAGTACTGGCCCTTGGACCGTTCACCAGCACACACAACTACATAGATATCAAAAGAAGCAAATATATCTCATATCTAGCGAATAATCCAGAGTACAAAATTCTTTACAAGTTGCATAGCGGAAGCTAGAACAAATATACAGGTACCATATAAAAAGTAGTAGGGCTCCTATCTTCAATTTGTGCCACAGGCGAACAAACATGTTGAGTGGAGTCACGAGACCTACGTCGATCACTCTGAATCCGAACAACCTGCACGTTAGAATATGCAGCCCCTGAAAGGAGGTCAGAACATTCTGAGCAATGGTGGCAAGTGACACTATGGTGGTATAATAAATGGCAAGTTACTAATCTACATTCATATTTGGCTGGTGGAGTTTCAAGGCTAATTTGCAAAAAGCATTTGGCCTATCTTTAAAAGAAAGTAATTTTGCACATAATTGGACACTTTGGTTGACAGCAAAGTGCACCTACCCTTTGGATTAGCACATTGAAACACCATCAGCCACTTCTCCAATAACTCATAGTCAAATTTTAATCATTGATAAAACAAGGTGAACAAAATATGTCATGTTTCCCATCTAGTTGTTGATTTGTCTTCGACCAATGGAATATGGCTAAGATCTTAGTTTTGAATCCTCGCGAGGTTTGTGCCCTTTACCCGTGTTTCCTAATCGATCCCAAACACCATGATACACCTTTAGTAACATGGAAGGAAAGAAGATTAAGCCAGAATTCATAAGAAGTAGATTCCCAAACCCCCACGAGGCGGACCATCCTACTACTCTTCTACATCTCTGGACACGATGAGTTCGAGTCACCACAACCTACAAATTCTTTCTAGCCCATACTAATATGAAACACGACTGCACACAAGAATAAACTACACAATGAAATCAAACATAATCTCATGATGTTGGGCAGCGGTCCCCACCAAAATTTGTACTCTGATGACATTCTAGCAATCCGCCTAGTGGTTGACTAATTATCATGTTGTTTTCCATAAGAAATTAAAATAACAATCTTTGTAACAATATGATAATAATTTCCAACCACAAATACTACAAGCATGGCTAAGCAATCTAGCATTACGGTGTTTGGCTAACACATTTTTCCATAAGCAATTAAAATAACAATCTTTGTAACAATATGATAATAATTTCCAACCACAAATACTACAAGCATGGCTAATCAATCTAGCATTACGGTGTTTGGCTAACACATGGATCGCTACAATCTAGGAATATCATATGATTACTCCACTTGGGTGTTAGTGAAGGAAGCTAGCAATATCGATAATCACGCAACTCCTACTCATCCAAAGCTACATCAAAAACTCTAATGCAAATAGTAAATTAGTGGGATCATGTGTGTCACTTGCCTTGATAGAAATTGGAGTCGTTCACGCACTCGACTCAGTCGCAACCGTAACACCCACATTCCTCACACGAACAGCAACTTCAACTCTCGCAATCTACACGTTGCAAGCATACCACAATAAATAACCAAATCAGGCAAAAGAACAATGCAACATATGGATGCATGATGATTTAATAATGCAAGACAACTAATTTACTAGTTCTCTGGTTGTCTAAACAAGATATGATGCATGAAAAGGTTTGTAATGCAACAAGAGACAAAAAATAGCTTAACCAAATTAAATAGGGTTAATTAATAATATACAAGATCTTATGGAAATAAAGTTTATCAAAAGGTGGATCTAAACCTAACATACTAATAAGATCCAAACAAGCAAATAAAACACTCAACGGATTTTTTTTAGATGAATAAGAACAAAGTGTAGATTTGAAATTTCGAGTTACTCCGGTGGACAAAAGTAGATCGGAATTATATAAAAATATCCGTAGCTCAAATAGAAAAACTCAAAGAACAAAAGTTGTAGATAATATGATGAGATGCAACCATAGTAAAAACTTGAGGAAAAACGAACAAACAGTTGAAGAGTAATTGAACTTCTGTTCGTTCAGATCTGAGAGAGTAGATCGCGAAATTATTTGTTTCTGGTGGATGAAAAGAGGCGAGGTTTCTCGGGATGGATTGATATCAACAATATCTAAAACTCTCGCGAAGACTTGAACGTCAACGGAGCAACTCACAAAACATGGCGAGCAAAATATCAAGAAACATATCAGAAATTGAAGTTTCCATTTTGGGGCGACCTCACGGCCGAGGCTGGGTATTTATGGGTGGGGAGGTCGGTGAAAAGTTTCTACTTGGAGTAAGGAACAAGACAAAATAAGCGGATTTGAATTTGTACTCTCCAACAAAGAGATATTCGAGTTTAAATGGAGATAGATTAGAAAAACGGGATTTTCCTGCGAGTGTACATGTTCTGTTCGTGCGTGCTTCCTGCATCTGCATGGTGGTGGGCTTGATGTTCTGGCTGGGCTGGCCCACTAAGGTGTTTTCTTTTATCTTTTTTTAAACTTTCATAACTTTTAAAATACAACTCAGAATTGAGTCAAATAAACTTCTATTTTTTTTGAAATTTGAAACTCTATCATATTTGAATATTAGTGAGTGATTTTGGGAAAAATAAAATATCCAAATATCTTTTGGCTTATAAACGCCTTATAGGAGGATTTTAGGCTTTTTAAAACAAGATTTTGTTTTGGGGTTTTAAAATGCAACACTCAAATGCAAGTTTTGAAATGAAGACATGCTATGCATATGTTCTAAATGCAAAACATTCCAAATGTAAAATTTGGGGTTTTACAAACTAACCCCCTTAAGATGAATCTCGTCCCGAGATTCGAAATGGCTAGCAAATAGGTGTGGGTGATTTTCTAAATGGGTACGCTAACCCCCTTAAGAGAATTCAACTTGGTATCACTAGAGACATGCGTAGATAAATATATGATGATCTTCGCTTCTTTTGTTGTCAATAGTGTTGTGCATCCTTCACCAGTATGGAGCATATCCACCAATAAGTTGTGTGGCATAACGAACCATCACATTAGCGTCAATTCTGGCGTTCTTCATGTATTCTATCTTTTAAATCGACGTTGTTGTACCTTGATGATTCATTCGTCTAGAACATATGAGTTTGTTGCCTTCCTTCTTGACTAGGTTTTGGGTCATAGGTTGAGTCAATTGTGTCTGAGCCTCCACTAGTTGTTGCATTGCATGTGACATCTCGGTGTGGTGATATAGCGAGTATTGTCTAAAGGCATCTACTGGGTTTAGAATAGACGAGTTTAAATAGATAGAACTAAGGAAAATAACTACCCATACTATATATGAACAAAGCAACACTTAGCAATCAATGTATAAGAAAGACAAACACTTTAAAATAGTTTTCAAAAATAGGATATAAATTCCTGCGAAAATACCAACAAAGTTTTGAAAACAAAACCGTTAAAATACCTCAGACTATCATTGCCATATAATAATATGGTCAACACCTAACATGGTAACAAAAACTAGGAAGACTATATGGTGGGCAACCTAGTGTGTGCAAATAGCTCCAATGCCATGCATCGTGTTTCCTTCTTGTAGTAAGCCTTCTTATCTATCTTGAGGTGAATCTACTTTATGTTGAATTGAATCTTCTTCTCTATGGGAATCTTCACTATGATTTAAAAAAAGAAGAGATGGAAGTAGGAGATAAAGATGAGAAGATTACAAGAATAGAGTCAAAGGGAGAATGTATAAAGGACGTGGAAAAATAAGTTCTCATCATATGGATTTTCCGAATCCATTTTCTAAGGTCTCGTTCCTACAGTCAACACATTGCTCTGATACCATCTGTAGTAGTACAGACCAACACAGGCTATACTGTTGCGTGTAGTACTGGCCCTGGACCGTTCACCAGTACATACAACTAGATAGATATCAAAAGAAGCAAATGTATCTCATATCTAGCGAATAATCCAGAGTACACAATTATTTACAAGTTGCATAGAGGAAGCTAGCACAAATATAAAGGTAACATATAAAAAGTAGTAGGGCTCCAACCTTAATTTGTGCCACAAGCGAACAAACATGTTGAGTGGAGTCACGAGACCTACGTCGATCACTCAGAATCTAAACAACATGCACGTTGGAATATGCAGCCCCTGAAAGGAGGTCAGAACATACCGAGCAATGGTGGCAAGTGAAACTATGGTGGTATAATAAATGACAAGTTACTAATCTACATGCATGTTTGGTTGGTGGAGTTTCAAAACTAATTTGCAAAAAGGCATTTGGCCTATCTTTTAATAGAAAGTAATTTTGCACATAATTGGACACTTTGGTTGACAGCAAAGTGCTCCTACCCTTTGGATTAGCACACTGAAACACCATCAACCACTTCTCCAACAACCCATAGTCAAATTTTAATCATTGATGAAACAAGGTGAACGAAATATGTCATGTTTCCCATCTAGTTGTTGATTTGTCCCTAGCCAATGGAACACGGCTAAGATCTTAGATTTGAACCCTCGCGAGATTTGTTCCCTTTACGCGTGTTGCCTAATCGACCCCAAACACCATGATACACCTTTAGTAACATGGAAGGAAAGAAGATTAAGCCAGAATTCATAAGAAGTAGATTCCCAAACCCCCATGAGCCGGACCATCCTACTACTCTTCTACATCTCTGGACACGATGAGTTTGAGTCACCACAACCTACAAATTCTATATAGCCCATACTAATATGAAACACGGCTGCACACAAGAAACAACTACACAATGAAATCAAACATAATCTCATGATACTGGGTGTCGGTCCCCACCAAAATTTGTACTCTGATGACGTGTTAGCAATCCTCCCAGTGGTTGATTAATTATCATGTTGTTTTCCATAAGCAATTAAAATAACAATCTTTGTGTCAATATGATGATAATTTCCAACCACGAATACTACAAGCATGGCTAAGCAATCTAGAATTACGGTGTTTGGCTAACACATGGATTGCTACCATCTAGTAATAACATATGATTACTCCACTTGGGTGTTAGTGAAGCAATCTAGCAATATCGATAATCACGCAACTCCTACTCATGCAAAGTTACATAAAAAACTCTACTGAATATAGTAAATTAGTAGGATCATGTGTGTCACTTGCCTTGACAGAAATTGGAGTCATTCACGCACTCGACTCAGTCGCAACCGTAACACCCACAATCCTCACATGAACAACAATCGCAACTCTCGCAATCTACACGTTGCAAGCATACCGCAATAAATAACCAAATCAGACAAAACAACAATGCAACATATGGATGCATGATGATTTAATAATCCAAGACAACTAATTGTAACACCCGGGGGATTTTTCCCCAAATAGAATTCTGGTTGTTTTTCTTTTTGCATAGCATTGCATCATATGCATTGCACCTTGTTTTCAAACCAATTTAAATTCAAACATGTCCCAAATGGTTTCAAATAAAATTGCAAACAAATCATTTTGCGAATTGGGAATAATTACAAATGGTTGGTTTTCAAATTGGTATTAAATAAACCCCTAATTTGAATTCAAGTTTGCAAATTCAAATAATTTGTGAAATTGAAATTTTCAAAAACAAAATAGCATGCAACTGGGCATTTGCAATAATGAAACCATAAAAATTGTCCCCATAATTTTTGGACCCCAAAAACCCCCTTCTTTTCCATCTTTACTCCTTCTACAAAAAAAAGGGAAGAAAAAGAAATAAAACACAGGGGGAGGCAGGCCAACCCAAATGGGCCAGCCCACCTACAACCCCACCAACAGCCCACCACGTCTTCTTCTCCGTACGGACGTACAGGAGGGGGAGATCACCCTCCACCACCGAGCCCCCCACCTCCACCTGCTCCCCCTCCCATATACCTACCCCCTCTTTTCCCAAACCCTAGCCCCAACCACTCCCCCTCCTCTTCCTCCCAGCCGCCACCCTCCTTCTTCCTCCTCTGCTCCCTCAACTCCCTGTATTTTCTGAACCAGCAGAACACCTCCCGTGGCCGAGTGTTGGAGGGGATGGCGCCGCCGCTGCTGTCGTCGTAGGGCCGCGTTTCCGGCGGGAATGGAACCAGGAGGGTTCCCTCCCCGTCCTTGCCGAAGAACCCGAGGCCAAAGCTGCCCCGGACGACCGCCGTCGAGCGGCACGGGCGCCACCGCCGTCTCCCAGCGACCGTCAGTTCGTCTCGTCTAAGTTCAGTAAGTTGTTCAGTTTCAGTACTCCGCGCTGCGTCACCTCAAAATGGGCCGAACCCCAAATCCATCACTCGCACGCACATCAGCCCAGTGGCTAAGCCACCTCGCGCGCGCGCTCCAGGTCGCCGGTTCGATCCCTGGCTGAGGCAAGCCCCCCCTTTTTCCTTGTTTTATCGCGCACGGAGCCAGGGCCCACCAGTCGGTGATCCTGGGAGCCACCTCGTCCTCCACCCGCGCCACGCCAGCGCCTGCGTGGCCAGGGCCCGCGCGTCAGCCGCAGGGGCTGGTTCAGTCCCGGTGAGAAAAATCCCCGGATCCAGATCTGGATCTGGCGGTTTGCACCCAGCCCCCTAGGCTTTCTCTATTTCGCATGGCCACCCTTATCTCTCTGTTTTCCTCACCAGCAGGTCCCTGACTTTTGCAAATGAACCCTAAAAATTCAAATGAGCATATCTTTCAAACCACAACTCCAAATAATTCAAACTTTATATGTATCCCATGCTAAATTAAATTCTCTACATGTTTAAACCATTTGTATACTGTTTTGAACATTTCAAATGGTTTCAAAAATTCAAATTCAAACAACTCTTTCAAATTTGGTCAAATTCATAACTATTTCAAATTTAATTCAAATGGCACATGTAAAATATGTTTTCCATGCAAAATTGAACAAGCTTTCCAAATATAAACTTTGTTTCCTGTTTTGAATAATTAAAATTGGTTAAATAATTTAAATCTTGTTTAATTCATTTGAATTAATAACTTGGTCAAACTAAATTCTTTTTGAACATGTAAAATATGTTTTTCATCCCATTTTTCATGAACTTTGCAAATATCAATTTTTTTTTCTGTTTTGAATAATTTAAATTGCTGAAAACAACTATTTCTTAATTAATGCATTTAAAAATTGTCAATTTAATAACTTGCTCATCTAAAATCCAAATTCAACAAATGAAATATGTATTCCATCTAAAATTTTGCGTTCTTTCCAAATATAAATTTTGTTACCTGTTTTGAACATTTAAAATTGGTGAAAACAACAAATGTTTGTTTAAATCATTCAAAATGCCAAAGTTCATAACTTAACAAATAAAATTCCAAACTTGGTAAACAACATATCAAACTGAAGCTATTGTTGTTTTCTTATTGTTTTCATCATCCATGCATCATTCTAATCAACTTTCACTTGATGGTTATTTGTAGATCATTTAATTCAACATTAATTCATGGGCTTTTCCATATGCAATCCAAATTGCATATGGGCCCATTTAAATATGTTTACCATGTCAACTAGTTTATCTTTGATGCACCCTTTAACTTGTCATGCATATAAAATAGGATCATGCTGGATCTTTTGCCGTAGTAGTAATTGTTGCATCCGGTGTTTGTTCTAGTTCGTTGCTTCTTCGCGGATAGGACGTTGAGATGATGTGAGCAACGACAAGTTCTGCGGATGTACCTCTACTTGCTGGATCTCAGGCAAGTATACTCACTTGCTACCTATGGCTGCCTTTCATCACTTGTTACCGATTCTTCCTGTTGCCTCTATTCTAGCCTTATGATTCGATGCTTGTGTCTCGATCCTATCATATGTTTTCCTTGCAACCATGATATAGCCTTCCTTCCACTTCCTATTAACTGTTGTTTGTTTACCCCGTTGGCCCTTGTGTCGTAGTTGCATGCTTAGGGTTGTTTGTGCTCGAGTCTTGTCGTCATTTATCTTATCACCTGCTTAGTTGATAGTTGGGTTTCAATTCAATCAACAACATGTTAATGTATTGGATAATAATAATTTGATGATAAGGCACCGGCAGGAGGCCCGGCGTGGTTTTGAGGCCTGCTAGTGTCGACCTTAATTAGGAAAAGGGTCTTGTCCTCCGATCCATGATGAGCGCGCTAACCACATGTGGGAAGCGAGTATGGGCGCCCCCCGCAATTCTGATTCGATTCGCATCTCGTCCAAATCGCCTCATTTAGTTCGGGTTTTCCATTTGCCGCATGCATATGCAGGTGCGAACCCTTGGCGCCAGGGTGGAACTTTTGTAGTCGGCATTTAGGGAGACACGTTCTTAGAGTGCTATGAGGGTCCCCTTTTCTTCGTGGGGCTTGATTAGCCGTGCGCTCAATTGCACGGGGTTCTTTGGGCTTGATGCGAAGAAGAGTTGGGTTGTGTAGAGTGCCTCGCTTGGTGGAAGTGCATTTCCATCTGGCGGGTCATTCTTACGTGTACGGCCAAATTGGTGCATCCCTGCAGGGTTAAATCTTCTCGAGAAGCCGTGTTGTCCGCGGTTATATATGACTTGGTGAAAGTGCTGGCTAACAAGTACTCAGACAACTTACACTTAACGATGATAACTTGACTAGTAATATAGATTACCTCCACCATAAAAATGAATGTCACCTTAATCAACCGCGTGAGTTTCCTTGGGTTGCTTCCTTAGTAGGGGGTAACATTGGATGGGTATTGTTTGGTGAGTAGTTGTAGTTGGTTCTGATACGCTCTCTTATCCCTTTCTATTAGCCGGAAGTTGTAGCGCGTCTCTTTAGGTGTTAGTGCTGCCAGCTGCCGCTTCTTTGCAATAATCCCTTCCTTTCCGTTGTACCCAAAGTATTTGTATCTTGTGATGATTGGTTACGCTGGTATCTTGTGAGTATGGTTTATCTACTTGCCAGTACTTAACCGTACTGACCCACGAATCCATTTCGTGGCTGCATATTCCACATTGCAGTCAACAGGTTTGAAGTCTGACGACGTTAGCTTGGGAATCCCTCCGGCTTGGCCTGGGCAGGGATTGGACGCCATCGGTTATCTTCAGGACTCTTAGTCCAATTTGTATCTTGTCCGTAGTCGGACACTATGTTGTTTCTTCCGCTGTCATTTGGATCTTTGTATTGTATCAGTTGTATCCTTGACTCGTTTGAGTCGTCTTGTATATACCTCTTCTGTTGTTGTTGTGGATTATTCGTGAACTGTTGTAATGTTATCACAAGTGGCAACCTGGAATCGGTTATTATGTGGATTTCGGCGGAAATGCTGAAATCTGCATAGTGCCCGATCTCGGGGCGTCACAAATGGTATCAGAGCATGGTTTCCGATTCCCAAAGTTGTTTCGATACGAATGGTTATCGAAGCAACGGGTCCGCAAAGCCTGTAGGTTAACCTCGCTAACGGTCGTGTTTCTAGAGTATCAAAAACTATTTGTGCAAAACCTGTTTTGGAAACATCTCAATAGGATTCTTGTTTTCTCCTTATCTTTATTCTATTTCTCCTTCTATCTTATTTGTTTTGGAGTCTCCTCTCTTATCTATCTTTCAAAGTTTTAGGATCCTACGTGGGTGGACGTTTTCTGAGCCGTTAACCTAATAGGTTCGATCATCGGAAGATTCCTGGCGGGAGAAGATCGTCATCAACCCGAGCAAGATTCTCTTGTTAGTGGTGTCGAGAAACCCTTGTTAGTGGTGTCGAGGAGATCAACTGGAAGCATGAAGAATCGATAGTCGAACTTCTTTCCCCTCCCGGATTAGTGGGTGGATTGCGAGGGCGCAATCCCTTGTTAGTGGTGTCGACTGTAACACCCGGGGGATTTTTCCCCAAATAGAATTCTGGTTGTTTTTCTTTTTGCATAGCATTGCATCATATGCATTGCACCTTGTTTTCAAACCAATTTAAATTCAAACATGGCCCAAATGGTTTCAAATAAAATTGCAAACAAATCATTTTGGGAATTGGGAATAATTACAAATGGTTGGTTTTCAAATTGGTATTAAATAAACCCCTAATTTGAATTCAAGTTTGCAAATTCAAATAATTTGTGAAATTGAAATTTTCAAAAACAAAATAGCATGCAACTGGGCATTTGCAATAATGAAACCATAAAAATTGTCCCCATAATTTTTGGACCCCAAAAACCCCCTTCTTTTCCATCTTTTCTCCTTCTACAAAAAAAAGGGAAGAAAAAGAAATAAAACACAGGGGGAGGCAGGCCAGCCCAAATGGGCCAGCCCACCTACAACCCCACCATCAGCCCACCACGTCTTCTTCTCCGTACGGACGTACAGGAGGGGGACGTCACCCTCCACCACCGAGCCCCCCAACTCCACCTGCTCCCCCTCCCCTATACCTACCCCCTCCTTTCCCAAACCCTAGCCCCAACCACTCCCTCTCCTCTTCCTCCCAGCCGCCACCCTCCTTCTTCCTCCTCTGCTCCCTCAACTCCCTGTATTTTCTGAACCAGCAGAACACCTCCCGTGGCCGAGTGTTGGAGGGGATGGCGCCGCCGCTGCTGTCGTCGTAGGGCCGCGTTTCCGGCGGGAATGGAACCAGGAGGGTTCCCTCCCCGTCCTTGCCGAAGAACCCGAGGCCAAAGCTGCCCCGGACGACCGCCGTCGAGCCGCACGGGCGCCACCGCCGTCTCTGTAACACCTGGGGTGTTACCTGTTTGTTTGTTTGCATCACAACTGGAAATTTCAAATCAATTAAAACTTTCACCCCCGCTCGTTAGAGTCATCTTGTATCTATCTGTTTCTGTTGTAATTGTGGATTATTCGTGAACTATTGTAATGTTATCATAAATGGCAACCTGGAATCGGTTATTATGTGGATTTTGGCGGGAATGCTGAAATCTGCATAGTGCCCGGTCTCGGGGCGTCACAAATGGTATCAGAGCGTTGGTTCCGATTCCCGAGATTGTTTCGATACGAATGGTTATCGAAGCAACGGGTCCGCAAAGCCTGTAGGATAACCTCGCTAACGGTCGTTGTTTCTAGAGTGTCGAAAACTATTTCTGCTAAACTATTTTGGGAAAAACATCTCAATAGGATTCTTGTTTTCTCCTTATCCCTATTCTATTTCCCCTCCCATCTTATTTGTTTTGGAGTCTTCCCCCCTTGTCTATCTTTCAAAGTGTTAGGATCCTACGTGGGTGGACGTTTTCTGAGCCTTTAACCTAATAGGTTCGATCATCGGAAGATTTCCTGGTGGAAGAACATCGTCGTCACTTCGAGCAAGAATCCCTTGTTAGTGGTGCCGAGGAGATCAACTAGAAGCACGAAGAAACGATAGTCGAACTTCTTTCCCCTCCCGGGTTAGCAGGTGGATTGCGAGGGCGCAATCCCTTGTTAGTGGTGTCGTCTGTAACACCTGGGGTGTTACCTGTTTGTTTGTTTGCATCACAACTGGAAATTTCAAATCAATTAAAACTTTCACCCCCGCTCGTTAGAGTCATCTTGTATCTATCTGTTTCTGTTGTAATTGTGGATTATTCGTGAACTATTGTAATGTTATCATAAATGGCAACCTGGAATCGGTTATTATGTGGATTTTGGCGGGAATGCTGAAATCTGCATAGTGCCCGGTCTCGGGGCGTCACAGTCTCCCAGCGACCGTCAGTTCGTCTCGTCGAAGTTCAGTAAGTTGTTCAGTTTCAGTACTCCGCGCTGCGTCACCTCAAAACGGGCCGAACCCCAAATCCATCACTCGCACGCACAGCAGCCCAGTGGTTAAGCCACCCCGCGCGCACGCTCCAGGTCGCCGGTTCGATCCCTGGCTGAGGCAAGCCCCCCCCCTTTTTCCTTGTTTTATCGCGCACAGAGCCACGGCCCACCAATCGGTGACCCTGGGAGCCACCTCGTCCTCCACCCGCGCCACGCCAGCGCCTGCGTGGCCAGGGCCCGCGCGTCAGCCGCAGGGGCTGGTTCAGTCCCGGTGAGAAAAATCCCCACATCCAGATCTGGATCTGGCGGTTTGCACCCAGCCCCCTGGGCTTTCTCTGTTTCACACGGCCACCCTTATCTCTCTATTTTCATCACCAGCAGGTCCCTGACTTTTGCAAATGAACCCTAAAAATTCAAATGAGCATATCTTTCAAACCACAACTCCAAATAATTCAAACTTTATATGTATCCCATGCTAAATTAAATTCTCTACATGTTTAAACCATTTGTATACTGTTTTGAACATTTCAAATGGTTTCAAAAATTCAAATTCAAACAACTCTTTCAAATTTGGTCAAATTCATAACTATTTCAAATTTAATTCAAATGGCACATGTAAAATATGTTTTCCATGCAAAATTGAACAAGCTTTCCAAATATAAACTTTGTTTCCTGTTTTGAATAATTAAAATTGGTTAAATAATTTAAATCTTGTTTAATTCATTTGAAATTGCTAAATTAATAACTTGGTCAAACTAAATTCTTTTTGAACATGTAAAATATGTTTTTCATCCCATTTTTCATGAACTTTGCAAATATCAACTTTGTTTTCTGTTTTGAATAATTTAAATTGCTGAAAACAACTATTTCTTAATTAATGCATTTAAAAATTGTCAATTTAATAACTTGCTCATCTAAAATCCAAATTCAACAAATGAAATATGTATTCCATCTAAAATTTTGTGTTCTTTCCAAATATAATTTTGTTTATCTGTTTTGAACATTTAAAATTGGTGAAAACAACAAATGTTTGTTTAAATCATTCAAAATGCCAAAGTTCATAACTTAATAAATAAAATTCCAAACTTGGTAAACAACATATCAAACTGAAGCTATTGTTGTTTTCTTATTGTTTTCATCATCCATGCATCATTCTAATCAACTTTCACTTGATGGTTATTTGTAGATCATTTAATTCAACATTAATTCATGGGCTTTTCCATATGCAATCCAAATTGCATATGGGCCCATTTAAATATGTTTACCATGTCAACTAGTTTATCTTTGATGCACCCTTTAACTTGTCATGCATATAAAATAGGATCAGGCTGGATCTTTTGCCGTAGTAGTAATTGTTGCATCCGGTGTTTGTTCTAGTTTGTTGCTTCTTCGCGGATAGGACGTTGAGATGATGTGAGCAACGACAAGTTCTGCGGATGTACCTCTACTTGCTGGATCTCAGGCAAGTATACTCACTTGCTACCTATGGCTGCCTTTCATCACTTGTTACCGATTCTTCCCGTTGCCTCTATTCTAGCCTTATGATTCGATGCTTGTGTCTCGATCCTATCATATGTTTTCCTTGCAACCATGATATAGCCTTCCTTCCACTTCCTATTAACTGTTGTTTGTTTACCCCGTTGGCCCTCGTGTCATAGTTGCATGTTTAGGGTTGTTTGTGCTCGAGTCTTGTCGTCATTTATCTTATCACCTGCTTAGTTGATAGTTGGGTTTCAATTCAATCAACAACATGTTAATGTATTGGGTAATAATAATTTGATGATAAGGCACCGGCAGGAGGCCCGACGTGGTTTTGAGGCCTGCTAGTGTCGACCTTAATTAGGAAAAGGGTCTTGTCCTCCGATCCATGATGAGCGTGCTAACCGCATGTGGGAAGCGAGTATGGGCGCCCCCCGCAATTCTGATTCGATTCGCATCTCGTCCAAATCGCCTCATTTAGTTCGGGTTTTCCATTTGCCGCATGCATATGCAGGTGCGAACCCTTGGCGCCAGGGTGGAACTTTTGTAGTCGGCATTTAGGGAGACACGTTCTTAGAGTGCTATGAGGGTCCCCTTTTCTTCGTGGGGCTTGATTAGCCGTGCGCTCAATTGCACGGGGTTCTTTGGGCTTGATGCGAAGAAGAGTTGGGTTGTGTTGAGTGCCTCGCTTGGTGGAAGTGCATTTCCATCTGGCGGGTCATTCTTACGTGTACGGCCAAATTGGTGCATCCCTGCAGGGTTAAATCTTCTCGAGAAGCCGTGTTGTCCGCGGTTATGGATGACTTGGTGAAAGTGCTGGCTAACAAGTACTCAGACAACTTACACTTAACAATGATAACTTGACTAGTAATATAGATTACCTCCACCATAAAAATGAATGTCACCTTAATCAACCGCGTGAGTTTCCTTGTGTTGCTTCCTTAGTAGGGGGTAACATTGGATGGGTATTGTTTGGTGAGTAGTTGTAGTTGGTTCTGATACGCTCTCTTATCCCTTTCTATTAGCTGGAAGTTGTAGCGCGTCTCTTTAGGTGTTAGTGCTGCCAGCTGCAGCTTCTTTGCAATAATCCCTTCCTTTCCGTTGTACCCAAAGTATTTGTATCTTGTGATGATTGGTTACGCTGGTATCTTGTGAGTATGGTTTATCCACTTGCCAGTACTTAACCGTACTGACCCACAAATCCATTTCGTGGCTGCATATTCCACATTGCAGTCAACAGGTTTGAAGTCTGACGACGTTAGCTTGGGAATCCCTCCGGCTTAGCCTGGGCAGGGATTGGAAGCCATCGGTTATCTTCAGGACTCTTAGTCCAATTTGTATCTTGTCCGTAGTCGGACACTATGTTGTTTCTTCCACTGTCATTTGGATCTTTGTATTGTATCAGATGTATCCTTGACTCGTTTGAGTCGTCTTGTATTTACCTCTTCTGTTGTTGTTGTGGATTATTTGTGAACTGTTGTAATGTTATCACAAGTGGCAACCTGGAATCGGTTATTATGTGGATTTCGGCGGAAATGCTGAAATCTGCATAGTGCCCGATCTCGGGGCGTCACACTAATTTACTAGTTCTCTGGTTGTCTAAACAAGATATGATGCATGCAAAGATTTGTAATGCAACAAGAGACAAAAAGCAGCTTAACCAAATTAAATAGGATTAATTAAAAATCTACAAGATCTTATGGGAATAAAGTTTATAAAAAGGTGGATCTAAACCTAACATATAATAAGATCCAGAAAAGCAAATAAAACACTCAACGGAATTTTTTGATTTGAATAAGAACAAAGTGTAGATTTGAAATTTTGAGTTACTCCGGTGGACAAAAGTAGATCGGAATTATATGAAAAGATCCGTAGCTTAAATCGAAAAACTCAAAGAACGATAGCTATAGATAATGATGAGATGCAACTATAGTAAAAAGTTGAGCGAAAATGGACAACCGGTTGAAGATTAATTGAACTTTTGTTGCTTCAGATCTGAGAGAGTAGATCACGAAATTATCTGGCTGTGGAGGGTGAAAAAAGGTGAGGTTTTTTGGGATGGATCGATATCAACGATATCTAAAACTCTCGTGAAGACTTGAATGTCAAGGGAGCAACTCACATAATGTGGCGAGTAGGGATAAAAACGGTACAGAAAATTTCCGACATTTCCGCGGAAAAACAGAAACGGAATGAAAATACGGAAACAGAAACAGAATTTTGTGGAACGGAAACGAAAATGGAAACTTTTATGAGAAAACAGAAGTGGAAACGGAACATCGTATTCCGGTGGAACAACCACGAAAACGGAAATTCCGTTTCCGACACTATGGAACTTTCCATTTTTACTGCATTGTGATAGCGCAACCTTGCATGCCCAAAAATTCTAGTCGGATATTTAGGTCCAAACCAAAACATGAAGCAACCTGTCTAAAAAAATATGTGAAATGACCATTCTTAGGACATACGTAATCGCATGTTATCTCCCATTCGACATGTTCCTAGCTCGCCAGTTCACAGTTGGCCATGCACTAGGGTTGCGTCCGGTAGTAGGAATTTTCATGTTGCCAAAGTTGATTAGTCGTGCACACTATATTATATAATAATGATATATCCTTATATTCGATTTCATCTTAGAAAATTGACAATTTTATGAATTTTCTTGAGGTCTCCTACATGATTCAATGGTTCTCTTGATTCCGGCAAACATCTGTTTTAAGTTCCGTATCCGTGTCGTATTTGTTCTTTATCTGGTTCTGATAATATCTGTTTTCGTATTTGTTTTTGGGGTTTCTGTATCCGATTCTGCTTCCGCATAAAAATGTGAAAACAAATGTGGCACCACTCAGTTCCGTCCGTATCCGCTCCGTTTTCATCCCTAGTGGCGAGCACAATATTAAGAAACAGATCTAAAATTGAAGTTTCGACTTTGCAACGACCTCACGGCCGAGGCTGGGGTAATTATGGGTGGGGAGGTCAGTGGAAAGTGGCTACTTGGAGTAGGGAACAAGGAAAAAAAAGCGGATTCAAATTTGCACTCTCCAACAAAGGGATATTCGAGTTTGAATGAAGATAGGTCAGAAAAAGGGGATTTTCCTGTGAGTGTACATGTTCAGTTTGTGCGTGCTTCCCACATCGGTATGGTTGTGGGTTTGATGTTCTGACTGGGCCAGCCCACTAAGGTGAAACTTTTTTCTTTTCTTTTATGTTTTTCTTAAAACTTTCATAACTTTTAATACTAGTAGACTTGCACGTGGAACACACGTATCATGATTTAAAGTCAGAACATATATTTGAATTATATTTCTATTGGTTGTGTGTTCATGATTTCATCTTTTCTTGTTTTTTATAAGATCATCATGTAATCCCTAGTTGACCTTGTGTCTATAAACATTGCATAGTGTTTTCATATGTACCTATGAGTCAAAATTGATTTTGGAGAAAATATCTTTCGTGAAATATTCCATGAAATTTAACTCAAGCCTCAGCCCTCCGCCGCTTTAAGCGCCCTTCCCACCGCTTGACTCGACCACTTTCCACTCCCCACCAGTATTTACCTCACACCGACAACACACAACTGCTCATTCTCCATCATCTGTCGCGATTATCGAAAAACATGCAGAAAATAATAATTGGTTGAACTAAATAATATATTCAATGATGATGAAATTAATAAAAAAATACGGACTTTGATGGCGGCACTTAACAGCAGAAGCGTGAATAAGATTTGTCTGTTGTTGAAGAATAGCATATAGTTCCTGTTCGATTTACATATTTGAAAAACAAAGAAACATGGGAATGAGCATGTATAGAAATTGGATTAGCATTATTTTAGCAAAATAATTGTGCTAGCTTAAGAGTATAAACGTTTAAAAAACATACGATCTGTACTTTTTAGCAGCCGAATGTCACCCGTCCGATGATAAGCACACACAGATGAAGCAACAAAGGATCCGACCAAGCTACCAGTGGGGACTTTCAACCAAGCTGCCATTTCTCTCTTCATTATTCTCTTCGATCCCCTTTCTGGACACCCCTCTTGGTCAATCCCCTGCTCGCATGCCTACAACCCAGCTCCCTCCTCCCTACCTCCCATCTCGATGTACCCATGGACGGCTAGCCTAGCTCGTTCCTGTCGTCTTCCACACCCGCGAGCACCTCGAGTGGCTCCCCCTATCGGTGCCTCCGTGCGCTCATCTCCATCGCGCCAGTCATCTCCCACCGGCAAGTTCTTGCTCTGCCTACCTCCTACCTCCGTCTCCTGCCTTCGTCCCCGGTAGGCACCGTTGAAGAGAGGTCAAGCCACCACTTCTCCTCCCTCTCCTATTAGAGGTATTTTTCCTTTAATTTTCTTCTGTTTTCTTGTAGGAACAACCTACATTAATAATGGAATGTTAGCCGACTACTGGATAATTTGTTGTTTCCCCTTGGGTTGTTTATAATTGTTGGAACTATTATTATCCTATAAATCTGTCTAGGGAACCTAGGCGTTTTTGGGCCAAGCACCATGGGATGAACTCCTTGTAATCCGGGCGACGACGCCCACGTCGGCCGGAATGTCCATGGTGATGATGGCAATCTGGATTCAACCCCAACTCCTCCTTGTCATCCGCAACATGTTCATTGTCCTTTTGTCCATGCGAGCGAGAGGCAATGTCTTCAGCTCCGTTGAGTCGTCGACGTCGCAATGGTAATGATGCTGATTCTGTATTCCTACTGTCAATAGTCTACCATGGCAGGGCTGAAAGCATGCACTAAGAAGCAGGAACATGACTAATTTGTGAGAAAAGAGTTAGTCGGCATCGATGTCGTTAGCCGCGATTGTCGCGGGCATTCTAGGCATCAGGATCTTGTGCATCAGTGAAGGAGTGTTGGGTAAAACATGGTCGGTCTAATTATTTCTCTGCCTTCATAGGCCATGCTTCATTTTTTATCCCATGTTTAGAAAACTTGTCCATGTGTTGCTACGGGTTGAGTTTATTCATTATTTTAATATATTCAAATTAGTAAAATGGATCATAAGCAACTGCGAGCCTAAAGTTCTACAGTAATGCGTGAACTTCAAGATCATAGGAATCACTATCTGACATTACATAGTATATATTTATATGGTAAACTATGACATGTGAAACTTTGTATGAAATCGTTCTAATGTGGCTAAAAACAATGAAACCAAAGACCAATAATTGTCCCTCATTTATTGAAAAAGGCAAATGATAGACAGACATGAACTAAGGCTAATTTTGGTCTATGACAACTACGTTGAAAACACCGGTAGGCTAAACCCGTGGAAATCCATCTTATTGAATGCATGACAGGACTCCTTTTACCGCGAACTAATGTTGATCGTAAATTTTTAATTACAAAGAATTAATGGTGATATTAAAAGAACTGAAATTTCTATTCCTACAACAAAAAATGTCTTCTCATCTAAAATATAAGTGATTTGCAGAGAAGAAATCACATGGTGAAAAAACGGTAGTACACCATGTCCATTTTTGGTACCGATTTCCAAAGCACCTATCGTTTAGCACAATTCTTTACTTTGTCGCAACAATCTGAATTTTTGGTATTCTCATTGACGAATCAATGATAGGCCAGATCCTCAGCTCTTATTTTCTTATCTACCTAACGGCCTCGGTCTACTTAGTCTAGGAGAACTTAATATACAACCTTTCATGTCAAACCAGAATACTTGAGAAAGTAAAAAAAGACCATTTGTTAAGAAGAATGCATTAATCAGAGGGCTTCAAAAGATATGAGCGTACTCACTGAAACAATATGCGATATTGTGATCCAAGCGAGCGCCCTATATGGCACCAGCAAAAGCTTGCCGACACCTACGTGTCACTCGTCACAGGGTGGGAATCTCACAGACGACCCTGGGCAGGTTGACCGCAACACTCATCGAGGGGCTCCCCCAGGTCCTGCCAGCAACGATATGGGGATGTCCTTGTATTACAACTTTACAAGACAGAACTTACATCCGCAAGATGGGCAGAAGGGCAACCAAGTCGATCGAGTATCAGCGCTTCGATCTGGCCGCGCGCTCCGCCTCCTCCAAGTCTGTCTCCTCTTGGTCGCCAGGCACGACAAACGATCCATCTCCATTACTCGCACGAGGCTGATGACGGGAAGAGTGAGTAGTTGGACCCATAGGCCGCTGTTCACAGCAGGGTCGGCCGCCTTTAGCACTTAGCGTTGCACCGTCCAGAGTTCAGGGCTGGGGAGTCCATGCGAGACCGGGCACAATCATCCTCGCGCGCCGTGGTAGAACGGGTTGGAGGGTCATGGGGGTGGCGAGAAGGCTGCGGCCGAGCATGACAAAGGGGGAGCCGCACCTGACCAAGGAGCCATCCACCTCATTGGCTCAAAGGAACAGATCCGATTTGACATAGGAGACCAATCCTTCAATATTTGCATCCTCGAGGACAAACGCGTATTGAGAGCCAGTCATAGATTTAGGGCCGTAGCTTCCTCTCAGCGCCGCCGTCCCTGCCGCTACGGTGTCATTCCACTTGACTACCTCAGCGTGCTGCCGTTATTTTCCGGATCTATTCACGATCCTTCGGCAAAGATTAAGTTAATCGGGCTCAGATGGCGTATATATGAGCGAGCAACCATAACTGTAGCTGGAGGTCGACATGGAGACCGGACATGATACTTACGCTTTGTCTCACTTGGTACGGTAGGTCCTCTTACCATACACATTAAAAGAAGGGACATCTGTCTCATACCATTGTTGTCATGGGACACCGGTCTTATTAGGAACTAACACAAAGACGTTACAGGTCAGATCAGGAATTGATGTTGAGATATTGCACGGTCGCACTGGCCTGCCTCGGTGAAAGGGCCCAGTGGGTATTGCAGGCATGCTCAACTCAACATTGAAGCAATCTAGGTTGTTGGACTCTCATAGTTTGACGGCTGGGATTAATTGTATCCAAACAAGTTTGCTCTTTTAATAGTAGTATAGATACAGCTCGGAATTGAGTCAAATAAACTTCTAATTTTTTGAAATTTGAAACTCTATCATATTTGAATATTAATGAGTCATTTTGGACAAATAAAATATCCAAATATCTTTTGGCCTATAAACGCCTTATAGGAGGATTTTGGCTCTTTAAAACACGATTTTGTTTTGGAGTTTTAAAATGCAACACTCAAATGCAAGTTTTAAAATGATGCCATGCTATGCATATGCTCTAAATGCGAATATATGAGGAGTAGGGGGTGCATCCACAAGGACTTGCACAAGCACTAGCTAGCCAACTCGGATAGGACTCTGACTTAGACTCAATTGGACTCGAATACTCCTAGGGATACAAATCAACCCACATATGGGTTTGGCCACTTTGGATACGCATGCCCACCACTCTATGATGCAACAACATAATATTGGGCGCCATTCTTCTGTCTTCCTCCATGTGCTTCCTCCCTCTCCTCCCTCAAGCACATGCTATTTTCCAGCTCATGGACCTTGTTTTCCGGAAGCTTCTCTTTGTTTTCCACCTTGGAAACCATGTTTTCTAGCTTGTACATGTTGTTTTCACCAAGTGTAATCTTGTTTTCCAGCTGTTCCTCCTTGTTTCTCATCTGCTCTTGATGTTTTCCTCCATCCATCCTTGAGTTATCAATAAACCTGATCATACATTAATGCATAGACTTAGGTAGTATAAAATTCTCATAATCACAAACAACATATTCTATTAAGAGTGAGTTCACATGTTGTTCTAATAACTTGGTACTTGATCTTGTCATTGGTCCAAGCCTCAGTCCGTCATTGTTATCTTGAGTAGAAACATCATCATGTGTATCAAAAGGTGAACATCTAGGGATGTCCTCATCATCCTCCCCCGTTGAAAAGGCATCGACCTCGACGCATCAAGGTGATCTCTAATGTATGGGAAAGATTCAATGGATTCAACCCATTTAGCATGTATCTTATTAAGATTAGGTTGGCTCTTAAGAAATTTTAATGCCTCATGATCAGAATGTATGATAAATTCTTTTGGCCACAAATAATGTTTCTAAACCTCAAGAACTCTAACAAGCGCATACAATTATTTATCATAAACAGAATAGTTCAATTGTGCACCATTTCATTTTACAGAAAAGTAAGCATTTGGTTTCTTCTCTTGCATTAACACACCCCCATTCCAATACCACTAGAAACACACTCAATTTAGAATTTCTTATTGAAATTAGGAAGCATCAACAACTGTGCATAAATCAAACGTTTTTTGAACTCATCAAATGAAATGTCTTGGGCTACCCCCACTTGAATTCAACTCCTTTTTTAGTTAACTCATTCGATGGTGCAGCAATGGTACTAAAGTATTTCACAATTCTTCTATAAAAAACAGAAATACCATTAAAACTAATCACTTGACTCACATTCATAGGAGTAGGCCAATTTTGAATTGCATCAATTTTCGAATTTCTACCTCAATTCCATGTTTAGGAACAACATATCCTAGAAATATGACCTTATCTTTGCAAAAAGTGCACTTTTGAAGATTACCATACAATTTGTTTTCTCTTAGCACATGCAAGACTTGTCTAATATGATAAATATGTTCATGTTCATTATTGCTATATATGAGAATATCATCAAAATAAACTACCACTATCGAGACATCGTAGTAAGGTTCATGGACGGGGGTGCCATAAGCCTACTGGTAGAACCATGAGGGGACGTGATAACACTGCAAACGAGAACACCGAGTTTACCCAGGTTCGGTATGACACAACTAGGCGGCGTTCCTACTCCTGCAATCTCACTAAATCAGGTCTGAAACCTGAAATATACAAAGTACAATGTGAGTATGGTTTCGCTAACTCTGTGAGGATGAACTTCTCGGTGAGTTGGCTTCTAGCTAATTTTCTCTGTTCTTGCCCCCATCCGGCTTTATATAGATAGCCGGATTAGGGCTTACAGAAAGGAAACCTAGAAGACTACGGAAAGTATCTAACTTGGGAAGTAAGGAATCCGTCTTGTACTGTAAGCCGCACCACTTTGGGACGTGGTCTGGGTTCTTCTAGAATCCGGCTTCCTGCGCGTCAGCTTACTGGGTCGCCAAATGGACTATGTTCCATTGCCTTTGGGCCACCCTGGTAAATGCCGGACATACCCCTATTGGCATATATCCGATAGTAGCCCCCAAGAAGGATTAAGACTTCATTCTGATCTCTCCGTGAATTCGTATTCATTCCTAGAAATGTCGTCGTTTTGTCTTGATTCTTCTTTCCTCAAAGCTTCTTAATCCAAAACTCGGATTTTACCGAAATCTGGCTTTTCTTCCGCGAGCCTTCACGAAGAAGGAACCTCGTGACGCCAGCGATGAAATCTTGCTGATGTCACGGTCGTTTGGGTTCAGTCAAAGACTGAAACCATATCTCTGACAGATTCTTTCGCGGGAACGAGGAGATAGAAATAATCACCCCACCCCCTCATTTCTCGGAACTTCGGGCGTTACACGAGTCGCGCATCCAACGGCTAAAAGAGCCATTGGAGCTAATCTCCACGCGCTTTGGCTATAAATAGCCGTCTCGGGGCCTCCGTTTTCTCATTCGCTTCCTTCTTCCTCCTCGAGCCCTCCGAGTACCAGAGCACTTAGCGCCCAAACTCACCGAGCTCAAGTTGCAGAAAATGCAGAGACCCTGTCACATTCTCATTTGAGAACAAGGTTGTAAGGAGGAAAACACAAAATTTAGGGCCAACAAAAACTTTTTAGTTGATCCTATTGACTCCTTATGTGAACCTGATGTTTTCTATGAGAAATAAAGAGTGGAATGTTGTTGTCTTGATTCCTTGCCATCATTATCATCTTCTTAAACTTGGTTATGGATCACCAAAGAAAGAAAACAAGATTCCTCTTTGAAAGCCCTAAGGAAAAACATGATTTTTTTCCTTTTCTGTTTCTTGCCATCACTCACTCTTTTGAGCATCTTTTCTACATATGGATCTCAACCCAATTTAATGTTTTATTTGGATGTCATCCATGCTTATGACATGGACTTGCTCACCATGTCCAAAGAAATATTTTTGAGCAAGTGAGAACCATGTTTTCTTGAGTGTTTTTCTGCCTAGTTGAAAAACAGGAAAAAGAAAAACAATGAAAACAGAAAAAACCTCACCTGTTTCAGTCTTGTTTTCAGTAACCTATACATTTTCTAAATTTAAATAAAAATGTGTTTCTGAAACTAGAAAATGTGCTCTTCAAAACCATACTCCCATCTTTCCATTTGAAAATTGTTTTCTATGTCAAACATCTCCACACTTTTCCTATTTCCTGTCTGTTTCAGGACTTAGAAATTTTCTCTAACTCCTTATCTGAACTTTCTGAAACTGAACCCGTGTTCTGTCAGTTTTCACCCGATTCAAATCATGATCAAATTCGAGTTCCTTTCATCTTGCTCATGTGAAACCTTGCCAAATAGCTTGCCCTTGCTCTCCTCACTCGAAACCAGCCGTGGTTTTCGCTTGAAGGACAACAGAGAGGGAGAGCAGCGCAAGGACAAGGATGGTGGCCACGGGCCCGACCTTTCATCAGAGAACAGGGCCAACCCGTGCCATTGAATCCCTCTTACACGGCTTTGAGCCAGGGCGTGCATGGAATCGACGCCACAAAGCTCTCTCTACCTCTCCACGTGCTGCCCGTGGCCTGAAGACCGCGCATGTGCTGGCATCGCCATTGTCGTGCTGTCAAGCGCCCGAGCATGCACACCCCGTGAATACTTCTGTATAAAGCCCCCATCTCTCTTGCCTCGCCACACACCTCTCCATTCACACCTCATCCACCCCAGTGCAATGTCTCAGCCGTTGCTCTCTCTGTGAGAGCAAGGAGAGCGTGCTCTTGCCGTTCTGTCCGTGGAGAAGAACCCAAAGCGCCTGCACTCGTCTCTCTCTCACCTTGTTTCCCTTCCACCCTAGATCTATCCCATTGCCAAGGCCTACGTGCCTGACACCTCGCTATGTGCTTATGCATGAAGGATCTCCGCCGTTGAGCTCGACGCTGCCGGGAACCACTCGGTGCGCGCGGGAGCTAAGGATTGATCTGGTTGTTGCTGGGCTTCCGCGCGTCTTCCTCGACCTCGTACTACCTCCTCGTCATCGCCCGTCGATTCCTATCAAGACCAAGGTGATCTACTTCCCGTATGCGTGCGAATGTGCTCGCCGGCAGCGTGTTTTGGTCGCGAGGAGGAAGAACGTGCGTGAGCCGTTCGTTTCTAGATCAGTGGTCGCCTTTGAATTCCTCGGGATCTATTATGTGCCCTTGGATTTGAATCGCACGGCTTCTTACCAGTTCTCCTGCGCGCGCAAACGAAATGGGCCGGCCCAGCGCAGCGCGCTCTGTTGCGTAGAGGCCAACGGCCCGTTGAGCCTGCGCTGGCGATTTAATTCCTATTTCTGTTTTTCTGAAATCTGCCTAATCACTTTAATCAAAACTAAAATGCTTAAACACCATATCTGGCCACCCCCTATTTTCTAGGGTACATGCATGATTTCTTAACCACATGCAAGTGATAGATCTGCATTTGCACCCTGAAAAAATTCTTAAACACAACCTATCTGAAAGTGTAAACATGAGATAAATTTTGATTTAGGAATCCAATGGAAGTGAGGTTTATCTCTATGGATAGAACTTGTTGAAAACTAACTAGAGCAGTTGGCCTCACATGCACTTGAGTTTCCTATAAAAAATGACATGCAGAATGGTAAATGACCAGAGAGCCACTAAATGATTTTTATGAATTTTTCTAAAAAGATTTTTGAGACGAATCCTTTTGGATGTGCTTCTGTATGTATATATCTATCATATCCTAGCTTGGTGTGCTGTTTGTAGCTGTAGAATAATTTGGCACGCATTTCAAGTTTTAGGAGTATTCTACCATTTATGGATATTATGTTTTTAATATTTGTTAAGTGTGGAGATGCATTGTGTGATCTTACTAGCATGTATAGGAGTTGTTTTCATTGCCATATGATTTTTATCTTGTAGACTACCATGTTAGTATAAATCTTGTTCATGAAAATATCATGGTTTGTCATGCATGTTAAGATCTATGCTTGTTTTCTAGTTTCTATGTGTACTAGATCTGTTTGCCATGATTACCTTCATGCCATGATTGTTTCAATGATTTGAATGATATGTTATGCCTCTGTTATGTACATGTTTAGCTACTAGCTGCATGCTCTTTTCATGTATACAAGTGTGTTATGGCTTGCATGTTCTTAGGAATACATGTTTTGCTCTCTTATGCTTGTATAGATGTTTCCTAGATTGTTTTCATTATGTTTCACTCATTTTGGTGGATGACCAGAGAGTCATTACACTCCTTATGGCCTTGTATGAGAGTGGTACACCCACTGGAATTATGCCATATGTTTGATGCATGACTTGTATGAAACTATACCATGTTGTGCATGTTATTTATGCATTTTTGAGTATTGTAGCATGCTTTAGTGCTACTATTTTTTGGGTGATTCTTTTGGATGAATGCTTGCTGTATGTGTGTTGTATTAGTTTGTGTTTGCCTTTGGCTTGTCTGATTGAGTGTTTTTCTTTTTACTTTTTACATCGTTAGATAACGAAGAAGCGGTTAATCTTGAAGTGGTATTCTGTAACTCTTGTTTATTTCAAGAGTGTGATCAAGACCAGAGCCAAGGCAAGACACTCCAAATGCTTGCTGCTGTTTTACTTATCATTATCTATCATGCATAGTTTACCTCTGAAGTTTTTACTTAAGTTGTCTTTAAACTATTCTCTTAAGTGGAAACTACCGTTATCGCTTTTATCGAGTTGTTGTAGCCACTACATAATCTTGGTGTTACCAAGCCCTTTAGGATTTTGGAGCCATTACTCATTTTACTTAAGTCCATTAGTGGACATTTTAACTTGGTGTCTATTGGAAAAAAAAGTCTTGGAAAAACCCCGAGGAAAGGTGGAACCTTGTCCGAGGGAGGTTTGTTAAGGAAGTTGTGTTTTTAACTTGATTTCCAAAATGACACATAACCTAGTCTTCGCCGGACAACTAAGCCGTACTGCCACATTACCTCAATATGGGAAGGAGGTCTAGATAAAAACTTGTCGGTGTTAGTCCGTGTCTACCTTGTCGTGGGATAATCACGACAGACGTTACCGGGGGTAACTGATCTTGGGGCAAGACGACACAGGCGTTTGGGAGAGGGTTTAGCTCAGAGGAAAACATGATGGTAATCGATCTGGTAGCCGGCAATCAAAGTCGCCTAGTCTCCGATCTTAATATAATAACTCAACTCTCGGGTTACACTGGATGCTCGATATCAATCGATATTGCTAGGGTTCTTAGATCTCTCAACTAGACCTAGGGGTCGATTTATAAAGCACCCGTACCCCCCCGGCTTGTCCTCCAAGACACACCCTGGATCCTATCCGGACACGACATACAAACCCTAACCTTCCTTTACCGTAACCCACAATCCGGGTTACTAGGCCTACAAACTTGGGCCTTCCGGAAGTTTCTTTATCCTTAGCCGGATCCTGCACAGAGTCCTTTGGGCCGGATTACGCCTTGGAGTTGGCCTACCGGGTTATTATCCCTCCATCAGTAGTCCCCAGAATAGCTTGGGCTTCACGGATTCTTCCTTGAAGTGCTTGCTATTCCCTGCAAAAATACCAATCTCACAAATATATGGAGGCCGGGTTAAGATGCTTTGATAAGTAGCTAGGCCCAACTCCACGGTGGCCATATGGTAACCCGGCTCTTCTCCAAATACCCGGCTTAGCTTTCCGGGTCTAAGCCCTGATAAAAGTTTCAAGATTCTGCACTTTACTCGATAATTGACCTTGATATTATGAAGAATATCTCCTTCTTATTTCTGCCCAGATATCACGTTCAACACTTAAAGCATATTTCGCAAAATTCAAACAAATAGCCGTTACTCCGCAATCCCCGGCTCCCGCTCGCGGAACCAAACTTATCCACATGAACCATTATAAATATGCCCGTAGGGGTAACCCTAACCCCAATGGCTCACTTCCCCCCATTCCTCTTCCTTTCTTCCTCCGTGCTCAATCTCACAGAGCGCCGCCACGGAAATCCCACGCGCATCTCCGGAGCCTATTGGCCGGCGGCTGCATTCCACCACAGCTCACTCTGCACCGCCGCCAAGATCCGCCGCCAAACCCCCAACCGGCCCGTCGGGAATCGCAAAGGGGCACCAATCTTGCGCGATTTGCCTCCGTCGAGCTTCACTTCAATCTCCTCCAGTAAGATTCCCATACCCATTAATTAGCCTCCGCAATTTCTTGATTTTCTTCAAATTAGATCTAGGTCAACCCGCCGGTCATTTTCCCGGTCATGCCGAATTAGATCGCTTGTATTCATTCTAGCTCATCCAATATGTGGGATATAGACTTTATTGCGTTTTCCTACCGCCCACATTTGTTAATTTTACCGCAAATCTAGAAACGGAATCTCCAATCTGGGCTCGGGCCACTCAGAGTTTCCGCCCTTATCTCTGTCACCCGGAAAATCCTCCCCTTTCCGGTTCTTTTTATTCGCAATAAGTACCTGTGCAACCATTCATCGTCCTCAAAAGCTCTTTCAATGCATAGACCTCCATAACTTTTATTACGATGCTCGATACCCGGATAATTCGAACCTCACTCTGCAGATTGACACCCGGATAGTATGCAATTTCCATGTCTCGATATCACCCGCCGATACTCGGCCAGCTCACAGTTTCCGTGTCGTATTCCTTGTATCCTTCTACCTCGTGCTTTGCAGGTCAACCACATGGCTCCCAAGAAGCAGGGAAAAACACCGACCAAGGCCAAGACCACCAACTCCATATCCGCCAACTGGGCGCGATCTACGGTCACCAAGGCCAAGTTAGAAGAACTGGTCGAGCTAGGAATTCTCCCCCCTCAAGAGGATATCCAGTGGAGGGTGCCGGGTAAGGAGACCCGGCTTACACCGGCAAAGGATGAGGTAATATGCTTTGTAGAGCACGTGACTCGGGGCTTTCGTCCTCCGGGTCACCCCTTCTTCCGCGATGTCCTGAGCCACTATGGCCTTCGTGTATTTGACATAGGTCCTAATTCTGTGTTAAATATATCCCACTTTATCGTCCTTTCCGAGTCATACTTGTGCACTCCGCCAAGTCTGGCTCTTTTCGTTGAGCTTTTCCAGTGCAAACCGTGCCGCGAGAGCGGTGACGGGGCACTTCTCGGTTGCGGCGGGGTTTCTATCCAGCGCCGCAAGAATTCTCTGATGCCACCTCTTACCCTTAACTCCCACGTCAAGCACTGGCAGCTCTCATACTTTTACTGCCAAGACACTTCCCCACCCGGCCAAAAGAAACTGCCGGGTTACTCAGAGGGCCTTCTTGACATCTCTGAGAATTTTAATGCCTTTGCCCCTGACTCGGACAGGGAGGCAATTCAACCTCTGCTAGCCAAAATCACCACTCTCGCGGCCCAAGGTCTCATCGGGCTCAACCTGGTGAAAAATTGGGTCGATTTCCGGATTCAACCCAATTCCATCCGCACAAAGTTAATGTGCGAGTATTCGGGGAAAACCACGGACCCGCTCCGGTACTCTGACAACAGCTTCGCGGCTGGTGACACCCATAAAACTATCAAGGGTTTTCTGACAGAAAAACTTGAGGTAATCCGGAACATAGCCGGATTAGAGCCCTTCACACTCGAGAACCCAGCCCCCAAGGTGAAGATCCAATTTTGACGTCTTTACCCTTGCTCTTTCCACTTGATACAGTTGATAACCCTTGTACTGATACTTTTATTTCAGGCTGATGATGATTTTTGGAAGATCAACACTTCTCCTAGCTCCGAGAGTCCAGAGGAGCAAGAAGAGGCCATTAACTCGGACGAAGGTGCTCTCCGGATTTTACTTGGTTCCTTTAAGTTCGTCGCAACTCCTTCATTTTCTAACTAACTTTGATGATATCCAGAACAAGAGGAGGATGACGAGGAAGAAGAAACTGACGGCAAAGTGGAATCCGCCAGTGATGAAGACGAAGTGGAGCCGACAATTAAAGTCGGATCTAAGAGAAAACCCCGAGGGGTCGTCTTCAAGGTTTCATATCGCCTCCTTGTATTCAATTCGTATTCCTTTGGTGATATACATGAGCTAACTTGGCATTATTCCACTGGCCGTATTTGAAGGAGTCGCCTATGACCAAGCGCAGAGCGACTCGGAATTACCCGGGTGATGACGCTCTTAACCCGGGTACTCCGTCGTCTCCGGCTCGGCGCACCGGTATTTACCTTATCCTTTGTCGGAGGAAACAATCTTTCCGAACCATTCTCTTACGAAATCTCGCTTGATATTTTTCAGATTCGCCCGGGTCTGGCAACGAATTCCCTTCAGACTTTGCGGTGAATCCCGGGTAAAGTTCCTTTTCTGACGTTCTATCGCATTTTCATCACCCTTTCCTGATTGCACACTGACTGCTCACTCTCACTATCCATAGGGCCACTACCGTTATTAGTGACCAAGAGGATATGGCAACCGATAACCCGGGTAAGGGAAACCCAGCTGATAAAACAACAGCCGAGTCTAGCGGCGAAGAACAAGCGTCACCAACAAACCCGGGCACACAAGAAGCTGAGTATCCGATCGCCTCCCACACAAGCAAGAAGAAAAGAGCTGCAACCTTGGGTGCAGGAGAAGGAGCATCAGATTCCGACATTCGAATGACCCGGGTGCCGCCTCCCACTAAGAAGAAAACTCCTTCTCGGAATTTCCAAGGCCCCGGGTCCTCTGATACGGGTAATGACACTTTTGATCAACTGATGGACACTCTCCTAACTATGAAGACTTCAGAGAGCAATATTCTGCAGCGCATGGCCGCAGAGCACCAGGTAATAATACTTGATATCTCGTAGTGCATGCCTAGTCCCCAAGTTCCGAGCATGACTTGCTGAAGTTGTGCTTGGTACTTTACGCAATACTCAGCTTGTCATAATATCCGACTGATACTTGTGCTCCTTGCTACTTACAGGCGCAGATTACCCGGTCTGATGAAATTTTGCTCAAGACCGAACAACTTCTTCTTGCCGAGGTAAAGCGGAGAGAAACCCTCGAGGATGACGTGGAAAACTTGAAGAAGGATGTTTCTAAATACCAGAAGAAGTGCAATACTGCTCAAACCGCACTGAAGAAACTATCGGACCAGGTCACCGATACCTATCAGATCTTGCTTAGTAAGTTTTTGCTGCCGACTGTCTTCGTGCCTTTACTTTATTGTATGATACTCGGGATCACTAATACGTCCTTCCTTTGCTTCAACTGCAGGTGCCAACCTTGCGGCCCCAGAGGAGGATGCCCTTGCAAAGGCTAAAACTTTAAATACTGTGCTCCGGACGTTCTTTGCCGGCACGAAATTTATATTGGACGCCGTGAAGTGGCCTACTGAAGTATACCCGGGTGAAGAAAATCTCATCAAAGCCTGCTCCACCGTGCCTGGCTGGATTGAAATATGGAAACGCTCGGCATGCTGGATTGGTATGACCCGGGCCTTTACCCTGGCTAAGGCTTACTTTCCAAAGCTTGATCCGGCAAAGATAATATCCGGGTTTCCAGAATTTAAAGCGGATGGCTCCAAGTTTACACCCAAGGACTTCAAGGCCGTACAGTCTGCAGTGCGTCATTCGGCCACCACTTTGGCCGATAGTATGGATCTGAACACGATTATGAGTTCATACGACGCTGAAGGCAAAATTGTTACAGAGGAAGCACCCCCGCCTTTTGATATTTTGGAGAAATGGGCTGCTGATTCGGCTAGGAAGAGGGAAGCCACTGCGAAGAGAGAGGCCGAGTTATCAGGGCCAGCCACCTCTACACGAACTGTTCCTCCACCAGTCCGTCCTGCCGCAAGGAATCCGGGTGATGATGCCGGAAAAAAGCAAGTCCAGGAGCAAGACCCGGAGGGTAAGGGCAAAGATGTGGACTCTACTCAGGAAGCCGAATGAGCAAACGCCATAAAAATACTTCAATCATTTGATATTTTTACTCAAAACAAGTATTCTTTTGACGGTGCGCCTGTGCACCCTTGATACTAGTGTCGCAACTTGTAACGCACTTTAATTCTGTGATACACCTCGTGCCTTTCTAGGCCTTTTGATGAACTTGATACTTGTCTATTTTTGGACTTATTCTTGATATCCGACTTTCTTTTTATTTCCTTCTTTATTTCCGAGTATCGTGGGTTTTGACAAGTGGACTATTCTTTAAGTCCCCAAGTCCCCACGACTCGGAGATTGGGGTCTTTCGAGCTTAGCGACGAAACAACTTGATTCTGTTTCGAAACCCACAGTCCCCAAGGCCCGAATTTCCGAGTCTGTGGTGTGTGGTTTTTTCGAAGAGAACAAACTTGTTGTCGCTAAGCCGAAACCCGGAATTTTTTCATATAGATAATGAAGTTATGCTTGATAAACGTTGAGTTTCCAGCTATTAGCCTTGTACTCTGCATAACTTGTTGTTTAGATGACCCTTTTGACTATCTTGTACTGTAAGCCGGCTTTCGCGTGGATACCATGTTGTTACATCTATACGAAAACAGGGTCAGACAAGTCCCATTGGGCTTCATGGCTGATTGTAATCGTAAGCGAGCAAATCATGCCACTTTAGTGCGAGTCACATCGAGCTTAAGTAAGAAAAGTCAAGAAAATTTGGCTCCTTTGTCCAGTTATAAGATTGCAGCCGTACTCGTTTGCGAATAATCGTCCCTTATAACTCATAGGCATCAAGGCCGGGTCTTTGGGTTTGTGGCTGCGCTACTTGAGCAACCAGCCCCCGAGACCTATATATACTCAACATTCTTAATGATACTGATGTATTGATGTCACATGGATACTACTTACTTGTAATCGGAGTAAAGGCTGTAACAAGATAGGACTTGATAACCATCTCTTTATTGATGCGAGAAAGTTTGGATCAGCAGGCCGCCTCATTAAAAACCTTCCAGTCCCCTTAGGTACCCTGGGTAGGAAAAGAGCGCGTCTGAAACCTGCTGCCCGTTACATTGTTTAGTTCTTCTTGGGCACCGGTCCCGGGCTGACGTGACCGATACACATTCTCCACTTGTTGGACTTTTTCATGATGAGTACCGGGTTTACTAGCCAACCCGGGTGAGGTGTTTCCATAACGTGGCTGGTTGTGAGCGGCCGTGCAGTTTCTTCTCTTATAGCAGATTGTTTGGGGGAGTCATCCTCGATAAAAGCCACCATTTTAGTATCTTGTGCTACCTTGGACTTTGCTCTTTCGCCTTCAGTACTCGGCCTTTTTGATGTGGTTCTGTCCTCCGGGTCTGCTTGAGACCGGTAGTGCTTGAGTTCTTCTTTTCTACAGGCTCGCTCGGCCATTGCTGCGTCTCCTTCATCGCATTCAGCTGCTATGTCTCGATTTCCATGTATGGTAATGGTCTTCTTGGGACCCGGGATTTTTAGCTGTAGATACACGTAACACGGCCTAGCCATGAATTTGGCATAAGCCGGCCTTCCGAATAACGCGTGATAAGGACTGCGCAATCTGACCACCTCAAAGGTGAGCCACTCAACTCGATAGTTATCCTTTGACTCCCCAAAAGCTACCTCCAATGCGATTTTTCCCTCGGGGCACGCTGAATGACCCGGCACTATCCCATGAAAAATTGTTGAGCTTTTTTGTAGCTGAGACTCCTTGAGGCCCATGCGTAGGAAGGTTTCCCAATACAGTATATTGATGCTACTTCCACCATCCATCAAAACCTTTTTCAGCTCATACCCATTGACCTGTGGTGCGACTACTAATGCCAAGACTCCCGGGTGCTCTACTCTTTCTGGGTGATCCCTTCTGCTCCATGTTACATCATGTTCTGACCATCTCAGGTATCTCGGGACAGCCGACGAAACTGAGTTGACCGCTTGCTTCAGTATCTTTTTGTCCTTGTTAGAACCTCCTGTGGTATGCACATGATATTGACCCAATTGTTTGGGGTTAGCCTGGAAACCTCCTGCTCCCCCTTGGTTATTACCTTGATTTCCAGCCGCCGGGTTACCGGCTGGGGCTGGGCCGTTGCCCGGGTTTCCCCCTGGACCCGGTCCTCCTCCCCGTCCTGCACCTCGCATAGCTCTGTTCACTTCCTCATTTTTCCATCTTTGTAAGTCGACGCACTGCTCCAAGGAGTGGTTAGCTGGCCTGCCGTTCCTGCTGTGCTTCGGGCATGCCATTCTGAATATGTCCCAATTATTACTCGGCCTTGGTGGTCCTTGATAGTTTCCTCCATTGTGATTCCCAGCATTGAAATTTCCTTCTGCCCTGGGTCTCGAAGACCCGGCTTCTGTGTTAGCGACAAACTCGGAGCCTCCTTCAAACGGGCGCTTGTTCTGGCTATTTCCGTTATTACCCGGTGCTGATCCATTGCCGGTTCTTCCACTATTACTCGTGTTTGCTTTTGCCTTTTTGTCATCAACTTCCTCCTCTGTAGTATCCGTTGCAGCGTGTTTGTTGCATGCATCCATCAATTCGCCCATTGTAACCTCCGAAGCATCCCGACTAGATTTCATGCGAGTTAACTTTTGTACTAAGGGTGTGTACTTGCAGGTCTTTGCCATAGCTTGCAGCGCATCCTTGGGCTGAATATCCGTAGATGAATGAAGAATTTCCATAACCCGGCGCACCCAGCTGCGCGCCAATTCTCCCTTCTTCTGAACACATCACTCTAAGTCATCAATAGTGAATAACTTTCTGCACGTCCCGTGAAAGTGCTTGATAAACGCAGTTTTCAATTCCTCCCATGACTTAATAGATCCTTCCGGTAGATTGGCGAACCATAACTTTGCTGCTCCCTCTGACATCATTAGATACATGAATTTGGCTTGAAGATTCTCGGACGCATTGCGAATCGACATGGCCATCTCATAGCTGCTCAACCACGTTTCCGGATCCATAGTCGGCTCATAATTCACCACTTTACCCGGTTCTTTGAACTTTTCCGGGTAAGGTTCAGCTCTGATGCTGTCCGAAAGACACTTAGGCCCTGCAAGAATGGTTGAAGCTGGTCTTACCCGGGAAACGTGTGATCCTACAGGGGGTACAGCTGGATGCCGTGCTGCTGGTGGCCCATGTGCCGCAGACCCAGCCACGGCTCTCCTGGCTCTGGAGCTATCCACGATGGCCTGAGCTGCTGATGCTGCTGGTACTGCCTGAATGTGTGGAGGAGGCGGCATTTGCTGCTGCTCTTCCCTCCGCCGTGCCGAACTTGTTTGGATGTTTCCAGCGTTACCTTGTTGTTGGCTGACATATGGCATCCCATGCATTCCACTTCTGTGATCCGGGTAATTAACCTGTTGCGCCACCGCGGTGCGCAGCATATCTATCGCCCGCCGGGTCTCCGCTGCGTGGGGTGACTCTCTCACGGGGATTTGATTTAGTGCAAGCGTGGCCGCGTACACGTTGTCCATGGGATTGTTGTAATGACCCGTTGGTGTGCGAAAACGCGATGGTGGCGGTGGTGGTACAACGTTGCCGACAGTGACTCCGGTCTGTGGTGCAGGTAATCCGGCCTGCACATCTGCTGGTTGTACTCTTCCGGTTGTCGGCTGAGGGGCAGTCCCTGGATTTGCCGCTGGAATCGGCTGATCCTGAGGCGTGATAAATAGCGCGGCCGGTTAGAGTCCCCCGAACCGAATTGTCGCCAGGAGGGAGAAACAGGACATTCAGAGTGTGGGGATTAAGTTCGCCACCGGTTGCAACAGTTGGGTCTCCTGCCATGGCGGTGTGTTGTCAGGGGAAAACGGATCGATACGGCTGACTCACTCGGTGCCGGGAGAACAAACCCAGTTGAAGAGGTAGCCATTTACTAGCGCTTGCATAGTGGATAGTTAGGAGCAGTTATCCGATGTTTGCATACTGTCTTGGACAGTCCGTGGTTGTTCACGGCGGATGTACTGGATCTTGTGGAATGTGTACACCTCTGCAGAGTAAAACTATTCAGAATAGCCGCATCCTCGGATATGGACAGCTGAATGGCCGTGTAGCTAGCATTGTGTGAATGTTTTCAAAAAGGTTTTTGGAAAGCGTTATGAGGTTGTACCTGGGAGGTACTGGAAAGGGTATGATCGTACCTTTGAGGTACCGGAGACATGATGGTCTTGGAGTTGTGTTCTCCAAAAAAGGATTCTTTCAAAGGAAAAACTTTTATTTTATTGATAATGGTTTCTCAAAACCTTGTGGATATGCGATATCTACAAGAGAAACATTCTATCTTTTGAAGTATCTTCTTCACTAAAAACAACTAAAATATGTTCAACCATGAGGGGTCTTCTACTTATCATGGATAGACTAGCCCTCAACTAAACAGCCATCCCACCATCTTTATGGCATACTTGCTTTTGTTGGGCTTTCAGTTAGGGTGTCTTGCAAGTACATTCAAATGTACTCATATGGTTTCGTCCCTAGCTATTGTCTTGGTCAGACTTTGAGGAGCCGTCTCAGGAATATACCTTTGAGGAGGAGTACTATGACGATCCCGCGTACTAGGCACGTCTCCCGGTCAGCAGCCTGTGGTGCTAAGGCGTTGACATGGGTTCTACCCGTTGTGTTTGCTTCCGCAGAATAAAGTAGTTGTAATGTGTGTTTGCCACTGTCCTGCGTGACAGTCATCTCAGACTTGGTCGAAAGACCATTTGTGTAAGACTATGTTATTCGTGTAATGGTTGTGAACTCTGATGTACCTTCTCTAAATATGTTGCTCATGACTGTCGATCTGGGATCATGAGTGTATGCATATTGGCGGTCTCGGACATCTAGTCCGAGGTCCCCACAGAGTTGGTATCAGAGCCATCCTGACCATAGGAGACCTTAGTTAGAATGGGCATTAGTTCGTACTCCGACATCTACCTTAGTTTCTATACAAGCCTCAATTATGACTATATACCAAAAGCTATGTCTAGTAACCCCCTCTGCTTGGTTTCTTTTACATGGTTCATTACATTAAGTTTTCATTTCCATGTAACTAAAATTTTGCACACTGGTCATTAACTTAGAAACTTGTGTAGATGGACGTCGTCTTCACCGAGTCTCTACAGTTGGGACTTCCTCGGGACACTCTGTTCCGTTTCGATAGGGAGATCATGGATATGACCAAGATACTTGGGCGTCCACTACCTGATATTAGAGGAGGGGAGTTCACCGGTTCTGTTGCAGGGTTGTCGTGGTTGGAGGAGTGCACCCTCCGTTTTCCATTGACTTCGCCATCTGAGCCGGTGCACGTCTTCCACGTGATTGACCGCTCATGGAAGGACGCGGTTGTTCGTGTGCTCGAGTTGGCAGTTGCACGCATGTCTCACCTCTACGAGACCCGCTTTGTGGATACTCCTTTACAGCGCCACGGGAGGCGCGACGATGAGGGCTTTCCACTCCCTTGTCCGTGTCCCTGTGACATTGTGTGCTCCCACATGGAGGACATGGAGTTCTACCTGCACTACACTCAGAACAACTTGGATTATCTGAAGATTGCTCACGCCGACCTCGCCGTCAAGGCGAGAACCTTAGAGACACTACTAGGGATAAGGGCATGCGTGACACACCAAATTTCTTATCTGTGACGCACCTAGGCGCGTCACGGCTTGCATGCCGCGCCTATTGAGTTAGCCGTGACGCACCTGCTTGGTGCGCCGCGCCTATTCTTACCCGTGACGCACGGCCACGGTGCGCTGCGGCTAGTTTGCGGTGCGTCACGGCTAACTCCAGAGGTGCGCCACGCCTAACCTTTTAGGTGCGTCACGGCTCCATAATGCCTCCACGGCTAAGTTTCCAGGTGCGCCACGCCTATCCTTTTTGGTTTTTCACGGCTATACTATGCTGTATTTTTTTAAAATACACAGTACCGTATTTATACATGTATATACAACTCAAATACAGAAGAATATCAGTAGACAAAATGGGTCAAAACAGTTCTGTGACAAACAAATAATATATCATAGTTGATCCTACTGCTTAGAATTCCGAATAGCTACATCAAACATTTGATTATCAATACAAAGTGTTTATCAGAGTCAAATAGATACATCCAACAGTTAATCACCGGGACCGATTACATCGATCGATGCTTCATCATCGTTACAAGTGACCTATCTAGTCGCCGATAACCTAATCATCTAGCTAGGAACCATAGCATGACGAGCGAGGCGACATCGACAAGAGCGGCGGCGAGGGTCTTCATCCACTTGTTCTTCTTCTTCTTCTTCTTCTTCTTTTGTTCCTCGAGATGGATGAACCACCTAGCTTCCGCCGCCACTCTTGTGTTGTAGGATTTGTAGGCATTCCCTCTGAACTTGTTCACCTGCTCGAAGCAGTCTTCCCAGTGATCGTAGACTCCTGGAACCCTACCTCTAAACAACACGTAGCACCTCGGTATCTGTAATGACAAGAAAGAAAACCAAAAAACAATAGTTTTAAACATGTCTGTAATAAATAGTAAATGGAGATATATTACATAAATAAGATGAAAGTTAAACACAAAGGATAAAATTGGCCATTCATATCTTGTGCTTGTTACGAGGTAGTACACGTGATGGCGATCCGGAGAAGGATAAAGACAAGGGTTTCTGAACTTCGTTGAAACTAAACAAAATCACATACGTAAGTGTTTGTGAGATCCGAACAAAGTTGGACCATTTCGTGCACATGCATCATGGGGACATTCTCCATAGCCCCGTCCGGGGCTATGAAAAATATCCCCATTACGTATATGTACCACACGGTGCAACTCAGTTCTGATCTCACTAACAATAATATTACATATGCGACGTTCCTTAGTTCCAACCGAAACCCTCATCTTCATCTTTTTCCCGGATCACCACCGCCTGTAGTACCTCTTAACAGGAACAAGATGGTCATCGGGCCTTGATGTGAAGTTGGACCTTCACATTTTGTGCCTGTTACGAGGTAAGTACACGTGATGGCGATGCGGGGGAAGGAAGGGTTTCTGGAAATCTTTGAAACTAAACAAAATCATATATGTAATATAGTGAGATCCGGAAAAAATTGGATCCTTTTGTGCACATCCATAACGGCGACATTGTTTATAACCCCAGACGGGATTTCTGAGGAATGTCACCATTACGAATGTGCACCAAAGGGTTCAATTTATTTCGGATCTCACAAACCATATTACATATGTGACATTATTTAGTTCGAAAGAAATCCAGAAACCGTCGCATTCATTCCTTTCCCCGGATCACCACCTCCTGTAGTACCTCTTAACAGGAACAAGATGGTCATCGGTCTGTGTGCCTCATATTTAGGGTGGACACATACACGCAACCTAGGTGGTGCCGGAGCGCCAAGTGGGATGCACAAGATCCTAACTTTGTGAAAATCACAAGGCGCACCGGACCACCTAGGCCATCTGAGTGTGAACCAACTCTTTTAATCATCGGAATTTATACAAAAGATCGAAGGAACATCACAAGTAGGACCGGAATAATAAAAAGCAAGATAATCAAGCATTGACATAATTGAGCATCAGTTACAGAATGGCGATTCATAACCGTAATGATGTGTGCCTCATATTTAGGGTGGACACATACAGGCAGCCTTGGTGGACCTGGAGCGCCAAGTGGGATGCACAAGATCAAAATTTTGTGAAAATCACAAGGCGCACCAGACCACCAAGGCCATCTTAGTGTGAACCAACTCTTTTAATCATCGGCATTTATTCAAAAGATCGAACGAACATCACAAGTAGGACCGCAATAATAAAAAGCAAGATAATCAAGCATTGACATAATTTAGCATTGGTTACACGTTGGACGATTCATAACCCTAACTGTTGAGTTCAACTAATTTCGGAAAATGTAGCAAGCCTTACAATAGTTATCACTCCTTCTGACTCAACGGGACAACCCTTCGGAGTGATGAAGGGCCTGTCGTCACATGCAGTTGCTAGGTAGGTATCTATGTCACGGTTCGGCATGGCGAACCGGCAGTGGAATGTCCCGCTCTTGTTCACCACGTCATGAACGATTTTCGTGGCAAAGCACTTCTGGATATCATATATCTCTTCTCTAACCTTGTCATCACCGACCATCGACAAGCGGGAGGCCCATTCTTGGACTTGACTAGGCACGGTAAGGTACTGTTGATACCGTACGTACGCCCGCATATGATGGGGGACATAGTAGGTGTCTTTGTTACTGCCTGCCGGCTGCTTGACGCACGCGAAAGTCGTCATGTGGGTGAACACCCGAGCGCCCTGAACGACCTTCTCCCTAGAGATTCTGCCCCCCTTTGCATGGTAGCCGGTGAGAGCATTATTCAAAACTTTCTTCACGTTGGAGTAGTCTTTCTTCACCGCACTCCCTGAGTCGAAATACATGGCATGCGACTGACTGATACAAATGCAGATGAGTGTGCATTGTGTATATCTGCGCGGAACAATCCAAACAAAGTGTTGGAAAGGAGCGATGAAAATCTAAAGAAAATCACTTTCGATTCGGCTAAGAATATTGACTTACCCGGCAAAGTAAGGCACGAGGATGTAATCCTTGGTCTGGTTCGCCAGCATGAAGTCCCGGAGATATGTCGACGCGACTACTTGGTTCCCAACATAGCACAACACGTCGTGGCGCATGTAGAAGGGGTCCACTATCGCGATGCCCGGTGTATTATCCCTGCTGACTTGCACCGCCAGACTGAGCGAGTATAGGCGGACCATGGAGTAGTGCAGCGGATTGCTATGGAACATATCGAAGATGTCCGAAAACCGCAGTACTATCCTATCCGCGCCGGTTGATTCGACGAATCCCAAGTCCTTTGGCACCATGGCAATGAAAACCGGGTATGATGGATCCTTGGATTCAATAAGGCGCGATTCAAGATAAAGAATGCTTTCATGCAAACTCCGCATATCCCCACTTGCGACCTTGAGCTTGTTCTGGTTAAGCATAGGCTGACCCATCACATGCACCTTCGGCGTATGCTTAGATGTAGATGGGCCGTCCTGAACACGGAGCGGCATCTTAGTAGGCTGGCTCGCGGACTTTGCGGCCTTGGATCTAGGTCCTCTTTTCCGCGGCTTCGGCGCTTTTGCAATGCACTCCTTCTCAATCTCCTCATTAGCCGCCTTACGGATTGTGCCAGGGCTGAAAATAACTCCTCCCATCGCACTTTTCTGAGTCTCGATGCAGGGGGCGACATCTGGAGGCGTGTCTTCCTGAGAACCGAATAGACGCTTGCAATTGGATTTATCCGCGGGAGGAGCCTCACCACGACCCTCCGTGCTATGGTAGGGTTCTTCTGGGGGAGGAGCAATGTAATCTCCGCCATCAAAGTCATCAGCGATGAAATCCATGGCATCACGATCGTTATCCGCCGGGTGTTGTGCCATCTCCATGTCAGGGGTAGGCGACGGCGCTACGATTGTCTTGCCATGGCTCCGCTCCGGCGCTTCTAGAGGGGTTGTTTTCGAGGTGGTGCCTCGCGTCGGTAGTTCTAGAGGCGATGTCTGCGGGGTGGCGCCCCTCTTCCCCAGGCGAGTCTGGCTCTTCAGCCATTCCATGTTCCAAGGTAGGCACTGGAGCAGCGTCAGGGTATCGGGGTCATCTTCTTCCGGGTAGGGTTGAGTGGGAGGCAACAAGTCGTCGTAGCCCGCCAGCACCCGAAGCAATCGAACTCTATATACGTCTTCGCGCATCGGCCTATTGTGGAACCTGCGGGTTGTCGGTTGAACGATCATACCCACAGCAACATCCTTCAACACGCCGTCCACTGTGTGTAGAAGAGTGCATGGAACGTCGGCGTTCTGCGGAAAACATGCAGGGCGTCAGAGATGTCAGTCTAAGGCAAAGGAAGATCGATGCTCCAACGCTTAACTATTTACCTGGCTGGCGATGGCGTTGAGCTCCTCTAGTGGCGAGGGGCCAACGACGGCGAGCGTGCTAGTGATGACTGGCGAGCGACCGCCGGCGGCGGGCGTGCAACTGATGACCATTCGGTCGTTCGTTGGTGCACGCTCTTCATTCGGCGGAGGACCTCCCACTGTGGGTGCGCAACGGATGGTCAGGCGGCTAGAGGCGGGCGGAGTCACCATCGGCGCCGTGTTGTAGGCGGGCGGAGTCACCAGTGGGTCCACCACCATGGCGTTGGCCGACAAGACTCTAGACAAGTCTCTTGAGTTGCTGCCCTGCACGCTAGGCACCGGGCACGGCCCCACTCGACCTCCTTCATTCCATCGAGTAACCACATCGTAGATGGCAGGCAAAACGCTGCCCATTTGTTCTGCCAAAGCTTCTTTGACAATATTCGGAATATCGGCAACTTTGGCCTTGAGGTTTGCAATCTCGCGATCGCGGGCTTCGTCACGTTGGATATCTTCGACGGTCCTCCTTCTATTCCTTCTCGCCTCCTTGGGCTCCTTGTAGTACTCTCTGAGCTTCGTCGTCGTGCCCAGGCCACAAACTCGGCCACCTGACGGCCTTTTGTGCTTATCCTTCCCCTGCGTCACGTTCACCGCCCTGTTGAAATGGTCGTCCCACGGGCCGTGCAGCCTCGGCATGGATACCGAGGTTCCACCACTTTTGATTTCTGTGTTCTGCACAATTAGCGTGAACCGTTTAGAATTCCACCAGTTACTATGATGCAATCGACTTGATCGTCGAGAGCAAACTAATTAGGGTGGTGTATTTACTTACCAAGTTTTTATACAACTCCTTCACCTACTCATCATCGGTAGTATACTCATTAGCTACCGGGTCATATTTAAACCGGGCCCTGATGAAGTTTTTTGTCCGCGGCGAGTACCTTGCGAGGGGGTCAGGGATGCCCTGTGCTGCACGTTTGGCGTCCTCCTTCTCCCAATTGGGAATTGCCGCTCTGTAACCGCCGCATCCCAGTTTGTGGGAACCTATGTTCAACCCCCGCATCTTCGGCCCCCATTCAGCTTTAGCCTTGGCGACTTCGCTCTCGCAAAGTAGCTTGAAGTCCCGGAGTTCAGCTTCGGTGATGTTCAGCTCACTGGCTAAAACCTCCTCCAAGCTTTTTTTGGGGTTAAAGACCGCAACCTTCACCCGGTGTTTCCAGTTGGCCAAGGCGGTGTTCATCTTACCAATGGCGGCATTATTGACCGGATTCCCCTCCAGATTGTCGTTATTGTACTTAAACGGCTCTTCTGGCGGATGCGGGTACAAGTATCGTCCGTGCAGCTTTCTAAAGAGAACAACCCGATAATGGGTATTCTCTTCTTTCCTTAGATCATCGATGTTGATCCTGACAGTGTCCCGGACAATGCAACCAATTTGGATTCCGAATCCTTTGACCACCGACTCGGGCGCGACAGGATACCCACTGCTATCAATTTCCGTGATCTCTTCACGGTAGGTGCGGAGACTGTTCCTTTTCCGCTTTCTCGTTGCCGTCTTCTTCTTGGCTTGGCTATCACCATCTGTATGACCGCCAGCATCAGTGGTGTCATTTCTGCCGGCGGCGCCACTGGTGGTATCACCGGCGCCACTAGTCGTGGCATCATCCTCCTCGCCACCGCTAGTGGCCGCATTAGCCCCGGCATCCGCCGTCGGGTCGTATTGCTCATCTTCTTCGTCGGAGATTAGCCGGAACGGCTTAGAACCGCCGGCCTCGTCGTTGTGTGCCATGTTCTGAAGGGGGAAATTATTGGTTAATCTAAAGGCAACAAAAAATCGACATACTACTCGATCACGGGAAACCGACTAAGTCCTAAATTCACCGAAAAATACGGCATGACCTTTGCTAATTTTCTAACACTAGAGTGCCCGATTCTCGCTGAAACGGAAATTAATCAACATTTCGGCGAAAATGGGCAACTCATTTGAATTCCCTGCAAAGTTTTAAACGGCTCGATGGCCGGAAAGATTTCCAAAAGTGGTACCAACACCAAAAGTGGTACCAACAACAAATTGCACATGTTGACAAGTACCAATAGCAACATCAAAATCTATTCCCTGCAAATTTTGACAAGTCCAGCACCAAAATATTGCTTTGACAAGTACCAGCACCAAAAACTGAACATGTAAGGTTCATCCATTTTCTATAAAACTTGTATGCAAAATTAACATCAATAGCAACGGCATCCTAACAACAATAGCATCCTAGCAGCATCCTAACACTCAACCTTTAATTCTAGCAGCATCCTAGCAGCATCCTAACAACATCCTAGCAGCATCCTAACAGCAATAGCATCCTAGCAGCATCCTTTAATTCTGCTTGCTGCTGAAAGGTTAACAAGTCCATGTAAGCTAAGAGATAGGATTTGCTGTTCGTTCGACAAGCTGCTGGAGAGGCAAGGGTTATCATCTACTACTACTAGCACTAGCAGCAATGCCAGTTTTCATGATGGTATCTGGCTGCTGCCACTCCCAAATCAGCATCTGCATGCTTGCATGTGGTACTGACTACAGAGTGCTCCCAAATACATAGTTCCGTTCTTAGTGATGAAACCGCATACAAAACCAGCTGATTAGGTGAATCACATGTGCTTACATATGCATGGTCTGTCTACATCAATGAATGTTAATTATGAACTACAAGTATATATACGACGAGACCCTGTCATATTAGTTTCACTACTGTTAACATCTGTCCCGTGCGCCTGTTGCACACAGTATCACGCTACACACATAGGGAGCGCTTTGTATGATGAAACCGATACGAAAGCAAAGAGAGGCCGAGCTGAAAGCTGATTTTCTGCTAAATAGTAAACCTGTTGAACCAATGGATCCTTGCTACAAGGGGTTCAAGGTAAGTAAAATGCACTTACTAGCATTGTTCTGTTACTTTGTTGTGTCTACTAATAAATTCTGAGTGCTGCAAATTTTCTGTTCATGACCTGGAAGGCCTCTATTGAGAAAACTGTAAAGGCAACTGGTGTCTCATACACCGTCACTGGCATTATAGAGGCTGCAAATGACACTACGCTGAAAATTACTGAGCTGCAAATTTCACTGGCATTATTATACAAGGAAACGCTGCTGTTTGGTGTACCACTAAATAGGCCTAGTTCATCGACATCAAGCATCCGGGTTCTTGTAATAAAGAAAAGAACTAAAGTAGAGATAACTCATGGATCAAGGTTTAATTTTCAGTACAAGCAACAATATTTGGTCCCTCTCTAATGTGTACAGTGTGCATTGTGTTAGGAGCAACAAAGGCCCCTGCATCTGCTAATGTGAGCCCTAAACCAAGAAGAGGCTGACCTACCAAGTTTAACAAAATAAACAGAGCCAAAATGGATTCTCACGCACTTGAAAAAAGAAGCTGGGATAGTCAAGGGAGTTTTGTGCTCTATGCTGAAAACATGGTGAGATATGCATCACACTTAGCCGTCCACATTCGGCGTCAGTTCGTCACCCATGTTCTGCATAATTTAATGGAAAGAGAGGGATGCGGTGGATTAGCCCTGGGATACCAAAACAAGTTAAACTTTTTTAACTCCCAAACAAGTTAATTTGATTGCTCTTCTGACCAGAACACTGGACAAGTTAATCTGAAAATTGTAATTTGCAAAGTGAGCATAAATTTGTATCCCTTTGTTTCTGAAAATTGTAATTTGCAAAGTAATCACACAAGCAGACTGCATTCTTTACTCATCTAAATTAATATCCAACATTTTCTTCTGACATTTTGTTCATCTGTTGACTGGAGCAGTGGAGCGAAAACAACACAAAATCCGCCTAGTTTCATCATTATTTTACGACTGCCAAAATACATCAAATTTGGGAAAATGGAATCTATCCATGCCCAGGAGGCTTCTGCTTGGTAGTGGTACTGGATAGATAGAGTGATACCAAATGAAAGGATCTGATTTTTATCCCCCTCACCAATTCTCTTCATCCCATCCCATCCCATCCTATCCACCTCACCAATTCTCCTCTGCTCACTTGTTTCGATCAGCCCAAATAATTCAGACAAAAAAGGAACTGATTTTTATCCCCCCTGCAAGACTCGATCGACACACAGTCTGCAGCATTCGGATCAACAGCATGAAGCCACTAGCTTGGCAAAATTCAGTTAAATTGAGCAGAGGAATGACTGATGACATGGAACCATGATCTTGGTGGATGCTACATGGAGCGAAATTCCTACAAGCCATCTAGGGGCGGGATCAAGGAGAAGGGGAGGGAGAGGACTAGGGGGCGGCGCACCTTTGTTCGTCGGGCTTCGAGGTCGATGGAGACGGGACGACGACGGCACAGTCGATGTAGACTACAGAGGTCGATGGAGACGACGACGGCGCAGTGGTCGACGACTCCTGGACCTGGTCCTGCGCCTGCTCCGCCTCCTCCTAGGTCGATGCAGAGGCGAGGTGGTGGGCGACGACTAGAGGGAGGGCAGAGGCTAGGGCTAGGGCTTGGGGTGGTGGTGGGCGGCGACGAGAGGGAGGGAGGGTAGAGGCTAGGGCTAGGGATGGAGGCGATGAGAGGCTAGGGCGATGAGAGGCGACGATGTGGTTCAGATCGAGATCGCGGGCGTGGATTCGAAGAGGAAGAAGAGGGAAACGGGCCAGTCCTAATAGGCGAAAGGATAGCCGTGACGCACTGCTGGAAGGTGCGCCACGCATCGCTTACCCGTGACGCACGTAGGAGCGGTGCGTCGCGCATTACTTAGCCGTGACGCACGTAGGAGCGGCGCGTCGCGCCTTACTTAACCGTGACACACTGATGAGAGGTGCGTCGCGCCTATTTCTTTTATCCATTCAAAAAGTGTGCGCGCTGGTCTATAGCAGAACTAGCTACTTAGCCCAGTGGCTGACCCCTTTGCCACTGCTCCATTGCCCCAAGTTCGAGTCCCACCCCCCATTTTTTCAATAAATGATTTGTTCCTTAGGAAAGAAATCAATATAAGCTCAAAATAAATTCAAATAAATCAATATAAAATCAAGAAATTTGTTGATCAATTTAAACATCCTAGTTAGTGTATATATATTACATCATCATCACTTCCTCGAATGCATGCAAACACACGACACATATATCGTTGTTCTTAGAGCTAGCGTTTTACAATTTTCTTTCCCTTCTTTGTCGCGGTTGAGTAATTCAGTCCCGGAACACCGTGACTTCTTCGGTGGAATGGGCGACCTGTAGGTAGCGTTGTCCTGCTTCTTCTTGTTTGTGTATTTCGTTCCATCGTCGTTGTCATCTTCCATTTTTGGGTTGCCGTACTGGTCAAAGTCTTGCTCGTTGGCTACTCCATCCATTCCTATGATGCTTCTTTTGCCTCTCCGCACGACAACACGGCTAGGCCTTGTCGGGTCAGTAATGAGGAAGCTTTGGTCCACTTGTGTAACACCCGGGGGTTTTCCCCCAATTAGCTTGTTTGTTTTTCTTTTGTGCATCTCATGCCATCTTGCATCATCATTCATCACCCTAAATTTAAGTTCACCAAAAAAAAACTTTTGATTTGTGTACCATTCAAGATTTTTGCAAAAGTATAAATTGTTTTGAGCCTTCTAATTATCTCAAAGTCCTTATTTTGTTTTTTTCTGAAATAATAAAACAAACAAAAAAAGGGTTTGTGTAGCATCCAGGCCTGCAACCGGCCCAAGTATGCAGCCCGAGACCCAGTCCTCCAAGACCAAGTCCTCTCTGCCTTGCAGCCCACCAGGAGGCCACCCTCCTTGTCGTCTTCCTCACGAAGGTCGTACAGAACGTGACCATGGCCTCCTCCTGGTCCCCCCTCTCCCCCTCCTTATCTACCCCTCCTTCCGGATTCCCAGAAACCCTAGCCCTATCCCTCTTCTCCCTCCCAGCTGCCGCCACTATCCTTTCTCTCATTCTTTCTTCTTCTTCCACAAAAAGCAGTAGTTGTTGTTTCTTTTCTCTCCTCCATGGCCGGTAGTTAGCGAGGGTGCTGCCACCGCTGCGGTCGTCGCCAGGCCACGCCGCGACCAGGAATGGAACCGGGGAGGTGCCTTCTCCGGCCCTGCTTCCCCGCCTTGGTCGGAGGGACCCCAGAGACGCGGCGCAATGGCCGGTTTCCTCGTCGCCGTACACCTCCGGTCGGAAGCGTCCTCGACGGATCCGAGCGCTCCGGTCCTCTCCAACCTTCCTTGACCCCGGGTAGAGCTTCCCCAAGGTGAGAAACGAATCCAAGGTCTCTTCCCCACCCTCCTCATGCTCTGGAGGTGGCGCCATCGAGCATCGCCCGTTGCAGGTCGCCGCCATCGTCGTTCTGTGAGCAGTAGCAGCCTCCGTCTTCAATTTCGTCAGTTTATCACCGCGCAGGAAAACTTCTTTTGGGCCGAGATCTGTACCTTGACACCAACAGCAGCAACCGCCCAGTGGCTGCGCACACCGGTCCGCACCCTGAGATCCCGAGTTTGATTCCCACTCGCGGCGAATAAAACCCCCCTTTTTTCCTCTTTTCCATCCGCGCACGGGGCCCACTGTCATTGACCCCGGTGGCCACCTCACCATCCACCCACGCCACAGTGGCGCCTGCGTGGCCCCCTGGCCCGCTTGTCAACCACTCTGGCTGGCTCTGCCCCGGTAGAAAATGTTTCGGCCATTTTCATTTATTCTCGAAATCCAGAAAACAGAACTAAATCTTTATTTGTAAAATCAATAACTAATTCATAAATGCTCCAATTTCAATGATTCAAGTTTCTATGGATTCAGCATCTTGTGCTCTTTCTGTTAGTAACAAAGTTGCAACATGTTTCTGTAATAAATTTTGCACTAAATAATTAAATACAGAAATGGCTATTAAAATTTGAAACTTTGGAAATTCATAACTTGAGTTCTGTTCACCCAAATTGAGCAAACTTGGGCTCTAAAATTTTGTCTTAACAAACTCTACAAAGTGGTAATTATTTGGTCACAATTGAATTAAATTTGAACATGTTTCCTTCTGTTTACTAAAAGGGGTAGAATAAAAATGCTTATGGAAAAAATGCATAATAAATTCAATAGTGATCCAAAAATTATGTTTAATAGCTCAAAATGTTCAGTGAAACATTTTATACATGTTTTCAACCTTTTCAATATAATTTGTGCCCCATTCCATTTAAATTTGGTTAGCTCACCCACTAATTGTTATCCATGCTAATAAACATTTAAATTGATGGTTAGATAAATAACTTAAACCTTCCTAATTAAATGCTGGGCTTTTGTCTCAACTTAAATTGGATAAGTTGCATCCCCGCATGTCATGCATCCATATCTTGATCATGCTGGATCTTTTGCCGTAGAAGTAATTGTTGCATCCGGTGTTTGTTCTAGTTCGTTGCTTCTTCGCGGATAGGACGTCGAGATGATGTGAGCACCGACAAGTTCTTCGGATGTACCTCTACTTGCTGGATTCCAGGCAAGTATACTCACTTGCTACCTATGGCTGCCTTTCATCACTTGTTACTGATTCTTCCTGTTGCCTTTATTCTAGCCTTATGATTCGATGCTTGTGTCTCGATCCTATCATATGTTTACCTTGCAACCATGATATAGCCTTCCTTCCACTTCCTATTACCTGTTGTTTGTTTACCTTGTTGGCCCTCGTGTCGTAGTTGCATGCTTAGTGTTGTTTGCGCTCAAGTCTTGCTGTCCGTCTTCTCACCTGTTTAGTTTTATAGTTGGGTTTCAACTTAATAAACAACATGTTAATGCTTGGGGTAATAATAATTTGATGATAAGGCACCGGCAGGAGGCCCGGCGTGGTTTTGAGGCCTGCTAGTGTCGACCTTAATTAGGAAAAGGGTCTTGTCCTCCGATCTTTGATGAGCGCGCTAACCGCATGTGGGAAGCGAGTATGGGCGCCCCCCGCAACTTTGATTCGATTCGCATCTCGTCCAAATCGCCTCATTTAGTTCGGGTTTTCCATTTGCCGCATGCATATGCAGGTGCGAACCCTTGGTGCCAGGGTGGAACTTTTGTAGTCGGCATTTAGGGAGACACGTTCTTAGAGTGCTATGAGGGTCCCCTTTTCTTCGTGGGGCTTGATTAGTCGTGCGCTCAATTGCACGGGGTTCTTTGGGCTTGATGCGAAGAAGAGTTGGGTTGTGTTGAGTGCCTCGCTTGGTGGAAGGGCCTTTCCCTCTGGCGGGTCATTCTTACGTGTACGGCCAAATTGGTGCATCCCTGCAGGGTTAATCTTCTCGAGAAGCCGTGTTGTCCGCGGTTATGGATGACTTGGTGAAAGTGCTAGCTAACAAGTACTTAGACAACTTACACTTAACGATGATAACTTGACTAGTAATATAGATGACCTCCACCATAAAAATGAATGTCACCTTAATCAACCGTGTGAGTTTCCTTGGGTTGCTTCCTTAGTAGGGGGTAACACTGGATGGGTATTGCTTGGTGAGTAGTTATAGTTGGTTCTGATACGCTCTCTTATCCCTCTCTAATAGCCGGAAGTTGTAGCGCGTCTCTTTAGTTTGTTAGTGCTGCCCGCTGCCGCTTCTTTGCAATAATCCATTCCTTTCCGTTGTACCCAAAGTATTTGTATCTTGTGATGATTGGTTACGCTGGTATCTTGTGAGTATGGTTTATCCACTTGCCAGTACTTAATAGTACTGACCCACGAATCCATTTCGTGGCTGCATATTCCACATTGCAGTCAACAGGTTTGAAGTCTGACGACGTTAGCTTGGGAATCCCTCCGGCTTGGCCTCGGCAGGGATTGGACGCCATCGGTTATCTTCAGGACTCTTAGTCCAATTTCTATCTTGTCCGTAGTCGGACACTATGTTGTTTCTTCCGCTGTTATTTGGATCATTGTATTGTATCAGTTGTATCCTTGACTCATTTGAGTCGTCTTGTATATACCTCCTCTGTTGTTGTTGTGGATTATTCGTGAACTATTGTAATGTTATCACAAGTGGCAACCTGGAATCGGTTATTATGTGGCTTTTGGCGGAAATGCTGAAATCTGCATAGTGCCCGATCTCGGGGCGTCACAAATGGTATCAGAGCATGGTTCCGATTCCCGATGTTGTTTCGATACGAATGGTTATCGAAGCAACGGGTCCGCAAAGCCTGTAGGATAACCTTGCTAACGGTCGTGTTCTTAGAGTGTCAAAACTATTTGTGCAAAACCTGTTTTGGAAATCTCTCGATAGGATTCTTGTTTATTCCTTTCCTCTATTCTACTTCTCCTCCTACCTTATTTGTTTTCGACTCTCCTCCCTTACCCATCTTTCAAGTTTTAGGATCCTACGTGGGTGGACGTTTTCTGAGCCTTTAACCTAATAGGTTCGATCATCGGAAGATTCCTGGTGGAAGAACATCGTCATCAATCTGAGCAAGAATCTCTTGTTAGTGGTGTCGGCTGTAACACCCGGGGGTTTTCCCCCAATTAGCTTGTTTGTTTTTCTTTTGTGCATCTCATGCCATCTTGCATCATCATTCATCATCCTAAATTTAAGTTCACCAAAAAAAAAACTTTTGATTTGTGTACCATTCAGGATTTTTGCAAAAGTATAAATTGTTTTGAGCCTTCTAATTATCTCAAAGTCCTTATTTTGTTTTTTTTCTGAAATAATAAAACAAACAAAAAAAAAGGGTTTGTGTAGCATCCAGGCCTGCAACCGGCCCAAATCTGCAGCCCAAGACCCAGTCCTCCAAGACCAAGTCCTCTCTGCCTTGCAGCCCACCAGGAGGCCACCCTCCTTGTCGTCTTCCTCATGAAGGTCGTACAGAACGTGACCATGGCCTCCTCCTGGCCCCCCTCTCCCCCTCCTTATCTACCCCTCCCTTCGGATTCCCAGAAACCCTAGCCCTATCCCTCTTCTCCCTCCCAGTCGCCGCCACTCTCCTTTCTCTCATTCTTTCTTCTTCTTCCACAAAAAGCAGTAGCTGTTGTTGCTTTTCTCTCCTCCATGGCCGGTAGTTAGCGAGGGTGCTGCCACCGCTGCGGTCGTCGCCAGGCCACGCCGCGACCGGGAATGGAACCGGGGAGGTGCCTTCTCCGGCCCTGCTTCCCCGCCTTGGTCGGAGGGACCCCAGAGACGCGGAGCAATGGCCGGTTTCCTCGTCGCCGTACACCTCCGGTCGGAAGCGTCCTCGACGGATCCGAGCGCTCCGGTCCTCTCCAACCTTCCTTGACCCCGGGTAGAGCTTCCCCAAGGTGAGAAACGAATCCAAGGTCTCTTCCCCACCCTCCTCATGCTCTGGAGGCGGCGCCATCGAGCGCCGCCCGTTGCAGGTCGCCGCCATCGTCGTTCTGTGAGCAGTAGCAGCCCCCGTCTTCAGTTTCGTCAGTTTATCACCGCGCAGGAAAACTACTTTTGGGCCGAGATCTGTACCTTGACACCAACAGCAGCAACAGCCCAGTGGCTGCGCACACCGATCCGCACCCTGAGATCCCGAGTTCAATTCCCCCTCGCGGCGAATAAACCCCCCTTTTTTCCTCTTTTCCATCCGCGCACGGGGCCCACTGTCATTGACCCCGGTGGCCACCTCACCATCCACCCACGCCACAGTGGCGCCTGCGTGCCCCCCTGGCCCGCTTGTCAACCACTCTGGCTGGCTCTGCCCCGGTAGAAAATGTTTCGGCCATTTTCTTTTATTCTCGAAATCCAGAAAACAGAACTAAATCTTTATTTGTAAAATCAGTAACTAATTCATAAATGCTCCAATTTCAATGATTCAAGTTTCTATGGATTCAGCATCTTGTGCTCTTTCTGTTAGTAACAAAGTTGCAACATGTTTCTGTAATAAATTTTGCACTAAATAATTAAATACATAAATGGCTATTAAAATTTGAAACTTTGGAAATTCATAACTTGAGTTCTGTTCACCCAAATTGAGCAAACTTGGGCTCTAAAATTTTGTCTTAACAAACTCTACACAGTGGTAATTTATTTGGTCACAATTGAATTAAATTTGAACATGTTTCCTTCTGTTTACTAAAAGGGGCAGAATAAAAATGCTTATGGAAAAAATGCATAATAAATTCAATAGTGATCCAAAAATTATGTTTAATAGCTCAAAATGTTCAGTGAAACATTTTATACATGTTTTCAACCTTTTCAATACAATTTGTGCCCCATTCCATTTAAATTTGGTTAGCTCACCCACTAATTGTTATCCATGCTAATCAACATTTAAATTGATGGTTAGATAAATAACTTAAACCTTCGTAATTAAATGCTGGGCTTTTGTCTCAACTTAAATTGGTTAAGTTGCATCCCCGCATGTCATGCATCCATATCTTGATCATGCTGGATCTTTTGCCGTAGAAGTAATTGTTGCATCCGGTGTTTGTTCTAGTTCGTTGCTTCTTCGCGGATAGGACGTTGAGATGATGCGAGCACCGACAAGTTCTTCTGATGTACCTCTACTTGCTGGATTCCAGGCAAGTATACTCACTTGCTACCTATGGCTGCCTTTCATCACTTGTTACCGATTCTTCCCGTTGCAATTATTCTAGCCTTATGATTCGATGCTTGTGTCTCGATCCTATCATATCTTTACCTTGCAACCATGATATAGCCTTCCTTCCACTTCCTATTACCTGTTGTTTGTTTACCTTGTTGGCCCTCGTGTCGTAGTTGCATGCTTAGTGTTGTTTGCGCTCAAGTCTTGCTGTCCGTCTTCTCACCTGTTTAGTTTGATAGTTGGGTTTCAACTTAATCAACAACATGTTAATGCTTGGGGTAATAATAATTTGATGATAAGGCACCGGCAGGAGGCCCGGCGTGGTTTTGAGGCCTGCTAGTTTCGACCTTAATTAGGAAAAGGGTCTTGTCCTCCGATCCGTGGTGAGCGCGCTAACCGCATGTGGGAAGCGAGTATGGGCGCCCCCCGCAACTTTGATTCGATTCGCATCTCGTCCAAATCGCCTCATTTAGTTCGGGTTTTCCATTTGTCGCATGCATATGCAGGTGCGAACCCTTGGCGCCAGGGTGGAACTTTTGTAGTCGGCATTTAGGGAGACACGTTCTTAGAGTGCTATGAGGGTCCCCTTCTCTTCGTGGGGCTTGATTAGTCGTGCGCTCAATTGCACGGGGTTCTTTGGGCTTGATGCGAAGAAGAGTTGGGTTGTGTTGAGTGCCTCGCTTGGTGCAAGGGCCTTTCCATCTGGCGGGTCATTCTTACGTGTACGGCCAAATTGGTGCATCTCTGCAGGGTTAATCTTCTCGAGAAGCCGTGTTGTCCGCGGTTATGGATGACTTGGTGAAAGTGCTGGCTAACAAGTACTTAGACAACTTACACTTAACGATGATAACTTGACTAGTAATATATATTACCTCCACCATAAAAATGAATGTCACCTTAATCAACCGTGTGAGTTTCCTTGGGTTGCTTCCTTTGTAGGGGGTAACACTGGATGGGTATTGCTTGGTGAGTAGTTATAGTTGGTTCTGATACGCTCTCTTATCCCTCTCTAATAGCCGGAAGTTGTAGTGCGTCTCTTTAGTTTGTTAGTGCTGCCCGCTACCGCTTCTTTGCAATAATCCCTTCCTTTCCGTTGTACCCAAAGTATTTGTATCTTGTGATGATTGGTTACGCTGGTATCTTGTGAGTATGGTTTATCCACTTGCCAGTACTTAATAGTACTGACCCACGAATCCATTTCGTGGCTGCATATTCCACATTGCAGTCAACAGGTTTGAAGTCTGACGACGTTAGCTTGGGAATCCCTCCGGCTTGGCCTCGGCAGGGATTGGACGCCATCGGTTATCTTCAGGACTCTTAGTCCAATTTCTATCTTGTCCGTAGTCGGACACTATGTTGTTTCTTCCGCTGTTATTTGGATCTTTGTATTGTATCAGTTGTATCCTTGACTCGTTTGAGTCATCTTGTATATACCTCCTCTATTGTTGTTGTGGATTATTCGTGAACTGTTGTAATGTTATCACAAGTGGCAACCTGGAATCGGTTATTATGTGGATTTTGGCGGAAATGCTGAAATCTGCATAGTGCCTGATCTCGGGGCGTCACAACTTGGTTAGCCAAGACCCATGGCTCATTTTTTGCGGTGACATTCGTGCCGGATTTGGCTTCAGGTTTCACCATGGTGGTGAAATATTGTCCTTCTTTCGTGACGCTCTTTGCCCATGTGACACGGAACATTGGCACCTTCTCTCCGCAGTAGTCGAGTTCCCATATCTCGTCGATCCTACCATAGTATCTTTCCTTGACGTCACCTATTAATGATTCCATCGTTACCCCCAAGTTCTGGTATTCGCAATTCCGGTCCTTATTTGCCTTGTAGAATGTGTAACCATTGATATCGTATGCCTGATAGGTCATGAGGTTATGTGCGGGGCCTTGTGACAATGTGAGTATGAGTTTTTCTTCTTCAGAATAAGGCGTCTCCGGGGGATCGGTCATAATCTTCTCCCTGAACCACCGTGTGAAATGGATGTTGTGCTCTCTGATTATTTCTGCTTCGGTCCTATGTTGTCCCCGGTCACTGTAATACTTCGCGATTAACATTTTGTGCTCTTCCAACCAAGGATCGACCACTGTTAGATGTTGTAGCACGACTAGGTTAGCTCTGTCAAAGTCGTTGCGTTGGCCCTGAAAGTCGACATTCATTTCTCGCTGGCCCTCGCGGTGTCCCCATCCAACGAGCCTGCCAAAGTGCCTGTTTACGGGCAGACCAGGGTTCTCATCTTTGTCTAGAAAATTCGTGCAGAAAGAGATGCACTCTTCTGTCAGAAAGCCCTTGGCAATGCTTGCATCTGGACGGGCCCTGTTGCGGACGTATCCTTTGATGGAACCATTCATCCTTTCGAACGCCATCATGGAGTGTAAAAACGGCGGCCCGAGCTGGATGATATCATCCAGGACATGGACAAGGAGATGCACCATAATGTCGAAGAATGCGGGCGGAAAGTATATCTCAAGCTCGCATAGTATCACCACGATCTCTTCCTGTAGCCTTGTGAGTTGCTTCACGCCAATCGACTTTCGAGAGATGACGTCGAAAAAGTTGCAGAGTCCAAACATCGTTTTGCAGACGTGCTCGTCCATTATACCTTGAATTGCAACTGGAAGTATCTGCGTCATCATCACGTGACAGTCGTGAGACTTCACCCCGCTGAACTTCAGTTTTGGTACGTCTAGGTATCTGCTTATCTTCCCCGCATAACCGTAAGGAAATTTGACTCCAAGGAGGCACTTGAAGAATTGGTCGATCTCCTTCTCGCTTAGCGTGAAGCAGGAAGGGGGACAGTAATATTCCGTCTTCTTGGCCTTTTTTCCCTTGCGGCGACCTTCCGTCCCATCTAACACATCATCATCATCATCATCGTCGTCATCATCATCCGGTTTTCCTCCGTGGAGCTCGCCCCTGATATTCAAAAATCTCAAGTCGTTCCTTGCTTTCGGCCCATCTTTGGTCCTCTCCGGCATGTTGAGCAGGGTGCCAAGCAGACTCTCGCACACGTTTTTCGTGATATGCATGAGGTCAAGGCAGTGAGGCGTGCGGAGAATCTTACAGTACCTCAGGCCCCAGAGAACAGACCTTGTTTTCCATACACCCTCTAACGGCGCCGCCGCCTTTCGCTTCTTTCCCGGCGCAAGGCACTCTTTCCAGTTCTTCAACAGCTCGTCGATTTCCTCGCCGCTCCTTTGACATGGGGCTCTTCGCATCTCAACTTCATTGTTGAACAAATCTTTGCGTTTTCTCCACAGGTCATCCTTGCGAAGCCACCTTCGATGCCCCAAGAACACGATTTTCGAAGACCCGGGGTTTCTCTCTAGCTGGAGATACGTAGTGTCATCCATGCACCTAACGCATGCACAGAATCCGTGCGTCACCTGCCCCGCGACATATCCGTAACCGAGGTAGTCATGCACCATCGTGATGAGCGCGGCTCTCATTGGAAAAAACGCTTCTCCATAGGCGTCCCACGTATTGGCTGGCTCGTCCCATAACGTGGCTAGCTCCTCTTCCAACAACTGGACATACAGATTTATGTCGTTACCTGGTTGTTTCGGCCCTTGAATAAGCATACTCATCTGTACGTACTTCCTCTTCAAGCACAACCAGGGGGTAGGTTGTATATACATACAAACACGGGCCAGGTGCTATGAGTGCTGCTCTGGTTGCCAAAAGGATTTAATCCATCCGTACTCATGCACAACCTGATGTTCCTTGGATCGTCCCCGAATTCGGGGTATTCGATATCTAGCGCCTTCCACTGGCTAGCATCTGAGGGGTGTGTCAGCATCGTGTCATCCTTCTCCGGATCAATTCCATCATCCTCTTCTGGCTTCTTCCTTTCCGCGTGCCATCGCATGAGCTTTGCCTGTGTGGGGTCTGCGAAATACCGCTGCAGACGGGAAGTTATCGGAAAGTACCACACCACTTTTCGAGGAGAGGCCTTCTTCCCTGGCTTGTATCGAGTTGCGTCGCACACCGGGCATATGGTTCTCTCCGCGTCCGCGCCCCAATAGATGATGTAGTCATTAATGCAAGCATGGTATTTCACGTGAGGTAAATCCAGAGGGCACACGACTTTCTTGGCCTCCTCGATGCTCGTTGGATACTTGTTCCCCGTGGGAAGACGGCCGTGCCAGAATGCCAAGTTCTCATCGTAGCTCGCATCAGTCCATCGGTGTTTTTTCTTCATCTCGAGGGTCCTTAATGTTACGTTCAGACGGGTATCCTCGCTCACGCATCCTTCATACAATGGAGTAACCGCGTCTATCTCGAGTTGCGACAGCTTCGATTTCTCTCTAGCAGCAGCTCTGGTGTTGCTAGTCTCCTTGAGAAGCAGAGCTTGAACATGAGGGTCCCGCACCCAGTCCGACGACGATGTCCCGACATCTTCATCATGATGTCCTTCGTCTTGATTATGATAATGTCCGACATCTTCATCATGATGTCCTTCGTCTTGATTATGATCATGTCCTTCATCATGTACGGGAGACTCTTCATCTTCATCACTTGTCGGGTAAAGAGTGTAGCAATCCATGAAACCACGACGGATAAGGTGCGACTCCAAGTCACCACAATCGTATCTAATCAAGTGTTGAAGTTTGCATCTTCGACAAGGACATCTTATCTCCGTCATGTTATTTCGAAACATTTCGGCCGTCGCACGTTTCATAAATCTAGCCACGGTGCCTGTGCTTATATGCATGGTTGCCTGCATAGTAAAAAAAAGATCAAAGGACAAATTAATTAGAATCAAATTACGTAATATATGAATGATGCATGCATGGTCGTCGATGGAAAAATTCGGCATGACCTATGCTAAAAATAGGATATTCTCGGAGTGCATGGTCGCCGAAATGGAAATGAATCAACATTTTGGCAACACATGACAACTCATTTTTAAGACATCCACAACTTTCATCAAAAATACGCAACACAATTTCGCATATGTATATATGCAACCATATATATATGAATCTGTTGTGACGACGCACCGGCCGATACCGAGCGAGATCTATAAGAGAGCGAGATCAAGGCACACACATATACATATCCCTCCAACAACTCACCAACTATAGATCTTGCCGACTCGAGACCGAGAGAGTGTGTGTGGCTATAGGGAGTGAAAAAGATGGAAGAGAAAGTGGTAAAGTGAGATATGGGGGTGGAGAGGAGTGTTTACTAGATTCCCCTCACATATATATATATATAAAATAAAATAGGTTAAATAAGTTTTAAATGGTGGGAATATGGGGGAAATGGGGTGGTGAGGAGGTGGGGGGCGACCAGATCTAAAATGGGGTGGAGATGTGGGGGAATGGGAGGTGGGAGGGGGTCCCAACCACTTAAATGGCTCCCAGGTATACCCGTGACGCACCGTGCTGTTGGTGCGTCACGGCTATGTGAGATAGGCGCGGCGCACGGGGCCACGGTGCGTCACCGGTATGACTGGGAGCCTCGCCACCCTGGCCCCACACGTAGGCGCGGCGTGCGCACAGTTTGGTGCGCCACGGGTAAGGGGATAGGCGCGACGCACCCTGGCGTGGTGCGCCACGGCTATTAGGCGTGACGCATCGAATTGTAGGTGCGTCACGGGTATGGTCACTCCTATAGCTGTTTTCCTAGTAGTGAGAGCAAGCTGCGGACCACCCGTTTAGCCCGTACTCGCCTCTTCAAGAAGTCCGAGTCGCTCGAGAACGCCAACGCCATACTCCGTGGCCAGCTGAAGACAGTTAGAGAGGATCTTGCCGCAAGGGACTCAACCATTGAGGAGTTAGAGGAGAAGATTGCTGATCTCCGCAAGGAGAACGAGGCTCTTCTTCCTGACGATGATGTTCCTTCCGAGGGTATGGATATGAGTGAGCAGAGCGCTCAGGAGGATGATGATCTCGCCGAAGACGAGGAGGACCCGGAGGAGATCCTGTTCGACAGCGACGATGGAGACACCTAGGCGGTAGGCCGTGTTAGTAGCCTGTGCTATGTAAGCACCTAGTACTAGTTAGCTGCGATGACCCTAAATCGCTGCTTTTGTAGTGTGGTTCTGCGGAAACCACTTGCCTGCTAGATGTGGATGTATGGTGTGCTATGTATGCTTGAACCTGCTTGTTTTATGTATGATATGTTTGTGCTTTGGCTTCTCTGAATACATTACCAAGCATGTCTAAAGTTCCATTTTTTCATCTTCCCTAGTTCACGTTTGTCGTTGTTAGACAAACAAATCCATCTATTCCTATATCTTATATCTTCTTTCATTCAGCATGCCGCGTGATCCACCACCACCGCCGTCACCCGAGCCGGCTGCGGCTCAGGTCCTGGCTTTGTACATGGAAGACCGAGAGGCTGCGCATGTCGAGCGCACCGCAACTATTGCGACTCTCACGCATCTGGCAACTCTTGGAGCCAATGGTGGAAATGGTACTCGCTCCAAGCTCAAGGAATTCCAGAATACCAACCCACCCATCTTCTCTCGGATTGTGAAACCTCTGGACGCTGATGATTGGCTTCGTACCATTGCCAACAATCTGCAAGTTGCTGGCGTTGAAGACAAAGACAAAGTCCTTTATGCTTCTCATTATATCGCTGGACCTACAAGGACTTGGTGGGAAACCACCCGGGCTTCACTGCCAGCTGATCATGTCACTACCTGGGAGGAGTTTGTCCTCAAGTTTTGCAAGTATCATATCCCTGAAGGAGTCATGGGTATCATGAGAGACAAATTTCTGAAGCTCAGACAAGGTGGCATGACTGTGTCCAAGTATTGGGATGAGTTCACTACCCTGGCTAGGTATGCTCCCCATGATATTGACACTGAAGAGAAGAAGAAGGAGAGATTCCTCAATGGATTGCACAACGAGCTGCAGTGTACGCTCGTGGTGATCCCTTCCCATGATCTTGAGTCTCTTGCCAATGCTGCTATCCTTATGGAACATAAGCGTCAGGCAGCCTATGACAATCGCAAGCGGAAGATGATGCAGCAAGGAGGGCCGAGTGTCAATAGGACTCGCAGCTCCCCACCTACGAGGCCACCCTTCAATAAGACACCTGTTTATGCTCCTCGCCCAAGCTTTCCATCTTACCCGAAGCCTCAGAATTCTAGGAATGCTCCTTATGTGCCTCGTCCTGGAGGAGGGAATACTGGGAATACTTTCACCCGTGCTTCCCCAACTGCACCCAAGCCATCTGGAGCATGTTTCTCATGTGGCAAAGGAGGGCATTTCTCTCGGGAGTTTCCTAGTAAGAATCCTGCACCTGCCCGTCCTAATGCGACCAATATGACGCATGGACCATCTCACAAGAAGCAGGGGATTATTGTTAAAGGGCATCAGAATTGCGTCATCGCAGAAGAAGCCCAGGACAAGCCAGAAATGGTGACTGGTACGTTTTCTGTCAACTCCGTACCAATCCCTGTTCTGTTTGATTCTGGTGCATCGCATTCTTTTGTCACCAAACCTTGTGTGAAGAAAAGTGGTTTAAAGGTCAGCCTTATGTCTAGAACTATGCTAGTGCAAATCCCAGGCGAGACAACCAAAGCCACTCACTCCTGCAATAATGTGCCTATTGTTATCAATGGGAAAACATTTCATGCAGATCTGATAGTGATGGGCGCACAAGGCATTGAGGTTGTACTTGGTATGAATTGGATGACCAAGTACAGGGGAGTCATAGACAGCACCACAAAAACATATCCTGATCAGAAGTACTGGGGAAGAGGTTAAGTATAAGGCAGTCAAACCCACCTCCAAAGTTCATTGCCATAAGAGTATATCCAACCCCTCGCTTGAACATATTCCTGTGGTAGGTGAGTATCCGGATGACTTTCCAGAGGAACTACCCGGTATGCCCCCTGACAGGTATATCGAGTTTATCATAGAGTTAGTTCCTGGAACCGGACCCATAGCTTAGAAACCTTACCGGATGAACCCGGAGGAATTAGAGGAGTTGAAGAAACAACTGGATGGTATGTTGCAAAAAGGATTGATTCACCCAAGTGCTTCACCTTGGGGATCACCTATCATCTTTGTGGACAAAAGGGATGGTACCTCACGTCTATGTGTGGACTACCGGAAGTTGAATGATGTTACCATCAAGAACAAATACCCTTTGCCCAAGATTGAACGTCTCTTCGACCAGATGAATGGAGCCCGTGTCTTCTCTAAGATAGATCTCCGCACTGGTTATCACCAATTGAAGGTGCGGGAATCGGATATTCCGAAGACTGCTTTCACTACTCTTTACGGGTTGTATGAATACACCGTAATGTCTTTTGGTCTAACCAATGCTCCTACCTATTTCATGAATCTCATGATTAAGGTGTTCATGGGTTTTATGGATAAATTCATTGTGGTGTTCATCGACGACATTCTTGTCTATTCCAAAGACGAAGCCGAACACGAAGAACATCTGAGGTTGGTACTCGGAACACTTCGGAAGCATCAATTGTATGCTAAGTTCAGCAAATGCCAATTCTGGCTTAGAGAAGTAGGTTTTCTTGGACATGTGGTATCTGAAGGTGGAATCTCTGTTGATCCCACTTTGATTCAGTCCGTCATGAAGTGTAATGCTCCAACCAACCCAACGGAAGTGAAATCATTTCTTGGGTTGGCTGGTTATTACCGCAAATTTGTTCAAGGATTCTCCAGTATCTCCAGACCACTCACTCAATTGCTCAAGAAGGACAAGAAGTTTGAGTGGACTGACAAATGTGAAGAAAGTTTCCAAGAATTGAAGAGAAGATTGGTGACCGCTCCTGTTCTCACTATGACCGCTCCTGTTCTCACTATGCCGGATGTCACAAAAAGTTTTGATGTGTACTGTGATTCCTCAAAGCTTGGACTCGGCGGTGTCCTTATGCAAGACGGAAAGGTCATCTCTTATATCTCTTGCCAGTTGAAGCCTCATGAACAAAATTACCCTGCACATGACCTGGAACTCGCAACTGTTGTTCATGCTCTCAAAGCATGGCGAAACTTCGTTATGGGCAATAGATGTGAGATCTATACTGACCACAAGAGCTTGAAGTACATCTTCTCTCAGCGTGAACTCAATATGAGGCAACGCAGGTGGATTAAACTCATCAAGGCTTATGATCTGAGTATCCACTACCATCCTGGCAAGGCGAACATTGTCGCTGATGCACTCAGTCGAGAACCTGCCTCCTTGAATGCTATCATTAAGGTCAGACAACCTGAGTTGTAGAAAGAACTCGACCAACTGGGTATTGAAGTAGTCAGCCATGGGATGTTGAATACTATTGAACTCAAACCTACCCTGGTCGATCAAGTAAAACAATCTCAGAAAGGCCAGAAGAGTATTGAAGGAATTAAGGATCGAATGAAGAAGGAGCTGGTGCCTGGTTTCTCTGTCGATTCTGAAGGTATTCTCTGGTATAAAGGTCGCATTTGCGTTCCATCCGAGTCAGAGCTAAAGCAAGTTATACTCGCCGAGGCTCATTACACTCCTTATTACATCCACCCCGGAGGAACAAAAATATATCAATATCTCAAAGAGAAGTTTTGGTGGCATGGTATGAAGCGAGAGATTGCTTCTTACATAGCCAAGTGTGATATCTGTCAACGTGTGAAGGCAGAACACCAACGTCCAGCTGGTATATTGCAACCACTCCAAGTACCCAAGTGGAAATGGGATGAAGTTGGAATGGATTTCATCACTGGACTTCCCAAGTCAAACAGAGGGCATGATGCCATATGGGTTATTGTGGACAGGCTTACAAAAGTGGCTCACTTTATCCCTGTTCGCACAACTCATCGTGGAGATCAATTGGCTGATCTCTACATATCTCGGATTGTGAGTTTGTATGGAGTACCCGAGAATATCGTTTCTGATCGAGGTACTCAATTCACATCTCGGTTCTGTAGGAAATTGCATGAAGCTCTGGGAACCAAATTGTCTTTCAGTAGAGCTTATCACCCACAAACCGGAGGACAAACCGAGCGTGTTAACCAAATCCTGGAAGACATGCTCCGTGCTTGTGTATTGTCTTATGGTGCAAAGTGGGAAGATTTTCTACCATTTGCGGAGTTCTCTTACAACAATAGCTATCAAGCTAGTCTGCAAATGGCTCCTTTTGAAGCCTTGTATGGTCGCAAGTGTCGCACACCCTTAAACTGGTCCGAGTCTGGTGACAGTCAGATATTTGGTGTGGATAAATTGCATGCCGCCGAAGAGCAAGTTCAACTTATCCGTGATCATCTCAAAGCTTCTCAATCCCGTCAAAAGAGTAATGCAGACTCCAAGCAACGCAAAGTTTCTTTCTGTGTGGGAGATTTTGTGTATCTTAGGGTCACACCTCTCAAAGGGATGCAGCGTTTTCATGTCAAAGGGAAGCTTGCACCACGTTATATTGGACCATTCAAGATACTAGCCCGACGTGGTGAAGTATCCTATCAACTTGAGCTGCCCGCTGATCTCTCAGAGTTCCATGATGTTTTTCATGTGTCACTACTCCGGAAATGTCTCCAAGTGCCATATAAGAATCATTCTTATAAGGACATCGATTACCGGACCATTGACATCAATCATGATCTGACTTATCGTGATCGACCACTCCGTGTTCTTTCCAAAAATGTTCGTGTAACTAGGAGGCGTGCAATTAAATTCCTCAAAATTCAGTGGACTAATCACTCTGAGGAAGAAGCCACCTGGGAACGCGAAGATCATATCAACAAGGAGTTTTCTGAGTTCCACTATGACTAAACCCCCGAATCTCGGGACGGGATTCTTTTAAGGAGGGGAGGTCTGTTACATCCTCATTTGAGAAAAAGGTTGTAAGGAGGAAAACACAAAATTTAGGGCCAACAAAAACTTTTTAGTTGATCCTGTTGTTTTTCTGATATTGTAAGTCCTTATGTGTACGTGATGTTTTCTATGAGAAATAAAGAGTGGAATATTGTTATCTTGATTCCTTGCCATCATTATCATCTTCTTAAACTTGGTTATGGATCACCAAAGAAAGAAAACAAGATTCCTTTTTGAAAGTCCTGAGGAAAAACATGATTTTTCCTTTTCTGTTTCTTGCCATCACTCACTCTTTTGAGCATCTTTTCTACATATGGATCTCAACCCAATTTAATGTTTTCTTTGGATGTCATCCATTCTTATGATATGTACTTGCTCACCATGTCCAAAGAAATATTTTTGAGCAAGTGAGAACCATGTTTTCTTGAGTGTTTTTCTGCCTAGGTGAAAAACAGGAAAAAGAAAAACAATGAAAACAGAAAAACTTCACCTGTTTCAGTCTTGTTTTCAGTAACCTATACATTTTCTAAATTTAAATAAAAATGTGTTTCTGAAACTAGAAAATGTGCTCTTCTAAACAATACTCCCATCTTTCCATTTGAAAATTGTTTTCTATGTCAAACATGTTCACACTTTTCCTATTTCCTGTCTGTTTCAGGACTTAGAATTCTCTAAGTCCTTATCTGGATTTTCTGAAACTGAACCTGTGTTCTGTCAGTTTTCACCCGATTCAAATCATGCTCAAATTCGAGTTTCCTTTGATCTTGCTCATGTGAAACCTTGCCAAATAGCTTTCCCTTGCTCTCCTCACTCGAATCCAACCACAGTTTTCGCTTGAAGCACAACAGAGAGGGAGAGCAGCGCCAGGACAAGGATGGTGGCCACGGGCCCGACCTATCATCAGAGAACAGGGCCAACCCGTGCCATTGAATCCCTCTTCCATGACTTTGAGCCAGGGCGTGCATGAAATCGACGCCAGGAAGCTCTCTCTGCCTCTCCACGTGCTGCCCGTGGCCTGAAGACCGCGCACGCGCTGGCATCGCCATTGCCGTGCTGTCAAGCGCCCGAGCATGCACACCCTATGAATCCTTCTGTATAAAGCCCCCCATCTCTCTTGCCTCGCCACACACCTCTCCATTCACACCGCAAACAACCCAGTGCAATGTCTCAGCCATTGATCTCTCCCTGAGAGCACGGAGAGCGTGCTCTCGCCGTTCTGTCCATGGAGAAGAACCCGAAGCGCCTGCACTCGTCTCTCTCTCTCACCTTGTTTCCTTTCCACCCCAGATCTATCCCCTTGCCAAGGCCTATGTGCCTGACACCTCGCCGTGTGCTTATGCATGCAGGATCGCCGCCGTTGAGATCGACGTTGCCGGGAACCACTCGGTGCGCGCGGGAGATACGGGTTGATCTGGTTGTTGCAGCTGCTTCCGCGCTTCTTCCTCGACCTCGTACTGCCTCCTCGTCATCGCCCGTCGATTCCTATCAAGCCCAAGGTGAGCTACTGACTATATGTGTGCGCATGTGCTCGCCAGCGGCGTGTTTTGGTTGCGAGGAGGATGAACGTGCGTGAGCCGTTCGTTTCTAGATTAGTGGTCGCCTTTGAATCCCTCGAGATCTATTCTATGCCCTTAGATCTGAATCGCACGGTTGCTTACCGGTTCTCCTGCGCGCGCAAACGAAATGGGCCGGCCCAGCGCAGCGCGCTCTGTCGCATAGAGGCCAACGGCCCGTTGAGCCTGCGCTGGCGATTTAATTCCTAATTCTGTTTTTCTGAAATCTGCCTAATCACTTTAATCAAAACTAAAATGCTTAAACACCAGATCTGGCCACCCCCTATTTATCTGTAACAGCCCAATTTTTGGAAGACATGAAAAATTTGTTTTCAATAACCCAAAAATCAGGGCCAACATTTTTTTAATAGATTTGACTAATGCTTGTGTCCCTTTTCTATTTTCTTATTGATTGTGTTTTTGTTTGAGTTTGTTAACAACTAACATTAAAACCAATGATCATAACTTCCTTAAAACACAACCCTTGTGACCAAGTCATGGCAAGAAAGCTTATCATCTTCATCCATCACACTCTTTTGGCAAAAACCTTTTTAAAAATGTTTTGATTTTAGAAGAAACCCAAAGGCCAAGTTTGGAGAAAACAAAAGATAATTTCCAAAACTATATGAAAAGTATTTTGGAGCTAATCATCTCCAAGCTGTTTTCAACCAAGATGCTTTTGCAAGTATTTCAAAAACTCCTTCTCACCTCCTTCTTTTGCAAAAAACAATAGGAGGGGACTATGTTACCCCTATGTTTTACCTCAATTATATTCTTTTGGAAATAACAACTTTTGTGCCGAACCTCTTTACAAAATCCTATTGTCATGGTATGTCTTGATCACTACCTAAAATTAACAACTGAGAAAAACATCCTGGAAATTGATTGGAAGAACTCAATAGCTTAAATAATCTTGTGCGCCTTGTTATTTTATCTGCTGGTTGTTTGATCCTATCTTGTGTTTGCTTTGAAGTATTTATTTCAGTTTGTGATTAATGTGTGCTGTTTTATGTAAATAAAACCTAGTAGTAACAAGATCAAACATTAATACCATATTCCATCTCATGTCCATATCATCTTCTGTTTTCTTAAAAATCTCCAACTTTGGAGACAGGCTTCTATGACAAATCTAGAACTAATCATCAATTCATCCTCATACATCTCATTGTATATATCTATGCTATCTATCCAATTTGTTATTCTGGATATTGAAACATTTTTGTATCTTCTTTCAAAGTCCTTTAGGAGGCATCCCTAAATATTGATCATATCCCTGTTATCTTGATGCACTTCCTCTGTGTTACTCAAAATCAATCCTTATTGTTTTCAAGCCCAATAAAACTACCATTTTCATCTTCATTACTTATATATCACCTATACGTGGTCCATTTATTTTACAATGGCCATTTAATTATTTATCCCTCATGATTTTTAGCCTATTAAATAAACCCCTGTTTTCACCCTTTTCCACTTGGTGCCTCACATATTTTCAAAAGAGTTGTTTATTAAAAATCACTTTTGAGACCTATATTATGTACTCTCTCATAAAAACTCAAAAATAGTTGTTTTAAAAACATTTTACTATTTATTATTTTCCATTTTCCAAAAGGCCAGAATTGGACTTTAAAATATTTTGTGAATAAAAATATTTCCTAAAATCTTGGAAAAATTACCCAACATGCCTATGGTCATGTGTGACTTATTTGTACAAAAACATTTGGAAGTTCTGTTGAAAATTTTGGAGAAAACTGTTTCTGCCATTTTTGAAATTCCAAAATTTTGTGAAAGAAATATTTTCAAAAACTCTTGAGGCTACCACCCCTAGACTCCATTTTCATCGTCTACCCAATGGACATAATTTTGTACATGTGTTCTGTTCAAAATGATTGTGAAAACAATCAAAAACTATTTCCTTATCTTCTGGTCACTATTGGGTTCATGAGAGTGCTGGCCCACACACTCACTCCATCTACCTCTCTCTTGTTCCGAGGAGTAGAAAACACCTCTCTTACATTCCTAGACATGGTCTAGATGTTTCTATCCCTCTCCCTCAAGTCCACCAACTAATGGACAAGGAGGGTGCTCATCCCTCCATCTCACTCCACCTTCTCTGTCCAAGCCGGAAGCAACCCGTGCGCCACAAGGTCTCTCTCTCTCTCTCACTCGTGATCCCCTCTGGCAAAGTCCCTCCCCCTCTGCTTGTCTCCTTACCCTATTTCCATGAGTTGGACATGGAGTCCAGAGCGCGCTCGCCACGTCGTTCGCGTTTCAACACATGGGAAACATGCCGAGCCTCGCTCCCTAGTCTAGTATCTCCATAAGCCTCCCAGCAACACATCCGTGATCTACATTTGTTCCCTCTCGGTCTCCTTCTTCCTCTCATCACTGTCGAACACCTGCGGGTGCCAACCTTGGACGCACGATTTCACTCGCCCTGGATCCTATCTATCTTTACATCCCCTTCCGTAGGAATCACCACATCATGTACTCATCCTATTACATGGTCTCCTCGTGGTTTGGCCCGCATGAAGGCGTGCCCATGTCCGCCATGTCCGAGCTTGCGAAGCTCGTCGACTGCTCGGTGTAGATCCCCTCCCTACCTCTTCTTCACTCTCCTGGAACCTCCATGCATCCGGTCCACTCAACCATCTTCGTTTTTCCCTTTTCATGCCTTGCAGGTTCAAGATCGGCGGTGTCCGAGCTCCACCGCCGTAGCACCCGCCGGGATCCCCTTTTTCCACAATTTCTAGGAAGCGGAGATGGAGGCAATCGATTCCTGGATGCATTTCGCGTCTCCTAGGCCTAACTCCACTTCCTGGCGAGCCTCACAGCCCCCGGCGGCAAAAATCCGACGAGGAACCCTTGTCTCCGCCGCAGTCCGTGATCCCGCCTCCAATTTTTTTGGTCGTCGCCGGTCGGCTACCACGTGGCCTCCTCTTGGCCGTTGGATCTGAATCCAACGGCGGCGTACCTCTTCGCCTGTTACCACTCGCCGGCAGGCGGGCCATCGGTGGCCCACTGACCTTCGTTTGACTCTCATCCCGTGTGGGAGAACGCTGTGGGCCGGCCCAGCTCGCAGATCCGACCTCTGCGCCGTTCCCCTCCGCAGATCTGGCCCAATAATATTTTCTGCAGGTTGTATTCTTTTTTTTCCTGCAGCTCTGTTTTCTGATGTTTGGTTTAAATCGAAACAAAAATGCAAATGAGCAAATCTTTCCAAACTAAAAATCACAAATGTAGATCTACTAATTCCTAACCATCTCCAACTTGTATATCTGCATTTTGTGGTATATTTTAGGAGAAATAAAATAAATGGCAGAAGCACTCATTAACACCATTTCTTTAATAACTTGAGTTTTATGTCTCCAAAACATGCAAACTCAACTGTTCTGAGTAGCCCTTGAAAATGTCTATTTGTGGCAGTTGACCTTGTGTTGGCTTGAGTTGCTGTTTGAAAAGGACGTGCATGTTAGTTTTAGGCCATAGAGCACTTCTGTGAATTATTTAATTTTATTGGTGATGTACTTTGATGTGAATCCACTTGTCTTGGTTTTCTAGTGACTAGGAGCACCTTATACTAGATTTTCATGATTTTAGGAGTTACAAAATAGGCTAGGTGCATTATTTAGTAAATAGTCCTTTTCTGTCTATTATTGATATAACTTGATAAATTGTTGTGTTATCATGTTCTTGTTATAAATTTGATTCCTATCATGTGTAGGGTATTAATACATGCTTGATATGTGTTTTGAGTGTGTAATTATCATGCTAAGAAAATGTGTGCGAAAAACATGTTGTTATAGTTTCCATAGGGTTGTTTTCCTTGTAATAATAGGATAAATCCTGTTATTCTTCTTATGGGTATGATGACTTGCATAAATGGTGTAGTATTGTTTTCCATAGAATAGCTACTGTTATTTCACCATATTACACTTGCTTGCATGCTTGAGTGATCTCTAGATAAAATTGTCATGCATGTTAGTTTTAGATGATTTTCTGCCATCAGTTGTTATTTGCGTGCTTAATTTTTGAGGCATTGATTAGATTGTTATTTTGATATTACTAGGATGTTTAGGTGTTGTTTTCTCTGTTGCTTGGATGCTATCTTACAGATCCATCATGTTATAATAAATCTTGTTTGATGATCTCATGGTTATGCATGTTTGCTTGCCTAAATAGCCCTTTTTCATGTCTAGTTTTAACAATTGTTTTGCTCCATGATTATTTTCATGTATTGAGTGATGCCATGATATGTTTGGTATTGTTTTGTCTCTGTTATTAGGTTTTTAGCTACTGGTTATATTATTTCTTCATGTTTAGAAAAGCATGTGGTACTATGGGCTTGTAGTATTGCTTGTTATTATTTTCCTATGCATGTGTATGTGTTCCTAGGTTGTTTTCTTGTTATTTTGCTCATCCTAATGAATTACCAGAGAGTCATTTAACCTCATTTCAGAATGATATGAGAGTGGCACACCCACTGAACTCATGCCATTTTGGTTGAGGATCCTTAGCACCTATTCTAGTGTTATTCATGTGTGTTGTCTGTGCATGTTTTGCTTGATGGTGTGCACCCTAGTACCATTGTTTGTGAGTGTACTTTTTTGATGAAATGCTTGCTGTATGTTTACTTTTTGTCAAGTGCTTGACTTTGTTTGGTTCTGATTGGGTGTTTTCCTTTTTGATTTTACGACGTTAGATAACGAAGACGGTATTATTTCCCGGAAAGGTTTTTATTGCAACTCTTGTTTATTTCAAGAGCAAGACCAAGACCAGTGCCAAGGCAAGCCACTCTAAATGCTTTCTGTTGTTTTACTTATCATTATCTATCATGCATGCTTTACGTCTGAAGTTTTACAAAAGTTTGATTCAAAAACTATTCTTTTAAGTGGACTATACCACTATCTGTTTTATGCATCTAATATGCTATATCCACTTTATAATCTTGGTGTTACCAAGCCCTTCAGATAATTTCGTATCACCACTTCATTCACTTAAGTCCCCTAGCGGGCAATTTTAACTTGATTTTTTTGGAAAGCAAAAGCTTGGAAAAACCCCGAGGAAAGGTGGGACCTTGTCCGAGGGAGGTATGTGGAGAAGGAAATGTTTTCGACTTGTTTTCCAAAAATGACACATAACCTAGTCTTCGCCAGACAACCAAGCCATGCTACCACATTACCCCAATATGGGAACGGGGTCTAGCTAATTGCTTGTCGGTGTTAGTCCGTGCCTACCTCAAAGTGCTATAGGGGTTAGAGTCCCCCGAACCTAACTATCTCTAGGAGGGAGAAACGGGACACTCACAGTGTGGGATTAAGTTCACTGCCGGTTGCAGCAATTGGGTCTCATGCCATGGCGGTGTGTTGTCAGGGGAAACTGGAACGAAACGGCTGACTCACTCGGTGCCGGGGAGAACAAACCCAGTTGAAGAGGTAGTCATTTACTAGCGCTGACATAGTGGATAGTTAGGACTAGTTATCCGATGTTTGCATACTGTCTCGGACAGTCCGTGGTTGTTCACGACGGATGTACTGGATCTTGTGGATTGTGTACACCTCTGCAGAGTAAAACTATTCAGAATAGCCGCGTCCTGGGATATGGACAGTTGAATGGCCATGTAGCTAGCATTGTGTCAATGTTTTCAAAAAGCTGGAAAGTGTTTTGGAATTGTACCTGGGAGGTACGTTGAAAGGGAATGATTGTACCTTTGAGGTACGGGAAAAATGATGGTTTCGAAGAGGTGTTTCTCCAAGAAGTTTTGCAAAGAGAAACTTTCTTTTATTTAGAATGCTTTATCAAAACTTTGTGGATATGCAACATATACAAGAGAAATAAAATATCTTTTGAAGTATCTTCTTCAACAAAAACAACTAAAACTTGTGCAACCATGATGTGTCTTCAATTCATTTTGGCTAGTTGAACCTTAATTACAGCCTTCCTACCACCTTTATATTTATGCATACTTGCATGTTTAGCTTTCATTTGGGGTGTCTTGCGAGTACATTCCAATGTACTCACAATGGTTTCGTCTCTGGCTATTGTCTTAGCTAGAATTTGAGCAGAAACCCGGAGGACCTGAAGAAGGTGGTGTCGCTGACGACTGTGCGAGCTAGGAACGTCTCCGAGTCAGTAGGTAGTAAAGGTGTGTGTTTTGTAGACTTCCGCTCTTTAGTGTGTTTTCCTGCCGTGCGTGGCAGTTGTTTCCAACTGGGTCAGGTGACCAGTTGTGTAAGCCGTGTATTCGTGTAGTGGATGTTGTATCTGTAATGCCAACTCGAGTACGTTGTTCACGACTAACTGATCATGGGATCGTGAATGTATGCACACTGGAGGTCTCGGACAGCTATTCTAGGGTCCCCACATTATCTAGGGTACATGCATGTTTTATTAACCACATGCAATTGGTAGATCTGCATTTGCACCCCTAGATCACCCTGGAAAATTTCTTAGACACAACCTATCTGAAAGTGTAAACATGATATAACGTTTGATTTAGGAATCCAATGGAAGTGAGGTTTAGCTCTCTGGATAGACCTTGTTGAAAACTAACTAGAGCAGTTGGCCTCACATGCACTTGAGTTTCCTATCAAAAATGACATGCAGAATGGTAAAGGACCAGAGAGCCACTAAATGATTTTTATGAGTTTTTCTAAAAAGATTTTTGATACAAATCATTTTGGATGTTCTTATGTATGTATAGATCTATCATATCCTAGCTTGGCGTGCTGTTTTGAGCTTTAGAATAATTTTGGCATCCATTACAAGTTTTAGGAGTATTCTGCCATGTATGAATATTATGTTTTTAATATTTGTTAATTGTGGAGATGCATTGTGTGATCTTACTAGCATGTATAGGAGTTGTTTTCATTTCCATATGATTGTTATCTTGTAGATCTACCATGTTAGTATAAATCTTGTTCATGAAAATATCATGGTTTGTCATGCATGTTAAGATCTATGCTTGTTTTCTAGTTTCTATGTGTACTAGATTTGTTTGCCATGATTACCTTCATGCCATGATTGTTTCCATGATTTGAATGATATGTTATGCCTCTTTTATGTAGATGTTTAGCTACTGGTTGCATGATCTTTTCACGTATACAAGTGTGTTATGGCTTGCATGTTCTTAGGAATACATGTTTTGCTCTCTTATGCTTGTATAGATGTTTCCTAGATTGTTTTCATTATGTTTCACTCATTGTGGTGGATGACCAGAGATTCATTACACTCCTTATGGCCTTGTATGATAGTGGTACACCCACTGGACTCATGCCATATGTTTGATGCATGAATTGTATGAAACTATACCATGTTGTGCATGTTATTTATGCATTTTTGAGTATTGTAGCATGCATTAGTGCTACTATTTTTTTGGGTGATTCTTTTGGATGAATGCTTGCTGTATGTGTGCTGTATTAGTTTGTGTTTGCCTTTAGCTTGTGCTGATTGAGTGTTTTTCTTTTCACTTTTTACGGCGTTAGGTAACGAAGAAGCGGTTAATCCTGAAGTGGTATTTTGTAACTCTTGTTTATTTCAAGAGTGTGATCAAGACCAAAGCCAAGGAAAGCCACTCTAAATTCATGCTTCTGTTTTACTTATCATTATCTATCATGCATAGTTTACCTCTAAAGTTTTTACTTAAGTCTTTAAACTATTCTCTTAAGTGGAAACTACCGTTATCGCTTTTATCGAGTTGTTGTAGCCACTACATAATCTTGGTGTTACCAAGCCCTTTAGGATTTTGGACCATTACTCATTTTACTTAAGTACCTTAGTGGACATTTTAACTTGGTGTTTATTGGTAAACAAATGTCTTGGAAAAACCCCGAGGAAAGGTGGAACCTTGTCCGAGGGAGGTTTGTTAAGGAAGTTGTGTTTTCAACTTGATTTCCAAAATGACACATAACCTAGTCTTCGCCGGACAACCAAGCCGTACTGCCACATTACCTCAATATGGGAATGAGGTCTAGCTAAAAACTTGTCGGTGTTAGTCCGTGTCTACCTCAAAGTGCTATAGGGGTTAGAGTCCCCCGAACCGAATTGTCGCGAGGAGGGAGAAACGGGACATTCAGAGTGTGGGGATTAAGTTCGCCACCGGTTGCAACAGTTGGGTCTCCTGCCATGGCGGTGTGTTGTCAGGGGAAAACGGATCGACACGGCTGACTCACTTGGTGCCTGGGAGAACAAACCCAGTTGAAGAGGTATCCATTTACTATCGCTTGCATAGTGGATAGTTAGGACCAGTTATCTGATGTTTGCATACTGTCTTGGACAGTCTGTGGTTGTTCACGGCGGATGTACTGGATCTGGTGGAATGTGTACACCTTTGGAGAGTAAAAATATTCAGAATAGCTGCGTCCTCGGATATGGACAGTTGAATGGCCATGTAGCTAGCATTGTGTCAATGTTTTCAAAAAGGGTTTTGGAAAGCGTTACGAGGTTGTACCTGGGAGGTACTGGAAAGGGTATGATCGTACCTTTGAGGTACCGGAGACATGATGGTCTTGGAGTTGTGTTCTCCAAAAAGGATTCTTTCAAAGGAAAAACTTTTCTTTTATTGATAATAGTTTCTCAAAACCTTGTGGATATGCGATATCTACAAGAGAAACATTATATCTTTTGAAGTATCTTCTTCAATAAAAACAACTAAACTATGTTCAACCATGATGGGTCTTCTACTTATCATGGATAGACTAGCCTTCAACTAAACAGCCATCCCACCAGCTTTATGGCATACTTGCTTTTGTTGGGCTTTCATTTAGAGTGTCTTGCGAGTACATTCAAATGTACTCATATGGTTTCGTCCCTGGCTAGTGTCTTGGTCAGACTTTGAGAAGCCATCTCAGGAAGATACCTTTGAGGAGGAGTACTATGACGATCCCGCGTACTAGGCACGTCTCCCGGTCAGCTGCCTGTGGTGCTAAGGCGATGACATGGGTTCTACCCGTTGTGTTTGCTTCCACGGAATAAAGTAGTTGTAATGTGTGTTTGGCACTGTCCTGCGTGACAGTCATCTCAGACTTGGTCGACAGACCATTTGTGTAAGACTATGTTATTCGTGTAATGGATGTGAACTCTGATGTACCTTCTCTAAATATGTCGCTCATGACTGTCGATCTGGGATCATGAGTGTATGAATATTGGCGGTATCAGACATCTAGTCTGGGGTCCCCACAGACCCGAGCCCCCGAGCACTTCTCCGGAGAAATCATCGGAGGATCAAACTCCCGGCCGCGCCACCGAAAGATGGCCACCGGAGATTCTCCCCATGCCACTGATTCTGCGAATGCCGCCGTCGACCTCGAGGACATTATCAATGACCTTGATCCCATATTCGACTCTCCCCCACGCACCGCTACGAGCGAGCCAGAGGGATGGCGGACGGGGATCTGCCTCCCGCCGCCGAAACCATGCCGCCGCCATCGGCCACACCTCCTCCTCCTCCCTTCGCCGACACTGAGGGGGAGGAAAACTCTTCTCGCGGTGGTGAAAACGCTGCCGCCGCCACCACCACTGCCGGAGGCGAGTAAGAAGAGGAGGAAAATGTCCGGAACTGGAGCCACTGCAACGTGGCTCCGACTCTTCTTTCGACGATGGGAAAAGACGGCTTCATCGTCAAGGACGAATGGAGGGTGGGCGAGGACGACACTGAGCCATCCCCTCAGGCCGGAGAACGCGTCCTTCTGGCGTCCCATATCAACCGAGGTATGGGAATTCTGCCTTCCGCGTTCTTTCTTCAGGTCTTAGACCATTACAACATCCAGCCGCATAATCTTCCACCAAATTCCATCTTGTACTTAGCCGGAATCCAGGCCCTCTTTGAGGGTTACTTAGGGATAGAACCCTGCCTGGATTTCTTCCAGTATTGTTTTAACGTTAAGCGTAACACCACCGAGGCTGTTCTTCTGATTTGCAGAACCATATCTTTTAAGCTCTGTAAGTATAGGGAGGATTGGTTCCCTAAAATCAAGACTTCCGAGTCCGTCAAATTTTGGACGGGCTCATTCTTCTATCACTCGGATGTTCCGTATCCTTTAAAGGATACGGGCATTCTGACTTTTGTCAATTCCGCGGCCACGCCCCAAGATAATTGGGCGTTGGACGCGGACCAGGTTCTGCCTCCAGACCTGATGAGGATCAAAAGGCGAATCGTAAAACTTGTCTCTTCCACTCCTCCCTTGACCGGCATGGATACAATTCTATGCTGGTTTGGGAGGAGGATTCAGTCTCTCTCTTATCGCGGAAGCCGGCTCATGTGCAATTAAACGGGCCCGGATGACACGATGAGGATGGCGAAGAGCGCTTTATCGAAGAAGGAGTTTAAGAAACGCGTGAACCCGCTGGTCTCTACTCGTGATCAATTCGAGGAGAGCCAGCAAATGTATCACGCCCGAAACCCCGCTCCCAAGGCCTGGTTCTGATGACGCACAAGTAGAGGGGGGGGTGTATCATAGTACTTTCGATAAATAAGTGTGTCGAACCCAACGAGGAGCAGAAGGTGTTGGCAAGCAGTTTCGATGAAGGAATAACTGTAAATACTGGAAAATGGATTTGTAGGGATTTTTGATATTGCAGATAAATAAAGTGCGAGTAAATAAAATGCAGTAGTAATAATTGCACCAAGTGGCCCAATCCTTTCTTCAGAAAAGGACAAGCAGGTGAATTTACTTATGATTAAAAAACATTCTCAAGGACACACATGAGGTTTTTGTCAAGTCCTTTTGTTCCATGCAGCTGAATAACTTTGGTGTTTTGATAAGTGTTGTGTGGGTGAACCTATGCTAATGTACCGTACCATCCAAGACTAATACATACTTGTGATTATACCCCTTGCAAGAATCCGCAACTACAAGAAAGTAATTAAGAAATAAATCTAACCACAGCTTCAAACTCCGGGATCCTACGCTCCCTCGTGTAATGGTTTCCTAACGGGGGTTTAGGTTTCTGTCACTCCGGCAACCCCACAATTAGTAGCCAAATACATGATGCATTCCCCTAGTCCCATAAATGGTGAAGTATCATGTATTCGACGTTCACATGACACCACTAGAAGAACAACACCACAACTTAAATATAAAAAAAAACTTAAATATCAAACATTAACTATTACTCAACATTACTTCACTACTAACAACTTGACTTCTCCCATGTCCCCAAGAAAAACACGAACTACTCACAACACATCATATAGATCATGATCAGAGGTGATATAATGGACGATAAAAATCTGGTCATAAAGTGCAAACACCGATAAATCTCACAAGCATCAACTACTAACAAGTAATCCACACCGGGAGAGAGATCTAATGCAAAACAACGATAGAGGCCCCTAATTGTTACATCGGGATGAAGGTGGATGATGAGGGTGATGGTTCTGGTGGTGATGATGATGATCTTGATGATTCTCGGAGTGATGACGGTGACGATGGCGGTAATTTCCCCTCTCCGGAGAGGAATTTCTCCGGCAGATTTCTCCCTGCCAGAGAGCTTTTCTCTCTCGGGTGTTTTCCGCCCCGCAGCGGCGGCGGAATAATTCTTCGAGGATGGAATGAGGGTTAGGGTTCCCTCGGGGCCAGGAACACAGAAATTATCACCCAGAGGTGGGCCAGGGTGGCCACACCCCTAGGTGGCGCGGCCGGGGGGCGCCACCCCTAGGTGTGGGCCCCTGGTGGCCCCCCTCCGGCTCTCCTTCTGGCTGAGTTCCTCCTCTAAAGTTTTAGGAACCCCTTAATGTCCCCCTTCTTCTTTCGATCTTCTGAAACATGGTATCTCGATGGTGATTTTTTTCCATCAGATTACTAGTCCCGGTGTTTATTCTCCAAAAATTGTAAAACATGCAAAATAAGATAAAATAACATAAGAGATGCATCATAACATGAAATATATCGATGAATAACTGAAAATTATGATATAAAATAGTAATACAAAATGGACATATCAACTCCCCCCAATCTTAGACCTCTCTTGTCCCCAAGCGAAACTGAACTCAGAAAACACGACCACAGGTTTATGGAGTGAAGAGTCGATAAATAAAATATGGACAAGAAGCATCACATTTACCTATGCACCAATCATTACAGACAACAACTTACTCTCATATAACTTAACTTGAAACAAGTAAAGGGAGTCACAAACAAAGATACAGAAGAGAGAATCAAAATTGGTAATGGCAAACTTCGTTCTTGGTCAGAGAACATTTAATGAAATTATATTTATCTTAGGTGAAGTATTTATAACAAGGTTTATAGTGTAAGGCTTAACATGTTTAATTATAACAATTCTTTTACAGTGATTCATAGCTTTTAAAGTAATATTCATTCAGATAATAAAGCATGTGCTAAACAAAGAAGGATAGAAAACATGATTGAATAAATCAACATATAGATGATGAGAACACAACAACTCAAATGCTTGCTGGAGACAGAAGGAAATGGGTTTACTGACTCAACATAAATGTAAAAGATAGGCCCTTCGCAGAGGGAAGCATTGACCACTCATGTGCTAGAGCTTTTATTTAATAAAATAGAGTTATAAAAGTTTGACACTCCTCCCATCCATCTTACACAAACCATGGATAACCGAATCCTCGGGTGCCTGCCAACAATCACAAACCATGGAGGAGTGTCTAAATTTTGAAAGGTGTATATTTATGTCAACGAATGGCAAACAGAAAATACAGTACGTCACAATCCAACTAGACTCACAAGAGCGGCTCCTATAGAAGGACGCAACTGGTATAGAAGGTGATCCCTCTTTCTGTTTGTATTATTATTTGGGGCTAGGAACCCCGCTGCCAGCTCTTCTAGCATCTGGATAAGCGGATGAAGCCACTAGTCCAGGTGTGTGAGTCCAATCAACAAGTGAGATAAAGATTCTCTATTTGCGTCCTCCTGAGCTAAAACAGGAACACAAAACAGGAGTAATTTGAAAGTTTTAAAGGTAGCACATGGGTAATTTACTTGGAGTGGAGGTGAAATACCACATGTAGGTAGGTATGGTGGACACGAATGGAAAGGTTTTGGGTTTAAGGTTTGGATGCACGAGAAGCATTCCATCTCAGTATAGGGTTTTTGGCTAGCAAGGCTGGGTAGAAAGCATAGGAGTTGAAGGAAAACAAACAAATATACATACGATGAAACCAATCATGCAATCTTCATTGAAAGCACAAGCAATCTTAACTTGTGAATACTAAGTTTATGAGCTAATAGGCAAATTCCTCTTTCTTATACTAGCAACTCAAATTATTATTTCTGCTGACCCAAGCTAAGTTTGCCAAAACCAACTAGATTAACTTGATGATCTCTAGAGTGATACCAAATAATAATAGCAAGCTCAACCATATGACAGGAGTTGAAAACTGAAATAATGTGCGCAGGAAGTAAATGATGAAACTTCTCATTAATATTTCAAACCGGCAACTCACACCAACGGATACAACGATAACCAACTAGGGAGAGACACTTCCATACTGAAAACCATCCTATATGATAACCTCTCTACTCATGATATGACTCTACTGAAAAAGTAAAAAGATGAAAGATAGTGATATGATACCGCGGCACTCCCCCAAGCTTGTAACAAGCCGAGGGGATGCCAAAACCAATGACGAATAAATTCTTCGGTGGTGGTGGATCCTTCTCATCCTCGGTCTTCCAAGGTAAGGGCTCTCCATCCACAAATGACGCCCTGGTCTCCATCATCCTGAAACTAGCAGCAGAGCTTATACGTTTAATCCTGTTCTCATACTCACAGTTCTGGTTCTGCACGTCATAGAGTTGTTCTTGCAGATAATTGGTGATCTTTGTGAGTGAGAGAATCTTCTCCCAAAGCTTCAAATTCTCCCTCTTGTATTCTGCGATCTGTTCTGTCTTTATCCTGTCGATGATCTCAACTTCACGCTCTGCCATCTTCTTTTACCTGAAAACTTCTTGCTCCAAATCTTCCATCCTAGCTAACATACTTCCTTCTCCTTCAGGGCCCCGAACATCTTCAATCTGCACCTTCCCGTCCTTAAGCAGCAATTCCTTGGGATGCATCTTCAACTCGTTCATGTACGGGTTGACGATGTTCTCAAGGAAAGTTTCAGAAAAGTTGTTCTGGAAATATTCTCGGAATTGGACGATTCAAAAGCGAGAAGTCTTAGAAGTCCCGGAGGGTCAAGGAAGTCCAAAGGAGACCCGGAGCCCCCAGACCATGCCTAGGCACGGGTGGACCCTTGGACGCGCCTGGGGGTGGTGTGGGCTCCTTGAGCGCCTACTGGCATCGCCCTTTCGCCTATATATGCCCCCCGATGCATAAACCCTAAAGAATTCGATCTCCTTCCATGAAAAGTTCTATAGCTCCGCCGCCGCCGCCGACAAGTTTTCGGTGACAAAAATCTCTGTGCCGGCACACCGACGGGACGGGGAAGTGCCCCCAGAGCCATCTCCATAGACTCCACCGCCATCTTCATCGCCGTTGTTGTCTCCTATGACGAGGAGGGAGTAGTTCTCCCCCAAGGCTGAGGGCTCTACCGGTAGCTATGTGTTTCATCTCTCTCTCCCATGGTGTGATCTTTATGTGATCGTGAGCTTTGTAATCTAGCTGAGTTAGTAGATGTTACTCTTTATCTTTTATGCCACTCAAGTGGGTTTTTATGAGATCTCCTTAAACACTTTGATCATGGTGTAAAGGCGACAATGTGTGCACCGTGTGGTTTAGCATGATATTTATATCTTGTGTTGGATGACCCTATGAAATTGTGGTGTTTGTCTAGTACCTTCTAGGGCGCTCAAGTTGACAGTGCGGGGTCAACTAGACGTGGGAATGCGACTTTAAGGTGTGCTTTGTAGCCCTACACAATGAATTAGTGCTTGTTATTCAACCGGAGAGTGGTTTGGAGTAGCGTAGTGAAGAGAGATATTTATTCATTCAATTATGTTATTATTGTTGAGAGTGTTCACTAGTGAAAGTAGGATCCCTAGGCCTTGTTTCTAAGCATTGAAACACCGTTTAAAATTAGTTCTGCTACATGTTTGCTTGCTGCCATTTTTATTTCAGATTGTTATTATCACTTATAGTCATCCATATCACTTGTATTTTACTCTCTCTTTGCCGAACTAGTGCACCTATACAACTGACAATTGTATTAGGTGTGTTGGGTACACAAGAGAATTCATGTATCGTAATTGCAGGGTTGCTTGAGAGGGATATCTTTGACCTCTTCCTCCCTGAGTTCGATAAACCTTGGGTAATCCACTTAAGGGAAACTTGCTGCTGTTCTACAAACCTGTGCACTTGGAGGCCCAACACTGTCTACAAGAATAGAAGCATGCATAGAAATTAGAGTGCCCAAGGCGAAGGGTTTGTAATTAGAGTGTAAGACTTGAGAAAAGAGACCCGGAACAAACACACACAATAAATGAGGAGCTCAAATGGGTTAGAAAAGTGTTGAGGAAAGTAAACGAAATCCAGCGAAAAGTTTGTTGTTAAACATAGAAATGAACCACACAATGGCCAGTTACAGAAGAACCAAATTCACAAGAATAGTAAAATATAGGAGCACACACACACAAATGATGAGTGGGGTTAGTGTGACCAAAGGATGAGCGACGAAGAAATTTTCCTAAGGAAGACTATGCTCAATGCCGCAACAACACAATGAGCACGCTAACTCGAATTGCAATTTTCGGAAAGGTAACAAGATTTGCACCAATGGGCAACCGGTCACTCTTTTTAGTTCGCGAGCTACTCGTTCCTACAATGGATAGCACACCTGGCGTGCCAGATCTCGCGTGTCGAAATGCGGACTCCGGGAGTAACCGACCTCCAACTCCCTGATTTTTTGGCGAGTGAGAGAATGGGCTCCTGTCTACCCAGGCAGTCTTCATATGGCAATAAGGAGAGGAAAACTCATCCCCCAAACTCATATACACTAGTTTTACGCAGGTTTAGGCCATCATGAGATGGAACCCTACGTCTTGCATGCCTGATCTGGAATTATATGTCCGATGGCGTGTGTACAAGCCTTGTGTTCAGGCCTTTGCCTCCTCCCCTTCTTTCCCTATCTTTCCTACTTCTCCTCCTTTTCCCTTCCTTTGTCCTTCCTTCTTTTTTGGCGGGGGTGTCCCCCATTTTTATCCCTATCGCGCTGGTAGGCCCCATAGCTTGCTCGTCACTTGGCGGAGTCCACGCCACCTGTCATGCGAGGTGTCGGGACAGGGTGTGCAGGGGGCGACAGCTGGCCCGGGAGACCACGGTGTGTTCCTCGATCCCTGCTTTGATGGACACTCAGGAGTCCTCTGCCTGGCCGTCCGCGGGTAGAAGCTCGTCTTCACGATGTAGGCCCCAAGAGATGTCCCCGGGAGGCGAGGGGCAGATCCTTCCCTCGCAAAGCTCCATGTGGGTCCATGCGCCACACACTCGTGACACCCCGGCCAGGAAGGGTGCCGAAAATATTTTTCCTTTCTGTCCTTTGATTGCAAAGTATACATGATTATTAGGGCGATTCCTCATTTAAATATAAAGGTAGATTGTGCTCTCCCAACTGTAGCACCATCAAGATGATTAGGGTTCACGTCCATAACCTGGATACATGGACCAACATGTTCTTATGATCAAAAGGTGGGCATCAAGCTGATCCATGCTCATCACCTCGATACAGGGGTCAACATAACATCACTTGTTGCAACAGGATTAGATGGTTGGGCTTGATGTTAAGGCAGGAAAGTCATGATCTTGGAGCACAAACACCAAAAGGGGAAGCGGAGATCACGGTGGAAGTGATTGGCAAGTTGACCTACCCGTTGTAAGCTTGTAGCCATTGAGGTGGATACATCGTGGGATTATAAGTTGAGCATGGATTCCATAATACACTAGATTTTGATCACGAGGAATATCAGATTTAGTGGGAGCACATAGTTAATTATTTTAAAAAGTGTTTGGAAAAATAATTATGAACATGTCTAAGTGAACTATTAAATTGTTGTAGATCCATGGCACATAACTCATCCGATATTAACCTTGATCCACTACTTGATAAGAAACCACTTGCTACCAATGGAAGTAACTATACAGATTGAATCTGTTCCATAAGAATTGTTGTCAGGGGTATCAAGAAAGAGTATGTTCTTGATTCCTCTCCTCCCGAGGATCTCCATAATGACGCTTTTGATGCTGAAAAGGATGCTCACACCTCGATGAGTGATGATGCAATAGTTGTTCAATGTCTCATGTTTACATATATGGATCCTGAGTTGTAGAAATGATTTGATCGTACGTCCGCGTATGATATGATCGTTCCCTGAGAACCATGTAGCATACCGAGGCTAGAACTGAGCGTTATGAAATAATGAAGGCTATATGGACATGTCACATGGCAGAAGGAAGCTCGTGAGTGAGCATGTAATCAAAATGTTTGGTTAGAATGCAAGGCTTTGGGTTCTGTGCTGGTCCATCCTAGAAGAGCTATGTGTGGATCTACTGTTGAATTCACCCCTGTGTTACAACGGGTTTGTGATGAATTACATCATGAATGGGATGGACAAAACACAAGATGAACTCCTCTCCATGCTTAGGACTGCTAAAACTATTGTGAAGAGGGATAACAATCAAACTCTGGTTGTTACCTAAGATGCAAAGTTTGAGAATGAAGATAACAAGATAGGGAGAAGTGCTGGTGCAGAAGATAAGCCTAAGGTTTCAGCTGATGAAAAACCCGAGTGTTCTTTCTGTAAAAGGAAAAGGACTTTAGATGAGGAATTTCTAGAAATCCCTCATGCATATTAAACTCGCAAAGAGTGATAAAGGTATAGGAGTTATACCTAAATGATACTTGTCATTCTTACTAGTATCCCCGGTGTCAGTTGCTAAAATCATTTTTATGCATTCGATATAGGAGGTGCGGAAAGTAAGGAGACGAAATAAAAAAGGTGTTGATGAGCGTCAAGTTGGGGGAATAAAGGATCATCCAAGGATGAAGACTTTGTTGGATGTATTCCCAAAAGGAAATAATATTTTACATCTGTTTCATAATTATGATTCATATTACTATGCTATAACTGACGTGGTTCCTGAATATGAGATTCTTCACGCTCACGTGTAGTAACATGAACACATAAATAGATCCTAGTCTTGCCTTTTATGACTAATTCATTGGATGCTTGATGACTATGTTTTCTTGGTCATGGACATTGTTTATGTCATCAAAAATGAATAGCATATTTTTGGAAGGGAACAATATGGATGGGTATTCCCTAAGTAGATTGATATGCTTAGAGGTTCCCCTAAGAAATCTTTGTCCCTAGAATCATATCGCATCACAGTTATATTACAATGCATCCTTTAACCACGAGGTTATCGAGGTAATTGATGAGCGTGTAACACACGTTCATTGGGAGACGCCAAGAGGAAGGTATGAATAGCACAGTAGCAAGTTCCCTCAGAAAGAAACAAAGGGTGAATCGACCAGTAGGAGAAAGAAATCACTTCCGAAGGTTGATGCAGCTGAGGTGGTAGGGCGCACTACCGGTTCAGAAGCAACGTGGAACCTACACAACACAATCAAATCACTTCGCCCCAACGAAGCAATGAGGTTGTCAATCTCACCGGTTTTGCTGAACACAAAGAGGTTAAACATACCGTGTGGAAAATAATATTTGTTTGCAGTAGATGAAAGAGAACAGTGATGGCAGTAGTAAAATAGTAGCATCAATATGAAAATAGAGATTGAAGTGGTTGTATTATCAGTATGAGGAAAATGGACCCGGGTCCATAGTTCACTAGAGGTGTCTTTCCCAAGACAAATAGATAGCATGTGCGGTAAACAAATTACAGCTGGGCAATTGACAGATATAAAGGCTGCACCGTTGTGCATATGCATGACATGATGATTACTATGTGATTCATGCGGGCATTACAACAAGATACATAGACCGTCATCCAACTGCATCTATGACTAATAATCCACCCTTAGAATGTCATCCGAGCAAACCTTGGGTATTAAGTCGCAAGCAACAGATAATCGCGGTAAGCAAAGTGTGTAATGTAAATATCGTTATTTTCTCCCTAATGGCAACAAAACATCCTCCATCGGTCACGTTTCTGTCACTCGAGCACAGATGCAAAGGAGGCATGCACCCACTATCGAGCATAAATACTCCCTCTTGGAGTCACTAGCATCTACTAACAACGGAGAGCATGCAAGATCAATAATAACATACACATGAAAATAACATGATAGATTGATAATCAAGAGACATAGCATTCAATATTCATCGGATCCCAGCAAACACAACATGAGGCATTACAATAAGATGATCTTGATCATCTAGGGCAGCTCACAAGGTCTAAACATGAGGCATAACAAGGAGAGAACAACCATCTAGCTACTCCTATGGACCCGTAGTCCAAGGATGAACTACTCACGCATCATTCCGGAGGTGGGCATGGTGGTGTAGAGCCCTTTGGTGATGATTCCCCCTCCTGGCAGGGTGCCGGGGAGAGCTCCAGAACCCTCCCGAACTAGGGTTGATGATGACGGTGGCTGCAGGTGTTTTTCATGGAAAAGGCTCGGGTGTTTAGGGTTAACCCTTGGAAGAGAATAAATAGTTGAGAGGGCAACATCGGTGGGCAAGCAGGGGGGCCACACCACCCCTGGGCGCGGCCAGGGGGACCCGCGCCTACCCATGCTGTGGGCACGCCTCTGCCCCTCTCCGGTTCTCTTTTGGACTCCGTGGATCCTCCGGGAATTCTAAGACTTCTGGGCTTCGAATCGTCCAATTCCGAGAATATCTCCAGGAAACCTTTTCTGAAAGTAAAAACAGAAGAAAACATGAACTGGCTTTGTGGCATCTTGTCAATAGGTTAGTCCCAGGAAATCTATAAAAATGGCATAAAGTGTAAACGAAACATGTAACATGTGGCAAGAAAACAACATGGAACATCAGAAATTATGGATACGTTTATGATGTATCAACATCCCCAAGTTTAGTTCCTACTCTTCCTCGAGTAGGTAAACAATAAAAACAAATAATTTCTGAGGTGACATGCTACCAACATAAACTTGATCATCTAAATTGTAAAACCATAAGTATAGCTGAGATCATAGCACTTTAAACACAAGCATGATAGATATAATTTTAACAATGAAACTTAGCAATCACCTTGCATCATTAAAAGTAGCACACATAAAAGATAATGAATAATAATACACTTGAAAGTTATACGTTTGTTTCAAGCATAGAGAAAACATGACAAAATGATATTTTGCTTGTCCTTAAGAGTGGGGCAAAACATAAATGCCAGGACACCTTCAAAGTTCAAGTGGATGACTAGAAAAATATTGAGAGAAAATAATAACACATCATGAAACAATTAATAAATGTTACTGGGACAAATTCACATTAGACTCAGAATGGCAACTGCGCTCTCTCAACAGTGCATAAAGTTAGAAGATGGAGACTCAACATAAAAGTAAAAGAAAGGCCCTTCGCATAGGGAAGGAGGGATTAATTCATGTGCTAGAGCTTTTTATTTTATTAAACAGAGGTATATAAAACATTTTTTTAGAGAGGTGTATGCTTATGTCAACGAATGGTAAACAAAAAATACCAATCGTCACAAGACAACTAGACTTCACAAGAATGGCTCCCATTGAAGGACGCAATTGGTGTGAGAAGGTAATCCCTCTTTCTCTTTTGTTTACACAATTAAGCTTTGACTAATAAATCAGGGGCAAAAATAGTGAAGAGAATTTAATAGTAACCAATTTTGGGGCTGGGCACCCTGCTGCCAGCTCTTCTATCATTTGGATAAGTCAATAAAGACACTAGTTCAGGTGTGTAAAATCCAATCAACAAGTGAGATAAAGATACTCTATTTATGTCCTCATGAGCTAAAACATGAGCACAAAACAAGAATAATTTTGAAAGTTTTAAAGGTAGCACATGAGAAATTTACTTGGAGTGGCGGTTAAATACCACATGTAGGTAGGTATGGTGGACGCATTTGGCAAACTTTGGTTTGTGGGAGTTGGATGCATGAGTAGAGCTCATACTCAGTACATGTGGAGGCTAGCAAAAGATTGGGAGCGACAAATCAAGAGAGCAATAATGGCCATAATCATGCACATCGACAAAAACATTATTAATCAAAGCATAAAGGGTATTATAAGTTCAAAAACTAAATGATCATAGAGGATATAAGTGACTGGTTTGTAGTCATAAACATGGTGTAAGCATGCGCCAAGTCAGCCAAATAAAGCATTCAAAAGAGAACACCACAAATTCATGCTTCAATATGACAACAACAACTCATGATTCTTTCAATGGAACATTAAGAAATCTCAAATATTTGAGACAAGTCATGCTACAATAACAACTACTAAGCATAGAATTAAAATAACATCTAGCATGACATGAAAAGTCTAGCCACAATCTATACAAGCTTCGATTTGCACCGTTATAAGCACGAAAACTGTACTACTGCTTTCCAACACCAAGCATTTTATACGAAACAAAAACTCTCCAAGAGATATATAATAAAACAAGAGAGTACTAACACAACTCTACTAAAACTAACAACTCTCAATAAGAGATGCATGAAAGACAAGAGCTAAAAAGGAATATTTGCAGCACCTAGAAGAAAAACTAAGAATACGAGCATAACAAGTATTCATATGAAAAAGTGGAGCATGCCTCTCTCCCACAAAAATAATGCTAGGTTCCAACAATATTATTGCAGCAAGGAAAACAAAATAAAAACAAACATACGCTACAAGTAAAAATTTATATGATGTCACCGAATAAAAATATAGTTTGCTAGAAGTGACCTGATAAATTGTTGATGAAGAAGGGATGCCTTGGGCATCCCCAAGCTTAGATGCTTGAGTCTTCTTAGAATTTGCTGGGATGAACCACGGGGGCATCCCCAAGCTTTGGCCTTGCACTCTTCTTGATCACATTATATCACCTTCTTCTCTTGACCCTTAAAAACTTCCTTCACACCACACTCAATGTAATTCGCATTAGAGGGTTAGTGCAGAATTCAAAACTCACATGTTCTGCAAGGACAGAAGCATTATCGATAATTTTAAACATTAGCTACAGCCAGTGATGTTTTGTGGAGCAAAGAAATCCACTCGACATAGTAAAAGAGAGAATGCATGTAAAAAGGTAGAATCTGTCAAAACCAGAACAATCTGTATAGCCAAATTTTTTCGGGGCACTTACGTTGCTCAAATCGAAAAACGTATATAACAAAAAAGTTTCGGAATTATCTGAGGAATAAGCACAAAAGTGTTTAGGTCATTTTGATCTTTCTGTGAATTAAACGATTTTTTACAGTGGACAGCAGAAATTTGTTTCCTCCGCAGAAATGCAAAACCAACTCCAACTTTCGCTAGAAACTTTACTTGGCACAACTAATACATAAAAATAAAGATACAAATGATTTGCTACAGAAGTATACAACACCTTGTCTCAAAGAAAATAGAGAAAAACAAAGCAAAAATAAAACCATGGGTTATCTCCTAAGAAGTGCTTTTCTTTAACGCCTTTTAGCTAGGCCCAGAAAAATAATATCAAGTGTTTTCAAGTGAAGAAGCATTCAAATCAATAATTTCCTCCAAAACACCACTTGTAGCGGTTGGTACTTTAGGTACCCCTGAAGATGATTCAAAATGCAAATCACTTTTAGTTTCACTAATTTTTTTATCAATTTTAAGCACATTAGGGGGTTTTGGTTTAGGCACCTTGGGGACATATATAAATTTTTGCTCTTTTCCCATAAAAGCTTTCCCCCTCTTAAACTTAATAGAAGAAAAGGTTGAACTTACAGTTTCCATAGCCTCCTCTAGTTTACCAATCCTAATGTTTTGATTATCATGGATACTGCTAGCCTCTAAAACAGTAATTCTCTTATTCATACTTACTATTGATTCATTAACTTTGATAGCATTATCAAGAAAGTTTGGTAAACTTTTCTCCATAGAATTCAGCTTTTTTTATAATATCATCTAAAGTGATCTCAGTTTTAACAACTTTAGTAGGTGGTGTTCCAACTAAACTTTCAATTAAATTACAGGCTTCTAAAGCAGGAGTTCCCAGAAAATTACCACCTCTAAGAGTGTCTAGAACATACCTATACCAACTAGTAATGCCAACATAAAAATTCCTAAGAAGGATTAAAGTGGAATATTTCTTAGTGCATCTATGATGAGCATCATTTATTCTATACCAAGCATCTTTCAAACTTTCTCCCCTTGTTGTTTAAAAGAACAAACCTCAACTTTAGGAACACTCATTTTATTAAGATTAAAAACAGGATAAAAAAGACAACTAGAATAAGAACTATTTTTTTTGTGTTTTTGATAAAGAGAAGCAAACAAGACAAAATAAAATAAACTAAGCAAAACAAAAAAAAGTAAAGAGATTGGAAGTGAGAGACTCCCCTTGCAGAAATCCTCTTCTTCCCCGGCAACGGCGCCAGAAATTAGCTTGATGCGCGTGTAACACACATTCGTTGGGAGACCCCAAGATGAAGGTATGAAGAGCACAGTAGAAAGTTTCCCTCAGAAAGAAAACAAGGTTGAATCGACCAGTAGGAGAAAGAAATCAATTCCGAATGTTGATGCAGCTAAGGTGGCAGGGCGCACTACCAGTTCATAAGCAACATGGAACCTACACAACACAATCAAATCACTTTGCCCCAACGAAGCAGTGATTTTGTCAATCTCACCGGCTTTGCTGAACACAAATAGGTTAAACATACCGTGTGGAAAATAATATTTGTTTGCAGTAGATGAAAGAGAACAGTGAAGATAGTAGTAAAACAGTAGCAGTAGTATGAAAATAGATATTGCAGTGGTTGTATTATCCTGAGGGAATTCTAAGACTTCTGGGCTTCGAATCGTCCAATTCTGAGAATATTTCCAGAACAACTTTTCTGAAACTAAAAACAGCAGAAAACAGGAACTGGCTCTATGGCATCTTGTCAATAGGTTAGTCCTAGGAAATCGATAAAAATGGCATAAACTGTAAAGGAAACATGTAGCATATCACATGAAAACAACATTGAACATGAGAAATTATGGATACGTTTATGATGTATCAGTAATATATTCTGAAGGTTTTACTTTGGTACTATCAAGAGTCACACCGTAAACTGGGTGAACATAAAGGTAGCCACTAGGTAATTGTGAGTATATTACCTTGATGTTTTGTGATGGGAATCATCCTCCGTAAAAAGCGAGATACATGCTTGGGCCCACTCCATATTCTTGATATCCATAAGTTTTGCAGACAATGCATGATGATGATACATTATGTGGGATATTATAATACAATAACGAGTAAAAGGAAACTTACCGGTTAACAAGTCAAGACAAAGGTATAAGTAAACCGAAAATTGTTTCACGGCAATATCGAAATCCATAGTCTCAAGTAAGTTCAGTATCGTGAGTAATTGGAGAATTGTATAATAATCAATAGGTTGAGCAGTTTATTTGTATAGTATATGGGAATAAATATGGGCATCCATGGCCCCGCTATTGTATATTGGGAAGGGAAGAGTTTCCAGTTTCATGTCCACACACTATCAAACTTGTATGGTAAACAACCTTAAGTTAGGGATGATTTTTGTGTATATCTGTAGGTCCAGATACTCTAGGATTATCATCAGAACGGTGTTTCTGTGTGATAGATATTTTATATATTAGAGAGATTTTATATTTAGGACATTGGATGTCCTAGAGTGATAGAAACAGTTTCTATTACTTTTCGAATTTATTCCGTAATTGTTATGAGAGAGAAACTGAGGTTGCATGCTGTACAGAGAAAATACAGGGGGGCATGAGATGTCTCGGGGTGTCGGAAATTTATTTATGACATTGTAAGAAATATTGATGATTTTATCTAAAGGGTTCATAGGGTTCTGAAAGAGTTTCGGGTGAGAACCGAGAAGGGGGGAGGGAGTACCGGAGGGGGAAGATTTCCCCCTCGTGGCGCACCCTATTTGAAGGGGCTGTTAGGTGGGCCCCAGTGGCATCACATATTTTTACTAGTCATTCTGGTATTTTTCCTGAATTTATTGGAGAGAAAAAGGAGAAAAAGGGAAACAGAAAGAGGAAGGTGGAGTTGGACTCCACTTTGCCAATCCGAGTTGGGCTAGGAGGCAAGGTGCGGCCAAGCCTCTCCTAGGTCAACTAGGACCCCCACTCCCCTTTGGCAAGTCTCCCTTCTTCCCACTATATAAAGTACCCCAAGGCTCAAAGCAAAACACACAATTGGCTCTCAAGCCTCTCTCTCTCTCTCTCTCTCACTCTAGTAGAATTAGAGGGTATAATTAGTGCTTCTAATTAGAGCCCCTCTAATTGAATTAGAGCTTCTTCTAATTGGGATTTTGAGGTGTCCTCTACCAATTGATCTAGCTTCTAGTTACCTTTTCTCTCTCATGTGTTTAGAACTCCACCTTCATATACACCTGCGACGTCTAGTCCTGGACGGCGAAGCGCTGCAGAATTGGCCCGAACATATGTGTACCTAGTCTCAGAGGGGTAACACGTGAGACCCTCACTCTGCTGGATCAAGGTGCTGTATACAGGGAGTCTCCAACATCCTCACCCACATGCTTGTGCGTGAGGATCTTCTACATGCTTCATTGACATCAATGCTTTGTCTAAGGATGATCTTATTGTTTACATTACACACTTTGCTTAATGCAATTATCTTCTGCTTGCAACTTAATACCCAAAGTTTGCTCGGATGACACTCTGAGGGTGGATTATTAGTCATAGATGTAGTTGGATAACCGTCTATGTATCTTGTTGTAATGCCCGCATGAATCATATAGTAATCATCATGTCATGCATATGCACTATGGTGCATCCTTTATATATGTCAATTGTCCAGCTATAATTTGTTTACCCAACATGTTATCTATCTGTTTTGGAGAGACACCTCTAGTGAACTGTGGACCCCGGTCCATTTCTTTATACTGAGATACAACCACTGCAACCACTATTTTCCTACTGGAATTATTATTCTCTTTCCTCTACTTCAAACAAATATTAATTTCCACACTATACATCTAATCCTTTATTTCAGCAAAACCGATGAGATTGACAATCTCACTACTTCGTTGGGACAAAGTAATTTGATTGTGTTGTGTAGATTCCACGTTGGTGCTAAACCAGTAGTGCGCCCTGCCAACATCAGCTGCATCGACCTTCAGAAGTGATTTCTTTCTCCTACTGGTCGATTCAACCTTAGTTTCTTTCTGAGGGAAAAATTGCCGCTGCAATCTTCATAACCTTTCTTTTGGGGTTTACCAACGAGTGTCAACACACAGACACCAATAAGTTTTCTGGCGCCGTTGCCGGAGACATCAAAGTCATCAAGAAGCAACTACTCCCTCGTCAACGTCAGCCCTCAACAAGTTTTCTGGCGCCGTTGCCAGGGAGGAAGAGGATTTCTGCAAGGGGAGTCTCTCACTTCCAATCTCTTTACTTTGTTTTTGTTTTGCTTAGTTTATTTTATTTTGTCTTGTTTGCTTCTCTTTATCAATAACACAATTTTTTTTAGTTCTTATTCTAGTTGTTATGTTTATCCTGTTTTTAGTCTTATTAAAATGAGTACTCCTGAGAAAACTAAGTTGTGTGACTTCACTAGCACAAACAAAAATGATTTATTAGCACACCTATTGCTCCACCTGCTCCTACTGCTTATTTTTATGAGATAAAGCCTGCCCTGTTAAATCTTGTTATGAGAGAGCAATTTTCTGGTGTTAGTACTCATGATGCTGCTGACCATCTTAATAATTTTGTTGAGCTTTGTGAGATGCAAAAATATAAGGATGTAGATGGAGATATTATTAAACTGAAATTGTTTCCTTTCTCTTTGAGATGAAGAGCTAAATAATGGTTGCTATCTTTGCCTAGAAAGAGTATTGATTCATGGACTAAATGTAAGGATGCTTTCATTGGGAAATATTATCCTCCTACTAAGATTATATCTCTAAGAAGTAGCATTATGAATTTTAATCAACTTGATAATGAGCATGTTGCTAAAGCTTGGGAAAGAATGAAATCTTTGTTAAAGAATTGTCCCACTCATGGACTGACTACTTGGATGATCATCCAAACCTTTTATGCAGGTCTAAATTTTTCTTCAACAACCTTCTGGATTCAGCTGCTGGAGGAACCTTTATGTCCATCACTTTGGGCTCTGTAACAAAGCTTCTTGATGATATGATGGTAAATTATTCTGAATGGCACACTAAGAGAGCTCCACCAGGTAAGAAGGTAAATTCTGTTGAAGAAACCTCTTCCTTGAGTGATAGGCTTGATGCCATTATGTCTATGCTTGTTAATGGTAAAACTTATGTTGATACAAATAATGTTCCTTTAGCCTCTTTGGTTTTTCAAGAAGAGCATGTTGATGTGAACTTCATTAAAAACAATAATTTCAACAACAATGCTTATAGAAATAATTTTGGTAGCAACAATTATAGGCCATATCCTGCTAAGAGTGGTAATACTTATCCTTATGATAGATCTAGGATGGCTAATGAAATAATTTCAGAAGTTTAAAGATCCACTAAATACTTTATGAAAAATCAATATGAGCAAAATAAATTATTTACTAAGACCATGGAGGAACAATATGTTATGTTGAAAAATATTAGTCACCAACTTGAGAATTTAAATAGGGAAATTTCTGGTTTGCAAGTTAAAATTGCTCGTGGTGAAACCTGTATTTCATTCACGTCTGAAGCTCAATCTTCTTTAATCAATAAAATGACTACTAAAACTGAAACTATAGATGAAAATCCTATTGCTGCTACTAATGCCATTCAAGTTAGAATTGACGAAAATGTTAGGATGTTAGCTGGACTGCATGCTAGATGGGAAATAGAAGATCAAATAGCTAACGTTTGCACCATTACCACCACTAGTAAAACTGAAGCTTCTCATGCTATTAAACCTTATACTATTATTGGTAAAGTGATTGGTGTTGGCAGTACTTCCACTCCTGTTGTCAAACGTTTAAAATTGCGTGAAACCACTACAAATGTTCATGATAAAAGTGCTGAAATTTTTCGAAATATGAGAGACAATGGTCTGATTACCTTTGATAAAAATGATCTTGATTTTGATGATTGCAATATATGTGAAGTAATTATGTTCCTACAAAAGCTTGCTAGTAGTCCTAATGCTACTACTATGAATATGGCTTTCACAAAACATATTGCAAATGCTCTCATGCAAATTAGAGAACAAGAATTAAAATGTGAAGCCTCTATCCCTAGTAAGTTAGATGATGGGTGGGAACTTGTCGGAGAGAGCTCGCCTATCCTGTACAGGATAGCTCTCAAAGGTTTGAACACTAGGGGATAAACGCGTTTCCTTCGCTTCAAGAGGAGGCTTCGAGAGGGAACCTTTAGCACGACAACAATGGCGACACAGAGAGTTTTTCCAGGTTCAGGCCACTAGTGTGGTGTAAAACCCTACTCCTGCTTGTCTGATGGATTGCACTGTGTTGGTTACAGTACAAAGGTGAGCTTGTGCTCGAAACAGACTACTTGGGATCTACGATGAATCGAGCTCTCTCTGTCCAAGGGTCGGTGGTGCCCTTCTTATACCGACGTTTGGACCTTCTGCCCGCTCACTTGGCAGGAAAGGGTTACCACGAGATGCCAAAGGGAGGATCGTCCCGTACTCCTGCTCCTCCTGCGCGCTCCTGGTCATTTGGGGACAGCTCCACCGTCCATGGCATCACGGTGGGGGAGCCCGATACGCCGCCTTCATCTTGTAGCGTGAGCTTGGTCTTCTTGCACCAAAGAGGCAGTCTTTGGGAACCCCTTTGGCCGTCGCAGCTGTTCCCCCGTTTTTTATACACCAAAATGGCAACTGGGGACATAGAGTCCCTGCGCGCCTACACGTCCTCTGGCACCGCACAGATGCGCGGCCGTCAGCGCGCATGCCTTGTCCCCCTCCTGGTAGGTGAGTCCCTTCGAGAGGAGCGGAGTCGAGGTCGATCTCCTCTCGAAAGGAACGTACGCCAAGCCCTACCGGAGGATGTCGATGATGACGCTTCTGAAAAGGATACTCACACCTTGATGAGTGATGATGCAATAGCTGTTCAATGTCTCATGTTGACATGTATGGAGAAACGATTTGATCGTACATCCGCGTATGATATGATTTTTGCACTCATGGCCATGTACTAGACACAAACCAAGACTGAACGCTATGAGATAATGGAGGCTTTGTGGTCATGTCACATGGAAGAAGGAAGCTTAGTGAGAGAGCATGTAATCAAGATGCTTGGTTACGCAACAAGGCTTCAGGCTTTGGGATTTCCAATCCTGGCTAAGCTAACTATAGATTTGGTGTTGGCTTCACTCCCACCATCTTACAACAGGTTCTTCATGAATTACAACATGAATGAGATGGACAAAACACCAAATGAGGTTGTTGCTATGCTGAAAACTGCTGAGGCTGGTGTAAGGAGGGAAAACAATCAAGTGTTGATGGTTTCCCAAACTACACCGTTCAAGAAGAAAAAGAACATAAAGGGAAAAGGTGCTAAAGCACATAATAAGCCCAAATTTTCTGCATAGAGTAAGTCTGAATGCTTTTTCTGTAAAAAGAAAGGGCACTGAAAGAGGAACTGCAAAAGCTTCCTCAAGCAAAAGGAGAAATTCACCAAAGGTGATAAAGGTATAAGAGTTATACGTACATGATATTTTTCATTCTTACTAGTATCTCTGGTGTATCGATTGCTAAAATCATTTTATGCATTTAATATAGGAACTACGAAAAGTAAGGATACAAGAGAATAAAAGGTGCCTGTCGGGCCTCTAGATAGCAGGGTACCCTGAGGCGACAGCTACGGCCCAGCCCAGTACGCAGCTCCAATGTAACATCCAAGTATGAAAACAATCCTTAGAATGTTTGATTCCTTGTTTTATTTCAAGCAATGCATCATGGCATCATGTTTATTTATTGTTTGCATTTGTTTCTATCTGTTTTATCTTGTTTTCACAACTCAAATTCAAATCTTTTTCAAACATTGCTTTCATACTTGCTATGTTACAATTTTGGAATAAAAAATAACAACTAAAAACAACCATGTTATTCCTTTTCTCACTTATTAAATTGTTGCTTTAAATCCAACCAATATTTCAAACAATAATTCTCAAATCACCTTTTAAATTTCAACCAAGTTTCAAATCAGTACTTGTTTTGAATCCATCAATTTCACCACACTTTGAAATTGTAAAATCATGTTTAAACAACCTAGGGGTAACCCTATTCAAATGGTTATTTTTTCAATAAATAAATTTAATATGAAAATACCCCAAATTTGATTTCAAACACTAACTATGATTTTAAAATTTCATTTTTGAAATCCAAGTTGATAATGTGGTTTCTATTTAACTAAAAAGCTTAACCTAATTTTTCTAGAATTTTCCTCAAACAAAACCTTAACAATTTTGTTCCAAAAGCAAAATACAAAAAAAAAATATATAAAAACCAGAAAAGAAAAGGAGGGAGAGGAGAGCAGCAGCAGCTGGTCCAGCCCAGCCCAAAACCCCCCAGGAGGCCCGATACCCTTCAGCGTCGCTGTCACCTCCTCCGCTTTTCTGACGTCACCTGTACGATCTCCTCCCCGTCGTCGATCGCCTCCTGGACCTCCCCGATGGCCGCCGTACGCACCTCCCTCGAGACCATATAACCACCGCGGCCCCCTCCGGCCACGCAAACCCTAACCCTAACCTCCATCGCCGCCAACCTCCCTTTTCCTCTCCCCCAAGCCACATCCTTTCTCTCTGAACCCCTCTCTGAAGCTCGCCGCGCCACACCCTCTGAATCCCGGCCGCGTGCGCCGTCTCCGATGGCTAAGTTCGGTGTCTAGCGGCGGGAATTGGAAGGCCCCATATCCACCTTCATCACCGACACTCTGGTAGGACTTGAGGAGAACCAGCTCGACGCCGCCGTCCGCGTTTTCTCCGACGAACCTCCGCCTCGATCACCTGCTACCTCTGCAGCTCGAGGTGAGCCTCTGTCTCCTCCCTTCCTCTGTTTCGATGCATCCGCAACACCGCCTCCAGCAACATCACCGCAGCACCGCACACACAAGCACCGCTAGTCGCAGCGCTTCCACGAACAGCCGCGGCGCAGCGCTGTTTCTCGCCGGCGTCGTCTCTGCTCCGTCAGGTTCAGTAACGAGTGTGCAAAAATTCAGTTAACGCACAACACACACGATATCCTTCCGCGCACCCTACTACTGTCAAGATCCGATCGCAGCGCAGTTGGTGCGTCCCCTTGCGCGCGTAGCAGTGGTCGCGAGGTCGAATCCCCCTCGGCGCACCGCGCCCCTTTTTGCTGGTTTATCCCCCTTGTCCACGCTGGCGCCTGCGTGGCTGCCACGCTGGCCTGGCCCCGCAGAGCAGTGGCAGTGGGTATAAACCTGCACGGTAACAAAAGTAAAAAACGCAATTCTGTTTTTTTATTTCTTTTAAATAGGCAGAATAAACACCTAAATTGAAAAGGCAATAACTTTTATTGTATGCATCCAATAATTACAAACTTTATATGTTTTCTGTTCAGAATTTGACAAACTTTCCAAATATGCAATTTGTGTCCTGTTTTGAAATTTCAAAATGCAACCTAAATTCAAATTCAAATAATTCAAATGCCATTTGAAATAATTCATAACTAATTCATACTGTTTTCAAATAATTCAACTAAAATATGTTTTTCACACCTTTTTGAATGCTCTATTCAAATATGAATTTTGTTTTCTGGTTTGAACAATTTAAATTGCCTAAACAATTTAAATCATGTTTAATTCAATTAAAAATTGTTTAATTTTGTTTAATTCATAATTAAATAATCCAAAGTCCAATTTCAAAATGTGAAACATGTAATCCAACCAGAATTTGATGTTCTTTTCAAATATCAACTTTGTTATTTGTTTTGAACATTTTAAATGGTTGAAAACAACAACTACTTGTGTGATACCTTAAATGCACCCAAAATATTCCTAAATTAATAACAAACTTCTAAATTGCTACAACCTTTTCTAAATTGGTTCTAATGTTGTTATTTTGCTGTTATCCTTTTGCATGCATCATACTAATCCATTATCATCTGTTGATTAGTTGGAAAACAAATAACCTAACCAAATTCCATGGGCTTCACATATGCAACTCACAGTTGGATATCAGTCCATTTAAATTGTGTTATCATATCAAATAGTTTATTTTGTTGCATCTATTAAATTGTCATGCATCATAGTTGATTGTGCACAATGCCATGTCAATGTTTGTTTACATACCTGTTTTGTTTGTTTGCTTCTTCTCGGTTAGACGACGACTACGTTGAGACCGACGATCCTTACGACACCACTTCTCAGGACCTAGCCCAGTACGAGGCTGAGCTGCCAGGCAAGTTATCACTCACATGAATCATCGAGTTCCTTTCCACACTTGCTGTTGATACTATCTTTTGCCTACTATTGCTAGCCCTATGTATCGTTGCTTGTTCTCCGAACCCATCACATGATACCTTGAGCCATGATATTGCCAGCATCTCCATACCTACAGCCTTTGCTTGTGCCTTAGTATTATCTAGCATGCTTAGGGTTGCTTTTACTCGAGTCTGTTGACGGTTACTACTTTTACTATCTTAGTATCTTGTACCGGGGCTCGTTATTAATCAATCAATCCTGTTAATTGCTAATGGTAATAACAATTTGATGATAAGGCACCGGCAGGAGGCCCATGAGTGGTTTTGGAGCCTGCTAGTGTCGACCCTAATAGGAAAAGGGTCTTGTCTACTGATCCATGATGAGCGCACTACCCGCATTTGGGAAGCGAGTATGGGCGCCCCCCTCAACTTGACCTGATTCGCATCTCGTCCAAATCGCCTCATTTAGTTCGTGTTTTTCCATTTGCCGCATGCATGTTTTTGCGAGCCCAGCGCAGGGTGGAACTTTTGTAGTCGGCATATAGGGGGACACGTTCTTAGAGTGCTATGAGGGTCCATTTTCTTCTGGGCTCGATTAGCCGTGCGCCCAAGGTGCTTTGGGCTTGATGCGGAGAATGGTTGGTTGTGTAGAGTACCCCGCTTGGTGGGTTAGCTTCCCATCTGGCGGGTTATTCTTGAGTGTACGGCCAAATTGGTGCAACCCTGCAGGGATAATCTTCTCGAGAAGCCGTGTTTTCCGCGGTTATGGATTACTTGGTGAAAGTACTGGCTAACAAGTACTCAGGACAACTTCAACATAATGATCAATCATGTTTCACCCAATGATTAATAACATGACTAGTAATAGGTTATTCACACAATAACTTGATTCACCTCATTTACAACTGTGTGAGTTATCCTCGGATTGCTTCTTTGGATAAGGGGCGAGATCCAGGATGGGTTTGGTTGAAGTTATCTTTCAGTTGGTTACAATCCTCGATCTTATCTTTTCTGTTAGCCGGAACTTGTAGTTATATTCTGTAGTTGTTTAGAGCAGCCAGCAGCAACTTTTATATCACCCCTTTCTTCCGTTGATCCCAAGCATCAAAGCTTGTGTTGACGGGTAACTCCTTGATGAACTGTGAGTCTTGCTTGCCAGTACTTGGATGTACTGACCCCGTTGGGGCTGTGGTTTACGCAGAGTACTACTACGACTACGATGCTTCCCAGGATGGCTACTTTGTGGAGTTCGATGACGCTGCAGACGAGTAGTTAGCTGGACCAGGGCAGGATCCAGACCTTCGTGGATGGGCTTCGTTTTCCTTTATGTTCTCAGGCTTCTTAAGCCATGGATTTGTCTGTACTCAGACCCTTTGATTGCTTCCGCTGTTGTAATGGATGATATGTTGGGACATGTGTCCTCTGGATGACTGTATTCGATATTTTCTGCCTTAGTGAAGGCCAGTTGCACTTATTTCATTCTTTTGTGTCTTAGAGACATTCTGTGTTATCATTCGTACCAAACTGTTGACGTACCGTGCGTGTTTGATTATGAAGTACGTCGACAGTAGTGCCTTTAGGTTCCTAGCGGATAGTTTACCTCGACGGTGGAAGCATGGCTTGTGTTGTCGCGCATAAGCGCAGGCCTACCAGGAAGCTGGGACGTGGGAGCAGTTATGCCCCATAATCCAAGCACCTGACTTCCAGTTCGTGCGAGGAGTATCCTCTAGAAACCGAGGGTGCGACATCCAAGGCCAAGAGCTCCACCCACGCCAGGCGGGGCTCATTTTTCCAGGCCCACCCGCCAGGTGAGCCTGGCCCTCTGGGATCTTTCCCTGGAGAGGGGTTCTACTTTGCCTTCACCCCCTCCTTGGGTATCTCCCTTCAAGAGGAGGCAGCCCACGTGCCTCTGACGACCGCTCCTGTGAGGGGCGACGGAGGCGTCGTAGAGCCGCTTTGTCCCCAGTTGCCATTCTGGTGTATAAAGGCGAAGGGCACAACCGCAGAGGACAAAGGGGTTCCCAAAGATTGCCCCTTTGGTGCAAGAAGACCAAGACCATGCTACAAGATGAAGGCAGCATCACCGGGCTACCCCACCATGATGCCATGGACGGTGGAGCTAGCCCCCAGCGATCAGGACCGCGCTGGAGGCGCAGAAGTACGGGATGTTCCTCCTTTGGCACTTTGTGGTAACCCTTTCCCGCCAAATGAGCGGGAAGGAGGTCCAAATGCCGGTATAAGAAGGGCATCACTGTACCTTGAACAAAGAGTGCTCGAACCATCGTAGATCCCATGTAGTCTATTCCGAGCACAAGCTCGCCTTTGTAATGTAACCAATATAGTGCAATCCATCAGACAAGCAGGAGTAGGGTTTTACACCACACTGGTGGTCTGAACCTGTGTAAACTCTCTGTGTCTCCATTGTTGTCGTGCTCAAGCTTTCCTCTCGAAGCCTCCTCTAGAAGCAAAGGAAGCTAGCCCCCAGTGTTCGAAACTATGAGAGCTATCCTGTCCAGGACAGACGAGCTCTCTCCGAGATTTGGCATGCCCGGTAGGGGGCTAAGGCGCTCCTTCGTTTCTACACCACCATGGCACCTGCCGCTCAGACCAGCCCGCGCCTCACCCGCTCCGAGCACGCTCATCGCCGAGGGCATGTCGAGGCAACTGGCAACGACAAGGACAACGACGCGCCACAGCGCAACACCACTGGCGTGGAGGGCGAACACGACGCCGAGGAGGAAGCTTCCTCCCACACGCCGCAGCAAGACGCGCCAGCGTCTCAACAACCGCCCCCACTGCCGTCAGTAACACAGGGGCGCCAGGAGCAGCCTACTCCCGCAGCAGCCCTGCTGCTGGTCCGGGAGCTCCTTACGCACCCTCCCGCACCTGAAGGACACGCCGCATGGCTCGCCCGACTCCAGGAGCTCGCCACCGTCGCAAACGTCCCCCCGCGGGAGCCGCGGGGAAGCGTCGTCGGCCAGCGTAGGAATGCGGCAGCTCATGACGCGCCGCCCCCTTCTCACGGTGTAAACTCGCCGGTGCATGGAGACCCCCGCACCATGTTACCTAACAAGGCATCCACCACTAAGGTGCCTGAGAAGAGCAGCAACAACTACCAGATCCTGCGCACTCCGCCGGATGCGCGCATTCCAATCGAGCGCTGCCACGAACGCGAGCGTCGCACCATCCGCGACCTCGCCAGGGCCGGCTGCGCCAACCGCCCGGCGGACCTCGACGCACACGCAACGGTCTACGTCGGTGGCGCCCTCGCGTTCACCAAGCAACTTCGCACGGTCTCCTGGCCGCCGAAGTTCAACCCCACGCTGCCATCTCTCTACGACGACACTAATCCTCCCCTCGACTTCCTGCAGCTCTATTGCCTCAGCGTAGGAGCTGCAAAGGGGGATGACAAGTGCATGGCGAACTGGTTTCCCATGGCCTTCAAGTTCTTAGCCCTCTTCTGGCTCATGAATCTGCAGGAGGGCTCCACCGAGTCATTCGAGGAGTTGTGCCTCCACTTCGTCGCCAACTTCAAGGGCTCCTATGAGCGCCCCTCTCCTACAACGACCTCCGCGGCAAACGCCAGCGGCCCGACGAAACACTTCGCCAGTACCTACAACGCTTCAGCCATACGCGCAACAAGGTTGTCCACATCACCAATGCAAACGTCATCTCCGCCTTCAGGGAAGGGGTCACCAACGAGCGCATAATCGAAGAGCTTGGCATTAGGGACGATCTCACCTCAACTGTTGAGCTCGTGGACATGGCCGACAGGTGCGCCAAGGCTAAGGAGAGACACCTCTTCGGGCACAGCGTGCCTGTTGATGAATCCAAGCCGGTGGCCCCCAAGACAAAGACGATGCGGACGACAAACGAAAAGCTCCAACCATTCTGGCTGCCGAGCCAGAACGCAAGAAAGGCCGCAGCAACGCTGCACCTGTGGCGGACAACTGCCTTTACTGTGTGTCGTGGTGTGGAGAAGACAGATGCCATAGGGTCGCTAATGTTTGGGGCCGATGGACGCTGTAGGTATTCGGGGAGGGATTGCACGTCGAGTAGACGCGCTCAGAAGCACTGCAAACACCAAGATCTACCCAGGTTCGGGGCCCTCGTGTGGAGGTAACACCCCTACTCCTGCCGACCTCTCTGTATATAGCTCGACCGAGTACAAAAGTTACAAACTCTCAGCATGCCTCTCTCTGCCAAGTAGACAATTCCTAGCTCTCTCTACTGTTTTCTCTCTATGTGCTGCTATCTCTCGCAATAAATGCGCTCTGATCCAATGTCTCCCGCGCAGGAGGGGGCTGGCCACCTTATATATTGGTGGCCAGCGAGTATTCTACACATAAAAGTACACGATATGACAACACCACTGTGGAAACGGCGCACACCTCCGTGTTCCCGCTGACGCCGTGCCGAAAGTCTCCGCGCCGTCCGGCTGACAGGTCTTGTCCACCCTGTCAGCCCCTTAGGGTAGGTCACTGACATGTCCTGTCCCCCTGTCAGTGACAGGACTTGACAGGTAGCTACCCGTACTGTGCCCACTCCTCAACACGGATAATCATGCTCCTAGTAAGTTGAACCGCACGCCGGTACGGCCCCTGGATACGTGGGATCTTATCCAACGGCTCCATTGACTTTGTGCCCGAATAGAATAGCTTCCCATCTACTCGGATCACCCGAGCTCTACCCGGTTGATCCAAAATGATGCTTGTTATCTTCTCTTGGCCTTCAGAACATATCTCCGAATAGCGCCTACCGGATAACAAGTATCCGGGTAGCCGCCTACCCGGCTGAACCATACTTTGAGCACTGTTTATCACCAGCCTTACCCCTACTCGGGGGTAGCCCCCGGACATTAGTCCCCGAAGCTGGTAGAGTCCGGCGAACTTGTTCGTTGGGCCCCGCCAGCTTTAATCAAATCGCCTCCATGATGAAGTGTGGCTGAGTTGCTCCTCAACTCGGACGCCCGTAATATTTATTCGGACCTTTATCATGGCCTTTGAAATTTTCTTCTCTGCACCGAGTAGACCACGCAATGCTGAGTTCCACCGAGAACCCAACACTTAGTGAAATTTTCAACACTTTGGCGCTCGATCCATAGCAGCTCTATCTTCTCGTGTCTAGGGCGGGCACGTGTCACGCACCCATACCCCGACGCCTCGGTTCTGGCGTGACCGTACTGCACGCGCCCATCACTGCACCTAGGGCCCATAGGCCGTTGTGTCACTTCACGCACGTACTCGATAGCCCACGATCTGCATCAGGGGATTAACTACGCCCGTTACGCGCATTTTATATGCTGTGTGCGTTTCTAACGGGCACGTTAACTCCCGCACTGCACGATCTTGCCCACGATCGATCCCGATTAGTAACTGCACTTGAGGTGGGTTAAATACCCCCGCGCCGCCCTCTGTGCCTCTTTCCTCGCACTTTCCTCCTTTTCGCCTCCTCTTCCCCTTCCCCTCCACAGCGAGAAACAGTGCCGCCGTGAACTCGCAGCGCACCGCCGTTCCGCGCACAGAGGGAGAAAGAGTTCATCTGCGCTCGCCTTCGTCTCCGCCTTCGACCTCGATACCTCCGCTTCATCACCGGAGAAGCAACTATGGAGCTCGACGCTGCCGCCGGAGATCTGCACGGCGAGGAGATGGCGCCGCTGCGCGCTGGCTGGGATGGCTCCGACGTGAAAGCGCCAGACTGCTAGTGGCTGGTGAATACACGCTGGGTCCCTCCCGGCGTCATCTGCCGCCCGCCCGGGAAGGAGTTCGTCCCCACGCCTGGCCCTGGTGAGTATGTGGTGTTCTTGAGCCACTTCAAATGGGGATTTGGGCTTCCAATTTCTAAGTTCATGCAAGACTTCTTGCGGCATTTTGGCCTCCGGCCACACCATCTACCCGCCAACGTAGTAGCCATGCTTTCCACCCACGCCGCAGTCTGCGAAGCCTTCCTTGGCGTCTATCCCACCATACACATCTGGGCCAAATTCTTCTCTCCCCACCAGCAAGTAATCCCCAATCCCTCAAATCCAATTGCCCCGATGGAAATGACCCAGACGGGTACTACAATGATGCTTCAGTGCTCCACGGGTAACCACCCACGGGTACTCGGGCTGGATACTTGCCGCAAGTGGCAGAGGGGCTTTCTCTACGTCAAGAACGCAACCCCCGCAGAAGGAGAGGAAGCAGTGGACCTGATCAAGCTTCCTGAATTCCAGAATGTCGTCCTCGCCGAGATGCGGAACTGGGGTTACCACCCCAGGAAGACGGTGAAGGACGCCAACCAGGTTGACGACCGCCTGCACATGCTGGTGCAGGAAGGGCTCCTCAAGGACGATCCGGTGGACTGCTGGGTAGAGCGCCGAGTCCTCCCGCTCCTGGAAAGAGTGCACAAGATTTGCTACATGGGTGGGCCTCGCGACTTCACCCGGACGACCACCTTTGAGCTCACCAAAGCAGAGGTGGCAATCTGGGCCAAATCCATCCTTCGGACTACACGCTCGGACACCTGGTTCTACGGCTTCGTGCCGTATAGCCGCACCAAGCCCATTCCCCAAGTAAGTAATCCTCTCAGCACACTCAGTTGGTCTCTATTCTTATTTCTTTACTGCATAACGAGTAGGGAGTACCCCAACCTCTTATTCGAACATGCTTTATGTTTGCACTTTGTACTGGATAGAACTCCTCAGTTAGAACTTAGCTTAATATGCTTTATGTTTGCATGCTGTTCAGAGTAGAGCCTCCACCCGTTTTCCTACCTAGGACTTAGTCGTGAATGCTTTATGTTTGCATGTTAGGCCGAGTAGAATTTCTACTCGCTTCATTCTTCTAGGACTTAGCATTTTGTGCTTTATGCTTGCACGCTAGACCGAGGAGAATTTCTCTGTTGAAACTTAGCTTACCGTGCTTTATGTTTGCACCTTCAGCATATCGCTCGTCAGAAACAGGAAAACGATGCTATCTTCGAGAGGAACTGGAAACCGGACAGGACCGAGGACGACGCGAAAGCGTTCGACGTCCAGGATACGCTTTGTATCCCTCGTGCTGGCCAAGACAGTAAGTCCCGAGACTACACATCTATTCGGGACTGGTCTGATCATGAAGAAGGTGACCGAGTTCAGATGCGTGCACCTCCCTTCATATTTTGCCCTTTCTCCCTTCTTACTCCCATATTTGTTCATCGCAGCCGCGGACAACCTGGAGGTGGAGGAGGAAGAGCCACTTGACGTGGCGCCTGTTTCCGTGGCCGCCCCCACCGAAACCAGGAAGAGAATGGGTAGCGGAGCACGGGAGCCCCCTGCCAAGACGATCAAGAAGAAAGCTGGCAAGAAGACTACTAGGCGCAAGAAGCGCCCCACTGCTGACGGGTAAGTGCTTCCGAGTTGCCCTTATCACTTGCAATTCATAATATTCTCTATTCTGCTTCTATTTTCTTTCTTCTCTGCATCCCTTTGATTTTGTTTCTTCTTTTTTTTCTCAGTGAGGCACTTGATGCCGAGGCCACCAACGAGCCCCCCCCCCCCAGAGAAGTACACCCCGAGATGTCGTGGAGCTTTCCGACGATGAAGGGGACAAACAGCCAGAGGGCAGGACGCAGATGTCCTCCCCTCCTCGAGAAGAACACGATCTTGGTGCCGAGAACACCGGCGCCAAGATGTAGACCGACCAAGTTCCAGAGCAGCCGTAGCCCAACACTTTGCAGGCTGCCCAGGAGCCCACCACCGAGAGACCACCATCACCGCCAGCGGCCTCCGCTGAGGAGCCCAGAGGCAACGCTGCCAAGCAGCAGCAAGATAACTCCGCCATGGAGCAACCTGATCCTGCTACCGAGCAGCGGGAGGAGAATCCCGCCGAGCAGCGGCAAGGGACCCCGTCTGCGCAGGACCGGGTTGTGGTGCAGTCAACCCTTCAAGGCCAAGTTCAGCCTGACGCTGCACCAACTGACTAGCCACAAGCGCCGCCAACTAAGAATACGCCTTCTCCGGATGCTAAGCAACCCAGCCAGCAGCAGTCACGAGGGCCTCCGCCAGCTACACAAGTGCTACCCCCAAAGCCAAGGACCGCTCCTGCTGCTCTTGGCGCCGGCAAGCTGCCTACTGCACCGAGAACCAAGCCCTCAGCTGCACCGACTGCCGCCGAGAAGACCGTTACTAAGACTTCAAAGATCACCAAATCCAGCGGCAGTAAAGGTTAGGACCAGACCTACTGGGTACCGGCCCCTACTCCCTCAGCAACGTGCGGCGCACTGGTGCCCTTTAAGACTTGGCCGGTTACCCGGAGCACCAAACTTGTCCAGACCTCCATCAAGTTTGGTTCTTCGGAACAACAATCTCCTGGAGCTGGCACGAGCGCGCCTGCCAAAACTGCGCTCTACCCAGATCACTGGTGCGAGCTGCTAGAGCTCAAACAGCAGAAACAGGCGCAAGAAGCCGTGCGGAAGGCAGAGCTGAAGGAAAGGAGGATGGTGTCCCGCTACAGGACCATAGGAAAGGATCCTTCCCTGCGCATTGGGGACATGCCTCCTCCCTCAGAGTACAAGCTCCAAGAGGACACTGAAACTATCATCGACCGGATAGATTTTGTGGAGCAGTACCGGGATAGCAAGAAGCACGGTCACGCCGAGTGGGATGGCGTGCACCTGAAGAACCTCGACACTTACCGGCAAGCCTGGAACAAGCCTGATGCCGGTCCTGTCACAATGGCCATGTCCTCCTCCAGTAATACCTTGGCGCACAAACTGTACTGCCTGCGCAAGGCTGCTGAGGATGCCGAGAACACTAATAGGGTAAGTGTTTTTTCCTTTCTATCCGGATTTCTGCACTGTCTGTTTCTTTCCACTTTACTCTTTCTCTTCTATCCACTACCTAGACCCCGAGATTCGGCCCGAGTAGATAAAGCTCAACCGAGTTGCAATCTACTCGGGCTAAATCTTCCAACTTGTAATATTTCCTTGTTCCCTACAGGAGAGCACTCAAACCCATACCAATGTCTTCCGCCAGCTCCTATGGTCGCACCGGTCCATCAGAGGAGGAACCGGGTGCTGGAGTTCGAGAAGAGCGAGAGGGACGCTCTGGAGAAGAATGTCACGGACACCGTTACCAAATTTTCCTCTATTGAAAGTAAGTACTTAGCATTTTGGTTTGTGCGTTTTTTGTTTACGCCCATTTTTTTTTCTTTTGTTCAATCGTTGTCTTCTCTGCAGGTGAGCTCAAGGTGCTCGTTGACAGGCACCAAGACTGCGAGGTCATGGCTGCATCAGCGTAGAGCAAAATTTCCTCCTTGGAAGGTGAGCTAATCCCTCTCTTCTCTTCACTTTGCTTATGTTGCTTTTTCATACTGCTAAACATGTGGCTTTTTCCGCAGAAGAGTACAAAACCTTTGAGAGCAGCATATGGAATGCCTCACCCCGGCTAAAGCGCAGCAGCAAGTGCAGACCCGAGAGGCCCAGCTATAGAAAGAACTGGATGCCGAGAAGGCTGAAGTTCATAAGCTCCAACTCGAGCTTACTGATGCACTTAAGACAGCGATTGAAGCCGGGAACGAGAAGACAACGGTATTGAACCGGGCTGCCTCAGAGAAGCAGGAGCTCGAGAGGGAGATTAGATCTCTGAAGGAGAGAAATCAAACTCTCGAGGCCATGGTGAATGATTCATGCCGTCTCCAAGAAAGGCATATCCGGCTTGCTGATGACTGGAGGACCCGACTAGGGGCCCTCGTCCTGGAACTGAGGTGTGAGTTCTCGCTATTCTTCATTCTATTCGGTCTTTGTTTTTTTGACTTCTCCTTTTTGGTTTTCCTTCTTCCTGGTTCTCTCTTCTGACTCAAACTAGCATGTCCTGAGCCAGATACCTTCCCGGATTTCAATGCCGCCGCCGAGACCGCTATGGAGAGAACAAGAAAGGCAAGGGCCGCTTCCGGCCTCAACACTTATGAATCTGCCACCGTTGAAGATCATATTGAATGATATCCCTCAAGGGCCTGGGCGCCTCCATGGTTTTCACTGCCATGAACCTGCACAAGCTATTCTGGCCAGAGCGGCAGGTTCCAGATACTATCAACGATATGGCGGCCAATCTGAACCATGTTAAGGAGGATTTGAAGAAGTGGCGCGCCTCCGCAGCCCGGGCTGGTGCGGATGAGGCCCTGCACTTCATACTATCCTGGTACGAAAATCTTGATCTTGACAGGATCAGTACCCTCCGGTATGGCTCTAAGTGGACTGGTCGGGATGAGTACGTTTTGCGCCGGAAAGAGGTTGCCTACGAGCTTGCTTCTTATGCGGAAACTCAACAGTACATCGACGGCCCCACAGAGCCGGATACCGATGTCGAGGAAGATGATGAAGAAGAAGATGAAGCTGAGGGTCACAGAGATGCTGGTGAAGACGGCAGCTTGGGTGACAAAGAGGAAGAGCACGAAGATGCTGAAGAAGAAGGGACCGAGCAGCACAACACTGATGAGGAGTCCGGGATGGAGGTCGACTCGGAAATCATCAAGCCAGGAGCTGGCTCTGACGAGGTCCAGGTTGAGTCGCAGTCCGCCCCCCAGGATGGAGCTGTCACCATCGAAATAGTGATCGACAGTCCAGCTCCCGAGTTGGGCGCAGCTGGGGCTGCAACCGAGAACATCTCCTCCGAGCTCTACCCTCTACCCAGTGCTTCCGCTGCCCAGGCCACCAACGCTTCATCTGAGCCAGCCTCCGCTACTCCAACTTCGTCTACACTAGAGCCTGGTTCCACAACTCCTGCTACCGAGCCCGTAGCGCCTACCAACACCGAGACGGACTCTACCTCATCAGAAGTGGCTTAAATTCCTGCACTCTTGTCCTTAAAACACTTATCAGATCCCCGGTATGCCGGGTGCAGATGTAACAAACACTTTTATGGTTCCTCGTGCTACTCAATTTTAGTTGTTTCTTTAGCAAGACTGCCTCAATGCCGGATTGTGTTAAAATTCAAGTCCCCGAGTTGCTTTTTTCATCCACTTAGGTTTTTTTGTCCTTGCTCTTACCTGCCACTTGTGGCTTTTTGTTACTCGAGTCACAAGATTTCAAAAACCAAGTTTCAGATACTTAACCACTTTGAGATTTGAATGCTAACGCTGCCCAACACTTAGCCGAGAACACAGAAGAAAAGACACCCTACTCGGTTGCTACACTTCTCTTTTCTTTAGCAATTTTTCGTGCGTTCATTGACCTTTGGCTTGTTCTCTTGCTTGCCATGAAGCCGGGTTGCGAACAACAGCGAAGTCGAAGAGTTGGCCCTTGGGTTTGAACACACTACTAGATATGCACGTGAAATTCTAAGTAAATCAACCGAGTAGACAAAGTAAATAAAGTAAATGACACAGAGCAAGTTTGGCAAAGGTAGGCTCCGAGTTTGAATTCGGAGTGCCGACATGAATTTAACTCGGTTGAGGAGATACATACAATGTTCGCTCATGAATGAAAACGGCGGAGTATAGCTACATTCTAGGGACGTTTGGATTCCTCTCCGGATTTATCCGCCCTGTTCTTCCGTGGTGCCTGTGCATTGTGACGCCCCGAGATCGGGCATTATGCAGATTTCAGCATTCCCGCCAAAATCCACATAATAACCGATTCCAGGTTGCCACTTGTGATAACATTACAATAGTTCACGAATAATCCACAACAACAACAGAAAAGAGATTTACAAGATGACTCAAACGAGTCAGGGATACAACTGATACAATACAAAGATCCAAATAACAGCGGAAGAAACAACATATCGTCCGTCTACGGACAAGATCCAAATTGGACTAAGAGTCCTGAAGGTAACCGAAGGCGTCCAATCCCTGCCCAGGCCAAGCCGGAGGGATTCCCAAGCTAACGTCGTCAGACTTCAAACCTGTTGACTGCAATGTTGAATATGCAGCCACGAAAGAGATTCGTGGGTCAGTACGGTTAAGTACTGGCAAGTGGATAAACCATACTCACAAGATACCGGCGTAGCCAGTCATCACAAGATACAAATACTTTGGGATCAACGGAAAGGAAGGGGTTATTGCAAATAATCGATAGCGGGCTGCACTAACCAACTACACAGAGATACTACAACTTCCGGCTAACAGAAAGAAGATAAGATCGAGTATTGTAACCAACTGAAAGATAACTTCAAACAAACCCATCCTGGATCTCGCCCCTTATCCAAAGAAGCAATCCGAGGATAACTCACACAGTTGGATTAATGATGGTTCAGATTATTGTGTCAATAAGCCTATTACTAGTCAAGTTGTTAATCATTGGGTGTGAGGTTGTTAATCATTAGGTTTAAGTTGTCCTGAGTACTTGTTAGCCAGTACTTTCACCAAGTAATCCATAACCGCGGAAAACACGGCTTCTCGAGAAGATTATCCCTGCAGGGTTGCACCAATTTGGCCGTACACGTAAGAATAACCCGCCAGATGGGGAGCTAACCCACCAAGCGAGGTACTCTACACAACTCAACTCTTCTTCGCATCAAGCCCAAAGCACCTAGGCGCACGGCTAATCGAGCCCAGAAGAAAATGGACCCTCATAGCACTCTAAGAACGTGTCCTCCTATATGCCGACTACGAAAGTTCCACCCGGGATCCAAGGGCTCGCAAGATCATGCATGCAGCAAATGGAAAGCCCGAACTAAATGAGGCGATTTGGACGAGATGCGAATCGAGTCAAATTGAGGGGGGCGCCCATACTCGCTTCCCACATGCGGTTAGTGCGCTCATCAAGGATCAGTAGACAAGACCCTTTTCCTATTAGGGTCGACACTAGCAGGCCTCAAAACCACAAAGGGCCTCCTGCCGGTGCCTTATCATCAAATTATTACTTAACAATAACATTAGCATGATTGATTGATTAAACATCGAGCCCCCAGAACGATAATAATAGTAAAAGAAGTAACCGACAACAGACTCGAGCAAAAGCAACCCTAAGCATGCAGCTACGACACGAAGGCCAACGAGGTAACACTCAACAGTTAATAGGAAGTGGAAGGAAAGGCTATATCATGGCAGCAAGGTAAACATACGATAGGATCGGGACACAAGCATCGTATCAACAGGGTAGAATAAGAACAACGGAAAGAATCCGTAACAAGTGATGAAAGGCAGCCATTTGGCAGCAAGTGAGTATACTTGCCTGAGATCCCGCAAGGTAGCAGAACTTGTCGTTGCTCACATCATCTCAACGTCCTATCCGGGAAGAAGCAACGAACCTCGAACAAACACCGGATGCAACAATTACTACTACGGCAAAAGATCCAGCATGATCAAGATATGGATGCATGGCAATTTAATGGATGCATAGAAATAAACTAGTTGACATGATAAACAGATTTAAATGGACCCATATGCAATTTGAGTTGCATATGAAAAGCCCATGAATTATGGTGATATTATTTGTTTTCCAACTAATCAACAGGTGAAGGTGGATTAATATGATGCATGGATGATGAAAACAGAAAAATAACAACAATAGATCCAATTGGAAATAAGGTTTACCCATTTTAGAAATTTATTTTTTTAAGTTAGAAAATTTTGGTTCCTTAAGGGTGTCACACAAACAATTGTTGTTTTCAACAAGTTAAATTGTGCAAAACATCTAACAAAGTTCATATTTGATTAGAACACCAAATTTTAGTTGGATTACATGTTTCAATTATTGAAATTGGAATTAGGGTAATTTAATTATGAATTAAACAGTATTAAACAAGTTTTAATTGAATTTAATTCAAGTGGGAAATATTATTTGAATTTTATTTGTTCAAAGCATAAATTCAACTTCACATTTGAAAAGTTCACACTTTGATGGTTTGAAAACATATTTTGCATGTTCAAAATTATTTTATTTTGAGCAAGTTATGATTTTATCAAATTTAAATGAATTAAACAAGTATTAAATTATTTAGGCAATTTAAATTATTCAAACCATGAAACAAAATTTATATTTGTAAAGGTTATTCAAAATGGTATGGAAAACATATTTTATTTGCCTTATTTGGAATTAGTATGAATTATTTATGAATTGTTGCAAATTACAATTGAATTATTTGAATTCAAATTTGAATTGCATTTTTGAAAGTTCAAAACAGAAAACAAAAGGCATAGTTGGATAGACAATTTAATTTAGAACAGTAAACATATTTTACTTTTGTTATTTAGAGTTATATTTTGAAAGTTATTATCAATTTAGAATAGAGGACTAATCTGTAATTTTTTAAGGGCTGAAAAGTAAAACAGAACAAAATTAAAACCCTGTTGTTACTCTGCAGTGGCTGTACACAGCCACTGACAGAGGGCCCAGCGCCACAGAGACGCACACGTGGCGTCGGAGAGCAGTCGGTGGAGGGGAGGGAGGTCGACGCCGCGGCCTCCCTGGGGGCTCCCGGCAAGCGTCGAGGGCGCGAGGGGCGAGGGTGAACCACCACAGTTCCATTCCCGTGGTGGGTTCAGCCCTAGGACGGCCGAGGCGACGGGAGGTGGCGGTGGTCTGACGGTGGTGTTCGGTGTCGAGGTTCAGAAGAACAGAAGGACTCGGGGGAAGAGGAGTTGGCGGCGCTAGAGGAGGGGACTAGGGTGGCTAGGTTTAGCAGAGGGGGGAGGGGGATGTTTTATGGGGAAGAGGAGGGTGGTACGGCAGGCAATCGGAGAAGGGGTAGAAGGATCGAGCGGTGGAGGTGCAGAAGTACAGGTGCTGACGTCGTGGTGGAAGACGACAGAAAGGATGGGGTATTGGGCTAGAAGATTTGGTGGGCTGGGGAGAAATAAGAGGATGGGGTTGGGCTGGTTCCCTCTCCTTTGGGATTTTTTTCCTTTTGATTTTTTTTGTAAAGAATAAAAGGGAGAGAGAGATAGAAAAGGGGTTAGGGTTTTCTTTTAGGACTTATTTGTGATAATTTTCCAAAACAGCAATTAGAGCAAAGTTAACATTATTTCACAATTTGAAAATTTAATTTGATTTAGAGTTTGTTAAGTGAATTTTTCCCATAGAGTTTGGGGTATTTATTTGATAATTGATTTTATTGAGTTGCAAACAATAATTAAAAGAAAATGTTAGCATTGTTGTTCAAACTTTGAATTATTAATGGGACTTTTTAAATTGGGATTTGAATTTCCATTAGTAATCATAAGGAGTTGAATTTTCAAACAATTTTTATTCAATGAACTCAACAGTTAATAAAACATTTATTGAATTTTAATTGTTTGCAAAATTTTAGTTTTTGAACCACAATTGGATCATGCCCATTATGATTGAAAATGATTTGAAATTTAATTTGCCATTAGGGTTTTTAACAAAAGAAATTTTTTATTAACAGGCAATTTGATTAAAACAATTTCAAACTTTTGAAAAACAAATGAGTGGTTTAGTTTGCAATTTTGAAATTGGAAATTTGAACATGTGGGAAAGTTTTAATTGTTTTTGAATTTTGAGTTGAAAACAGAATGCAATGCTCATGTGATGCATATGATGCAAGCAAAAAGAAAACAAACACTTCCTATTAGGGTAACACCCCAGGTGTTACATGCATCGATGAGATAATAAGCATCATTGTGCAGAGCCTTGCTCACAATGAAAGGCCCTTCCCACGGAGGGGATAGCTTGTGCATCCCATCTGTGCGCTGCACGAGCCTAAGGACCATGTCTCCTTCTCGGAAAACCCTTGGGCTCACTTTCCGGCTATGATATCTTCTCAGATTTTGTTGATATACAGCTGAGCGGGACAGAGTTAACTCTCTTGCTTCCTCGAGCAGGTCCACATCATCTTCTCGGGCTTCTCTTTCCTCTGCCTCAGTATAGAGGGTTACTCTGGGTGAGTCATGCTCAAGGTCAGTGGGCAACACGGCCTTAGCTCCATATACCAGGAAGAATGGTGTGTATCCGGTTGATCGGTTAGGGGTAGTCCTTAGACTCCACAACATCGCCGGAAACTCGTCCAACCAACAACCAGGGGTTCGCTGTAATGGCTCAATTAGCCTTGGCTTTATTCTGGATAGGACCATGCCATTAGCTCTTTCAACTTGCCCATTGGAAGCCAGATGAGAGACTGACGCAACGTCTAGTTAGATCCGCTTCTCTTTGCAGAACCTAGAAAAGGCTCCCTCAGCAAAGTTTGTTCCATTGTCCGTGATGATCCCTTGCGGGTAGCCGTATCTCAGGATGATATGTTTCAGAAAGCTCACAGTTGTGTTCCCATCACACTTCCGGATAGGCTTCACCTCAATCCACTTGGTAAATTTGTCCACCATGACCAAGATGTGGGTCATGTTGCCTCTAGCTGGCTTGAAAGGGCCTACCATATCTAAACACCATACTGCAAAGGGCCAAGTGATAGGGATGGTCTATAACTCGGAAGCTGGCATGTGAATCTTGCTTGCATATCTCTGGCACCTATTGCACTTTTTCACTAGATCTTCTGCTTGTTGCAAGGCAGTGAGCCAAAAGAACCCATGCCGGAATGTCTTCTTGACGACAGCCCGAGATGAGGCATGATGCCCACACTCTCCTTGATGTATTTCTCTTAGGATCTCTTCTCCTTCTTCTGGTTCAACACAGCGTTGGAGTACTCACGTAGGACTTCTCTTGTGCAACTCCTTGTTGATGATGGTGTAGCCTTTAGATCTTCTGTGTATCTGCCTGGCTGTGACCTCGTCACTCGGCAACGTGCCATCCATTAGAAAGGAAAATATGGGCATAGCCCAACTCGGTGTCTCCCGGATAGGAAACACTAGTTCGTCCACTTCCATTGGATCAGCTGCCATGACTTGCTCCGAGTTGGAGACGAGTCCCCGAGTACTGAGAAATGATCCCCTCGATGAATGCGACAGTCCCCGGGTTTGCAGAGGCAGACCCCGGGTTGGATGGAGCAGTCCCCGGGTTCCCTTTTGAGCCCTCCCAATTAATCTCCATAGGAACAGCTTCCGAGTCCAACAGCCCTGGAATGTATATTGACTCCGAGTTGGGAGATGGCTTGATGGATGGCTTCCTCAAATGCTCCAGAGCAATTCCCGGCGGGATGAACTGCCGAGAAGATCCCAATTTGGACAGAGTATTCGCTGCATCATTTTCAGCTCGGTGGATGTGATGGAACTCACGTCCATGAAAGAATCCAGTCATGCTCTGCACCAGAAAACGGTAGGATGCCATGTTGGCATCCAAGGCATCCCAAGTCCAATAGACTTGTTGAACTACCAGGTTTGAGTCACCATAGAAGACAATCCGCCGGACTCCAATCTCCTTGGATACTCCCAGGCCGTGTACCAGTGCTTCGTACTCGGCTACATTATTGGATGCCGAGAAGTGGATCTGCAACACATATCCGAGTTGACCTCGCTTGGGCGAGGTGAGCACTACGCCGGCACCGAGCCCTTCTTTTAATTTGGAGCCATCAAAATGCATCTTCCAGAAATTGGTTTCCGGCAAGGGAGGCTCATACTGCATCTCGGCCCAATCCACGAAGAAATCTGCTAGAGTTTGTGACTTGATTGCCTCTCTTCTCGCGTACAAAGGGGTGTACGCGGCTAGCTCAATCGCCCATTTGGATACCCGGCCGCTTGCATCCTTGTTGCCCATGATCTCCGAGATGGGAGCAGTGCTCACCACTGTGATGGGATGCTCCTGGAAATAATGCAGTTTCTTGGCACCCAGGTATACATCGTATGTCATCTTCTGGTAGTGTGGATAATTTTGCTTGGAGATGGATAGTACCTCGCTGAGATAATACACCGACCTCTGCACGGTCTTGCCTTCCTCTTCTCGCTCCACTACCACCACCACGCTGACTACCCGGTTGGTGGCTGCGATATAAAGCAACATTGGCTCCTTGGGCAAAGGGCTCGCCAAGATGGGAGTGCTACCCAGCATGGTCTTGAGTTCTTTGAATGCCACATCAGCTTGTGGTGTCCAGACAAACTTGTCACTTTTCTTCATGAGCTGATAAAAAGGCAGTGCCTTCTCGCCCATTGTTCCCAGGAAGCGGCTAAGAGAAGCCAGGCATCTGATAAACTTCTCCACATCCTTCAGTGATCTCGGCAAACACATGCTCTCTATAGCTTTTATCTTTGAAGGATTGGCCTCAATGCCCCGACTGGATACCAAGAAGCCGAGTAGCTTGCCAGCCAGCCGGGACGCCTAATCTATGCGGGGTAGTGGGAACGGGTCCTTGGGGCAGGCCTTGTTCAAATCGGTGTAGTCCACGTACATGAGGTGGTGGCCTTGGGATCCTCCTTCTCCTTCTCCACCATGACCGGATTGGCCAACCAATCCGGATGCAGTACCTCCATGATAAATCCACTTGTGAGCAGCTTTGTGATCTAGTCACCAATAGCTTTTCTTCTCTCAGCCTCAAAGCGGCGCATTGCCTGTTTAACCGGCTTGGCGTCAGGGCGCACATGCAACGAGTGCTCAACCAACTCCCTCGGGACACCCGGCAGGTCCTGATTGGACCATGCAAAGACATCCCGATTCTCACAGAGGAAGTGGATGAGCTCGCTTTCCTATTTCTCCTCCAACCCGGCACCAATGATGGCCACACGCTCCGGGAACTCCGGGTCAATCTGCACCTTCTTTGTTTCCTGGGAGGCCTCGAAGGTGGCCCCATACTGAGAACTCGGCATGCCAGGCATACCGACTTGAGCTGCCTGGGCCATGGCCACCACCTCATGTATCTTCTTCTTATCGGCACCAATGACAATGGAGTCGGCAAGCCGAGATCCAGCAGATGCACACTCCAGGGAGCGCTTGTAGTCACCCGAGATGGTGATGATGCCATTGGGGCCAGGGATCTTCATCTTCAGATAGGCCGCATGAGTTGAGGCCATGAACTTGGTTAGAGCAGGCCTGTAGAGCAGAGCGTGGTAAGGGCTCTGAAGATCAACCACCTCAGGCATTCGGTACGGCAGTTCTCCCTGGTGCCGAAAAGCACATCCATCCAAATGCGGCCGATAGGAGCACAAGATACTCCTGGCACAATGCCGTGAAAGGTGGTCCGGCTGGGTAGCAGCATGTTCTCGGCAAGTCCGAGCTTCTCCATGGTATCTCGGTACATGATGTTGATGCTGCTCCCGTTGTCGATCAGCACCTTGCTGAACTTCACGTTCTTCTTGGTCCCCAAGAAAGTGGGGTCCACCACTAGAGAATATGTACCCGGGTTGGGCATTTGTAACACCCGGAGTTTTCCCCAATTAGTTTTGCTTGTTTTCCTTTTTTTTTGCATCATCATGGCATCCTTGCATTGCATTTCTTTGAACTCTCAAAAATGTTTCCTATCAACCTATCCCAAATTTAAAATTTTAGAATGGCTTGTGAAACTATTTTTCAAAATGTTTATGTGACTTTATAAATAGACAAATATTTTTATTAACAAATTATGTTGTCATGTTACAAACTACCCTTGTTCTAGCTTTGCTAACTTCAGAATATAATTGGCAACAACTAAAACAAGAAAATAAAAGTAACAACTAAAAGAAAAAAAAATGTTTTTGTGGGGAGGTAGCCCACCACCAAGCCCAACCCGAAGCAGCCCACCTCCATGCTTTCTTCTCCGTACGAAAGAGGAGGACGTGATCCTCCCTGCTGTCGCTTTCACCACCGCACCCTCCTCACCTGCTCCCCTCCTTTCCCCTCCCTTAAAGCCTCCTCCCCCTCCACGAAACCCTAGCCTCTCCTCTCCTCTCTTCCTCCATCTGCCGCTGCCATCTCTCTCCCTCCTCTGCTACTGTCTTCTTTATCTGAACCTTTCTGAACCGAGAGCGAGCGCCCACACGGGAGCTGCATTGCCGCTTCGCCTTGGTCTCCGTCGAGCCAAGGGGACGGTGGGAATGGAATCTCCTCGACACCGGCGTGCTCTACGCTGAAGATGGGGTTCCGGAGCTGACCCGGACGTTGCCGATATGGCCGTTTTTCCTCCTCCGTCCCTGAACCTTCGGCGACAGTCTTGTCGCTGCCACCTCGTCAACGACCCCTCCGACCTCGCCTTCGAGCCTCCCATGGTGAGCACCCCTCTGGGACTCGTCCCCCAAACCCCCTTGCTCTGTTTGCGTGCCTTCGTGCAACACAAGTCCCGCCCTGTCCGTTTCTGATCGCTGCCGTACGCAGCTCTGTGATCCATCGTTGCAGGAACACCTTCAGGTTTTCAGTTTCGTCAGTTAGGACGCGTCGATACACTTGATCTTCCGTTTGCCCTCTGTACCATCACAAACGCAGCAGCAGCCCAGTGGCCTAGTTCCTTCCGCGTGAGCGCTGGGGCGCGAGTTCGAGTCCCCCTCCGCGCAGGAATAAAACCCCCTTTTTCTCTTTTCCATCCGCGCGCGGGGCCCACTGTCATTGACCCCGGTGGCCACCTCACCATCCACCCACGCCACAGTGGCGCCTCCGTGGCCCCCTGGCCCGCCTGTCATCGACTGGGGGCGGCTGCAGAGCTGCGCCAGATCCAGATCTGGTGGTAGACTCGCAGAAGGGCCCCTGGCCTTTCCGTTTTTGCAACGAAGCCCTCACAATCTCTGTTTTTCCTCACAATAGGTCCCTGCCTTTTCAGAAAAGCACCCCTAACTGGAAATGCACATAACTAATTCATTTTAACTCCGAATTTGAAAAGTAAAATATGTTTTCCATGCAGAATTAAATAGACTTTCCAAATATAAACTTTGTTTTCTGTTTTGAATAATGTAAATTGCTGAAAACAATAATTCTTTGTTTAATGCATTTAAAATTGCCAATTTAATTACTTGCTCATTTCAAACCCAAATTCATCATATAAAATATGTTTTCCATTCAAAATTTCCTAAACTTTTCAAATATACAATTTGTTTACTGTTTCTTCTAATTAAAAGTGGTGCAATAATTCAATTCTTTAATTAAACCTTTTAAATTGCAAAAATTCATAACTAAATATTTAAAATTCCAAATTTGGCAAATGAGATATCACATTGAAGCTAATGTTGTATACCTTCTGTTTTCATCATCCACCATGCCATTTAATCACTTCAACCTAATGTTTGCTTGTAATTCACTTAAATAACTATGCATGCACCTGGGATTTTCCAAATGCAACCTTATCTTGCATTTGGGCCCATTTAAAATGTTTCATCATGTCTTGTATTTATTTTTGATGCACCCTTTAACTTGTCATGCATATAAAATAGGATCATGCTGTATCTTTTACCGTAGTAGTAATTGTTGCATCCGGTGTTTGTTCTAGTTCGTTGCTTCTTCGCGGATAGGACGCTGAGATGATGTGAGCAACGACAAGTTCTGCGGATGTACCTCTACTTGCTGGATTACAGGCAAGTATACTCACTTGGTACCTATGTTGCCTTTCCTCACTTGTTACCGATTCTTTCCGTTGTCTTTATGCTAGCCTAGTAGTTTCGATGCTTGTGTCTCGATCCTATCATATGTTTACCTTGCAGCCATGATATATCCTTCCTTCCACTTCCTATTAACTGTTGTTTGTTTACCTTGTTGGCCCTCGTGTCGTAGTTGCATGCTTAGTGTTGTTGCGCTCGAGTCTTGTTGTCCTTTTTCATATCACCTGTTTAGTTTGATAGTTGGGTTTCAGTTTAATCAACAACATGTTAATGTTTGGGGTAATAATAATTTGATGATAAGGCACCGGCAGGAGGCCCGGCGTGGTTTTGGAGCCTGCTAGTGTCGAACTTAGGAAAAGAGTCTTGTCCATTGATCCATGATGAGCGCGCTAACCGCATCCGGGAGGTAGTATGGGACCCCCCTCGATTTAGACCTGATTTGCAGCTTGTCCGAAGAGCCACACTTAGTTCGGGTGTTCCATTTGCTCATACGCATGAATGGGTTGGCGCCCCATGGTTACTGTTGATGATGATGATGATGCATATAGGGCGAGGCCTGTATTGCCGGGGTGTTGCGTCCTGCGGGAGTTTTGCACACTTGCGCTGAGTATTCGGCTGCGTGGCTGGGACCTTATAGCTCTGTGGCTCCTAGGACAGGTTGTAGAGACAGTTTGGGTCGTGTTGAGCCAACCTGAATTTTATTTGGTGGCTTGAGTGTGTACGGGTACTGTAGCGCACCCTGCAGGGATAAATCTTCTCGAGAAGCCGTGTTGTCTGCGGTTATGTGACGACTTGGTGAAAGTGCTGGCTAACAAGTACTCAGACAACTTACACCTAATGATAATAACTTGACTAGTAATATAGTATTACCTTCACCATAAACATGAATGTCACCTTAATCAACAGTGTGAGTTTCCTTGGGTTGCTTCCTTAGTAGGGGGTAACACTGGATGGGTATTGTTTGGTGAGTAGTTATAGTTGGTTTTGTCGCGCTATCTTATCCCTTTCTTTTAGCCGGAAGTTGTAGCGCGTCTCTTTAGTTTGTTAGTGCTGCCCGCTGCCGCTTCTTTGCAATAATCCCTTCCTTCCGTTCTACCCAAAGTATTTGTATCTTGTGATGATTGGTTACGCTGGTATCTTGTGAGTATGGTTTATCCACTTGCCAGTACTGAATAGTACTGACCCATGAATCCTTTTCGTGGCTGCATATTCCACATTGCAGTCAACAGGTTTGAAGTCTGACGACGTTATATTGGGAATCCGTCCGGCTTGGCCTGGGCAGGTATTGGACGCCATCGGTTATCTTCAGGACTCTTAGTCCAATTTGTATCTTGTCCGTAGTCGGACACTATGTTGTTTCTTCCGCTGTTATTTGGATCTTTGTATTGTATCAGTTGTATCCTTGACTCGTTTGAGTCGTCTTGTATATATATCTTTTCTGTTATTGTTGCGGAATATTCGTGAACTGTTGTAATGTTATCAGAAGTGGCAACCCGAAATCGGTTATTATGTGGATTTTGGCGGAAATGCTGAAATCTGCATAGTGCCCGATCCCAGGGCGTCACAAATGGTATCAGAGCATGGTTCCGATTCCCAAAGTTGTTTCGATACGAATGGTTATCGAAGCAACGTGTCCGCAAAGCCTGTAGGATAACCTCGCTCACGGTCGTTGTTTCTAGAGTGTCAAAAACTATTTTCTGCTAAACTATTTTGGAAACATCTCAATAGGATTCTTGTTTTCTCCTTATCTCTATTCTACTTTTCCTTCTATCTCATTTGTTTTGGAGTCTACTCTCGTACCTATCTTTCAAAGTTTTAGGATTCTACGTGGGTGGACGTTTTCTGAGCCTTTAACCTAATAGGTTCGATCATCGGAAGATTCCTGGTGGAAGAACATCGTCATCAATCCGAGCAAGAATCTCTTGTTAGTAGTGTCGAGAAGAAGAGATCCGCCCACTGACCCGGGAAATCAACCGCAGCACGAAGACTCCGTAGTTGACACCTCTCTTCCCCTTGCCTTGGGTGGACTGCGAGGGCGCAATCCCTTGTTAGTGGTGTCGGCTGTAACACCCGGGGTTTTCCCTAATTAGTTTTGCTTGTTTTCTTTTTTTTTTCATCATCATGGCATCCTTGCATTGCATTTCTTTGAACTCTCAAAAATGTTTCCTATCAACCTATCCCAAATTTAAAATTTTAGAATGGCTTGTGAAACTATTTTTCAAAATGTTAATGTGACTTTATAAATAGACAAATATTTTTATTAACAAATTATGTTGTCATGTTAAAAACTACACTTGTTCTACCTTTGCTAACTTCAGAATATAATTGGAAACAACTAAAACAAGAAAATAAAAGTAACAACTAAAAGAAAAAAATGTTTTTGTGGGGACGTAGCCCACCACCAAGCCCAACCCGAAGCAGCCCACCTAGCCCACCTCCATGCTTTCTTCTCCGTACGACAGAGGAGGACGTGATCCTCCCTGCTGTCGCTTTCACCACCGCACCCTCCTCACCTGATCCCCTCCTTTCCCCTCCCTTAAAGCCTCCTCCCCCTCCACGAAACCCTAGCCTCTCCTCCTCTCTTCCTCCATCTGCCGCCGCCATCTCTCTCCCTCCTCTGCTACTGTCTTCTTTATCTGAACCTTTCTAAACCGAGAGCGAGAGCCCACACGGGAGCTGCGTTGCCGCTTCGCCTTGGTCTCCGTCGAGCCAAGGGGACGGTGGGAATGGATTCTCCTCGACATCGGCATGCTCTACGCTAAAGATGGGGTTCCGGAGCTGACCCGGACGTTGCCGATATGGCCGTTTTTCCTCCTCCGTCCCTGAACCTGCGGCGACAGTCTTGTCGCTGCCACCTCGTCAACGACCCCTCCGACCTCGCCTTCGAGCCTGCCATGGTGAGCACCCCTCTGGGACTCGTCCCCCAAACCCCCCTTGCTCTGTTTGCGTGCCTTCGTGCAGCACAAGTCCCGCCCTGTCCGTTTCCGATCGCTGCCGTACGCAGCTCTGTGATCCATCATTGCAGGAACACCTTCAGGTTTTCAGTTTCGTCAGTTAGGACGCGTCAATACACTTGATCTTCCGTTTGCCCTCCGTACCATCACAAACGCAGCAGCAGCCCAGTGGCCTGGTTCCTTCCGCATGCGCGCTGGGGCGCGAGTTCGAGTCCCCCTCCCCGCAGGAATAAAACCCCCCTTTTTCCTCTTTTCCATCCGCGCGCGGGGCCCACTTTCATTGACCCCAGTGGCCACCTCACCATCCACCCACGCCACAGTGGCGCCTGCGTGGTCCCCTGGCCCGCCTGTCATCGACTGGGGGCGGCTGCAGAGCTGCGCCAGATCCAGATCTGGTGGCAGACTCGCAGAAGGGCCCCTGGCCTTTCCGTTTTTGCAACGAAGCCCTCACAATCTCTGTTTTTCCTCACAATAGGTCCCTGCCTTTTTAGAAAAGCACCCCTAACTTCAAATGCACATAACTAATTCATTTTAACTCCGAATTTGGAAAGTAAAATATGTTTTCCATGCAGAATTAAATAAACTTTCCAAATATAAACTTTGTTTTCTGTTTTGAATAATGTAAATTGCTGAAAACAATAATTCTTTGTTTAATGCATTTAAAATTGCCGATTTAATTACTTGCTCATTTCAAACCCAAATTCAACATATAAAATATGTTTTCCATTCAAAATTTCCTAAACTTTTCAAATATACAATTTATTTACTGTTTCTTCTAATTAAAAGTGGTGCAATAATTCAATGCTTTAATTAAACCTTTTAAATTGCAAAAATTCATAACTAAATATTTAAAATACCAAATTTGGCAAATGAGATATCACATTGAAGCTAATGTTGTATACCTTCTGTTTTCATCATCCACCATGCCATTTAATCACTTCAACCTAATGTTTGCTTGTAATTCACTTAAATAACTATGCATGCACCTGGGATTTTCCAAATGCAACCTTATCTTGCATTTGGGCCCATTTAAAATGTTTCATCATGTCTTGTATTTATTTTTGATGCACCCTTTAACTTGTCATGCATATAAAATAGGATCATGCTGGATCTTTTACCGTAGTAGTAATTGTTGCATCCGGTGTTTGTTCTAGTTCGTTGCTTCTTCGCGGATAGGACGCTGAGATGATGTGAGCAACAACAAGTTCTGCGGATGTACCTGTACTTGCTGGATTCCAGGCAAGTATACTCACTTTCTACCTATGTTGCCTTTCCTCACTTGTTACTGATTCTTTCCGTTGTGTTTATGCTAGCCTAGTAGTTTCGATGCTTGTGTCTCGATCCTATCATATGTTTACCTTGCAGCCATGATATAGCCTTCCTTCCACTTCCTATTAATTGTTGTTTGTTTACCTTGTTGGCCCTCGTGTCGTAGTTGCATGCTTAGTGTTGTTGCGCTCGAGTCTTGTTGTCCTTTTTCATATCACCTGTTTAGTTTGATAGTTGGGTTTCAGTTTAATCAACAACATGTTAATGTTTGGGGTAATAATAATTTGATGATAAGGCACCGGCAGGAGGCCCGGCGTGGTTTTGGAGCCTGCTAGTGTCGAACTCAGGAAAAGTGTCTTGTCCATTGATCCATGATGAGCGCGCTAACCGCATCCGGGAGGTAGTATGGGACCCCCCTCGATTTAGACCTGATTTGCAGCTTGTCCGAAGAGCCACACTTAGTTCGGGTGTTCCATTTGCTCATACGCATGAATGGGTTGGCCCCCATGGTTACTGTTGATGATGATGATGATGCATATAGGGCGAGGCCTGTATTGCCGGGGTGTTGCGTCCTGCGGGAGTTTTGCACACTTGCGCTGAGTATTCGGCTGCGTGGCTGGGACCTTATAGCTCCGTGGCTCCTAGGACAGGTTGTAGAGACGGTTTGGGTCGTGTCGAGCCGACCTGAATTTTATTTGGTGGCTTGAGTGTGTACGGGTACTGTAGCGCACCCTGCAGGGATAAATCTTCTCGAGAAGCCGTGTTGTCTGCGGTTATGTGACGACTTGGTGAAAGTGCTGGCTAACAAGTACTCAGACAACTTACACCTAATGATAATAACTTGACTAGTAATATAGTATTACCTTCACCATAAACATGAATGTCACCTTAATCAACAGTGTGAGTTTCCTTGGGTTGCTTCCTTAGTAGGGGGTAACACTGGATGGGTATTGTTTGGTGAGTAGTTATAGTTGGTTTTGTCGCGCTATCTTATCCCTTTCTTTTAGCCGGAAGTTGTAGCGCGTCTCTTTAGTTTGTTAGTGCTGCCCGCTGCCGCTTCTTTGCAATAATCCCTTCCTTCCGTTCTACCCAAAGTATTTGTATCTTGTGATGATTGGTTACGCTGGTATCTTGTGAGTATGGTTTATCCACTTGCCATTACTTAATAGTACTGACCCACAAATCCTTTTCGTGGCTGCATATTCCACATTGCAGTCAACAGGTTTGAAGTCTGACGACGTTAGCGTGGGAATCCCTCCGGCTTGGCCTGGGCAGGGATTGTGTCGTGGTGGTGTCACGGCAGATGCCATGGGATGGCTAAAGATGTGGGGACGAAGGATGCTGGAGGTGCTCGGGGAGGGATCACGCGACGAGTAGCCGCGTGAGATAAGAACAATGCACTGCAAACAACACGATCTACCCAGGTTCAGGGCCCTCGTGAGGAGGTAAAACCCCTACTCCTGCCTCTCTGTATGTATTATGATGTTTCTCCGAGTAGCCACAGTACAAAGGATATCGCTACCGAGTAGCCACTCTCCTCTCTCCGAGTAGAGCTAGGTCAAGAACTTAGGGCTTCTAGGGTTCAATGTGAGCGTGCCTCGCGCAGGAGGCGGCGGGGCACCTTATATACCTGGTGCCCAGCCGGATACGTCCAAATCTAGACAAGTGTCGACATTGTGTGCACACCGTCCTTCTTCCGGGTTCCCGCTGACAGCTTTGGTTCCTAACCTTGGCTTCATCTGGAAAGTCGTTGGGCAAAACTAGGGGACAGACTGGTATCACTGTACCTAAGCACAGAGTAGGCCCCCCTTATCCTGCCACGGCCTGCTTCCATGCTGTCACTGTCAGGCAGGCCGGTCCCACATGAACAGTAGTTCGAATGCTGCCAAGTACGGACCCAGGATACGCGGGATCCTGTGTCAGAACGGCTCCTTTGACTTTCTGGCCCGAGTAGGTTCCCGCCAATTGTTCCCGCCAATTGTACTCGGGCCAACTCTTCTACTCGAACGTAGAGCACTTGAATGATTCTTCCTTCTGGCCATCTTGAGGTGAGACCGAGTAGCAGCCTGCCGGGTAGCGGGTACCGGGTAGTCGGCTACTCGACCAAACTTCTCTTCTGTAAGCTGCTTTTACCACTTGCCTTTACCCTACTCGGGGGTAACCCCCCGACAGCAGTCCCCGAAGCTGGTTGAGTCTTGCGAACTCGTTCACTAGGCTCTGCCAGCTTAAAATCAATCTTTGCCTCATAGCCCTTGAACCTCAAGATGTCGAGTAAACGGTCTCCGAGTAGCACTCTGACAAGTATCTTCTGTCTCTTGTCTTCCGAGTAGCACTTGCTTTCTACTCTGTAACCGAGTAAAAAGACTTAGAGAATTTTCTTGAATTGAGCCGTTGCGGCGCAGGGCACCATCCAGCCGTCCGTGCCGCAGCCGGACGCGTGTCAAGCATCCACGACCCTGTCGTTTCGCTGCCCACGACACATCGTGCCACGCGCCCAGTTTTCACGGGGCGGGCCCACCGGCTCGTTATGTCCCATCAATCGTAATAATAGGCCACGATTTGGCCGTGGGATCCACTGTGGCCGTTACGCGCGCGTTCCTCGCTTGCGTGCGTTTCTATCCGGCCACAGGCCCCACCACACGGCCATCATGGCCACGATTGATCCCACTACGCCGATGGTAACGGTAAATCCGCGGAGAGGGTATAAATACCCCCGCCGGTAACTTCCTTTTCCCCTTTCCTTGCACTGTTCCTCTTTCGTCCTCTGCTTTCCTCCGCCACCGAGCTCTCCGCCGCCGCGCAAGCTTTCGCGCCGCCGCGGACTCAATTCGCCCGACCAACTCCGTCCAATTTCTTCCACTCCACCTACTCGCAACGATGGCTAAAGCCGGCTGGGCGGGCTCAACCGTCACCACTGAACATTTCGCCTGGCTCGTAAATACCAGGAGAGTTCCTCCCGACGTGGAGTGCCAGGCGCCTGACGATGAACTCGTGCCAACCCCACGGGAGGGTGAGCGCGTCGTGTTCATGGTGCATTTCGAGCGCGGCTTCGGACTGCCGGCCTCCGATTTTCTTCGTAAGTTTCTTGACCACTTCGGCCTTCAGATGCATCATCTGCCGCCGAACGCCGTCGTCTTCCTCGCCTACCACGCCGTGGTGTGCGAGGCCTTCCTCGGCATCCACCCGACGACGGATACCTGGTTGAGGTATTTCCACCTCCGCCAGCAGACCGTCGGGAAGAGGGAAACCGCAGGCGTGGCCGGCCGCGCAACCGATACCGGCTGCGCCATGATGGTGCAGCGCTCCCAGACGAACCATCCCCGCGTCAAGGGGCTGGACTCCGTCCGACTGTGGCAGAAGACGTTCTTCTACGTCAGGAACATCCCCGCCACCGAAGGAGCCGTGGTAAACGACAGGATCAATCTTCCCGCCTGGAGCCTCCGTGCTCCCACTCAGAAGAACTGGAAGGAGAAGCCCGCCAATGACGACAACGCCATCGAGATAGAGAACAGGCTTGGCTGGCTGATAGAGCAAGGCCTCAAGAATGACGATCCGGTGGCTTGCTGGAGCCAGCGCCGAGTGCTGCCTCTGCAGGAACGCTGCCATCTCATGTGCTACATGGGAGGCCCCCGCGACTGCACCAGGACGACAACCATCGAGATCGACAACATTGATGTTCCCGGGCACGCAAGGGCCATCTTGATGACGAGCCTTGGCGACAATTGGCAGTACGGGTTCGTCCCGTATAGCCGCACGAAACCGATCGAGCGGGTACGTCCTCCTTACTCTGTTTTTGCATATGCTTTCCGAGTAGATAATTCTTCTTCTTGCCGCGAGTAGCAATTGCCTTCTGCACCGAGTAGGATACTTAGCCGAATCACCTAGGCTTAGTGTGTTTTGCACTCGCACGCCTTGTCGGGTAGCCTACTCGGGAACAATTCTTAGGCTTAGTGTGCTTTGCGCCTGCACGCCTTTCCGTGTAGGATATTCTACAATCATGCTTAGGCCTCGTATGCTTTGTGTTTGCACGCCTATCCGGGTAGAAACAATCAGTGAGCTGCCTAGGCTTAGTGTGCTTTGTGTTTGCACGCCTATCCGAGTAGAATTTCTTCCTGATACTCGGCTAATCTGTGACCCTTCTATGTTTTTCAGATCCTTACTCGCCAGAAAATTGAAAGCTGCGAGCGCTTCGATGGCAACTTCTCTGCCGATCGCGAGGAGGACGATGTGCCCTCCTTCGATGCCGCGGATCAGATCAATCTCCCACGCTCCCCAGCAACAGAGAAACGCGAGGCCGAATCATCTCTCCGCGACTGGCCGGAGGACGAATCTGAAGGTAAATGCGCACTTGCGTTGCTTGTTCTCAAAGAACACCAATCCACCGATTATTGTTTCTGACTTGCTCCTTTTCTTTCCTGAATCCGCAGATGATGTTGCTGATGAGCACGAGGATGAGGACGAAGACGAGAACGAGGACGATGCGGTCCTTGTCGTCAAACCTCTGTCCGTCGCAGCCCCCAACACCCGCAAGCGTACAGGCAGTGACGCCCAAGAGCCTCCAGCTAAGAAGAAGAAGCCAGCCGAGAAGAAGAAGCCGACCAAGGCTGTCGCGAAGAAGCCGAGGCGGACGCTCCCTTCCACCACTGCGTAAGTTTTCTTCTCGGTCGTCTCTCCTCTCGCGCTATGCTGTTTTCCCCAATCTCCTTCTAATTTCTGATTCTTTCTTTCTCGGCAGACCTCCCATGGACGCGAATGCCGTTCTCGCGCCCGACCAGGCCAAGAAACCACCAGTACCTCTGATCAACCTTGACGATGACGAGGACAACACTGCCGATGCTGCCGCCGCGCGAGCTCAGGCCACTTCTGCTCAAGGAGCAGATTCAGAGCAGCAGTCCCGTGCGGAATCAGCAGCACAGGACACCGCTGCACATCATGAGAGACCTCCTTCTCCTCCGGCTAGCCATGCCGAGGAGAACCAAGATCAAGAGATACAGGACAACACCGCCCTTGAGCGGCCAGAAACTCAACAAGAGCAGCCAAGCACCGGAGCTGCTGACCAAGTGGACCCCGCTGCCGAGCAGTGGGTAGAAGACGCCACCGCCACGGATGCCACTATGACAGATGCCTACCCATTGAGTGACGCGCATACAGGCGCCGCACCGACTAGCGCCCAGCCAGATACTACGCAAGGTAATGGGTCCGTGGTGCCTCCAATCGATCCTGCCAAGCAGCAAGCCCTTGATGCTTTGAGGGAGGAGATCGAGAAGAGGGCAGCCGAGAAAGAAGCTGCCGAGAAGACCGAGGCTGAGAAAGAGGCAGCCGAGAAGGAAGCCGCCGAGAAGACCGAGGCTGAGAAAGAGGCAGCCGAGAAGGAAGCCGCCGAGAAGGCGAAGGCGAGAGCTGAGGAAAAGAAGCCCGAAGACTCCGAGAAGCCGAGAGCCGAAAAAGAGAAGGCGAAGAAACGGGCCAGAGATCAGAATCAAATGCCGCCGCCAGCCTCGGGTGGAGCACTGGTTATTCGCGCTCCCGGCCCGGTTGCTACTGCTACCTCCGCCGCTCTTGCTGCTGCTGGTCAACCTTGCTTCCCGGACTACATGGTTCAGGTTAGCCATCAAAACACAATCGGCTTCTCTCCCAAGGATAAGCAGCTAGCCCTTCTGAGGGGAAGAAAGGCCGTAGCCGTGAACTCCCCTCCCCCAGATCCAAATCAGAACCAGTCCGTCACTATTGCTTCTCGGGGAGTCCAAGATCCAACGATAAAATCCCGGAGCCTTGAGCAGGTACTCGACACCATTGGCTTCATCGACGCCAAGTGGGACAGCAAGGTTCTCGGCACGGATAACTGGCACGGTCTTGGTCTCGGCGCAATCGACCATATGCGCGCCGATTGGAACAAAGTGGATCTGGGATACAAGCCCATGACCGTCTCCACCGCCACCGCCACTCTCGCCGCCAAGATGTTCCTGCACCGCAAGAACGCCGAGGACATCGAGCAAGCGTATGCAGTAAGTCTCAGCTTGCCCTTCTCCGAGTTGAATTTTTCTTCTCTTCTATTCGCCTTCATTCTTCTTTACCATCACCCAGTCCCCGAGATTCTGGCCGAGTAGGCGGATACTCTCCGAGTAGCCTCCTACTCGGGTTGAATCTTTTCTGCTCTGTCTAACTTGTTTTCTTCTCGCTTCTCAGGATAGCGTCCTGAAGCGGACCAACTTATACCGCGTGCTTCTCTGGAATCACTCTATCGCCAGGAGGCGAATCGCTGCATTGGAGAAGGAAAAGGCAGCTGCGGAGGCTGCGAGCAAGAATGCCAACGACAGCACTCAGCAGCTGGCTGAAGTGAAAGGTACGCTTTTAGCTATGCGGTTACTGCGTTTCTTGTTTACGCCCGCGTCTGCTTTCTTTTGCGCTAACCTTTCCTACTCTGCAGAGAACCTGAAGAACTTAGCTGAGGAGCACGAGAAGTGCCGTGCGTTTGTGGAGAACGGCGAAGCCACCATCAAGAAATTAGAAGGTGAGTAGCCGTCCACTCGGCATCATTCTTGTTTCTGTTTCTTCTCTGCTTCTCTGCTAACCTTGTCTGTCTCTCCGCAGAAGATCATAAATTGTTCGCTGAAGAACACCAGGACTGCATCAAGCCTGAGGAGGTGCAGCAGCGGCTGTCCGACCAGGCTGTCGAGTTGGTGAAAGACCATACGACAGAGATGGAGCAGCTGCAACTCCAGCTGCAGAAAGCACTCGAGGACGCCATCAACATTGGCAAGGAGAGGGACAGAGCGATCGCCGAGAAGGCCAAGGCCGAGACAACCTTCAGAGCCAAAGAGAAAGCCCTTGAGCTGGAATGCGAGACGCTGAAGAAAACCAACGCTGATCTCTTTGCTCAGATGACCACTCTACGCGAGATTCAGAATAGACATATTTCCAACAAAGAGCCTTGGAGGACCCAGCTGCAGCATCGGCGCCGTGAACTGACCCGTGAGTCTTTTCTTCACTTCATCTTTTCTTCTCGGTCGATTTTCTTCTTGGTTTTGAATCTTTCCCTTGCTATTGCAGAAATCTGGCCTCATCTTGATTCCACTAGTGCGCCTGCTGTGGCAAAGGCCCAGGCAGCTCGCCTTGCGAAGGGTGAGGCAGCTGATACCAGGGCCGAGATCGAGGACAACCTGCTGGTGCTGCGAGGGTATTTCGAACAGCTAGCCGGCGTTGGTACTGACTTGGTGCACGTGATCTTTGAGCTCCACAAGCTCTTCTGGCCTCAGGAGCCTGAGCCAACCACCATGCGGGGTCTCGCCTTCAAGCTGCAGAATGTGAAGGCCGAGTTGAAGAAATGGAGTGCCTCGGGAGCTCGGGCTGGCGCGGACATAATGCTCCTCTGCATTGCCTCCTGGTATGAAAATCTTAACATGCAACTCATCCGCGGGAAGCGCAACGACTCCAAGTGGGATACAGACCCCGACTGCGTGGCCGCGCGCAAATTGATTGCGTACGAGGTCGCGGAGTGTGCTGAAACGGAAGTCTTCATCGACGGCCTCCCCGAACCCGACACCGAAGTGGAGGAGGACGAGGAGGAAGATGATGACGCGGAGTCCGACTTGGATGGCTTCTTCGAATCGCCTGAAGGCAAGGCCGGGAAAGGGAAGAGCGTCGCCGTCGCGAGTAGCGATGAGGACGAGTACGCGCATATCGACACCGCGGCACTCGACTTCGGCACCTCCTCAGGAGCTGCTCTTGACGACACGGTACTCGCCCCCAGCCGAGCCTCCGGTTCCTCTTCAGCTCCAGGGCCCATCTCGGTGGCCACGGCCACTTCTGACCAGGCAGCCACCGAGCAGGACGTCGTGATGGAGGAGTCCACCACCGTCCAGTCGGAGGCGGATGCCACCCATGCCAGCGCCGAGGAAGACGCGGCAGCCAGGGCCACCACAGAAGCTGCAGCAGCCAATGCCAGCACCGACAACACCGCTTCCTCCACATAACTTTACCTGCAAACTTTTTTACTCGAACACTTATCAGATCCCCGGGATGCCGGGAGCAGATGTATCAGACTTATTTATGCTTGCTACGCAGTTTTTATCCCCTCTTTGTTTATTTCGAAATTAACCAAATTGAGCAACGCTGGCTCAATGCCGAGTTGCGTTTCCATGCGAGTCCCCGAGTTGCATTTCTTATTCACCCTATCTTTTCATCTCTGCTCTACCCGCAACTTGTTGCTTTTCTGGTATTCGAGTCACAAGAATCAAGGAGTAGGGCTGCAAATACTTAGCCGCTAGAAACAATCATGGTAACGCAGCCCACCACTTAGCCGAGAAGACGAAACAGGGAACAAAAGTAACAAACAATCTACTCGGTTCCTGCACTCTTTCTTCCTTAGCGATTTTCTTGTGCTCAGTGACCTTTTGCTTGTTCTCTTGCTTGCCATGAAGCCGGGTTTCGGACAGCAGCAGAGTCGAAGAGTTGGCATATAGGTTTAGACACAGTACTCAATACGCTTATGAGTTTCGAAGTGAAGCAACCGAGTAGAAAAACAGTAAATCCGAGTAAAAACACTTGGAGCAATTTTGGACGAGGGCAGTCCCCGAGAACAATTTCAGATTGCAGAGTAGAATTTCAACTCGGATAAGAGGGTACATACACATCTTTGCTTACGAATGAAAACGACGGAGTAGAGCTACATTCCAAGGACGCTTGGTTTCCTCTCCAGCTTTATCTGCCCTGTTCGCCTGCGATGGGCGCACATCTACAAGGTAGTACGCATCATTGTGCAGCTCTTTGCTCACAATGAAAGGCCCCTCCCATGGAGGAGACAATTTGTGCATCCCGGCTGTGCGCTGCACAAGCCTAAGGATCATGTCTCCTTCTCGGAAAACCCTCGGGTTCACCTTTCGGCTATGATAACGCCGCAGGTTTTGCTGATAGATAGCCGAACGTGACAGAGTCAGCTCTCTTGCTTCTTCAAGCAGGTCAACGTCGTCTTCTCGAGCTTCTCTCGCCTCCACCTCAGTGTAGAGGGCTACTCGGGGGGAGTCATGCTCTAAGTCTATTGGCAACACGGCCTCAGCCCCGTATACCAAGAAGAATGGCGTGTAGCCGGTTGACCGGTTAGGGGTAGTCCTTAGACTCCACAACACCGCTGGCAACTCTTCTAGCCAACACCCAGGTGTTTTCAGCAATGGCTCAATCAGCCTTGGCTTTATGCCTGCCAGTACCATTCCATTTGCCCTCTCAACTTGCCCATTGGAGGCAGGGTGCGCGACTGACGCAACGTCTAGTCGGATATGCTTATCTCTGCAGAATCGCACCATTGCCCCCTCTGCAAAGTTGGTGCCGTTGTCGGTGATGATGCTGTGCGGGTAGCCATATCTCATGATCACATCCTTCACGAACTTCACAGCTGTGACCCCATCGCACTTCCGAATAGGCTTCACTTCAATCCACTTGGTGAACTTGTCCACCATGACCAAGATATGTGTCATGTTGCCTTTAGCCGGCTTGAAAGGGCCAACCATATCCAAGCACCAAACTGCGAATGGCCATGTGATAGGAATTGTTTTCAACTCGGAAGCAGGCATGTGAATCTTACTTGCGAACATCTGGCAACCATTGCACTTCCTCACAATATCTTCAGCTTGCTGCAGTGCAGTGAGCCAGTAGAAGCCATGCCGAAAAGCTTTCTTGACCAAAGCCCGAGATGAGGCGTGATGCCCACACTCCCCTTGATGTATCTCCACCAGAATTTCTTCTCCCTCTTCCGGGCTCACACAACGTTGCAACACACCAGTGGCACTTCTCTTGTGCAGCACATCTCTGACTACGGTGTAGCCCTTGGACCTTCTCTGAATCTGCCTTGCAGTCACCTCATCTTCAGGTAGAGTGCCGTCCCTTAGAAAGGATAATATGGGCATGGCCCAACTCGGTGTCTCCCGTGTGGGAAACACTGGTTCGTCCAGTTCCATTGGGGCAGGCTCTTGCGGTTGCTCAGGAGGAGCAGGAGCGCTTCTTTGCAGCCCAGACCGATTGGCGAGAACTTCTTCAATGAACGCGACAGCCTCTGGGTTGAGGGCGGCAGTCCCCGAGTAAGGAGTGGCAGTCCCCGAGTGAGGAGTGGCAGTCCCCGAGTAAGGAGTGGCAGTCCCCGAGTAGGGAGTGGCAGTCCCCGAGTAGGGAGTGGCAGTCCCCGAGTAAGGAGTGGCAGTCCCCGAGTAAGGAGCGGCAGTCCCCGAGTAAGGAGCGGCAGTCCCCGAGTAGGGAGTGGCAGTCCCCGAGTTGAGGACGGCAGTCCCCGGGTTTCCTGTAGCATTCTCCCAGTCAATGTCCATAGGATCAGATCCCTCACTCGGCAGAGAAGGAACAAAGATGGATTCCGAGTTGGGGGAAGGCTTGATGGATGGCTTCCTCAAATGCTCCAAGGCAATCCCTGCCGGGATGGACTGCCGAGAAGATCCCAACTTGGATAGCTCGTCTGCTGCTTCGTTCTCTGCTCGGTGAATGTGTTGGAACTCACAACCTTCGAAGAAACCAGTCATAGACTGCACCAGGAAACGATACGATGCCATGTTGGCATCCAAAGCATCCCAGGTACCTGAGACTTGCTGCACCACTAGATCTGAATCGCCATAGCATATAATGCGCTGCACACCAACCTCTTTTGCTACTCGCAAACCATGCACCACTGCCTCGTACTCGGCTACATTGTTGGATGCCTTGAAATGAATCTGCAGCACATACTTGAGCTGATCTCGCTTGGGTGACGTAAGCACAACACCAGCGCCAAGGCCTTCTTTCACCTTTGAGCCATCAAAGTGCATTTTCCAGTAATTTGAAACTGGAGCAGGAGGTTCATACTGCATCTCGGCCCAGTCCACAAGGAACTCCGCCAGGACCTGAGACTTGATGGCTTCTCTTCTCGTATACGCGGGAGCATATGCTGCTAGCTCGATTGCCCACTTGGCTACTCTGCCACTCGCCTCCTTGTTGCCCATGATATCCGAGATGGGAGCAGAGCTCACGACAGTGATGGGGTGCTCCTGGAAATAATGTTTCAGCTTCCTGGCGCCCAGGTACACACCATATGTCATCTTCTGGTAGTGCGGATAGTTCTGCTTGGAGCTGGACAGCACTTCACTGAGATAATAGACTGGGCGCTGCACACTCTTGCCTTCTTCTTCTCGCTCCACCACTATCACCACGCTGACTACTCGGTTAGTCGCAGCAATGTATAACAGCATAGGCTCCTTGGGTAGCGGACTAGCCAAGACAGGAGCGCTAGCCAGCATTGCTTTCAACTCATTGAATGCTACGTCCGCTTGCGGGGTCCAGACAAACTTGTCATTTTTCTTCATCAGCTGGTATAGAGGCAGAGCCTTCTCGCCCATTCTGCCCAGAAAACGGCTCAGAGATGCCAGACAACCCGTGAACTTCTGCACATCTTTCAGTGATCTCGGTAAAGACATGCTCTCAATAGCTTTTATCTTAGAAGGATTGGCTTCAATGCCCCGACTAGAAACCAGAAAACCGAGTAGCTTTCCAGCCGGTACACCAAAGGTGCACTTACTCGGATTCAGTTTCATTTTGTACTTGCGTAGGTTAGCAAAGGTTTCCTCCAGGTCGGCAAGCAGAGTATGTGTTTTATTCGTTTTGATGACAATGTCATCTACGTACACCTGCACATTCTTGCCGAGCTGGTCGTGCAAGCATTTCTGCATGCATCTCTGATAGGTTGCACCCGCATTCCTCAAGCCAAAACACATGACACGATAGCAATAAGCCCCGTACGGGGTAATGAAAGCAGTCTTTATTTGATCAGCAGGGTTGAGTGCAATCTGGTGGAAACCAGAGTAGGCATCTATGAAAGACAACAGTTCACAACCAGCAGTGGAATCGATCACCTGATCGATGCGAGGCAGCGGGAAAGGATCCTTGGGGCATGCCTTGTTCAAGTCGGTGTAGTCGACGCACATGCGCCATGCGGTGGCAGCCTTGGGATCCTCCTTCTTCTTCTCGACCATGACCGGGTTGGCTAGCCAATCCGGATGCAGCACCTCCATGATGAAATTGCTTATCAGTAACTTGGTGATCTGGTCACCAATGGCCTTCCTTCTCTCATCCCCGAAACGGCGCATAGCCTGCTTCACTGGCTTGGCGTCAGGACGCACATGCAAAGAGTGCTCAACCAACTCCCTCGGGACTCCTGGTAGATCTTCATTGGTCCAGGCAAACACATCCCGATTCTCACGGAGGAAGTGGATGAGCGCGCTTTCCTATTTCTCCGCCAACCCGAAACCAATGATGGCTACGCGGTCGGGGAACTCGGGGTCGACCTGGACTGTCTTTGTCTCCTTGGCAGCTTGGAAAGCAGTACCATGCTGTGTACTCGGCACACCTTGTGCACCAGCTTGTGCGGACTGAGCCATGGCCACCACCTCGTACATCTTCTTCTTCTCGGCAGCAATCACCATCGACTCTGCCAGCTTGGAGCTAGCCGAGGCACACTCCATGGACTTCTTGTAGTCGCCAGCGATAGTGATTATGCCATTGGGACCAGGGATCTTCATCTTCAGATAAGCCACATGAGTAGAGGCCATGAACTTGCTCAGAGCAGGCCTGCCGAGTAGAGCATGATAGGGGCTCTGATGATCCACCACCTCGAACTGCAAGCGCTCTGTGCGGCAGTTCTCCCGGGTACCGAATAGACATCGATCCACACTCGGCCAATCGGGTTGCACGAGATCCCGGGCACAATGCCATGGAAGGTGGTCTTGCTGGGCAGCATCATGTTCTCGGCCAGGCCAAGCTTCTCGAGTGTGTCCTTGTACACAATGTTGATGCTGCTACCGTTGTCGATTAGCACCTTGCTGAACCTCACATTCTTCTCGGGACCCAGGAAGGTAGGATCCAGCACCAAGGCATAGGTACCCGGGTTGGGCATCACCTTGGGATGATCTGCTCGGGTCCACCTGATCTCCTGGTCACACCAATACATGTAGTGAGGGACAGCAGGAATCACTGCATTGACCTCCATGGCCCGCCTGTGCTGTGATTGCTTGTCGACTGCCTCAGAAGTGAAGATCATATAGCTCTCATGGTGCTCTTGGTACTGGTTGGAGCCATTGCCCCCATTGTTGCCATTGTTGCCATTGTTGTTTCCCTGGTAGTTGTTGTTGTTGCCTCTGTTGTTGTTGTTGCGGTTGTAGTTGTTGTTGTTGTTGCGGTATCTCTCATTGTTGAAGTTCTGGTTGGCTCCTAGAGCCACCTGGTTGACATTCTCTCTTCTCGGGTACACTGGCGGCCGAGCTGCGGGTGCGCGAGTAGGCTAAACAGTAGCATTGGCGGCTGGCAGGAGAGGAGGAGGAGGCAAGCCATCACTCTTGATCACATCCCACCACTCGCACTGCCGAGTAGTGTGGTTAGCAGGCCTCGAGGGATGATGAGTGTGAAAGCTGCATGGGCCATCCTTCATGTCATCGAAGACAAACTTCTTTGGCTGCTCGGAGTTTCCGCTACCCGACTGAGCAGTGCGGAACGGTTTCTTGTTGCCTTGGCCCTGGTTCTGGTTCTGCCCGTAGGCTCCAGCAGGTTTTTGCCTTTGGCCACCACCGCCTCCGACATTCACTGCATTCACCTCTTCAGGATCATACCGAGTATCTACTCGGCGCTTGTTGCGGAACTCATTGCGCTTGCTGCTGTTGAAGTTTCTTCTCGGCTCAGAGGAGTCCATCAGTGGCTGAGTAGGATCACCGAGTGCGTACTGATCCGCAATCTTGATGGTCTCCGCCAGAGTGTTCGGCATCTCCCTCTGCAATCTCTGCTAAAGCATGCTGCCATGTCGGCAACCCTGCGCAAACCAAGTGATGGCCTGTGCTTCATTCACACCCTCACAGGTGTTCCTCAAGGTGCTCCACCGAGTAAGGTACTCGCGGTCCGTCTCGTCTTCTCGCTGCCTGCAAGCTGAAAGCTGCTGTGGCCTATTCGGCCTCTTGTATGTACTCGTGAAGTTGCTGATGAAGGCATCCGAGAAGTCCAGCCAACAGTTAATGCTGTTCTTGGGCAAGTTGTTGAGCCAAGTGCGAGCTGGACCCTCTAGCATCTGCGGCACATAGCGCACCGCCCATCTCCTGTTGCCATTCGCGATATGGACCGCGGTGACGTAGTCATTGAGCCAATCTTCAGGCTTGGTGCTGCCATTGTAGCTCTTGGTGCCCCTTGCAAGCTGGAAGCCCTTCACGGAAGGCTCGTTCATGATGCGCGGGCCAAAGCACTCGGGGCCAGGAGGACCCGTGCTCTCAAGCCGCGCCGACAAGCTGATACGGTCCAGCTGGTGCCTTGCATCTCCCGGCGCTAGCACGCGCTCACCAACACGGTCATGAATATCATAGCCAACCATCTCCATAGCCGAGTAGCCATCATCATACCTATCCACCTGCATAGCTGCGGGCTGCTCCACCGGGTTGGCGACTGGTGCCGCTGGGCGCGGCTGCTGCCTCTGCCGAGTAGGCTGAGCTGCGGGTTGCCGAGAAGAACCTGGACGCGCGGCATCTCGGGCACGGCTCTGAGCTTGATGGGCTTGAGAGCCTGTTCTTGCAGCGTTGTGTTCCCGCCCGGGCTGCTGCGGCACAGCAACCTGTTTCGCGGCAGCAGCCGGGTCATACACCTACATTTGCCTGTCTCTACCCGAGCGCCCGCTGCGGCTCTTCTCGCGGCTAGGATGCGGAGACGAGGCCTGATCGTTAGATCTAGCCGCGTGCGAGTGAACCACCTGCGAAGCTCCAGCTCCCGGGTTGGCCTTCCGGAACTCCTCGTTCTGCCTAGCGGCCTCCAACACCAACTCGTTGAGCCTCTCCTGCTGCCTGAGACGCGCCTCTCCATCCACACGCGGCAACTCGGCAGCCACGGCCTCTGCAGCTCTGAGCGTCTTGGCGGGTGTGCTGTACCTTGGCCTTGTGAAGGTGTTCGCGGTGGCAGACTGAGCGGGCACCTCCGCAACTGTTGCCATCTCGACACCCAGGTTGCGCCGCGTAGCGCCTACTCTGCTAGGCCTCCTGGCGACCGGCGTGAAGCCGTGAGCCTTGTTGTACTCGAGCTGGTCTAAACTCAGCTCAAGCCTGATCTTCTCCAACTCCGCCTGCTCGGCAAGCAGCTCCTGGCGTTGCCGCTCGAGCTGCTCCCTCGCGGCTAGGAGCTCGATGTCGGTGGGAGTGGGCATACCGGCTCGCGCAGCAGACGCGGGGATGACCGTAGAGGTGGAAGGCGGCAAGTTGCTCTCCCTCTCGTAAGGCCGGTGAGTCCTGCCACCAGCAGGCGGTTCGTCAACCTCCTCGACGACGGCCGCAGCGCCAGTAGCAGCTGCGCCAGTGTTTGCCGCCAAACCCGTCACCATCACCTCAGCGCAGCTCGCAGAGCTGCATGCGGGCCTTCCGCGAGCAGCAATCACCGCGGGAGGATCCTCCGCGTCATACACCAGCTCAGGGTACGCGCTGTTGGCGACGGTGGCGACGTAGACGAGGTGAGAGCCGAAGGAGATCACCGTGCCGCCCTCAGGCATGGCCATGCCGCCGAAACAGCCGGCGTTGTCGGTGACGAAGTCGAAGGAGCCGAATCTGTGGACAAGGCCACAAACCACGCGCTCTGCTGAAGAAGATCCCGTCCGAACAGAAACTCCAGCCAGCGCCGCTGGTTGCCCCACGGTGGGCGCCAACTGTCGTGGTGGTGTCACGGCAGATGCCATGGGATGGCTAAAGATGTGGGGACGAAGGACGCTGGAGGTGCTCGGGGAGGGATCACGCGACGAGTAGCCGCGTGAGATAAGAACAATGCACTGCAAACAACACGATCTACCCAGGTTCAGGGCCCTCGTGAGGAGGTAAAACCCCTACTCCTGCCTCTCTGTATGTATTATGATGTTTCTCCGAGTAGCCACAATACAAAGGATATCGCTACCGAGTAGCCACTCTCCTCTCTCCGAGTAGAGCTAGGTCAAGAACTTAGGGCTTCTAGGGTTCAATGTGAGCGTGCCTCGCGCAGGAGGCGGCGGGGCACCTTATATACCTGGTGCCCAGCCGGATACGTCCAAATCTAGACAAGTGTCGACATTGTGTGCACACCGTCCTTCTTCCGGGTTCCCGCTGACAGCTTTGGTTCCTAACCTTGGCTTCATCTGGAAAGTCGTTGGGCAAAACTAGGGGACAGACTGGTATCACTGTACCTAAGCACAGAGTAGGCCCCCCTTATCCTGCCACGGCCTGCTTCCATGCTGTCACTGTCAGGCAGGCCGGTCCCACATGAACAGTAGTTCGAATGCTGCCAAGTACGGACCCAGGATACGCGGGATCCTGTGTCAGAACGGCTCCTTTGACTTTCTGGCCCGAGTAGGTTCCCGCCAATTGTTCCCGCCAATTGTACTCGGCCCAACTCTTCTACTCGAACGTAGAGCACTTGAATGATTCTTCCTTCTGGCCATCTTGAGGTGAGACCGAGTAGCAGCCTGCCGGGTAGCGGGTACCGGGTAGTCGGCTACTCGACCAAACTTCTCTTCTGTAAGCTGCTTTTACCACTTGCCTTTACCCTACTCGGGGGTAACCCCCCGACAGATTGGATGCCATCGGTTATCTTCAGGACTCTTAGTCCAATTTGTATCTTGTCCGTAGTCGGACACTATGTTGTTTCTTCCGCTGTTATTTGGATCTTTGTATTGTATCAGTTGTATCCTTGACTCGTTTGAGTCGTCTTGTATATATATCTTTTCTGTTGTTGTTGCGGAATATTCGTGAACTGTTGTAATGTTATCAGAAGTGGCAACCTGAAATCGGTTATTATGTGGATTTTGGCGGAAATGCTGAAATCTGCATAGTGCCCGATCCCGGGGCGTCACAGCATTATCTTGGGATGATCTGCTCTAGACCAGACTATCTCTTGGTCGCACCACTCCATGTTGTGCGACACTGATGGCATCACGACATTCACCTCCATCGCGCGCCTGCGCTGGAACTGCTTGTCACACGGCTCAGTGGTGAACACCATATAGCTCTCGTGGTGTTCCTGGTATTGGTTCCGGTCCCCAGCACCACCATCGTTGTTGTTGTTCTGGTTGGCATTGTTGTGGTTGTTGTTGCGGGTGTAGTAGTTGTTGTTGTGGTTGTTGTTGTTGAAGTTGCAGTTGTAGTTGTTGTTGGCTCCCTGCGCCACTTGGTTCACGTTTTCCCTCCTCTGGTTCTCGGTCGGCCTGGGAGCAGCTGCCCGAATAGGCTGCACATTCGCACCCGAGAGCGGAAGAGGGGGAGGAGGAGGCAGCTAACCGAAAGCCTCGCTCTTGATCCTGTCCCACCAGCTGCACTGCCGGGTAGTGTGGTTGGTTGTCCTACTCGGATGCCGAGCATGGAAGCTACACGGTCCATCCTTCATGTTCTCAAAGACAAATCTTGCTGGGTCTCCGGATTCATGGGAGGCATTGTTCTGCTGGGGAGCATTGTACTGCTTCTCGAAGTTCTGGCCCTGAGTCTGGTTTTGCCCGTATTGGGCTCCCTCAGTTTTTTGCCTTTGGCTGCTCCCGGCAGCACCCTGATCTTGAGTGACAGCAGCTACGTGGTCATGGCACCGGGATCCATCATGGTGCTTTCTCTTTGGCTCGAAGGAGTCAAGCAGAGGCTGAGTAGGGTCGCCGACAGCATACATATCTGCAATATTTATTGTCTCGGCGAGGGTACTTGGCATCTCCCTCTGCAATTTCTGCCACAGCATGCTGCCATGTCGGCAACCTTGCGCGAACCACGCAATGGCCTGTGAATCATTTACACCCTCGCAGGTGTTCCTCAGAGTGCTCCACCGAGTAAGGTACTCGCAGTCAGTTTTCTCTTCTCTTTGCTTGCACGCCGAGAGCTGATGCGGCTGGTTTGGCCTCTTGTAAGTGCTGGTGAAGTTGCTGATGAAAGCCTCCGAGAAGTCAAGCCAGCAGTTGAAACTGTCTTTAGGCAGGTTATTGAGCCAGAGCCGGCCAGGAACCTCCAGCATCTGGGGCACATACCAAACAACCCATCTCCTGTTGCCACCTGCAACGTACACGGCAGTCACGTAGTCATTTAGCCAGTCCTCTGGCTTGGTGCTTCCATCATAGGTCTTGGTCCCTCTAGCCAGCTGAAACTTGGACACCGGTGGCTCCCCCATGATCCTGGGACCAAAACAGCTTGGCCCGGGTGGGCCTCTTGCTTCTATCTCCTCGGACCAATAGAGTCGGTCCAGCTTGTACCTTGCATCACTTGGTTCCATCATCCTTCCTCCCAACCGAGTTGCGAGATCTCTTGGGTCGGCGTACTCGACTCGCTCCATTACCGAGTACCCGTCGTTGTAGTGGTCCTGATTCATTGGATCGGGTTGAGCAACCGGGTTGGCCACTGCAGCAATCACCTGTGGCTGAACAACATGCTGAACAGGGTTAGCAACATGCAGACGAGATGGGCCGTCTCAGTTTCCTCCTTGCCCCTTTTGATGAACTCTGACAGCCTGACGGCCAGTACCTGCAGCATTGTGTTTTTGGCCAGGCTGCCGCACTACAGCATGCTTTTTTCCGGCGACAGCCGGGTCGTACACCTGCATATGTTTATTCTTCCAAGAATTCACACTCTGGGCCCTCTCACCGCCAAGAAGTGGCGATGAGGCCTGGTCCACGGATCTTGCCCCATGCGAGTGAACAACATGAGACGCACCGCCTCCCGGATTGGCCTGCCGAAAAGCCTCATTCTGCCTACCTACTTCTAGAACGAGCTCATTGAGCCGCTCCTACTTTTTTTTAAATGGAGAGCAAAGCCCCAGCTTCTGCATCAATTGATGCACACAGCTGTTTTATTACAAAGTTTTGTTTTTAGAACCAAGCAGGAAAAAAGTAACCAGGATTACATCTCAAGCACTAGCCAACGAAACAAGCTGAAAAATCCACGCCTATGCAGCATCCATTTTACGAAACCGTTGCCAGCACGCCAGGTTGTAGAAAGCCCGAGCGACCGTCTCCATTCGGACACACCCAGTATCCATACACTCCCGCTGATCCACAGGAAGAAGGAGAGACCACGCTCGGATATGGTGGGTAGCCTTGTAGATAACCTACAAATAATGTGAAGCTCCTGTTTTGTTAAAAACCAAGTCATTCCGGCAAGTCCAAATGGACCATAACAAAGCACACACACCCACATGTATATGTGATTTATCTAAATTATTTAAGCCGTTCAACCAATTCCCAAACAAATTCGAGACATTAGCTGGTGGTGGAAGATTATAAGAAAACTCAACAATCCTCCAAATAAAACGAGCAAAAGGACATGTGAGAAATAAATGTTGAATCGACTCCTCTGAATCGCACAAAACACATTTCTTACATCCATTCCACTTTCGTCTTGCCAGATTTTCTTTTGTCCGAAGTACCCTTTTAAAAAGAAACCACATAAAGATTCTAATCTTAAGTGGAACTTTGATTTTCCAAATATACCTCCGCAGGAACCTAGTATGGTCATCCATGAGGTCCAAGTATAGAGATTTAACTGAGAATACACCAGATGGAGTTAAGTTCCACACAAACACGTCTGGTTGAATGGACAGACTAATATTCATTAGACGCGTGACCAAATGGACCCATCTTTCCCACTTGTTCACCGTTAGGTTGCGCCTAAATTCAATATTCAGAGGAAGAACCGACAATACATCTGCGACTAAGACGTTTTTTCGTCGCACAATATTGTAAAGAGATGGGTATTGTATGGCTAGTGGCTTATCCCCTAACCACACATCCTCCCAAAACCGAGCACTTCCCCCATCGCCAATCTCGAAATGACCATGGGAGAAGAAGGTGTCCTTGACACTCATCAGCCCCTTCCAGAAGGGTGAGTCTGTCGGTTTTACACAAACTTGAGATAACGATTTAGCTCCAAGATACTTATTATGCAACAGTTCTTGCCACATCCCTTCCTCATTCAATAGTTTATACAGCCAGTTGCTTAGTAAACAATTATTCTTAATATAAAATACCTCCACACCTAACCCCCTGATCCTTAGGACGAACAATATTCCATTTAGTTAACCCATACTTCTTTTTTGATTGATCAGATTGCCAGAAAAAGCAAGATCTATAAAAGTCCAATCTCTTTTGTACCCCTTTAGGTACTTGGAGAAAGGAAAGCATAAACATTGGCAAGCTGGTAAGAACTGAATTAATAAGAATAAGTTTGTCCCCGTATGAGAGTAACTTTCCTTGCCAACACCCAAGCTTCTTCTCGAAGCGATCCTCTATCGGCTTCCATTAACTATTGAGGAGTTTTCTATGATGAATAGGTATCCCCAAATATTTCAATGGAAGCGAACCAGTCTCACACCCAAAAATCTCTTTGTATTGATCCACCTCTTCACAGGCCTTCCCAAAACAAAAGATCTCACTCTTATGAAAATTAATTTTTCCTAACTCGGGCCTCGCTCGTGAGATTTGGCAACTCAGCAGCAACTGCCTCTACAGCCCTAAGTGTTTTTGCAGGAGAACTATATTTGGGTCTACCAGTAGTGTTTTGACTGGCAGACTTGCTAGCAGTTCTACCATCTCTAGCTAGCTCAGCACCTAAGTTGCGACGAATAAATCCTATCTTGCTAGGATTCTATATACAGGAGTAAAACCATGTGCTCTATTGTACTCATTTTGGTCCAAGTTAAGATGAAGCCTAACCTTCTCCAGCTCCTGGGCCTCTTGCAGCAAAGTGAGTCGCTGCTGCTCGAGATGCGCCCTCACCATAGCCGGATCCACGTCCTTGGCGATAGGCATACCGAGCTGCGCGACACCGGCGCGAGCAGCCGGTATCACAGTCGATGTAGAAGGATCCACATAGCCAGGTTGGTTCTGCGGCATGTCGTAGGGCTTAAGCCCCCTGTGAGCAGCCGGCTAGTCGACGACTTCAGGCGCAGTGGGAGCGCCTTTACCGGAATCGATAACCGGGCCTGTCATCATCACCTCCACGCTGCCGACAGAGCAGCTAGCGGGCTTCCCGCGGACAGTGACGGGGGGACGATAACCCGGTGGGCCAAACTCCAAGGAGTAACCCGGCCCAAAGGACGGTGCGCAGGATCCGGCTAAGGATAAGGAAGCTTGTGGAAGGCCCAAGTTTGTAGGCCCAGCAATCCGGATTGTGGGTTACTGTAAAGGAAAGCTAGGGTTTGTGCGCCGTGTCCGGGTAGGATCCAGGATGCGCCTTGGGGAATAAGCCAGGGGGTACGAGTGCTTTATAAACCGACCCCCAGGTCTAGCTTTAGGCAGAGATCTAAGAACCCTAGATATAGCGCTTGGTATCGAGCATCTAGTGTAATCCTAGAGTTGAGTTGTTATATCGAGATCGGAGACTCGGCGACTTTGATTGCCGGCTACCAGATTGAATCGCACCATGTTTTCCTCTGAGCTAAACCCTCTCCCAAACACCTGTGTCGTCTTGCCCCAAGATCAGTTACCCCCGGTAACGTCTGCCGTGATTATCCCACGACAGTTGGCGCCCACCGTGGGGCCTGCGTCCAAAGGTGTTTACATCACGGGAGAAGCTCGGAAGAATATGGAGAATCTCGTCGTCGGCGAAATCTACATCGACCGCAGAGGAAAAAAGACGGTGGACGATTCCGGCTGGGGGCCAGAGTCGGGTCACCTCGAATCCGGATCCGTCGTGACGATCGGCCGGATCAACATCTTCGTCGGTATGGTACGAACGACTAATTTAAAAGGACAATATCATGTGCATACTACAGGAACTTCTAGCAGGAACAAAGAGACGTCAAAGCAAGCGGCAAATTCGGTTTCATCGGCCGCGCCGGGATATCTTAGATGGGCAGAACAAGAGATAACGTGGAGTAGAAGGGATCATCCAGAAAAAGTAGAGCGTCCAGGGGTCTTGGCATTGGTGGTTGCTCCACAGGTTAATGGTTACGAACTGAAGAGGGTCCTGATGGACGGTGGAAGTAGCATAAACATCCTTTATTGGGAGACCTTCTTACGGATGAGTCTCAAAGAGTCCCAGTTGCAGAAAAGTTCGACAATCTTTCATGGGATCGTACCGGGTCACTCGGCGAGCCCCGAGGGAAAGATCACCTTGGAGGTTGCTTTTGGAGAATCGACGGATAATTATCGAGTTGAGTGGCTCACGTTCGAGGTGGTCAAACTGCGCAGTCCTTATCACGCGCTGTTTGGAAGACCGGCTTACGCCAAATTCATGGCTAGGCCGTGCTACGTGTATTTGCAGCTAAAGATTCCGGGTCCTAAACGGACCATCACCATACATGGGAACCGGTATATAGCGGCCGAGTGTGACGAAGGAGATTCGGTTATGGCTGAGCAAGCATGCAGAAAGGAAGAACTCGAATATTACCGGTCTCAAGTGAACCCGGATGATAGAACAGCCTTGAACAAGTCGAATACCGAGGACGAGAGAGCAAAATTCAAGGCAGCACAAGACACCAAGAAGATAGATTTTGTTGAAGGCGATTCCACTAAGCAGTTTACCATAGGGTCTAACTTGGGAAAAGAGCAGGAGGAAGCACTTGTGGAGTTTATTCGTTCAAATGCAGATGTGTTCGCCTGGACACCTAGCGATATGCCGGGTATCCCTACAGAGCTAGCCGAGCACAGTTTGCATGTGGATCCCAAGTCCAGGCCCGTGAAGCAGGGCTTGAGGAAAATGAATGAGGAAAGAAGGAAGGCTATAGGCGAAGAGATCGCTCGGCTATTGGCAGCCGGCTTTATCATGGAAGTATTTCACCCGGATTGGCTGGCAAACCCGGTTCTAGTGATGAAAAAGACCAATGAGTGGAGGATGTGCATTGATTTTACGAGTCTCAACAAACATTGCCAAAAGGATCCGTTCGCACTACCCAGGACAGATTATAGATGTAGTAGCTGGAAGCGATTTATTATGCTTCCTGGACGCATATTCCGGGTGTCATCAGATCAAGCTCAAGAGGGAGGATTGGGAGAAAACATCATTCATAACCCCTTTTGGGGCCTTCTGTTATAAAACCATGACGTTTGGATTGAAGAACGCCGGTGCAACTTACCAACGATGTATTCAAAAGTGCTTCGAAGACCAAATCGGACGCAACGTCCACGCCTATGTGGATGATGTGGTCATCAAGACCAGGAAGGCGGAGACGTTTATTGATGATCTAAAGGAGACGTTCAAAAACTTGAGGAGGTACCAGATGAAGCTCAACCCGACAAAGTGCGTGTTCGGAGTTCCAGCCGGGAAATTACTCGGCTTTATAGTTTCCGAAAGAGGGATCGAAGCAAACCCGGATAAAATCAAGGCCATCCAAGGTCTGAAAAAACCAGAAAATTTGAAGCATGTTCAAAAGCTCACGGGCTGCGTAGCAGCCTTGAGCCGATTCATATCCAGACTCGGAGAAAAGGCAATACCCTTGTACCGGCTCTTGCGGAAATCAGACAAATTCGTGTGGGCTCAAGAGGCGGATGAGGCATTCGAGGCACTAAAGAAGCAGTTATCCGAACCACCAGTACTAGCGGCGCCGGGTCCTAAAGAGCCTATGTTGCTGTACGTGGCAGCTGGCCCCCGAGCCGTCAGCGCAGTAGTTGTTGTGGAGCGTAAAGAGGACGGGAAAGGTTACCCGGTTCAGAGGCCGGTTTATTATGTCAGCGAGGTATTATCAGAAGCAAAGCAGCGCTATCCACATTGGCAAAAGCTGGTGTTTGGGGTCTTTATGGCTAGCCGGAAATTGAAGCCGTACTTCCAAGAACACCCCATAACAGTGGTTAGTTCAATACCAATGTCGGATATCATCAGAAACTCGGACGCGACGGGAAGAATAGCCAAATGGGCGATAGAGATGGGGGATTATCACATCAACTACGAACCCAGGTCAGCAATCAAATCTCAAGCTTTAATTGATTTCGTTAACGACTGGACACATACAGGCATGACTACAACGGTTCCAAATTCCGAGTCATGGATCATGCACTTCGATGGATCTAAGCAATACGAGGGATCAGGAGCTGGGGTGGTGCTAACGTCACCCAAAGGAGATAAACTAAGTTACGTACTACAAATCCACTTTGACTGTTCCAACAACGTGGCCGAGTATGAGGCCCTATTGCACGGCCTAAGGGCAGCTAAGGAGATGAACATCAAAAGGATACGGTGTTTCGGAGATTCGGATCTTGTGGTACAGCAGGTGTCAGGAACTTGGGATAGAAAGGACGCAACTATGGCAGCATACCGCAGGGAAGTTGATAGGGTTGCAGGATGTTTTTCCGGGTATGAGGTGGAGCATATAGACAGAAGAAAGAACGAGGCAGCCGACGCGCTCGCTAGACTCGGCTCGCGCAGAGAGCCGGTTCCACCTAACGTTTTCCTGGATGAATTATGGCGACCATCGGTTAAAACCGAGTCAGAGGAGGAATTGGCAAACCAAGACCCGGATTCAGGACTTGTGGCTGCAGTACGTACTGTTCCCGAATGGACAGAACCGTTTTTGGCCTACCTGTCGCGGGGCGAGTTACCACAGCAGGAGGTGTTAACAAGGCAAAATTTGAGGCGAGCAAAGGGATATTCTATCATCAATGGAGAATTATACAAGAGAAGCGCAGCAGGAGTCTTTTTGCGCTGCGTAGCGCCAGAAGAAGGCCGACAGATTCTCAAGGAAATCCATGAAGGCGACTGTGGACATCATGCATCCACAAGGTCTCTTGTGGCTAAAGCTTATCGACACGGATTTTTCTGGCTCACGGCTCTAGCGGATGCGGAACGATTGGTAGCAAGGTGTGACGGATGTCAAAGGTACGCTCGCCAAACCCATGTGCCGGCTATGGAGTTACGGACCATCCCGTTAACTTGGCCGTTTGCTGTCTGGGGTATGGACATGGTTGGCCCCTTTCATATGTCACCATGCAAGAAGACACATCTTTTGGTGGCTATTGATAAGTTTACCAAGTGGGTTGAGGTTATGCCAGTTACTAATTGCGAAGCAGCTACAGCAGTCAAGTTCCTGAAAAGGATTATCTACCGGTTCGGGTATCCCCACAGCATAATTACCGACAATGGAACCAACATGTCCCTTGGTGAGATGGAGAAGTTCTGTGGCAACAATGGAATCTGGCTTGATGTTGCATCGGTGGCTCATCCGCAGGCCAATGGACAAGTGGAGAGAGCAAACCAAGAATTGCTTCGCGGGTTAAAACCACGATTGCGAGTTCCCTGTGTCAGGGCTGCTGGTGCATGGGTCGAAGAACTTCCTTCTGTGGTTTGGGGTATCAACACTACACCTAACAGATCCACTCAGATGACGCCTTTCTTCATGGTCTATGGTGCGGAGGCAGTGTTACCGAGTGACATTATTCACGACTCACCACGAGTATAAGCTTACGTTGAAGTGGAGAACGAAAAAACCCGGCAGGACGCCGTAGATATGTTAGAAGAGCAAAGAGAACAAGCCCTGGAAAGATCAGCCATATATCAGCAAGATCTACGGAGGTATCATAGCCGGCGTGAAAACCCGGGTATTCCAGGAAGGAGACTTGATTCTGCGCCTGGTACAGTCAAATGAAGGAAAGCACAAATTATCACCACCATGGGAAGGACCGTTTATCATAAGCCGGAATCTGCATAATGGATCATATTACTTGATAGATGCAAGGGAAGAGTCGGCTACAGTTAACGACACCGCACATACCACTTCATCTATGCAAGAAAGAGATAGACCATGGAACGTGGCTCAGCTACGTCCATATTATACTTAAAAAAGATTATATTGGCAAGTGGAATTGCACGATGTAATAGGCAGCAGGTTTTCAGACGTACTCTTTTCCTATCCAGGGTACCTTTGGGGACTGGACGGGTTTTTAACGAGGCGGCTTGCTGACCTAGATTTTTCATATCAAGTAAAGAGGTGGTTATCAAGAAAAGAGATGGTTATTATCAGGTTATGTACTCTCAGTATGATGCGTATATCTAGGTCTTGGGGGCTGGTCGCTTGAATAGCACAGTTACAAACTCAAAGACCCGGCCATGATGCCCATGAGTTATAAGGGCCGATTACTTGCAAACGAGTACGGCTACAATCTTATAACCGGACAAAGAAGTCCAAATTCCTTGGCTATTCTTACTTAAGCTCGATGTGACTCGCATTAAAGTGGCATGATTTGTTCGCTTACGATTGCAGTCAGTCATGAAACCCGACGGGGCTTGGCTGGCTACGTCTTCGTATGGATGTAACAACATGGTATCCACGCGAAAGCCGGCTTACAGTACAAGATAGTCAAAAGGGTCATCTAAACCACAAGTTAAGCAGAGTACAAGGCTGAACAGCTGGAAACTCAACGACTATTAAGCGTAACTTCAAAACCTATGTGAAACAACTCAGGGATCCTTGTGAAATTAGCAGTAGGCAGTTCGTTCCCCTTTCAAGATCAAGTGTCCTAGACTCGGCGATCCGGGTCCGGATGGCTTGAAATCTTGAAAAGAGAAAAAATGGCTTACTTGTATAATTCCAAAAACACAATTATCCGAGTCTTGGGGACTTGGGGACTTAGAAGCAAAATCCGCTTGTCAATACCCATGAGACCTGGAAATTGAGTTTTCACAAAAGGAACAATAAAGAAAGCCAGATATCGAGAACAGATGAGCTCAATAATGGATACACTTAAAAAGGCCGGAACAGGCATCGAGTATATCAAGACCTTAGCGTGCATTACAAAATCCTGGTGAAAAGATATCAAAGGTGCACAGGCGCACCACCCAAAATATAACTGGTTTAAAAAGTATGTTGACCGACCGGTGCATAAGAAGAGGCATCAGAAATCATATATCACTCGGTGTTCATCTTGGCCTTGCCCTTGCCATCATTGGTGGTAGCAGCAGCACCCGGATCAGCGGTACCAGCCCCTGCAGGAGGTGGAACGACTGGTGTTGAGGTAGCAGGGGCAGAGCCGGCTTCAGCTTGCTTCTTGGCAGCCTCCGCCCTTATCGCAGCAGCTTCCTCCTTCCACCGAGCCAGCATATCATACGGCTCAGGAAGATCTGACTTAATTGCTTCACCGGCAGCATCGTATGCTGGAACATGTATATTAACATCCAGTTCATCAGCAATTACGCTGGCCAGGTAACGGACCTCCTTCTGGACGGCCTGAAAATCCTTCACCGAGAACTTGGATCCGTCAAGCTTGAACTCGGGGAAGCCGCCCATAAGCTTCACTAGCTCGAGCTTGGGGAGATAAGCCTTGGCAAGTGCAAGCCCCCGGGTCACTCCAACCCGGCAAGACGAGCGCTTCCAGTGCCAAATCCACTCGGGAATAGTGGAGAAGGCATCCAGCATCCTCTTCAGATCAACATGTCCTCTACCCGTCCACCACAATTCTTCAAGGATCCATTTGGTTCCGGCACATAGCTGCCGGATAACGCTCTTCATGGTTTTCAGCTTGGCCATGTCATCCTCTTCCGGCATGGTTTCGTCCGGGCCTGAAGAAATGGAGACGTAAGTCGGGAAACCGCCGCTATCTATCAAAAAGATAAACCCGGAGGAGGAAACGTACCAAGTAAAGCACGATATGTGTTCGATATTTGGACGGAAAGGCTTGTTAGGTCATCTTCTGCTCGGTGAGCCCGTTTCCTATATTTCCTCATTATCAACCTATTTCTCCTGGCTTCGGCTTCGGCTGCTTCACGTAAAGCTACCTCCTTTTCGATGAGCTTGGTGGCGTCCGCCAGTTTCTCCTCAGATTGAGTTACGAAAGCCTGCATGCATGCAAACAAGGATCAGTTGGGCAGAGAAGCAAATTATCAGTCGCTTGTATAATAAAGTCCCAAGTAAATTATGAATCAATTCACTCGGAACTTGGGGACTGGACAAAGGCATAAGCAACATTAGTCGGATTTACCTCGTGTTTGGCTATCAAAGCTCCCAAGATGTTTTCTTCATTAGCCCTTAAAGTGCGAAGGGTTTCCAGCATCTGGGCAAATGTCAGTTCCTCGGATCGAGTACCGGAAGAGCCGGCAGCTTGGTCGCTTGGTGGGGGGGCTCTCCCTGCCCTTGGAGTTGAGACCCGGACAGTTTGGGTGGCCGGGTTGGGAGAACTCATCCTTGTGTCTAGAACTTCGATCTCCTCGTCTACTGGTTCCGATGAGGAAGGAGATCCGGCAGCTCGGGGAAGTGGATTGTTCAGAGGGCCTTGTCCCTGGTTATTCGCCGTGTCACCGCCAGTCGCGGCGTCTGCATTGTCAGTCGGTTTCTCCGCCTGATGGTTATCTGCTTCTATGTTGTCCGGGTCACTAACGACGGCTTGAGCGCTAAAAGAAAGATGAGAAAAGGCGGTTATTAGTGATGACGGTGGCTTGAGTGGAAATTTGTTAGGCGTAAAAGGAAGTCATGTAGCACAAATTTACCCGGCATTCACGGTGTAATCAGGCGGGAGCTCGCCGCTGGAAGCAGATGAGGTCGCCACGGGGACCACCAACGGGACCCGGAATTGCCCGGCACGTGGATGGTTAGGAGAAGGGTGGTGTCGAGGAGAGTCGGAAGGACGAGGCGGAGGAGCGCCGCCACGAGGGACGAAGGGAGTAGAGATGCCCGGGTTAAGGGGATCTTCACCCGGGGAGCTCCGAGTTACTCTGCGTTTGGCTGGGAAGGAATCCTTCAAGCACGACGAATTTGATAATTGATGGTTAAGTTGTCGCATGGCGTCAAAGGAGTAAGGTTCAGAAGATAATGAGGAAAAAGGAACCTTGGACACTGCCCCCCTGGTCTTCCTCTTGGCACCCACTGTTGCCTCTTGGTCAGACTCGGTTGCCTCCGGGTCATCCTCATTGGCCTCACCTTCGTCCTCCAGTCCTGTGAATCGGGTGTGTGTTCGTTGGAAAAAAGGTGAACGGGAGGAAGTGATGCAAGTAAAGATATACAAATGCTGTGCAAATACCTTCACTATCATCAGCCGGCTCATCCTCTTCTTCCGGGTCTCTGGAAGGGGGAGAAGGTTCAACCCTCCAGAAAGGGTCATCAGCCTAAGAAAAAAGAATGAGATTAAGGGTTAGAAGCTATATCAAGCTATAATGTGGAAATAAGCTATGAATACCGGGTATTACCGCTGGAGCCGGGTTTTCCCGAGTAAACGGGGGTAACCCGGTGATACCCTTTATCACCTCCAGTTTCTCTGTCAGGAAGCCTTTGATGGTCTTGTTAGTATCGCCGGCCGCGAAACTCTTGGTGGAGTATCGGAGTGCATCCGTGGTATGCCCCGAATACTCGCACATCAGTTTGGTGCGGATGGAGTTGGGTTGGATCCGAAAGTCCACCCATGTTTTTACTAAATTTAGCCCGAGGAGGCCTTGGGCGGAGAGGATGGCTATCTTGGCTAATGAGGGAAGGATTGCCTCCCTGTCTGAGTCTGGTGCAAAGGCATTGAAAGACTCGGAAGGTTCGAGGAGGTTTTCCGAGTAACTCGGCAGTTTCTTTTCGCCGTCTGGGGAGGTATCATGGTAGTAAAAGAAAGACAGCTGCCAATGTTTGACGTGGGAGTTCAAATTGAGAGTTGGCATTGGTGAATTCTTGCGGCGTTGGATGGATACCCCGCCACAAGTAAGAAGTGCACCGTCACCACTTTCACGGCACGGCTTACATTGGAATAGTTCGATGAAGAGAGTCAAACTAGGCGGCATGCACAAGTACGACTCGGATAGAACAATGAAGTGGGTAATATTCAACATAGAGTTAGGCCCTATGTCGAATACCCGGAGGCCATAATGGCTTAAGACCTCCCGGAAGAAAGGGTGACCCGGAGGACGGAATCCCCGGGTCACGTGCTCTACGAAGCAGATTACCTCGTTATCAGCAGGTGTGGGCCGGGTCTCGTTGCCCGACACCCTCCAGTGAATGTCCTTCTGAGAAGGAAGGATCCCTAATTCGGCTAGCTCGTCCAGTTTGGCTTTTGTAGCTGTGGAACGCCCCCAGTTGGCGGAAATGGTTTGGGTAGTCCTCGCTTGAGTCGGCTGTTTTCCTTGTCGTTTGGGAGCCATGGGATCAACCTGCGAAAACGTAAGAAAAAGAGGCTCAGGAAATAAGACTCGGAAGTGTTGGATTATCCGAGTATAAGGTATCAAGAAAGTATAGAGCTAAGAATTATCCGGGTGTCACGCTATGAGGTGGAGATTACAAGGTATCCGGGTGTTAAATACAATCATGAAAATTATTGGTCACTTACGTATGGAAAAGCATTTGGGGAAGATGGGTGGTTGCCCATGTGTCTACTGCAAGCAAGATAGCTGGAAAAGGAAGGTTTTCCGGGTGTTAACGCAATGAGCGGAAAATCAAGGAGAAGTGGATCTAGATGGGAAAGTTTGCGAGCGGTTTTTCAGGAGATTTGGTGATTAGTGAGGGTAGGAGGATGAGTTGTAACTATCTAGCAGACGGTTAAAGGAGTTGGCGAGCATCGGATCGATCTAATTTGATGAAATCGGAAAAATGATTCACGGGTTGATCTAGATCCGATCTTGAATGAATTGAAAAATTATGGGGCTAAATTAAACGGTTGCGAGAGGCTTACTGGAGAGGTTGGAGTCTAGCGCGGCAGCGGCAAGCGGTGTGGCTCGGATGCCCCTCCGCGATTCTTGGCAAGAGGAGCAAAGGCGTGACGGCGATACTTGACGGCGGCGCGGGATGGCTCGAGAGCGGGCGCGGCCGGCGGCGGTCTTGCTACGATGACAAGTGCGAGTTTCTTGCGGTGGTGCCGCGAGGGTGAAAGGAGCAAGGAAGGAAAATGGAAACTGAGGCGCAGTGATGAGTTTAGGGTTATCCCCTAAGTGCTATTTATAAAGTAGGGGTGAGCCTATCTTAACGGCCAGAAGCCGGAAATCGTGGGGTGACGGTTATCCACGTGGATTCTGCAAGATATGCGCCAAGTATTGGGCAAAGCATCTGGACAAGGGAAAGAAGGAGATCCACTCCGTGATGTCAGGATCGGTTGTCGAGTATGGAATTTTGGCATTTTTATTAGGGTTTGAACCTGGAAAATTAAACCAAAGGGTTTGGGGAAAGCCCGGGTTACAATATGGCCACCATGGAGTTTGGCCTAGCCACTTGTTAAAGCATCTTAACCCGGCCACCACGTGCCTATGTGTTTGATATCTTTGCAGGGAATAGCGAGCGCTTCAAGGAAGATCCTTGAAGCCCAGGCTATTCTGGGGACTACTGACGGGGGGACGATAACCCGGTGGGCCAAACTCCAAGGAGTAACCCGGCCCAAAGGACGGTGCGCAGGATCCGGCTAAGGATAAGGAAGCTTGTGGAAGGCCCAAGTTTGTAGGCCCAGCAATCCGGATTGTGGGTTACTGTAAAGGAAAGCTAGGGTTTGTGCGCCGTGTCCGGGTAGGATCCAGGATGCGCCTTGGGGAATAAGCCAAGGGGTACGGGTGCTTTATAAACCGACCCCCAGGTCTAGCTTTAGGCAGAGATCTAAGAACCCTAGATATAGCGCTTGGTATCGAGCATCTAGTGTAATCCTAGAGTTGAGTTGTTATATCGAGATCGGAGACTCGGCGACTTTGATTGCCGGCTACCAGATTGAATCGCACCATGTTTTCCTCTGAGCTAAACCCTCTCCCAAACACCTGTGTCGTCTTGCCCCAAGATCAGTTACCCCCGGTAACGTCTGCCGTGATTATCCCACGACAGACAGCGAGAACAACGGGAGGGTCCTCAGCGACGAGAAACACTTCGGGGTACTCTCTTATGACGGTGGTGGCGACGTACACCAAATGCGCGCCGAAGGAGAGGATGGAGCCACCTGCAGGCACGGGCCTGCTACCAAAATCGCCGGCATTGTTGCTGACGAAGTCGAAGGAGCCGAATCTGTGGACAAGGCCACAAACCACGCGCTCCCCCAACGAAGAAACCGGTCCCGTCGGAATATGCACCCCAGCCAGCGCCGCTGCTGGCCCCACGGTGGGCGCCAACTATCGTGGTGTGGAGAAGACAGATGCCATAGGGTGGCTAATGTTTGGGGCCGATGGAGGCTGTAGGTATTCAAGGAGGGATCGCACGTCGAGTAGACGCGCTCAGAAGCACTGCAAACACCAAGATCTACCCAGGTCCGGGGCCCTCGTGTGGACGTAACACCCCTACTCCTTCCTACGTCTCTGTATATAGCTCGACCGAGTACAAAAGTTACAAACTCTCAGTATGCCTCTCTCTGCCGAGTAGACAACTCCTAGCTCTCTCTACTATTTTCTCTTTGTGTGCTGCTATCTCTCGCAATAAATGCGCTCTAATCCAACGTCTCCCGTGCATAAAAGCCCATCTTATATACTGGTGGCCAGCGAGTATTCTACACATAAAAGTACACGATATGACAACACCACTATGGAAATGGCGCACGCCTCCGTGTTCCCGCTGACGCCGTGCCGAAAGTCTCCGCGCCGTCTAGCTGACCGGTCTTGTCCACCCTGTCAGCCCCTTAGGGTAGGTCACTGACATGTCCTGTCCCCCCTGTCAGTGAAAGGACTTGACAGGTACCTACCCGTACTATGCCCACGCCTTAGCGGAGATAATCATGCTCCTAGTAAGTTGAACCGCATGCCGGTACGGCCCCTGGATACGCGGGATCTTATTCGACGGCTCCACTGACTTTGTGCCCGAATAGAATAACTTCCCATCTACTTGGATCACCCGAGCTCTAACCTGTTGATCCAAAATGATGCTTGTTATCTTCTCTTGGCCTTCAGAACATATCTCCGAATAGCGCCTACCGGATAACAATATCCGGGTAGCCGCCTACCCGGCTGAACCATACTTTGAGCATTGTTTATCACCAGCCTTACCCCTACTCGGGGGAGCCCCCGACACTGTTAGTTTCACCGCATGCACTCACAGGCCACAAGGGACTGCTTCCAGTTCGAGAGGATGCTGGGAGACCTCCTCACGAGGGGTGGCCAGGAGGGCTACTCTTGAGGTGGCGGCTGGCGTAGTCCTGGGCGAGGGGGAGGCCACACTGGAGGGAGATGGGAGGAGCGCGACCCGAACCAGTACAACGGGTACAACAACTACAACACCGGCGGCTACCAGCCGCCCATGCCGTAGCCACCCCCGTAGCAGCTACAGCGTCCCAACCCACCAGAGCCTCAGGTGAACGCTGCCACGCAGCCACACGCTGAGGGCAACCAGGGGTGGGGCGACGAACACTGCGGGTGCTACCAAGAACCAACGAGCTACATGGCATGCATTCTTGGCGGAGCACAAACTCCACTCTCCAACCGCCACTTCAAGAAGATATCTCGCGAGATTGCCGCTGTCCACTCAGGCACAACCGCGGCGAAGTTACTCAAGTGGCCAGACCACAAGGTCTCCTTCGACATCAACGACCACCCCAAGTCCACAAGGACCGTGGGGATCCTACCCCTGGTCTGCACCCCCACCGTCAACAACATCGCCGTCAACAAGACACTGCTTTACGGGGGTGCATGCCTCAATGTCATCTTGGTGCCTACATTCGAGCGGCTCCAAGTGCCCTACGAGCACCTGTCCCCCACAAGGCCATTCACCGGCGTCACCGACGGCACCACGGTCCCCCTAGTACAGGTGCGCCTCGCCGTCACGCTTGGCACTCGCCACAGCTACCGCACCGAGACTCTCGACTTCGATGTCGCGCACATCGACCTCCCCTACAATGACATCCCCGGGTACCCATTTCTCGCGAAGTTCATGCTCATGACGCACCATGCGTACAACCTCGCCATTTACCTGGGCCTGCTGACACCATCACCATCCATGGAGAGGTGGAGGAGGCGACGCATTCAGTCGAGTGAGCCTACAAGGAGGTGGCCATCTCCCAGCCGGCCTATGAAGACGACATGGGACACCTCGATGAGGCTCCCATGAAGAGGCTGCCCGCTACTCGCGAAGGAGCAGTCACCCAGAAGACCCCCAGAACGCTGGAGGCTTGGGGGCTACCACCCTGAAGACCCCCTAGAGCGCTGGAGGCTCGGGGGCTGCCACTGCTCTCCATGCGAGCGAGCTTCTCTCCTAGGGAGGAGCGCTCACCACATGCTCGTTCCATGGCCCCCACAAGGACATGGAGGCGCACCCTCGAGGGGACCCCGTGACGCCTCGGTAAAAAGGACGCTAGGACCTCTCTATGTGAGGGTCTCATGGATCTCTTGCTAGGCGGACCACAAGGACGCGGTATCTTCTACCCACACAAGTGGGAGCCTCGCTCCGGAGGGGCAATCTTTTGTTATTCGAGGGCACCACAAGGCCACTACATCCTCGAGCTATGCACCTGAACTCGCGCGAGTATCAAACACATGACGATGGGAGTCCCGTGTCCGCACGGTGACGTGAAGTGCCTCTTGGGGGACCACAAGGTCATGACATCCCCAAGCGTTTTTTAAGAGAACAATGCCTCACCCAACAGTAAAACTTTGTTGCTTTCACAAAGAAATCTCTCCTTGCATGTCGGCATGCCTACATCTTGCATCCAACAAAACATCATGTGCATTCATCCAAGCATGCATCCTTCCTCTCTCCAGAGAGGCGCGCGAAGGCCTTTTTCCTCTCGAAAGCATCCCACGAGCGGTGGCTGGAACAGTGTATGTGAGCGGCTTGCTACCGCACACAAACACATCGCCAAGTCCTTTGGCTTTTCTCCTCGCGAGATGCTCACGAAGGAACAACCAAGCGCGCTCCTCTCTAGAGGCACAAACTGCAGGTAATGGTGGCAACCTCACTCCAAGGGAGAAGCGAGCAGCACGCAAACCCCCTGAACGTGCAACGATGTCGCCTAGACGGGGGGGGGGGGTGAATAGGCGATTAAAACTTTTCTGTTTAAGGCTTGCTAAATGCGAAAATAAACAAGGTGTTTAAAATAACAAGCACACAACCTAAATATTCTAGAATCAACTAGGTGCACCAACAACTTATGCTAAGCAAGACAAGTAACAAGGTGATAGCAAGGTATAAAACTTCAAGCACGAAGGCTATCACAATGTAAATTGCATAAGAAAAAAAGCTCGGGTATAGAAATAACCGGGGCACACAGATACGATGATGTATTCCCGAGTTCCTCCCACAAGGGGAGTACGTCTCGTTGTAGGGGTGTGAGCTCACCACAAGAGGACTACTCAATGCCACAAAGGGCTCACCCTATTCTCCAATGAACCTCGCCACAAAGGCCTAGTTCACCTTCCACTATTGGCAATCTACGATCGAGGCACGCATCCACAACTTAATTGGAGGCTCTCGATGTCACCAAATCATGGGGCACACATCCACAACTCAATTGGAGGCTCCCAAGAACACCACAAGTCGTCTAGGGTCGAAGACCTAAGAGTAACAAGCTCACAAAATTTCACTTCCACGAATCCTCGTGGAGAGAGCAAACCAAGTGGGAGCCTTTTTCCTCTCGAAAGCATCCCGCGAGCGGGGGCTGGAACAGTGTATGTGAGCGGGTCGCTAGCGCACAGCCGCACACAAACACTTCGCCAAGTCCTTCGGCTTTTCTCCTCACGAGATGCTCATGAAGGAACAACCAAGCGGACACCTCTCCAAAGGCAGAAACTGCAGGTAACGGTGGCAACCTCACTCCAAGGGACCAGCGAGAAGCACGTAAACCCCCTGAACGTGCAACAATGTCGCCTAGAGGTGGGAGGTGAATAGGCGATTAAAACTTTTCCGGTTAAGGCTTGCTAAATGCGGAAATAAACTAGATGTTTATAATAGCAAGCACACAACCTAAATATTCTAGGGTCAACTAGGTGCACCAACAACTTATGCTAAGCAAGACAAGTAACAAGGTGATAGCAAGATATATAACCTCAAGCACGTAGGCTATCACAATGTAAATTGCATAAGTAAAAAGCTCGGGTATAGAAATAACTGAGGCACACGGAAACGATGATGTATTCCCGAGTTCCTCCCACAAGGGGAGTATGTATCGTTGTAGGGGTGTGAGCTCACCACAAGAGGACTACTCAATGCCACAAAGGGCTCACCCTATTCTCCCATGAACCTCGCCACAAAGGCCTAGTTTACCTTCCACTATTGGCAATCTACGATCGAGGCACGCATCCACAACTTAATTGGAGGCTCTCGATGTCACCAAATCATGGGGCACACATCCACAACTCAAATGGAGGTTCCCAAGAACACCACAAGTCGTCTAGGGTCGAAGACCTAAGAGTAACAAGCTCACAAAATTTCACTTCCACGAATCCTCGTGGAGAGAGCAAACCAAGTGGGAGCCTTTTTCCTCTCGAAAGCATCCCGCGAGCGGGGGCTGGAACAGTGTATGTGAGTGGGTCGCTAGCGCACAGCCGCACACAAACACTTCGCCAAGTCCTTCGGCTTTTCTCCTCACGAGATGCTTATGAAGGAACAACCAAGTGGACACCTCTCCAGAGGCACAAACTGCAGGTAACGGTGGCAACCTCACTCCAAGGGACCAGAGAGAAGCACGTAAACCCCCCTGAACGTGCAACAATGTCGCCTAGAGGGGAGGGGGGGAGGTGAATAGGCGATTAAAACTTTTTCGGTTAAGGCTTGCTAAATGCGGAAATAAACTAGATGTTTAAAATAGCAAGCACACAACTAAATATTCTAGGGTCAACTAGGTGCACCAACAACTTATGCTAAGCAAGACAAGTAACAAGGTGATAGCAAGATATATAACCTCAAGCACGTAGGCTATCACAGTGTAAATTGCATAAGTAAAAAGCTCGGGTATAGAAATAACCGAGGCACACGGAAACGATGATGTATTCCCGAGTTCCTCCCACAAGGGGAGTATGTCTCGTTGTAGGGGTGTGAGCTCACCACAAGAGGACTACCCAATGCCACAAAGGGCTCACCCTATTCTCCAATGAACCTCGCCACAAAGGCCTAGTTTACCTTCCACTATTGGCAATCTAAAATCGAGGCACGCATCCACAACTTAATTGGACTCTCTCGATGTCACCAAATCATGGGGCACACATCCACAACTCAATTGGAGGCTCCCAAGAACACCACAAGTCATCTAGGGTCCAAGACCCAAGAGTAACAAGCTCACAAAATTTCACTTCCACGAATCCTCATGGAGAGAGCAAACCAAGTGGGAGCCTTTTTCCTCTCGAAAGCATCTCGCGAGCGGGGGATGGAACAGTGTATGTGAGCGGGTCGCTAGCGCACACAAACACTTCGCAAAGTCCTTCAGCTTTTCTCCTCGCGAGATGCTCACGAAGGAACAACCAAGAGCGCACCTCTCTAGAGGCACGAACTGCAGGTAACGGTGGCAACCTCACTCCAAGGGACAAGCGAGAAGCACGAAAACCCCCTAAACGTGCAACGATTTCGCCTAGAGGGGGAGGTGAATAGGCGATTAAAACTTTTCCGGTTAAGGCTTACTAAATGCAGAAATAAACTAGGTTTTTAAAATAGCAAGCACACAACCTAAATATTCTAGGGTCAACTAGGTGCACCAACAACTTATGCTAAGCAAGACAAGTAACAAGGTGATAGCAAGATATATAACTTCAAGTACGAAGGCTATCACAATGTAAATTGTATAAGTAAAAAGCTCGGGTATAGAAATAACCGAGGCACACAGAGACGATGATGTATTCCCGAGTTCCTCCCACAAGGGGAGTACGTCTCGTTGGAGGGGTGTGAGCTCACCACAAGAGGCCTACTCAACGCCACAAAGGGATCACCCTATTCGCCAATGAACTTCGCCACAAAGGCCTAGTTCACCTTCCACTATTGGAAATCTACGATCGAGGCACACATCCACAACTTAATTGGAGGCTCTTGAAGTCACCACAATATTGGGGCACACATCCACAACTCAATTGGAGCCTCCCAAGAACACCACACGTCGTCTAGGGTCCAAGACCCAAGAGTAACAAGCTCACAAACTTTCACTTCCATGAATACTCGTGGAGAGAGCAAACCAGTACAACCGATGCAAATGGCAAGAGCACAAGTGCTCAAGTACTTCACTCTCAAATTCCAACAAAACAACAAATGCTTATGGGGGGATAAGAGAGGAAGAACAATGGAGGAGAACACCAAGAACTCCAAGATCTAGATTCACTAAGTTCCACTCACTAAGAGGAGAGATGGATTGGTGAAAATCTGGATCTAGATCTCCTCTAACTTCTCCCTCAAATATATGCAAGAATTATAGGAGGGACTGAGAGAGGGGCAAGGTTTCCAAGGTTAACAATGGTGGGGGGAGAGAGGAAAAACGTGTTGGAAGCCTTGGGGTCAATGGGGAAGAAGACCCCCTTAAATAGGTGACCCAAAATAGGACCGTTATGTGAAAAACTCGCCCAACAGCGGTACTACCACTAGGCACAGCGGTACTACCGCTACGGGTCGTTTCGGTACTAGTTCGGGCGGTACTGGGGCGGTACTGGACCAGTACTACCACTGGACCAAAAACAACAAAAACACCTTATACGAAAATGGTCATAACTTTTGCGTCCGGACCCTTTTTTTCGATGATCTTGGGCTCGTTAAAATCGAAACGGTGAGATCTACATGGTCGTGAGGAGAAAAATTATTGTACAACAATGAAACTTAAAACCAAATGGGGAAAGGAAAGATCTCCCTAAAAAGACCAACTGGGAAATCCTTCAACATCAAAAACTCAATAAGTGTTTCAAGAGAAAACCGTTTTTGATGAACTTGGGCTTGTCATGAAGATCATAACAAGCACCAAAACTCATAGAGATAAAAGCCAAATAAGAACCAAGTATGCAAGATTGCAAAGGTTTGAGCTCTCCACAATGATTCAATCAAGTTACTCACTTGAGAGCCCCTCTTGATAGTACGACTATCGATCCGATAACCCGGTCTCCCCAAAAGTATGAGACCGGTAAAAAGAAAACCTATCAAGATTATACCTTTTCCTTGAGCATTCCACTTGAGCTAGATGATGACGATCTTGACTCTCTCAAGTCGGATCTTCTGTCTTAATCGTGCAAATTGCTTCCCCATACACCATTATGGGAGAGACCATTTACGACAAATCTTCATACGGCCACAATCTCCAAAAGGGTGGCAATCATCAAGAATAGGGTTTCTTCGAGATGCTTCACTTGAGCTTCCACATCAAGCTTGATGACAAACACCTCCTGACAACATAGACCATGGGCTATATGAGATCTTTATTTTGATATATGCCCATGGAGAGATACTTAACCACACATAGAGATTCCACATACACACAAATAGGTTAGTTCAAAAAGCTATACGGACAATTGCTTACCATACCACGAGATACATAATCCCACTAGGTACATCTTGTAGCTTTGTGTGTTGATCACAAGGTTGATCAACCTTGTATCTTTTCTTCTTTCTTCATCCATAATGTTGATGTCTTGAAGGTATACATGAAGGAATACTCCATCTTGTTATTCAAGGCATACAAGCAATAAGCTTAACAGCACAGCGGTACTACCGTTGCACATCGTGGTACTACCGCCCACAGACATCTCAAGGTACCCAGTGTACTGCACATTGGTGCTCAGCGGTACCATAGAGAAGTATCGTGAAGCTTCAGCAGAGGTACTACCGTAAATGGCAGCCGTACTACGTTGGCCCAAACTCGATATAAAATCGAAATGGCTGGCGGTAGTACTAGGCCACTACCGCCCTAGTACCGTAATCATTACCGTGAGAAAAACTTGCCTGTCGGTATTTTGACCGGTACTGCCAGCGGTACTACCGCGTCCTGGAAGGAGCGGTACTACCACTAACGGTAGCGGTACTACCGCCGTGGGGAGTGTTGCTCCAAAAGTGACTAAGTACTAGCGGTAGTACTATGCCGCAACCGCCTGGGTACCGTGGATAATAGTGGACTTTTATTTTCTACCGGTACCTCCATCGGTATCACTAACGGTAGTACCGCTCATGGGAGGAGACAGTACTACCACTGTCTGGAGTGTACCGGGTGTGTGGCAGCAGTACAACACCACGAGGAGAGAGGTACTACCGCTGCACAACCCGGTATTACCGCTAGACAGAGAAAAGGCTTCTCGGCCATACCTTGGACATCACTTGATCAAAAGATCTTCTTCGATTCACACAACGACTCCAAACTATTCTTATGGACAAGCCATACCTTGGACATCACTTGATCAAAAGATCTTCTTCGATCCACACAAGGACTCCAAACTATTCTTACGGACAAGGCCTACAAGAATATCTCAATATAAACATTAGTCCTTAAGGATTGTCATTAATTACCAAAACCACATATGGGGGCACCATGCGCTTTCACAACCACACAAAACTCAAGAGGATCCTCTGTAAGGGGCAGCTGGAGGATCACCAGGAAGGACACAAACAAAGTGCCTCGAAGGACGTCACCATGGAAAAGCTAAGTATTATCGAAAGAAGAATAAAAGATAGGAGTATGATAGGCAACGAAGTGCATAATTTATCCTTACAAGACACTTAAAATAGTTCACAGGCAAACGCCCTGAATATGAAGGAACACTAAGTAGAAGGACCCTCGGTTCCAGCGCCAGGAGCTGGGGCCTCATCAGTAGGAGGGGTTGGCGTGAAGGCCTTCACGAAGGAAGCGACGACATCCTTCACAAGGGCAGCGAGAGAGGCAGCACGGTCGGGGGGAACCTCGCCCGCTAGGGTTCTCAGCTTGAAGCCTGTCTGAACCATCAAAAGTCGAGAGAACAATCGCGTCAAAAATCACGTCCACACTCTGGGCGTCCTCCTGCAATGAACCCGGCAGACCGTCGAAGAAGTGAAGAGCACGCACAGCATTGTCCCTGGCGGGCGGAGGAGGCAGCTCGAGATCCAGTCGTTCACCCATCACCTGGGCCGACAAGACGGCACCCTGGAACACCCCCTAAAGTTGGCGTTGAAGCTCCAGTGCCGATGCGGCCAGCTCCACCCGCTCTGTCACCCCCTCTGCGAGCAGGGCCAGTCGCTCTCGCAGGGTGAACAAGTCCGACTGGAACTCCGCAGACGCAACAACGATGCAGTCCCTAGTGCTGTTCTCCTTGGCAAGCTGCACGCTCAGCCGGCCAAGCTCAGCCGAGGGCCTATGAACCTCCGAGGGTAATGCTCGCACATCCATGACCTCCATAGACGGTTGTTTCCCAACTATGCCTGCCTCGATTTCCTTACGGTGCGCTTCACACCCCGCCTGGATCTCTTTCTCTACCTGCTGCCCGTGTCTATCCTGTTCTTATTTCAGGTCACTCTCCATCTTCTCGAGGCGCTCGCGCTCCTCTGTCACCTCACCCAAGAGGTGGGTGACCTCTGCCTCCCGTCTCTTGACGTCTTCCTCGAGGCCATGGACTTTGTCCTCCCTAAGGGAAGCGGCGGATTCACGGGAGGAGATAGCCGCCTCGCGGTGCACAAGAGCTTCTTCACATGGGAGGAGGGCTTTCTCTCGCTCTGTGCTGCCAAGGTTCCACGGATCCACCGTCGAGCGGTGCTCCTCCTGCTGTAGACGGAGCTGAGCCTACAGATCCCGGGGTGGCGTCCAGCATGCGCTTGGCCTCCTCATTAAGTGCCTCCGCCTCGCGAATGGAGACCTCGCACTTGCGTGTGGCCTCTCTGAACATTTGACGGCGCACCGCCTTCGCTGCATTTTCCCTCTCGTGGCAGGTACACCTGGCGGAACCAGGCGCCCAGGTTCTCCTAGAGTCTCTCACTTCCAATCTCTTTACTTTGTTTTTGTTTTGCTTAGTTTATTTTATTTTGTCTTGTTTTCTTCTCTTTATCAAAAACACAAAAAAATTGTTCTTATTCTAGTTGTTGTTTTTATCCTGTTTTTTGTCTTGTTAAAATGAGCACTCATGTTCCTGTTACCATGTCACATGAGGAAATGATCTTCACTTTCAAACAAGGGAGTCATGAGAGTTTTAAGGAAGCTTGGTCTAGAGTTTTTGATTCCTAATGCAAAATTGAACCTAAAATGACTCTAAGCCTGTTTCTGCGTAGCTTTTACTTTGGTCTTGTTCTTTGCTATAGATATGCTTTGGATACTGTGGTAGGAGGAGATTTCCTTCATTGTGATGAGATCAAGCTTTTAGTGCTATAAGAACCTATAGCTCTGATAAAGCCTTTGCAAGCATTTATGCTAGATTGAATACTCTTGAGTCACATATGTCTTGTTTAAAAGAAGGTTATGGCCAGATTCGTGAACACCTTGATAATGTCCCAATAAACTCTAAAGCCTCAAATATAATTCCTACAGTGAAGGTTTCTATAAATGGTGAAACTTTTCATGCTCGTTGTGATATTATGTCTGAATCTTGTCTTATGCCTAAAGAAATTTATGAATCTTTGAGTCTTTGGGGACTTTCTGGGGGAGGAGAAGAAATACATCTCACTAATAACACTAATATATTTCCCATTGGGATAGCTAAGTTAGTGTTTACAAAAATGCTAGGAAAAACAGTCTCCACTTATTATCATGTTATTGAATGTGTAGGAGGAGGCCAAATTACCCTTGGAAGATCTCTGCTGAAGCTCTTAAGAGCAACTAATGATATGGGGAAAGGTACCATGACTTTCTCTTCCAAAACATGATCAGACCATCAATTCCCTACAAGTAAGAATAAGGGCAAGAAAGGTAAACGTAAGCCTCTTACAATTTGGATGTTTCTTCACTTGAAAACACTTGATTCAACTTTTCTGGGCCTAGCTAAAAGGCGTTAAAGAAAAGCACTTCTAGGGAGATAACCCATGCTTTTATTTTTTCTTTGTGTTTCTCTGTTTCTTTTATTCAAGGGGTTGTATACTTATGTACCAACTTCTTTGTATCTATATTTTCATATTTTAGTTGTGCCAAGTAAAGTTTCTAGCGAAAGTTGGAGTTGGTTTTGGATTTCTGCGCAAGAAACAAATTTCTACTGTCCACCGTAAAACAATGTATAAATTCCAGAAAGATCAAAATGACCGGAAAATACTTGTTCTTATTCCCCAGCTAATTCTGAAACTTTTTTGTTCTTATATTTTTCGATCTGAGCAATGTAAGTGCCCCGAATTTTTTTGTCTTTACAGATTGTTCTGGTTTTGGCAGATTGTGCCATTTTTCTTGCATTTGCTCTTTTACGATGTCAAGTGGATTTATTTGCTTCACGAAACATCAGTGTCTATAGATAATTTTTAAAAGTATCAATAGCACTTGTGCCCATGCAGAACCTATGGATGTTTGAATGTTGCACTAACCCTCTAATGCGAATTACTTTGAGTGTGGCGTGAACAAAGTTTTCAAGGATCAAGAGAAAAGCGTGATATAATGTGATCAAGAAGAGTGCAAGGTCAAAGCTTGGGGATGCCCCCGTGGTTCATCCCAGAAAATTCTAAGAAGACTGAAGCATCTAAGTTCTGGGATACCAAAGGCATCCCCTTCTTCATCAACAATTTATCTGGTCACTTCTAGTGAAACTATATTTTTATTCGGTCACATCATATTAAGTTTACTTGGAGCATCTGTTTGTTTTTCTTTTGTTTTCCTTTGTTTTCTTTTGTTTTACTTGCTGAAATAATATAGTTGGAACCTATCATTCTTTGTGTGGAAGAGAGACACGCTCCGCTTTTGTAACATCCCAATTTTTGCTAAATTAGGGTGTGTGGTGTTGTGTTCATGTCGTACATGCATGAAACAAAAATTTAAAACATGTTGAAACAATTTAAATTATGAATTTAAATGGTTTGACAAAATTACCACAAATAGTACTTAAAATGGGTCCCAAAATTTTGTGTTCGAAAATATTTCAAATACACCAAAGAAACACATGGTTTTGTTGGAAATTTCATAAGCTTTCCAAAAGTTATTTTTGCCAAATTTTTACTTTGCAAAAAGGCCCTCAAAACAAGGTCTTCTGTTCTGTTTTTTTAAGAGAGAAGGACCTCCTAGTAAATCTCAGAAACTCCCGGGGGTTTTCCAAAATCTACCTTTTCTTTTCCTTTCCCCTTCTTCTCTAGCCAGAAGGACGAGGGCGGCGATGCGGTGGCCCTGCCACCTCCTGCTTCCGCGACGTGGAGGAGATGACGATGCTCGGGAGCCGTCCGGATCGCTCGCACCCCCCCATAACCCCTCCCTTGGACGCCTTCCTCTCTTTCTGTCCCGGACGAACCCGGAACCCTAGCTCGCCGGAGTTCGCCCCGCGCCGCCACTACGCCCTGTCCCGCGCCTAACCGAGCCCCACTGAAGCTCTGTCTGGCGCTCCTCTACCTCCTCGTGCAACTACGCTTGCCGGGAGCGCACCAATCGCCGGAATTAGCGCCGTCTTCCTCGCCTCCGGCTGGGAGCCGCCGTGCTCGTCGCCGTCGATTGCGACCGACTCCGGCCTCCCCGAGCACTCCACCACAACCGGGGTGAGCTCCTGAGCACTAAGGTGCTCCTGCCATCCCTCCTACCCCTCTGTACCCTCTCCCCGTCGAACGCCGCCGCCGGCCGTCTGTGACGCCCCGGGATCGGGAACTATGCAGATTTCGGCATTTCCACCCAAACCCGCATAATAACCGATTCCAGGTTGCCACTTGTGATAACAGTTCACGAATATTCCGCAACAACAACAGAAAAGATATATACAAGACGACTCAAACGAGTCAAGGATACAACTGATACAATACAAATATCCAAATGACAGCGGAAGAAACAACATAGCGTCCGACTACGGACAAGATACAAATTGGACTAAGAGTCTTGAAGATATCCGATGGCGTCCAATCCCTGCCCAGGCCAAGCCGGAGGGATTCCCAAGCTAACGTCGGCATACTTCAAACCTGTTGACTGCAATGTAGAATATGCAGCCACGAAAGGGATTCGTGGGTCAGTACGGTTAAGTACTGGCAAGTGGATAAACCATACTCACAAGATACCAGCGTAACCAATCATCACAAGATACAAATACTTTGGGTTCAACGGAAAGGAAAGGATTATTGCAAAGAAGCGGCAGCGGGCTGCACTAACTAACTATAGAGACTCGCTACAACATCCGGCTAAAAGAAAGGGATAAGATAGCGTATCAGAACCAACTACAACTACCTCACCAAACAATACCCATCCAATGTTTCCCCCTACTAAGGAAGCAACCCAAGGAAACTCACACGGTTGATTAAGGTGACATTCATTTTTATGGTGGAGGTAATCTATATTACTAGTCAAGTTATCATCGTTAAGTGTAAGTTGTCTGAGTACTTGTTAACAAGCACTTTCACCAAGTCATCCATAACCGCGGACAACACGGCTTCTCGAGAAGATTTAACCCTGCAGGGATGCACCAATTTGGCCGTACACGTAAGAATAACCCGCCAGGAGGGGAGCAAACCCACCAAGCAGGCCACTCAACACAACCCAACTCTTCTTCGCATCAAGCCCAAAGAACCACGTGTTGTGCGTGCGCGGCTAATCGAGCCCCCACGAAGAAAAGGGGGACCCTCATAGCACTGGAAGACCACGCCGCCCAAAATGCCGACTACAAAAGTTTCACCCTGGCGCCAAGGGCTCGCACCTGCATATGCATGCATCAAATGGAAAGCCCGAACTAAGTGTGGCGATTTGGACGAGATGCGAATCGAATCAAAATTGCGGGGGGCGCCCATACTCGCTTCCCACATGCGGTTAGTGCGCTCATCATGGATCGGAGGACAAGACCCCTTTCCTAATTAAGTTCGACACTAGCAGGCCTCAAAACCACGCCGGGCCTCCTGCCGGTGCCTTATCATCAAATTAATATTACCCAAAACATTAACATGTTGTTGATTGAATTGAACCCCAACTATCAAACTAAACAGGTGATAAGACGGACAACAAGACTTGAGCGCAAACAACACGAAGCATGCAACTACGACACGAGGGCCAACAAGGTAAACAAACAACAGTTGATAGGAAGTGGGAGGAAGGCTATATCATGGTTGCAATGTAAACATATAATAGGATCGAGACACAAGCATCGAATCATAAGGCTAGAATAAAGGCAACAGGAAGAATCGGTAACGAGTGATGAAAGGCAGCCATAGGCAGCAAGTGAGTATACTTGCCTGAGATCCAGCAAGTAAAGGTACATCCGAAGAACTTGTCGTTGCTCACATCATCTCAACGTCCTATCCGCGAAGAAGCAACAAACTAGAACAAACACCGGATGCAACAATTACTACTACGGCAAAAGATCCAGCATGATCAAGATATGGATGCATGACAAGTTTAAGGATGCATCAAAGATAAACTAGTTGACATGGTAAACATGTTTAAATGGGCCCATATGCAATTTGGATTGCATATGGAAAATCCCATGAATTAATGTTGAATTAAATGATCTACAAATAACCATCATGTGCAAGTTGATTAGAATGATGCATGGAGGATGAAAACAATTAGAAAACAACAATAGCTTCAGTTTGATATGTTGTTTACCAAGTTTGGAATTTTATTTATTAATTATGAAATTTGGCTTCTTAAGTGAGTTACACAAGCATTTGTTGTTTTTACCAATTTTAAAGGTTCAAAACAGATAGCAAAATTCATATTTGGAAAGAACACAAAATTTTAGATGGAATACATATTTCCTTTGTGGAATTTGGATTGTAGATGAGCAAGTTATTAAATTGACAATTTTAAATGCATTAATTAAGAAATAGTTGTTTTCAGCAATTTAAATTATTCAAAACAGAAAACAAAGTTTATATTTGCAAAGTTCATGAAAAATGGGATGGAAAACATATTTTACATGTTGGAATTGGATTTGAATTGCCCAAGTTATGAATTTTGCAATTTAAAAGGTTTAATTAAAGCATTGAATTATTGCACCACTTTTAATTAGGAAAAACAGTAAACAAATTGTATTGAAAAGGTTGAAAACATGTAGCAAATGTTTCACTGAACATTTTGAGCTATTAAACATAATTTTTAGGTTATTATTGAATTTATTATGCAATTGTCCATAACCATTTTTATTCTGTCCTTTTAGTAAACAGAGGGAAACATGTTCAAAATTAATTCAATTGTAACCAAATAAAATACCAATGTGTAGAGTTTGTTAAGACAATTTTTTAGAGCCCAAGTTTGCTCAAATTGGATGAACAGAACTCAAGTTATGAAATTCCAAAGTTTCACATTTTTATTGCATTTTCTGTACTTAATTATTTAGTGCAAAAATTATTACAGAAACATGTTGCAACTTTGACATTAACAGAAAGAGCACAAGATTCTGAATCCACAGAAACTTGAATCATTGAAATTGGAGCAATATTCAATTTGTTATTGATTTTACAAATAAGGGCTCAGATCTGTTTGTCTGGAATTCGGAAAATAAAAGAAAAAGGAGGGGAAAAGGGGGTGGCTTTTGCTGCGGAAGGGGGGGATCGAACTCGGGGCTCCAGGGGGTGCGTACGGGGCGCCAAGCCACTAGGCTAGTGTTTCGGTTGGTGATGGATACAGGGAGCTTGGGCTTTTGAGGTGAAACCTGGTCGCGGATCTGAAACTGAAAAGGTTCAGTTACGGAAACTTGTCGATCGTGGACGGCCTATCGCCGGCGATCTGCAGCGAACTGCGGCCTGCTGCGCACGCTGCACGGGCGGGGGTGCAGCGTGCGTGCGAGGGAAGAGGGGGGGGGGTCGTGGGGGGCTTACCGAGGGGGTTCGAGGAGGGCCGACGTGCGAAGGGGCTCCCGAGCCTGACGGAGTCCTCTTCGGTACAGCAGCTCGCCGGGGAAGAAGGTGTCGGCGGCGTGGTGCTCCTGGTGGCCCTCCACGCTGGTCGAGGACGCGAGGTGGAAGAGGGACGTCCCCCGTTTCCATTCCCGCGGGGAACGGGGTCCGACGGCGAGCGTGGCCACGGTGCCAAGCCTTCCAATTTGCAGCCATGGAGGACTCCGGTTCAGACAAGAAATTTCAGAGGAGAAATTGGGGAAGAGGGAGAAGGGAGAGGGAGGGGAAAATGGCGGCGCTAGAGAGGAGGAAGGGAGGGAAGATAGGGTTAGGGTTTGGTGTCCTCCTTGGCTAGATAAAGAGAGGGGAGGAGGGGACCATGGAGGTGGATAGGGACAGGAGGGGGGGGGCCACGCCTCCTGTCTGTTCGTACGGACGAAGAAGAAGACCTTGGTGGGCTGGCTATTGGGCCAGGCCTGGCTCCCAAATGTTTTTCTTTTCTTTTTATTAGAATTCCCTTTTTTTTGTAGAAAGAGAAAAGGAGAGGAGGGAAGGGAAAAGAAATAATGGTTGAGAAATCATGGACTCAATTTTTTTATGAATTATACAATTCAAATGCCCAGGTGCATGATTCTTTGTTTTTGAAAATTTTAAAAATGTGCCGAAGTTTTGACTTGGAATTTGAATTCACAATAAAAGGAATTTTCATCTAACCAAGCAACATTTATTTTTCCACTTCAATTTCATTGAAAACAATTTGAGTGTGATACAAGAGGGCATTGTTTGAATTTCTTAAATTGTTTTGAAACTTTTGATTCTTTGAAAAAAAGTGCAATGAGTATGATGCATGATGCTATGATGCATGATGATGCAAAAACAAAACAAGCAAAACTAATTTGGGGGGAAAAACCCCGGGTGTTACACCGCCGCCGCTCGCCGTTGCCGCGCTTGCTCCGGTGGCCGATAAATGGTGGCGCCGCCACCCCTAGGACCCCCTCGACCTCCTCTACGACGTGGTGCATTCCATTATGCCAATCGCACACGAATTCGATCGATTTTGATCTCAGCTGTGAGGAGCAAAGCAGGATGACGTCGTCGTTGCGTCACGCTTATGGCATAAACTCCATTTTTAGTAATTCCATTAAATTCGAGAAAAGAAATAATATTGATATTTTTAATAACTTTTGTTTTATACCTCAGAAAAATAAAAATAAGGTACCAAAATGTTCATAAAAAATGTAAGCTACCCAAATATATCATTTTCACACATGTTTGACAAAGTTCAAAAATGACCATGATTTAATGTTGTTTAATCATTTAAAAATAGAAAAATAAGATTTTATTCAGTGAAATTAGAAAATTAAAAGTTATATACCAAATTGCTCAAAAATGACAAATGCAATCTAGTTATGGTGTTTTCAAACCCATTTGAGCACTTTAAATTGTACCCACTTCATAATTGTCCGAATTGCCCCTCCGGGGTCTATTTCGGGCTAATTTCAGTAAAACTTCATACTTGTCATACGAACCATAGCAACCCTATCTTCATTTTTAGGGATTTATTTCATTGCATTAACTTACTCATGCATACATATTGCGCATTCCATCGATGCCATGGTTGATTGTTCTTCTTTGTTTCGGTGTTGTTTCCCCCTCGGTAGAATGCGACTCCGAAGAGAAGGCCACCAATGCCAGCTGACGAATACTTGATCTTAACCGACAAGTCAAGCACTTATTCCAGAAGATCTTTATCTGGTTTTCTTATAACCAAGGAAAGCATAACCTCTTATCTGCTCATATATGTTTTCGAACAACATTTGATCTCGTACTTTGCAATCGATTCCAAAGTATTTGATGCTAGTAGATATAGTTCACCTATATACTGCATTGCCTCAATGTGATGCCCCGGGATCGGGCACTATGCAGATTTCAGCATTTCCGCCAAAATCACATAATAACCGATTTCAGGTTGCCACTTGTGATAACATTACAACAGTTCACGAATAATCCACAACAACAACAGAGGAGGTATATACAAGACGACTCAAACGAGTCAAGGATACAACTGATACAATACAAAGATCCAAATGACAGCGGAAGAAACAACATAGTGTCCGACTACGGACAAGATACAAATTGGACTAAGAGTCCTGAAGATAACCGATGGCGTCCAATCCCTGCCCAGGCCAAGCCGGAGGGATTCCCAAGCTAACATCGTCAGACTTCAAACCTGTTGACTGCAATGTGGAATATGCAGCCACGAAATGGATTCGTGGGTCAGTACTATTAAGTACTGGCAAGTGGATAAACCATACTCACAAGATACCAGCGTAACCAATCATCACAAGATACAAATACTTTGGGTACAACGGAAGGAAGGGATTATTGCAAAGTAGCGGCAGCGGGCAGCACTAACAAACTAAAGAGACGCGCTACATCTTCCGGGTAAAAGAAAGGGATAAGATAGCGCGACAAAACCAACTATAACTACTCACCAAAAAATACCCATCCAGTGTTACCCCCTACTAAGGAAGCAACCTAAGGAAACTCACGCTGTTGATTAAGGTGACATTAATTTTTATGGTGGAGGTAATCTATATTACTAGTCAAGTTATCATTGTTAAGTGTAAGTTGTCTGAGTACTTGTTAGCCAGCACTTTCACCAAGTCGTCACATAACCGCGGACAACACGGCTTCTCGAGAAGATTCATCACTGCAGGGTGCGCTACAGTACCCGTACACACTCAAGCCACCAACTAAAACTCAGGTTGGCTCGACACGACCCAAACCGTCTCTACAACCTGTCCTAGGAGCCACGGAGCTATAAGGTCCCAGCCACGCAGCCGAATACTCAGCGCAAGTGTGCAAAACTCCCGCAGGGCGAAACACCCCGGCAATACATGCCTCTCCCTATATGCATCATCATCATCATCAATAGTAACCATGGGGGGCCCACCCATTCATGCGTATGAGCAAATGGAACACCCGAACTAAGTGTGGCTCTTCGGACAAGCTGCAAATCAGGTCTAAGTCGAGGGGGGTCCCATACTACCTCCCGGATGCGGTTAGCGCGCTCATCATGGATCAATGGACAAGACTCTTTTCCTAAGTTCGACACTAGCAGGCTCCAAAACCACGCCGGGCCTCCTGCCGGTGCCTTATCATCAAATTATTATTACCCCAAACATTAACATGTTGTTGATTAAATTGAAACCCAACTATCAACTAAACAGGTGATACGACAAAGGACAACAAGACTCGAGCACAAACAAATCTAAGCATTCAACTACGACACGAGGGCCAACAAGGTAAACAAACAACAGTTAATAGGAAGGGGAAGGAAGGCTATATCATGGCTGCAATGTAAACATATGATAGGATCGAGACACAAGCATCGAAAATACTAGGCTAGCATAAAGACAACGGAAAGAATCGGTAACAAGTGAGGAAAGGCAACATAGGTAGCAAGTGAGTATACTTGCCTGGAATCCAGCAAGTAGAGGTACATCCGAAGAACTTGTCGGTGCTCACATCATCTCAACGTCCTAGCCGCGAAGAAGCAATGAACTAGAACCAACACCGGATGCAACAATTACTACTACGACAAAAGAGCCAGCATGATCCTATTTTATATGCATGACATGCTGGATGCAACGCAAAAGTACAACTTAGACAATTTAATCGGACCCGGAGTCCGGACAATAATTTTAGGTTCAAGTTGTTTATCTAACCATCATATTAAATGTTGATTAACATGCAAAACAGTAAGTAGGTGAGCTAAAGAATATTAAATGGAATAGGGCAATATTTAGTTAATTCCCCAACACATTCCATATGTTGTTATTTAGTTGACATGCATAACACAGGCTAAAATGCACAATACAAGATGGAAACATGAGCATGGGTGGCATATTCATATTCCTTGCACTTTTCTGGTTGGAAAACATATTTTACACATTAAATTTGAATTTAATTTGAATTAGTTATGTTTTATGCAATTTTAAATGAATTAAATAAAGTACAGAAAATTGCACAAATTTTAATTGGTCAAAACATTAAACAAATTGCATATTTTAAAAGATTAGGAAATTTTGAATGGAAAACATATTTTATTTATTAAATTTGGATTTAATATGATAAAGATATTTAAATTTGAAATTTAAGGACTATTCAGTAATTTTCTGAAACTTTAAAAGACTCTAGGGGAGTGCTAGCAATTTCTGGAATTTGGAAATTTATTATAGCGCGTGTACTGACCCAGAGCCGCTGACAGACGGGTCCAGGCGACACGTGGCGCTGACTGGGCTGGCTGGAGGCTGAGGTGGCCACGGGGGTCACTGACGAGCGGGGCCCAGCTGTCAGCGCGGAATAAATTGGGAAAAAGGGGGTCTTGCGCCGCGCGGGATTCGAACTAGGGACCTCGGGCGCGGGTGGATCTGGACCTAGCCACTGGGCTATGCTGCTGCTTGTGAATGTACAGAGGGCAAACGGAAGATCAAGTGTGCTGCTGCGATGGTTAACTGACGAAACTGAAGATGGACATCCTGCAGATCGACTACGATGGACAGAAACGACGAAGACCTGGAGGTGGCCGGTGATGACCGTGCCGCTCGACGGCGGACAAGCAGAGCAAGGGGCCAGGGAGGGAGAGACAGGGGAGGCCCGAAGGCGGATGCTCACCGGGGGGGCTCTCGTCGGAGCGGAACTGAAGGGAGGATCGGGGATGACGACTTCCCTGACGATGTCTTCAGAAGAACAGTCGCGCGACGGCGGGAAACATCGATGGTGCGGAGCTCCTGGTGGCTCCCCAGTCCGGCCGAGGCAGCGAGGACCGAGAGGGAACTACCCCGGTTCCATTCCCGGCCTCGGTGCGATCCGACGGTGGCCAGGACGGCGGCGCCCTCCTCCTCAAACACCGGCCATGGAGGCTCCCTTCCATGGTTCAGAAAATTCAGAGGAAGCAAAAGAAAACAGGAGGGGGAGAGGTGGCGGCGGCTGAAGGAGGGAGAAGGGAGAGGTCTAGGGTTGGGGCTCGGTGGGTGCTGCCTTGTAGAGGGGGAAGGTGGGGAGCAGGTAGGAAAAAGGGGGCAGGTGGTGCTGCTTTTCCCACAGGATGTCGACACTGTGTACGGAACGGAGGTGGAAGAAAGGGAGGTGGGCTGGGGCGCTCGGGGTTGTAGGTGGCCTCCAGTTGGGCCTTAGGGCCTGGCCGGTTGACTGCCTCCTCCACCACTTAAAACATTTTTTTTCCTGGGTTGTTTTTATTAGTTATAAGAATTGTTTTTGCCAATGTTAAGAACAGATTTATGCATCAAACAAATTCCAGAAATTGTTAGAAATAAGACTTGATGAGTTGCAAACAGTTGAATTTTTAAATGCATGGTGATGCATGATGTCATGCCATGAAAAGGAAAAACAACAAACAATTCTAATTGGGGGAAAACCCCGGGTGTTACAGCCGACACCACTAAGAAAGGATTGCGCCCTCGCAATCCGCTCCAAGCCGGTAAGAGAGAATAGATGGTTATACTATCGAGTAGTCGTGCTCCATGTCGATCTTCTCGACACCACTAACAAGAGATTCTTGCTCATGTTGATGACGATGCTCTTCCACTGAGAACCTTCCGAAGTTCGAACCTATTAGATTAAAAGGCTACGAGAACGCCCACCCACGTAGAATCCTAATACTTTGAAAGATAGATAAGAGAGGAGACTCCAAAAGAAATAAGGTAGGAGAAATGGAATAGAGATAAGGAATAAACAAGAATCCTATCGAGATGTTTCCAAAAACAGTTTTAGCACAAATAGTTTTGACACTCTAGAAACAACGACCGTTACGAGGTTATCCTACAGGCTTTGCGGACCCGTTGCTTCGATAACCATTCGTATCGAAACAACATTGGGAATCGGAACCAGGCTCTGATACCATTTGTGACGCCCCGGGATCGGGCACTATGCAGATTTCAGCATTTCCGCCAAAATCCACATAATAACCGATTTCAGGTTGCCACTTGTGATAACATTACAACAGTTCATGAATAATCCACAACAACAACAGAGGAGGTATATACAAGACGACTCAATAGAGTCAAGGATACAACTGATACAATACAAAGATCCAAATGACAGCGGAAGAAACAACATATAGTGTCCGACTACGGACAAGATACAAATTGGAGTAAGAGTCCTGAAGATAACCGATGGCGTCCAATCCCTGCCCAGGCCAAGCCGGAGGGATTCCCAAGCTAACGTCGTCAGACTTCAAACCTGTTGACTGCAATGTGGAATATGCAGCAACGAAATGGATTCGTGGGTCAGTACTATTAAGTACTGGCAAGTGGATAAACCATACTCACAAGATACCAGCGTAACCAATCATCACAAGATACAAATACTTTGGGTACAATGGAAGGAAGGGATTATTGCAAAGTAGCGGCAGCAGGCAGCACTAACAAACTAAAGAGACGCGCTACATCTTCCGGCTAAAAGAAAGGGATAAGATAGCGCGACAAAACCAACTATAACTACTCACCAAACAATACCCATCCAGTCTTACCCCCTACTAAGGAAGCAACCCAAGGAAACTCACGCTGCGGATTAAGGTGACATTCATTTTTATGGTGGAGGTAATCTATATTACTAGTCAAGTTATCATTGTTAAGTGTAAGTTGTCTGAGTACTTGTTAGCCAGCACTTTCACCAAGTCGTCACATAACCGCGGACAACACGGCTTCTCGAGAAGATTCATCCCTGCAGGGTGCACTACAGTACCCGTACACACTCAAGCCACCAACTAAAACTCAGTTTGGCTCGACACGACCCAAACCGTCTCTACAACCTGTCCAAGGAGCCACGGAGCTATAAGGTCCCAGCCATGCAGCTGAATACTCAGCGCAAGTGTGCAAAACTCCCGCAGGGCGCAACACCCCGGCAATACCGGCCTCGCCCTATATGCATCCTCATCATCATCAGCAGTAACCATGGGGGGCCCACCCATTCATGCGTATGAGCAAATGGAACACCCGAACTAACTGTGGCTCTTCGGACAAGCTGCAAATCAGGTCTAAGTCGAGGGGGGTCCCATAATACCTCCCGGATGCGGTTAGCGCGCTCATCATGGATCAATGGACAAGACTCTTTTCCTAAGTTCGACACTAGCAGGCTCCAAAACCACGCCGGGCCTCCTGCCGGTGCCTTATCATCAAATTATTATTACCCCAAACATTAACATGTTGTTGATTAAATTGAAACCCAACTATCAACTAACAAGGTGATACGACAAAGGACAACAAGACTCGAGCACAAACAAATCTAAGCATTCAACTACGACACGAGGGCCAACAAGGTAAGCAAACAACAGTTAATAGGAAGGGGAAGGAAGGCTATATCATGGCTGCAAGGTAAACATATGATAGAATCGAGACACAAGCATCGAAAATACTAGGCTAGCATAAAGACAACGGAAAGAATCGGTAACAAGTGAGGAAAGGCAACATAGGTAGCAAGTGATTATACTTGCCTGGAATCCAGCAAGTAGAGGTACATCCGAAGAACTTGTCGGTGCTCACATCATCTCAACGTCCTATCCGCGAAGAAGCAACGAACTAGAACCAACACCGGATGCAACAATTACTACTACGGCAAAAGAGCCAGCATGATCCTATTTTATATGCATGACATGCGGGATGCAACGCAAAAGTACAACTTAGACAATTTAATCGGACCCGGAGTCCGAACAATAATTTTAGGTTCAAGTTGTTTATCTAACCATCATATTAAATGTTGATTAACATGCAAAACAGTAAGTAGGTGAGCTAAACAATATTAAATGGAATAGGGCAATATTTAGTTAATTCCCCAACACATTCCATATGTTGTTATTTAGTTGACATGCATAACACAGGCTAAAATGCACAATACAAGATGCAAACATGAGCATGGGTGGCATATTCATATTCCTTGCACTTTTCTGGTTGGAAAACATATTTTACACATTAAATTTGAATTTAATTTGAATTAGTTATGATTTATGTAATTTTAAATGAATTAAATAAAGTACAGAAAATTGCACAAATTTTAATTGGTCAAAACATTAAACAAATTGCATATTTGAAAAGATTAGGAAATTTTGAATGGAAAACATATTTTATTTATTAAATTTGGATTTAATATGATAAAGATATTTAAATTTGAAATTTAAGGACTATTCTATAATTTTCTGAAACTTTAAAAGACTCTAGGGGCCTGCTAGCAATTTCTGGAATTTTGGAAATTTATTATAGCGCGTGTACTGACCCAGAGCCGCTGACAGACGGGTCCAGGCGACACGTGGCGCTGACTGGGCTGGCTGGAGGCTGAGGTGGCCACGGGGGGTCACTGACGAGCGGGGCCCAGCTGTCAGCGCGGAATAAATTGGGAAAAAGGGGGTCTTGCGCCGCGCGGGATTCGAACTAGGGACCTCGGGCGCGGGTGGATCTGGACCTAGCCACTGGGCTAAGCTGTTGCTTCTGAATGTACAGAGGGCAAATGGAAGATCAAGTGTGCTGCTGCGATGGTTAACTGACGAAACTGAAGATGGACATCCTGCAGATCGACTACGATGGACAGAAACGACGAAGACCTGGAGGTGGCCGATGACGACCGTGCCGCTCGACGGCGGACACGCAGAGCAAGGGGCCAGGGAGGGAGAAACAGGGGAGGCCCGAAGGCGGATGCTCACCGGGGGGGCTCTCGTCGGAGCGGAACTGAAGGGAGGCTCGGGGAAGACGACTTCCCTGACGGCGTCTTCAGAAGAACAGCCGCGCGACGGCGGGAAACGTCGATGGTGCGGAGCTCCTGGTGGCTCCCCAGTCCGGCCGAGGCAGCGAGGACGGAGAGGGAACTACCCCGGTTCCATTCCCGGCCTTGGCGCGATCCGACGGTGGCCAGGACGGCGGCGCCCTCCTCCTCAAACACCGGCCATGGAGGCTCCCTTCCATGGTTCAGCAAATTCAGAGGAAGCAAAAGAAAACAGGAGGGAGAGAGGTGGCGGCGGCTGAAGGAGGGAGAAGGGAGAGGTCTAGGGTTGGGGCTCGGTGGGTGCTGCCTTGTAGAGGGGGAAGGTGGGGAGCAGGTAGGAAAAAGGGGGCAGGTGGTGCTGCTTTTCCCATAGGATGTCGACACTGTGTACGGAACGGAGGTGGAAGAAAGGGAGGTGGGCTGGGGCGCTTGGGGTTGTAGGTGGCCTCCGGTTGGGCCTTTGGGCCTGGCCGGTTGACTGCCTCCTCCACCACTTAAAACATTTTTTTCCTGGGTTGTTTTTATTAGTTATAAGAATTGTTTTTGCCAATGTTAAGAACATATTTATGCATCAAACAAATTCCAGAAATTGTTAGAAATAAGACTTGATGAGTTGCAAACAGTTGAATTTTTAAATGCATGGTGATGCATGATGTCATGCCATGAAAAGGAAAAACAACAAACAATTCTAATTGGGGGAAAACCCCGGGTGTTACACTGAACATCCTGATCCACTGCTCCTAGCTGCCATAGATTTGCTTGTGCGCATCGCTAGAGCCTCATACCTGCTTCGCTTAGCTTTACATGCTTGTTTACCTCTGCTCCATCCTGTTGATGAATCAGAGCTGCGATAACCTAGTATGATATGATGACGTGGTGAGATGAGCATTGTGTGGTTAACTTGACTAAGGCTTGGACGGGAGGCCACTTGGGAAGTGGTTGTTCGTTTCGTACTTGCCAACCCTAGGAGTAAGGTCGGATGCAGAAGCCAAGACTGAGCGTACAACCACGCGTGATGGCCATGAGCCTCGCCGACCGACTAAATTAGCTGGCTTTGTCCATGAGTCACGTAGTTTGATATTTCCATTCGGCACCGTAAATAAAACGTTTGAAACGGTTTTGAAAACAAAATGCTCCGCTAGGGCGTGACCGGGGACAAGTGATGGACGTACACGGATCTTGACCCCGCCTCACAGAGACAGGTGCCGTCAGGAGGATGGCCAACTCCCTGTTGACGGGGTAGCCCTGTCTTGGGTTGACTGATGGATAGGGTCGGGTAAGGTAAAGGTCGTGGCCAGCCACCCTCTGCCGCGTTCCATGGAAGAGTGTACATGTGGCGCTAAGAGTCGGATGGTACGTGTGGGTAAAGTGTACCCCCTACAGGGATAAATCTTTTCCAGAAGCCGTGTCCGCGGTTAAGGACGACTTGGTGAAAGTAGTTGACCATAGATAACTTAAACGTGACGTAAAAGATGTTGACAAGGCATGGAGGCAATAGATGAAGGGTGCCTCCTCGGAGATGCCGAGAGGGGTGATCCTTGTAGCATGTGAGATGCTGGGAATTGATGTTGGTGGATTGGAAAGATGATGATCTCAATAGTTGAGTAGCTTTCTCATCCGTTTTGAAAACATTCTATGAGACGTGCTATTCTTCCTCGATTTGGAAAAAAAGATTGCTTTACGCAAATCAGCCTTCATAAAACCCTTTTTGAAGATAGCAGATATATAATAGGTTAATTAAGTCTGGTTGAGTACCTCCCATACTCAGGTTTGCTTAATTTTGGTTCAGGTGGAGTTCCTCACTTCAGTGGTGGTTCAACGTGGACATCGATGAGTAGTTTGGGCTTCCCAGGTAGCAGCCTGGAATCTATGGGCTGGAACGTCGCCTTATGTTGCAGCCTCTTAGGCCTTTTTGGTTCTTGTTGATTAGCAACATAATTTGCCTTCCGTTGTCTGATGTAATGTTGGGTCATGTGACCTCTGCTTGTAAACTATACTCTAGTAACACCTGTTTAGTACAAATTCAATGTTTAGAGTGCTGCTTTGATTGATTGTTGGTTTCGAGCTCATTGTTATACAGTTTTGGCTATGCCTGCATAGTTGTCGCAGTCGAGGGGTTGTGGAGCCGATGATCCATGTCCGAGCCCGCCTGCCGATGTGATTCGGCATGGGGCGAGGTAACCCCAGTAACCCTCGATTGTTGTTGCACTTTCTGGACACATAGCAGCTCTGTATAGCTTTGGTCCATGTTCCTTCAGTTTCATTCGATTCGTGGACGCTTTGATATGCATAGTTGGTTATGACTAGCATCGATACAAGGAGTAGTAGACTGGGGATCCGGACTACGTGCCGATGAATCCGGTCTGCCTGCCGTTGTTTGTTGCGGCCAGGGCTGGTAACCCTGAAGCCCTTGTGGGTCCATGTGTAGGAGCACATAACAGTATGTATATCTCTGGGTCTGGGGTCGTGACAAGTCGTGGTATCAGAGCAGGACTGCCTGTAGGAAAACCTTTCTGCTTGGTCGATGTTGATTGTAGAGTTTGCAAAAACTACTTTGAAACCTCAAATGAGTTGTGAAAACCTTCTTAGGATTCTTTTTACTCCTTATCTGGTATCGCTCTAACTCTGGGTCACCTTACCTGTTTTGATTTGAAAAGGTTCTAGTTATTCAAAACTTAGGTGCCTTCTTTGGCAAGGACGTTGTTATCCAAGTTGACCTAGTGTTCAGTTTCTGGAGTCGTGTGTGTTCCACAGTCCGTTGTCTCTCGTTTGGACTGGGAGATTTCCTTTCCATCATAATCTCTCAGAGTTGTGTGGGTTCCACATACTCCTGTTCTAAAGTCTCAAAATCCGGAACCTCAAGATCTGCTTTCCATCTCGAATGTATCCGTTATCCTCTGCTCAAATTCATCCGGAGCTATCATTGTCCTTCGAAAGATACTTTGTGATTCTTCCTCGTAGTGTCCTTCAAGGCACTAATATAGTAGATACTCCTTCCTTTGGGTTTTTAACCCTTGGACTTGAACCGAAGGTCCTGGAATGTGCTGGACTGAAGAGTGTTGCATCATGTGGTTCTTACTCATGTGGTGTGTATGCTACCATAACAGGATGCTGACCTTTAACCCAAGTTCTGTTTCTTTGGATCCCGAGGAATCTGTTTTACCTCAGGGTGGCTAGGAAATTCCAACTCTCATAGCTGTAGGCTTTCCTTTGGAACCAAAAGGGATCACAACAAGAGTGTTCTTTATGATTCTCATATCTTTGTTCTTGGTTCAGCTATACCAACCTTTTGGCATGGGTTCTACACATGAGTATTACCCCGTGCATCCAACGTGATCTCAGGATTTTCAAGAGCACGTTCCTACTCTTTGCTTGCTTCCGAACCTCATCTACTATTTGGAATACAAGTTTCATACGTGTGTTGGAGTCTTCCAGTGCATTCGCTCTTGTCTTCTGTCAAAACATTCCACCTTGGAATGTCAGGAGAAACAAACTCCAGAACCTCGTTCATCTCTAGGACCAGGTCAAAGTTTTGTAATCCACAGATTAAAGAAGTTTCATTAGCTTCTATTCTGTTCTACCTCAGGGTATCACACTCTTTTATATCAAGAGGCTGTGTTGAGTTTCATGGCCATATTAATGAAATGATGCTCTTACACGTTTCCACTCACCCTTCCTCCAAGCCTGAAATGCTCGAGAAGGTTGGGTGTGTACCGATGTGTGCATCAGATATTCTTAGCAATTCCTATTGCTTTGAAAAATCTAAGAAACATGTGTATCCTTCTTAGCACCTATGGTTAACCGGTCTTTGATTATAGTTGACTGTGTTAGCAAATCCGTTCATTCCGGTGTACATTCTTGGTCAGAGAGTTAGGTTCATGCCGAAGCTCCCAATACCATATCAGTTGCTCTGAAAAGCAAGATTCCTTCCAAACTTCGAGACATACCGGTAGGTTGTGATATTCTGGTTGTCTTTCTAGAAGTATCACTAGGATTGTCACCTGACCGTGATGTCTAAAAAAGGGGTACCTTGAACTACTCCTTTCTCCCAGGAACTCTGCTGGATATCCTGGACTAGTTGGTTGAGCTTAAATAACAATTTGGAGAGTTGAAAGGCAAAAGCTCCTCCTAACTTGATCCTTCATGAAGGGATGTCTAGTTTCCTTTGTGTTGAAGCAGGATAGTATCTCCTTAGTGGACATGCTATCACTCTACCTTGATTTGATTTTGGCTATCGTCAAATCATGTTCAGATTCAAGGACTATCTTGATGGTGTCTCACTCATGGTGTTTTGCCGAGTACACCTTCACGTCCTTTGGTCAGACCAAAGTTTTGCCTTGTTCATAGATTATATGAATCCCTCTTCTTGGAGTGTTTTGATACGCGTGTTGTCGAGCCCATCGATGACATTCCTATTTCTCCAAGTTGCAAGAGTTTCATGCTGAACAAATGGCAACAACATTGGAAACTTTCGAGAACCATCTTTGTGTCATGATGAAGTTTGTGTTCTCGATGTTTGAAAAGACTTACTCCGGTTCATGTGTTTATGGTGAAAGTTGTCGCCATGGATCTGAGTATAGTTCCATTGTTCCCTCGGGAATAATCTCCAGCTGGTCATGCATGTGTGAACTACTCTTAAGATGGTAGGTTGTTACCTCCACTCCTTGATTAAGTTCGCATCCACAACAAGCCACTGACTGATTTCCCTAAAGAGAAGAAGTCCAAGAACTTCGTTATCTTTATAATCGTCTTCCCAACAAGGAGTCCGATGTGTTTCATTTCAAGTAAGTCATGTAGGTGCAACCGTCTTTCACAAGTTGCTAATACATGAGTTCCATAATCCTGCTCATCTTCTTGAGCTTGGCATCGTAGTCCATATCTTGAGAATCCAGCATATGTATCTCGTTGGTAAACGGTGCAAATCTCTTCGCTCAAACATATTGAGTCTAAGTTATCAATCCACTAGCCAGAGCTGAATCTCAAGCAGCAACGATGGTTGGAGTTTCCTCAAGGGTATTGAATTAGGTCTTTTGAAAATACGGCATGGTTGATGTTGGGGTTGACACAATTAGCCGTAAGGCCTAATGTCATGTCTCTTTGAATCCGTAAGAACATCCACTTTCCGTGAGAATTCTTGTGCGGCTCATATTTAACAAGTTTTTCTCACCGTTCTTCCAAACCAACGTTTAACTTCCACTTCATGACCTACAGAAGGCTTGTCGTGAGCCTGTTGTCTGTATCTAGAACATCAGGGAAAACTTGGAAGTTGATATTTCCAATATCTCTCCGTTGAACCTCCAAAACCTTTGTCTTAATGGAAACAAGTTCACCATGAAAACATCTCGTGGGGTTTTGGAACCGCCTTTGATCAGTTCCCTTTCTCAAGTTGATTATACTTGAAGTTTTGTTCATCTCACACATTGTGTGAATTTTTCAGTCACTTCAGACATGGGATCTTAACCGTGTGGTAAACGTATTGCTACGTCAAATCCATAATAGGAAAGAGAGTCCCTATTCCTTCCGGTGTTCCACTTTCCGTTGGTTACCCATCCTTATGGTGTGACCAAGAATCTCTCCCTCGTTATGATGTTCCAACTTCTTTTCGTTACTCATCTTCTGTTTTGAAGTAACATCCCGATTTTTGACAAAGTTTTGACGAAGTGAAGTTCCGTTATCTTCCATGTCCACTCCGAAGAGTGAATATGATCCTGTATCAAATTTTCTCTGACGCACGATTACCGTGTTTTCTCATGTTTTCCCTCGTCTACAGATATTATGTTTTGGTATCCAAGACCATCCTCATGATCTTGGTATTCTGTTTGAAGAAACCTCTATGTCATAAGTTGTCCAACCTTTCTTTTCCATAAGGATTTAAAGTCTTGTGCAAATCTCATATTCTAAATCCTTTCAAGAATCATCGTCCAAAAACTTGAAACATCTTCTATTCACTCTGTTACCTTGATGTGTTTCATGCACGATAACTCAACAGTTCTTCATAAACAGTCCTGTACTGAGTTATCCATGAGATACTCGATCTTCGTGAAGATCAATTCCTAAGAGTTTTCCCTCTACCTAAGGTGTAGTCGTTGGATATCTTTGCAAGTATTACAGATCAACCTCTTCGAGAAGAGAACCGTAAGGTTCGAGAAGATCGTTCAAAACCGGTGTTCCTTCTTTCTCTCTCCTTCGGGAATCTCGAGACGAGATTCTTGTAAGGGGGGTAGATTTGTAACATCCCAATTTTTGCTAAATTAGGGTGTGTGGTGTTGTGTTCATGTCATACATTCATGAAACAAAAATTTAAAACATGTTGAAACAATTTAAATTATGAATTTAGATGGTTTGACAAAATCACCACAAATAGTACTTAAAATGGGTCCCAAAATTTTGTGTTGGAAAATATTTCAAATACACCAAAGAAACACATGGTTTTGTTGGAAATTTCATAAGCTTTCCAAAAGTTATTTTTGCCACATTTTTACTTTGCAAAAAGGCCCTCAAAACAAGGTTTTCTGTTCTGTTTTTTAAGAGAGAAGGACCTCCTAGTAAATCTTAGAAACTCCAGGGTTTTTCCAAAATCTGCCTTTTCTTTTCCTTTCCCCTTCTTCTCCGGCCAGAAGGACGAGGGCGGCGATGCGGTGGCCCTGCCACCTCCGGCTTCCACGACGTGGAGGAGATGATGATGCTCGGGAGCCGTCCGGATCGCTCGCACCCCCGCATAACCCCCTCTCGGACGCCTTCCTCTCTCTTTGTCCTAGACGAACCCGGAACCCTAGCTCGCCGGAGCTCGCCTCGCGCTGCCGCTACGCCCTGTCCCGCGCCTAACCGAGACCCTCTGAAGCTCTGCCTGGCGCTCCTCTACCTCCTCGTGAAACTACGCTTGCCGGGAGCGCACCAACCGCCGAAATCGGCGCCGTCTTCCTCGCCTCCGGCCGGGAGCCGCCGTGCTCGTCGCCGTCGATTGCGACCGACTCCGGCCTCCCCGAGCACTCCACCACAACCGCGGTGAGCTCCTGAGCACTAAGGTGCTCCCGCCATCCCTCCTGCCCCTCTGTACCCTCTCCCCGTCGAACGCCGCCATCGGCCGCCGCCGCTCGCCGTTTCCGCGCTTGCTTCGGTGGCCGATAAATGGTGGCGCTGCCACCCCTAGGACCCCCTCGACCTCCTCTACGACGTGGTGCATTCCACTCTGCGAATCGCACATGAATTTGATCGATTTTGATCTCAGCTGTGAGGAGCAGAGCAGGATGACGTCGTCGTTGCGTCACGCTTATGTCATAAACTCCCTTTTTAGTAATTCCATTAAATTCCAGAAAAGAAATAATATTGATATTTTTAATAGCTTTTGTTTTATACCTCAGAAAAATAAAAAGAAGGTACCAAAATGTTCATAAAAATGAAAGCTACCCAAAAATATCATTTTCACACATGTTTGACAAAGTTCAAAAATGACCATGATTTAATGTTGTTTAATCATTTAAAAATAGAAAAATAAGGTTTTATTCAATGAAATTAGAAAATTACAAGTTATATACCAAATTGCTGAAAATGACAAATGCAATCTAGTTATGGTGTTTTCAAACCAATTTGAGGACTTTAAATTGTACCCAATTCATAATTGTCCGAATTGCCCCTCCGGGGTATATTTCGGGCTAATTTCAGTAAAACTTCATAATTGTCATACGAACCCTAGGAACCCTATCTTCATGTTTAGGGCTTTATTTCATTGCATTAACTTACTCATGCATACATATTGCGCATTGCATCGATGCCATGGTTGATTGTTCTTCATTATTTCGGTGTTGTTTCCCCCTCGGTAGAATGCGACTCCGAAGAGAAGGCCACCAATGCCAGCTGACGAATACTTGATCTTAACCGACAAGTCAAGCACTTATTCCAGAAGATCTTTATCTGGTTTTCTTATAACCAAGGCAAGCATAACCTCTTATCTGCTCATATATGTTTTCGAACAACATTTGATCTCGTACTTTGCATTCGATTCCAAAGTATTTGATGCTACTAGATATAGTTCACCTATATGCTCCATTGCCTCAACATCCTGATCCACTGCTCCTAGCCGCCATAGATTTGCTTGTGCGCATCCCCAAAGCCTCATACCTTCTTCGCTTAGCTTTACATGCTTGTTTACCTCTGCTCCATCCGGTTGATGAATCAGAGCCGCGATAACCTAGTATGATATGATGACGTGGTGAGATGAGAATTGTGTGGTTAACTTGACTAAGGCTTGGACGGGAGGCCACTTGGGAAGCGGTTGTTCGTTCCGTACTTGCCAACCCTAGGAGTAAGGTCGGATGCAGAAGCCAAGACTGAGCGTACAACCACGCGCGATGGCCATGAGCATCGCCAACCGACTAACTTGGATGGCTTTGTGCATGAGTCACGTAGTTTGAGATTTCCATTCGGCACCGCAAATAAAACCTTTTAAACGGTTTTGAAAACAAAATGCTCCGCTAGGGCGTGACCGGGGCCAAGTGATGGACGTACACGGATCTTGACCCCGCCTCACAGAGACAGGTGCCGTCAGGAGGATGGCCAACTCCCTGTTGACGGGGTGGCCCTGTCCTGGGTTGTCTCGTGGATAGGGTCGGGTAAGGTAAAGGTCGTGGCCAGCCACCCTCTGCCGCGTTCCATGGAAGAGCATACATGTGGCGCTAAGAGTCGGATGGTACGTGTGGGTAAAGTGTACCCCCTGCAGGGATAAATCTTTTCGAGAATCCGTGTCCGCGGTTAAGGACGACTTGGTGAAAGTGGTTGGCCATAGATAACTTAAACGTGACATAAAAGATGTTGACAAGGCATGGAGGCAATATATGAAGGGTGCCTCCTCGGAGATGCCGAGAGGGGTGATCCTTGTAGCATGTGAGATGCTGGGAATTGATGTTGGTGGATTGAAAAGATGATGATCTCAGTAGTTGAGTAGCTTTCTCATCTGTTTTGAAAACATTCTATGAGACGTGCTATTCTTCCTCGATTTGGAAAACAAAGATTGCTTTACGCAAATCGGCCTTCATAAAACCCTTTCTGAAGATATCAAATATATAATAGGTTAATTAAGTCTTGTTGAGTACCTCCCGTACTCAGGTTTGCTTAATTTTGGTTCAGGTGGAGTTCCTCACTTCAGTGGTGGTTCAACATGGACATCGACGAGTAGTTTGGGGTTCCTAGGTAGCAGCCTGGAATCTATGGGCTGGGACGTCGCCTTATGTTGCGGCCTCTTAGGCCTTTTTGGTTCTTGTTGATTAGCGACATAATTTTCCTTCCGTTGTCTGATGTAATGTTGGGTCGTGTGACCTCTGCTGTAAGCTATACTCTAGTAACACTTGTTTAATACAACTTTAATGTCTAGAGTGCTGCTTTGATCGGTTGTTGGTTTCGAGCTAATTGTTATACAGTTTTGGCTATGCCTGCATAGTTGTCGCAGTCGAGGGGTTGTGGAGCCGATGATCCATGTCCGAGCCCGCCTGCCGATGTGATTCGGCCTAGGGCGAGTTAACCCCAGTAACCCTTGATTGTTGTTGCACTTTCTGGACACATAGAATCTCTGTATAGCTTTGGTCCCATTTCCTTGAGTTTCATTCGATTTGTGGACGCTTTAATATGCATAGTTGCTTATGACTAGCATGGATACAAGGAGTAGTAGACTGGGGATCCGGACTACGTGCCGATGAATCCGGTCTGCCTGCCGTTGTTTGTTGCGGCCGGGGCTGGTAACCCTGAAGCCCTTGTGGTTCCATGTCTAGGAGCACATAACAGTATGTATATCTATGGGTCCGGGGTCGTGACAGCTTTTTTGTTTGAATACTCGTTATGCTCATATTCTTAGTTTTTCTTCTAGCCGCTGCAAAATTCCTGTTTAGCTCCTGTTTTTATTGCATCTCTTATTAAGAGCTGTTAGTTTTAGTAGATTTGTGTTATTAATCTTTTGTTTCATTTCTTCATCTCTTGGAGATTTTTTGTTTAGTATGAAATGCTTGGTGTTGGAAAGCAGTAGTACAGTTTTCGTGCTTATAACGGTAGATGTTATTCTAATTCTAATGCCTAGTAGTTATTTTGTAGCATGATTAGTCTCAAATGTCTGAGAGTGTTTAATGCGCCTTTGAAAGAATCATAAGTTGTTCTTGTCATTTTGAAGCATAAATTTGTGGTGTTTTCCTTTGAATGTTTTATTTGGTTGACTCGACGCATTCTTACACCATGTTTATGACTACAAACCAGTCACTTATAGCCGCTATGATCATTTAGTTTTTAAACTTGTAGTACCACTTATGCTTTGATTAATGATGTTTTTGTTGCTATGCATGATTATGGTCATTATTGTTCTCTTGATTTGTCGCTCCCAGTCTTTTGCTAGCCTCCACCTGTACTGAGTATGAGCTCTAATTGTGCATCCTACTCCAAAAAACCAAAGTTTTCCAAATGTGTCCACCATACCTACGTACATGTGGTATTTAACTCCCTCTCCAAAGTAAATTGCTCACGTGTTACCTTTAAAACTTTCAAAATTACTCCTGTTTTGTGCTCTTCTTTTAGCTTATGAGGATGCAATAGAGAATCTTTATCTCACTTGTACTAGTGGCTTCATCCGCTTATCCAATTGATACAAGAGCTGGCACCAGGGTGCCCAGCCCCAAATTAATACAAAAAATACTCTTCACTATTTTTGCCCCTGATTTATCAGTCAAAGCATAATTGTGTAAACAGAAGAGAAAGAGGGATGACCTTCTACCCAGATGCGTCCTTCTATGGAAGCCTCTCTTGTGAAGTCTAGTTGGCTCATGACGTACCGTATTTTCTATTTACTATTCATTGACATAAAAATGTTTTCAATACCTCTGTTTAACAAAATAAAAAGCTCTATCACATGAGTGATCCCTACTTCCCTCTGCGAAGGGCCTTTCTTTTCCTTTATGTTGAGTCTCCATCTTCTAACTTTATGCACAGTTGAGAGAGCATGGTTGCCATTCTGAGTTTAATGTGCATTTGTCCCAAAAACATTATTAATTGATTCATGATGTGTTATTGTTGGTTCTCAAATTATTTGTTCTAGTCTTCCTCTTAAACTTTGAAGGTGTCATGGCATTTATGTTTTGCCCCACTCTTAAGGACAAGCGAAATATCACTTTGCTACGTTATCTCTATGCTTCAAACAAACATATGCAAGGTGATTGTTATGTTTTACTGTTAGAATTATATTTATCATGCTTGTGTTAAAGTTCTATGATCTCTACTATGCTTATGCTTCTACAATTTAGATGATCAAGTTTATGTTGGTAGCATGTCAGCTCAGAAATATGTGTTTTTATCATTTAGCTACTCGAGGACGAGTAGGAACTAAGCTTGTGGATGTTGATACGTCATAAACGTATCCTTAATTTCTGATGCTCCATGTTGTTTTCATGCCATATGCTACATGTTTTTCTTACACTTTATGTCATTTTTATCGATTTCCCGGGACTAACCTATTGACAAGATGCCACAGAGCCAGCACTTGTTTTCAGCTGTTTTTAGTTTCAGAAAAGTTGTTCTGGAAATATTCTCGGAATTGGAAATTTCGAATCCCGGAAGTCCTAGAATTACCGAAGGTTCCATGGTGTAACATCCCTGATTTTTGGAAAATGCAAAAATCACAAAAATTTGAAACTTTTGTTTTCATGTCAATATCAATCACCAAAAACAAATAAAACTCAAACACAAATGAAATATTAGGTCCTATACCAAGTATATTGGATTTGGAAGTCCAGTTATGCCTTTGTTCCTTAAACCCTAAAACCTTATTCAAAAATAAATTTCTTAATTATATAAAGGGAATATCTTTTTATTAACAAACCTTTACCTAAAATGTTTACAACTCCAATATTACTTTGAAGATATTTATGGCAACAAAAATCAAAGATTTATAACCCTTAATAAAGTTCTATGCCTCAAAAGTATTTGATGAGACTAAAATTGTTAATAATAACTTTTAGTTGTTATTCCAAGTTTTAAACATGAAGGTGTGAAAATAAAATGCATTGTTTTTAAAATAACATAAAAGAGAGTTTTGAAAACAATATTACGACTTGTGGTTTTATTCTAAATTTTATTGATCAACAATATTAATTATTTGATATGAACCAATTTAATAGCATTAAGTTACTATTAGTAAATCCTTCATATCCTAAAGTTATAAAATGTGAAAATGGTTTAAAAATGGCTTTCCAAAGATAATATATGGCATGCATAATGTCTCTGAAATTTTATCTAGACAATAACATCAATTTACTATTTTTTTAATTACTAAAATTACTTTAAGTACTATTAATGTTTTGTTTATAATTGCAAAATATAATAATTCAAATGTGATGAAAAGTTTACACATATGTTATAATATGAAACTATTGAATTTTAGAAATTAAATGTTGTTGGTTTGAGGTTATTTGGAGTCATAAAACAAAAGTTATTAAAAACAGAAATAAAAGGAAAAAAAAATCTGGATGACGTCATTGGTGACGTCACCATCGTTTCCCTCCTCTCGCCTGGAATTACGCCCGTGACAGGGGATTTCAAATCCCGTCGATTCCTCGCCATTAAGGCCATGAATGCCCCTCTCTCAGTTCCTATAAATAGCCACCGAGCCCCTCCGCTTTTCCCCTCTTCTCTTCTCTCTAATCTCGCCCCCTAGTCAGTGTTATTCCTCGCCGGAGTTGCTCACGGCCGCCGCCGAATTCGTCGAATTCCGGTGAGACAAGCACACGTCCGTGTCCGAGAGCACCCCCCTTTTTCCTCCTCGTGCCCTTGCGCGCATTTTGACACCTCCTCCTGTATGCATGGTGCAGCGTAGCGGCAAGGGAGAGCTCGCCGGAGAAGCGACTTCATCGGCCGTCTCGGGTGTCCATCGCGCCATCGGGAGAAGCCATCTGCGTGGACATCGTCGACACCCTTCGAACCACCGTGCTCCGCTGAGCCCTGTGGTGCTCTCCGTTGAGCTCGTGGACCACCGGAGCTACATCGCAGTCCAAGTTCGAGCACGGCGCCGCCATCCCGACATTTTCCGGCGAAAATTCCGGCAGAGGTAAGCCCCAATGCCCCAGTACCATTAGATCCAGATCCGGTGGCCAGGATTAGATCCACCCCTCGAAGAGGTATCAGCCAGTCAGGACGCGCCAACTCGGCTGCGCATTAAATGTTTATCTATCCCCCAAAGCAGCACGTAGCCGGCCCAGGCCCAGTCCCTATCCATCGCCCTGCGCATCAAATAACAGATCTGAGCCCATCTGTCTCTGGATTTAATTCCCGAATAAAAATAAATTGTCTATTTTGCAGAAAAGCCCCTACATCTTAGATCTATCATATCTTTTGATCCATAAGCCCAAATTTAGCAATCTTGGACTTTTTGAAATCAGCACAACATTTTGAAACTTTTGGCACTAGCCAAATTCAAATTTGACAAACTTAAATTTTTTCAAATTCAAATATGCTTGTTTGATGAATTTTAGCATAATTCAAATTCTACAAATCCAAAAATTGTAAATAAATTATAATTGGAGACCGTAGAATGTGTACTTTTATATCCTCTGTGCCAAAATAATTTTTGAACAAGTTAAATTGGAATTTAGAATTAATTCATATATTTAAGTATTTTTGACATAGATTTAATTCTATAAATAATTTCAATATAGTTCCTTTTGCATAATTGCTCCATGTGGTAACCTTGAACCAGAGCCATTAGTGCCTAACCATTTTGGACACCCTTGGACCTTCGACATGTGTTTTTGACCAAAAACCCAACATAGTGATACAACCATTTTCACCATGTCTTAGAAATTGTTTCCATCATCTATTCTTTGATGTTATGGCTATTTGGAGCCAATGACCAAGTCCCTAATATGTGTCAATCACATATAAGACCAAGTAGTGAACCTCAAACACTATTACTATTGTTTTCCATCTACTTCTCCACTCTCCTATTCTTGCTTCAAGAATCCATCAAGTTAGCAAAATGGAGATCAAGACTCAAGCACAAGAAGAAAACTTCATTTTCAACTTGGTGACAACATGAAGAGCTACAAAGAATATCATTGAAGAATTTGAAGTGAGGGAATTGGACTTCGCAACAACTAGAAGCAACTCAAAGGAGTACAAGTGTGAAGAAATTCAGAAGAAAACATCTCCCTCTTTCTTTCTATCTTTCTTCTTATTTATTTCCAAATTGACTTAGTGGTATTTGTGCCCATCCCATACCCAAACCAATTAGTGAAATAAAACCCATGAAGAATCTATCAAGATCAAGAGAAGAATCCATCCAAGGAAACAAGACTACAATAGAAGCATGGAGATGATCTTCAAGAAGACAAGCCTGTGAAGACTTGGAGCAATCCATACAAGTTGTTTTTGCCCAACCATGGACCCCAAATAGAAAATCCCAAGACTTTATATTGTTTTATCTATTGTTAAGAAGTTAGTTGAACCAAGACGTACCCTAAACCAAAATGGAAAGACTAACTTAGAGTACTCAAAAGTCTTGATGAAAACAACTAAGTGTTACACATTGTTATGTGTTACAATAGCTGAGATAGTTAGATCACCTTTGTGAACTCTTGGAACTTCTTAGATAAATATGTTTTCAATAAAGTTTGGTTACTACAAACTCAACCTAGTCCATCCCAAGTAAAACCTTGGAAACTCCTTAGAATGTATTGAACCATTAGAGAATAAATCCTTTCAAAATCAAACTTTGACCTTGTCCTAACCAACTTGGTTAATTTTGATATGTTAGTTGCTCTGTGTGTTTTCTACACTTGTATGTTTGTTTGCTAGAACGCTTCTTTATTTTGTTATTGTCTTTTCAATGTATAGATTGTACGGAGAGCAACGATCTTTTGTGAAGAGACTGTTATTTCTTCACCAACTTCAACAAGGCAAGTAACACATCATTCAACTACCCATTATTTTCTATATGCATTAGTTGATTTTGAGTAGTATGCATGATAGGAAGTTTTACTAAGTTATATTATGCTATGTTATATCCTAGTAGTGTGTAGCCATCCTTATACCTTGTTATTTCGAAGCCTTGGTACTTAGTTGATTCTTTGCCATGCTACAGAAATTGTTTTACTTGATGTTGTGAGAAAATTCTAAGTAACAACTTCAATGAACCACCTGGGTGGATTGGTATTGCGGGGCTGTCGAAAGTTGAGTGTCTCCCCGAGAGGAGTTCACTTGAAGAAATGCCACCCAGGAACAAAGTGATTATGATGTTCCCCAAGTTTAGATTGCTTCCAGTGCAGCCTTTAGTCATATGGGCTCTGTCTTGATTAATTAAGTTGCGAGGGTTCAGCCTGGGCTTGACAAGCAGATGTAGCATAATTATAGGTCGAACGGGTCTTGCCATTAGGTTGAATTACTTCTTCTGAAAGATCTCGTCTCAATCTTCTCCTTTCCTTAATGCACTCAGAGTGTATAGGATGTTTGGGCTGATTTGAGTATGAAGGTGAAAGTGCACAAGCTCTGCAGAGTCAACAAACTAAGATCTTAGCCGTGTCCCCGGTTATGGACAACTATGAGCAACTGGACAAGGAAGGACGGAAGAATCACATCACCATTTTCAATAAGTAAAATTTGACCAAGTGAACAGTATTTGTGGTGCTTGGATTTTAGTCCAATGATGCCACCCTTTTGAAAAGAAAAAGTTTTCTTTTACAAAAGAGATAGGAGAAAACTTGCTTTAAGCAAACTTAGCCAAAAACTCCACCAAGCCAAATATGCATGTAGTTTTAGTCTTGCCATTTATATCCACCATAGTGTTACTTGCCAATACATTAAATTGTATTGACTCCCTTGTGGCTGCATATTCCATATTGCAAATGTTTCTGAAGACGAGTGAGGATTTCGTTTAGGATCTCGAGACTATCGACAGCATGTTTTGCCTGTGGCACATGAAGAAGATGGGCTCAATGTTGTACTATGTTTTCCGCTGTATTTCTTTGTTTTATGCTAGTCTTCTAAGACTATGCAAGTTGTAATACTATTTTGTAAAGACTGGATCATGCGATGTAATAGAATTTGATGCATTTACATGATATTTCATTTTGTACTGTGGTGCTAGCAAATGATCCAGGGACTAGCACAATAACACATGTGTCCTTACATTATGTAAATGTGGGAACGCTACAAAAAGGTATCAGAGCATTGTGTTGCCTGTAAATTTCGAGACCCTAAGATTGGAAAAGACCCTAGGATTGAAAATTTACTATGTTCAAACTTTCTAGAAACAAAACAATCATCTTAATTTTTTTCTCATATCCTCTCATCTACTATTCACCTTCAAAAATTTATAGATGACCTACCTCTTCAATACCCTCAAGACAAGATTGTTGATGACCATACCATGAAGTGCAAGGAGTGTTTTCACCACATGAAGACCTACACCCAAGACAATTGAAGAAACTTGGAGATATAGTAAGACTTCACAACAATCAAGAACACCTCAAGACATGGAGAGAAGAATTTGAAGAACTCAAGAAGATATAGATGATACCACCAAATCTAATTACTTTGTTAGAACAACGTTAACGTGTTAGAGTATTGATCATACCAATGAGTGAGGTATGACAATTCTAGATGTTTTTGAAAACCTTGTTGTTTGGTATGATGAATGTATGGCTATATGTTTGTTATGTGTTGTTTGCAAGATGAGCTTCCTTGATCTGTTTTGTTTGGGTAGGAACCTCCTTTAGCTATCTTTCTAATCTCTACTCATCCATGCTAAGCCAAACCAAATTCCATACCCGTTCACCAACTCTAGTGAGCTAGAGTATGAAGTGCAACAATAAAACTTTCACCCAAGAATGTCATGATTAGTTCCCTATAGAGACACAAGCCATACAATTGAGGAATGTCACTATTTTCAAGATCCTTTTATGTGAAGGAACAATCACATCCATGATCAATGCCAACTACATCATAAGGATCAGCAAGCCAATCAGCAAGTGAAGAAAGACAAGTGAACCCCAAGTTGCATGAGCTATGAAGATTTCAGAACCAACTACACCAAGAGAAGAAGCAATGAAGAAACACAACTATCAAGTTTGTGTTATATAAGAGTTTTACGCAACCCACTAGTTGAGAAATGATAGTTTAGCTTAAGTTCGTCTAATATAATGGAAACTTTCTGTTAGACAAGTGAGGTGACCTAGTGTTATTAAACAAGATTCATCAATCCAAGTACAAGGTAATGATTGAGTGCAACATGGATTGGCCCCCATTGTGACTACTCACATTATTCACTTTTGCTATGAGGAATGTTAAATCTGAGTGACATACCTATTAGAGAGACGACGATGTTAAACCACAACCATAGAATGGTAGAATACAATAATGACCCTATGTTAGTGTTACTGAAAACATACTATTTTTGGTGAGGATCAAGCCAACCTTGGAGCTATCAAGCAATGGAAGATTTTTCCTACCATGAGAGTTTCTTTAGAAATAGCATGGTGTTTACCTTCAAGGATGACAACAACAAGATGGAAAATTTCCAAGGATATCAAAATACCAAGTTGAGAGTGAACCAAAGGCTTTTGATTGACCCAAAGAGTGACCCCTTAGTGCCAAAGGTATTTCAACATACCTATGTTGGTATGCAGCTCTACCGCGAAGGAAAGTTCTACTCAAGCCAATCTCAAATGAATCTACACTCCAATCTACTGAAAATAGACTAACCACAAAAGTTTCTTTAAGGGTGGTAGCCCACCCAATTGTTCTAGAACCCAGTCACCCAGATCTATCTTTCTTTCTAACCTTCCCAAATCTCGGGACAAGATTTCTTTTAAGAGTGGTAGTCTGTAACATCCCTGATTTTTGGAAAATGCAAAAGTCACAAAAATTTGAAACTTTTGTTTTCATGTCAATATCAATCACCAAAAACAAATAAAACTCAAACACAAATGAAATATTAGGTCCTATACCAAGTATATTGGATTTGGAAGTCCAGTTATGCCTTTGTTCCTTAAACCCTAAAACCTTATTCAAAAATAAATTTCTTAATTATATAAAGGGAATATCTTTTTATTAACAAACCTTTACCTAAAATGTTTACAACTCGAATATTACTTTGAAGATATTTATGGCAACAAAAATTAAAGATTTATAACCCTTAATAAAGTTCTATGCCTCAAAAGTATTTGATGAGAATAAAATTGTTAATAATAACTTTTATTTGTTATTCCAAGTTTTAAGCATGAAGGTGTGAAAATAAAATGCATTGTTTTGAAAATAACATAAAAGAGGGTTTTGAAAACAATATTATGACTTGTGGTTTTATTCTAAATTTTATTGATCAACAATATTAATTATTTCATATGAACTAATTAAATAGCATTAAGTTACTATTAGTAAATCCTTCATATCCTAAAATTATAAAATGTGAAAATGGTTTAAAAATGGCTTTCCAAAGATAATATATGGCATGCATAATGTCTCTGAAATTTTATATAGACAATAAAATCAATTTACTATTTTTTTAATTACTGAAATTACTTTAAGTACTATTAATGTTTTATTTATAATTGCAAAATATAAAAATTCAAATGTGATGAAAAGTTTACACAAATGTCATAATATGCAAGTATTGAATTTTAGAAATCAGATGCTATTGGTTTGAGGTTATTTGGAGTCATAAAACAAAAGTTATTAAAAACAGAAATAAAAGGAAAAAAAATCTGGATGACGTCATTGCTGACTTCACCATCGTCTCCCTCCTCTCGCCTGGAATCACGCCCGTGACAGGGGATTTCAAATCCCGTCGATTCCTCGCCATTAAGGCCATGAATGCCCCTCTCTCGGTTCCTATAAGTAGCCACCGAGCCCCTCCGCTTTTCCCCTCTTCTCTTCTCTCCAATCTCGCCCCCTAGTCACTGTTATTCCTCGCCGGAGTTGCTCATGGCCGCTGCCGAATTTGTCGAATTCCGGTGAGACAAGCACACGTCCATGTCCGAGAGCACCCCCCTTTTTCCTCCACGTGCCCTTGCGCGCATTTTGACACCTCCTCCCGTATGCATGGTGCAGCCTAGCGGCAAGGGAGAGCTCGCCGGAGAAGCGACTTCATCGGCCGTCTCGGGTGTCCATGGCGCCATCGGGAGAAGCCATCTGCGTGGACGTCGTCGACACCCTTCGAACCACCGTGCTCCGCTGAGCCCTGTGGTGCTCTCTGTTGAGCTCGTGGACCACCGGAGCTACATCGCAGTCCAAGTCCGAGCATGGCGCCGCCATCCCGACATTTTCCGGCGAAAATTCCGGCGGAGGTAAGCCCCAATGCCCCAGTACCATTAGATCCAGATCCGGTGGCCAGGATTAGATCCACCCCACGAAGAGGTATCAGCCAGTCACGACGCGCCAACTCGGCTGCGCATTAAATGTTTATCGATCGCCCAAAGCAGCACGTAACCGGCCTAGGCCCAGTCCCTATCCATCGCCATGCGCATCAAATAACATATCTGAGCCCATCTCTCTCTGGATTTAATTCCCGAATAAAAATAAAATGTCTATTTTGCAGAAAAGCCCCTACATCTTAGATCTATCATATCTTTTGATCCATAAGCCCAAATTTAGCAATCTTGGACTTTTTGAAATCAGCACAACATTTAGAAACTTTTGGCACTAGCCAAATTCAAATTTGACAAACTTAAATTTGTTCAAATTCAAATATGCTTGTTTGATGAATTTTAGCATAATTCAAATTCTACAAATCCAAAAATTCTAAATAAAATATAATTGGAGACCTTAGAATGTGTACTTTTATATCCTCTACCCCAAAATAATTTTTGAACAATTTAAATTGGAATTTAGAATTAATTGATATATTTAAGTATTTTTGACATAGATTTAATTCTATAAATAATTTCAATGTAGTTCCTTTTGCATAATTGCTCCATTTGGTAACCTTGAACCAGAGACATTAGTGCCTAACCATTTTGGACACCCTTGGACCATGGCCATGTGTTTTTTACCAAAAACCCAACATAGTGATACAACCATTTTCACCATGTCTAAGAAATTGTTTCCATCATCTATTCTTTGATGTTATGGCTATTTGGAGCCAATGACCAAGTCCCTAATATGTGTCAATCACATATAAGACCAAGTAGTGAACCTCAAACACTATTACTATGGTTTTCCATCTACTTCTCCACTCTCCTATTCTTGCTTCAAGAATCCATCAAGTTAGCAAAATGGAGATCAAGACTCAAGCACAAGAAGAAAACTTCGTTTTCAACTTGGTGACAACATGAAGAGCTACAAAGAAGATCATTGAAGAATTTGAAGTAAGGGAATTGGACTTCACAACAACTAGAAGCAACTCAAAGAAGTACAAGTGTGAAGAAATTCAGAAGAAAACATCTCCCTCTTTCTTTCTATCTTTCTTCTTATTTATTTCCAAATTGACTTAGTGGTATTTGTGCCCATCCCATACCCAAACCAATTAGCGAAGTAAAACCCATGAAGAATCTATCAAGATCAAGAGAAGAATCCATAAAAGTAAACAAGACTACAATAGAAGCATGGAGATGATCTTCAAGAAGACAAGCCTGTGAAGACTTGGAGCAATCCATACAAGTTGTTTTTGCCCAACCATGGACCCCAAATAGAAAATCCCAAGACTTTATATTGTTTTCTCTATTGTTAAGAAGTTAGTTGAACCAAGACCTACCCTAAACCAAAATGGAAAGACTAACTTAGAGTACTCAAAAGTATTTATGAAAACAACTAAGTGTTACACATTGTTATGTGTTACAATAGCTGAGATAGTTAGATCACCTTGGTGAACTCTTGGAACTTCTTAGATAAATTTGTTTTCAATGAAGTTTGTTTACTACAAACTCAACCTAGTCCATCCCAAGTAAAACCTTGGAAACTCCTTAGAATGTATTGAACCATTAGAGAATAAATCCTTTCAAAATCAAACTTTGACCTTGTCCTAATCAACTTGGTTAATTTTGATATGTTAGTTGCTCTGTGTGTTTTATACACTTGTATGTTTGTTTGCTAGAATGCTTGTTTATTTTGTTATTGTGTTTTCATTGTATAGATTGTACGGAGAGCAACGATCTTTTGTGAAGAGACTGTTATTTCTTCACCAACTTCAACAATGTCGCACCCGGACTTCTAGGGGATACTCACAGTCCGTTAAACAGTAGATAAATGGCTTACGGGGCATACCGGCACCCGCATCTCAATATGAGCAGGCCAACACGTAAACGTGTGACAACCATTCTCTTACTATTCATCGTCTGCGCAAACCATCCCATAGAAATCCAGATACTTCCATTGACGTACTTCAAAACATACACACATGGTACGTCAACGGCATTGGAACAAGTGATATCACAACAGATCTCTACGACACAAAAGATGGAAATAAGTTGCAAATAGCTCTCACTAGAGCAGAGATAGCAAATACAATCATCCAGAGGACACATGTCCCAACATATCATCATTACATCACAGCGGAAGCATCCAAAATGTCTGAGTACAGACAAGATCCAAATAGGCCTATGAGGCCGGAAACGAAAAGACGGAGCCCATCCACGAAGTCTCGGATCCTGCCCGGGTCCGCTATCTACTCGTCAGCAGTCTCGTCATACGGCACGTAGTAACCACCATGGGATCCTCGGAAACATAGTCTGCGGAAACCACAGCCCCAAAGGGGTCAGTACATAAACGTACTGGCAAGCAAGACTCACAGTTCACCAAAGTGTAACCCGTCAACACCAAGCACAGATGCTTTGGGTACAACGGAAGAAAGGGGATATAAAAGATGCTGCAACTGGCTGCTCTAACCAACTACATAAACATACTACAACTTCCGGCTAACAGAAAGGAGATAAGATAGCGTATCGTAACCAACTACAACTAACTCCAAACAAACCCATCCTGGATCTCGCCCCTTATCCAAAGAAGCAATCCGAGGATAACTCACATAGTTGGATTAGTGAGGGTTCACATTGTGTGTCATTAAGCCTATTACTAGTCAAATTGTTAATCATTAGGTTTAAGTTGTCCTGAGTACTTGTTAGCCAGTACTTTCACCAAGTAGTCCATAACCGCGGAAAACACGGCTTCTCGAGAAGATTTATCCCTGCAGGGGTGCACCAATTTGGCCGTACACGTAAGAATAACCCGCCAGATGGAATGCCTCCCACCAAGCGGGGCACTCAACACAACTCAACTCTTCTTCGCATCAAGCCCAAAGAACCCCGTGCAGTGAGCGCACGGCTAATCAAGCCCCACGAAGAAAAGGGGACCCTCATAGCACTCTAAGAACGTGTCTCCCTAAATGCCGACTACAAAAGTTTCCACCCTGGCCTGGGCTCGCAAAAACATGCATGCGGCAAATGGAAAACCCGAACTAAATGAGGCGATTTGGACGAGATGCGAATCGAATCAAATTGAGGGGGGCGCCCATACACGCTTCCCACATGCGGGTAGTGCGCTCATCATGGATCAGTAGACAAGACCCTTTTCCTAATTAGGGTCGACACTAGCAGGCCTCAAAACCACACAGGGCCTCCTGCCGGTGCCTTATCATCAAATTATTATTTAACAATACATTAGCAGGATTCGTTGATTAACCTCGAGCCCCAGAACATACTAAAAATAGATAACAGAAAGTAACGGGTAACAGACTCGAGCAAAACAACCCTAAGCATGCTAGTAAGACACGAGCTCAAACAACGGGGTTATAGGAGTGGAGGTGAGGCAATATCAGGGTTAAAGGGTAACATGTGATAGGTTCGTAACAGAAGCAACTATTCATATGGCTAGCAGAATAGACAACGGAAAGTATCGGTATCCAATGTTGAAAGGAACACAATGGTTCATGTGAGTGAATACTTGCCTGCAAACCCAGTAGCCTGGTACTGAGCTAACTCCTTAGAAGGGGTGTCGTAAGTATCGTCGGTCTCAACGTCGTCGTATATCCGAGAAGAAGCAAACAAACAACGCAGAGAGACAAACAATCAATATCATGGCATAGTGCACAAACATGGGATGATGCATGTCAATTTAATTGATGCATCAAAAAAATAAACTAGTTGACAAGATAACATGTTTAAATGGACCCATATGCAATTGAATTGCATATGGAAAGCCCATGAATTATGGTTGAATTAATTGTTCTACAACTAACCAACATGTGAAAGTGGATTAGCATGATGCATGGATGAGGAAAACAGCAAAATAACAACAATAGAATCAAATTGAAATAAGGTTTAACAAGTTTGGGAAATTTTGGTGCCTTAAAGGTGTCACACAAGCATTTGTTGTTTTCATTAATTTTAGTTGTTCAAAACAAATAACAAAATTCATATTTGGAAAGTACACAATTTTAGGGGGAATACATGTTTCACTTGTTGAAAAAGGATTTCAAATGAATTACTTATGAATTAAACAAGTGTAGACAAGATTTAAATGAATTTAATTCAATTATGAATTTATTTAAATTTTTATTTGTGCAAAACATTAAGTGAGATTCATATTTGAAAAGTTTATACTTTTATGGTTGGAAAACATATTTTATATGTCCCAAAAGAAATTAATTTGACCAAGTTATGAATTTAGCAATTTTAAATGATTTAAACAAGGTTTAAATTGTTTAACCAGAACAACGTTTATATATGGAAAGGTGGTTTAATTTTGCATGGAAAACATATTTCATTTGTTGAAATTGGATTTAAAATGAGCAAGTTATTAATTTGGCAATTTTAAATGCATTAAATAAGAAACAGTTGTTTTCAGCAATTTAAATTATTCAAAACAGCAAACAAAGTTGATATTTGGAAAGTAAATGAAAATTTGATTGGAAAACATATTTAGTTTGTTGAATTTGGAATTTTTATGCCCAAGTTATGAATTTTGCAAAATTAAGTGAATTAAACAAGTTTTCAAATTTTGCACCAATTTAAAATATTCAAAACAGTAAACAAATTTTATATTTGGGTAGAGCATTTAATTTGGTATTGAAAACATATTTAAAATGTTGAATTTGGAGTTAAAATGAATTATTTATGCATTTTACAAGTTTAGGGTACAATCTGCCATTTTTATTAACTAGGGGCTTGGAAATAAAATTACAGGGACTTAGAAAAATAGTTTACAGGGCCTAGAACTTAATTGCAGGGGCCTGTGTGTGATAACAGATTTGTGCAGGCTTGGAAAAAAAAGATGGAAAAGGTGGGTTTTGGTGCGCAGGGGGGGATCGAACCCCTGCCCTCTGCTAGCGCACAGAGCAGCTAACCACTGCGGTAGTGGTTCAAGTTGTGATAGGAAGGGGCAGCGGGGGGGAATAACCTTCAGTTCGGGTGTTAACTGAACCTGTTCAGGTTCAGGTTACTGAACCTCGACGGGATCATCACGGTCGCCGGCAGCTGCTCGCGTTGGGGCGCTGTGGGGGTGCGGGTGCTGCTGCGACCGTGCGCTGTGGACCGCGAGAGGGAGGAGTGGAGGGTGGAAGAGGAGAGAAGAGGGGAGGGAAGCTCACCGAGGGGGAGGAGAGCAGAGGCGGAGCAGGGCGGACAGGGAGGCGACGGTGGCGGCAACCCTCGACGGCGGCGGCGCTGTGGGGCCTCCCGGTCGCTCCCGCGGGGTGGAGGAGGGAGAGGGCGGCCGGGGGGTTCCATTCCCGGCCACCGTTTGCTCGGAGGGGGGCAGACCGCCGGTGATCACCTGAGGGAAGAGAGGGTTTTCGGGTGGAGGTTCGGAGAACAGAAAGATACATAGGATTAGAACAGTGAGGAAAGAGAGAGGGAGAAGGGAGAGGATGGAGGCGGAGAGAGGGAGAGAGGAGGAGAGGGCAGAGGCTAGGGCTTCAGTTAGGGTTTTAAGGGAGGGGAAGGTGGAGCTCAGCCATCTGCTGCTCCCCTCTGCATACGTGGATGCAGTCGATGGAGTCCGTACGAAGGTGGAAGATAGAGTGGGGTGGGTCGAAGGGGTACCAGGCCTGGGAGAGTTGGGCTGGGCCTGGTTGCCCCTCTCTCCCTGTGTGCTGTTTTTATTTTTTTTGCTCTAATGTTTTTTTTTGCTGATTGGAAAAGGAAGAAAAAGAGAGGTTGTGGGGTTTAGAAAAATTAGGGATAAAATTTTATGTTGCTTGTTTATTGAAACAGCACAAAGTGCCACTTTTGCTTTTACAACAATTTGAATTGTGGTACTGTTTGCAAGTTGTTTGAAATTTGATTGGATTTTAATAGTAATTGAAATAATGGAGCTTAAGCAATTAAGTTTCTAAATTCAAGTTTAATTGGAACAAGGGAAACGAATTGTTTTGTAAGTTTCATAATTCCAAATTGGGTGCTGTTTGTAATTTAATTCAAATTTGAATGAATTTTGAGTTTATGTGAATTATTGAAAACAAGATTAAAATGGTTTGAACCTTAAAGTTTAATTGAAACAAAGTGTTAGCATTGTGTTGTAATTATCATTAATTCCAAAAGGTTGCTGTTTTGGAAATTAATTGGATTTGAAAAGGGTTTGGTATTAAATGAATTCTTGATAGAAACAGAAATCAACAATTTTGAAATCACAACTTTTATGGAAACAAATGATTGTTTTGATTTGAAATTTTCATTTGGAAATTGTAACATCACAAGTATGAAACAAAAGGTTTGATATTTGGTTTGAAATTCAAATAGAAAACAAAGGAAAACAGTTGAAAAACAAAGCAAAACAGAGGAAAACAAATGGAAAACAAGCAAAACAATTGCAATGAACATGATGTCATGATGAAAAACATAAAATAACAAGGAGAAAACATTCTAATGGCTATTTTTCATACTTGGGATGTTACAAAACACCCCCCTTGAAGGAATCGCGCCCCGAGATTCCTACTGAGAAAAGAAAAGGTCCGGATACTTCTTGCGAAGATCCTGTTGAGCTGTGACACGTGAAACACATCGTGCACCTTGGATAGTTTTTCTGGAAGTTCAAGATGATAGGCATTCCTGGCAACTCTTCTGGAAAGATGTCAGGGAATTTGGAAACCACCGTAACATTTTCAAGTAAAGGGAGAGGTTTTGTATCGAGGGTGTATAGCTGGATAGAACTTGATTCATTTGGAGAATAGACTATCTGGCCAGAAGGGTGGAACAGAGTTATTGATTAGACGCCGGTAGAAGAACTGAATTGGAAAGCAACAACAAGGTTTGAACGGACGAAAGGGATGTTGAGAAGAACAGGATAACGAAGCAACATCGGGAAACACGAGAACAAAAACACCTGAGGTACTATGGAAAACCCATCTGGGCTTCTAAAGGATCAATATCTACTGCTTAAGGAATAGAGGATATGCTTCCGGGGCTTACATGCCTCCGTTCTCAATCGTGAGTAGGCAACATGATAAATCATGTGACAACCACCTCCATTCCTATGGTCTAGTAGATATAACTATCCTAGAGAAACCAGGATTCGTGAAATCCTAACTTGAAAGTTTAGATGAGAATGGAAAACAACGTTGCACTTCCTTACCAGAAAAGGGAGGGTGGGTGGGGAAAGAAATAAAAGAACAGAATTCCTACTCTCACGTTTCATTTTTCCTATATAGCTACAAAATAGTTTCTAGACTCAACTGCGACCAGTAAAAGGGGATCCTACAGGGAGACAGGCTCTGATACCATTTGTCGCACCCGTACTTCTAGGGGTACTCACAGTCCGTTAAACAGTAGATAAATGGCTTACGGGGCATACCGGCACCCGCATCTCAATATGAGCAGGCCAACACGTAAACGTATGACAACCATTCTCTTACTATTCATCGTCTGCGCAAACCATCCCATAGAAATCCAGATACTTCCATTGACGTACTTCAAAACATACACACATGGTACGTCAACGGCATTGGAACAAGTGATATCACAACAGATCTCTACGACACAAAAGATGGAAATAAGTTGCAAATAGCTCTCACTAGAGCAGAGATAGCAAATACAATCATCCAGAGGACACATGTCCCAACATATCATCATTACATCACAGCGGAAGCATCCAAAATGTCTGAGTACAGACAAGATCCAAATAGGCCTAAGAGGCCGGAAACGAAAAGACGGAGCCCATCCACGAAGTCTCGGATCCTGCCCGGGTCCGCTATCTACTCGTCAGCAGTCTCGTCATACTCCACGTAGTAACCACCATGGGATCCTCGGAAACGTAGTCTGCGGAAACCACAGCCCCAAAGGGGTCAGTACATAAACGTACTGGCAAGCAAGACTCACAGTTCACCAAAGTGTAACCCGTCAACACCAAGCACAGATGCTTTGGGTTCAACGGAAGAAAGGGGATATAAAAGATGCTGCAACTGGCTGCCCTAACCAACTACAGAAACATACTACAACTTCCGGCTAACAGAAAGGAGATAAGATAGCGTATCGTAACCAACTACAACTAACTCCAAACAAACCCATCCTGGATCTCGCCCCTTATCCAAAGAAGCAATCCGAGGATAACTCACACAGTTGGATTAGTGAGGGTTCAGATTGTGTGTCCTTAAGCCTATTACTAGTCAAATTGTTAATCATTAGGTTTAAGTTGTCCTGAGTACTTGTTAGCCAGTACTTTCACCAAGTAGTCCATAACCGCGGAAAACACGACTTCTCGAGAAGATTTATCCCTGCAGGGGTGCACCAATTTGGCCGTACACGTAAGAATAACCCGCCAGATGGAATGCCTCCCACCAAGCGGGGCACTCAACACAACTCAACTCTTCTTCGCATCAAGCCCAAAGAACCCCGTGCAGTGAGCGCACGGCTAATCAAGCCCCACGAAGAAAAGGGGACCCTCATAGCACTCTAAGAACGTGTCTCCCTAAATGCCGACTACAAAAGTTTCCACCCTGGCCTGGGCTCGCAAAAACATGCATGCGGCAAATGGAAAACCCGAACTAAATGAGGCGATTTGGACGAGATGCGAATCGAATCAAATTGAGGGGTCCCACATGCGGGTAGTGCGCTCATCATGGATCAGTAGACAAGACCCTTTTCCTAATTAGGGTCGACACTAGCAGGCCTCAAAACCACACAGGGCCTCCTGCCGGTGCCTTATCATCAAATTATTATTTAACAATACATTAGAAGGATTCGTTGATTAACCTCGAGCCCAAGAACATACTAAAAATAGATAACAGAAAGTAACGTGCAACAGACTCGAGCAAAACAACCCTAAGCATGCTAGTAAGACACGGGCTCAAACAACAGGGTTATAGGAGTGGAGGTGAGGCAATATTAGGTTTAAAGGGTAACATGTGATAGGTTCGTAACAGAAGCAACTATTCATATGGCTAGCAGAATAGACAACGGAAAGTATCGGTATCCAATGTTGAAAGGAACACAATGGTTCATGTGAGTTAATACTTGCCTGCAAACCCAGTAGCCTGGTACTGAGCTAACTCCTTAGAAGGGGTGTCGTAAGTATCGTCGGTCTCAACATCGTCGTATATCCGAGAAGAAGCAAACAAACAACGCAGAGAGACAAACAATCAATATCATGGCATAGTGCACAAACATGGGATGACGGATGTCAATTTAATTGATGCATCAAAAAAATAAACTAGTTGACAAGATAACATGTTTAAATGGACCCATATGCAATTGAATTGCATATGGAAAGCCCATGAATTATGGTTGAATTAATTGTTCTACAACTAACGAACAGGTGAAAGTGGATTAGCATGATGCATGGATGAGGAAAACAGCAAAATAACAACAATAGAATCAAATTGAAATAAGGTTTAACAAGTTTGGGAATTTGTTTATTAAGTTTTGGAATTTTGGTGCCTTAAAGGTGTCACACAAGCATTTTTTGTTTTCATTAATTTTAGTTGTTCAAAACAAATAACAAAATTCATATTTGGAAAGTACACAATTTTAGGGGGAATACATGTTTCACTTGTTGAAAAAGGATTTCAAATGAATTACTTATGAATTAAACAAGTGTAGACAAGATTTAAATGAATTTAATTCAATTATGAATTTATTTGAATTTTTATTTGTGCAAAACATTAAGTGAGATTCATATTTGAAAAGTTTATACTTTTATGGTTGGAAAACATATTTTATATGTCCCAAAAGAAATTAATTTGACCAAGTTATGAATTTAGCAATTTTAAATGATTTAAACAAGGTTTGAATTGTTTAACCAATTTTAATTATTCAAAACATGGAACAAAGTTTATATTTGGAAAGGTGGTTTAATTTTGCATGGAAAACATATTTCATTTGTTGAAATTGGATTTAAAATGAGCAAGTTATTAATTTGGCAATTTTAAATGCATTAAATAAGAAACATTTGTTTTCAGCAATTTAAATTATTGAAAACAGCAAACAAAGTTGATATTTGGAAAGTAAATGAAAAGTTGATTGTAAAACATATTTAGTTTGTTGAATTTGGAATTTTTATGCCCAAGTTATGAATTTTGCAAAATTAAGTGAATTAAACAAGTTTTCAAATTTTGCACCAATTTAAAATATTCAAAACAGTAAACAAATTTTATATTTGGGTAGAGCATTTAATTTGGTATTGAAAACATATTTAAAATGTTGAATTTGGAGTTAAAATGAATTATTTATGCATTTTACAAGTTTAGGGTGCAATCTGCCATTTTTATTAACTAGGGGCTTGGAAATAAAATTACAGGGACTTAGAAAAATCGTTTACAGGGCCTAGAACTTAATTGCAGGGGCCTGTGTGTGATAACAGATTTGTGCAGGCTTGGAAAAAAAAGATGGAAAAGGTGGGTTTTGGTGCGCAGGGGGGGATCGAACCCCTGCCCTCTGCTAGCGCACAGAGCAGCTAACCACTGCGGTAGTGGTTCAAGTTGTGATAGGAAGGGGCAGCGGGGGGGAATAACCTTCAGTTCGGGTGTTAACTGAACTTGTTCAGGTTCAGGTTACTGAACCTCGACGGGATCATCACGGTCGCCGGCAGCTGCTCGTGTTGGGGCGCTGTGGGGGTGCGGGTGCTGCTGCGACCGTGCGCTGTGGACCGCGAGAGGGAGGAGTGGAGGGGGGAAGAGGAGAGAAGAGTGGAGGGAAGCTCACCGAGGGGGAGGAGAGCAGAGGCGGAGTAGGGCGGACAGGGAGGCGACGGTGGCGGCAACCCTCGACGGCGGCGGCGCTGTGGGGCCTCCCGGTCGCTGCTGCGGGGTGGAGGAGGGAGAGGGTGGCCGGGGGGTTCCATTCCCGGCCACCGTTTGCTCGGAGGGGGGAAGACCGCCGGTGATCACCTGAGGGAAGAGAGGGTTTTCGGGTGGAGGTTCAGAGAACAGAAAGATACAGAGGATTGGAACAGAGAGGAAAGAGAGAGGGAGAAGGGAGAGGATGGAGGCGGAGAGAGGGAGAGAGGAGGAGAGGGCAGAGGCTAGGGCTTCGGTTAGGGTTTTAAGGGAGGGGAAGGTGGAGCTCAGCCGTCTGCTGTTCCCCTCTGCATACGTGGATGCAGTCGATGGAGTCCGTACGAAGGTGGAAGACAGAGTGGGGTGGGTCGAAGGGGTACCAGGCCTGGGAGAGTTGGGCTGGGCCTGGTTGCCCCTCTCTCCCTGTGTGCTGTTTTTATTTTTTTTTGCTCTAATGTTTTTTTTTGCTTATTGGAAAAGGAAGAAAAAGAGAGGTTGTGGGGTTTAGAAAAATTAGGGATAAAATTTTATGTTGCTTGTTTATTGAAACAGCACAAAGTGCCACTTTTGCTTTTACAACAATTTGAATTGTGGTACTGTTTGCAAGTTGTTTGAAATTTGATTGGATTTTAATAGTAATTGAAATAATGGAGCTTAAGCAATTAAGTTTCTAAATTCAAGTTTAATTGGAACAAGGGAAATGAATTGTTTTGTAAGTTTCATAATTCCAAATTGGGTGCTGTTTGTAATTTAATTCAAATTTGAATGAATTTTGAGTTTATGTGAATTATTGAAAACAAGATTAAAATGGTTTGAACCTTAAAGTTTAATTGAAACAAAGTGTTAGCATTGTGTTGTAATTATCATTAATTCCAAAAGGTTGCTGTTTTGGAAATTAATTGGATTTGAAAAGGGTTTGGTATTAAATGAATTCTTGATAGAAACAGAAATCAACAGTTTTGAAATCACAACTTTTATGGAAACAAATGATTGTTTTGATTTGAAATTTTCATTTGGAAATTGTAACATCACAAGTATGAAACAAAAGGTTTGATATTTGGTTTGAAATTCAAATAGAAAACAAAGGAAAACAAAGGGAAACAGTTGAAAAACAAAGCAAAACAGAGGAAAACAAATGGAAAACAAGCAAAACAATTGCAATGAACATGATGTCATGATGCAAAACATAAAATAACAAGGAGCAAACATTCTAATGGCTATTTTTCATACTTGGGATGTTACAAACAAGGCAAGTAACACATCATTCAACTACCCATTATTTTCTATATGCATTAGTTGATTTTGAGTAGTATGCATGATAGGAAGTTTTACTAAGTTATATTATGCTATGCTATATCCTAGTAGTGTGTAGCCATCCTTATACCTTGTTATTTCGAAGCCTTGGTACTTAGTTGATTCTTTGCCATGCTACAGAAATTGATTTACTTGATGTTGTGAGAAAATTCTAAGTAACAACTTCAATGAACCACCTGGGTGGATTGGTATTGCGGGGCTGTCGAAAGTTGAGTGTCTCCCCGAGGGGAGTTCACTTGAAGGAATGACACCCAGGAACAAAGTGATTATTATGTTCCCCAGGTTTAGATTGCTTCCAGTGCAGCCTTTAGTCATATGGGCTCTGTCTTGATTAATTAAGTTGCGAGGGTTCAACCTGGGCTTGACAAGCAGATATAGCATAATTATAGGTGGAACAGGTCTTGCCATTAGGTTGAATTATTGCTTCTAAAAGATCTCTTCTCAATCTTCTCCTTTCCTTAATGCACTCAGAGTGTATAGGATGTTTGGGCTGATTTGAGTCTAAAGGTGAAAGTGCACAAGCTCTGTAGAGTCAACAAACTAAGATCTTAGCCGTGTCCCCGGTTATGGACAACTATGAGCAACTGGACAAGGAAGGACGGAAGAATCACATCACCATTTTCAATAAGTAAAATTTGACCAAGTGAACAGTATTTGTGGTGCTTGGATTTTAGTCCAATGATGCCACCCTTTTGAAAAGAAATTTTTTCTTTTACAAAAGAGATAGGAGAAAACTTGCTTTAAGCAAACTTAGCCAAAAACTCCACCAAGACAAATATGCATGTAGTTTTAGTCTTGCCATTTATATCCACCATAGTGTTACTTGCCAATACATTAAATTGTATTGACTCCCTTGTGGCTGCATATTCCATATTGCAGATGTTTCTGAAGACGAGTGAGGATTTCGTTTAGAATCTCGAGACTATCGCCAACATGTTTTGCCTGTGGCACATGAAGAATATGGGCTCAATGTTGTACTATGTTTTCCGTTGTATTTCTTTGTTTTATGCTAGTCTTCTAAGACTATGCAAGTTCTAATACTATTTTGTAAAGACTGGATCATGCGATGTAATAGAATTTGATGCATTTGCATGATATTTCATTTTGTACTGTGGTGCTAGCAAATGATCAAGGGACTAGCACAATAACATAGGTGTCCTTACATTATGTAAATGTGGGAACGCTACAAAATGGTATCAGAGCATTGTACACACGGAGTCCCAAAGAGGCCCGGAGCGGGGCCACACCATAGGGTGGCGCGCCCCCTGGCCTCGCCTAGGGTGCTGTGGGCCCCTCGGGCGCCCACCGACATCGCCCTTTCGCATATATACCCCCCCGATGCATGAACCCTAAAGATGTACCACTTTTCCACGAAAAACACCCGAGGCCGCCGTCATCATCAAGCCGAGATCAGGAGGGTTCTAGAGTTCTCCCCGGCACCCTACCGGGAGGGAAAATCATCACAGGAGGGGTCTACACCACCATGCCCACTCCTGAAGTGATGCGCGAGTAGTTCATCCTTGGACTACGAGTCCATAGCAGTAGCTAGATGGTTGTCCTCTCCTCTTTATGCCTCATATTTGGATCCCGCGAGCTGCCTTACATGATCGAGATCATCTTATTGTAATGCTACATGTTGTGTTTGCTGGGATCCGGTGATTATTGAATGCTATGTCTCTTGATTATCAATCTATAATGTTGTCTTCATGTGTATTGTCGGATATATACTGAATAGGGGTATAGAAGATGGTAGACAAAGAGCCGGACTACCAGGGTGGCCTACATGGTAATGGGCTTAGGTCCATTGGGCGGCCCAGTAGTCCGACGCGCAGAAGCCGGATTCTAGAAGAACCCGGATCACGGCCCGCGTGATCTGGCTTGGAGGAGAAGACGGATTCCTTGCTTTTCAAGTTACAAGTTAAACGTAGTCTTCTAGGTTTCTTATTCTGTAAGCCCTAATCCGGCTATTATATAAAGCTAGACGGGAGATAGATTAAAAAAAGTTCAAGCTCTACGCAACTCGCCGAGAAGCTCATCCTCGCCGAGAAGCTAGATCTACACCCTCACATTGTAACCCTGATAAACGGGCTTTAGTCCCAATTAGTGAGAAGTGCAGGAGTCGGTACGCCGTACTGTCGCGACGTACCGAACCTGGGTAAAATCCTGTGTTCTGTATTACTACGCTATCCCGTTACCCCACGTCTCTACCGTAGTCTCATGGCACCCCCGTCTATGAAAACTACTACGATGTCTCGACAGTTGGCGCCCACCGTGGGGCAAACCACGTCAGGCGTGAAATTCCGATCTGGGATACTTGGCGGAATTGGAAGATCGATCACTGTCGGAAGCTTGGAGTTCGACGACGACGTCGGCTGCTTCCTCGACAACGGATCCTATATACCGGCGCAAAACCACCTGGTAAGTGCCTGCGTGTTACCGATCGGATCTGCTAACATCTTTATCGGACTAACTGCAGAGGCAATGTGGTTTTGCGGTGGAAGAAAATTTATCCCACCCGCCCTATACCCAGTCGAAGACGACTATGATGCCGGATTCTGCTCAGATCGCCGACAAAAAAGTGATACACCCTTTATCGGCATGGTGCAATCCGAAATCGCTGAAAACATGGATGACGGAAATCCCGTGCAAGAGGCAGATAACAACCTACCCGTCATAGAGACGGAAGAAGAAACACCCATCACAGAGGCGGAAGATCCGACATCCGTCAACAAGACGATGAACTCGGAAGCAGAGTCCGTGCTTGCCGCCATTGAGGCGAGGTTGGAGTCAGAAACCGGATCGGATAACTTCGACTCCGAAGACGAAGACGAGGATGCCTTCGTAAGAAAGGTTAAGTCCTTTCAAGAGGGATTCCATGAAGTGCTAATGGCAAAACCAGCTGATACAACGGGCGCCGGCAGCCAGGAAAGCCCTAAAACCCCTCCGCCGGTGGAAGAGAGAGAAGACGGAGAAACTTCTCCGATATTCCCCAATGTTAAGGAGATGACAGAACATGAGCCTGTCAAAAAACCTCCCTCTTCCAAGAAAAAGCACCGTGCTTCTAAAAAACTCCAATACAAAATCCGGAAGAAAAAATCAGCCGATCTCGCTGATGAAAACCTGGAAGTTGGAGATGTTAGCGGCACAAAGCCAGCGGAAAGGAAATCTAAGGAAATCACTGCTCCGCCAATGACGGAACAGGAAGAGCAAGAGCTATTACAAACACCAGTGGGACCAGATGAACCCCCTGAGATGCTGGAAGCCAGGAGACAAGCTTTCCAACGGCAACAGCAACATCTGCTTAGATCTCGGCAACATCTCCAACAAACCCAGCATGATATCAAAATCATGAAGGAGGAAATAGAGGAGTTCGAGAGAAAGAATAGATCTGCATTAAAACCTACTAGGTTACCCGGAATCGCAAGACCGGAAGAACTGCCGCCAAAAGAAAGGTTCTATAACCCATCTTGGCAAAAGCAGTTAAACGGCAAATATGCCAAGGGCGAACCAATATACAAAACCGCAGCAGAAAACGCGGAAGCAGCGTTCGCCATCCTAAACAACGATCTGTACTCCAACGGGGAAAAACTCCAAGGGGTGTATGCTTTCCTAGGAAAAGCATTACAGCAGCAACAGCGAGGCCAAGAACGATCAGGGAGGCTGCATGATAATTTCGCCCTCTGCAAAACAGCTACTTGCGCTGCTGGAGCACCTGGACCAGAAGAACCCGGAGACTCGGATAAAAAAGAGGATCCGAGAAAAGAAAGGAAAAACCCAGATAACCGGGACGCAGCGTCTAGAACCGGACATCATCTCCCGAAAGATGGATATAAACCACATGATCGGGAAGACAAACACCGGAATGACGGCAAAATAATGCCACCTCCGAGAAACCCAGCTGAAAAAGCTGGAAGATATGATATACCTCACAGACGTGAAAGATCCCGGACACCTCCTAAGGATAAGGAAAGGCACAGAAGCAGAACTCCGCCTAACCCAAAAGGACGTGAACACGGAAGAGATAGAGATAACCTCGGAAAAGCGCGTCCGCGCAACAATGGAAAAGAAAGGAGCAGATCCCCTTCTGTCCATTCAGCCGGAAGATATTCTGCACACATTGATAGAGCAGAAAAGGATGATCTATACTTTGGTCCTAAGTGTTTTACTGACAGGATCCGAAGGATAACCCTGCATTCTGGCTTCGCCAAAGTTGGTCCAACCTACCAAAAATATACCGGCAGTACAAACCCGGATACCTGGCTCTCAGATTATTATACAGCCGTCCAAATCAACAATGGGACAGACCTGGAAGCTGTCAAGTTTCTTCCCCTAATGTTGCTAGACGGAGCCAGAGATTGGATCAATGGTTTACCATCAAGAACTGTCGACAGCTGGGATGATATGGCTAGAGTATTCACTCAGCATTTTCGGGGAACATACAAACGCCCAAATAGCATCAACCAGCTGAACCGTTGCACCCAATTTGAGGACGAACCATACGTGGATTTCATCTCCAGATGGACTGCAATGAAGAATAGTTGTTCTGGAGTAACTGACGTACAAGCAATGCATGCTTTCGTCAATGGCCTAAAACCCGGACTCGTACCGTTCATGGTTGGTTCTAAACAGCACAAAGATCTCGGATCTATGCTTACAACCGCTAATGAGCACGCTGCAGTCGAAGATGATATCAGAGCAAGAGGAGGCAATATTGAGTCACTAATACTCGCCAAGAAAACCCCTCGTTCTGACAAAAAAGGAACTCCAGAGTCAACGACAAAGCCCAAGGAGGTCAACATAGCCTTTGGAGGAGATAAGGGAAATAAGTGGAAAGGTCGCAGCCCAGATCCAATCAATTACACTCCCGAAGAATGGGAGAGAATTAAGTCGGAACCCTGCGTCCACCACTCGCAATTTGGGAAACCAACCCACACAAACGCGCAATGCCGGCTAAACAAGCATATGAAAGGCAATGCAGGATCCGGAAATAAAGGGAAGGGTTCCAAAAGGAAACCTGCCAAACAAAAGCCAGAAGCTGAAAAAGAAGACAGTGAATCGGACACTGATGACAAAATCCAGGAACAACAGCGAAAGGGCGAACCCAAATTTCCAAGAGTTGATGGAGAAGCAATGCTAACTTTCTTAGCAACCCCGTCAGCAAAGGTGGCCAAAAGAACACTTCGGGAAATAAACGCGGTCATTCCTGCGACCCCGAAATTCTTGAAGTACTCCAACACGCCAATAGTCTGGGATCAGTCTGATCATCCCGGAAATATCCCTGAACCTGGCACACAAGCTCTTGTTGTCAGCCCTATTGTTCAAAACACTAGGCTAAGAAAAGTGCTGATGGACGGAGGATCCAGCATTAATATAATGTACCTAGATACACTGAAGCACTTGAAGATCTCCGAGTCCCAGCTCAATTACAGCAATATACGCTTCCACGGCATCGTTCCTGGCAGGCAAGCACGATCCCTAGGAGAAATTTCCCTAGATGTCACCTTCGGAGATAAAGATCACTTCCGGCAGGAAAAAGTATCCTTCGAAGTAGTGCCGTTCGAAAGTGTGTATCACGCAATACTCGGACGTCCGGCTTTCGCCAAATTCATGGCAAGATCCTGTTATATCTACAACAACCTGAAAATGCCAGGACCCAAAGGAGGAGTAATCACCATAGTTGGTGATTTCAAGCTGGCAAACGAGTTGGAGAAAGAAAACGCCCTTTGTGCTCAGAGAGTTATAGCAAAGGAGGAACTGAAGGAATTAGCCAAGGAGGTATCGCCGAAAGAAATGCCGGCAGGAAAAGAAACTCGGAAGCCAACAGATAGCTTCAAGGCGTCCGAGAATACAAGACAGGTAATCCTAGATCCCAAAGACCCGACAAAATTTGTCATCGTAGGGACTGGGATGACCGACAAATAGGAAGGCGAGCTCATCAAGTTCCTCCGTGAGAACTGGGATATTTTTGCCTGGTGTCCAGCTGACATGCCAGGCGTACCCAGGGAACTTGCTGAGCACCAACTCAAGGTTATTCCTGGATCAAAACCCGTCAAACAAGGTCTCCGTCGATTTGACGGAAGAAGACGGAAGGCTATTGGCAAGGAAATTATCCGGCTTTTAGCAGCGGATTTCATCAAGGAAGTAATCCATACTGATTGGTCCGCAAATCCGGTATTAGTGCCGAAGAAAGACACCACTGCTCTTAGAATGTGTATAGATTACACAGGATTGAACAAGTTGTGTCCGAAAGATAGGTTCGCATTACCGCGAATCGATCAAATAATAGATGCCACTGCAGGCTCCGAGCTTTTATGCTTTTTGGATGCATACTCCGGGTACCACCAAATACGCATGAAAAAGGAAGATCAAATCAAGACTTCTTTTATAACCCCGTATGGGACGTACTATTACGTAACCATGCCTTTTGGCCTGAAGAACGCAGGTGCAACCTACCAGCGTTGCATACAACGCTGTTTGCATAGTCAGATTGGCAGAAACGTTCATGTTTACGTGGACGATATCGCTGTCGTAACCAAGGAAAAAGATACACTCCTTGAGGATTTGCGAGAAACTTTCGAAAACTTACGCACTTACAAGATAAAGTTGAATCCATCTAAGTGCGTATTCGGGGTTCCCTCAGGAAAACTTCTGGGTTTCATTGTTTCCCACAGAGGAATAGAAGTTAACCCGGAAAAGATCAAGGCAATCTTGAACATCTCAAAACCTACATGTGTAAAAGATGTCCAAAGATTGACGGGTTCCGCTGCAGCCGTCAGCAGATTTATTAGTCGGCTGGGGGATAAAGCCTTACCACTCTACAAGCTGCTGAAAAAATTCGACAAAGTCAAGTGGATTGCGGAAGCCTGGGAACGTCTAGCAAGTTATGTACCTTTCCGTACTTAGTTGTAATGGGATTACATGGTATAGAAGATGGTAGACAAAGAGCCGGACTACCAGGGTGGCCTACATGGTAATGGGCTTAGGTCCATTGGGCGGCCCAGTAGTCCGACGCGCAGAAGCCGGATTCTAGAAGAACCCGGATCACGGCCCGCGTGATCTGGCTTGGAGGAGAAGACGGATTCCTTGCTTTTCAAGTTACAAGTTAAACGTAGTCTTCTAGGTTTCTTATTCTGTAAGCCCTAATCCGGCTATTATATAAAGCCGGACGGGAGATAGATTAAAAAAAAGTTCAAGCTCTACGCAACTCGCCGAGAAGCTCATCCTCGCCGAGAAGCTAGATCTACACCCTCACATTGTAACCCTGATAAACGGGCTTTAGTCCCAATTAGTGAGAAGTGCAGGAGTAGGTACGCCGTACTGTCGCGACGTACCGAACCTGGGTAAAATCCCGTGTTCTGTATTACTACGCTATCCCGTTACCCCACGTCTCTACCGTAGTGTCATGGCACCCCCGTCTATGAAAACTACTACGATGTCTCGACATGTATGTTATTTATGATCCTGCATGCTCTCCGTTGTTATTAGATGCTCTGGCCAAGTAGATGCTAGTGACTCCAAGAGGGAGTATTTATGCTCGATAGTGGGTTCATCCCTTCTTTGCATTTGTGCTAGAGTGACAGAAACGTGACGGATGGATGATGCGCTGTTGCCATTAGGGAGAACACAACGATGTTTACTTTGTTTACATTGTTTATATTACACACTTTGCTTACTGCGATAATCTGTTGCTTGCAACTAAATACCCAAAGTTTGTTCAGATGATATTCAGAGGGTGGATTATTAGTCATAGATGCAGTTGGATGACAATCTATGTGTTTTGTTGTAATACCCGCATGAATCTCATAGTAATCATCATGTCATGCATGTTTCATTATCTATCAATTGCCTAGCTATAATTTGATCACCGCGCATGTTAGATATCTTTTATGGAGAGACACCAGTAGTGAACTGTGGACCTCAGTCCATTTTCTCATACTGATAATACACACACTGCTTCCACTATTTTCACACTGCTTCCACTGTTTTCACACTGCTACTGTTGTTCATATTGTTCTCATACTATTTTCCACACCATACATTTAACCTCTATGTTATCAGCAAAACCGGTGAGATTGACAACCTCACTGCTTCGTTGGGGCAAAGTGAATTGATTGTGGTGTGTAGGTTCCATGTTGCTGCTGAACCGGTAGTGCGCCCTGCCACCTCAGCTGCATCAACCTTCGGAAGTTATTTCTTTCTCCTACTGGTCGATTCAACCTTGGTTTCATTTCTGAGGGAAACTAGCTCCTGTGCTCATCAAACCTTCCTCTTGGGGTCTCCCAACGAGAGCAAGACCTGTACCATCAATTACCTCCGTATCGTGACTTCTTCTTGCGAATGGAAGACCCGGCCTAGGTAGCGTGGCCCTGCTTCTTATTGTGGTGTATGGTGCATCATCTTCACCGGTTTCTTCCATCATTGGGTCTCCGACAAGGCGGTCGAAGTCCTTCTCGTTAGCGACTCCATCCAATCCGATGAGGGCCCTTTTTCCTCTCCTTACGAAAACACGGCTAGGCTTGGTCGGGTGGGTTGTGAAGAAGCATTTCTTCACCTACTTAGCCAATACCCATGGCTCATTTTGCGCGGTGGGGTGCTTGGACTTGGGTAAGTTGGCTTCAGACATACACATAGTGGTGAAATATTCATCTTCTTTCGTGACGTTCGTAGCCTGTCTGACACGGAACATCGGCATCTTCTCCCCAACGTAGTCAAGCTCCCAGATTTCCATGATCTTTCCGTAGTATATTTTAATCTCTTCGCCCGTGTAAGATTCAGTCATTGTAGACGAGTTCGGATAGTCGCTAATTTTGTCTCTTTCCTCCATGTCGAATGTGTACCCATTGATGTCGCATGCTTAGTAAGTCATCAGATTGGGCGTGAGGCCATATGACAAGGCCAATAAAATTTTATCTTTCTCACATATCATAGGCGGGGGATCGACATCAATCCACTTTTTGAACCAGGGTGCGAAAGAGGAGTTGTGTGCTTTATATATCTCTTCTTCCGTCATCGGCCTACGAGCACTGTTTTTTTATCGTGGTTTTGTCCTCTTCTATCCAAGGATCGACATTCTCAATGTGCTGTAACACTACTAAGTGGTTCCTATGAAAGTCGGCTCTCTGACCACAGGAGTCCATGTCCATTACCCTCTTACCACTGCTGTGGCCTACCCCCATGAACCTGCCAAGGTGTTTGTTTGCCGGCAAACCAACAGCTAGGTTCTCCTCATCTAGAAAATTCTTGCAGAAAAAGATGCATTCTTCGGTGAGAAAGCCCTGGACGATGCTTCCATCCGGGTTTTCCCTATTACGAACGAATGATTCGATGACCCCGTTCATTCTTTCTAACGCCATCATGTTGTGCAAGAATGTCGTCCCGAGATTGGTGATATCGTCCACGATATGGACCAAGAGACGTACCATAATGTCAAAGAAGGCATGTGGGAAGTACATCTCAAGCTCGCATGTGATGGTGACGATCTCTTCCTACAGCCTTCCGAGTTTCTTCACGCTTATCGACTTCCTAGTGATGACGTCGAAAAAGTTACAAAGGCCAGTCAACGTTTGAGGGACGTGCGGTTCCATTATCCCTCTAATTGAAACCGGAAGTATCTGCGTCATCATCACGTGACAGTCATGAGACTACATCCCGCTAAAGATTTTTTCTCCGCGTCTAGGTATCTGCTTATCATCCATGCATAACATAATTGAAATTTTGCTCCGAGGAGGCACTTGAATATTTGATCGAGCTCGTCAGGACTTAGAGTGAAGCAAGAGGGTTTTAGGCGGTGAGTTTGGTGTTGCTTAGCCATTTTTTTCTCGTGGTCGTCCGTCTCCTCCTCCTCATCCTCGTCCCCCTCCGGCTGTTTACCCCTAGAAAGCGGTAAGTGAAGCTCGCTCCTGATATTCAGAACCATCAGGCCGTATCTTGATTTCGGCCCGTCTTTGGTCCTGTCTGGCATGTTGAACAAAGTGCCAAGAAAGCTCTCACACACATTCTTCGTGATATGAATGACATCAAGTCATTGTGGCACTCCGAGGATTGGTTAGTAACGCAAGTCCCAAAACAAGAACCTCCTTTTCCATACCCCCAAGAGCTGTCCTTCTGGCGGAGGACACTTTTCCTCTCCCCGCTTCCGCTTCTTTACCTTTCCCGGCAGAGCACACTTTTTCAAATTATTAAATAGAGTATTGATCTCTTCTCCTCTTCTCTTGCGTGGAGCTAGATCGAGCTCATATTTAACATTGAACATGTCTCCATGCTTTCTCCACGGGTCGTTCTGTTGTAGCCACATTCGATGCCTCATGTAGACGGTTTTTGAAGAACCGGGATCCTTCTCTAGCTGTAGAAACAACGTCAATTCCATGCACCTAACACAAGCCTTGTGTCCATGGCACACCTGACACGTAATATATTTGTATCAGAGATAGTCCTGCACTGTCGTGATTAGCATGGCTCTGATAGTAAAAGGTTCTTGTTTGAAGGCGTCCCATGTTTCCGCCCCTTCCTCCCACAACGTGTCTAGCACCTCCTTCAATAGCTCGAGATACATGTTGATATCGCTCCCTCGCTGGGTCGTCCCTTGAATTAGCATACTCATGTGTATGTACTTCCTCTTCAGGCACAACCACGGGGGGAGGTTGTACATCCATACAAACATGGGTCGGGAGCTATGTTTGGTGCTCTGGTTGCCAAATGGATTGAGACCGTCGGTGCTCACACCAAGCCTGATGTTCCTTTGATCGTTCCCTAATTCTTCGTCAAATGCGTCTATTGCTTTCCACTGCCGTGCATCCAAAGGGTGTGTCAACACTGGTTTTTCAACCCGTTCTAGATCATTGAGCACCGCCTCCTTTCTTTCCACGTGCCAGCGCATGATCTTTGCTTCCTTGGGGTCCACGAAGTACCACTACAGACGGGGAATTAGTGGAAAGTACCATACAACGTTTCCAGGAGCTTTTTTCGTCCCCCTCTTATAACAATCAGCACCACACACTGGACATTCGATCTTGTCCGCATACTTGTTACGATAAATTATGCAGTCACGGAGGCAAGCGTGGTATTTTGTGTGCGGTAAATCGAGGGGGCACATGATTTTCTTAGCCTCTTGTAGACTACTAGCACACTTGTTCCCTTCAGGTAAGTGCGTCTTCAAGTATCACAGAAGACCGTTCATGCTTTTGTCGGTCCATCCATGTTTCGCTTTCATCTCTAGAAGATTGAGAGCTACTCTCAAGAGGGACTCCTTCGCCTCGCGACTTGCATCGTACAACAGAGTTGAAGAGTCTATGTCTAGTTGCGTGTCTTAGATTTCCATCTGGTGTCAGTCGACGTGTTCTTGAGAAGTAGCTCTTGAACAAGAGGGTCCCGCATGACTGACGTTAGCGGAGTATTCATGTCCTCGTCTTCTACATGTTGTGGATCACATGACTCCCTTGTTCTTCATAGTCGTCTCCGTCGGCAACCTCTTCATCCTCTCCATTTCCATGTCCAGACTCTTCCTCATCTTCACATGTCGACGCCCCATTGGTCTCGTCGTGATATAAATCTTCATCATCACCCATCCACTAAGTGTGGCCCTCCATGAAACTATACCTGAGAAGGTGCTGCTCCACATTACCAGCAGAGGGTTTGAAAACAGACCCTAACTTGCGTTTTTGACACGGACACTCTATCTCCATGCGGTTGTTCCGATGCATGTCGGCCGTCGCGCGTTGCACGTATCTATGCACCACGCTTTCCCTCATCGAAATGACCATTGTCGCCTACATGGCAAGAGAGATTTCATTAATTAGATCCATCTTTCACGGAAAATTTGGGCATGACCTTTGCTAAAAAAGGTAACACGGAGCACCAGAAATTTGCCAAATCTGAAATGAATTAACCTTTCAGCAAAACATTGGCAACTCATCCGCCAACACAACACAATGCAAAATAAAAATGACATATAGCGACCGTGACTTCTTCCACCAACCAATCTCACCTATTGATATGACACAATGCAAAATATATAGACGTGATGATGACGTCAAAGATCACCGGAGACGACCGATGAGAGAGTGCTAGATCTAGAAGTAGCTAGTGGTGCATTTGTGGTGAGATCTAGTGTCGAATATGCATCTCAACAAGTCCCTCGGGTGAACCGATAGGATTTCGAGTAGGAGAACGAGTAAGCGCTGGTGACAATCGTTGGCTAATAGGGGGAAAGATTTACCCAGGTTCAGGGCCCTCGTAGAGGTAAAACCCTTACTCCTGCTTCTGTCGATCTGTATTAGCGTGATAGATCGGTTATAGTGGGGGTGCTCAAGTCGAGAGTAGATCTCAATCTCAAGTCTTAGGTGGTGCGGTATTGCTTGGTCCCCCTCCCGGTGGTTCTCCTGGCCTTATATAGGTGGCCAAGTCTCAAACCGTCCCCGGGGGGGTTACAAACCCTAACCTAAAGTCGGTTACAAGTTTCCTTTATTAACCCGCAAGGCTTTGCGTGTGGGCCTTGAATGGGACTTCTAGAACTGTCCACGGTATCTATCTTGGAGCTTGGGTCTTGGGCCTTGGACCGGGTAGGCTCACCCGATAGGTCCATGATCCATCCCTTCGTCAGTAGCCCCCGAGCGTTTACTCGGCTGAGAATCTGTCGGGTAGACGCTCAAAGTTTGTCTTGATTTCTTTTCGATTGATAGATTGAATCACTTGAAGAGGGCGCGTACCCTGTGCGCGATGCGTTTCTTGTACTCGAGTATCGAGAAATAAAGGTGCCTGTATGTTGGCTGTTTTCGCAGAAGGATGTAGCTCAGTTGCTTGGCTCTCCCGAAAGCTCAGGGCCAATTAGTTGCATCTAGGGCAAAAACAGTTCGGGCCTATGCAGACTCGAGACCTCCAACTCGAATCCGGCGAGGTGATCATTGTGACTGGGTCGTGGAGGTCTTACCGAGTCGAATTTAACCTATAGGGGCACCTGGCGCGTCCGCTAGGATTTTTCTTCATGTTGTTGACACGGAAATTTACCGGAGGACGCATCTTGAGTGCGATTCCAGGCCCTCAAGAGAGATCTTTTGGGTGTTACCTTCGTATCGAGGAAAATACGGCATCCGGATGTGCCTAGTCGGCTGAAAGACCCAGGGTAAAGATGTGTATACATCGTGTGTTAGAGTGGCAGGGACAGCTCACTCGTGAATATTGTCTCGAAATGTTTCGAGTAAAGAAATTTTGCTTGTTGTTTTTACACATAAGGATTTTTGCATTTGTGTTTTCCTGTCCATACGAGAGAATATTCGTGTCTGGAAGCCTTGTTTTTCCTATACGAAAGAAATTTTGTGTCAAGGGCTTTTATGTGAAAGAGTTTTCGCGTCTTGATATGTCCATACGAAAGAAATTTCGTGCTATGGAGCTTATGAGAAAGAGTTTTCACGTCTTGATATGTCCATACGAAAGAAATTTCGTGTTATGGAGTTTATGCGAAAGAGTTTTCGTGTCTTGATATGTCCATACGAAAGAAATTTCGTGTTATGGAGTTTATGCGAAAGAGTATTCGCGTCTTGATATGTCCATACGAAAGAAATTTTGTGTTATGGAGTTTATGAGAAAGAGTTTTCGCGTCTTGATGTGTCCATATGAAAGAAATTTCGTGCCAAGGATCCTACCCTTGGGGATTTTCGAATTTGATGAGGTATGCAATGATGTAATTGCGCACTTGTTTGTTCTGGCTCCTCCCGATGGGACGTGACAGAGTGGAGCAGAGCATGGTGGCCCACCTTGTCAGCCTTTGACCGGAAACGAGAGGTCGTTTCCGGTCTTCCCGCGAGCCACGTGTCGTAAATGCACACGATTTGCTGTAAATATCGTGGCAGCTGTAACTGTCTGGCGCCGCCTCGTTTCCTCTCCACGCGTGGCAGCCGCGATGGGTCCACGTCACCAGATCTACGGCTGAGATCGATTTGGCTCGCGTATAAGTAATTTCCCTTTGGTGGAAAGTAAATCGTCCTGGCCATTTGCTCTCCTTCTTCCACCTCGCGCACTCTTCCTTTATCTGCAAACACCCACAAGCTCCCATGGCTGGAGGGAAGAAGCACGGTGCTACCGCGTCGTCATCGAAAGCTGCTGAAGATGTCCCCGCGCCACCCGCCGTGAGGACAGGCGACTGGCGCTCTGCCAGCACCGCCAACAAGGGCATCAAGGAGATGCAGAGGGAGGGGCTGATGCCCCCCGAAGGCGACAAGCGCGTTCGCCTGAGCAAGAAAGAGGAGGTACCAAATCCCCGCACGAACGAGCACGTGATTTTCGCGGATCACGTCTCGCGCGGCCTCTCTCTCCCTCTCCATCCTTTCCTCCTTGGATTGCTGTATGTCTACGGCATACAGCTCCATGATCTGCCTCCAAATGCGATTCAACACATCTCGTGCTTTATCGTACTTTGTGAGTGCTTCTTAGGCATTCTCCCGCACTGGGGCCTCTGGAAGGCCCTGTTCAAAGTGCGGGTCTTCCATGAAAAGTCACGGCTAAGCGACCAGCTGGGAGAGCCACTCCGCACCGGTGGCTTCGGGATCCAGGCGAAGAGGGACAACTCCTATCTGGAGATGCACTTCGTCGACTCCGTACAAGGATGGTGGAGGAAGTGGTTCTATGTCGCCGACAACAACGCGGGTGGATCCCACAAATTCCACCCGTTCGGCGTTTTGAAGCGCAGGAAGTCCTGGGCACACAGGCTCACTGTTGAGGAGAGCTGGATTGTCTCGCGGCTACTCGCGATGGTGGCGAACCCTCGCGATCAGACGATGGGAGTCGCGCTGAACGGCCTGCATCCAGCGAGCGTCTTTCTTTGGAGTAGGATTCTGCCTCTACAAGAGAGGCCGTCGACTATGTGGGAGTACGAGGGCGTTGAAGACCCTAGCCGCGCCTGCGAAGATATCCTCTCGAATGCCGAATTCGAGAAGAAGATCGCGGCTATCACCAAGCTAAAGGCAGGCGAGCCCTTCGCCACCTGCTCTCTTGAGCCATTCGAGGCTTCAAAGCCCTCTCCATCCGAGGTAAATTTTCTTCTTGTCTCTTATTTATTCTTTTTGTCACTCTAGAATCTATCGACTGAGTTTTCTCTTATTTTCTTCTTCTTTTGTAGAGTCTGAAAATAGCAACGTGCTACCCGCCAGTCTCGGCTGAGGATGCCTCGGACCTCCTAGCAAGCAATGTTGAGGCTGCTCTCGACACCAGTGTTGCTGAGGCCGACTCGAGGTCCGAGCATGGCTCTTCAGACGACGTGGAAGAGTCGGGTAGCGATCAGCTCCATCACTGCAAGCGCTGCAGGCAGGGGGATGATGAAGCTACCTCCAAAGATAGTTCTTTGGGTGGCAGATCTGGCAAGGCGACAGAGCCTCTCCTGGTGACGCCTCTTAATGTGCTTCCTCCTCCAGCCCCCAAGTCGAAGGTCACTACCGCCTGGAATGTGGACATCCTGGATGACGACGACGAGGACGAGTAAGTTCGTTGTTCTTTAGTCAAGAATCTTTCCCCTTTTCTTTGTATCTTGTTTGATAATTCCAATTCTTTTGTAACATCCTCCAAGCCATCAGCCCTGGCCAATACGCTTCTTCCGTTCCCCCTGTGAAGAGGAAAAAGGCAGTCGCGAGCGAAACTCCAGCTGCGGAGGCCATCCAAAAGTCCCCAAGTCCCGCACAAGCAGCCGCAGCTCCAGATTACGGGTTGCCTGGCTTCGCGGGTGGAGCCTCGGCGAGCAAAGAGATTTCGGGTAGCTCGGCGGACCCTCTGTCCATCGCCCAAGGCCAGGTAATTTTCTTGGCGTCCTCCGTATTTTCTGCTTTGCTTGATTATGATTTCTATCGGGTGTACGACAGTGCTCCCGATGGGAGTAGCCCCCGAGGACGTGGGTAATCGCTTGCGGTTGGCCACAGACTCAAGTCTAAGTTTTTTCCTGTCTTGCTTTTCTTGATTTTATCGGGTGCACGGCAGTGCTCCCGATGGGAGTAGCCCCCAAGGTTATACTCGACTGTGTACAGTCGTGAATAGGCTCAAGAGATTTCCGCCCTAACTCGAACTTTGTCTTGTGCTTTTGTAGTCCCTTCTTGACTCCCTTGCTGCCATCGGTCGTCGAGTGCTCTCGGCTGAGGCGGATTGCGCTTCCCTTCGGGTGGATCGTGATCAATTCGTCCAGGATGGCCAATCCCTTCAAGGTAGGTTAACCCACTCCTTTTGTCCTTTTTGTTGATCGCGAAAATTGCTTATGCTGTATCTGTTGCTTTGGAGCCCAAGTTACCCGCTTGAAGACCGAGAAAGCTGAAGCTGTCGCTCGGGTGAAAACCCTTGAGGCTGAGTTGGAGTCCTCCCAAAAGAAGCTGGATTCCACTCGCAAGCATTCAGCCGACTCCGAGGGTAAGCTTGTCGAGTCTCAAGCGGCGCTGAAGCAGCTGGAGGAGGCAGGTGCCAAACATGACAGTGATCTTGTTGGCATCATCCGTCCCTTGGCGCAGAAGTTCGCATGTAAGTCATTCTTTGACTATCTCTCTGCCGCAATGTACTTTAATTTGATCTTTCGGGAACTGATGATATCCCCCTCTTTTTTGTAGATGTCCTTGGGGTTGCATTCGAGCTGCCCGGGAGCCAGCGAGTAGATGCCGTGACGGATTCCTGCGCCAAGCTCTAGGAGCATGCGAGTGGGATCTGCTCCCTCGTTGGTGAAGCCACCCGAGTGTTGACGCAGTTCCACGAGCGCCTTCTGGTGGATGTTGTGGTTCCTCCTACGCTGGGCGGCCTTCTTAAAGTTTTCCTGGAGGATGAAAATCTCCTCGAGACTTATTTAGTCGCCCAGTCTGAATGCGGGGCTAGGACTGCCATCCAGTTTGCGCTGGTGCATGGAGTCGCGGACCTGGAGAAGGCGTACTCGAGCCTTCCCTACGACCCCGTCACGGGCAGAAAGGTAGCGCTCCGTCCTTTTGGCGCTCAGGCTGAAGCCCTTGCCAAGAAGCTTTCTGAAGTGCTTGCCCGCGCTGGTTGCAAGGGGCAGCCTGCTGCAAGTGGTAGTACTTCTGCAGCTCCGTAGGATAGTTTATTTTTACTTTGTCCGTCTATGTAGTGAACCTTGGGATGTATTCCCGTATTTTGCTTTAATCGATGTGTTCCTTGATATCTTGAATGCCTGATTGTTGTGATTAACTGTTACGAGCTCCCGATGGGAGTAGCCCCCGAGCACCTGTTAAATAGGTGGTGTATTTCTCGTGTGGGGTCTTGTGATGTTTCTGAACTTGCTTCATTTATTTCCAGGTAGTGGGTCCTAGCGCAGAGTCTTCGAGTGGGTCTGCTGCGCGAGTGGATCCCCTTGTTGCTGCTGCTAGTACGTTTGCCTCACTTCGTGATCGCGTTGCGGATGGTGAGCGCAAGCTGATAGCGCTGCGGGGCATGGCCGATGTCGCCAAGTCAAAGGAGAGACTTGCGGCTGAGCGTGAAAAGTTTGTGATGGAGGAGCTGGCGGCCGTTGCGAACGATATGTTGTGTAAGCGCGCGAGCCCCCGACTACTTGACTGCTTGCTTCCTTCTTTTGTTTTGACGTGTTTGCTAAATTTTGCAGTTCTTGAACCCGACGGTCCTTGCGAGACTCACTGGGTGGATAACCACATTTCTTATGAGGTGGGTAGCTCCAAGCCACATGCAGCCAATTTTTGGTCAGACCGCAGTCAAGGATTTGTCTTGGTCACTTTGAAGTATCGAGCGAGCTAGGCGAAGGTTCTTCTGGATTCCTTTCACGAGGCTCTTTCTGCTGTGCATCGGACGTTTTGTCCATTGGGTACCATTCCAGAAGGATGGAGTGGTTTGATAAGGGTCTTTAATCAAGTAGGAGAGGTTCGGGAGTGCGTTCGCGAGTAGCTTTTCTATGGAGCGCAGGTAGCACTCGCCTTTCTTCGGGTGTGGTATCCTGAGATCAACTTTAACTCGGTAGGAGGCTTCCCGATTCTCCGAGTGAGTTTTCTCCTCACTACGCGGTCGTCCAGCCCGCAGCGGAGCGGATTATTCGACTGACTTCGGAGGAGATAGACCAAGTGCTGGCGGAGAGGACTGCTCACTGTCAGGTGTAATCGTAGGATGTAAAGATCCTGTATTCTTGTATAGCTCACTCAAGGTTTTGTAAGGTGTTTTATAAGGTGTGAACCTTGTTGTACCTTGTGTTTGAAAATTTTCATCTAATGCTTAGTTAAGCGTAGCCCCCGTGCGTTAGGGGTGTATACCTGTTTTTAGCCTGTAAAATGAAAAAAGTGGATAGCTATGGTTGAAGAACCATGTGTTTTTATTGATATGGTTGAGAAGCCATGCATTTCCTCGAGCTACAAGATGGCTAGTATAGCCTTATATTTTGCGAATAGAATAATCCTAAGGATAGAACTTGCGGAGATACGCAACGTTCCATGGATTGGAGTAAATGCCACCGGTCTCTGGGTTCTTCAGTCGATACGCGCCGCCTGGGATAACATCGTGTATTATGAAGGGTCCTTCCATGGTGGCTCGAGCTTGTGTCCTTCCTTTTGCTTGAGCCGCAGCACCAGGTCTCCTACCACGAAAGATCTGTGGCGTATACGACGATTGTGGTAATTGCGAAGTGATTGCTGGTATACCGCCGATCTTGCGAGTACGATATCACGGATTTCATCGAGTGCATCCGCGTCTTCTGTGAGTGCCCTATTCGAGGTTTCTTCGCTGTACGCGACGACTCGGGGAGCGCTGAATTTCACGTCTTCGGGTAGGACGGCCTCGGCTCCGTAGACCATGAAGAATGGTGTATAGTTTGTTGACCAATTTGGCGTTGTGCGAAGGCTCCACAGTACTGATGGTGACTCCTCGGCCCAGTGCCCTGCTGCTGGGTTCAGGCGATCGAAGAGTCGCTTTTTTAGGCCAGCTGAGACTAATCCATTGGATCGCTCGACTTGACCATTAGTTTGCGGGTTAGCCACCGAGGCGAAGGTGAGGGTGATTCCCTTTTTCTCGCAGAATTCCTGTGTTTCCTTTTGTAACATCCCAATTATGACAAATAGCCATTAGAATGTTTGCTCTCTGTTGTTTTATGTTTTGCATCATGGCATCATGTTGATTGCATTTGTTTTGCTTGTTTTCCTTTTGTTTTCCTCTGTTTTCATTTGTTTTCCAATTGTTTTCATTTGTTTTCCTTTGTTTTCTATTTGAATTTCAAACCAAAATTCAAACCTTTTGTTTCATCCTTGTGATGTTACAATTTCCAAAATCATATTTCAAATCAAAACAATCAATTGTTTCCATTAAAGTTGTGATTCCAAACTGTTGTTTTGTTTCTATCAAAATTCATCTAATACCAAAAACAATTGAAATTCAAACAATATTTCAAATGTTTTGTTCATACTTGCTCTGTTACAATCTTTCCAATTAAAAGGTTCAATCAAAAACATCCATTTTGTTTCCAATTATTCCATAATGATCAACTTCTAAAATAGTGGCTTAAATCAATTCATTAATTCCAAATTGCATTCTAAGTCAAATCAAAAACATCAAACAGCACCCAATGTTAAATTATGAAAAATACCAAAACAAATATACCCTTTTGTTTCCAAATAAAATGATATGATAACCCTATGTTAAAATCTTGTTTTAATAACCATTTAATAACCAAAATTCATCCAGAGGCTATCAATTACAAAAAACAATTTTGAATTTGAAATTTTGAGAAAACAAGTTAACAAGTGGCTGTTGTTGACCTAACTAACCTAACCAAATTTTTCCAAATCTTTCTTAACTCAAAAACCTTTCATTCTCTTCCTATTCCTATTTCAGCAAAAAAAAAAACGAAATCAATTAATAAAAAAAGAGCAAGGGAGAGAGAGAGCAGCCAGCAGAGAGAGGCCCAGCCCAACTAATTTTCCCTGGCCCGAATACCCCTTCCCACATCGTCTTCTTCGTACGGCATCTAATCTCGAGCTCCACGTATACAGAAGGAACCACGAACGGTGATGACCACCTCCTCCCCCCTCCTTAAGGCTAGCTCCTGCCCTAGGGTTTCCCTAACCCTAGTTTACTCCTCCTTCTTCCCTCTCACCGCCTCCACTCCTCCCTCTTCCACTCCATCTCCTTCCCCCTGCATTTTTCTCTCTCTAACTACTGAAACTGCACCACCGTTTTTCCCTCCGTCTTTCCCCGGCGATCGCCGGAGTTGTGGTCGTCCTCCGAGCGCGCTGGGGCCGGGAATGGAACCCCCCCGGCCCCCTCTTCCTCCTCCACCACTCGGTGGGCACCGGGGGGCACCACAGCGCCGCCGCCATCGCCTCCCGTCGCCGGCCACCCCCTGCACCGGCCCCTCCTCCTCCGCCTCGACCTCTGTCCCCTCGAGGGCCTCGATGGTGAGCTCCTCTGTCTCTCCCCCCTCCTCCCTCCTCTCCTCTAGGGCCGCAGTACCACCACGCACCCGCGCACCACGGCCACAAGCGAGCACAGCGGCCAGCGATCCCCGCCGGCGAGTCCCTGTACGCTCCAATTTCAGCGATCTGAACTGTAAAAGTTCAGTTATACAGCGAGCCAAACCTTATTCCCCCCCACGACCACTTCCTGTCAAGCAACCGAACTCTACCACAGTGGCAGAGGCCCTAGCGCGCGCACTGGAGGTGCCGGGTTCGATCCCCCCTCACCCCACCTTTTTATTCTCTGTTTTCCTTTTTTTTCTGTCCAACTTTCAGAAAGTCAGATCTGGACCATTAACTCTAAAATCCATCTAAAATTGAATATCACTCCAATTTGAATGATTCAAAATCCTGTGGATGCATAATTTTGTGCTCCTTCTGTTAATGCCAAGTTTGCAACATGTTTATGTAACAATTTTTGCACTAAATAATTAATTACTGAAAATGCAATAAAATTTGGAAACTTTGGAATTTCATAACTTTAGTTCTACTCATCCAATTTAAGCAAACTTGGGCTCTAAAAATTTGTCTTAACAAACTCTACACATTGGTATTTTATTTGGTCACAATTGAATTAATTTTGAGCATGTTTCCCCCTGTTTACTAAAAATGGCAGAATAAGAATAATTATGGAAAATTGCATAATAAATTCAATAATCACCCAAAAATTATGTTTGATAGCTCTAAATGTTCAATGAAACATTTGCTACATGTTTTCAAACTTTTCAATGCAATTTGTTACTGTTTTGAATATTTTGAATTGGTGAAATATTTGAAAACTTGTTTAATTCACTTAATTTTGCAAAATTCATAACTTGGGCATAAAAATTCCAAATTCAACAAAATAAATATGATTTCCAATCAATTTTTCATGTACTTTCCAAATATCAATTTTGTTTGCTGTTTTGAATAATTTAAATTGCTGAAAACAACTGTTTCTTAATTATTTCATTTAAAATTGCCAAAACAATAACTTGCTCATTTTAAATCCAATTTCAACAAATGAAATATGTTTTCCATGCAAAATTAAACCCTCTTTCCAAATATAAAATTTGTTTCATGTTTTGAATAATTAAAATTGGTTAAATGATTTAAACCTTGTTTAAATCATTTAAAATTGTTAAATTCATAACTTGGTCAAAGTAATTTCTTTTGGGACATATAAAATATGTTTTCCAACATTAAGGGTATAAACTTTTCAAATATGAACTTTGTTATCTATTTTGAACAATTTAAAGTGGTGAAAACAACAAATGCTTTTGTAACACCTTTAAGAAACCAAAATTCCTTAACTTAATAACTAAAATTTCAAAATGGGTAAACCTTATTTCCAATTGGTTCTATTGTTGTTATTTTGTTGTTTTCCTCATCCATGCATCATGCTAATCCACTTTCACCTATTGGTTAGTTGTAAAACAATTGTTTCAACCATAATTCATGGGTTTTCCATATGCAATCCAAATTGCATATGGGTCCATTTAATCATGTTGTTATCTTGTCAACTAGTTTATTTCTATGCATCAATTAAATGGTCATGCATCATCCCATGTTTGTGCACTATGCCATGATATTGATTGTTTATCTCCTTGGATTGTTTGTTTGCTTCTTCTCGGATAAACGACGACGTTGAGACCGACGATACTTACGACACCCCTACTAAGGATCTAGCTCAGTACCAGGCTGCTGAGTTTGCAGGCAAGTATTCACTCACATGAACCATTGTGTTCCTTTCAACATTGGATACCGATACTTTACGTTGTCTATTCTACTAGCCCTATGAATCGTTGCTTCCGTTCGAACCTATCACATGTATCCTTTAACCCTGATATTGCCTCACCTCCACTCCCATAACCCCGTTGTTTGAGCCCGTGTCTTACTAGCATGCTTAGGGTTGTTTTGCTCGAGTCTGTTACCCGTTACTTTCTGTTACTATTTCATTATGTTCTGGGGCTCGATGTTAAACAAAAACCTGTTAATTTTGAGGTAATAATAATTTGCTGATAAGGCACCGGCAGGAGGCCGGCGTGGTTTTGAGGCCTGCTAGTGTCGACCCTAATTAGGAAAAGGGTCTTGTCTACTGATCCATGATGAGCGCACTAACCGCATGTGGGAAGCGAGTATGGGCGCCCCCTCAATTTGATTCGATTCGCATCTCGTCCAAATCGCCACACTTAGTTCGGGCTTTCCATTTGCTGCACGCATATGCAGGTACGAACCCTTGGCGCCAGGGTGGAACTTTTGTAGTCGGCATTTAGGGCGGCGTGGTCTTCCAGTGCTATGAGGGTCCCCTTTTCTTCGTGGGGATCGATTAGCCGCGCACGCACAACACGTGGTGCTTTGGGCTTGATGCGAAGAAGAGTTGAGTTGTGTTGAGTGCCCCGCTTGGTGGGAGGCATTCCATCTGGCAGGGTATTCTTGCGTGTACGGCCAAATTGGTGCAACCCTGTAGGGATAAATCTTCTTGAGAAGCCGTGTTTTCCGCGGTTATGGATTACTTGGTGAAAGTACTGGCTAACAAGTACTCAGAACAACTTACACCTAACTAATGACAACTTGAATAGTAATAGGATTATCGACACAATAACTTGATCCATCATTAATCCAACTATGTGAGTTATCCTCGGATTGCTTCTTTGGATAAGGGGCGAGATCCAGGATGGGTTTGTTTGGTGGTTAGTTATAGTTGGTTACGATACGCTATCTTATCCCTTTTCTGATAGCCGGAAGTTGTAGCCTGTTTCTGTAGTTGGTTAGAGCAGCCAGTTGCAGCATCTTTTGTATCCCCTTCCTTCCGTTGAACCCAAAGCATCTGTGCTTGGTGTTGACGGGTTACACTTTGGTGAACTGTGAGTCTTGCTTGCCAGTACGTTTATGTACTGACCCCTTTGGGGCTGTGGTTTCCGCAGACTACGTTTCCGAGGATCTACATGGTGGCTACTACGTGGAGTATGACGAGACTGCTGACGAGTAGATAGCGGCCCCGGGCAGGATCCGAGACTTCGTGGATGGGCTCCGTCTGTTCGTTTCCGGCCTCTTAGGCCTATTTGGATCTTGTCTGTACTCAGACCCTTTGAATGCTTCCGCTGTGATGTAATGATGAATTGTTGGGACATGTGTCCTCTGGATGATTGTATTTGCTATCTCTGCTCTAATGAGAGCTATTTGCAACTTATTTCAATCTTTTGTGTCGTAGAGACCTGTTGTGATATCACTTGTTCCAATGCCGTTGACGTACCATGTGTGTATGTTTTGAAGTACGTCAACGGAAGTATCTGGATTTCTACGGGATGGTTTACGCAGACGATGAATATCACGAGAATGGTTGTCACACGTTTACGTGTTGGCCTGCTCATATTGAGATGCAGGTGCCGGTAAGCCCCGTAAGCCATTTCTCTACTGTTTAGCGGACTATGAGTATCCCCTAGAAGTCCGGGTGCGACAAATGGTATCAGAGCCTGTCTGCCTGTAGGATCCCTTTTTACTGGTCGCAGTTGAGTCTAGAAACTATTTTATAGCTATATAGGAAAAATGAAACGTGAGAGTAGGAATTCTGTTCTTTTTCTTCTTTCCCCACCCACCCTCCCTTTTCTGGTAAGGAAGTGTAACGTTGTTTTCTATTCTCATCTAAACTTTCAAGTTAGGTTTTCACGTATTCTGGTTTCTCTAGGATGGTTATATCTACTAGACCATAGGAATGGAGGTGGTTGTGACATGATTTATCATGTTGCCTACTCACGATTGAGAACGGAGGCGTGTAAGCCCTGGAAGCAGATCCTCTATTCCTTAAGCAGTAGATATTGATCCTTTAGAAGCCCGGATGGGTTTTTCCGTAGTACCTCAGGAGTGTTTTGATCTCGTGTTTTCCCGATGTTGATATCCTGTTCTTCTCAACATCCTTTTCGTCCGTTGAAACCTTGATGTTGTTTTCCAGTTCAGTTCTTCTACCGGCGTCTAATCAAAACTTCCCAAATATCAAGTCTATCTGGCCAGAAAGGTTGTTGTTGTTGTTGTTGATTTTAGTATGCCTCCCACCTACTGAAGCACCACATTCCAGATAGTCTGTTCTCCAAATGGATCAAGTTCTATCCAGCTATACACCCTCGATACAAAACCTCTACCTCTACTCGAAAATGTTCCGGTGGTTTCCAAATTCCCTGGCGTCTTTCCAGAAGAGTTGCCAGGATTGCCTGTCGTCTTGAAATTCCGGAAAAACTATCCAAGGTGCACGATGTGTTTCACGTGTCACAGCTCAAGAGGATCTTCGCAAGAAGTTTCCGGACCTTTTCTTTTCTCAGTAGGAATCTCGGGGCGCGATTCCTTCAAGGGGGGGCGTTTTGTAACATCCCAAGTATGAAAAATAGCCATTATAATGTTTGCTCTCTGTTGTTTTATGTTTTGCATCATGGCATCATGTTGATTGCATTTGTTTTGCTTGTTTTCCTTTTGTTTTCCTCTGTTTTCATTTGTTTTCCAACTGTTTTCATTTGTTTTCCTTTGTTTTCTATTTGAATTTCAAACCAAAATTAAAACCTTTTGTTTCATCCTTGTGATGTTACAATTTCCAAAATCATATTTCAAATCAAAACAATCAATTGTTTCCATTAAAGTTGTGATTCCAAACTGTTGTTTTGTTTCTATCAAAATTCATCTAATACCAAAAAAAAATTGAAATTCAAACAATATTTCAAATGTTTTGTTCATACTTGCTCTGTTACAATCTTTCCAATTAAAAGGTTCAATCAAAAACATCCATTTTGTTTCCAATTATTCCATAATGATCAACTTCTAAAATAGTGGCTTAAATCAATTCATTAATTCCAAATTGCATTCTAAGTCAAATCAAAAACATCAAAGAGCACCCAATGTTAAATTATGAAAAATACCAAAACAAATATACCCTTTTGTTTCCAAATAAAATGATATGATAACCCTATGTTAAAATCTTGTTTTAATAACCATTTAATAACCAAAATTCATCCAGAGGCAATCAATTACAAAAAACAATTTTGAATTTGAAATTTTGAGAAAACAAGTTAACAAGTGGCTGTTGTTGACCTAACTAACCTAACCAAATTTTTCCAAATCTTTCTTAACTCAAAAACCTTTCATTCTCTTCCTATTCCTATTTCAGCAAAAAAAAACGAAATAAATTAATAAAAAAAAGAGCAAGGGAGAGAGAGAGCAGCCAGCAGAGAGAGGCCCAGCCCAACTAATTTTCCCTGGCCCGAATACCCCTTCCCACGTCGTCTTCTTCGTACGGCAGCTAATCTCGAGCTCCACGTATAGAGAAGGAACCACGAACGGTGATGACCACCTCCTCCCCCCTCCTTAAGGCTAGCTCCTGCCCTAGGGTTTCCCTAACCCTAGTTTACTCCTCCTTCTTCCCTCTCACCGCCTCCACTCCTCCCTCTTCCACTCCATCTCCTCCCCCCTGCATTTTTCTCTCTGTAACTACTGAAACTGCACCACCGTTTTTCCCTCCGTCTTTCCCCGGCGATCGCCGGAGTTGTGGTCGTCCTCCGAGCGCGCTGGGGCCGGGAATGGAACCCCCCCGGCCCCCTCTTCCTCCTCCACCACTCGGTGGGCACCGGGGGGCACCACAGCGCCGCCGCCATCGCCTCCCGTCGCCGGCCACCCCCTGCACCGGCCCCTCCTCCTCCGCCTCGACCTCTGTCCCCTCGAGGGCCTCGATGGTGAGCTCCTCTGTCTCTCCCCCTCCTCCCTCCTCTCCTCTAGGGCCGCAGTACCACCACGCACCCGCGCACCACGGCCACACGCGAGCATAGCGGCCAGCGATCCCCGCCGGCGAGTCCCTGTACGCTCCAATCTCAGCGATCTGAACTGTAAAAGTTCAGTTATACCGCGAGCCAAACCTTATTCCCCCCCACGACCACTTCCTGTCAAGAAACCGAACTCTAGCACAGTGGCAGAGGCCCTAGCGCGCACACTGGAGGTGCCGGGTTCGATCCCCCCTCACCCCACCTTTTTATTCTCTGTTTTCCTTTTTTTTCTGCCCAACTTTCAAAAAGTCATATCTGGACCATTAACTCTAAAATCCATCTAAAATTGAATATCACTCCAATTTGAATGATTCAAAATCCTGTGGATGCATAATTTTGTGCTCCTTCAGTTAATGCCAAGTTTGCAACATGTTTCTGTAACAATTTTTGCACTAAATAATTAGTTACTGAAAATGCAATAAAATTTGGAAACTTGGAATTTCATAACTTTAGTGCTACTCATCCAATTTAAGAAAACTTGGGCTCTAAAAATTTGTCTTAACAAACTCTACACATTGGTATTTTATTTGGTCACAATTGAATTAATTTTGAGCATGTTTCCTTCTGTTTACTAAAAATGGCAGAATAAGAATAATTATGGAAAATTGCATAATAAATTCAATAATCACCCAAAAATTATGTTTGATAGCTCTAAATGTTCAATAAACATTTGCTACATGTTTTCAACCTTTTCAATGCAATTTGTTACTGTTTTGAATATTTTGAATTGGTGAAATATTTGAAAACTTGTTTAATTCACTTAATTTTGCAAAATTCATAACTTGGGCATAAAAATTCCAAATTCAACAAACTAAATATGTTTTCCAATCAATTTTTCATGTACTTTCCAAATATCAATTTTGTTTGCTGTTTTGAATAATTTAAATTGCTGAAAACAATTGTTTCTTAATTATTGCATTTAAAATTGCCAAAACAATAACTTGCTCATTTTAAATCCAATTTCAGCAAATGAAATATGTTTTCCATGCAAAATTAAACCATCTTTCCAAATATAAAATTTGTTTCATGTTTTGAATAATTAAAATTGGTTAAATGATTTAAACCTTGTTTAAATCATTTAAAATTGTTAAATTCATAACTTGGTCAAAGTAATTTCTTTTGGGACATATAAAATATGTTTTCGAACACTAAGGGTATAAACTTTTCAAATATGAACTTTGTTATCTATTTTGAACAATTTAAAGTGGTGAAAACAACAAATGCTTGTGTAACACCTTTAAGAAACCAAAATTCCTTAACTTAATAACTAAAATTTCAAAATGGGTAAACCTTATTTCCAATTGGTTCTATTGTTGTTATTTTGTTGTTTTCCTCATCCATGCATCATGCTAATCCACTTTCACCTATTGGTTAGTTGTAAAACAATTGTTTCAACCATAATTCATGGGTTTTCCATATGCAATCCAAATTGCATATGGGTCCATTTAATCATGTTGCTATCTTGTCAACTAGTTTATTTCTATGCATCAATTAAATGGTCATGCATCATCCCATGTTTGTGCACTATGCCATGATATTGATTGTTTATCTCCTTGCATTGTTTGTTTGCTTCTTCTCGGATAAACGACGACGTTGAGACCGACGATACTTACGACACCCCTACTAAGGATCTAGCTCAGTACCAGGCTGCTGAGTTTGCAGGCAAGTATTCACTCACATGAACCATTGTGTTCCTTTCAACATTGGATACTGATACTTTCCGTTGTCTATTCTGCTAGCCCTATGAATCGTTGCTTCTGTTCGAACCTATCACATGTATCCTTTAACCCTGATATTGCCTCACCTCCACTCCCATAACCCCGTTGTTTGAGCCCGTGTCTTACTAGCATGCTTAGGGTTGTTTTGCTCGAGTCTGTTACCCGTTACTTTCTGTTACTATTTCATTATGTTTTGGGGCTCGATGTTAAACAACAACCTGTTAATTTTGAGGTAATAATAATTTGCTGATAAGGCACCGGCAGGAGGCCCGGCGTGGTTTTGAGGCCTGCTAGTGTCGACCCTAATTAGGAAAAGGGTCTTGTCTACTGATCCATGATGAGCGCACTAACCGCATGTGGGAAGCGAGTATGGGCGCCCCCCTCAATTTGATTCGATTCGCATCTCGTCCAAATCGCCACACTTAGTTCGGGCTTTCCATTTGCTGCACGCATATGCAGGTACGAACCCTTGGCGCCAGGGTGGAACTTTTGTAGTCGGCATTTAGGGCGGCCTGGTCTTCCAGTGCTATGAGGGTCCCCTTTTCTTCGTGGGGCTCGATTAGCCGCGCACGCACAGCACGTGGTGCTTTGGGCTTGATGCAAAGAAGAGTTGAGTTGTGTTGAGTGCCCCGCTTGGTGGGAGGCATTCCATCTGGCAGGGTATTCTTGCCTGTACGGCCAAATTGGTGCAACCCTGCAGGGATAAATCTTCTCGAGAAGCCGTGTTTTCCGCGGTTATGGATTACTTGGTGAAAGTACTGGCTAACAAATACTCAGAACAACTTACACCTAACTAATGACAACTTGAATAGTAATAGGATTATCGACACAATAACTTGATCCATCATTAATCCAACTGGGTGAGTTATCCTCGGATTGCTTCTTTGGATAAGGGGCGAGATCCAGGATGGGTTTGTTTGGTGGTTAGCTATAGTTGGTTACGATACGCTATCTTATCCCTTTTCTGATAGCCGGAAGTTGTAGCCTGTTTCTGTAGTTGGTTAGAGCAGCCAGTTGCAGCATCTTTTGTATCCCCTTCCTTCCGTTGAACCCAAAGCATCTGTGCTTGGTGTTGACGGGTTACACTTTGGTGAACTGTGAGTCTTGCTTGCCAGTACGTTTATGTACTGACCCCTTTGGGGCTGTGGTTTCCGCAGACTATGTTTCCGAGGATCTACATGGTGGCTACTACGTGGAGTATGACGAGACTGCTGACGAGTAGATAGCGGCCCCGGGCAGGATCCGAGACTTCGTGGATGGGCTCCGTCTGTTCGTTTCCGGCCTCTTAGGCCTATTTGGATCTTGTCTGTACTCAGACCCTTTGAATGCTTCCGCTGTGATGTAATGATGAATTGTTGGGACATGTGTCCTGTGGATGATTGTATTTGCTATCTCTGCTCTAATGAGAGCTATTTGCAACTTATTTCAATCTTTTGTGTCGTAGAGACCTGTTGTGATATCACTTGTTCCAATGCCGTTGACGTACCATGTGTGTATGTTTTGAAGTACGTCAACGGAAGTATCTGGATTTCTACGGGATGGTTTACGCAGACGATGAATAGCACGAGAATGGTTGTCACACGTTTACGTGTTGGCCTGCTCATATTGAGATGCGGGTGCCTGTAAGCCCCGTAAGCCATTTCTCTACTGTTTAGCGGACTGTGAGTATCCCCTAGAAGTCCGGGTGCGACACCTTTGCTGTGAAGTTGCTGCCGTTGTCGGTGATGATGTTGTGCGGTATGCCAAATCGGCACACAATGGAGTCAAGGAATTTCACGGCACACTGGGCGCTGGCGGAGGTGACTGGCATAGCCTCGATCCAATTCGTGAATTTGTCAACTGCTATGAGTAGGTGCGTATATCCTCCGGGTGTCAAGTTGCGTAGCGGCCCTACCATGTCTAGCCCCCATTGTGCAAAGGGCCAGGCGATTGGTCATGTGTAGTTCCGTGGCAGGGGCGTGTGGCTTGGGTGCGAATCTTTGGCAAGCATTGCATTTGTCGACTAGGTCCTTTGCATCTCTGACCGCCGTGAGCCAGTAGAATCCTGCCCGAAAAGCTTTGCCCACGATTGCCTTCCAGCTGGTGTGGTGTCCGCAATCTCCTTGGTGTATGTCTCGCAGCAGGTCCTTGCCATCCTCGGGTGCTATGCATCTCTGCAATATTCCTGATATGCTCTGTTTGTATAGCTCTCCGTTGAGCACCCGAAAGGTTTTGTTGCGTCGTACTATTTGTCGGGCCTCACAAACGTCTGTTGGGAGCTGTTTATTGGACAAGTAGTCGAGGTATTTCTGCGTCCAGACTGTCTCGACCAGAAAAACTTGTCTTGAAATATTGTGGCTGAGCTCGATAACAGCGGTTTGCAGGCTGACGTCCGTCTCCAATGCTGCGGGTGCTCCCGCTGGCTTTTTGACCTTGACTGAACGCTTGATCATCCGCTCGAAGTATATTCCAGGTGGTATGGGCGTGTTGGTAGACCCGATGTTTGCCAGTTTATCTGCTTCCACGTTGCTGGATCATGCAACGTGCTTTAGTTCGCACCCTTTGAAACTTCCTTTGAGAAGATTATACATATCTTGATAGGCGACCATGTTATCTGCAATATCGTCGCACTCTTTCATCGTCTGCTGTACGATGAGGTTTGAATCTCCATAGATCATCGGTCGGGTGGCTCTGCAGGCGATCGCCATTTTCATGCCGTGAAGGAGGGCCTCGTATTATGCGTCGTTGTTGGATGTTGGGTCGTCGGGTGGGAAATCCAATCGCAGGACGTACTGAAGTTTGTCTCCTCTGGGGGATATGAGGACAACCCCGGCTCCAGCTCCTTCGTTTCTCTTCGACCCGTCGAAGTACATTATCCAGGTGCTCGCGTATTCTGGTGGTCCTGGTGTTTGCAGTTCTGTCCACTCGCTCAGGAATTCCACGAGTACTTGTGATTTCACGGATTTGCGCCCTGCATATATGATGTCCCAGGCGACGAGCTCGATACTCCACTTTGGAATTCTTCCGGATGCCATGGGATTGTTCATGATAGTACCGAGTGATGCGTCTTTTAGCACAGTGACGGTATGTTCTTGGAAGTAGTGCTTGAGTTTTCGAGCTGTGAGTACCATGCCATACACGAGTTTTTGGTAATGAGGGTATCGCTGTTTGCATGGTGAAAGCACCTCAGTGATGTAATATATTGTTCTTTGGACGCCATACGCCTTGCCATCCTCCGGCCGCTCGACCGCGATTGCTGTGCTGATGACTTGATTTGTTGCAGCTAGGTATAAGTACAGTGGCTCCCGTTCTTGTGGCGTTGCCAGAATATGCCTACTCTGCAGTGCTCGCTTGAGGTCTGCGAATGCTTTTTGTGCTTCGGGTGTCCACTCGAACTTATCCGTTTTTTTCAGTAGCTTGTAGAAGGGCAATGCTTGCTCTCCTAGCCTCGCTATGAATCTGCTCAGGGCGGCTAGTCGCCCTGCGAGATGATGCATACCGCGGAGATTGGTTGGCTCCTTCATTGTCAGGATTGCTTGAATTTCTCCTGGTTGGCTTCGATTCCTCGAGCAGACACCAGATACCCGATAAGTTGTCCTACAGGGACGCCAAAGACGCACTTGGTCGGGTTGAGCTTGATCCTGTATGCGTTCAGAGCGTCGAATGTTTCTCTGATGTCGTCGAGGAGCGTTTCCTCCACTCGATTCTTGATGACGATGTCGTCAACGTACACTTGTACGTTCTTGCCAATGAGCTTAGCGAGGCATTTTTGCCTGCAGCGCAGATATGTTGCGCCTGCGTTCTTTAGCCCGAAGGGAATTGCCGTGTAGCAGTAGACACCGTGAGGTGTGATAAACGCTGTCTTCTCCTCGTCCTCCTTTTTCATCCCGATCTGATTATAGCCCGAGTAGGCGTCCAAGAAGGAGAGGTGCTGGCAGCCTGCTCTGGAGTCCACGATCTGGTCGATCCGTGGTAAGGAGAAGTTATCCTTGGGGCAGTGCTTGTTCAACGACGTGTAGTCGATGCACACGCGAAGGATGTCAGTATTTTTCTTCGGGACCAGCACCGGGTTCGCTAGCCAGGTGGATATTTTTATCTCGGGATGAACTTCGCGGCGAGTAATCCGTTCACTTCTTCTTCAAGTGCTTTTTGCTTTGGCTCCGAAAACCGTCGGCTTGTCTGCTTGATAGGCTTGGCGTGTTTGTAAACTTCGAGTGAGTGCTCGGCGAACTCCCTGGGTATTTCTGGCATATCTGAGGGCTTCCAGGCGAAAATTTCCCAGTACTCACGGAGGAGTTTGACGAGCGCGCCTTCCTATGCTGGCGAGAGGGTGGTGGACACCATCGCCGTCTTCGTAGGCTCCGTCGGGTGCAGTTGATGTTTTCGGGTGTCGCTGTTCGCACTGAACTCGAGATCTGGGGCATTCTTTTTGGTGAGAGGCATCACGGAGTGATTCGTGGTTTTTGCTATCTTTTCTAGCTCCTCCTGCATTCCGAAGGATTTGGCGATCCCGTTGAACTCGATGTCGCACTTATTGGATTTTTGGAAAGCGGCGTCGTTGGTGATGGTGCCGTGCTACCCAGGTAGCTTGATCTTCAGGTAGGCGTAGTGTGGTACTTCCATGAATCTGGCGAACGCTGTTCGACCAAGAATAGCGTGGTACTGTGAGGTCTAGTCGACTACTTCAAAGTTGAGGAATTCTCGTCTATAATTGCTGCGGTTGCCGAGCACCACCTCCAAGTTGATTGTTCCGAGTGGGCGGACTGCCTTCCCTGGTACTATCTCGTGAAAAGATGTTTCTGATTCCGCGAGTCCGTCCAGGTTCCTGTTCATCCTGCGAAGTGTGTCCGCATAGATGATATTGATCCCGCTGTCTCCATTCATGAACACTCGCGCAAGTTCATAGTTGCCTATCTGCGCCTGGATGACGAGCGCGGCGTGTCCTGGTCGATAGACTCGGGGGGGGGGGGGATGGTCCTCCTTGGAGAAAGTTATCGGCTGATCGGCCATCTTCAGATACTCGGGTTTGGATGGTGGGGCTTGGACAGCCATGAATACTTTTCGAGTGTTTGTTTTCTGGGCCCAGCGGGACGGGCAAACTTTCTGTATCATTCCTAGTAGTCCTGTTGGGTTCGGGTACCCATTGCCTCCCTGGTTTGCGGAGGGCGGTGCTGGTAGCGCGGCTAACACCGTGTTTTGGTTTCCTGGTGGAGGTAGAGCTTGCGGCGGGTGGAATCCTTGGAATCCTCCTCCCGGGAGCTGTGAGTAGCCCTGATTGACTGCCGCTCTGTTTTACTTCGAGGAGGCCTCTTGTATGTCGAGGAACTTGCGGCAATCCTTGAGAAGGTGTGTTGCCTTGGTTTTGCTAGTGCGCTTATCTGTAAATAGATGTAGCGTGCAGTAACCATCGAGGTCCTCCTCGGGGGTTTTATCCTCGGGCTTCGGCTTCCATTCGCGATTTCTGCGATGTCCGTTGTCACGATTTCTTGTGAATTCTGCTGCCACCAGTTCCCTCCGATCGTCGTGATCGTAATGCTTTCTCCTATTCTTTCGACCATGGCGGTTGTCTTCAGGTGCTGGTGAAGATGCTTTCTCATTGCGCACCGAGTCTTCTACGTTGGCCCATCTGTCGGCTATAGCCATCAGTTCTCCAATAGTTTTGGGTGCGGCCCGTCCCAGTTCTTCTCTGAAGGCGGTTCGCCAAGCTCCTTTGGCATAAGCTTCAACTGCAACTTCTTCCGATATATTTCCCGCCGTATTCCTAAGTGTGGTCCATCGCTGGATGTATTCACGAGTAGACTCGCCACTTTTCTGCTTGAAGGCTCGCAGCTCCTCGATGGTCGCGGGCCTCTTGTATGTCGCCTGGAAGTTCTTGCGGAAATCGAAGGTTAGATCGTCCCATGATCCGTAGCACGCCTTTGGTCTTCCTTCGAGCCAGCTGCGCGCAGCGCCTACAAGATGCAGGTTAAGGTACTGCATAGCTGTAGTCTTGTTCCCACGTTGGCATTTTACTGCCGTGAGGTAATCCGACAGCCAGGACTTGGGCTCCAGCGAACCGTCCTATTTTGGCACTTCCATAGTAAGTTTAAACCTTTTGGGCATTGGTGCCTCACGGATGTCACGAGTGAAGCATAGTGCACCGCAGGCCTCTTCGTCAGAAGAGGTGGATGGCGATCATGCACGGTTTCTGGCTGCTAGGGACTTGTCGACTTTGTTTTGCGCGATGTCAGATCGCGCGTTGTATCCAGGCTGGTTGCGATCGACCTCCTTCCGCTGCTCCCTGCTGCGGTGTCGCGAGCGGCCGCTGTGGTGCCGCGGGCTGCGATCTAGATCCCTCGGGCTGCCATCGCTGCTACTCGGGCTATCGCCGCGTCGTCCAGCTTCTTTTCCTCGGGCGCACCGAGGTGACTTCTCTCTTCTAGGCGACGTACTCCCACGTCCGCGGTGCGTTCCTTTGTCTTTCCGAGGGGTTTTCTCGGCCTCCTTCTCAGTTGCGTTCCTGCAGTTTTGAGCTGCGAGTCTTGCGGCTACCATGCCCAACCCCTTCTGGACTTGTCTGTATTCCTCCACGCGGGGGTCATTCTCCCCTGGCTGGCTCGCCTACAGGTAAGTGGCTGCGGCTAGAACCGCGGCGGCAGGAGTTGTCGGGTGCATGTTTCCGTCATCGTCGACGCGCATGAGGGAGGTTTCAAGTGTCTTGCTGATCCCGCTCAGAGATTCACCATCCATTGCCGCGGTCTTCGAGACGTGTCTCTTCCTTCCGGGATGGTTCCCTACAGAATAGGTCTTGGAGAGTTCCGCATGGCGCTGGCTTGATTCATCCGGTAGTTTTTGCGCTCGGCTAGATACTTGTGAGCTTCTTTGATCAATGTTGCCGCTTTCACTAGATGGTAGTGGTATGCGATTAGATCCTCCTGATGGGATCCTTCTTCGATCAGTTTGGCAGAGTGTACGGCCGCTTTTGCCTTAAGCTAGGCTGCTCGCGATACTTTGATGTGCTCGCGTTCCTTCGCGGTTTCTTCCATCTCTTCGGGTGGGTCAGTTGATCCTGCCATGCAAACCTGAGCCAGATATGGCCCATGAGTCCTAGGCGTAGATTGGAGAGCTTTCCCAACTCGAGAGGGTTTGCAGAGATGGTGTGGAAGTTGCAAGTGTCGAGGCGGATGGATTCACCGCTTTTTGCTAGGTCGTGACTCGTGTAGTTGGGTAGCGAGTCGACAACTTCAGGCTTCGAGACCGACTTAGAGTCTGATCCTTCGAGATCGGTTTTCTCGGGGAAGTGCAGGATCCCCGCTTTGTTGGCGTAGAATTGGAATCTCCCGAACGTCAGAGTGACGGTTTTCTCCACATCGCTGAACATCGGCCGCGATTCCGGCGAGTGGGGCGTGACGATGACTGACCCGATTCGGATAGGATCGGTTGGAGTTGAAGTTCTGGGGCTCCAGCTGAATTTTGGCGATGATGAGGCCGAAGATGCGGTTGATCCAGTGCCCGCCGTTCCCACAAACGGCGCCAATTGTCGAATATGCATCTCAACAAGTCCCTCGGATGAACCGATAGGGTTTCGAGTAGGAGAACGAGTAAGCGTTGGTGAAAATCGTCGGCTAACAGGGGGCAAGATTTACCTAGGTTCGAGGCCCTCGTAGAGGTAAAACCCTTACTCCTGCTTCTGTCGATCTGTATTAGCATGATAGATCGGTTACACTGGGGGTGCTCAAGTCGAGAGTAGATCTTAATCTCAAGTCTTAGGTGGTGCAGTGTTGCTTGGTCCCCCTCCCAGTGGTTCTCCTGGCCTTATATAGGTGACCAGGTCTCAAACCGTCCTGGGGGGGGGTTACAAACCCTAACCTAAAGTCGGTTACAAGTTTCCTTTCTTAACCCGCAAGGCTTTGCGTGTGGGCCTTGAATGGGCCTTCTAGAACTGTCCACGGTATCTCCCTTGGAGCTTGGGTCTTGGGCCTTAGACCGGGTAGGCTCACCCGATAGGTCCAGGATCCATCCCTTCGTCATCTAGTGTCTCCAGTTAGTAGATCTAGTGGAGATATGGAAGATGGACAGTGGGGCAGGGTTATTAGCTCAAATATATCAAACATGATTGGTTAAATTAGCTAAAAAGGGTGGAGGGGATGTGGGGGAATGAGCTTGGAGCACTAACGGATCGAGTTTGGAGTAGGGGTGAGTGAGTGGTGTGGATAGGGGTGGTGGTGGGTGGATGGTGATACGTCTATAATTTCTGATGCTCCATGATAATATTATGCCAATTGCTACATGTTTTCTCCCATCTTTATATCATTTTTACATGTTTTCCGGGACTAACCTATTAACAAGATGCCAAGTGCCAGTTCCATGTTTTCTAATGTTTTTGGTTTTAGAAAAGTCGTTTTGGAAATATTCTCGGAATTGCACCCCGCAAATCCCGAAGTGCCTATTTTCCCTAGAAGCTTCCAAAAGACCAAAGAGGAGACGAAGAGGGCATCAGGGGGCCCACACCCATGGGGTGGCGCGCCCCCTTGGCCGCGCCAGGGGGTGGTGTGGGGCCCCCAGGGCTCCCCCGCTTCTACCGTTTCGCCTATTTATTCCCTCCGGATGGAAAACCCTAGAGACCTGATAAAAGATCCCCGAAAAGTTCCGCAGCCGTCGTCACCGTCAACCCTAGATCAGGGGGGTTCTAAAGCTGTCTCCGGCACCCTGCCGGAGAGGAAATCATCACCGGAGGCCTCTACATCACCATGCCTGCCTCCGGAGTGATGCGTGAGTAGTTCATCCTTGGACTACGGGTCCATAGTAGTAGCTAGATGGTTGTCTTCTCCTCATATGCCTACATGTTTAGATCTCGTGAGCTGCCTAACATGATCGAGATTGATCTTATGTAATTCTCTGTGCTGTGTTTGCTGGGATCCGATAAATATTGAACTTATGCCAAGTTAAGTATAGTCTTTATTGCATATCTTATTTGTGATCTTGCATGCTTTCCGTTGCTAGTGGTTGCTCTGGCCAAGTAGTTGCTAGTGACTCCAAGAGGGAGTTTTTATGCTTGATAGTGGGTTCATGCCTCCTTTTCGCCTTGCTCGAGTGACAGAAACGTGAAGGGGGAGGATAAGCTGTTGCCATTAGGGAGAAAACAACGGTGAGAGTGCCCGCGTGTATGATCATTGCTTACATTACACACTTTGTTTAATGCAGTTATATATTGCTTGCAACTTAATACCTAAGGGGGTTCGGATGATAAGCTGAGGGTGGATGTCGAATCTCTGACTCTACAGATCCCTTAGGTGACCCTATCGAGTTTCGACTAGGAGAACTCATGAGCGCTGGTGGAATCGTCGGCTAGACAGGGGGCGAGATTTACCCAGGTTCGGGGCCCTCGTAGAGGTAAAACCCTTACTCCTTCCTCTGTCGATCTGTATTGATGAGTAGATCAGTTACAATGGTGGTTGCTCGAATAGAGAGTATGATCTCGAGTTCAAGGCTTTGGTGTTGCGGTGTTCCCTTGGTCCTCCTCCGGTGGCTCTCCTGGCCTTATATAGGTGGCCAGGTCTCAAACCCTACCCGGAGAGGACTCTAATTCTAACCTTAAGTCGGTTACATATTTCTAAACTTAACCCGCAAGTTAGCGCAGGTGGGCTTCACGTGGGCCTTCTAGAATACTCCAAGGGCTCCTCTTCTTGGGCCTTAACCTTGGGCCTGAGATGGGGTATCCTTACCCGCAGGGTCCAGGATCCATGCCTTCGTCAGTAGCCCCCGAGCGTTTGCTCGAATGGGATTTCTCCAGTCGAGTAGACGGTCAAATCTTTCTTGGTTTCTCTTTCTTGCGGGTAACCAGATTGGCTGTTTCCCGTTAAGAGGGCGTGTACCCTGTATAATGAGTTTTCGTACTCGAGTATCGAGCAATGCAAGTGCCTGTTTTTATGGCTTTTTATCGCAGAAGGATGTGGCACAGTAGCTTGGCTCTCCCGAGAGATCAGGGCCAATTAATTGCGACTAGGGCAAAAACATTTCTGGCCTACACAGATTCGAGACCTCCGACTCGAACCCGCTAAGGTGATTGCTGCGACTGGGCCGTCGTGGTCTTATCGAGTCAAACTTAACCTATGGGGGTACCCGGCGCGTCCGCTGCGATTTTTCTTCGTGTTGTTGACACGGAATCATACCGGAGGACGCAGCTTTGAGTGCGATTCCAGGCCCTCAAGAGAGATCTTTCGGGTCTTACCTTCATATTCGAAGAATATGGCATCCGGATATGCCTAGTCGGCCGAACGATCCAGGCTTTTATGATGTTAAATATCATGCGAGTGATAAAGGATAAGTTCTGCCTACTCGTGTAATTTTTTACCGAGTAGTTCTTCTATCCATACGAAAGAGTTTTCGTGTTTAGGAGTTTTATGCCCATATGAAAGAGTTGTCATGTCTGGGAGATCGTGCCCGTACGAAAGAGTTTTCGTGTGCAGGGTTTTTTCCTTCGTTTTTAAAGGAGTCTTGCCTCATGACTTGTTCATGAAAAAGTTGCTTCTATTCGAAGGAAATTTGTTCATACGAAGTTATTTTCGTGTTTGAACTTTCCATTCGAAGCTTTCTTCAATTTGATGATGCACCCTATGACGTCATGGCGCACCTTTCTCCTCCCGATGGGACGTGAAGGAGTGAGAGCAGAGAGCCTGGCCCACATAGTCAGCTTTTTGACCGGGAAACGAGACGTCGTTCCCGGTTTTTTCGCAAATCGTGCAGTAAATGCGCACGATCTTCTGTTAAGATCGTGGCAGGAAACAGCGCTCACCGCCTCCTCGTTTCGTCTTCACACGTGGTGGCGGCGATGGGCGCCACGTGGCGCATCGAGTGGCCAACATCGATTCATTCCGTGTATAAGTACGGGTCTTTGCTGTGCGGTAAAACTTTCCCAGCCTTCGTCTTCCAATCCGTCTTCCTCCTCGCGCTCATCTTCTTTCTTCCTGCAAGCTCGTGCGCATCAGCGATGGCGGGGGGGCAAAAGACGCAGCGCTGCCATTTCCGCATCCGGGGAAGCTTCCGTGCAACCTGCGCCGCGCTCGAGCGACTGGCGTTCGCCCAACACCACCGCGAAGAGCATCAAGGAGATGCAGTGGGAGGGGCTGCTGCCGGCGGAGTCCGAGAAGCGGGTGCGCCTCGGAAAGAAGGAAGAGGTACCCAACCCGCAAGCGAATGAGCGTGTGGTCTTCGCGGACCACGTGTCTCGCGGTCTTTCCTTTCCCCTCCATCTGTTTCTTGTCGGGTTGCTGATGTCTATGGCATACAGCTTCACGACCTTCCTCCGAACGCGGTGCAGCACATATCGTGCTTCATCGTGTTCTGCGAATGCTTCCTTGGCATCCGCCCACATTGGACGCTCTGGAAGGCCCTCTTCAAAGTTCGGATCTTCCGCGAGAAATCGCGGGTAGACTCCGAGCCCGGCGAGCCGCTGCGCACGGGTGGCTTTGGGATCCAAGCGAAATCGGAGACCAGCTACTTCAGCATGTACTTCATCGACTCCGCGCAGGGCTGGAGGAAAAAAATGGTTCTACGTCGTCGACAACAGCTCGGGTGGGATCGTGGAATTCTACCCGTTCGCTGTTTTGAAGAGGCGGAAATCCTGGGAGCACAAGTTGTCGACTGTAGAAATCCAGGTCGTCGCACCTCTACTCGCAAGGGTGACAGCTCTCCGTGATCAAACTGCTGGAGTTGTACTCAACGGGCTGCATCTGGCGAGTATCTTTCTGAAGCGCATGATCCAACCTGTGTAGCACAGACCTTCCATGATGTGGGAGTACCAAGGCTCTGAGGATCCTAGCCGAGTGAGTCGCGAGGAGCTCTCGAACGTCGAGTTCGAGAAAAAGATCGCGGCTATCACTAGCCTGAAGGTGGGAGAGAAATTCCCCGACTGTGCAGTCGCAGCCTTCGACGCGTCGAAGCCTCCGTTAGCCGCGGTGAGTTTATTCTTCTTCTCTTCTTTTGCTTTCTTGTTTGTTCCGAGTTTCAGTCGATTGAATTTTCCCTTGCTTTCTTCAGTCTTCCATAGAGTTTATCCATGGCCACCTGCTACCCTCCTGTATCCGGGGCGGAGGCCTCAGAGTTATTGGCGAGTAATCTGGATGCCCCGGCCGACACCAGTGTCGCGGACACTTCTTCGAGCTCTGACCAAGATTCTTCGGATGACGTCGGGGATTCGGGTGGAGCTTATCAGAAGCGCCGTCGGGTGGAAGGTGATGAGGCCACCTCCAAGGACAACTCCTTGGAAGAATCACCTAGGAAGGAGCCCATCAACGCAACCCCTCTGCGAACGCGCGCTCCTTCCTCCTCATTCCCAGTTATCCAGACCGCCTGGAATGCGGATATGCTGGATGAGGAGGACGACAAAGATGAGTAAGTTTCTTTCTCCTCGTTCTTAGTCGAACGTTTTCCTTTGCATCTATGTTAACGCTTTGTCTTTTGTTGCAGCCTGCAAACCATTAGTCCTCGCAGGTACGCCTCTTCCCTTCCTCCCGAAAGGAAGAGTAAGGCAGGAGCTGCGGATGAGATTCCTACTGCTGGCACTGTCCAGAATTCGCCCAGCGTAGCCCCCAAAGTAGCGACTACAGAGCATGGAGTTCCTAGTTCTGTTGTCGGAGCTTCGGCTTCAAAAGAGGCGACGGGTAGCTCAGCAGATCCTCTTTCCCGCGCCAAGGGCCAGGTAAATTCTGTTACTTGCCTTTAGTTTGTTATCGGGTGCACGATAGTGCTCCCGATGGGAGTAGCCCCCGAGGCTGTAGTTGATCGCATGCGATCGGCTACAGGCTCAAAGTCTGTCTTTTGCTTCTTCTTGATTTTATCGGGTGCACGACAGTGCTCCCGATGGGAGTAGCCCCCAAGGCTATACTCGAATGTTAACAATCGAGTATAGGCTCAAATTTTACTCTTCTGATTTCCACTTTCGTGTTGCCCGCAGACACTTATCGACTCCCTCACGGCGATTGGGCGTCGTGTTGTTCTTGCTGAGTCCGACTGCGCGTTCCTTCGAGCGGACCGCAGTCGACTCACCTCTGAAAACGAACTTCTTCGAGGTAAGCTCGGCCTTCTTCTTCTGTTTGTATTTTTTCCATCCGTGCTTCGATTCTGATAAATGTTGTCGTGCAGCTCAACTTGAGTTTTCGAAGACCGAGAAAGACAAAGCCTCCGCCCAGGCATCAACTCTAGAGGCAGAACTGGCGACTGCCCGGCAGGAGCTCGAGTCTTCCCGCATGTTAAATGCCGATTACGAGGGAAAACTTGCGGCTGCCCAGGATGCCCTCAAGAACTTGGAGGATGCTGGCGCCAAGGCGGATGCCAATCTTGTCAACTTTATTCGTCCCCTTGCTGAGCGCTTTGCGGGTAAGTTTGTACTTTTCTACGCTCCTGTTTTTGTCTTGGTAGATGTTTTGGATTAACACCCTTTTTTGTTCTTAGGTCTTCTGGGTGTCCCCCTGGAGCTTGCTGGGACTCCTCGAGTGGACGCATTGACAGATTGTTGCGCCCAGCTTAGGAGGCATGCTGCAGGGGTTTGCTCCTTAGTCGGCAATGCTACTGAAGTGTTGACGTAGCTGCATGGTCGCCTTCTCGTCAATGCTTCATCTCCATCCGCGCTTGGTGACCTGCTGAAGATCTTCTCGGAGAGCAATCTCCTTGATGCCTATGCGGTCGCTCAGTCGGAGTCTGGGGCGAAGACGGCCATCCAGTTTGCGCTGGCTCATGGAGTTAGCGGCCTGGAGGAGGCCTACTCGGATCTCCCAGTCGATCCTTCCACGGGCAAAAAGGTAGGGCTTCGTCGTTTTGACGAGCCAGCCGCTGTCCTTGATCGGAAGTTATCTGAGCTTTTTGCTCGAATTAAGGGAGGGGCGACTGCCGCGAGTGGGAGTACCACTGTAGCTTCTTAGTTTATTTCGTTTGTATCTTGCAACTTCGATTGTAATGAACCCTGGGATGTGCTCCCGTTTCCTCAATATTTTAATCGAGAATGCTTTTGCTGAAATGTTTCCCGCGATTGATCGTATGCTCCCGATGGGAGTAGCCCCGAGCACCTGTCGAATAGGTGGTAAATAAATCTCGAGTGGGTTAGCTTATTCCTTTTAATCTTCTTTGTGCTTTTCAGGTATCCGGGGTGGCCGCAGAACCTTCAGGTGGACCTGCTGCCCCCAACAAATCCGCTTGTCGCCGCTGTGGGGTCTTTGGCAGGTCTTCGTGATCGTGTAGCTGACGGTGAGCGCAGGTTGAAAGCGTTGCGCGGGGTAGCCGATGTGGCGAAGTCCAAGCAAAGACTGGCGACTGAACGCGAACAATTTCTGATGGACGAGTTGGCCTCCGTCGCTAGGGACTTGCTGTGTAAGTAATACAGCCCCCGAGTCTTCTTTGTCTGGTTTCCTTGACTAATCGTGCGTATTTTTTCTTCAGTTGTTAAGCCGGATGATAGGGAGGAAAAACAGTGGGTAGAAAACCACATATTTCAAGAAGCTAGCAGCTCGAGGCCTCATGCGAATAACTTTTGGTCTGATCGCAGTCGAGGTTTTGTGCTGGCTACTTTGAAGTTCCATATCACCCAGGTAAAAGTTCTCGTGAGTTCTTTTCACGAGGTCTTGATCGCGATGAACGCTGCGTTCTATCCGCTGGAAAGGGGTCCTGAAGACTGGAGCCATCTCCTCAGGCTGTTCGGACAAGAGGGAGAGATTCACGAGTGCGTGTGTAATCAAATGACTTGCGGCGCGGTGGTGGCCCTCTCCTTCGTCCGGATATGGCATCCTGAGATGAATTTTAACTCCGTAGCTAGGCTTCCAGACGGTCCAATCGATGATATTTCGCCGCACTATGATGTTGTTCGTCCAGCAGCGGAGAAAATCATTCGGCTGACCTCGGAGGAAGTAGAAAGAGTGTTGGCGACTGAGAATGCTTTTCGCCATGATTGATTGTTGGATGTGTACATCCTGTGATGTTGTATAGTTTGCAAAAACTGTTGTAAGGTGTATGACCTTGTATGTATAAATTATCCTGTTATGCTTAGTTGTAGGCGTAACCCCCGTGTGTTTATGAGGTGTGTACCTGTAACTATTTTAGCATCTAAGAATGAATAATCTTCGAGTAAATATGGTTGAGAAACCATGTATTTTATTGCGATGACTGAGAAGTCATGTATTCGAGCTACAAGAGTGGCTAGTATAGCCTTATTTGTTTGTGAGAACAAGTAAATCTAGGGGTAAAATTTTCGGAGGTGTGCGATATTCCAAGGATTGGAATAGATTCCTCCATTCGATGGGTTCTTCAGCCTGTATGATCCACCTGGAATAACTTCGTGTATGACGAAGGGTCCTTCCCATGGTGTCTCGAGCTTGTGTCCCTCCTTCTGTTTGAGCCGCAGCACTAGGTCTCCTACCGCGAATGCTCTGTGGCGTATGCGGCGACTGTGATAGTTTCGCAGTGATTGTTGATATACTGCTGATCTTGCGAGCGCTATATCGCGCATCTCATCGAGTGCATCCATATCTTCCGCGAGTGCCCTGTTAGAGGTTTCTTCGCTGTAAGCCACGACTCTTGGGGCGCTGAACCTAACATCTTCCGGAAGGACCGCTTCTGCCCCGTATACCATGAAAAATGGCGTGTAGTTTGTGGATCGATTTGGAGTTGTGCGGAGGCTCCATAGTACGGAGGGTAGCTCTTCGGCCCAATGTCCTGCTGCTGGTTGTAGACGATTGAGTAGACGTTTCTTGATGCCAGCTGAAACTAAGCCGTTGGATCTTTCGACTTGTCCGTTCGTTTGCGGATGGGCAACTGAAGCAAACTTGAAGTTGATGCCCTTTTCCTCGCAAAACTGTTGTGTTTCGTTTGCCGTGAAGTTTGTGCCATTGTCTGTAATGATATCGTGTGGTACCCCAAATCTGCATACGATGGAATCAAGAAACATGATGGCGCATTGGGCGCTAGCCGAAGTTACTGGCATGGCCTCAATCCATTTGGTAAACTTGTCGACTGCGACCAGCAAGTGTGTATATCCACCCGGCGTGGACTTGCGTAGCGGTCCTACCATGTCTAGCCCCCACGGTGCAAATGACCAGGCGATGGGTATCATATGCAATTCCGTAGCAGGTGCATGTGGTCTTGGTGCGAATCGCTGGCAAGCGTTGCATCGTTCGACTAGCTCCTTCGCATCCTTGGCTGTCGTGAGCCAATAGAATCCTGCTCGGAAGGCTTTTCCCATGATTGTTTTCCAACTAGCGTGATGCCCACAGTCTCCTTGGTGGATGTCCTGGAGTAATTCTTTGCCATCTTCGGGTGCGATGCAGCGCTGAAGTATTCCCGAGATGCTTTGCTTGTATAATTCTCCGTTGATTACCCGAAAGGATTTACTGCGCCTGATTATTTGTCGAGCCTCGCGAGGATTGGCCGGGAACTGTCTGGAGGACAGGTAGTCAAGGTATTTCTGCGTCCAGACTGGCTCGACCAGAAAAACCTGTCGTGAAATGTTATGAATAAGCTCGATGATGGCAACTTGCGGGCTGACCTCTTTTTCTGGTGTTGCGGGTGCTCCTGCAGCTTTTTTGACTTTGACTGAGCGCTTGGTCATCCGTTCGAAATATATTCCTGGCGGTATGGGTGTGTTTGTGGAACCCATGTTTGCCAGTCTATCTGCTTCTTCGTTGCTGGATCTCGCAATGTGCTTCAGCTCGCATCCTTTGAAGCTCCCTTCGAGTAGGTTGTACATGTCGCGATATGCTATCATATTTTCAGCAATTGCATCAGATTCCTTCATTATTTGCTGCACGATGAGATTGGAGTCACCGTAGATCATTAATCGGGTAGCTCCACAAGCGACTGCCATCTTCATCCCGTGCAACAGGGCTTCATATTCTGCGTCGTTGTTCGATGCTGGATCATCGGGTGGGAAGTCCAATCGTAGGACATATTGCATCTTATCTCCCCTAGGCGATATGAGGACGATTCCAGCTCCTGCTCCTTCGTTTCTTTTGGATCCGTCAAAGTACATTATCCAGTTGCTCGTGTACTCAGGCGGTCCGGGCGTCTGTAACTCTGTCCACTCGCTTAAGAATTCCACGAGTACCTGGGATTTGATTGCGTTGTGTCCTGCATAAGTGATGTCCCAAGCGCCCAGCTCGATGCTCCATTTGGCTATTCTTCCGGATGCCATAGGGTTGTCATGATTGTCCCGAGTGACGCATTATTAACCACTGTGATGGCGTGTTCCTGGAAATAGTGCTTGAGCTTTCGGGCTGTAAGAACAACTCCATATGCGAGCTTCTGGTAATGAGGATATCGTTGCTTGCATGGCGAGAGCACTTCACTGATGTAATAGATTGGTCGTTGGACTCCGTATGCCTTGCCCTCCTCAGGTCGTTCGACTACGATTGCTGTGCTGATGACCTGGTGTGTGGCGGCTAGGTATAAGTAGAGTGGCCCCCGTTCTTGCGGTGTTGCAAGGACGCGCCTGCTTTGCAATGATCGCTTCAAGTCTGCGAACGCTTGTTTAGCTTCTGGTGTCCACTCGAATTTGTCCGTCTTCTTCAACAGCTTGTAGAAGGGTAGCGCTTGTTCTCCCAATCGGGCGATGAACCTGCTCAAAGCGGCTAGTCGCCCTGCGAGCTGCTGGACTCCGTGTAGATTGGTTGGCTCCTTCATAGTCAAGATTGCTTGTATTTTCTCTGGGATGGCTTCGATGCCTCTCGCGGATACCAGGTACCCGAGAAGTTTTCTTGCTGGGACGCCGAAGACGCATTTCGTCGGGTTGAGCTTGATCCTGTATGCATTGAGGGCGTCAAATGTTTCTCTAACGTCTTCGAGGAGTGTGTCCTCAACTCGACTCTTGATGACGATGTCGTCAACGTACACTTGTACGTTCTTGCCAATGAGCTTGGCGAGGCATTTTTGCATGCAGCGCTGGTATGTTGCGCCTGCGTTCTTGAGCCCGAAGGGCATTGCCGTGTAGCAATATACGCCGTGTGGCGTGATAAATGTTGTCTTTCTTCGTCCTCCCGTTTCATCCGGATCTGATTGTAGCCTGAATAGGCGTCCAGGAAAGAGAGGCGTTGACAGCCTGCCGTAGAATCTACGATCTGGTCGATTCGCGGGAGGGGGAAGTTATCCTTGGGGCAGTGCTTGTTTAACAACGTGTAGTCGATGCATACTCGAAGGATGTCCGAGTTTTTCTTGGGGACGAGCACTGGATTTGCTAACCAGGTGGATATCTTGATCTCCCTGATGAAATTTGCTGCTAGCAACCTGTTTACTTCTTCTCCGAGCGCCTTCTGCTTGGGTTCTGAAAATCGTCGAGTAGTCTGTTTGATGGGTTTGGCATCTGGAAAGACTTCGAGTGAGTGCTCGGCAAACTCCCTGGGTATTCCTGGCATATCTGAGGGCTGCCAGGCAAAAATTTCCCAGTACTCACGGAGGAGTTTGACGAGCGCGCTTTCCTATGCTTGCGAGAGGGTGGTTGAGACCATCGCTGTCTTCGCAGAATCTGTCGGGTGCACTTGATGCTTTCGGGTATCACTGTTGGCGCTGAACTCCAGCTCAGGCGCGTTTTTCTTCGTGAGGGGCATCACGGAGTGATCCGTGGTTTTTGCCAGCTCTTGAAGTTCTTCTTGCATCCCGAAAGATTTTGCGATCTCGTTGAATTCAGTGTCGCACTTGTTGGATTTCTGAAAGTCTCCATCGATTGTGATCACACCATATTCTCCAGGTAACTTGAGCTTCAGGTAGGCGTAATGTGGTACTGCCATGAATCTGGCGAACGCTGTTCGACCAAGAATGGCGTGGTACTGTGAAGGCTAGTCGACGACTTCGTGTCGCACCCAAGGTTTCTAGAGGATACTCATCGCACGAACTGGAAGTCAGGTGCTTGGATTATGGGGCATAACTGCTCCCACGTCCCAGCTTCCTGGTAGGCCTGCGCTTATGCGCGACAACACAAGCCCTGCTTCCACCGTCGAAGTAAACTATCCGCTAGGAACCTAAGGCACTACTGTCGACGTACTTCATATCCAAACACGCACTGTACGTCAACAGCTTTGAACGAAATGATAACACAATCTGTCTCTAAGACACAAAAGAATGAAATAAGTGCAAATGGCCTTCACTAAGGCAGAAAATATCGAATACAGTCATCCAGAGGACACATGTCCCAACATATCATCCATTACAACAGCGGAAGCAATCAAAGGGGTCTGAGTACAGACAAATCCATGGCTTAAGAAGCCGGAGAAAATAAAGAGAAGCGAAGCCCATCCACGTAGGTTCTGGATCCTGCCCTGGTCCAGCTAACTACTCGTCTGCAGACTCGTCGAACTCCACAAAGTAGCCATCCTGGGAAGCATCGTAGTCGTAGTCGTACTCTGCGTAAACCACAGCCCCAACGGGGTCAGTACATCCAAGTACTGGCAAGCAAGACTCACACTTCATCAAAGAGTTACCCGTCAACACGAGCATTGATGCTTGGGATCAACAGAAGAAAGGGGTGATATAAAGTTGCTGCTGGCTGCTCTAAACAACTACAGAAGATAACTACAAGTTCCGGCTAACAGAAAAGATAAGATCGAGGATTGTAACCAACTGAAAGATAACTTCAACCAAACCCATCCTGGATCTCGCCCCTTATCCAAAGAAGCAATCCGAGGATAACTCACACAGTTGTGATAAGGTGAATCAAGTTATTGTGTGGATAACCTATTACTAGTCAGGTTATTAATCATTGGGTGAAACATGATTGATCATTATGTTGAAGTTGTCCTGAGTACTTGTTAGCCAGTACTTTCACCAAGTAATCCATAACCGCGGAAAACACGGCTTCTCGAGAAGATTATCCCTGCAGGGTTGCACCAATTTGGCCGTACACGCAAGAATAACCCGCCAGATGGGATGCCTCCCACCAAGCGGGGTACTCTACACAACCAACCATTCTCCGCATCAAGCCCAAAGAACCTTGGGCGCACGGCTAATCAAGCCCAGAAGAAAATGGACCATCATAGCACTCTAAGACCGTGTCCCCCTATATGCCGACTACGAAAGTTCCACCCTGCGCTGGGCTCGCAAAAACATGCATGCGGCAAATGGAAAACACGAACTAAATGAGGCGATTTGGACGAGATGCGAATCAGGTCAAGTTGAGGGGGGGCGCCCATACTCGCTTCCCACATGCGGGTAGTGCGCTCATCATGGATCAGTAGACAAGACCCTTTTCCTATTAGGGTCGACACTAGCAGGCTCCAAAACCTCTCATGGGCCTCCTGCCGGTGCCTTATCATCAAATTATTATTGTTACCATTAGCAATTGACAGGATTAATTGATTAACAACGAGCCCCCGATACAAATAATAAGATAGTAACAGTAGTAACCGACAACAGACTCGAGTAAAAGCAACCCTAAGCATGCTAGATAATACTAAGGCACAAACAAAGGCTGTAGGTATGGAGGTGAGGCAGTATCATTGGTTCAGGGTATCATGTGATAGGTTCGGAGAACAAGCAACGATACATAGGGCTAGCAATAGTAGACAAAAGGATAGTATCGACAACAAGTGTGGAAAGGAACTCGATGATTCATGTGAGTGATAACTTGCCTGGCAGCTCAGCCTCGTACTGGGCTAGGTCCTGAGTAGTGGTGTCGTAAGGCTCGTCGGTATCAACGTCGTCGTCTAATCGAGAAGAAGCAAAAACAACAACGAAGGAAGACGGGTGTCGCACCCTGATTTCTAGGGGATACTCACCGTACGAACTGGATAGCAGATGCTTGGATTATGGGGCATAACTGCTCCCACGTCCCAGCTTCCTGGTAGGCCTGCGCTTATGCGCGACAACACAAGCCCTGCTATTCCATCGTCGATGTAAACTATCCACTAGAGATCAAAGGCACTTCCGTCGACGTACTTCAAACCATACACACATGGTACGTCAACGGCGTTTAACAAGTGATATCACAACAGATCTCTACGACACAAAAGATTGAAATAAGTTGCAAATGGCTCTCATTAGAGCAGAGGTAGCAAATACAATCATTCAGAGGGCACCTGCCCCAACAATACATCATTACAATACAGCGGAAGCATTCAACATGTCTGAGTACAGACAAGAACCAAATAGGCCTAAGAGGCCGGGAACAAACAGACGGAGCCCATCCACGAAGTCTCGGATCCTGCCCGGGTCCGCTATCTACTCGTCAGCAGTCTCGTCATACTCCACGTAGTTGCCACCATGTAGATCCTCGGAAACGTCGTCTGCGTAAACCACAGCCCCAAAGGGGTCAGTACATAAACGTACTGGCAAGCAAGACTCACAGTTCACCAAAGTGTAACCCGTCAACACCAAGCACAGATGCCTTGGGTTCAACGGAAGAGAGGGGATATAAAGGATGCTGCAACTGGCTGCGCTAACCAACTACAGAGATTCTACCAATTCCGGCTAACAGAAAGGAGATAAGATCGAGGATTGTAACCAACTGAAAGATAACTTCAAACAAACCCATCCTGGATCTCGCCCCTTATCCAAAGAAGCAATCCGAGGATAACTCACACAGTTGTATTAAAGGTGAATCAAGTTATTGTGTCATCAACCTATTACTAGTCAAGTTATTAATCATTGGGTGTAACATGTTTGATCATTATGTTTAAGTTGTCCTGAGTACTTGTTAGCCAGTACTTTCACCAAGTAATCCATAACCGCGGAAAACACGGCTTCTCGAGAAGATTATCCCTGCAGGGTTGCACCAATTTGGCCGTACACGCAAGAATAACCCGCCAGATGGGATGCCTCCCACCAAGCGGGGTACTCTACACAACTCAACTCTTCTTCGCATCAAGCCCAAAGAACCTTGGGCGCACGGCTAATCGAGCCCCGAAGAAAAGGGACCCTCATAGCACTCTAAGACCGTGTCCCCCTATATGCCGACTACGAAAGTTCCACCCGGGATCCAAGGGCTCGCAAGATCATGCATGCAGCAAATGGAAAACCCGAACTAAATGAGGCGATTTGGACGAGATGCGAATCGAGTCAAGTTGAGGGGGGCGCCCATACTCGCTTCCCACATGCGGTTAGTGCGCTCATCATGGATCAGTAGACAAGACCCTTTTCCTATTAGGGTCGACACTAGCAGGCCTCAAAACCACAAAGGGCCTCCTGCCGGTGCCTTATCATCAAATTTATTATTTAACAATAACATTAGCATGATTGATTGATTAAACATCGAGCCCCCAGAACATAATAACGATATAGTAACTGAAGGTAACGGGTAACAGACTCGAGCAAAACAACCTAAGCATGTTAGTAAGACACGGGCTCAACCAAAAGGTTATAGGTATGGAGGTGAGGCAATATCAGGGTTCAGGGTATTCATGTGATGGGTTCGTAACAGCAACAACTACTACTAAGGCTAGCAGAAAAGAACAACGGAAGGTATCGGTAACCAATGTTGAAAGGAACACAGTGGTTCATGTGAGTGATAACTTGCCTGCAAAACCCAGTAGCCTGGTACTGAGCTAACTCCTTAGACGGGGTGTCGTAAGTATCGTCGGTCTCAACGTCGTCGTGTATCCGAGAAGAAGCAAAACAAACAAGGCAGAAAGATAAACAATCATTATCATGGCATTGTGCACAATCAAAGATGATGCATGTCAAGTTAATGGTTGCATCAAAATAAACTAGTTGACAAGATAGAAACAGGATTAAATGGACCCATATGCAATTGGGTTGCATATGGAAAGCCCATGAATGATGGTTGAATTAATTGTTTTACAACTAATCATTATATGAAAGTGGATTAGCATGATGCATGGACGAGGAAAACAACAAAATAACAACAATAGAATCAAATGGAAATAGGGCTTAACAAGTTTAGAAATTCATTTATTAATTTAGGAAATTTTGGTTACTTAAAGGTGTCACTCAAGCATTTGTTGTTTTCATCAAGTTAAATTGTTCAAGATAGATAACAAAGTTTATATTTGATAAGAGCACACAATTTTAGGCGGAATACATGTTTCACTTGTTGAAAAAGGATTTCAAATAAATTATTTATGAATTAAACAAGTTTAAGCAAGAATTAAATGAATTTAATTCAAACATGAGCTTATTTGAATTTTTATTTGTTCAAAACATTGAGTGAAGTTCATATTTGAAAAGGTTATGCTTTTATGGTTTGAAAACATATTTTATATGTCCCAAAAGAATTTGTTTTGATCAAGTTATAAATTTAGCAATATTAAATGATTTAAACAAGGTTTAAATCATTTAACCAATTTTAATTATTCAAAACAGAAAACAAAGTTTATATTTGGAAAGGTGGTTTAATTTTGCATGGAAAACATATTTCATTTGTTGAAATTGGATTTAAAATGAGCAAGTTATTATTTTGGCAATTTTAAATGCAATAATTAAGAAACAGTTGTTTTCAGCAATTTAAATTATTCAAAACAGCAAACAAAATTTATATTTGGAAAGTACATGAAAAATTGATTGGAAAACATATTTAGTTTGTGGAATTTGGAATTTTTATGAACAAGTTATGAATTTTGCAAATTTAAGTGAATTTGACAAGTTTTCAAATTTTGCACCAATTTAAAATATTCAAAACAGTAAACAAAATTTATATTTGGGTAGAACATTTAGTTTGGTATTGAAAACATATAAAAAATGTTGGATTTGGAGTTAAAATGATTTTATTATGCAATTTACAAGATGTAGTGCAAATCTGCCATTTTTAACCCATTAGGGACTTAGGAAAAATTATTTCAGGGGTCTAGATTTAATTAACAGGGCCTAGTTGTGATTCTTTGAAATTGCTGTGACCAAACAATGCAAAATTAAAAAGGTTGTTAATTGTGCAGGGGGTGGGATTTGATCCCTGCACCTCCTGTTGTGCTCAAGGAACAGCAAACCAGATGGCCTAGCTGCTGCTGTGTTGACAGTAAGGGGGCTGCGGGGGGGTTAAGCTTCAGATACTGCACGGAATTTAAATTGGAAAAAGAACAGAGAAAAGGGTGGGGATGGGGAGTCGAACCCACGATCGGTTGGCTCCCTGCGCGCGCTGCTGCCAGTGCGGCTGGATGCGATTTGGTGATAGGATAGCAGGACGGGGGTGTAAAAGGTGTGTTTGCGCGCGGTTTTTTCTGAACCAAAAAAATCTGCACGTACTGAACCTGTACGAGCGGACGGAGCAGGTCATGGTCGATCTCCAGCGGCTGCTCGCCGGAGAGGGGGCGGCCAAGGGGGGAAAGGGAGATGAGGGAGAAGGAGTAGAGGGAGGAGGTCGAACCTCACCTTGGTGCGGTCAGGGAGGAGGCGACCGATCTGATGCAGCAGGGAGCGAACAGGGAGGTCGAGGCAGGGAAGGTGGCCGGCGATGGAGGCCACGGCGGCGGCGCTCCGGGCAGCCTCGGCCGGTGACGCCTACACCAAACTTGGAGAGGGTGGAGAGCCGGTTCCATTCCCACGACTTGCAGCCCGTGGCGGCTACCCCTTCCCCGACGCCATGGTGATCCAACTCCTCCGGCCATGGAAAAATTCAGTTAACAGGGAAAGGAAAGCAGAGAGGAGAGGGATGGAGAGGAGATGAGGGAAGAGTGGAGGCGGGGGAGAAGAGATGGAGGGAGCTAGGGGAACCCTAGGGCTCGGCCTAGGGTTTTAAGGAGGGGGGAAGGAGGCACAGCCGTTCCCTGCTCCTCTGATGCACGTGTACACCATGGATGGTGTTCGTACAGGAGGTGGAAGACGACAAGGGGGTATGGGCCTGAGGGGAAAAGGCCAAAGGGAAAATAGATGGGCTAGGAGAGGAAAAATTGGGCCTGCTGCTCTCTCTCTCCCTTTCTATTATTAATTGCTTTGGTTTTATTTATTTTTTTTTGCTGAAAACAAAAAGGGAAGAAAAAGGAAAGTTTTGGGTGGGTAAAAATTTAGGAAAAATTAGGGTGAGTTGGTTAGCTCAACACCTACCAATACCAACCTTGTTTTTTTTTGAAAAAATCAAATTTATTCGCTGTGTTGTAAATTGCTTTGAATTTGAATGAATTTTGGTTAATAATTTGTTATCTAAAACAAGATTGTTAATTATGGTAATCCAATGAGTTTAATTGGAAACAAGGAGTACATTTGTTTTGGTATTTTTCACAATTTCAAAAGAGGTGCTGTTTAGTGATTTGGTTTGGATTTGAAACCAACTTGGAATTAATTAATTGAAATAAAAACACCATGTTATTAGTGGAACATTATGGGATGATTGGAAACAACTAAGGTTTTGATTTGGAAACAACTATTTGGATGTTGGTTTGGAATTTCAAATGGAAAACAAATTGAATTTGAAAAGGGTTGGATGCATTTTTATAGAAATAAAACAATAGTTTGGAATCACACTTTAATGGAAACAAATAATTGTTTTATTTTGAAATATCATTTTAGAAATTGTAACATCACAAGGATGAAACAAAAGGTTTGAATTTTGGTTTGGAATTCAAATAGAAAACAAAGGAAAACAACTGAAAACAGTTGGAAAACAAATGAAAGCAGAGAAAAACAAATGGAAAACAAACAAAACAAATGCAATCAACATGATGCCATGATGCAAAACATAAAATAACAGAGAGCAAAACATTCTAAAGGCTATTTTTCAGACTTGGGATGTTACAAAACGCCCCCCCTTGAAGGAATCGCGCCCCGAGATTCCTACTGAGAAAAGAAAAGGTCCGGATACTTCTTGGGAAGATCTTCCTGAGCTGTGACACGTGAAACACATCGTGCACCTTGGATAGACGTCAGGGAATTTGCAAACCACCGGAACATTTTCAAGTAAAGGGAGAGGTTTTTGTACCAAGGGTGTATAGCTGAATAGAATTTGATTCATTTGGAGAATAGACTATCTGTAATAAAGGTGGAACAGAGTTATTGACATCAATCCAACACCAAGAATGAGATCAATGTCAGAATCCTCAACATGAGAGTAACGAGGAATATGTGGCCTCCCATTAGAATTGGATTGTTCTTACTTATCTTGGAAGTCAACATTTGAGATCCCGGGAAGTGAACAGAGATTTGATTGCTTAGTGGAACCAGAATTAGGTTGTGTGTTGTGGAAAAGATTGTTGACACAAAGGAATACGATGCTCCGGTATGAAACAACACTTTAGCTGGAATAGAGTTTAGGAGATGAACGGGAAAACTTTGATTAGACGCCGGTAGAAGAATTGAAATGGAAAACAACAACAAGATTTCAACGGACGAAAAGGATGTTGAGAAGAACAGGATATCAACATCGGGGAAAACGAGAACAAAACTCCTGAGGTACTACGGAAAACCCATCCGGGCTTCTAGAGGATCAATATCTACTGCTTAAGGAATAGAGGATCTGTTTCCGGGGCTTACACGCCTCCGTTCTCAATCATGAGTAGGCAACATGATAAATCACGTCACAACCACCTCCATTCCTATGGTCTAGTAGATATAACCATCCTAGAGAAACCAGAATTCGTGAAATCCTAAATTGAAAGTTTAGATGAGAAGGGAGAAATCAACGTTGCACTTCCTTACCAGAAAAGGGAGGGAGGGTGGGGAAAGAAGAAAAAGAACAGAATTCCTACTCTCACGTTTCATTTTTCCTATATAGCTACAAAATAGTTTCTAGACTCAACTGCGACCAGTAAAAAGGGATCCTACAGGCAGACAGGCTCTGATACCATTTGTCGCACCCTGATTTCTAGGGGATACTCACCGTACGAACTGGATAGCAGATGCTTGGATTATGGGGCATAACTGCTCCCACGTCCCAGCTTCCTGGTAGGCCTGCGCTTATGCGCGACAACACAAGCCCTGCTATTCCATCGTCGATGTAAACTATCCACTAGAGATCAAAGGCACTTCCGTCGACGTACTTCAAACCATACACACATGGTACGTCAACGGCGTTTAACAAGTGATATCACAACAGATCTCTACGACACAAAAGATTGAAATAAGTTGCAAATGGCTCTCATTAGAGCAGAGGTAGCAAATACAATCATTCAGAGGGCACCTGCCCCAACAATACATCATTACAATACAGCGGAAGCATTCAACATGTCTGAGTACAGACAAGAACCAAATAGGCCTAAGAGGCCGGGAACAAACAGACGGAGCCCATCCACGAAGTCTCGGATCCTGCCCGGGTCCGCTATCTACTCGTCAGCAGTCTCGTCATACTCCACGTAGTTGCCACCATGTAGATCCTCGGAAACGTCGTCTGCGTAAACCACAGCCCCAAAGGGGTCAGTACATAAACGTACTGGCAAGCAAGACTCACAGTTCACCAAAGTGTAACCCGTCAACACCAAGCACAGATGCCTTGGGTTCAACGGAAGAGAGGGGATATAAAGGATGCTGCAACTGGCTGCGCTAACCAACTACAGAGATTCTACCAATTCCGGCTAACAGAAAGGAGATAAGATCGAGGATTGTAACCAACTGAAAGATAACTTCAAACAAACCCATCCTGGATCTCGCCCCTTATCCAAAGAAGCAATCCGAGGATAACTCACACAGTTGTATTAAAGGTGAATCAAGTTATTGTGTCATCAACCTATTACTAGTCAAGTTATTAATCATTGGGTGTAACATGTTTGATCATTATGTTTAAGTTGTCCTGAGTACTTGTTAGCCAGTACTTTCACCAAGTAATCCATAACCGCGGAAAACACGGCTTCTCGAGAAGATTATCCCTGCAGGGTTGCACCAATTTGGCCGTACACGCAAGAATAACCCGCCAGATGGGATGCCTCCCACCAAGCGGGGTACTCTACACAACTCAACTCTTCTTCGCATCAAGCCCAAAGAACCTTGGGCGCACGGCTAATCGAGCCCCGAAGAAAAGGGACCCTCATAGCACTCTAAGACCGTGTCCCCCTATATGCCGACTACGAAAGTTCCACCCGGGATCCAAGGGCTCGCAAGATCATGCATGCAGCAAATGGAAAACCCGAACTAAATGAGGCGATTTGGACGAGATGCGAATCGAGTCAAGTTGAGGGGGGCGCCCATACTCGCTTCCCACATGCGGTTAGTGCGCTCATCATGGATCAGTAGACAAGACCCTTTTCCTATTAGGGTCGACACTAGCAGGCCTCAAAACCACAAAGGGCCTCCTGCCGGTGCCTTATCATCAAATTTATTATTTAACAATAACATTAGCATGATTGATTGATTAAACATCGAGCCCCCAGAACATAATAACGATATAGTAACTGAAGGTAACGGGTAACAGACTCGAGCAAAACAACCTAAGCATGTTAGTAAGACACGGGCTCAACCAAAAGGTTATAGGTATGGAGGTGAGGCAATATCAGGGTTCAGGGTATTCATGTGATGGGTTCGTAACAGCAACAACTACTACTAAGGCTAGCAGAAAAGAACAACGGAAGGTATCGGTAACCAATGTTGAAAGGAACACAGTGGTTCATGTGAGTGATAACTTGCCTGCAAAACCCAGTAGCCTGGTACTGAGCTAACTCCTTAGACGGGGTGTCGTAAGTATCGTCGGTCTCAACGTCGTCGTGTATCCGAGAAGAAGCAAAACAAACAAGGCAGAAAGATAAACAATCATTATCATGGCATTGTGCACAATCAAAGATGATGCATGTCAAGTTAATGGTTGCATCAAAATAAACTAGTTGACAAGATAGAAACAGGATTAAATGGACCCATATGCAATTGGGTTGCATATGGAAAGCCCATGAATGATGGTTGAATTAATTGTTTTACAACTAATCATTATATGAAAGTGGATTAGCATGATGCATGGACGAGGAAAACAACAAAATAACAACAATAGAATCAAATGGAAATAGGGCTTAACAAGTTTAGAAATTCATTTATTAATTTAGGAAATTTTGGTTACTTAAAGGTGTCACTCAAGCATTTGTTGTTTTCATCAAGTTAAATTGTTCAAGATAGATAACAAAGTTTATATTTGATAAGAGCACACAATTTTAGGCGGAATACATGTTTCACTTGTTGAAAAAGGATTTCAAATAAATTATTTATGAATTAAACAAGTTTAAGCAAGAATTAAATGAATTTAATTCAAACATGAGCTTATTTGAATTTTTATTTGTTCAAAACATTGAGTGAAGTTCATATTTGAAAAGGTTATGCTTTTATGGTTTGAAAACATATTTTATATGTCCCAAAAGAATTTGTTTTGATCAAGTTATAAATTTAGCAATATTAAATGATTTAAACAAGGTTTAAATCATTTAACCAATTTTAATTATTCAAAACAGAAAACAAAGTTTATATTTGGAAAGGTGGTTTAATTTTGCATGGAAAACATATTTCATTTGTTGAAATTGGATTTAAAATGAGCAAGTTATTATTTTGGCAATTTTAAATGCAATAATTAAGAAACAGTTGTTTTCAGCAATTTAAATTATTCAAAACAGCAAACAAAATTTATATTTGGAAAGTACATGAAAAATTGATTGGAAAACATATTTAGTTTGTGGAATTTGGAATTTTTATGAACAAGTTATGAATTTTGCAAATTTAAGTGAATTTGACAAGTTTTCAAATTTTGCACCAATTTAAAATATTCAAAACAGTAAACAAAATTTATATTTGGGTAGAACATTTAGTTTGGTATTGAAAACATATAAAAAATGTTGGATTTGGAGTTAAAATGATTTTATTATGCAATTTACAAGATGTAGTGCAAATCTGCCATTTTTAACCCATTAGGGACTTAGGAAAAATTATTTCAGGGGTCTAGATTTAATTAACAGGGCCTAGTTGTGATTCTTTGAAATTGCTGTGACCAAACAATGCAAAATAAAAAAGGTTGTTAATTGTGCAGGGGGTGGGATTTGATCCCTGCACCTCCTGTTGTGCTCAAGGAACAGCAAACCAGATGGCCTAGCTGCTGCTGTGTTGACAGTAAGGGGGCTGCGGGGGGGTTAAGCTTCAGATACTGCACGGAATTTTAATTGGAAAAAGAACAGAGAAAAGGGTGGGGATGGGGAGTCGAACCCACGATCGGTTGGCTCCCTGCGCGCGCTGCTGCCAGTGCGGCTGGATGCGATTTGGTGATAGGATAGCAGGACGGGGGTGTAAAAGGTGTGTTTGCGCGCGGTTTTTTCTGAACCAAAAAAATCTGCACGTACTGAACCTGTACGAGCGGACGGAGCAGGTCATGGTCGATCTCCAGCGGCTGCTCGCCGGAGAGGGGGCGGCCAAGGGGGGAAAGGGAGATGAGGGAGAAGGAGTAGAGGGAGGAGGTCGAACCTCACCTTGGTGCGGTCAGGGAGGAGGCGACCGATCTGATGCAGCAGGGAGCGAACAGGGAGGTCGAGGCAGGGAAGGTGGCCGGCGATGGAGGCCACGGCGGCGGCGCTCCGGGCAGCCTCGGCCGGTGACGCCTACACCAAACTTGGAGAGGGTGGAGAGCCGGTTCCATTCCCACGACTTGCAGCCCGTGGCGGCTACCCCTTCCCCGACGCCATGGTGATCCAACTCCTCCGGCCATGGAAAAATTCAGTTAACAGGGAAAGGAAAGCAGAGAGGAGAGGGATGGAGAGGATATGAGGGAAGAGTGGAGGCGGGGGAGAAGAGATGGAGGGAGCTAGGGGAACCCTAGGGCTCGGCCTAGGGTTTTAAGGAGGGGGGAAGGAGGCACAGCCGTTCCCTGCTCCTATGATGCACGTGTACACCATGGATGGTGTTCGTACAGGAGGTGGAAGACGACAAGGGGGTATGGGCCTGAGGGGAAAAGGCCAAAGGGAAAATAGATGGGCTAGGAGAGGAAAAATTGGGCCTGCTGCTCTCTCTCTCCCTTTCTATTATTAATTGCTTTGGTTTTATTTATTTTTTTTTGCTGAAAACAAAAAGGGAAGAAAAAGGAAAGTTTTGGGTGGGTAAAAATTTAGGAAAAATTAGGGTGAGTTGGTTAGCTCAACACCTACCAATACCAACCTTGTTTTTTTTGAAAAAATCAAATTTATTCGCTGTGTTGTAAATTGCTTTGAATTTGAATGAATTTTGGTTAATAATTTGTTATCTAAAACAAGATTGTTAATTATGGTAATCCAATGAGTTTAATTGGAAACAAGGAGTACATTTGTTTTGGTATTTTTCACAATTTCAAAAGAGGTGCTGTTTAGTGATTTGGTTTGGATTTGAAACCAACTTGGAATTAATTAATTGAAATAAAAACACCATGTTATTAGTGGAACATTATGGGATGATTGGAAACAACTAAGGTTTTGATTTGGAAACAACTATTTGGATGTTGGTTTGGAATTTCAAATGGAAAACAAATTGAATTTGAAAAGGGTTGGATGCATTTTTATAGAAATAAAACAATAGTTTGGAATCACACTTTAATGGAAACAAATAATTGTTTTATTTTGAAATATCATTTTAGAAATTGTAACATCACAAGGATGAAACAAAAGGTTTGAATTTTGGTTTGGAATTCAAATAGAAAACAAAGGAAAACAACTGAAAACAGTTGGAAAACAAATGAAAGCAGAGAAAAACAAATGGAAAACAAACAAAACAAATGCAATCAACATGATGCCATGATGCAAAACATAAAATAACAGAGAGCAAAACATTCTAAAGGCTATTTTTCAGACTTGGGATGTTACAGGGCAATCAATACATGGCATAGGTGCACAAACATTGGATGATGCATGTCACGTTTAATAGATGCACCAAACTAAACTAGTTGATATGAGACACAAGTTTAAATGGATTCCATATGCAAAGGTTGCATATGGAAGCCCATGCTTTAGAGTTGAATTAATTGTTCTATCACTAAGCATCATGTGTAAGTGACTTAGTATGATGCATGCATGATGAATAACAATAACATAACAAGTTAAATGCAATTGGAATAATAGTTAACAATTTAGAAAGGCATTTATCAAATTTGGAATTTTGTTACTTAAACATGGTACACAAACAATTATTGTTTTCATCAAGTTAGGGTGTGCAAAATAATTTACAAATTTTATATTTGAAAAGTTTATCAAATTTTTGTTGAGTTACATGTTTCACAATTTGAAATTGGACTTTGGATTAATTAATCATGAATTAAACAATATTAAACAATTTTTAATTGAATTAAACAAGATTTAAATTGTTTAGGCAATTTAAATTGTTCAAACCAGAAAACAAAATTTATATTTGAATAGAGTGTTCAAAAAGGTGTGAAAAACATATTTTATTTGAATTATTTGAAAACAGTATGAATTAGTTATGAATTATTTCAATTTGCATTTGAATTATTCAAATTTGAAATTTAAATGAATTTTGAAAACTCAAAACAGAACACAAATGGAATATTTGGAAAGTTTATAAAATTTGGATCAGAATAGACATCAAGTTTGTATTTGTTGGTATTATAAAACCCAAGATATTGAATTTTAAACTTGTGCTTTAATTCTGCTATTTAAAAAGGGAAAATAGAATTTAACAGATTTGCTGCGAACTTTTGTTACCGCACGGAAGTGTACCCACAGGCACTGCCCTGTGGGCCTACGGGGGGCCAGCGTGGCGCTGTGTTTGCGCAGCACACGGGGGACTGACAGGGAGGGCCCCCTGTCAGTACGCAGTCGTAAAAAAAGGAGGGGTTTTCAACCCCAGGGAGCCGGGACTCGAACCCGGTACCCCTCGGTTGCGTGCGCTCGCCTGAACCAGTTGGGCTGATTCACGTTTGTTGTCTGTTAACAGGACGTGAACAGGTTGTTCTTCAGTTTCGGCTACTGAACTTTTAAACTGAACACGTTTCTGAACATGCTGACAGGGAACGCCGGCGGCGAGAGACGTTTGTGGCGGCGGTGCTCGACGTGCTGGTGCTGGGAGTGGTGCGCAGTGCGTGCACGGGCTTGCGAACAGAGGGTACCGAGAGGGAGGAGGAAACGGTGGCGCGCTCACCGGAGAATGTCGTCGACGCAGCGGTTCGTGGCAGCGCGGCGGCCGGCGATGTCGCCGATGGCGTAGGCGATCCACGGAGTCCTCGTCCCTGCTGCGGTGTCCGTCGGAGAGAGGGGACGGTGGCGGACTGGTTCCCGCGCCTAGATAGGATGGAGGAGGAAGGCGTCGCCGGTGGCCAGCGGAAGTTCAGAGAGGTTGCCCTCCGGCGAGATTCAGAGAGGGGAGGTGGAGGTGGAAGCGATGGCGGCGATGATAGGGAAGTAGGGGGAGGTAGCTAGGGTTGCGGCGGCAGGAGGAGGCCGCGGTGTTTTTATGGAACCGGTGGGGAGTACGGCGCGCCATCGGGAGGTCCTGTGCGCGATCGACGACGGAGAAGAGCTCGTACGAAGTGACGTCAGCTCGGGAGGAGGACGACAGCGACGTGCGAGGGGGGTTATCGGGCCAAGGAATAAACGGGCTGGGCCTAGTTCCTTAGCTGCTGCTGCTGCTCTCCTCCCTTTTCTATTCTTTTTATTTTTGTGTACTGTTTTTTTTTTGTAGTTAAGCAAAATGAAACAAAGCAAAGGCTTTATTTAAAGAAAAAAAAATTTGGAATAAAAATAAGATAAACTTCTTAGTTGAAAAGCAACCTTTGGCAGTTTTTGTTTTCAAAAACTTTATTGTTTGTTTGTTGTTTTAAAATTAAACCAATTTAAATGAGATTTCCAATATTAGTTAATAGTAGAAAATCAAGGTATTTTCAATAGGGTTTTCTTTAGGGTTTGAAGGTGATTTAGGGAATTCAAATTAGTGGTGAATTTCATGGATTCAAATGATTAAAGATTTGAGAAATGGTTTGAGTTTGGAAAAGACTTCGAAATAATTGATTAAATTGAGCAATTGATTTTAGCAACAACTTAAAAGGTGACATATAATGAGTTGCTTGAAAACAAAAGAGGTTTTTAGTTTGCACTTCTTTATTTGAAAGGTTGTAACAGACAAGTGTGAAAACAGAAGTTGATAACAAGTTTAAATTTCATATGAAAACAATGCAAACAGAAATAAATATGAGGATGATGATATGATGCATTGCTTAAATAAAAACAACAAGTAAAACAACTAAGGGTTTTCATACTTGGATGTTACAAAACGCCCCCCCTTGAAGGAATCGCGCCCCGAGATTCCCTACTAAGAAATGAACAGGTCCGGATACTTCTTGCGAAGATCCTCTTCGGTCTCCCACGTTGCCTCTTTATCAGAATGATGCGACCATTGGACTTTCAAGAACTTGGTGCTCTTGTTGCGAGTCTTACGCTCGGTCTCATCGAGAATACGAATAGGGTGCTCCTCATAAGATAGATCATCTTGCAGTTCAATGGAATCATGATCAACTGCACGATCTGGATCTTTGAAACACTTCTTGAGCTGTGACACGTGGAACACATCGTGCACTTTGGAAAGTTTTTCTGGAAGTTCAAGACGATAAGCATTCTCTGCACGTCTTGAGAGGATGTTGAAAGGGCCAATGTATCTTGGTGCCAGCTTTCCTTTCACACCAAAACGATGAGTGCCTCTGAGGGGAGTTACACGGAGATATGCCTTATCACCAGGTGCATAGACCATATCCCTGTGCTTGCTATCATAATAGCTCTTCTGACGGGACTGAGCAATCCTGAGATTGTCACGAATGATACGAACTTTCTCCTCGGCTTCCTTAACAATGTCAGGGCCTAAAAGTGAACGTTCACCAGCTCCAGACCAATTGATTGGACTCCTGCATCTGCGACCATACAGTGCCTCAAATGGTGCCATGCCTAGGCTTGCCTGGTAGCTGTTGTTGTAGGAAAATTCAGCATATGGAAGGCAATCCTCCCATTTCATGACAAAGGAGAGACCACATGCTCTGAGCATATCCTCGAGAATCTGATTGACTCTTTCGACTTGCCCTTGAGACTGAGGGTGATAAGCTGTGCTGAACAGAAGTTTGGTGCCCAATGTTTCTTGAAAGCTCTTCCAGAAATGAGAAGTGAAGATACTTCCACGGTCTGAGCTTATTTCCAATGGAACACCATGAAGGGGAACAACCTTTGCTGTGTAGAGCTCTGCTAACTGGCTAGCTGAGATAGTTTCCTTTACAGCATAGAAGTGAGCAACCTTAGTGAGACGATCAATAACAACGAAGATTGCATCGTTGCCCTTTTTGGACTTTGGAAACCCAGTAACGAAGTCCATTTCAATCATGTCCCACTTCCACTCAGGAATTTTCAGAGGTTGGAGTAGACCTGCTGTCTTCTGATGGACTGCCTTAACACGTTGACAAAGGTCGCATTCAGAAACGTATTGAGCAATTTCACGTTTCATGCCAGGCCACCAATACAGAGTCTTGAGATCCTGGTACATCTTTGTACTTCCAGGGTGAATGGATAGAGGAGTTTCATGAGCCTCCTTGAGAATGATATCCTTGAGACTTTGAATCTGAGGGACTGCAATGCGTCCTTCGAAGAACACAGTTCCCTTGTCATCAATTGAGAAGGACTTGAATTTATCATTGCCCTCCTTGATGTGATCCACAATCTTCTTGATTTCACTATCACGAAGTTGTTCAGAACGAATCTTGTCCTCGAGAGTTGGACTGGCTGTCAAGCTAGCAAGGTATCCTTCAGGGACAAGACCAAGGTTCAGCTTCTGGAATTCTTCATGAAGTGGAGGTTGGCTTTCCATGATCATGAGATTATTGCAATAGGATTTGCGACTGAGAGCATCGGCCATAACATTAGCCTTGCCTGGAGTGTAAGAAATGGTGAGATCAAAGTCTTTAATCTTCTCAATCCATCTCCTTTGCCTGAGGTTCAGATCTGGCTGAGTGAAGATGTATTTCAGACTCTTATGATCGGAAAAGATTTCAGTTTTGTTACCCAACAAGTATTGTCTCCATTTCTTGAGGGCAAACACAACTGCTGCAAGTTCAAGATCATGAGTGGGATAGTTTTGCTCATGTGGGTTCAACTGACGTGAAGCATAAGCGACAACTTGACTTTCTTGCATAAGAACTGCTCCTAGGCCTTGGAGAGATGCATCACAGAATATCTGGAAAGGTTTGGTGGTATCTGGGCCAACTAGAACAGGTGTGGAAGTGAGTTTGGTTTTGAGGAGATTGAAACTTTCATCACACTGTGGAGTCCAAACGAACTTTTTGTCCTTCTTTGTGAGATCAGTGAGGGGTTTAGCAATCTTGGAAAAGTTTTGGACGAAACGACGGCAATAGCTAGCCAAGCCAAGAAAGCTTCTAACTTGTTTCACCGTCCTAGGGGGTTTCCAATCAACAATTGCCTTAACCTTTTCAGGATCAATGGCAATGCCTTTGGCAGAGATGATATGACCAAGATATGCAACTTCTGGAATCCAGAACTCACATTTGGAAAACTTGGCATACAGACGATGCTCGCGAAGTTTCATGAGAGTGAGACGAAGGTGTTCTCCATGCTCTTCCTCGGATTTTGAGTAGACTAGAATGTCATCGAGATATACCACAACGAACTTGTCGAGGTATTCATGGAAGACAGAATTCATGAGTCTTGAGAACGTTGCCGGTGCATTGGTGAGACCAAAGGACATGACGGTGTATTCCTATAGACCGTAACGAGTGGTGAAAGCTGTCTTAGGAATATCTTCCTTTCTGATCTTTATCTGATGGTACCCCATCCTCAAGTCCAACTTTGAGAATATTGAGGCTCCAGCAAGTTGATCAAAAAGATCATCGATACGAGGAAGTGGATACTTGTTCTTGATGGTTTTCTCGTTGAGAGGACGATAGTAAACCACGAGTCTTTTTGTTTGATCCTTCTTGGCAACAAACAGAGTTGGGCAACCCCAAGCGGAGGAACTAGGCTGAATGAAACCTTTGTCCATATACATATCGATTTGCTCCTTCAACAATTTCAGTTCAGGAGGAGCTATCTTATATGGATGCTTAGAGATTGGAGCAGTACCTGGCTCAAGCTCGATCACGAACTCAACTGCTCTGTCCGGGGGCATCCCTGGCAACTCTTCTGGAAAGACGTCAGGGAATTCACAAACCACCGGAACATTTTCAATTGCAGGAAGAGGTTTGGCATCGAGGTTGAACAGCTGAACAGAACTTGATCCATATGGAGAATAGACTATCTGGCCTGAAGTGTGGGAGAGAATTATTGACTTTTGAGCACAGTCAATTTTAGCTTTGTGGGTCTTCAACCAATCCATACCCAGAATGACATCAATGTCAGAATTTCCCAGCAACATGAGTGAAGCAAGGAATATGCGACCTCCAATTAGGATCTGATTGTCCATGCTTATCTTGGAAGTAATCATTTTATTTCCCGGAGAGTGCACATAGATTTGATTGCTTAGCGGAACCAGAGCTAAATTGTACGTTGTAGCAAAGATCTTTGACACAAATGAATGTGATGCTCCAGTATCAAACAACACTTTAGCTGGAATAGAGTTTACGGGTAATATACCGAGAACGACGTCAGCAGCTTCCTCGGCTTTGTCGGCCTTGATATGGTTCACCCTCGCGTTCCTCCCGACAGGCCTATTGTTGGAGTTGAAGGCTTTAGCCGGGGGAGCACGAACCATAGCCTGGTTGGTGTTGGGGCGAGGAGGTAGGGGAAGCTGCTTCTGAGTGCACTTATCAGCATAATGTCCAGTATCCTTGCACTTGTAGCAAGTGACGACACGAGAAGGACCTGGCCTTGGCTGCCCCATCGGAAACCTCTGACCCTGCATCTGAGATGGGTTGGGTGGGCGGGGACCAAAGCCTGGAGAAGCCTGGGCATTTGGAGCCCGAGTGACAGCACCATTTGGCACCCAGATGCGGCGCTTCTGCGGAGGGGTGGTCATGTTGGAGGAGGAACCACCCTCACGCGAGTGCTTGCGCGACTCCTCGAACGCCTTGCGCCCATTCTCCTCATTGAGCGCGGTGTTCACAAGCTCCACGAAGTCCTTGCACTTGATGTTGGTGAGAGCGTACTTCAGTTCCGGGTTTAAAACCTCGGCGGAACCTTGCCATCTTCTTGGCTTCGGTGGACACTTCGTCACCAGCGTACCGAGCGAGACGATTGAACTCGTTCTGGTAGCCGAGAACGTCCAGCTTGCCCTGTCTGAGAGAGCAGAATTCCTCACGCATCCTTTCCATGAGACCATCCGAGATGTGGTGCTTCAGGAAGGCCTCCCTGAAACATCCCCAGGTGATAGGATAGCCAGCTCTCATGGTCTGGTAGTTCTCCCACCAAGTAGCTGCCTGACCCTTCAGTAGGTAGGTGGCGTACTTGACCTTATCCTCTTCTGCAACATGAGCAATCTCCAGAGCTCTTGCTACGTCACGGATCCAGTCATCAGCATCCAGGGGCTCACGTGTTGCCACGAAAGCTTTTGGGCCCAAGCTGAGGAAGTCCTTGATGGTGACCCTTGGAGCATTCTGGTTGTGTTGCTGGTTAGCCTGGATCTGGGCCATCTGTGTCACCACTTGGGTCATCTGAGCCAACAGTTCCCCCATTGGTGGTGGCGGAGGCAGGTTGTTCCTGGTTGGAGGCATCCTGAACAGAAATTCATTTTAGCACAACAACAGAAAAGGATAGACTTGGTAACCGAAAGATAGATTATTCCGACGCATGAATAGATAACCAACAGGTACATCATCACATGTTCAAATACATCAGAATATCCAACAGACCAACACATGGTTCGAAAACGAAAGGATAAACTAGACACAGCTAGTAATGGATACAACGGTACTCCCATGCTCATCACGCAGGACGGCGGTGAGTAGTACGACGAGAGATACGGTGAGGAGGAACCCCACGGAAGTAGGTATCACGACGATCCATGTAAATAGGAACTGCTCTGAGAGCAACTCTCGGTGTGGTGAAGTAGAAAGCGTCCTCTCCCTGTGCTCCATAGCGGGGAATCCCTGTGTAACCAGCTCCGAGGTCGAGAAGTGGGCCTCTGATCGGCTCGTAACCTCCAGCATCTGGCAACGGAAGACCAGCTGGCTGAACGACACGTGCGAAGCGCTCGTCTCCAACAAAGTCTGTGGTGTACGTCGCCAGACGAATGAGAGCAAGGTGGAGCTGCTCCCTGACTGAGGCCAACTCCTGAGCAAGTGTGGAAGCAACGGCATCACTGTGACTAGCGAACTGGGCAGTGGTCTGGAGCCTGGAGCTATCAGTCTCGTAGGTATCCAGGTCGCGGTGGACAGTGAAGTGAACTCCCGCTGCCGTGATGTAACCACGGGGGATGTGACGAAAACTGGACTTATCAAACCCCCAGTAGTCAGCACGGAGGACGGTGAGACTCACGTACGCTGCCTGCTGCACTGCCATATCCACTGTAGCTGAGACCCATCTGCAGACGATTTGGAAGGTTTTGATTAGACTCCGGTCGATGAAAAAGGATGTGGAAAAACAACAACAAGGTTCAACGGACGATAATGATGTTGAAAAGAACATGATATCGAAGCAACATCGGGAAAACGAGACCAAAAATCCTGAGGTACTACAGATAACCCAAAACACGTGAAATCCTAACTTGAAAGTTTAGGTGAGAACAGAAAACAACGTTGCACTTCCTTACCAGAAAAAGGGTGGGTGGGTGGGGAAAGAAGAAAAATGGCAGAATTCCTACTCTCACGTTTCATTTTTCCTATATAGCTACAAAATAGTTTCTAGACTCAACTGCGACCAGTAAAAAGGGATCCTACAGGCAGACAGGCTCTGATACCATTTGTCGCACCCAAGGTTTCTAGAGGATACTCATCGCACGAACTGGAAGTCAGGTGCTTGGATTATGGGGCATAACTGCTCCCACGTCCCAGCTTCCTGGTAGGCCTGCGCTTATGCGCGACAACACAAGCCCTGCTTCCACCGTCGAAGTAAACTATCCGCTAGGAACCTAAGGCACTACTGTCGACGTACTTCATATCCAAACACGCACTGTACGTCAACAGCTTTGAACGAAATGATAACACAATCTGTCTCTAAGACACAAAAGAATGAAATAAGTGCAAATGGCCTTCACTAAGGCAGAAAATATCGAATACAGTCATCCAGAGGACACATGTCCCAACATATCATCCATTACAACAGCGGAAGCAATCAAAGGGGTCTGAGTACAGACAAATCCATGGCTTAAGAAGCCGGAGAAAATAAAGAGAAGCGAAGCCCATCCACGTAGGTTCTGGATCCTGCCTTGGTCCAGCTAACTACTCGTCTGCAGACTCGTCGAACTCCACAAAGTAGCCATCCTGGGAAGCATCGTAGTCGTAGTCGTACTCTGCGTAAACCACAGCCCCAACGGGGTCAGTACATCCAAGTACTGGCAAGCAAGACTCACACTTCATCAAAGAGTTACCCGTCAACACGAGCATTGATGCTTGGGATCAACGGAAGAAAGGGGTGATATAAAGTTGCTGCTGGCTGCTCTAAACAACTACAGAAGATAACTACAAGTTCCGGCTAACAGAAAAGATAAGATCGAGGATTGTAGCCAACTGAAAGATAACTTCAACCAAACCCATCCTGGATCTCGCCCCTTATCCAAAGAAGCAATCCGAGGATAACTCACACAGTTGTGATAAGGTGAATCAAGTTATTGTGTGGATAACCTATTACTAGTCAGGTTATTAATCATTGGGTGAAACATGATTGATCATTATGTTGAAGTTGTCCTGAGTACTTGTTAGCCAGTACTTTCACCAAGTAATCCATAACCGCGGAAAACACGGCTTCTCGAGAAGATTATCCCTGCAGGGTTGCACCAATTTGGCCGTACACGCAAGAATAACCCGCCAGATGGGATGCCTCCCACCAAGCGGGGTACTCTACACAACCAACCATTCTCCGCATCAAGCCCAAAGAACCTTGGGCGCACGGCTAATCAAGCCCAGAAGAAAATGGACCATCATAGCACTCTAAGACCGTGTCCCCCTATATGCCGACTACGAAAGTTCCACCCTGCGCTGGGCTCGCAAAAAACATGCATGCGGCAAATGGAAAACACGAACTAAATGAGGCGATTTGGACGAGATGCGAATCAGGTCAAGTTGAGGGGGGGCGCCCATACTCGCTTCCCACATGCGGGTAGTGCGCTCATCATGGATCAGTAGACAAGACCCTTTTCCTATTATGGTAGACACTAGCAGGCTCCAAAACCTCTCATGGGCCTCCTGCCGGTGCCTTATCATCAAATTATTATTGTTACCATTAGCAATTGACAGGATTAATTGATTAACAACGAGCCCCCGATACAAATAATAAGATAGTAACAGTAGTAACCGACAACAGACTCGAGTAAAAGCAACCCTAAGCATGCTAGATAATACTAAGGCACAAACAAAGGCTGTAGGTATGGAGGTGAGGCAGTATCATTGGTTCAGGGTATCATGTGATAGGTTCGGAGAACAAGCAACGATACATAGGGCTAGCAATAGTAGACAAAAGGATAGTATCGACAACAAGTGTGGAAAGGAACTCGATGATTCATGTGAGTGATAACTTGCCTGGCAGCTCAGCCTCGTACTGGGCTAGGTCCTGAGTAGTGGTGTCGTAAGGCTCGTCGGTATCAACGTCGTCGTCTAATCGAGAAGAAGCAAAAACAACAACGAAGGAAGACGTGCAATCAATACATGGCATAGGTGCACAAACATTGGATGATGCATGTCACGTTTAATAGATGCACCAAACTAAACTAGTTGATATGAGACACAAGTTTAAATGGATTCCATATGCAAAGGTTGCATATGGAAGCCCATGCTTTAGAGTTGAATTGATTGTTCTATCACTAAGCATCATGTGTAAGTGACTTATTATGATGCATGCATGATGAATAACAATAACATAACAAGTTAAATGCAATTGGAATAATAGTTAACAATTTAGAAAGGCATTTATCAAATTTGGAATTTTGTTACTTAAACATGGTACACAAACAATTATTGTTTTCATCAAGTTAGGGTGTGCAAAACAATTTACAAATTTTATATTTGAAAAGTTTATCAAATTTTTGTTGAGTTACATGTTTCACAATTTGAAATTGGACTTTGGATTAATTAATCATGAATTAAACAATATTAAACAATTTTTAATTGAATTAAACAAGATTTAAATTGTTTAGGCAATTTAAATTGTTCAAACCAGAAAACAAAATTTATATTTGAATAGAGTGTTCAAAAAGGTGTGATGAAAAACATATTTTATTTGAATTATTTGAAAACAGTATGAATTAGTTATGAATTATTTCAATTTGCATTTGAATTATTCAAATTTGAAATTTAAATGAATTTTGAAAACTCAAAACAGAACACAAATGGAATATTTGGAAAGTTTATAAAATTTGGATCAGAATAGACATCAAGTTTGTATTTGTTGGTATTATAAAACCCAAGATATTGAATTTTAAACTTGTGCTTTAATTCTGCTATTTAAAAAGGGAAAATAGAATTTAACAGATTTGCTGCGAACTTTTGTTACCGCACGGAAGTGTACCCACAAGGCACTGCCCTGTGGGCCTACGGAGGGGCCAGCGTGGCGCTGTGTTTGCGCAGCACACGGGGGGACTGACAGGGAGGGCCCCCCTATCAGTACGCAGTCGTAAAAAAAGGAGGGGTTTTCAACCCCAGGGAGCCGGGACTCGAACCCGGTACCCCTCGGTTGCGTGCGCTCGCCTGAACCAGTTGGGCTGATTCACGTTTGTTGTCTGTTAACAGGACGTGAACAGGTTGTTCTTCAGTTTCGGCTACTGAACTTTTAAACTGAACACGTTTCTGAACATGCTGACAGGGAACGCCGGCGGCGAGAGAGACGTTTGTGGCGGCGGTGCTCGACGTTGCTGGTGCTGGGAGTGGTGCGCAGTGCGTGCACGGGCTTGCGAACAGAGGGTACGAGAGGGAGGAGGAAACGGTGGCGCGCTCACGGAGAATGTCGTCGACGCAGCGGTTCGTGGCCAGCGCGGCGGCCGGCGATGTCGCGATGGCGTAGGCGATCCACGGAGTCCTCGTCCCTGCTGCGGTGTCCGTCGGAGAGAGGGGACGGTGGCGGACTGGTTCCCGCGCCTAGATAGGATGGAGGAGGAAGGCGTCGCCGGTGGCCAGCGGAAGTTCAGAGAGGTTGCCCTCCGGCGAGATTCAGAGAGGGGAGGTGGAGGTGGAAGCGATGGCGGCGATGATAGGGAAGTAGGGGGAGGTAGCTAGGGTTGCGGCGGCAGGAGGAGGCCGCGGTGTTTTTATGGAACCGGTGGGGAGTACGGCGCGCCATCGGGAGGTCCTGTGCGCGATCGACGACGGAGAAGAGCTCGTACGAAGTGACGTCAGCTCGGGAGGAGGACGACAGCGACGTGCGAGGGGGGTTATCGGGCCAAGGAATAAACGGGCTGGGCCTAGTTCCTTAGCTGCTGCTGCTGCTCTCCTCCCTTTTCTATTCTTTTTATTTTTGTGTACTGTTTTTTTTTTGTAGTTAAGCAAAATGAAACAAAGCAAAGGCTTTATTTAAAGAAAAAAAAATTTGGAATAAAAATAGGATAAACTTCTTAGTTGAAAAGCAACCTTTGGCAGTTTTTGTTTTCAAAAACTTTATTGTTTGTTTGTTGTTTTAAAATTAAACCAATTTAAATGAGATTTCCAATATTAGTTAATAGTAGAAAATCAAGGTATTTTCAATAGGGTTTTCTTTAGGGTTTGAAGGTGATTTAGGGAATTCAAATTAGTGGTGAATTTCATGGATTCAAATGATTAAAGATTTGAGAAATGGTTTGAGTTTGGAAAAGACTTGGAAATAATTGATTAAATTGAGCAATTGATTTTAGCAACAACTTAAAAGGTGACATATAATGAGTTGCTTGAAAACAAAAGAGGTTTTTAGTTTGCACTTCTTTATTTGAAAGGTTGTATCAGACAAGTGTGAAAACAGAAGTTGATAACAAGTTTAAATTTCATATGAAAACAATGCAAACAGAAATAAATATGAGGATGATGATATGATGCATTGCTTAAATAAAAACAACAAGTAAAACAACTAAGGGTTTTCATACTTGGATGTTACACTTCGAAGTCGAGGAATTCTCTTCTGTAGTTGCTTTTAGTGCCCAGCACAACTTCTAAGTTGATTGTTCCAAGTGGACGGATTACCTTTCCTGGAACTATCCCGTGGAAGGATGTTTCTGATTCCGCAAGGCCGTCCAGGTTCCTGTTCATCCGACGGAGTGTATCCGCGTAAATAATGTTGATGCCACTGCCACCATCCATGAATACGCGGGCCAAGTCGTAGTTGCCAATCTGTGCTTGGATGACGAGGGCGGCGTGTCCTGGTCGATGGACTCGTGGCGGGTGGTCTTTCATCGAAAGTGTGATCGGTTGATCCTCCATCTTCAAGTACTCGGGCTTTGTTGGCGGAGTCTGCACAGCCATGCACAATTTCCTTGTGTTAGTCTTTTGAGCTCTGTGGGATGGACTTACCTTCTGGATCATCGCGAATTGCCCTGCTGGATTCGGGTATGCATTGGCCCCGGAGTTTTGTGTAGGTGGTGCGGGTAGTGCAGCCAATGCCATGTTTGGATTTGCTGGTGGAGGTAGGGGTTGTGGCGGCTGGAATCCTTGGTGGCCTCCTCCTGTAAGCGGTGGGTAATTTTGAGTGGCCGCGGATCTTTTTCTTGCGAGGGCTTCCGAGATATCAATAAACTTTCGGCAATCCTTAAGAAGGTGTGTTGCCTTAGTTTTGCCCGTGCGATTATCTGTAAATAGATGTAGCGAGCAGTATCCATTGAGGTCTTCGTCGGGAGATTTTTCTTCAGCCTTCGGTCTCCACTCGCGATTCCCACGGCGACCGGAGTCGCGGCTTCGTGTGAATTCCGCCGCTACCAGCTCCTCTCGATCCTCGTGATCATAATATTTCCTCCTTTTCCTTCGGCCATGGCGATCTTCATCGTGCGCAGGTGATGATGCTATCGCATTGCGCACTGCGTCTTCTCCGTTAGCCCACTTTTCGGCTATGATCATTAGCTCCCCAATAGTTTTGGGTGCAGCCCTGCCTAGCTCTTCTCTGAAAGCAGTTCTTCGGCCGCCTTTCGCAAAGGCCTCAATCGCCACTTCTTCCGAGATGGTTCCCGCAGTGTTCCTGAGCGTGGTCCACCGCTCGATATATTCGCGGGTAGACTCACCGCTTTTCTGCTTGCATGCTCGCAGTTCTTCAATGGTGGCCGGCCTCTTGTAAGTCGACTGGAAATTTTTGCAAAAGTCGCGGTGTAAGTCATCCCATGATGTGTAACAAGATCTTGGTCTTTTTTCCAGCCAGCTGTGGGCCGCGCCAACGAGATGCAAATTGAGATATTGCATAGCTGTATTCTTGTTCCCACGTTGGCATTTTACTGCCGTGAGGTAATCGCTTAGCCATTGAGAAGGCTCGAGTGAGCCGTCGTACTTTGTCACTTCCGTGCTGAGCTTGAATCTTCTAGGTAAAGGTGCTTCGCGGATGCTGCGGGCAAAGCAGAGCGCACCGCAGGTTTCATCATCCGAGGAGCCGGATGAAGAGCGCCCGCGATATCGCGAAGCCCTTGCCTTATCTACCTTATTTTGTGCGATGTCCGATCGCGCGTCATGTCCTGGCCGGTCGCGGTCGGCGTCCTTCCTTGGCTCCTTGCTTCGCTTTCGCGAGCGGCTGTTGTGATGTCGCGAGCTTTTGTCTCTCGGACTGCCTTCGCTGCTGCTTCGACTGTCATCACGGCGCCGTGCTTCTTTTCCTCGGCCACGACGTGGCGATCTGTCCCTTTTTGGCGAAGTGCTCCTATGTTTGCGGGGTGCTTCTCTCTCCTTCTCTTTCTCTTTCTCCTGTTCCTTCTCCAGCTGCTCTGCGGCTTTCCTTCGGTCATAGGCGGCGAGCCTTGCGGCTGCCAGTCCTAGTCCCTTGCGTACCTGTTTATACTGCTCCGCCCGAGGGTCACTTTCCGTCGGTTGATTCATCTGCAATGTAAGTTGCTGCGGCTAGAACCGCGGCAGCGGGAGTTTACGGGTAGACATTGCCGTCGTCATCGACTCGCATGAGAGAAGGAGTGATCGATCTGCTGGTCCCGGCTAGGGATTCATTGTTCCTGGATGTAGATGCGTGCCCCTTCCTCGCGGGTCGGGTTCCGACCGAGGGTGTTATGGACAGCGCGGCTCGCCTTTGGCTCGACTCATCCGCCGCTCTTCTTCGGCGGGCTAGATCTATCCGAGCGTCTTTGATGGTCGCGGCTGCTCTCACTGGGTGATAGTGGTAGGCAACCATGTCTTCTTGTGAGGCCCCGGCTGCGGGTGTCTTGCTCGTTCGCATAGCCTCCTCCGCTTGGTTCCAAGATTCCCGTGAGACGCCGATTATGTTGTGCTCTGCTGCGCTATGTTCCGTTTCCGAGGCTTGTTCCGATCCTGCCATGCAGACTTGAGCCAGTCGAGGCTCGTGCGTTCTAGGCGTAGATCGAAAGTTCCTTTGAACTCTTGATGGTTCCTCTGTCGAGAGGGTATGGTAGTCGTTGGCGTTGAAGCGGATGGATTCGCCGCTTTTCTCCAGATGACGGCGCGAGTCGACTGCTCCAGATTCAGTTTCTGATTCATCCGAGAAGTGGAGGATCCCGTCCCTGTTGGTCACGAATTTCAGGCTCCCGAACGTCAAGGTGACACTCTTCTCCAGATCCTCGAATACCGGGCGTGATTCCGGCGAGTGAGGTGTGACCACGACAGATCCGATCCGTATAGGATTGTTCGGAGCCGTAGTCGATGGTTTCCAACGGGAGTTGGTTGTCGATGAAGCCGAAGATGCCGGTGATCCAGCGCCTGTCGTCCCCACGGTCGGCGCCAATTGTCGAATCTCTGACTCTACAAATCCCTTAGGTGACCCTATCGGGGTTTCGACTAGGAGAACTCATGAGCGCTGGTGGAATCGTCGGCTAGACAGGGGGCGAGATTTACCCAGGTTCGGGGCCCTCGTAGAGGTAAAACCCTTACTCCTGCCTCTGTCGATCTGTATTGATGAGTAGATCGGTTACAATGGCGGTTGCTCGAATCGAGAGTATGATCTCGAGTTCAAGGCTTTGGTGTTGCGGTGTTCCCTTGGTCCTCCTCCGGTGGCTCTCCTGGCCTTATATAGGTGGCCAGGTCTCAAACCCTACCCGAAGAGGACTCGAATTCTAACCTTAAGTCGGGTACATATTTATAAACTTAACCCGCAAGTTAGCGCAGGTGGGCTTCACGTGGGCCTTCTAGAATACTCCAAGGGCTCCTCTTCTTGGGCCTTAACCTTGGGCCTGAGATGGGGTATCCTTACCCACAGGGTCCAAGATCCATACCTTCGTCAGTGGATTAATAGTCATAGATGCAGTTGGATTACGGTCTATGTATATTGTTGTAATGCCCGCACTAAATATCATAGTAGTCATCATGTCATGAATGTGCACCACGGTGCAACCTCTATTTGTCAATTTCCCAGCTGTAATTTGTTCACCCAGCATGCTATCTTTTATGGAGAGACACCACTAGTGAACCTATGAACCCCGGTCCATTTTCCTACACTGTTAAAAAAAACCACCACAATTTCCTGCTTTCTTTACTTACTGTAAGCATACGTTATTTTCCACACTATACGTCTAATCTTTGGTTTCAGTAAGACCCGTGAGATTGACAACCTCAGTGTACCGTTGGGACAATGTATTTTGGTTGTGTTGTGTGCAGGTTCCACGTTGTTGCTGAAACCGGTGAGCCATCACCACCGTCAGTGGAATCAAGCTTCTCAAGGTCCTCTTTCTCCTACTGGATTGATAACCTTGGTTCTTAACTAAGGGGAAAACTCCTACCGCTGTGCTCATCACACCCTCCTCTAGGGGTATCCCAACGAGTGCAAGATCTGCACCATCAAGGACTTTTTCTGGCGCCGTTGCCGGGGTGAAGGAAGTCTTCTGGCAAGGGGAGTATCTCACTCTCAACCTCTTTATTTTGTTTATTGTCTTGTTTTTATTTTTGTCTTGTTTTGCTGCTCTTTATCAAAAACACAAAAAAATAGTTTACTTTATAGCTGTTTTTTATTTGCTTGCTTTTATTTTGCTAAAATGAGTTCCTATGAGAATACTAAGTTGTGTGACTTCACTAGCACAAACAACAATGATTTTATTTGCACACCTATTGCTCCACCTGCTCCTACTGCTGCTTTCTATGGAATTAAACCTGCTTTATTAAATCTTGTTATGGAAGAGCAATTTTTGGTGTTAGTACTAATGATGCTGCTGCTCACCTTAATAACTTTGTTGAACTATGTGAGATGCAAAAATATTAAGATGTGGATGGAGATATTATTAAACTAAAATTATTTCCTTTCTCTTTGAGAGGAAGAGCTAAAGAATGGTTGCTATCTTTGCCTAGAAATAGTATTGATTCATGGACTAAGTGTAAAGATGATTTCATTGGAAAATATTATCCTCCTGCTAAGATTATATCCTGATAACTGATATAATGAATTTTAAACAATTTTATAATGAACATATTGCTAAAGCCTGGGAAATAATGAAAACTATGGTGAAGAATTGTCCCACTCATGGACTGACTATTTCGATGATTATACAAACCTTTTATGCAGGACTGAATTTCTCCTCAAGGAACCTATTGGATTCAGCTGCTAGAGGTACCTTTATGTCCATCACTTTGGGAAATTCAACAAAGCTTCTTGATTATATGATGATAAATTATCCAGAGTGGCACACTGAGAGAGCTCCACAAGGTAAGAAGGTAAATTTTGTTGAGGAAACCTCCTCTGTGAGTGAAAGGTTTGATGCTATTATGTCTATGTTTGTTAATGTTAAAGCTCAAGTTGATCCAAATAATGTTCCTTTAGCTTCTTTGGTTACTCAAGAAGAGCATGTTGATGTGAACATTATTAGATATAATAATTTTAACAACAATGCTTATAGAAACAATTTTGGTGGAAACAATTATAAGCCCTATCCTCCTAATAATGGTTATGGTAATTCTTATGGCAATTCTTACAATAATAATAAAATCTCTACCTCTCATCTTGAAAACATGCTTAGAGAATTTATTAGCACACAAACTGCTTTTAATAAATCTGTTGAGGAAAAGCTTGGTAAAATAGATGTTCTTGCTTCTAAAGTAGATAGCCTAGCTATTGATGTTGATTTTCCAAAACTGAAGGTTTTGCCACATGATGTTAAAGAAAGTAAAACTTTGAATGACATCCAAGTTCGAATTAATAATAATGCTAGGTTGATGGCTGAATTACGTGCTAGGTGGGAAAGAATAGATGAATTGGCTAGAAAGAATAATATTGCTAGAGTTTGCACTATCACAACCACTAGTAAAACTGAAGCTCCAAGTGCTAGTAAACCTCCTACTATTAATGGTAAATTAGTTGGTGTTAACAAAGACTCCACCCCTTCTGTGAAACGTGCTAAATTGCCTCAAACTGCTGAAATTGCTTCTGATAAAAGTGCTGAAATTTTTAGAGATGTGGGAAATAATGGTCCCATTACTTTTGATGATAATAATATTGATTTTGATGATTGTAATATCTATGAAGTTATTAAGTTCCTACAAAATCTTTCTAGAAGTCCCAATGCTAGTGCCATGAATATGGCCTTTACTAAACATATTACCATTGCTCTCATGAAAGTTATGGAAAAAAAGCTGAAACTTGAGACATATATCCCTAGAAAATTAGATAATGGTTGGGAGCCTATAATTAAGATAAAAGTAAATTATTTTGATTGCAATGTTGTGTGTGATCTTGGTGCTAGTATCTCTGTTATGCCTCAAAAGCTTTATGATATGCTTGATCTACCACCGTTGGAACACGGTTATTTGGATGTTCATCTTGCTGATAATGCTAAGAAGAAACCTCTTGGTAGAATTGATGATGTTCTTATTATGGTTAACAATAACCTTTTCCCTGTTGATTTTGTAGTTATTAACATCGAATGCAATGCTTCTTGTCCTATTGTTTTAGGAAGACCTTTTCTTAGAACTGTTGGTGCTATTATTGATATGAAAGAGGGGAGTGTTAATTATCATCTCCCACTAAAGAAAAGTATGGAAGAATTTACTAGAAAGAGTATGAAGCTACCTTTTGAATCTATTATTAGAGAAAGTTATGATTTTTATTCATCTTCACTTGAAAATACTTGAGTTGCTTTCTATGCCTAGCTGAAAGGCGTTAAAGAAAAGCGCTACACGGAGACAACCCGTTTTATTTTTCGCTGTTTTCAATCTGTTTTCTTTTGTTTTCTTTTGTGTTCTTCGCACCTAGGTGTTGTCTATTTCCTTATAAACCCCGATGTATCTTTTCTATTGATTTTTTGTTGAGCCAAGTAAAGCCTCTAGTGGAAAGTTGAGGCTATATTTCGGATTTCTGCGCAGGAAACAAATTTCTGTTGTCCACTGTTTATTCCGTATAAAATCACAGAAAATTCAAAATGACCTGAGTTTTTTGTGCGTAATCCTGGGCTGTATACGCAAATTTTCTTGTTTTACCACTTTTTGATTTGAGTAACATAAGATTTTCGAAAAAACCATCTTTACCTGCTGTCCTGTTTTGACAGATTTCTGCCAATAATTGCATTTGCATCTTAATCGCTTTGTTTTGGTGTTCTTTTGAGAAAAGGAGTTTTAAAATAACTTGTGACAGTAGCTAATGTGTTTTTGAGTGTTAGACTTGTGTTGAAACTGAACCATGTGAATTTATTATTTTGATTACACTAACGTTGCTAATGAAGATTGTGAGAAGTTTGGTGTGAAAGAAGTTTTCAAGGGTCAAGAGAAGAGGATGATATGATGTGATCAAGAAGAGTGAAAAGCCTAAGATTGGAGATGCCCCAGTGGTACATCCCAGCAAATTCCAAGAAGACTCAAGCGTCTAAGCTTGGGGATGCCCAAGGCATCCCCTTCTTCATCAACAAATTATCAGGTCACTTCTAGTGAAACTATATTTTTATCCGGGCACATCTTATGTGCTTGACTTGGAGCGTGTTTTATTTTTGCTTTTAATTTTTTTTATCTTTAAGTTTGTTTTTAATTTTTCAATAAACTTGGTTGACCCCAGCATTCTTTTATTGGAGAGTGACACGCTCCGCTTTTTCATGGGAGTACTTTGTATTCTTAATCTTTGTATGGCTGCTACATTTATTTAGCTCCTATTTTGCATGCATCTATTATTAGAGCTGTTAGTTTTAGTAGTATTATGTGAGTACTCTCATGTTTGCTTGCTGTAGCATTTAGAGAGTTTTTGTTAAAACATATCTTGTATGGTGCTTGTTGGGAGAAAGAAACTGTTGTTTAAAGTAGAATTTATAACAGTGCAAGTAGAAGCTCGTATAGAGTGTTGCTAGAACTTTTTCATGCCATGCTAACTGTTATTTTAGTTCTAAAGCCTTGGGATGTTGAGTAACATGAATAGCCTCAAGTAGCTGAGAGTGTTAATATGTCATTGAAAGATTCATGAGTTGTTCTTGTCATAAGGAAGCATAAATGTTTGGTATTCTCTTTCGAATGTTTTATTTGGTTGACTTTGCGAATGTCACCATGTTTATGACTACAAACCAGTAGAGAATAGCCTCCATGACCACGTAGTTTTTTAATTATGATACTGCTTATGCTTTAATTAATGATGCTTATATCGCTATGCATGATTATGGCTCTTATGCTCTCTTGATTTGTCGCTCCCAGTCTTTTGCAAGCCTCCACATGTACTGAGTATGACCTCTACTCGTGCATCCAACTCCTTAAACAAAAGTTTTCCCATTGTGTCCACCATACCTACCTACATGTGGTATTTAACTGCCACTCCAAGTAAATTTCTCATATGTTACCTTTAAAACCTTCAAAATTACTCCTGCTTTATGTTCCTGTTTTGCTCATCAGTACGTCAATAGAGAATCTTTATCTCACTTGTTTATTGGATTTCACACCTTGGACTAGTGGCTTCATCCGCTTATCCCAATGATAGAAGAGCTGGCAGCGGGGTTCCCAGCCCCAAATTAATACACACAAAATCTCTTCATTATTTTTTCCCGTGATTTATCTGTCAAAGCATAATTGTGTAAACAAAAGAGAAAGAGGGATGACCTTTTATCTAGATGCGTCCTTCACATGGGATTCGCTCTTGTGAATCCAGTTGGCTTGTGACATATTGTATTTTCTGTTTACCATTCGTTGACATTAGCATACATCTCCCAAAATATAGACACTCCTCCACCGTATGTGATTGTTGGCAGGCACCCGAGGATTTGGTTAGCCATGGTTTGTGAAATATGATGGGAGGAGTGTCAAACTTTTAATACCTCTATTTAATAAAATAAAAGCTCTAGCACATGAGTGATCCCTGCTTCCCTCCACGAAGGGCCTTTCTTTTACTTTTATGTTGAGTCTCCATCTTCTAACTTTATGCACAGTTGAGAGAGCATTTTGGCCATTCTTAGTTCTACATGCATTGTCCCATGGACATCGATAATTACTTCATGATGTGATATCAGTTGTTCTTAAATTATTTTCTCTAGTCTTCCTCATGAACTTTGAAGGTGTCCTAGCATTTATGTTTTTCCCCACTCTTAAGGACTAGCGAAATATCACTTTGCCATGCTTTCTCTATACCTGAAACAGACGTTTATCTTTTTTCTCATTATTACTCATGATCATTTATTTGAGATACTGTTCATGATGAAAAGTTATTGATTTGATTTATTATTAAAGTTCTATTTATCATGTTTGTGATTGAAGTTCTATGATCTCAACTTGCATATGTCTTTACATTTTTATGATCAAGATTATGTTAGTAGCATGTCACCTCATAAATTATTGTTTTATCGTTTACCTACTCGAGGACGAGTAGGAACTAAGCTTGGGGATGCTTGATACGTCTCCAACGTATATATAATTTCTAATGCTCCATGATAATATTATGCCAATCTCTACATGTTTTCTCCCTTCTTTATGTCATTTTTACATGGTTTCCGGGACTAACCTATTAACAAGATGCCAAGTGCCAGTTCCCTATTTTCTGTTGTTTTTGGTTTCAGAAAAGCTGTTCTGGAAATATTCTCGGAATTGGACCCCACAAAGCCCGAAGTACCTATTTTCCTTGGAAGCTTCTAGAAGACCGAAGAGGAGACGAAGAGTGGCATCAGGGGGGCCACACCATGGGGTGGCGCACCCCCCCTTGGGTGCGCCAGGGGGTAGTGTGGGGCCCCAGGGATCCTATTTATTCCTTTCACCTATTTATTCCCCACGGATGGACAACCCTAGAGACATGATCAAAAATCCCCGAAAAGTTCCGCAGCTGCCGTCACCGTCAACCCTAGATCAGGGGGTTCTGAAGGTGTCTCCGGCACCCTGCCGGAGAGGAAATTATCACTGGAGGCCTCTACATCAGCATGCCTGCCTCCGGAGTGATGCGTGAGTAGTTCATCCTTGGACTACGGGTCCGTAAAAGTACCTAGATGGTTGTCTTCTCCTCATATGCCTCCATGTTTAGATTTCGTGAGCTGCCTAACATGATCGAGATTGATCATATGTAATTCTCTGTGCTGTGTTTGCTGGGATTCGATGAATATTGAACCTATGCCAAGTTCATTATAGTCTTTATTGCATATCTTATTTGTGATCTTGCATTCTTTCCGTTGCTAGTGGTTGCTCTGGCCAAGTAGTTGCTAGTGACTCCAAGAGGTAGTAGTTATGCTTGATAGTGTGTTCATGCCTCCTTTTCGCCTTGCTCAAGTGACAGAAACGTGAAGGGGGAGGATGTGTTGTTGCCATTAGGGAGAAAACAACGGTGAGAGTGCCCGCGTGTATGATCATTACTTACATTACACACTTTGTTTAATGCAGTTATCTGTTGCTTGCAACTTAATACCTAAGGGGGTTCAAATGATAACCTGAGAGTGGATTATTAGTCATAGATGCAGTTGGATTATGGCCTATGTATATTGTTGTAATGCCCGCACTCAATATCATAGTAATCATCATGTCATGAATGTGCACTACGTGCAACCTCTATTTGTCAATTGCCCAGCTGTAATTTGTTCACCCAACATGCTATCTTAAATGGAGAGATGCCACTAGTGAACCTATGAACCCGGGTCCATTTTCCTACAGTGTTGAAACAAACCACCACAATTTCCTGCTTTCTTTTTTTACTGCAAGCATACATTATTTTCCACACTATACGTCTAATCTTTGTTTTCAGCAAGACCTGTGAGATTGACAACCTCACTGTACCGTTGGGACAAAGTATTTTGGTTGTGTTGTGTGCCGGTTCTACGTTGTTGCTGACACCGGTGAGCCATCACCACCGTTAGTGGCATCAACCTTCCGAACGTCCTCTTTCTCCTACTGGATTGATAACCTTGGTTCTTAACTAAGGGGAAAACTCCTACCGATGTGCTCATAACACCCTCCTCTTGGGGTATCCCAACGAATGCAGGATCTGCACCATTAGCTGGCCGCACTTATTGATGTCAGAAATTACCGCCAACGCATAAAGCTAAAATGCGCCTGGGGTAGTTACATGTTGCACAGGAAAACACGTACAGTATGCGCCAGCAGTATGGGGGGCCAGCGGGCGGGCAGTACCACAGGCGCATATGGCTCATATTTGCCTGGGATAAAGTACCTTAGGGCAGGCGCATAAAATGTTTGTTTGCCAGCAGTAGAGGCAACGTGTCTGGTGGTGGCCCTGCCACCCTTATCTCCAGCGTACAACGCTCCTGTTCGCCTGCGGTATTCAATTTAGCGAGGGCGCATACATTCCCTGTCCGCCGGCGCTACATAGAACATGTGCAACACATGTCTTGTGTGCCTACGGTAGGGTATGTTTCTATAACCTTTCATCTAGTAGTGTACGGTGAAAGCATGCGAAAAATATCATATTCATGATGGTTTTCTATTTAGACCTAAGAAATTATATGTACCAGAGTCGTCCGTGCGTTTGTTATTGCTGCAGGAATCACATAGTGGTGGATTGATGGGACACTTTGGACGTGAGAAAACATTGCTTATGTTAGTTGATCATTTCTATTGGGCACACATGAGGCGTGATGTGGACAAGTTTTTTCGGTGTTGCATCAGTTGCAACAAGGCAAAATCAAAATTGCCAAGAAGTAAAAGAGGATATTAGTATGGAATTTCTGATAGGATTTCCAAGAACTAAAAGAGGATATGATTCTATACTTGTGGTAGTGGATATATTCTCTTAAATGTCACATTTTATTGCATGCCACAACAGCGACGATGCATCACATGTTGCTAATAGTTTTTCAAGGACATAGTGAGATTGCATGGAGTACCCAAGACTATTGTTTCTGATTGTGAATTGAAGTTTGTGAGCTACTTTTGAAAGACACAGTGGGGGATGCTAGGAACAAAGTTGTTGTTTAGTACTACTTGTCACCCCCAAACTGATGGACAAACGGAGGTGGTAAATCGCACATTATCAACACTATTGCAAGCAATGATCAAGAAAAATCTGCAAGAGTGGGGGGAGTGTTTGCCACATATAGAGTTTGCTTATAACAGGGTTGTGCACTCAACTACTCAATTATGTCTATTTGAAGTGGTTTATGGTTTCAAACCCATTACTCCACTTGATTTGTTGCTGCTTTCTATTCAAGAGAGAGTTAATATGGAGGCATCGAAGCGTGCTGATTTTGTGAGGAAAATTCATGTGAAGACCAAGCAAGCAATTGAGAAGAAGGGAAAACATGTGGCTGATCGCGTTAACAAGAAGCGCAAGGAGGTTATATTTCTTCCCGGGGATATGGTATGGGTACATTTTCGTAAGGACGAGCTTCCTACATTGCGCAATTCCAAGTTGATGCCTCATGGTGCTGGTCCATATAAAGTGAGTGGCCAAATTAATAAAAACGCGTACAAGATTGATCTTCGCACAGATGAGTTTGGTGTTAGTGATGAGGATATAATAGGGGAATATGATGCTTGTTCATGCTTGAGCTGATAGGAAATATTAAATTTAATTGATCGTTTTTTATAAGTTGAATTCCTTATTAATTGAATGTGATGTTTGTGTTTATGAGAATGTTATACCTAAGTCTATGAATTTATGTATTAGCAGGGTTATTGATAACACAAACATTAGTGGAGGAGGACCTCAAGGCATGCTGGAAAACAACAATTACCTGCTGGAAAACAACCAATACAAGCTGGAAAACAAGGAAGCATTTGAGGAAAACAACATCTACCAGCTGGAAAACGAGAAGGGGCATGGAAAACAAGTTTTTTGCCATGGAAAACAACAAGGAGGCGCCCAAGGAAGAGTCCTAGTCACTTTAGGCAAGGACATGTGAGTCCATTATGGCTGCACCCATGTTGGGTTCGGGTTGTATCTTATTTCGAGTAGGTTTGGGTCCAACCCATGTTGGGACAAGTGGTGGTGCGTTTTGGCCCTTGGTCGCACCCCCACCCCTCATAAATACCTAGCACCCACGAAATTAGAAGTCAGAATACGTTTAAAATAAACCCTAGATTCTAGATTGAACTTGATTGTAAGCATTCATCTTGAGGTATCATACCTTTGCAAATTCTGTGTGTTATCTGCTATTCCACTGGGAATAAGGAGATACAGGACTACTTCATAGTCAGTGTCTATTTGGTGCAAGAGTGTGTAGTTGAGAATATCCAAAGGTGTTGATTGTTGTTGCATTGGCAACAGGGATTATCCACGGAGAGTTTTCAGTGAGGCACTGGTTATCAAAACATCCACCATATTTCGAGTTGCTCATAGAGAAGATCAGGCCACCCCATATCATATTGGTATCAGATTCACAGGTTTTACTCGATGAGCAAATTTTTATCCCCCAGATTCGTTTTGTTTTCTACCTATCCAGAAAAAGCCACACATAAATAGTGAGTTTCGAGTTTGCCATAGCCCTAGATCAACACCGAATTTCTCCTTCTAGTTGTTGTTTTCTGTTGATTTTGTATCTGCGTTTTTATTTTTATGTCTTTGTGTTTTTAGGTTTAGGGTTTTTTGAGTTGAGTCAATTCTCTGTTTGAGTCTATACCCGAAAATCCCCACAAAAATATTGTTATCCATGCTGGTTTGCTCGGGAATACAACCCTAATAGCCGATCTAAATTGTTTCCTACCGAGTTCTCCCTTTGATCCGAGTCTATACAAGAAAATTCCACAAAAAAATACCATACCGAGCTTGTTTTTGGTTTTAATCTGACCTAGAGATCCAATTCTACCGTGGCACGAATTGCAAGATTTTTCTGCCGTCGTGTTCCTTGTGTCTATCAGATTCAATTTCCTGCCGGACTTTGCTGCGCTCACATAGCTCAATTTGGACTCGGAACCCGCTCTCTGCCGCGACACAAAAAATCGCGTTTTTTTGCCACGCGTTGTTCTTGTTCAAATTGGAATATGTTTCTGCCCGACACTGATTTTGCTTATTCTTATGCTGCGCCCATGAGCTCCCTAAAAAAACTCTTGCGCGTCGTTTCTGCCCGCACGATTCTGATTCGTTTTGCTGCCGCAGCGGCATAGAAATCACCAATTTTTCTGCCGCGGGACAGAACATGTTGTAGTGAGATTTTCGCAGTTTTGGCAGTTTTGGTCAACCAACTTTGACCGGCCATAACTTTTGCGTACAAAATCCTTTTTCGACGCACGACCTATCAATCCGCTCGGGAGTAAAAAGTCCGTCAAACCCAAACTCCCTTCATTTGTTTACGGCAGTTTGAGACGCTGAAAATCACCAAATTCGATTAGGAACATCGAGATTTTTTCACTTTTAGTTTTTCGATTCGGCTAAATTTGTTTTGTGTCTAGTTTATTTTGCAATTTTCATAGGTTTTCCATTCTTATCATTGCGAGACTTAGCTACAACCTTTCTACAACTATTATTTAGGAGCCTACCCGGAAAAGAGTAACTGACATTGTGCTCACAGGCTACTCATAGGTCTTGTTCCTTGTGTCATAATTTCTTCTTCACGGTTTGCTCCTGTTTTCAGTATTGGTCATTGCAAAAAAAAGAGAAAAAAAATAGAAGAGAGAGAGTATAAAAGAAGAGAAGAAGAAAAAGAGGCCGAAGCATTCATACATATATTGCTGTTTGGAGCTTGTTACTATCAATACCACATGTGACACTTCTAGTTTGAGCAATCTTCTGCCTATTTTCATTGACCTACTTGCTAGTGTCTTTCTAGTGCATTGCAACAATTCCATACATATAGTTGCTTGTCACATTATTTTCCATGTGTGTGTTTCCTATAAGTTTTTGTATTCCTTTGAGCACCAAATACGACTCGTATTTTTGGTGTTGTTAGGTATCCAAACAAAGCCCCGCCATATACCCCGTTTTGTCTTGTGATGCTTGTTATCGCTGGTTATTCTCTTCTCACTCTTGGTACTTTTAGTCATTGCTACTTGGTTGGTAAATAATTCTATTCACTTTGGAACGGTAAGATACATCTTTATTTGTTGTTTTTGAGTGAGTTGTGAGTGTTCCACCACATACATACGACCATATATTTATATCTACTAACAATGGTTGATCCTCTGATGGAGAAGCCATTACCCCCGTATTCTTTCTGCAGTAACACATTCTGGGAGGAGGATTCTAGTGGGACACCTACATCAGTTTTGTTCCACTTCACCGCCGGACTTCAAAGGTAGCAATGCTGCTATTACTCTTGATAAGGGTACTCGGTTTAATTTTGTTAGTATTGAAGTTGTTGAAAAATAACAGCTGATTACATCACAACACTCGCAGCCATTTATGTTAAATAATAATGATAGTGCACTTCAGATTACTCTTGCTACTTCTGTTTCGTTAACCACTAATGGTCATACGAAGCAAAAATTTTGTAACGTGATTCCTAGAGCGTTTACTTGTTGTCATGTCTTGTTGAGTAAAGTGTAGTGCAACAGATTTAAGGTTGATTTTGTTAGCAAATATCCTGATGTACAATTCTTTTGGAACAATAAGAGAAATTGGATAATACATAACACACTTAAAGGCTTGCAATGAGTTATGAAGAAAAACCTATGTGCACCTACAATTCCAATATTAAATGAAGTGAGCATGTAGACATAAAGGATGAGAGTTTGGATGTTGTAGAGAACGTGGAAGTAGAAGTTAAGGAGACATGTGAGGTTATTTCTACTAATGTAATCATGTCTACTCCTAGTGTTGTTTCTTGTGATGTGCATGTTGCTCTTCAAGAAAGGGAGCCTATAGTACAATCTGCACCACCACCACGTACATTGGAGGAGCATGCCATTTTTCCTAATTGTTTCATGTGATAATCAGGTTGCTTTTGAACAAAGGGAGCTTCCTCAAGTACAACCTGCATCACCACTTGAGAAAGATGAATCAGTACCTACTACATATGAGGAGCATGCCATTGATATTGGTGCTGATTTTGAGCTGCAGCTTGAGAGTGCTAAATTTTGCGAGTCTACTAATTTGCTAGTTGATTCTTGTGAGTTGACAAGCACATATAGTTCGCCACCATGCGATAAACTGAAAATTTTGAATTTTGAGCATGTGGTATTGATTACACATAATGAAGTGCTTGCTAAAATACCACCTATTAATATTGTGTATTCCATCATGTTACATGAACCAATTACTGTGCAATGTGCTATGGAATTGCTGAAATTTCATATGTCAATTCTAGCACTTATGCTCCTTGTTTCAGTCTTAATTTAGTTGGTGAAAATAGCATGAATGAAGTTTTTATGGTGGATCAAATATGCATTACTTGTGATAGGATTGCTAAATCTTAACATGATTATACACATACGTTTTGTTGGCCAAAGAACTTGATAAATACATATGCTACTGATTTATACTTCACTTATATTTGCAAATTGAGTTGTAACTTCCATAATGAAAATAATAAACATGATAAAACAATTGAGTGTACTACTATTCGTTCATTACTTGGTTATAAATATAAGAGTAGCGCAGTTGAAGCATTGTATCCATTATCTACTGAGTTACATTGTTTGGATTTTTTTGACTTTGATACCACAAAATTTGATCATAGATCTTCTGTGAGAACTCTTGATTTAATACTAAACAATAAGAATTTATACATAGTTGTTTCCCCTTGTGATCATGATTATCTGAACTTCACTTGTACCTACAATTATGATTGCTATTTGATAAGATACTACTTGTTTTCATATGACAATTATGTGTTAATTACTTGCAAATTTCGTTGCTTTATGTCATGTGAAAATATTTTGTCATGCCCACAAAAATGATGCACCCTATTATAGATACATATATTGTGCATACACATTGTTCTTTTTGTTTCTTCCACATTCAGCATACCACAAGCCGAGGACATCTTGTGTTGAAGAAATGGAGGATGATGAGGATATAATAGGGGAATATGATGCTTGTTCATGCTTGAGCTAGAAGGAAGTATTGAATTTAATTGATGGTTTTTATAAGGTGAATTCCTTCTTAAGTGAATGCGATGTTTGTGTTTATGAGAATTTTATACTACCTAAGTCTATGCATTTATGTATTAGCGGGGTTATTGATAACACAAACATCGTTGGAGGAGGACCTCAAGGCATGCTGGAAAACAACAAGTACCTGCTAGAAAACAACCAATACAAGCTTAAAAATAAGGAAGCATTTTAGGAAAACAACATCTACCAGCTGGAAAACAAGAAGGGGCATGGAAAAAAAGGTTGTTGCCATGGAAAACAACAAGGAGCTGCCCAAGGAAGAGTCCTAGTTACTTTAGGCAAAGACGTACGAGTCCATTATGGCTGCTCCCATGTTGGGTTCTGTTTGTATCCTATTTCCAGTAGGTTTGGGCCCAAACCGAGTTGGGCCAAGTGGTGGTGCATTTTGGCCCTTGGCCACACCCCCACCCCTAATAAATACCTAGCACCCATTAAATTGGAAGTGAGACTATGCTAAAAGTAAACCCTAGATTCTAGATTGAACTTGCTTGTAAGCATTCATCTTGAAGTATCATACCTTTGCAAATTTTTCATGTTATCTGCTCTTCCACTGGGAATAAGTAGATATAGGACCACTTCATAGTCAGTGGATACTTAGTGCAAGAGTGTGCAATTGAGAATATCCAAAGGGGCTGATTGTTGTTGCATTGGCAACAGGGATTATACACGGAGAGTTTTCAGTTAGGCACTGGTTATCAAAACATCCACCATATTTCGAGTTGCTCATAGAGAAGATCGGGCCACCCCATATCAGTTAGTAATTCCTTCAATGTTTCGTATTTTACACCATACTATGGAGATGACCTTTATGTGTCGGTGACGACACCTTCTTAGGGGGGGGAGGATGATGAGGGCATCCATAGCTCTCTACCATTTTCTACACATGTTGTTGTTGCTGTTCAAAAAAAGGATAATGACGTGAGACTTGGACTAATGTCAAGATCAAAAACTAAATTATTAGAACAATAGGTGAACTCACACTTAATATAATTTGATGTTTGTGATAATGAGAATTTTATATACTACCTAAATCTATGCATTTATGTATGATTGGTTTTATTGATAACACAAACTTTGGTGGAGGAGAACCTCAAGAAATGTTCGAAAACAAGAGGGAATGGCTGGAAAACAACAAGTAACTATTGGAAAACAAGAGGGAACAGCTCGAAAACATGGAAGCAGTTGGGAAAAACAACACCTAGAAGCTGAAAAACAACATATACAAGCTGGAAAACAAGAAGAGGCTACTGGAAAACAACAGAAAACAAGTGGAAAACAACATGTGCTTGAGGGAGGAGAGGGAGGCATCACATGGAGGAAGAGAGGAGGATGATGCCCAACACTCTGTTGTTTCGCCAAGAGAGGGTCCTAATTTTAATTAGGACCAGGACCTACGTGTCCTTTAGGCCGAACCCATATGGGTCGTTTTGTATCCATAGATTGAGTACAAATAGGAGTCCAAACTCGAGTCCAATAAAGAGGTGGTGCGCCATACCCCTTGGCCGCACCCCTCCCTCATATATACCTTGTAGGCTGCAAATTAGAAGGTTTAGACTACGTTTAAAATAAAAACCCTATTTCTAGATTGAACTTTCTTGTAAGCATTCATTTTTAAGTATTCATCCATTGCAAATTATGCGTGTTATCTATTGTTCCATTGGGAATAAGAAGATACCGGACCACCTCATAGTCGGTGGCTACATTGTGCAAGCGTGTGTAGCTAAGAACATCCAAGGGGTTGAAAGTTGTCGCATTGGCAACGGGGATTAGCCGGAGAGGTTTTGGTGAGGCACGAGTTATGTACCAAATTATCAAGTGCTCAACGAGAAGATGGGTCCACCCCATATCATCCATTCTAGATGGTCAAAAGCTTTGGACACGTCTATCTTTAGCCTAAAATACTGGTGCTTCTAGGACTTGAGAGCAAAAGAATGGTAATCTCCTGGGAAATGATAATGTTCTTGCTCATACGACACCCTTCGATGAAAGCATGCTGAAAGGGATGAATGTAGTCTGGAATATGAGGTTTAAGTCTATTTGCGAGGCTTTTGGCAATGAGTTTGTAGACCATATTACAAAGGCTAATCGGTCTATAATCAGCAGGAAGAAGGGAAACAAGTTTTTTCGGAATCAAAAAAATATGTGTGTCATTAATATGAGCAGGCATGATACCTGTAACATCCCAAGTCTGAAAAATAGCCATTAGAATGTTTTGCTCTCTGTTATTTTATGTTTTGCATCATGGCATCATGTTGATTGCATTTGTTTTGCTTGTTTTCCATTTGTTTTCCAACTGTTTTCCCTTGTTTTCCTTTGTTTTCTATTTGAATTTCAAACCAAAATTCAAACCTTTTGTTTCATCCTTGTGATGTTACAATTTCCAAAATGTTATTTCAAATAATAACAACCAATTTGTTCCATTTTATTCCATGTTGATCACTTATTAAAATATTGGTTTTAATCAATCAATTGTTTCCAAAATCACATTCAAAGTTCAATACAGTGTATAAACAACACCCAATTGGAAAATTATGAAAATTACCAAAACAATCTAATCTATTGTTTCCATTTATTCCATGTTTGTTCAACTAATAAAATGGTGGTATTATTTCAAATTAATTAAATCCAACTTGCTTTCAAATTCAAACCAACTCACTAAACAGCACCTCTTTTGAAATTATAAAAATAATCCAAACCTTTTTGTGCTCTTTGTTTCGAATTAAATTCTTTGATCACCCTATTCTTAAAACTATTGTCAATAACCCTTTAATAATAAAATTAAATCACACACCATCCAAATTCAAACAGTACCAAAAAAGTTCAAATGTTTTGAATTCCAAAAGTTGGTTTTGGTTGTAATCAACCTAATGTGCCCACCCTAATTTTTCTATGATTTTTGATAACCTCAAAACCCCTCTTCTCTTCCATTTCTTTTGCTACAAAAAAAAACTGCAGAACAAAAAAAAAAAAAAAAAAAAAAAACGGCGCGCAACACCTAACTAACCCCAGCCCAGCCCACTAACTCACCTACGCGCGCGGCCCGTAACGGTTCGCTAGCTGCCGCCCCCGTCGTCACCAGGTACCGCAGCACATCCGTGTGTGCCACCGCGGCACTATCGCCGTTCGACGGCCGATCGCGCGCCACCCCGGGCTATTTAGCTAGCCCTAGATTCCCTGGCACCTAACCCTAGCTATCTGCCACCCTCTCCCCTCGCGATCGCCGCCGTCTCCTCCCTCTGCCACCTGCCTCCACCTACTGAACTTCGCCACCGTCGACGCTCTCTGAAACCGCCATGGACGCCGCCGATACCGTGCGCCAGCTCCCCAATCGACCACGGGGATCGACACCCCGTGTCTTCCTCAACCTCGACGACATCAAATCGGCCGCGGCGAACCACTGGATCGACGCCGCGTCCCTCGTCGTCTCCGGCCACCGCGACGCCCTCTCTGAACTTCTGCTCGTCACCGTCGCAGCCGACCACCGTCTTCCACTCTGACCCCAGGGATCGAGCCAACCCATCCCCGTCTACCTTCTGGACACTTTCATCGAGCGCGAGCGGGCCCGTAGCCACGCCGCCATCCAGTTGCTGTCGCCGGCCACGTCGTCCCCGCGCCTCTGCTTCCGCGACGAACGCCGGTGAGCAGCCACCGAGATCCCCTCCTCCTCTCTGCCTCTTGCTCGCTGCACTGCCCACTCATCCGTGCACGTCCTCATCACATTCACCACGGCGCAGATCGAGCACGTTGACGACGATGGTCACCGCCGGCCGTCGTCCTGTCCAAAGTTCAGACTTTGTTTCGTCAGTTAACCTCAGATCCGCGCATAACACCTTAAACTGGTTGCGTCTCCGTTACTGATAACAACCGATCGCTCACCGCACTGGTTCAGCAACCGCGAGCGCACACCCGAGCCCAGGGATCGATCCCTGGCTCGCGCACGGGAGAAATCCCCACCTTTTTTTCGCTCACGCGCTGACAGGGTGGCCCCCCTGTCAGCCACACTCTTGCCACGCACGCACACAGTGCTCTGGGCCCCCCTGGCAGTGTCTGGGGTAGGCTCCAGTGCGGTAACAAAATGTTAACACGTTTCTATTTTCGAATTAAATCCTTTTAAATAGCAGATTTAAACACCAAACTTCAATCTTTAATAACTTTTAATCTATAAGTCCAATTAATAAAAGTTATATATGTTTATTGCTCTAAATCAAATGATCTTTCCAAATAATCCATTTGTGTACTGTTTTGACAATTCCAAATGCATTTAAAATTCAAATTTGAATAATTCAAATGCAAATTGCTAAATTCAATAACTAATTCATTACTAATCCAATAAATACAAATAAAATATGTTTTTCATACCATTTTGAATATCCTATTCAAATATAAATTTTGTTTCATTGTTTGAATAATTTAAATTGCCTAAATAATTTAATACTTGTTTAATTCAATTAAAATTGATAAAATCATAACTTGCTTAATATAAAATATTTTTGAACATGCAAAATATGTTTTCAAACCATCAAAGTGTGAACTTTTCAAATATGAGTTTGAAATTATGTTTTGAACAAATAAAAATTCAATTAAATTCAAACTTGTTTTAAATTCATTTAAAACTTGTTTAATATTGTTTAATTCATAATAAATTCATCCTAATTCCAATTTCAATATTTGAAACATGTAATCCAACTAAAATTTGATGTTCTTTTCAAATATAATTTTTTTTAATTGTTTTGCACACTTTAAATTGATGAAAACAATAATTGTTTGTGTGACATGTTTAAGTAACCCAAAATTTCTAAACTTACTAAATGATTTCCAAAACTTGTTAAATCCTTTTATCACTTGCATCTATTACTGTTATTTGCTGTTATTTTGTTGTTACCATCATGCATGCATCATGCTAACAACTTTCACATAATAATTAACTGCAAATCATTTGTTCCACTTAATTCATGGACCCTTTTTCATATGCAACTCAAAATTGCATAGGGGTCCATCTTAATTGTGTTACATGTCACTTAGTTTATTTGATGCAACCATTAACTTGCCATGCATCATCTTGATTGTGCACAATGCCATGATAATGATTGTTTATATTTCTTCCTTATTTGTTTGCTTCTTCTCGGATAGACGACGACGTTGAGACCGACGATACTTACGACACCCCTTCTAAGGAGTTAGCTCAGTACCAGGCTACTGGGTTTGCAGGCAAGTATTCACTCACATGAACCATCGTGTTCCTTTCAACATTGGTTACCGATACTTTCCGTTGTCTATTTTGCTAGCCCTAGTAATAGTTGTTTCTGTTACGAACCTATCACATGAATCCCTTAACCCTGATATTGCCTCACCACCACTCCTACAACCCCATTGTTTGAGCCAGTGTCCAACTAGCATGCTTAGGTTGTTTTGCTCGAGTCTGTTACCCGTTACTTTCTGTTACTATTTCATTCTGTTCTGGGGGCTCGATGTTTAATCAATCAATCATGCTAATGCTATTGTTAAATAATAATTTGATGATAAGGCACCGGCAGGAGGCCCTTTGTGGTTTTGAAGCCTGCTAGTGTCGACCCTAATAGGAAAAGGGTCTTGTCTACTGATCCATGATGAGCGCACTAACCGCATGTGGGAAGCGAGTATGGGCGCCCCCCTCAATTTGATCCGATTCGCATCTCGTCCAAATCGCCTCATTTAGTTCGGGTTTTCCATTTGCTGCATGCATGATCTTGCGAGCCCTTGGTACCCGGGTGGAACTTTCGTAGTCGGCATATAGGGGGACACGTTCTTAGAGTGCTATGAGGGTCCATTTTCTTCTGGGCTCGATTAGCCGTGCGCCCAAGGTGCTTTGGGCTTGATGCGAAGAAGAGTTGAGTTGTGTTGAGTGCCCCTCTTGGTGGAAGGGCCTTTCCATCTGGCGGGTTATTCATGCGTGTACGGCCAAATTGGTGCAACCCTGCAGGGATAATCTTCTCGAGAAGCCGTGTTTTCCGCGGTTATGGATTACTTGGTGAAAGTACTGGCTAACAAGTACTCAGGACAACTTAAACCTAATGATAAACAACCTTACACCCAATGATTAACAACTTGACAAGTAATAGACTTATTGACACAATAATATGAACCATCATTAACTCAACTGTGTGAGTTATCCTCGGATTGCTTCTTTGGATAAGGGGCGAGATCCAGGATGGGTTTGTTTGAAGTTATCTTTCAGTTGGTTATAATACTCGATCTTATCTCCTTTCTGTTAGCCGGAAGTGGTAGAATCTCCGTAGTTGGTTAGTGCAGCCAGTTGCAGCATCTTTTATATCCCCTCTCTTCCGTTGAACCCAAGGCATCTGTGCTTGGTGTTGACGGGTTACACTTTGGTGAACTGTGAGTCTTGCTTGCCAGTACGTTTATGTACTGACCCCTTTGGGGCTGTGGTTTCCGCAGACGACGTTTCCGAGGATCTACATGGTGGCTACTACATGGAGTATGACGAGACTGTTGTCGAGTAGATAGCGGACCCGGGCAGGATCCGAGACTTCGCGGATGGGCTCCGTCTGTTCGTTTATGGCCTCTTAGGCCTATTTGGTTCTTGTCTGTACTCAGACATGTTGAATGCTTCCGCTGTGATGTAATGATGAATTGTTGGGACATGTGTCCTCTGGATGATTGTATTTGCTATTCTCTGCCCTAGTGAGGGCCAGTTGCAACTTATTTCAATCTTTTGTGTCGTAGAGATCTGTTGTGATATCACTTGTTCCAATGCCGTTGATGTACCATGTGTGTATGTTTTGAAGTACGTCAACGGAAGTATCTGGATTTCTACGGGATGGTTTGCGCAGACGATGAATAGTAGATAATGGTTGTCACACGTTACGTGTTGGCCTGCTCATATTGAGATGCGGGTGTCGGTATGCCCCGTAAGCCATTTATCTACTGTTTGACGGACTGTGAGTATCCCCTAGAAGTCCGGGTGCAACAAATGGTATCAGAGCCTGTCTGCCTGTAGGATCCCTTTTTACTGGTCGCAGTTGAGTCTAGAAACTATTTTTGTAGCTATATAGGAAAAATGAAACGTGAGAGTAGGAATTCTGCCATTTTTCTTCTTTCCCCACCCACCCTCCCTTTTCTGGTAAGGAAGTGCAACGTTGTTTTCTATTCTCATCTAAACTTTCAAGTTAGGATTTCACGTATTCTGGTTTCTCTAGGATGGTTATATCTACTAGACCATAGGAATGGAGGTGGTTGTGACATGATTTATCATGTTGCCTACTCATGATTGAGAACGGAGGCGTGTAAGCCCCGGAAGCAAATGCTCTATTCCTTAAGCAGTAGATATTGATCCTCTAGAAGCCCGGATGGGTTTTCCGTAGTACCTCAGGAGTTTTGATCTTGTTTTCCCGATGTTGCTTCGTTATCCTGTTCTTCTCAACATCCTTTTTCGTCCGTTGAAATCTTGTTGTTGTTTTCCATTTCAGTTCTTCTACCGGCGTCTAATCAAAACTTCCCAAATATCAAGTCTATCTGGCCAGAAATGTTGTTGTTGTTGTTGTTGATTCCAGGCTATGAGAGCTGGCATTCCTATCACCTGGGGTTGTTTCGATGAAGCATTCCCGAAGCACCACATTCCAGATAGTCTATTCTACAAATGAATCAAAGTCTATCCAGCTATACACCCTCCATACAAAACCTCTCACTTTACTTGAAAATGTTCCGGTGGTTTGCTAATTCCCTGACATCGTTCCAGAAGAGTTGCCAGGAATTCCTATCGTTTTGAACTTCCAGAAAAACTATCCAAGGTGCACGATGTGTTTCACGTGTCACAGCTCAAGAGGATTTTCCCAAGAAGTATCCGGACCTTTCTTTTCTCAGTAGGAATCTCGGGGCGCAATTCCTTCAAGGGGGGGCGTTTTGTAACATCCCAAGTCTGAAAAATAGCCTTTAGAATGTTTTGCTCGCTGTTATTTTATGTTTTGCATCATGGCATCATGTTCATTGCAATTGTGTTGCTTGTTTTCCATTTGTTTTCCAACTGTTTTCCTTTGTTTTCTATTTGAATTTCAAACCAAAATTCAAACCTTTTGTTTCATCCTTGTGATGTTACAATTTCCAAAATGTTATTTCAAATAATAACAACCAATTTGTTCCATTTTATTCCATGTTGATCACTTATTAAAATATTGGTTTTAATCAATCAATTGTTTCTAAAATCACATTCAAAATTCAATACATTGTATAAACAACACCCAATTGGAAAATTATGAAAATTACCAAAACAATCTAATCTATTGTTTCCATTTATTCCATGTTTGTTCAACTAATAAAATGGTGGTATTATTTCAAATTAATTAAATCCAACTTGCTTTCAAATTCAAACCAACTCACTAAACAGCACCTCTTTTGAAATTATAAAAATAATCCAAACCTTTTTGTGCTCTTTGTTTCCAATTAAATTCTTTGATCACCTTATTCTTAAAACTATTGTCAATAACCCTTTTATAATAAAATTAAATCACACACCATCCAAATTCAAACAGTACCAAAAAAATTCAAATGTTTTGAATTCCAAAAGTTGGTTTTGGTTGTAATCAACCTAATGTGCCCACCCTAATTTTTCTATGATTTTTGATAACCTCAAAACCCCTCTTCTCTTCCATTTCTTTTGCTACAAAAAAAAAACTGCAGAACAAAAAAAATAAAATAAAAGAAAACGGCGCGCAGCACCTAACTAACCCCAGCCCAGCCCACTAACTCACCTACGCGCGCGGCCCGTAACGGTTCGCTAGCTGCCGCCCCCGTCGTCATCAGGTACGGCAGCACATCCGTGTGTGCCACCGCGGCGCTGTCGCCGTTCGACGGCCGATCGCGCGCCACCCCGGACTATTTAGCTAGCCCTAGATTCCCTGGCACCTAACCCTAGCTATCTGCCACCCTCTCCCCTCGCGATCGCCGCCGTCTCCTCCCTCTGCCACCTGCCTCCACCTACTGAACTTCGCCACCGTCGACGCTCTCTGAAACCGCCATGGACGCCGCCGCTACCGTGCGCCAGCTCCCCAATCGACCACGGGGATCGAAACCCCGTGTCTTCCTCAACCTCGACGACATCAAATCGGCCGCGGCGAACCACTGGATCGACGCCGCGGTCCTCGTCGTCTCCGGCCACCGCGACGCCCTCTCTGAACTTCTGCTCGTCGCCGTCGCAGCCGACCACCGTCTTCCACTCTGACCCCAGGGATCGAGCCAACCCATCCCCGTCTACCTTCTGGACACCTTCATCGAGCGCGAGCGGGCCCGTAGCCACGCCGCCATCCAGTTGCTGTCGCCGGCCACGTCGTCCCCGCGCCTCTGCTTCCGCGACGAACGCCGGTGAGCAGCCACCGAGATCCCCTCCTCCTCTCTGCCTCTTGCTCGCAGCACTGCCCACTCATCCGTGCACGTCCTCATCACATTCACCACGGCGCAGATCGAGCACGTTGACGACGATGGTCACCGCCGGCCGTCGTCCTGTCCAAAGTTCAGACTTTGTTTCGTCAGTTAACCTCAGATCCGCGCATAACACCTTAAACTGGTTGCGTCTCCGTTACTGATAACAACCGATCGCTCACCGCACTGGTTCAGCAACCGCGAGCGCACACCCGAGCCCAGGGATCGATCCCTGGCTCGCGCACGGGAGAAATCCCCACCTTTTTTTCGCTCACGCGCTGACAGGGTGGCCCCCCTGTCAGCCACACTCTTGCCACGCACGCACACAGTGCTCTGGGCCCCCCGGCAGTGTCTGGGGTAGGCTCCAGTGCGGTAACAAAATGTTAACACGTTTCTATTTTCGAATTAAATCCTTTTAAATAGCAGATTTAAACACTAAACTTCAATCTTTAATAACTTTTAATCTATAAGTCCAATTAATAAAAGTTATATATGTTTATTGCTCTAAATCAAATGATCTTTTCAAATAATCCATTTGTGTACTGTTTTGACAATTCTAAATGCATTTAAATTTCAAATCCCAATAATTCAAATGCAAATTTCTAAATTCAATAACTAATTCATTATTAACCCAACAAATGCAAATAAAATATGTTTTCCATACCATTTCAACTCACCTTTCCAAATATAATTTTTTTGTTCCCTGGTTTGAATAATTTAAATTGCCTAAATAATTTAAACCTTGTTTAATTCATTTAAAATTGCTAAAATCATAACTTGCTCAACTTAATTTATTTTTAAACATGCAAAATACGTTTTCAAACCAGAAAGACCCAACCTTTCCAAATATGAACTTTAATTAATATTTTGAACAATTAAAATTCAATTAATATCCCTATTTGAATTAATTCCAATTTAAAACTTGTTTAATATTGTCTAAGTCATAATAAATTCATACTAACTCCTATTTCAAAATTTGAAACATGTAATCCAACTAAAATTTGATGTTCTTTTCAAATATAAATTTTGTTAATTGTTTTGCACACTTTAACTTGATGAAAACAACAATTGTTTGTGTGACATGTTTAAGTAACCCAAAAGTTCTAACTAATTTTCCAAACTTGTTTAATCTTTTACCACTTGCATCTTTTTGTTGTTATTTTGTTGTTACTTCATGCATGCATCATGCTAACAACTTTCACATAATAATTAGTTGTAAATCATTTGTTCCCACTTAAGTCATGGACCCTTTTCCATATGCAACTCAAAACAGCATAGGGGTCCATCTAAATTGTGTTATCATGTTAGCTAGTTTATTTTGATGCAACCATTAACTTGTCATGCATCATCTTGATTGTGCACAATGCCATGATAATGATTGTTTATATTTCTGCCTTGTTTGTTTGCTTCTTCTCGGATAAACGACGACGTTGAGACCGACGATACTTACAACACCCCTTCTAAGGAGTTAGCTCAGTACCAGGCTACTGGGTTTGCAGGCAAGTTATCACTCACATGAACCACTGTGTTCCTTTCAACATTGATTACCGATACTTTCCGTTGTTCTTTTCTGCTAGCCTTAGTAGTAGTTGTTTCTGTTACGAACCTATCACATGAATCCTTTAACCCAGATATTGCCTCACCACCCCTCCTACAACCCTATTGATTGAGCCAGTGTCTTACTAGTATGCTTAGGTTGTTTTGCTCGAGTCTGTTACCCGTTACTTTCTGTTACTATATTCCATTATGTTCTGGGGGCTCGATGTTTAATCAATCAATCATGCTAATGTTATATGTTAAATAATAATTTGATGATAAGGCACCGGCAGGAGGCCCTTTGTGGTTTTGAGGCCTGCTAGTGTCGACCCTAATAGGAAAAGGGTCTTGTCTACTGATCCATGATGAGCGCACTACCCGCATGTGGGAAGCGAGTATGGGCGCCCCCCCTCAATTTGATTCGATTCGCATCTCGTCCAAATCGCCTCATTTAGTTCGGGTTTTCCATTTGCTGCATGCATGATCTTGCGAGCCCTTGGTACCCGGGTGGAACTTTCGTAGTCGGCATATAGGGGGACACGTTCTTAGAGTGCTATGAGGGTCCATTTTCTTCTGGGCTCGATTAGCCGTGCGCCCAAGGTGCTTTGGGCTTGATGCGAAGAAGAGTTGAGTTGTGTTGAGTGCCCCGCTTGGTGGAAGGGCCTTTCCACCTGGCGGGTTATTCATACGTGTACGGCCAAATTGGTGCAACCCTGCAGGGATAATCTTCTCGAGAAGCCGTGTTTTCCGCGGTTATGGATTACTTGGTGAAAGTACTGGCTAACAAGTACTCAGGACAACTTAACCCTAATGATTAACAACCTTACACCCCATGGTTAACAACTTGACTAGTAATAGGCTTATTGACACAATAATCTGAACCATCATAATTTCAACTGTGTGAGTTATCCTCGGATAGCTTCTTCGGATAAGGGGCGAGATCCAGGATGGGTTTGTTTGAAGTTATCTTTCAGTTGGTTACAATACTCGATCTTATCCCCTTTCTGTTAGTTGGAAGTTGTAGTTCTCTGTAGTTGGTTAGCGCAGCTAGTTGCAGCATCTTTTATATCCCCTTTCTTCCGTTGAACCCAAGGCATCTGTGCTTGGTGTTGACGAGCTACACTTTGGTGAACTGTGAGTCTTGCTTGCCAGTACGTTTATGTACTGACCCCTTTGGGGCTGTGGTTTCCGCAGACCTACGTTTCCGAGGATCTACATGGTGGTTACTACGTGGAGTATGACGAGACTGCTGACGAGTAGATAGCGGACCCGGGCAGGATCCGAGACTTCGTGGATGGGCTCCGTCTTTTCGTTTCCGGCCTCTTAGGCCTATTTGGATCTTGTCTGTACTCAGACATGTTGAATGCTTCCGCTGTGATGTAATGATGAATTGTTGGGACATGTGTCCCTCTGGATGATTGTATTTGCTATCTCTGCTCCTAGTGAGGGCCTAGTTGCAACTTATTTCAATCTTTTGTGTCGTAGAGATCTGTTGTGATATCACTTGTTCCAATGCCGTTGACGTACCATGTGTGTATGTTTTGAACTACGTCAATGGAAGTATCCTGATTTCTATGGGATAGTTTACGTCGACACTGAATAGATAGGGGTTGGTTGTCACACATACGTGTGTTGGCCTACTCGTAAGAGGACGCGGGTGCCGGTAAGCCCCGTAATCCAAACTACTACTGTTCAATGGAACGGCGAGTATCCTATAGAAGTCCGGGTGCGACAATACCAGTGTCAAAGCAAGAATGTACCATCTTTGTGACATCATCTCCAATCCACCTCCAAGTGGCAAGATAGAATTCAACATTAAATCCATTTGGTCCCGGTGAAGCATTCCTCTTCATCTCATGTAGGTTGTCCTAGAGTTCTTGCTTATCTAGCAGGGAGTAAGTCTGATCCCGACTTTGTAGCGGGAGCTGATAGGCAATGTAGGGCCTGCAAAAATAATTATTAGAAGATGCAAATATATGCCTAAAATAGTTTACAAAAGTGTTGCTCTGTTTAGGCATATAATGAATAATATTATTCCCAACCTTGATAGAGACGTTCGCGTTTCTTTTCCTTGCTTGAGAATTTCCCTATGAAAGTAGGATGTGTTTCTATCTCTATCTTTGATCCATTGCTTCTTGGCTCTCTACATGTAATGGCCAGTTAATGTGGTTAAGTTCCGCTCATTCCTGATGACTAGTGAGTGCTCGAGTGCCTGATCCTGCTCATTGGCTGGTTGCATATCCAATTGTTTGATCTCCTCTTTCAAATCATTAATCTCCTGCTACAAATTATTTTTCTTCCTACACCAAACCTTAAGTTCTCAAGACAAGTTGTTCGTTCTTTGAAAGAAAGGTCTTTTAACAGATTTAGACCAAGCAGTTTTTGCATAAGAACGGAAATCTTGTTCTTTCAACCACCAGTTCTCAAATTTGAAATATTGCTTAACTCTAAGGGTAGGAACATAAGTAGATAATAAAATGGGACCCTGGTCAATGATAGTATGCACCAGGGGCAGCTTGTAAAAATTGGAGACAGGAAAAGAGGCACACCAATCAGCATTGACTAAACAATGATCAAGACGTTCATAAAGAGGTCGAGAAGAAAACCGTCTATTTGTCCAAGTATATGTCGGTCCGCTAAAACCCAAATCAGAAAAACCACACATCTTTATAAGAGAATGGAAAGTATTAACATGAGAACAATTAGTAATGGGAGTGCTCTTGTCTGTATCATACAAAAGATCATTCATGTCTTTGATACAAAGCATCGGCAAATTATCCTTATCGTACACAAAATTAGCAATCTGCTCCCAGATGAGCCTAGTTTGTTGGTGATACGGATCACCGTAAATACATCTAAGACCAAAACGCTGATTGCTATCTCTAATAGTTACAGTACCTAAGATAAGATAAAAACTACTACCATGAACAACAACTTGATAATCATTACCCATCAACTAGAGCCCTCCCAACCGACGACGCGAGGGAACTACAGAGCTATCACACATATTAAACCTAGTACACATGATCGACCGATTAGAATTTAGAAGATTTAATTTCAGAAATGAAAATAAGTCGTGCCTTCATGGAATCAACGATGTGGGCAAGATGACACATTTTTAACTAGTAAGGTGGTTTCATGTACCTTGGCAATTCCATCCGAGAGCCTTCATGGCGCACGCAGAAAAAGGATCCAACAACACAGCGACGACGGGCTCACAACTGGTCAAGCATGGCAATTTGAGTTCAGTTAGTTTTGGCAGCAGAGAACCAGACTCACCTCCAAAGAAGTACATATCAGTGCACCCTGAGGCTTGAATCTCTAGCAGCAGGATAGGATCTTGACCGTATGAAGCTAGCTGAACCAGAGATCACATTTGGCCAATCATGTAGGCAAGAGGAAGAAATGTGCAATCGATGCAACCTTCCTCAAAAATCAGTTGGTTCCACACACAAAGGATGTAGGATTTTTTTCGGTTGTGCTTCAAAAAATTATGGCTACTGAATCTTGACTCACTAAGAAAAGAAGGGGATACCCTGAGGGGTACGAAAACATATTGAGTGAGGTTGGGGGATTGAGTAGCAAGATATGGAAACAGATTCAGATCCAGAGAGAAGATTGGTTGTAGAAAGCAATCGAGAAAAACAGAGACGTGCATAACGCTAGCTTCGACATGGAGCCGGTCGTTGATGACCCACAAGTATAGGGGGTGTATCGTAGTACTTTTGATAAATAAGAGTGTTGAATCCAACGAGGAGCAAAAAGGTGTTGACAAGCAAATTGGATAGAGAATTCACTTTAAACACTAGCAAACAGGTTTTTGGTGGTTTTTGATATAGCGGATAAATAAAGTGCAAGTAAATAAAAGACAGTAAACATAATTGCAGCGAGTTGCCCAATCCTTTTGAGAGCAAATTACAATCCGGTTGTTCTAATTAATATTACCAAACATTCTCGAGGACACATGGAACTTCTTCAAGTGTTTTCGTTTCATATAGTTGATTAATATTTATTGCTTTGATAGGTGTTGTGTGAGTGAACCTATGCTAATGCACCGCCCACCTAGGACTAATACATAATTATTATTAAACCCTTGCAAGCATCCGCAAATACAAGAAAGTAATTAAGATAAATCTAACCACAACCTTAAACTCTGGGATTCTACAATCCCTCATGCATCGGTTTCGTAACAGGGGTTTAGGTTTTTGTCACTCCAGCAACCCCACAATTAGTAGCCAAATACACAATGCATTCTCCTAGGCCCATAAAGGTGAAGCATCATGTAGTCGACGTTCACAGGACACCACTAGAAGAATAACACCACAACTTAAATATCAAACCACTAGATATTACTTCAACATAATTCCATTACTAACATCTTGACTTCTCCCATGTCCTCAAGAAATAAACGAACTACTCACAGACATCATATGGATCATGATCAGAGGTGATATAATGATGAAGAACAATACGGTCATAAAGTGGAAACACCAATAAATCTCGTAAGCATCAACTACTAACAAGTAATCCACACCGGGAGAGAGATCTAGTGAAGAACAACGATACCGAACCCTAATTGTTAAAGCAGGATGGAGATGGATGGTGAGGGTGATGGTGCTGGTGATGATGATGATCTTGATGATGCCCGGAGCAATGACGGTGACGATGGCAATGATTTCCCCTCTCTGGGGAGGAATTTCCCGGCAGATTTCTCCCTGCTGGAGAGCTTTTCTCTCTCTATTGTTTTCCGCCCTGAGGAGACGGAAAAATATTTCCTCGATGGTTCTATGAGGCTTAGTGTTCCCCGGGGGTCAAGTACGCGAAAGGAGGCGGCTAGTGGTGGGCCAGGGTGGTCGCACCACCCCTAGGCGCGACGTAGGGGGGGCGCGCCCATGCATGGTGTGGGCCCCTGGTGGCCCCCCTCTGGGTCTCCTCGTGGGTAGCTCCCTCTTCTGGACTTCTAAGACTTCCCCGATGCCCTTCTTCTTCTTCTTCTTCTTCTGATCTTCTGAAATAGGGTATCCTGACGGTGCTTTTTCCATCAGATTTCTAGTCCCGGTGTTTATTCTCCAATAATTATGAAACACGCAAAATAATATGAAATAAGATAAGTAATGCATCATAATATGAAATATATTGATGAATACCAGAAAATTACAATATAAAATAGTGATGCAAAATGGACGTATCAACTCCCCCCAAGCTTAGACCTCACTTGTCCCCAAGCGAAACTGAACTCAGTAAACATGACCACATGTTTATGGAGTGAGGCGTCGATAAATAAAATACGGACAAGAAGCATCACGTCTATCAATACACAAGTCATTCTAGACAACAACTTCATCTCAGATAATTCAACTTGAAACAAGTAGAGGGAATCGCAATAAAGGTGCAAAAGGAAATCATAATTGGTGAAGTCAAACTTCATTCTTGGTCAGAGAACAATTAACAGATTGTACATATCTTTCGATCAGAGTCTTTATATTAGAGCTTATATTGCAGAGTTTATCATGCTCAATCATAACAGTCTCTTTGCAGTCATTCATAAATTAAAAATGTAGTATTCAATTAGATAAAACATTTGTACTAAACAAGGAAAAATAAACGACATGGTTGAGTAAATCAACATATAGATGGATGGATCACAACAACTCGAATTCTTTCTTAAGACAGAAAAGAGTAGGTTTACTGACTCAACATAATGGTAGAAGATAGGCCCTTCGCATAGGAAAGCAGGGATTAACTCATGTCCTAGATCTTTTCATTTGATAAACAGAGGTATTGAAAACAATTTTGAGAGCGGTGTATGTTTATGTCAACGAATGGCATACAGAAAATATAGTACGTCACAAACCATGTAGACTTCACAAGAGCGGCTCACATTCAAGGACGCAACTGGTACAGAAGGTCATCCCTCTTTCTCTTTTGTTTACACAATTATGCTTTGACTGATAAATCAGGAAAAAAAATAGTGAAGAGAATTTATAGTATTAAGTTTTGGGCTGGGCACCCCGCTACCAGCTCTTATATCATTCGGATAAGCGGATGAAGACACTAGTCCCGGTGTGTAAAGTCCAATCAACAAGTGATATAAAGATTCTCTATTTGCGTCCTCATGAGCTAAAATAGGGGCACAAAACAGGTGTAATTTTGAAGTTTTAAAGGTAGCACGCAAGCAATTTAGTTGGAGTGGCGGTTAAATACCACATATAGGTAGGTATGGTGGACACAAATGGCAAAGTTTTGGGGCTCAAGGTTTGGATGCACGAGGAGCATTCACTACCAAATTCCGTGCAATCCGGAACGTTTTGAGCGGAACATTTTGATAACGTCGAGCGTTTCTGTCGCGAATGGCTGAAAAGTGGGGTTTTCTCTCGACGTATTGGATTGGTCCGTCGCGGACTGGTTTTGCTCGACTTTTTGCTAGTTTTACGTTGTGGATTTTCGTCTCCGGCCCAGTAGCCCACTAAGAGCCCAGTTGCCTTCGACGAAACTTGCCTGGTCACGTAGAACGTCGCAAATTTTTCAGCGGGGCCACACATCCTGTCCTGTTTGACTGCTTTGACTGGCTATGACCACGCCCTTGGTTCCTGCCCCACCTTCAGGCCGTGTGCACCGTTTGTAGCCATTGGTACTGTGGGACCCAATTTAGCCGTTGACACAGCTGAGCGTACCAATTAAATAACTCGACCACACCATAGGAAAGCCACTGTCGTCAATCCTCCGCCGCCGCTGCCGTAAATCCTCCGCCGTTAACACACCGTTGCCGCTGACGAGGGTGCGCAACTAAATTTCCCTCTCCTCTTTCTCCCTTGGCGATTCTAGGGTTCTTCCCTGTCTCCCCTGTCTCACATGGCACACAGGGAAAGCATGGACGCTAGTGGTGAGACTTCGTGATCGTCGCACAAAGGGGGGTTTCCTCCTCGCCGCCGAAAACCTATCCCATACACTCCGGTGGCCTTGGACCACTCCAATGAAACAAAATGTCTGTGCGGTTTGAAGATGGCCATGTGGATTTCCTGGACTGACCATAATCCAGGCTGGAGATTCCTGAAATGCCAAAGACGCTTGGTAAAGATTCGTGCTTTAGTTTCAGTTTGGTTGCAAGATTTTGCTTTTGGTTAAATTTTATCTTATTTTGGTTGCAGAAGTATGGCATTCCTTATGGTTGTGGAAAGTTCTCATGGCATGACCCCGAATGGACAGAATTCCAGGAACATGTTGTTCTTCAACTGCGTAATGCAGTGTTTAGAGAGAAGGACGAGAATAGTACATTGCAGGAAGAGATAAGTGCACGGAGGCAGAAGCTAGATCAGGTGCTGCGGCAAGGGGTACACAAAGAAGGTGCTCATGAAGCTGCTGGAAAACATGCTCATGAAGGCAAGATTCAAGATTATGGCCACAATCTATTGATGATTTGGGTTTTTTCAGTTTTATTTGCAATGTGTCTTGGCATGATGATGTCTAGCAGTTGAGTAATGGCATATTAGCAATGTAAGGAAGATAATTGGGTAATGGCAGTTGAGTAATGGCATATTAGCAATGTCTGGCAGTTCAACACAAGCATACACACACGCATGCACATCAGTTCAACACAAGCATGCAAGCAGGCATGCACAACAGTTCAACACACATCATGCAAACATGCATGCGCATCAGTTTAACAAAAGCATGCACACAAAGCATGGAAAATCAGTTCGACACAAACTTGCCCACAGGCATGCAACACTAGTCTGCATCGCTATCATCTGCGGGCAGTGCACCCGGATCACTGTCATACTCTGCATATGTGTCGTCTACTTCATCCTCACTGACTTCTAATTCAGCGTCACCATCTTGTACTTCACCTTCCATATGCTGCACAGACACTTTTTTCCGATCTTTGATATAAGCCCAAATCTCATGTGCTGAGAGGATACAGGGAGCCATGTCAGCGCGTTCCAGAGTAGCAGGAGGCGAAGGATGGGACATCGGGTCAGCATGAACATCCTCATTGTCAGAGACTTCGACATATTGATGTGCTAGAATACTAGGCTTCTCCTCTTGATCATTGTCCTCCTCATCTTTGCCCTTCTCATGTTCGGACACATCAAAGGTCCGCCTATGCTCAAATTTTTGGACTATTCGCTAGTGTTCTCCCCCTACATTGTCTGGCATATAAAACACTTTTTGTGCCTGGGTTGACAGGATATACTTATCATCCTCGTACCACAAATTGGAAATGTTGATGCTCCTGAACAGTTTATCATGCTTTTCCAGTTTAAACCTGCGCATGCCCCTGCCTGCTTCAAGACGATAGCAGTTCAACTCTTCGTAGAGATATAAGTCAGCTCTTTGATTTCCTTGAGGACACCATAAAAATCGCTTGCGTCCCCGCTGTGATCTCCAGCAACTAAGTTCACATGACAAACTGAATATGTTTTAACTTTGCTCAGTGGGCCAAGTGCCAACGCGAACAACTCATCTTCATGAACTTCTGTTCTTTCCCGTGCCTTTTTCATCATTTGTGTACCACAGAAAAAAAGAAAAAAGTACGGTCAAAATCATGCAATGAAATGCAAAAGGTCAAAGAGAAATGCAAAAGGAAACTTGGATGCTCTTTGAACCATCTTGGAAAATCCTGGTCAACCCTAACTTCCACATCAGGTGTCCCTTCTTCCTCCAGCTTTGTCCTGAACTTTCTGCAAACCATGAAGAGTTATTAAACTCCGGTAACTATGGGGTATACAATGTGTAGGGTAACATAAAATTCAGACGTAGGGAACATACTGGATATAGCCTGTAACCTTGCTGCAATTGTTTAGGACATACCAATCCATTCTATGAAGCTCTATTGACAGTGTCTCAGTGCTATCATGATTGATCGCACTATATGCTCCAACTAAACGCGCACCATGGCCAAACACATCACAAGATGATTCTTCTCGTTCAACTTTTTGTTGAACCTCATATCTCTGTTGTCGGTTGTACCTTCTCTCAATATCTTCTTTCAAGTATCTAGAGGCAAATGTCAAGCACTCGGAGGCAATGTACGCCTCTGCAATTGAACTTTCTGGATGGGCCATGTTCCTCACATATCCCTTCAAACTACACAACATCCACTCGATTGGATACATCCACCCATAGTTCACAGGGCCTCGGAGCAAAGCGTCGTCCGGTAAATGCACAGCCAGGTGGACCATAACATCAAAAAACACCGGCGGGAAGATTTTTTCAAGCCTGCACAAGATTACTGGGATTCAGCTTTCAGACGGAGTAGAACACTTCTTTCCAACCTTTTACTGCACAAGTCCTTGAAAATTTTTCCTAGGTCACCTATCACCCGATAGACATCGTCTTTCAATAATCCCCGCATCCCAGCAGATAATGTTCTCTGCAACAGGATGTGGCAGTCATGGGTTTTAAGTCCCGAGATCTTGCGTGTTTGTACGTTGACACACTTGGACATGTTGGAACAAAAACCATCTAGATATGTACAGTCAAATAGAAACTGACATAGCCGTGTCTTCGCATCTTTGTTTAGGGTATAGCTTCCATATATCATTACACATTTATATTTCTTCGGGTCCACGTCTGGAGGCATTACCGGTGGATCCAGCTGCATTTGTTTTCTAATTCCAAGGGTATGAAGATCCTTCCTGGCATTGACGGTGTCCTTATTCTTCCCTTCCAGTTCAAGGACGGTGCCATGGATGTTGTCTAAGATGTTCTTTTCGATGTGCATCACGTCGAGATTATTCCGAAGTTTCAACTTTGGCCAGTAATGCATGTCCCACCAACCAAGCCTGCGCTTCCAGATCGGTGTAGGTTCTCCACGCTTCCTCTTCTTGCTGATGCTCTGGGGACCAATTCCTGGTTTTAGATGTCTAACCTTCTCCAGCTCAGCTTCTAACTCTTTATCAGTAAATGATTCTGGCCGCTCGTTCTTGACAAAATTTTTACCTTGAAGGTCTGTCTTTCCCCGCCACAAGTGGTCATGAGACACGAAACGATGGTGCCCAATGTAGCACAATTTGTTGGTTATGGGCATTGATAGAGGATCTTTGTCACAATGCATGCATGCAGCATAGCCTTGAGTGGTACGCCCAGACATAGTGCCACAAACTGGGTAGTCGTGTATGCACCAGAGTACCGGAGCACGAAGATCAAACATTTCCCTCAAAAATGAATCATAAGTCCGCCAACCTTCCAAAGGTCCTGCAAATCTTCAAGCAATGGCTGAATGAAAAGACCAAAGTCCTTTCCATGACTTGATTTGCCAGGGATTAGCAAGCAAAGCATGTAGTATGATGGATCACTAAACTCCTCTGGTGAATGGTTGTACGGCACGGCAAACACAGGCCACATGCTATAGCTTGTGCACATGGTTCCATAGGGATTGAATCCATCAGAGGCAATGTCGATCCTTATGTTTCTAGGATCGCCCGCAAATGTTTTGAATTCATCGTCGAAATCGTTCCACGCTGCACCATCAGCCGGATGAGTCAATATGTCCTTTTCAGGCTTCCTCTTTAACGCATGCCACTGCATGTTCTCCGCTGTTTTCCTTGAAGCAAACAATCTCTTCAGCCTTGGTGCCAAAGGAAAATAACGCAACACTTTAACAACAGATCTCTTTCTCTCCGGATACTTCCACCTCGATGCTTGACACTCTGGGCAGTTGTCCTTATCAGCATAATCCCCTCTGAAAAGTATGAAGTTGCTTGGGCACACGTGTATGCTGTCATATGAAAGACCCAGCTCCTTCATATAAGCTTTTGCTTCTCTATATGATTTGGGAAGTGTATTGCCGTCCAGAAGTGCCTTGGCAAATATACGCATCCAAGCATCAAAAGCAGCGTTGCTGACAGGTAATATGATTTGTGATGAAGTAGCTTTATCATTAATGCCAGCCTACCGACGTGTTTATTTCCCGGGTAAAGCGGGCGCTCTGACTCTGCCAACAATTTTTCAAATACTTTATCATACCCACCTTCGACCTCAGTTTCTATTCCTTCATGGGCTGTTGCTCCCGTGAGGTCTTTCAACATTGCTTCCATTTCATCGGCTTCTCTATCTGCCTCATCTTCGTCATCCATATCCATATTATGATTCCCATGACCTGCACTATCATCCTCATCACCACCATTGCCATCATTATGTGGAGGATCTTCAATAATCACGACATCACCTGGCTCTCCATGATGTATCCACCGAAGGTAGGTACTGTAAAATTTGTGGATCTGTAAGTGCCAGGTCATCACTCCAAAATGCTGCATCTTCATATTTAGGCACCTCGTGCATGGGCATTGAACACGACAATTATCGCCGTTTATCTGCTTGACTAAGCTTAAGAACTCTTTGATTCCATCAACATATGGAGGGGTCCATGGTCTACCACTTGAAATCCAACGCCTATCCATCCGTTAAAGAGATAAACAAGCTATTATTGGATTTGTCTGAAAGGGGGTATTCATTTTTTATAACAGGCTACTCAATTTGCAGAACAATCTAATCGAGTTTAACGAACATCAAATCACTAACCATGAACAAAATAAAAATAGACCATGAGCAAACTAATCAATTGGAAAAAAAATTAAGAGTTCTAGGTATTCTTACTTTCTTAGCAAGTAGCACAAGGATGGGAGGGTTCTTTACCTTGGCTTGCGGAGGCGGCCGGAAGGAGAGCCCCAACTAGTCGAACAGTACAAGCGTGCGCAGGGAATGCGACCGGAAGGGGAGCATCGGTGACGTAAGCTGTGGAGGGCGGGCGAGGAGACGGCGGCCGCCGAGGTGGGCGGTGCTGGGGGCGGCAGGATGAGCCTCTGGCGGCTTGCACAGCCCCAGAAAAAAGGACGGAAGGGGGGAGCTCCGTGGAGAGCACCGTACGCCGCCGGTGCCGCCACAGCCAAGGGTGGAGGGCACTGTACCTAGTTTCCGAACCTGATTTTGGTCTGAGCAGTGATGGGTCCCACATGCTAGCCCCTCTAGCTCCGCATGCTGGCAAGCGGCAACGGGATTTTCGTGGGTTCTCCACATGTTCCCTTTGGCCCCATATGTCTGCCACAGGTTTATTTTTGTTGGACTTTATTCTCCACTTCAGTTAATAGCCGAACAGACGCGGAGAGAGAGAGCACTTTGTCCCCATCCAGTGAGAGAAAACCCCCGCCGTTTTTCTCCACGGGGAGAAAACCGCCGCCACCGCCGTTCTTCTTCAAAAGCCGCGAGGTTCTTCTATTTCCCTTCTCCTTTCTTTTTCCTCCGCGCGCATGGCAAGCGCGAGGAGAGTGAATCTCACATTTTCGCGTGCATGCATGCAGCGATATATGTGGCCGAATCCGCCGCTGGGTTCATCATTGGCGACAACACAAAGGGTCAGCAAAACACCGGCGACGACGCTCTTCACCATCGGTAAGCACCCTCTTCATCGGCGGTCATCATCGGTTTGAATCTGCTTTAGCTTTTTTGCCGGCCATGGCGGATGAACAGTATAAGTAGTACTACTACCTCCGTTCCATAAACTAGCTTGCTAGAAAGCCTTACCAGAACGGAGGGGAGTACTAATTAGTACTAGTATTTTGCAGGGGTTTCTGCAGATTGTGCTGATTTAGTACTAAAATTGTACTCCATCTCGGTTTATTAGTCACTTTTCCGAAACCAAATAATACCAAGAGTTAGGCACAATTAGCATTAATGATATTCTAGAGACCCTCCCACCCACTTCCTCTCCCCAATCTGCATGCAATTTAGCCAATGCTCCATTTAATTAACCCAATGCATGCTCTTACTATTAAGCATTGTTGGTCTTTCCTAATTAATTGCCAAATTTAGGAGTGATATCTCGACCAATCGTCACTTGCCTAGGTAGTATTTATGCAGATCGTTAGTGATGTTATTTGTGTAGCTGCATCATGGATTCTGTTCTAATTAATACGCTTGATTTTTGTGTTTAAAAATCAGGAATGGCTCAAAACCTATGTCAGTTCTATTTTCATGAACCTGACATGTGTCTCATCGGCAATGAACTGCCATTATTGAATTTTAGAGTGATGATGAGGGTGTCTAAAGAATTTTGTCATCAAGTGGCAGTAAGTATCCTTGACACTACAATTATGTTGTTCCTGAGCTTTTGATTTGTTGACGAATATATGTGTGCTCATTCTATTAAATTGTATATATGTGTACTATGTAGGATCTCCCTTGTTCTTTCCATAAGCGTATAGAGCACTTTGCTGTTGGTCCACATAAGGCATGGATTGTCTGCAATGTCAATGAATACCACTTCTACGTGGAACTTGGGCCTGGAATGTCTTATATATGTGGACTATATTGGACAGCATTTTTTCAAGCTTATGACATTCAACCAAAGGATCTAGTGAGGCTTGATTATGATGATCTATTCGGTATGTTTGACGTTCGAGGAACTAATGCAAACAATAAGGTCAAAGCTTGGGTTCTAGACCCTGGTATGTAATTGCACGTTGTCTTGTTTTCCTTACACATTAATTTACTAGCCAGTTAATATATCTGTTTCAAAATTTCCAAGATGGCCTTGGTTATGTAATTGCACATTCACGTGTTTTTCCCTTTGCGATCAGAGTGTCGTCCTATCGTACCATCTTGCAAGATGACACTACAGAAGAGCCTATTTGAGTACCCATGTGAGGTCAGTGATAATCTGGGCTTTTTACAAGCAGAATAAGATGGACCTGGAAAATGGGGAGCACATTATAGTCCCTCAGATCTTTGTGCATAGGGTGCAGGATCAAGAAGAACTTAATGAGTTGGTTAGTTAATTACATGATCATTCTTTTTCTGCTTAATTTGAAAAAAATGTCATTTAGCTATCTATGCATTTCTGATATCAGTCTTAAATGTACTTTGCTCAGGATGTCCCTTTGAAATGCATAAATGGGTATATACTTCCAAGCGACCGGCAATCTCGATATGCATGAAAGCTGGTGGGGACAATGAAGTGTTGGGTTCATATCACATTGATGAAGAAGAAGAACCTTATTACTTCAAGTTCACTGAGGGCTGGTCTGAATTCGCTGTTCAATCGCGATTGCATATAGATGATCTCATCGTCATACAAGTAAAGCTGACGAGGACTATATCAGGCTGGTCGTATAGGTGCTCAGTGACGATGCAGACGGTGACGTCGAATCACAGGAGGACGATGGGGGCAGTGAACTTGGCAGTGTAGTTGGTGAGAACTTCTGAGTAATTTTAGAGAATGATAACAAACTTGTGTTTTTGTTTTATCAGCTAGTTTGGTGGTAAAGAACTTGTGTTAATTTTTTTAATTAATTAGCATGTATATTCCTCGTGTATAGATGTAGTAGTACAAGAAATGTTGTCTTTTGTTGTCCTACCAAAACTATCTCATATAACCTTGTAGTAGTACCAGAAATGTTGTCTTTTGTTGTCCTACCAAACTATCTCTGAGAATTGTTGTTGCAAACTATCTCCTTTGTAGTGATTACTTTCAAACATACTCCAAATATTCCTGAGCATTCTTAAGAAACAAATTATCGAGGTAAACTATAAAATTAGTAAACACAACTTAAACATAGTTCGACACAAATCTGCGATAAACTTGCCAGTGCACACACAACAGGTCTTAAACTGAAAGAAATGGATAGCAGGTAACCTGGGACAAGCCCCAAACACGCTCACGCAGGAGCAATCGAGCTTAATTTGAAGCCCCGCTCTGGGAGGAACGCCCCTTTCTTGGCCTGTACGAGTTCCCTGCGGAGGAGAACAATTTCCCTGTCTTTCAGCTCAATCTTCTTTTCGAGGAATGAGACCGTGCTCAGTATGTCGATGTTTTGCATCAGCTTCTCATTCAGCTCACGACATATTTCCGATGCAGCCCTTTCTGCCTCCTGATAGCAGGCAATAGCTGCTTTAGCCTTGCAACCATTCTCCCTACACTCCTCTTCTAGATTCTTTAACTCCTTGTCCAGTTCTGCCAAATGGGTCTTGAGCGAATCGACGATACCCACCGGCCCCAACAGCGAAGGCGATCCTGTGCGGACACTGGAACCACCGGCGCTGCACGAAGGGGAACCAGATGTTGAAATAAATCCAAAGGAATCGAAAAGGTGGAATCAAAATGAAGGAAGAAGAACCGTTTTCGCTTCGAGGAATAGAACTTTTTTCGCTTCGAGGAGAAGAAACAAATACCTTGTTGCAGCAGAAGACGACATCGTCGGTGGCGACGAGCAGAAAGGCACGAACGAGCGGCGGAGGGACAACTGATTTCGTTTCGAGGAGAAGAACTGCTGGTTTCTGGGGAAGAAATGCACAAACGAGCGGAGGGAGGAGAAAACCCTAAATAGAGCGGGGTGGAGGAGACGAAGAGGGGGGAGAAGACGAGGAATCCACCCACGAACCCACGCACGCAGTGGTAAGTTGGCACAAACTGCACGCACGCAGCGGTACGTTGGCACGTATGCAACGTACGTGCGTTGCCACATAGGTCATATTCGTTGTGTGTACGTGCACAACCGGCGCAGATTCTCTGACTAACCTCTGGCCGGAGTTTTACTTAACTTTGAGTCATTGACAGCTGGATCCCACGTCTCATGGGATGCATCCACGACCAATGCATGCAAGCAAGCTGCGTGCAGAGTTGGCTTCTTTCTAATTTAACTCGTGGGAGCCTCTCCTTGGAATTTTTTGTACGTTCAAAAAACAAAATCTATAAAAGCAAAATTTGCCAAGAACGCAAACTATATGTGAACAGAGGGGAGTACTTCAATATATGTCCGGTCACAAACTTCAACATTGGATGGCAGTACACACGTAGTCTTAATTAAACTGAAATCTGCTTTCTTGGCCAGCACTTCGATCTCGTCGCGGATGAGATCAGCTTCCTGGTCTTGCATCTGAATCTTTTTCCAGAGTTGTTCCGTCTTCCTACCCAAGTCATGGTGGACCGGCAGAATCTCAGCCATGCTGGTAGCAGCCCTCAAAGCTCTCTTCTTCTGCTCCAGCTCGAGTGCATAATATTTCATCACCTGCTTGGAATTCGCGAGGATCTCTTTCGAGGTCCTAGCTATGTCCTGGTTCCGGATTTCGATCTGCCCCATGGCGTCCTTGGCATCTAGAACCTGCCTCGAAAGGAAAGTGTGGTCCAGGACTGAACCAGGTTTCTAAGTGGAACAACCGACCCTGTAGGAACTTTTGTAAGAAGATGCATGAAAAAAATCCAAAAGGTGGAATCAAAAAGTACGTTCAAACAAATACCCGGCTGTTAGGGAATCCTCGGTCCTCCTCTTCTTAGACGCAGGGGAGATCGGTGAAGACGACATCATTGGTGAGAAACATAGGAGGAAGCGAACTGATTTCGGCGTGGGGATTGAGAGGGCCAAGAAGAAATAAAATACAGGCATGTGAAAGTGGCGATATTAACTCAGTTGCAACTGCATTGCTGACACGCGTGTGGAAGTGGAGACGGCAAACTGCATTCACTCCTCCCACGCGTGGGATTAGCCCACCTTTTCAGCATGTACTATACGTTGTATTGGCAGCTTGGCACATTCAAGTTGTGTTGGCATGTAGGCACACTCGAGGGGTACGTACATGGACGACATTCGAAACAACAACACATGGGTCTTGCATGCCAAATATTCACTCACCCTCTACGTTAGGGCTTCACCGGCGTCGAATTCTCTCTAGCGGGTTCCACGACTACTTAGAGCCCGAAACTCGCGGTTTTGACGGAACGGGGGAAATCTGGCCAAGAGATTGGCCCTACCATTGACTTTGGTGTTCCTTGGGCCTAATATAACACAACCAAGCAATTGGTTCCACCGTGCTACCCCCTTCCGGCTCACATAGAGGGGCCAGAACAACAGTTCTGTCTTTTTCCCCAAGGGGCTATGGTTTCTCCGAAGAGGGGCTCTGGAGCATGTGAATGCCAGCACATATACCATACCATGTGTGTTGCCATACCATGTGTTATATATATGGAGTGTGGCAAGTGTCTTGTATGCCCAAGATTCCCTCATTCTCTTTGTTAGGGCTTCATCAGCGTCGGGTTCTCTCTGGCGGGTTCCTGGACTACTTAGAGCCGAAACTCCCAGATCTGGCGGAACGGGGGAAATCCTGCCAAGAGGTGGCCCCTAACATTTACTTTGGTGTTCCTTGGACCTAACCTAACACAACCAAGCAATCAGTTCCACTTTACTACCCCCTTCCGGCTCATGTACGCGGAGAGGCTAGAACGGCGGTTCCGTCTTTTTCCCCAACGGGGCTAGGGTTTCCCCGGAGAGGGACTCCGGAGCGTCTGAATGCCACCACATCACATGGTATGGGATATCATGTGTGTTAGAGTGTGGCATGGGTCTTGGATTCCAAATATCCCCTCACTCTCTATGTTAGGGCTTCACCAGCGTCGGATTCTCTCTAGCGGGTTCCACGACTACTTAGAGCCCAAAACTCCCGGATCTGAAAGAATGGGGAAATCCTGCCAACAGGTGGGCCCTAACATTTTATTTGCTGTTCCTTGGACCTAACCTAACACAACCAAGCAATCGGTTCCACTTTTCTACCCCCTTCCGGCTCATGTACGCGGAGAGGCTAGAACGACGGTTCCGTCTTTTTCCCCAATGGGGCTAGGGTTTCCCCGGGGAGGGACTTCGGAGCGTATGAATGCCACCACAACACATGGTATGCCATACCATATGTGTTAGATTTTGGCATGGGTCTTGGATGCCAAACATTCCCTCACTCTCTGTGCTAGGGCTTCACAGGCGTCGAATTCTCTCTAGGGGTTCCACGACTACTTAGAGCCCGAAACAGCCGGATCTGACAGAACGACGAAAATCTTGCCAAGAGGTTGGCTCGACCATTGACTTGGGTGTTTCTTGGGCCTAATATAACACAACCAAGCAAATTGTTCCACCTTGCTACCCCCTTCCAGCTCACGTAGAGGGGCTAGAACGGCAGTTCCGTCTTTTTCACCAAGGGGCTATGGTTTCTCCGAAGGGAGGCTCCGGAGCGTCTGAATGCCAGCACATGGTATGCCATACCATGTGCTTTGCCATACCATGTGTGATATGGAGTGTGGAAAGTGTCTTGGATGACCTACATTCCCTCATTCTCTTTGTTAGGGCTTCATCAGCGTCGGGTTCTCCCTGGCGGGTTCCATGACTACTTAGAGCCGAAACTCCCGGATCTGGAGGAACGGGGGAAATCTTTCCATGAGGTGGCCCCTACCATTTAATTTGTTGTTCCTTGTACCTAACCTAACACAACCAATAAATTGTTTCCACTTTGCTACCACCTTCTGGCTCATGTACATGGAGAGGCTAGAACGGTGGTTCCATCTTTTTCCCCAACGGGGCTAGGGATTTCCCGGAGAGGGACTCCGGAGCATATGAATTCCACCACAGCACATGGTATGCCATACCATATGTGTTAGAGTGTGGCATGGGTATTAGATTCCAAACATTCCCTCACTCTCTGTGTTACGGCTTCACCGGCGTCGGATTCTCTCTAGCGGGTTCCACGACTACATAGAGCCCAAAACTCCCGGATCTGACAGAACGAGGGAAATCTTGCCAAGAGGTTGGCCCTACCATTTACTTGGGTGTTATTTTGGCCTAATACAACACAACCAAGCAATTGGTTCCACCTTGATACCCCCTTCCGGCTCACGTAGAGGGGCTAAATCGGCAGTTCCGTCTTTTTCCCCAAGGGGCTATGGTTTCTCCGAAGAGGGGCTCCGGAGCGTCTTAATGCCAGCACATGGTATGCCATACCATGTGATTTGACATACCATGTGTGATATGTAGTGTGGAAAGTGTCTTGGATGACCAACATTCCCTCATTCTCTTTGTTAGGGCTTCATCAGCGTTGGGTTCTCCCTGGCGTGTTCCAGGACTACTTAGAGCCGAAACTCCCGGATCTGGCAGAACGGGGGAAATCTTGCCAATAGGTGGCCCCTACCATTGACTTTGGTGTTCCTTGGACCTAACCTAACACAACCAAGCAATCGGTTCCACTTGGTACCCCCTTCCGGCTCATGTATGCGGAGAGGCTAGAACGGCGGTTCCGTGTTTTTCCCCAACGGGGCTAGGGTTTCCCCGGAGAGGGACTCCCGAGCGTATGAATGCCACCACAGCACATGGTATGCCATAACATATGTGTTAGAGTGTGGCATGGGTAATGTACGCTAAACATTCCCTCACTCTCTGTGTTAGGCTTCACCGGCGTCGGATTCTCTCTAGCGGGTTGACTACTTAGAGCCCGAAACTCCCGGATCTCAAAGAACGAGGGAAATCTTGCCAAGAGGTTGGCCCTAGTATTTACTTGGGTGTTCCTTGGGCCTAATAAAAAACAACCAAGCAATTGGTGCCACCTTGCTACCCCATTCCGACTCACGTAGAGGGGCCAAAACGGCAATTCCGTCTTTTTCCCCAAGGGGCTATGGTTTCTCCGAAGAGGGGCTCCGGAGCGTCTGAATGCCAGCACATGGTATGCCATACCATGTGTGATATGGAGTGTGGCAAGTGTCTTGGATTACCAAGATTCCCTCATTCTCTTTGTTAGGGCTTCATCGGTGTCGTGTTCTCTCTGGCGGGTTCCAGGACTACTTAGAGCTGAAACTCCTGAATCTAGCGGAACGGGGGAAATCTTGCCAAGAGGTGGCCCCTACCATTGACTTTGGTGTTCCTTGGACCTAACCTAACACAACCAATAAATAGGTTCCACTTTTCTACCCCCTTCCGGCTCATGTACAAGCGCGGAGAGGCCAGAATGGCGGTTCCGTCTTTTTCCCCAACGGGGCTATGGTTTCCCCCAGAGAGGGACTCCGGAACGTATGAATGCCACCACAGCACATGTTATGCCATACCATATGTGTTAAAGTGTGGCATGGTTATTGTATTCCAAACATTCCCTCACTCTCTGTGTTAGGGATTCACCGGTGTCGGAATCTCTCTAGCGGGTTCCACGACTACTTAGAGCCCGAAACTCCCGGATCTGACTGAACGAGGGAAATCTTGCCAAGAGGTTGACCCTACTGTTGACTTGGGTGTTCCTTGGGCCTAATACAACATAACAAAGAAATTGGTTCCACCTTTCTACCCCCTTCGGGTTCACGTAGAGGGGCTAGAACGGTAGTTCTGTCTTTTTCCCCAAGAGGCTATGGTTTCTCCGAAGAGGGGCACCGGAGCGTCTGAATGCCCGCACATGGTATGACATACCATGTGTGATATATAGTGTGGCAAGTGTCTTGGATGACCAAGATTCCCTCACTCTCTGTGTTAGGGCTTCACCGACGTTGGATTCTCTCTAGCAGGTTCCAGGACTACTTAGAGTCAAAACTCCCGGATCTGGCGGAACGGGGGGAATCTTGCCAAGAGGTGGGCCCTAACATTGTATTTGGTGTTCCTTGGACCTAACCTAACACAACCAAGCAATCGGTTCCACTTTTCTACCCCCTTCTGGCTCATGTACGCGCGCGGAGAGGCCAGACTGCGGTTCCGTCGTTTCCCCCAACCGGGCTAGGGTTTCCCCGGAGAGGGACTCCAGAGCGGATGAATGCCAACACAGCACATGGTATGCCATACCATATTTGTTAGAGTGTGGCATGGGTCTTTGATTCCAAACATTCCCTCACTCTCTGTGTTAGGGCTTCACCGGCGTCAGATTCTCTCTAGCGGGTTCCACGACTACTTAGAGCCTGAAACTCCCGGATCTGACAGAACGGGGGAAATATTGCTAAGATGTTGGACCTACCATTTACTTGGGTGTTCCTTGGGCCTAATATAACACAACCAAACAATTTTTTCCACCTTTCTACCCACTTCCGGCTCACGTAGAGGGGCCAGAACGGCAGTTCTGTCTTTTTCCCCAAAGGGCTATGGTTTCTCCGAAGAGGGGCTCCGGAGCGTCTGAATGCCAACACATGGTATTTCATACCATGTGTGTTCCCATACCATGTGTGATATAGAGTGTGGCAAGTGTCTTGGATGACGAAGATTCCCTCACTCTCTGTGTTAGGGCTTCACCGACGTCGGATTCTCTCTGGCAGGTTCCAGGACTAGTTAGAGTCGAAACTCCCGGATCTGGCGGAACGGGGGGAATGTTGCCAAGAGGTGGGCCCTAACCTTGTATTTGTTGTTCCTTGGACCTAACCTAACACAACCAACCAATCGGTTCCACTTTGCTACCCCCTTCCGGCTCATGTAGGCGGAGAGGCTAGAACGATGGTTCCGTCTTTTTCCCCAACGAGGCTAGGGTTTCCCCGGAGAGGGACTCCGGAGCGTATGAATACCACCACAGCACATGGTATGCCATACAATATGTTTTATAATGTGTCATGGGTCTTTGATGCCAAACATTCCCCTCGGTCTCTATGTTACGGATTCACCGGCGTGGGATTCTCTCTAGCAGGTTCCACGACTACTTAGAGCCTGAAACTCTCCGATCTGACAGAACGGGGGAAATATTGCTAATAGGTTGGCCCTACCATTGACTTGGGTGTTCCTAAGGCCTAATTTAACACAACCAAGCAATTGGTTCTAGATTGCTACTCCCTTCCGGCTCACGTAGAGGGGCCAGAACGACAGTTCCGTCTTTTTCCCCAAGGGACTATGGTTTCTCCGAAGAGGGGTTCCGGAGCGTCTGAATACCAACACATGGTATGACATACCATGTGTTTTGCCATACAATGTGTGATATGGAGTGTGGCATGTGTCTTGTATGACCAAGATTCCCTCATTCTCTTTGTTAGGGCTTCATCGGCGTCGTGTTCTCTCTGGCGGGTTCCAGGACTACTTAGAGCTGAAACTCCCGGATCTGGCGGAACAGGGGAAATCTTGCCAAGAGGTGGCCCTTACCATTTAATTTGGTGTTCCTTAGACCTAACCTAACACAACCAACCAATCGGTTCCACTTTGCTACCCCCTTCCGGCTCATGTACGCAGAGAGGCTAGAACGGCGGTTCCGTCTTTTCCCCCAACGAGGCTAGGGTTTCCCCGGAGAGGGACTCCGGTGCATATGAATGCCACCACATCACATGGTATGCGATATCATGTGTGTTATAGTTTGGAATGGGTCTTGGGTCCCAAAATTTCCCTCACTCTCTGTGTTAGGGATTCACCAACGTCGGATTCTCTCTAGCGGGTTCCATGACTACTTAGAGCCCAAAACTCCCGGATCTGGCAGAACGGGGGGAATATTGCCAAGATGTTGTCTCTACCATTGACTTTGGTGTTACTTGGGCCTAATATAACACAACCAAGAAATTGGTTCCACCGTGCTACCCCCTTCCGGCTCACGTAGAAGGGCCAGAACGGCCGTTCCGTCTTTTTCCCCAAGGGGCTATGGTTTCTCCGAAGAGGGGCTCTGGAGCGTCTGAATGCCAGCACATATGCCATACCATGTGTGTTTCAATACAATGTGTGATATATATGGAGTTTGGCAAGTTTCTTGGATGACCAAGATTCCCCTCATTCTCTTTGTTAGGGCTTCATCGGCGTCGGGTTCTCTCTAGCGGGTTCCAGGACTACTTAGAGCTGAAACTCCCGGATCTGGCTGAACGGGGGAAATCATGCAAAGAGGTGGCCCCTAAAATTTACTTTTGGTGTTCCTTGGACCTAAACTAACACAACCAAGCAATAGGTTCCACTTTGCTACCCCCTTCCGGCTCATGTACGCGGAGAGGCTAGAACGGCGGTTCCGTCTTTTTCCCCAACGGGGCTAGGGTTTCCCCGGAGAGGGACTCCGGAGCGTCTGAATCCCACCACATCACATGGTATGAGATATAATGTGTTTTACAGTGTGTCATTGGTCTTGGATTCAAAATATTCCCTCACTCTCTGTGTTAGGGCTTCACCAGCATCGGATTCTCTCTAGCGGGTTCCACGACTACTTAGAGCAAGAAACTCCTAGATCTGACAGAACGGGAGAAATCTTGCCAAGATGTGGGACCTAAAATTGTATTTGGTGTTCCTTGGACCTAACCTAACACAACCAAGCAATTGGTTCCACTTTATTACCCCCTTCCGGCTCATGTACGCGGAGAGGCTAGAACGGCGGTTCTGTCTTTCCCCAACGGGGCTAGGGTTTCCCCGTAGAGGGACTTCGGAGCGTATGAATGCCACCACGGCACATGGTATGCCATACCATATGTGTTAGAGTGTGACATGGGTCTTGGATGCCAAACATTCCCTCACTCTCTGTATTAGGGCTTCATAGGCGTCGGATTCTCTCTAACGGGTTCCACGACTACTTAGAGCCCGAAACTCCCGGATCTGACAGAACGGGGGAAATATTGCCAAGAGGTTGGACCTACCATTGACTTGGGTATTACTTGGGACTAATATAACACAAACAAGCAAATGGTTCCACCTTACTACCCCCTTTCGGCTCACGTAGAGGGGCCAGAACGGCAGTTCCATATTTTTCACCGAGGGGCTACGGTTTCTCCGAAGGGAGGGTCCGGAGCGTTTGAATGCCAGCACATGGTATGCCATACCATGTGTGTTTCCATACCACGTGTGATATGGAGTGTGGCAAGTGTCTTGGATGACCAAGATTCCCTCATTCTTTTTGTTAGGGCTTCATCGGTGTCGGGGTTCTCTCTGGCGGGTTCCAGGACTACTTAGAGCCGAAACTCCTGGATCTGGCGGAACGGGGGAAATCTTGCCAATTAGTGGCCCCTAACATTTACTTTGGTGTTCCTTGGACCTAACATAACACAACCAAGAAATCGGTTCCACTATGCTACCCCCTTCCGGCATATGTACGCGGATAGGCTACAACGGCGGTTCCTTCTTTTTCCCAACGGGGCTAGGGTTTCCCCGGAGAGGGACTCCGGAGCGTATGAATGCCACCACAGCAAATGGTAGGACATACCATATGTGTTAGAGTGTGGAATGGGTATTGTATTCCAAACATTCCCTCACTCTCTGTGTTAGGGCTCACCGGCGTCGGATTCTCTCTAACGGGTTCCACGACTACTTAGAGCCCGAAACTCCCGGATCTGACAGAACGAGGGATATTTTTCCAAGTGGTTAGATCTACCATTGACTTGGGTGTTCCTTGGGCATAACACAACACAACCGAGAAATTGGTTCCACCTTTCTACCCCGTTCCGGATCACGTAGAGGGGCCAGAACGGCAGTTCCCTCTTTTTCCCCAAGGGGTATGGTTTCTCCGAAGAGGGGCTCCGGAGTGTCTGAATGCCAGCACATGGTATGTCATACCATGTGTGTTGCCATACCATGTGTGATATATAGTGTGGCAAGTGTCTTGTATGACCAAGATTCCCTCACTCTCTGTGTTAGGGCTTCACCGGCGTCGGGTTCTCTCTAGCGGGTTCCAGGACTACTGAGAGCCGAAACTCCCGGATCTGGCGGAACGGGGGAAATCTTGCCAAGAGGTGGGACCTAAAATTGACTTTTGTGTTCCTTGGACCTAACCTAACACAACCAAGCAATCGGTTCCACTTTGGTACCCCCTTCCGGCTCATGTACGCGGAGAGGCTAGAACGGCGGTACCGTCTTTTTCCCCAACGTGGCTAGGGTTTCCCCGGAGAGGGACTCCGGGGCGTATGAATGCCACCACAACACATGGTATGCCATACCATATGTTTTAGAGTGTGGCATGGGTCTTGGATTCCAAACATTCCCTTCACTCTTTGTGTTACGGATTCACCAGCGTCGGATTCTCTCTAGCAGGTTCCAGGACTACTTAGAGCCCGAAACTCCCAAATCTGACAGAATGTGGGGAATCTTGCCAACAGGTGGGATCTACCATTGTCTTGGGTGTTCCTTGGGCCTAACCTAACACAACCAAGAAATTGGTTCCACTTTGCTACCCCCTTCCGGCTCATTTACATAGAGAGGAGAGAACGACAGTTCCGTCTTTTTTCCCCATCGTGTGGCTAGGGTTTCTCCGGAGGGGGGCTCCGGAGCGTCTGAATGCCACCACAACAAATGGTATGAATTAACATGTGTGTTAGAGTGTGGCATGGGTCTTTGATTCTGAAAACTCCATCACTATTTGTGTGAGGGCTTCACCGGCGTCATATTCTCTCTCGTGGGTTCCAGGACTGCTTAGAGCCCGAAACTCCCGGATCTATCGGAACGAGGGGAATCTTGCCAAGAGGTGGGACCTAACATTGCATTGGATGTTCCTTGGGCCTTAACTAACACAACCAAACAATTAGTTCCACTTTTCTACCCCCTTCCGGCTCACGTAGAGGGGCTAGAACGACAGCTCCGCCTTTTCCCCAAGAGGGCTAGGGTTTCTCCGCACAGGGGCTCCAGAGCGTCTGAATGCTACCACAACACATGGTATGCGCCATACCATTTGTGTTAGATCTAGTGTGGCTTGGGTCTTGGATGCCCAAGATCCCCCCACTCTCCGTATTAGGGTTCACCGTCGTCAGATTCTCTCTCTAGCGGGTTCCATGACTACATTAGAGCCCAAAACTTCCGGATCTGACGGAACGGGAGGGGGGTGCGTGGGGTGAATCTTTCCAATAGGGTGGGCCCTACCATTTCTTTGGGTGATCTTTGGGCCTAACCTAACACAACCAAAAAAATTGGTTCCACTTTGGTACCCTTCCGCCTCACGTAGAGGGGCCAGAACTGCAGTTCTGTCTTCCCCCCCCCCCAGCAGGGCTAGGGTTTCTCCGGAGAGGGGCTCCAGAGCGTCTGAATGCCACCAAATCACATGGTAGGACATACCATGTGTGTTAGAGTGTGGAATGGGTATTGGATGCCAAAGATTCCCTCCCTTTCTGTGTTAGGGCTTCACCGACATCAAATTTTCTCTAGCGGGTTCTAGAACTATTTAGAGCCCGAAACTCCCGGATCTGTCGGAACGGGGGGAATATCGCCAAGAGGTGGGATCTACCATTGTCTTGGGTGTTCCCTGGGCCTAATCTAACACAACCAAGAAATTGGTTCCACTTTGCTAGCCCCTTCCGGATCACGTAGAGGGGCCAAGGGCAGTTCGCCTTTTTCCTCAACAGGGCTAGGGTTTGTCCGGGAGGGGTTCCAGAGCGTCTGAATGCCACCAATTCCCATGGTATTCCATACCACGTGTGTTAGAGTGTGGCATGTGTATTGCATTCCGAAGATTCCCTGACTCTCTTTGTTACGGCTTACCGACGTCAGATTCTCTTTGGCGGGCTCCAGGACTACTTAGAGCCCGAAAGTCCCGAATTTGTCGGAACGGGGGGAACCTCACATAATATTTGTATAGATATGATAGGGTTACATCTTGTTTGTCTTAGGCGGGATTCTGACATTCCCCACTTTTCATTACATAGTCATTTAATTACATAGTCATTTGATAACCAATTTCATAGATTGTCAATTTGTTTAAGTCACCCATCATGCATCCTACGGCCAGCGATGTTTCTGTCCACGCCCACACGAACTCGCGCGCGCAGAATTTTTGTGCCGCGCCCACCCAAAATTATGGATCAAACTTTGGAGCCTCCTCCACAGCGAGCGTGACGCCTCTTGCAAAATTTTGCACCTTCCTCTACCCACCCGCGGCCTCTCAACGAAATCACCCCCGCCCCCTTTTTTTCCATTGACAAAGTTTCCCTCTTTCCTCTCTTCCAACCTCGCCGCGTAGCTCTCCCACCTTGCGTCCTCGCCACGTAGCTTTCCATCCTGCTCCCACACGTCACTACGTAGCTTTTCATCCCGCTCTCCCACCTCGCCGCGTAGCTCCGTCCCAGTCTAACATTCCCCCGTGCGCATCTTCCACCTCGCCGTGTAACTCGCCGGTCGCCGCCCAGCTTTTCCACCTCGCCGTCCAGTTCTGCCACCTCGTCGTTCAGGTCTCTGTCCAGATCTTACACCTCGCCGCCAGATCTGCCACCTTGCCGCCAGATCTGCCACCTCGCCTTCCAGGTCGCCGTCAAGATCTGCCACCTCGCTGTCCAGCTCGCAGTTCAGCCACCTCGTCACCAACCTCACCTTACATCTAGCTCTGCCACCGCCTAACTAACCTCGCGACAACTTCCTCGTCGAGGTCTGCCACCTCGTCACTAACCAGAAGGCAATTATCTCGTCAAGGCTTGCCACCTAGAATCCTGGAGAGATGGTTTCAGCCATGGCAAGCAGTAAGAAAAAGCACCTAAATCCTGAGGCGATCTCGAGATAATTATTTCAGCCTGTTTGATGCTTATTCCCCGCACATTTTTGTTTATGTTTTAGTTCCTGATATCGTAAAAATTGCTTGTTATGTGCTTCTTTATGTTTGATGAGTTCCTATGGTCAAAATTGCTTATTTTGTACATAGATGCACTCATTTTACTATGTATGTTGTTAAAATTGAAATGGTAAGTAGGGTGCCTTATAAAAGTGAACGGAGGGAGTAGTACAGAACAATCAACACCAGCACTATATGTCAGAACATCACTCCATGAAAGAAACCCAAATCTTACTCTGTAGCTTTAATGGGTTCTTATAGTATCTAGTATGATGTTTGTAGCTTACGTTGAGCTCTTGATTTATGTTAGAATCACCTGTAAAATCCATTGACGAAACACGAATCAATAATATCCTAAGAAACCATCCGTGGCTGGGTAGTATACTAGCACGTGCTCTTGCAAGCCCGACTGTACTCTTCCGTAAAAAGAGCAAGAAGGAAAGCTCTGGATCCAAGAATGATCCTCGAGGGGAGGAAGACTTCACTGAAGAAGCTGAACCCTTACCTTCTAGCTCAACACCCTTTCATGATAGCTCAGCAGTGAAGCTACTACTTACTTATCTCGTGTGGGCTGGTGGCCTAATTACTGCATTTACATATATGTTGTGCTACCATCCCCATTGTTCTGTACATGTGAACTGTGCAGGCTAGGAAACTCAAAGTCAAGACAATATCCGGTAGGGGGAAGATGCCTCCAAGTGGAAACTCCTTGGATGGCAAGAAGCGTGTCCGTGCTGACATATGTGACAACACATCACCTGTTACTCCGACAAGAGATAAAAATACCCAGAAGATTGCACTAGCAGTTTCTGCACCCAGAACGTGTCGAACAAGGAGTACGAGCTTGCAGAAACAGCCCATAGATCCAATCAGGCCACCACCACCCGGGAACAAGAAGCCATCAAAGCCCCCCAAGAAGCCATCTTACAATGACAAGACGGCAGATGTCGAACACAAGCAGCCAGCTGCGGTCCAAACCAAGGTGGTAGCTGTGGTGACCGAGAAGGCAGCCGCCCAGCTCGAGCTGGAAGCTCCCCAAGTCCTGCAGGAAGCTCCCCAAGTCCAGTAGGAAGCTCCCCAACTTGGCCAGCAGGAATCTACCCAAAACAAGCAGACAGTTTCCCATGGCCATCTCGAAGCTGCCCAATACAAGGATGCAGCTGACCACCGCGAGAAGACACACACCCAGTACGGGTAGGATCTTCTCGTTGGCCCGCTGCCAGGTTCCCAAGTCGAGCCCCCACCATTCCAACATGAGGGGCAAGGTTCCCAAGTCGAGGAGGTAGATGCCCACTCCGAGGCACTTTTTTCTGACCTTGAAGATGGGCATCACTTATGCCAGGAAGGTAACATTTTGCAGAACTGTGCTATCCATTTTCAGAATTAAATCCGAAATGCAGAACACTAACTCTAGTGCGGCCACATTTTTTTTAGATAATCAACCTGGAGACATCACTGTAAGTGGTGGAGCTGGGGTTGAAAGGGGAATAAACATGAAAAAGGGGTTGGACAGGATGTCCAGAGGAAAGAGGATCAGAATAGTTATTCCTCCTGGATGTACTAGGCCAGCTGACGATAAGATTAGTGCCATGTATACCACTGCATGTTCAATTGCAGCCAAGGAGGTTATCCCCATCTTTATCCATTGGAAGCAGTACAAGAAAAGGCCCAACATATTTAAATTCTTTGCTGGCCATGTGGCTATAAGTTTTGTAACTCTTGATTCCAGTTATGTCCACTGCTGTTCATAAAACTGAAGTATGCTATTTCTTTTGTTTCAGTCAAAGTTTCTGATGGACCTCGATGACCCCAATATCGTGTCCTCTCTTGAAATGCATCTCCAGAGCCATACAAAGCACATGCGTCATGTTCTGAAGAAGCAGTATTGGGACAGCGTCAAAGACAGGAGTAAGGTTTTGCCTAAAGCTGCACCAATAGAGAAGGTTGGAGATGCTGAATGGAAAGCTTTACTAGCCAGCTGGGGCTCAGCCAAGAAACAGGTCTGTGTCTTTGCTCACTCGAACTGCTATTGCATCAATTCTATAACCATGATTGTTGCTAATACTTCATACTTTGTTTGTGTAGACGGCCTGTCTGAAAGCTGCAGCAAGCAGAGGCTGTGTCATGTACCCTGCTCAAACGGGTTCTCGGAGCTATGAGATTTATTGCGACAAGGATCAAGATGCAGTTCAACTGTTCAAAGCTACGCACATAAACAAGGTGGATGGAACATACCCTTCGCCTGTGAAAAAAGCAATTGTAAGCCCCCCAGAATTCTTCACATCTCTGTAATCAACATTTTACCTCCATAGATTCTTGTAGGGCACCATCCCTTTGTGAATTCTGCTGCAAACTACTGTCATCACCTATTTCACCCATGCTTTTCATCTTCTAGTTCATGTACAAGCATGCTTTAACTTGCTTGTCATCTGCTAGTTCATGTACACGCATGCTTTAACTTTCTTGCCATCTGCTATTTTAATCTATGTTCTGTACATTCTTGTCGTGTGCTATTTTCATCTATGTTCCTCGGATGCCTGTTTTTCCATCATCTATGTCCCCTAAAAGCTATCTTGGCTAAGATGTATGCCGCAGCGCGTGTAATCAACTCTGTGCGAACCCTGAGCTTTGTCAAGTCAAAGCTGGGCAATAAAAGGCCTTTTATCTACAAAAAAAGCTAGTTCGGCTGCTGTTGCATATATGCTTGTACATGCAGATCCCTTGTCATTCCAGCATCACCAGATACGTCTGTTAAAATATGCACTTGAGCGTGCTGTGATTTCAGCATGATTTCCAACTATGTTTTGTACATCCTTGTCGTCAACTAATTTATCTACGCTTGTCGCTAGAAATGTACATGCGTGTTTAATTGCTTGTCATCTGCTAGCTTATGTATGCTTGTCATGTTGTATTTCATATCAATGTTCCTTATGAGCTAGTTCAGCTGCTATCTCATCTTCTCCTTTTGCATGCTTTTTAGGTTGAAATGGAAGCAAAGATGGCGCCAGCTTCGCCGGGGGGCACTATCAGGCCACCTCTGGCTGCCGCCGAAGCTGTCGCTGAGGTGCTCGGGCAGGGCCAGCGAAAGCCTACGTTCCTAAATAACATAGGCGTGACAACCACCCGATTTAGAGCAATAAATCTTTAGCTCCAGCGTTAGCTTAACCGTGAGATAAGGACGAAGCAGGAACTTGTCATGGAGCTGAAGGCAGCCAGGGATCAGGCTGATGCAGACAGGATCGCCTGCCAACAAGAACTGGATGACATTCGAAAGCAATCTGCAGATTATACCCAGGCTCAACATAGATCCGATGTCATTCTTCAGGGGCTACTGGGTAGGCCACTTCCTACGCCCCAACATAACCCTACGGCTGGCGAACTGGGTAACTGATATGAAACTGTTTCTCTTCGTGATGTATTTTGGTGGCTTTTTGGTAGGTGCCCTTGGTGACCTCTTTTGTGCCCCTTGTGAGGGTGTGAACTATGAAAAATGACATTCGATGCCTCGGCTGGTGGCCCTTGTGAGGCAGTGAACTATTGCAGATGGCCTTTGATACCTCTGCGGGTGGCCGTTCTGAGGCTGTAACCAGTCTTATTTGCTGCATATTTTTGTGTGTGCTTTTCTGTGAAAACTAGCAGTGCTAGAATTTAAAATTCGTCTGCACCGGCTAAACGACCTTTCGAACCACGACGGGAAAAACGTCGATGCATGATGACATCACCATGGCACATGGCGACGGATGTGATCCGTTACGGATACGAGAACACGTGGTACTATATGGTAGGTCCACGAGGCGACACACTATTGGATGAAAATCGCGACGGAAAATCACGTCACGGATACATTTCGACGTGGACATGCCATGTTGGTCCACGTGCTGGCTCATGATTCGCGACGTCTTACGACGAACTAAAACGTCTCACCGTCGGACAATGTTATAAATTCGTCGATAATAATCGTATACGTGGATCTTTATGAGAGCTCCATGTGGCACATTTATAGTGCTTGAATCCGCGACGAGAAAATGAACGTCGCACGTATTATGACGTCATAAAACGGGATCGATGACATCATAAAAGGAGGTAACGGTATTTCCAATCGCGACGTTTTAAAAATGTCAAGAAAATGTTGACGTCAGTATTGGTAGAACTGACGTAAGCGGCGCCCGTAACGGGTAACGGAAAGTACGATGCCACGTGTGCACACGCTGCGACGAAAAAAACCGTCGCTCCTTGTTGGGCCTTGTGCTGGGCCGGCCAGTAGCTCGCGACGGTTGAATTTCCGTCGCGGACTTTAGTACAGATTAGTGTTCATTTAATCGTCGCAGAATCGTCCGTGACAGTCGATCAGGAACGTTCTCACTTCGTCGCATAAACCGTCGCGGATTGCCCTTAGCGACGGTTTGGAGCCCATCTGCAACGGTATTGAAACGTCATAGACCGCGCGGAATTTGGTAGTGATTCCTTTTCAGGACATGTTTTTGGCTAGGAAGGCTGGGTAGCAAGCCTAAGAGTTGAGGGAAAACAAACAAATATACATATGAATTAAACAATCTTACTTGAGAATACTAAACTTATGAGCCAACAAGAAAGAAAGATCATGGAATAATATATCTACATGCAACTCCCTCTTTTCTACTTAAGTCTCAACGTATTGTTGCTACTAACCAATGCTAAGTTTGCCAAAACCAGCTACATTAACATGATGCTGCAATGTTGATACCAATACTAATAACAAGATCAACCATATAACAAAAATTGCAAACTAAAATAAAGTGTAGAAAGTAAATGATGAAAATTCTCATTAATCTATAACTAATAATAAAAGCGTTAAGGTTTCCTTGGTTTGGTAGGTCATTGAAACTGCCCCTAAAGTTTGACACAAATTACCCACACTGCCACCGGTAATTTATACTATATAATTTGTCCTGACGACATTGTACGTTGTCACGGTTGTACGTTCACCGGCATAGTCGCTACGAAAACATGAGTCATGCACGAGTCCTGATCGGTAATCCTTAATCTGAATCAACCTCTAGCAACCAAAAAAAAACACGACAAAAGACGTAATATATAAAAGCATAAAAAAAACCTAGCCCGCCTCACATTGATCAGCCGGCCCTCCGTTCCCTGCCAGTTGCGTGGACGCGATCGGTCCTAGACTCCTTCAGTTCCTCACCGTGAGGGTGTGGCCCATGACGACTATCCCCAACCTCGAGACCTTGGATGACCGTAGGTGTGCCCCGGCGGCTGGTGCTGTGGACAACAAGCTACGTCTGCTAGCCTGCTTCCGCAACAATGTAACGTATTGATGGTCCTATGGACGTCTCCTCCGGCGTGCAGTCGACGACGGCGCAGAACTGAGAGTGCTTCAGCAGCTCTCTCTCCCTTGCAGGCCATGAGGGCTTCGTAGTCTCCTCGGCCGACCCCTGCTTCCGCAGCAACGTAACATCCTAATGGTCCTATGGGCATCTCCTCCGGCGAGCAGTCGACGATGATGCAGAACTGACAGTGCTTCAACATCTCTCTCCCTTGCCGGATAAGCGGGCTTCCTAGTCTCCTCGGCCGACCCTCTGTCGCTGCCGGTACCACAGCTCATCTGCCATCATCGTCCTTGGCAACCTCTGTCTAAATCATCACTTATCCCCGGGAGACGGAATTGTTGTAGTGGAAGATTTTCCATGGACGCCTACCAAGCGCATTGTACCCGAGCGCATTGTATTCGATAATAAACTACGTTATATTATGCAAATGCTTGATGCGTTCAAAGGGACAAGCCTAAATCTGCTCATTGCCGTCAAAAATGGATTGTTCAAGGATTTTGCCGCAAACGAGAGTTGTGCGATTGACCGGCTGAATGACCAAGCTCTCCACTCCATCAGCGGCATGAGGTTCTACATCTCTCAGACTCCCAGTTATGTTCTTCGTATGTAGGTTCCTTGGTGATGACTAACAAAAGGTAATAACTTGACTGACATTGTAAATCTGAGGCATGATATTTGCAGGTAGTGTTGATTAAAGCACCGATATTTTCTTGTTATCATTTTCTTAGATCTAACGACTTAATAGTTTACCGATATCTTGACTGAACATCTGGTGTTTACCTGCTACTTTTCCTCTGTCTGTAGCTTGATCCCTACATCTTGGAGAATATCTCAGGATGATCAGATGCAATATTGGTGGATGCCAATTTGCATGATCAGATGGAATTTGTGCATGCCAATTGTGATGATCGGGTGCTACATTTTCCTTTTAGGGCTCCCGTGATTTTATTGATGGAAATAAAATTAAAAGTAAGCATGATGATTTAATTCTTTCAAGTCTGACGAGAACATCCACACACAAGAGAATGTATGACCTTGATTTAAGAAGATACTAACTTTCGTCATGTAATTCTATCTATAATCTAGAAAGCATATCATGAACTGATGAATAAAGGTCCCGTGATTGCCTTCTCTCTTCCCAGACATGATCTGTATTTATCATGTCATATAATATTTTGGAGTTGTGATGACGAATTTGAACAGTTCATCCTTGAACAAATATTAATATTGTAAGTTTCTAATTCAATCTGCATTTCTACAATATTGTTTATGTCTACTATTACTACAAGATACTACTAGGATGTGAACTGGCTAAACTAGAAACCGTTATCCTCCCTCTTTCCGCGGAGATTACACAGGGACGTCATCGACATTTCATTGCATGTACAACTATTGGTGTCCTTGATCTAATTGAGATTTTTTATCTCCTGTTGCAACGCATGGGCATGTTTTCTAGTATTCCATAATGGCAACTCAAACGAAGGGATACATCGATAACCAACTAAAGGAGATACTTTCATACTGCAAACAATCCTATATGATAACTTCTCTACTCATGATATGACTCTACTAAAAGGTAAAAAGGTGAAAGATAAAGGTGTGATACGGCGACACTCCCCCAATCTTGGAACAATCCAAGGGGATGCCAATACCAATGATGAATTATTTCTTCGGTGGTGGTGGTGAACTCTTCTCAATAAGCTTATCAACTGAATCCTTTAAATCATCAATCACATCGATGAGCCTGTGTATCAGCTCCGTATTACTCTCAATACGGTTCTGGAACTTGTCCAGCGGTGAATCCCAGCTCTTGGAATTATTTCCCCACAGTATATCAGATCGGGGGATTTTCTCACCTGCACGGTTAGAACGATCCATATCCCAGCGAGAAGGCAACTTTGCCTCGGGTACCGTCATAGATTGATACTCATGGATTAAGGTATGGAAAGGTTTCTTAATTCCTAGAAGTGGTGTCCTTGAAGCTAAGCAATGACGTGGGCCCTTCCCTCCAGTGCTCATCCTTACCGTTTGCTTGCAAGTTTTTGCAACCACTCCAATGCTTGCGACGGTGGGCATGGGTGCACGCGCGGGTCTTCTTCTGCATCTACTTTAGCTCCACTCTCGATCTCCTCCTCCATATTCTAGTCTTGGAGATCATCTTCCATCAGTCCCTTGCCCTTGTGTTGTTGGTGGAGACCATGGTGCTTCTAAAACTGAAAAAAGATCCTGGGAGAAACAGGTCGAAACAGAAACACGACGAGAAAACGATATACGGACCTCGGGGGGTCCGGGGGATTATATAGAAAAAATATGCGTAACGAAAGGAAGGTGAAGTGCAAAAACGGGTCGGAGAGGGGCTCCGGGGAGCCCACACCATGGGCAGGCGCGGCCAGGGGTGGGCCGGTGTCGTGGTGGTGTCACGGCAGATGCCATGGGATGGCTAAAGATGTGGGGACGATGGACGCTGGAGGTGTCCGGGGAGGGATCACGCGACGAGTAGCCGCGTGAGGTAAGATACACACAACACAAACAACACGATGTACCCAGGTTCAGGGCCCTCGTGAGGAGGTAAAACCCCTACTCCTGCCTTTCTCTATGTATTACGATGTCTCTCCGAGTAGCCACAGTACAAATGATATCGCTACCGAGTAGCTTCCCTCTTCCCTCCGGGTAGAACTAGGTCAAGAACATAGGGTTTCTAGGGTTCAGTGTGAGCATGGAGCAAGATCCCTCGCGCAGGAGGCGGCGGGGCACCTTATATACGCGGTGCCCAGCCGGATACGTCCAAATCTAGACAAGTGTCGACATAGTGTGCACATCGTCCTTTCTCCGAGTACCCGCTGACAGCTTTGGTTCCTAATCTTGGCTGCTTCTGTAAAGTCGTTGGGCAAAACTAGGGGACAGACTGGTATCACTGTACCTAGGCACAGAGTAGGCCCCCTTATCCTGTCACCGCCTGCTTCCATGCTGTCACTGTCAGGCAGGCCGGCCCCATATGAACAGTAGTTCGAATGCTGCCAAGTACGGACCCAGGATACGCGGGATCCTGTGTCAGAACGGCTCCTTTGACTTTCTGCCCCGAGTAGGTTCCCGCCAATTGTTCCCGCCAATTGTACTCGGGCCAACTCTTCTACTCGAAAGGATAGAACTTGATTGATATCTCCTTCTGGTCATCTTGAGGTGAGACCGAGTAGCAGTCGACCGGGTAGCGAGTACCAGGTAGTCGGCTACTCGACCAAACCTCTCTTCGGTGAGCTGCCTTTACCACTTGCCTTTACCCTACTCGGGGGTAACCCCCCGACAACAGTCCCCGAAGCTGGTTGAGTCTTGCGAACTTGTTCACTAGGCTCTGCCAGCTTAAAACCAGCCTTTGCATCTCAGCCCTTGAACCTCAAGATGCCGAGTAGGACCTCCGAGTAGCTATCTGGAAAGTACCTTGAGTTTCCTCTTTTCCGAGTAGCACTTGCTTTCTACTCTGTAACCGAGTAAAAAGACTTAGAGAAATTTCTTAGATTGAGCCTCTGCAGCACAGAGCACAATCCAGCCCTTCGCGCAGGAACTGCACACGTGTCAAGCATCCACGACCTTGTCGTTTCGTTGCCCAGGACACGACCTGCCACGCGTCCAGTTTTCACGCAATGGGCCCACCGGCCGTCATGTCCCATCAAGTGTAGTTATAGGCCACAATTCGGTGGTGGGATCAACTGTGGCCATTACGCGCGCAACCGGCGCTTGTGTGCGTTTCTAGCCGGCCACAGGATCCACCACACGGCACAATCGATCCCACTCCCACGACGGTAACGGTAAACTCGCGGAGGAGATATAAATACCCCCGCCGGTAACTTCCTTTTCCCCTTCCCTTGCACTATTCCTTCTTCGTCTCCTGCTCTTCTCCGCCACCGTGCTCTCCGCCGCCGCGCAAGCTTTCGCGCCGCAGCGGACTCAATCCCCCAACCAACTCCTTCGATTTCTTCCACCTTCCCTACTCGCAACAATGGCCAAATCTGGCTGGGCCGGCTCCTCCGTCACCGCGGAAGATTGCGCCTGGCTCGTCAATACCAGGCGAGTCCCTCCCGGCGTGGAGTGCCGGGCGCCGGACGGTGAAATCGTGCCGTCCCCGCGGGAGGGAGAGCGCGTCGTCTTCCTGGCGCATTTTGAGCGCGGGTTCGGATTGCCCGCCTCCGATTTCCTGCGGAAGTTCCTCAACCACTTCGGCATCCAGATGCACCATCTGCCCCCCAATGCCGTCGTCTTCCTCGCCTACCACGCCGTGGTCTGCGAGGCCTTCCTCGGCATCCGGCCCACGTGGGAGACGTGGCTCAGGTACTTCCACTTGCGCCAGCAATCCACAGGGAAGAAGGACTCCGCGGGCGTCGCCCGCGCCACCGACACCGGCTGCGCCATGATGGTGCAGCGGTCCGGGACGAACCACCCCCGCATCAAGGGGCTGGACTCCGTCAAGCTGTGGCAGAAGACGTTCCTCTACGTCAAGAACGTTGCCGCCGCGGAAGGAGCCATCGTGGACGATCGAATCAACTTGCCCGCTTGGAGCAATCGCGCTCCAATCGGGATGTACTGGAAGGACAAGCCCGTCAATGATGATGACGCCATCGAGATGGAGAATAGACTCGGCTGGCTGAAGGCGCAGGGCCTCAAGAACGACGACCCGGTGGCCTGCTGGATCCAGCGCCGAGTGCTGCCCTTGCAGGAGCGCTGCCATCTCATGTGTTACATGGGAGGCCCTCGCGACTGCACCAGGACCACCACCATCGAGATCGACAACATCGACGTTCCCTGGCACGCAAGGAACATCTTGACGACGAATCTTGGCGACCACTGGCAATACGGGTTCGTCCCGTACAGCCGTACAAAGCCAATTGAGCGGGTACGCCTTTCTTACTTTGCTCTCTGCATACAGTTTCCGAGTAGATAACTCCTCCTTCTTGCATCAACTAGCAATTGCCTTGCGTTCCGAGTAGGACTTCTAGCCGAATCGCCTTAGGCTTAGTATGCTTCGTGTTTGCACGCCTTGCCGGATAGCCTACTCGAGAACGATTCTTAGGCTCCATGTGCTTTATACCTGCACACCCTTCCGAGTAATACCTTTCGGCAAACATACTTAGGCTTAGTATGCTTTATGTTTGCACGCCTATCCGGGTAGAATGCTTAGTAAACTGCCTAGGCTTCGTGTGCTTTGTACCTGCACGCCTATCCGAGTAGAATTCCTTCCTGGTACTCGGCTAGTCTGTGATCCTTCTCTGTTTTTCAGGTTCTCACTCGCCAGATAATCGAGAGCTGCGAGGTTTTTTAGGGCAACTGGTCTCCTGATCGTGAGGAGGACGATGTGCCTTCTTTCGATGCCGCGGAGCAGTCCAACCTCTCTCGCTCCCCCATCGCTGATAAGCGCGACGCTCTCCGCACCTGGTCCGATGAGGATTTTGATGGTAACTATACTTTCATTCTGTTTGTTTCCGAGAAGCACCAGTCCCTCGTTTGTTGTTTCTGATTCTTTCCTCTTTTCTCTTGGATTCTCAGATGAAGTTGCCGCGGATAAGGACGACGAGGACGAAGACGAGAACGAGGGCGATGCGCCCCTAGTCGTCAAGCCTCTGTCCGTCGCCGCTCCTGAGACCCGCAAACGGTCTGGTAGCGGAGCACCAGCGCCCCCTGCCAAGAGGAAGAAGCCCACCGAGAAGAAGGTGGTCGTGAAGAGGTCCAGACGAGAGCTCAAGTCCACCAACGCGTAAGCCCTCTTCTCGGTCGTTTCCCTTTTCGCGCTGTGCTATTCTCCCCAAATTCCTTCTAATTTCTGGTTTCTTCCTTCTCTACAGACCTCCCATGGATGCGAGCGCAGCTCTCGCGTCCGACCAAACTAAGGAATCATCAGTACCTCTGATCAATCTGGATGATGATGAGGACCACACCGCCAGCGCTGTTGCTGCCAATCCACAGGCCGCCGATGCACAAGGAGCAGCGTCAGAACCAGCAGCACAGGACACTACCGTCCACGATGAGAGACCCCCTTCTCCTCCGGCTAGCAATGCCGAGGAGAACCAAGACCAAGAGATGCAAGACAACACCGCCGCCGAGCGGGCTGAAGCAGAGCAAGAGCAGCCCACCACGGGGGCTGCTGCACAAGAGAATCTCGCAACCGAGCAGCGAGCAGAAGACACCACCGCCACGGACGCCACCACGAGAGATGCTTATCCATTGAGCAGCGTGCAGCCAGGCGGCGCACCGAGTAGCGCCCAGCCGGGAGCTGCAGCAGGCGACGGATCTGTGGCGCCACCCACTGCGCAAGGCCCTACACCGCCGAACTCCTCCTCGCCGCCGAAGACCAAGGATACATCCAGCCCTCCTGCCGGGCGAGTAACCAGGCAGCGAGCCCTGGATGCTCTGAAGGATGAGGTTGTCAGAAGGGCAGCCGAGAAGGAAGCTGCTGAGAAGGCCAAGGCCGAGAAGGAAACTGCTGAGAAGGCCAAGGCTGAGCAGAAGAAAGCCAGTGCTGAGCAGAAGAAGGCCGAGAAGCAAGCTGCCGAGAAGGCAGTCGCCGAGAAGGCGAAGGCCAAGACTGACGGGAAGGAGACTGAGGATCCCGAGAAGCAGAGGGTTGAGAAGGAGCAAACGAAGAAGCGGGCCAGAGACCAGAGTACATCCTCAGGCGGAGCGCTCGTGATCCACGAGTCCGGCCCGATTCCTGCTGCGCTCTCTGCAGACGCTCGCGCTGCTGGCCAGCCTTGTTACCCGGAGTACATGATTGAGGTTAGCCATCAGCACTCCATCGGCTTCCCTCCCAAGGACAAAGCTTTAGCTATCCAGAGGGGAAGGAAAGTTGTAGCCATGAACTCCCCTCCTCCAGATCCAAGCCAACACCAGTCTGTCAACATTGCTTCTCGTGGAGTCCAAGACAAACCAATAACTTCCAAGGGTCTTGAACAGGTGTTGGACACCGTTGGCCACATCAACGCCAGGTGGGACAGCAGGGTTCTCGGGGAGGAGAAATGGCACGGCTTGACCCTTGGCGGCATCGACCACATGCGCGTGGATTGGAACAAGGTCGATCTGGGACACAGGCCCATGTCCGTCTCCACCGAGACCGCAACCCTCGCAGCCAAGATGTTCCTGCACCGCAAGAACGCCGAAGACATCGAGCAGTCCTATGCAGTAAGTCCTTCTTGCCTTTTCCGAGTTGACATTTCTTCTCTTCTATTCTTGCAGCTTCTCGGTCTTTCTCTCTCTTCCTTACCATCACCCCCAGTCCCCGAGATTCGGGTCGAGTAGACGGATACTCTCCGAGTAGCCTCCTACTCGGGCTGAATCTTCTCTGCTTTGCCTAACTCATTTTCTTCTCGTTTCTCAGGATAGCGTTCTTAAGCGGACCCACTTATACCGCATTCTTCTCTGGAACCATTCCATCGCCAGGAGGCGAATTGCTGCATTAGAGAAGGAAAAGGCAGTTGCTGAGGCAGCCAGCAAGAATGCCAACGACAGCACCCAGCAGCTGGCTGAAGTACAAGGTACGCTTTTAGCTACGCGGTTTCTGCGTTTTATGTTTACGCCCGCTTCTGCTTTCTTATGCGCTAACCTTTCCTTCTCTGCAGAAAAACTGAAGGCCTTAGCAGACGAACATGAGAAGTGCCGCAGCTTCGTGGAGAACTCCGAGGCCACCATCAAAAGGCTAGAAGGTAAGTTTGTTGTTTACTCGGTTTGACTTTGAATTTGTTTCTTCTCTGCTCCTCTGCTAACCTCATCTATCTCTTCGCAGAAGATCACAATTTGTTTGCTGAGGCACACCAAGATTGTGTCAAGCCAGCAGAGGTGCAGAAGCAGCTGTCCGACCAGGCCGTTGAGCTGGTGAAGGACCACACCACGGAGACCGAGAAGCTGCAACTCCAGTTGCAAAAGGCACTCCAGGATGCCGTCAAGATTGGCGCCGAGAGGGACAGAGCAATTGCCGAGAAGGCCAAGGCCGAGACAACTTTCCGAGCCAAGGAGAGGGCCCTTGAGCAGGAATGCGAAACCTTAAAGAAGACCAACGCTGATCTCTTTGCTCAGATGGATAGCTTGCGCCTGATCCAAGAAAAGCGCATTTCTAACGAGGAGTCCTGGAAGACCCAGCTGCAGCGGCTGCGCAACGAACTGTCCGGTAAGTCCTTTCTTCGCTGCTTCTCTTCTTCTCAGTCGTATTTCTTCTCGGTTTTCCTCTACTCGATTCTTCTCTTCTCGGTTCTGAAGTTACCACATGCTATTTCAGAGATCTGGCCTCATCTTGACTCCCCTTCTGCGCCTACGGTGGCCAAGGCCCAAGCAACTCGCCTTGCAAAAGGTGAGGCAGCAGATACCAGAGCCGAGATTGAGGACAGCTTGCTGGTGCTCAAAGGCTATTTCGAACAGCTGGCTGGCGTCGGAACTGACTTGGTGCACGAGGGCTTTGAGCTCCACAGGCTGTTTTGGCCTCATGATCTTCAGCCAACCACCATGAAGGGCCTAGCCTTCAAGCTAAAGAACGTGAAGAAAGAGTTGAAGAAGTGGCGTGCTTCGGGAGCCCGGGCCGGTGCGGACGTGATGCTTCTCTGCATAGCATCCTGGTATGAAAACCTCAACATGCAGCTCATCCGCGGGAAGCGCAATAATTCCAAGTGGGAGGTAGATCCCGACTGCGTGGCCACACGCAAGCAGATCGCCTACGAGGTCGCGGAGTGCGCTGAGACGGAGACCTTCATCGAGGGCCTCCCCGAGCCCGACACCGAGTACGAAGAGGAAGAGGAAGAGGAAGAGGATGACGAAGTAGAATCCGACTTGGAAGGCCTCTTCGAATCTCCTGAGGGCAAGGCCGGGAAGGGGAAGAACGTCGCCGTCGCGAGTAGCGATGAGGACGAGTACGCCCACATCGACACCGCCGCACTCGACTTTGGCACCTCCTCAGGTGCTGCTCTCGACGACACGGTGCCCCCTCCTGGCCAAGCTTCAGGCTCCTCTTCGGCTCCAGGACCCGTCTCGGTGGCCACGGCCACTTCCGAGCAGGCGGCCACCCAGGATGATGCCGAGATGAAGGAATCCGCCACCGTCCAGACGGAAACGGATGCCTCCCATGCCGGCACCGAAGGAACGGCTGCCACGACCGCCACCGAAGAAGCTGCTGCCAAGACCGCCGCCGAAGAAACAGCAGCCAAGGCCAGCGCCGAGAACACTGCCTCCTCGTCTTGAAGCAACCTGCAATCTCTTTCAACTCGAACACTTATCAGATCCCCGGGATGCCGGGAGCAGATGTAATAGACTATCTTTGTTTTGCTTGCTACACAGTTTTTATGCCCACTCTGTTTACTTCAACATTAATCAATTTGAACGACGCTGGCTTAATGCCGAGTTGCGTTTCCATGCGAGTCCCCGAGTTGCATTTCTTATTCACCCTATCTTTTCATCTCTGCTCTACCCGCGACTTGTCGCTTTTTTGGTATTCGAGTCACAAGAATCAAGTAGTAGGGCTGCAAATACTTAGCCGCTAGAAACAATCATGGTAACGCAGCCCACCACTTAGCCGAGAAGACGAAAACAGGGAACAAAAGTGACTAACAATCTACTCGGTTCCTGCACTCTTTCTTCCTTAGCGATTTTCGTGTGCTCATTGACCTTTTGCTTGTTCTCTTGCTTGCCATGAAGCCGGGTTTCGGACAGCAGCAGAGTCGAAGAGTTGGCATATAGGTTTAAACACAGTACTCAATGCACTTATGAGTTCTGAAGTGGAGCAACCGAATAGACAAAGGACCAAGCCGAGTAAAAACACTTAGAGCAAATTTGGACGAGGGCAGTCCCCGAGAACAATTTCAGATTGCAGAGTAGAATTTCAACTCGGATAAGAGGGTACATACACATCTTTGCTTACGAATGAAAACGACGAAGTAGAGCTACGTTCCAAGGGCGCTTGGTTTCCTCTCCAGCTTTATCTGCCCTGTTCGCCTGCGATGGGCGCACATCTACAAGATAGTACGCGTCATTGTGCAGCGCTTTGCTGACAATGAAAGGCCCTTCCCATGGAGGAGACAACTTGTGCATCCCGGCTGTGCGCTGCACCAGCCTAAGGACCATGTCTCCTTCTCGGAAAACCCTTGGGTTCACCTTTCGGCTATGATAACGCCGCAGGTTTTGCTGGTAGATAGCCGAACGTGACAGAGTCAGCTCTCTTGCTTCTTCAAGCAGGTCAACGTCGTCTTCTCGAGCTTCTCTCGCCTCCACCTCAGTGTAGAGGGCTACTCGGGGGGAGTCATGCTCTAAGTCTATTGGCAACACGGCCTCAGCCCCGTATACCAAGAAGAATGGCGTCTAGCCGGTTGACCGGTTAGGGGTAGTCCTTAGACTCCACAACACCGCTGGCAACTCTTCTAGCCAACACCCAGGTGTTTTCAGCAATGGCTCCATCAGCCTTGGCTTTATGCCTGCCAGTACCATCCCATTTGCTCTCTCAACTTGCCCATTGGAGGCAGGGTGCGCGACTGACGCAACGTCTAGTCGGATATGCTTATCTCTGCAGAATCGCACCATTGCCCCCTCTGCAAATTTGGTGCCGTTGTCGGTGATGATACTGTGCGGGAAGCCATATCTCATGATCACATCCTTCACGAACTTCACAGCTGTGACCCCATCGCACTTCCGAATAGGTTTCACCTCGATCCACTTGGTGAACTTGTCCACCATGACCAAGATATGTGTCATATTGCCTTTAGCCGGCTTGAAAGGACCAACCATATCCAAGCACCAAACAGCAAATGGCCATGTGATAGGAATTGTTTTCAACTCGGAAGCAGCCATGTGAATCTTACTTGCGAACATCTGGCAGCCGGTGCAATTCCTCACAATATCTTCAGCTTGCTGCAGTGCAGTGAGCCAGTAGAAGCCATGCCGAAAAGCTTTCTTGACCAAAGCCCGAGATGAGGCGTGATGCCCACATTCCCCTTGATGTATCTCCACCAGGATTTCTTCTCCCTCTTCCGGGCTCACACAGCGTTGCAGCACACCAGTGGCACTTCTCTTGTGCAGCACATCTCGGACTATAGTGTAGCCCTTGGACATTCTCTGAATCTGCCTCGCAGTCACCTCATCTTCAGGTAAAGTACCGTCCCTTAGAAAGGATAATATGGGCATTGCCCAACTCGGTGTCTCCCGCATGGGAAACACTGGTTCGTCCATTTCCATTGGGGCAGGCTCTTGTGGTTGCACAGGGGGAGTAGGAGCGCTTCTTTGCAGCCCTGACCGATTGGCGAGAACTTCTTCAATGAACGCGACAGCCTCTGGGTTGAGGGCGGCAGTCCCCGAGTACGGAGTGGCAGTCCCCGAGTAAGGAGTGGCAGTCCCCGAGTAGGGAATGGCAGTCCCCGAGTAGGGAACGGCAGTCCCCGAGTAAGGAATGGCAGTCCCCGAGTAGAGGACGGCAGTCCCCGGGTAGGGAACGGCAGTCCCCGAGTAGGGAATGGCAGTCCCCGAGTAGAGGACGGCAGTCCCCGGGTTCCCTGCAGCACTCTCCCAGTCAATCTCCATTGGGTCAGATTCTTCACTTGGCAGAGAAGGAACAAAGATGGATTCCGAGTTGGGGGAGGGCTTGATGGATGGCTTCCTCAAATGCTCCAAGGCAATCCCTGCCGGGATGGACTGCCGAGAAGATCCCAACTTGGATAGCTCGTCTGCTGCTTCGTTCTCTGCTCGGTGAATGTGCTGGAACTCACAGCCTTCGAAAAACCCAGTCATTGACTGCACCAGGAAGCGATACGATGCCATGTTGGCATCCAAAGCATCCCAGGTACCCGAGACTTGCTGCACCACCAGATATGAATCACCATAGCATATAATGCGCTGCACGCCAACCTCCTTTGCTACTCGCAAACCATGCACCACTGCCTCGTACTCGGCTACATTGTTGGATGCCTTGAAATGAATCTGCAACACATACTTGAGCTGATCTCGCTTGGGTGACGTGAGCACGACGCCAGCACCAAGGCCTTCCTTTACTTTCGAGCCATCGAAGTGCATCCTTCAATAATTGGAAACTGGAGCAGGAGGTTCATACTGCATCTCGGCCCAGTCTACAAGAAACTCTGCCAGGGCCTGAGACTTGATTGCTTCTCTTCTCGCGTACGCGGGAGCGTACGCGGCTAGCTCAATCGCCCACTTGGCTACTCTGCCACTCGCCTCCTTGTTACCCATGATATCCGAGATGGGAGCAGAACTCACAACCGTGATGGGGTGCTCCTGGAAGTAATGCTTCAGCTTCCTGGCGCCCAGGTACACACCATATGTCATCTTCTGGTAATGCGGATAGTTTTGCTTGGAACTGGACAGCACTTCACTGAGATAATAGACTGGGCGCTGCACACTCTTGCCTTCTTCTTCTCGCTCCACCACTATCACCACGCTGACTACTCGGTTAGTCGCAGCAATGTACAACAGCATAGGCTCCTTGGGTAGCGGACTAGCCAAGACGGGAGCGCTAGCCAGCATTGCTTTCAGCTCATTGAATGCCACGTCCGCTTGCGGAGTCCAGACAAACTTGTCACTTTTCTTCATTAGCTGGTATAGAGGCAGAGCCTTCTCGCCCATTCGGCCCAGAAAACGGCTCAAAGATGCCAGACAACCCGTGAACTTCTGCACATCTTTCAGTGATCTCGGTAAAGACATGCTCTCAATAGCTTTTATCTTAGAAGGATTGGCTTCAATGCCCCGACTAGAAACCAGGAAACCGAGTAGCTTTCTAGCTGGTACACCAAAGGTGCACTTACTCGGATTCAGTTTCATTTTGTACTTGCGTAGGTTAGCAAAGGTTTCCTCCAGGTCGGCAAGCAGAGTATGTGTTTTATTCGTTTTGATGACAATGTCATCTACGTACACCTGCACATTCTTGCCGAGCTGATCGTGCAAGCATTTCTGCATGCATCTCTGATAGGTTGCACCCGCATTCCTCAAGCCAAAACACATGACACGATAGCAATAAGCCCCGTACGGGGTAATGAAAGCAGTCTTTATTTGATCAGCAGGGTTGAGTGCAATCTGGTGGAAACTAGAGTAGGCATCTATGAAAGACAACAGTTCACAGCCGGCAGTGGAATCGATCACCTGATCGATGCGAGGTAGCGGGAAAGGATCCTTGGGGCATGCCTTGTTCAAGTCGGTGTAGTCGACACACATGCGCCATGCAGTGGCAGCCTTGGGATCTTCCTTTTTCTTCTCGACCATGACCGGGTTGGCTAACCAGTCCGGATGCAGCACTTCCATGATGAATTTACTTATCAGCAGCTTGGTGATCTGATCACCGATGGCCTTCCTTCTCTCATCTCCGAAACGGCGCAAAGCCTGCTTCACGGGCTTGGCGTCAGGACGCACATGCAAAGAGTGCTCAACCAACTCCCTCGGGACTCCTGGTAGATCTTCATTGGTCCAGGCGAACACATCCCGATTCTCACGGAGGAAGTGGATGAGCGCGCTTTCCTATTTCTCCGCCAACCCGGAACCAATGATGGCCACGCGCTCCGGGAACTCGGGGTCAACCTGGACTGTCTTGGTCTCCTTGGCAGCTTGGAAAGCAGTACCATGCTGGCTACTCGGCACACCTTGTGCGCCAGCTTGTGCGGACTGAGCCATGGCCACCACCTCGTACATCTTCTTCTTCTCGGCAGCAATCACCATTGATTCCGCCAGCTGGGAGCTAGCAGAGGCACACTCCATGGACTTCTTGTAATCTCCCGAGATGGTGATGATGCCATTGGGACCGGGGATCTTCATCTTCAGATAAGCCACATGTGTAGAGGCCATGAACTTGCTCAGAGCAGGCCTGCCGAGTAGAGCATGATAGGGGCTCTGATGATCCACCACTTCAAACTGCAGGCGCTCTGTGCGGCAGTTCTCCCGAGTACCGAATAGCACATCAATCCACACTCGGCCAATCGGGTTGCATGAGATCCCGGGCACAATGCCATGGAAAGTGGTCTTGCTAGGCAGCATCATGTTCTCGGCCAGGCCAAGCTTCTCGAGTGTGTCCTTGTACACAATGTTGATGTTGCTGCCGTTGTCGATTAGCACCTTGCTGAACCTCACATTCTTCTCGGGACCCAGGAAGGTAGGATCCAGCACCAAAGCATAGGTGCCCGGGTTGGGCATCACCTTGGGGTGATCTGCCCGAGTCCACCTGATCTCCTGGTCGCACCAGTACATGTAGTGAGGGACAGCAGGAATCACTGCGTTGACCTCCATGGCCCGCCTGTGCTGTGACTGCTTGTCGACTGCCTCAGAAGTGAAGATCATATAGCTCTCATGGTGCTCTTGGTACTGGTTGGAGCCATTGCCCCCATTGTTGTTGTTGTTGCCCTGATAGTTGTTGTTGCCTCTGTTATTGTTGTTGCGGTTGTAGTTGTTGTTGTTGTTGCGGTATCTCTCATTGTTGAAGTTCCGGTTGGCTCCTAAAGCCACCTGGTTGACATTCTCTCTTCTCGGGTAGACTGGCGGCCGAGTTGCGGGTGCGCGAGTAGGCTGAACAGTAGCATTGGCGGCTGGCAGAGGAGGAGGAGGAGGCAAGCCATCACTCTTGATCACATCCCACCACTCGCACTGCCGAGTAGTGTGGTTAGCGGGCCTCGAGGGATGATGAGTGTGAAAGCTGCATGGGCCATCCTTCATGTCGTCAAAGACAAACTTCTTCGGCTGCTCGGATTTCCCGCTACCCGATTGCGCAGTGCGGAACGGTTTCTTGTTGCCCTGGCCCTGGTTCTGGTTCTGCCCGTAGGCTCCAGCAGGTTTCTGCCTTTGGCCACCACCGCCTCCAACATTCACTGCATTCACCTCTTCGGGATCATACCGAGTATCTACTCGGCGCTTGTTGTGGAACTCGTTGCGCTTGCTGCTGTTGAAGTTTCTTCTCGGCTCAGAGGAGTCCATCAGTGGCTGAGTAGGATCACCGAGTGCGTACTGATCCGCAATCTTGATGGTCTCGGCCAGGGTGTTCGGCATCTCTCTCTGCAATCTCTGCCAGAGCATGCTGCCGTGTCGGCAACCCTGCGCAAACCAAGTGATGGCCTGTGCTTCATTCACACCCTCACAAGTGTTCCTCAAGGTGCTCCACCGAGTAAGGTACTCACGGTCCGTCTCGTCTTCTCGCTGCCTGCAAGCCGACAACTGCTGTGGCCTATTCGGCCTCTTGTATGTACTCGTGAAGTTGCTGATGAAGGCATCCGAGAAATCCAGCCAGCAGTTAATGCTGTTCTTGGGCAAGTTGTTGAGCCAAGTGCGAGCTGGACCCTCTAGCATCTGCGGCACATAGCGCACCGCCCATCTCCTGTTGCCATTCGCGATATGGACCGCGGTGACGTAGTCATTGAGCCAATCTTCAGGCTTGGTGCTACCATTGTAGCTCTTGGTGCCTCTTGCGAGCTGGAAGCCCTTCACGGAAGGCTCGTTCATGATGCGCGGGCCAAAGCACTCGGGGCCAGGAGGACCCGTGCTCTCAAGCCGCGCCGACAAGCTGATACGGTCCAGCTGGTGCCTTGCATCTCCAGGCGCCAACACGCGCTCACCAACACGGTCATGGATGTCATAACCAGCCATCTCCATAGCCGAGTAGCCATCATCATACCTATCCACCTGCATAGCTGCGGGCTGCTCCACCGGGTTGGCGACTGGTGCCACTGGGCGCGGCTGCTGCCTCTGCCGAGTAGGCTGAGCTGCGGGTTGCCGAGAAGTACCCGGACGCGCGGCTTCTCGGGCACGGCTTTGAGCTTGATGGGCTTGAGAGCCTGCTCTTGCAGCGTTGTGTTCCTGCCCGGGCTGCTGCGGCACAGCAACCTGTTTCGCGGCAGCAGCCGGGTCATACACCTGCATTTGCCTGTCTCTACCCGAGCGCCCGTTGTGGCTCTTCTCGCGGCTAGGATGCGGAGACGAGGCCTGATCGTTAGATCTAGCCGCGTGCGAGTGAACCACCTGCGAAGCTCCAGCTCCCGGGTTGGCCTTCCGGAACTCCTCGTTCTGCCTAGCGGCCTCCAACACCAACTCGTTGAGCCTCTCCTGCTGCCTGAGACGCGCCTCTCCATCCAGGCGCGGCAACTCGGCAGCCACGGCCTGTGCAGCTCTGAGCGTCTTGGCGGGTGTGCTGTACCTTGGCCTTGTGAAGGTGTTCGCGGTGGCGGACTGCGCGGGCACCTCCGCAACTGTCGCCATCTCGGCACCCAGGTTGCGCCGGCGCCCAGGCATGGTGTGGTGCCCTCAGGCACCGTCTCCTACCCCTCTTTGGCTCAATATTTTTCATATTTTCCATAAAAGATAAAAAAATTGGAAAGCGATACACGAACTTTTTCTTAAAAAAACTGGCACCTATTCGAAAACGGACTCTATAGATTGTGGAATCTTCCCTCTAATAATCTTCTCCAGAGTCATTACTTGAATAATATCAACATCTTTGTCATAATAATCCCTGAAAATATAATGTTTGAGTCTTTTCCCATTCACCACTTATGTAGTGTTATCTTTAAGGGAAGCAATTTTGATTGCACCCGAAAAATACACTTCTTCAATAACATAAGCTCCTTCCCATCTTGAGAGTAATTTTCCTGCAAAAAATTTGAGACGAGACCTATACAATAGAAATTTCTCACCAAAATGAAACTCCCATCTTTTAAGAATTATCCTATCTTGCCATTGTTTAACTTTCTCTTTAAAGAGTCTAGCATTTTGATAAGCTTCACATCTCCATTTATCTAAAGAACTCAAGTCAAGCATTCTTTTCTTACCAACAAGTTTAAAATCTTTATTATGTTCCTTCACTACCCAATAAGATTTGTGTTATAATTCTAAAGGCAAGTGACAAGCTTTTCCATAAACCGTGTTATAAGGAGACATACCCATATGATTTTTATAAGCAGTTCTATAAGCCCATAAAGCATCATTCAACTTATCAGACCAATTTTCCTAGATTTATTAATAGTCTTTTCCAAGATAGAGTTAATTTCTCTATTTGATAATTCTACTTGACCACTGGTTTGAGGATGATAAGCTGAGGCAATTCTATGATTAACATCATATTTAGCAAGGGTTTTTCTAAAACCGCCATGAATAAAGTGAGAACCTCCATCAGTGATAAAGTATCTAGGCACACCAAACCTAGGGAAAATAACATCTTTAAGCATTTATAAAGAGGTCTCGCCATCAACACTTTTTGTAGGTATAGCTTCTACCCATTTGGTAACATAATCAACAACAACAAGAATGTGAGTGTAAGCATTAAAAGGAGGAAACAAACCCATAAAGTAAAATCCCCAATAATCAAAAGGTTCAATAACAAGAGAATAACTCATAGACATTTCATTACGTCTAGAAATATTACCAACTCTTTGACATTCATCACAAGATAAAACAAATTTACGTGCATATTTAATGAGACTAGGCCAATAGAAACCTGATTGTAGAACCTTCTGTGCGGTTCTATCTCCAGCGTGATGTCCTCCATAAGCACTACCATGGCACTTTCTCAATATTCCACGTTGTTCATGATCTCGAACAAATCTTCGCATAATAACATCTACTCCTTCTTTATATAAGTATGAGTCATCCCAACAATAATTCCTCGAATCATAAAAGAATTTCCTTATTTGTTGAGATGTAAATGTTGGAGGCAAATACTTTTAAACAATAAAGCTAGCATAATCTGCATACCATGGACTATCTTGAGAGTTTACCTTTATTGCAGCCAACTGTTCATTTGGAAAACTATCATTAACATGAATAGGGTCATAAGCAATGTTTTCCAATCTAGACAAGTTATCAGCAACATGATTTTCAGCACCTTTCCTATCCATAATATGCAAATCAAACTCTTGTAAAAGCAGCAACCATCTAATAATACTAGGCTTAGCATCTTTCTTTTCCATAAAGTATTTAATAGTAGCATGATCAGTGTGAATAGTAAATTTGAATCAAGAATATAAGGTCTAAACTTATCACAAGCAAAAACTACAGCTAAAAACTCTTTTTCAGTAGTAGCATAATTATTTTGAGAAACATCAAGAATCTTACAAACATAATGAATAACATTCAATTTCTTATCTACTCGTTGTCCAAGAACAAGACCTACAGCAAAATCACTACCATCACATATAATTTCAAAAAGTAAATTCCAATCAGGTGGTTGAACAATAGAAGCAGTAGTTAAAGCCTTCTTTAAAGTTTCAAAAGCTTCCTTACAATCATCATCAAAAACAAAAGGTACGTCTTTTAGAGAAATCTTTAATAAACCTCCTATAAAAACAACATGACCAAGAACATTACGAATACCTTTAACATCCCTGGGATAGTGCATTTTCACTATTGCTTCCACTTTAGCTCTGTCAACTTCCATACCACTTTCAGAAATTTTATGCCCAAGAACAATTCCTTCATTCACCATAAGGTGGCATTTCTCCCAATTAAGAACAAGATTAGTTTCCTCACATCTCTGCAAAACATTATCAATATTGTGCAAGAAGTTATCAAAAGAAGTTCCATAGACAGAGAAATCCTCCATGAATACTTCCAAAATTTCTTCACAAAACCCATGAAAATTAGCAGACATGCATCTTTGAAATGTAGCAGGAGCATTACACAAACCAAAAGGCATACGTCTATAAGCATAAGTACCATAAGGACAAGTAAAGGTTGTTTTCTCTTGATCAGTTGCCCTACCAGCAATTTGAGAAAACCCAGAATAACCGTCAAGAAAAAAAATGAGTTTTCTGAGATAACCTCTCTAGCATTTGATCAATAAAACGCAAAGGATAATGATCTTTCTTAGTAACCTTGTTAACTTTCCTAAAATTAATGCACATTCTATAACCAACTACTACCCTTTGAGGCATAAGCTCATTATTTTCATTAGGCACAACAGTCATTCCTCCCTTCTTAGGAACACAATGCACATGGCTTACCCATCTACTATCAGCAGTTGGAAAAATAATACAAGCATCACGGAGTTTTAATACCTCATTTCTTACCACTTCCTTCATCTTAGGAATTAAGCAGCATTGATGTTCAACTACTGGCTTTGCATCAGGTTCAATATTAATGACATGCTGACATGTAGTAGGAGAAATCCCCTTCAAATCATCAAGAGTATATCCAATAGCTCCACAATGTTTCTTCAATATTCCTAATAACCTTTCCTCTTCTTCACCTGAAAGTTTAGAACTAATAATAACAGTATATGTTTTCTTATCATAAATATAAGCATATTTAAGATCATCAGGTAAAGGTTTTAAATAAAAAACAAGATCATCCTTGAGTGGTAATGTGGTACCCAAATCTTCCACAAGTAAATTGTGTTTCAAGATCACCAGTTGACGAAGAAGAATATCGTCAATCTTCTTTCTCGCTTCCATAAAGACCTCACTTTCATGGTCCTCCGTATATTTCTGCAAAGCATTGTTAGGAGCAAGAGCAATAGAGGCAAGCTGTTCAACTCTGAAATTCTCATTAGGCAATTCAGATTCATAAGGAGCTCTAGAAAATTTGGAGAAATTGAACTCATAAGATTTTCCATCATATTTAGCCAATATTTTCTCCTTCTTACAATCTATAAAAGCACCACAAGTGTTCAAGAAAGGTCTACCAAACATAATAGGACAAGTTTTACTAGCAGTCGTACCCGGTACTAGAAAATCAGCAGGATATTTAGTTTTACCACAGAAAACTTCCACATCTCTAACAATACCGACCGGAAAGATAGTCTCTCTATCAGCAAGCTGAATAGCCACATCAATATATTCAAGCTCACAAACCAATTTCATGAATGATTTCTTCATAAAGCTCATACGGAATAGCACTAGAACTTGCACCAATTGTCGGGGGGGCTACCCCCGAGTAGGGGTAAGACTGGTGGTAAAACAGTGATCAATGTACGATTTGCCGGGTAGGCGGCTACCCGGGTATCCGGTATCCGGTAGACGCTACTCGATGATAAGTACTTAAGGCCAAAAGAAGATAACAAGTGATGTCCCGGATCAACCGGGTAGAGCTAGGGTAATCCGAGTAGATGGGAAGCTATCCTACTCGGGCACAAAGTCAACGGAGCCGTTGTGGGAGATCCCGCGTATCCCGCAGCCGTACGGGCGTGCGGTTCAACTTACCAGGAGCATGATTATCCGTGCTGAGGCGTGGGCACAGTACGGGAAGGTGCCTGTCAACTCCTGTCAGTGACAGGGGGGACAGGACATGTCAGTGTCCTACCCTAAGGGGCTGACAGGGTCGACAAGACCTGTCAGCTGGACGGCGCGGCGACTTTCGGCACGGCGTCAGCGGGAACACGGAGGCGTGCGATGTTTCCACGGTGGTGTTGTCACTTCGTGTACTTTTAAGTGTAGTTTACTCGCTGGCCACCAGTATATAAGGTTGCCAGCCCCCTCCTGCGCGAGGGACGTTGGATCCAGGCGCATTTATTGCGAGAACTAGCAGCACACAGAGAGAAACAGTAGAGAGAGCTAGGAGCTGGCTACTCGGCAGAGAGAGGCATATTGAGAGTGTGTAACTTCTGTACTCGGTTGAGCATTATACAGTGAGGTAGGCAGGAGTAGGGGTGTAATCTCCACACGAGGGCCCCGAACCTGGGTAGATATTGGTGTTTGCAGTGTTCTTTAGTGCGTCTACTCGACGTGCGATCCCTCCCCGAATACGTACAACGTCCATCGGCCACAAACATTAGCCACCCTATGGCATCTGTCTTCTCCACACCACGACACCAATATCACATAAACCATAATAGAAATGATCACCAATCTTAACAGAAAGCACAGGAACACTAGTTTTCTTAGGTCTATTGGGATGTGAGACAATATTAGAAGCATCTTCACATAAGCCAATATGTTCATCCTCTACATTTCCAGAGACAAGGTCTTTAACTATAGCTACTATAGGTTCAATAGTTATTTGTTCATCAGGTTCAATAGATGTATTTATACTTTTGTTAACCACACTAGCTCCAATAGAATGTTCCTTTACCTTAGCAGGGAAATGCATTTTCTCAATATAAGGCTCAGGCACAGCAGGCTTAACATCATGCACTTCTATATGTCTAGCTAGAACAATATCTTTATAAGGTGCATGCTACTTTCTCAACTCCTTTTTGGGAATATCAAGATAGGAGGCAAAGGCTTTAAGACAATTTGCAAAGATTTTGGAATCAAGAACACAAACAACACTAACATTATAGAAATCACCAGTTCCCATAAAATCTTTAATGCATTCATAATCATAATTTATACCTGACTTTCTACCTTTGTTATTCTCCCATCCTTCAGTGTTTTCTTGAATACGATCAAGAAGATCCCATTTAGTTTCTTCCATCATATGTGTGAATGATCCAGAACAAAAAGCATCCAATAAATCCTTATCATGAAGAGAAAGCCTTGCATAAAAATTATTGATAACAATATTACTCGAGAGCTCATGAACGGGACATTTAAGCATTAATAACTTCATTCTCCCCAAGCTTGGGAAATACTCTCTCCATCATGAGACTAGAAATTATATATTTGATTCCGGTCTTTGTGAATCTCACTGGGAGGATAAAATTTAGAATAAAAGAGAGGCTCAATTTCCTCCCATCCAATAGATTCACCATTCTTCAGCATTTTAAACCATTCAGCAGCTCTACCTTTCAGCAATAAAGATAATAATTTCCTTTTAACTTAATCCATTGTAATACCAGCAGACCTGAATAACTCGCATAATTCATGTATAAAGAGCAAATGATCACCGAGATGGACAGTTCCATCTCCATAATAGCAGTTATCCATAACACGTCCAACAATTTTCATAGGTATTTTAAAAGGATCCAATTCAGCAGATAACGTGTCATATACTACCCTAGCAGCAATAGTAGTAGTACCCCTAAACAGAGAACCAAAAGGGTTCTCCATAATGAAATAAAGCAGCAGACAGAAATAAAAACAACACTCACAGTAAAATTTTCTCGTACCAATTCCACTTATCAATAGCGCTTCACTCCCCGACAACGGTGCCAGAAAATAGTATTGATGACCCACAAGTATAGAGGGTGTATCGTAGTACTTTCGACAAATAAGAGTGTCGAACCCAACGAGGAGCAGAAGGTGTTGACTAGCAAGTTGGATAGAGGATTCATTGTAAACACTAGCAAACAGGTTTTGTGGTGGTTTTTGATATAGATCATAAATAAAGTGCGAGTAAATAAAAGACAATAATTATAATTGCTGCGAGTGGCCCAATCCTTTTGAGAGAAAAGTACAAGCAAGTTGTGCTACTTAAGATTATCAAACGTTCTTGAGGACACATGGGAACTTCGTCAAGTGCTTTCGTTTCATATAGTTGATTAATATTTATTGCTTTGATAGGTGTTGTGTGGGTGAACCTATGCTAATGCAGCGCCCAACTAGGACTAATACATACTTGTGATTAGAACCCTTGCAATCATCCGTGAATATAAGAAAGTAATGAAGATAAATCTAACCACAGCCTTAAACTGTGGGATCCTACACTCCCTCGTGCATCGGTTTCCTAACAGGGGTTTAGGTTTGTGACACTCCGGCAACCCCACAATTAGTAGCCAAATACGGAATGCATCCTCCTAGGCCCATAAAGGTGAAGTATCTTGTAGTCGGCATTCACATAACATCACTAGAAGAATAACACCACAACTTAAATATCAAACCACTAGATATTACTTCAACATAATTCCACTACTACCATCTTGACTTCTCCCATGTCCTCAAGAACTGAACGAAATACTCACAAGACATCATATGGATCATGATCAGAGGTGATATAATGATGAATAACAATCTGGTCATGAAGTGCAAACACCGATAAATCTTGTAAGAATCAACTACTAACAAATAATCCACACTGGGAGAGAGATCTAGTGAAGAACAACGATACATAACCCTAATTGTTACAGAGGGATGGAGATGGATGGTGAGGGTGATGGTGCTGGTGATGATGATAATGCTTATGACAATCTTGATGATGCCCGGAGCGATGACCGTGCGATGGTGATGATTTCCCCTCTCTGAGGAGGAATTTTCCTGGCAGATTTCTCCCTGCCGGAGAGCTTTTTCTCTCTGTTGTTTTCCGCCCCGAGGAGGTGGCAGAATATTTCCTCGCTGGTTCTATAAGGCTTAGGGTTCCCGGGGGGTCAAGTACGCAAAAAGAGGCAGCCAGTGGTGGGCTAGGGTGGCCACACCACCCCTAGGAGCGGCGAAGGGGGCGTGCCTGATACGTCCAAAACATATCTCCTTTTCCGAACACTTTTGTTATTTCATTCTTCTAAACTTGTAAGTTTTGGATACCACTAACACAGACTAACGCTGTTTTCAGCAGAATTACCTTGGTGTCTCGTTTTTGTGCACAAAAATCAACTTTTGGGAAATTTCCCACAAAAGATCCCATTGAGCCTAAAACACCAGAAGACCCCGGGAGCCAGAAGGGGGCCACGAGAGGGGCCAGGAGGGGGCCACACCACCCCCTGGCGTGCCCCCCTTGGCCACGCCGCCAGGTGGTGTGGGCCACCCCTGCGCCCCGTCGGACTCCCCTTTCTACTACTTATGCCTCGTAACCTAAAAACCGAGGGGGTTCATCGTATTCCACAGAAAACACAACAGAGCGTCGCCGCCACCTCGAAACTCGATTCGAGGATCAAAAGTTCCTGTTCTGGCGCCCTGCCAGGATGGGGATTCGAAGGAGATCATCGCCATCGACACCGCCACCTCTTCTCCATAAACCATCCATGATTACCCCATCCATGTGTGAGTAAACACCGCTGTAGGGTGAGAGGGATGGAAGGGATTGGATGAGATTGATCATGTAATAATGCCAGATTGTTAGGGCATAGTGCCTAGTATCCATTGTTAGTGTTTTATACCATTGTTGCAACTTGTTATGCTTAATGCTTGTCACTAGGGCTCGAGTGCCATGATCTCAGATCTGAACATGTTATTGGTTCATGAGTATAATTATGTTTCTTGATCATATTTGCAAGGTGTTTACACATGTCATTTTCCGGAACCCAAGGCCCCTAAGTGACAGGAATTGGGACAACCACAGGAGATGGTTGTGATGTGAGGATCACGTGTGTTCACAAAGTGTTAATGATTTGCTCTGGTGCTTTATTAAAAGAAGCACCTTAATTACTAGTAGTTTCCCTAGAGGCCCCGCTGCCACGGGCTGGTAGGACAAAAGATGTTGTGCAAGTTTCTCATTGCGAGGACGTATGACTATATTGGAACACATGCCTATGGTTTGCCTAAATGTTTGATGCTTTATTATTATTATTATATGCAATGCCCATGTTAGATTATTACATGACCTATGTTATCCATGCAACTCCCGTCCATCCATTCCCTCTATGCCTACGGTGCTTCCCATCCTGCTCTTTTTCGCGATTGCTACTACTGTTACTATTTTACTACTACTGTTATTTTATTTCTACTGCTGCTATAAAACTGTTACCACTGATAAATTGTTGCGAGCAAGTCTACTTTCAGGTGCAGCTGAATTGACAACTCAGTTGTTAAGGCATATAAATATTTTTTTGGCTCCCCTTGTGTCGAATCAATAAATTTGGGTTTTACTTCCCTCGAAGAATGTTGCGATCCCCTATACTTGTGGGTCATCAAGACTATTTTCTGGCGCTGTTGCTGGGGAGCATAGATTTATTTATTTGCTCACTTGGTCATTATATTTATTGCTAGCCATTCATCATGGGCAAGACTCGTGATGGAAAATTTCCTATATTACCATCCACTACAAGGAGAGGTACAACTCTGAACACCTTTGTTGCTCTTGATTCACCGTCTGTTATGAGTAAGCTTCTTACTCCACCACATGCTACACGTACTGTTACTTCTGCTGAGTCTGAAAATGTTTCTGATACTTTTGATGATGCTTCTACTATTATTGGTGATACTGGTTCTCTAGGTCCTTTCATAGATGCTACTATTGCTAAATCCAAACAAACTGAAAATGCTGAAATTTGTGTTGAAAATGCTAGTACACCTGTTAATTCACCTGAGCCTATTGATGATCTTGATGAAACCTTTATTGAACTTAATGATGATTTTATTGAAGAAGCTCGTGCTACTACTGGTGCAAGTGCTCTTAAGAGTCTTCTTTCAAGACATGTAGTGAAATATAAATCTTCTCTTGATGCTAAGTTTGCCACATCTCCCATACGCATTATAGACAAGGATTATGATTTCTCTCTACATTTGTCTTATATATCTATTGTTGAGAAGGAACCTTTTCGTGGAACTGAAAGTAAAAGTTCTATTGAACACATGAATGAGCTTTCATCTTTGAGTAGTTCATTTTTTGATCATACTAAACTGCTTACTTATTTTGTTACCAAGATCTTCCCTTTCTCATTGAAAGATAAAGCTAAAACTTGGTTTAACAATTTATCACCTCGATCTATTGCTGATCCTATGGATTTGGTTAATGCTTTCTTTCAAAAATATTTTCCTCCTAGTGCCCAACATGCTGCTACGCAGGAAATCTTTAACTTTGAGCAAATTGAAGGAGAAAAATTGCCTGAATCTTGGACAAGGTTTTGTTCTTTAATAAGAGCTAGCCCTGGATGTCCATTACATAAAAATGAGCTCCTAGATATATTTTATAATTTACTAAGTGTTGAATCTAGGACATACCTGGATAGTTGTGCTGGTTGTGTTTTCAAGAAACTAACTCCAGAAGAAGATGAGGAATTAATGGCTAAAATAGCCAAAAATAATGATGATTGGAATATACCTGAGCCTACACCTACACCAGAGCCAACACCCAAGAAGAGAGGGATGATTGAATTAAATGATGAAGTGATGAAGGAAGCCAAGAAATCTCTTAAAGAGAGTTGTATTAAATCTGAAGATGTGAAGAATTTACATCCTATAGAAGAATTATGTAAGCCTATTCCTCATCCATCAACTGTTGAGGTACACTCTCTCCAATACTTTGATAACAGAGATATTCCTTGTTCTAAACCACCTGATCAATGATTAGATAAATTTGATAATTATGTTGTTAAGCAAGACAACTTTAATAGGAGAGTGCAAAATCACCTTATGGAAAACTCTAGAGCTATTGATAATTTGCATGGTATTATTGAGAGAACCTCTAATGATGTTAAAATTCTTGTTAAACATTTTCAAATGGTTCAAACTCAAATTGATCAACTTACTAAAGTGCAAAAATACATGCTAGCTAATGCTTCTAGAGATAAGCATGTTTCTGAAATAATTACTAGAAGTGGTGTTTCTACTCAGAACCCCTTGTATCCTGAAGGACATCCTAAAAGAATTGAACAAGATTCTCAGCAACCTAAAAACAATAGTTCTCCTTCTAAGAAAAAGAAGAAGAGACATAAAAATGTTGTGGAATCTCCTGAACCTGCTAAAGATCCTAATAGTATATCTATTTCTGATGGTGAAAATGAAAGTGGTAATGATAAAAGTGATGCTTATGATAAAGAAGAAACTGTAGCTGAACCTGAAAAGCAAACTAAAACTGCAAAGTATACTAACGAGGATTTCATTGCTAATAAACATGGTAAGGAAAGAGAGCCTTGTGTACAAAAAGCAATGCCTTTTCCTAATAAGAAACACAAATCAAAGGAAGAAGAAAATTATAACAAGTTTTGTGAGTGGATGAAACCTCTGTTTTTGCAAATCCCTTAGACCGATGCTATTAAATTGCCTCCTTATTCTAAATATATGAAAGATATTGTGTCTAACAAAAGGAAGATTCTTAATGAGGAAATTTCCACTATGCTTGCTAATTACTCTTTCAATGGAAAGGTTCTAAAGAAGCTTCGAGATCTTGGTATTCCTACTATCCCTTATTCTATTAAAAATAATCATGTTAGAACTGCTTTATGTGACTTGGGAGCTGGAGTTAGTGTTATGCCTTTCTCTCTTTATAAGACACTCTCTCTTGAAAAAATTATACATACTGTTATATCTTTGCAAAAGGCTGATAAGTCTACTGCTACTCTTGTTGGTATATGTGAGAATGTTCTTGTGCAAGTTGCTACTAATTGTTTGATATTAACTGACTTTATTGTGTTGGAAATGCCTGAAGATGATAATATGTCTATTATTGTTGGGAGACCTTTTCTTAACACTGCAGGGGCTATTACTGCTTGCAATCAAGAAAAAGTAACTTTTAATGTTAATGATAAAGACCATACTGTTTATTTTCCCAAGAACATTGATAGAAGATATAGTTTAAATTCAATTGAAAATATTAAGACCATCAAGATTGGAGAATTTTAATTATCCCATTCCAATGCCACCAACAGAATATGAAAATATTATTATTGGGACTATGTCTATCAAGGTTGAGGTAACATAACTATTTAGTGATTAGCAAAGTTTTGCTTCATATGAAAACTGTTCTGGTAACAAGACTTGATCACCCTTGTTAACAAAATGATTTCGAATGAAGAGGAAAATGTTTTCACCCTCCCCATTACGTTGTCACCATATTTACTTCTGTTATCACCTTGCTACTTTAGTACAATCATGTTTTCCATCATCCATATTAATGTTTTCACCCTGATTACTGTGGTTATGCATGTTTTCACCACCCATAATTTTGTTTTCACCACTTCCACCTTTCTTTTGTTTGGTTATTTGCCTATTGGAGTGTCACAGAACCTCTGTAGTTATGATTTTGGTTTTGTTTTCCACCTTCCCATTATTGTTTCTAGCGAAAGTTCGAATTGGTTTTGGATTTCTGCGCCGAAAACAGATTTCTACTGTCCACCGTAAAATTGTATAATTCACAGAAAGATCAAAATTACCTGAAACATTTTGTGCTTATTCCTCAGCTAATTCTGAAACTTTTGGTTCTTTATGTTTTTCGATCTGAGCAAGTTAAGTGCCCCGAAAAAATTCTTCATTACAAATTGTTCTAGTTTTGGCAGATTCTGCCATTTTTCTTGCATTTGCTCTTTTACTATGTCGAGTGGATTTCTTTGGTTTAAAAAACATCAGTGGCTGTAGTTAATGTTTAAAAGTATCAATAGAACTTTTTCCCATGCAGAACCCATGAATTTTTGATTTTGCACTAACCCTCTAATGTGAATTACTTTGAGTGTGGTGTGAAGGAAGTTTTCAAGGGTCAAGAGAAGAGGGTGATAGAATGTGATAAAGAAGATGTGACGCCCCGAGATCGGGCACTATGCAGATTTCAGCATTCCTGCCAAATCCGCATAGTAACCGATTCCAGGTTGCCACTTGTGATAACATTACAACAGTTCACGAATAATCCACAACGACAACAGAAAAGATATATACAAGATGACTCAAACGAGCCAGGGATACAACTGATACAATACAAAGATCCAAATAACAGCGGAAGAAACAACATATCGTCCGTCTACGGACAAGATCCAAATTGGACTAAGAGTCCTGAAGATAACCGAAGGCGTCCAATCCCTGCCCAGGCCAAGCCGGAGGGATTCCCAAGCTAACGTCGTCAGACTTCAAACCTGTTGACTGCAATATTGAATATGCAGCCACGAAAGAGATTCGTGGGTCAGTACGGTTAAGTACTGGCAAGTGGATAAACCCATACTCACAAGTTACCGGCGTAGCCAGTCATCACAAGATACAAATACTTTGGGATCAACGGAAAGGAAGGGATTATTGCAAATAAGCGGCTGCGGGCTGCACTAACCAACTACAGAGAGATACTACAACTTCCGGCTAACAGAAAGAAGATAAGATCGAGTATTGTAACCAACTGAAAGATAACTTCAAACAAACCCATCCTGGATCTCGCCCCTTTATCCAAAGAAGCAATCCGAGGATAACTCACGCAGTTGAATTAATGATGGTTCAGATTATTGTGTCAATAAGCCTATTACTAGTCAAGTTGTTAATCATTGGGTGTAAGGTTGTTAATCATTAGGTTTAAGTTGTCCTGAGTACTTGTTAGCCAGTACTTTCACCAAGTAATCCATAACCGTGGAAAACACGGCTTCTCGAGAAGATTATCCCTGCAGGGTTGCACCAATTTGGCCGTACACGTAAGAATAACCCGCCAGACGGGGGATCAACCCACCAAGCGAGGTACTCAACGCAACTCAACTCTTCTTCGCATCAAGCCCAAAGCACCTTGGGCGCACGGCTAATCGAGCCCAGAAGAAAATGGACCCTCATAGCACTCTAAGAACGTGTCCCCCTATATGCCGACTACGAAAGTTCCACCCGGGTACCAAGGGCTCGCAAGATCATGCATGCAGCAAATGGAAAACCCGAACTAAATGAGGCGATTTGGACGAGATGCGAATCGAGTCAAATTGAGGGGGGCGCCCATACTCGCTTCCCACATGCGGGTAGTGCGCTCATCATGGATCAGTAGACAAGACCCTTTTCCTATTAGGGTTGACACTAGCAGGCCTCAAAACCACTTAGGGCCTCCTGCCGGTGCCTTATCATCAAATTATTATTAATAGTAACATTAGCATGATTGACTGATTAAACATCGAGCCCCCAGAACATAAAAGTAATCTAGTAACGGAAAGTAACGGGTAACAGACTCGAGCAAAACAACCTAAGCATGCAGCTGCGACACGAAGGCCAACGAGGTAAACAATCAACAGTTAATAGGAAGTGGAAGGAAAGGCTATATCATGGCTGCAAGGTAAACATACGATAGGATCGAGACACAAGCATCGAAGCAAAGGCTAGAATAAGAACAACGGAAAGAATCGGTAACAAGTGATGAAAGGCAGCCATTTGGCAGCAAGTGAGTATACTTGCCTGAGATCCCGCAAGGTAGCATAACTTGTCGTTGCTCACATCATCTCAACGTCCTATCCGGGAAGAAGCAATGAACCTCGAACAAACACCGGATGCAACAATTACTACTACGGTAAAAGATCCAGCATGATCAAGATATGGATGCATGACAAGTTTAAATATGCATCAAGGTAAACTAGTTGACAAGATAAACAGATTTAAATGGACCCATATGCAATTTGAGTTGCATATGAAAGGCCCATGAATTAGGGTTGAAACAATTGTTTTCCAACTAATCATCAGGTGAAAGTGGTTTAGTATGATGCATGGATGAGGAAAACAACAAAATAACAACAATAGAACCAATTGGAAATAAGGTTTACCCATTTTAGAAATTTATTTATTAAGTTAGAACATTTTGGTTCCTTAAAGGTGCCACACAAACAATGGTTGTTTTCATTAAGTTAAATTGTTCAAAACAGGTAACAAAGTTCATATTTGATTAGAACACCAGATTTTAGGTGGATTACATGTTCCAATTATTGAAAAAGGAATTACAATGATTTAATTATGAATTAAACAAGTTTAAACAAGATTTAATTGAATTTAATTCAAGTGTGAATATTATTTGAATTTTATTTGTTCAAAACACAAATTCAAATTCATATTTGAAAAGGTTATGTTTTTCTGGTTTGAAAACATATTTTATTTGTTGGAAAACAAGTTCAGATGATTTAATTAAGCATGTTACCAATCTAATTGCATTAAATAAGAGATGGAACAATTATTCAATTTAAATGTGGCAAACCAGAAAACAAAGTTGATATCCAAGTGTGGCATGTGATTTTGGATGAAATTCATGTTTTGAGTATTTAATTTGGAGCAACCATTTGCAAGTTATTAATTATGCCATTTAATTTGTCATTTTTAAGAATTATTAATTAACATTAATTTTAATTGCCCAAAATGCAAAACAAAGTTGATAAACAGAAAGTACATTGAATTTGGACTGAAAAACATATTTTATTTGTGTTATTTGAATCAATTATGAATTAATTATGGAATTAACCAAATTTGAGATGAATTGTTTAAATTTGAAATTTGAAACAATTTGAATTGTGCAAAACAGAAACCAAATGGCATATTTGAAAAGCACAGGAAATTTGGATTGGGATACATATAAAGTTTGCATGATTTGCATTTTTAAATTAGAAATTATAGCCATTTGAATTTTAGGGTTATTTCTGTAAAAAGCAGGGGCTGGAATGTGAAAGAAATAGGGAACAGGGGCATCTCTGTGAAACCGTGCCAAAAAAAACGGAAGTGCACCGAGCCACTAGTGACCCTGGGCCGCTGCCAAGCGGGCCCAGGCCACGCTGGCGCACACGCGGTGCGGTGGGAAGGTGACAGGGCACCGCGGTGCATGACGAGTGGGGCCGGATGCGCGCGAGGGGAAATAAAAGGAAAAAGGGCGCGCCGCCTGGGGATCGAACCCAGGTCGCCCCGCTGCGCGCACGGAACTGAACCAACTGCGCTACTGCCTCGGTTGTGTTCAGTACGGGATGCGAGCAAAGTTGAAGTTGACGCTGCTGTTAACTGAATCTTGCGACAGAAAGGTTCAGTAGCGGCTGGACGGAGATCAACCGCGATCGGCAGCGGCTGGACGGGGGTTGACAGCGGCGGTGGGCTGGTGCTCGCAGGTGTGCGTGCGGTGCGTGCCTAGGGCGTGTGGAGACGCGGACAGGAGAGGGGAAGGGGAGATACGGAGCGCTCACCTCGGTCTGTTTGTCGAGGAGGCGCTGTCGATGGAGAGGAAAGCGACGGTGGCCGGCGACAGCGCGGCCACCACAGCGTCTCCCAGCAAACGGCGAAGGGGCGAGGCGGTAGAGGGGATAGCCGCGGTTCCATTCCTGTGGAGAGCTGGTCTTGAGGGGGCTCGTGGTGGCGGGACGGCGGCGGGGTTCTGACGGCGAGCTCACTGTTGAGGTGTGGATGCAGGTTCAGAAGAACAGAAGGTAGGTGGAAGGGAGAGGAGGAACTGGCGGCGCTAGGGCTAGGGGTCTAGGGTTAGGGCTAGGCTGAGGGGAGGGTGGTGGTTTTATTTTGGCTAGAGCTCGGTACGGAGCAGCATCGGAGGGGGGGGAAGGATCGGGTGGTGGAGACTGTGATCGTACAGTTGCTGACGACTGCTAGGAGGAAGACGACAACAGATAGGAGGTGGTGGGCTAGAAGAGATGGGCTTGGGGGGGAAATAAGGGGATGGGGTGGGCTGGCCCGTTCTCTCAGCTCACCCTTCTCCTTCTATTTTTTTTCTGTTTGTTTTTCCTTATGAATTTTTTTTTGGAAAGGATGAAAAAGGAAATAGAAATAGAATTTGGGGGGGGGGGGGTTATTTTATTTTTCATAACTGTTTTTATCTGGTTTGCAAAACAGCAACAACAAGGTGGTTTAAAATATTTTCAACAATTTGAAATTATTAATTGGATATTAAATTGTTAGGTGATTTTTCAAATAGGGTTTGGTTTTGGAAGTTTGGAAATAAACAAATTTTATTTTAATAGGTGCAAGCAATTATGCAAACATTATTAAAGTTAATTTATTTGCAAGATTTTAACTTTTACACTCCCATTTGAAATATTCCACATAGGATTGATTTGATTTGAATTTTGAAATTACCACTAGGGTTTTCAGCAAAAGGGAAAAAAAAAATTATTAACAAGCCATTTGAATAAATCAACTTCAAACTTGTTTTTGAAAAACAAATGAGTGGTTTAATTGCAACTTTCAATTGGAATTTTTAGACAGGTGTGATAGTTTAAAATTGGGTTTGAATTTTTTTTCCAGTGGTTTTGAAAACAGGATGCAAATGCATATGTGATGCATGTGATGCAAGCAACAGCAAACAAACAACTTCCTATTGGGGTAACACCCCAGGTGTTACAGAAGATGCCAAAAGTGTAAGCTTGGGGGGAGGTACAGCAACATCACACTCATTTATATATCATGTTAGGTCAGTTCTGTGTATATCCATGTTTTCATTTCCTTCGTTTGTTTTTGTTTTCTTTCGCTTCTTTCGTTTCTCTTTGTTTTATCGTTTTGTTCTTGTTTTCCAAAACACAAAAAACCCAGAAATATTTCTGTTGTTTCTCTTTGTTTGCTTCTTTAGTTTCTTTTGTTGGTTTTCTTTCTTTTCTCGTTACGGTTTAATATTCAAAAATCCAAAAATATTTTGCTTTTGTTGCTGGTTTCTTTATATTCTTATTTTAATTCGAAAATGCAAAAATATTTGTTGTTCTTCTTTGGTTTTCTAAAGTTTGTTGCAGAGTTCATCGGACTTCCGTGTCTCCATTGGAACTTGACTATCATTCTATATTATTCAATCCACAAATGAAGAGCAGTAATTATGATTTACGACAATCCAAGTTGTGGTGAGAGGCTAGTATGAACTCTATTTGTTTTTTTGTACATATACTCATCCATGCGAACATGCTTACTTTGTTCGTGTAAGGTATATGTTATTTAATTGATGCTTAGTATCTCGTGCTCTCACGTGTTTAGTTCCAACTTATTAATATAAGATAGCATGTCGTATAAATGCGTTCTTGCATTGTTTTATTCATAGAAGGGTATGACATTGTGGTATCTCCCTCTGTTTGTTTTGCTTGAATCGACTTGGCACATGCTCACGCATGCTATGACTGAAAACAAAAAGTCAATTAAGCCTCGATGATTTATTTTTCCTCAGAGTATTTGTATCATTTTTTATGCCCCTGTTATTTTTTTTTGTCGCAAGCATGATTATGACAGTTGTTGCTCTCTTGATTGCCTCTCCCCGTCTATTGCTAGCCTTCACCTGTACTCAGCATGATCTCTACTCGTGCATCCAACTCCCAAAAACCAAAGTTTGCCAAATGTTTCCACCATACCTACCTATATATGTGGTATTTAACCACCACTCCAAGTAAATTTCTCGTGTGCTACCTTTAAAACCTTCGAAAAATTATTCATGTTTTGTGCCCCTGTTTTAGATCATGAGGACGTAAAAAAAAAATCTTTATCTCACTTGTTGATTGGATTTCACTCCCTGGACTAGTGGTTTCATCCGCTTATCCAATGATAGAAGATCCGACAGTGGGGTGCCCATCCCCAAAGTAATACAACAAAATGTCTTCACTATTTTTGCCCCTGATTTATCAGTCAAAGCATAATTGTGTAAACAAAAGAGAAAGATCGATGACCTTCTACCCATATGCGTCCTTCTATGGGAGCCGCTCTTGTGAAGTCTAGTTGGCTTGTGACGTACTGTATTGTCTGTTTACCATTCGTTGACACAAGCATACACCTCTCTTAAAAATGTTTTCAATACCGCTGTTTAATAAAATAAAAAGCTCTAGCACATGAGTTAATCCTTGCTTCCCTCTACGAAGGGCCTTTTTTAATTTTTTTTATGTTGAGTCTTCACCTTCTCTCTTTATGCACCTTCTTGAGAGCATGGCTGTCATTCTTAGTGTAATGTGCTTCTCCCAAAACATGCTTTTATCTTTGATATCTTTATTTATAGTCTTCATTTGAACTTCAGATGTGCCCTAGCATTTATGTTTTGCTCCACTACTAAGGGAAAGAGAGTACACTTTATCATACCCTATTATGAGCATTGCAATCATGTAGATTGATAAACTTCATGTTGTCTATTATTAGTTTGTTGGCATCACTTCATGGTTTGCATTACTGCTAGGTGACTTTTATTTTCCATACATCTTATTATGAATTTACTCAGCACTTGATCATATAGTGACTATATTTACATCATATGAAACAAATGTGTTCGTAAAAGTCTTTTATCGCACTCAGTTGTCACTGAATTGCTTGAGGACAAGCAATAAGCTAAGCTTAGGGGAAGTTGATACGTCCAAAAGGTATCTCCTGTTCTGGCGCCCTGCCGGGACGGGGATCCGAAGGAGATCATCACCATCGACAGCACCACCTCTTCTCCATCAACCATCCATGATTCCCCTGTCCATGTGTGAGTAAACACCGCTATAGGATGAAAGGGATGGAAAGGATTGGATGATATTGACAATGTAATAGTGCCATATTGTTAGGGCATAGTGCCTAGTATCCATTGTTAGTGTTTTCTACCATTGTTGCAATTTGTTGTGCTTAATTCTTGTCACTAGGGCCCGCGTGCGATGATCTCAGATCTGAAAATGTTATTGTTTCATGAGTATAATTATGTTTCTTGATCATATCTGCAAATTGTTTACACATGTCATTGTCCGGAATGTGAGGCCGCAAAGTAACAGAAATTGGAACAACCGGAGGGGATGGTTGTGATGTGAGGATCACGTGTGTTCACAGAGTGTTAATGCTTTGCTCCGGTGCTTTATTAAAATGGGAACTTTAATTACCACTAGTTTCCCTAGAGGCCCCGTTGCCACGGGCTAGTAGGACAAAAGATGTTGCGCAAGTTTCTCATTGCGATCACATATGACTATATTGGAACACATGCCTATGGATTGCCTAAATGTTTGATGCTTTATTATTACTAGTAGAAGTGCACGTGCACGCACGTAAACACCCTTGAAAATAAATAAATTTAATATTTAAATGAATTTTATGGTAATATATGTATTTATATGTACTAATTAATATGAAAATAGAAAATCAGACATGAACATGTTTTTAGCTCGATCGATCGGTCATGTTAGAGTGGAAATAAAAAACCACATAATTTCCTTTTGGCACGATCTTAGTTGGCAACGAACATGTCCAAAGATATGAGGCAGCCAGACAACTACCACATCTTCACGTGTTCTCCGTGATCCACGTCATGTTTAGGATCTGGTTATGTTGAGTCAACAAGTCATTTCAGATCATGGCGTCATTTTCCCATGTGTGGAGAGGCCACAATAGTTACCTTAAATTTTATTAGCTGATATCCCTTAAAACGAATATCAATCGGCTAGAATTGACTAAATATGAAAGACAAAAAAAGATGGAGAGAAAAGTATCTACATTTAGGATAATTGTTTAATTAGAAGGTAGATAATATACCAGAACCTACAGAAAAACGTGTAAAAGAAAGTCATTTTAATTAGATGGAGAGCATGCATTGTTTAGAAATAAATGCAATGCAATTGGTATCACACATAACTTACAATGTTCTTGCAATTGTAATCACAACCATTTAAACATCAACATAAAGGAAAGAAATTTGTACCCATCCTGAAGTAACACACGGGAAGCAAAAAGTGTCTATAAGGAAAATTATGCTCGTGTTCAGCAATTAACAATGTAGAAATTATGCTCCATAGTTGCCTATTTTATATTAGTTTTGCCAAATCTAACGACTATCTATTTCATAAAAACTCAAGAGAAAGACAAATACACCACAAAATTGAGGGTTCGTCTCCGCATTATGGTTGTACACAGTTAAAATCTGCAGCTCTGTAAGATTATCAGAGACAAAAAATTCAGAACTTGCAGGAGTGCATAATACAAATACATAATTTTGTGAGAAATACACATTTTATTTCGAGAATTATCCTCTCGGGAAATGTGCCTTGCTCCTGCAGGTTTGGTGTTCAAGAAATTAAAAGTTAATTAGTTTAGTGTTTTGAAATGTTTCTCATCAGTGCAAAAATACTACCAAGCTACATCAGAGTCACAACTTTTGTAGACATTAAAACCATATTGGTAAATAATATCCTCTGCATCTACAGTGAAGGTTGTATAAATGTGGACTGGTGTAGCAAGAAATCGTGGCGAAATAAAATTTACAACCTTTGACTCATGCCTCTCTGAGAAGCAGTGAGTTTGCGATGATCCTGACAGAAAGAATGGAACTAAAACAGCTACCTTAATTCCATTCTATAGTAGTATAGGAAATAAATTTCACCTAAAAAAACTACCCATTTGGTGCACAATAAATCTCTGGTGCTAGTTGTTCAGTCCAGCAGTTTAGTGCATGTCCAGACCTGCGGACTTTCAGAGTTTCAGTAGTTCTTTCGAACCTTCAAGACATGAACAAACCACATCGAAACTACAGCCTTAATCGTTAAGTTAAATATTTTTTTCCAGCAAACATAAACCATCCAGCACACTTAACTTGCTCCAAGAGAGCGTACACTTGAAGCAGATCTCCATCAATATAAGTGTTGATTTTATGTTAATATTCCAAGAATTGGCATTTTCCCGATTATTAATTTAATTTACTACTAATTTCCAAGCAAAACGCATTTTTTAATTATTTATTTAACAATCAATTACTAATTACATAATTATTGTCTCCAAAGAGCAAAATCATATCATTCCTCCTTCTATAGATTTTTACCCGGAGCATGCACATGGAAGAAATTGGAAACACCATAATCATTACCCATATTTTTTTGTAGACAAAGGCTTTTGATTGATTAGCACTCCCCATTGATTTTTTCCGAAGATTTTTCGGTCTGGTGTATTGAGCATAGTACACGTGCACGTGCAACGCACGTCTAATATATATATATATATAATGTTGGTTTTGCAACTGTAGTTATTTTCAACTATATTGGCTAAATAAATATAACCGATATTGTCAGAGGACAATCTTGCGGTTTCTGTGAGCTACGGCCGAGTGCAAAGTCAATGGGCATTGGCATTTTTAATTGATGACTAAACCAGGAAATCATCATGCAAATCAAAATTTATTCATACACATTGATTCAATTCTACAAATTAGTTAATAATAATTCATCTAAAGATTCAATTTTTTCATAGAAATGAAAAAAAGAGTGAACACCCAATTACATTTGTCACTGCACTTTAGTGAATGACTAAACAATATATAAAACATGTGTTCCCTGAAAAAAAAACTAATAATTTTCAAGGAACTACAAGCAAAATTACAGTCAAAGAGATGTAAATATGGTTGATGAAATCCTCTCGACCATCCACTTTCTCCTCAAAACAGTGTAACAATAAGTCAATAATCTAGCAAGAAATAAAACATTTTATAAAATTAGAGGCTTTGTTATTACGCAAAAAGACAATGTTAGATGATCAGGTAAAAATGTAAAATTGCGCATGAAAAAGAGAACCTAGCAATGCTATATATTTTGCACCCGTGGCCTCGTTTAAATCAATTGTTATCACACATTGGCAACTTATGACAAATGCAGTAAATGTGGAAAGCAAAACCTGCTCCAAGCGTGCATGGTTAATTAGTAATCTGGAATACAAAAGATGGCTTAACATTATTGCAATATTATGAAGATCGACAGACCGAGGATTTATAATGAGAAATTTTCTCCAAAGTGATCGCTTCCTGTACAGCAAGATAAAACTGGACAACTTGAGAATAAGAAATATCTCCTAGCACACGTACACTAAAAGAAAACAAAGTTGTGAATTATATAAATGAAACGGGTATGTTTCTAGCACGTCAGCCACTCTTGAACAATTACGGAAAGCACGAATTCACGGTAGCAGCGCCTCCATTCACGATGTGCAGCTCTCGTATTTGCTCTGACCACCAGCGTCGCCGTCGTTCTTGGTCGCCATGGGCATGCGGCTCTTGCTCTGACCGGCAGCACTGCCGTCGTTCCTGGTCGCCATGGACGCGCGGCTGCCATCATCGCGCCAGCTCCATAGTGAGCACACGGCCACCATGGAGCCAGCTCTGCCGTGGGCGCGCGGCTCTGGCGCCGTGCCTGCTCAGCCAAGGGTGCGCGACCACCTTCGCCGTGCCTACTCCATCATGTGCCCGCGTCCGCCATCGCTGTTCCAGCTCCGCCAAGTTCGCGTGACCGTCCGTCATGGGCCCGTCGGCCGTTGTCGATGTTCTTGCTCTGCCATGTGCGCAGCCGCGGCGCCTCCACTTCTGCACCGGGCCCTATACCGCCTGACGCTTTGGCCGGCGACGCCTCGTGAACCTCCAACATCTGCTCCACAAGCTCGCCACCGTTGAGAGCGTCGGCCATGCGCACAGTCATCGAGCCTCCGGCACGCGTGTGGTATGTACACCGACTTTGCAATCTGTGTAGAGTGATCACCTCCGCGGCATCTGCCTTGCGCAGGGCTTTCTCCCTTTACAACAGCACAACGGTGACATTCCGGGAGTGCAAAAAGACAATGTTATATGATCAGGCCTTGGGCAGCGTTCTGGCGATTTAACTGAGTACTCGTTCCACGCTATGGGATACCCGCCGCTCGACTCGCGTGGCATGCACCGAGGCAGTCACCACAGGTTTTGGTGGTTGCCCTGGCAATCAAGAGCAACCTATAGCTAAGGCAAGGCAACACCCACAAGAACAGCCCCCAATGGGCGATTCCCCGCGACACAACCTCCGAATGCGGCGGCGGAGGAAGCCCACCGGTGGCACGCGGCGCGACGGCGCCTCGGTAATCCGTGCGGTGGTCATCTCTTCTCCGGACCTCCTCTCATCTTGGCCAGGGCAACCATCAATCGGTCAGCCTTCCGCGGACATGAGGTCCTACTCCCTCTCCTGATTCGTCATCCGCAGCTCACGCGCCTCGCGCTTTTCTTTGGTCTCGCCTCTAAAGACGGAGGCTGGACAAATCAAGAGGTGATGCGGAGGGGAGAAGGATACAGGCCGCAAAAAAAATCCCTACGGAGGAAGCTGACTTGTGTTGGTACGATTCATGTAATGAGCTCGCATCGGATACGAAGTTTTGCAACTTTTCCGTAGGACACCGGAACCGCTAGGTGCTAAACATGGTTGAGGTCCTCAACATTGAATCAATATAGACCGTTGAATTCTCATAGTTTGACGGTAGAGATGAATTGTATCTACGAAGTTTGCTCTTTTATAAGTAGTTTAGATTATTATCTGAAATACCCGTGTTAGATTATTACATGACCTATGTTATCCATGCAACGCCCGTCCATCCATTCCTTCTATGCCTACGGTACTTCCCATCCTACTGTTTTCCGCAATTGCTACTGCTGTTAATATTTTACCACGGATAAATTGTTGCGAGAAAGTATAATTTCAGGTGCAACTGAATTGACAACTCAGTTGTTAAGGAAAATAAATATTCGTTGGCTCCCCTTGTGTCGAATCGATAAATTTGGGTTTTACTTCCCTCGAAGACTGTTGCGACCCCCTATACTTGTTGGTCATCAGCGCCCAGGAATGATGTGCGCCCCTGGTGGCCCCCTCCAGATCTCCTCGTGGCTAGCTCACTCTTCTAGACTTCTAAGACTTCCCCGGTGCCCCTCTTCTTCTTCTGATCTTCTGAAATAGGGTATCCTGATGGTGCTTTTGACCATCAGATTTCCGGTCCCTGTGTTTATTATCTAATAATTACGAAACATGCAAAATGAGATGAAATAAAATAAGTAATGCATCATAATATGAAATATATCGATGTATAACATAAAATTACAATATAAAATAGTGATGTGAAATGGACGTATCAGTCACCATACGGCAGGAGCTTCCAGAGGACTAGACAACAGAAGTCCTCCAACATCAATGCATCCGTTGTGTGGATAGCTGTAGGACTAGACAACAGAAATCACCACTCCTTGCATAGCTGTAGGATACGCTAGCGCAAATCAAAATTTCTACCGCATCAACCAAGACCAGCTGCAAGATATAGATCACGAAATTACCACTAGACGCGTTGTGCCGATCTAAGTGAAACGTGTTGGCGGAGGGTAGTCGTATGAATCCTCCGGATCCTGTCGCTCCCACAAATGGCTCCCCTTGGCAGCTCGTTCAAGTGCTATAGATACAACACCTCTATCGGTATCCACACGTGTGGCGTGGAAGCATCACTTGCCGGACTGCTAGGTCCGCATCGGCGGCAAAGGCGTGGAGAGATAGTGGCTCCGGTGGAATGTGGTGCAGAGCTAGCAACACTAAAATACACAATCTCCTCTCCTTTATATAGACGTCCCCATAATGGTCTGCCACTGAATATCCCACTATGGAATCCATTCCAGCCCATTTTGGATCCTATATGAATTCTCCTTCTTCTGCCTTAATTGTGTGACGGTAACATCCGTGACTTTTGGAATGTTGAAAAATCACAAAAGTTTGAAACTTTTTGTTTTCATGCTAAGCAAATCATAAAATCCAACATAGAATGCAAGACAAAAGAAAACAATACATATTTCCAAAAGTAATTGGAATTACGAATCCAAATTGCCTCTATTCAGTAAACCCTAAAACCTATTTCAAAATCATTTTTCTTTACGAAGAGAAAATATTTCTTCTGAGCAAACACCTTTTACCAAATATTTTTTCAACTCAATTATAATCTTTAAAATGTTTATGATATTTAAAAACCTGAGAATTACTATCTCTAATATTTTCTTCATGCATCCAAAAATATTTCATATGAATAAAAATATTTCATAATGCCTTTCAAACATTATATCAATTAATAATCATAAATTGATATATACATTATTTGGTTATAAAAACAATTAAAATACTTTGAGAAAACAACATTTTTATTTGAGAAATCTTCTGAATTTTATTTGACCAATTATTTAATTATTTCCCAACTTAGAAAAATATCATTAAGTAGCTATTTCTATTCTACTAATATTTAAAAAATATAAAATATGAAGATGGGTTGGAATAGGTTTCAAAATTAGTATTTGACTATTATAATGTTTCTTAAAATTTTAGAATACCCCCTTTCTAATTATTGCTATTTTTCTATTTAAAATGGTTTTAAGTACTATTAGGGGATTATTTATATTTCAAAATACAAAATTTTAAATGTGTTGGAAACAACAAAATAAGGTTTCTATTTGATAGACATTTTAATTACAAGATTTTAGAAATTTATTTGAGGTCAATTGGATTTATAAATCAAAATATATCAATTAATGAATAAAAATAGAATTAAAAAGAAAATTTATGACATCATCATCGTCTTCCTCTTCTGTAACTGAAGAATCCCGAAACCGGAGAAATAAGTCCCCTTGAATCCGAGTGTTTGCGTGCGCGATTAATCTCTCCGAGCCTTCCATTTAAATCCCCTCGGCCCCTCTCCATTTCCCCTCCCGACTTCTCCATTTCATGCCCCTAGGCTCTGTAAATTGCTCGCTGGAGTTGCCACGGGCGGCCGTCGTAATTCTTCAATCTCTGGCCATTCCCGTGAGCTCCTGCCGCCCTCGTTTGGCCCATTAGCATCCTCGAGTCCCCGCCATCTTCCCTGACCATGTTGCCAATTTTTTCCGCCATAGGAGAGCCTGTGTCGTGTGCACCAGACGCTCGCCGGAGCCCATGCGCTTGAACCTTCTCATCATCATCCGCAGAGGTCGTGCCGTAGCACGGCATGGTCACCAACACACTCACTATGTTGCACCAGTCATCTTCATCATCTCTCCGAGCCAGTAGACCTACCAAAGCACTTCTGCCATCCACACCAGTGCGCAGCGCCGCCGTTAACCTCCATTCCCGACGAGTAGAGCCTCCAGGTAACCCTAGCCCGCTTGCGCTGTTAGATCACGATCGTGCGACCCATGATAGATGGCTTACCGAATCGTTTTCGGCCAATCCCAGCACCCCGCCTGGGGCCCAGTGAGCACGCCCAGTCAGCCTGCCGTGTCAGCATCCAGTCAGCACCCTGCCAACAGTTTTCGGCCACGTGTTTAAGATGTTTTCTGTTTTTATCCCAAATAGAAATTAATTGGTAACAATTGCAGAAAAGCCCCTCCACCTTAGAAACCTCATATCTTTTTAACCACTTGGTCAAATTTAATAAAACAATTAGCTTTTTGAAAAGCCCTTGACATGTAGAAACTTTGTACTGTCCAAATTCAAATTTGACCATTTAGAAAAATTCAAATTCAAATGTGCTTGTTTGATGAAATTTGAAATATTTTAAATACTAGAAATCCATCTTTGGCAAACCAAATATTTTTCAGATCCTTATAATGTGTACTAACAGTACCCAGTGCTGAAAATCATGCTTGAATAATTTTACAATTATTTTGATTTTTAGATGGCCATTTGAGCTTTTGGGTCTTATTTAAATACTATAAATAATTCAAAAATGGTTCCATAAGCAAAATTGCTCCACATGGTAACCTTGAATGAGAAACATCAGTACCTAAACCTTTTAGACACCTTTGAACCATGATCATGCAATTTTGTGCTAGTTGGCCCTTCTAGTTGAAACCACTAAGTCTCGAATTGTGAAAACCATGAAGTGAAGAAAGATGCCATCTTTGTCATACTTGGGATTTTCAATATGAAGCGAGAAGACCAATGAATAACTTTACAATTTCAGAAGCATATCCATGTAGTAGAAGCACTTAGAAGAAAAACAAGAGGAACTTCAGGAAGCCCAATCTCATCTTTTAAGTTTTCCTCCCCTTTCTTTCTTTCCCTCAGACCTTGTGCTATGGCTAAGTTAGATCAATACCACCGCCTATCTTGAACCAAAACCATCAAATTTGGAAAATACAGTGAATTCATCACACGAAGGAGGAAGCAACAAAAGGGGTGGTGAAGATGTTCCTTAAGAAGACCAACCAATGTGAAGACTTGGAGCTACAACATATTCAAGGAGTATAAGTATCAAATTTATTTTTGTCTAAGAATTAGAATTAGTTACTCAAGTGAGATGAGAGATTTTGACCAAGACTGCTATAAGAAGCCAACTTCAACTCAAGAAGAATAATCGTCTAGAGATGGCGGAAAAGAAGAAGAATCCAAGTGGAGTGATCACTATAGTTGATATATCATTTTTCCCCCATAAATCTTTGTTTTCTCCAAATAGAACCTACCCAACATTTCCTTAAGACCAGAACCTAGGTGTCCATCACATGCTAAACAAGTTAGTAAGCTCTTATGTCCCAAAACCATGAAGTTCTAGAAGAAGCAATGAAGTCACTACACTAAGAAGGAAGCCACAAGAGAACCTCAAGATGATCTTCAAGAAGAACAACAACATGACGCCTTAGAGTAACCATACCACCATGCAAGTTGAGTGACATCAAGTTTATTATGCCCAACCATAGACCCAAATGGAAAATCCCAAGACCTCATCACAATATTCATTTTTTCTTGTTGTCATGGAGTGAACCTAGACCAACCTTAACCAAAAGTGGAAAAACTTAACCGAACCATGCCATGTGTTCCTTTGGTTTACTAAGTGGTGTGATCACCCTTAGTGAACTCTTGGAACTTCCTGCATAAATATGTTCTCAATAAAGTTTTATCACTACAAACTCAAATCTTAACCTTGTGCTAGCCAACTTGGTTAAACCCCTTTTTCTATGTTTGGATGTTTTGTATGTTCTCTTCACTTGTATGTTTGCTTGCTATGATGCTTGTTTATTTTGTTATTGTGTTCTCATTGTATAGATTGTATGGAGAGCAACGATCTAATGTGAAGAGTGTGATTTCTTCACCAACTTCAACAAAGTAAGTAACACACCATCAATCCACCCATTATTTTCTATATGCATTAGTTCATTTTTGAGCAGTATGCATGATAGGAAATTTTACTAAGTTATATTATGCTATGCTATTATCCTTGTAGTGTGTAGCCACCCCATTTCAACCTTGTTATTTTGTAGCCATCACACTTAGTTCATTCTTATCCATGCTTATATATTGGTGTTTTAGTAAGTTGTTGATGAAAAACTTATTATAACCTCAATCAACCATCTAGGTGGATTTGGTTGTGTGTCGCACCCGGACTTCTAGGGGATACTCACAGTCCGCTAAACAGTAGATAGAATGGCTTACGGGGCATACCAGCACCCGCATCTCAATATGAGCAGGCCAACACGTAAACGTGTGACAACCATTCCCTACTATTCATTGTCTGCGCAAACCATCCCATAGAAATCCAGACACTTCCGTTGACTTACTTCAAAACATACACACATGGTACGTCAACGGCGTTCGAACAAGTGATATCACAACAGATCTCTACGACACAAAAGATGGAAATAAGTTGCAAATAGCTCTCAGTAGAGCAGAGATAACAAATACAATCATTCAGAGGACACACGTCCCAACAATACATCATTACATCACAGCGGAAGCATCCAAAATGTCTGAGTACAGACAAGAACCAAATAGGCCTAAGAGGCCGGAAACGAAAAGACGGAGCCCATCCACGAAGTCTCGGATCCTGCCCGGGTCAGCTATCTACTCGTCAGCAGTCTCGTCATACTCCGCGTAGTAGCCACCATGTAGATCCTCGGAACGCAGGTCTGCGGAAACCACAGCCCCAAAGGGGTCAGTACATAAACGTACTGGCAAGTAAGACTAACAGTTCACCAAAGTGTAACCCGTCAACACCAAGCACAGATGCTTTGGGTCAACGGAAGAAAGGGGATATAAAGGATGCTGCAACTGGCTGCTCTAAACAACTACAGAGTTTCTACCACTTCCGGCTACCAGAAAGGAGATAAGATCGTGTATCGTAACCAACTATAACTAACCACCAAACAAACCCATCCTGGATCTCGCCCCTTATCCAAAGAAGCAATCCAAGGATAACTCACACAGTTGGATTAATGATGGTTCAGATTATTGTGTCAATAAGCCTATTACTAGTCAAGTTGTTAATCAATGGGTGTAAGGTTGTTAATCATTAGGTTTAAGTTGTCCTGAGTACTTGTTAGCCAGTACTTTCACCAAGTAATCCATAACCGCGGAAAACACGGCTTCTCGAGAAGATTTATCCCTGCAGGTTTGCACCAATTTGGCCGTACACGTATGAATAACCCGCCAGATGGAAAGGCCCTTCCACCAAGCGGGGCACTCAACACAACTCAACTCTTCTCCGCATCAAGCCAAAAGAACCTTGGGCGCACGGCTAATCGAGCCCAGAAGAAAATGGACCCTCATAGCACTCTAAGACCGTGTCCCCCTATATGCCGACTACGAAAGTTCCACCCGGGTACCAAGGGCTCGCAAGATCATGCATGCAGCAAATGGAAAACCCGAACTAAATGAGGCGATTTGGACGAGATGCGAATCGAGTCAAATTGAGGGGGGCGCCCATACTCGCTTCCCACATGCGGGAAGTGCGCTCATCATGGATCAGGAGACAAGACCCTTTTCCTATTAGGGTCGACACTAGCAGGCCTCAAAACCACAAAGGGCCTCCTGCCGGTGCCTTATCAGCAAATTATTATTTAACAATAACATTAGCATGATTGATTGATTAAACATCGAGCCCCCACAACATAATATAATATAGTAACAGAAAGTAACGGGTAACAAACTCGAGCAAAACAAACCTAAGCATGCTAGTAAGACACTGGCTCAATCAATAGGGTTGTAGGAGTGGAGGTGAGGCAATATCAGGGTTAAGGGATTCATGTGATAGGTTCGTAACAGAAACAACTACTACTAAGGCTAGCAGAAATATACAACGGAAAGTATCGGTAACCAAGGTTGAAAGGAACACAATGGTTCATGTGAGTGATAACTTGCCTGCAAACCCAGTAGCCTGGTACTGAGCTAAAATCCTTAGAAGGGGTGTCGTAAGTATCGTCGGTCTCAACGTCGTCGTTTATCCGAGAAGAAGCAAACAAACAATGCAGAAAGATAAACAATCAATATCATGGCATAGTGCACAACCATGGGAGGATGCATGACCATTTACTTGATGCATCAAAATAAACTAGTTGACAAGATAGCAACATGATTAAATGGACCCATCTGCAATTGGATTGCATATGGAAAGCCCATGAATTATGGTTGAATTAATTGTTTTACAACTAAGCAACATGTGAAAGTGGATTAGCATGATGCATGGATGAGGAAAACAGAAAAATAACAACAATAGAACCAATTGGAAATAAGGTTTACCAAGTTTAGAAATTCATTTATTAAGTTAAGAAATTTTGGTTACTTAAAGGTGTCACACAAGCATTTGTTGTTTTCATCAAGTTAAATTGTTCAAAACAGATAACAAAGTTCATATTTGAAAATAACACAAAATTTTAGGTGGATTACATGTTTCACTTGTTGAAAAAGGATTTCAAATAAAGTATTTATGAATTAAACAAGTTTAAGCAAGAATTAAATGAATTTAATTCAAACATGAACTTATTTGAATTTTTATTTGTTCAAAACATTAAGTGAGATTCATATTTGAAAAGTTTATACTTTTGTGGTTTGAAAACATATTTTATATGCCCCAAAAGAAATTAATATGACCAAGTTATGAATTTAACAATATTATATGATTTAAACAAGGTTTAAACCATTTACCCAATTTTAATTATTCAAAACATGAAACAAATTTTATATTTGGAAAGAGGGTTTAATTTTGCATGGAAAACATATTTCATTTGTTCAAATTGGATTTAAAATGAGCAAGTTATTATTTTGGCAATTTTAAATGCAATAAACAAGAAACAGTTGTTTTCATCAATTTAAATTATTCAAAACAACAAACAAAATTGATATTTGGAAAGTACATGAAAAGTTGATTGGAAAACATGTTTAGTTTGTTGAAATTGGAATTTTATGCCCAAGTTATGATTTTTGCAAGTTTAAGTGAATTAAACAAGAATTCAAATATTTCAACAATTTAAAATATTCAAAACAGTAACAAATTGCATTGAAAAGGTGAAAACATGTAGCAAAGGTTTCATTGAACATTTTGGGCTATCAAACATAATTTTTGGGTGATTATTGAATTTATTATGCAATTTTCCATAATCATTCTTATTCTGCCATTTTTAGTAAACAGAGGGAAACATGCTCAAAATTAGTTCAATTGTGTCCAGATAAAATACCAATGTGTAGAGTTTGTTAAGACAAATTTTTAGAGCCCAAGTTTGCTTAAATTGGATGAGTAGAATTAAAGTTATGAAATTCCAAAGTTTCCAAATTTTATTGCATTTTCAGTAATTAATTAATTAGTGCAAAAATTGTTACAGAAACATGTTGCAAATTTGACATTACTGGAAAGAGCACAAAATTATGAGTTCACAGGATTTTGAATCGTTCAAATTGGAGTGATATTCAAATTGATATGGATTTTTGAAGTAATTGATCAGATCTGTCTTTCTGAACTGCGGGCAGAAAAAGAAAAAAACAGGGAATAAAAAGGTGTGGTGAGGGGGAATCGAACCCAGCACCTGTGGGTTAGGCGCAAGGGGTGTTGACCAGTAGGGTAGCTGCTGTTTTGTGATGGAAAGGGGGGCAGCGGGGGGTATAAGCTGTTGGCTCGCGGGATTTCTGAACCTGCTGTTAACTGAAACCTGCACGCAATCTGAACATGGCGGACAGGGAACCATCGCTGCTGCTCGCCGGCTGGAGGGGGCGCCGTGGGGGGGCTGCTGCGCGGTGGTGCGGGGTGCCGTGCGAGAGGAGGAGAGGGAGGGGAGCGAGGGAAGGCGCTCACCTCGATGCAGGAGGCGGACAGAGGTGGTCGAGCAGGTGCGATGCAGGGAAGGCCGGCGACATGTCGACGATGGCGGCGGCGGCTCGAGTACTCCCGGTCCGCGCCGAGGTGATGGAGAGGAAGCCCGCGGTGAGGGCTTTCCATTCCCGCCCTCACCGCGGCCGGAGGGTGAAGGCAACGCCGGCGATCGCCGGAGGGACTTCGGGTGGAGGTACAGAGCTTACAAGTTCAGTTACAGAGAAGATCTAGCAGCGAGAAGAGAGAGCAGAGGGAAATTGGAGGCGGGGAAGGAAGGAAGAGGGAGAGAGAGAGGTCTGAGGGAACCCTAGGGTTAGGCATTAGGTTTATAGGGGAAGGGGAGTGAGATGCACCGTTGCCTGCACCTCCTCTGCTACGTGGTGGTCTGGATGGGGCGCCGTACAGAGGTTGATGACGACACGAGGGGGTATTGGGCTGAGGGGGAAGTTGGGCTGGGGGAGAAAGATGGGCTTGGGGGAAAAAATTGGGCCTGCTGCCTCTCTCCCTTGCTCTTTTTAATTAATTGATTTGTTATTTTTTTTTTGCTGATTAGAATTAGGAAGAAAAGGAGGGTTTTGGAGTTGGGAAAAAATTAGAAAAATTTGGGTTAGCTTTTTAATGGATTGGTAACCAAATGCAAATTTGGAAATTCAAATTAATTGACTTATGGTGCTGTTTGTAATTTAAATCAAATTGGGATGAATTTCATTATTAAGTGCATTATAGAAAACAAGATTTTAACTAGGGTGCACATTAGTGTTTAAATGGAACAAATAGATTGGAATTGTTTGAATGCAAATTATATTAAGGGGATTATCAAATAACAAATAAGAGTTGAGCTTTTTATTATTTCATGGAAACAATTGGAAGTGTTAATTGAACCCTTTTATTTGGAGAGTTTTGTTTTGCAATTTTCATAATTTCAACATGGTTGTTGTTTGGAGGAAAATCATAATTGAATTTGAAAAGGGTTTGGTTATTGGATGCATTTTTATAGAAACAACACAACAGTTTTGAAATCACACTTTAATGGAAACAAACAATTGTTTTATTTTGAAATATCATTTTAGAAATTGTAACATCACAAGGATGAAACAAAAGGTTTGAATTTTGGTTTGAAATTCAAATAGAAAACAAAGGAAAACAAATGAAAACAGTTGGAAACCAAATGGAAACAAGCAAAACAATTGCAATCAACATGATGCCATGATGCAAAACATAAAATAACAGGGAGCAAAACATTCTAATGGCTATTTTTCATACTTGGGATGTTACAAAACGCCCCCCCTTGAAGGAATCGCGCCCCGAGATTCCTACTGAGAAAAGAAAGGTCCGGATACTTCTTGCGAAGATCCTCGTGAGCTGTGACACGTGAAACACATCGTGTACCTTGGATAGTTTTTCTGGAAGTTCAAAACGATAAGTATCCCTGGCAACTCTTCTGGAAAGACGTCAGGGAATTTGGAAATCACCGGAACATTTTCAAGTAAAGGGAGAGGTTTTGTATTGAGGGTGTATAGCTGAACAGAAGTTGATTCATTTGGAGAATAAACTATCTGTCAGAAGGGTGGAACAAGGTTATTGATTAGACGCCGGTAGCAGAACTGAAATGGAAAGCAACAACAAGTTTTCAACGGACGAAAAGGATGTTGAGAAGAACAGGATATTGAAGCAACACCGGGAAAACGAGATCAAAACACTCCTGAGGTACTACAGAACCCATCCGGGCTTCTAAAGGATCAATATCTACTGCTTAAGGAATAGAGGATCTGCTTCCGGGGCTTACACGCCTCTGTTCTCAATCATGAGTAGGCAACATGATAAATCATGTCACAACCACCTCCATTCCTATGGTCTAGTAGATATAACCATCCTAGAGAAACCAGAATCCGTGAAATCCTAACTTGAAAGTTTAGATGAGAAGGGAAAACAACGTTGCACTTCCTTACCAGAAAAGGGAGGGTGCGTGGGGAAAGAAGAAAAAGAACAGAATTCCTACTCTCACGTTTCATTTTTCCTATATAGCTACAAAATAGTTTCTAGACTCAACTGCGACCAGTAAAAAGGGATCCTACAGGCAGACAGGCTCTAATACCATTTGTCGCACCCGGACTTCTAGGGGATACTCACAGTCCGCTAAACAGTAGATAGAATGGCTTACGGGGCATACCGGCACCCGCATCTCAATATGAGCAGGCCAACACGTAAACGTGTGACAACCATTCCCTACTATTCATTGTCTGCGTAAACCATCCCATAGAAATCCAGACACTTCCTTTGACGTACTTCAAAACATACACACATGGTACGTCAACGGCGTTCGAACAAGTGATATCACAACAGATCTCTACGACACAAAAGATGGAAATAAGTTGCAAATAGCTCTCAGTAGAGCAGAGATAACAAATACAATCATTCAGAGGACACACGTCCCTACAATACATCATTACATCACAGCGGAAGCATCCAAAATGTCTGAGTACATACAAGAACCAAATAGGCCTAAGAGGTCGGAAACGAAAAGACGGAGCCCATCCACGAAGTCTCGGATCCTGCCCGGGTCCGCTATCTACTCGTCAGCAGTCTCGTCATACTCCGCGTAGTAGCCACCATGTAGATCCTCGGAACGCAGGTCTGAGGAAACCACAGCCCCAAAGGGGTCAGTACATAAACGTACTGGCAAGCAAGACTCACAGTTCACCAAAGTGTAACCCGTCAACACCAAGCACAGATGCTTTGGGTCAACGGAAGAAAGGGGATATAAAGGATGCTGCAACTGGCTGCTCTAAACAACTACAGAGTTTCTACCACTTCCGGCTACCAGAAAGGAGATAAGATCGTGTATCGTAACCAACTATAACTAACCACCAAACAAACCCATCCTGGATCTCGCCCCTTATCCAAAGAAGCAATCCAAGGATAACTCACACAGTTGGATTAATGATGGTTCAGATTATTGTGTCAATAAGCCTATTACTAGTCAAGTTGTTAATCATTGGGTGTAAGGTTGTTAATCATTAGGTTTAAGTTGTCCTGAGTACTTGTTAGCTAGTACTTTCACCAAGTAATCCATAACCGCGGAAAACACGGCTTCTCGAGAAGATTTATCCCTGCAGGGTTGCACCAATTTGGCCGTACACGTATGAATAACACGCCAGATGGAAAGGCCCTTCCACCAAGCGGGGCACTCAACACAACTCAACTCTTCTCCGCATCAAGCCCAAAGAACCTTGGGCGCACGGCTAATCGAGCCCAGAAGAAAATGGACCCTCATAGCACTCTAAGACCGTGTCCCCCCTATATGCCGACTACGAAAGTTCCACCCGGGTACCAAGGGCTCGCAAGATCATGCATGCAGCAAATGGAAAACCCGAACTAAATGAGGCGATTTGGACGAGATGCGAATCGAGTCAAATTGAGGGGGCGCCCATACTCGCTTCCCACATGCGGGTAGTGCGCTCATCATGGATCAGTAGACAAGACCCTTTTCTTATTAGGGTCGACACTAGCAGGCCTCAAAACCACAAAGGGCCTCCTGCGGGTGCCTTATCATCAAATTATTATTTAACAATAACATTAGCATGATTGATTGATTAAACATCGAGCCCCCAGAACATAATGGAATATAGTAACAGAAAGTAACGGGTAACAGACTCGAGCAAAACAAACCTAAGCATGCTAGTAAGACACTGGCTCAATCAATAGGGTTGTAGGAGTGGAGGTGAGGCAATATCAGGGTTAAGGGATTCATGTGATAGGTTCGTAACAGAAACAACTACTACTAAGGCTAGCAGAAATAGACAACGGAAAGTATCGGTAACCAAGGTTGAAAGGAACACAATGGTTCATGTGAGTGATAACTTGCCTGCAAACCCAGTAGCCTGGTACTGAGCTAAAATCCTTAGAAGGGGTGTCGTAAGTATCGTCGGTCTCAACGTCGTCGTTTATCCGAGAAGAAGCAAACAAACAATGCAGAAAGATAAACAATCAATATCATGGCATAGTGCACAAACATGGGAGGATGCATGACCATTTACTTGATGCATCAAAATAAACTAGTTGACAAGATAGCAACATGATTAAATGGACCCATCTGCAATTGGATTGCATATGGAAAGCCCATGAATTATGGTTGAATTAATTGTTTTACAACTAAGCAACATGTGAAAGTGGATTAGCATGATGCATGGATGAGGAAAACAGAAAAATAACAACAATAGAACCAATTGGAAATAAGGTTTACCAAGTTTAGAAATTCATTTATTAAGTTAAGAAATTTTGGTTACTTAAAGGTGTCACACAAGCATTTGTTGTTTTCATCAAGTTAAATTGTTCAAAACAGATAACAAAGTTCATATTTGAAAAGAACACCAAATTTTAGGTGTATTACATGTTTCACTTGTTGAAAAAGGATTTCAAATAAAGTATTTATGAATTAAACAAGTTTAAGCAAGAATTAAATGAATTTAATTCAAACATGAACTTATTTGAATTTTTATTTGTTCAAAACATTAAGTGAGATTCATATTTGAAAAGTTTATACTTTTGTGGTTTGAAAACATATTTTATATGCCCCAAAAGAAATTAATATGACCAAGTTATGAATTTAACAATATTAAATGATTTAAACAAGGTTTAAACCATTTACCCTATTTTAATTATTCAAAACATGAAACAAATTTTATATTTGGAAAGAGGGTTTAATTTTGCATGGAAAACATATTTCATTTGTTGAAATTGGATTTAAAATGAGCAAGTTATTATTTTGGCAATTTTAAATGCAATAAACAAGAAACAGTTGTTTTCAGCAATTTAAATTATTCAAAACAGCAAACAAAATTGATATTTGGAAAGTACATGAAAAGTTGATTGGAAAACATGTTTATTTTGTTGAAATTGGAATTTTTATGCCCAAGTTATGATTTTTGCAAGTTCAAGTGAATTAAACAAGAATTCAAATATTTCAACAATTTAAAATATTCAAAACAGTAACAAATTGCATTGAAAAGGTTGAAAACATGTAGCAAAGGTTTCATTGAACATTTTGGGCTATCAAACATAATTTTTTGGTGATTATTGAATTTATTATGCAATTTTCCATAATCATTCTTATTTGCCATTTTTAGTAAACAGAGGGAAACATGCTCAAAATTAGTTCAATTGTGTCCAAATAAAATACCAATGTGTAGAGTTTGTTAAGACAAATTTTTAGAGCCCAAGTTTGCTTAAATTGGATGAGTAGAATTAAAGTTATGAAATTCCAAAGTTTCCAAATTTTATTGCATTTTCAGTAATTAATTAATTAGTGCAAAAATTGTTACAGAAACATGTTGCAAATTTGACATTACTGGAAACAGCACAAAATTATGAGTTCACAGGATTTTGAATCGTTCAAATTGGAGTGATATTCAAATTGATATGGATTTTTGAAGTAATTGATCAGATCTGTCTTTCTGAACTGCGGGCAGAAAAAGAAAAAAACAGGGAATAAAAAGGTGTGGTGAGGGGGAATCGAACCCAGCACCTGTGGGTTAGGCGCAAGGGGTGTTTACCAGTAGGGTAGCTGCTGTTTCGTGATGGAAAAGGGGGCAGCGGGGGGTATAAGCTGTTGGCTCACGGGATTTCTGAACCTGCTGTTAACTAAAACCTGCACGCAATCTGAACATGGCGGACAGGGAACCATCGCTGCTGCTCGCGGCCGGAGGGGGGCGCCGTGGGGGGGCTGCTGCGCGGTGGTGCGGGTGCCGTGCGAGAGGAGGAGAGGGAGGGGAGCGAGGGAAGGCGCTCACCTCGATGCAGGAGGCGGACAGAGGTGGTCGAGCAGGTGCGATGCAGGGAAGGCCGGCGACATGTCGACGATGGCGGCGGCGGCTCGAGTACTCCCGGTCCGCGCGGAGGTGATGGAGAGGAAGCCCGCGGTGAGGGCTTTCCATTCCCGCCCTCACCGCGGCCGGAGGGTGACGGCAACGCCGGCGATCGCCGGAGGAACTTCGGGTGGAGGTACAGAGCTTACAAGTTCAGTTACAGAGAAGATCTAGCAGCGAGAAGAGAGAGCAGAGGGAAATTGGAGGCGGGGAAGGAAGGAAGAGGGAGAGAGAGAGGTCTGAGGGAACCCTAGGGTTAGGCATTAGGTTTATAGGGGAAGGGGAGTGAGATGCACCGTTGCCTGCACCTCCTCTGCTACGTGGTGCTCTGGATGGGGCGCCGTACAGAGGTTGATGACGACACGAGGGGGTATTGGGCTGAGGGGGAAGTTGGGCTGGGGGAGAAAGATGGGCTTGGGGGGAAAAAAAATTGGGCCTGCTGCCTCTCTCCCTTGCTCTTTTTAATTAATTGATTTGTTTTTTTTTGCTGATTAGAATTAGGAAGAAAAGGAGGGTTTTGGAGTTGGGAAAAAATTAGAAAAATTTGGGTTAGCTTTTTAATGGATTGGTAACCAAATGCAAATTTGGAAATTCAAATTAATTGACTTATGGTGTTGTTTGTAATTTAAATCAAATTGGGAAGAATTTCATTATTAAGTGCATTATAGAAAACAAGATTTTAACTAGGGTGCACATTAGTGTTTAAATGGAACAAATAGATTGGAATTGTTTGAATGCAAATTATATTAAGGGGATTATCAAATAACAAATAAGAGTTGAGCTTTTTATTATTTCATGGAAACAATTGGAAGTGTTAATTGAACCCTTTTATTTGGAGAGTTTTGTTTTGCAATTTTCATAATTTCAACATGGTTGTTGTTTGGAGGAAAATCATAATTGAATTTGAAAAGGGTTTGGTTATTGGATGCATTTTTATAGAAACAACACAACAGTTTTGAAATCACACTTTAATGGAAACAAACAATTGTTTTATTTTGAAATATCATTTTAGAAATTGTAACATCACAAGGATGAAACAAAAGGTTTGAATTTTGGTTTGAAATTCAAATAGAAAACAAAGGAAAACAAATGAAAACAGTTGGAAAACAAATGGAAACAAGCAAAACAATTGCAATCAACATGATGCCATGATGCAAAACATAAAATAACAGGGAGCAAAACATTCTAATGGCTATTTTTCATACTTGGGATGTTACATTGTGCAAGGATGTTGATAGTTGAGTGTCCCTCGGGTCCTTTAATCTCCTGAGGTGTTCACTTGAGGAATGCCACCTAGGAACAATGTGATTATGATGTCCCCAAAGTTTATATTGCTTTCAGTGCAGCCTTTTGACATATGGGCTCTGTCTTGATCAACTAAGTTGTGAGAGTTCATCCTGGGCTTGACAAGTAGATGTAGCATAATTATAGGTGGAAAAGGTCTTGCCATTGGGTTGAATTCTTGCTTCTGAAAGATCTTGTCTCAATTCCCTCCTTTCCTTGATGCACTCTGGGTGTATAGCATGTTTGAGCTAATTGAAGGCAAGAGCACTACCAAATTCCGCATGGTCTGGGACGTTTCAATAACGTTGCGGATGGGTTCCAAACCGTCGCTAAGGGAAATCCGTGAAGGTTTAGGCGACGGAGTGAGAATGTCTCTGATCGATTGTCACGGACGATTCTGCGACCATTAAGTTAACACTAAACCGTCACGAGCTACTGGCCGGCCCAGCACAAGGCCCAACAAGGATGTAACATCCCTGATTTTTGGAAAACTCAAAAATCACAAAAATTTGAAACTTTTTGTTTTCATGTTTAGTAAGTCACCAAAAACCAAATGAGATGCAAGAAACAAAAGAAAACAATGCATATTTCAATGAAATTGAAATTCCCAATCCAATTATACCTCTATTTCATAAACCCTAAAACCCTCTCAAATGAATTTTCTCACATAAAGAAAACCATTTTATCTTTAGAAAAATTTATTCCATAAAATGTTTTCAATTCAAATATTACCTTTAAATTATTTTATGGCAACAACAATCAAATATTTATAACCCTTAATAAAGTCCTAAGCCTCAAAAATATTTGATGAGAATAAAATATTTTAATAAATAACTTTTAGTTATTATTCCAAGTTATAACCATAAAAGAGGACTTCGGAAACAATATTATGGGTTGTGGAATTTTCTAAGCCACTTTGATAATTATTGAATTTTCTATTTTAAAAATAGCATTAAGTTACTATTAATAAATCCTTCATATCCTAAAATTTATAAAATATGAAAATGGTTTAAAAATGACCTTCAAAAATAGTATTTGACATGTTTAATGTCTCTAAAATTTTATTTAATCAAAACTCATATTATTATTTTTATAAATTAAAAATATACATTTATCACTATTAGTGATTTATTTATATTTTCAAAAATATGAAAAGTGCAATGTGTTGAAAAGTTTATAAAAATGTTCTAAACAGAAAGATATTATTTTTAGAAATTTAAATGGGGTCATTTGGATAATTAAATCAAGAGATATTAAAAACAGGAAATAAAAAGAAAATAAAATATATGCTGACGTCAGCTGACCTCATCATCGTCATCAACTCACAGAAACGGCAATGGCCGTTTCGGCCACGAATTTTTCTCGAGTAAATTCTCGTGTTTAAGGCCATCAAAGCCAGGACCATTTCCACCCCCTTAAAGCCCCCTCTCCCCTCTCTCTTTCCCCTCTGGAGGCTCCCCGAATTTCATCCCGAGACCAAAGAAATTGGTCGCCGGAGACCTCTCTGTCCGCCGTCGTTTTCTCCCGTTCCCGGCGAATTGTGTGAGTCCCTTCCACCCCTCCTTGTCCCATTCGAATCTTTTAGCCAGTGCGCACCTCGGTGACCCTTCCGCGATCTTTTTTAATGCAGGAATCCTCGCCGCCGTGCACATTCGTGGCCACCGGAGTCCCTGCCACCTCCATCTGCATCGCGCCGTCGCTACAGGCATCTCCGAGGATCCCCGAGTCCACCATCGAGTTCCTCGTGCCGCGCTGCCCCTCCTTGAAACCTCCCCGAGCCCGGAGCACTTAGGAAACGCCGTCGCCATCAACGACCTCAACTCCGGCCGCCGCCTCGACATTTCCCGGCGAGATCCCGCCGCCTAGTGAGTTCCTTTGAACCTCCGCTATTAGATCTGGATCCTAAGGCCCCTGTTATATCACTTACTGAATCGGTATCATCCAACAATAGCGCGCCACGTGTGCGCCAGTCAGCTGCGCCCGATTTCGTTATTTGTCGCCCACGCAGCATGTAACCGGCCCAAGCTCACTCCCTGTCTGCTGCACCGCGCGACAGATAACCATCAGAGCCCAGCCCATCTCTAATATTTAATTCCGAATAAAAATAGAAAAATAATTTTACAGAAAAGTCCCTGCATCTTAGATCTATCATATCTTTTGATCCATAAGGCCAAATTTAGAAATCTTGGACTTTTTGAAAAGCCCCTGACATCTAGAAACTTTTGGCACTGGCCAAATTCAAATTAGACAAACTTAAATTTGTTCAAATTCAAATATGCTTGTTTGATGAAATTTGGCATAATTCAAATTCTACAAATCCAAAAATTGTAAATAAAATATATTTGGAAACCTTAGGATGTTTACTTTCATATCCTCTGTCCCAAAATAATAATTGAACAAATTAAAATTAATTTTAGAATTATATGGCCATTTGAGCAAATTTGACTTAGTTTAAATTCTACAAATAATTTTAATATGTTTTCTTATGCAATGTTGCTTCATATGGCAACCTTAATCCATAGAAACCAGTGCCATAGAATTTTGGACACATATGAGCCATACCCATGTATTTTAGGCCAAGTTATCACACACATGTTTCACACCATATAAAAAAAATGACTTAGGAAATATTTTTTGCTTAAGTGGTTCTATGTGTGTATGGCTATATGAAACCAAGGCTAAGTCCTTAGTGAAGTTTCATCTTATACTTAGATAACAAATGAACCTAAAAAAACTAGTACAAATGTTTCCATCAACTTTTTGTCTCCCCATGCTTGCTTCAAGATTTCACCAAGTTGGGATTTGTGAGAACCATGAAGTGCAATGGAGGACTTAACCATCTAGAGATTTTTCAACATGAATAAAGAAGACCAATGAAGGACTTAGCAAATAAAACAAACTTCAGAAGCATCTCCAAGAAGTGGAAGCACTTATAAGACTAAACCCCTTTCTCTCTAAGTCTTTTTCCTTCCTTTTTCTATTCTTCTCCTTTCAACTTGATGGCAAAATGAAGAGAAACAAGGAAGATCATTGAAGAAATGACTTAGGATCCACAACAATCTGAAGCATACTCCATCAAGTGCAAGTACATGAAGAAATGAAGAAGAAGACTCACCTCTCCCATTCTATCCTCTTGTCTAATTTTCCCTCTATTTTGACTTAGTGGTATTTGTGCCCATCCCATACCCAAACCAATTAGTGAAGTGAAAACCATGAAGACTATCAAGACCAAGAGAAGCACCACACCAAGGAAGGAAGCAACTTAGATGGCATGATGATGATCATCAAGAAGGCAATCACATGAGGACTAGAAGCAATCCACCCAAGTTGAAGAGTAACAAGTTATTTTTGTCCAACCATTGACCCAAATGGAAAACCCAAGACTTAGTAATATTTTCCCTTTGATGATGAAGTTAGTAGACCTACCCTAAACACAATGGAAAATACTAACATAGTCACTCAAATATTTTTGAAGGTGAATATGACCAAGTGTTTGCATGTATTACTTTAGTTGAAGAAGTAATATGTTTATTCTTAGTGAACTCTTGGAACTTCCTCGACAAGTATGGTTATAATAAAGTTAGATCAGATCAAGCTCAACCTAGTCCTTCCCAAGTAAACCATTGGAATTTCCTTAACAATAATGAGACCACTAGAGAATGAATCTTTAAACTCAAACCTAGACCTTGTCCTAACCAACTTGGTTAAGCCCCTTTTGATATGTTAGTTTCTATATATGTTTTCTACACTTGTATGTTTGTTTGTTAGGATGCTTGTTTATTTGGTTTTGTGTTGTCAATGAATAGATTGTACGGAGAGCAACAATCTTTTGTGAAGAGAGTGTGATATCTTCACCAACTTCAACAAGGCAAGTAACACATCATCAACTACCCATTATTTTCTATATGCATTAGTTGATTTTGAGTAGTATGCATGATAGGAATTTTACTAAGTTATACTTTGCTATGCTATTATCCTAGTAGTGTGTAGCCATCCCTTTACCTTGTTATTTTGATAGCCTTAGAATTTATTAGGTGCTATGCAATGTTACAAATTGTTTTACTAGATGTTGAGGAAAAATCCTAAGTATAACTAATGAATGAACCACCTGGGTGGAAGTGGTAAGACTGGGTTATGTTGAGTGTTTCCTCAGGGCCCTTATCTAAGGGTTATTCCACTTGAGGTTGTCACTTGCGGATGGCCACCCAGGAACAAAGAGATTACTATGTCCTTCTAAGTTTAGTAGCTTCCCGTGCAGCCTTTTGACATATGGGATCTGTCTTGATCAACTAAGTTGTGAGAGTTCAGCCCAGGCTTGACTAGCAGATGTAGCAAAATTATAGGTGGAACGGTCTTGCCGGTGGGTTTGGACTTCTTCTTCTGAAAGATCTCGTCTCAAATCTCTCCTTTCCATGATGCACTCCGGGTGTATAGGATGTTTGGGCTAATTGAAGACAAAGGGTGAAAGTGCACAAACTCTGCAGAGTCAACAAACTAAGATCTTAGCCGTGTCCCCGGTTATGGACAACTATGAGCAGCTGGACAAGGATTGACGGAAGAATCTCATCATCAATTTCAATAAGTAAAATTTGACCAAGTGAACAGTATTTGTGGTGATTGGATGATAATCCAATGATGCCACCCCTTTTGAAAAGAAAAGATTGTTCTACAAAAGTGATAGGAGAAAACTGGCTTTATGCAAAACTTAGCCAAAACTCCACTCAGCCAAATAAGCATGTAGTATTAGTCTTGCCATTTATATCCACCATAGTGTTACTTGCCAATACATTAAATTGTATTGACTCCCTTGTGGCTGCATATTCCATATTGCAGATATTTCTGAAGACGAGTGAGGATTTCGTTCAGGATCTCGAGACTATCGCCAACATGTTTTGCCCGTGGCACATGAAGAAGATGGGCTCAATGTTGTTCTATGTTTTCCGCTGTAATACTTTGTTTTCTGCTAGTCTTCTAAGACTATGCAAGTTGTAATCCTATTTTGTAAAGACTGGATCATGCGATATAATAGAATTTGATGCATTTGCATGATATTTCATTTTGTACTGTGGTGCTAGCAATTGATCCAGGGACTAGCACAATAACACAGGTATTCCATCTTTATTAAAAGTTGGGATGCTACAAAATGGTATCAGAGCATTGTGTTGCCCGTAGGATTCGAGACCCTTAGGTTTGGAAGCCATTTTTTTATCATGTTATTATCTCCTTAGAGTATTTTGGATCCTAGCGGCATAGTGAGATGAAGCGGCCCGGACAACTTTACGTGTCCACGGACACGAGACCGTTCCCTGATTGGCTAGCGGGTGCCAGTATCTCTCACTATAGTGAATATCCAATTTGCAACAAGTTGTTAATAACCCATTGATCACCCTAGGATTGAAAACTTTCTATGTTCAAACTTTCTAGAAACAAAGCAATCATCTTAATCTTTCTCATATCCTCTCATCTATTATTCACCTTCAAAATTTTCTAGATGACCCACCTCTTCAATACCATCAAGACGAGAATGTTGATGACCATACCAAGAAGTGCAAGAAGTATTTTGACCACATGAAGACCTACAATCAATATTATTGAAGAACTTCAAGAAAAACATAGACTTCACAACAATCAAGAACACCTCAAGACATGGAGAGAAGAACTTGAAGAAAACTCAAGAAGATATAGATGAGACCACCAATCTAGTTACTTTGTTAGAACAACGTTGACGTGTTAGTGTATTGATCATACCAATGAGTGTGGTATGACAATATTAGTGTTTTCTAAAACTATGTTGTTTGGTGTGATGAATGTATTTGTTATGTGTTGTTTGTAAGATGAGTTTCCTTGATCTGCCATGCTAGGAAATGGCTTTCCTTTAGTCTCTTTCTAATCTCTACTCATCCATGCTAAGCCAAACCAAAACACATACCCATTTACCAACCATAGAGAACTACCATATGAAGTGCAAGGATAAACCCTTCACCCAAGAATTTCCTGACTAGTTCTCTATAGAGACACAAGCCATACAATTGAGGATTGTCACAAATATCAAGATCCTTTTGTGTGAAGGAACAATCACATCCATGATCAATGCCAACTACATCATAAGGAGCAGCAAGCCAATCAACAAGTGAAGAAACACAAGTGAACCCCAAGTTGCAAGAGCTGTGAAGATTTCAGAGCCAACTACACCAAGAGAAGAAATAATGAAGAAACACAACTATCAAGGCTGTGTTACATAAGAGTTTTTACGCAACCCACTAGTTCGAGAAACGATAGTTTAGCTCAGGTTTGTCTTACAGATTGGAAACTTTCTGTCAGAAAAGTGAGGTGACCTAGAGTTATTAAACAAGATTCATCAATCCAAGTACACGGTAATGATTGAGTGCAACATGAATTGGCCCCCATGGTGACTACTCACATTATTTACTTTTGCTATGAGGACTGTTAAATCTGAGTGACATACCTATTAGAGAGACGACGATGTTAAACCTGAACCATAGAATGGTAGAATACAATAATGACCCTATGATAGTGTTGCTCAAAACGTACTATTTTCGGGGAGGATTAAGCCAACCTTGGAGGTATCAAACAAATGGAAAAATTTTGCCTACCATGAGAGTTTCGTTAGAAATAGCATGGTGCTTGCTTCAAGGATGACAACAAGAAGATGGAAGATTGCCAAGGACATCAAAAGACCAAGTTGAGAGTGACCCAAAGAATTTTGATTGACCCAAAGAGTGACCCCTCAGTGTCAAAGGTAGTTCAACAGATCTATGTAGGTCTATAACTCTACCATCAAGGAAATTTCTACTACAGCCAATCTCAAATCAATCTACACTCCAATCTAATGAAATTAGACTACCCACAAAAGTTTCTTTAAGGGTGGTAGCCACCCAGTCGTTTTAGAAACCCAGTTACCCAAACAAAATCTTTCTTTCTTGCCTTCCCAAATCTCGGGACGATATTTCTTTTAAGGATGGTAGTCTGTAACATCCCTGATTTTTGGAAAACTCAAAAATCACAAAAATTTGAAACTTTTTGTTTTCATGTTTAGTAAGTCACCAAAAACCAAATGAGATGCAAGAAACAAAAGAAAACAATGCATATTTCAATGAAATTGAAATTCCCAATCCAATTATACCTCTATTTCATAAACCCTAAAACCCTCTCAAATGAATTTTCTCACATAAAGAAAACCATTTTATCTTTAGAAAAATGTATTCCATAAAATGTTTTCAATTCAAATATTACCTTTAAATGATTTTATGGCAACAACAATCAAATATTTATAACCCTTAATAAAGTCCTAAGCCTCAAAAATAGTTGATGAGAATAAAATATTTTAATAAATAACTTTTAGTTATTATTTCAAGTTATAACCATAAAGGAGTGAATATAAAATTCATTGCTTTGAAAATAACATAAAAGAGGACTTCGGAAACAATATTATGGGATGTGGAATTTTCTAAGCCACTTTGATAATTATTGAATTTTCTATTTTAAAAATAGCATTAAGTTACTATTAATAAATCCTTCATATCCTAAAATTTATAAAATATGAAAATGGTTTAAAAATGACCTTCAAAAATAGAATTTGACATGTTTAATGTCTCTGAAATTTTATTTAATCAAAACTCATATTATTATTTTTATAATTAAAAATGTACATTTATCACTATTAGTGATTTATTTATATTTTCAAAAATATGAAAAGTGCAATGTGTTGAAAAGTTTATAAAAAATGTTCTAAACAGAAAGATATTATTTTTAGAAATTTTTAGAAATTGAAATGGGGTCATTTGGATAATTAAATCAAGAGATATTAAAAACAGGAAATAAAAAGAAAAAGAAATATATGCTGACGTCAGTTGACGTCATCATCGTCATCAACTCACAGAAACGGCAATGGCCGTTTCGGCCACGAATTTTTCTCGAGTAAATTCTCGTGTTTAAGGCCATCAAAGCCAGGACCATTTCCACCCCCTTAAAGCCCCCTCTCCCCTCTCTCTTTCCCTCTGGAGGCTCCCCGAATTTCATCCCGAGACCAAAGAAATTGGTCGCTGGAGACCTCTCTGTCCGCCATCGTTTTCTCCCGTTCCCGGCGAATTGTGTGAGTCCCTTCCACCCCTCCTTGTCCCATTCGAATCTTTTAGCCCGTGGCACCTCGGTGACCCTTCCCCGATCTTTTTCAATGCAGGAATCCTCGCCGCCGTGCACATCCGTGGCCACCGGAGTCCCCGCCACCTCCATCTGCATCGCGCCGTCGCTACAGGCATCTCCGAGGATCCCCGAGTCCACCATCGAGTTCCTCGTGCCGCGCTGCCCCTCCTTGAAACCTCCCCGAGCCCGGAGCACTTCGGAAACGCCGTCGCCATCAACGACCGCAACTCCGGCCGCCGCCTCGACATTTCCCGGCGAGATCCCGCCGCCTAGTGAGTTCCTTTGAACCTCCGCCATTAGATCTGGATCCTAAGGCCCCTGTTATATCACTTACTGAATCGGTATCATCCAATAATAGCGCGCCACGTGTGCGCCAGTCAGCGGCGCCCGAATTCGTTATTTGTCGCCCACGCAGCATGTAACCGGCCCAAGCCCACTCCCTGTCTGCTGCACCGCGCGACAGATAACCATCTGAGCCCAGCCCGTCTCTAATATTTAATTCCGAATAAAAATAGAAAAATAATTTTACAGAAAAGTCCCTGCATCTTAGATCTATCATATCTTTTGATCCATAAGGCCAAATTTAGAAATCTTGGACTTTTTGAAAAGCCCCTGACATCTAGAAACTTTTGGCACTGGCCAAATTCAAATTTTACAAACTTAAATTTGTTCAAATTCAAATATGCTTGTTTGATGAAATTTGGCATAATTCAAATTCTACAAATCCAAAAATTGTAAATAAAATATATTTGGAAACCTTAGGATGTTTAATTTCATATCCTCTGTCCCAAAATAATAATTGAACAAATTAAAATTGATTTTAGAATTATATGGCCATTTGAGCAAATTCGACTTAGTTTAAATTCTATAAATAATTTTAATATGTTTTCTTAAGCAATGTTGCTTCATATGGCAACCTTAATCCATAGAAACCAGTGCCATAGAATTTTGGACACATATGAGCCATACCCATGTATTCTAGGCCAAGTTATCACACACATGTTTCACACCATATAAAAAAATGACTTAGGAAATATTTTTTGCTTAAGTGGTTCTATGTGTGTATGGCTATATGAAACCAAGGCTAAGTCCTTAGTGAAGTTTCAGCTTATACTTAGACAACAAATGAACCTAAAAACACTAGTACAAATGTTTCCATCAACTTTTTGTCTCCCCATGCTTGCTTCAAGATTTCACCAAGTTGGGATTTGTGAGAACCATGAAGTGCAATGGAGGACTTAACCATCTAGAGATTTTTCAACATGAAGATAGAAGACCAATGAAGGACTTAGAAAATAAAACAAACTTCAGAAGCATCTCCAAGAAGTGGAAGCACTTATAAGACTAAACCCCTTTCTCTCTAAGTCTTTTTCCTTCCCTTTTCTATTCTTCTCCTTTCAACTTGATGGCAAAATGAAGAGAAACAAGGAAGATCATTGAAGAAATGACTTAGGATCCACAATAATCTGAAGCATACTCCATCAAGTGCAAGTACATGAAGAAATGAAGAAGAAGACTCACCTCTCCCATTCTATCCTCTTGTCTAATTTTCCCTCTATTTTGACTTAGTGGTATTTGTGCCCATCCCATACCCAAACCAATTAGTGAAGTGAAAACCATGAAGACTATCAAGACCAAGAGAAGCACCACACCAAGGAAGGAAGCAACTTAGATGGCATGATGATGATCTTCAAGAAGGCAATCACATGAGGACTAGAAGCAATCCACCCAAGTTGAAGAGTAACAAGTTATTTTTGTCCAACCATTGACCCAAATGGAAAACCCAAGACTTAGTAATATTTTCCCTTTGATGATGAAGTTAGTAGACCTACCCTAACCACAATGGAAAATACTAACATAGTCACTCAAATATTTTTGAAGGTGAATATGACCAAGTGTTTGCATGTTTTACTTTAGTTGAAGAAGTAATATGTTTATTCTTAGTGAACTCTTGGAACTTCCTCGACAAGTATGGTTATAATAAAGTTAGATCACATCAAGCTCAACCTAGTCCTTCCCAAGTAAACCATTGGAATTTCCTTAACAATAATGAGACCACTAGAGAATGAATCTTTAAACTCAAACCTAGACCTTGTCCTAACCAACTTGGTTAAGCCCCTTTTGATATGTTAGTTTCTATATATGTTTTCTACACTTGTATGTTTGTTTGTTAGGATGCTTGTTTATTTGGTTTTGTGTTGTCAATGAATAGATTGTACGGAGAGCAACGATCTTTTGTGAAGAGAGTGTGATATCTTCACCAACTTCAACAAGGCAAGTAACACATCATCAACTACCCATTATTTTCTATATGCATTAGTTGATTTTGAGTAGTATGCATGATAGGAATTTTACTAAGTTATACTTTGCTATGCTATTATCCTAGTAGTGTGTAGCCATCCCTTTACCTTGTTATTTTGATAGCCTTAGAATTTATTAGGTGCTATGCAATGTTACAAATTGTTTTACTAGATGTTGAGGAAAAATCCTAAGTATAACTAATGAATGAACCACCTGGGTGGAAGTGGTAAGACTGGGTTATGTTGAGTGTTTCCTCAGGGCCCTTATCTAAGGGTTATTCCACTTGAGGTTGTCACTTGCGGATGGCCACCCAGGAACAAAGAGATTACTATGTCCTTCTAAGTTTAGTAGCTTCCCGTGCAGCCTTTTGACATATGGGCTCTGTCTTGATCAACTAAGTTGTGAGAGTTCAGCCCAGGCTTGACTAGCAGATGTAGCAAAATTATAGGTGGAACGGTCTTGCCGGTGGGTTTGGACTTCTTCTTCTGAAAGATCTCGTCTCAATTCTCTCCTTTCCATGATGCACTCCGGGTGTATAGGATGTTTGGGCTAATTGAAGACAAAGGGTGAAAGTGCACAAACTCTGCAGAGTCAACAAACTAAGATCTTAGCAGTGTCCCCGGTTATGGACAACTATGAGCAGCTGGACAAGGATTGACGGAAGAATCTCATCATCAATTTCAACAAGTAAAATTTGACCAAGTGAACAGTATTTGTGGTGATTGGATGATAATCCAATGATGCCACCCCTTTTGAAAAGAAAAGATTGTTTTACAAAAGTGATAGGAGAAAACTGGCTTTATGCAAAACTTAGCCAAAACTCCACTCAGCCAAATAAGCATGTAGTATTAGTCTTGCCATTTATATCCACCATAGTGTTACGTGCCAATACATTAAATTGTATTGACTCCCTTGTGGCTGCATATTCCATATTGCAGATATTTCTGAAGACGAGTGAGGATTTCGTTTAGGATCTCGAGACTATCGCCAACATGTTTTGCATGTGGCACATGAAGAAGATGGGCTCAATGTTGTTCTATGTTTTCTAGTTGTAATACTTTGTTTTCTGCTAGTCTTCTAAGACTATGCAAGTTGTAATCCTATTTTGTAAAGACTGGATCATGCGATATAATAGAATTTGATGCATTTGCATGATATTTCATTTTGTACTGTGGTGCTAGCAATTGATCCAGGGACTAGCACAATAACACAGGTATTCCATCTTTATTAAAAGTTGGGATGCTACAAAGGAGCGACGTTTTCTTTCGTCGCAGCGTGTGTACACGTGGCATCGTATTTTCCGTTACCTGTTACGTGCATCACTGACGTCCCTTCTACCGTTCCTGACGTCACCATCGTCTTGACATTTTTAAAACGTCGCGATTGGAAATATGGTTACCTCCGTTTATGATGTCATAATAGGTGCGACTTTTATTTTCTTGTCGCCGGTTCAAGCACTATAGGGTGCCACGTGGCGTTCTCGTAATGTTCCACGTATACGCTTATTATCGACGAATTTATAACGTTGTCTGATGGTGTGACATTTAAGACGTCGTGAATCGTGAGCCAGCATGTGTACCAACACGGCATGTCCATGTCGAAACGTTTCCATGACGTGTTTTTTTCGTCGCGATTTCCATCCAATAAGGTGCCGCCTCATGGACCTATCATATAGTACCACGTGTCCTCGTATTCATAAGCATGGAAAATACTATACTAGTTTTCACAGCAAAGCAAACACAACAAATACATAAATTCCGAATAAGGTCACAACCTAGCTCACCACCAAAGGCAGTCTAATACAGTTCAACAGACAACAAGCGGTTTCACAAAGGGCTAATCAGTTCCATATCTCGGATGAACTTGAGCCAACATGCCACCAATAAGGGTTTTGTACATTTCTTGACAATTCTTCATACCTTTGTGTTCCTCCGTCATACGCAACAATTCTTGTCGATGCTTCATCATATCTGCATCAGCTTGTTCCTTGGCCTGCTTCAACTCTTCAACTACAGACTGCAGGTCCTGCCTCTGTTTACTCTCATAATAAAGTTGAAGGTGAAGCTGGCACTTTGTTGCTCTTGCACTGGTTGTGACCCCACCTATGGTATTCATGAACAAAGACTTTAGACGGACCTTGGTCAGCACGGCAGAGACAGCTTCGGCGGCAGAAAGAGGTTCCTTGACAGCGCCATCTACTGAAGTAGATTCTAGCATCTTCACTTGCATTTCTTCCTATAAAGCATGTGAAAGCTTAAATGAAATAGAAGCTGAACTAGATTGTAACGAACATTGATATCATGACAAGCATGTAAGGAACATGTATGAAAAATAGCATGCAAAAAGCTTGTACATAACAAAGATGCAAATAGTAGATGACAAGAAATTAAGCACGCATGACAAGCTTGTAAGGCACATAAATGAAAAACATCACATCACAGGCATGTAAGTAAACATGGCTGAAAATAGCAGACGACACGCATGTACAGAACATAGATGAAAATAGCAGCTCACAAGGATAGATGAACTAGCAGATGACAAGCAAGCAGCATGCATGTGCATGAACTATGAGATGACAAGCATAAGTGAAATAGCTGACTATAGGAGTTAGCATCAGAATTCACAAAGGGAAGCATTAGTACGTATCTAGAAGTAACTATTGAGGTAATTGTTGATCCTAGAGATAAATAGAATTCTGAGGGTCTTACAATTGCTCTTTTCACAGGCGAAGAGAATCCACGTGTCTTCCTGTTGTGCGTAGCCTTGAGCAATTTAAAGGCATCTTTCTCCCATGTCGCAGCAAACCTCGTAGCTACGAAAACCTGTGCTGCTATGGAACTGGACGACCTGTCTGCTTTGCCTGGCTTTCATACAAGCCATCTACATAAACAAAGTATGAATTGATTAGACACAGTCCAGGTTATGGAATAGAAACCGTGGCAAGATAGAGTGAACAAACACAGTACCTGTTTCCTGATTGAGGACCAGTTATCGACTAACCTGCACCATTCTGCTTCGCTCAGGTGTCCAACTGCATCAGGAGGCGTTCGTGCAACTCTACTCTTGGTTGAAACGGTGTTAAAAAATTCTTGCGTTAGAATATGGTGTCTTTATCTTGTATAGTTCTTGAGATGCATCAGAAGTGATTGACGAATAACAAGGTCTCTGGGGTTCAGATGAAACTTTGACTAAAACAAAAAAAGAGCATTTTTAAGTTATATGAACAACAATGGAATGAACTGGAAGGTTGGGTTACAAAACTTATAGACATGTGGCCGTAGTAGGACGAAAATATATCTTCCCTCCCCTTGTACTCTTTCCAATGGGGGAAGATAGGGACAGTGTGCTTCACAGCTATTGAACACGTAGTAGCATACATGGAAGCAACCTTTGGTTCCACAGCCTTGTCTTTCCCGGAGGAATAACAATTCTGATCCTGTTTCCTTTGAACATGTTTCTTCTCCTCCCAGTCGCACCACTCAAAACAATGTCTTCACATGGGTAATCTACAGATATTGTGGCGTTGCTAGAGTTCGTATTCTGCATTTTGGATTTCCCTCCGCACATGGCCCCTCGTAGGGCATGCAATCTCTGTAATATGTCATCTTGCTCTTCGTTGCAGGCACCTTGCTCCTCGACTTCGGGACCTTGCCCCTCGCCTAGGAATGGTGGCATCTCGCCTTGCACACCTGGCAGCTCACCATGGTCATCCTCCTCCTTCTGTTGGGTAGCTTCGAGCTGGCCATGGTCAAGTGTCTGCTCGCCTTGGGAACCTTCCTGCTGGCCTTGGGAAGCTGCCTCCTCGTCTTGGACCACTGGTCGCTTGAGTTCGTCATCTGGATACGGATGGACATGGGCAACTGCATCCTCGCGATGGGCCTTGACGCGCTTGCGTTTACAACCACGTTCACCAGGATCCATCTTTGTCCTACCAGATGTACTCTTGACTTTAATGTTCCTAAGCTGCACGGTTCATATGTACCAAATCAACTAGGATAGTAGCACAAAATACATGATAGAACAGTAATTAAGCCAGCAGTTCCACACAACATAACTACCTTCATTGTTGAGCTATCATGCAAGGCATGCCTTATATTGATAGTGGATATGGTATAAATGAAAATAAATAGCTTACACTATCAGCTAGAATTGATGATTTATGCGAATAAATGAAAATAAATAGCTCATACATGTTCTTTACAAATAGCCTTATCTTTCATTGGGATGTGACAACATAGAGTTAGAAAATCTTAGTGATGTTTGACCATATCAGTAATCCAATTTGTGGATCTAAGTATGATAGGATCGCAGGAGAAGTGATCTTAAGCTTTATGCAAGCTCGAAAATAAGCAAACTCTGACCAAAAGAACTTGATGGCTACCAGGCTGGAGAGGTGGCAGATCTTGATGGCGACCTGGACGGCGAGGTGGCAAATCTGGATGGCGTCCTAGACTGCGAGGTGGGAGCCCGAGAAGGGGAGCTGAGCGGCGGGGTGGAAGACCGGGGACGGAATGGTGGAAGCCCGGGAAGGCAAGCTGCACGGCGAGGTGGAAGACTGGGGATGGCCAGGTGGAAGCCCGGGAAGGAGAGCTAAAGGGCGAGGTGGAAGTCCGGGGCCGAGTAGATGGGGTTTAGGAGGAAAAGGGGGATTTCAGACAAGAAGAGGAGGGGAATTTCCGGCGAGGGGGCAGATAAGAGGGAGAGCTTCAAAATTTAGGGCGGCATAGGTGGCAAAGTTTTTGGTCGATAATTTGGGTGGGCGGCGCGAAATTTTCTGCGCACGCCAGATTTTGGTACATTGGCTGGAGAACATTGTTGGCCGTTGGATACAAGATGGATGGCCTAAAAAGATAACCATTATTGAAATATGTTATTTAAGGATAATGGGAAGACATCTATAAATTACTGACATAAACTATTTCTAACAAATAAATTACCCTACCACTGTATTGGGTGTTCCTTGAGCCTAATCTAACACAACCAAACAATTGGTTCCACTTTCCTACCCCCTTTCCGGCTCACGTAGAGGGGCCAAAATGGCAGTTCCGTCTTTTTCCCTAGCGGGGCTATGGTTTCTCCGAAGAGGGGGCTCTGGAACGTCTGAATGCCACCACAACACATGGTATGCCATAACATGTGTGTAAGAGTGTGTCATGGGTCTTGGATGCCCAAGACTCCCTAGCTCTCTTTGTTAGGGCTTCACCAGCGTCGGATTCTCTCTAGCGGGTTCGAGGACTACTTATAGCCCGAAACTCCCGGATTTGATGGAACTAGGGTAATCTTGCCAAGACGTGGACCCTACCATTTTCTTTGTTGTTACTTGGTCCTAACCTAACACAACCAAGAAATTGGTTCCACTTTGCTACCCCTTCCGGCTCACACAGAGGGGCCAGAACGGCAGTTCCGTCTTTTTCCCCAGCGGGGCTATGGTTTCTCCTGAGGGGGGCTCCAGATCATCTAAATGCTACCAAATCCCATGGTATGAAATTCCATGTGTGGTACAGTGTGTCATGGTCTTGGATACCCGAGATTACCTCGCTCTCTGTGTTAGGGCTTCACCGACGTTGGATTCTCTCTAGTGTGTTCCAAGACTACTTAGAGCCTGAAACTCCCGGATCTGACGGATCTAGGGGAATCTTGCCAAGAGGTGGCCCCTAACATTGTATTGGGTGTTCCTTGGGACTAACCTAACAACCAAGAAATTTGTTCCACTTTTCTACCCCCTTCCGGCTCACGTAGAGGGGCCAGAACGGCAGTTCCGTCTTTTCCCCCAACGGGGCTACGGTTTCTCTAGAGAGGGGGCTCCGGCTCGTCTGATTGCCTCCAAATCCTATTTTATTGCATACCATGTGTGTTAGAGTGTTGCATGGGTCTTGTATTACCAATATTCCCTCGCTCTTTGTGTTAGGTCTTCACCGGCGACAGATTCTCCCTACGGGTTCTAGCACTACTTAATTAGAGCCCTAAAATCCCAATTCTGACGGGACTAAGGGAATCTTGCCAAGAGGTGGGCCCTAAAATTTTCTTGGGTGTTCCTTGGGCCTAAACTAACAAAACCAAGCAGTTAATTCCCCTTTTCTATCCCCTTCCGGCTTTTCCCCCAGCGTGGCTATGGTTTATCCGAAGAGGGGGCTCCAGATCGTATGAATGCCACAAAATAGCATTGCACGCCATACCATATGTGCCAGAGTGTGGAATGGGTCTTGTATGCCCAAGATTTCCTCGTGCTCTGTGTTAGGGTTTCACCGGTGTCGTATTCTCTCTCGCGGGTTCCAAGACTAGTGAATGAGAGCCCGAAACTCCCGAGTGTGACGGAACTGGGGGAATCTTGCCAAGAGGTGGGTCCTACAATTCTCTTGGTTGTTCCCTGGGACTAACCTAACACAACCAAGCAGTTAGTTCCACTTTGCTTCCCCCTTCCGGCTCTCGTAGATGGGGCAGAATGGCAGTTCCGTCTTTTTACCCATCGAGGCTATGGTTTCTCCGGAGGGGGGTCCGGATCGTCTGAATGCCACCAAGTCCCATGGTATGCCATACCATGTGTTTTAGAGTGTTTCATGGGTCTTGGATACCCAATAGTCCCTCGCTCTTTGTGTTAGGGCTTCACCGGCGTCAGATTCTCTCTAGCGGGTTCAAGGACTACTTAGAGCCTGAAACACCCGGATTTGACGGAACTAGGGGAATCTTGCCAAGGGGTGGACCCTTAAATTTTCTTTTGTGTTCCCTGGGACTAAACTAACACAACCAAACAATTGGTTCCAATTTTCTACCGCCTTCCGGATCACGTAGAGGGCCAGAATGGCAGTTCCGCCTTTTTCCTCAATGGGGATATGGTTTACTGGAGGGGGGCTCCGGATCATATGAATGCCACCAAATCCCATGGTATGACATACCATGTGTGTTAGAGTGTATCATGGTCTTGGATACCCGAGATTACCTCGCTCTCTGTGTTAGGGATTCACCGGCGATAGATTCTCTCTACGGGTTCCAGGACTAGTTAATTAGGGCCCGAAACGCCCGGATCTGACGGGACTAGGGGAATCTTGCCAAGAGGTGGGCCCTAAAATTTTCTTGGGTGTTCCTTGGGCCCAACCTAACACAACCAAGTAGTTAGTTCCACTTTTGTACCTCCTTCCGGCTCACGTAGATGGGGCAGAAAGACAGTTCCATGTTTTTCCCCAGCGGGGCTATGGTTTATCTGGAGAGGGCGCTCCAGATCGTCTGAATACCACCAAATCCCATTGCACTCCATACCATGTGTGATAGAGTGTGGCATGGGTCTTGGATTCCCAAGATTCCCTCGCTCTCCGTGTTAGGGTATCACTGGTGTAGGATTCTCTCTCGCGGGTTCCAGGACTAATTAATGAGAGCCTGAAACTACCGTCTGTGACGAAACTGGGGGAATCTTGCCAAGAGGTGGGCCCTAAAATTATCTTGGGTGTTCCTTGGGACTAACCTAACACAACCAAGCAACTAGTTCCACTTTTCTCCCCCTTACGGCTCTTGTAGATGGGGCAGTAAGGCAGTTCCGTCTTTGTCCCCATCGGAGCTATGGTTTCTCCGGAGGGGGCTCCGGATCGTTTGAATGCCAAGAAAATCCCATGGTATGCCATACCATGTGTTTTATAGTGTTTCATGGGTCTTGGATGCCCAAGAGTCCCTCGCTCTTTGTGTTAGAGCTTCACCGTCGTCAGATTCTCTCTAGCGGGTTCTAGGACCGAGCCCGAAACTCCCAGATTTGACATAATTAGGGGAATATTGCCAAGAGGTGGACCCTAACATTTTCTTTGGTGTTACTTGGGCCCAACCTAACACAACCAAAAAATTGGTTCCACTTTACTACCCAATTCCGGCTCACGTAGTGGGGCCAGAACGGTAGTTCCGCCTTTTCCCCCAACGGGGCTATGGTTTCTCCGGAGTGGGCCTCCGGATCATTTGAATGCCACCAAATCACATGGTATTACATACCATGTGTGTTAGAGTGTGTCATAGTCTTTGATACCCTAGATTACCTCGCTCTCTGTGTTAGGGCTTCACCGGCGGCAGATTCTCTCTACGAGTTCGAGGACTACTTAATTAGAGCCCGAAACTCCCGGGTCTGACGGGACTAGGGGAATCTTACCAAGAGGTGGGCCGTACCATTTTCTTGGGTGTTACTTGGTTCTAACCTAACAAACACAAGCAGTTAGTTTGACTTTGCTACCCCCTTCCGGCTCACGTAGATGGGGCAGAACGACAATTCCGTCGTTTTCCCCAGCGGGGCTATGGTTTATCCGGAGAGGGGGCTCCAGATTGCCTGAATGCCACCAAATCCCATTGCAAGCCATACCATGTGTGATAGAGTGTGCCATGGGTCAAGGATTCCCAAGATTCCCTCGCTCTCTATGTTAGGGTATCACCGGTGTCGGATTCTCTCTCGCGGGTTCTAGGACTATTTAATGAGAGCCCCAAACTCCTAGTGTGACGGAATTGGGGAAATATTGCCAAGAGGTGGGCTCTACCATTATCTTGTGTGTTCCTTGGGAATAACCTAACACAACGAAGCAGCTAGTTACACTTTGCTACCCCCTTCCGGCTCTAGTAGATGGGGCAGAACGGCAGTTCCGTCTTTTTCCCCATGGAAGCTATGGTTTCTTCGGAGGGGGCTCCGGATCGTCTAAATGCCACCAAATCCCATGGTATTACATAATATGTGTGTTAGAGTGTGTCATGGGTCTTGTATGCTCAAGAGTCCCTTCTATCTATGTTAGGGCTTCACCGGTGTCGTATTCTCTCGAGCGGGTTCCAGGACTACTTAGAGCCTGAAACTCCCGGATTTGACGGAACTAGGGAAACCTTGCAAGAGGTGGACCCTAACATTTTCTTTGGTGTTCCTTGGGCCTAAACTAACACAACCAAACAATTGGTTCCACTTTTCCACCCCCTTCCGGCTCACGTAGAGGGGCCAGAACGGCAGTTCCGCCTTTTCCCCCGCGGGGCTATGGTTTCTCCGGAGGGGGCTCCGGATCGTATGAATACCACAAAATACCATGGTTTGACAAACCATGTGTGTTAGAGTGTTTAATGGTATTGGGTACCCGAGATTACCTTGCTGTCTGTGCTAGGGCTTCACCCGCGTCGGATTCTCTGTGGCGTGTTCCAGGACTACTTAGAGCCCGAAACTCCCGGATCTGACGGAACTGGGAGAATCTTGCCAAGAGGTGGCCCATACCATTGTATTGGGTGTTCCTTGGGCCTAACCTAACACAACCAAGTAGTTGGTTTGACTTTTCTACCCCCTTCCGGCTCACGTAGATGGGGTAGAACGATAGTTCCGTCTTTTTCCCCAGCGGGGCTATGGTTTATCCGGAGAGGGGGCTCCAGATCGCCTGAATGCCACCAAATCCCATTGAAAGCCATACCATGTGTGATATAGTGTGTCATGGGTCTAGGATTCCCAAGAATCCCTCTCTCTCTGTGTTAGGGTATCACCGGTGTCGGATTCTCTCTCGCGGGTTCCAGGACTATTTAATGCGAAATATTACCAAGAGGTGGGATTTAACATTATCTTGGGTGTTCCTTGGGCCTAACCTAACACAACCAAGCATATAGTTCCACTTCTCCACCCCCTTCCGGCTCTCGTAGATGGGGCAGAATGGCAGTTCCGTCTTTTTCCCCTTCGAAGCTATGGTTTCTCCGGAGGGGGGCTCCGGATCGTCTAAATGCCACCAAATCCCATGGTATTCCATAATATGTGTGTTATAGTGTTTCATGGGTCTTGGATGCCCAAGAGTCCCTGCTATCTGTGTTAGGGCTTCACCGGCGTCGGATTCTCTATAGCGGGTTCCAGGACTACTTAGGGCCTGAAACTCCCGGATTTGACGGAACTAGGGAAACCTTTCCAAGAGGTGGACGCTAACATTTTATTTGGTGTTCCTTGGTCCTAACCTAACATAACCAAACAATTGGTTCCACTTTGCCACCCCCTTCCGGCTCAAGTAGAGGGGCTAGAACGGCAGTTCCGCCTTTTCCCCCGCGGGGCTATGGTTTCTACGGAGGGGGGCTCCGGATCGTATGAATGCCACCAAATCCAATGGTATGACAAACCATGTGTGTTAGATTGTTTCATGGTATTGGGTACCCAAAATTACGTTGCTCTCTGTGCTAGGGCTTCACCGGCGTCGGATTTTCTGTGGCATGTTCCAGGACTACTTAGAGCCCAAATCTTGCCAAGAGGTGGCCCATACCATTGTATTGGGTGTTACTTGGGACTAACCTAACACAACCAAGAAATTGGTACCACTTTTCTACCCCCTTTCGGCTCACGTAGAGGGGCCAAAACGGTAGTTCCGTCTTTTTCGCAACGGGGCTATGGTTTCTCCAGAGAGGGGGTTCCGGATCGTCTGACTGCCACAAAATTCCATCGTATTCCATACCTTGTGTGTTAGAGTGTGGGCATGGGTCTTGGATGACCAATATTCCCTCTCTCTCTCTGTGTTAGGGCTTCACTGGCGAAAGATTCTCTCTACGGGTTCTAGGACTACTCAATTAGAGCCTGAAACTCCCTGATCTGACGAGAATAGGGGAATCTTCCCAAGAGGTGGGCCCTAAAATTTTCTTGGGTGTTACTTGGGCCTAACCTAACACAACCAAGCAGCTAGTTCCACTTTGCTACCCCCTTCCAGCTCACGTATATGGGGCAGAACAATAGTTCCGTCTTTTTCCCCAGCGGGGCTATGGTTTATCCGGAGAGGGGTCTCCAGATCGTCTGAATGCCACCAAATCCCAATGCACGCCATAACATGTGTGCTAGAGTGTGCCATGGGTCTTGGATGCCCAATATTACCTCGCTCTGTGTGTTAGGGTATCACCGGTGTCGGATTCTCTCTCGCGTGTTCGAGGACTAATTAATGAGAGCCCAAAACTCCCGGGTGTGACAGAACTGGGGGAATGTTGGCAAGAGGTGGGCCCTAAAATTTTCTCGGGTGTTCCTTGGGCCGAACCTAACACAACCAAGCAGCTAGTTCCACTTTGCTACCCCCTTCCGGCTCTCGTAGATGGGGCAGAACGGCAGTTCTGTCTTTTTCCCAATCGGAGCTATGGTTTCTCCAGAGGGGGCTCCAGATCGTCTGAATGCCACCAAATCCCATGCTATGCCATACCATGTGTGTTTGAGTGTGTCATCGGTCTTGGATGCCAAAGAGTCCCTCGCTCTCTGTGTTAGGGCTTCATAGGTGTCGGATTCTCTCTCGTGGGTTCCAGGACTAATTAATGAGAACCCGAATCTTCCGGGTGTGACGGAACTGGGGCTATCTTTCCAATAGGTGGGCCCTACCATTATCTTGGGTGTTCCTTGGTCCTAACCTAACACAACCAAGCAGGTAGTTCCACTTTGCTCCCCTTACGGCTCTCGTAGATGGGGCAGAACGGCAGTTCCGTCTTTTTCCCCAACGGAGCTATGGTTTCTCCGGAGGAGGGCTCCGGATCGTATGAATGCCAACAAATCCCATTGTATGCCATAAAATCTGTGTTATAGTGTGGTATGGGTCTTGGATGACCTAGATTACCTCGCTCTCTGTGTTAGGTATTCATCGACGACAGATTCTCTCTACAGGTTCCAGGACTACTTAATTAGAGCCCGAGACTCCCGGATTTGACGGAACTGGGGAAAATTTACAAGAGGTGTCCCCTACCATTGTATTGGGTGTTCCTTGGGCCTAACCTAACACAATAAAGAAATTGTTTCCACTTTGCTACCCCCTTTCGGCTCACGTAGAGGGGCCAGAACTACAGTTCCTTCTTTTTCCACAACGGGGCTATGGTTTCTACAGAGAGGGGGCTCTGGATCGTCTGATTGCCACCAACTGCCATTCTTTGCCATACCATGTGTGTTAGAGTCTGGCATTGGTCTTGGATGACCAAGATTACCTCGCTCTCTGTGTTATGGCTTCACCGGCGATAGATTCTCTCTACGGGTTCCATGACTACTTAATTAGAGCCCGAAACTCCCGGATCTAACGGGACTAGGGGAATCTTGCCAAGAGGTGGGCCCTTCAATTTTCTTGGGTGTTTGTTGGGCCCAACCTAACACAACCAAGCAGTTAGTTCCACTTTTATACCTCCTTCCGGCTCACGTAGATGGGGCAGAACGACAGTTCCATCTTTTTCCCCAGCTAGGCTATGGTTTATCCGGAGAGGGGGCTCCAGATTTCCTGAATGCCACGAAATCCCATTGCAAGACATACCATGTGTGATAGAGTGTGGCATGGGTCTAGGATTCCCAATATTCCCTCACTCTCTGTGTTAGGGTATCACCGGTGTCGGATTCTCTCTCGCGGGTTCCAGGACTAATTAATGAGAGCCCGAAACTCCCTAGTGTGACGGAACTAGGGGAATGTTGCCAAAAGGTGGTACATACAATTATCTTGGGTGTTCCTTCGGCCTAACCAAACAAAACAAAACAGCTAGTTACACTTTGCTACCTCCTTCCGGCTCTCGTAAATGGGGCAAAACGGCAGTTTCGTCTTTTTCCCCATCGGAGCTATGGTTTCTCCGGAGGGGGGCTCCGGATCGTATGAATGCCACGAATAATATTGTATGCAATACCATTTGTGTTAGAGTGTGGCATGGGTCTTGGATGACCAATATTACCTCGCTCTCTTTGTTAGGTCTTCACTGGCGACAGATTCTCTCTACTGGTTCCAGGAGTACTTAATTAGAGCCCGAAACTCCCGGATCTGACGGGACTAGGGGAATCTTGCCAAGAGGTGGGCGCTACCATTTTCTTGGGTGTTCCTTGGGCCTAAACTAACACAACAAAGTAGTTAGTTCCACTTTTCTACACCCTTCCGGCTCACGTAGATGGGGCAGAACGAATGTTCCATCTTTTTCCCCAGCGGGGCTATGGTTTATCCGGAGAGGGGGCTCCAGATCGTCTGAATGCCAAAAAATCCCATTGCACGACATACCATGTGTGCTAGAGTGTGGAATGGGTCTTGGATGCCCAAGATTCCCTCGCTCTCTATGTTAGGGTTTCACCGGTGTCAGATTCTCTCTCGTGGGTGCTAGGACTAATTAATGAGAGCCTGAAATTCCTGAGGTGACGGAACTTGGGGAATATTGCCAAGAGGTGGCCCCTACCATCCTATTGGGTGTTACTTGTGCCTAACCTAACACAAAAACCAAATTGTTCGACTTTATTACCACCTTCCGGCTCATGTAGAGGGGCCAAAACGGCAGTTCCGCCTTTTCCCCAGCGGGGCTATGGTTTCTCCGGAGGGGGGCTCCGGATCGTCTGAATGCCACCAAATCCCATGGTATGACATACCATTTGTGTTAGAGTGTTTCATGGTCTTAGATACCCGATATTACCTTGCTCTCTGTGTTAGGGCTTCACCGGCGTCGGATTCTCTATCGCGTGTTCCATGACTACTTAGAGCCTGAAACTCCCAGATCTGACGGAACTAGGGGAAGCTTGCCAAGAGGTGGCCCCTACCATTTTATTGGTTTTTTTTGGGCCTAACCTAACACAACTAAGAAATTGGTTCCACTTTGCTACCCCACTTCCGGCTCACGTAGAGGGTCAAGATGGCAATTCCGTCTTTTTCCCCAACGGTGCTATGGTTTCTCCAGAAAGGGGGCTCCGGATCGTATGGTTGCCACCAAATACCATTGTATTCCGTACCATGTGTTTTAGAGTGTAGAAAGGGTCTTGGATGACCAAGATTCCCTCTCTCTCTTTGTTAGGGCTTCACCGGCGTCAGATTATGTCTTCGGGTTCCAGGACTACTTAATTAGAGCCCAAAACTCCCGGATCTGACGGGAATGGGGAATCTTTCGAAGAGGTGGGCACTACCATTGTCTTGGGTGTTCCTTGGTCCTAACCTAACAGAACCAAGCCGTTGGTTCCACTTTGCTACCCCGTTTCGGCTCATGTGGAGGGGCCAGAACGGTAGTTCCGTCTTTTTCCCCACCAGGGCTATGGTTTCTCCGCAGATGGGGCTCCAGATCGTCTGAATGCCACCAAATCCCATTGCAACACATACCTTGTGTCTTAGAGTGTGGAATGGGTCTTGGATGCCCAATATTCCCTCTCTCTCTCTCTGTTTAGTCTTCACGGGTGTCGGATTCTCTCTGGGGGTTACAAGACTACTTATAACACGAAATTGTCGGAGCTGACGGAACGGGAGTATTTGGACAAGAGGTGGGCCCTACCATTTTCTTGGATGTTCTTTGGGCCTGACCTAACACAACTAAGGATTTTTTTCCACTTTGCTACCCCCTTCCGGCTCACGTAGAGGGGCCAGAATGAAAGTTCCGCCTTTTCCCCAACGGGGCTAGGTTTTCTCCGGAGAGGGGCTCTGGAGCATTTGAATGCCACCATAACACATGGTGGCATAAGATTCCCTCACTCTCTATGTTAGGGCGTCACCGGCGCCGGATTCTCTTTGGCGGGTTCCAGGACTACTTAGAGCCCGACTTCTTTCTCTCTGTGTTTCTCTCTCGAATTTACATGCACTATTGGCCCAAAACTCCCGGAACGGAGAAACGAGAGGGAATCTTGTGAAAAGTTGGGCCATACTATTGTCTTGGGACTTCCTAGTGTCCACCCTAACACATCCAAACAATTAGATAATCATTTATAAAAAAAGCACGATATCACTAAATAATCAACACAATTCAAATAAGCTTGGTTTTCAAAAAATTCAATCTGCATTTTGTCTTTCAAAAAATTCGGGATAATGTTTTTATTCTATCAGATCAAACGGATGGAGTACTCTGTGGTTACGCTATTATTATTCTGTATTAATTGTTTTTCTCTACATTTCAAATTATTTTTCTTCTCTTTGGTGAAATGTTTTCTGCAGCTGGCGCCGGGCCGACCCTTTATTGTGCGGGGGACGCAGCTTCAACCCCTTCGGGAAGGCGCGCCCTTTAATTGCACTCACCTCCCCTCTCTCTCTCTCTCTCTATCTCTCTCAACGCCTTCCTGAGCTTCCCTCTCTTTGTTGGCGGGTTTTCTTCCGCCGGGACATCGACAGAACCGCGGCGACCATCCTCGGCGGGACAGGAAGGCCAGGCCTCCTCTTCCTCCCTGGGCAGGCAGGATCTTCATCATCTTTTTTTTCAGATCACCACGTGCGTCGTCCCGTCCTCTTCGAGGGCTTTGGCAATGGCGGTAAGATGATATCTAACCCTCTTATCCCTTGTATGTAACGTATATCTGTAGATTGAGCTCGATTTTTCTGCGTACCACGACATGCACGGTAGATCTACATGTTTTTACTGTTCATTCCGTGTCTCTACTTCTTTGTTTCTCCCGTAGACATGGTTTGGTCCTATGGCTTAATTTTGGGATATCCAGCACGCATAGTTCATCTATTTCCGCCATGATTTCGATAGGTTATGGTTTAATTCCGTAACCGACTTGGGTGCTTCAGTTAGATTAGTGTCGTGGTGGTATCATGGCAGATGCCATGGGATGGCTAATGTGTTGGGGCCGATGGACGCTGGAGGTGATCGGGGAGGGATCACACGGCGAGTAGCGGCGTGTAGGATGTCTCAAGCACTGCAAACAACAAGATCTTACCTAGGTTCAGGGCCCTCGTGTGGAGGTAACACCCCTACTCCTGCCTTTCTCTCTATATGTGTGTTTACCGAGTAGCCACAGTACAAATCAGGCCTTCAGCCGAGTAGCCACTCTAGCTCTCTAGTTCTCTCTGTGTGAACTGAAGCAACGTAGTCCAACATCCCTCGCGTAGGAGGGGGCAGGGCACCTTATATACTGGTGCCCAGCCGAATAGAATAAGACTATAAGGTACGACTGATGGGACAGGCGCACTGCAGAACAGAGCACGCCTCCGGCTTCTCGCTGACACAGGCGCCGTAAGTCGTCGCGCCATTCGGAGATGGGACTTGTCCACCTTGTCAGTGAGATAGGGTAGGCCCCTAGCCCTGTCCTGTCCCCTCTGTCAGTGACAGGACTTGACATGCGCCTACCGCACTGTAGCCACGCCGTAGCGCGGATAATCACGCACTCCGTAAGTTGAACCGCACGACGGTACGGACGCAGGATACGCGGGATCCCTTGTCAGAACGGCTCCATTGACTTCTGGCCCGAGTAGGAAAGCACTCCCTCTACTCGGACCAACTTCTTTACTCGAACGAACATAACTTGCTTGATTTCTCCTCTTGGCCATCGGTTGGTACGGCCGGATAGAAACCTTCCGGGTAGCAAGTACCGGGTAGCCATCTACCCGGTCAAATAGCACTTTTGACCTTGCCTTTAGCACTTACCTTACCCCTACTCGGGGGTAACCCCCCGACATTAGTCCCCGAAGCTGGTAGAGTCCTGCGAACTTGTTCACTGGGACCTGCAGCCTTTAAAACAACCTTGTCTTTGTAACTGAAAGGGGCCGAGTAGCACCTCCACATGGCCCTTCAACTCTTGCTTGCATCTCTACTTCTCCGAATAGCAATATATTTCTTCTGTGATACCGAGTAAAATAACTTAGCGAAATCTCGAACACAATCCCGCTTAAACGGACTGAATCCACCTCTCTGTGTCACTACGGGGCACGTGTCACACCCCTGTGCCCCCAACGCCTCGGTGCCTGGGATGCAGCAGGCCACGAGCCAATAAATGCAACCCTGGCCCACTAGTCTGTTAAGTCACCTCAACCGTACTCGAGTGCCCACGATCTCGACGTGGGATTAACTGCGCCTGTTATGCGCGCGATATGCGCTGTGTGCGTTTCTAACGGTTGCGCAACCCACGCCGCACGATCTCTGCGCACGATCAATCCACGATTAACTCACTGGTAACGGCAACTCGAGGGGGAGAGATAAATACCCCCTAGACGCTCCCTTTTCCTCTTTCCTGCTTATTCCAATCCCGCGCCCCCTTGCCTTTCCGCCGCTGTCGAGCACACCGCCACCGCAACCACTTGCTACGCCGCTGCTCCACGCGCCGCAAAAGAGACAGAGAGCAATTCCTCCGCCTGTTTCCGCCTCCAATTTCTCACAAATTCTTCCGCTTCCATGGCTCCTCGCGGAGACGACGATGCGGCAGCTTGCGCCGGCTAGGAGGGATCTGAAGTCAGGACGGAGGACTGCCAGTGGCTTGTCAACACACGCCGCGTCCCTCCCGGCGTCGTCTGCCGGCAGCCAGGTACCGAAATCATCCCCAAACACGAGGAGGGCGAGTACGTCGTCTTTCTCCCCCACTTCAAAAGGGGATTCGGCCTTCCTGTCTCCGAATTTTTTGCCGAGTTCCTCCGTAATTTCGGCCTCCAGCCACACCATCTTCCACCCAATGCCATAGTTATGCTTTCTATCCATGCCGTAGTGTGCGAAGCCTTCTTAGGCGTCTACCCAACCATCCACACTTGGGCTAGGTATTTTTTTTCTTCCTGGGCACACTGAGAGCGCTCGCACGATGACCCAGACTGGATGCGCTATGATGATACAGCGTAAGACCGGGCACCACCCGCGGGTTAAGGGATTAGAGACTGTGCGCAAGTGGCAGCGCAGCTTCTTGTATGTGAAGAATGTTGCCCCCGAGAAGGGGAAGCCCATCGAGAACCGAATCAAGCTTCCACTGTTCCAGAATGCGCGGCCCACCCAGCAGAACTAGGGCTATGACCCCAAGAAGACCATCGAGGATGTCCTCCAGGTTGAGCGGCGCCTGACCGAGTTGGTCTCGGAAGGGCTCCGCCCGGATGATCCCATCGCTTGCTGGATATCACACCGAGTGCTCCCACTCCAGCGTCGCTCGCACAAGATGTGCCACATGGGGGACCCAGAGATTGCACAAGGACGACGACATTCGAGCTCACCACAGCTGAGGTGGCCATCTGGGCTAGGTCCATCATGCAGACAAAGCTCACCGACACCTGGCAGTATGGCTTCGTGCCGTATAGCCGCCTCAAGCCCATTGGAAAGGTTAGCGTTCAGTGCTTTGCTTTTGCACATTGATACCGAGTAGGTGGCTTCTCAGCTTTGTATGCTTAGTCTTTGCATGCTGCACCGATTAGAATGTCACAAGTATCATGTTGGCTTTATATGCTTTGTGTTTGCACGCCATGTCGAATAGAAATCCTTAGCTGAATATGCTTTGTGTTTGCATGCTTTCCGAGTAGAACCCCTTAGCTTTGTATGCTTTATGTTTGCATGCTATTCTGAGTAGAACTCCTTAGCTTTGTATGCTTTATGTTTGCATGCTATTCTGAGTAGAACTCCTTAGCTTTGTATGCTTTATGTTTGCATGCTATTCTGAGTAGAACTCCTTAGCTGAGAACTCAACTCACTTGTGCTATCTGTTTTCCTCTACAGCACATCGATCGCCAGGGCGAAGAAGATATTGAAGTCTTCGAGGGCAATTGGTCTGATGACCGAGAAGAGGACGATGAGACCGCCTATGACACCCAGGACAATTAGGCTTAGATTTGTTTTTTTTTTGTTTCATGGCTTAGATTTGGTATTCAAGATTAGTTCAATTTTGGCCAATGATTAACAATTTGGCTAATGATTTACCGACGCCAGGTGCTAGGAGTGACTTTACTTGTTGTACTTAGAAATTTTGAGGTCAGATTCATTTTTTCTGTGCATTTTCCATTGTTCCACCTATTTTTCTTTTGTGTATCCTAATTTATCAACATTATGAATGTCCTCCTAGTTATGTGCCGATGATTTAAACTAGGCCATGGTAAAGGCAAAACAGAGGGCAACAATACCTTGTAGTGTATACAATTTGAGTATTTGTATTCGTACATGCTATTGAAGCTCTCTTTTGCCTTGGTTTGCATGGAAATGATATATGAGGCTCTTATTACATTTGTTTCTATTGTTCAACTTTTCTTTGCCTTGAATGTCCTCCTTGTTATATGTTGATGGTTAAACTAGGCCATGGTAAAGGGAAAGAGAGTGTTTATAATACCTTGTAGTGTATACAATTTGAGTATTTGTATTCGTACATGCTATTATACGCACTCTTTTATCTCTTCGTTTGCATGGCAATGATATATGAGGCTCGTATTACATTTGTTTCCATTGTTCCACTTTACTTTTCCTTGAATGTCCTCCTTTTTATATGTCGATGATTAAACTTGGCCATGGTAAATGGAAAGAGAGTGTCTATAATACCTTGTAGTGTATACAATTTGAGTATTTGTATTAGTACATGCTATTATAACCACTCCTTTTTCCCTTGGTTTGCATGGCAATGATATATGAGGCTCGTATTACATTTGTTTCCATTGTTCCACTTTCTTTGCCTTGAATGTCCTTGTTGTTATATGTCGATGATTTAAACTAGGACATGGTAAAGGAACAGAGAGTGTCTACAATACCTTGTAGTGTATACAATTTCAGTATGTGTATTCGTACATGCTATTGTAAGCACTCATTTTGCCTTGGTTTGCATGGCAATGATATATGATGCTCGTATTGCATTTGTTTCCATTGTTGCACTTTTCTTTGCCTTGAATGCCGTCCTTGTTATATGCCGATGATTAAACTAGGCCATGGTAAAGGGAAAGAGAGTGTCTATAATACCTTGTGTGTATACTATTTGAGTATTTGTATTCGTACATGCTATTATAAGGACTTGTTTTTCCCTTGGTTTGTATGGCAATGATATATGAGGCTCGATCGTATTATATTTGTTTCCATTGTTCCACTTTTCTTTGCCTTGAATGTCCTCCTTGTTATATGTCAATGATTTAAACTAGGACATGGTAAAGGGAAAGAGAGTGTATATAATACCTTGTAGTGTATACAATTTGAGTATCTGTATTCGTACATGCTATTATAAGCACTTCTTTTTCCCTTGGTTTGCATGGCAATGATATATGAGGCTCGTATTACATTTATTTCCATTTTTTCACTTTTCTTTGCCTTGAATGTCCTCTTTATATGCCGATGATTTAAACTAGGCCATGGTAAACTCAAAGAGAGCGTCTATAATACCTTGTAGTGTATACAATTTGAGTATTTATATTCGTACATGCTATTATAAGCACTTGTTTTTCTCTTGGTTTGCATGTCAATGATATATGAGGCTCGTATTACATTTGTTTCCATTGTTCCACTTTTCATTGCCTTGAATGTCCTCCTTGTTATATGCCGATGATTTAAACTAGGCCATGGTAAAGGGAAACAGAGTGTCTATAATACCTTGTAGTGTATACAATTTGAGTATCTGTATTCGTACATGCTATTATAAGCACTTCTTTCTCCCTTGGTTTGCATGGCAATGATATATGAGGCTCGTATTACATTTGTTTCCATTTTCCCACTTTTCTTTGCATTGAATGTCCTCGTTATATGCCGATGATTTAAACTAGGCCATGGTAAAGTCAAAGAGAGTGTCTACAATACCTTGTAGTGTATACAATTTGAGTATTTGTATTCCTACATGCTATTATAAGCACTATTTTTCCCCTTGGTTTACATGCCATTATAAATGCTAGGATATTAGATACAATACGTGGCAGTGATACGAGACCACGTCTTGTATTACTTCCTGGTATTGTGTTCGTTCTTCGAGCAAGTGTTGGCAATGTGTTTATGAGGCCTGTTTCACACTTTTTTTGCATTGTTCCATATGTGTTTATTCTTACTGCCTGTTACAATGAATTCTAGGGATGCCCTTTAGTGCATGGTCACCTATGTGTTTATGAGGCTTGTTATCACTATGCACAATTTATGAACTGATTTGGTCAATGATGATAACTTTGACACATGTATATTTGGCTGATTCCTCCCTGTCTCCACCACATGGCCAACAAAAGTAAGAACCAGACACAAATAGATGTGCCATGTTATTGCTTTTGTTGGCCCTCCTGGTCAAGCAAAGTTGTGTCTGCTTGCTGTGTTTCTATGTTCCCTGAGGCCAATGAGTACAGGGCTGTGACTATAGATGTTGTTTTGAATGTGCATGCTCCCTTTAAGTCAATGATTAAAATGTGTCACCATATCATTGCAATGAGGGTCCATACTATATTCTGCAATGTACAAGCACATTCATTTTGCATTCCTCTTGGTTGTGTAGAATTACTTCTTGGATAAACATGGTTGTGCTTTTATTATGAGGCATTACCAGTTGTTCGTAGTTTGACCCCAGTTTTACATAAATGTCTTCATTAAAGAATTGTTCCTTTTTAGAACCAATCTTCTTATATGCACATTTTGTAATTTATGCTTCTTTTTTGCTTGATTAACAGGGTATTCCATGCCCTGTATGCAAGAATAATTGCCCAAATGTTGATCCTTCTGCATCCAAGTTCGGTGTTGCTGTACAAGAGTGTCACCTCAAGTCAACGGTAAGAAAACAATTCTTCTTCGTACACTTGTATTATGTTTTCTGTTTTTATTACATTATCTAATTTCCACGTTTCTTTTTATTTCTGATGCATAGGTTGTACCGTGCATTGCTCGGATAGCATTCAACAAGTTAGTAGGCAAGCGTGTGCTGTTTAGTTCCCATGGAAGGAAGTACACCTTTTGTGTGTCAAAATAACAGAGCAAGACCCATTTGCAGGGACACAATGGGATTGGTTCATCAAGGAAAAGAACATCTCAGTGTGAGACATACTAGTGTTTTCCATGATACCAAGGCCCACTATCTACATTGCTATTATTGGCGACTCCGAAGATGACTCACTTTGCATTTCAAGCGAAGATGACTCAATTTCAAGCGAAGATGACTCAATTTGCAGCGAAGATGGCCGTTCTGATGATGAGATGCATGATGAGGATTCTAGCAATTCTGATGATGAGGTCCATCATGAGGATTCTGACAATTCTGCTGATGAGAGGCATGATGATGCCAACATCGTATATGCCCAAAGAGCCAATCTCGACAATCACCAGAAGAACCGCCTAGCCCGGCTTCTACCCTTGGACCCTATGTTGGGATTCCTTTTGTGACTCGTTTGACGGTCAAAAACTTGCATCACTATATTATGGTATCTATCTATAAGACACCCTTCTCTTTTTGCAAGTAAATTTTCATAAACCATGAGAAGGTCTGCTAATATGGTATGTTATCTTTCATGCTTAGAAACTACCGAAGTTGATAGGGGAACACGCTGGCCTGGGGAATCATGGCAGGGTTGGCCTACGACTTAGAGTAGAAGATCATGTCACCACCATTACTTACAACAAGAAAACCGACGGCCACATTATCCTTGACAAGCTGGTGTGGATGGTTTTCGTCCAAGGAAATAATTTTCATAATGGGCCACCTGTTTTGATCATTGTGAAGGAGACCGATGACCCTAGGTTGGAGGCATTCATTGAGATGGGGGTGATATAGAACCGGAGCAAAGGATAGGCATCGGGGGTGAAGATACTAGGCTGCTGCTGAGCTAGGCCTATGAACTTCTTATTTTATCTTGCTGGAGTGTAATTTCGTTTGTTTCCTAGACTTGTTAAGGTTTAGCTTGTTTCGTGAACTTCTAAGGTATATTATCGCTGGTAGATCCCTCGTGATAAAACAGGAGTAAAGATCAAATCGCTAATAGCTGCTAAAACCTCGAGTTGAGATCAAATTCCTCGTGCTGGTAGATCGTGCATCTCATCACTGAAGAACTCAACAAAAGCCTGCCAAGCCAACAGTCACTGAACTTCTCGACCTCGTCGCTATCGCATAAATACGACCAAGCACGAACCACACAACCTACCTTCTATGCCGCCGCCACAGCCCCCCGACCTTGCCCCTCACTCTCGTCGCTGATCCACCCGGTGGTGCCGCGCGTGAGAAGCAGCACCGGCTTCTGAGGTGTGCGGCTGTGGCCGTCCGGGCGCTAGTCCGCTGAGATCACACACAATGTCGTGCGGTGGTGGATGGGCATCTTAGACACGCCCGAGCTTGCCGCCCGCGCGTTCAACGTGGTGGTGTGGCGGTTTGGCCGCCCGCGCGCCGAGCTCAACTTTCGGGACATCGAGAGCAGGGAAGTTGCCGAGTTCCTCACCCCGGATCTAAGGATTGTGACCCGCAAGGAGGAGCAGGAGAACTGCCGCGCGTTCGTGCAGCTGCACATCCCTCGGGACGACGAGGCCACGATGGAGAGGTTCCGCTATGATCACCCAGATCTGGTATAGGCGCAGTTGCGGCTTGACGCTGAGAGGGACGCGGAGATGCGAGCTCGTACATCCTATGGGGATGTTGGCCCCTACACCATCGTCGTCACATCGTCGGATGAGGAGATGGACGATGCATTCTGGGAGAGCCTTATGCAAGACTCCGATGACGACGAACTTGACGAAGCATTCTGGGATGATGTATAGTAGTATTCGATGTGTCGATCTGTAGTGTAGAAGATGTCGAAAACGTGTCAAAATAATCAAAATTTCGACGTTTTATGTGTTCGTTGAAGTTTCAATATTTCTTCCTTTTTTTATTTTGGGTTGCAACTAGGATAATTATGGACTAAGCTGTGTTATAAGGCCCAATAAAAATGTCCTGACGGGAGAGGGCCCAAGAAGGTTCCATCATGGCCCAAGTCTGGAAACAACCGCTCTTCCACTCACCGTCGTAACCCTGGCATGCAGCACGCCATGCGTGCGTTGGTGACTTCGTCACGATATTATGAACATGAAACGTGTCGCTTTAGTTTCGGCGGCTAGTTATTGCTCCGTCGTGCATGCGGCTCCTCCATTCCACTCCCCCTCATGGTGTATAAATAGATGAACTCTTCAGTTAATCCTCTATCTGCCTCACCGTCTCTCCTCAAGCGAAAACCCTTTAACGTAGTAGCTGCTGGAGCGTTCCTCCAGGCGGCCATGGCTCCACCAGCGAAGCGGTTTGCTGCCCTCATGTAGGTTCCATTTCCGTTCACGTACTTCTGTTCCGTTTCTGAATTCCTCGTGATTTTGTCTTTCTTAGATCCGTTTCAGAATTCCTCATGATTTCATCTTTCTTAGATCCGTTTCTGAATTCCTTGTGATTTCATCTTTCTTAGATCCATTTTTCCTTTTAGATTAACATCAACTTCCTATGATGCAACTATCTACATGGCAGTTGAAGCCGAGCAGAGGGTCATCTTCGCCGCTCTGGCGGAGAGGGTAACCATCCTAGAAGCTGAGCTTGAGAAGGCATTGAAGCTCGCCCACGACAATCTCAAGAAGGCTTGCGATGCCAGGATGGAGCAGGTGGAGCTGGACGAAGCTTCCTTCGCAGCGTATCGGAAGTTGATGGATGATGTCCAACAACCTCGAACTGACCTCCAAGGTTGGGAAACTGAAAATCGATTTAGCCCTGGCAGAGCAGAAAACTCTGATCGCCCTCCTTGCAGCTATGAGGGCCCAGGCAAGGGAGGATCCAGTGCAATCGGAGGGTCCAATGCCATCGGAGGAGCTGTCGGCCCCCTACTGATGTTCTTTTAGTCCTAGCTAAAGTTCTCTTGCCGTACGTGCTTCAAAACTACATATATATGTGTCTTTGTGTGTTTACTGCTGCCCCCGTGCTTCTGATGTTCTCTTTAGGTCGATAATCTCGTTGGTTGTATTGGGTAGTTTCTATTAATATGCAGTCTATGTTTATTTTTCTTAAGATAGATAATTCTAGTTCACAATATGGAGAAATAGATGACAGAGGTTTTGATGGATCTAAGTGAAAGAAATTAAAAGGGTTACATTAGACTAATGCTGATGCAAAAACATATTCCAAAGAGATAATTCGATTTCACAATACGGACAAATAAATGAAAAAAATGAAAAGGGATACATTCGACTAATCTACGACATTCTCGTGGAACGGAACTCGCCTCCAACTGGGCCTATTAGGCCGGGCACAAAAATCCGCGACGGAAAATGTATGAAACGTCGAGATCGACCGCAATGTCAAGAAAAAATTCGACTTTTCAGCCATCCGCGAGGGATACCACACGACGTTATGAAAACGTTGCGCTCAAAACGTCTCTGATCGCGCGGAATTTGGTAGTGGAGGTGAAAGTGCACAAATTCTACAGAGTAAAAAAACTAAGATCTGTGTTGTGTCGCTGGCTATGGACAACTTCGAGCAGCTGGACAAGGATAGACAGAAGAATCACATCACCATTTTCAATAAGTAAAATTTTGACTAAGTGAACAGTAGTTGTGGTGCTTAGATATTAATCAAATGTTTCCACCCCTTTGAAAATAAAATGACTTTACACAAGAGATAAGAGAAAATTGGCTTTATGCAAACTTATCCAAAACTCCAATCAACCAGATAAGCATGTCGTATTAGTCTTGTAATTTATATCCACCATAGTGTTAATTGCCAATACATTAAATTGTATTGACCCCCTTGTGGATGCATATTCCAGCATGTAGATGAATCTAAAGACAATTGAGGATTTTTTTTTAGGATCTCGAGTCTACCGCCAGCATGTTTTGCCCGTGGCACATGAAGAGGATGAGGCTCAATGTGGTACTATGTTTTCCCATGGAATACTTTGTATCCTGCTAGTCTTCTAAGACTACGCAAGTTGTAATGTTGATGCATGTAAAATGCATACATGAACTTTGCATTGTATTACTTATATTTCAATCATATTTGAATCATATAAAGGTTATATCAATGTTTTATATTGATTTTGGGAATATTTCATAGTTTTCCTTTTTTAATTAACCCTACACTGGCAGAAAATACTATTTTCTATATTTTGATGTTTCAGGGACCCAAACGACGTCCAAATGACCTAATATTTTGTGGGGATCATTGTGTGGAAGGAACAAAGCATAGGAGCCAAGGAAGCACACGAAAGGAAGTACGAGGAGGATTTTGGAGGGAGTCCCACACGGCCAGATTCCCTAGCCGCGTGAGAGCACCTCTCTCCCCTCGTTGCTCTGATGTCGTCCATTTTCATCTCCGTGCCTTCGTCTTGACCTAAAAACGACTATAAAAATAGTCCCCCGACGACTTTCGAAGAGAGCGCCACAGAAACACAGAACCACGAAAAAGAGACCTGGAGCTGCAGATTGGAGTTGGAAAACTCTGGCTTGGCGCTGAAGGCGTGATCTCCATCTTCTCCAAAGACTTCACCACCGTCTCCATCACGAAGAAGGAGTAGTCCACCCCCTGGACTATGGGTATGTATTACGGTCATCTATGTAATACCTTTGTGGTGGATTTTTTTTATGAGTTAATATATGTTTGAGATTGCAATAGTTTTATTTCAGTTATGAAAGTGGATTCTTATTATGTACCTCATTCTTGTTTACTTGTTTCGATCAAACTTCTATATGAGAGCGTGTGAGGGGGAACGTTTGCATTAGATGGAGTAACGGGGGGTAGCTAGTGCGGTGAAAGTAACAGAAGTTCCGCCATCCACTTGGGTACTTTACCTTATTTGTTGCCTCACTAGGGATAAATAAAAATACCTTGCTACCGGAGATGTGGGGGTGATCTTTCCACTTCTCCATGACTAGATCTAGCATGTTCTTATTTTAACTTCATGTCTTAGAACTTAATGCTATACTCTGATTTATCTTAATACTAGGATGAATCGATTTAATTACCATCTTAGTGGAGTATCAGAGAGATTAATAAACAAAATATCTCTATGTTAGGACGTGATGCCCATATAATTAGTAACTTGTCATGAAACCCTTTTTGTTGCAATCTAATATGTCAATTCTAGTGTTCCATTATCTACCACTTTATTAAAGAGAGAGTAAATTTGTGAAACCATGAACCCCGGTACATTTTTAATCATAAGAAACACCTTTCCAACAACTTTTAAGCATTTTCTATTTTATTCCATTTAAAAATCCGAAAATGCAAAAACACTTTTACGTCTTGCATTCACAATAAAAAACCCAAAAATATCATCCATCAATGTATCCACCATCCTTTCATATTTACTTATCATCATTGCATATATATTTATTGTTTTGCATTTATTATCTTTTCATATCATGCTCACACCTTGTGCTTGACAACCACTTGGTGAGGTTGAGGGCACAAAACTATTTACTTCGTTTTGTAGATTTTCAAAAGAAGGATAAGAAGATAAATCTTTTACTACTGGTTCCCTGAGAGTTCGATATAAACCCTCGAGTCATCCCTAGTGGGGAAAATAGTCTTTCCTATACTATACACTCCGCACTTGGAGTCTCAACCTAACACATATTATTTTGACGCAGGTAACTATGTCATCAGGTATCAAGACGTTTTCTAGCGCCGTTGTCGGGGAATCATTGATGTAAAGATTTGTCCAACTAGTTTCAAGACATGCACCAAACTTTTTGGTTCCGTTGCCTAAGGACTAGTAGAAGAGTATCTCACAACAAAGTCAACTTCATCACCAACTTGTGCAAACACCTAAGCTTGGGGGGGGGGGGGGCTGCACCTACGTGAGCATCATATTATCCATCTTTACCTTCAAATCATTTTATTTTGTTTTTTTTCTTGTCTTGCATATTTAGGTTTGTATATTTTATTTTCAGTTTTGCATTAAAAAGTTAAGAACACATAAAAAATTTCAAAAATGGGAGACAAAATTTAGTTGTGTGCCTACACAAACACACCAAATGATCAATTTATTGCTAGGCCCATTGCCACACCTGAGATAAAAGCTGATAGTTATGAAGTAAGTCCTAGTTTTTTGAACTTCATAACTAGGGAACAATTTGGCGGTAGTGCTATGAGGATGCCTTTATGCATCTTCTTGATTTTGTTGAAATGTGTGACATGCAAAAATTTAAAGATGTGGAAACTGATATTCTAAAACTGAAGTTATTTCCATTCTCACTTAGAGGAAAAGCTAAAGAGTGGTTGAATTCACTACCTACTGATAGTATTAATTCTTGGGATTATTTAAAAGAAGCTTTCATTAAGAAATATTATCCCCCTCTTAAAATTTTGCAAAATAGAAACAATATACTTTCTTTTAGGCAAAATGAAAATGAACACGTTGCTATGGCTTGGGATAGGATAAAAGATATGCTTAAAACTTGTCCATCTCATGGGGTTAACGAATGGACCATATTAAACTCTTTTCATAATGGTGTAATTACATGTCTAGACATATTCTTGATTCCGCTGTTGGAGGGGCTTTTATGGAAAAAACTATGGTAGAAGCTTGATACGTCCAAAACGTATCTCCTTTTCCGAACACTTCTGCTATTGGTTGCGTCTGAAGTTGTGAGTTTTGGATACAACTAACACGGACTAACGTTGTTTTCAGCAGAATTACCTTGGTGTCTCGTTTTGTGCACAAAAATCAATTTTCAGAAAATTCTCTAGAAAAGATCCCGAAGCACTTATTTTACCCGAAGACCCTCAGAGCTATAAGAAGCGCCGGAGGGGGGCAAGGAGGGCCCACACCATGCCTAGCCGCCCCTAGGCAGTTCCTACACGTGGTGTGCTGGCCCCAAGCACCCCCTCAGGCTGCCCTTTCGAATACTTATGCCCCGTAACCTAAAAATCAAGGCGGGTTCGTCATATTCCAGAGAAACACATCAGAGCGATGCCGCGACCTGCGGGGACAGGGATTCGGAGGAGATCATTGCCATCGTCACCGCCACCACTTCTCCATCAAACATCCAGGATTCCCCCATCCATGTGTGAGTAATCCCTGTTGTGGGCTGAGAGGAATGGAATGGATTGGATGATATCGTTCATGTAATAATGCTAGATTGTTAGGGCATAGTGCCTAGTATCTGTTGTTAGTGCTATATATCGTTGTTGCAACTTGTTATGCTTAATGCATATAATTAGGAACCAAGTGCAATGATCTCAGTTCTGAACATGTTATTGTTTCATGAGTCTAATTATGTTTCTTGATCATATCTGCAAGTTGAATAGACACATTATTGTCCGGAACCCGAGGCCCCAGAGTGACAGAAATTGGGACGACTGGGGGTGGTTGTGATGTGAGGATCACATGTGTTCACGGAGTGTTAATGCTTTGCTCCGATGCGTTATTAAAAGGAGCACCTTAATTACCAGTAGTTCCCCTTGAGGCCACGCTGAAAACGGGCTGGTAGGACAAAATATGTTGTGCAAGTTTCTTATTGCGAGCAGGTATGACTATATTGGAACAAATGCCAATGATTTTCCTAGAACTTGGATGCTTTATTATTATCTATCTGCAATGCCCATGTTTTGATTATTATATGGACTATCTTATCCATGCAACGCCCGTTCATCCATCCCTACGCCTACAGTGCGTTAATCCTGTTGTTTTCCGCAATTGCTACTGATGTTACTATTTTACTCCAGCTGTTATTTTACTACTACTGCTGCTATAAAATTGTTACCACTTTTAAACTGTTGTGAGCAAGTCTACTTTCAGGTGCATCTGAACTGACAACTCATCTGTTAAGGCTTATAAATATTCTTTGGCTCCCCTTGTGTCGAATCAATAAATTTGGGTTTTACTTCCCTCGAAGACTGTTGCGATCCCCTATCCTTGTGGGTTGTCAAGACTATTTTCTTGCGCCGTTGCCGGGGAACATAGCTTTATTTATTTGCTCACTTGAACGTGATATTGTTCGCTGCAAGGCTTTCAACATGGGTAAAACTCGTGATGGAAAAGTCTCGATATTACCATCCACTACAAGGAGAGGTACAACTTTGAATGCCTCTATTGCTCTTGATTCACCATCTATAATAAGTAAGCTTCTTACACCACCACATGTTACACACACTGCTACTTCTACTGAGTATGAAAATGCTTTTGATAGTTTTGATGATGCTTCTATTATGGTTTATGATACCATTTCACTAGGTCCTTTCCTTGATGCTACAATTGCTAGAGCTAAACATATTGAAAACATTGAAATTCCTATTAAATACGCTGGTACACCTGTTAATTCACCCGAGTCGAGAGAAATTCCTATTGATGACCTTGAGGAAACCTACATTGAACTTAATGATGACTTTATTGAAGAAGTTCAAGCTATTACAAGTGCAAGTGGTATTAAGAGTCTTCTTGCAATACATGTTGTTAAATATAAATCTTCTCCTGATGATAAGTTTTTTACATCTCTCAATAACATTATAGATAAGGATTATGAGTTCTCTCTAGATTTAACTTATATATCTATTGTTGAGAAAGAATCTTTTTGTATAACTGAAAGTAAATGGGCTATGGAACATATGAATGAGCTTTTCATCTTTGAGTAGTTTATTTTATGATGATATTAAGATATGCACTTACTTTGTTACCAAGATCTTCCCTTTCTCTTTGAAAGATGAAGCTAAAACTTGGTTTAACAATTTGTTACCTGGATCTATTGATTGTCCTATGGGTTTGGTTAATGCTTTCTTTCAAAAATATTTTCCTGCTAGTGCTCAACATGCTGCTTTGCAGAATATCTTTAAATTTAAGCAAATTGAAGGAGAGAAGATACCTGAATCTTGGTCAAGGTTTTGTTCTTTAACAAGAGCTAGCCCTGGAAATCTATTACCTAAAAATGAGCTCCTAGATATATTTTATAATGGACTAACTGTTGAATCTAGGACATACCTGGATAGTTGTGCTGGTTGTGTTTTCAGGAAAAGAACTCCGGAAGAATCTGGGGAATTATTGGCTAAAATATACAAAAATCATGATGATTGGACTATACTGAGTCTACACGAACAGCTGAACCAACACATACAAAAACACCCAAGAAGAGGGGAATGATTGTATTAAATGATGAATTGATGAGGGAAGCCAAGAAATCTCTTAAAGAGAGCGGTATGAAATCTGAAGATGTTAAGAATCTACCACCTATAGAAGAATTATGTAAGCCAATTCCTCATCCACCAACAGTTGAGGTACACTCACTCCAATATTTTGATAATAGAGATATTCCCTATTCTAAACCACCTGATCAATGCTTAGATGAATTTTATAATTATGTTGTTAAGCCAGAAAACTTTAATATGAGAATGCAAAATCATCTAATGGAAAACTCTATAGCTATTGATAATTTGCATGGTATTATTGAGAGAACCTCTAATGATGTTAAAATGCTTGTTAAACATTTTCATATGATTCAAACTCAAATTGATCAACTTATTAAAGTGCAAAAAGACATGCTAGCTAATGCTTATAGAGAAAAACATGTTTGCAAAATAATTACTAGAAGTGGTACTTCTACTCAGGATCCCTTGTATCCTGAGGGAAATCTTAAAAGAATTGAACAAGATTCTCAACAACCAAAAACAATAGTTATCCTCTAACAAAAATAAGAAGAGACATAAAATTGTTGTAGAATCTGCTGAACCTATTAAAGATCCTAATAGTATATCTATTTCTCATGTTGAAACTAAAAGTGCTAATGATAAAAGTGATGCTTCTGATAAAGAAGAAACTGAACTTGAACCTGAAAGTAAATTAAAACTGCAAAGTATACTAAGGAGGATTTCATTGCTAATAAACATGTAATGAAAGAGAACCTTGGGTACGAAAATAAATTCCTTTTCCAAATAAGAAACACAAATCAAAGGATGAAGAACATTATAACAAGTTTTGTGAATGGATGAAACCTTTGTTTTTGCAAATTCCTTTGACTTACGGTATTATACTACCTCCTTATTCTAAATATATGAAAGATATTGTCTCTAACAAAAGGAAAAATCCTAATGAGGAAATTTCCAATATGCTTGCTAATTTCTCTTTCAATGGCAAGGTTCCAAAGAAGCTTGGAGATCCTGGTATTCCCACTATTCCTTGTTCTATTAAAAATAATTATGTTAGAACTGCTTTATGTGATTTGGGAGCAGGAGTTAGTGTTATGCCTTTTTCTCTCTATAAGAGGCTCTCTTTGGAAAAAATTGATACACACTGATATATCTTTGCAAATGGCTGATAAATCTACTGCTATTCCTGTTGGTATATGTGCAAATGTTTCTGTTCAAGTGACTACTAACTGTTTGATATTAACTGACTTTGTTGTGTTGGTAATGCCTGAAGATGATAATATGTCTATTATTCTTGGGAGAACTTTTCTTAACACTGCAGGGGATGTTATTGATTGTAATCAATGAAAAGTAACTTTTAATGTTAATGATAAAGAGCACACAATTTATTTTCCCAAGAAGATTGATAGGAGATATGGCCTAAATTCCATTGAAAATATTGAGACCATCAAGATTGGAGAATTCTATGGTCCCATTCCAATGCCACCAAAAGAATATGAAATTATTATGATTGGGACTATGTCTATCAAGGTTGAGGTAACATAATCATTTAGTCATAAGCAACGTTTTGCTTCATATAAAAATTGTTTTGGTAACAAGACTTGATCAACCTTGTTAACAAAGTGATTTTGAATGAAGAGGACAATGTTTTCACTATGTTATCACTTTTACCTTTATGTTTTCACCATGTTCTCACCTTAGCTAATTTAGTATAATTATGGTTTCCACCATCCATAGTCATGTTTTAATCTTGATTACTATGGTTACTCATGTTTTCACTACCCACATTTTTGTTTTCACCACTTCCACCTTTGTTTTCACTAGTTATTTACACATTGAAGTGTATAGAACCTATGTAGTTCTGGCTTTGGTTTTTTTCCACCTTTCTAATTTTTTTCCTGGTTTTTAATTATTTATTAAATTCTGGAAATTGCTCAAAAATGAAGTTTCTCTATAAATTCCAGAAATTCTTTATGAAATTTCTACGTCAAAAATGATACAGAGAGGCACCTAGTAGACCCCAGAGGGACCCACCATGCAGGCAGACCATGCCTGGGTGCGGCCTGGCCCCTGGTGGCGCCTGCCCATGGTGTGGGCCCCCCTGGCGCTCTACTAGCTCTCCTCCCTGCCAAACACTCCACTCTCTCTCCCAAGATCAAAAATATTCTGGGAACCCGAGCTCTTGCTGTTCTTCTTCGCGAATTTCTTGATCTCTTGGCTCAGCCCATCATTGTTGCTGAATTTGGTGCATTTGCTCTCTGGTATATGACTCCTCCGATTATCCAAGTCGAATTTTGTTTGGTGGAGTATTTCTTGATTATTTTGGTACTGTAGGTGACAGGTTGTGTGAGCTAGCATGCTTGATTTGTGTGAAATAATTTAGTTTTGATGCATGTTTAGCCCTCCTACAAGTCTCTAGTATTTCCTATCATATAGTTGCTTGAAATCAATTTTTGTAATGCTTGTTTAAAACATTTCAGAAATGGAGTACAATGTGTATCAACTTAACCAGCATGAGTTGGGATTGCATGAGTTCATGCCAGTACACCATGAATAAAGAGTATTTCCATCAATTTATCCATGCCAGGAATTCATGCACGCTACGGGAATTCTGTAGGATTTCCATACTCTTGTGGCTAATGCAGGATTGGAACGTTTTATTGAGGATGAACCTACCCAACATATTCAACTAACTATGTCTGTGGTGCAGGATTTTTGATTTAGCTGTACCTTGCCTAACCCGATGGTCCATTATAAAATTTATAATAAAGCTATCAACTTTCCTTTCAATGATTTTTGTGCAGCTATTAAAGTGCCACAATGGGGATCATGTGGGAAGATAAGACGGCATCCCTAACCATTGATGGATCTATATGAAGAAATTTGCCAAGGTAGAAGCTTCACAGGAGAGAGTGGTAAAATTCGAGACATTCAACTCTCATATATTCGATATTTTGCCTATTCTATTGCCAAGTGTGTGCTTGCTAGAAAAACTGCCAACAAGTTATCTGTGTATGATCTAGCTTTTATCTCAGCTTCTTTGAGGCATGATAGGTCTTATAATTTTGGCGCTTTGATTGCTTTCCGTCTCGCACTTAACCTTTAGAAGGGCGGAATTTGTGGAGGTCTCATTGCCTCCCGTTTGCTAGCTTTGCATGGTGTGGAGTCGCATAATTTAGACCTTCAGTTTCCCGTAGAGAGGCTCGACCTTAATTCCATGATTCAACATAAGTTTGTTTCCTCTTATACTAACGTGAACAATTTAGCCTTTGAAATAAATTTCTCCAAGCAATCAAGGTGGAGAGTGACCAAATCTGATAGATTAATACTTTTTCATGCACCCCTTTTGTTTAACCTTAATGGCAGGGAAGGATGGTCACTCGCAGAGGGTGAGTTGGACGCATACATTGAGCAGCATCCCCAACATGTAGAGGATGCTGGAGAGGATGATGAAAATGATTTTTTCCAGCCCTCCGACACTGCGGGGTTTCCATACCAGCACCCCGGTTATGATTATACGCTTGTTGCTTCATCTTCTTCGTTGGCGCCTAAGTACAACCATGCTAGGGATGACCCACCAGCGTGGCGATACTTCCCGCGCCGTGATTGAGCTCCACTTAGGCCAAAATCCTAAGCTTGGGGGGAGGTATGCCTACATCACACTCATCTATATATCATGTTTCTTTTGGTTCTTTGTATATCCATTTTTTTCGTTTCTCACTTATTTTTGTTTCTTTTGCTTCTTTTGTTTTTATTGTTTCGTTCTGTCTTTCCAAAACACAAAAGACCAAACATATTTCTGGTGTTTCTATTTATTTTCTTCTTTAGTTTATTTTTTCGGTTTGCTTTACTTTCTAGTTTTGGTTTAATATTCAAAAATCCAAAAAGATTTTGCTTTGTTTGCTTGTTTCCTTCTATTCTTGTTTTTAATTCGAAAACCCAAAAATATATGTTGTTCTTCTTTGGTTTTGTAAACTTGCTGCAGAGTTCATCGGTCTTCCATGCATGCATTGGAGTTTTGTTATCATTTTATATCATTTGATCCACACAAGTGAAGAGCAATAATGACGAGTTACAACAATTTACGTTGTGGTGAGAGGCTGGTATGGACTCTATTTGTTTTCATTTTTGTACATATAATCATCCATGTGGACATGCTTAGTTTGTTCGTGTAATTGTATGTTATTTAATCGATGCTTAGTAGTTCGTGCTCTCTCATGTTCAATTCCAACTTACTAATATTAGATAACATGTCGTGTAAATATTTGCTTGCGTTGTTTTATTCATAGAAGGGTATGACATTGTGGTATCTCCCTAAGAATGTTTTGCTTGTATTGACTTGGCTAGTGCTCACATTAATTAAGCCTCGAAGATTTATTTTCTCTCAGAGTATCTGTATCACTTCTATGCCCCCGTTAGTTTTGTTTTGTTGCAAGAATGATTATGACAGTTGTTGCTCTCCCGATTGTCGCTCCCAGTCTATTGCTAGGCTTCACCTGTACTGAGTATGAGCTCTACTCGTGCATCCAACTCCCAAAAACCAAAGTTTTCCAAATGTGTCCACCATACCAACCTATATGTGGTATTTCTCCGCCACTCCAAGTAAATTTCTCATGTTCTACCTTTAAAACCTTCAAAAATTATTCTTGTTTTGTGCATCTGTTTTAGGTCATGAGGAGGTAAATAGAGAATATTTATCTCACTTGTTGATTGGACTTTTCACACCTGGACTAGTGGCATCATCCCCTTATCCAAATGATAGAAGAGTTATTTTTGCCCCTGAAATTCTCATCACTACTTTTGCCCCTGATTTATCAGTCAAATGATAATTGTGTAAACAAAAGAGAAGAAGGATGACTTTCTATACCAATTGCGTCCTTCAATGGGAGTTTATCTTGTGAAGTCTAGTTTCCTTGTGACGTACTGTATTTCCAGTTTACCATTCGTTGACATAAGCATACTCCTCTCTTAAAAATTGTTTTCAATACCTCTGTTTATAAAATAAAAAGCTCTAGCACATGCATTAATCCTTGCTTCCCACTGTGAAGGGCCTTTCTTTTACTTTTACGCTGACTCATCACCTTCTCACTTTATGCAACTTATTGAGAGCATGGTTGTCATTCGTAGTTTAATGTGCTTGTCCCAGATTACGGTTGATTATGGTATAATTTTGATGCTTGTATCTTTGATATTTTTACTTCTAGTCTTCACTTGAACTTCAGAGGTGCCCTGACATTTATGTTTTGCTCCATTATTAAGGGCAAGCGAGTACACTTTATCATACACTATTAAGAACATTGCAATCCTGTAAATTGATATATTTCATGTTGCGTTTATTTGTGTGTTGGAATCTCTTCATGGTTTGCATAAGTATTAGGTGAGTTTATCTTGCATACTTCTTATTATGAACTTCCTTAGCACTTGATCATATAGTGAGAATATTTACATCATATGAAACAAATGTGTTGTAAAAGTTCTTTTATCGCACTCAGTGGTTAACTGAATTGATTGAGGACAAGAAATAGGCTAAGCTTGGGGGAGTTGATACGTCCAAAACGTATCTCCTTTTCCGAACAATTTTGATATTGTTTGCCTCTAAACTTTTGAGTTTTGGATGCAACTAACACGGACTAACGCTGTTTTCAGTAGAATTATCTTGGTGTCTCGTTTTGTGCAGAAAAATCAACTTTCAGGAAATTGCCCGGAAAAGATCCCGAAGTCCTTATTTTACCCGAAGGCCCCCGAAGCAAGAAGAAGACCGGAGGAGGGCAAGGAGGGGCCCACACCATTCCTGGGCGCGCCCCCTAGGCCGCGCCTATAGGTGGTGTGGTGGCCCTAGGCGCCGCCAGCTCGAAACTCAATTTGGGGGATCAGAAGTTCCTCTTCTGGCGCCCTCCAGGGATGGGGATTCGGAGGAGATCATCGCCATCGTCACCGCCACCACTTCTCCATCAATCATCCATTATTCCCCCATCCATGTGGAAGGGATTGGATGATATCGTTCATGTAATAATGCCAGATTGTTAGGGCATAGTGCCTAGTATCCGTTGTTAGTGCTATATATCGTTGTTGCAACTTTTTATTCTTAATGCTTGTCACTAGGGCCCGAGTGCCATGATCTCATATCTGAACATGTTATTGTTTCATGAGTATAATTATGTTTCTTGATCATATCTACAAGTTGTTTACACACATTATTGTCCTGAGCCCGAGGCCCCAAAGTGATAGAAATTGGAACAACCGGAGGGGATGACTGTGATGGGAGGATCACACGTGTTCATGGAGTGTTAATGCTTTTCTCTGGTGCTTTATTAAAAGGAGCACCTTAATTACATGTAGTTTCCCTTGAGGCCCCTCTGAAAACAGGCTGGTAGGACAAAAGATATTGTGCAAGTTTCTCATTGCGAGCACGTATGACTATATTGGAACACATACCTATGGTTTACTTAGAACTCGGATGCTTTATTATTATCTATCAGCAATGCCCATGTTTTTATTATTATATGAACTATCTTATCCATGCAACGCCGGTTCATCCATCCCTATGCCTACATTACGTTAATCCTGCTATTTTCCGCAATTGCTACTACTGTTACTATTTTACTCCTGCTGTTATTTTACTACTACTACTACTGCTGCTATAAAACTTTTACCACTGATTAACTGTTGCGATCAAGTCCACTTTCAGGTGCAGCTAAACTGACAACTCATCCGTGAAGCCTTATAAATATTCTTTGGCTCCCCTTGTGTCTAATCAATAAATTTGGGTTTTATATGGGAACCCCAGACTAGCAGTCCAAGACCTCCAGTATGCATACATTCACGATCCCATGATCAGTTAGTCGTGAACAACATACTCGAGTTGGCATTGCAGATTACATCATGCACTACACGAATACACGGCTTACACAACTGGTCACATGACCCAGTTGAAAACAACTGCCACACAGGGCAGGAAAAACACACTAAACAACGGAAGTTTTCAAAAAACACACTCGTGGTAAACCCAAGTCATGCCTTGACTACCTACATTCTACTAACTCGGAGACGTTCCTAGTTCGCGTAGTCGTCAAAAACACCGTCTTCTTAAGGTTCTCCGGGTTTCTGCTTAAAGTCTGGCTAAGACAATAGCCAGGGACGAAACCATTGTGAGTACATTGGATTGTACTCGCAAGACACCCCAAATGAAATCTAAAAATGCAAGTATGCATAAATAAAGATGGTAGGAAGGCTGTAATTAAGGTTCAACTAGCCATGATGAATTTAATACCCATCATAGTTGCACAAGTTTTAGTTTTTCTTTGTTGAAGAAGATACTTCAAAAGATATTTAATTTCTCTTGTAGATATTTCATATCCACAAAGTTTTGATAAAGTAGTCTAAATAAAAGAAATTTTTTGTTTGCAAAACTTCTTGGAGAAATCACCTCTTCAAAACCATCATTTTTCTCGTACCTCAAAGGTACAATCATTCCCTTTCCACATACCTCCCAGGTACAAGTTCCAAAACACTTTTCCAGCTTTTCGAAAACATTGACACAATGCTAGCTACATGGCCATTCAACTGTCCATATCCGAGGACGTGGCTATTCTGAATAGTTTTACTATTCAGAGGTGTACACAATCCACAAGATCCAGTACATCCGCCATGAACAACCACATACTATCGAAGACCGTATGCAAACATCAGATAACTGGTCCTAACTATCCGCGATGCAAGCGCTAGTAAATGGCTACATCTTCAACTAGGTTTGTTCTCCCCGGCACCGAGTGAGTCAGCCGTATCGATCTGGTTTCCACTGACAACACACCACCATGGCAGGAGACCCAATTGTTGCAACCGGTGGCGAACTTAATCCCCACACTCTGAATGTCCCATGTTTTTTTCCTTTCTGGCGACAATTCGGTTCGGGGGACTCTAACCCCTATAGAACATTGAGGTAGACACAAACTAACACCGACAAGATTTTAGCTAGACCCCGTTCCCATATTGGGGTAATGTGGCAGCACGGCTTGTTTGTCCGGCAAAGACTAGGTTATGTGTCATTTTTAAAACAAGCCGAAAACATTTCCTCCTTCACATACCTCCCTCGGACAAGGTCCCACCTTTCCTCGGGGTTTTTCCAAAGTTTTAGTTTTCCAAAAACACCAAGTTAAAATGTCCACTACGGGACTTAAGTGAAAGAAGTGATGATACTAAAATATCTAAAGGGCTTGGTAACACCAAGATTATATAGTGGATAAAGCATATTAGAAACATAATAAAGGTGGTGGTATAGTCCACTTACAAAAATAGTTTTTGAGTCAAACTTTTGTAAAACTTCAGAAGTAAAACATGCATGATAGATAATGATAAGTAAAACAACAGCAAGCATTTAGAGTGGCTTGCCTTGGCACAGGTGTTGGTCTTGCTCTTGAAATAAACAAGAGTTGCAATGAAAACCTCTCCGGGAAATAATACCGTCTTTGTTATCTAACTTGTAAACTCAAAAAAAGGAAAACATTCAATCAGAACCAAAAAAAGGCAAGCACTTGACAAAAAGTAAACATACAGCAAGCATTTGATCAAACAAGTACACTCACAAACAATATTACTAGGGTGCACACCATCAAGCAAAACATGCACAGACAACACACATGAATAACAATAGAATTGATGTGATGGATCCTCAACCAAAATGGCATGAGTTCAGTGGGTGTTCCACTCTCATTTCATGCCCGAATAAGGTTAAATGACTCTCTAGTCATTCATGAGGATGAACAAAATATCAAGAAAACAATCTAGAAACAACTACACATACATAGGAAAAGATTAACAAGCAGTACTACAAGCCCATAGTAACACATGCCTTTCTAAACATGGAGAAATAATATAACCAATGGCTAAGCAACCTAATAACAGAGACAAATCAATCCCAAACATATCATGGCATCACTCAATACATGAAAATAATCATGAAGCAAAATGACCACTAAAACTAGAGATGCAAAAGGGTAACACCTAGACATGCTAGTAATATCAAAATAACAATCTAATCAACGCCTCAAAAATTAAGGATGCAAACAACAACTTATGGCAGAAAATCATATAAAACTAACATAGCATGACAAATTGATCTAGAGCTCACTCAAGCATGCAAGCAAGTATAATATGCTAGAATAACAGTACCTATGCTATGGAAAACAATACTTAATCATTTATTCCAGTCATCATACCAATATGAAGAATAACATAATTTAACCTATTATTACTAGGAAAACACCCTATGAGAATAAAATCCTAGCCACCATGGTTTCTCACACAAAAGTCCTAACATGCTAGTGACACACTCAAAGCAAAACTCAAACATGAATTAATACCCTACACATGCTAGGAATCAATTTTATAACAAAAACAATATAACACACAATTTAATAAAGTCATACCAATAATATGCAGAAAAGGGCTAAACACTAAATAATGCACCAAGCCTATTCTGTAACTTCTAAAATCATGAAAATCTAGTATAAGGTGCTCCTAGTCACTAGCAAACCAACACAACTGGATTGACATCCAAAAGCATCACCAATAAAATTAAATAAATCACAGAAGTGCTCTCTGGCATAAATCTTACATGCATGTCATTTTCATATCACAACTCAAGTCAACACAAGGCCAACTGCCAAAGATAGACCATTTTCAAGGGCTACTCAGAATAGTTGAGTTTGCATGATTTGGATACATAAAACTCAAGTTATTAAATAAAATGTGTTAATGAGTGCTTCTGCCATTTATTTTATTTCTCCGAAAATACAGCACAAAACTTGGATCTGCAAGTCGGATGTGGTTTGAATTTAGTAGATCTACATCTGCGATTTTTGGTTTGGCCGGTTTTACCAATTTGCATTTTCATTTCGATTTAAAGTAAACAGACAGAATTAGGTCTGTTAGAAAAGAATTAACAACCTGCAGAAAAACGATATTGGGCCAGATCTGCGAGGAAACGGGCCGCACAAAGGAAGGTTGGCCCGCTGGTGTGCGCTCGCTGCCGAAGCGGTACACGACCGTCAGATCGCGGATCGACGGCTGAGATCAAGAGCTCCCAGGTTCAAAAACATCCGTTGGATACAGATCCGACGGATGAGATTCGACCGCGGCGTTTCGCGTCGGCGGCAACCAAGGGACACGACGGTGTCCGCCTTCGCCGCCACGGATGACCGAAAAACTCGACGCTGGCAGTTCCAGGGAGTGCCAGCAAGCGAGAACACAACTAGGGGGTTTGTCTCGACATCGCCCGTCGATTGCCCCATAGCATGCTTGAAGGGGAAGACCGGAGGAGGATTCCCGACGGGGACCGGCGGCCACCGTGCGGGTCGGAGATGGCGCCACTAATGCAAGGGATCAAACCCAAAATTAGGAGAGGCACGAGTCAATTAAGGTAGCCAGGAGCTCAAGGTAAGCAACGAGAGGGAAGGGGATGGCCTACATCGACGGCGCGAGGAGGAGGTTGCCGGCGGCGCTCGGTGCTCGATTCCGTTGACTCGACGAGCAACAAAGAGGGGATGTGGCGCTGGGGTTCGATTGAGGGGTCTAGGGGGCTGTAAGGCACAGTTGCAGGCAAAGGGAAGGCCTGGTTTGGTCCAGCACCGTTCGGTGCACGATGGCCATGGAGGACATGGAGGGAAAGCTCACGGAATCTCCAGTGCCGTAGAGCGTGTCTGGGGAGGTGGCCGTGGTGAGGAGATTGAGCAGGCGAGAGGGGAGACAGGGAGAGGGCCAGAAGTGGCCGGACTCGAGCGTGGCCGTCCAGCACTCGCAGGTGTTCGACAGAAGCTAGGGGGAGAAGGAAAGAGAGAGGGCGCGAATAGATATCACGGGCGTGCTTCTAGGAGGCTCTTGGAGATTGTTGACAAGGAGTGGAGGCGCGGCATGCGGCCCAGGTGTTGGAACGCGAGGGACGTGTCACGTGCGTCCTGGACACCATGGCCAGCTCATGGCCGAGGGGGAAGGAGATAAGGAGAGGGGGTGGAGTTCTTCCAGGGAGTCATAGGTTGCACTAGGAGCCTAGTGGTGCACGGGCTCGGCCTGGAATGGACTGAGGGAGTGGAGTAGAAAAATGGGTGGTGATCACCATCCTTTTCCTCATGTTGGTGGCTGAGCTCGAGGGAGAGAGAGAGATGGTGGATCAGCTAGACCATGTCTAGGAGGTTGGGGAGGGTGTTTTTCATCTCTCAGAACAGGAGAGAGGTAGATAGAGTCCAGTTATTGGCCAGGAGATGCAAGAACTCAACCATGTCCAGAATAGCCAGAAGTGTTTTTTGATTGTTTTCACAAATATTTTGCATAGAACATGTGTTCAAGATTGAGTCCAATGGACAGAGGATCAAAAATGGAGTCTAGGGGTGGTGGTCTCAAGGTTTTCTGAAAATATTTGTTTCACAAAAATTTGGAATTTCAAAAAGGGCAGAAATTGTTTTCTCCAAAATTTTCAAAACAACTTCCAAATGTTTTTGTATAAGTAAGTCCCACATGACCATAGGCATGTTGGGTAATTTTTCCAAGATTTTAGGAAATACTTTTCTTCACAAAATATTTTAAAGTCCATTTCTGGCCTTTTGGAAAATGGAAAATAATAAATAGTGAAATGCTTTTAAAACAAATATTTTTGGGTTGGGATGAGGGAATATATAATGTAGTTCTCAAAAGTGATTTTTAATAAGCAACTCTTTCGAAAATACTGAGGCACCAAGTGGAAAAGTGTGGAAACAGGTGTTTATTTAATTAAATGGCCATTGGAAAATAAATGGACCATATGGAGGTGATATATAAGTCATGGAGATGACAAGAGTAGGTTGATGGAGCTTGAAAACAATAAGGAGTGATTTTGAGTAACATAGAAAAAGTGCATCAAGATAACAAGGATATGATCAATATTTAGGGATGCCTTCTAAAGGACTTTGAAAGAAGATACCAAAGAATTTTAATATCCATAATAACAACTTGTATGGATAGCATAGATATAGAAAATGAGATGTATGATGATGCATTGATGAATAGCTCAAGATTTGCGTTAAATCCATGTCTCCAAAGTTGGAAGTTTTTAGGAAAACAGAAGATGATCTGGATATGTGATGGAATATGATATAGATGCTTGATCTTGTTATTAATAGGTTTTATTCTCTTTAAAAAACACACACTTATCAAAAAACAGAAATAAATACTTCAAAGTAAACACAAGATAAGATCAAACAATATGCAGATAAAATAACAAATACACAAGATCACTCAAGCAACTGAGTTCTTCAATTTAATTTCCAGGTGTTTTCTCAAGTGTTAATTTGAGGTAGTGATCAAGACATACCATGACAATAGGGTTTCATATAGAGGTTCAACTCAAAGCTTGTTCTTTCCAAAAGAATATAATTGAGGTAAAACAGAGGGGTAATATAATCCCCACTTATAGTTTTTGCAAAAGAGAAAAATGAGAGGAGGTTTTTGGAATACTTGCAAAAACATCTTGGTTGAAAACAGGCTGGAGATGATTAGCTCCAAAATACTTTTCATATAGTTTTGGAAATTATCTTTTGTTTTCTCAAAACTTGGCCTTTGGGTTTCTTCTAAAATCAAAACATTTTCAGAAAGGTTTTTGCCAAAGCAGTGTGATGGATGAAGATGATAAGCTTTCTTGTCATGACTTGATCAGAAGGGTTGTGTTTTAAGAAAGTTATGATCATTGGTTTTTTAGTTTTTAACAAACTCAAATCAGAACACAATCAACAAGCAAAAAGAAAAGAAACACAAGAATTAGTCAAACATATTAAAAAGTTTTTGTTGGCCCTGATTTTTGGGTTATTGAAAACAAGTTTTTCCTGTCTTCCAAAAACTGGGCTGTTACAGCTCTTCGCCCCTTAAAATGAATCGCGTCCTCGAGATTCGTAAGTGGGTACTTAAGAGTGTAACTAAAAACAAGAGGCTCGGGCTTCTTAAATTTTTGTAAATGAAGATCCTTTGACGACGTGGTCTTCTGAGAACTCGAGGTGTTGATGTTGTTAGAATGTTGCTTGTCGAGGAGATGGATATGTTCACTTGACACTTCATGTCCTTGTTGTTGATGTTGGTGGAACGGCACAAGCTAATGAAGGGTCTTGATTTTGCTGCTTCATAGACCTTCTGGTGTTGTCCGGACTTGGTCTTCTTTTAGGGGTATCACAGATTGTTACTCACGGCAACAATCTGGCCTCACAGGGCGTCACGTCCGTAGACTTGACTCTCTCTGATTACTGCTATGATAGCTGTTAGGACCCCCTATAAACTTCTTAGCTTCTTGAGTGGTTGACAACGTTGAAGTGCAGATGCTTCCCCCTTTGACTAGTCTTGGTAGGTTTTTGGGGATTATCTTCATCTTCGTCTCATTTTTGCTTGGTGGGGATGGCAGGTCGTGGAATACTTCATTGGGTCTTGATCTTCAAGGAGCTTTGCAGGTGTCTTCTTAGGTGGTTTAGGGTCATCCAGTTAGCTTTCCCTCGGGAAAACTAGCTAGTACCCTTAAACTAAGGTTAGATGTTAGTCTAAAATTAGATAGTTATGTTAGTGGTGTCAAAATGGTAAACATTTTCTGTTAGATTTGCGAGACACATCTCGCTTAAACTCGGGCTTGAATTTGAATCCATCGCCCTTCTTGGTGGCTCTTGATGTAGTTTCTCAAAAAATGGTGTGTGAAGTCCACTATCCGTCTTGAAGAAGATTACAAAGGCTTGAGCTTCTCGGGTTGAAGTAGAGAGGGTTCCACACGTTGCACTTGTCATGAGGGAACGAGAGGTAAAACTTTTTAAAACGGTTTTTGCTAAGTCAGACTTTTGAAGAGGTACCAAAAGTGTAACTAAGGCCGATATGGAAAAAAGAGTGTTTGCACACAAACAGGAACAAAGCAAGAGGTAAAAGTGTGGTGACTTTGTTTTGCCGAAAAGGCATGCTTGTGAGACACACATAAAAACAATTCAAAAAAACACACAACAACGGAATAAGTAAAAAAATTACGCAAGAGTAAAAACACACAATTAGCACACAAGCAAAGGACAAACAAGGTACATTTAGTACCAGCAAACGTTTATTACCGCTGAAGAACTGGTAGCTCAAGTAAAACGACTGAGCGAAACCTATCGATTCCTATGGGGCTGGGTCGACCAGGGGTTGTTGAAGTCTTCATGTTGATAACGCCGTTGTTGATCTTGATACATGGCAGAGTCTTCGGATCTAGAGGATTTCTTTATCTCATCTTGATGTTGAGTTCTTCGAAAGGAAGCTGCTTTTCCTTCGGGCTGCTAACTACTAAGTTCTTCTCGGGACATCGCCAAGTATGTAATTCTTAATAAAAAGATAACAGAGGAAAACTTTTTGGTAGACTTTTAAATGAAAACCAGAGTTTTATAAACTCATGTTTATTTATTTACAAAATATTTTGAGCCATGAAAACAAAGGACAAAAAGATATGTTTACTATTTTCTCTGTTTTTCTTTACTTTTGTTTATAAACCAGGCAATAATTTTTTTTGAAAATATGAGAAAACTGGAAACCATGCTTAAATTTCCTTAGATAAAAACAATCTATATAATAACTAGGAAACATGCCCGTGCGTTGCAGCGGGAAAAAATGTGTCACCAAAGTGCACAAAGTATTCGTCGGTATGGTGGGAGCACCGGGTTAGATGATGGTCTTGATTATAAAGCGTGAATTCTTACAACAAATATGTGCTTCATTCTTCATACGAAAGGGTGTGTAGTACTTCCTCTGTATCATAGTCGTTCTAGAAATGCCAATATGGACCAAATACGGAGTAAAATGAGTGAACTATCCACGGAACGTCTTGACACGTACAAATCAAGGAAAAGGTAAGAAAGCTAAAAAAATGCTTATGTTTATAAACGGAGGGAGTACATCATCATAATAGAATATTACTATGAAGAGACCTGTAAAGTTTTCCTAAGCATTTCCTATTTTTGGCGGTCATATCATTTATTATGAAGATTGCATGATCCTTATGTATATCCTTAAATATGGTATAAATGTTACATTTCTGCTATGTCAGATAATAACTAACTCGGATATTTGATAGTATATTGTTATAAATCTTGGTGAGATCCTCTAAGAGTATGACAAACCACGAGTTTTGAGACAGTATATTGTCATAAATCTTGGGGAGATCCTCTAAGACTTTATAAACCTTGACGTGATCTGTAAGTATGACAAACCACGAATTTTGAACTTACCACTCTAACCAGTTGAACAAGTGAAGCCTAAAAACTCGTGCCACGGTCTGAATAAGCAGAAATCATCGTGATTTGCACACCTCATGCGTCTACAACTCATGACACTAAATACCCAGCTGCATGTTCAGTGTTCTCATATACTCAACTCTATCGGGCAGTGGCGGATCTAGCATTTTACCATTGGGTATGCCGTATAAAATATTTATTGTCCATTTCGATCAAACGTGTTTGCCAATTGAATAAATAATTATAAATTTGCATTATAATACGGTATATAATTAAGCAACAAATGAATAATGTGTAACTGAAAGATTAAGTACCAAAGTTGCATTACCACACAAGTAGTTCAAAACCCATACTAATAGTCTAAAATATGCATAAATGAAACTTACAGTATTACTTGTCTGGCCTACGCTTCCTTAAGGACATGAAAGTGTCGATTATATCATCTTCATCCACCTCGAAAAAAATATCTCGCTCAATGTATGTGACTAGACAATCATCCAAAAGACTATCACCCATCTTATTTATTAACTTTGTTTTCACCAAAGTCATTGTAGAAAACACCCTTTCAGCACTTGTTGTCGCCACTGGTAGAACCAATACAAATTTGAGAAGCAAGTAAACCATGCCATACACTTTATGCCTCTTTGTTTCAACAAGTTTAACTCGCAAGCCAATAAGACTCTGTAGACTTTCAAATCTTTTATCTCGTCTCATGTCATCAATGTAATTATCAAGTTGCAATTCAAGTTTCAGCAAATAATTGCCCGGAATATCATTAGGATAGAACTCAGCTAGTTTGCGTACCTTCTGTGTATCAAAAGAAGCAAAGGAGTTTGAAGGATTCAACGCTGAAATATAAGACAATAACTCCATATTAACCTCGTCAAACCGATTATCAAGCTCTTGACTAATTTTATCGATGACACCAATATATACTTCTCTTCTGAAGTGGTCATCATTTGTTTGGTTCCAAGCACGAGCATTCCTTGTTGATTTTGAAAAAGAGTTGCAATGTCTCCATATCTCTTCATAACTGAAAAAATAAAATAAAAGTGCGAGTACAGCCTGACACGTTTAAAATGCTAACATATGGTGATAGACCAAAAAAAAAATCATAAAGCACCGTGCAATAGTTGCAGCACGACCTGTTGTCGTGGGATGCCGACCTTGACGAAAAACTCTCTTGCTGGACGGTGGTTTGCGGCCGTCGGCAAGACTTCGCTATAATTATAGACAAAAAATTAACAAATTTAATATGAATATTCCATCTAGAAAACCCGGTATACATTCAGATTGCATCTGACGCTAGACAAAAGACTAGTCATAGGCAGTACGGCGGAATACCTAGCCCTAGTCTTGTAGAGAGTAGCTGGGCGAGTGGGCATCGGCCGTCGGCCGTCGCGTCACGACACCATCGGCAAAGAACAGTTCGATCGGAAACAACGGCGGCGTGACGGCTGGCCAATGCGTTGAGAGAGCGGAGAGATCGAGCGATCTATTCTAGACGAGACGACCGTATCATGTACGTATGTATAAGCGCTGGAAGCTAGGCGGTGCGTTATTAGGTAGCTAGGCCACACACGGATCGATCGATCGGTGTCTCTGTATCCCAGGCCGGCCGGCCGGCCTGCTGTACGTTTAGTTTTTTTTCTTATATAGGAAAAATGCCCGTGCGTTGCTACGGCCTATCAAATTTAAGATACGACGATAATAAGTTTCATGGAGGCGAACAATATTAGCAATCCAGATCAACCCCTTCAAACTGCCTTAGATAAAAAAGAAGTGCTACACACATGTGATAGAACTACACCATTCAGAAAGAGTTTTTCTTGTTGGTGTGGCTGCAACAATTTGGTAAACATTTGCGAGGGAGACCAATATGAGGATGCCGCTGGACTGAACTCGTCGACTTTGTAGGGTTCTTAATGAAAGCAATGATAAAAGATAGATATATATATATATATATATATATATATATATATATATATATATATATATATATATATATATATATATATAGCGAAAAGAGAGATGATGAGATGATAAGAATTAGATCTGATAATTACTTGAAGAACATGAATCCATTCATCCATCACGAAATGTCGCCTCCGTGGGAAAGAATATGATCACTTGTGACATTTGCACACATTTAGGGTTTGAAATCAGATATTATCTGTAATGCAAATAGTTTATAACAGAACACATGGGAACTTCATCTACCAACTCAATGACTGAAGCTAATGTACATAATAAAAACTCTGCCTTTTTTATGCAATCGCTGAAATCCAACTGGAATGTTAGCGCAAATTGCCGTATAAGCACAACCATTGAAGCAAACTGGAATGCTAATCACAAGCCTAATAAATTTCAGGTTAGGCTCACACATTACCAAGGAACTTTAGAAATAATCACACATCATTAAAATTTGTAAAACAGAAAGAAAGAGATAGATGATACGGATGCGAGCTTTGCTCTAGCATCCAACAATAGTAGTACTTGCCCACATTTAAATCTCTTCTAGAAGGTTTGCAGATGGCAATTGGCGAGCTATCTCCTGTGCGTGCTCTCCTTTGTAGTTCAGCCCGTGTACGACGACAGATTTTTTACAACAGTAGCATGCACAGCGGCGCTCCACACCTCCCACTGTGCTTGAAAAAACACCGGACAATCAGAGAAGGCGGATCAGAGCGGACTCTGCCCAGGAACGCACCGGCGGAGAGAAGAGACCCACACCCACATCGTAGTAACCATTTTCTGTTTGCTGCATCTGTTGCCTGCGGCTTATCAGATCGATCTCTGGGGCCCGTGATTAATTAGACCTTCTCAATGCCGAGCAGCCGTCGGAGCCCCCACATAGCCGAGTCGTCTACGGTGGTGCGCTGGCGACTTGGGGGGAGTTGAATCGCGGCAGCGACAGTGGCCGGGGCGACGACAATTGACCTGACACCGGCCCTGCAAATGCGACGTTCACAGGTGAAGTTGAGGTAAGCGCGGCGCTCAACATCGTGCGGGGCTGAGGTGAGCATGATGTGGAGGTCGTGTCGGGAGCGCTCTCGCGGACATGCGGGGCGTTGGGACTTGAGAACCTTTGCCAGCAGCGGTCCCACCGCCGCTGCAGGGACATGGGGAGCTATGCTTGAAGGTTCTCGCGGGCGGCTATTGACAACACCACGCTCCCTATCCGATGCCCCACCGCGTCGTCTTCCCCTGCCTCCTGCGAGTCCCGGCGCGGTGGAGCCCATGCGAGTGACGTTCCTCCTAGCGATCATGGCCCTTGCCTGGCTTCTCTAGCAAAATCCGATACGGTCATTGGATCACATCATCGCGGACGTCGTCAAGCTATTGGGGAAGACGTCGCCTCTAAAGTCACTCATGGTCCTGATTCCGTGCGCGCGTGTGCGCTTCGCCGTCATAAATTTTCCCGAGTATCAACTTCAATGTGGATCACAATTTCTGTTGATTGGATTTATAAAGAAATTATCATGGAAATTCATACGGACATGGACTCCTATTCCAACACGTACGTTCAGCGATGGCTACTCCAAGGCAGTACGACTGAGGGAAGTAGAAGCTAGACTACCGTACCAGTCTGAGTATGTAATGATGTCCTTTTCGTGTTTGAATCGATCGAAGGCCTGTGGAACGGTAGGTGCGGGGCGGACGACTTGTAGGAAAATTATTGACACGTGATATGTAACTTACCGATGGCACCAGTGGGTAATTTTTTTAAACTTTAAGGGTAATTACAATGACGTACCAAACCAAACCAAGGAAGTCTTAATGCCTTTATTATTAGGTAAAGATATAGGCGCTGATGTATACGCGGGCTGGATCGCAGGGTATGCATGGTATGTCCGAAGTGCAGTATTTCACATGAGCCATGACACTGCTTTATCGGATTAGCGCCACCCTGTCCCTATGACGCTCTCACAGCGGCCCGCATTTGTCCCGCTGCACCTTCATCTTCCACAGGTCGACGAAGCTGTGTCGTGTCCACCTCGCCGGCTTCCCCATACCGAGGGCCACAAGCAACTTCTTCATTTGAGATTGTTTTTAACTACATAACCATGAGCAGCACTATCCATCTCCAAAGTGCAGTATTTCACATGAGCCATGACACTGCTTTATCGGATTAAAGATTGTTTCACATAGCCATGCCCAGTCTGGAGCTTAAAAATCTGCCAGTGTAGACACATAGCTAAAAACAATCACCCTCATTGGTGGCATGCACAAAATACAGTCATATATGGCATGCACAAAATGGTAGAATTACCACATCACATTTCACCTCCAATTTTATTTCTGGGGATTAATCGACGTCTCGATAGCTACTGGATTCACCAAATATGAACAGCAAGGAACTGGGTCTAGGTTTCAGACCAAGAGGAACTTCAGAATTTAAAGTAGAGCGTCGACGCATGAACATCAGAACATGGCCTGTAAACGATGGTAGAATTATCACCTCACATTTCGCCACCAGTTCAGATGTTTTGGGGAGTTAATAGTAGCTAGCAGATTTACCAAAGTAAAATCAACTTCAACGGACTGCCAGAAATTGGGTATGCAAGAACCAACGCAGAGGCAATATTTTTCCATGTTCAAGTTTCAGAATCAGAAAGACTAATCTAGTACTGATCAGAGGACAAAATTGGAGACAGACGTATTATAAAAACCAAACAAATCACTCGTAACTCTATCTGCCGCTAGCAGCTCAAACATCATTTGCGTTCTCGTGAGATTGGAGATGTGCATCACTTCCAAAGGCCCAAGAGTAATTTGACCAGAGCATAAGCATTCAAGACAACATCAGAGATGCACTCCTTACGGCCTCCACGATGTTGTGTGGGCACACCTGTCCGCGCCGGTCGCTCTGGGCGCCAGATTGAGAGTGCCGGGGAACTTGGCCGCCACGAGCAGGTGGGCCGGACCATGCCAGGCTCCGCGAGTGCTAGGAACAACACTTCCGTTGCCTCACGCGTGATGGGTGGACGCCGTCCCAGATCCGGTCGTCGGAGGAAGGGCTGCATATTATGGACGCGGCCAATCCTATCGGAGGATAAGAGGGGGAGAGAAGCAGAACAGACATGGCCACCAGCCCTGCCGGTGCATTGGAGGAAGGTGGATGGCAGGGTAGCGAGGATTCCGGGGGCGTCGCTTGGGGAAATCCCCCCTCTGGGACCTCGACTCGTGGACGGCGTAGCAAAAGGATCACCAATACGTGGAGGCGGCGGTCCGCCGGCGATCAGCCTGGATAAGATGGGGTTTGCGCCGGGAGGTAGGGCCATAGAGTGATAGAGCGGCCCTAGGTTAATGGAGTTAATGGACGTTGTCGTAGTCCTGGCCATGACCGGCCTGCAGGGACAGTATAGATGGGGTCCGGGAATTCCAAATTACGAAGAAGGCCATGGCTGCTGCGTTGTGCAGGTCAGACGCGAGGCAATAGGAGTCACTGCCATCGCACGCGACGGAGGTCTGGACGAGTGCGCTGGCAGCACGTCCCGCAACGGAACCAATCGATGCACGCGGGTGTCCTCTAGGAGCGGAGTTGCAAGTATGCTTGCAGGGCGACCTGCAGCTCAGCCTTCGTAGATCCCCTCCGACGAGTAGCATGCCGCGAAAGAGGCCAGCGAGGGTCCTGCCTCGTGGAGCTTGTAGTGGATGTCGACGCCATCGGATAGCAGAGAGGAGGAGCGCTAGGAGGAGCATCGGATTTGGGTATGGGAGGAGGCCTATGGCCACGACGGCGGAAGCGATAGAGGAGGGGCGTGTGGTGGAGGAGAAAGCAGAGGCCTCGGTGACTTCTTACGAAGTGAATCGTTATTTTGTTCTGACTTGGGGGTGGCATGTGATGTAATTACAATCAAGAAATAGGGGTAATAATTTAAAACGGACGAAATTTTTGGACAGAAGCCTTCCTCTCTTTCTTATTAGGTGGAGATATAGTTTTTACCAAAATATTTTTGTTTCCTATCTGACGTCCATGCTAACTAAGGTCTCCTAAAGTCAGAATGGCTCTGATACCAACTTTGTGGGGACCCTAGACTAGCAGTCTGAGACCTCCAGTATGCATAGATTCACGATCCCATGATCAGTTAGTCGTGAACAACATACTCGAGTTGGCATTGCAGATTACATCATTCACTACACGAATACACGGCTTACACAACTGGTCACATGACCCAGTTGAAAACAACTGCCACGCAGGGCAGGAAAAACACACTAAACAGCGGAAGTCTTCAAAAACACACTCGTGGTAAACCCAAGTCATGCCTTGACTACCTACAGACTACTGACTCAGAGACGTTCCTAGTTCACGTAGTCGTCAGCGACACCATCTTTTTCAGGTTCTCCTGGTTTCTCCTCAAAGTCTGGCTAAGACAATGCCAAGGACGAAACCATTGTGAGTACATTGGATTGTACTCGCAAGACACCCCAAATTAAAGCTAAAAATGCAAGTATGCATAAATAAAGGTGGTAGTAAGGCTGTAATTAAGGTTCAACTTAGCCATGATGAATTTAATACCCATCATAGTTGCATAAGTTTTTGTTTTTCTTTGTTGAAGAACATACTTCAAAAGATATTTAATTTCTCTTGTAGATATTTCAGATCCACAAAGTTTTGATAAAGCAGTCTAAATAAAAGAATTTTTTTCTTTGCAAAACTTCTTGGAGAAATCACCTCTTCAAAACCATCATTTTCCCGTGTCTCAAAGGTACAATCATTCCCATTCCACATACCTCCCAGGTACAAGTTCCAAAACACTTTTCCAGCTTTTCGAAAACATTGACACAATGCTAGCTACATGGACATTCTACTGTCAATATCCGAGGACGTGGCTATTCAGAATAGTTTTACTCTTCAGAGGTGTACACAATCCACAAGATCCAGTACATCCGCCGTGAACAACCACGGACTTCCCAAGACAATATGCAAACATCAGATAACTGGTCCTAACTATCCACTATGCAAGCGCTAGTAAATGGCTACATCTTCAACTAGGTTTGTTCTCCCCGGCACCGAGTGAGTCAGCCGTATCGATCCGGTTTCCCCTGACAACACACCGCCATGGCAGGAGACCCAACTGTTGTAACCGGTGGCGAACTTAATCCGCACACTCTGAATGTCCCATGTTTTTCCTTTTTGGCGACAATTCGGTTCGGGGGACTCTAACCCCTATAGCACATTGAGGTAGACACGGACTAACACTAACAAGGTTTTAGCTAGACCCCGTTCCCATATTGGCGTAATGTGGCAGCACGGCTGGGTTGTCCGGCGAAGACTAGGTTCCGTGTCATTTTTGGAAAACAAGCCGAAAACATTTCCTCCTTCACATACCTCCCTCGGACAAGGTCCCACCTTTCCTCTGGGTTTTTCCAAAGTTTTTGTTTTCCAAAAACACCAAGTTAAAATGTCCACCGCGGAACTTAAGTGAAAGAAGTGATGATACTAAAATATCTAAAGGGCTTGGGAACACCAAGATTATATAGTGGATAAAGCATATTAGAAACATAATAAAGGTGGTGGTATAGTCCACTTGCAAAAATAGTTTTTGAGTCAAACTTTTGTAAAACTTCAGAAGTAAAACATGCATGATAGATAATTATAAGTAAAACAACAGCAAGCATTTAGAGTGGTTTGCCTTGGCACAGGTCTCGGTCTTGCTCTTGAAATAAACAAGAATTGCAATCAAAACCTCTCCGGGAAATAATACCGTCTTCGTTTTCTAACGTCGTAAACTAAAAAAAGGAAAACATCCAATCAGAACCAAACAAAGGTAAGCACTTGACAAAAAGTAAACATACAGCAAGCATTTCATCAAACAAGTACAGTCACAAACAATATTATTAGGGTGCACACCATCAAGCAAAACATGCACAGACAACACACATGAATAACACTAGAATTGATGTTATGGATCCTCAACCAAAATGGCATGAGTTCAGTGGGTGTGCCACTCTCATTTCATGCCCAAATAAGGTTAAATGACTCTCTGGTCATTCATGAGGATGAACAAAATATCAAGAAAACAATCTAGAAACAACTACACATACATAGGAAAAGACTAACAAGCAGTACTACACGCCCATAGTAACACATGCCTTTCTAAACATGGAGAAATAATATAACCAATGGCTAAGCAACCTAATGACAGAGACAAATCAATCCCAACTTATCATGGCATCACTCAATACATGAAAATAATCATGAAGCAAAATGACCACTAAAACTAGAGAAACAAAAGGGGCTATTTAGACATGCAAACGTGCATAACCATAAGAGATCATTAAACAAGAGTTATTCTAACTTGATAGATATATAAGATAGAATCCAAATAACAAAAAAAACTACACCTAGACATTCTAGTAATATCAAAATAACAATCTAATCAACGCCTCAAAAATTAAGCATGCAAACAACAACTTATGGCAGAAAATCATCTAAAACTAACATAGAATGACAATTTGATCTAGAGCTCACTCAAGCATGCAAGCAAGTATAATATTCTACAATAATAGTACCTATGCTATGGAAAACAATACTAAAGCATTTATTCCAGTCATCATACCAATATGAAGAATAACATAATTTAACCTATTATTACTAGGAAAACACTCTATGAGAATAAAATCCTAACCTCCATGGTTTCTCACACAAAAGTCCTAACATGCTAGTCACACACTCAAAGCACAACTCAAACATGAATTAATAGCCTACACATGCTAGGAATCTATTTCATAACAAAAACAATATAACACACAATTTAATAAAGGCATAGCAATAATATGCAGAAAAGGGCTAAACACTAAATAATTCACCAAGCCTATTTTGTAACTCCTAAAATCATGAAAATCAAGTATAAGGTGCTCCTAGTCACTAGCAAACAAACACAATTGGATTCACATCCAAAAACATCACCAATAAAATTAAATAAATCACAAAAGTGATCTCTGGCATAAATCTAACATCATGTCATTTTCATATCACAACTCAAGTGAACACAAGGCCAACTACCACAGATAGACCATTTTCAAGGGCTACACAGAACAGTTGAGTTTGCATGATTTGGATACATAAAGCTCAAGTTATTAAATAAAATGTGTTAATGAGTGCTTCTGCCATTAATTTTATTTCTCCTAAAATACAGCACAAAACTTGGATCTGCAAGTTGGATGTGGTTAGAATTTAGTAGATCTACATCTGCGATTTTTGGTTTGGCCGGTTTTACCAACTTGCATTTTCATTTCGATTTAAAGTAAACAGACAGAAATAGGTCGTTTAGAAAAGAATTAACAACCTGCAGAAAAACGATATTGGGCCAGATCTGCGAGGAAACGGGCCGCACAAAGGCAGGCCGGCCCGCTGGCGTGCGCGCGCTGCCGAAGCGGTACGCGGCCGTCAGATCGCTGATCGATGGCTGAGATCAAGAGCTCCCGGGTTCAAAAACATCCGTTGGATACAGATCCGACGGATGAGATTCGACCGCGGCGTTTCACGCCAGCAGCGACCAAGGCACACGACGGTGTCCGCCTGCGCCGCCATGGATGACCGGAAAACTCCACGCCCGCGGTTCCAGGGAGCGCTAGCAAGCGAGAACACAACCAGGGTTTTTTTCTCGACGTCGCCTATCGATTGCCCCTATCATGCTTGAAGGGGAAGACCGGAGGAGGATTCCCGACGGGGACCGGCGGCCACCGTGCGGGTCAGAGACGGCGCCGCTCCTGCAAGGGATCAAACCCAAAATTAGGAGAGGCACGAGTCCATTAAGGTAGCCAGGAGCTCAAGGTAAGCAATGAGAGGGAATGGGATGGCCTACATCGACGGCGCGAGGAGGAGGTTGTCGTGGCGCTCGGAGCTCGATTCCGTTGACTCGACGAGCAACAGAGAGGGGATGCGGCGCTGGGGTTCGATTGAGGAGTCTAGGAGGCTGTAAGGCACAGTTGCAGTCAAAGGGAAGGCCTGGTTTGGTCCAGCGCCGGTTTTCGGTGCACGACGGCCATGGAGGACATGGAGGGAAAGCTCACGGAATATCCAGCGCTGTAGAGCGTGTCTGGGGAGGTGGCCGTGGTGAGGAGATCGAGCAGGCTAGAGGGGAGACAAGGAGAGGGCCAGAAGTGGCCGGACTCGAGCGTGGCCGTCCTGCACTCGCAGGTGTTCGACACAAGCTAGGGGGAGAAGGAAAGAGAGAGGGGGCGAATGGAGATCACGGGCGTGCTTCTAGGAGGCTCTTGGAGATTGTTGAAAGGAGTGGAGGCGCGACATGTGGCCCAGGTGTTGGAATGCAAGGGACGTGTCACGTGCGTCCTGGACACCATGGCCAGCTCATTGCCGAGGGGGAAGGAGACAAGGAGAGGGGGTGGAGTTCTTCCAGGGAGTCACAGGTTGCACTAGGAGCCTAGTGATGCACGGTCTCTGCCTGGAATGGACTGAGGGAGTGGAGTAGAAAAATGGGTGGTGATCACCATCCTTGTCCTCATGTTGGTAGCTGAGCTCGAGGGAGAGAGAGAGATGGTGGATCAGCTAGACCATGTCTAGGAGGTTGGGGAGGGTGTTTTTCATCTCTCGGAACAGGAGAGAGGTAGATAGAGTCCAATTATTGGCCAGGACATGCAAGAACTCAACCATGTCCAGAATAGCCAGAAGTGGTTTTTGATTGTTTTCACAAATAATTTGCATAGAACATGTGTGCAAGATTGAGTCCAATGGATAGAGGATCAAAAATGGAGTCTAGGGATGGTGGTCTCAAGGTTTTCTGAAAATATTTGTTTCACAAAAATTTGGAATTTCAAAAAGGGCAGAAATGGTTTTCTCCAAAATTTTCAACACAACTTCAAAAGTTTTTGTATAAGTAAGTCCCAAGATTTTAGGAAATACTTTTCTTCACAAAATATTTTAAAGTCCATTTCTGGCCTTTTGGAAAATGGAAAATAATAAATAGTAAAATGCTTTTAAAACAAATATTTTTGACTTGGTATGAGGGAGTATATAATATAGTTCTCAAAAGTTATTTTTAATAAGCAACCCTTTTGAAAATATTTGAGGCACCAAGTGGAAAAGTGTGGAAACATGTGTTTATTTAATAGCCTAAAAAACCATGAGAGAAGAATAATTAAATGGCCATTGGAAAATATATGGACCATATGGAGGTGATATATAAGTCATGTAGATGACAAGGGTAGGTTGATGGAGCTTGAAAACAATAAGGAGTGATTTTGAGTAACATAGAAAACGTGCATCAAGATAACCAGGATATGATCAATATTTAGGGATGCCTTCTAAAGGACTTTGAAATAAGATACCAAAGAGTTTCAGTATCCAAAATAACAACTTGTATGGATAGCATAGATATAGACAATGAGATGTATGATGATGCATTGATGAATAGCTCAAAGATTTTCCTTAAAGGCGTGTCTCCAAAGTTGGAAGTTTTTAGGAAAACAGAAGATGATCTTGACATGTGAGGGAATATGATATACATGCTTGATCTTGTTATTACTAGGTTTTATTCTCTTTAAAACAACACACACTTATCAAAAAATAGAAATAAATACTTCAAACCCAACACAAGATAAGATCACACAATAAGTAGATAAAATAACAAGATACACAAGAACACTCAAGCAACTGAGTTCTTCGATTTAATTTCCAGGTGTTTTCTAAATTGTTAATTTGAGGTATTGATGAAGACATACCATGACAAGATGATTTCATATAGAGGGTCAACTCAAAGCTTTTTCTTTCCAAAAGAATATAATTGAGGTAAAACACAGGGGTAATATAATCCCCACTTATAGTTTTTGCAAAAGAGAAAAATGAGAGGAGGTTTTTGGAATACTTGCAAAAACATCTTGGTTGAAAACAGGTTGGATATGGTTAGCTCCAAAAATACTTTTCATATAGTTTTTGAAATAATCTTTTGTTTTCTCAAAACTTGGCCTTTGGGTTTCTTCTAAAATCAAAAAAATTTCAAAAAGGTTTTTGCCAAAGGAGTGTGATGGATGAAGATGATAAGCTTTGTTGTCATGACTTGATCACAAGGGTTGTGTTTTAAGAAAGTTATGATCATTGGTTTTTTAGTTTTTAACAAACTCAAACAAAAACACAATCAACAAGCAAAAAGAAAATAAACACAAGAATTAGTCAAACATATTAAAAAGTTTTTGTTGGCCCTAATTTTTGGGTTATTGAAAACAAGTTTTTCCTGTCTTCCAAAAATTGGGCTGTTACAGCTTTTCCCCCCTTAAAATGAATCTCATCCCCGAGATTCGTAAGTCGGTACTTAAGAGTGTAACTAAAAACAAGAGGCTCAGGCTTGTTCAATTTTTGTAAATGAAGATACTTTGACAAGGTGGTCTTTTGAGAACTCGAGGTGTTGATGTTGTCAGAATGTTGCTTGTCGAGGAGATGGATATGTTCACTTGACACTTCATGTCCTTGTTGTTGATGTTGGTGGAACGGCACAAGCTAATGAAGGGTCTTGATTTTGCTGCTTCATAGACCTTCTGGTGTTGTCTGGACTTGGTCTTCTTTTAGGGGTATCGCAGATAGTTACTCACGGCAACAATCTGGCCTCACAGGGCGTCAGGTCCGTAGGCTTGACTCTCTCTGATTACTTCTATGATAGCTGTTAGGAACCCCTATAAACTTCTTAGCTTCTTGAGTGGTCGACAGCGTTGAAGTGCAGATGCTTCCCCCCTTTGATTAGTCTTGGTAGGTTTTCGGGGATTATCTTCATCTTCGTCTCATTTTTGCTTGGTGGGGATGGCAGGTCGTGGAATACTTCATTGGGTCTTGATCTTCAAGGAGCTTTGCAGGTGTCTTCTTAGGTGGTTTAGGGTCATCCAGTTAGCTTTCCCCCGGGAAAACTAGCTAGTACCCTTAAAATTAGGTTAGATGTTAGTCTAAAATTAGATAGTTATGTTAGTGGTGTCAGACTGGTACAAATTTTCTTTTAGAGTTGTGAGACACATCTCGCTTAAACTCGGGCTTGAATCTGAATCCATCGCCCTTCTTGGAGGCTCTTGATGTAGTTTGTCAAAAATGGTGCGTGAAGTCCACTATCTATCTTGAAGAAGATTACATAGGATTGAGCTTATCGGGTTGAAGTAGAGAGGGTTCCACACCTTGCACTTCTCATGAGGGAATGGGAGATAAAACTTTTTAAAAGGGTTTTTGCTAAGTCATACTTTTGAAGAGGTACCAAAAGTGTAACTAAGGCCGATATGGCAAAAAGAGTTTTTGCACACAAACAGGAACAAAGCAAGAGGTAAAAGTGTGGTGACATTGTTTTGCCGAAAAGGTGTGCTTGTGAGACACAAATGAAAACAATTCAAAAACCCACACAACAAGGGAACAAGTAAGAACATTACGCAAGAGTAAAAACACACAATTAGCACACAGGAAAAAGACAAACAAGGTACCTTTAGTACCAGAAAACGTTTATTACCGCTGAAGAACGGGTAGCTCAAGTAAAACAACTGAGCGAAACCTATCGATTCTTATGGGGCTTGGTCGACCAGGGGTTGTTGAAGTCTTCATGTTGATAACGCCGTTGTTGATCTTGATACATGGTAGAGTCTTCGGATCTAGAGGATTTCTTTATCTCATCTTGATGTTGAGTTCTTCGGAAGGAAGCTTCTTTTTCTTCGAGCTGCTAACTACTAAGGTCTTCTCGGGACATCGCCAAGTATGCAATTATTAATAAAAAGATAACAGAGGAAAACTTTTTGGTCGACTTTTAAATGAAAACCAGAGTTTTATAAACTCATGTTTATTTATTTACAAAATATTTTGAGCCATGAAAACAAAGGACAAAAAGATATGTTTACTATTTTCTCTGTTTTTCTTCAAAAGTTTTGTTTATAAACCAGACAATATTTTTTTTGAAAATATGAGAAAACTGGAAACCATGCTTAAGTTTCCTTAGATAAAAACAATTTATATAATAATATAGTTCTTACCAAAATATTTTTGTTTCCTATCTGACGTCCAAGCTAACTAAGGTCTCCTAAAGTCAGGATGGCTCTGATACCAACTCTGTGGGGACCCCAGACTAGCAGTCCGAGACCTCCAGTATGCATACATTCACGATCCCATGATCAGTTAGTCATGAACAACATACTCGAGTTGCCATTGCAGATTACATCATCCACTACACGAATACACGGCTTACACAACTGGTCACAGGACCCAGTTGAAAACAACTGCCACACAGGGCAGAAAAACACACTAAACAGCGGAAGTCTTCAAAAACACACTCATGGTAAACCCTAGCCATGCCTTGACTACCTACAGGCTACTGACTCGGAGACGTTCCTAGTTCGCGTAGTCGTGAGCGACACCATCTTCTTCAGGTTCTCTTGGTTTCTGCTCAAAGTCTGGCTAAGACAATAGCAGGGACGAAACCATTGTGAGTACATTGGATTGTACTCGCAAGACACCCCAAATGAAAGCTAAACATGCAAGTATGCATAAATAAAAGTGGTAGGAAGGCTGTAATTAAGGCTCAACTAGCCATGATGAATTTAATACCCATCATAGTTGCACAAGTTTTAGTTTTTCTTTGTTGAAGAAGATACTTCAAAAGATATTTAATTTCTCTTGTAGATATTTCATATCCACAAAGTTTTGATAAAGCAATCTAAATAAAAGTAAGTTTTTCTTTGCAAAACTTCTTGGATAAATCACCTCTTCAAAACCATCATTTTTCCCGTACCTCAAAGGTACAATCATTCTGTAACATCCCAAGTATGAAAACCTACCATTTAGAATGTTTGATTTCTTGTTATTTAAGTTTTGCATCATGTCATCATATTGTTTCCATGTTGTTTGCTTTTGTTTCTAAATTGGTGCATTTGTTTTCCACTGTTTTCACAACTCAAATTCAAACCTTACTCAAACAATGTTTTCATACTTGTTCTGTTACAACTTTTGGAATAAAAATAACAAGTGAAAACAACCAAATTGTTCCATTTTATGCCATGTTGATCACCCCTTAAATTGTTGGTTTTAATAATGGTTATTGATATTAACAATTTCACTCAAATTTGGTTCAAATTTCAAAGGGCATTCAAACCTTTAAAATTTTGAAAATAAAAATTATCAACTGGTTGTTTTTGAACTAAGGAGCTTCTCCAAATTTTTTTCAAATAACAAAGTTCAATTAAAACCTCCATTTGTTTCCATTAAAATAGAAATGCTCAAACTATTAAATTGTTCTCTTTAAATTATTCGTTTAATATCAACTTCACTTAAACACCATCCAATTACCAAACATCAACTAAATTGAAGTATTGGAAAACAAAGTTGGTATTATGGTGTTGTTACAAAAACAAAACTCTACAAAATTTCCCTAAATTTTCCCTAGCACAAAACCTCTCTTTTTCTCCCTATTCCTTTTCAGCAAAAAAAAAAAAAAAAAATAAGAAAGGAGAGATGGGGAGGCAGGCCAGCCCACAAGGGCAGCCCACCTACAACCCGAACAGCCCACTCACCCCTTCTCCCTCGTACGGACACGGACAGAGGGGAGATGTCGCTGTCATCTCCCTCCCCCCATGGTCCCCTCAACCACTCCCCCTCCCCTATATCTCCCCCCTCAGGACCCCAACCCGTGACCTAACCCTAGCCGCCTTCACTCCTTCCCCCTCCTAGCGCCGCCCCTCTCTCTCACTTCCTCTGGTTCTTTCTCTTTGAACCCGAAGAGGAGCTGCAGCCACCTTTACCGCCGGAGTTCATCCTCCGATCGCCGTCGCCTCCGGCACCCTCCGGCCGCGCCGAGGGCACCCCTGCGAAGAGGTTATACTCCTCTTCCCATTCCCCTACTATCCCCTCCCGTTCCCTTCCTGTTTACGTCGTGAGCTTCCACGCCATCGAGGCCTATCTGTGCTTGTTTCCGTCAGGGAAGCACCTCTGTAGGTGTCTTTGCAGGTTCAGTTCGCGCCGCGAATTAGGTTCAAAACCAACCTCGACCCGTATCCATCAAACCAGCCGCAGTGGCCTGCTGGCAGCGTTCCTTGCGCGCGAGCCAGAGATCCCGAGATCGAGTCCCAGCTCCCCCCCCACCTTTTTTTCGTTTTAATTCAGTAACAGCGCGAGTCCACAGCTTAAGCTCCCACCCGCACCCTTCTGTTACCAAACTCAGCGCACAGCCCATTGGTTTGGTTCCCTGTGCTAGCAACCAGAGGTGAGGGGATCGAATCCCCCCTCCCTCAATTTACCAACCTTTTATTCCTCCATGTTTTTGGTCACAGAAACTTCCAGGATTCACAACTAGGCCCTTGCACATTAAATCTAGCCCCTGCAAATATTTTTCCTAAGTCCCTAATTGGAATAAAATGGCAGAATAATACCAAATTTTGTAAATTGCCTAAATAATTCATTTTAGTTCCAAATCCAACATTTTTGATATGTTTTCAATACCAAATTAAATGTTCTACCCAAATATAAAATTTGTTTACTGTTTTGAATATTTTAAATTGGTGCAAAATTTGAAAACTTGTCAAATTCACTTAAATTTGCAAAATTCATAACTTGCTCATAAAAATTCCAAATTTCACAAACCAAATATGTTTTCCAATCAATTTTTCATGTACTTTTCAAATATAAATTTTGTTTGCTGTTTTGAATAATTTAAATTGCTGAAAACAATTGTTTCTTGTTTATTGCATTTAAAATTGCCAAAATAATAACTTGCTCATTTTAAATCCAATTTCCACAAATGAAATATGTTTTCCATGCAAAATTAAACCCTCTTTCCAAATATAAAATTTGTTTCATGCTTTGAATAATTAAAATTGCCTAAACCATTTAATTCTTGTTTAATGCAATTAAAAATTGTTTATTATTGTTTAATTCATAATTAAATAATCCAAAGTCCAATTTCAATATGTGAAACATGTAATCCAACTAAAATTTGATAACCTTTTCAAATATCAACTTTGTTATTTGTTTTGAACACTTTAACTTGTTGAAAACAACAATTACTTGTGTGACATCAATAAGGAACCAAAATTCCTAACATAACAAATAAAAATCCCACACTTGTTTTACTCCTTTTCCAATTGCATCTAACTTGTTTACTCCTTGTTATCATCATGCATTGCATCATGTTTAACCACTTACACTTGTTAATCAAATGTAGATAATTGCTTCCACCTTAACCATTTGCATCCATATGCAATTCACATTGCATATGGGTCCAATTAACTTGTGTTATCTTGTCAAGTAGGTTATTCTGATGCATCCATTAACATGACATGCATCATATCTGATTGTGCACTATGCCATGATAATGATTGTTTATCTTTCTGCCTTGTTTGTTTGCTTCTTCCCGGATACACGACGACGTTGAGACCGACGATTCTTACGACACCCCTTCTAAGGATTTAGCTCAGTACCAGGCTACTGGGTTTTGCAGGCAAGTTATCACTCACATGAACCACTGTGTTCCTTTCAACATTGGATACCGATACTTTCCGTTGTTCTTTTCTGCTAAGCCTTAGTAGTAGTTGTTTCTGTTACGAACCTATCACATGAATCCCTTAAGCCTGATATTGCCTCATCTCCCTTCCTACAACCCATTGTTTGAGCCAGTGTCTTACTAGCATGCTTAGGTTGTTTTGCTCGAGTCTGTTACCCGTTACTTTCTGTTACTATTTCATTATGTTCTGGGGGCTCGATGTTTAATCAATCAATCAATCATGCTACTGTTATTGTTAATTAATAAATTTGATGATAAGGCACCGGCAGGAGGCCCATGAGAGGTTTTGAAGCCTGCTAGTGTCGACCCTAATAGGAAAAGGGTCTTGTCTACTGATCCATGATGAGCGCACTACCCGCATTTGGGAAGCGAGTATGGGCGCCCCCCTCAACTTGACCTGATTCGCATCTCGTCCAAATCGCCTCATTTAGTTCGTGTTTTCCATTTGCCGCATCATGTTTTTGCGAGCCCAGGCCAGGGTGGAACTTTCGTAGTCGGCATATAGGGGGACACGTTCTTAGAGTGCTATGAGGGTCCATTTTCTTCTGGGCTCGATTAGCCGTGCGCCCAAGGTGCTTTGGGCTTGATGCGAGGAATGGTTGGTTGTGTTGAGTGCCCCGCTTGGTGGGAGGCATCCCATCTGGCGGGATATTCATGAGTGTACGGCCAAATTGGTGCAACCCTGCAGGGATAATCTTCTCGAGAAGCCGTGTTTTCCGCGGTTATGGATTACTTGGTGAAAGTACTGGCTAACAAGTACTCAGGACAACTTAAACATAATGATCAAACATGTTACACCCCATAATTAATAAGTTGACTAGTAATAGGCTTATTGACACAATAATTTGAACCATCACTATTACAACTGTGTGAGTTATCCTCGGATTGCTTCTTTGGATAAGGGGCGAGATCCAGGATGGGTTTGTTTGAAGTTATCTTTCAGTTGGTCACAATCCTCGATCTTATCTCCTTTCTGATAGCCGGCAGTTGTAGTATGTTTCTATAGTTGTTTAGAGCAGCCAGTTGCAGCATCTTTCATATCCCCTTCTTTCCGTTGAACCCAAAGCATCTGTGCTTGGTGTTGACGGGTTACACTTTGGTGAACTGTGAGTCTTGCTTGCCAGTACGTTTATGTACTGACCCCTTTGGGGCTGTGGTTTACGCAGACGACGATTCCGAGGATCTACATGGTGGCTACTACGTGGAGTATGACGAGACTGCTGACGAGTAGATAGCGGACCCGGGCAGGATCCGAGACTTCGTGGATGGGCTCCGTCTGTTTGTTTCCGGCCTCTTAGGCCTATTTGGTTCTGGTCTGTACTCAGACATGTTGAAGGCTTCCGCTGTATTGTAATGATGTATTGTTGGGGCATGTGCCCTCTGGATGATTGCATTTGCTATCTCTGCTCTAATGAGAGCCATTTGCAACTTATTTCAATCTTTTGTGTCGTAGAGATCTGTTGTGATATCACTTGTTAAACGCCGTTGACGTACCATGTGTGTATGGTTGAAGTACGTCGACGGAAGTGCCTTTGATCTCTAGTGGATAGTTTACATCGACGATGGAATAGCAGGGCTTGTGTTGTCGCGCATAAGCGCAGGCCTACCAGGAAGCTGGGACGTGGGAGCAGTTATGCCCCATAATCCAAGCATCTGCTATCCAGTTCGTACGGTGAGTATCCCCTAGAAATCAGGGTGCGACAAATGGTATCAGAGCCTGTCTGCCTGTAGGATCCCTTTTTACTGGTCGCAGTTGAGTCTAGAAACTATTTTGTAGCTATATAGGAAAAATGAAACGTGAGAGTAGGAATTCTGTTCTTTTTCTTCTTTCCCCCACCCTCCCTCCCTTTTCTGGTAAGGAAGTGCAACGTTGAATTTTCCCTTCTCATCTAAACTTTCAAGTTAGGATTTCACGAATTCTGGTTTCTCTAGGATGGTTATATCTACTAGACCATAGGAATGGAGGTGGTTGTGACATGATTTATCATGTTGCCTACTCATGATTGAGAACGGAGGCGTGTAAGCCCCGGAAGCGGATCCTCTATTCCTTAAGCAGTAGATATTGATCCTCTAGAAGCCCGGATGGGTTTTTCCATAGTACCTCAGGAGTTTTGTTCTCGTTTTCCCCGATGTTGATATCCTGTTCTTCTCAACATCCTTTTCGTTCGTTGAAATCTTGTTGTTGTTTTCCATTTCAGTTCTTCTACCGGCGTCTAATCAAAACTTCCTCGTAAACTCTTGTCCAGCTAAGGTGCTATTTGATACCGGAGCATCACATTCCTTTGTGTCAACAATATTTTCCACAACATACAACCCAATTCTGCTTCCACTAAGCAATCAAAACTCTGTTCACTCCCCGGGATCTCAAATGTTGACTTCCAAGATAAGTAAGAACAATCCAATTCTAATGAGAGGCCACATATTCCTCGTTACTCTCATGTTGATGATTCTGACATTGATGATTATTCTTAGTGTTCCATTGATGTCAATAACTCTGTTCCAACCTTATTACAGATAGTCTATTCTCCAAATGAATCAAATTCTATCCAGCTATACACCCTTCATACAAACCTATACCTCTACTAAAAATGTTCCGGTGGTTTCCAAATTCCCTGACGTCTACCCAAGAAGTTTCCGGACCTTCTCTTTTCTCAGTAGGAATCTCGGGGCGCGATTCCTTCAAGGGGGGGCGTTTTGTAACATCCCAAGTATGAAAACCTACCATTTAGAATGTTTGATTTCTTGTTATTTAAGTTTTGCATCATGTCATCATATTGTTTCCATGTTGTTTGCTTTTGTTTCTAAATTGTTGCATTTGTTTTCCACTGTTTTCACAACTCAAATTCAAACCTTACTCAAACAATGTTTTCATACTTGTTCTGTTACAACTTTTGGAATAAAAATAACAAGTGAAAACAACCAAATTGTTCCATTTTATGCCATGTTGATCACCCCTTAAATTGTTGGTTTTAATAATGGTTATTGATATTAACAATTTCACTCAAATTTGGTTCAAATTTCAAAGGGCATTCAAACCTTTAAAATTTTGAAAATAAAAATTATCAACTGGTTGTTTTTGAACTAAGGAGCTTCTCCAAATTTTTTTCAAATAACAAAGTTCAATTAAAACCTCCATTTGTTTCCATTAAAATAGAAATGCTCAAACTATTAAATTGTTCTCTTTAAATTATTCGTTTAATATCAACTTCACTTAAACACCATCCAATTACCAAACATCAACTAAATTGAAGTATTGGAAAACAAAGTTGGTATTATGGTGTTGTTACAAAAACAAAACTCTACAAAATTTCCCTAAATTTTCCCTAGCACAAAACCTCTCTTTTTCTCCCTATTCCTTTTCAGCAAAAAAAAAAAAAAAAAATAAGAAAGGAGAGATGGGGAGGCAGGCCAGCCCACAAGGGCAGCCCACCTACAACCCGAACAGCCCACTCACCCCTTCTCCCTCGTACGGACACGGACAGAGGGGAGATGTCGCTGTCATCTCCCTCCCCCCATGGTCCCCTCAACCACTCCCCCTCCCCTATATCTCCCCCCTCAGGACCCCAACCCCGTGACCTAACCCTAGCCGCCTTCACTCCTTCCCCCTCCTAGCGCCGCCCCTCTCTCTCACTTCCTCTGGTTCTTTCTCTTTGAACCCGAAGAGGAGCTGCAGCCACCTTTACCGCCGGAGTTCATCCTCCGATCGCCGTCGCCTCCGGCACCCTCCGGCCGCGCCGAGGGCACCCCTGCGAAGAGGTTATACTCCTCTTCCCATTCCCTCCCCTCCCGTTCCCTTCCTGTTTACGTCGTGAGCTTCCACGCCATCGAGGCCTATCTGTGCTTGTTTCCGTCAGGGAAGCACCTCTGTAGGTGTCTTTGCAGGTTCAGTTCGCGCCGCGAATTAGGTTCAAAACCAACCTCGACCCGTATCCATCAAACCAGCCGCAGTGGCCTGCTGGCAGCGTTCCTTGCGCGCGAGCCAGAGATCCCGAGATCGAGTCCCAGCTCCCCCCCCACCTTTTTTTCGTTTTAATTCAGTAACAGCGCGAGTCCACAGCTTAAGCTCCCACCCGCACCCTTCTGTTACCAAACTCAGCGCACAGCCCATTGGTTTGGTTCCCTGTGCTAGCAACCAGAGGTGAGGGGATCGAATCCCCCTCCCTCAATTTACCAACCTTTTATTCCTCCATGTTTTTGGTCACAGAAACTTCCAGGATTCACAACTAGGCCCTTGCACATTAAATCTAGCCCCTGCAAATATTTTTCCTAAGTCCCTAATTGGAATAAAATGGCAGAATAATACCAAATTTTGTAAATTGCCTAAATAATTCATTTTTAGTTCCAAATCCAACATTTTTGATATGTTTTCAATACCAAATTAAATGTTCTACCCAAATATAAAATTTGTTTACTGTTTTGAATATTTTAAATTGGTGCAAAATTTGAAAACTTGTCAAATTCACTTAAATTTGCAAAATTCATAACTTGCTCATAAAAATTCCAAATTTCACAAACCAAATATGTTTTCCAATCAATTTTTCATGTACTTTTCAAATATAAATTTTGTTTGCTGTTTTGAATAATTTAAATTGCTGAAAACAATTGTTTCTTGTTTATTGCATTTAAAATTGCCAAAATAATAACTTGCTCATTTTAAATCCAATTTCCACAAATGAAATATGTTTTCCATGCAAAATTAAACCCTCTTTCCAAATATAAAATTTGTTTCATGCTTTGAATAATTAAAATTGCCTAAACCATTTAATTCTTGTTTAATGCAATTAAAAATTGTTTTATTATTGTTTAATTCATAATTAAATAATCCAAAGTCCAATTTCAATATGTGAAACATGTAATCCAACTAAAATTTGATAACCTTTTCAAATATCAACTTTGTTATTTGTTTTGAACACTTTAACTTGTTGAAAACAACAATTACTTGTGTGACATCAATAAGGAACCAAAATTCCTAACATAACAAATAAAAATCCCACACTTGTTTTACTCCTTTTCCAATTGCATCTAACTTGTTTACTCCTTGTTATCATCATGCATTGCATCATGTTTAACCACTTACACTTGTTAATCAAATGTAGATAATTGCTTCCACCTTAACCATTTGCATCCATATGCAATTCACATTGCATATGGGTCCAATTAACTTGTGTTATCTTGTCAAGTAGGTTATTCTGATGCATCCATTAACATGACATGCATCATATCTGATTGTGCACTATGCCATGATAATGATTGTTTATCTTTCTGCCTTGTTTGTTTGCTTCTTCCCGGATACACGACGACGTTGAGACCGACGATTCTTACGACACCCCTTCTAAGGATTTAGCTCAGTACCAGGCTACTGGGTTTTGCAGGCAAGTTATCACTCACATGAACCACTGTGTTCCTTTCAACATTGGATACCGATACTTTCCGTTGTTCTTTTCTGCTAAGCCTTAGTAGTAGTTGTTTCTGTTACGAACCTATCACATGAATCCCTTAAGCCTGATATTGCCTCATCTCCCTTCCTACAACCCATTGTTTGAGCCAGTGTCTTACTAGCATGCTAGGTTGTTTTGCTCGAGTCTGTTACCCGTTACTTTCTGTTACTATTTCATTATGTTCTGGGGGGCTCGATGTTTAATCAATCAATCAATCATGCTACTGTTATTGTTAATTAATAAATTTGATGATAAGGCACCGGCAGGAGGCCCATGAGAGGTTTTGAAGCCTGCTAGTGTCGACCCTAATAGGAAAAGGGTCTTGTCTACTGATCCATGATGAGCGCACTACCGCATTTGGGAAGCGAGTATGGGCGCCCCCCTCAACTTGACCTGATTCGCATCTCGTCCAAATCGCCTCATTTAGTTCGTGTTTTCCATTTGCCGCATCATGTTTTTGCGAGCCCAGGCCAGGGTGGAACTTTCGTAGTCGGCATATAGGGGGACACGTTTCTTAGAGTGCTATGAGGGTCCATTTTCTTCTGGGCTCGATTAGCCGTGCGCCCAAGGTGCTTTGGGCTTGATGCGAGGAATGGTTGGTTGTGTTGAGTGCCCCCGCTTGGTGGGAGGCATCCCATCTGGCGGGATATTCATGAGTGTACGGCCAAATTGGTGCAACCCTGCAGGGATAATCTTCTCGAGAAGCCGTGTTTTCCGCGGTTATGGATTACTTGGTGAAAGTACTGGCTAACAAGTACTCAGGACAACTTAAACATAATGATCAAACATGTTACACCCCATAATTAATAAGTTGACTAGTAATAGGCTTATTGACACAATAATTTGAACCATCACTATTACAACTGTGTGAGTTATCCTCGGATTGCTTCTTTGGATAAGGGGCGAGATCCAGGATGGGTTTGTTTGAAGTTATCTTTCAGTTGGTCACAATCCTCGATCTTATCTCCTTTCTGATAGCCGGCAGTTGTAGTATGTTTCTATAGTTGTTTAGAGCAGCCAGTTGCAGCATCTTTCATATCCCCTTCTTTCCGTTGAACCCAAAGCATCTGTGCTTGGTGTTGACGGGTTACACTTTGGTGAACTGTGAGTCTTGCTTGCCAGTACGTTTATGTACTGACCCCTTTGGGGCTGTGGTTTACGCAGACGACGATTCCGAGGGATCTACATGGTGGCTACTACGTGGAGTATGACGAGACTGCTGACGAGTAGATAGCGGACCCGGGCAGGATCCGAGACTTCGTGGATGGGCTCCGTCTGTTTGTTTCCGGCCTCTTAGGCCTATTTGGTTCTTGTCTGTACTCAGACATGTTGAAGGCTTCCGCTGTATTGTAATGATGTATTGTTGGGGCATGTGCCCTCTGGATGATTGCATTTGCTATCTCTGCTCTAATGAGAGCCATTTGCAACTTATTTCAATCTTTTGTGTCGTAGAGATCTGTTGTGATATCACTTGTTAAACGCCGTTGACGTACCATGTGTGTATGGTTGAAGTACGTCGACGGAAGTGCCTTTGATCTCTAGTGGATAGTTTACATCGACGATGGAATAGCAGGGCTTGTGTTGTCGCGCATAAGCGCAGGCCTACCAGGAAGCTGGGACGTGGGAGCAGTTATGCCCCATAATCCAAGCATCTGCTATCCAGTTCGTACGGTGAGTATCCCCTAGAAATCAGGGTGCGACACATTCCTTTTCCACGTACCTCCAAGGTACAAGTTCCAAAACACTTTTCTAGATTTTCGAAAACTTCGACGTGGCCATTCAACTCTCCATATCCGAGGACGCGGATATTCTGAATAGTTTTACTCTTCAGAGGTGTACACAATCCACAAGATCCAGTACATCCGCCGTGAACAACCACAGACTGTCCAAGACAGTATGCAAACATCAGATAACTGGTCCTAACTTTCCACTATGCAAGCGCTAGTTAATGGCTACCTCTTCAACTGGGTTTGTTCTCCCCGGCACCGAGTGAGTTAGCCGTATCGATTCGGCTTCCCCTGACAACACACCACCTTGGCAGGAGACCCAACTGTTGCAACAGGTGGCGAACTTAATCCCCACACTCTGAATGTCCCATGTTTTTCCTTTCTGGCGACAAGTCGGTTCGGGGGACTCTAACCTCTATAGCACATTGAGGTAGACACGGGCTAACACCGACAAGCTTTTAGCTAGACCCCGTTCCCATAGTGGGGTAATGTGGCAACACGGCTTGGTTGTCCGGCGAAGACTAGGTTATGTGTCATTTTTGGAAAACCAGCCGAAAACATTTCCTCCTTCACACAACTCCCTCGGACAAGGTCCCACCTTGCCTCGGGGTTTTTCCAAAGTTTTTGTTTTCCAAAAACAACAAGTTAGAATGTCCACTACGGTACTTAAGTGAAAGAAGTGATGATACTAAAATATCTAAAGGGCTTGGTAACACCAATATTATATAGTGGATAAAGCATATTAGAAACATAATAAAGGTGATGGTATAGTCCACTTACAAAAATAGTTTTTCAGTCAAACTTTTGTAAAACTTCAGAAGTAAAACCTGCATGATAGATAATGATAAGTAAAACAACAACAAGCATTTAGAGTGGCTTGCCTTGGCACTGGTCTTGGTCTTGCTCTTGAAATAAACAAGAGTTGCAATGAAAACCTCTCCGGGAAATAATACCGTCTTTGTTATCTAACATCGTGAACTCAAAAAAGGAAAACACCCAATCAGAACCAAACAAAGATAAGCACTTTACAAAAAGTAAACAATCAGCAAGCATTTCATCAAACAAGTACACTCACAAACAATATTACTAGGGTGCACACCATCAAGCAAAACATCCACAGACAACACACATGAATAACACTAGAATTGATGTTATGGATCCTCAACAAAAATGGCATGAGTTGAGTGGGTGTTCCACTCTCATTTCATGCCCAAATAAGGTTAAATGACTCTCTGGTCATTCATGAGGATGAACAAAATATCAGGAAAACAATCTAGAAACAACTACACATACATAGGAAAAGATTAACATGCAGTACTACAAGCCCATAGTAACACATGCCTTTCTAAACATTGAGAATAATATAACCAGTGGCTAAGCAACCTAATAACAGGGACAAATCAATCCCAAACATACCATGGCATCACTCAATACATGAAAATAATCATGATGCAAAATGACCACTAAAACTAGAGATGCAAAAGGGGCTATTTAGACATGCATACATGCATAACCATAAGAGATCATTAAACAAGATTTATTCTAACTTGATAGATCTATAATATATCATCGAAATAACAGAGAAAACAACACCTAGACATGCTAGTAATATCAAAATAACAATCTAATCAATGCCTCAAAAATTAAGCATGCAAACAACAACTTATGGCACAAAATCATCTAAAACTAACATAGCAGGACAATTTGATCTCGAGCTCACTCAAGCATGCAAGCAAGTATAATATGCTAGGATAACAGTAGCTATGCTATGGAAAACAATACTAAAGCATTTATTCCAGTCATCATACCAATATGAAGAATAACATAATTTAACCTATTATTACTAGGAAAACACCCTATGAGAATAAAATCATAAGCACCATGGTTTCTCACACAAAATTCCTAACATGCTAGGGACACACTCAAAGCACAACTCAAAAATGAATTAATACCCTACACATGTTAGGAATCAATTTTATAACAAAAACAATATAACAAACAATTTATTAAAGGCATAACAATAATATGCAGAAAAGGGCTAAACACTAAATAATGCACCAAGCCTATTCTGTAACTCCTAAAATCATGAAAATCTAGTATAAGGTTCTCCTAGTCACTAGAAAACCAACACAATTAGATTCACATCCAAAAGCATCACCCATAAAATTAAATAAATCACAGAAGTGCTCTCTGGCATAAAACTAACATGCATGTCATTTTCATATCACAACTCAAGTCAACACAAGGCCAACTGCAACAGATACACATTTCAAGGGCTACTCAGAACAATTAAGTTTGCATGATTGGATACATAAAACTCAAGTTATTAAATAAAATGTGTTAATGAGTGCTTCTGCCATTTATTTTATTTCTCCTAAAATACGACACAAAACATGGATCTGCAGGTTGGATGTGGTTAGAATTTAGTAGATCTACATCTGCGATTTTTGGTTTGGCCAGTTTTACCCATTTTGCATTTTCATTTAGATTTAAAGTAAATAGACAGAAATAGGTCTGTTAGAAAAGAATTAACAACCTGCAGAAAAACGATATTGGGCCAGATCTGCGAGGAAACGGGCCGCACAAAGGCAGGCCTGGCTCGCTGGCGTGCGCGTGCTGCCGAAGCGGTACGTGGTACGGCTGAGATCAAGAGCTCCCGGGTTCAAAAACACCCATTGGCAATAGATCCGACGGATGAGATTCGACCGCGGCGTTTCGCGCCGGCGGCGACCAAGGGACGTGACGGTGGCCGCCTGCGCTGCCACGGATGACCGGACAACTCGACGTTGGCGGTTCCAGGGAGCGCCAGCAAGAGAGAACACCACCAGGGGGTTTTTCTCGACATCGCCCGTCGATTGCCCACCTAGCATGCTTGAAGGGGAAGGCCCTTAGGAGGATTCCCGACGGGGACCGGCGGCCACCGTGCGTGTCGGAGATGGCGCCGCTCCTGCAAGTGATCAAACCCAAAATTAGGAGAGGCACGAGTCCATTAAGGTAGCCAGGAGCTCAAGGGAAGCAACACGAGGGAAGGGGATGGCCTACATCGACGTCGCGAGGAGGAGGTTGCCGGCGGCGCTCAGAACTCGATTTCGTTGACTCGACGAGCAATAGAGAGGGGATGTGGCGCTGGGGTTCGATTGAGGAGTCTTGGGGGCTGTAAGGCACAGTTGCAGGCAAAGGGAAGGCCTGGTTTGGTCCAGCGCCTGTGTTCGGTGCACGACGGCCATGGAGGACATGGCGGGAAAGCTCATGGAATGTCCAGCACCGTAGAGCGTGTCTGGGGAGGTGGCCGTGGTGAGGAGATCGAGCAGACGAGAGAGGAGATAGGGAGAGGGACAAAAGTGGCCGGACTCGAGCGCGGCCGTCCTGCACTCGCAGGTGTTCGACATAAGCTAGGGGAGATGAAGGGGTCGTTGCATAGAAAACAAAAAATTTCCTACGCGAGAGACACCCGAAAGGCCAAGATCTAATCTAGGAGACAAAGTGCAACAGGCAAAGAGAGGGTTAAGGAGAACACATACCCTCGAAGACACAAAGCATTACGAGATCAAATCTCGTTGTTGGCGTAGTCGTACTCACACCGATCGGTGCCTCCGTGATCGGTCACACGTACGGTTGATGAAGACCTCCGTTCCCTCGATCCAGCGGGGCACGGAAGTAGAGGATCCCTCGGAACTCCAGCAGCACGATGACGTGGTGGTGGTGAAGAATACCACGGTCAAGACTTCACCAAGCCGGAAACCATGGAGTTGAGCAGCGGGTGAAGTGGAAGGGGGGGTGGGACAAGTGTGTGGAGAAGAGGAGCTCTCACCGTCCTTTTATAGGGGAGGGGGAGGCAGCCCAAGAGGGGGTGCGGCCAGGCATGGTGGTGCCCCCACCTCTTCCCTCTTCATGTGAGTGGAAGCTCCACTCACACGCACTCATGTTCCTCGAATCATTTTTATTTCTTTATTTATATTTGTTAGTTCCATTAAAAAACATTTGCATATAGCACCTCGAATCATTTGTTAATTCTATTAACAACCATTCGACGAAAAATCCCTTGAACTATTTCAATTTTCCCTGAAACAAATTTGGTGCTGCTCAAAATATTCTTCGATATTCCTTATACTCTCAAACGCGTCATCGAACCTTAAGTGTGTCACCCTACGGTTCGCGAATAAGATAGACATGATCGAGACTCCTCTCCGATCAATCATCAACAGCGGGATCTGGAGATCCGTGATGACTCCTATATATTCAACAATGACTCTCGTGATCGTGTGAACCAACAACGTCGTGAACTATTCCCTTTGTCTCGCGATATTTTACTTGTACGAGATTCGATCATTGGTATCAACCATACCTTGTTCAATCTCGTTACCGACAAGTACTCTTTTCTCGTTCCCATGATATAACATCCTTGTGATCATATCACGTGCTTGCAAGCAGTGTCGATGTGATATCACCGAGAGGGACTAGAGTATATCTCTCCGTCATTTTGAATGGACAAATCCCACTCTTGATACATGATCCTCAACTAATACTTTCCGAATACCTAACAGTACCTTTATAGTCACCCTGTTACGGTGTGACGTTTGATGACATCAAAGCACCCTTCCGGTATCAGTGATTGACATGATCTCATGGTCTAAGGAATAAGTTACTTCGTATGTTTGATATAACAATGTAAACTTAATGACTTGATCGCATTGCTATATTAATTTTGGGTATATGTTTATCACATCATTCTTCTAATGACATGACCCCGTTATTAACAACATCCAATGTTCATGATCAGGAAACCTTGATCATCTATTAATCAACGAGCTAGTTAAAAGAGAGGCTTTACTAGGAACCATTTTTTTGTTTATTAAACACACATGTATCAATGTTTCCGGTTAATACAATTCTAGCATGAGAAATAAACATTCATCATAAACAAGGAATAAGATAATAACCATTTTATTATTGCCTCTCGTGCATATTCCCTTCGGTAGAAGGAAAGAGAGAGGGGGCGAATGGAGATCACGGGCGTGCTTCTCGGAGGCTCTTGGAGATTGTTGACAAGGAGTGGAGGCGCGACATGCGGCCCAGGTGTTGGAACGCGAGGGACGTGTCGCGTGCGTCCTGGACACCATGGCCATCTCATGGCCTAGGGGGAAGGACACAAGGAGAGGGGGTGGAGTTCTTCCAGGGAGTCACAGGTTGCACTAGGAGCCTAGTGGTGCACGGGCTTGGCCTGGAATGGACTGGGGGAGTGGAGTAGAAAAATGGGTGGTGATCACCATCCTTGTCCTCATGTTGGTGGCTGAGCTAGATGGAGAGAGAGATGGTGGATCAGCTAGACCATGTCTAGGAGGTTGGGGAGGGTTTTTTTCATCTCTCAGAACATAAGAGAGGTAGATAGAGTCCAATTATTGGCCAGGACATGCAAGAACTCAACCATGTACATAATAGCCATCAGTGGTTTTTGATTGTTTTCACAAATAATTTGCATAGAACATGTTTTCAAGATTAAGTATAATGGATAGAGGATCTAAAATGGATTCTAGGGGTGGTGGTCTCAACGTTTTTCGAAAATATTTGTTTCACAAAAATTTGGAATTTCAAAAAGGGAAAAAATTGGTTTTAAATGTTTTCTCCAAAATTTTCAACACAACTTCCAATTTTTTTTCTATAAGTAATTCCCCCATGACCATAGGCATGTTGGGTAATTTTTCCAAGATTTTAGGAAATACTTTTCTTCACAAAATATTTTAAAGTCCATTTCTGGCCTTTTAGAAAATGGAAAATAATAAATAGTAAAATGCTTTTAAAACAAATATTTTTGAGTTGGGATGAGAGATTATATAATCTAGGTCTCAAAAGTGATTTTTAATAAGCAACTCTTTTGAAAATATTTGAGGCACTAAGTGGAAAAGTGTGGAAATAGGTGTTTCTTTAATAGGCTAAAACACCATGAGAGAAGAATAATTAAATGGCCATTGGAAAATAAATGGACCATATGGAGGTGATATATAAATCATGGAGATGAAAAGGGTAGGTTGATGGAGCTTGAAAACAATAAGGAGTGATTTTGAGTAACATAGAAAAAGTGCATCAAGATAACAGGGATATGATCAATATTTAGGGATGCCTTCTAAAGGACTTTGAAAGAAGATACCAAAGAGTTTCAATATCCCAAATAACAACTTGTATGGATAGCATATATATATATATACAATGAGATGTATGATGACGCATTGATGAATAGCTCAAGATGTGCCTTAAAGGCATGTCTCCAAAGTTGGAAGTTTTTAGGAAAACACAAGATGATCTGGACATGTGATGGAATATGATATAGATGCTTGATCTTGTTATTACTAGGTTTTATTCTCTTTAAAACAACACACACTTATCAACAAACATAAATAAATACTTCAAAGAAAACACAAGATAAGATCACACAATAAGCAGATAAAATAACAAGATACACAAGATCACTCAAGCAACTGAGTTCTTCAATTTAATTTCCAGGTGTTTTCTCAAGTGTTAATTTGAGGTAGTGATCAAGACATACCATTACAATAGGATTTCATATAGAGGTTCAACCCAAAGCTTGTTCTTTCCAAAATAATATAATTGAGGTAAAACACAGGGGTAATATAATCCCCACTTATAGTTTTTGCAAAAGAGAAAAATGAGAGGAAGTTTTTGGAATACTTGCAAAAACAACTTTGTTGAAAACAGGTTGGAGATGATTAGCTCCAAAATACTTTTCATATTTTTTTGGAAATTATCTTTTGTTTTCTCAAAACTTGGCCTTTGGGTTTCTTCTAAAATCAAAACATTTTCAAAAAGGTTTTTGACAAAGGAGTGTGATGGATGAAGATGATAAGCTTTCTTGTCATGACTTGATCACAAGGGTTGTGTTTTAAGAAAGTTATGATCATTGGTTTTATAGTTGTTAACAAACTCAAACAAAAACACAATCAACAAGCAAAAAGAAAAGAAACACAAGCATTAGTCAAACATATTAAAAAGTTTTTGTTGGCCGTGATTTTTGGGTTATTGAAAACAAGTTTTTCCTGTCTTCCAAAAATTGGGCTGTTACATTTTACTTCCCTCGAAAACTGTTGCGATCCCCTATACTATTGGGTTATCAAAGCTAAGAACATCTTAGAAAGTATTTTGCAAAACTATAGTCAATGGAATACTGAATGAGCACCTAATCCATCTAAGAAAGTAAAATCCATCAAAGAAACAAATGATTTTGCATCTAAAAGGGACACTATTCTTTCTTTGAATAATAAACAAAATATTGAAAATGTCCCTTTGCAAGAACTAGTTGGTAATAATCCTGGAAATGTTGATGTTAACTTCATTAGGAACTATGGTAATAATGGGCATGGTAACAACAATTATAATTCTTGTAATAAAACCCCATATGTTCCGAACAACCGTCCTTTTGTTCCATATCCTAATACTAGTGATAATAAATGGAAGCCTATGCCACGAAGTAATGATATTTTTAAAGCTAATAAAATTCTTATGGAACAAGTTTCTAGTCATAATACAATGAAAAAGATTTAAATAAGTGTGTTGCTTCTATTAGTTCTGATATTAAATCTTACAACTCCAAGCTGCATGACTAGACAAAGCCCTGTCAAAACTAGCTGATAACGAAGCCACTTTATTGAGTATGTCTGCAGGGAAAACACAAGTACCACCTCTGGTTGGAATGAATTCTATTAATATTGCTGAAAATGTTCCTCTTACTTTGGAGGAAACTCTTAATGAATTATTGAACTATCCTGAATATTTGTTGCCATTTATGTCCCAACTTGTTGGTTTAAAAGAAGAAGTGAATGAAACTAAATATGATGAATCTCGTCTATTAATTGGGTTAGAAATAAAAGTTGAGGAAGTTAAAATGCTGAGTGAAGTCAAGGAACCATTACTTGATTTAGATAATTGTATCTTGCATGAATTAATATCTATCTTACAAAAATTTGCAAGTGATCCTTCCATTAATGTTAACCAAGCAGGTTTTGGTTCTTATATTGATAATCATGTTTTGAAAGAAAAGATAGCTAGGTAAAACAAATAATCTATGATACCACCTAAGCTTTGAGATATATGGATTCCCAAAGTACTAGTAACCATTGGAAAAGAGACACACCATGCTATATTAGTTCTAGGATCTAGTGTCTCTATTTTGTCTAAAGAATTACATGAACTTCTTGAATTAAAGAATCTTGAAAAATGCTCTATTGAAGTTGCACTTGCTGATGATTCCATTTAAATGCTTTAGGAAAAGTAAGTGATGTTATGGTAGAGTTGCATATGACATTTGTACCCGTTGATTTTCTAATCATGGGTATGGGAAATAAAACTTGTAGTCCAATTATTCTTGGAAGACCTTTTCTTTGTACCACATGTGCTACCATTGATTCAAAAGAAGGGAATGTGAAGTTTCAGTTTCCATACAAGAAATGCATGGAACAATTCCCAAGGAAGAGGGACGCATCAAAGTTCAAGCTCTCTCATGAGCTTCGTCCGTCATAAATATCAAGTAAGAAGCCTAGCTACATGGCTATAAAGAAAGCGCTTCACGGGAGGCAGCCCGGTTGTTCGTATTCTTTATTTTATTTGTGTCCTATTCCTCTAACAAGAGACTTAGTTTTAATTTTGTTTCTGCAATTTTTAATAAAGTGCCAAGATTTCCCCGTTTTGGTTTGAAAAAGTTGCTATTTGTATTTGGAGATTTTATTTCAGCACAAATCTGTGCACAGTATGATTTTTCATTTCTATTCTGTAACTCCTAATGAGCTGAAATTTGAACTGTAGTTGCAACTTTCATCTTCTGTAAGCGTGAATGTTTTTAGATTTTTTTTTGACATGCTTAAGTGGGGTAAAAAAATTCGTTTTGCTACTTTTTTCTGGACAGATTTTGTCCCATTTTGTTTTAAACATTCTTCGAACTTTTAGGTTGAATATTTTTGATCCATTTGAGTTTATGGGAATGAATACAACATTATATAATCTCTGTACATGTTTCACACTTTTGTTTAAGGATTTGAAGCAGCAAGCAATTCAATGTTTTTGTGCCTACTAATGTCGCCCAACAGAAAAGAGATGGGAGAAACAGTGCTTTGAAGTATTTTCACAGGGATTAGAGGAGATGCACCAAGAGCTATACAAGGATGGTGAAGAAAATAATCTTGAGGATGTGAAGACAACCCCATTGGACCAACACACTCTCGGTTTGCACACATCTAACTTCTGTTTTTCGATCAATGCACTTTATCGCAGAAACTTTGAGCGTCTTTTATTTTTGTTATTTTGGTTTGGATTTTATTTGCGAGACCACCAATTTTCATTTATGTTATGAGAGAGCTACTGAAAATTTGGGTTGAATTCAGTTGGATTCGAATAAAAATATTGAGAAAGGTATGTTTGAGTTGATTCAAAAGGATACATATAATTGCATGATTCATGTGCTTCTTAATGAGTATTAATTTGCAAGTGCTTTATCAAGAGCTATCTTTTATTCATGTTTTGATGCGGAATGTTAATTTAATTTATTTATCATGGATTGATTAGTTCTATGGACACTTATGCATGCATTTAGACTGTCAACTTTCTCCCTCTTGCTAGCCCAAAAATTCCAACAAGTAAAAACTTGTTTTCCAACACCTTCAACCAAAGTTTTTCCAGTGAGTCCACCATATCTACCTATTAGCTTTATGCTATTCCGAGTATGTTTATCATGTTATGTTGTATTATATTTGTTTCCAAATTAAAAAATTATGTTAATGACTGTTATGGGAAAAGTTGGCTAAAAAGTTCTCAGGAACTTGATGCACACTTTACTTTTATTCCACTTAATAAACATGAACCATTGTGACTAAAATATGAAGTTGTGTGCTTTACAAGAGTCTTGGTTGGGAGTTAGCTCATAGGTGCTGTCACATGGCAAGCTTTCAATAGTGCTTTTAATTATATTTAGTTGATATCATGTACTTTTGTTTATGGATGCCTGATAGTGAGTGAAGTAATTGCAGAAACTTGGTAAGTTTGAGGAGTGATTATAAATGGCTAGAGAGATGCATGGGCCGCTAACCCAAGCCATGTGATACATGGTGGAAATTTACTTACATGCTATAGTGAACCTCTAATGATGCACCTCACAATAAAAGCTATACCAATGGTCAATAAAAAAAGTGTTGAGATTGTTCATTTTGTTTGTTTGTCTTGTCATTTTGACATGGGCTTGTTCCATGTTCTGGGACAAGAGGTGCCCCAGTTGACGCTCTTGATGACACTATTATTACTTGCAATGACTTTAACTTGAACTTGCTTTGTGGCCCGAGTTTAGTAGCCAGTTGGAGGGGTACTTGTATTCACGGGGCATGAGGCTTCAACCCATACTTTGTAAGGCACACTACTCATATTTGCTTTCACTTTCAACTTAACCATTCAATATGCTATGATAGGGTTAATGAGAGCTCCATACAAATGGATACCACATTGCAAACATTAACTTAAGTAGAAGCATGTGGAAGCTAGATGAAACTTATTCATGTTTTACCTATACTTATTTATCTATCTTTCCAAAGTGTCCACTGTTCATATTCAGATTTCCAAGAATACTCTATTACCATTATAGGATGCTTTTTTACTTTTCATTATGCGTACATTTGGTCCATAGTACTTTCTTCCATGCTACACTTTGTGAATTATCATTGAATTGTAACATCCCTATTTTTCTAAAATAGGGTTGTGGTGTGTGGTGTTCATCTCATACATGCATGAAACAAAATTGAATCATGTTTGAACTTTGAATTTGAGAAAAATCAATAAAAGGCACTTAAAATGGTTTTCAAAAATTTTAACTGAAAAATATTTCAGTTCACCAAATCAAAACATAGTAGGTTGGAAATTTTATAAGGTTTCCAAATCTCATTTTTGCAAATTTTTCTGTTTGCAAAAAGGCCCTAAAAAATCCTGTTTCTGTGATGTTTTAATAATAGAAAAGGACCTTTCTGTAATTTTAGTTTTTCCATGGGGTTTGCTGTAAAATGTTGTTTTGTTTCTTCCTCCTCCTGCCAGTAGACGAACTGGCCGCTGACGACTCCCTCGCCATGTCCTGCTTCGCCCCCGCACGGATAAGAACCAAGGAGGGTGCCATGCCCCTCTTCATCTCCTTCTCGTTGCCATCACAGTCCCTCTCTCTCTGTTCTTCCTGGGGAGAACCCAAACACTAACTCTAGCTCTCCCAGGGCCACCACCGATTGCCGCCAACTCCCACTGCCCCTGGACGAATTGACAACGCAGGGAGCTCCGCCTCGAATCCCTCTTCCTCCTCGCCAACTCTCGTTTGCAGGGACGCCCGAGAGGAGAGGAATCAGGCTATTCCCTTTCAACTCCGGCCGCCTTGCTCCTCTCCGATTCCGGCGCCTTCGAGCCTCCTCCGGCCTCCCTAACCTCTCCACTGCGCTCATGGTGAGTTGGAGGTTCTCCAGGACCCCTCCACCCCCTCCTTTCCCTCTGGTGCGCTCGTTCGATGATCACCGCCGCCGGACGCCACGGACCTGGACGCCGACGAGGTTTTCGGTGACAATTTGGTCATCCGCCGCCACCCCTGGAATCCCCGTGATCCCCTCTCTCCCGTGGTATAGTTTGTTTCCCGAATCGCGCGCGAAATCATCAGATTGAAGATTCAACTGTGAAGAACAGGGCCAGGGTGACGTCATCCGTTGACGTCATCCTTCCAGTTTTTTTATTTTATTTTTGTAATATGAAATTACTGACACGTGGGTCCTCCTTTTAATAATACCAAAAAATGTTCAAATATTGAATAATTAATATCTTTAATTCCGTAAATCAAAAAAATATGAAAAAATATTCAAAATGTTCAGAAAATTATTTCCAACCCAAAAAATGTCACTTTTTCAAACATGTTTGCGAAACTTCATAATTAAGTATTTTTTTGAATTATTTAAATCATTTAAAAATGGAGAAAATAAGTTTTTATTCAATAAAATCAGAAAATTACAAGTTATATACCAAAATGCTCAAAATGACAAATGCAACCTAGTTATGATGTTTTCAAACCCATTCGAGCAATTAGAATTCAACACACTTTCATAATTGCCCGAAGTGCCCTCTAAGGTCCATTTCGGGCTAATTTCAGTAAAATTGCATAACTGCCATGCAAACCCTAGCAACCCTATCCTCGTGTTTAGGGCTTTATTTCAATGCATCAACTTGCTCATGCATACATATTGCGTAATTCATCGATGCTATGTGTTGATTTTTATTCCTGTTTTGGTGTTTGCTTCTTATGGCTAGAATGTGATCCCGAAGTGAAGATCAACAACCCAATGGAGAATACATCTTAACCGACAAGTCAAGCACTTATCCCGGAAAATATATCTATTGGTTTTCTTATAACCAAGGCAAGCATAACCTCTTATCTGCTCATATATAGTTTTTGAAGTGTTTTGAATCTCGTATATTGCTTACGGTTCAAAGTATTTATGGTCCTAAATAGAGTTCTCCTATACTTGCTGCATTGCCTCAATATCCTGATCCACTGCTCCTAGCAGCCATAGGATTGTTTGAGCGCGCTTCATTAAAGCATGTGAGTCTTGCGTAGCCATGCCTAGTTGTGATCTGATCCATCCAGTTGATGAATCTGATCAATGAGTGAATCAACTTTGTCAGGTTGTTGTGGTTTGAATTATCTTTGATAACTTGACTAATAACGGCATGGATGTGAGGCCACAATGGGTTGTGGAGTTTTGTCCTGTTCATGCCCCTAGGAACAAGTTCTCACCTTCGGAGCAAAGACTGAGCGTGCAACCACACGTGGGGCCTAACAGACCGCGCTCGACCAACTAAATTGTTTGGCCACATCCATGAGTCACGTAGTTTGCGATTTCCATCTGCGTGTGAGTGAGAAAACAATTTGGAGAAAACTTAGTTCGTGACCGGGACAAGTGATGGACGTACACGGATCTTGATTCCGACTCACAGAACATGTGCCGTCAGGAGGTGGCCAACTTTGATGGAGGGATAATAACCCGGTAGGCCAATTCCACGGTGTAATCCGGCCCAAAGGACGTTGTGCAAGATCCGGCTAAGGATAAAAGAACTTCTAGAAGGCCCAAGATTGTAGGCCTCGTAACCCGGATTGTGGGTTACGGTAAGGAGAGTTAGGGTTTTATGCGCCGTGTCCGGGTAGGATTCAGGGTGCGCCTTGGAGGGCAAGCCAGGGGGTTCGGGTGCTTTATAAACCGGCCCCTGAGTTAGGTTAAGGGATCCAAGAGTTCTAGCAATATCGCTTGATATCGAGCATCCAGTGTAACACGAGAGTTGAGTTAATATATTGAGATCGGAGACTCGGCGACTTGATTGCCGGCTACCGGATCGAGTTCCATCATGTTTTCCTCTGAGCTAAACCCTCTCCCAAACGCCTGTGTCGTCTTGCCCCAAGATCAGTTACCCCCGGTAACGGCTGCCGTGATTATCCCACGACAGTTGGCGCCCACCGTGGGGCCTGCTTCCAAAGGTGTTTACATCACGGGAGAAGCTCGGAAGAATATGGAGAAACTAGTCATCGGCGAGATCTACATCGACCACGAAGGAAAGAAGATGGTGGACGATTCCGGCTGGGGACCAGAGTCGGATCACATCGAATCCGGATCTATTGTGACAATCGGCCAAATCAGCATCTTCATCGGTATGGTACGTACATCTGGTTTTAAAGGACAATATCATGTGCATACTACAGGAACTTCTAATAAAGACAAGAAGATACTGAAGCAAGCGGTAAACTCGGTTTCCTCGGCCGTTCCGAGATATCTGAGGTGGTCAGAACAGGATGTAACATGGAGCAGAAGAGATCATCCGGAAAGGATAGAGCACCCGGGAGTTTTAGCATTGGTAGTTGCACCACAGGTTAATGGTTATGAGTTGAAAAAGGTCCTGATGGACGGTGGAAGTAGTATCAATATCTTATATTGGGAAACTTTTTTACGCATGGATCTCAAGGAGTCTCAGCTACAGAAAAGCTCAACAATTTTTCATGGGATAGTGCCGGGTCACTCAGCATGCCCCGAGGGAAAAATCGCATTGGAAGTAGCTTTTGGAGAATCAAAGGATAATTATCGAGTCGAGTGGCTCACTTTCGAGGTGGTCAAATTGCGCATTCCTTGTCACGCGCTGTTCGGAAGGCCGGCTTATGCTAAATTCATGGCTAGGCCGTGTTATGTATATTTACAGCTAAAAATCCCGGGTCCTAAACAAACCATCACCATACATGGGAGCCGGGATATAGCAACTGAGTGCGATGAAGGAGATTCGGTAATGGCCGAGCAGGCTTGCAGAAAGGAGGAACTCAAGTACTATCGGTCTCAAGTAGACCCGGATGACAGGACAGCATTGAAAAGGCCGAATACTGAAGACGAAAGAGCAAAATTCAAGGCAGCGCAGGATACCAAGACGATAGCTTTTGTTGAAGGTGATCCCTCTAAGCAATTTACTATAGGATCTAACTTGGACAGCGAGCAGGAGAAAGCACTAGTGGAGTTTATTCGTTCTAACGCGGACGTATTCGCCTGGACGCCTAGCGATATGCCGGGTATCCCCACAGAATTGGCAGAACACAGTTTGCACGTAGACCCTAAGTCCAGGCCTGTGAAGCAGGGCCTGCGGAAGATGAACGAGGAAAGAAGGAAAGCTATAGGAGAAGAAATCGCGCGGCTGCTGACAACCGGCTTCATTATGGAAGTATTTCACCCGGATTGGTTAGCAAATCCGGTTCTTGTGATGAAAAAGACCACTGAGTGGAGGATGTGCGTTGATTTTACGAGTCTCAACAAGCATTGCCCAAAGGATCCGTTTGCGTTACCAAGGATAGATCAGATCATAGACGCTGTAGCTGGAAGTGACCTATTATGTTTTCTGGACGCATATTCCGGGTATCATCAGATTAAGCTCAAGAGGGAGGATTGGGAGAAAACATCATTTATAACCCCTTTTGGGGCCTTTTGTTACAAAACTATGACGTTTGGATTGAAGAACGCTGGCGCAACTTATCAGCGGTGTATACAGAAGTGCTTTGAGGACCAAATTGGACGCAATGTCCATGCTTATGTGGATGATGTGGTTATCAAGACCAGGAAGGCAGAGACATTTATCGACGATCTAAAGGAGACGTTCAAGAACTTGAGGAGGTATCAGATGAAGCTTAACCCAACGAAGTGTGTATTTGGAGTTCCAGCTGGGAAGTTACTCGGCTTTATCGTTTCCGAGAGAGGAATTGAGGCAAACCCAGATAAAATAAAAGCTATCCAGAATCTGAAAAAGCCGGAAAATTTGAAGCATGTTCAAAAGCTCACGGGCTGCATAGCAGCCTTGAGCCGATTTATATCCAGACTCGGAGAAAAAGCAATACCCTTGTACCGGCTCTTGAGGAAATCCGATAAATTCGTGTGGGATCAAGAGGCGGATGAGGCGTTCGAGACACTAAAGAAGCAGTTGTCCGAAGCATCAGTCCTAGCGGCCCCGGGTCCTAAAGAGCCCATGTTGCTATACGTAGCAGCGGCCCCCCGAGCCGTTAGTGCAGTAGTTGTTGTGGAGCGTAAAGAGGATGGGAAAGGTTACCCGGTCCAGAGACCGGTTTATTACGTCAGCGAGGTATTATCAGAGGCAAAGCAGCGCTATCCGCACTGGCAAAAACTGGTCTTCGGGGTCTTTATGGCCAGCCGGAAACTGAAGCCGTATTTTCAGGAACACCCCATAACAGTGGTAAGTTCGATACCAATGTCGGATATCATCAGAAACTCAGATGCAACAGGAAGAATAGCCAAGTGGGCGATAGAGATGGGGGATTATCACATCAACTACGAGCCCAGGTCAGCAATCAAATCTCAGGCTTTGGTCGATTTCGTTAATGACTGGACACACACATGCATGACCACCATGGCTCCAAACTCCGACTCTTGGATTATGCACTTCGATGGATCCAAGCAATACGAGGGATCAGGAGCTGGAGTGGTGCTAACATCACCCAAAGGAGACAAATTGAGTTACGTGCTACAGATTCATTTTGATTGTTCCAACAACGTGGCCGAGTATCAGGCCCTATTGCACGGCTTAAAGGTAGCCAAGGAGATGAACATTAAGAGGATACGATGCTTTGGAGATTCGGACCTTGTAGTACAACAGGTATCAGGAACTTGGGATAGAAAGGACGCAACTATGGCAGCATACCGCAGAGAGGTTGACAGGGTCGCAGGATGTTTCTCCGGATATGAGGTGGAGCACATAGACAGAAGAAAGAATGAGGCAGCAGACGCCCTCGCTAGACTCGGCTCGCGCAGAGAGCCGGTTCCACCTAACGTCTTCCTGGATGAATTATGGCGACCATCAGTTAAAACCGAGTCTGAGGAAGAACTGGCAAGTCAAGACCCGGATTTGGAGCTCGTGGCCACGGTATGCGCTGTTCCCGAGTGGACAGAACCGTTTTTGGCCTACCTATCACGAGGCGAGTTACCACAGCAGGAGGTGTTAGCAAGGCAAATTTTGAGAAGAGCAAAGGGATATTCTATCATCAATGGGGAGTTATACAAGAGAAGTGCAGCAGGAGTCTTTTTGCGCTGTGTAGCACCAGAAGAAGGCCGACAGATTCTTAAGGAAATCCATGAAGGTGATTGTGGGCATCATGCATCCACAAGATCCCTTGTGGCCAAAGCTTATCGACACGGATTTTTCTGGCTCACGGCGCTAGCAGATGCGGAGCGATTAGTGGCAAGGTGTGACGGATGTCAAAGGTACGCTCGCCAAACCCACGTGCCGGCTATGGAATTACGGACAATTCCGTTAACTTGGCCGTTCGCTGTTTGGGGTATGGACATGGTTGGTCCCTTTCACATGTCACCTTGCAAGAAGACACATGTTTTGGTGGCTATTGATAAGTTTACCAAGTGGGTTGAGGTTATGCCAGTCACCAATTGTGAAGCAGTTACAGCAGTCAAGTTCCTAAAAAGAATTATCTATCGGTTCGGGTATCCCCACAGTATAATTACCGACAATGGAACCAACATGTCCCTTGGCGCAATGGAGAAGTTTTGCGGTAACAATGGAATCCGGCTTGACGTAGCATCAGTGGTTCATCCGCAGGCCAATGGACAAGTGGAGAGGGCAAACAAGAATTACTTCGTGGACTAAAACCACGACTGTGAGTCCCTTGCATTAGGGCTGCGGGTGCATGGGTAGAAGAACTACCTTCCGTGGTATGGGGTATCAACACTACACCTAACAGATCTACTCAGATGACACCATTCTTCATGGTTTATGGTGCGGAAGCAGTGCTGCCGAGTGATATTATTCATGATTCACCTCGAGTATCAGCTTACGTCGAGGTAGAGAACGAGAAGACCCGGCAGGATGCCGTAGATATGTTAGAAGAACACAGGGAGCAAGCCCTGGAAAGATCAGCCATATATCAGCAAGATTTACGGAGGTATCATAGCGGGCGCGTGAAAACCCGGGTATTCCAGGAAGGAGACTTGGTTCTGCGCCTGGTACAGTCAAACGAAGGAAAACACAAGTTATCACCACCATGGGAAGGGCCGTTTATCATAAGCCGGAATCTGCACAACGGATCGTATTACCTGATAGATGCAAGGGAAGAGTCGGCTACAGTTAATGACACCGCCCATTCCACTTCGTCTATGCGGGAAAGAGACAGACCATGGAACGTGGCTCAGCTACGTCCCTACTATACTTAGTATAGACTATATTGGCAAATGGAGTTGCACGATGTAACAGGCGGCAGGTTTCAGACGCACTCTTTTCCTATCTAGGGCACCCTTGGGGACTGGGTGGGTTTTTAATGAGGCGGCTTGCTGACCTAACATTCTCATATCAAGAAAAGAAGTGGTTATTCTCATGTTCTTTAATCTCAGTATGTTGCATATATATAGGTCTTGGGGGCTGATTGCTTGAATAGCACAGTTGCAAACTCAATGACCCGGCCTTGATGCCTATGAGTTATAAGGGCCGATTACTCGCAAACGAGTACGGCTGCAATCTTATAACCGGACAAAGGAGCCAAACTTTCTTGACTTTTCTTACTTAAGCTCGATGTGACTCGCAATAAAAGTGGCATGATTTGCTCGCTTACGATTACAATCAGCCATGAAGCCCAATGGGACTTGCCTGACCCTGTTTTCGTATAGATGTAGCAACATGGTATCCACGCGAAAGCCGGCTTATAGTACAAGATAGTCAAAAGGGTCATCTAAACCACAAGTTATGCAGAGTACAAAGCTAATAGCCGGAAACTCAACGTTTATCAAGCATAACTTCATTACCTATGTGAAACGGCTCCGGGTCTGGGCTTAGCAAACAACAAACTCGTTCTCTTCGAAAAGACCACATATCCCAGACTCGGAAATTCGGGTCTTGGCGATTCGGGATTTTGGAAAAAGAAAAAGTTGCTTAGTTGCCAAGGCTCAAAAAACCCAAACATCCGAGTCTTGGGGACTTGGGGACTTAGAAGCAAGTCCGCTCGTCAACACCCATGAAACTCGGAAACCGAGTCTCACAAAAGGGATCGTAAAGAAAGTCGGATATCAAGAACAAGTTGACTCACAAGTGGATAAATTTAAACGATCAGAAGAAGCACAAAGTGTATCAAGAACCTAGAGTGCATTACAAACTTCGGTAAATAGTATCAAAGGTGCACAGGCGCACCATCCAAAAATAGCTGTTTTAACAACACATCGGCCGACTGACGCGTATGAAGTAGCATTAGGTATCAGGTATCACTCGGCGTTCTAGGCCGCGGCGTCCATCTTCGCCTTGCCTTTGCCATCACTTGGGGTAGCAGCAGCACCCGGATCAGCAGTACCGGCTCGCGTAGGAGGAGGAACGACTGGTGTGGAGGTAGCGGGCGCAGAATCGGCTTCAGCCTTCTTTTTGGCAGCCTCCTCCCTCAACTTAGCAGCTTCCTCCTTCCATCGGGCCAGCATGTCATACGGCTCGGGAAGATCCGAATTAACTGCTTCACCAGCAGCATCATATGCAGGAACGATGGAATCGACATCCAAGCCGTCAGCAATCACGCTGGCCGGGTAACGGACCTCCTTCTGGACGGCCTGGAAATCCTTCACGGAGAACTTGGACCCATCAAGCTTGAATTCCGGGAAACCGCCCATAAGCTTGGCTAGCTCGAGCTTAGGGAAGTAAGCCTTGGCAAGCGCAAGCCCCCAGGTTACTCCAACCCGGCAGGACGAGCATTTCCAGTGCCAAATCCACTCGGGGATAGTGGAGCAGGCGTCCAGCATTCTCTTCAGGTCGACATGCCCTTTACCCGTCCACCGTATTTCTTGAAGGATCCATTTGGTTCCGGCGCATAGCTGCCGGATAACGCTCTTGATAGTTTTCAGCCTGGCAATATCATCCTCGTCCGGCATCACTTCATCCGGACCTGCAGAAAGAAATGGAAACATGAGTAAGGAAACTCCGGCTATTTATCAGAAGGATAACCCGGATGAAGAATCGTACCAAGCAAAGCACGATACGTATCAGCAATTTGAACAGAAAGGCTCGTTAGATCATCTTCTGTTGTGTGAGCCCTCCGCCTATACTTCTTCATTATCTTCCCACTCCTCCTGGCCTCAGCCTCGGCCTCCTCACGCAGAGCCACCTCCTTTTCAATGAGCTTGGTGGCCTTTGCCAGTTCCTTCTCAGATTGAGTCACGAAGGACTGCACGGATGCAAGGAAGGATTAGCCGGGTAAAGGGGCAAGTTATCAGTCGGTTATGCCGTAAAGTTCCAAGCAAATTGTGAATCAATTCACTCGGAACTTGGGGACTAGATAAGGACACAAGCAATATTATTCGGGTTTACCTCGTGTTTGGCTATTAAAGCCTCCAAGATGTTTTCTACATTAGCCCTCAAAGTGCGCAGGGTTTCGAGCATCTGGGCAAACATCAGGTCTTCGGGTCGGACACCAGAAGAGCTGGCAGCCTGGTCGCCTGGTAGGGGAGCTTTCCCCGCCCTTGGGGTCGAGACCCGGACAGTCTGGGTATCCGGGTTGGGAGAACCCATCCTCGTGTCCGGAACCTCGATCTCCTCGTCCACTGGTTCGGATGACGCTGGAGACCCGGCTGCTTGGTGAAGTGGATCGCCCAAGGGGCCTTGTTCCTGGTTGTTCTCAGTATCACCGCCAGTTGCGGCGTCTACGTTCTCAGTCGGCTCCTCCGCCTCCCAGTTATCCATCTCCACATTCTCCGGGTCACTAACTGTGACTTGAGCGCTAAAGAAAGGGAAGAAGAGCAGTTAGCAATAGTAATTGAAAGTTATCAGGTATGAAAGGATGTCATATAATAAAGACTCACCCGGTATTTACAGCGTAATCAGGCGGGAGTTCGCTGCTGGAAGCATATGAAGCCATCAAAGGGACCGATAGCGGGACCCGGAATTGCCCCGCGAGCGGGTGATTGGGAGATGGATGGCGTTGAGGAGATTTGGAGGGGCGAGGAAGAGGAATATCGGCCCGGAGGTTTGGCGAGGAGGAGATACCCGGGTTAAGGGGATCATCCCCTGGTGAACTCCGGGTCACTCTGCGCTTGGCCGGGATAGAATCCTTCAAGTGCGATGACTTAGATAGTCGTTGGTTAAGTCTGTGCATGTTATCAAAAGAATAGGGTTCGGAAGACATGGTGGAATAGGGAACCTTGCACACCACTCCTCTGGCTTTCCTCTTGACCCCTACTGTTATTTCTGGATCGGACTCGGTGGCCTCCGGGTCTTCGTCATCCTTCTCATCCTCGTCCTCTGGCCCTGCAAGCCAAGTATGTGTCAATGGAAAAGGTTAAAATAAGGAAATTTATGCAAATGAAGATGACGTAAGATTCGGATAATTACCCTCATCATTGTCAGCCGGTTCGTCTTCCTCCTCCGGGTCTCCGGTAGCAGGAGAAGTTTCAACATTCCAGAAAGGGTTATCAGCCTGAGATAAAAACAGGAAGGTGGGAATCAGTAATTGCATCAAGTTGAAGACGTATGAATAAAGTTGCATACGTCGAGTCTTACCGCTGGGGCCGGGTTTTCCCGGGTAAATGGCGGTAACCCGGCAATGTTCTTGATCACTTCCAGCTTTTCCTTCAAGAAGCCTTTGATGGTTTTGTTGGTGTCGCCGGCTGCAAAGCTCTTGGTGGAATATCGGAGTGCATCTGTGGCATGCCCCGAGTACTCGCACATCAATTTGGTGCGGATAGAATTGGGTTGGATCCGGAAATCAACCCAAGTTTTCACTAGATTGAGCCCAAGAAGGCCTTGGGCGGAGAGGACGGCTATTCTAGATAGTAAAGGCAGGATTGCTTCCCTGTCCGAGTCAGGGGCGAAAGCATCGAATTTCTCGGAGATATCAAGGAGGCCCTCTGAGTAACCCGGCAACCTCTTTTCGCCGGGTGGGGAGGTGTCCCGGCAATAGAAGTATGAGAGTTGCCAGTGTTTGACGTGTGAATTAAGAGTAAGAGGTGGCATTAGAGAATTCTTGCGGCGCTGGATAGAGACTCCGCCGCAAGCAAGAAGTGCTCCGTCGCCGCTTTTGCGGCACGGTTTGCACTGGAAAAGTTCGGTGAAGAGAGCCAAACTTGGCGGGGTGCACAGGTATGACTCGGACAGAACAATGAAGTGGGTAATATTCAACATAGAGTTAGGCCCTATGTCGAATATCCTGAGGCCATAATGGCTCAGGACCTCACGAAAGAAAGGGTGACCCGGAGGACGGAATCCCCGGGTCACGTGCTCTATAAAACAGATTACCTCATCCTCGGCAGGTGTGGGCCGGGTCTCGTCACCCGGTGCCCTCCAATGAATGTCCTTCTGAGAAGGGAGGACCCCCAACTCGGCCAGATCGTCCAGCTTGGCCTTTGTGACTGTGGATCGCCCCCAATTGGCGGATATGGATTGGGTTGTCTTCGCCTGGGCCGGCTGTTTCCCTTGCCTTTTGGGAGCCATGGGATCAACCTGCAAAACACAAGGCAAAAAGGTGCAAAAAGTAAGACTCGGAAACCATGGGCTATTCGAGTATCTGTGAGTGGTAACAAGAAAGTACGGAAGTTAAGCATTATCCAGGTGTCATTCTAGAAGGCAATGTTACAAGTTATCCGGGTATCAAGCATCATTATACAAACTATGGGGTACTTACGTATTCAAAGGTGTTTGAGGAAGATGGATGATTTCCCATGAATCTACTGCAAGCAAAAGAACCGGAGGAAGAGGATTTTCCGGGTGTCAACGACATGCGCGGAAAATTGGAACGAAATGGATCTAGATCGGAAAACTTGCGGGCGATTTTACGAAGAAATTAATGGTTAATGATGATAGGAGAATGATGTATGGCTGTCAGTCAAGCTATTGGAGGAGTTATCGAGCATCTAAGCGACCCGACCGAGCATGACAGGAAGAATTGCCCACGGGTTGACCTAGATCCAATCTAGAGTAAATCAAGGGATTGTGAGGTTGAATTGATGGGTACGAGAAACTTACTGAAGGGGATTAGAGTAGCACGCAACAGCGGTGAAAAGCGCGGTCTGGATGATCCCTCGCAACTCTCGGCGGTCCGAATGAAGGTATGGCGACGGAGCTCGGCGGCGGCGCAGAATGGCGCGAGGATGAATGTGGCCGTTGGCGGCTTGGCTCCGGCAAGAGGCGTGAGGTTTTTCGCGATGGTGTTGCGCAATCACGAGAGAAGAGGAAAGGAGAAGAGCTGGAATGGATTGTTGGAAGGTTAGGTTGTCTCCCGGGCACCTATTTATAAGGTGCGGGTGGATAAGATCTAGGCCAATGGGAGGGAGCCGGAAATTTTGGGATAATGGTTACCTGCGCGGATTTTGCGAGATACACTTTAAGTGCTGAACGAAATATCCAGACAAAAATAGGAAGTAGATCTTCTCCGCGACATCAGGGTTAATTATCGAGTAAAGTAAGCCAGATCTTTAACATTCTTATTAGGGTGTTAACCCGGAAAACTAAGCAAAGTACTTGGAGAAAACCGGGTTACTATATGGCCACCGTGGAGTTAGGCCTAGCTGTTTATCAAAGCAATTTAACCCGGCCTCCATTGAGTTTGTAAGTTTGATAATTTTGCAGGGAATAGCGTGCGCTTCAAAGAGAATCTCGTGAAGCCCAAGCTATTCTGGGGACTACTGATGGAGGGATAATAACCCGGTAGGCCAATTCCACGGTGTAATCCGGCCCAAAGGACGCTGTGCAAGATCCGGCTAAGGATAAAAGAACTTCTAGAGGGCCCAAGATTGTAGGCCTCGTAACCCGGATTGTGGGTTACGGTAAGGAGAGTTAGGGTTTTATGCGCCGTGTCCGGGTAGGATTCAGGGTGCGCCTTGGAGGGAAAGCCAGGGGGTTCGGGTGCTTGATAAACCGGCCCCTGAGTTAGGTTAAGGGATCCAAGAGTTCTAGCAATATCGCTTGATATCGAGCATCCAGTGTAACACGAGAGTTGAGTTAATATATTGAGATCGGAGACTCGGCGACTTGATTGCCGGCTACCGGATCGAGTTCCATCATGTTTTCCTCTGAACTAAACCCTCTCCCAAAGGCCTGTGTCGTCTTGCCCCAAGATCAGTTACCCCCGGTAACGTCTGCCGTGATTATCCCACGACAAACTTCCTGTTGGCGGGGTGGCCCTGCTCTGGTTGACTCATGGATGGGTTCGAGCAAGGTAAAGGTCATGGCCAGCCACCCTCTACCGCGCTCCATGGACAAGTGTACATGTGGAGCTAAGAATCAGATGGTACGTGTGGGTAAAGTGTACCCCCTGGAGGGATAAATCTCCTCGAGAAGTCGTGTCCACTATGACGGAAGACTTGGCAACGGATTATGTGATCATTGATAACTTGAACGGAATGGCTACAACTTGTTAATAATGAATGAAGGGTGCCTCCTCGGAGATACCGAGAGGGGTGATCCTTGTAGCATGTGAGGTGCTGGGAAATGCTATTCGTGCAATAAAAAGAATGATGATTTCAGTAGTTGAGTAGCCTTCTTCTCTATTTTGACATACCTCCTTGAGACGTGCTATTCTTCCTAGATTTTAGAAACAAACTTTGCTTTACGCAAAATAGCCTTCATAAAACCTTTATGAAAACAACGGTTACATAATAGGTTAACTAAGTCTTGTTGAGTACCTCCCGTACTCAGGTTTGCATAATTTTGGTTCAGGTGAAGTTACTCACATCGGTGGTGATTCAACGTGGACATCGACGAGTAGTTTGGGGTTCCCAGGTAGAAGCCTGAAATCTATGGGCTGGAACGTCGCCTTATGTTGCAGCCTCTTAGGCCTTTTTGGTTCTTGTTGATTAGCAACATAACTTGCCTTCCGCTATCTGATGTAATGTTGGGTCATGTGACCTCTGTTTGTAAAGCTATACTCTAGTAGTACCTGTTTGATACTGCTTCACGTCTAGAGTGCTACTTTGATCGGTTGTTGATTTCCATCTCATTGTTATACAGTTTTGCCTATTGTTGTGTAGTTGTCGTAGTCGAGGGGTTGTGGAGCCGATGATCCATTTCCGAGCACGCCTGCCGATGTGATTCGTCCTGGGGCTTGGTAACCTCGTTAACCCTCGATTGTTGTTCCACTTCCTGGACACATAGCATTGTTGTATAGCTTTGGTCCCGTACCTTCAGGTTTGTATGACTCGTGGATGATTTGATATGCATAGTTCGTTATTACTAGCATGGACACAAGGAGTAGTAGTACCGACGTTATCTGGGCTGCATGCTGATGAATCTGTTCTACCTGTCGTTGTTTGTTGCGACCGGGGCTGGTAACCCTGAAGCCCTTGTGGGTCCACGCCTAGGAGCGCATAACAGTTGATGACTCCCAAGTGCAGGAGATCAATTGTAGTACCTTTCGATGAGTATTTGAGTGTCGAACCCACGAGGAGCTGAAGGTAAGCTATATATTCTCTAAAGCCCTATCACCCTCTGATATGGCTGTTTATGCAAAGCAATAAGTTTGACTAAAAGGAACTAACTAATTAAAAGAAAGTGACGTGGAGTGTGGTTTGTCTAGTAACTAGTCAAGCAAGTTTAAAATGCAAGTTTCTAAGCAAGTTTCACAAGTAGCAAGCAGCAAATATCTCAAGTATCTCAAGGGAGCAAGTGTTCTAGCAATAGGTGTTTCGTTCGTGTGGTTGTCACAATTAGTGAAGCACATGTTTTAGTCTTAGTTGTTTCTTCTAGGAAGGAGCCATGAATAGGTATAGTCAAGTAAATTATCTACAACCCCTTATGATGGATCATGTGGCCAAGTAAATGAATGCACAAGATTGATTAAGACATAAAGTCCCACCATAGCCTTAAGTTCTAAGGTCCCCTATATATATCCCCCAATAACTTAACTTTGTGGCTCGGTCTCAGGTTACTGTCACTCCCAAGTCACCACCACTCCATTATGCTACCGGTGATCACCTTACATGCATTCCCCAACATATGCGTGCACTCATATATTGTACATAAAGACAATCACAGAAGATAACAAACTTGTATGCAACCAATCAACGAACTATTTCACCATTGCCAAGAACAATTCACTACTCAAACATAGACGGGGAGACACAATACATCAAGGGAATATAGTATTGCATCATACATCGTGTTTGCCAAAAGATTACAGTGGAGAGATGGAGCTGATCTTGCTGTAGATGTTGATGATGAACACGCCGAAGGGGGGTGGAGCCCTCCGGGGGTGATCCCGGCGGCGTTTCCCCCCTCCGATCTTCTCCGGCGGCAGCCTTCTGTCTTTCCGTTTTGTGGTTTCGTCTCTCGGCGCCGCCTCCTCCTCGAAAAGGCTAGAATGACCCTTTATATAGTCATTTTTAGGTCACGAGACACTCGGGAGAAGAAAGATCGACGACATCGGAGCCACGGGGGCAAAAAGGGGGCCTCTCACGCGGCCAAGGAATCTGGCCGCATGGAGGGTCCTCTTTTCCACCTGGTTGTCCTTTTGGCCCTCTACATTGGCCCATGGTTTTCGTCTCGAAAATTCTGAACCGTGCTCTTTGGCCTTGCCCTTTTTGGAGTCCCGAAGCTCCCGGAAAGTCTGAAACACTAAAAAGTACGTTTTCTGGAAAAACAGGGTTAGAACCAAAAGAAGGGGAATTGTTTAGAAAATCCCCGAAATCATTATAAAACATGAATATAAGTTGCTAATATGTAGGAAAAACAAGTAATAACATGCAAAGTTCATGTATGCATTTTACATGGATCAACATCCCCAAGCTTAACCCATGCTCGTCCTCGAGTATGAAGGTGATAAAACTAACATGGACTTTGCATATTGAAACAATCATGGGATATCAAGGAGGATTATTCATGCTACATATAATCAAATGATTAATACTAGAAATGAGTAGCAATATACAATTCATGTTGTAAGAAATATCAAATATGCAAGCAAAGATGCTTCATGAAAGTTCACAAAGTGTATAATGAAATAAAAGCACTATGGACCAAATGCATACACAAAATGATAAATAAAATCCTATATTGGTCAAAGAATAGCATAATGGAAAATAGAAAATATGGTGGACACTTTGGAGAAAATTGAGTAGAGGTAAAACATGATCAAGTCTTATTTAGCCTCTAAATTATTCAACTAAAATTACTAATTGAAATGTGGTATCCATTGATCTAGGACTCTCATTTCCCCTTTATCACTAGCATCTAAAATGGTGAATGTTGAAGTAATGTGAATGACAAGGTGGTTGAAAGCCTCATGCCCCGTGAGTGTGAAAACTTACTCCATGATTACTCAACTTAAGATTCCTAATAAGCTTTGTACAATCATAATAAGTATTAATGACATCATAGAGAACCGCAAAGAGGTACCTCTTGCCTCATTTACATGGAAACAAGCCCATGTCACAATGACAAGACAAACAAACGGAGTAGACTCATCATCCTTTTTATTTTCATTCACTATTATGCATAGCTTCTTATTTTATTGTAGGATGTGTTGTAGAGTCACTCAAGCTGTAAGTAAATTTCCACCATGATAAAGCATGGCTTGGGTTAGCGGCCCAATGCATTTCTCTAGTCATATAGATACTTACTCATCAAAATTTACTATTCCTCTATTTCATTTCGGCATGGCAGGAGTCCAAAAACAAAAGTACATGATATCAACCAAATGTAAATTTTTGTGCAATGTTGAAAGCTTTCCGGTGATAAACGTTTATAGCTAGCTCCCAACCACACACTTGTCAAACGCAAAACTTGTGGCTCCCATTATTGGGTCATGTTTATTAGATGCATAAAAAGTAAAGTGTGCCTTCAAAAGTTCGTGAGAGTCCTATCCCAAGTTCAACCCATGACAATTAATAAAGTGAATATCTTAATTTAGAACATAAATAACACAATAACATGGTGAACATACTCGGAATAGCAATGAAGCTAATGGGAAGATATGGTGGACTCACTGGAAATACTTGGCTAAGAAGTGTTGGAAACAAGTTTTTACTTGTTGGAATTTTTAAATTTTTGGCTAGCAAGAGGGAGATAGTTGACCAGCTACTATGCATTCATATGTCCATAGAACTACTCATTTCATGACAAACTAAATAAACCAGCAATTAACATCAAGGACATGAATAAGAGATAGCTCAAGACAACATTATTGCAAATTTCTACACATAAAAAGCCTATAAATCATGCAAACATATGTAGCTCTTCAAATCAACCATGGCATCCCTATTCCAAGTCATAATACTAGCATCCAATACATTCAAACCCCAAACTCCAGTAGCTCAATCTCATATAAAATGATGGGTGTGGTCTTATCAAAACAAAAATAAAAACAAAAACTAGACGCTTCAAGTCTCTACGATAAATGCTTTGCTTAGAAAAACAGAAAGTAGATGTGTGCTAACCAAAAGAGTGTAGCTCCAGTGGGGTGTTCATCACATCCCCAATATTATGGCTTTCACCATTCTTGGATGTCTTGAGGCGCAGCTCCTCTATTCCCTGTGAAAAAAACTTCACAAAACATGTTTCTCCCATTCTTTTTCTGTGGGGTGAGATTAGCAAGGACAAACAAATCACATGCTTGCTGTGCAAAATTCCAAATAAATTGCTCCAGTAGATAGACAATAAGTTTCATTATGTTGTATGTTCACTCTCTTGCTTGAAAGAATCATGGAAATTCGATTCCCAAGCCCAAAGAGTGCATAAAACAAAAGAAGGTAGAATCTGTCCAGAAAAGCAACAGCAGCAAAACGAACGTTTTTTCCCTAAGCTAGGCTCGTCAAATAATTAAGACAATTTTTTTGCTTACAGAGGACGAAAAGTTGCAGAACATACTAAAAAATTAGCTCAATCCGACATACCAATAAAAAACGTAAAATCATATGGTGAGCAGACTCGTGCTGAAACAGAAATTTCATGCACTAGGATAGCAACTTATAAGTCCAAATGGGTTTGACTTGACTCTTTATTGAAAACTCCAGAATTAAAAAAAAACTAATCTCTTGAGACATCAAGAGGACACTAGGAAAATCCAAACAAAAACAACCGGGTTGCCTCCCGTAAAGCGCTCTCTTTATAGCCATATAGCTAGGCTTTACTTACTTAACATCATGATGGTTGGAGTGAGGTGGCTCGGCATCCCCAAGCTTGGATTCTTGTACTTATTTGATACATGTAGGGTGAGCACAGTGGTACATCCCAAGCTTGATTGGTTGTCCCTCTTGATCTTTGTTCATCTCACTCATCTCTTTCTCCTGAAAAATTCTTCTTACACAAATCTCAACATAAAACTTGATTAGAGGGGTTAGTGCCTCCATAAATAAAATCCACATAGGTACAGCAAAGACACATCATGAGTTGATTCTAAATATTAACTAATGTTACTACAGTTGTGCATTGCTCCTTGATCAAAAGAACCACACAAAACACAAGTAATGAGAGCAATGCAAAATAAAGACATAATCTGCCAAAAACTGAACAGCCCGTAAAGAGTGAATTTTTAGAGGCACTTAAGTTGCTCAAATCAGAAAACTTAAAACTAATGAAATATGTAGTGATAACTAAATATTGCTGTCGTAAATTACCAGGTCAAAATTCCACTTCTGTGATTTTAAACATTGTTCGCAGTGAAGTTCAGGAATCTGTTTTCTTGACAGCTAATTACTATTGTTTAATCCTATCTCTCATATAAGATTATTCTTGCCATTTAAGATGAGAAATAAGACAGAAATGTGATGTTACAGTAGTGAACTAATATTTTTATTGTTTTTAGCTTTGGAAAAAGTTTTAATGATAGAGACTTTGCAATGGTTTCATTGGCATGAACAACACATGTTCAAGGTCGACCCCAACTTCTCCATTACTCATCCTTCTCATTTACTTTCCCAAATTTTTTTATAGTATGAAAATCTTAAACTAAATGATACATAACAGTAGGTAAAGGAATTTTACATGTTTTAAAGACATAAATGTGTGCTCAAACCGAATAGGAAATTAAAGCATAAGGAACACACGAAAAAAATATTAAACAATTTATTTTTAAGTCTAACCCATTTCCTATGCATTGGCATTTTGTAATAAAACAAATAAAAGAAGCACATAATAGCAAGCATAGAAAGGTAGATCAAGTGCAACTTCAATACTTTCAGCATAAAGAGGGGAAGCTTAATATTGTTGAAATATGTGTAACCATGTTTCCCTCTCTCATAATAATTTTCAGTAGCATCATGAATAGATTCAACAATATGAATATCACATAAAACATTCTTATCATGAGCCACATGCATAAAAGAATCACTACTCTCCACATAAGTAAAATCCTCATTAGTGATAGTGGGAGTTAAACATTCATAATTTTCATTGCAATCATCATATATAGGAGGCATAGCATCATCAAAGTGAATTTTCTCCTCCAAGCTTGGGGAACTAGAAATATCATGCTCATCAAAACCAACTTCCCCAAGCTTAAAACTTTCCATAGAATCAGCAAGTATATCATTTTTATCCTCAATAGTAGGGGGACTAAAAATATCATATTCATCAAGACAAACTTCCCCAAGCTCAAGGTTTTCCTTAGCAATAAAGGTGTTCAAAGAATTAGTACTACCACAAATATGATTGTTGTGCAAATAATTTTTCAATTTATCCTCAAACACTTCATGTCCTAATTCAAGGTAGATATTATACAGTTCTAAAATTGTTTGGTTGTTTTCCATTTTATAATTTTTTTTGTGTTTTAGGTTTATATGTTAGTATGCAATGCAAACAAGAATAAAAGCTTAGCACAACGCTCCCCGGCAACGGCGCCAGAAAAGTGCTTGATGACTCCCAAGTGCAGGAGATCAATTGTAGTACCTTTCGATAAGTATTTGAGTGTCGAACCCACGAGGAGCAAGCTATCTATTCTCTAAAGCCCTATAACCCTCTTATATGGCTGTTTATGCAAAGCAATAAGTTTGACTAAAAGGAACTAACTAATTAAAAGCAAGTGACGTGGAGTGTGGTTTGTCTAGTAACTAGTGAAGCAAGTTTAAAATGTAAGTTTCTAAGCAAGTTTCACAAGTAGCAAGCAGCAAATATCTCAAGTATCTCAAGGGAGCAAGTGTTCTAGCAATAGGTGTTTCGTTCGTGTGGTTGTCACAATTAGTGAAGCACATGTTTTAGTCTTAGTTGTTTCTTCTAGGAAGGAGCCATGAATAGGTATAGTCAAGTAAATGATCTACAACCCCTTATGATGGATCATGTGGCAAAGTAAATGACTGCACAAGATTGATTAAGACATAAAGTCCCACCATAGCCTTACGTTCTAAGGTCCCCTATATATATCCCCCAATAACTTAACTTTGTGGCTCGGTCTCAGGTTACTGTCACTCCCAAGTCACCACCACTCCATTATGCTACCGGTGATCACCTTACATGCATTCCCCAACATATGTGTGCACTCATATATTGTACATAAAGACAATCATAGAAGATAAGAAACTTGTATGCAACCAATCAACGAACTATTTCACCATTGCCAAGAACAATTCACTACTCAAACATAGACGGGGAGACACAATACATCAAGGGAATATAGTATTGCATCATACATCGTGTTTGCCAAGAGATTACAGTGGAGAGATGGAGCTGATCTTATTGTAGATGTTGATGATGAACATGCCCGAGGGGGGTGGAGCCCTCCAGGGGTGATCTCGGTGGCGTTTCCCCCCTCCGATCTTCTCCGGCGGCAGCCTTCTGTCTCTCTGTTTCGTGGTTTCGTCTCTTGGCGCCGCCTCCTCCTCGAAAAGGCCAGGGGACCCTTTATATAGTTGTTTTTAGGTCACGAGAAACTCGGGAGAAGAAAGATCGACGACATCGGAGCCACGGGGGCAAAAAGGGGGCCTCTCACGCGGCCAAGGAATCTGGCCGCGTGGAGGGTCCTCTCTTCCACCTGGTTGGCCTTTTGGCCCTCTACATTGGCCCATTGTCTTCGTCTCGAAAATTCTGAACCGTGCTCTTTGGCCTTGCCCTTTTTGGAGTCCCGAAGCTCCCGGAAAGTCTGAAACACTAAAAAGTACGTTTTCTAGAAAAACAGGGTTAGAACCAAAAGAAGGGGGATTGTTTAGAAAATCCCCCAAATCATTATAAAACATGAACATAAGTTTCTAATATGTAGGAAAAACAAGTAATAACATGCAAAGTTCATGTATGCATTTTATATGCATCAACAGTATGTATACCTCTGGGTCCGGGGTCGCTACAAGTCATGGTATCAGAGTAGGACCTGCCTGTAGGAAAACCTTACTGCTTGGTCGATGTTGAGTATAGTGTTTGTGAAAACTATTTGGAAACTTCAAATGGATTGTGAAAATCTCTTTAGGACTCTTTTTACTCCTTATCTAGTATCGTTCTAATTCTGGGTCACCTTACCTGTTTTGGTTTGAAAAGGTACTAGTCATTCAAAACCTAGGTGCCTTCCCTTGCAAAAACGTCTTTTACCCAAGTTTACCTAGTGTTGAGTTTCTAGAGTTAGTGTGTGTTCCATATTCTGTTATCTCTTGTTTAACTGGGAGATTTCCTTTTCATCCTAACCTCTCAGTGTTGTCTGGATTCCACATTATCATGTTCTAAAGTTTCAAATACATAATATCTAGATTTCCTTTCATCTCGAATGTATTCCTGGTCGTTTTCTCATATTCTTTCGGATCTATGTATGGATTTTGAAAGATACTTCGTGATTACTAGTCATAGTGTCCTACAGCACTCGAATAGTAGTTGCTCCTTTCACTAGTTTTTTAACCCTCGGACTTGAACCGAAGGTCCCGGAATGTGATGAATTGTGGTGGGTTGAATCATGCGGTTTTATAACCATGTGGTGCTCAAGCTATCAGTACATGATTCTGACCTTTAACCCAAGTTCTATTTCTTTGGATCATGAGGAATCTGTTCCACCTCAGGCTGGCTAGGTAATCTCAACTCCATTAGCCATATGTTTTCTCTTGGAATTAAAAGGATCACAACAAGAGCGATCATCCTGAAATCCACATATTCGTTCTTATTTCAGCTATACCAATCTTTTTGCATGGGTTTTACAAATGAGTACTACCATGTGCATTCAACGTGATCTCAGGATTCTCCTAAGCATGTTCCTACTCTTTAGTTGCTTTCTGAACTCCGTCTGTTGTTTGAAAACCAAGTTGTATATGTGTGTTGCAGTTCCAACGCACTTTCCCTTGTGTTCCGTCAGAACATTCTACCTTGGGATATTAGAAGAAACAAACTCCAGTACCTCGTTCCTCTCTAGTACCAGGTCAAAGTTTTGTAATTTGCAGATTAAAGAAGTTTCGTTAGCTTCTATTCCGCTCTATCTTTGAGAATCACACTCTTTTGTATCAAGAGGCTGTGTTGAGTTTCATGGCTCTATTGATGAAGTGATGCTCTTACACGTCTTCACTCCCCTTCCTCCAAGCTTGAATGCTTGAGTATGATGGGACTGTGCATTGCTTTGTGTATCAGATATTCTTAGCAATCCTTATTGCTTTGAAAAATCTAAGAAACATTTGTATACTTCTTAGCACTATAGGTCACCCGGTCTCTATAAACTTGATTGTGTTACCAAATCTATTCATTCCGGTGCACATTCTCGGTCAGAGAGTTAGGTTCATGCCGAAGCTCTCATAACCATATCATTTTGCCTTAAAAAGCAAGACATATCGGTAGGTTGTGATATTCTAGTTGTCTTTCTAGAAGTATCACCAAGTTTGTCACCTCGCCGTGATATCTAAATATGGGGTAATTTGAACTACTGTTTTCACTAAGAAACTTTGCTGGATACCCTGGACTAGTTGGTTGAGCTTAAACAACAACTTGGAGAGTTGAAAGACACGAACTCTTCTTAACTTGTTCCTTCGAAATGGGGTGTCTAGTTCCGTTCGTGTTTAAGAAGGATAGTACCTCCTTCATGTACATGCTATCATCCTACCTCTTGATTTGATTTGGGCTATTGTCAGATCAAGTCCAGATTCAAGGACTATCTTGATGGTGTTTCTACTCATGGTGTTCCACCTAAGTACACCTTAATGTCCTTTAGTCTGACCAATATTTTGCCTTGTTCATGTATTATATGAATCCCTCCTCTTGGAGTATCTTGGTAAGCGTGTTGTCGAGCCCATCGATGACATTCCTATTTTCTCCAAGTTGCAAGAGGTTCATGTTGAAAAATCGGCACTAATGTTGGAAACTTTTGAGAACCATCTTTGTGTTATTACGAAGATTGTGTTTTGGATGTTTGAAGTCACTTACTCCGGTTCATGTGCTTATGGTGAAAGTTGTCGCCATGGATCCGAGTAGAGTTTTCTTGTTCCATCGCGACTAATCCCAAGTCAGTCATGTGTGTGTGGACTACTCTTGATATGGTAGGTTGTTACCTCCACTACTTGAATAAGTTTGCATCCACACCAAGCTAATGACTAATTTTCCATGAAAGATAAGAAGTTCAAAAACTTTCTTATATTCTTAATTGCCTTTCCAACAAGGACTCTGATATGTAGGTGCAACCATCTTTTTGCAATTTTCTAATACACGAGTTACGCACTCTTTCTTATCCTTTTTGAGATAGATATTGTAGTCCATACCTTGAGAATCTAGTAAATATATCTCGAAAGTAATCGGTGCAACCTCGTCGATAAATCCTATTGAGTCTAAAGGTCCATATCCAATAACCAGAGTTGAATCTCAAGCAGCAACGATGGTTGGTGTTTCCTCAAGGGTTTCAACTTAGGTCCTTTCGGAAATCCGGCATGGTTGATGTTGTGGTTGACACAATTAGCCGGAAGGCCTAATGTAATATCTTTTTAAATCAGTAAGAACAACCAATCTACATGAGGATTCTTGTGTGGCTTGTTCTAGAAGTTGCCCTCACCCTTCTTCTAAACCGAAGTCCAAATTTCACTTGATGACCTATAGAAGGCTTGTCATGAGCCTGCTGTCGTTATCTATAACATCAAGGATAAGTTGGAAGATTACCTTTCCAAAATCTCTATGTTGATCCTCCTAACCTTTCTTTCTGTGGAAACAAGTTCATCCTGAGAAACATCTTGTGGTGATCTTCAACCGTCGCTGCTCAATCTTTCATTTTTCCAGTTGTTTGTACTTGAAATTCTATTCAACTCACACGTTGTGTGAATTTGTTAGTCACTTCAGCCATGGGGTCTTAACCATGTGGTAAAGTGATTCCCTATTCCTTTCGGTATTCCAATCCTTGATGGTTACTCATCTTTATGGTGTGACCAAGAATTCCTCCTTAATTACGGTGTTCTAACATCCTTTGGTTACTCATCTTCTGATGTGAAGTTACATTCCGATACTTGACAAAGATTTCGAGAAATTTTGACGGAATGAAAGTTTTTCATCCTCTGCATCCACTCCGAAGAGTGAAACTTCCTCTGTTTCCAAACTTTATCTGACACATGATTCCATTGTGTTCTCGTGTTCCTCCTAGTCTATGGATATAACATTGTGATACCCAAGACAATCCTTTCCATCTTGGTATTCTATTTGAAGTCAAGACTGAAAACTCGATAACACAAGTTGTTCAACCTTTCTTTTCCAAAAGGACTTAAAGTCTTGTGCAAAGCTCATATTCTAAATCCTTTCATGAACACTCGTCCACAAACTTGACACCTTCTCCTACTTCCTCTGTTACCTTGACGTGTTTTATGGTTGCTAGCTCAAGTGTTGCCGAGAACACTATCACCATGAGTTGACCATGAAATACTCGATCTTCGTCAAGATCAATTCTTAAAAGTTTTCCCTCTCACCGAAGGTGTAGTTGATCAACACTTTGTGATGCTACGGATCTACCTCTTCACGAAGAGAACCGTAAGGTTCGAGAAGATCAACCAAAACTAGTGTTTCTTCTTTCTTTCTCCTTCAGGAATCTCGGGACGAGATTCTTCTAAGGGGGTAGATTCGTAACATCCTTGTTTTGCTAAAATATGGTTATGGTGTGTGGTGTTCATCTCATACATGCATGAAAAAAAATTGAATCATGTTTGACCTTTGAATTTGAGAAAAATCAATAAAAAGCACTTAAAATGGTTTTCAAAATTTTGAACTGAAAAATATTTCAGTTTCACCAAAGCAAAACATGGTCAGGTTGGTAATTTTATAAGGTTTCCAAATCTCATTTTTGCAAAATTTTCTGTTTGCAAAAAGGCCCTCAAAAATCATGTTTCTGTGCTATTTTGAAAATAGAAAAGGACATTTCTGCATTTTTTTAGTTTTTCCAGGGGGTTTTCTGTAAAATGTCTTTTTATTTCTTCCTCCTCCTACCAGTAGACGAACTGGCCGCCGACGACTCCCTCGCCACGTCCTGCTCGCCCTCACATGGATAAGAAGTCGAGGAAGGTGCCGTGCCCCTCTTCTTCTCCTCATTGTCGCCCTCACGGTTCCTCTCTCTCTATTCTTCCTAGGGAGAACCCAAACCCTAACTCTAGCTCACCCACGGCCACCACCGATTGCTGCCAACTCCGGCTGCCCCTGGACGAATTGACAACGCAGGAAGCTTTGCCTCGACTCCCTCTTCCTCCTCGCCAACTCTCGTTTATAGGGACGCCTGAGAGGAGAGGAATCGGGCCATTCCCTTTCAACTCCGGTTGCCGTGATCCTCTCCGATTCTGGCGCCTTCGAGCCTCCTTCGACCTCCCCTACATCTCCACTGCACTCATGGTGAGTTGGGGGGGTTCTCCGAGACCCCTCCATCCCCTCCCTTTCCCTCTGGTGCGCTCGTTCGACGATACCGCCGCCGGACGCCGCAGACATGGACGCCGTCGAGGTTTCCGGTGACTATTTGGTCACCCACCGCCACCCCTGACTCCCCGTGATCCCCTCTCTCCCATGGTATAGTTTGTTTCCCTAATCGCGCGCGAAATCATCGGATTGAAGATTCAGCTGTGGAGAACAGGGCCAGGGTGACGTCATCCGCTGCCATCATCCGACCAATTGTTTTTCTTTTTTTTTTTGAAAAATAAAATGACTGACACGTGGGTCTTCCTTTTAATAATTTCATAAAATGTTTAAATATTGAATAATTAATATCTTTAATTCTGTAAATCAGAAAAATATGAAAAAATATTCAAAATGTTCAGAAAATTATTTCCAACCCAAAAATGTCACTTTCATACATGTTTGAGAAACTTCATAAATAAGTATTATTTTGAATTGTTTAAATCATTTGAAAATAAGGAAAATAAGTTCTTATTAAATAAAATCAGAAAATAACAAGTTATATACCGAAATGCTCAAAATGACAAATGCAACCTAGTGTTGTTTTCAAACCCATTTGAGCAATTAAAATTTGACACACTTTCAGAATTGCCCGAAGTGCCCTGTGAGGTCCATTTCAGGCTAATTTCAATAAAATTGCATAAGTGACATGCGAACCCTAGCAACCATATCCTCATGTTTAGGGATTTATTTCAGTGCATTAACTTGCTCATGCATACATATTGCGCATTGCATCGATGCTATGTGTTGATTGCTATTCCTGTTTCGGTGTTTGCTTCTTATCGGTAGAATGCGATCCCGAAGTGAAGAACAGCAACTCCAATGGCGAATACTTGATCTTAACCGACAAGTCAAGCACTTATCCCGGAAGATATATCTATTGGTTTTCTTATAACCAAGGCAAGCATAACCTCTTATCTGCTCATATAAGGTTTTTGAAGTGTTTTGAATCTCGTATATTGCATGCGGTCCAAAGTATTTATGGTCCTAGATAGAGTTCCCCTATAATGGCTGCATTGCCTCAATATCCTGATCCACTGCTCCTAGAAGCCATATGTTTGTTTGAGCACGCTTCGTTAAAGCCTGTGAGTCTTGCTTAGAAATGCCTAGCTGTGATCTGATCCATCCAGTTGATGAATCTGGTCAATGCGTGAATCTACTTTGTCAGGTTGTTGTGGTTTGAATTATCTTTGATAACTTGACTAATAATGGCATGGATGTGAGGCCACAATGGGTTGTGGCGTTTTGTCCTGTTCATTCCCCTAGGAATGAGTTCTCGCCTTCGAAGCCAAGACTGAGCGTGCAACCACATGCGGGGCCTAACAGACCATGCTTGACCAACTAACTTCTTTGGCCACATCCATGAGTCACATAGTTTGCGATTTCCATCTGTCTGTGAGTCAGAAAACGACTTGGACAAAACTTAGGGCATGACCGGGACAAGTGATGGACGTACACGGATCTTGAACCCGACTCACAGAACAGGTGCCGTCAGGAGGTGGCCACCTGCCTGTTGACGGGGTGGCCCTGTTTGGGTTGACTCATGGATAGGGTCGAGCAAGGTAAAGGTCGTGGCCAGCCACCCTCTGGCGCGCTCCATGGATGAGCGTACATGTGGCATTAAGAATCGGATGGTACGTGTGGGTAAAGTGTACCCCCTGCAGGTATAAATCTCCTCGAGAAGCCGTGTCCACGGTTACGGACGACTTGGCAACAGATTATGTGATCATAGATAACTTGAACGGAATGGCTAAAACTTATTAAAAATGAATGAATGGTGCCTCCTCGGAGATGCCAAGAGGGGTGATCCGTGTAGCATGTGAGGTGCTGGGAAATGCTATTGGTGGAATAAAAAGAATGATGATTTCAGTAGTTGAGTAGCCTTCTTCTCTGTTTTGAAAACACTCCTTGAGACGTTCTATTCTTCCTCGATTTTGGAAACAAACTTTGCTTGACGCAAAAAAGCCTTCATAAAACATTTATGAAAACAACGGATATATAATAGGTTGACTAAGTCTTGTTGAGTACCTCCCTTACTCAGGTTTGCTTAATTTTGGTTCAGGTGAAGTTACTCACATCGGTGGTGATTCAACATGGACATCAACGAGTAGTTTGGGGTTCCCAGGTAGCAGTCTGCAATCTATGGGATAGAACGTTGCCATATGTTGCGGCCTCTTAGGACTTTTTGGTTCTTGTTGATTCGCAACATAACTTTCCTTCCGTTGTCTGATGTAATGTTGGGTCGTGTGACCTCTGTTTGTAAAGCTATACTCTACTAATACCTGTTTGATACAGCTTCATGTCTAGAGTGCTTCTTTGATCGGTTGTTGGTTTCGAACTCATTGTTATACAGTTTTGGCTATGCCTGCGTAGCTGTCGTAGTCGAGGGGTTGTGGAGCCAATGATCCATTTCCGAGCACACCTGCCGATGTGATTCGGCCTGGGGCTTGGTAACCCCTGTAACCCTCTATTGTTGTTGCACTTCCTGGACACATAGCATCTCTGTATAGCTTTGGTCCCGTTCCTTCAGTTTCGTACGCCTCGTGGACGCTTTTATATGCATAGTTGGTTATCACTAGCATGGACACAATGAGTAGTAGTACCGAGGTTATCCGGCCTGCGTGGCGATGAATCCGGTCTACCTGCCGTTGTTTGTTGCGGCCGAGGCTGGTAACCCTGAAGCCCTTGTGGGTCCATGACTAGGAGCGCGTAACAGTATGTATACGTCTGTGTCCGGGGTCGCGACATGAACATCCTTACATTGAATATTTTATATCACTTCATAATCAATCTTGTATATTGCTACTCCTTTGAGAATGAATCATTTGACTCTATGTATTAATAGTAATCATCTTTGACATCCATTGATAGTATTAAAAAGCAAAGTCCATGTTAGTTTTATTACCTTGATACTCGAGGACGAGTATAGGTTAAGCTTGAGGATGTTGATGCATGTAAAATGCATACATGAACTTTGCATTGTATTACATATATTTCAATCATATTTGCATCATATAAGGGTTATATCATTGTTTTATATTGATTTTTAGAATATTTAGTTTCCCTATTTTTCCGGAATTAACCCTGCACTGGCAGAAAACCCTATTTTCTATATTTTGATATTTCAGGGACCCAAACGACGTCCAAATGACCTAATATTTTGCGGGGATCATTTTTTTGGAAGAAACAAAGCGTAGGAGCCAAGGAAGCGCATGAAGGAAGTCCAAGGAGGATTTTGGGGTCCCACGCAGTGAGATTCCCTTACTGCGTGAGAGCACCTCTCTACCCCCTTGTTGCTCCTAGGCCATTCGTTTTCATCTCTGTGCCTTTGTTTTGACCTAAAAACGACTATAAAAATAGTCCCCGACGGCTTTCAGAAGAGAGCGCCATAGAAACACAAAACTACGAAACAAAGACCTAGAGCTGCATATTGGAGGGGGGGAACTCCGGCGAGGCGCTGCCGGCGTGATCTCCATCTTCTCCAAAGACTTCTCCACCGTCTCCATGATGAAGAAGGAGTAGTCCAGCCCTGGACTATGGGTTTGTGGAAGTAACTTATGTATCTCTCCTCTCTTTGAGCTTCACTAATTAGCACCGTATGAGCTGCTGAACATGATTACTTTCATCTATGTAATACCTTTGTGGTGGATCTTTATTATGAGTTAATTTATGTTTGAGATTGCAATAGTTTTATTTCAGTTATGAAAGTAGATGAATATTATGTACCCCGTTCTTGTTTACTTGTTTTGATCAAACTTGTTTATGAGAGCGTATCAGGGGGAACATGTGCATTAGATGGAGTAATGGGGGGTGGCTAGTGTGGTGAAAGTGATAGAAGTTCTGTGATCCACCTGGGTACTTTACCTTACTTTGTTGCCTCACTAGGAATAAGGAAAAATACCTTGCTACTGGAGATGTGGGGGTGACCTTTCCACTTCTCCATGACTAGAACTAGCATGTTCTATTTTAACTTCATGTCTTAGAACTTAATGCTATACTTTGATTTATTTTAATACTAGGATTACTCGATTTAATTCCCATGTTAGTGGAGTATAAGAGAGATTAATAAACAAAAGATCTCTATGTTAGGACGTGATGCCTATATAATTAGTAACTTGTCATCAAACCCGTTTTGTTGAAATTTAATATGTCAATTATAGTGTTCCATTATCCACTACTTTATTAAAGAGAGAGTGCATTTGTGAAACCATGAACCATGGTCCATTTTTAATCATAAGAAACACCTTTCCAACAAATTTTAAGCATTTTCCATTTTTTGCCATTTAAAAATCCGAAAATACAAAAAACACTTTTACATCTTGCATTCACAATACAAAAACCAAAACTACCACCCATCATTGTTTCCACCATCCTTGCATATTTATATATCATCATTGTGTATTTATTTATTGTTTTGCATTTATTATCTTTTCATATCATACTCACACATCGTGCTTGACAACCACTTGGTGAGGTTGAGGGCACAAAACAATTTACTTTGTTTTCTATGTTTCCAAGAGAAGAATAAGAAGATTAATCTTTCACTACGGGTTCCCCGAAAATTCGATATAAACCCTTGAGTCATCCATCATGGGGAAAACAGTCTTTCCTATACTATACACTCTGCACTTGGAGTCTCAACGTAACCCTTATTCTTTTTCCGCAGGTAACTACGTCATCGGGTATCAAATGTTATTTTGTAAAGAGTGGATCATGTGATGTAATAGATTTTGACACATTTGCATGATATTTCATTCTGTAATGTGGTGCTAGCAATTGATCCAGGGACTAGCACAATAGCACATGTGTTCTTGCATTATTTAAACGTGGGAACACTACAAAATTGTATCAGAGCACTTTGTTGCATGTACGATTCGATACTTAGGTTTGGATAATCCCTTTTGATCATGTTATTATCTTCCTTGAGTATTTTGGATCCTAGCGGCATAGTGAGATGAAGCGACCCGGACAAACATTACATGTCCACGGACATGAGACCTATTCCCTGATTAGCTTGCGGGTGTTAGTGTTTCTCACTATAGTGAATATCCAATCTACGATAAGTTGTTAATATTCTGTTGATCACCATAGAAATGAGACCTAATATTTTCTAAGTATTTTACTCACTTTGTACATTACTAATTCTTCTCATATCCTCTCATCTATTATTCACCTTCAAAAAATATCTTCTCTTGCTCTAGATGACCATACCATGAAGGGCAAGAAATATTGTCACCACATGAAGAACTACACTCAAGATTATTGAAGAACTTGATGAAAGACTTAGACTTCACTACAATCAGAAACACCTCAAGACATTTAGAGAAGAACTTGAATAGACTTAAGAAGATATAGATGAGACCACCAATCTATTTAATTTGTTATAACAATGTTAACATGTTAGTGTATTGATCATACAATTGAGTGTGGTATGACAATACTAGGCTGATTGCTAAAACTTGTTGTTTGGTATGATGAATGCTTGTTTTATGCTTATAAGATGAGTTACCTTGATTTGCTGTGTTGGAGTAGGAATTTATTTAGCTTTCTTTCTAATCTCTACTCATCCATGCTATTCCAAACCAAATCCCATACCTATTCACCAACCATAGTGAACTAGATTTTGGTATACAACAACTATGAGAAACCCCCAGGAATCCTACAACCAATATCTTACTGAGACACAAGCCATCCTATTTGAGGGAGGTTAGTCCCAAATTGTTCTTTTGTGTGAAGGAACAATCACATCCATGATCAATGTCAACTACATCATAATGAGCAGCAAGCTAATCAACAAGAGAAGATAGACAAGTGTACTCAAAGTTGCATGAGCTATGAATATTTTGGGAGCTTACTACACCACCAGAAGAATAGATGAAGAAGCTAAAAAATTCAGTTGTGTTTCATAAGAGTTTTATGCAACCCACTAGTCGGAGAAACGATAGTTTAGCTCAGGTTTGTCTTACAGATTCGACACTTTCTGTAGACAAGTGAGGTGACCTACTGTTATTATACGAGATTCACCAATTTAAGTACAAGGTAATGATTGAGTGAAACATCGACTGCCCCCCCCCATGATTACTACTCATATTATTCACTCTTGCTATGAGGAATGGTAAATCTGAGTGACATACCTATTTGAAGGAGGACGATGTTAAGCCTGAACCACAGAATGGTAAGATGTAATCATAACCCTATGTTACGCAAATCTTGCTAAAATGTACTATTTTCTGTGAGGATTAAATCAAACCTTGGAGGTATTAAGCAATGGAAGATATTTCATACCATGAGAGTTTTCGTTAGAAATAGCATGGTGTTTACCTTCAAGGAAGACCACAACAAGATGGAAGATTGCCAAGGACATCAAAATACCAAGTTGAGATGGGCCCTAAGACTTTTGATTGACCCAAAGAGTGACACCTTAGTGTCGAAGGTAGTTCAACAAATTTATACTGGTCTGCAGCTCTACAGCAAGGGAAAGTTGTACTCAAGCCATCTTGAGTAAAGCTACACTTCAAGTAATGTGAATAGACACCTCTTATTAGGAATTTGATGGACCCATAGAACTAATAAAGGTGGTATTCATGGATTCAAGACCCCAAATACCAACAAAGAGACTATACACGAATCGTATGGATGATGAAGTATGACCGCAGCTGAAGATATGGTAAAAACAGCAACCAGTTAGACAAAGATTTTTAGACTACCAACAAAAGTTTTTCTAGTTTGATCAAACCTAATATTTTTCTAGCCTTCCCGAATCTCGGGACGAGATTTCTTTAAGGGTGGTAGTCTATAACATCCCTGACTTTTGGAATGTTGAAAATCACAAAATTTTGGAACTTTTTGTTTTCATGCTAAGAAAATCATCAAAACCAAATTAGAATGCAAGACACAAATTTCCTCTATCCAGTAAAACATATTTCCAAAAGTAACTGGAATTGAGAATCCAAATTGCCTCTGTTCAGTAAACCCTAAAACCTATTTCAAAATAAGTTTTCTTTATGAAGTGAAAATATTTCTTCCAAGCAAACACCTTTTACCAAACATGTTTTCAACTCAATTATAATCTTGAAAAGTTTTATGATATTTAAAACCAGAGAATTACTATCTCTAATATTTTCTTCATGCATCCAAAAATATTTCATATGAATAAAAATATTTCACATTGCCTTTCAAACATCATATCAAGTAATAATCATAAAATGTTATATAATTTTTTTATGAAAACAATTAAAATACTTTGAAGAAACAACATTTTCATTTGAGAAAACTTCTGATTTTTATTTGACCAATTATTTAATTATTTTCCAATTTAGAAATATCATTAACTAGTTATTACTATTCTACTCATATTTTAAAAATATAAAAATATGAAGGTGGGCTGTAAACTTGAAATAGGTTTGAAAAGTAGTATTTGTCTATTATAATATTTCCAAATTTTTTATAAAACTTCATTTCTAATTATTGCTATTTTTCTATTTAAAATGGTTTGAAGTACTATTAATGGATTATTTATATTTTCGAAATATAAAAATTTAAATGTGTTGGAAACAAAAAAAAATGAGGTTTCTATTTTATAGACATTTTAATCAAAAGATTTTAGAAATATATTTGAGGTCAATTGGATTTAGAAATCAAAAGATATGAATTAATGAGTAAAAACATAAATAAAAAGAAAAGTGATGACGTATGATGATGTCATCATTTTCTTCCTCTTCTGTACCTGAAGAAACCCAAAACTAGAGAAATAAATACCCTTGATTCCGAGCGTTTCCATGCGCAATTAATCTCTCCGAGCCTCTGCTTAAATCTCCTCGGCCCCCTCTACATTTCCCATCCCCGACTTCTCGATTTCATGCCCCGAGGCTCTGTAAATTACTCACCGGAGTTGCCACGGGCCGCCGTAATTCTTGGATCTTCGGCCATCCCCCTGAGCTCATGCAGCCCTCGTCTGGCCCATTATAATCCTTGCAACCCCGCCCTCTTCCCTGACCATGTTGCCGATTTTTTTTCCACATGAGAGCATGTGCCGTTAGCATCCGACGCTCGCTTGAGCCCGCACACTCGAAGCTGCTCATCGTTGTCAGCAGAGGCTCTACTGGAGCACGCCGTGGTCACCAACAGACTCACCGTGTCGTGCCGGTCCTCTTGGTCATCTCTCCGATCCCGGAGACGTACCAGAGTGCTTCCACCGTCTACACTCGTGTGCATTTCCGCCGTGAACCTCCATTCCCGGCGAGCAGAGCCGCCAGGTAACCCTAGCTCCCCCTGCGCCGTCAGATCACGATCGTGCAGCTCACAATAGATGGCTTAACGAACCGTTTTCGGCCAATCCCAGCACGCCGCATGGCGCCCAGTCAGCACACCCAGTCAGTCTGTCCTGTCAGCATCTAGTTAGCACCCAGCCAATAGTTTTCTGCCACGTGTTTCAAATATTTTCCGTTTTTATCCCGAATAGAAATTAATTGCTAACAATTGCAGAAAAGCCCCTACACCTTAGAAACCTCATATGTTTTTAACCACTTGGCCAAATTTAGTAAACTATATATTTTTGAAAATCCTTTGACATTTAGAAACTTTTAGCAATGTACAAATTTAAATTTGACCATTAAAAATTGTTCAAATTCAAATGTGCTTGTTTAATGAAATTTGACATAGTTTAAATTCTAGAATTCCATTTTTAGCAAACCAAATATTTTTTGGATCATTATAATGCGTACTAACATTACCCACTGCCTAAAATCATTCTTGAATTATTTGATAATTATTTTCAATTTGAGATGGCCATTTGAGATTTTTTACCTTATTTAAATTTAATAAATAATTAAAAATGGTTCCTTAAGAAAAATTTCTCCATATGGTAACCTTGGACAAGAGACATCGGTACCTAAACCTTTTAGACACCTTTGAACCATGACCATGCAATTTTTTGCAAGTTGACCCTTCTAGTTGAAACCACTAAGTCCGGAAGTGTGAAAACGATGAAGTGAAAGAAAGATGCCCTCTTTGTTATCCTTAGGATTTTCAACATGAACCTAGAAGACCAATGAAGAACTTTACAACTTCAGAAGCATCGCCAAGTAGTAGAAGCACTTAGAAGAAAATCAAGAGGAGCTTCAAGAAGCCCAATCCCATCTTTTAAGTTTTCCCCCCCTTTCTTTCTTTCCCTTAGACCCTATGTTATGGCTAAGTTAAATCAATACCATACCCTAGATTGAACCAAAACCATCAAGTTTGGCAAAGATAATGAAGTAATCACACTAAGGAGGAAGCTACAAAAGGAGTGTGAAGATTTTCCTTAAGAAGACCAACCAATGTGAAGACTTGGAGCTACAACCTATTCAAGGATAATTAGTATCAAGTTTATTTTTGTCTAAGAATTAGAATTAGTTCCTCAGGTGAGATGAGAGATTTTGACCAAGACTACTAAAGAAGCCAACTTCAACTCAAGAAGAATACTCATCCAGAGATGGTGGAAAAGAAGAAGAAGAATCCAAGTGGAGTGATCACTATAGTTGATACATCATTTTCTACCCCATAAATCTTTGTTTTCTCCAAATAGAACCTACCCAACATTTCCTTAAGACCAGACACTAGGTGTCCATCACATTCTAACAAAGTTAGTAAGCTCTTATGTCCCAAAACCATGAAGTTCTCCAAGAAGAAATGAAGTCACTACACCAAGAAGGAAGCCACAAGAGAACGTGAATATGATCTTCCTGAAGACCAACAACATGAAGCCTTGGAGTAACCATACCACCATGCAGGTTGATTAACATCAAGTTTCTTATGCCCAACCATAGACCCAAATGGAAAATACCAATACCTCGTCACAACATTCCTTTTTCCTTGTTGTTATGGAGTGAACCTAGACCAACCTTAACCAAAAAATGGAAAAACTTAACCAAACCATGTCATGTGTTCCTTCGGTTTAGTAAGTGGTGTGGCCATCCTTAGTGAACTCTTGGAACTTCCTGGATAAATATGTTTTCAATAAAGTTTGATCACTACAAACTCAAACCTTAACCTTGTCCTAGACAACTTGGTTGAACCCCTTTTGCTATGTTTGGATGTTTTGTATGTTGTCTTCACTTGTATGTTTGCTTTCTACGATGCTTGTTTATTTTGTTATTGTGTTTTCAATGTATAGATTGTACGGGGAGCAACGATCTAATGTGAAGAGCGTGATTTCTTCACCAACATCAACAAGGTAAGTAACACACCATCCATCCAGCCATTATTTTCTATATGCATTAGTTCATTTTTGAGTAGTATGCATGATAGGAAATTTTACTAAGTTATATTATGCTATGCTATTAACCTAGTAGTGTGTAGCCACCCCTTTTCAACCTTGTTATTTTGTAGCCATCACGCTTAGTTTATTCTTAGCTTTGCTTATATATTGGTGTTTTTAGTAAGTTATTGATGAAAAACTTAATATAACCTCAATCAACCACCTGGGTGGATTTGGTTGTGCAAGGTTGTTGATAGTTGAGTGTCCCTCATGGCCTTTAATATAATGAGGTGTTCACTTGAGAAATTCCACCTAGGAACAATGTGATTATGATGTGCCCCAAGTTTATATTGCTTCCAGTGCAGCCTTTTGACTTATGGGCTCTGTCTTGATCAACTAAGTTGTGATAATTCAACCTGGGCTTGAAAAGCAGATGTAGCATAATTACAGGTAGAACGGGTCTTGACATTGGGTTAAATTCTTGCTTCTGAAAGATCTCGTCTCAATTCTGTCCTTTCCTTCATGCACTCCGGGTGTATAGGATGTTTGGGCTAATTGAAGACAATAGGTGAAAGTGCACAAACTCTGTAGAGTCAACAAACTAAGATCTTAGCTGTGTCCCCGGTTATGGACAACTTTGAGCATCTAGACACAGATGGACAGAAGAATCAAATCACCATTTTCAATAAGTAAAATTTCGAGTAAGCGAACAGTAGTTGTGGTGCTTGGATCTTAATCCAATGTTGCCACCCCTCTAAAAAGAAAATGATTTTACACAAGAGATAGGAGAAAACTGGCTTTATGCAAACTTAGGCAAAACTCCACTCAACTAGATAAGCATGTAGTATTAGTCTTGCCATTTATATCCACCATAGTGTTACTTGCCAATACATTAATTGTATTGACCCCCTTGTGGCTGCATATTACATCCTGCAGATGAGTCTAAAGTCAAGTGATGATTTCGTTTAGGATCTCGAGTCTACCGCCAGCATGATTTTCCTGTGGCACATGAAGAATATGAGGCTCAATGGTGTACTATGTTTTCCATTGTAATACTTTGTATCCTGCTAGTCTTCTAAGACTATGCAAGTTGTAATGTAATTTTGTAAAGACTGGATCATGCAATGTAATAGATTTTGAAACATTTGCATGATATTTCATTTATTACCATGGTGCTAGCAATTGATCCAGGGACTAGCACAATAACACATGTGTTCTTGCATTATTTAAATGTGGGAACGCTACGGTGACCCTATAGGTTTGTGCACATTTAGACATGACACGAGTACACCTACTTGGCCAATAGTTGGTAGCGGCTTCTAGCAAAACATTCCAACTCCCAAATGTGCATAAAGATCACATCGGACGAACCATCACATGTTTATGCTATTCCTTTTGCCTCACGATATTTTATCATGCTCCTAGCCGATCACTCTTTCTCGATCATGTGAATCGGAATCCCTTACTAGGTTAACTATTGACCTTATTTAGCACGACCATGCAATCCGATAACTCGAGGGGCCAGAGAAATACCTCTCTCGTGAAGAGAGGGGAAAATCCCATCTGGACTGACCATGCCTTATAGTATACTTCATGAAAAAACCAACAGCTACCTTTATAACTACCATGTCATGGTGTAGCGTTTGACAGTCCCCCAAATTAAGCCAATTCACATCTCAAGAACATGCAAAAATCTTAGGTCTAATGACAAAGCAAACACATGGTGTAGAGAGAGAACTATTAACATTTTTGTAATGTCTCAAGGTGGTTCAGTCCAACACCATGTTCACAACATGAGTTCACATTATTAGTTTGACATCACCATGTCTATTACTTGTGAAACATGGCCATCAACCAACACATGTGCTAGTCTAATTTTCAGGTGTGTCCTCACAGGAACTCCGACTAGGTACATAGAGAATAACCATGTAAGTAAAGTGTTTTACAAACAAGTCACACACTTGCCAATCAATACAAAGATATTATTGAAGGCACGTTATTACAAATCATGGACACACACACACACACACACACATATATATATATATATATATATATATACTTATACGTATATATACATACCTGACAGGTATGCGTACACTTGTGTATATGTATTCTAGGTATGTAAGGTATGTAGATACCTTAGGTATGTATACCCAATTGTATATATATGTCATACAAACCCAAGGTATAGGTATTCAAGGTATACACAATGTACACCTGTACAGATTGAACAGTATTTCGTACAGGAGCATGGGCACCATGGAGCATCTGTTAATTTACCTATATATATGTATATATATATATATATATATATATATCATCTCTATGATTGCCTCTCGGGCATATCTCCAACAGTATCCAACTTGCACTAGAGTCAATCCAGAAGATACCTAATACCCCATATCTCTTGTGTGCGCTTCATGCTTAGGCGCGGGAGAGGTTTTGTCAAACGATCAGTAACATTCAGATCCGTATGTATTTTGCATATGCCTACTTCTCCTCATTCAATGGACTATCGAATGAGATGATAACGATGCATAAAGTGTTTGGTTTTCTGGTGACTCCTTTGCTCCTTTGCTATCATGATGCTCCCACTATTGTCACGGTAGAGATCCAATGGATTAGATGCACTTGGGACAACACCTAGATAAGTAATGAACTGCTTCATCCAAACACTTTTCATGTCGGCTTCAGCTGCCGCGATGTACACGGCCTCTATTGTAGAATGATCAGCCATGTCCTTCTTGGAACTCTTCTATATAACCGCTCCACTATTCAACATGAACACATAGCCCACTTGTGATTTGGAAACATCCATATCGGTTTCAAAACTAGCATCGGTCTAACCAATTTCAACGAGCTCCTCCACACCTCCGTAAACTAGGAACATATCCTTAGTTCTTCTCAAGTATTAAGGATATTCTTTACCGCTGTCGAGTGACTCTCGCCGGGATCAGATTGGTACCTGCTCGTAACACTTAGAGCATATGTGACATCTGTACGAGTACACATCATCTCATAAATGATAGACCCAATTGTCGAGGCATATGGAATCCTACTAATGTGCTCTCGCTCATCAGTTCTCGAAAGACACTGAGTCTTGCAAAGATTTATGCCGTGGGACATGGGCAAGAACCCTTTCTTTGCCTCTTCCATGAAGAATGATTATAGCACTTTGTCAATGTAAGTACTTTGGCTTAATCCTATTAGTCTCTTCGATCTATCTTATAGATCTTAATACCCAGAATATATGGTGCTTCCCCTAAGTCCTTCATGGATAAAACTATTTTTAAATGAGGTATGGTTTTAGTTGAAGTCGTTTCTAAAATTCTCTTGTCATGGTATGGCTTGATCACTACCTTTCTCTAACACTTGTTAAAACACTTAAAATGATTTGAAGAACTTAGTTGGTTGAGTGAACCTGTTAGTATTTTTATTTTCCTACTTATGTGTGATATTCCCTTGTGTTTGCATTGAAGTGATTATATTTGTGTTTCTGTGAATGTTTGTTATTTTAAATGAATAAAATCCATAAATAACAAGACCAGACATCAGCATCATACCCTATCCTATTTCTATCTCATCTTTTGTTTTCTTTAAATCTTCCAACTTTGGAGACTTGCATCTATGTAATATCTTGACCTATTCATCAATGCATCATCATGGATCTCCTAGTCCATATCTATATTTTCCATCCAAGTTGTTAATTTGGATATTGAAACTCTCCCATTTTGGCCTCATGCCATTATTGGAAAATCTTGATCTTTGACCAATGCACCATCATGGATATCATGGTACACATCTATAAGTCCTATCCAAGTGGTTAAATTGGATATTGAACCCCTAATAATTTTCTTACAAAGCCCCCTTGAGGGCATTCCAAAATAGGGATCATATCATTTTATCTTGATGCATCTTGGCAGCCTCCTTAAAAACCACTCCTCTTTATTTTTGAGCTCCATCAACCTTCCTTTGCCATCTAGTTTGTCCATTTACTTTTCATTGGCCATTGGATTATTTTTCTCCCAAGGTTGTAGGCCTATTAAATAGACCATGTTTTCACCCTTTTTCTCTTGGAACCTCAAATATTTTCAAAAGAGTTATTCATTAAAAATAAATTTTGAGACCTATATTATATACTCTCTCATCCCAACTAAAAAATATTTGTTTTAAAAGCTTTTTCTATTTACTAGCAAACGTGCCCGTGCGTTGCAACGGGAGAGAAAAAAATCTGTGTTAGATGGAAGTTTCAGACCAAATTATAATAATGATCTATTTTTGCACAAAACACCATTGTTTGGGATAATTAGTTACTAAGAACATAAATCTTTTTTGTTAAAAATAGGCACGTGATCCCTACATTTTTTGCGTGGACATCCCCACTTGCTGCAGCAACGTGGCACTCCTACTCGGTCATTGTTTCTGCGGAAAATTTGTTCATCTATCTCTGCTTTCCACTCAGTCATGAAATATCATGAGGCTAGTAGTTCGCGCAGAAACATAAATTGTACAAAAATCAACTGAGATGATTTTTTAATTAGTTTTTTTTTAGCGAACACAGCGAGCGCTGCTTCAGTATATAAAGATGAAGCGGGGACAAATATTAGTGAAGAGTGACAGTTGCAAGGTTATTCAGTTGAAGCTGGTCGAATAAAAACAAAGTGCTAGAAAAAGAACGAAGCTAATTACATAAACGCTAGAACTTATAATTAGTCAAGACATCGATAAAAATAAGTGAACAATATTAAAGCTAACAAAGTAGAAAAAATGAGGAAAAATCGCTGAGAGGTTTATTTGAACATAAAATGTAGATCTTTGCTCTAGCTTGAAATTAATACCAGCCAGAGGTCGCTTTCATTTAGACTCCACGTCTGCATACATCACTATTAGACAAATTCCATACATCACTATTAGACAAATTCCATCAGAGCAGAGTGTAGAATTTGAAAAATATATTCCAGTAAACAAAAAATAAAAATAAAGGTGAATTCATAGACATAGCCATGCAATGATCAAAAATGACTTATACACTTTCCAACTTTTGCCTTGTTGAGAAAATAGAACTGTAAGAGAGTGCTCGAGTTCACTGTGCAGAAGTATACACATTGGTGGAACTGAATCCCCATTGGCCTGGCTAAGCCCACCACATGCTCCTCACTAAGAAATGGGCGATGAGAGCACATCGGGCTAGTACAGTCATCAATTTCCTGCTGATCCTTACATGGTATCCTTGGTCTCTCGAGCCTCCTGCAATGAAAATCACAAAGTTCTAGTTGTTGGATATTATATCTAGCCTAGTAAGGTTATCCTGTCAGGATCTTTGTGAACCCTCAATCACGTTATTTATTTATCCATTATTTCGTTTTTGGATTGTGCTGAGTGCTTCCACGTTAGTTTAGACAAAAGAGAATGACTTGAACTGAACCTTTGTCTGTGATACAGTTGACCGAGCATTACTGTTCGAAAATATTTGAGCCAAATTCCTAGTATCTTTTTTCCAAATTCTGGTGGCTCAAGCCCATTTAGGAATTTCATGAAGATCTCAATGGACAAAGAGGAATTCACATATGGTTATATCTGATATGGGCCAAGAAGGGGAATCATGCTTTAGCATATCAAAGTTTTAGCGATTACTATTTGGACATATGAACCTACATAAGTCTAGATGAATTCAGAACAATATCATAAGACCCACATGATTTTTAGAGTAGAATCGATGCACAACTATAGATCTTAAGAAGCCGAACAGAAAATTCAAGGCGTATCCCTCCAACCTGAAGAACATCAGGCATAGAGCAATTTAACCAACCTGAAGCTTTAAAAATCTGTGGGAATACTACGAATATTTAGTTCCAACCGGTTGGAATCAACCAACTTCACTTAGACAGATTAACCGAAGCAACAGAAATCAAGCTCAAACCGCAGATCTACTCATAGTCCAGGGCATAGCCGAGAGCGATTTTAGGAGAACCTGGGGCTGACTTAACAGCAATCGATCTATGATAGTGGTACATACGATCAGGGAACACGAACAGGAGGAAACGGGCTGGGAAATCGGACCCTTGCGTACCATGAAAAGGGCAGGGCAGGGGCCTTTGATTTGTGTGAAGAGGCCAGAACAGGGGACGAAACGTGACGCCAAGGAGGAGGGCGTTAGGACGTAAGGGAAACTGTTGACAGATGAAGGCAGCATGCAATACGCCGGCGGCAACGACCAACATTCCTGCTCCGCCCGGCCGATAGCGGCCCATTCTGTGGCAAGGAGGCGGCGGCGGACAATTGCGCCTGGATATTCCAGTGGTGGGGTCCGATGGGGACAGCTGAGGCGCTGGCTCGCCCACGGTTTCCATGGATGAGGATGCGGACCATGAAGAGCAGGTTTCAGGGCAACATTTATTGTGTTCCATCGCACAAAGAGGGCGACGACTTCAGTGGCGGGTCAGGTGGTGGCTTCTGTCCTGCTCGGAGAGGAGATTGTTCTAGGAGAGGAGGAAAAAAAGATGAACCGGTACAATGGCAATTGTGTGGTATTATGTTATTTGGTGGGAGGGTAAAAAGGTAAATTTGGGTTGGACGAAAATTTCGCAAGAAACCTTATTGCTTTTATTTGTAGGTATAGATTATATTTTATTTTCCAAAAGGCCAGAAATGGACTTTTAAATATTTTGTGAATAAAAACATGCCTATGGTCATGTAGGACTTATTTATATAAAAATAATTGCAAGTTCTGTTGAAAATCTTGAAGAAACATTTAAAAATAGTTTCAACACTTTTTGAATTTCCAAAATTTTGTGAAACAAATATTTTCAAAAACTTGTGAGGCCACCATCCCTAGACTCAATTTTTCATCCTCTATCCACTAGCGATAATCTTTCACATATGTTCTATTCAAAATTCTGGTGAAAACAACCAAAATCCTTCTTTGGTTATTCTGGACACTATTGAGTTCAAGCATGTCCCTCTCTCTACCTCTGTCTTGCGCTGTGACATGGTACATTTATCCCTTAACCCCCTAGACATCCTCCCTGTCCCCCAAACCCTCCTCCCTTCTCCTCCACACCTCAAACATCAGCTAGATGCCAATCTACATCACAGGTGGCCATCGAGCTCCACCCTCACCCGCCACACATTGCTCCCTCTCCTTGTCTACTACCTTCCCGTGGCCTCCACGACCTCACCCGTGATCTCCATTTCCCCCCGCTTGGTATCCTTCTTACTTCATTCATTGTCGAACACCTCCAGGTGCTGAGCACGTGCATGTCGCTTGCAACCACCTCCCTGCCATTCCCAGTCTCCTCTCTGTATGTGGAGACTGCACCTCCATGACCCTCCCTGGCATGTTCTTCTGTGAATCCTTGCGCTCGAGCTGGCTCCCCTGTGGCCGCCATGAGCGTGGTCGGTCGAACATCAGTGTTTTGCCACCCGAGCCTCCTCCCTTGGATTCCATCGTGTCCACTCGCTTCCTTCCCCACTAAATCGACTTTCTACCGCAAAATCCCACTAAGTCGGCAACCTCCGTCGGCCACCTCACCGTTGAACGGAAGGTACATGGGACCTCCGCCCTTGCCGATTGTTCCCCTGGCCTCTCCTCTCTCCTCTCTTGCCAATCACCACCCTAATCCCTTTCCTGTCCATCACAGGTTCGCCGCCATCCTTGACATGGCCGGCCGCTGCGGGTCCTCGTTGAACTCTGGCTGGGAGTCTTTCCCGGCAAGCGCAGGTGGGGGCATCAGACACGCGCCATCGCGCTGGTCCTCCTCGACCTTTCTTCGCATTCCGGGGACCTCCGGAGAGGCGTACGGAGATACTCCGGCGAGTTTCCGCCTCGGGCCGCCGTCCCTTGTGTTTCGGCCGCCCCTTTATGGTCGTCGGCGGAAGGCGTCGGTGTGGCCTCTTCTCGACCGTTGGATTCCAATCCAACGTCGGCTTACCTCTTCGCCGGACTCGCTCACTGACTGGCGGGTCCTGCTGGGCCCAACTCGTCAGCAGTTTGACCTTGTCTCCGCGCGGGAGAAGCCACGTGGGCCGGCCCATCACCGCGTTGGTCCGGATCTAGCCTGGCATGGAGCAGATCTGGCCCATTGTTTATTTTTCATGGAGGTTTTTTTTTTTCCCTGTAGATCTGAATCTGGTGCTTCACTTTAAATCAAAATAAAATTATGAAATTGATTTTTTGTCCAAACAAAAATTACCAGTGGTAGATCTCCATTTTCTTAACCACTTCCAACTTGTCGATCTATGTTTTGTGCTGTATTTTAGGACAACTAAAGAAAATGGCAGAAGTACTCATTTTCGCTAATAAAATCATAACTTGAGTTTTATGTATCCAAATCTTGCCAACAAAACTGTTCTGGAAAGCCCTCTGTGATTCCTATCTGCAGAAGTAGGACCAGAGAGCACTTATCTGAATTGTTTAATTTATTTGGTGATGAATTTTGATGTGAATCCAATTGTGTTGGCTTGCTAGTGATTAGGGTCACTTAATCCTAGGTTTTCAAGATTTTAGGAGTTACATAATAGGCTTGGTGAATTATCTAGTGTTTATCCCTTTTCTGCCTTTTATTGTTATGTCTTTAATTATTGGGTGTTGTGTTCTTATTGTTATAAATGTGGTTCCTAGCATGTGTAGGATGGTAATCCATCATTGAGTGTGCTTTGTGTATGTCACTAACATGTTAGGAAAGTTGTGTGTGAAAACCATGTTTGTTAGAGTTTTCTTCTTATAATAGTGGTTCCTAGCATGTGTAGGCCGCGGGAGAAGTTTTGTCAAAGGATAAGCAACATTCAGATCCATATGTATTTTGCATAAGCTTACTTCTCATCATTCGATGAACTATCGAATGAGATTATAATGCGGCATAAAGTGTTGGTTTTCTAGTGACTCCTTGGCTCCTTTGCTATCACAATGGTCCCACTATTTTCTCAGTACAGATCCAATGGATTGAACGCACTTGGGAAAACACCTAGACCAGTAATGAACTGCTTCATCCAAACACTTTCCATGTCGGCTTCAGCTGCCACGATGTACTCGGTCTCCATTGTAGAATGAGCAACCGTTTCCTTCTTGAAACTCTTCCAGCTAACCGCTCCACTGTTCAACGTGAACACATAGTCTGATTGCAATTTGGAATCATCCATATTTGTTCGGAAACTAGCATTGGTGTAACAGTTTACAACGATCTTGGAAGGACCAATAGATCCTAAAGCGTTAGTTGAGAAAGATTGGTAGGACTCCACCTAAATCCCAAGGGGAAAGGATGGCAATCCCGGTGTCGCCTTAATATGTTCAATATTATACAGAAATTGGGGTAGCCTTCATACAGTTCTAGATACACACTAGAAGTAGCCTCTCAAGAGGGGAAGGGGGAAATCTTACAAATTAGTATCAAATCTCATGTAACCCTAGTATGGACGACATGGTGTCTATTTATAGGCTAAGGGTCGAGTGGCGGGGCTAAATGGGAATTCGGGAAAATTCTGCACGCGGGAAGGTTACTTACCCTGGAGACTCCGGTCTAGCTGGGTCGGATACTCATGTCTTTATCGGGGCGGAGACTCCGATCTTTGAGGGGCGGATATTCCGGTCTGGTGGATGCGGGGCAGATACTTTGGAGGTTCCAGCCTTACTCCAGGCATACTCCGGACCCCTATCCAGTGGGTCATGATAGTTGGTAGCGTGAGGAACTCAAGGGTGGGCCGCAAACTCCAGGGTCGGCAGGCTAGAGACTCCGGTCTTGACAGCATCAGTCTACCTATTCTCTTGGCCATCTTCTCCATCTCTCTCGGGTTCATCTTAGGCGTCATCTAGAACATGTCTCGGAGATCACACCTGAGTATGCAAAGTAGGTCCGCATGAGGTAGCGAACCATTCACCAAGCCATTGAGATGATAGAGAGCCGAGAGTGAGTTCACCTTGTATTGCATTTTTTCGTTCGTGCTCTCGGCATTGATCTATTGGGTGTTTTAGGATTTCTTGGTGAAAATGGGTTGAGCTGAATTATCTCCCCCACCCTTGCGAAAAATTCGTCCACAACTCGTGATTATCTTTATCACTTGGACATTCACGGAAGGGAGATAAGTCGAGATAGGTCTTGCACATTGAATGTGGTGTGTACGAGGTACTTGTATTGTGGGTTGTCGAGATTGTAGGAATTGTTGTTGATGTGCTTGAGAACCTTAAAGGGTCCATCACCTTGTAGCTAAAGCTTGGGGTTTCACTCATGTGGAAAACACAATTTCCGGAAGTGTGGCCAAACAAGTTGCCCTCTTTGAACACCATTGGTTTCTTGTTCATGTTGTTATTTGTGGCATGTGCTTGTAGTTCTTCTCAAGTCTAGATCTTTTGGACTCATGATGTTTCTTGATATAGTCGGTGCGCTTGTCAAATTCCATGTTGACTTGCTCGCGGAGAGGCAATGGTAGGATATCAAGAGCAGTGTTTTGGTTGAATCCGTATACGATCTCTAATGTGATTCTCTTTGTAGGTTGGTGAAGTTCTCGATTGCAGGCAAACTCGGCATGAGGTATGCACTCTTCCCAATTCTCAGACTAGTCTTGATCAATGCACGAACGAGTGAAGATAGCATTCGATTCACCACTTCAGTTTGGCCATCTGTTTGAGGGCGATAGGCGATGGAGAATAGGAGCTTGACTCCGAGCTTGGCCATCAATGTCTTCCAAAAGTATGATGTAAACTTGATGTCTCTATCAGACACAATTGTCTTCAGAATGCCATCAAGATGAAATATTACCCTAAAAAACAAATTTTGCGACATGTGAAGTGATTGCTATGGATGGCGTGTTAGAAACCCCAAAAGGAAGGTGTGAGATGAGCAAGAGGCAAGAATTTCCCTCAGTTAAGAACCAAGGTTATCAATCCAGTAAAAGGAAGAGGATCTCAGGAAGGTTGATTCCACTGACGATGGTGCTGGCGCTTCACCGGTGTCAGCAACAACATGGAACCTGCACACAACACAACCAAAATACTTTGTCCCAACGGTACAGTGAGGTTGTCAATCTCACTAGTTTTGCTGGAATCAAAGATTAGACGTATAGTGTGGAAAATGATGTATGCTTGATGTAACTAAAGAAAAAAGTAAATAGTGGTGGTTTGTTTAACAGTGTGGAAAATGGACTGGGGTTAGTAGGTTCACTAGTGGTGTCTCACCCTAAAAGATAGCATGTTGGGTGATCAAATTACAACTGGGCAATTGACAAATAGAGGTTGCACCGTAGTGCACATATATGACATGATGACTACTATGATATTTAGTGCGGGCATTACAACAATATACATAGAACGAAATCCATCTGCATCTATGACTAATAATCCACCCTCAGGTTATCATCCAAACCCCCTTAGGTATTAAGTTGCAAGCAACAAATAATTGCATTAAACAAACTGTGTAATGTAAGCAATAATTATGCACGCGGGCACTCTCACCGCTGTTTTCTATCTAATGGCAACAACACATCCTCCCCCTTCACGTTTTAGTCACTCGAGCAAGGAGAAGAGGAGGCATGAACCCACTATCAAGCATAAATACTACCTCTTGGAGTCACTAGCAACTACTTGGCCAGAGCAACCACTAGCAACAGAAAGCATGCAAGATCACAAATAGCATATGCAAATAAAGACTATAATCAACTTGGCATAAGTTCAATATTCATCGGATCCCAGCAAACACAACATATAAAATTACATAAAATCAATCTCGATCATGATAGGCAGCTCACGAGATCTAAACATGGAGGCATATGAGGAGAAGACAACCATCTAGCTATAGCTACGAACCCGTAGTCCAAGGATGAACTACTCACGCATCAATCCAGAGGCAGGCATGGTGATGTAGAAGCCTCCGGTGATGATCTCCTCGCCGGCAGGGTGCCAGAAACAGCTTCAGAACCCCCCTGATCTAGGGTTGACGGTGAAGGCGGTTGTGGACCTTTTCAGGGATTTTTGATCCGGTCTTTAGGGTTTTTCATTCGGGGGGAATAAATAGGCGAAAGGTCAAAGGCGGTGGAGCTCCAGGGGCCCCACACCCATAGCTGGCACGGCCAGGGGGCGCGCCACCCTATGGTGTGGCCCCCGTGTGCCCGTCTTCGACTCCTCTTCGGTGTTCTGGATGCTTCGGGGGAAAATAGGCACTTCGGGCTTTGTGGGGTCCAATTTCGAGAAAGTTTCCAGAACAACTTTTTTGAAACCAAAAACAACAGAAAACAGGTAACTAGCACTTGGCATCTTGTTAATAGGTTAGTACCAGAAAACGTATAAAAATGCTATAAATAAGGGAGAAAAAAGTAGCAAATGACATAATATGATCATGGAGCATCAGAAATTATAGATACGTTGGAGACGTATCAAGCATCTCCAAGCTTAGTTCCTACTCGTCCTCGAGTAGGTAAACGATAAAATGCAATAATTCCTGAGGTGACATGCTACTAACATAAGTTGTATCAATCTAATGTAAAAGCATATGCACGCTGAGATCATAGAACTTCAAACACAAACATGATAAATAGAACTTTAATAATAAACCATAGCAATTACTTTGCATCACGAAGAGTAACTCAAATAAAGGATCATGAATAATAATGCAAAGAAAGGTAGACGTTTGTTTCAGGTATAGAGAAAGCATGTCAAAGTGATATTTCGCTAGTCCTTAAGAGTGGGGCAAAACATAAATGCCAGGACACCTTAAAAGTTCATGAGGAAGACTAGAACAAATAATTTAAGAACAATTAATATCACATTATGAAGTAATTATTGATGTTTATGGGACAAATGCACATAGAACTCAGAATGGAAAAAATGCTGTCTCAACTCTGCATAAAGTTAGAAGATGGAGACTCAACATAAAAGTAAAAGAAAGGCCCTTCACGGAGGGAAGCAGGGATCACTCATGTGCTAGAGCTTTTATTTTATTAAACACAGGTATTAAAAGTTTGACACTCAGTGTCTATATTTTGGGAGATGTATGCTAATGTCAACGAATGGTAAACAGAAAATACATTACGACACAAGCCAACTGGATTCACAAGAGCGGATCCCATGGTGAAGGACGCAACTGGTGTAGAAGGTCATCCCTCTTTCTCTTTTTTTACACAATTATGCTTTGAGTGATAAATCAGGGGCAAAAAGAGTGAAGAGAATTTGCTTGCATTAATTTGGGGCTGGGCACCCCGCTGCCAGCTCTTCTATCATTTGGATAAGCGGATGAAGCCACTAGTCCAGGGTGTGAAATCCAATCAACAAGTGATATAATGATTCTCTATTGACGTCCTCATGAGCAAAAACAGGAACATAAAGCAGGAGTAATTTTGAAGGTTTTAAAGGTAACACATGAGAAATTTACTTGGAGTGGCAGTTAAATACCACATGTAGGTAGGTATGGTGTACACAATGGGAAAAACTTTGGTTTAAGGGAGTTTGGATGCACGAGTAGAGCTCATACTCAGTATAGGTGAAGGCTAGCAAAAGACTGGGAGCGACAAATCAAGAGAGCATAAGAGCCATAATCATGCATAGAGACATAAACATCATTAATTAAAACATAACTAGTATCACAAGTTCAAAAACTAAGTGGTCATGGAAGCTATTCGTGACTGATTTGTAGTCATAAACATGGTGTGAGCATGCGCCAAGTCAACCAAATAAAACATTCGAAAGAGAATACCATATATTGATGCTTTACTATGACAAGAACAACTCATGAATCTTTCAAGAAATATTAAACACTCTCAGCTATTTGAGGCTATTCATGCTACTCAATGACCACAAGGATTTAAAACTAAAATAACATTCAACATGGCATGAAAAAGTTCTAGCCACAGTCTATACAAGCTTCTACTAGCACTGTTATAAATTCTACTTCAAACAACAGTTTTCTTCTCCCAACAAGCACCATACAAAACATGCTTTAACAAAAATAATCTTTATGATACATCAAGCAAACATGATAGTACTCACATAACACTACTAAAACTAACAGCTCTAATAAGAGATGCATGCAAAACAGTAGCTTAATAAATGCAGCAGCTAGACAGAGATTAAGAATACAATGTATTCTCATGAAAAAGCGGAGCGTGTCACTCTCCAATAAAAGAATGCTGGGGTCCAACCAAGCTTATTGAAAAAGTAAAAACAAACTGAAAGCAAAAAAAAAACTAAAAAAAAGATGGTCCAAATAAAGCACATAAGATGCGACCGAATAAAAATATAGTTTCACTAGAAGTGACCTGATAATTTGTTGATGAAGAAGGGGATGCCTTGGGAATACCCAAGCTTAGACGCTTGAGTCTTCTTAGAATTTTCTGGGATGTACCACCGGGGCATCCCCAAGCTTAGGATTTTCACTCTTCTTGATCACATCATATCATCCTCTTCTCTTGACCCTTAAAATCTTCCTTCACACCAATCTTCTCACAATCTTCATTAGCAATGTTAGTGAAATTGAAATAATAAATTCACATGGTTCAGTTTCAACACAATTCTAACACTCAAAAACACATTAGCTACTGTCAAAACTTCTTTTAAAACTCTTTTTCTCAAAAGAACACCAATAGAAATAGATTAACATGCAAATGCAATAAATGGCAGAAATCTGTCAAAACAGAACAACAGGTAAAGATAGATTTTTTCAAAAATCTTCTGTTGCTCAAATAAAAAAGGTTCAACTAAGAAAAGTTTCTTATATAGCTCAGGAGTAAGCACAAAAAAACTCAGATCATTTTTAATTTTCTGTGATTTTCTACGGAGTTAACAGTGGACAGCAGAAATCTATTACCTGCGCAGAAATCCGAAATATAGCCTCAACTTTCCACTAGAGGCTTTACTTGGCTAAACACAAACACAAAAGAAAAGATACAGCGGGGTTGCTAAGGAAATAGACAACACCCATGTGCAAAGAACACAAAATAAAATGAAATAAAACGGGTTGAAAACAGCAAAATAAAACGGGTTGTCTCCCGGTAGCGCTTTTCTTTAACGCCTTTCAGCTAGGCATAAAATGTGCAACTCAAGTATTTTCAAGTGAATAATTCAAATTAATATTTGGCAATTATTTAATAATGCATTGTATTTTATCTAAGTGAGTTTCATAGGTTCCTCTCTTAGTACTTTTAGGCTTACTATCTTCATCAAATAAATTCTCAGGAACAATCCAATCAAAATTCTTTTCTTGGGCTTCGTGCAGTGCCACTAATTTAAAAGAGACTGGTATTTTATCATTGTTTTAATTTTTAGATTCAGTTTTTTCTAGAGCACCAACAATGTCTACACATGAGCCAAGCATATTAAAACAATCAAAAACTTTTCTAGCTTCTGTAGCAACATCTCCAAATTCTTTAAGAATAGTTTCTAAGATGAAGTTTCCTTTCTCAACATCTTCAATGTTATTCAAGTTGAGGAACATATGTTACATTATGGGATGGAGGTTAACAAACCTAGCTTCTAGCATGTGAACTAAAGAAGTTGCAGCAGTCTCGTAATTAGGAGCAAGTTTTACTATGTATTTTTCCTCAAAGTTATCATGCTTACTAACATGATCAAAGAATTCTTTGATAGTGTCATTTCCAAGTATAGAACCACTTCCTACCGGAAAATCTTTCAAGGTAAACTTAGGGAACAACATGATGAGAAATAACAACGTAGAGACAAAAATAACAACTAGAATGAGAACTAATTATTTTGTGTGTTTTTAATAAAGAGAAGCAAAACAAGAAAAAAAAACAAGACAATAAACAAAATAAAGAGGTTGAGAGTGAGAGACTCCCCTTGCGAGAAGAATTTTTCCTCCTCGGCAACGGCACCAGAAATTCTTGATTGCTATGGATGGCATGTTGGAAACCCCAAGAGGAAGGTGTGTGATGAGGAAGCGACAATAATTTCCCTCAGTTAAGAACCTAGGTTATCAATCCCGTAGGAGGAAGAGGATCTCAGGAAGGTTGATGCCACTAACGGTGGTGCTGGCGCTTCACCGGTGTCAGCAACAACGTGGAATCTGCACACAACACAACAAAAATACTTTGTCCCAACGGTACAGTGAGGTTGTCAATCTCACCGATCTTGCTGAAAACAAAGATTAGACGTATAGTGTGGAAAATGATGTATGCTTGCAGTAAGTAAAGAAAGCAGTAAATAGCTGTGGTTTGTTTAATAGTGTGGAAACTGGACCGGGGTTCGTAGGTTCACTAGTGGTGTCTCTCCATAAAAGATAGCATGCTGGGTGAACAAATTACAGCTGGGCAATTGCCAAATAGAGGTTGCACCGTAGTGCACATATATGACATGATGACTACTGTGATATTAATCTAAAAAAAAAAGACTACTGTGATATTTAGTGCGGGCATTAAAACAATATGCATAGACCAAAATCCATCTGCATCTATGACTAATAATCCACCCTCAGGTTATCATTCGAACCCCCTTAGGTATTAAGTTACAAGCAACAGATAATTGCATTAAACAAAGTGACTAATGAAAGCAATGATTATGCACGCGGGCACTCTCACCGCTGTTTTCTCCCTAATGGAAACAAGACATCCTCCCCCTTCACGTTTCTGTCACTCGAGCAAGGCAAAGAGGAGGCATGAACCCACTATCAAGCATAAATACTCCCTCTTGGAGTCACTAGCAACTACTTGGCCAGAGCAACCACTAGCAACGGAAAGCATGCAAGATCACAAATAGCATATGCAAATTAAGACTATAATCAACTTGGCATAACTTCAATATTCATCATATACCAACAAACACATCATATAGAATTACATAAGATCAATCTCGGTCATGATAGGGAGCTCACGAGATCTAAACATGGAGGAATATGAGGAGAAGACAACCATCTAGCTACAGCTACGAACCCGTAGTCCAAGGATGAACTACTAACGCATCACTCTGAGGCAGGCATGGTGATGTAGAAGCCTCTCGTGATGATCTCCTCTCCGGCAGGGTGCCGGAAACAGCTTGAGAAGCCCCCTGATCTAGGTTTGACGGTGACGGCGGTTGTGGCACTTTTCGGGGATTTTTGATCCGGTCTTTAGGGTTTTCCATCCGGGGGGATTAAATAGGCGAAAGGGCAAAGGAGGGTGAGCTCTAGGGGCCCCACACCCATAGCTGGCACGGCCAGGGGGCGCGCCACCCTATGGTGTGGCCCCCTGATCCCCGTCTTCAACTCCTCTTCGGTGTTCTGGATGCTTCCGGAGAAAATAGGCACTTCGGGCTTTGTGGGGTCCAATTCCGAGAATATTTCCAAAACAACTTTTCTGAAACCAAAAACTGCAGAAAACAGGGAACTAGCCTTGGCATCTTGTTAATAGGTTAGTCCTAGGAAAACCTATAAAAATGCTATAAATAAGGGAGAAAACAAGTAGCAAATGACATAATATGATCATGGAGCATCAGAAATTATAGATACGTTGGAGACGTATCATGAAGCATCGTATGTTCTATTGCATGGACTGAAATATTCCATCTTTGAGAAATGATGAACAATGACAAATATGTATTCCATGTGTTATTTAGGCGTGGAAGTCCAAACACGAAGTCCATTCTAATGTCACTCCAATGTAGTTGTGGTGTAGGCAATGACAAGTAAATACCATGAGATTTGGAAGTGGAGTTAGTGCGGAGACATGTTGGACATCGCTCGACGAGGAATTACACATGATGTGTCATCTTAGGCCAATGATAATTAGTGGAGAGCATGGTGTACATGTCGTCTCTTCCAAAGTGCGCCATGAGGCCTCCTTCATGTGATTCCTTCAATAATAAAACATGACGAGAGGAATCGGGAGTACATAATTTGTTAGATTTAAGCATTAATCCCTTATGCAAGTAGAGATCAGCAAATCCTTGATTTGGCAAGCACTTTTAAAAGAAAGGACCAAAGAAACCAACATAAGGGTACTAATATTTTATCTCATTCAAACCAATCACATTAATCTCAAAACGAGTAAGAAGGCATTCCTTGCGGGATAATGCATTCATAGGAACATTTTCTTTAACCTTTTTATATTTTATAACATAAGGGAAAGACTCAATAAATTATACCCACTTAGCATGTCTTTTGTTCAAATTTGGTTGATTCTTCAAATGTTTCACGGATTCATGATCCAAATGAATAAAAAATTCTTTTTGCCAAAGGTAGTGTTGCCAAACTTCCGAAATTCCAACCATTCCAAAAAGCTCTTGGTCATAAATAAGATAGTTACGTCTAGCACAATCTGGTTTTCCCCTATGGTAGGCCACAACACGTCCATTTTGGATTAGAACGCCACTAATGCCTATTCCACTAGTATTACACTTAATTTCAAAAATTTTCTCAAAAATCCGGTAAAACAAACAAAGGTGCTTTGGTTAAGAGTTTCTTGGGAGTATCAAATACTTTTTGTTGAGCCTTGCCCCGAACAAACGGAACATTTTTTCTTTGTAACCTCATTTAAAGGGAAATAAATGGTCAAAAAATCCTTCACAAATCAGCGATAGAATCCGGCAAGGCCATGGAATCACCCTTTCACCCTCGGAAATTGCGTTAGGACAATTTCTATTGCCTCAAATTTATTTTCATCAACTTAAATGCCATTGGAGGAAACCACAAATCCCAAGAAAACAATCTTGTCCATACAAAATTACATATGGCAAGATTGTCAAAAAGTTTTGCTTTCCGAAGATCCAAAAAGTCTTGTGAAATATGATCAAGGTGTTCCTACAAAGATTTTCTGTAGATAAGGATGTACTCAAAATAGACAACCACAAATTATACAATAAAAGCATGTAAAACTTCATTCGTAAAACGCATAAATGTTGAAGGTGCATTTTAGTCCAAAAGGCATGACAAGCCATTCATACAATCCAAGTTTAGTTTTAAAATCGGTTTTCCATTTATATCCAATGCACATGCGAATTTGATGGTAACCACTTTTAAGGTCAATTTTGGAAAAGATAGTAGCACCACTTAATTAATCTGGCATGTCATCTAGTCTAGGAATGGGATGTCGATACCTAACGGTTATAAAATTTATAGGTATACAATCCATGCACATTCGAAGTGTATCATCTTTTTCAGATGAAACCTTTCTCGAGGAGTTCTTTGATTTGCTGGTCGATTTACATGGTCTCATTGGAGTTTGTGAGGTAAGGAGCTCGGTTTGGAAGAGTGGCACCCGGTATGAGGTCAATGCGGTGCTTGATGCCTTGAAGAGGAGATAGGCCCGGTGGTAGTTCTTCGGTAAATACATCCTCAAATTCCTGCAATATAGGCAAGAAGGACGTAGGAAAGCTTGTTATGTAGTGAGTCTCAAGGACTTCAGCTTTACAAACAAGTACAAAGTGATGTATGGATGGGTCATCCCTCAACTCTCGCATCTCACATTTGGTGCAAGATATGGCTAAGCCATTGAAAGCAATCATCATTTTTGCACTCATACTTGGCTTGTGACCCTAACTCTCTTTTTGGTAGTTCTCTCTCTCTCACCGGTCCACTCACGAGGTTGTTTCTCTTGTTGGGTGCGTGCAAGCGTCTTTGCATTGTCGGAAATCACTCCGACTTGGAATCATTGGACGGAAGAAAAAGGTTTCGCTGTTCCACTTGAAGAAATAGTAATTTGTGTGTCCATCATGCATTGCACCTTTCTCATATTGCCAAGGTCAAGCAAGAAGAAGATGACACACGGTCATTGGCACTACATGTAATATCCACCTTTTTGTAATAAAGAGTTTGTGCTTGTGATCATGTCATGTCATGCATGCATTTTGAGCCCATGTTTCTATTTAAAACAAGTGCATTTAAATCTAATAACAGAATTTATTGAATTCAGTTAAAGTGACCAATTCAAGTTATGGTTCAAAATAGTTAAAAAATGCCAAACAAAAATATGTTGATATTTATAATTTTATGAGTAACTCAAATATAATTTTTGCCAACTTTTACTAATTACAGAAACGCCCTCAAATCAGTTTAGAACCTGTTGTTTTAAAAGAGCAGGGACTGTTTTGTAATTTACAGAAATCTCGGGGGGGGGGGGCGGTTCTGGAAGAGCTTCTTTTATCGTCTTCCTCCTACCAGGTGGATGGAAGAACTCCGACAATGCTGCCGCCACCTCCTGCTACCTCTCTAGCGAGGATAAGAGTGTGAGAGACGTCTGGATCACTCTTACTTCTCGTCCTCACACCCTGCCTGTCTCTGCTTCTTCTTTGGTGGAGAAAAATCTAACCCTAACCCTACCCGACGCACGGCCATCACTCGTCGTTGCTCCTACTGCCACCTCGCGCCCCGCCGTGCTCACCTTCGTCCTAGCCACCTCCCTACTGTCCTCCTGGAGCTCGCACGGAGGAAGAGAAGAACGGGAAGGCCGCAAATTCCCCGCTGCCGTCTGCCACGGCCGAGCGCCGCCACAGCCCGATTCCTCGCCATCCGGCCACGCGTCGCGCCACCGTCCACATCACTGTGCCCGTAGTATCCTCCCGAGCACCCGTTTCTCTCGCTATCCTCCTCTGTTCTTTGTATCGCCGTGTCGCTGAGGACCACCGAGAGCCGCCGCCTAACGAGCTCACCGGTGCACATCCGGCGACCATTTTTGGGTGGCGCCACCACCCTCTGGCTCATCGTCTCTTTGCATTGGTGCCCAGCAATTCTAGAATCGCGCGCTCGTTTGCGCGATCAGTCGGAGACAGTCCATGGCTCCGCTGACGCCACCGTGACGTCAGCATGACCTCACGTGGGGTCAGCCTGTCAGCTCGTTTTATTTTATTAAATATTTATTAAATAGAAAATATCTGACATGTGGGACCCACAGCTAATTTAAATTGCAGAAAAGAATAAATCTTGTAAATTCAATATCTTCTAATTGGTAAATCAGAATAATATGATTAATATACCAAAATGTTCAGAAAAATAAACACTACATGTTTATTAAATTTTGAAACATGTTTGACAAAGTTCAAAATATGAGTTAGTTGAATTTGAATTAATTCAGCTAAAAATGGAGAAAATAACAATTTATTCAATAAATTCAGAAAATTACAAGTTATCTGTCAAAATGCTTAGAAAGACAAATGCAATTCATTTGTGATGTCTTCAAACCCATAGGAGCACTTTAACTTTGTCACACTTTCAAAATAGCCCGAAGTGCCCTCTGAGGTCCACTTTGGGGCTAATTTCAATAAAAATGCATAATTATCATATGAACCCTAGCAACCCATGAAACACGTTTAGGGCTTATTTTTAATGCATTCAAATGTTCATGCATACATATTGTGCATTGCATTGATGGATGTGTTGAATGTTCTCTTTCTTTTCGGTGTTTGTTCTTATCGGCAGAACACAAGTCCGGAGTGAAGTTTGACACCTCTCTTGACAAATAATTGGTCTCACCAACCCCAGTCAAGCATTTATCCCGGAAGCTCCACTTTCGATTTTTTGAAGCGAGGCAAGCATAACCTCTTATCTGCCCATATATATTTTCGAAGTGTTTTCTTTCTCGTACTATGCATGCTTTTTTAAAGTATCTTGGGTCAGTAGATAGAGTTATCCAATTTCTTGTATAGCCCAGATATCATGATCCACTCCTCCTATCAGCCGTAGGTTTGATTGTGTGTATCTCCCGAGCCTCAAATATTCCATGCTTAGTCATACATGCATGCGTCCTCTGTTCCATCCGGTTGATGAATCAAAGTTACGAAATGAATCTAGTATGACAGGATTACGTGGTAAGATCAGAGATGTGTGTTTAATATGATTAAAGGCTTGGATGAGTTTCCACATGGGATGTGGTGATTTTCCTCGTTCATGCCGCTAGGAGCGAGTTCTCGCCATTGAAGCCAAGACTGAACGTGCAACCACACGTGTATTGGATTCCCCTCTGTCTCAACTTGTCTAGTTTGTTCCATGAGTCTCCTAGTTCGGGCCTTCCATTTGGATTTGCGGGGATGTTAAAAATGTTTACAAAACTAGGACGTGGCGGTGTATCAACCTATGACGAGACAGTAGTTGAGCATCGCTCACAACGATAGGCAGGAGATGGCCACTCCCTATTGGTGGACCATCTCTGCTCAGAGTGACTCATGGAATAGGCAAACCAAAGGGAAGGTGTGTTCATCCACCCTCTGCCGGCACATTGTCGAAAGTGTTCCAAAAGCTTGGCATTAAGAGTCCGTTGGCACGTGTGAGTAAAGTTGTACACCCCTTAAGGGTTAAATATTTTCGAAAAGCCGTGTCCATTGTTAAGGACGACTTGGTGACGGATTCTCAGATCATAGATAACATGAATCTGTCGTAAAAATATGTTGTCAATGAATGGTTTGTATCAAGAGGTGGTTCTTGTTATCAAGTGCTGAAGATGATGCTTCCGAGGATTTGAAGACAATGCACGAAGCAAGTGTGTTCTTTTAAAAGATGTGTTTTCAAGCTTCTCTATCTCCCTCTATTCAACAAAAAGATGGCTTTACGCAAAACAACCTTCATAAACTATTTTACGATCAAGCTGTAGCATGCCAACTTTTAATAAAGATGGAATACTTGTGTTATTGTGCTAGTCCCTGGATCAATTGCTAGCACCACAGTACAAAATGAAATATCATGCAAATGCATCAAATTCTATTACATCGCATGATCCAGTCTTTACAAAATAGGATTACAACTTGCATAGTCTTCATGGTTTTCTCATTAGTTGTTTCCCAAGTGGTGTGGTCACAACTAAGTGTTTTATTTAACAAATCAGAAAATATCACTAAGTCAATTGGGAAGAATATAAGAAGAAAGATAGAAAGAGAGAGGGAGATGTTTCCTACTGAATTTCTTCACACTTGTACTTCTTGAGTTGCTTCTAGTTGTTGTGGAGTCTAAGTCTTCTCTTCAAAACTTCTTCATTGATCTTCCTTGTAGCTCTTCATGTTGCCACCAGGTTGAAAGGAGAAGAATAGAAAAGGGAAGGAAAAGACTTAGAGAGAAAGGGGTTTAGTCTTCTAAGTGCTTCCACTTCTTGGAGATTGCTTCTGAAGTTTGTTTTATTTGCTAAGTTCCTTCATTGGTCTTCTATCTTCATGTTGAAAAATCTCTAGATGGTTAAGTCCTCCTTTGCACTTCATGGTTCTCACAAATCCCAACTTGGTGAAATCTTGAAGCAAGCATGGGGAAGTGGAGAAGATAGAAAACTAAAGTTCACTACTTGGTACTATATGTGATTGGCACATTCTAAGGACATGGCTTGGCTCCAAATGGACATAACATCAAATAATAACAGTTGAAAACAATTCCTAAGTCATGGTGAAAATGGATGTATCACTATGTTGGGTTTTTGGTCAAATAATCATGGACATGGTTCAAGGGTGTCCAAAATGGTTGGGAAATGAGGTCTCTGGTTCAAGGCTACCAAAAGGATCAACTTTGCCTAAGAAAATATTTTCTAATTATTTATAGAAATAATTCTATATCAAAATACTCAAATAGACAACTTAATTTTAAAATCAATTTTAATTTGATCAAAACTTATTTTGGGACAGGGGATATGAAAGTACACATCCTAAGGTTTCCAAATATATTTTATTTACAATTTTTGAATTTGTAGAATTTGAATTATGCCAAATTTCATCAAACAAGCATATTTGAAATTGAATAATTTTAAGTTTGTCAAATTTAAATTTGGCCAGTGCCAAAAGTTTTTAGATGTCAGGGGCTTTACAAAAAGTCCATGATTGCTAAATTTGGGTTTCTAGATAAAAAGTTATGATGGTTCAAAGTTCTAGGGACTAATCTGCTAAATTTACATTTTAATTTTATTCGGAATTAATTCCAGAGACGGGCTGGGCTCAGATTTGGCTATCTACCGCGCGGGGCGATGGGTAGGGACTGGGCCTGGGCTGGCTACGCGCTGCGGCGAGCAACAAATAACTACTTAACGCTCCGCTGATGTGGCGCAATCTTATTCGCTGGTACCCCTTCGATAAGTGATCTAATCACGCGCGTAGGATTTAGATCTAACGGCCAGAAACGGAACACAGAGGAGAGGTTGCTCACCGGCCGGCTCGGGTCGCCGGAAAATGGCGGGGACGGCGGCGCTGTGCTCGGAAAACGACGGCGATGGCTCTCCGGTGGTCTTCGGACTTGATGGAGACCACGACGAGCACCATCGTGGATATTGGAAGCGTTTGGTGACGGTGGTTTCCACTGCGGCGGCTCCTGTCGACTGCGCGGCGCGGATTCCGTGCGGTTCGACTCCGGCGAGCTCGGTCTCCTCGATACGCTGCAGAAAACAAACGATATACGACGTAAGGATGTGAGCATGGACAAGGGGAAGATAACGGACGTGGTCATGTGCTCGGGGACCAAATGGACTCACCGAAAACGAAGAAAAACGGCGGCGGTCCGAGGAAACTCCGGCGAGAGATTGGTGGAGCCTCGGCGCCCAAAACGAGATGGGAGGAGAGGGGAAATGAGGAGGAGAGCCGGGGCTATTAAGGGGAAGAAACAGGAGGACTTAATATGGCTTTAATCGCGAGAAATCAAAGCACACAAATTCCACCCGAAACATTCGGGGCAGTTTCCAAACGAGGAAGAAGATGATGACGTCATTGATGACGTCATCAATGATTTTTCTTTTATTCGTGTTTATTTGTTTTAATTATATCTTCTGTTTTATAAATCCAATTAACATGAAACCAATTTCTAAATTCTTAAAATTTCAAATGCTTTCCAACAATATCATTTTTGAAAACAATTCAACATATATTATTTTTGAAATTTTGGAAATTTGAATGATTCTTTAATAGTCACTTAATGTGATTTTTAATTCAAAAATTTATAAAACATGGTTATGGATCAACCAAAATTTTAATGACATTCTAAATGTTGAAAACAAAATTTTGAAAGTCATTTCATCATGTTTTCACAAATTTATATTTTGAAAAATAATAACACACTAATAATACTTTAAGGCTATTTTAAAATTTAGAAAATAATAAATTTATGTTATTGTCTAAATAAAATTTCAAAGACATTTTACATGTCATATATTATTTTTGTAAAGCCATTTTTAAACTATTTTCACATTTTATAATTTTAGGATATGAAGGATTTACTAATAGTAACTTAATGTTATTTAATTAGTTCATATTAATTAATATTGTTGATCTATAAATTTAGGATAAAACCACATGTCATAATATTGTTTTCAAAACCCTCTTTATGTTATTTTCAAAACAATGCATTTTATTTTCACACCTTCATGTTTAAAACTTGGAATAACAACTAAAAGTTATTATTAAAACATTTTATTCTCATCAAATATTTTTGAGGCTTAGGACTTTATTAAGGGTTATAAATCTTTTATTGTTGTTGCCATAAAATAATTTCAAGGTAATATTTGAATTGAAAACCTTTTATGTAATAAAGTTTGCTAAAGATAAAATGGTTTTCTTTATGTGAGAAAATTCATTTGAGAGGGTTTTAGGGTTTATGGAATAGAGGTATAATGGATTCTTAATTTCAATTTTCATTGAGTTATGTATTGTTTCCTTTTTTCTTGCATCTTATTTGGTTTTTGGTGACTTGCATAACATGAAAACAAAAAGTTTCAATTTTTTGTGATTTTTGAGTTTTCCAAAAATCAGGGATGTTACAGACTACCACCCTTAAAAGAAATCTCGTCCCGAGATTTGGGAAGATTAGAAAGAAAGATTGGGTAACTGGGTTCCAGAACAAACTTGGTGGCTACCACCCTTAAAATAAACTTTTGTGGGTAGTCTAATTTCATTAGATTAGAGTGTAGCTTGATTTGAGATTGGCTTGAGTAGATCTTTCCTTTGGGGCAGAGGTGTAGACCAACATAGGTATGTTGGACTACCTTTGACACTGAGGGGCACTCTTTGAGTCAATCAAAAGTCCTTTGGTCACTCTCAACTTGGTCTTTTGATGTCCTTGGCAATCTTCCATCTTGTTGGTTGTCATCATTGAAGGTAAACACCATGCTATTTCTAAAGAAACTCTCATGTAACACAAACTGGGTAGTTGTGTTTCTTCATTACTTCTTCTCTTGGTGTAGTTGGCTCTGAAATTTTCATAGCTCATGCAACTTGGGGTTCACTTGTCTTTCTTCACTTGTTGATTGGCTTGATACTCCTTATTAGACAGTTGGCATTGATCATGGATGTGATTGTTCCTTCACACGGAAGAAGGAAATTTGATACTAGCATTCCTCAAATGGGATGGCTTGTGTATCAATAGGGTAAAGGTTGTATGATTCCAAATGGTTCTCACTATGGTTGGTGATTGAGTATGGTGTTGGGTTTGGTCTAGTAGGGATGAGTAGAGATTTAGAAAGAGATTGAAGAAATTCCTACCCCAACACATCAGATCAAGGAAACTCATCTTGAAAACAACACATAACAAACATATAGCAACACCAAACAACAAGGGTTTTTTTGAAAACACTAATATTGGCATACCACACTCATCAGTATGATCAATATACTAACACATTAACGTTGTTCTAACAAAGTAACTAGATTGGTGGTCTCATCTATATCTTCTTGAGTTTCTTCAAAATCTTCTCTCACTGTCTTGAGGTGTTCTTGATTTTTGGGAAGTCTATGTTTTTCTTCAAGTTCTTCAATAATCTTGAGTGTAGGTCTTCATGTGGTGAAAATACTTCAGGTACTTCTTGGTATGATCATCAACATTCTTGTCTTGATGGTATTGAAGAGGGAGGTCATCTAGAAAATTTTGAAGGTGAATAATAGATGAGATGATATGAGAAGAATCAAGATGATTGTTTTGTTTCTAGAAAGTTTGAACATAGAAGATTTTCAATCCTAGGGTCTTTTCCAAACTTAGGGCCTCGAATTCTACAGACAACACAATGCTCTGATACCATTTTGTAGCATCCCAACTTTTAATAAAGATGGAATACCTGTGTTATTGTGCTAGTCCCTGGATCAATTGCTAGCACCACAGTACAAAATGAAATATCATGCAAATGCATCAAATTCTATTACATCGCATGATCCAGTCTTTACAAAATAGGATTACAACTTGCATAGTCTTCATGGTTTTCTCATTAGTTGTTTCCCAAGTGGTGTGGTCACAACTAAGTGTTTTATTTAACAAATCAGAAAATATCACTAAGTCAATTGGGAAGAATATAAGAAGAAAGATAGAAAGAGAGAGGGAGATGTTTCCTACTGAATTTCTTCACACTTGTACTTCTTGAGTTGCTTCTAGTTGTTGTGGAGTCTAAGTCTTCTCTTCAAAACTTCTTCATTGATCTTCCTTGTAGCTCTTCATGTTGCCACCAGGTTGAAAGGAGAAGAATAGAAAAGGGAAGGAAAAGACTTAGAGAGAAAGGGTTTAGTCTTCTAAGTGCTTCCACTTCTTGGAGATTGCTTCTGAAGTTCGTTTTATTTGCTAAGTTCCTTCATTGGTCTTCTATCTTCATGTTGAAAAATCTCTAGATGGTTAAGTCCTCCTTTGCACTTCATGGTTCTCACAAATCCCAACTTGGTGAAATCTTGAAGCAAGCATGGGGAAGTGAAGAAGATAGAAAACTAAAGTTCACTACTTGGTACTATATGTGATTGGCACATTCTAAGGACATGGCTTGGCTCCAAATGGACATAACATCAAATAATAACAGTTGAAAACAATTCCTAAGTCATGGTGAAAATGGATGTATCACTATGTTGGGTTTTTGGTCAAATAATCATGGCCATGGTTCAAGGGTGTCCAAAATGGTTGGGAAATGAGGTCTCTGGTTCAAGGCTACCAAAAGGATCAACTTTGCCTAAGAAAACATTTTCTAATTATTTATAGAAATAATTCTATGTCAAAATACTCAAATAGACAACTTAATTTTAAAATCAATTTTAATTTGATCAAAAATTATTTTGGGACAGGGGATATGAAAGTACACATCCTAAGGTTTCCAAATATATTTTATTTACAATTTTTGGATTTGTAGAATTTGAATTATGCCAAATTTCATCAAACAAGCATATTTGAAATTGAATAATTTTAAGTTTGTCAAATTTAAATTTGGCCAGTGCCAAAAGTTTCTAGATGTCAGGGGCTTTACAAAAAGTCCAAGATTGCTAAATTTGGGTTTCTAAATAAAAAGTTATGATGGTTCAAAGTTCTAGGGACTAATCTGCTAAATTTACATTTTAATTTTATTCGGAATTAATTCCAGAGACGGGCTGGGCTCAGATTTGGCTATCTACCGCGCGGGGCGATGGGTAGGGACTGGGCCTAGGCTGGCTACGCGCTGCGGCGAGCAACAAATAACTACTTACCGCTTCGCTGATGTGGCGCAATCTTATTCGCTCGTACCCCTTCGATAAGTGATCTAATCACGCGCGTAGGATTTAGATCTAACGGCCAGAAACGGAACACAGAGGAGAGGTTGCTCACCGGCCGGCTCGGGTCGCCGGAAAATGGCGGGGACGGCGGCACTGTGCTTGGAAAACGACGGCGATGGCTCTCCGGTGGTCTTTGGACTCGATGGAGACCACGACGAGCACCAGCGTGGATATTGGAAGCGTTTGGTGACGGTGGTTTCCACTGCGGCGGCTCCTGTCGACGGCGCGGCGCGGATTCCCTGCGGTTCGACTCCGGCGAGCTCGGTCTCCTCGATACGCTGCAGAAAACAAACGATATACAACGTAAGGATGTGAGCACGGACAAGGGGAAGATAACGGACGTGGTCATGTGCTCGGGGACCAAATGGAATCACCGAAAACGAAGAAAAACGGCGGCGGTCCGAGGAAACTCCGGCGAGAGATTGGTGGAGCCTCGGCGCACAAAACGATATGGGAGGAGAGGGGAAATGAGGAGGAGAGCCGGGGCTATTAAGGGGAGGAAACGGGAGGACTTAATATGGCTTTAATCGCGAGAAATCAAAGCGCAAAAATTCCACCTGAAACATTCGGGGCAGTTTCCAAACGAGGAAGAAGATGATGACGTCATTGATGACGTCATCAATGATTTTTCTTTTATTCCTGTTTATTTGTTTTAATTATATCTTCTGTTTTATAAATCCAATTAACATGAAACCAATTTCTACATTCTTAAAATTTCAAATGCTTTCCAACAATATCATTTTTGAAAACAATTCAACATATATTATTTTTGAAATTTTGGAAATTTGAATGATTCTTTAATAGTCACTTAATGTGATTTTTAATTCAAAAATTTATAAAACATGGTTATGGATCAACCAAAATTTTAATGACATTCTAAATGTTGAAAACAAAATTTTGAAAGTCATTTCATCATGTTTTCACAAATTTATATTTTGAAAAATAATAACACACTAATAATACTTTAAGGCTATTTTAAAATTTAGAAAATAATAAATTTATGTTATTGTCTAAATAAAATTTCAAAGACATTTTACATGTCATATATTATTTTTGGAAAGCCATTTCTAAACTATTTTCACATTTTATAATTTTAGGATATGAAGGATTTACTAATAGTAACTTAATGTTATTTAATTAGTTCATATTAATTAATATTGTTGATCTATAAATTTAGGATAAAACCACATGTCATAATATTGTTTTCAAAACCCTCTTTATGTTATTTTCAAAACAATGCATTTTATTTTCACACCTTCATGTTTAAAACTTGGAATAAAAACTAAAAGTTATTATTAAAACATTTTATTCTCATCAAATATTTTTGAGGCTTAGGACTTTATTAAGGGTTATAAATCTTTTATTGTTGTTGCCATAAAATAATTTAAAGGTAATATTTGAATTGAAAACCTTTTATGTAATAAAGTTTGCTAAAGATAAAATGGTTTTCTTTATGTGAGAAAATTCATTTGAGACGGTTTTAGGGTTTATGGAATAGAGGTATAATGGATTCCTAATTTGAATTTTCATTGAGTTATGTATTGTTTCCTTTTGTTTCTTGCATCTTATTTGGTTTTTGGTGACTTGCATAACATGAAAACAAAAAGTTTCAATTTTTTGTGATTTTTGAGTTTTCCAAAAATCAGGGATGTTACACAAGCGAATATATAGTAGGTTAATTAAGTCTTGTTGATTACCTTCAGTACTCACGTTTGCTTCAATTTGGTTCAGGTAAAGTTTCTCACTTCAAAGGTGGTTTCTACGTGGACATCGACGAATAGCTTGGGGTTCCCAGACAGCAGCCTAGAATCTATGGGCTGGTACGTTGCCTTATGTTGTGGCCTCTTAGGCCTTTTTGGTTCTTGTTAACTAGCAACATAGTTTGCCTTTCGTTGTCTATTGTAATGTTGGGTCATGTGACCTCTGTTTCTAAGCTATACCCTGGTAATAGTTGCTTTATACAACTTTCATGTCTAGAGTGTTTCTTTGATCGGTTGTTGGTTTCGACCTCATCGTTATACAATTATTGATATGTCTGCGTTGTTGTCGCAGTCGAGGGGTTGTGGGGCCGATTATCCATTTCCGAGCACGCCTCCCGATGTTTACTTGGCATAGGCATGCTAACCCCAGTAACCCTTGATTTTTGTTGCACTTCCTGGACACATAGCATCTATGTATAGCTTTGGTCCCGTTCCTTCAGTTTCATACGACTCGTGGATGCTTTGATATGCATAGTTGGTTATGACTAGCATGGACACAAGGAGTAGTTGTACCGATGTTATCCGGCATGCGTGCCGAGGAATCCGGTCTACCTGCCGTTGTTTGTTGGTGCCGGGGCTGGTAACCCCGAAGCCCTTGTGGGTCCATGACTAGGAGCGCATAACAGTATGTATACCTCTGGGTCCGGGGTCCGACACTACATCACACTCAACTGTGTCTTCGTATGGGCCAATTTTGAAGGAGAAATTGATCATATGTTGAAAATGCCAGAGTCACTTAGCCTTCGGACATGATAGGGATGAGGATTCTTCTTGTGTTGCAAGTTGAGCTTGCCACAAAGTTCTTTGCTCGGAAGGTTATGGCAACTTCCTCCATCAATGATAACTTTTATAGACTTTCCATTAATACTGGCTCTTGTTGGGAATAGGTTGCAACATTTATCTTGAGCCCTTGGTATTGCTTGGTGCAGTTTCTTGAGCCATTGGAGGCGTTGGAGAAGAATTATAGGCAAAGAAGGCTTTTTTTTTGCTTTGAGTACTTGTAATCTTCCTAGTTGGTGCTCGGCCTTGAGGGCTTGATGGACAATTCCAACAATCATGTCGTTTGGTAAAAACTAACAATTTTCTTGATGGGATAATTTAGGCCATTGAGGAAAAGGGTTATTGTTTTCTCTTGCGATTTAAGAACATATGCTTGTATCATGGAGATTTCCATTTACTTCAATAAACCGTTCTCATTCTTTGTTTGAACTCTTGTAGCTTCTTCAAGATGTCTTGCTTGCAGTGAGGAGTCACGAATTTTGTATGCATCACTTCTCTCATCTCGTTCCAAGTTTTTATTTGTTGCATGCGGTGTGCTATCCTTTGAGCTTGTACTTGACCCCACCATCAATTTCAAGAGAAGTTGTGTCCACCATTTTATCATCACTATACTTGTGGACGCGGAAGGTCTTGTCAACTTGAGACCCCAAGAAATGAATTCTTCCAAATCATTTTCACCAAGGAACTTAGGAACATTGATGCGAATGGTAGTCATGTTCTTATCTTCATCTTGTCGATAGTAGCGCTCATTCGGATATTGATCGGAGATGGGTTGTGAGTGAGCATAGGGATCATTATCATATCTTGGGTGTTGGCGCTCATGTTGAGCTCCATGTCGATGACAGTTTTTATGGTGATGTAGTCGAGCTTCACAATCTTCGTTATCGTCATGTTTTTTCTCGTTGCGGTCATTATGGTTGCGATGCACATTTGCTTGAGCATAATTTTCTTGTTGAGGATGTTGTCTATGATGATTCCTTGGAGGTCTTCCATTTGGTCATGCACATTCCACGAAATCATGTGCACCATAGTCGTTAGCGGATCTTAGAGAAGCTGGTGGAGGGGTCTCATCATGTCCTTGTCGATGATGAGGACGTGGCGAAGGAGGTGAGCTATCATCATACCAATAGCGGCGTTTAACTTGTGGTGATATTGGGGGTTGATATTCTCGATGATGAAGTCCAATAACTTCCATGCGTTGGTGTCGATCATGATGGTGTGCTTGATGAGGAGCATGAGGATGTTCACATGGTCGGCTTGATCTTGATGAACTCCTTGTTCTATGTGATGAGGAAGATATTCTATGTTCTTTAGCATGATTTGCAAAGTTAATGTTGATTGTCTCCATTTTATCATTAAGCCTTTCATCTTGTGCTTTTAGACGATATTCATACTCAGTACAGGTGGAGGCTAGCAAAAGACTCGGAGCGGCAAATCAAGAGAGCAATAATGGCCATAATCATGCATAGCAACAAAAACATTATTAATCAAAGCATAAATGGTATTACAAGTAAAAAGCGAAATGATCATAGAGGCTATAAGTGACTGGTTTGTAGTCATAAACATGGTGTAAGCATGCGCCAAGTCAACGAAATAAATCATTCGAAGGAGAACACCACAAATTTATGCTTTAGTGTGATAAAACAACTCATGATTCTTTCAATGGAACATTAAACACTCTCTGCTATTTGAGACAAGTCATGCTACAATAACAACTACTAAGCATAGAAATTAAATAACATCTAGCATGACACGAAAAAGTCTAGCCATAATCTATTCAAGCTTCTTTTTGCACCGTTATAAGCACGAAAAATGTACTACTTCTTTCCAACACCAATCATTTTATACTAAACAAAAACACTCCAAGAGATATATCAATGAAACAAGAGGGTAATAATACTACTCTACTAGAACTAACAGCTCTGAATAAGAGATGCATGAAAAACAGGAGCTAAAAGGACCTGCAGCTGCTAGAAGAAAAACTAAGAATACGAGCATGGAGGAAAACGAGTACTCATATGAAAAAGCGGAGCGTGTCTCTCTCCCACACAAAGAATTCTGGTTTCCAACTATATTTATCGCAGAAAGGAAAAAAATAAAACAAAACAAAAAACAAACAGACGCTCCAAGTAAAATGCATATGATGTGACCGAATAAAAATATAGTTTGACTAGAAGTGACCTGATAAATTGTTGATGAAGAAGGGGATGCCTTGGGTATCCCCAAGCTTAGACGCTTGAGTCTTCTTAGAATTTGCTGGATGAACCACGGGGGCATCCCCAAAGTTTGGCTTTTCACTCTTCTTGATCACATTATATCACCCTCTTCTCTTGACCCTTGAAAACTTCCTTCACACCAAACTCAATGTAATTCGCATTTGAGGGTTAGTGCACAATCAAAAAATCAAATGTACAGCATGGACACAAGCGTTATTAATACTTTTAAACATTAGCTACAGCCACTGCTGTTTCGTGGAGCAAATAAATCCACTCGACACAGTAAAAGAGAGAATGCAAGTAAAAAAGGCAGAATCTGTCAAAACCAGAACAGTCTATAAAGACGAATTTTGTCGGCACACTTACGTTGCTCAAATCAAAAAACATAATGCTAGAAAATGTTTTGGAATTAGCTGAGGAATAAGCACAAAAATTAGAAAGTCATTTTGATCTTTCTCCGATTTATGCGATTTTATACGATGGACAGCAGAAATTTGTTTCCTCCGTACAAATCCAAAACCAACCTCAACTTTCACTAGAGACTTTACTTGGAAAAAAAAAATGTATGAATATAAAGATACAAAGGAGTTGCTACAGAAGTAAACAACACCTTGACTCAAAGAATGTAACATCCTGATTTTTTTGGAAAGTGCAAAAATCACAAAAAATTGAAACCTTTTGTTTTCTATTAAAGCAATCCACCAAAAAAAAACCCAAACACAAAGGAAATAATTTTTTATTCCAATTTTATACATATTAAAATCCATTATGCCTTTGTTTTCCATAATCCCTAAACCTCTTTCAACTAAGTCTTCATATTTCAAAGTGTTAGTTTCTCCTTAGCAAACCCTATTCTATAAAATGTTTCCAACTCAAATACTACTTTGAAAATGTTTTCATGACATTGAAAACTTGAAGTTTACAAACACCAATGATATTTTCACCATCATTATTTGTTCTATGAATTTGAAAATAGTCATGTGACTACAAAATGATTTATCCAACTTTAAAGAGTGATAAATGGTTTTTTAACAATATGCTTTCCAAATGGTTGTTTTCAACTTCTACCTAATAATATTATTCCATCTTCCAAGTAATTGGTTACTGAAAATATTTTCAAAGAAAATAATCAACTATATCACTTTTCACTAACGATCCAGTACCAAAATAGTTTTCACAATTTTCCTTTGGAGAAAAGGACTTGCAAGAAACATGTTTTCAAATAGTTAAGTATCAAGTTTCTATCTCCCTAATTATTCACTTAATTATTTTTCTATTTTTTTAAAATGACATAAATTGCTATTAGGTTTACCCCTATTTATAAATATAAAATTATGAAAATAAGTTGTAATTCATAAATAAGTTTTCAACTTATAGTATGTTACTGAAATTTTATTTGACTAATAACTATATTTTATATTTTTCTAAATTAAAAATTCCATTTAATGACTATTAAGGATTTATTCAATTTTCAAAATTCAAAAATAAAAATATCTTGAAATGTTTACAAAAATGTTATGGGTTGAAAGATATTAATATTTAAATATTTTAGAAATTTATTTGGTATCATTTGGATAACTAAAACAGAAGATATTTAAGATTTATTTAAACAGGAAAAAGAAAAGAAAAATAAAAATGAAAGATGACGTCAGCTGACATCATCGTCTTCTTCCTCCTGGAAGGAAACCACGTAGTTTTCGGCCGATTTTCAATCCCTGTGATTCCGCGCCATTAAGGCTGTAATTTCCTTCCATCTGTGAGCCTATAAATAGCCACATAGGCCCTCTCCATTTCCCCTATGTCCCCTCTCCAAATACCGCATCCATTCCGCCGTTATTGCTCGCCGGAGCCAGCCACACCCGCCATAGTTGATCTCGAGTTCCGGCAAGGTAAGCCAGTCTCTGTGGCCAAGACCCCCACCGTTCGATTCCCCGTACCTCTGCGCCCCTCCTTGACTCGCTTTTCGCATTTTATCGCAGCGGGAGAGCTGCTCTGTGCTCGCCGGAGTCGCTCCGTCTCGGGTGTACACCGCGTCGGCGATTGGAGCATCACCGAAGTCAATGGAGGCCACCATTGAGTTGGTCATGCCGCGTTGCCCCTGCTCGCGGCCTCCCCGAGCCCGGAGCAACTCGGAAACGCCGCCACCATCGACGACCGCAACTCTGGCCGCTGTATCGACATTTTCCGGCGAGACCTGCACCGCCTAGTGAGTTCCTTTGAATCTCTACCATCCGATCTGTTTTTAACTGCCGCGATTAAATCCTAAAATCGAATAGGTATCGTCCAATCACAGTGCGCCAAGTTAGTCACGCGTTAAATTTGTATCCGTCGCCCAGCACAGAGCATAGCAGGCCCAAGCCCACTCCCTATCCACCGCTCCGCACGGCAAATAACCAATCTGAGCCCAGCCCATCTCTGGAATAAATTTCGATTAAAAATAGAATGTCTTTTTGCAAAAAAGCCCCTGCATCTTTGATCTATCATAACTTTTGATCCATAAGCCCAAATTTAGCAATCTTTGACTTTTTGAAATATCCTGGATCTTTAGAATCTTTTAGCACTAATCAAATTCAAAATTGACAAACTTAAATTGATTCAAATTTAAATATGCTTGTTTGTTGAATTTTGGCATAGTTCAAATTCTACTAATCCAAAAATTGGAAATAAAATATTTTTGGAAACCTTAGAATGTGTACTTTCATATCCTCTGTCCAAAATAATTTTTGAACAATTTAAATTGGATTTTAGAATTAAGTGGTACAATTGAGTATTTTTGACATAGATTTAATTCTATAAATAATTTCAATATAGTTCCTTTTGCAAAATTGTTCCATATAGTAATCTTGAAACAGAGACATCAATGCCTAACCATTTTGGACACCCTTGGACCATGACCATGTGTTTTGACCAAAAAACGCAACATGGTGATTCATCCTTTTTACCATCTCTTAGAAATTGTTTCTATCCTTTTCACCCTGTTGTGGTGGATAATTGAGAGCTAATGCCAAGTCCTTAGTATGTGTCAATCACATATAATACCAAGTAGTGAACCTTAGTTATCTATCTAATCCTCCACTCCCCCATTCATGCTTCAAGAAATCATCAAGTTAGCAAAATTAAGATCAAGACTCAAGCACCTCAAGGCTATCAGGAAGGGAACCAAGGTTGGCGTCCATGGAACGTGGAAGCTAAAGGTGAGAACATGGGGCATGATGGACCTGTCAATCAGCCTCCAGAACCAGCACCTGAGCAGGTGCAGTCATCTGTTTCTCTTCAGTTCTTTGGTGCGACGGTGGATTCAGTCAATGCTGTTAGGGCTGAATGCCCTGAGCATTTTATTGAGCTGCAACAGCAAGTGGAACAAAAACAACTGGCCAGGATCCCCTTCGTCCCACCAGTTCAGGAGAATGTTGTGGAACAGGCTGATGAGGTTCAGATCATGCGCGTGCTCTTTCCTGATCCTGTCGTCGAGTGTTCCAAGTACTTCCAGGAACACAAGGCAAGGCTTCTCTTCGACAGGCGGTTTGAGTTGCTGTCTTCCCTGCTAACTCTGGATTTTGCAGTTGTGACTCCATCTCTGCCCTTGGAGGAACCTGTACATGATACCCCTCAGGTCTCTTCTTCCAAGAAGAGGCCTCGCAAGGACGCAACACTGTTAGTTCTTGAGGATCCTCGGGTGACGAGGACTCTAGCGAAGAATGCAGGTTTCCGCGTGTTAGCTAGGTCTGATAAGCCTGAGCCTAGGAAGAAGGCCAAGTCTTCGCTCCCTACTACTCCTGCTGATGGTGTGCCCCCCATCACCCCCTTTGCGGTTCTGAGGAGGGCGGTAAAAATGCTCCAGATTGAAGATTCAGAACTGGCTGTGGAGAAGCTTGAAGCTGCTCCAAAGAAGCCCACAAGCCCAACCAGTTCTGATGATTAGTTGGCCTTTTTCTTCTACTGGGCCTGGTTGGCTCCTGGAGTGTGCTTTGGGCCTTTTTGTTCTATTATGTTTATTACCCTGGATTTATTTTGTAATGATCTATGATCAAGGTTACTGCTACCTGGTTACTTTTATGTTGGTCATTTATGTTAGCGAGCCTAGATATTTACTTTTACCAATCTTCAATTGATAGTACACCTTCAATGCATATGGATTTGCTCGTTTTTTATTGGAATTTTAGAGGATTAAATGATAAATCTAAGAGAGATGTTGTTTACAGTAAAATTGAGGAAAGTCATGCTTTAGTGATTTGTCTGCAGGAAACTAAATGTCAGGATTTGATCATTCTTTTATTAGGTCTTTTTCCCTAAGAGGTTTGATCAATTTATTTTCTCTCCCTCTATTGGAGCTTCTGGGGACTAATTGTGCTATGGAATAGTTCCATTTTCAAAGGATAACTTTTGGAAGTTCATCGCTCTTCCATTCACATAAAATTCACATATGTTCATAATTCTGTCACTTGGTTTTTAGTGATTGTCTATGGTCCTTGCAGAGGGCTGGAAAGAGATGAGTTCGTTAATTGGTTATATAATCTTTCCATTCAATTACATCAGAATTGGTTAATTCTTGGAGACTTCAACTTTATTCTTTCTTTGGATAATAGAAATAAGCCCGGGGCAGATCTTAATGATATCTTCATTTTCAGTTATGTTATTAGCCATCTGGGTTTATTAGAATTACCTGTTAAAGCTAGGAAATACACCTGGTCTAATATGCATAAAGATCCATTGCTTGTCCAATTGGACTGGTTTTTTACCTCTTGTAAGTGGACTTTGGATTTTCCTAATACTTTGGTATTGCCCATGTCCAAAATTACCTCTGATCATTTGTCTTGTACTATCAAAATTGGGACCAAAATTCCGAAGGCAAACATTTTCAGATTTGAAAATCGCTGGGTCAAACAACCTGGTTTCATGGAGCTTGTCAGTAAAATCTAAAATACTCCTTTCATAGCCAAATCCATAACTACCAGAATTACTAGTAAACTTAAAATCTTAGATATGCCCTAACGGATTGGGGAGAAATCTTTCGAAATTAAAACTACTCATTGAGATGAGTAGTAAGGTGATTCTGTTTTTTGACCAAGTGGAAGAAGAGAGATCTCTGAGTATTCTTGAGTTTAATTTCAGATTGATTGTTAAGGAACATATTAAGAAATTATTATCCTTGCAGTCTGATTATTGGAAGCAAATATGCACAATTCGTTGTGCTAAGCTATCTGGTGAAAACACTAAAGATTTTCATGCCAGGGCAACTCAGAGATACAGATATAATGCAATTCCTTCCATCTCTGATTACTTAGGGAAAATTCTGGTGGATCATCAGGAAAAGGCTGCTTCATTTTGGCACTGTTTCAGGAACAGGATGGGAATTTCCTGCCCATCTAATTCTAATATAGATTTAACACCTTTTTTACCCGTGGTGGATGGCATGGAGTGCCTTGCCAACACTTTCTCTTTAGATGAAGTGTAAGGTGTAGTTAAACATCTCAAGCCTGATCGTGCCCCTGGACCTGATGGTTTCGCTGGCTTATTCATTAAACATTGTTGGAGTATTGTAAAGGATGATTTTATAAGGCTTTGCAATTATTTTCATAGTGCAAGGTTATTGTTGGAGAGCATTAATGGATCTTTTATCACTCTCATTCCAAAATCGCAGTCCCCTGAAACTGTGAATAATTTTCGGGCAATCTCCCTTACAAACACTTGTCTGAAGTTTATCACTAAGATTCTGGCCAATAGATTTCAAGACAATATTTTTGATTGTATCCATGCTAATCAATATGGCTTTATTAAGTCCAGAACCATACAAGATTCCCTGACATGGTGCTTTGAATATACTTTCTAGTGTAAACAATCTAAGCAGAAAGTGGTGATCTTCAAGATTGATTTTGAGAATGCTTTTGATATCATTGAGCACATTGCCATCCTTCATATTTTGAGGCTTAAGGGTTTCCCCCCCCCCATTGTAATTAAATGGGTTCAAGATATTCTTTCTTCTGGCTTTTCCTCTATCTTGTTAAATGGAGTTCCAGGTAAACCTTTTGTCTACAGAAGAGGGGTGAGGCATGGTGATCCTTTATCACCAATCCTTTTTGTGCTAGGAGGTGATCTGCTTCAAAGTATTTTAAATTTGGCCCTAAGGGATGGTAGTCTTCGCTTGCCAATTCCTGTTGGAGGGGAATATCCAATTGTTCAATATGCTGATGATACACTGGTTGTCTTACCTGCTGATCATGATCAATTGTTAAGAATCTGCTAAACCTTTATGTTCAGATCACTGGACTAAAGGTGAATTTCAATCAGTCTTCCATGAAACCAATTAATATCTCTCAGCAGGAAGCAGTTGATTTGTCTCTGGTCTTGGACTGTAATGAGGCTTATCAGGGGTTGCCGATGGGCACTACTAAGCCATCCATTAAGGATTTTTCTCCACTCACTGACATAATTGAAAGGAGACTTTCTGCTACTGTCTCTTTTCTCTCATATGGGGAAAGTTTGGTGCTAGTGAACTCTGTTCTTTCTTCCCTACCCACATATTATATGTGTACACTTGCGATTCCTAAAGGGGTATTGATATTATTGATAAGGCTAGGAGGAGATGCCTTTGGAGGAAAGATAAAAACAAGGAAAGAGTGAACTCTTTGGCTGCTTGGGACATGGTATGTAAGCCCATATGCAAGGGTGGTTTGGTAGTCATTAATCTACAGATTCAAAACAGGGCTTTGTTGCTAAAATTTTTAGCTAAATTCTGCAACTCTGTGGATACCCCTTGGGTTAATCTGGTAAAAAATGCTTATTACTTTGAGTCTGTCCCTCATGCAGTCACTTCTTGTGGCTCTTTCTGGTGGAAAGGAATTATGCAGTTATCTGAGTCTTGGTGTTCATTCTCATCTTTCTCAGTTGGAACTAGTTTCTCTGTCCTGTTTTGGAAATATTTATGGTTGGGAGATATTCTCTCACTCAAATTTCCAAGACTGTTCTCTTTTGCTAGGGATCAGCTGGCTTCATTCAGGGACTTGAGAGTCATGAGTGACCTTTCTGATGCGTTTCATTTACCACTTTCTAATGAAGCATTCCAGGAATTTGTTACTCTTCAGGGTCTCTTGGTAAATGTTAAGTTTCTTAATACAGATGATGTCTGGTCCTGTAATTTCAATAAAGGTATATATACCTCCAGTAAATTTTATCAGTTGCCTGATGATAAGCCACCTAAGTGGATATGGAATGCATGTCAAAGCATAAATTTTTTGCCTGGCTGATTCTGAATGATAGGATTAATACCAAGGACATGAGTAAGAGAAGGAAGTGGAAGATTGATGGGACTGAGTGTTGTTGTCGTGGGATAATCACGGCAGACGTTACCGGGGGTAACTTGTCTTGGGGAAAATCAACTCTGGTGTTTGGCGGAGGGTTTAGCTCAAGGGAAACCATGGTGATATGCGATCTGGTAGCCGGCAATCAAGTCGCCGAGTCTCCGATCTGAATATACTATCTCAACACTCGTGTTACAATGGATACTCGATATCTCGCAATCTCTATCTCGTAAGCTTGTCTAATCTAACCCTAGGGACCGGCTTATATAGTACCCGGATCCCCTGGCTTACTATCCAAGGTGTGTTCGGAGTCCTACCCGGACACTACTTACAAACCCAAAACTTCCTTATCGGAACCCACAATCCGGGTTACGAGGCCTACACTCCTGGGCCTTCTAGAAGCTCCTTTTCCCTAAGCCGGGTCATGCGCAGCGTCCTTTTGGCCGAATTACACCTTGGTGTTAGCATACCGGGTTATCATCCCTCCAACAGTAGTCCCCAGAATAGCTTGGGCTTCACGGGATCCTCCTTGAAGCGCACGCTATACCCTGCAAAAATAACAAACATACAAGTTCATAGAGGCCGGGTTAGGTTTCTTTAATAAACAGCTAGGCCTAACTCCATTGGTGGTCCATATAATAACCCGGTTTTCTCTGAATCCATCTTTACTTTTCCGGGTCAATGTTCCGAGGAAGATACTGAAGACCCGGCTTGTTTCACTCATTAACTGGTCCGGATATCACGGAGAGGATTTCCTTCCTATCATTTCCGGATATCGCGCGCGGGCACTTAACGCATATCCCAAAATTTTGGCTCCCGCTCACCTTGACCTAGTTTCCCCACCCGCACCTATAAATATCGCTCAATTGCAATCGCTAATTTCTCTGCAAAATTATCCGCAAATTTTCCGATCTGGATGTAGTTCACCAAAACTTCCGCTATTGCTCTTCGATACCCGGACAGTCCACCACTTCCGGTTCTTTTATACATACTCTAGATAAACAGGCAATCAACCTCTTTTCATAATTGCTCACTGATACTTGGATATCCCATAATTTCTGTACTGCTCATCGACACCCGGATAGTTTGTAATTTTCGTACTGACTAGTGATACTCGGACAATTCATAGCTTTCATATTGCTTCCTACTGATACTGCTTGCGGATACTCGGCTAACTCACAATTCCCGAGTCTTAATGCTTCGCACTCTTTGCCTTGTATTTTGCAGACCGAACAAATGGCTCCAAAGCACAAGGGCAAACAGCCGGCAAAAACAAAGTCAACCCAATCCATCTCCGCCAACTGGGCACGGACCTCCGTGACCCAAGCCAAGCTAGAAGAGCTTGCCGAGTCAGGCGTTCTCCCTCCTCAGAAGGAGATCCATTGGAGTGTACCGGGTGATGAGACCTGGCCTACCCCCAATCCCGACGAGGTAATATGCTTTGTTGAGCACGTGATCCGGGGGTTTCGCCCCCCGGGTCACTCTTTCTTCCGTGAAGTCCTCAGCCATTATGGCCTCCGGGTATTCGACATAGGGCCTAACTCTATGTTGAACATAACCCATTTCATAGTCCTTTGCGAATCGTACTTGTGCATCCCGCCCAATCTCGCTTTGTTTATCGAACTTTTCCAATGCAAACCGTGCCGCGAAAGCGGCGACGGGGCCCTCTTGGCTTGCGGCGGGGTTTCTATCCAGTGCCGTAAGAATTCTCCCATGCCGACTCTCAGTCTTAACTCGCATGTTAAGAACTGGCAGCAAACCTTCTTTTATTGCCGGGACACCTCCCCACCCGGCGAAAAGAAATTGCCGGGTTACTCGGAGGGTCTCTTAGATCTTTCCGACACTTTTATCGCTTTCGTCTCTGAGTCGGAACGAGAATCCATCCAGCCCCACCTGGCCAAGATAGCCGTCCTTTTCGCCCATGGTCTCGCTGGGCTTAACTTGGTTAAGACTTGGGTAGATTTCCGCATCCAGCCCAATTCTATCCGCTCAAAGCTAATGTGCGAATACTCGGGGCACGTCACGGACGCGCTCCGCTATTCCTCGAAGAACTATCCGGCTGGCGATACCAACAAGACCATCAAGGGCTTCCTGACTGAGAAGCTGGAGGTGATCAAGAATATAGCCGGGTTAGCGCCATTCACCCGGGATAACCCGGCTCCAGCGATAAAATCCGATACTTATCCACTTATTCTCGTACTTTGACTTGATACAACTACTAACTCTCATTTTCATGCTTTTATCTCAGGCCGACAATGCTTTCTGGAACATCGAGACCCCTCCCAACTCCGGGAACCCGGAGGAAGAAGAAGAAGAACCGGGCGACACTGACGAAGGTATCACCTGGATCTCAATCACCTCAACCTCTATTACTTTGCTTTCCCATTTTTTTTCTTTTTCCAACTATACGCTTGCGCCTTACAGGGATGGATGATAAGGGTGACAAGGATGACCAGGGAGACCCGGAAGAAACTGAGAGCGACAAGAGCGAGGTTGAGCCGGAAGTCGAGGTCGGAACCAAGAGGAAAACCCGCGGGGTCGTCTTCAAGGTTCCCAACTCTTCCATGTCCTCCAAACCCTATTCTTTTGATAATATGCGTGAACTTAACCGACAGTTATCAAATTCACCACACTTGAAGGATCCGCCTCCAGCCAAGCGTAGGGTAACCCGGAATTCCCCGGGCGATGATCCCCTCAATCCGGGGATTCCTACGTCCCCGGCTCGTCGTACTGGTATTTCTCCATCTCATCCTATCAACTCACCTTGAAAACACCCTTCCCCCAATCATCCGTTAGCCGGACAGCTCCGGGTCTCACTCTCGGATTCTGTGACAGCCTCGTCCACGTCTAGTAGCTCACTTCCGGCAGATTTCATGGTGAATGCCGGGTAAGTTATATTTCCGGCTGAGCAATACACTAATCCTTTTGATAGCCATCAATTTTTTGTTGCTAATCACTTCTCTTTTCTTTCCTCAGCGCCCAGGTCTCGATAAGTGACCCGGATAACATGGACACAGACAACCGGGAGACGGAGGGGCTAATTGACGATATGGACGCCGCGACTGGCGGTGGTGGTGAAAATAACCAGGAGCAAGGCCCCCTGGCTGACTCGGCTCGGCAGGAAGCCGGGTCTCCCAAGCCATCTGAAGAAGCTGAGGACGACGACGTCGAGATCCTGGACACAAGGATGGGCTCTCCCAATCCGGACACCCAGGCGACCCGGGTCTCGACCCCAAAGTCGGAGAAGGCTCGTCCTCCGAGTGATCAGGCTGCCGGCTCTTCCGGTATCAGGCCCGAGGATATGACTTTTTCCCAGATGCTTGACGCCCTGCACACCTTGAGGGCTGACAAAGAAAATGTCCTAGAAGCTTTGATAGCCACACATGAGGTAAATCCGAATAATATTGCCTGTATCCTTGTCTAGTCCCCAAGTTCCAAGTGAACTTATTGATAATTTGCTTGGAACTTCGTAGTATATCCGACTGATAGTTTGCTTTTTATCCGGCTAAACCTTCCTTGTGTTTCCCAGAGGCCTTCGTGACCCACTCGGAGAAGGCATTGGCGAAGACCACCAAACTCCTCGATAAGGAGACGACGCTGCATGAGTCGGCTGAAGCTGATGCCAAGAGGGCAGGGAAAATCACAAGGAAATATAGAAAGAGGGCTCATGCAGCAGAAGATGAACTGACCAAGCTTTCCGTTCAGATCGCCGACACATATCGTGCTTTGACTGGTACTATTCCTAACTTAATAATTATAACCCGGATTCTCATTCTGATAAATAGTAGGATTTCCTTACTCACTGCTTTTTTCTATTTTCTGTAGGTCCGGATGATGTAACTCCGGATGAAGATGATATCGCAAAGCTGAAAACCATCAAGAGCACGATCCGGCAGCTCTGTGCCGGAACCAAATGGATTCTTCAGGATCTGGAGTGGCCGGGTGTCGGGCATGGCAACCTGAAGACGCTGCTTGACGCGTGCTCCACTATCCCCGAGTGGATTGAGCACTGGAAACGCTCGTCCTGCCGGGTTGGAGTGACCCGGGGGCTTGCACTGGCTAAGGCATATTTCCCAAAACTTAAGCCGGCCAAGCTTGTGGGCGGGTTTCCAGAGTTCAACCAAGACGGCTCCAGGTTCTTAGTGAAGAACTTCAAGGCTATCCAGAAGGAGGTTCGTCACTCGTCCAGCGTAATCGCCGATAGTTTGGATATCAGTTCAATTACCCCATCATATGATGCTGATGATAAGGCAGTTAAGTCGGATCTTCCCGAGCCATATGATATGCTGGCCCGATGGAAGGCGGAGGCCGCTCAGGCGAGAGAAGAAGCCGCGAAGAAGAAGGCTGAGGCCGACTCTGCGCCTGCTACCTCCACGCCGGTCGTTCCTCCTCCCGCACGGGCCGACACTACTGCTGATCCGGACGCTGCTGCCACCAAGAATGCTGAAGAACAAGGCAAGGAGCAAGACCCGGCTGTCAAGGGTAAGGGCAAGATGGAAGACTTGGCTCAAGATGCCGAGTGAACTCTTTGTCGTCTACCGTCTTAAGCACTTTATTCGGCCAATGGGCCTTTTGAAAACAACTATTCTGTTGATAGTGCGCCTGTGCACTTTATGATACTACTGTCCTGGATTGTGATACTTTTTAATACCTTAATATATCTCGTGGCCCTTCTGGCCTTTTGCTTGAATTTGATATTTCGTAACTTTGAGATTTTTCATCCTTGATTTTCTGACTTTCTGCTATGGTTCCTACTGTGAGACTCGGTTTCCGGGTCTCGTGGGTTTTGACTAGTGGACTTTTTTCCAAGTCCCAAGTCCCCAAGACTCGGATTTTTGGGTTTTTGAGCTGAATAGCTGGACAATTTGTTTCTATTTTCAAATTCCCGAGTCCCCAAGGCCCGAAATTCCGAGTCTGGGGTGTTGGGTCTTTCAAAAGGAACAAATTGTTACATGCTAAGCCCAAAACCTAGAGCCGTGTCACATAGGTTTTGAAGTTATGCTTAATAAACTTTGAGTTTCCGGTTATTAACCTTGTACTCTGCATAACTTGTGGTTTAGATGACCCTTTTGACTCTCTTGTACTGTAAGCCGGCTTTCGCGTGGATAATCATGTTGCTACAGCTGTATGAAGACAGGGTCAGGCAAGTCCAATTGGGTATCATGACTGATTGTAATCATACGCTAGCGAAGCATGCCACTTTAGTGCGAGTCACATCGAGCTTAAGTAAGAAAAGTCAAGAAAGTTTGGCTCCTTTGTCCGGTTATAAGCTTGCAGCCGTACTTGTTTGCAAGTAATCGGCCCTTATAACTCATAGGCATCGTGGCCGGGTCTTTGAGTTTGTAACTGTGCTATTCAAGCAATCAGCCCCCAAGACCTAAATATATGCAATTTACTAAAGAAACTAATGTACTAAGAACAATAAATAATACTTACCTGGAAGAAAAAATAAAAACACAACATAGATAAAAAAACTTGATAAAAAACACATGAAAAGGAAACAATATATTGTTTAACCATCTCTTTATTGATATGAGAAAAGTTAGGTCAGCAAGCCGCCTCATTAAAAACCCTCCAGTCCCCTTAGGTACCCTGGATAGGAAAAGAGTGCGTCTGAAACCTGCTGCCTGTTATATCGTGTAACTCCACTTGTGAATCTAGCTTAAACTAGGTATAGTAGGGACGCAGCTGAGCTACGTTCCAAGGTCTTTCTCTCTCTTGCATAGATGAAGTCGTGTGAGCAGTGTCATTAACCGTGGCCGACTCTTCCCTTGCATCTACCAAGTAATATGATCCGTTGTGCAGATTCCGGCTTATGATGAACGGTCCCTCCCATGGTGGGGATAACTTGTGTTTTCCTTCCTTTGACTGTACTAGGCGTAGAACCAGGTCTCCTTCCTGGAAGACCCGGGTTTTGACGCGCCGTCTATGATATCTCCGCAGATCCTGCTGGTATATGGCTGATCTCTCCAAAGCTTGTTCCCTGTGTTCCTCTAACATATCCACGGCATCCTGCCGGGTCTTCTCGTTCTCCACCTCAACGTAAGCCGATACTCGAGGTGAGTCATGGATGATATCACTCGGCAGCACCGCTTCTGCACCGTAAACCATGAAAAACGGTGTCATCTAAGTAGATGTGTTAGGTGTAGTGTTGATACCCAAACCACTAAGGGTAACTCTTCAACCCATGCTCCAGCAGCTCTGACACATGGGACTCGCAATCGTGGCTTTAATCCACGAAGTAACTCCTGATTCGCCCTCTCCACTTGTCCATTGGCTTGTGGATGAGCTACGGAAGCTATATCAAGCCGGATTCCGTTATTACCACATAATTTCTCCATCTCGCCAAGGTACATGTTGGTTCCATTGTCGGTAATTATACTGTGAGGATACCCGAACCGGTAGATAATCCTTTTCAGGAACTTAACTGCCGTAATCGCTTCACAATTAGTAACTGGCATAACTTCAACCCACTTGGTAAATTTATCGATAGCCACCAAGAGATGTGTCTTTTTGCAAGGTGACATGTGAAAGAGGCCAACCATGTCCATACCCCAAACGGCAAAAGGCCAGGTCAAAGGAATTGTTTGCAACTCCATAGCCGGCACATGGATTTGGCGGGCGTACCTTTGGCATCCGTCGCACCTTGCCACCAAGTGTTCCGCATCTGCTAAGGCTGTGAGCCAGAAGAAACCGTGCCTATATGCCTTGGCCACGAGGGACCTTGTGGATGCGTGATGCCCACAGTCGCCTTCGTGGATCTCTTTCAGGATTTGCCGGCCTTCTTCTGGTGCTACACAGCGCAAAAATACTCCTGCGTCACTCCTTTTATATAACTCCCCATTGATGATGGAATACCCTTTTGCTCGCCTCAGAATTTGCCTTGCTAGTACCTCTTGTTGTGGTAACTCGCCCCGTGATAGGTAAGCCAGAAACGGCTCTGTCCACTCGGGAACAGTACGTATTGTGGCCACGAGCTCCAAATCCGGGTCTTTGTTAGCCAGTTCTTCCTTAGACTCGGTTTTAACTGACGGCCGCCATAGCTCGTCTAGGAACACATTGGGTGGAACCGGCTCTCTGCGCGAGCCGAGTCTAGCGAGGGCATTTGATGCCTCGTTTTTTCTTCTATCTACATGCTCCACCTCATACCCGGAAAAACACCCGGCAACCCGGTCCACCTCTCTGCGGTATGCTGCCATGGTTGCATATTTTCTATCCCAAGTTCCCGAGACCTGTTGTACCACAAGGTCCGAGTCCCCATAGCATCGTATCCTCTTAATGTTCATCTCCTTGGCTATCTTCAATCCATGCAATAATGCCTCATATTCGGCCACGTTGTTGGAACAATCAAAGTGAATCTACAACACGTAGCTCAACTTGTCTCCTTTGGGTGATGTGAGCACCACTCCGGCTCATGATCCCTCGTATTGCTTGGAACCATCAAAGTGCATTATCCAAGACTCGGAACTTGGAGTCATTGTGGGCATGCCTGTGTGAGTCCAACCATTAATGAAATCAACTAGAGCTTGAGATTTGATTGCTGACCTGGGCTCGTAGTTGATGTGATAATCTCCCATCTCGATGGCCCACTTGGCTATTCTACCTGTTGCATCCGAGTTTCTTATGATATCCGACATTGGTATAGAGCTAACCATTGTTATGGGGTGTTCCTGAAAATACGGCTTCAATTTACGGCTGGCCATGAAGACCCCGAAAACCAACTTCTACCAATGCGGGTAGCGTTGCTTTGCTTCTGATAACACCTCACTACGTAATAAACCGGCCTCTGGACAGGGTGATCTTTTCCATCCTCCTTGCGCTCGATGACAACCACTGCGCTAACTGCCCGGGGCCCCGCTGCAACGTATAGTAACATGGGCTCTTTAGGACCCGGGGCTGCTAGGACTGGTGCCTCAGATAGTTGCTTTTTAGTGCCTCAAATGCCTCATCCGCCTCTTGGTCCCAAACGAATTTATCAGATTTCCTCAAGAGGCGGTACAAGGGTATTGCCTTCTCTCCGAGTCTTGATATAAACCGGCTCAGCGCTGCTACGCACCCCGTAAGCTTCTGTACATGCTTCAGGTTTTCCGGCTTTTTCAGACTCTGGATAGCTTTGATTTTATCCGGGTTTGCTTCAATCCCTCTCTCTGAAACAATGAAACCGAGTAACTTCCCTGCTGGGACTCCAAACACACACTTTGTCGGGTTAAGTTTCATCTGGTATCTTCTCAGGTTCTTGAATGTTTCCTTTAGATCATCAATAAATGTCTCTGCTTTTCTGGTCTTGATCACCACGTCATCCACGTAAGCATGAACGTTGCGTCCAATTTGGTCCTCAAAGCACTTCTGAATGCACCGCTGATAGGTTGCGTCGGCGTTCTTCAATCCAAAAGTCATGGTTTTGTAACAAAAGGCCCCAAAAGGGGTTATAAACGATGTTTTCTCCCAGTCTTCCTTCTTCAGCTTGATCTGATGATACCCGGAATATGCATCCAGGAAGCATAGTAGGTCACTTCCAGCCACTGCGTCTATGATCTGATCTATCCTTGGAAGTGCAAACGGATCCTTTGGGCAATGCTTGTTGAGACTCGTATAATCAATGCACATCCTCCACTCATTGGTCTTTTTCATCACGAGAACCGGATTTGCCAACCACTCCGGGTGAAATACTTCCATGATAAAACCGGCTGTCAACAGCCGAGCAATTTCTTCGCCGATAGCCCTTCTTCTTTCCTCATTCATCTTTCTCAGTCCCTGCTTCACGGGCCTGGACTTGGGATCAACGTGCAAACTGTGCTCTGCCAGCTCTGTAGGGATACCCGGCATATCGCTAGGCGTCCAAGCGAACACATCCTGATTTGAACGAATAAACTCCACAAGTGCTTTTTCCTGCTCATCGTCCAAATTAGATCCTATGGCAAACTGCTTGGAGGGATCACCTTCGACGAAGGCCACCATCTTGGTATCTTGCGCTGCTTTGAATTTTGCTCTCTCATCCTCAGTATTTGGCCTCTTCAGCGCTGTCCAGTCGTTCGGGTCTACTTGAGACCGGTAGTACTTAAGCTCCTCCTTTCTACGGGCTTGTTCTGCCATTGCCGCATCTCCTTCGTCACACTCAGCCGCTATATCCCGGCTCCCATGTATGGTGATGGTCTGCTTAGGACCCGGGTTTTTGAGCTGTAGGTACACGTAACACGGCCTGGCCATGAACTTGGCGTAAGCCAGCCTCCCAAATAGCGCGTGATAAGGACTGCGCAACTTCACCACTTCGAACGTGAGCCACTCCACCCGGAAATTATCCTTTGATTCTCCAAAAGCAACTTCCAAGGTAATCTTTCCCTCAGGGCACGCTGAGTGAACCGGCACGATCCCGTGAAAAACTGTTGAACTTTTCTGTAGCTGAGACTCCTTGAGGCCCATGCGTAAGAAAGTTTCCCAATATAGGATGTTGATGCTGCTTCCACCGTCCATTAAGACCTTTTTCAACTCATAACCATTAACCTGTGGCGCAACCACCAATGCTAGGACTCCCGGGTGTTCTATTCTTTCCGGGTGATCTCTTCTGCTCCACGTTACATCCTGCTCGGACCACCTCAGGTATCTCGGGACAGCCGAGGAAACCGAGTTTACTGCCTTCTTTAGTATCTTTCTATCCTTGTTAGAAATTCCTGTGGTGTGAACGTGGTATTGGCCCAATTGCTTCGGGTTGGCTTGGAAACCTCCAGCTCCTCCCTGGTTATTGCCCGGATTCCCAACTCCCGGGTTGCCTGGGTTTCCACCCGGACCCGATCCTCCTCCCCGGCCTGCACCTCGCATAGCCTTGTTCACTTCCTCGTTCTTCCATCTCTGCAAATCCGCACATTGCTCCAATGAGTGGTTAGCCGGCCTTCCGTTCCTGCTGTGTTTCGGGCACGCCATTCTGAAGATATCCCAGTTGTTACCCGGCCTTGGTGGCCCTTGATAATTTCCTCCGTTATGATTTCCTGCGTTGAAATTTCCTTCTGGCCTGGGCCTTGAAGACCCGGCTTCTGTGCTGGCGACAAATTCGGAATTCCCCTCGAACAGGCGCTTGTTCTGGTTGTTCCCATTGTTTCCTCCATGGTTACCCGGCGTAGATCCATTGCCGGTTTTTCCATTATTGATTGTATTTGCTTTTGCTTTCTTGTCATCAACGTCCTCTTCCGTGGTATCCGTCGCAGCATGTTTGTTGCATGCATCCATTAGTTCTCCCATTGTAACCTCTGAAGCATTCCGACTGGATTTGATACGAGTTAATTTCTGCACTAAAGGCGTATACTTGCATGTCTTGGCCATAGCTTGCAACGCGTCCTTCGGCTGAATATCTGTAGATGAATGCAATATCTCCATAACCCGGCGCACCCAGCTGCGCGCCGATTCTCCCTTCTTTTGCACACACCGTTCTAGATCGTCGATAGTGAACAACTTCCTGCATGTTCCGTGCAAGTGCTTGATAAAAGCAGTTTTCAACTCACCACACGACTTGATAGATCCTTCCGGTAAATTGTTGAACCATAACTTTGCTGCTCCTTCCGACATCATTAAATACATGAACTTGGCTTGAAGGTTTTCAGACGCGTTGCGAATCGACATAGCCATCTCATAACTGCTCAACCATGTTTCTGGATCCATAGTCGGCTCATAATTCACTACTTTACCCGGTTCCTTGAATTTATCCGGGTAAGGCTCAGCCCTGATGTTATCCGTCAGACACTTGGGCCCAGCGAGATTAGTCGGTACTGGCCTCACCCGTGAAACATGCGATCCTGCGGGGGGTACGGCTGGACGTGGCGCTACTGCTGGTCCGTGCACCGCAGACCCGGCCGCGGCTCTCCTAGCTCTGGAACTATCCACAATAGCTTGTGCTGCTGATACTGCTGGTGCTGCTTGCATGCGGGGAGGAGGCGGCATTTGCTGCTGCTCTGCCCTCCGTCGCGCTGAACTCGTTTGCATGTTGCCGGCATCGCCATGTTGCTGGCTGATATAAGGTGTTCCATGCATTCCACTCCTATTATCCGGGTAGTTAACCTGCTGAGCCACTGCCGTATGCAACAAATCGATCGCCCGTCGGGTCTGCTCCGCATGGGGTGACTCTCTTACGGGGATCTGATTCAATGCTAACATTGCGGCATATACGTTATCCATGGGGTTATTAAAGTGACCTGGCTGCGTACGAAATCGTGATGGTGGTGGTGGTTGCGTTGTGTTGCCGATAGGGGCCCTAGTCTGCAGTGTGGGTAATCCGGCCTGCACGTTTGCCGGCTGTCCTGCTCCAGTTGCCGGCTGGTGCACAGTTTCCTGATTCACAGCCGGAATCGGCTGATCCTGGGGTGTGATGAATAGTGCATTAGGGTTTATGACTCCACCCATCGCCGGTAATCTTGTCTGGTATCTCTGATGCACCCTGCTTGTCTCAGCCTGGAGCCGGTTTTCCAGCGCGTCCAATTCGCGTTGGTGCGTGGCCACCCCTTGCTTTTCAGCTTCTACATCTCTTCTTTGTTGCTCTAGCGCGCGGCGTGCTACCTCCAAGTCCCTGGCACGTGCCGCGGCGTTTTCCGGGGTTATCACAGTAGCTAACACTGTTGGGTCCAAGACAATATTGTTACTGAACAGGGCCGGGTGTTGCGGATTCGAAGGACCCGCCCCTGGCGTCCTGTTAGCCAGGAACCCAAACATATTTGCCTGCAGCTCGCTATCCGCCGCTCGGCTGGTGACTGAAGCCGACTCTCCGTCAACCCGGGTCAGGACCGGATTTCCGTCAGCCGGATTTTGCTGCTGGGCCAATGCTTGCGCCGCTCCGACCGCGGCCGTAGTCACGTTCCCCTGATCGAGATTGGTTGCAGGGGCTGTGTAGACCGCGACCTGGTGCGCAATGCTTGGTGAAGACTCATACTCCTCCTCATCGCAGCTATCTTCCTCATACCGGTCCTCCAGCAGGTGCAAGATAGACTCGGTATCGTCCTCTCTTATGACACGGCCACGCGGGGTCCATGCCGGCTCCTCCAGATGTTCCCTCTTCGTGGTGGGCTCTTCTATCGGATCCACCGTTCCGACCAATTCTTCTCCATCCGACTGAACGTGGGTGGCTTCTCCTGACACAGAATCAAGTCCAAAATCGTCAGGGATTGAACCGAACGCACGTACCATGCCGACGAAGACGTTGACCCGGCCGATCGAGCAGATCCGACTCTGGCCCCCAGCCAAAATCGTCCACCATCTTCTCTCCGTCGGGGTTGGTGTAGATCTCGCAGATGACGAGGTTCTTCATGTTCTCCCGAGCTTCTCCCGTGATGTAAACACCCTTGGACGTAGGCCCCACGGTGGGCGCCAACTGTCGTGGGATAACCATGGCAGACGTTACCGGGGGTAACTTGTCTTGGGGCAAATCGACTCTGGTGTTTGGGAGAGGGTTTAGCTCAAGGGAAACCATGGTGATATGCGATCTGGTAGCCGGAAATCAAGTCGCCGGGTCTCCGATCTGAATATACTATCTCAACACTCGTGTTACAATGGATACTCGATATCTCGCAATCTCTATCTCGTAAGCTTTTCTAATCTAACCCTAGGGACCGGCTTATATAGTACCTGGATCCCCTGGCTTACTATCCAAGGTGTGTTCGTAGTCCTACCCGGACACTACTTACAACCCCTAAACTTCCTTATCGGAACCCACAATCCGGGTTACGAGGCCTACACTCCTGGGCCTTCTAGAAGCTCCTTTTCCCTAAGCCGGGTCTTGCGCAGCGTCCTTTGGGCCGAATTACACCTTGGTGTTAGCATACCGGGTTATCATCCCTCCAACAGTTGTGTCTTATGTCATCAGTTCTGTCTTGAGGACTCGACACATCTTTTCTTTCAATGTGTTTTCAGTGCCGGAATCTGGAATTATCTACAAATACCTTGGAGTGATAACACTGTTTTGGCTAACCTCTCCAATGCTAAAAAGAATTTCAAAGGTCCATGTTTTACTGAAATAGTAATTCTAGCCTATTGGAACATCGAGAAACAGAGGAATGGTGCCATTTTTATGTCTGAGAGGCATTCTTTTAGGGGATGGAAAGTTGGTTTCATGCTGGATCTCACCTTGCTTAAGCATAGGTTGAACCCTTCCTTCGCTGGGAAATTATCATCATGGCTTAGTTCTTTACATTAGTTTGTGATAGACTGTCTTAGTCTATCTTTCTTTTTACATTTGTATATATCTGTAAACACTTTTGGTGGCAATAAAGGGTTGTGGGGGACTCCCCTGCAGTAGAAAATGTTTCAAAAAAAACTTCATTTTCAACTTGGTGGCAACATGAAGAGCTACAAGGAAGATCATTGATGAAATTTTGAAGAAAATACTTGTACTCCACAACTAGAAGCAACTCAAGGAAGTACAAATTCATGAAGAAATCAAGAAGAATACCAACCCCTTTCTCTTTCTATCTTCCTTCTCATTCCTTTCTTTTCTATTTTTGACTTAGTGGTATTTTTGTGCCCATCCCACCTTTGGACCAACTAGTGCGAAAGCCATGGAGAATCTATCAAGAGCAAGAGAAGAATCCATCCAAGAAACAAGACTACAATAGAAGCATGAAGAAGATCTTCAAGAAGACAAACATATGAAGACTTGGAGCAATCCATACAAGTTGAAGAATAACAAGTTGTTTATGACCAACCATTGACCCAAATGGAGAAAAATCCCAAGACTTTATCTTGTTATCTCCATTGTTATGAAGTTAGTTGAACCTAGACCCACCTTAACCCAAAATGGATAGACTAACTTAGATCACTCAAATGTTTTGATGAAAACAACTAAGTGTTGCACTTTGTTATGTGTTACTTTAGTTGAAATAGTGAGATCACCTTGGTGAACCCTTGGAACTTCCTCTACAAGTATGGTTATTGTCGTGGGATAGTCACGGCAGACGTTACCAGGGGTAACTTAGATTGGGGCGAATCGACTCTGGTGTTATCAACTGGCGATCTAAAGACTCGGGCTGCAATGTTGCCGAGACTCCGATCTAGGGTTTCAAGGACTAGCTCTCGAATACCTAGAATACGTGAATCCTTCTATCTCTCGATCCCCGTGCCTATGCCCTAGAACTCGGTTTATATATGACCCGACTTCCTGGCTTTCCTTACAAGATACATGCGGGATCCTCCTCGGGATTCATACACAACCCTAAATTTCCTACCGTAACACCCAAGTCATGAATCACATGGTTACGCCGCCTTTTAGACCTTCTGGACCTTTGGGTCGGGTCTCCTCCGCATTCACTGGCCCATCAGCAAGATCTGGCATGGCATCGCAACGCGGGGTCTTGCGCAGCTTCCCTTTGGCCGGTTTTCGTCCCAGGTGTGGGCCTACCGGGTTATCATCCCCCCAACAGTAGTCCCTAGAATAGCTTGGGCATCTTGGAACCAACCATGAAGCGCATGCTATTCCCTGCAAAACAACAATCATTCATATGCACTACATAACGGGTTAGATTGCTTTAACTATAGCCAGGCCTGCTCTTTCGGCGGTCCATATAATAACCCGGTTCATCGCTCTAGCCGAGTATCGTTACTCGGATCAAAACTTCCAAAGGCAGATTCTGTAACCCGGCTTTCATCTTTTCCACAGGCCGATCCGAGTGACGAATTTCATGTCCGGCTCTTTCGGCGGACTTGAGTAACTCGGCCATTCCGCAATAACTCCAAGGATCCTTATCCCATATTTTACGGGCCGGATCATATCCTCCCGCAAATCACTCTACTTACCGTTTAGTTTCCAGGGTTTCTCTGTGCCTATAAATAGGCCCAGGGGGAAATGTAACATCCCAAGTATGAAAAACCACCTCTAGAATGTTTGATTTCTTGTTTTATTAAAGTTTTGCATCATGTCATCATATTCATTAAGTTGTTTGCATTTGTTTTACTTTGTTTTCATTTGGTTTTCATCTGTTTTAATCTGTTTTCACAATTCAAATTCAAACATTATGCAAGCATTTATTTTCATACTTGCTCTGTCACAATCTTTTTCAAATAATAAGTTCAAATCAAACCCTTAATTGTTTCCAATTATTCCATAATGTTTAACTATTTAAATGGTGGCTTTTAATCAATCAAATTAATTCCAAATTGCATTCAAAAATTCAAATCAAATCCCAAACAGCACCCCATTTGAATTTATGAATATTACCAAAACAAATCAACTCATTTGTTCTAAATTAACATAGGGTTCACCCTATTAAAAAGTTGTTTTCATTAATGTTCACTTAATATAAAAATCATCCAAATTTGTATTAAATAAAAACATCAAGTTATTCTGAAAATTTTGAAAATCAAAGTTGCAAAGTGGTTGCTGTTGACCTATTTAACCCACCCAAATTTTCTCAAAAATTTTCTAATTCAAAAATCCCATCTTTTTCTCCATTTCCTTTTTCTGCAAAAAAAAAACAGGAGGAGAGAAATTTTAAAAATAAAATTGGCGCCAGGGGGCAGTGTGCTGCGCCCAGCCCACCTTCTCCTTTTCTCCCGCGCGCAGCCCGGCCTTTTCTTTTCCCCCCAGCCCGCGTACCGTTTCGCCGTTCTGTTCTCGTCGTCCTCGCGTACGGCAGCTCATCCGGCCGTGCCACGGCGGCACTGCTGCGAGCAGACGGCCAGGAGCTCACCGTACCCCCTATTTATCCCCCCTAGGTCCCCGCGCCGCAACCCTAAACCCTAGGCCCCGTTCTCCCTCGCTCCGCCGCCGTCTACCCTCTCTCCCCGTCGTTTTCCCCTCTCTCTGCACCCCGCCGGAGAAACCCCGCCTCAACCCGAGATGCTCCCCACCGCCACGACGCGCCACTCACCCACCTAGCTACTGGAATCGAGCCGCCACCTCTCCCTCCTCCATTTGGACACCGCAGCCACCCCGGAGAGCGTCCAGATCACCGCCGCCATCCTCGCCGCTGACAGCAACGACTACCTCGCCGTCGGGCTCCACCTCCTCAACCTCCCGGTGAGCTCACCGTGGCCTCCATCCCCTCTCTCCCTCTGCTTGCGCAAGCACGCATCCAACACCAGCGCCCACTCCAGCACAGCAGCACGAGCACAGCACCCCGGTGATCGCCGCCGACGTCGTTTGCTCTGTCAGGTTTCAGTCAAGCGCGCGCGAAAAAATTCAGTTAACGCGCAGATTAACTATAACCTCACCGCGTCGCGGTATCTGTCAAAACTGAACGAGCACTGCAGTGGTTACAGTGCTAGCGCGCGCTCGGGCAGGTCACGAGTTCGATCCCTCGCTCCGCGGAATAAACCAAGTTTTTGCGCGGCTCGCTGACAGGGTGGCCCCCCCTGTCAGCCACTGCTGATGCCACGCAAGCGCGCGTTAGCCCTAGGCCCACTGCCAGTGTCTAGGGTAGACAGCAGTGCGGTATAAAATGTTTTTAGCCTTTTTCTTTTCTGTTTAAGTTCTTTCTTTTTACAGATTGGCCCCTGAAACTAATTTGCAAATAACTTTTGTTTTATAAACTCAAATAATAAAAGTAAAATATGTGCACTGCCCCAAATTCAATTATCTACCTGTTGGTAACATTTGTTTTCTGTTTTGAATTTTCCAAATGCATTCAAAATTTGAATTCAAACAAATCATTTGTAATTTGCTAAAATCCATAACTAATTCAAAATTAATCCAAATAATGCAAATAAAATATGTTTTCCATACCATTTTGAACCACCTATTCAAATATAATTTTTTTTTCATGGTTTGAATAATTAAAATTGCTTAAATAATTTAAACCTTGTTTAAATCATTTAAATTTGCTAAATTCATAACTTGCTCAAATTAAATTATTTTTGAACATGTAAAATATGTTTTCAAGCTAGAAAAATATAAACTTTTCAAATATGAAGTTGAATTTATGATTGGAACAAATAAAATTCAAATAATATTCAAACTTGTTTTAAATTCATTTAAAACTTGTTTAATTTTGTTTAAGTCATAATAAATTCATCCTAATTCCTTTTTCAATATTTGAAACATGTAATCCACCCAGAATTTTATGATCTTTTCAAATATGAATTTTGTTATTTATTTTGCACAATTTAACTTGGTTAAAACAACAACTACTTGTGTACTCCCTTTAAGGAACCAAAAATTCCCTAAATTAATAAATAAAATTCTAAATTGGTAAACCTCATTTCTATTTGGTTCTATTGTTGTTATTTTGTTGTTTTCCTCATCCATGCATCATACGAATCCACTTTCACCTGTTGGTTAATTGGAAAACAATTGTTTCAACCAAAATTCATGGGCTTTTCATATGCAACTCAAAATTGCATATGTGTCCATTTAAATTGTGTTACCATGTCAACTAGTTTATTTTGATGCATCCATTAACTTGACATGCATCATCCCATGATTGTGCACTATGCCATGACATTGGTTGTTTACCATTCTGTATTGTTTGTTTGCTTCTTCTCGGATAGACGACGACGTTGAGACAGACGATACTTACGACACCCCTTCTGAGGATCTAGCCCAGTACCAGGCTACTGAGTTTGCAGGCAAGTTATCACTCACATGAACCATTGTGTTTGTAAGGACCCCAGACCGGCAGTCTGAAACCCTACGTATGCATACATTCACGATCCCAGAAAGATCAGTCGTGAACAACATACAAAGTTGGCACACAGAAATACATCATCCATTACACGAATACAAAAAGGTATTACACAAATGATCACATGATCAAGTTTAACGCAACTGCCACATGGGGCAGGCAACTTATCAAACACAGCGGAAGACAATCAAAACACAACGTAGTTGAGCCCAAGTCACGCCTTAACCTACAGGCTGCTGACCCGGAGACGATCCTAGTTCGCAAAGCCGTCAACTCCGTACTTCTCTTCATAGATCTCCTTCGGAGACTCCTTCTCCAAATCTGATAAGTAGATACCAGGGGCGAAACCATAATGAGTACATTTGAATGTACTCAGCAAGACATCCATCATGTCACTTACCAACATGCAAATATGCTTATATGGTGGAATAGGTAGGCTATAAATATGGTTCACTATCAATGGTGTTCATATATGATGACACCACAGTTGCAGTCAGGTTTATCTGTATCCTCGTTGAAGAAGATACTTCAGAAGAAAAATAATATATAGTTTTATTTCTCTTGTAGATATCACATGTACAAGAGTTTTTGTAAAACTTTGTTAAAGAATATTTTCTCTTTGCAAAACTTCTTGGAATCAGTTTCCAGAATTCTTGCTTAGAGTAGAAAAGGTTTTGTTTGCAAAACATTTTGTTTTGTATAACATCATCTGGCTTTTCATCATCGACGATACCTCCACGGTATAAGTTTTCCTTTCCTTTCCGAACTTCACAAGTTCAACATTTCCTTTCCACAAGTTCCTTTTCAAAAACTTCCTTTTTGAAAACATTGACACAATGCTAGCTACATGGCCATTCAACCGTCCATCTCCGAGGACGCGGCTATCTCGAAATAGTTTTACTCTGCAGAGGTGTACACATTTCCACCAGATCCAGAATCCGCCATGAAACACCCATGGACTGTCCTCAACCTATGAGAACATCAGATAACTGATCTTGACTATCCACTATGTACAAGCTAGAACATGACTATCTCTTCAATTGGGTTTCCCCCTCCCCGGCAAGCCGTGTCCCACACCGCCCAGACAGGAGGCCCAACTGCTGCATCCGGAGGGAAAATTAATCCCACACTTTAGATGTCCCGTATTCCCCACTCCTAGCAACATTTCGGTTCGGAGGATCCCATCCCCTATAGCACTTGAGATAGCACACATACTAACCATAACAAGTTTTTAATCAAGCCCCTACCCATATTGGGGTAAAGTGGCAGTACGGTAAAGGTTGTCCAGCGAAGACTAGGTTATGTGTCATTTTTGAAAAACACCACTTTCTCAAAAATGACCACTTCCACATTCCTCCGGAGAACAAGGATCCGCCTTTTCTCCGGGTTTTTCCGTAAAGCCTTGGTTTGGTAGAATCACAATTTTAGGGTGTCCACTTAGGGACTAATATATTTGATGGTAATAAATACCATATGGTGGCCTATGGGCTTGGTATTACCAAGTTTAACTATTGGCATGATAGTAACCTATAATATAGTATAGTAGTAATTTCCACCTCAAAAATAGTTTTGATAATCAAGTTTTTGTAAAACTTCAGAGGTAAAACATGCATGATAGATAATGGTAAGTATTGTATCAGCAAGCAATCAGGATGCTTGCCTGGTATCTCCTTGTGTCCCTGGTTTTTGGAGTGACGGGAACTTGAAACAGAGCTTCACGACACTTCCTTCCTCTTCGTTTTCTAACGTCGTAAAAAGGAATAAAGGACACACATTCAGATCCAATCAAGGCAAGCAACAATGCATAACCATACATACAGCAAGGAAATCTAATAATAACAAAATCACTCAATTATTAATTGAGGCAAACAATCAAACAATCCTACTTGGCAGAAATGCCATTTAATAAGACAACTTAAGGTTGGAGGGACATATCTCACAACCTCAATATCATGGATTCAGTGGGTGTGCCACTCTCATACCAAGATATTAATAAACCCAAAATACACTTAGTTTCACAAGGGTGAGACTACTAAAAGTATATAAAACATGCACAAAAATAATTATGGCAATGTGTCTATCAACCACACCACAAAAAGAAAAAGGTAGCTAATCTGCTAAGCCTAAATTCACATCAAGAATAAATAAGACACATGATTTGCAAAAGTTACTTTTACAAATCAGTGAGCCTACTCAAGTGTAACACGGTAATAGACTCATCACAAAACACACAATTTCTCATAGTGAGAACAATAGAAACAATGGCTAAAAAGGAGGAAACCTATAGACATGTTTCTACTAAAAGTTTGCTATGCACGCAAGCATAATAAGTAAAGTACTAAAATGCAAACAAGGAAACATGTCATCATTATGGTAAATGAAAACATGTCTTTATGCAAGGATACATAAACATCTACCAAACACAAGTTGGCAGGAAAAATAATTTAACACAAAAACTGCTAAGGAAACTAGTACTACTCAAACATGAAGAATCAATGGATGAATTTCAATCAAGTAATTGAAATACAACCAGAGGGTCCATGTCACAAAAACAGTAGTGAAAAATTATCTATACTTGCTATAACAAAAATATCCCATTTAATAAAACAATGCATCAATTTGCAGGGCAACTCCTACATACTAGTAGTAATAAAAAGGGCATTACTAGGGGAATCAAACAACACTCCAAAGATGGATTTTTCCTAGCAAGCCACACATGATTACAACCACTTACAAACAGAAGCATACCCATTTTTGTTTAGTACAAAAATTCCCAAAGAAAAAATACTAGGCACTCATTAGTTATGAAACTACATAAGAGAAATGCATCTAGTTTGGGGAAATAATGTTTCCACCAAAAATGCAATGAAACCAGTGGGTGTTCCACTAGCATAACAAAGAATTAAGAGGTCACAAAGCCTCTGGTCACACTTGCTAAAAATTAACAAAAGACTAAACTAGCACCTAGTGCAATAACAATACTAGCAGAAAATAATAGGGTGCTTAAATAAGCAAGGCAATGCTACTCATGCTATTGTTTTCACACATGTGAAAACTTTAGGGGTCAAGTACTCATAAGAACATAATCAAAATGATACTGGTCCTATGAACATAACACAAAAATATGTGGCTACTCAACCACAAATGATTATGTCAAAAATTCCACACATGAGGGAATTTTTCCATAACATTCTCATAGTCATGACAAAGCTAATAATGCTTTTCTACCAACTCAAATGCAATATAGCAGAGGTGATAACAACACCATATAAGTACCAACATGGTACTGGATCTAATATCTCAACACAACAATTCAATCACTTGCACACAAATTAATCATTCAAAAATTATATGCAAGTAATAAACTAGAGATAAAACATATGCTATAACCATAAATCATATTTCTTCTCAACTCAAGTACACACCTTCTAACATGCTAAAATAGTTAAGTAACACTTAGAAAACAAGTTCACACAACTTATACATGCTAGAAAACAATATTGCAACACAAAAATATAATCACAACAATTTAAATAGCTAAAATGCCAAAATGGCAGAAACGAGCATTTTAAGGTTCTGTCCACCAAATTTTCTAGGTTGCTCTAAAAATTAAACCCTTCTAGGTTTGGATATCCCTAAACATATACAAGACCATCCAGTTGAGTTTGCATCAAAAATCATTTTTAATAATTTTATAAAAATCACCAAAGTGCTCTCTGGTGTTTTACCAAATTTCATGCCATTTCAAAAATAAAATGAATTTGGAAACGAGGTTAAATGCTACTGTTAGGAAATTTCAAGGGCTTTCCAATGCAATTGGCCTCACTTCATTCTGAGTTGTAAAATAAAAATGGTACTCATTTTGGTGTTTCTGGTACCTGTTGCCAAATCATTTTTCATTTCCAAACTATTCATCCAAATGTAGATCTTCAAGTTGGAGGTGGTTTATATTTTGTTTATCTACCACTGTGAATTTTGGTTTGGTCAAATTCATATTTTAAGTTGCCTTTTAGAGCCAAAAGTAACCATGCTACATTCTGTAAAAATAAAAATGGAAAATCCAACTTGTCACGGGCCAGATCTGCAGTTGGGCCGGCCTGGATCTGATCTGGGCTGGCCGGATCTTTCTCACCGCGGCCAGATCTAGCCATTGGTCGCTGACGCGCGGGCCAGCCAGCCACGCGGGCGGCCACGCGGGCAGATCGCGGACCCACTGGCAGGTTTGACCTCTCCGCGCGGGGTCAAGGCGCGCAGCGTCAGCGCGACGTCACGCGCACGTCACCGCCGGCGGGAGAGCTCCGGCGAGCACGAATCCGGCGCCAAACTGCCACCAATTCGCAAAATAAAAGCATCTACGAGTTCCTTACGGCGAGAGGAACCAACTAGGCCGAGCCTCGTTTCCCGGGAGACACCGGAAAAGCGGCGGCGTCGATGGCGCACGGTGGCCGGACGGCGAAGATGGCGCGGCGTCGATTAAGGGCGAGAGGGAGAGGGGAAAAGGGCGGCGGAGGACCGCGTGCTCACCACGACCGCAACGGAGGGCTCGGTGAGGTCGGAGGGGGCTCGACGCGGCGGGAATCGCTCGCCGGAGTCGCCGTCGGGCTCGGGGAAGATGGAGATGGCGCGGCCTCCTCGAGTCGCCTAGGCCCGATTCCTTTTGCAAGGAGCATCACCACGACGAGGCGGAGCTGCTGGTACCAACGGCTGCCGGCGGCATGCTCTCTAACGGCCGAATCGCCGGCGACCAACTAGCTTAGGGTTCGGTTTAGGCTTCTTTTCCAGAGAGAGAGAGGGTGAAGCTTGAGGGGGGAGAGAGGAGCATGTGGGAGGTTCAGAGGTGCACATGGGGTTCTTATCCTCAAAGATTGCTTCTACTCGAATCCAATGGAGTAGGGGTGCTGTTCTCTACAGGGAGCTAGAGGTTGAAGATGACCCGGATTACAATTTGGTCCCTAGAAAATTACAACAAGGTCCCTGTGTTCTCTGAAAAAGGATGTTTTCACCAATCAAACAATGTTTAAATTTTAAATCCTTTTGTCCAAAATTCTAATTAGTTGATGTGCACAACATGTATGAAAATTGGATCAATTGGATAAACTTTATAATTCAAAGTTGTTCAAATTCAAATTCTTACATAAATGGACATTGAATTTATTAACCTACTTAGGAGCTTCCAAAAATGATAATTTTTGGCACACATTCCTTATTGGATGTGTTCCTTATGTGGTAGAAAATTCAATTCTTTTTGAGTTACTTCATAGAACAAACTTGTTCAAATTTCAAAAAGGTGCTGTCAAGAAAACAGGGGTTTTTGGCAACTTAAATTATTCAAAAACTTGTTCCCTTTTGGTTTTCATCCTTAGTTATGATATAGAGCATGTGGTATTTATTTCATGGCATTTGGAAAAAGTTTGTAGAACAAACTTGTTCAAAATCCCAAATGTTGCTGTGGAGAAAACTCATGTTTTCAGGGCTTTAATGGATTCAATTCTTGGTCTCCTCTTGTGTGTGTTCCTTATTTGTTATAAGGAAGCAATGGTATTAATTTCAGCTCATTTTAAGAAAGTTTCCAATAGTAACTTGTTTTAGTTTTATGTCTCTGGAAATATTGGAATTTCTATTTAATAAAGCACTTTGCTTTTCTTTAACAATGCTTTGCCAAAATTATTTATGTGACTAGAGATAACAAGTCAAAGCTCTCCAATACCTTTGTTTTTAATCTTGCAAGGTTGGAAAAACATTTGATAATATTTTGGTGAAGCATTTAAGAATGCCTCTTTTTCTGATAATCTTTTTAGGGAAATTTATTAAGTGTTTCCTCTTTCTTAATTTAGGTCTTGGAATAATATTCAACAAGTATTGGATTCATAAGATAGTTTTGGAAAACTCTTTGATCAATATTTACTTTAGAAAATATTGCCAAAGGCATTGGAACAATATGTTGAATATTTTTATCATTGGAACAATATGTTGAATATTTTTAGTTTACTGCTTTGCTATCCTTTTTAAGTTTGTTTAGTTGCACTTAAACAAACACAAACAAACAAAACCAAGGTTTATTAGTCAAGCAATTAGCAAAACAACTGTGTTATCAGGTATTCCAAAATTGGGATGTGACAAGTCTTCCCCCCTTAAAAAGAATCTCGTCCCCGAGATTCACAAGCGAGGACTAAGGGAGGGCCAACAAACACAATGTTAGTGTTGGAGTGCCGGTGCTTCCCCCCTTTGACTTTTCTTGGGAGGTGGGGTACATCCCTAAATTAGTGAATTCACTATTAAAAGAAGTACACCAGTACTTGTTTTAGGTCCAAAACTTTTGTTTCATAGTTTGACAAAAATTAAGGTTAGTGCAGAACTACCTGGAAATGTACCGTAAATTTACATGAGTTCCTAGCTATATCCCACATCTTACATGACACATATGGAGTGGTGTACCACTCACATAACATGGTACATAATAAGCTAAAAAAATATAGCTTGTGGGTGCAAAGGTTAGGTTGCTAAGGTAAAATAAACAGACAGAATAATACCCATGGCAGTGGGTATTACTCACCACAAGCAACTATCACTTAATAAGTTCATGATTTTAGTTAGATGTTTTAGTTTCATAAGATACTCTTAAGCACAATCATAACACCAATACAAACTCATGCTAAGGTAAAACATTTAAACAAAACCCAATAAGCAAGCAAACAACACCACAGATGAATAGACTATTTATTCACTAGGTTATTGTTTATTAGAGGTTTTGGAATCCATCAATCATGAACAATTAGCAAACAACCAGTAGCTAAAAACCAATGAATTAAATCATAAAGATACTCTAAAATACCATCTTCGCACAAGATTAAACTCCTATTACACAGGCATAAAAAAACAGGACTGCACAAATAACACACTAGTATAAAAATCTACACCAGCATGCTATAAGAGATAATCATATCCTATAACCATAGAACATCAAACTAAATAATTCATGGCATGATAACAGAAGTAATAACTTCCTAAACATGCTAAATCAGCACATATACCCATAAAATAAAAAGAGGGTAATACTAGAGCAAAAATCACCATTTTCTAGTGGTGAAACTAGTTTCACTCTAGAGAAGCAAACAATGCTATCATGATGTTTAAACTTAAACAAGCAAGTCATGAATATAAGTGTACCTAATAACAGTACACAAAACTTACTCATGTTAGTAAGCATCAACATCAAAACAATCCCATGATACAACTATTAAACATGCATAAGTTTCTTCTAGCAATTTATGTTTTTCTTAAACAATTACTAGCAAACAAGCAAGGTATAACTCACACAACCAGTAGCTATGCAATTCATGAAAAGTTATCTAAACCTTTTCAAAAATCCATACACTCAATTTAAAATTATTCACAAACAATCTACCAATCAAGAGGAATTTATTTTATTTGCGAATAATTTAATTTTAGCACACGATAGTGAAACATTTCTTAACATGATACCCCTAAGGAATATTATGCTAACCAAAGGATCACATCTAAACATATTAGTATTTACTAATAAGAAATAAACTTATCACTTGCATAAGTGAAAAGAAACAATTATATTTTCCATGGTGGAAAATAGAAATCAATCACATAGTGAAACATGCTATTTTCACACATGTGTATGGTTGGGGATTTTCATCCTCAAGCCAAAATACAATGGGACCAGTGGGCTATGGCCTACTAATACCAAGGAAAAATAGGTACTAAGCCTCTGGTTACTCATGAAAAACTTTGCATACAAGATAAAAAATATAAGGCTATTTAATCTAGTGAAGCAATACTAGTGCATACTGATAGTAATGCTTACACATGCTTTTACTATTAAGAGACATGCAAGCTAACATAGGTACAAGCCTCAAAATAACAGTACCTAAATGTTAATTGACTCAAAGAAAACATAGCACAAAATCTACTACGAAAGTATACACAGATCTAGTTCTCACAATACTTCCCATTAATAAACTAGAAGGTAACAAATGCTATTTCATTTTTATTCGAGTTTTCCAATCATGCACACACTTTCTAGGGTAGATTTATTGTAAGAGAACAACATAATAACAAGTCCTAACAACTCCATATGAGTTAGGAAGCAATATTGAATAAATCACAAATTCATTTCAATCAAGAGCACACAAAGAAACTAAAACAGGAAAACTGATGTTTTCTAGATGTATCATATCCATTCCATCGTTCACTTTATTTCTAAACCTCGAATTTCATAGTACCTACAATGTCTACTAAGATTTGGTTTCCAAAGTAGATACACCCAATATCCTATTGACTAGTAAACGAATGGTCATCATCTTATTTTCTCGTGACTTCTCCTTTTTTACCAACTAGATTAAAAGGTGTCGTAAGTCACTTAATTTCTTGTTTTAGAAAGAGTTGTCAGTAGTTCGCATGCTTTGGTTAGGTGTCAACCTAAGATTAGACAAAGCATGTTAGTCTTGTTAGCTTTCTAGTAAATAATGTTTGTCCGACAAGATACGACTAGCGTCATCGTACGTCGAATATTGAATTGTGCTCTTTGGATTGGCTTTTTGAGGGGTTGCGCATCATGGCATGTGAAGAATTCTTTTGCACCTTTCTCCATAGGAGGTAGGTATATAACTTTTAAAAGGGTATTTCTTTAGTTTGGTCTTTTAAAAGGGGACATAAAGAAAATGTGCAACAATTTGCGAACAGGGTAAAAAGAGTCTTTTGCAAATAGACGAACATAGAGGTTTTGGTCAGTATTGGTTGGTTTTCTTCACGCCTTTTTTTTCTTTGAGGATTGTCGTTGTTGGAGCTTTATATGTTGGAGTGCATCACTGGTAGCAACGCTATCAGCTCGTGTGGCTTGATGGTCCTCTATTATTAGGCACAATGGTGCTTTCATTAATGGTGGGGAAATGGTGGTGGTTCACGACGGGTCGCATTATGAAGCGAAAACAAGTATAAGTCTAAGCAACAAATTCTTGTTTTTGAATGCTATACAAACATTTTTGCTTGCAAAAATTTAACACGAGGCGATTCAAAAACAAGAGCGGGGCAAGCACAAATCTGCAAATTTTGAGCACCCCACAAACATATAGAAGCCTAGATGAACCAAATTCCACACCACACAACAGCACAAAGTCCTACGGACACACATAAGCAAGCCAAAACACACAAACAAGGCTCCATTGGAGCTACGTCGGGGGAGAGTGCTCATGGAGTTATCGCTAAATTACTCCAAACTAGACTGATCCAAAATCCTAGAAGTGGCTGAAGAACTATTTCTACTTCTGACCAACATTACTGTAGAGCTAGGCAATTATTTTGGTCTCTCGGGACATCGGCAAGTATACAAGCTTTTGGATAGAAACAAGATAATAGAAGTAATGTTTGATAAAACTTTATGCAACAATCTGTTTTTGAAACTCCAGCTATTTTCTGGACAGAAAACTTCAAACACGCGAGATGTTTCAAAAACAGAGCGGAGCAGTTGTAAACAAGTAAGAAATAAACTCTTAACCGAGAGAGATACTAATTTTGTAAGGCCCGCCCTTCGAACCACGGTTCAAGAACGCCCTTGATATGCATTTAGAATCTTTTGAAAAGATCAGAAGGAGGGAAAATATACTAAAATTCCCTTAGATAAAAATGATTTAGATTGTAACTAGGTTCTTACTCAAAAATACTTTTCTTTCCTATCTGACGTCCATGCTAACTAAGGTCTCCTAAGGTCAAGATGGCTCTGATACCAACTCTGTAAGGACCCCAGACCGGCAGTCTGAAACCCTACGTATGCATACATTCACGATCCCAGAAAGATCAGTCGTGAACAACATACAAAGTTGGCACACAGAAATACATCATCCATTACACGAATACAAAAAGGTATTACACAAATGATCACATGATCAAGTTTAAGCAACTGCCACATGGGGCAGGCAACTTATCAAACACAGCGGAAGACAATCAAAACACAACGTAGTTGAGCCCAAGTCACGCCTTAACCTACAGGCTGCTGACCCGGAGACGATCCTAGTTCGCAAAGCCGTCAACTCCGTACTTCTCTTCATAGATCTCCTTCGGAGACTCCTTCTCCAAATCTGATAAGTAGATACCAGGGGCGAAACCATAATGAGTACATTTGAATGTACTCAGCAAGACATCCATCATGTCACTTACCAACATGCAAATATGCTTATATGGTGGAATAGGTAGGCTATAAATATGGTTCACTATCAATGGTGTTCATATATGATGACACCACAGTTGCAGTCAGGTTTATCTGTATCCTCGTTGAAGAAGATACTTCAGAAGAAAAATAATATATAGTTTTATTTCTCTTGTAGATATCACATGTACAAGAGTTTTTGTAAAACTTTGTTAAAGAATATTTTCTCTTTGCAAAACTTCTTGGAATCAGTTTCCAGAATTCTTGCTTAGAGTAGAAAAGGTTTTGTTTGCAAAACATTTTGTTTTGTATAACATCATCTGGCTTTTCATCATCGACGATACCTCCACGGTATAAGTTTTCCTTTCCTTTCCGAACTTCACAAGTTCAACATTTCCTTTCCACAAGTTCCTTTTCAAAAACTTCCTTTTTGAAAACATTGACACAATGCTAGCTACATGGCCATTCAACCGTCCATCTCCGAGGACGCGGCTATCTCGAAATAGTTTTACTCTGCAGAGGTGTACACATTTCCACCAGATCCAGAATCCGCCATGAAACACCCATGGACTGTCCTCAACCTATGAGAACATCAGATAACTGATCTTGACTATCCACTATGTACAAGCTAGAACATGACTATCTCTTCAATTGGGTTTCCCCCTCCCCGGCAAGCCGTGTCCCACACCGCCCAGACAGGAGGCCCAACTGCTGCATCCGGAGGGAAAATTAATCCCACACTTTAGATGTCCCGTATTCCCCACTCCTAGCAACATTTCGGTTCGGAGGATCCCATCCCCTATAGCACTTGAGATAGCACACATACTAACCATAACAAGTTTTTAATCAAGCCCCTACCCATATTGGGGTAAAGTGGCAGTACGGTAAAGGTTGTCCAGCGAAGACTAGGTTATGTGTCATTTTTGAAAAACACCACTTTCTCAAAAATGACCACTTCCACATTCCTCCGGAGAACAAGGATCCGCCTTTTCTCCGGGTTTTTCCGTAAAGCCTTGGTTTGGTAGAATCACAATTTTAGGGTGTCCACTTAGGGACTAATATATTTGATGGTAATAAATACCATATGGTGGCCTATGGGCTTGGTATTACCAAGTTTAACTATTGGCATGATAGTAACCTATAATATAGTATAGTAGTAATTTCCACCTCAAAAATAGTTTTGATAATCAAGTTTTTGTAAAACTTCAGAGGTAAAACATGCATGATAGATAATGGTAAGTATTGTATCAGCAAGCAATCAGGATGCTTGCCTGGTATCTCCTTGTGTCCCTGGTTTTTGGAGTGACGGGAACTTGAAACAGAGCTTCACGACACTTCCTTCCTCTTCGTTTTCTAACGTCGTAAAAAGGAATAAAGGACACACATTCAGATCCAATCAAGGCAAGCAACAATGCATAACCATACATACAGCAAGGAAATCTAATAATAACAAAATCACTCAATTATTAATTGAGGCAAACAATCAAACAATCCTACTTGGCAGAAATGCCATTTAATAAGACAACTTAAGGTTGGAGGGACATATCTCACAACCTCAATATCATGGATTCAGTGGGTGTGCCACTCTCATACCAAGATATTAATAAACCCAAAATACACTTAGTTTCACAAGGGTGAGACTACTAAAAGTATATAAAACATGCACAAAAATAATTATGGCAATGTGTCTATCAACCACACCACAAAAAGAAAAAGGTAGCTAATCTGCTAAGCCTAAATTCACATCAAGAATAAATAAGACACATGATTTGCAAAAGTTACTTTTACAAATCAGTGAGCCTACTCAAGTGTAACACGGTAATAGACTCATCACAAAACACACAATTTCTCATAGTGAGAACAATAGAAACAATGGCTAAAAAGGAGGAAACCTATAGACATGTTTCTACTAAAAGTTTGCTATGCACGCAAGCATAATAAGTAAAGTACTAAAATGCAAACAAGGAAACATGTCATCATTATGGTAAATGAAAACATGTCTTTATGCAAGGATACATAAACATCTACCAAACACAAGTTGGCAGGAAAAATAATTTAACACAAAAACTGCTAAGGAAACTAGTACTACTCAAACATGAAGAATCAATGGATGAATTTCAATCAAGTAATTGAAATACAACCAGAGGGTCCATGTCACAAAAACAGTAGTGAAAAATTATCTATACTTGCTATAACAAAAATATCCCATTTAATAAAACAATGCATCAATTTGCAGGGCAACTCCTACATACTAGTAGTAATAAAAAGGGCATTACTAGGGGAATCAAACAACACTCCAAAGATGGATTTTTCCTAGCAAGCCACACATGATTACAACCACTTACAAACAGAAGCATACCCATTTTTGTTTAGTACAAAAATTCCCAAAGAAAAAATACTAGGCACTCATTAGTTATGAAACTACATAAGAGAAATGCATCTAGTTTGGGGAAATAATGTTTCCACCAAAAATGCAATGAAACCAGTGGGTGTTCCACTAGCATAACAAAGAATTAAGAGGTCACAAAGCCTCTGGTCACACTTGCTAAAAATTAACAAAAGACTAAACTAGCACCTAGTGCAATAACAATACTAGCAGAAAATAATAGGGTGCTTAAATAAGCAAGGCAATGCTACTCATGCTATTGTTTTCACACATGTGAAAACTTTAGGGGTCAAGTACTCATAAGAACATAATCAAAATGATACTGGTCCTATGAACATAACACAAAAATATGTGGCTACTCAACCACAAATGATTATGTCAAAAATTCCACACATGAGGGAATTTTTCCATAACATTCTCATAGTCATGACAAAGCTAATAATGCTTTTCTACCAACTCAAATGCAATATAGCAGAGGTGATAACAACACCATATAAGTACCAACATGGTACTGGATCTAATATCTCAACACAACAATTCAATCACTTGCACACAAATTAATCATTCAAAAATTATATGCAAGTAATAAACTAGAGATAAAACATATGCTATAACCATAAATCATATTTCTTCTCAACTCAAGTACACACCTTCTAACATGCTAAAATAGTTAAGTAACACTTAGAAAACAAGTTCACACAACTTATACATGCTAGAAAACAATATTGCAACACAAAAATATAATCACAACAATTTAAATAGCTAAAATGCCAAAATGGCAGAAACGAGCATTTTAAGGTTCTGTCCACCAAATTTTCTAGGTTGCTCTAAAAATTAAACCCTTCTAGGTTTGGATATCCCTAAACATATACAAGACCATCCAGTTGAGTTTGCATCAAAAATCATTTTTAATAATTTTATAAAAATCACCAAAGTGCTCTCTGGTGTTTTACCAAATTTCATGCCATTTCAAAAATAAAATGAATTTGGAAACGAGGTTAAATGCTACTGTTAGGAAATTTCAAGGGCTTTCCAATGCAATTGGCCTCACTTCATTCTGAGTTGTAAAATAAAAATGGTACTCATTTTGGTGTTTCTGGTACCTGTTGCCAAATCATTTTTCATTTCCAAACTATTCATCCAAATGTAGATCTTCAAGTTGGAGGTGGTTTATATTTTGTTTATCTACCACTGTGAATTTTGGTTTGGTCAAATTCATATTTTAAGTTGCCTTTTAGAGCCAAAAGTAACCATGCTACATTCTGTAAAAATAAAAATGGAAAATCCAACTTGTCACGGGCCAGATCTGCAGTTGGGCCGGCCTGGATCTGATCTGGGCTGGCCGGATCTTTCTCACCGCGGCCAGATCTAGCCATTGGTCGCTGACGCGCGGGCCAGCCAGCCACGCGGGCGGCCACGCGGGCAGATCGCGGACCCACTGGCAGGTTTGACCTCTCCGCGCGGGGTCAAGGCGCGCAGCGTCAGCGCGACGTCACGCGCACGTCACCGCCGGCGGGAGAGCTCCGGCGAGCACGAATCCGGCGCCAAACTGCCACCAATTCGCAAAATAAAAGCATCTACGAGTTCCTTACGGCGAGAGGAACCAACTAGGCCGAGCCTCGTTTCCCGGGAGACACCGGAAAAGCGGCGGCGTCGATGGCGCACGGTGGCCGGACGGCGAAGATGGCGCGGCGTCGATTAAGGGCGAGAGGGAGAGGGGAAAAGGGCGGCGGAGGACCGCGTGCTCACCACGACCGCAACGGAGGGCTCGGTGAGGTCGGAGGGGGCTCGACGCGGCGGGAATCGCTCGCCGGAGTCGCCGTCGGGCTCGGGGAAGATGGAGATGGCGCGGCCTCCTCGAGTCGCCTAGGCCCGATTCCTTTTGCAAGGAGCATCACCACGACGAGGCGGAGCTGCTGGTACCAACGGCTGCCGGCGGCATGCTCTCTAACGGCCGAATCGCCGGCGACCAACTAGCTTAGGGTTCGGTTTAGGCTTCTTTTCCAGAGAGAGAGAGGGTGAAGCTTGAGGGGGGAGAGAGGAGCATGTGGGAGGTTCAGAGGTGCACATGGGGTTCTTATCCTCAAAGATTGCTTCTACTCGAATCCAATGGAGTAGGGGTGCTGTTCTCTACAGGGAGCTAGAGGTTGAAGATGACCCGGATTACAATTTGGTCCCTAGAAAATTACAACAAGGTCCCTGTGTTCTCTGAAAAAGGATGTTTTCACCAATCAAACAATGTTTAAATTTTAAATCCTTTTGTCCAAAATTCTAATTAGTTGATGTGCACAACATGTATGAAAATTGGATCAATTGGATAAACTTTATAATTCAAAGTTGTTCAAATTCAAATTCTTACATAAATGGACATTGAATTTATTAACCTACTTAGGAGCTTCCAAAAATGATAATTTTTGGCACACATTCCTTATTGGATGTGTTCCTTATGTGGTAGAAAATTCAATTCTTTTTGAGTTACTTCATAGAACAAACTTGTTCAAATTTCAAAAAGGTGCTGTCAAGAAAACAGGGGTTTTTGGCAACTTAAATTATTCAAAAACTTGTTCCCTTTTGGTTTTCATCCTTAGTTATGATATAGAGCATGTGGTATTTATTTCATGGCATTTGGAAAAAGTTTGTAGAACAAACTTGTTCAAAATCCCAAATGTTGCTGTGGAGAAAACTCATGTTTTCAGGGCTTTAATGGATTCAATTCTTGGTCTCCTCTTGTGTGTGTTCCTTATTTGTTATAAGGAAGCAATGGTATTAATTTCAGCTCATTTTAAGAAAGTTTCCAATAGTAACTTGTTTTAGTTTTATGTCTCTGGAAATATTGGAATTTCTATTTAATAAAGCACTTTGCTTTTCTTTAACAATGCTTTGCCAAAATTATTTATGTGACTAGAGATAACAAGTCAAAGCTCTCCAATACCTTTGTTTTTAATCTTGCAAGGTTGGAAAAACATTTGATAATATTTTGGTGAAGCATTTAAGAATGCCTCTTTTTCTGATAATCTTTTTAGGGAAATTTATTAAGTGTTTCCTCTTTCTTAATTTAGGTCTTGGAATAATATTCAACAAGTATTGGATTCATAAGATAGTTTTGGAAAACTCTTTGATCAATATTTACTTTAGAAAATATTGCCAAAGGCATTGGAACAATATGTTGAATATTTTTATCATTGGAACAATATGTTGAATATTTTTAGTTTACTGCTTTGCTATCCTTTTTAAGTTTGTTTAGTTGCACTTAAACAAACACAAACAAACAAAACCAAGGTTTATTAGTCAAGCAATTAGCAAAACAACTGTGTTATCAGGTATTCCAAAATTGGGATGTGACAGTGTTCCCTTCAACATTGGTTACCGATACTTTCTGTTGTCTATTTCTGCTAGCCATATGTATCGTTGCTTCTGTTACGAACTTATCACATGATACCCTGAACCCTGATATTGCCTCACCTCCAGTCCTATAACCCCGATGCTTGGGCCCGTGTCTTACTAGCATGCTTAGGGTTGTTTTTGCTCGAGTCTGTTATCAGTTACTTCTTGTTATCATATTTGATTATATTCTGGGGCTCGATGTTAAACAACAACCTGTTAATTTGAGGTAATAATAAATTGCTGATAAGGCACCGGCAGGAGGCCCGGCGTGGTTTTGAGGCCTGCTAGTGTCGACCCTAATTAGGAAAAGGGTCTTGTCTACTGATCCATGATGAGCGCACTATCCGCATGTGGGAAGCGTGTATGGGCGCCCCCCTCAATTTGATTCGATTCGCATCTCGTCCAAATCACCACACTTAGTTCGGGCTTTCCATTTGATGCACGCATATGCAGGTACGAACCCGAGGCCAGGGTGGAACTTTTGTAGTCGGCATTTAGGGCGGCCTGGTCTTCCAGTGCTATGAGGGTCCCCTTTTCTTCGTGGGGCTCGATTAGCCGCGCACGCACAGCACGTGGTGCTTTGGGCTTGATGCGAAGAAGAGTTGAGTTGTGTTGAGTGCCCCGCTTGGTGGGAAAGGCCTTCCCATCTGGCGGGTTATTCTTACGTGTACGGCCAAATTGGTGCACCCCTGCAGGGATAAATCTTCTCGAGAAGCCGTGTTTTCCGCGGTTATGGTTGACTTGGTGAAAGTACTGGCTAACAAGTACTCAGAACAACTTACACCTAACTAATGATAACCTGACTAGTAATAGACCTATTGACACAACAATTTGATCCATCATTAATCCAACTGTGTGAGTTATCCTCGGATTGCTTCTTTGGATAAGGGGCGAGATCCAGGATGGGTTTGTGTGGTGGTTAGTTGTAGTTGGTTACGATACGCTATCTTATCCCCTTTCTGATAGCCGGAAGTTGTAGTATGTTCTGTAGTTGTTTAGTGCAGCCAGATGCAGCATCTTTTACATCCTTTTCTTCTGTTGAACCCAAGGCATCTGTGCTTGGTGTTGACGGGCTACATTTTGGTGAACTGTGAGTCTTGCTTGCCAGTACGTTTATGTACTGACCCCTTTGGGGCTGTGGTTTCCGCAGACTACGCTTACGAGGATCCCCGTGACGGCTACTACGTGGAGTTTGACGAGGCTGCTGACGAGTAGGTAGCGGACCCGGGCAGGATCCGAGACATCGTGGATGGGCTCTGTCTTCTTTTCATTCCCGGCTTCTTAAGCCTATTTGGATTTTTCTGTACTCAGACCCGTTGAATGCTTCCGCTGAGATGTAATGATGTTATGTTGGGACATGTGTCCTCTGGATGATTGTATTTGCTATCTCTGCTCTAGTGAGAGCTATTTGCAACTTATTTCCATCTTTTGTGTCTTAGAGATCTGTTGTGTTATCATTTTGTTCAACGCCGTTGACGTACCATGTGTGTATGGTATGAAGTACGTTAATGGTAGTATCCTGATTTCTATGGGATAGTTTACATCGACGGTGGATAGTAGAGATTGGTGGTCACACATAAGTGTTGGCCTACTCGTAAGAGATGCGGGTGCCGGTAAGCCCCGTAATCCAATCAACTACTGTTCAGTTCGTACGGTGAGTATCCTTTAGAAGTCCGGGTGCGACAGGAAAACCCTAAAATCCCAAACGCCAACACTCCACTCTCCTTCTTCCTCCTCCTGCTCGTCATCTGCGCCCAAGAGCCCTAGGTCAAACGCTAGCCACCGGACCCGCGCGCGCGCCGTCGACCTCGATTGCCAGCCGTCGTTCCGCATCGCTGTCTTGCGCCGCCATCCCGCGCCTCCGTGCTCGCACCACCGCGCTCGCCGGATTCCGCCTCGAGGACCTCGCCGCGCCATTGGACCTCGAGGTCAAGCTTGGAACACTCGCCCGCACACGCGCCGTCACCTTCAAGGACCGGGCCGTCGCCGCCGCTGAGCACGCCGGACCTCGCTCCGCCGCCGCTTTCCGATTAGTACCTTTAGATCTAGATGGCAGATTCGTTCTTCTAAATCTTAGCTTTGCGTTCATCGCATGTATAGCCTCCATTTATTTTTCCTCGCTTTATTCTTGGTTTTCAATTTTCTCTAGATCCATTTCCATGGCACCCAAAGTTGGTACTAAGTCCAAGGGAAAAAACACGGCTCTGAAGCAGAAGCCGGGTCAGTCGATCTCAGCCAACTGGGCTAGGTCGACTGTCACCAAGGCAAAATTGGAGGAACTGGCCGAGTCGGGGGTTCTCCCTGCAGAGTCGGAAATCTCCTGGAGAGCGCCAGAAGAGGAGACCCGGCCTTCACCCGGCTCAGGTGAAGTTGTTGTCTTTTTGGAACACGTGACCCGGGGTTTCCGTCCCCCGGGTCACCCTTTCTTCCGCGAAATCCTTCACCACTATAAACTCTGTATTTTCGATATCGGTCCTAACTCGATTTTGAACATTTGCCACTTCATCGTCCTCTGTGAGGCGTATCTTTGCATAGACCCAAATCTTGCCCTGTTTTTAGAGCTTTTTCAATGTAAACCTTGCCCTGAGAACACGGATGGACCCCTCCTCGCCTGTGGGGGTGTGTCCATCTAGGGGCGCAAGAAATCCTTGATGCCGACTCTCAGCCTTCACTCCCACGTAAAGCACTGGCAAAAAACATTTTTCTACTGCAAGGACACATCCAGACCCGGCGAAAAGCCTTTTCTGGGTTTCTCCACTGAGGCCCTCTCTCTTAGCGATAACCTAAGTGGTTTCGCTTCAGAACCCGATAGGCAATACATCCAACCCCTCCTCCACAAATTAGCCGTCCTAGCAGCCCATGGCCTCTGTGTAACACCTGGGGTGTTACCTGTTTGTTTTCTTTTGTTTGCATCATCTGCATCCCATAATCATTGCATCATGTTTTCCAAACCACTCAAAACTTCAAAACAATTTAAATTGTTCAAAACCCTAATGGTAACTGCAAGTAACACATTCAAATCCAATCAAATCCTACTTGGCAATATTTCAAATGGGAGTTTAAGAATTAAAATCTTGCAAACAAAATTAAAGCTAATAATGTTTTCATAATTGCTTGAACCTATTTAATATAATTTGCTTTTCCAAAATTTCCCAAATCAAACATTGTTTGAAACTCAACTAAAACCTTTAAACCAAATTAAATTTCAACATTGTGAAACAATGTTAACTCTTGCTTTATTTGTTGTTTTGGAAAAAGTAACACAAATAATTCCTAAAGGGAAAACCCCCAAAACCATATTTCTTTCTCTTTCTCCCTCTTTTATTTCTTGCAAAAAAAATAATAAGGAAGAAAAAAATAAAAATTAAATAGCCAAGGAGAGGAGGCAGCCATCCCTTTCTCCCCCCAGGCCCATCTCTCTTCTTCTCCCCCCCCAGGCCCATTGCTCTGGCCCAGTACCCCCTCTGTTTTGTCTTCTTCCTCGAGATGTCGACATCTTCAGTACGAACACGTTCAGAACCGCAAGATCGTCGCCTCCCCCTCCCGATTCGATGCCGTACCTAGCCCCTTCCTCGATAAAGAGCATACACCTCGCCCCCTCTGCGTACCCTAGCCTCCTTCCCATCCTCTAGCGCCGCCAACCCCTCTCCCTCTTCCCCCTCGAGCCTTTCCTGTTCTTCTGAAACCATTAACAGAGCCGAACACCACCATGGCTGCCACCATCCCCTCGACATGTTCCTCCTCGGGCCAAGCCAGCCACAAGAATGGAACCCCCGTGGCCTGGCCTTCATCTTCGCTGAAGGCGTCGAGGGCGGAGGGGCAACGGCCGCCTCGCACGCCTCCGATTTCTTCCGCCGCCGTCGCCTCCAACTGCACCGACCTCTGCTCCGCCCCGCCTCGTTCTGCTCCATCGAGGTGAGCGTCCACCGCCTCTCTCCTGCCCTCCTCTCCCCTCATGTCCGCCTCCACACGCACGCCCAGCACCGCACTCCTCCACGGCGGCCCGCTCCAGCAGCGCGGCGAGCGGCAGTGAGCATCGATCGCTGGCCGCTCTCTGTCCGCCTCGTTGCGTGTACCTGAAATCGCAAGCAGGAAGTTCAGTTAAGTGCAGAATTTTGCGCGCAGACTTAAGCTATAGCCAAACCTGCTCGTGTTCTGTCACGAAACGCAAGCGAGACACACTGGTTCCGTTCCTTGCACCCGCGCGACAGGTCCTGGGGTCGAATCCCTGGGACGCCCCCTTTTTTTCCCGAATTTTTCCACAGCGCGCGCGTGACCCCACCTGTAAGCCCCTCGTGCGCCACGTGAGCACAGAGAGGCCCTGGGCCCCCCTGGCAGTGGCTGTGTGTAGATAGCAGCCCAGTGAAAAAAGGATTTCTGCGAATTTCCTAAAATCCCTGATCCTTTTTAATTAGCAGATTTAAAACCAAACTTCAAAATTCAATATCTTTTATTCTGTAATTCCAATAACTAAAAGTTTTATATGAATTCTGATCCAAATTTCCTAAACTTTCCAAATATCCAATTTGTGTACTGTTTTGGAAACTTCAAATGCATTTAAAATTCAAACTTAAATATTTCAAATGTTAATTTGTAAATTCCATAACTAATTATATATTAATCCAATAAATGCAAATAAAATATGTTTTCCATACCATTTTAAATAACCTTTTCAAATATAATTTTTGTTTTCTGTTTTGAATAATTAAAATTGCCTAAACAACTTAAATCTTGTTTAATTCAATTAAAACTTGTTTAATATTGTTTAATTCATAACTAAATAATCCAAAGTCCAATTTCAATATGTGAAACATGTAACCCAACTAAAATTTGATGTTCTTTTCAAATATCAACTTTGTTATTTGTTTTGAACATTTTAAGTGGTTGAAAACAACAAATACTTGTGTGTTCCCTTTAAGGCACCCAAAATTTCCCTAAGTTAATAATAAAATTCTAAATTGCTACACCCTATTTTAAATTGGTTCTATTGTTGTTATTTTGCTGTTTTCCTCATCCATGCATCATGCTAATCCACCTTCACCTGTTGATTAGTTGGAAAACAAATCATCTAACCATAATTCATGGGCTGTTCATATGCAACTCAAATTGCATATGGGTCCATTTAAATTTGTTTATCTTGTCAACTAGTTTACCTTGATGCATCTTTAAACTTGTCATGCATCCATATCTTGATCATGCTGGATCTTTTGCCGTAGTAGTAATTGTTGCATTCCGGTGTTTGTTCGAGGTTTGTTGCTTCTTCCCGGATAGGACGTTGAGATGATGTGAGCAACGACAAGTTCTGCTACCTTGCGGGATCTCAGGCAAGTATACTCACTTGCTGCCATATGGCTGCCTTTCATCACTTGTTACCGATTCTTTTCGTTGATTCTTATCTGCTAGCCTTAGTGGTAGTTGTTTCTGTTACGAACCCATCACATGAATCCCTTAACCTTGATATTGCCTCACCTCCATACCTATAACCATTGCTTGTTGCCCGTGTCTTACTAGCATGCTTAGGTCGTTTGCTCGAGTCTGTTACCCGTTACCTCCCGTGACTAGATTACTTTTATGTTCTGGGGGCTCGATGTTAATCAATCAACCTGTTATTAATAATATGCTGATAAGGCACCGGCAGGAGGCCCTTTGTGGTTTTGAGGCCTGCTAGTGTCGACCCTAATAGGAAAAGGGTCTTGTCTACTGATCCATGACGAGCGTGCTCACCGCATCCGGGTGGTAGTATGGGACCCCCCTCGACTTAGACCTGATCTGCAGCTTGTCCGAAGAGCCACACTTAGTTCGGGTGTTCCATTTGCTCCTTTGCATAATGGGTGGCGCCCCCATGGTTACTGGTTACTTATGATGATGATGCATATAGGGCGAGGCCTGTAGTGCCGGGGTGTTGTGTCCTGCGGGAGTTTTGCACACCTGCGCTGAGTATTCGGCTGCGTGGCTGGGACCTTATAGCTCCATGGCTCTGAGGATGGGTTGTAGAGATGGTTTGGGTCGTGTCAAGTCCACCTAAGTTTTAGTTGGTGGCTTGAGTGTGTACGGGTACTGGAGCACACCCCTGCAGGGATAAATCTTCTCGAGAAGCCGTGTTTTCCGCGGTTATGGATTACTTGGTGAAAGTACTGGCTAACAAGTACCCAGAACAACTTACACCTAACTAATGATAACTTGACTAGTAATAGTCTTATTGACACAACAACCTGATCCATTATTCATTAATACAACTGTGTGAGTTATCCTCGGATTGCTTCTTCGGATAAGGGGCGAGATCCAGGATGGGTTTGTTTGGATTTACTTTCAGTTGGTTACAATCCTCGATCTTACCTCCTTTCTGATAGTTGGAAGTAATAGAATCTCTATAGTTGGTTAGTGCAGACTGCTGTCGCTTATTTGCAATAACCCCCTTCCTTTCCGTTGATCCTAAAGTATTTGTATCTTGTGATGACTGGCTACGCCGGTAACTTGTGAGTATGGGTTTTATCCCCCTTGCCAGTACTTAACCGTACTGACCCACGAATCCTTTTTCGTGGCTGCAAATTCGAACTTGCAGTCAACAGGTTTGAAGTCTGACGACGTTAGCTTGGGAATCCCTCCGGCTTGGCCTGGGCAGGGATTGGACGCTCTCGGTTATCTTCAGGACTCTTAGTCCAATTTGTATCTTGTCCGTAGCCGGACGATATGTTGTCTCTTCCGCTGTTATTTGGATCTTTGTGTTGTATCAGTTGTATCCTTGGCTCGCTCGAGTCGTCTTGTATCTATCTGTTTCTGTTGTAATTGTGGATTATTCGTGAACTATTGTAATGTTATCATAAGTGGCAACCTGGAATCGGTTATTATGCGGATTTGGCGGGAATGCTGAAATCTGCATAGTGCCCGATCTCGGGGCGTCACAAATGGTATCAGAGCCTTGGTTCTGATTCCCGAGATTGTTTCGATACGAATGGTTATTGAAGCAACGGGTCCGCAAAGCCTGTAGGTTAACCTCGCTAACGGTCGTTGTTTCTAGAGTGTCAAAAACTATTTCCGCTAACCTATTTTGGAAAAACATCTCGATAGGATTCTTGTTTTTCTCCTTATCCATATTCTATTTCCCCTCCCATCCTATTTGTTTTGGAGTATCCCCCTCTTGTCTACCTTTCAAAGTGTTAGGATCCTACGTGGGTGGACGTTTTCTGAGCCCTTAACCTAATAGTTTCGATCATCGGAAGATTCCTGGTGGACAAACATCGTCGTCACTCCGAGCAAGAATCCCTTGTTAGTGGTGTCGAGAAGCCCTTGTTAGTGGTGTCGAGGAGATCAACTTGAAGCACGAAGAATCGATAGTCGAACCTCTTTCCCCTCCCGGGTTAGCAGGTGGATTGCGAGGGCGCAATCCCTTGTTAGTGGTGTCATCTGTAACACCTGGGGTGTTACCTGTTTGTTTTCTTTTGTTTGCATCATCTGCATCCCATAATCATTGCATCATGTTTTCCAAACCACTCAAAACTTCAAAACAATTTAAATTGTTCAAAACCCTAATGGTAACTGCAAGTAAAACATTCAAATCCAATCAAATCCTACTTGGCAATATTTCAAATGGGAGTTTAAGAATTAAAATCTTGCAAACAAAATTAAAGCTAATAATGTTTTCATAATTGCTTGAACCTATTTAATATAATTTGCTTTTCCAAAATTTCCCAAATCAAACATTGTTTGAAACTCAACTAAAACCTTTAAACCAAATTAAATTTCAACATTGTGAAACAATGTTAACTCTTGCTTTATTTGTTGTTTTGGAAAAAGTAACACAAATAATTCCTAAAGGGAAAACCCCCAAAACCCTATTTCTTTCTCTCTCTCCCTCTTTTATTTCTTGCAAAAAAAATAATAAGGAAGAAAAAAATAAAAATTAAATAGCCAAGGAGAGGAGGCAGCCATCCCTTTCTCCCCCCAGGCCCATCTCTCTTCTTCTCCCCCCCAGGCCCATTGCTCTGGCCCAGTACCCCCTCTGTTTTGTCTTCTTCCTCGAGATGTCGACATCTTCAGTACGAACACGTTCAGAACCGCAAGATCGTCGCCTCCCCCTCCCGATTCGATGCCGTACCTAGCCCCTTCCTCGATAAAGAGCATACACCTCGCCCCCTCTGCGTACCCTAGCCTCCTTCCCATCCTCTAGCGCCGCCAACCCCTCTCCCTCTTCCCCCTCGAGCCTTTCCTGTTCTTCTGAAACCATTAACAGAGCCGAACACCACCATGGCTGCCACCATCCCCTCGACATGTTCCTCCTCGGGCCAAGCCAGCCACGGGAATGGAACCCCCGTGGCCTGGCCTTCATCTTCGCTGAAGGCGTCGAGGGCGGAGGGGCAACGGCCGCCTCGCACGCCTCCGATTTCTTCCGCCGCCGTCGCCTCCAACTGCACCGACCTCTGCTCCGCCCCGCCTCGTTCTGCTCCATCGAGGTGAGCGTCCACCGCCTCTCTCCTGCCCTCCTCTCCCCTCATGTCCGCCTCCACACGCACGCCCAGCACCGCACTCCTCCACGGCGGCCCGCTCCAGCAGCGCGGCGAGCGGCAGTGAGCATCGATCGCTGGCCGCTCTCTGTCCGCCTCGTTGTGTGTACCTGAAATCGCAAGCAGGAAGTTCAGTTAAGTGCAGAATTTTGCGCGCAGACTTAAGCTATAGCCAAACCTTCTCGTGTTCTGTCACGAAACGCAAGCGAGACACACTGGTTCCGTTCCTTGCACCCGCGCGACAGGTCCTGGGGTCGAATCCCTGGGACGCCCCCTTTTTTTCCCGAATTTTTCCACAGCGCGCGCGTGACCCCACCTGTAAGCCCCTCGTGCGCCACGTGAGCACAGAGAGGCCCTGGGCCCCCCTGGCAGTGGCTGTGTGTAGATAGCAGCCCAGTGAAAAAAGGATTTCTGCGAATTTCCTAAAATCCCTGATCCTTTTTAATTAGCAGATTTAAAACCAAACTTCAAAATTCAATATCTTTTATTCTGTAATTCCAATAACTAAAAGTTTTATATGAATTCTGATCCAAATTTCCTAAACTTTCCAAATATCCAATTTGTGTACTGTTTTGGAAACTTCAAATGCATTTAAAATTCAAACTTAAATATTTCAAATGTTAATTTGTAAATTCCATAACTAATTATATATTAATCCAATAAATGCAAATAAAATATGTTTTCCATACCATTTTAAATAACCTTTTCAAATATAATTTTTGTTTTCTGTTTTGAATAATTAAAATTGCCTAAACAACTTAAATCTTGTTTAATTCAATTAAAACTTGTTTAATATTGTTTAATTCATAACTAAATAATCCAAAGTCCAATTTCAATATGTGAAACATGTAATCCAACTAAAATTTGATGTTCTTTTCAAATATCAACTTTGTTATTTTGTTTTGAACATTTTAAGTGGTTGAAAACAACAAATACTTGTGTGTTCCCTTTAAGGCACCCAAAATTTCCCTAAGTTAATAATAAAATTCTAAATTGCTACACCCTATTTTAAATTGGTTCTATTGTTGTTATTTTGCTGTTTTCCTCATCCATGCATCATGCTAATCCACCTTCACCTGTTGATTAGTTGGAAAACAAATCATCTAACCATAATTCATGGGATGTTCATATGCAACTCAAATTGCATATGGGTCCATTTAAATTTGTTTATCTTGTCAACTAGTTTACCTTGATGCATCTTTAAACTTGTCATGCATTCATATCTTGATCATGCTGGATCTTTTGCCGTAGTAGTAATTGTTGCATTCGGAGTTTGTTCGAGGTTCGTTGCTTCTTCCCGGATAGGACGTTGAGATGATGTGAGCAACGACAAGTTCTGCTACCTTGCGGGATCTCAGGCAAGTATACTCACTTGCTGCCATATGCTGCCTTTCATCACTTGTTACCGATTCTTTCCGTTGATTCTTATCTGCTAGCCTTAGTGGTAGTTGTTTTCTGTTACGAACCCATCACATGAATCCCTTAACCTTGATATTGCCTCACCTCCATACCTATAACCATTGCTTGTTGCCCGTGTCTTACTAGCATGCTTAGGTCGTTTGCTCGAGTCTGTTACCCGTTACCTTCCCGTGACTAGATTACTTTTATGTTCTGGGGGCTCGATGTTAATCAATCAACCTGTTATTAATAATATGCTGATAAGGCACCGGCAGGAGGCCCTTTGTGGTTTTGAGGCCTGCTAGTGTCGACCCTAATAGGAAAAGGGTCTTGTCTACTGATCCATGACGAGCGTGCTCACCGCATCCGGGTGGTAGTATGGGACCCCCCTCGACTTAGACCTGATCTGCAGCTTGTCCGAAGAGCCACACTTAGTTCGGGTGTTCCATTTGCTCCTTTGCATAATGGGTGGCGCCCCCATGGTTACTGGTTACTTATGATGATGATGCATATAGGGCGAGGCCTGTAGTGCCGGGGTGTTGTGTCCTGCGGGAGTTTTGCACACCTGCGCTGAGTATTCGGCTGCGTGGCTGGGACCTTATAGCTCCATGGCTCTGAGGATGGGTTGTAGAGATGGTTTGGGTCGTGTCAAGTCCACCTAAGTTTTAGTTGGTGGCTTGAGTGTGTACGGGTACTGGAGCACACCCCTGCAGGGATAAATCTTCTCGAGAAGCCGTGTTTTCCGCGGTTATGGATTACTTGGTGAAAGTACTGGCTAACAAGTACCCAGAACAACTTACACCTAACTAATGATAACTTGACTAGTAATAGTCTTATTGACACAACAACCTGATCCATTATTCATTAATACAACTGTGTGAGTTATCCTCGGATTGCTTCTTCGGATAAGGGGCGAGATCCAGGATGGGTTTGTTTGGATTTACTTTCAGTTGGTTACAATCCTCGATCTTACCTCCTTTCTGATAGTTGGAAGTAATAGAATCTCTATAGTTGGTTAGTGCAGCCTGCTGTCGCTTATTTGCAATAACCCCCTTCCTTTCCGTTGATCCTAAAGTATTTGTATCTTGTGATGACTGGCTACGCCGGTAACTTGTGAGTATGGGTTTTATCCCCCTTGCCAGTACTTAACCGTACTGACCCACGAATCCTTTTTCGTGGCTGCAAATTCCAACTTGCAGTCAACAGGTTTGAAGTCTGACGACGTTAGCTTGGGAATCCCTCCGGCTTGGCCTGGGCAGGGATTGGACGCTCTCGGTTATCTTCAGGACTCTTAGTCCAATTTGTATCTTGTCCGTAGCCGGACGATATGTTGTCTCTTCCGCTGTTATTTGGATCTTTGTGTTGTATCAGTTGTATCCTTGGCTCGCTCGAGTCGTCTTGTATCTATCTGTTTCTATTGTAATTGTGGATTATTCGTGAACTATTGTAATGTTATCATAAGTGGCAACCTGGAATCGGTTATTATGCGGATTTGGCGGGAATGCTGAAATCTGCATAGTGCCCGATCTCGGGGCGTCACACTCTGCGGGCTAAACCTCATCAAAACCTGGATCAGTTGTAGGATCCAACCAAACAGCACCCGTCCCAAGCTCATCTGCGATTACTCGGGTCACCTGACTGACTCTCTCCGATACTCGGAGAAGTCATACCCGGCCGCGGACATCAACAAGGTCATAAAAAACTTCCTGGCCGAGAAGATGGACTCCAACAAGAGCGTTTCCGGGCTCTCCCCCCTTCACTCGCTCAAACCCGGCTCCTCCAGTAAGAACCGACTTATATTTTTTGCACCGACTGATTTTTCTAACACACACATACTGACGTTTATCTCTGCTGTTTTTCACCTAGGAAACCGATGAGTTTTGGAAGATTGTCACCCCGCCCCCTTCTGAAAACTCGGAGGAGGAAGAGCCGAGTGACAGTGATAAAGGTAATTCCGAGTCACTACTAAAGAAATACTTTGTCAATCTATTGGACCAAAATTCTCCTCTTTCCGACAATGCACTGCAATCACCAGCACCAGCTGACAAGGACGGCTCTCAATCGGAGGAGAGTGAGGCAGAGCCGGAAGCTGAGGTTGGCAAGAAGTGGAAGCCCAGAGGAGTTACTTTCAAGGTGCCATACTCCTCCATGACCACGGAGCCATACTCCTATGCCGGTATGTGCAAACTTAACAAATATCTAACCACTACATCGTCTCTGAAGGATACATCTCCTCCACCCAAGCGGCGGGTAACCCGGAACTCTCCGAGTGACGAGCCCCTCAATCCCGGGATCCCTCAATCGCCTGTTCGTAGAGCCGGTACTCATTCCACTTATCCTGACAGTACTCCTCGAAAATTCCCATCTCCGAATCATCCTTTAGCCGGAACAATCGAGTCTCACTTTCCAACTCTCTATCAGTGTCTTCCGGGTCTAGCAATGAGCTTCCCAGCGATTTCGTCGTACATACCGGGTAATTTGCATGACTTGAACAAATCCCTATGCTTTGCATGCTTTTCCTCTATAGCATACTAACTCCGAATTTTTCTTTTCTCACAGCCCGGGTCACTCTTAGCGATCCGGTGGAAACTCCCGCTGATGACCCTCTGATGGAAGACCCGGTAAGCGCTGCCAACCCTCCACCTCCTCAGGAGCAAGGGCCGACTAACGCCACCATCCCAAGAACCGAGTCTCCTCCTCACATGGCCCAGCCGGATGATCCTGAGGTCGAATATATGGGGACCCAGAAGAGCGCTGCCACTCCAAAGATTGCTACTGCCAGGTATGACCCTGAGGAAACAAAGGCAGCAGCCCAACCCACTGGCTATAGCGCTAGCACTTCCAGGTCGGCTCTCGGCAGCCAAAAGGTTGAAAAGCTTCTGGAGGAGTACCGGTCTTTGAAGACCACTGAGGAGGAGATAATCGAGTCTATGGCGGCTGAGCACCAGGTTAATCTTGCTAACACTAGTCACACACTTATCCTAGTACCCAAGTTCCGAGTGTTTTGTACACAATCACTCGGTACTTATTAATATGCCGACTAACTCTTATCTGTCGTTTTCAGGCTTATGTTGCTCGCACTGATGCGCTTTTGGCTAAGACCAATGAACTGCTGCAAGCGGAGGTTAAGCATCGCGAGGAACTAGAAGATAGCTTCAAAGATCTCAACAAAAGGCATAAATCACAGAAGAAGAAACTCCGGACTGCAGATGAACTTATCAAAGAATACTCGGCCTTCATCGGCAACATTTTTTATTCCCTCATTGGTAAGTCTAGGTTCTCTTTGCCGATTCATGTTACCCGGATTTCCCTACTCAGCGATGTTTTTGACTCGGTACCCGGGTGTCTTTTTGTACTGCAGGTCCGGTTGATATTGCAGAGGTGAAAGATGACCACCACAGGCTGAGGATACTCAAGACTGTCATCCGGCAATTCTCAGCGGGAACTAAGTGGTCTCTTGAATCTGTGAAGCTGTCAGGTGATTACCCGTGCATTACCAAAATGCTCGAGGCATACTCGACTGTCCCTTCCTGGATTGAAACCTGGAAGCGCTCAGCCTACCGGGTTGGAGTGGTACGTGCTCTTGCACTGGCCAAGGCCTATTATCCCAAGATCGAGTCGGCAATGCTTGTAAACGGGTTTCCCGAATTGAAAGCCGACGGCTCTAAGTTCTGGGGAAAAGACCTCAAGGCTATCAATGTCCAGATCCGCCACTCGGCCAGCCTGATGGCAAATACCCTTGACGTGAACAAGCTCACTCCCACCTATGATGCTGAGGACCAACCTGTGCCCATCGAAGACCCAGAGCCTTTTGACATCTTGACCCGTTTCAAGGCGGAACTTGCAAAGAAAAAGGCTGCGGCAAACCTGCCATCTTCCACAACTCCGGTTGTCCCTCCTCCATCACGTGCTGCCTCCGGGGATAACCCGGACACTGAGAAGGAGAAGGCGACGGAGGAAAATGCTGAAGACCCGGCTGCCAAGACCACTCCCGATGACTCGGCTGAAGAAACCGAGTAAAGTAATCACCCTTTTACCTGCAAACAATCATTCGGCCAATAGGCATTGTAATATGCCTTTCACACTTTTTTTTGAAGATTGTACCGTAGGGAAAAATCCCTACGGTTGCCTTTCACACTTGTTTATTTGATGGTGCGCCTGTGCACTTTTGATACTATTCTCTCTGGTTTGTAATACGCTTAAACTCCTGTGGTTTTGATGACCCTTCTGGTCATCCATTTGATATGCACTTTTCGACCTTATGTTGGCATAGCTTTACTTTTTGTATACTTTTTTTTTGCGATAGATGCCGAGTCTTGGTTGTGGGACGGTGAAAATTTTCTTCCAAGTCCCCAAGACCTGGACTTTGGGTTGAGGGTTTTTCGGCTTGGGAAACTTTGCTTCTCAAGTCCCCAAGACCCCAAGACCCGGGTTTTGGGTCTTGAGATCCTTGGCTTAGAAAAATTCTCGCTTTCTTAAGTCCCCAAGACCCGGATTTGGGGTCTGGGAATTAATGGATTTAAGAAAAAAATTGCTTTCTCCAAGTCCTCAACCGTACTACTAACTTTTATACACTTCAAAGTTTATGCTTAATGTATTATGAATTTCCGGATGTTGCCTTTACTCTGGATAACTTACGGTTTGGATGACCCTTTTGACCCTCTTTGTTGTAAGCCGGCTTTCGCGTGGATACTCAATGTTGCTATAACTCTATGAAAAAAGGGTCAGGCAAGTCCCCATGGGCATCATGACTGATTGAATTTATAGGCTAGCAAAACATGCGACTTTGTTGCGAGTCACATCAAGCTTAAACAAGAAAGGCCAAGAAAAGTTTGGCTCTATTGTCCATGTTATGAGATTGCAACTGTACTTATTGCAAGTAATCAGCCCTCATACCTTAATGGCATCGTGGCCGGGTCTGAGTTTGTAACTGTGCTATTCAAGCAATCAGCCCCCAAGACCTATACATATGCTATGCAATAGTAGGCCTTCAGCTCTACCAGCTTACAGATAACTTGAATAAAAGCAAAAGGTGTGTAAGAGCTTATTAAACTATATTTCTTACAGTTGAATAATTATAATTAAGTAAACATAATATACTTACCTGATATAAATCATGATCAAACATAGAAAAGTATGCGAAGAACTAACAAAAATACAGGAAACACAGGAACTATATAATGATTTAACCATATCTTTACTGATATGAAAAAGGTTAGGTCAGCAGGCCGCCTCATTAAAAACCCTCCAGTACCCTTAGGTACCCTGGATAGGAAAAGAGTGCGTCTGAAACCTGCCGCCTGTTACATCGTGTAATACAACTTGCAAACCTAGTCTATACTAAGTATAGGAGGGACGCAGCTGCGCCACGTTCCATGGTCTTTCACACTCTTGCATAGATGAAGTGGAATGAGCAGTATCATTGGTGGAATCCGACTCATCCCTTACGTCTATCAGGTAATACGATCCCTTGTGCAGATTCCGGCTTATAATGAATGGACCCTCCCATGGGGGAGATAGCTTGTGCTTTCCTTCTTTGGATTGTACTAAGCGCTCACCGGATCTCCTTCCTGGGAAACACGGGTTTTGACTCGGCAACTATGATACCGCCTCAAATCTTGCGGATATATGGCTGATCATTCCAATGCTTGCTCTCTGTGCTCTTCTAGCATGTCCACGGCGTCCTGCCGGGTCTTCTCATTTTCCACCTCAACATAAGCCGCCACTCGTGGAGAGTCATGGATTATATCACTCGGAAGGACCGCCTCTGCACCATAAACCATAAAAAACGGGGTCATCTGGGTAGATCTGTTAGGTGTAGTGTTAATTTCCCAAACCAAAGAAGGTAACTCCTCAACCCATGCTCCAGCAGCTCGAAGACACGGGACTCGTAATCATGCTTTCAATCCCCGAAGTAACTCCTGGTTTGCTCTCTCCACCTGCCCATTGGCTTTTATATGAGCCACAGAGGCCACACGGATACCATTGCTTCCACAAAACTTCTCCATCTCTCCTAAGGACATGTTGGTTCCATTGTCTGTGATTATGCTATGGGGGTATCCAAATCGGTGTATGATCTTCTTCAAGAATATCACAGCTATGGCCGCCTCACAATATGTAACAGGCATGACCTCAACCCATTTTGTAAACTTATCAATAGCCACCAGCAGATGGGTCTTTTTGCATGGAGACATGTGGAAAGGACCTACCATGTCCATACCCCAAACAGCGAACGGCCAAGTCAAGGGAATTGTCCGTAACTCCATAGCCGGCACATGAGTTTGCGGAGCGTACCTTTGGCATCCATCGCATCTTGCCACCAAGCGTTCTGTGTCTGCTATAGCCGTGAGCCAAAAGAACCCATGTCGATATGCCTTAGCCACAAGGGATCTCGTGGAGGCATGATGTCCACAATCGCCTTCGTGAATCTCTTTCAGTATTTGACGACCTTGTTCTGGGGCAACACAGCGTAGAACGACACCTGCAGCGCTTCTCTTATAACGCTCTCCGTTAATGATAGAATAACCCTTTGCTCATCTCAAGATTTGCCGGGCTAAAACCTCCTGTTGTGCTAACTCGCCCCGTAACAGGAATGCTAGGAACGGCTCTGTCCACTCCGGGATAGCACGCACCGCGGCCACAAATTCCAAATCCGGGTCTTGGTTGGCTATTTCTTCTTCTGACTCGGTTTTAACAGAAGACCGCCATAACTCATCCAGGAAGACATTAGGCGGAACCGGCTCTCGACGGGAACCGAGCCTCGAAAGTGCGTCCCCGGCCTCGTTCTTTCGCCGATCCATGTGCTCCACCTGATACCCAGAAAAAGACCCGGCTACCTTGTCCACCTCTCTGCGGTATGCTGCCATTGTTGCATCCTTTCTGTCCCATGTTCTTGAGACCTGTTCTACTACGAGATCCGAGTCTCCGTAGCACCTTATACGCCTGATGTTCATCTCCTTCGCTATTCTTAGTCCATGTAACAGGGCCTCATACTCAGCTACGTTGTTAGAACAATCAAAGTGAATTTGCAATACATAACTCAACTTATCTCCTTTTGGCGATGTGAGCACCACACCAGCTCCTGACCCTTCGTACTGCTTGGAACCATCAAAGTGCATCACCCATGACTCTGAACTTGGCACCACTAAGGGAATGCTTGTTTGAGTCCAGTCATTGACGAAATCGACCAAAGCCTGAGACTTGATCGTAGATCGGGGCTCGTAGTTGATGTGATAGTCTCCCATCTCGATGGCCCACTTGGCTACCCTTCCTGTTGCGTCCGAGTTTCTTATGATATCCGCCATGGGTATGGATCTTACCACCGTAATGGGGTGTTCTTGAAAGTACGGTTTTAGTTTCCGACTGGCCATGAATACCCCAAAAACCAGCTTCTGCCAATGGGGGCATCGCTGTTTTGCGTCTGATAAGACCTTGATTACATAATAAACCGGCCATTGTACCGGGTGATCCTTTCCATCCTCCTTGCGCTCAACCACAACCACTACGCTAACTGCCCGAGGCCCGGCTGCAACATATAGCAACATAGGTTCCTTAGGACCCGGCGCAGCCAAAACCAGCGCCTCAGATAATTGCTTTTTTAGAGCCTCAAATGCCTCATCCGCCTCTTGATCCCATACGAACTTGTCTGTTTTCTTCAAGAGTCAGTATAGGGGTATCGCTTTTTCTCCGAGCCGAGAAATGAACCGGCTTAACGCTGCTACGCATCCTGTAAGCTTCTGAACATGTTTCAGCTCTTCGGCTTTTTTAAGCTCTGGATGGCTTTGATCTTTTCCGGGTTAGCCTCAATCCCTCGCTCAGAAACGATGAAACCTTGTAACTTCCCCACCAGAACCCCAAACACGCACTTTGTTGGGTTAAGCTTCATCTGGTATCTCCTTAGGTTCTTGAATGTCTCTTTCAGGTCATCAATGAACGTTTCTGCCCAACTTGTTTTGATCACCACATCATCAACATAGGCGTGGGCATTGCGTCCAATCTGGTCCTCAAAGCACTTCTGAATACACCGCTGATACGTTGCACCTGGATTGTTCAATCCAAAGGTCATGGTTTTGTAGCAAAAGGCCCCAAAAGGGGTTATGAATGACGTTTTCTCCCTATCCTCCTTTTTGAGTTTTATCTGGTGATACCCGGAATAAGCATCCAGGAAACATAACAGGTCGCTTCCCGCCATCGCATCTATGATCTGGTCTATCCTCGGGAGGGCAAACGGATCTTTAGGGCAATGCTTGTTGAGACTCGTGTAATCTATGCACATTCTCCACTCATTATTCTTTTTCAACACTAAAATCTGGTTTGCCAACCAGTCAGGGTGAAAGACTTCCATGATAAAGCCGGCCGCTAGGAGCCGAGACACCTCTGCTCCTATAGCCTTTCTCCTTTCTTCGTTCATTTTTCCCAAACATTGCTTCACTGGCCGGGACTTAGGATCGACATGCAAACTATGCTCAGCGAGCTCAGTCGGGATACCCGGCATGTCGCTAGGTGTCCAGGCGAACACATCCTGACTCCCGCGAATGAACTTTATGAGTGCCTCTTCCTCCTTGTTACCCAGGTTAGAACCTATAGCGAACTGTTTGGAAGAGTCGCCTTCAACAAAAGCCACCATCTTCGTATCTTGGGCTGCTTTAAACTTGGCTCTCTTGTCGTCCGTGTTCGGTTTCTTCAAAGTTGTTCGATCTTCCGGGTCTACCTGAGACCGGTAATACCTGAGTTCTTCCTTCGCACAAGCTTTTTCCGCAAGTGCCGCATCTCCCTCATCACACTCTGCTGCCACAGCCCTGTTCCCATGTATAGTAATGGTTTGTTTAGGACCCGGGATTTTTAGCTGTAGGTACACATAACATGGCCTAGCCATGAATTTGGCATAAGCCGGCCTTCCGAACAGCGCATGATAAGGACTACGCAACTTCACCACCTCGAATGTGAGCCACTCTACTCTGTAATTGTCCTTCGATTCTCCAAAAGCAACCTCTAGTGTTATCTTTCCCTCAGGGCAGGCCGAGTGTCCTGGCACAATTCCGTGGAAAACTGTGGAACTTTTCTGCAGCTAAGACTCCTTGAGTCCCATACGTAAAAAGGTCTACCAGTATAGGATACTGATGCTACTCCCACCATCCATCAAAACTTTCTTCAGTTCATAGCCATTGACCTGCGGCGCTACCACCAAAGCTAACACACCCGGATGTTCTATTGCTTTCGGGTGATCTCTCCTGCTCCATGTTACCTCTTTATCTAACCATCTCAGGTATCTTGGTACGCCCGAGGAAACCGAGTTTACCGCTCTCTTGAGCACCTTTTTCTCCCTTTTGGAGGTCCCAGTGGTGTGAACATGATATTGCCCTAACTGCTTTGGATTAGCTTGAAAGCCACCCGCACCACCCTGGTTATTACCCGGATTGCTGCCTCCTGCGTTGCCTACAGGGGGGTGGTCCGCTGCCCGGGTTTCCACCCAGACCCGGTCCTCCTCCCCGGCATGCGCCTCATAGGGCCTTCTGTATTTCCTCATTTTTCCATCTGTGTAAGTCCACGCATTGCTCCAATGAGTGATTAGCCGGCTTGCCATTTCTACTATGACGTGGGCAAGGCATCCTGAAGGCTTCTATGTGGTTAGCCGGCCGTGGTGGTCCTTGATAATTGCCTCCTCCGTTGAAGTTTCCATCTACCCTAGGCCTTGGGAACCCGGCCTCGGTATTGGCGACTAACTCGGAGTTTCCCTCGTACGGACGTTTATGCTGGTTGTTTCTGTTACCACCTCCATTGTTACCCGGAGTGACACCATTGCCGGGTTTTCCGTTACTGCTCACGTTAGCCTTTCCTTTCTTTTCCTCGATGTCCTCTTCCGTGGTGTCAGTGGAGGCGTGCTTGTTGCACGCATCCTTCAGTTCGCCCATAGTGATTTCCGACACATGCCTACTGGACTTCATGCACACCAATTTCTGCACCAAAGGCATGTATCTGCATGTCTTTGCCATAGCTTGTATCGCGTCTTTGGTTGAATATTAGTGGAAGAATGAAGTATCTCCATGACCCGGCGTACCCAGCTGCGTGCCGATTCTCCTTTTCTTTGGATACACCTATCGAAATCGTCGACTGTGTATAGTTTTCTGCAAGTTTCATGAAAATGTTTGATGAAAGCCGATTTTAACTCACTCCACGAATTGATGGATTTTTTAGGCAGATTGTTGAACCATAGTTTTGCTGCTCCTTCAGACATCATAAGATACATAAACTTGGCTTGGAGTTTTTCTGAAGCATTGCGAATAGACATAGTCATCTCATAACTGCTCAACCAAGTCTCAGGATCCATGGTTGGCTCATAATTGAAAACTTTACCCGGTTCCTTAAACTTATCCGGGTATGGTTCGGCTCTGATGGCATCTGACAGGCACTTGGGCCCGGCTAAGTTTGTCAGTACCGGCCTTGCGCGTGAAACATGAGACTCGGCGGGCGCTGCAGGGGGTATGCCACCTGCTGGCCCTCGCGCCGCAGACCCGGCCATGCGCCTTGCCCAAGAACTGTCGACAATTGCTTGCGCCGCTGAGACCGCGGGAGCCGCTGGCCTGTGAGGAGGAGGCGGCATTTGCTGCTGATCTTCCCTCCGTCGCGCCGAGCTTGACTGAATATTCCTCGTATTTCTGGGCTGCCGGCTGACATACGACGTCCCATGTAAACCGCTTCTGTTATCCGGGTAATTAACCTGCTGAGCCACCGCTGTTCGTAACATCTCTATAGCTCGCCGGGTCTCAATCGCTTGGGGCGATTCTCCTAATGGAATACGGTCGAGCGCCAGAGTCGCAGCGTACACGTTATCCATGGGATTATTGAAGTGACCCGGTGGGGTGTGAAATCGCGACGGCGGTGGCACATCATTGCCTCCAGGGGCCCCAGCGGGTAACGCGGGTAACCCGGCTGGCACGTTAGCCGGCTGTCCCCCGAGCGTCGCCCCTTGATACCCGGTTCCCTGATTCACAGCCAGGATTGGCTGATCTTGGGGTGTAATAAACAACGCGGCCGGTTGTAGATTTCCACCTGTCGCCGGTAGCCTCGTCTGATGCCTCTGATTATATATCCTAGTTGTTTGAGCTTGAATACGATCTTCCAGCTCTTCCAACTGGCGCTGGCGCTCGGCCATCCCTTGCCTCTCAGCTTCTACTTCCCTCCTTTGTGGTTCCAACGCCCGACGGGCCACATCTAGGTCTATGGCACGCGACGTCGTGTTTTCTGGCGTTATCCACCGTTGCCAACACCGTGGGATCCAAAATCAGATTATTGTTGAACATAGCCGGGTTTTGTGGTTGTGACGTTCCTACCCCGGCTGTTCTGCTCGTCCTGAATCCGAACATGTTTCTGAACTGAGTACTTTCCCCTGTTTCCCTGGTAACGGAGGCCGGCTCACCATCGACTCGGGCTATGGCCGGGTTTCCATTAACCGGTGCTTGTTGCTAGGCCAGCGCTTGCGCCCCACCAGCCACGGCTGCCGACACATCACCCTGATTAAGATTTATCGCGGGGGCTATGTAGGCTGCGACTCGGCGCGCAATGCCTGGTGAAGATTCATACTCTTCCTCTTCACATCTATCTTCTTCATACCGATCTTCAAGCAGATGCAAAATAGATTCGGTATCGTCTTCCCAGTAACCCGGCCACGCGGGGTCCATACCGGCTCCTCCGGTTGTTCCCTCTTCGCGGTGGGTTCCTTCTCCGGCTCTGCTGTCCCAACCGATTCTTCTTCGTCCGATTGAACACAGGTGGCGTCTCCTGACACAGATTCATAATCATTATTGTCAGAAAAAAAAACAGACGCACGTACCATGCCGACGAAGACGTTGACCCGGCCGATCGTGACGATAGATCCGGTTTCCAACTGTTCCGACTCTGGCCCCCAGCCAAAGTCATCAACGATCTTCTCTCCTTCAGGGTTGGTGACGATCTCGCCGATGACGAGGTTCTTCATGCTTTCCCGAGCTTCTCCCGTGATGTAAACACCTTTGGACGTAGGCCCCACGGTGGGCGCCAACAGTCGTGGGATAGTCACTGCAGACGTTAGCAGGGGTAACTTAGATTGGGGCGAATCGACTCTGGTGTTTGGGAGAGTGTTTAGCTCAGGGGAAATCATACCAACTGGCGATCTAAAGACTCGGGCTGCAATGTCGCCGAGACTTCGATCTAGGGTTTCAAGGACTAGCTCTCGAATACCTAGAATATGTGAATCCTTCTATCTCTCGATCCCCGTGCCTATGCCCTAGAAGCCGGTTTATATATGACCCGACTTCCTGGCTTTCCTTACAAGATACATGTGGGATCCTCCTCGGGATCCATACACAACCCTAAATTTCCTAACGTAACACCCAAGTCATGAATCACATGGTTACGCCGCCTTTTAGACCTTTTGGACCTTTGGGCCGGGTTTCCTTCGCATCCACTGGCCCATCAGCAAGATCTGGCCTGGCATCGCAACGCGGGGTCTTGCGCAGCTTCCCTTTGGCCGAGTTTCGTCCCAGGTGTGGGCCTAACGGGTTATCATCCCCCCAACAGTTATAATAAAGTTTGATCACATCAAACTCAGCCTAGTCCATCCCAAGTAAACCCTTGGAATTTCCTGAACAAGTATGGAACCAAGAGAGAATGAACCTTCCAACTCAAATCTTGACCTTGTCCTAGCCAACTTGGTTCAACCCCTTGGTTATGTTAATTGCTCTGTTTGTTTTCTCCACTTATGTGTTTGATCGCTAGAATGCTTGTTTATTTGTTATTGTGTTTTCAATGAATAGATTGTATGGAGAGCAATGATCTTTTGTGAAGAGAGTGTGATTTCTTCACCAACATCAACAAGGCAAGTAACACACCATCAACTACCCGTTATTTTCTATATGCATTAGTTGATTTTTGAGTAGTATGCATGATAGGAATTTTTCCTAAGTTATATATGCTATGTTATTATACTAGTAGTGTATAGACATTCCTTTTACCTTGTTATTTTGATATCCTTAGAACTTAGTAGATGCTATGCGAAGTTACAAATTATTTTACTAGATGTTGAGGAAAAATTCTAAGTATAACATTCAATGAAACACCTGGGTGGAATTTGGACGTGATTGGTTTATGTTGAATGTTTCCTCAGGGCCCTTGTCTAAGGGTTATTCCACTTGAGGTTGTCACTTATGGATGGCCACTCAGGAACAAAGAGATTACTATGTCCTTCTAATTTTAGTAGCTTCCCGTGCAGCCTTTAGTCATATGGGCTCTATCTTGATCAACTAAGTTGAATGAACTCACCAGGCTTACAAGCAGATGTAGCATAATTATAGGTGGAACGGGTAAGCCAAACGGTGGTGGAATTTCTTCTGAAAGATCTCGTATCGATCTTCTCCTTTCCTTAATGCACTCAGGGTGTATATGATGTTTGGGTTGATTTGAGTTTGAAGGTGAAAGTGCACAAACTCTGCAGAGTCAACAAACTAAGATCTTAGCCGTGTCCCCGGTTATGGACAACTATGAGCAACTAGACAAAGAAGATGGAAGAATCTCATCACCATTTTTAATAAGTAAAATTTGACCAAGTGAATAGTAGTTGTGGTGCATGGATTTCAATCCAATGTTGCCACCCTTTGAAAAGGAAAGTTTTTTTACAAAAGAGATAGGATAAAACTAGATTTATGCAAACTTAGCCAAAACTCCACTCAGGCAAATAAGCATGTAGTATTAGTCTTGCCATTTATATCCACCATAGTGTTACTTGACAATGCATTAAATTGTATTGACTCCCTTGTGGCTGCGTATTCCATCATGTAGATGATTCTGAAGACGAGTGAGGACTTAGTTAGGATCTCGAGACTATCGCCAACATGTTTTGCATGTGGCACATGAAGTAGATGGGCTCAATGTTGTGCTATGTTTTCCCCTGTAATACTTTGCTTTCTGCTAGTCTTCTAAGACTATTCAAGTTGTAATGTTATTTTGTAAAGATTGGATCATGCCATGTAATAGAATTTGATACATTTGCATGATATTTAATTTTTTACTGTGGTGCTAGCATTTGATCTAGGGACTACCACAATAACATAGGTGTTCTTACATTATTTAAATATGGGAACGCTACAAACTGGTATCAGAGCACTGTGTTTCATGTAGGATTCGAGACCCTAGGTTTGGTTTAGAACTAGGAAAAAGCCATAGGAATAAAGATATATTATCTTTCAAACTACTTCGTAGAGATATCTTTTATATCTTCATTTCTCCTCGTACTCCTGTCTATGATACATTTCTAATGTCTACTCTTATCTGTAGATGACCAGCATCTTTGATTCACTCAAGCGAGGACCAATGATGACCATGACCCTGGAATGTGACACTGAGTTTCCAAGAGCACTGAAGGATCTCATGTTAATCATGGGACTTGAAGGACCAGCAGTCTACTGGGGTTTTCCATACATAGATGAGGAGTAAGATCTTGAATATTGGTGGGTATAGGTTCATCTGTACAAAAAAAGAAGTACGACCACAAGATGGGAGGAGATTGCATGCTTACCAAAAAGGAAGTGCATTTGTCATTCTTAGATTCGGAAAGAAGTGCTGAATGGAGAGTGAAGAACTTACCGAGAGGCTCAACTAGAGACTTCACAACACTCAGAAGGATCTCAAGGGAGCTGAAGAAGATATCAACACTCTTGAAAAGAAGATTACAATGTACAAGAACGTGGAGATCATCGTGAAGACTGAGTATGAAGACTCTTCATGAGGAATAAAAGCAAGAAAGAGGTTACCCTGCCTTGAGTAGTGGACCACCATGATATGTAATAAAGTTGTGAGACACAAAACACGATTAGAGTATTGATCATCCAATGAGTGTGGTATGACAATACTAGATGTCTTTGAAAACTTTGTTGTTTGGTGTGATGAATGAGTTGTTATATGTTTGTTATGTGTTGTTTGTAAGATGAGTTTCCTTGATCTTCTATGTTAGGAGATGGCTTTTATTTAGTCTATTTCTAATCTCTACTCATCCATGCTAAGCCAAACCAAAACCATACCACCAACCATAGTGAGCTACCATATGAAGTGCAACAACAACAACCGTTTCACCCAAGAATGTCGTGACCAGTTCTCTATAGAGACACAAGCCATCGTATTTAAGGAAGGTTAGCCCCAAATTGTTCTTTTGTTTGATGGAACAATCACATCCATGATGAAGCCAACTGTATACAAGGAGCAACAAGCCAAAACAACAAGATGGAAGATTTTCCAAGGACATCAAAAGACCAAGTTGAGAGGGACCCAAAGACCTTTGATTGACCCAAAGATTGACCCCTCAGTGTCAAAGGTAGTTCAAAAGACCTATGTTGATCTACAGCTCTAACGTGAAGGAAAGTTCTACTCAAGCCAATCTAGAATGAAGCAACACTCCAATCTAATAAAAATAGACTACCCACAAAAGTTTCTTTTAGGGGTGGCAGCCACCCAATCGTTTTCGAACCCAATCACCCAAACCTATCTTTCCTTCTAGCCTTCCCAAATCTCGGCACGAGATTTCATTTAAGGGTCGTAGTCTGTAACATCCCTAATTTTTTTGGAAAGTGCAAAAATCACAAAAAATTGATATTTTTTGTTTTCTATTATAGCAATCCACCAAAAACAAATAAAACCCAAACACAAAGAAAATAATTTTGTTATTCCAATGTTATAGAAATTAAAATCCATTATTCCTCTGTTTTCCATAATCCCTAAACCTCTTTCAAATAAGTCTTCATATTTCAAAGTGTTAGTTTCTCCTTAGAAAACCCTATTCAATAAAATGTTTCCAACTCAAATACTACTTTAAAAATGTTTTCATGACATTCAAAACTTGAGGTTTACAAACCCCCAATGATATTTACACCATCATTATTTATTTATGAATTTGAAAATAGTCATGTGACTACAAAATGATTTATCCAACTTTAAAGAGTGATAAATGGTTTTCTTAACAATATGTTTTCCAGATGGTTGTTTACAACTTCTACCTAATAATAATATTCCATCTTCCAAGTAATTGGTTACTGAAAATATTTTCAAAGACAATAATCAACTATATCTCTTTTCGAGTAATGATCCAGTACCAAAATAGTTTTCACAATTTTCCTTTGGAGAAAAGTACTTGCAAGAAACATGTTTTCAAATAGTTAAGTATCTATTTCTATCTCCCTAATTATTCACTTTAATTATTTTACTATTTTTTTTAAAAATGGCATAAGTTGCAATTAGGGTTACCCCTATTTATAAAATATAAAATTATGAAAATAAGTTGTAATGACTTTCAAAAATAATTTTTCAACTTATAGTATGTTACTGAAATTTTATTTGACTAATAAATATATTTTATATTTTCTAAATTGAAAATTCCATTTAATCACTATTAAGGATTTATTCAATTTTCAAAAATAAAAATATGTTTAAATGTTTACAAAAATGTTATGGGTAGAAAGATATTAATATTTCATGATTTTAGAAATCTATTTGGAATCATTTGGATAACTAAAAAGAAGATATTAAAGATTTGTTTAAACAGGAAAAAGAAAAGATGACATCAGCTGACATCATCGTCTTCTTCTTCCTCCTATAAGGAAACCACGTAGTTTTCGGCCGATTTTCAATCCATGTGATTCCGCGCCATTAAGGCCGTAACTTCCTTCCATCTGCGAGCCTATAAATAGCCATAGAGCCCCTCTCCATTTCCCCTCTGTCCCCTCTCCAAATCCCGCATCCACGCCGCTGTTATTGCTCGACGGAGCCAGCCACACCCGCCGTCGTCAATCTCGAGTTCGGCAAGGTAAGGCGTTCTCTGTGGCCAAGACCCCCACCGTTTGATTCCCCGTACCTCTGTGCCCCTCCTTGACTCGGTTTTCGTCATTTTATCACAGCGGGAGAGCCGCGATGTGCTCGCCGGAGTCGCCCCGTCTCGGGTGTACACCGCGCCGGTGACTGGAGCATCACCGGAGTCAGCAGAGGCCACCATAGAGTTCGTCGTGTCGTGCTGCCCCTCCTCGCAACCTCCCCGAGCCCGGAGCACCTCGGAAACGCCGCCGCCATCGAGGACCGCAACTCCGGCCGCCGTCTCGACATTTTTCGGCGAGATCTGCGCCGCCCAGTGAGTTCCTTTGAATCTCTACCATCCGATCTGTTTTTAACGGTCGCGATTAGATCCTAAAACCGAATAGGTATCGTCCAATCACAACGCACCATGTCAGCCGCGTGTTAAATTTGTATCCATTGCCCAGCGTGGAGCATAGCAGGCCCAATCCCACTCCCTATCCACCGCCCCGCGCGGCAAATAACCAATCTGAGCCCAACCCGTCTCTAGATTTAATTTTGGTTAAAAGTAGAATTTCTTTTTGCAGAAAAGCCCCTGCATCTTAGATCTATCATAACGTTTGATCCATAAGCCCAAATTTAGCAATCTTGGACTTATTGAAATGCCCTGGATCTGTAGAATCTTTTAGCACTGTTCCAAATTCAAAATTGACAAACATAAATTGGTTCAAATTTAAATATGCTTGTTTGTTGAATTTTGGCATAATTCAAATTGTACAAATTAAAAAATTGCAAATAAATATTTTTGGAAACCTTAGCATGTGTACCTTCATATCCTCTGTCCCAAATTAATTTTTGAACAAGTTAAACTAGAATTTAGAATTAATTGGTATAATTGAGTATTTTTTACACAGATTTAATTCTATAAATAATCTCAATATAGTTCCTTTTGCAAAATTGTTCCATATAGTAATCTTGAAACAGCGACATCAATGCCTAACCATTTTGGACAATCTTGCTCATGACCATGTGTTTTGAACAAAAACCAAACATGGTGATTCATCCTTTTTACCATGTCTTAGAAATTGTTTCTATCTTTTTCACCTTGTTGTGGTGGCTAATTAAGAGCTAAGCCCAAGTCCTTAGTATGTGTCAATCACATATAATACCAAGTAGTGAACCTTAGTTTTCAATCTACTCCTCCACTCCCCCATTCTTGCTTCAAGAAATCATCAAGTTAGCAAAATGGAGATCAAGACTCAAGCACAAGAAGAAAACTTCATTTTCAACTTGGTGGCAACATGAAGAGATAAAAGGAAGATCATTGAAGAAATTTTGAAGAAAAGACATGTACTCCACAACTAGAAGCAACTCAAGGAAGTACAAATCCATGAAGAAATCAAAAAGAAGACAAACCCCTTTCTCTTTCTATCTTTAAGCTCATTCCTTTCTTTTCTATTTTTGACTTAGTGGTTATAGACAACTATGAGCAACCGGACGAGGAATGATGGAACAACCTCATCACCATTTTCAATAAGTAAAATTTGACCAAGTGAACAGTAGTTTTGGTGCTTGGATTTCAATCCAATGTTGCCACCCTTTGAAAAGGAAAGTTTGTTATACAAAAGAGATAGGAGAAAACTAGCTTTATGCAAACTTAGCCAAAACTCCACTCAGCCAAATAAGCATGTAGTATTAGTATTTCCATTTATATCCACCATAGTGTTACTTGCCAATACATTAAATTGTATTGACTCCCTTGTGGCTGCATATTCCATCCTGCAGATGATTTTGAAGACAAGTGAGGACTTCGTTTAGGATCTCGAGACTATAGCCAACATGTTTTGCCTATGGCACATGAAGAAGATGGGCTCAATGTTGTGTTATGTTTTCCGCCGTAATACTTTGTTTTTTGCTAGTCTTCTAAGACTATGCAAGATGTAATGTTATTTTGTAAAGACTAGATCATGTGATGTAATAGAATTTGATGCATTTGCATGATATTTAATTTTGTACTTTGGTGCTTGCATTTGATCCAGGGACTAGCACAATAACACATGTGTTCTTACATTATTTAAATGTGGGAACGCTACAAAGAAAAAAGGGAAAAACAAAGCAAAAAAATAAAAAATGGGTTATCTCCCAAGAAGTTCTTTTCTTTAACGCCTTTTAGCTAGGCCCGGAAAAGTGGAATCAAGTATTTTCAAGTGACGAAGCATCCAAATTGAGATAAGAAAACTCCTCAACAATGCATTGTATTTTATCTATATGGATTTCAAATGTTCATCTCTCAACACTTTTAGGTTTACTACTTTCATCAAATAAATTTTCAGGAACAATCCAATCAAAATTCTTCTCCAAGGCTTCATGGAGTGCTACCAGTTTAAAGGGTATTGGTATTTTCCTTTCCTTTAATTTTTAGGATCGGTCTTGTCTAGTTTTTCAAGGGCACCAATAACATCTACACTAGAGCCTAACATATTAAAACAATCAAAAACTTTCCTATCTTCTATAGCCACATCTCCAAATTCTTTAAACATGGTTTCCAAGATGAAATTCCTTTTTTCAATATCGTCAATATTATTCATGTTAAGAAAAAATTGCTGCATTATGGGGTGAAGGTTAACAAACCTAGCCTCTAACATGTGGACTAAAGAAGCTGCACCATTTTCTTAATTTGGAGCAAGTTCTACTATGGGTTTTTCCTTAAAATTCCCATGCTTACTAACATGATAAAAGAATTCTTCAATGGTATCCTTTCCCATTAGAGATTCACTACCCACTGATAGAACTTTCAGGGTAAACTTAGGGAGAAACATGATGAAAAATAACAACAGGGCAACAAAAATAACAACTGGAATAAGAACTAATTTTTTTTTGTGTTTTCAATAAATAGAAGCGAACAAGACAAAATAAAATAAACTAAGCAAAACAAAAACAAGCTAAAGAGATTGGAAGTGAGAGACTCCCCTTGCAGAAATCCTCTTCCTCCCCGGCAATGGCGCTAGAAAACTTGACGAGGACTAATTCTCATTCGTTGGTAGACCCCAAGTGTAAGGTGTGAAGAGTGCAGCAGCAAGTTTTCCCTCAGAAATAAACCAAGAGTGAATCGACCAGTAGGAGAAATAAATCACTTCGAAGGTTGATGCAGCTGATGTTGGCAGGGCGCACCACCGGTTCAGAAGCAACATGGAATCTACACAACACAATCAAATAACTTTGCCCAAGCAGTGAGGTTGTCAATCTCACCGGTTTTGCTGAAAACAAAGAGGTTAACCGTATGGTGCGGAAAACAGTACTTGTTTGTAGTAGATGAAATATTACAGTGATGGCAGTAGGAAAACAGTAGTAACAGTATGAAAACAGTATAAAGGAAATGGACCGGGGTCCACAGTTCACTAGTGGTCTCTCTCCAAAATAGATAGATAGCATGTTGGGTAAACAAATTAGAGATGGGCAATTGAAAGATATAAAGGCTGCATCGTAGTTCATATGTATGACATGATGATTACTATGTGATTCATGCGAGCATTACAACAAGATACATAGACCGTTATCCAACTGCATCTATGACTAATAATCCACCCTCAGAATGTCATCCGAGCAAACCTTCGGTTTTAAGTTGCAAGCAAGAGATAATCGCATTAAGCAAAGTGTGTAACGTAGACAATGTAAACTTCTTTGTTTTCTCCCTAATGGAAACATAACATCCCCCACCTGTTATGTTTCTGCCACTCGAGTATGAGTAAAAAGGAGGCATGAACCCAATATCGAGCATGGAAACTCCCTCTTGAAGTTACAAGCATTTACTTGGCCAAAGCATCTACTAGCAACGGAGAATATGCAAGATCATAAATAACATACACAGGAATAAAACATGATTGATTGATAATAATTGGACATAACATTATATATTCATCGGATCCCAGCAAACACAACATGTAGCATTACAATAAGATGATCTTGATCATGTTAGGCAGCTCACAAGATCTAAACATGAGGCATAAAGAGATGAGAACAGCCATCTATCTACTGCTATGGACCCGTAGTCCAAGGATGAACTACTCACGCATCATTCCGGAGGCGCGCATGGTGGTGTAGGGCCCTCCGGTAATGATTCCCCCTCCCGGCAAGGTGCCGGGGAGAGCTCTTGAACCCTCCCAAACTAGAGTTGACGATGACAGCGGCTGCGGATTTTTTCGATGGAAAGACTGATGTATTTAGGATTAACCTCCCGAGAGGTATAAATAGGCGAGAGGGCATCGTTGGTGGGTGGCCAGGGGGGCACACCACCCCTGGGAGCGGCCAGAGGGGGGGCGCCGCCCTATGGTGTGGGGCCCCTGTGGCCCCCCTCTAGGTCCCCTCCGGACTCCGTGTGCGCGACGGGTTTCTAAGACTTTTGGTTTTTGAATCTTCCAATTCCAAGAATATTTCCAGAACAACTTTTCTGAAATAAAAAATAACAGAAAACAGGAACTAGCTCTATGGCATCTTGTCAGTAGGTTAGTCCAAGAAAATCGATAAAATGGCATAAAGTGTAAAGGAAACATGTAGCATATGGCATGAAAACAACATGGAACGTCAGAAATTATGGATACGTTTATGACGTATCACTTGCGCTTGTGAAAAGTCCTTCCCTGTCCATATCAAAGGCAAACAAGTGAAATGTCGAAAAATGTGTCTCGTTTACCCAACTTTACCTTTCTTGGTTGTATTGGAGCAAGTGGCTTTCCAAGGGGAAATGGTTCGTCACAAGGCAAATGCGAGTTGAGTCAAGTAAAACTAAAGGCGACAACACACACGTGTTATGAGTAGATCAAATGGGTTAGAAAGGTGAAAGAAAATTAACTGACTCCAAAGAAAAGTTTTGTTAATGGTATTAGAGGCCCAAAGTGACTATTGCAAAAGAATCCTATACCACACACACACGAAAATTAAAGGAAAAACTCATGCAACAGATAAGTGGAGTTAGTGCGGCCAAAAGAGAAGAGACGCCGAAATGTCCTAACGAAGACTAATCTTGAATGCCACACTAATGCAAGAGGGACACTAACTCGATTGCTTGCAAGTAAGGCAACCAAATTTGCCCAAAGTTTTCACTAGTCACTCTTACCTTGCTCACGAAGTTAGGCGTTCCTCCAAAGAGAAAATCTTGGCACCACTCTTTTGTTTTTATTTTTATGTTTTTTTCAATTATAATGACAAGATGAAAGAGGACGCTACATGTTCTACACTCTCACAAGTGCAAAAACAAGCACTCTCAGTGACACTAGTGCAATGCCAAGCAATCCTATGAGCTATTTCTGTAAGATAAGTTTCGCGAAAGGAAGAAGGGTTAGTAAGCGGAAGAAATTCATATCTTGGGTTAGTGTCGAATTGCGCCATCAAGTTTATGAAGATGATGGAGTTGTTGGTGCCCTGCCGATACTCGAAGGACCCAAGTTGGAGCAACAGGACCAAATAAATTTTTCCTAGAAAATTTTCTTAAGAAATCAAAGATACGGGAATTATTGGGTTAGTCTGGGCTAGAGACTCGGGTTTGTTCAAGCCAAAGATTCCGATCTAGCAGGGCCGGAAGGTTCCGGTGTTTCTCGGTCCAGAGAATTCCCAAGAACGCGGGGAATTTTGGACGAATTTGGGAAAAGTGTTCATATACAAAAGTGGTAGGGGGCAACAATTAGAGAGATCGGTCAAAGTTCTTTTTGACTATTTTTTGGAATTTTAGAAATTAGGGATGGGAGGAAAGATTTTGGTGGAAAAGGGGGCTTGAGGGGTCAAATTCGTGGCAACGACGCTGCGGATACCATATGATGAGGGTTAACTTCTAGATTGTGGCCCGATGTTCAATAATTGACCAAGAACAAGGACGAACACGAAGAACGCGGGAGGGGATCAAGAGCAAGAGTAACCGATAACTAGTGCGAATTAGGAGATTCGATCCCTGACATCTAAACCCAACAGTGGTCTACGGAAACCAACCAACTCGAACTCGCTGAAATTGGAACCAATTAAACCCTATATCTGGTCCACCACACCGATAAATCCTTAAGGGTTAGATGAGGAAGATTGGAAAGACACCATTCTTGATCCATTCCAAACCACAGAGTAATTGGGGTAGCCTTGATACGGTTCTAGATACACACTCAAAGTAGTCTCTCAAGACGGGAATGGGGAGCCAAAGCTCACAAATTAGTCTTAAATCTCATCTAATCCTAATCTGGATTATGGGATGTCTATCTATAGGCTAAGGGTCGAGTGGAGGGTTAACATGGAAACTAGGGCCAATTCTGCATGCAGGAAGGTTACTCATCCCGTAGACCGAGGTATGGCTGGGCCGGATACTCAGGTCTGGGTCAGGGCGGAGACTCCATTCTTTGAAGGGCGGATACGGTCTGGTAGGTGCAGTGCGGAGACTCTGCCTTAATCCGTGCATACTCTGAAGCCCTATCCAGTGGGCCACAATAGTTGGCAGCGTGAGGAGTTCGAGGGTGGGCCGGAGATTCCGGGGTCGACAGTCCAGAGACTCCGGTCTTGACAGCATTCGTCTACCTCTTCTCTTGTACATCTTCTCCATGTTTCCCGGGTTCGTATTAGGCGTCATCGAACACATCACGGGGGCAGTCTCGAAGATCACAACTGAGTATAAAAATAGATCCGCATGAGGTAGAGAACCATTCATCAAGTCACTGAGATCATATTGAGCCAAGAGTGATTTCACCTTGTCTTGCATAGCATTGGCGCATGCTCTCTTCATTGTTCCATTGGGTCTTGTAGAAGTGCTTGGTGAAATGGGTTGAGCTGCATCACTGTTTTGTGATAGTCAGAGTGTTATTTTAATTCCTAAGGATCAGATGTTCCATGAGAGAACAAATCACATTGTTGTCAAGTACCATTATGTGTGTAATGTTGTTGCACAAGGTAAACTGAAGGTATGCAAGATAGGAACTCATGATAATCATGCTGATATGATGATAAAGCCAGTTTTCGTTGCTAAGTTTGAGTTTTTTCTCAAGCTTAGATAGTATCACTGTTTATCACAAGAGGATATTTGGCGTCGAAGATGTTTTCTTGGTTGTTTGAGGGTGAAGGTTCATTTTATGCTACATGAATGAATTTATCTTAGTGTGGAGTGTTATTTTGGTGCGACCAAAATTTAGTTATGCTGATAACAATCTGAACTTCTCACGAGTAGAGCGTAGCGTCACGGAGTTGTTACCAAGTTGGATCCGAATTCTACCTTGTATAGATTTTTACCCATTTATATACTTCCCTCCAGTTGGGATAAGTCGCAAGTTGTAAATACTCGGTGTTTGTAACCGCACCTAATATAGTGAACTTCTACTGGCTGGCGTCCATGATTTTTTCTCTTCCTTATTGAAAGGGTTTTCCATGTTAAAAATCTCGTGCCCCTTGTCGTGGTAGATCTCTTTTGTTCATCATTTTTGTGCTATCGTTCATAATAATTTTTTCATGAATGCGATTTGGTTATTAAGTTACAGCAAAACTCAACCACCTAAGAGCTACCACAGCGATTTTATGTTCTAAACAGTCTGATCACTCACTTGAACGGTGCAGATCTCCCCCGTCCAGTCGAAACGTCCTAGAACCAGTTCCCACCGTCAAAGCGCGTAAAAACTGCCACAATGTTATTTGGGCCACTGCTTCGCCAGTTGACCTGGGTATTATCTGGTTAACCGGGCCAAATTTGGGCTATAAGTACGCTATTTTTTGGGTTGTACATACTTGAGGCTCACTATCTAATCCACTTTGATTTGCTGGTGAGCAGTAAAAATATCGCCTTCCTGGTCACGACCGATGCAAAGCAAGAGATGCGGCCGACAAGATGTAGGCCTTGCCGACTGATGAGGTCTCATCACACGTCGATCCTCCTCACGGTCGCATATGGGGGCAGGAAGAGGCGAATAGTCACCACGGCACCGGAGATTGATGTGCGCCAGTCACCGGCAGCAATCAATGGATGTATGTTACTCTATTCCAGGCCTACTTCATGGCCTATGTATGTATATGTATATATATATATATGCTTCGTCTCCTCATCATTGTTTGTACCTCCCTTTTCCCTATACTTCTCTCTGACGGTGTGATGGCAATGATACGAAAAGGTGGGTGTGAGGCTGAGGCAGTGAGGGGAGCTCCAAGCAGCTTTGGAGGATCTTCCCAACTCGTCCAGTGCTCAGCGGGGTGAGGTGCTCGCTCGGTGCTCCTGGTGGGGGAAGACTATAGTGATAAGGGGTGGCCCGATCTTCTCAAAGAGCAACTCGAAATAGATATCATAACTAGTGTTTCCCCGAGATCTCTCCTGGATGATACGTTATTGCAAATGCAACAACTTTCAATCCATGTGGATATTCTCAACTACACACTCTTGCACAATGTAGCCACCGACTACGAGGTGGTCCTAAACCTTCAAATTCCCAATGGAATAGTAGATAACATGCAGAATTTACAAAGTATCAATACTTCAAGATGAATGCTTACAAGCAAATTCAATCTAGAGGCTATGGGGTATTTGTCTAAAACGTAGTCTAACATAATTTGGGTGCAGGGGCCAGCTATTTATGAGGGGTAGGGGGTACGGCAAGGAAGGTATGGTCCACCACCTTATTGTACTCGGGTTGGACTCTAATCCAACCTATCTTATTACAAACCAAATTTAAATAAGAGTTCTATGAACTAGGGACTCGCAGGTCCAATTCCTATGCAACTAGGACTCTCTCCCTGGCGCATCCACAGAGTTTGATGTGCCACCTTCTCCTTGCTGCTTGTTTTCCCACTTGTAAGGCTTGTTTTCCAGCAACATCTCTTTTTCTAGCAGCTCCATCTTGTTTTCCTCAATTTTCTTTTTGTTTTCCAGCTGCTCCTTCTTGTTTTCCAGCATGTACTTTTTGTTTTCCAGCTTCTCTTGATGTTCTCCTCCATCCATGTTTATGTTATCAATAACCCTGATCATACATATATGCATAGACTTAGGTAGTATAAAATTATCATAAGAACAAACATCATATTCTATTAAGAGTGAGTTCACCTGTTGTTCTAATAACTTGGTTCTTGATCTTGTCATAGGTCCAAGTCTCACTCTATTATTATTATCTTGAACATCATCATGTGTGTGTATTGGGGAAGAGCTAGGGATGTCCTCATCATCCTCTCCCCTTGAAAAGGCGTCGACCTCGACGCATTTAGGTCATCTCCATAGTATGGTGTCAAATCAGAAACATTGAATGATTACTCACACCAGCTGGAAGATCTATCTTGTATGCATTGTCATTAATTCGGCCAAGAACTTTGTATGGACCAGCACCACGTGGCATCAACTTGGACTTGTGTAATGTTGGGAATCTATCCTTGCGAAAATGCGTCCAAACCATGTCACCAACCCAAAATATCATCCATTTTCTTTTCTTGTTAACATGATCAGCCACATGTTGTCCCTTCTTCTCTATAGCCATCTTGGTCTTCTCATGTATATTCTTTACAAAATAGGCACGCTTTGAAGCCTCCATATTAACTATCTCCTGTATGGGAAGCGGTAGCAAATCAAGTGGATTAATGGGTTTGAAACCTTACACCATTTCAAACGGGCATAGCTGAGTAGCGGAGTGTATAGCCATGTTATATGCAAACTCAAAATGTGACAAAGACTCCTCCCAATCATGCATCTTTTTCTTGATCGTGGCTTGCAACAATGTAGATAATGTGCTATTCACCCCCTCCTTTTGTCCATCAGTTTGCTGGTGACAAGTAGTTGAAAACAACAACTTTGTGCCCAACTTCCCCCATAGTGTCTTCCATAAATATCTCATGAACTTCACATCACGATCAGAAACAATAGTTTTGGGTACTCCATGTAATCTCACTATGTCCCTAAAAACATATCGGCAATATGTGATGCATCGTCTCTCTTGTGCCATCCAATAAAATGTGACATCTTAGAGAATCTATCCACAACCACAAATATTGAATAATGTCCCCTCTTAGTCCTCGGCAATCCTAGCACAAAATCCATACTAATATCCTCCTATGGTGTAGTAAATGCAGGAAGAGGGGTATACAACCCATGAGGCTTTAATTTTGACTTTGCTTTGTTACAAGTGATGCAACGCTGCACAAATCTATAGACATCTCGCCTCATATGTGCCCAATAGAAGTTATCAGCTAACATTAGTATGTTTTCTCACGTCCGAAGTGTCCCATCATCCACCACTATGAGATTCCTGCAATAATAACAAACGCAAAGAACACTCGGGAACACATAATTTGTTACCTCTAAAAGAAAGCCATCATGAATATGAATATTATCCCATGCTTTAACACTAGTAGACTTAGCAAAAGGCATATAAAACTCAGTATCATTAGCATATAATTCACATAGACTTTCTAAACCAGGAACTTGCACATCTAATCTTGTAAGTAGCATGTTCTTCCGAGATAGTGCATCAACAACCACATTATCCAATCCTTTGTTATGCTTGATAATATATGTTAAAGACTCAATGAATTCAACCCATTTAGCATGTCTCTTATTAAGATTAGATTGGCTCTTCAGAAACTTCAACGTCTCATGATCAGAATGTATGATAAATTCTTTTGGCCATAAATAATGTTTCCAAACATCAAGAACTCTAACAAGCGCATATAATTCTTTATCATACACAGAGTAATTCAATCGTGCACCAAGCAATTGGTTTCTTCTCTTGCATAATTATTCCACCAATTCCAATACCACTAAATAATTTCTTATTGAAATTAGGAAGCATCAACAATGGTGCATAAATCAATCTATTTTTCAGTTTATCAAATGCCATGTCTTGTGCAACACCCCACTCTAAATCAACTCCTTTCTTCATCAAATCATTCAAAGGTGCAGCAATGTTACTAAAATCTTTCACAATACTTCTATAGAAACCAGCAAGACCATTGAAACTATGCATTTGACTCACATTCATGGGGGTAGGCCAATTTTTAATAGCGTCAACTTTTGAATCATCAACCTCTATCCCATGTTTAGAAACAACATATCCTAGAAATATGACCTTATCCATGCAAAAAGTTGCACTTATCAAGATTACCAAATAATTTGTTTTCTCTTAGCACATGCAAGACTTGTCTAATATGAACAATATGTTCAGATTCATTGTGGATATATATGATAATATAATCAAAATAAACTACCACAAACTTACCAATAAATTTTCTCAAAACATGGTTCATAAGTCTCATGAAAGTACTAGGTGCATTAGTTAAACCAAAAGGCATCACTAACCATTCATATAAACCAAATTTTGTTTTAAAGGATGTTTTCCACTCATCCCCCTCTTTCATCCTAATTTGATGATAAATACTACACGAATCAATTTTAGAGAAAATAGCAGCACCACTTAATTCATCTAACATGTTGACAAGGATATAATAGGGTAATATGATGCTTGTTCATACTTGAGCTAGAAAGAAATATTGAATTTAATTGATGGTGTTTATAAGGTGAATTCCTTCTTAACTGAGTGTGATGTTTGTGTTTATGAGAATGTTATACTACCTAAGCATGTGCATTTATGTATGAGCAGGTTTATTGATAACACAAACGTTGGTGGAGGAGGACCTCAAGACATGCTAGAAAACAACAGTACCAGCTAGAAAACAAGAGGAAACAAGTGAAGAACAATGAATATATTTCACCACGAGTGCTTGAGGGAGGAGAGGGAGGCAGGAGCACAAGAGGGAGGCATGGAAAACAACATCAATGAAATGATATTTCAGTTCGGACTAGCAGAAGTCCCGAATTTGAAATAATCATGGCATCTTCATACATACTCAATTAAAGCAAATAAGCACAATCCAAAGAGGAAATTCGAAGAGCTTTCCAATGGATGTAGCCCCATGTACCGAGTTGGCATCATGACCGAAACAATGCATGAGTCGTTTTTTACCAGTGTAGCATCCCAACTTTTAATAAAGATGGAATACCTGTGTTATTGTGCTAGTCCCTGGATCAATTGCTAGCACCACAGTACAAAATGAAATATCATGCAAATGCATCAAATTCTATTACATCGCATGATCCAGTCTTTACAAAATAGGATTACAACTTGCTTAGTCTTAGAAGACTAGCAGAAAACAAAGAAATACAGCGGAAAACATTGTACAACATTGAGCCCATCTTCTTCATGTGCCACAGGCAAAACATGTTGGCGATAGTCTCGAGATCCTAAACGAAATCCTCACTCGTCTTCAGAAGCATCTGCAATATGGAATATGCAGCCACAAGGGAGTCAATACAATTTAATGTATTGGCAAGTAACACTATGGTGGATATAAATGGCAAGACTAATACTACATGCTTATTTGGTAGAGTGGAGTTTTGGCTATTGCATAAAGCCAGTTTTCTCCTATCACTTTTGTAAAACAAACTTTTCTTTTCAAAAGGGTGGCAACATTGGATTAAGATCCAAGCACCACAATACTGTTCACTTGGTCAAAATTTTACTTATTGAAATTGATGATGAGATTCTTCCGTCAATCCTTGTCCAACTGCTCATAGTTGTCCATAACCGGGGACATGGCTAAGATCTTAGTTTGTTGACTCTGCAGAGGTTGTGCACTTTCACCCTCTGTCTTCAATTATCTCAAACATCCTATACACCCGGAGTGCATCATGGAAAGGAGAGAATTGAGACGAGATCTTTCAGAAGAAGAAGTCCAAACCCACCGGCAAGACCGTTCCACCTATAATTTTGCTACATCTGCTAGTCAAGCCTGGGCTGAACTCTCACAACTTAGTTGATCAAGACAGAGCCCATATGTCAAAAGGCTGCACGGGAAGCTACTAGATTTAGAGGGACATAGTAATCTCTTTGTTCCTGGGTGGCCATCCGCAAGTGACAACCTCAAGTGGAATAATCCTTAGTCAAGGGCCCTGAGGCAACACTCAACATAAACCAGTCTTACCACTTCCAACCAGGTGGTTCATTTATTAGTTATACTTAGAATTTTTCCTCAACATCTAGTAAAACATTTTTAAATATTGCATAGCATCTACTAAGTTCTAAGGCTATCAAAATAACAAGGGTAAAAGAGATGGCTACACACTACTAGGATAATTGCATAGCATAATATAACTTAGTAAAAATTTCCTATCATGCATGCTACTCAGAATCAACTAACGCATATAGAAAATAATGGGTAGTTGATGATGTGTTACTTGCCTTGTTGAAGTTGGTGAAGAATTCACACTCTCTTCACAAAAGATCGTTGCTCTCCGTACAATCTATTCATTGAAAACACAATAACAAAATAAACAAACATTCTACCAAACAATCATACAAGTGAAGAAAACATACATAGCAACTAACATATCAAAAGGGGCTTAACCAAATTTGTTAGGACAAGGTCTAGGTTTTAGTTGAAAGATTCATTCTCTAGTAGTCTCATTCTTGTTAAGGAAATTCCAATGGTTTCCTTGGGAAGGACTAGGTTGAGCTTGATGTGATCTAACTTTATTATAACCATACTTGTCGAGGAAGTTCCAAGAGTTCACTAAGAATAAACATATTACTTCTTCAACTAAAGTAATACATGCAAACCCTTGGTCATATTCACCTTCAAAAATATTAAAGTGACTATGTTAGTATTTTCCATTGTGGTTAGGGTAGGTCTACTAACTTCATCATCAAAGGGAAAATATTACTAAGTCTTGGGTTTTCCATTTGGGTAAATGGTTGGACAAAAAAAATAACTTGTTATTTCTTCAATTTGGGTGGATTGCTTCTAGTCCTCATGTGATTGCCTTCTTGAAGATCATCATCATGCCATCTAAGTTGTTTCTTTCCTTGGTGTGGTGCTTCTCTTGGTCTTGATAGTCGTCATGGTTTTCACTTCACTAATTGGTTTGGGTTTGGGATGGGCACAAATACCACTAAGTCAATTTGGAAAGAAAAATAAGAAGAAAGATAGAAAGAGAGAGGGAGGTGTTTTCTTCTAAATTTCTTCACACTTGTAATTCTTGAGTTTTCTTCTAGGTGTGGAGTACAAGTCTTTTCTTCAAAACTTCTTCATTGATCTTCCTTGTAGCTCTTCATGTTTCCACTAAGTTGAGAATGAAGTTTTCTTCTTGTGCTTGAGTCTTGATCTCCATTTTGCTAACTTGATGATTTCTTGAAGCAAGAATGGGGGAATGGAGAAGTAGATAGAAAGCAAAGGTACTAGGGTCTAAGGTTTACCACTTGGTCTTGTATGTGATTTACACATACTAGGTACTTGGTATTGCCTCCAAAATAGCCATAACAACAAAGGTAAACAATGATAGAAACAACTCTAATACTTCACCAACTAGGTGGACTACTATGATGGAAGTTTGGCTAAAATTACATGGTCATGGTCCAAGGGTGTCCAAAATGGTTGGTCAAGGTTGTTTCTTGTCCAAGGTTATCAAATGGAGCAATATTGCAAAAGGAACTATATTGAAATTATTTACAGAAATAAATCTATGTCAAAATTACTCAAATATTCCAATTAATTCTAAATTCAATTTTAATTTGATCAACAATTATTTTGGGACAGGGGATATGAAAGTACACATCCTAAGGTTTCCAAATATATTTTATTTACAATTTTTGGATTTGTAGAATTTGAATTATGCCAAATTTCACCAAACAAGCATATTTGAATTTGAACAAATTTAAGTTTGTGAAATTTGAATTTGGACAGTGCCGAAACTTTCTATATGTCAAGGCTTTTCGAAAAGTCCAAGATTGCTAAATGTGGCCAAGTGGTTAAAAAGTTATGATGGTTCAAAGTTCTAGGGGCTAATCTGCAAAATTACAATTCTATTTTCTATTCGGAAATAAAATCAGACACTGGCTGGGCCGAAAATGGCTTATCTGTCGCACGGTGCGGCAGACAGGGTGTGGGCTTGGGCTGGCTACGCGTTGCGCTGGGCGATGGATAAAAACTTAATGCGTACGCTGACGCGGCGCCCTCTGATTCGCCGATACCTGTTCGGCTTTAGGATCTAATCACGGCCGTTTAAAACATATCGGACGGACAGGGATGGCTAGGTCTTACCTCCGGCCGGAAAACGACTGCCGGCAATGGCGGGGACGGCGGTGCGACCTCGGGTGTGGACGATGGCGACGTTCCGTTGATCCTCGAGCTCAACGAAGACCATGAAGAGGCTCCACAGAGCACGACGACTCGAATGGCGACGACGGCGTCCACTACGGTGGCTCCTCTCGGTGGCGCGGTGGGTACCCGAGGCGTCCGGGGGAATTCCTTCTCCGGCGAGGTCTTCCTCACCGCTATGCTGCACCAAAACGACGCAAAAAAGACTCAAAACACTCGTATGGAAGCAAGGAGGCTAAAGGGAGTGGTCTTGGGCTCGGACATGCGCCAACCTCACCGGAATTTGACGAAAACGGCCGACGGCGAATGTGCACTCCGGCGAGGAAATACAGTGGATTGGGGAAACGAAACGAAGAGGAGGGAGAGGGGAAATGGAGAGGAGGGAGGGGGCTTTAACAGGGAGGAAATGGGGCATCAAATGGGGCCTTCATTCGGGCGTAATCACGGCGAGAAATCAATGTCCGAAACGGCCGTTTCCTTCCATAACAGAGATTGAAGACGATGACGTCATCATGACGTCATCAAAATTTTTTCTTTTATTCCTGTTTAATTGTTTTAATTATATCTTCTTTTTATAAATCCAATTAACATGAAACAAATTTCTAAATTCCTAAAATTTCAATTGCTTTCCAACAATATCATTTTTGAGAACAATTCAACATATTTTATTTTTGATATTTTGGAAATTTGAATAATTCTTTAATAGTCACTTAATGTGATTTTTAATTTAAAATTTTATAAAACATAGTTATTGGCCAATTAAAATTTCAGTGGTATTATAAATGTTGAAAACATATTTTTGAAAGTCATTTAATCTTGTTTTCACAATTTATATTTTGAAAAATAAATAAAACACTAATAATACTTTAAGGCCATTTTTTAAAATTTAGTAAATAATAAATTGATGGTATTGTCTAAATAAAATTTCAGAGACATTTTACATGTCATTTATTATTTTTGGAAAGACATTTTAAAACTATTTTCACATTTTCTAATTTTAGGATATGAAGGATTTACTAATAGTAACTTAATGTTATTTAATTAGTTCATATCAATTAATAAATATTGTTGATCAATAAATTTTAGAATAAAACCACAAGTCATGATATTGTTTTCCAAAACCCTCTTTTATGTTATTATCAAGCAATGCATTTTATTTTCACACCTTCATGTTTAAAACTTGGAATAACAACTAAAAGTTATTATTAATAATTTTATTCTCCTCAAATACTTTTAAGGCCTAGAACTTTATTAAGGGTTACAAAACTTTGATTTTTGTTGCCCTAAAATATCTTCAAAGTAATATTGGAGTTGTAAATATTTTGGGTAAAGGTTTGTTGATAAAAACATATTCCCTTTATATAAAGAAAATTATTTTTGAATGGGATTTTAGGGTTTATGGAATAGAGGTATAATTGGGTTGGTAAAATTCAATTTCATTGAATATGTATTGTTTCCTTTTGTTTCTTGCTTCTCATTTGGTTTTTGGTGACTTGCATAACATGAAAACAAAAAGTTTCAATTTTTTGTGATTTTTGAGTTTTCCAAAAATAAGGGATGTTAGAGACTACCACCCTTAAAAGAAATCTCGTCCCGAGATTTGGGAAGGATAGAAAGAAAGATTTGGGTAACTGGATTCCAAAACAACTGGATGGGCTACCACCCTTAAAAGAAGTTTTGGTGGGTAGTCTATTTTCATTAGATTAGAGTGTAGATTGAATCTAGATTAGCTTGAGTAGAACTTTCCTTTGTGGTAGAGGTCAACATAGGTATGTTGGACTACCATTGACACTGAGGGGTCACTCTTTGGGTCAATCAAAAGATCAAGTTGAGAGGATTTCACAACATCATATCATTATAATGGGAACACATTTCTCAGACATTCATTGTGGTTTATTACACTGGAAGAACTTCTAGGGAAAATAAATTTATTTTCAACATGAAACTTTGCCTAAGATTCCTTCTTTCAGAAAGTCATGTTCCCTTCCTTCTCCCTTTGAGGGCATCCATTTGCATAGTGTGCTTTATCTCTGCATTTGAAGCAAGTCACTTGGCTGATGTCTCTATAGACAGGATTGGGGTTCTTCTAAAGTTTCTTCTTCTTCCTTGGTGGAGTTAAATTGGCCATCATATCTTCATACTGCTGCCCAGTATACTCAACTATGTTGGTTGAAGGTCTGGGTTTCTTGTTGGGACAATTTCTAGATAAATGTCCATCTTCTTCACAAGAATAGCAATTCTTGGTGGAGTGTTTGGATGAATATGGATGTGGTGTAGTCTTGGCTCCAGTATCCATCTTGACATGGTCGATCTGAATAGTATCCAGCTTGCGTTTTCCCTTCACATCTGGTTTTCCTAAGTTCTCTTGGATTGCACTAAGCATTTCCATTTTGGCTTGTTGTCCAACTTGTTGTACCATGGGGTAAAGTGGACATTGTGTTGGAACATGTGTTGTTCCTTCACACAGAAAACAAGTAACTTGAGTGAAGTATCCTTCAGTTGAGTTGTTTGCATCACCATGGGGCCACTCATCAGGACAATCTTTGGAATAGTGTCCTATCCCTCCACAAGATTTGCAGGCTTTGAGTGTTTAAAACATTTCTTCTTCTATCTCCTGGTTATCTCTAGTTATCAAAGGCTGATTGTCTTTACTATTGGCCAACTTTTGGGACATCATCTTCACTATCTGTGATTGAGTATCCAACACTTGTTGCATTTCTGGGGTTAACTCCATATTGGGGTGGCTTGCTTGGCTCTGGGTCATCAGTTGTATCAGCTGAGTTTGAGCTTCTAGTAGCATCTGCATTGCTATTGAGTTCTCCGGGTTGTTGGCATTATGGCTAGGCATCTGTTTTGAGGTTTTAAGAAAGATGAGAAGAGATTAGAAGGATTAGGCAAGGGGGGTTCCTACTCAAACACAACAGATCAAGGAAACTCATCTTGCAAACAACACATAACAAACATATAGCAATACATTCACCACACCAAACAACATGGTTTTTAGAAAACACTAATATTGTCATACCACACTCATTGGTATGATCAATACACTAGCACGTTAACGTTGTTCTAACCAAGTAACTAGATTGGTGGTCTCATCTATATCTTCTTGAGCTTTTCTTCATATTCTTCTCTCCATGTCTTAGCTATTCTTGATGGTTGTGAACTCTATGATTTTCTTCAAGTTCTTCAATAATCTTGAGTGTAGGTCTTCCTGTGGTGAAAATACTTCTTGTACTTCTTGGTATGATCATCAACATTCCTGTCTTGATGGTATTGAGGAGGGAGGTCATCTAGAAAATTTTGAAGGTGAATAATAGATGAGAGGATATGAGAAAGATTAAGAGGATTGTTTTGTCTCTAGAAAGTTTGAACATAGAAAGTTTTCAATCCTAGGGTGATCAAGGGGTTATTAACAACTTGTTGCAAATTGGATATTCACTATAGTGAGAGATACTGGCACCCGCTAGCCAATCAGGGAACGGTCTCGTGTCCGTGGACACGTAAAGTTGTCCGGGCCGCTTCATCTCACTATGCCGCTAGGATCCAAAATACTCTAAGGAGATAATAACATGATCAAAAATGGCTTCCAAACCTAAGGGTCTCGAATTCTACAGGCAACACAATGCTCTGATACCATTTTGTAGCATCCCAACTTTTAATAAAGATGGAATACCTGTGTTATTGTGCTAGTCCCTGGATCAATTGCTAGCACCACAGTACAAAATGAAATATCATGCAAATGCATCAAATTCTATTACATCGCATGATCCAGTCTTTACAAAATAGGATTACAACTTGCTTAGTCTTAGAAGACTAGCAGAAAACAAAGAAATACAGCGGAAAACATTGTACAACATTGAGCCCATCTTCTTCATGTGCCACAGGCAAAACATGTTGGCGATAGTCTCGAGATCCTAAACGAAATCCTCACTCGTCTTCAGAAGCATCTGCAATATGGAATATGCAGCCACAAGGGAGTCAATACAATTTAATGTATTGGCAAGTAACACTATGGTGGATATAAATGGCAATACTAATACTACATGCTTATTTGGCTGAGTGGAGTTTTGGCTAAGTTTGCATAAAGCCAGTTTTCTCCTATCACTTTTGTAAAACAAACTTTTCTTTTCAAAAGGGTGGCAACATTGGATTAAGATCCAAGCACCACAATACTGTTCACTTGGTCAAAATTTTACTTATTGAAATTTATGATGAGATTCTTCCGTCAATCCTTGTCCAGCTGCTCATAGTTGTCCATAACCGGGGACACGACTAAGATCTTAGTTTGTTGACTCTGCAGAGGTTGTGCACTTTCACCCTTTGTCTTCAATTAGCCCAAACATCCTATACACCCGGAGTGCATCATGGAAAGGAGAGAATTGAGACGATATCTTTCAGATGAAGAAGTCCAAACCCACCGGCAAGACCGTTCCACCTATAATTTTGCTACATCTGCTAGTCAAGTCTGGGCTGAACTCTCACAACTTAGTTGATCAAGACAGAGCCCATATGTCAAAAGGCTGCACGGGAAGCTACTAGATTTAGAGGGACATAGTAATCTCTTTGTTCCTGGGTGGCCATCCGCAAGTGACAACCTCAAGTGGAATAACCCTTAGTCAAGGGCCCTGAGGCAACACTCAACATAAACCAGTCTTACCACTTCCACCCAGGTGGTTCATTTATTAGTTATACTTAGAATTTTTCCTCAACATCTAGTAAAACATTTTTAAATATTGCATAGCATCTACTAAGTTCTAAGGCTATCAAAATAACAAGGGTAAAAGAGATGGCTACACACTACTAGGATAATTGCATAGCATAATATAACTTAGTAAAAATTTCCTATCATGCGTGGTACTCAGAATCAACTAACGCATATAGAAAATAATGGGTAGTTGATGATGTGTTACTTGCCTTGTTGAAGTTGGTGAAGAATTCACACTCTCTTCACAAAAGATCGTTGCTCTCCGTACAATCTATTCATTGAAAACACAATAACAAAATAAACAAACATTCTACCAAACAATCATACAAGTGAAGAAAGCATACATAGCAACTAACATATCAAAAGGGGCTTAACCAAATTGGTTAGGACAAGGTCTAGGTTTGAGTTGAAAGATTCATTCTCTAGTAGTCTCATTCTTGTTAAGGAAATTCCAATGGTTTCCTTGGGAAGGACTAGGTTGAGCTTGATGTGATCTAACTTTATTATAACCATACTTGTCGAGGAAGTTCCAAGAGTTCACTAAGAATAAACATATTACTTCTTCAACTAAAGTAATACATGCAAACCCTTGGTCATATTCACCTTCAAAAATATTAAAGTGACTATGTTAGTATTTTCCATTGTGGTTAGGGTAGGTCTACTAACTTCATCATCAAAGGGAAAATATTACTAAGTCTTGGGTTTTCCATTTGGGTAAATGGTTGGACAAAAAAAATAACTTGTTATTTCTTCAATTTGGGTGGATTGCTTCTAGTCCTCATGTGATTGCCTTCTTGAAGATCATCATCATGCCATCTAAGTTGTTTCTTTCCTTGGTGTGGTGCTTCTCTTGGTCTTGATAGTCTTCATGGTTTTCACTTCACTAATTGGTTTGGGTATGGGATGGGCACAAATACCACTAAGTCAATTTGGAAAGAAAAATAAGAAGAAAGATAGAAAGAGAGAGGGAGGTGTTTTCTTCTAAATTTCTTCACACTTGTAATTCTTGAGTTTTCTTCTAGGTGTGGAGTACAAGTCTTTTCTTCAAAACTTCTTCATTGATCTTCCTTGTAGCTCTTCATGTTTCCACTAAGTTGAGAATGAAGTTTTCTTCTTGTGCTTGAGTCTTGATCTCCATTTTGCTAACTTGATGATTTCTTGAAGCAAGAATAGGGGAATGGAGAAGTAGATAGAAAGCAAAGGTACTAGGGTCTAAGGTTTACCACTTGGTCTTGTATGTGATTTACACATACTAGGTACTTGGTCTTGCCTCCAAAATAGCCATAACAACAAAGGTAAACAATGATAGAAACAACTCTAATACTTCACCAACTAGGTGGACTACTATGATGTAAGTTTGGCTAAAATTACATGGTCATGGTCCAAGGGTGTCCAAAATGGTTGGGCAAGGTTGTTTCTGGTCCAAGGTTATCAAATGGAGCAATTTTGCAAAAGGAACTATATTGAAATTATTTACAGAAATAAATCTATGTCAAAATTACTCAAATATTCCAATTAATTCTAAATTCAATTTTAAATTGATCAACAATTATTTTGGGACATGGGATATGAAAGTACACATCCTAAGGTTTCCAAATATATTTTATTTACAATTTTTGGATTTGTACAATTTGAATTATGCCAAATTTCACCAAACAATTTTAATCCTAATCACGGCCGTTTAAAACAGATCGGACGGACAGGGATGGCTAGGTCTTACCTCCGGCCGGAAAACGACTGCCGGCAATGGCGGGGACGGCGGTGCGACCTCGGGTGTGGACGATGGCGACGTTCCGTTGATCCTCGAGCTCAACAAAGACCATGAAGAGGTTCCACAGAGCACGGCGACTCGAATGGCGACGACGGCGTCTACTACGGTGGCTCCTCTCTGTGGCGCGGTGGGTACCCGAGGCGTCCGGGGGAATTCCTTCTCCGGCGAGGTCTTCCTCACCGCTATGTTGCACCAAAACGACGCAAAAAAGACTCAAAACACTCGTATGGAAGCAAGGAGGATAAAGGGAGTGGTCTTGGGCTCGGACATGCGCCAACCTCACCGGAATTTGACGAAAACGGCCGGCGGCGAATGTGCACTCCGGCGAGGAAATACAGTGGATTGGGGAAACGAAACTAAGAGGAGGGAGAGGGGAAATGGAGAGGAGGGAGGGGGCTTTAACAGGGAGGAAATGGGGCATCAAATGGGGCCTTCATTCGGGCGTAATCACGGCGAGAAATCAATGGCCGAAACGGCCGTTTCCTTCCATAACAGAGATTGAAGACGATGACGTCATCATGACGTCATCAAAAAAATTTCTTTTATTCTTGTTTAATTGTTTTAATTATATCTTCTGTTTTATCAATCCAATTAACATGAAACAAATTTCTAAATTCCTAAAATTTCAATTGCTTTCCAACAATATCATTTTTTAGAACAATTCAACATATTTTATTTTTGATATTTTGGAAATTTGAATAATTCTTTAATAGTCACTTAATGTGATTTTTAATTTAAAATTTTATAAAACATAGTTATTGGCCAATTAAAATTTCAGTGGTATTATAAATGTTGAAAACATATTTGTGAAAGTCATTTAATCTTGTTTTCACAATTTTATATTTTGAAAAATAAATAAAACACTAATAATACTTTAAGGCCATTTTTTAAAATTTAGTAAATAATAAATTGATGGTATTGTCTAAATAAAATTTCAGAGACATTTTACATGTCATTTATTATTTTTGGAAAGACATTTTAAAACTATTTTCACATTTTATAATTTTAGGATATGAAGGATTTACTAATAGTAACTTAATGTTATTTAATTAGTTCATATCAATTAATAAATATTGTTGATCAATAAATTTTAGAATAAAACCACAAGTCATGATATTGTTTTCCAAAACCCTCTTTTATGTTATTATCAAGCAATGCATTTTATTTTCACACCTTCATGTTTAAAACTTGGAATAACAACTAAAAGTTATTATTAATAATTTTATTCTCCTCAAATACTTTTAAGGCCTAGAACTTTGTTAAGGGTTACAAAACTTTGATTTTTGTTGCCCTAAAATATCTTCAAAGTAATATTGGAGTTGTAAATATTTTGGGTAAAGGTTTGTTGATAAAAACATATTCCCTTTATATAAAGAAAATTATTTTTGAATGGGACTTTAGGGTTTATGGAATAGAGGTATAATTGGGTTGGTAAAATTCAATTTCATTGAATATGTATTGTTTCCTTTTGTTTCTTGCTTCTCATTTGGTTTTTGGTGACTTGCATAACATGAAAACAAAAAATTTCAATTTTTTGTGATTTTTGAGTTTTCCAAAAATCAGGGATGTTACAACCAGTTTCCAAAATAGAGTCCAATTGGCTGCACCCATGTTGGGTCTGTTTGTATCCGAGTTGGTTGAGTCCAACCGAGTAGGAATAGGCCAATTTCGTGGTAGGCAACCCACTCCCTCATATATACCTAGGATCCACGAAATTAGAAGTTAGACTACGGTAAAACAAAAACCCTAGAACCTCTAGATTGTATTGCTTGAAGCATTCATTTTGAAGTATACCCCTTTGCAAATATTCCATCTTATCTGCTGTTCCACTGGGAATAAGGAGATACAGGACCACTTCGTAGTCAGTGGCTACATTGTGCAAGAGTGTGTAGTTGAGAATATTGAAAGGGATTGATTGTTGTTGCATTGACAACAAGGATTATCCAAGGAGAGTTTTCAGTGTCGCACTAGTTATCTTATCATCCACCATATTTTGAGTTGCTCACAAGAGTATCGGGCCACCCCATATCACATGTCTTACAAACGTGGAATAGGATGACAATACCGAATAGTGATGTTGTTAATTTCTCTAGAATCTACACAAATGCGCCAAGTACCAACTTTCTTAAGAACTAAAATCACAGGAACAACACAAGGGCTAAGAATGATTCAAATATACTCTTTATCAAGGAGCTCTTGTACTTGTTTCTGAATTTGCTTTGTCTCCTGGGGCTTAGTCTTATAAGGGGCTCGGTTTGGTAATGTGGCTCCAGGTATCAAGTCGATTTGGTGTTCAATGCCACGCAATGGTGTTAACCCTGCTGGTACCTCCTCTGGAAACACATCATCAAGTTCCTGCAACACATTAGAAACGCCAATAGAGAGAGGGGTCATGTCATTAGAAACCAAAATTTCTCCCTTGTGCATGAGCACTATAGGTACTAAACTAGGATCCTCACTAAACTCTCTCAAGTCCTCTTTGGTGGCTGACATGCATAATAGGATCACTCCCTCACTTTTATTTTTACCACTCAACTTGGTTTTGCTATTATCAGTCATAGAAATTTTGTTTTCTCTCATCTCATATCTCTCACTCTCCATCTCAAGATTTAATTCAGTTTTTTTGACGAGATTCATCTACAATGTGCTGTGGTGTCATAGGCCTCAGAATTATGTCCTTCCCATGCTAATTCAACTGTTAAGTATTTGCTCTTCCATTATGTATAGCACTCCCGTCAAACTGCCATGGTCTTCCCAGCAACATGTGACAAACAGACATGGGTACCACATCGCACTCAATGGTGTCTTTATAGGGACCAATCTAAAACTCAACTCTCACCATGTAGCTCACCTTCATCTCTCCTTTATCACTCAACGACTGAAAATAATAAGGATGAGGGTGTGGGATATATTTAAATTTCAGCTTTGCACATAAATCATTGCTTGCTAAATTTCTACAACTCCGTCCATCAATAATAACTTTGTAAGCCATTAGAGGACCTACAATAGCTTTAGTTTGGAGAAAATTACATCTCTGATTTTCTGGACTTGGAATAACACTCAAAGCTTTTTGTGTGCAAACAATAGAGAGGTAATGTGTAGCATATGCATGAACTGGACCATCATCATCATCATTATCCTCCTCATTAGGATCAGCATCATCACCTGTTTCATACTTATTATCCTCATTAACAAGCATGATTTTCTTATTAGGACAATCTCTCTTGAAGTGCCCTTTTCCTTTACATGTGTGACAACTCATATCTCTATTTCTAGCTATGGACATAGTAGAACTGCTTGCACTTGATGTTGGTTGGGATGTTTTCTCTGTATTGGAAGTGCTAGTCTCGGGTTTGGAGGATGGGGTACCACGAATTTGAGATACTTGTGGTGGTGGTGATGAAAAAGCAGAATTTCTAGGAGCAAAACTTCTCCTAGCACTCATCTTAGCCTCCTCGGCCAACTGTGCTTCAGCTTCTCTAGCATGGTGTAACAACTTATTCATGTCATTATATTGGAGATGCCTCACAATGCACCTAATTTTAAATTGAAACCCTGAGAGAAAACGTTGCATAGTATGTTCTGGTTCCTCTCTAACTCGAGCTCTTTGGAGAATCAGCTCCATCTCCCTATAGTAAGAATCTACTGACAAGGAACCTTGCTTCAATTGCTGGAGTTTATCATATAGTGTTCTAATGTAATTCTTGGGTACAAATTTGTCCCTCATTACTTGCTTCATAGTTCTCCATGTAACAATTTCTGGATCACCAACTTCTGCCCTCAATTGGGTGATATTATCCCACCATAATAGAGCAGAGCCATCAAACCCATAAGATGCAAGTTTTATTTTTCTATCGTCAGTATAGTCATGCAATCTCCATAGCTTCTTTATTTTTCAGCTCCCACAAAAAATATTCCTCCACACCATCATGATAAAATGTGAAAGGAGGGATAGAAAATTTAGGTTTTCCCCAACCATCATCTCCCCTATTGTTTTCTGGGGCTTGAATTCTTCTAGCAAAGGCATTCCCTCCACGACTATGGACAACATTGCCTCGGCCATTATCCAAATCAGCCTCATCATGCACATGTGCACCAGCATTAGGAGCTCTTTGTTGCACTAGAGTAGCTAAGTTAGCAATCTGTCTTGTCAAATTTGTCACAGATTCTTGTAGCACATCAATAGATTCTTGAGTAGCAGCAGCTTCTATTTTAGATCTAAAGTGTTTAATTCTTTTCTCAAGGCATCATCATTTTGCTCTATTTCTGATGCTATTCTTTTGTACATTGTATCCCTTAGTGACTCATACTCATTCCACTTCACCACATCCTCATGTTTCTTCTTTGCCTGCACATCAACAGCACTAGTAGAATCTACTATGTCAGTGAAAACAAAACAAGCATAGGTGGGTGCTCTCAATTCACTCAATCCACCAAAATAATTGTGTATCTCACTTCTCCACAGTGAATAGAAAAATACTTCACCAACCAAGTAGTGGCAACTATATGTACCAAGTGTGAGAAGAGAATATCAAGAATCTTAGTTATCACAAGACAAAATCAGGATATATGGTGGGGCTTGGTTGGGATACCTAACAACACCAAAATAGCAACTCCAAATTACTGTCAAATGTGATATAAAAATTTACTAGGAAACACACACACGCTTGGAGACAAATGTAGCTAGCAACTATATGGTAGAATTTGTTGCAAGCACTGGAAAGACACTAGCAAAAGCTCAATGTAAATCAGGCACATGATTGCTCAAACTAGTGTCCAAGAATCACCAAATATGTCTCTGAAGCTTCACTAGTGATATCAGTAGTATTTCAGCCTCTTTTCTATTTTCTCTTTCTCTTATTTTTTATACTTTTATCGTTTTTTATACTTTTCCACTGGCCAATGTATCAACTAGGAGAAATGAAGAACAAAACAATATTATGACACCAAGATATGATTAGAAAGAGCAGCCTGATGAGCACAAAATATGCCAGTCTTGTAGGAAAGTTCCTAGTATATGAGTTGTAGAATGGCCTTGGCTATGGTTCACAAAGATCAGCAGACAAAACGTAAAGAAAATGGGGAGAAAACAAATATAAAACTAAGGAAATAACTTAGAAAAACTCACGACAGAGAAACTGCTAAAAAGCTGTGTCGAGCAGGAGCTATAACGTGTGTGCTTGTGTAAGCTATAGGGCATGGCAGAGAAAAGCTCCAATTGCTGTCAGGCAGAACTCGAACTAGGAGTAGTATTAGGCTTGCGGCAGAAAAATTAACAATCCGCTGTCGGGCAAGATTTCGATTAGGAATAGAATTGGACTCGCAGCAGAAAATGCACAGATTTGCTGCCAGGCAGGAATCTGACTAGGACAAGATCTTGTGTGCGGAAGAAAACACTCAAATTTCTGCCGATCAGAAATCAGAATAGAATCCAATTGAGAGTAGAATTCCTCCTTGAAACTTGATGAAACTTTTGTGGCAGGTTAGAAGGAATCCGAATCAAATAGGAACACTCCCCACGGCAGGAAAACAAGCAAATATGTGCCTCTCACGGTAGAAGTTTATGATCAACTCGAAGTACTCCAATCTCAACTCAAAATCAATTCTCTCGGGTAGGAAACACACACCCGCTCGCAATTGCAAGTTTTTAGGGCTGTTTTCCCAAGTTTGATTGAATTTAGGAGAGAGGTATCGGGTAGGAAACATAGATTAACTTGCAACAGCAAGATTTTAATATTGTTTTCCCAAGACAAGGAGATCTAATCACATAGATAACAAATATTTTTGCGAGGAATTTTGGTAGAGACATAAATAGAGGATGAAATCGAATATAAACAAGAAACCTAAACCTAAAAACAAAAAGACACAAAAAACGGGGACACAAAATCAACAGAAAACAACAACTAGAAGAAGCAAATTGGTGTTGATCTAGGCTATGGAAAACTCTAATCTCTCTCTTTTTGTGTGGATTTTTATGGATAGGAATAAAAACAACTAAAAACTAGGGATAAAAAATTTGCTCAAAGAGGCAACCTAGAAATCCGATACCAATATGATAAGGGGTGGCCCGATCTTCGCAAAGAGCAACTCGAAATAGATATGTTAACTCGTGTTTCACTAAGATCTCTCCTGGATGATAACTTATAGCCAATGCAACAACTTTCAATCCATGTGGATATTCTCAGCTATACACTCTTGCATAACGTAGTCACCGACTACAAAGTGGTCACGTACCTTCTAATTCCAAATGGAATTGTAGATAACATGCAGAATTTGCAAAGTATCAATACTTCAAGATGAATGCTTACAAGCAGATTCAATCTAGAGGTTGTGGGGTATTTGTCTAAAACGTAGTCTACCCTAATTTTAGCGCAGGGGCCAGCAATTTATGATGGGTAGGGGGTGCGGCCAGGAAGGTATGGCGCACCATCACCTTATTATACTCTAGTTGGACTCTAATACAACCTATCTTATTACAAACCGAATTTAAAAAGAGTTCTATCAACTAGGGACTCGCAGGTCCAATTCCTATGCAACTAGGACTCTCTCCCTGACACATCCATAGAGTGTGGTGCACCACCTTCTCCTTGCTTCTTGTTTTCTCACTTGTAAGGCTTGTTTTACAGTAGCATCTCTTTGTTTTCCAGCAGCTCCATCTTGTTTTCCTCCATTGGATTCTTGTTTTCTAGCATGTACTTGTTGTTCTTCATCTCCTCTTGATGTTCTCCTTCATCCATGTTTGTGTTATAAATAACCCTGATCATACATATATGCATAGACTTAGGTAGTATAAAATTCTCATAAGCACAAACATGATATTCTATTAAGATTACGTTCTCTTGTTGTTCTAATAACTTGGTTGTTGATCTTGTCATAGGTCCAAGTCTCACTCCATTATTATTATATTGAACATCAACATCATCATGTGTGTGTATTGGTGAAAAGCTAGGGATGTCCTCGTCACATAGTGAGGCTGCAGTACGGTCGCCACTTTTATCTAGCCATCTTGGTAAGGAGTTATGTATCACAAATCTTCATGGATACGATGCTGATGCTCTATCCCCTTTTCCCCTATTATTTCTCAACCAAACCTGGTTCTTGACGGATCCTCCATGTATCCGGGCGACTAGGTATGGGGGACTGATGCAAACATTGGTAAACCCCAAGTGGAAGGTTATGAAGAGTGCAGCGGCAAGTTTTCCCTTAGAAAAGAAACCAAGGTTGAATCGACTAGTAGGAGGAAGGAGTAACTTCAGAAGGTTGAAGCAGATGAGATGGCAGGGCACACTACCGGTTCAGAAGCAACGTGGAACCTACACAACACAATCAAATCACTTTTCCCCAACGTAGCAGTGAGGTTGTCAATCTCACCGGTTTTGCTGAACACAAAGAGGTTAAACGTATGGTATGGAAAATAGTAGGAAAACAGTACGTGAGCAGTAACAGCAGTATGAAAGCAGTAGGTGTTTTATCAGTATGAGGAAAATGGACCAGGGGCCACAGTTCACTAGTGGTGTCTCTCCGTGAAAGATAAATAACATGTGTGGTGAACAAATTACAGCTGGGCAAATTGACAAAAATGAAGGCTGCACCTTAGTGAATATGCAAGACATAAATATTACTATGTGATTCATGTGGGCATTAGAAGAAAATACATAGACCGTCACCCAACTGCATCTATGTCTAATAATCCACCCTCTGAATATCATCCGAACAAACGTTGGTATTAAGTTGCACGCAACAAATTATCGCCGTAAGCAAAATGTGTAATGTAAACTAAGTACAAACCGTTGTTTTCTCCCCAATGGCAACAACACATCCTCCATCCGTCACGTTTCTGTCACTCGAGCACAGATACAAAGGAGGCATGAATCCACTATCGAGCATAAATACTCCCTCTTGGAGTTACTCGCATCTACTTGGACAGAGGATCCACTAATAACGGAGAGCATGTAAGATCATAAATAAAATATGCATGAAGATAACATGAGAGATTGATAATCAGAAGACGTAGAATTCAACATTCATCATATCCTAGCAAACACAACATGTAGCATTACATAAAGATGATCTTGATCATGTTAGGCAGCTCACAATATCTAGACATGAGGTACAAAGTGGAAAGAACAACCATCTAGCTACTGCTCTCGACCCGTAGTCTAGGGATGAACTACTCACGCATCACTTCGGAGGAGGGCATGGTGGTGGAGACCCCTCCGGTGATGAATTCACCTCCCGGCAGGGTGCCGGGGAGAGCTCCAGAACCCTCCCGATCTCGGGATGACGATGACGACGGCCTCAGGTATTTTTCGGGACGAAGTGGTATATCCTTAGGTTTACATCTTGGGGGGTATAAATAGGCGAAAGATCAAAGGCGGTGGAGGCCGGGGGGCCACACCACCCCATGGCGTGGCCTGGGGGCGCGCTGCCCTATGGTGTGGGCCCCCTGAGGCCTCCCCCTATGGGTCTCTTCGGGACTCCGTGGAACCTTCGGGAATTCTAAGACTTTCGGGCTTCGAATTTTCCAATTCCGAGAATATTTCCAGAACAACTTTTCTGAAACTAAAAATAGCAGACAACAGGGAACTGGCTCTGTGGCATGATGTCAATAGGTTAATCCGGAAAATCGATAAAAATGACATAAAGTGTATAGCAAACATGTGGGAAACAATAAGAAAACAACATGGAACATCAGAAATTAAGGATGTGTTTATGACGTATCAGAGACTCTCTCCCTGCTCCCTTCTTATGGTTTGATCTTGAGGTCCAAGTGACATATATTAAATCTGGTAACAAAAATGTAAATGATATCCATGGATTATTTGGCAGTTATGTGAAACAAGCTAACATAGAAAAAATTATTGCAATATTAGGTAGAAGAGCACCATACTAAATATAATTTAAGGAGAAATTTTAGCTACTAAAATCATAAGAATGAGACAATCTCCCAAATCACCCGCCAATGTTGAATCAGGTGTGGCGGGGCGATCACTGAGCGAGAGTGATGCCTCCTTACAGAAGCCCAAGGACTTTGTGGCATCTTCTCAGCGGCTTGAGGACACAATGGAAGATGAGGATGAGACAGCCATTGTTGTAGCTCGCCAACGCAATAGTACATGGTGCTGCTTTGTTGTCTCAACTGCTCACCATTTTTATGTATGTTCCATGGCGTTCTTTATAATGTCCTCTCTTATGGTACAAAAATTTACCTCTTGCATGGTTGTTTCTGCTAGCAGACACTAGTAGAGAAGTGTCTTTCTATGGAACAGATTCTATGGCGCATGGCTTGTTGGTGGCGCACGGGTGGGCATGCGCCACAGAAAAGAGGCATTCTGTGGCGCACGGGACCGTGGTGCACCACAGAAAAGAGGAATTTTGTGGCGCGCTGGATAGGGGTGCGCCACAGAAATAAGCTGGGGCCCACACCAATGATTGCCACACTCCTATTCTGTAGCGCATGGTGGTTAGTGCACCACAGAAATATGACATTTCTGTGGCGCACCACTGCCACGTGCGCCATAGAATTCCCATCCCAAAAAATTCTGTCCACACGCACCAACTCCACCCCCCCCCCCCCCCGGAACGCCTTTTCTAGTTTTTGACGGAAGAGTTGGCGGTCTAAAAAGCATCAAAAAATAAATCCCTTATAGATGCACGGAGAGTTTAAGGTCTACTTTTTTATCAAATTTTGAAATATGAATTTCGACTTTCTAAGCAAAAGTTCATTAAAAAAAGTAAAATGGGCATAACTTTTGCATACGATGTCGAAAAAAAATGATCAAGATATCAAAAAAAACTAGAGAGAAAAAGGAATCCAACCTCACTCTCCTTCGGCCTGTGAGCCTTTTTTAGAATCGCCAAATTCCAAAAGGAACAAAGTTATGGCAGTTTTAAGATTTTGACTAGAAAATTAAAAAAAAAGAAGAAAAAAATCTGTGGCGCACCCCTTCATTTGGTGCGCCACAGAATTGTGGAGGCAGGATTCGAAATCATGCCTCCTCCCCTCCTCTTCTTCCTCTTCTACCCTCCTCCCCTCCTCTTCTTCCCTTCTCCCCTCCACTTCTCCTCCACTTCTAATCTTCTACCTCTCCACTTCTCTCCTCTCCTCCACCTACTACTCCACCTCTCATCCTCCTCCACCTACACCACCACCACCACCTCTCCTACTCCTCCACCACCACCACCACCCCTCCTCCTCCACCACCACCACCTCCGGCGAGCTCCTCCTCCTCCTCCTCCTCCTCCTCCTCCACCACCACCACCTCTCCTCCTCCTCCTTCTCATCCTCCACCACCACCTCTCCACCACCACCACCACCACCTCCGGCGAGCTTCTCCTTCTCCTCCCCACCAACTCCGGTGACCCCCATCCTCCACCCACCAACTCCGGCGAGCATCCGACGAAATCCGGCGAAATTTCGAAAAATTCCCGCGGCCAGATCTGGCCGCCTTTTTTTTTGAAATTCAAAAAAAAAACTGTGGCGCACCCCCCCCCTTGGTGCGCCACAGAATTGCAAATTTCTGTGGCGCACGGCTGAGGTGCGCCACAGAATTGACATTTCTATGGCGCACGGCCATGGTGCGGCACAGAAAAATATTCTATGGCGTGAATTCTGTGGCGCACCCCTCTAGCCCCTAGGTGCGCCACAGAATCTCAATTTGGTGCGCCACAGATAGGCCTTTTTCTACTAGTGAGACTGTAAAAAATTGTTCATTGGTAAGCAGATTACAACAGACTACGACCAGCGAGTCACTGTGAATCTGAATAGTTCATGTTTTCCTTCTCACCTATCAGAAGGCCAACTATGAGAATGTCCCATGGGGGGCGCAATATACTGATTCTTAATCCTATTATGCAAATAAATTTGTGTATGTGCTGCTGGTTCAAAAAGCTTCTTGGACAACTCGAAGATATCTTTTGTATGCTTACTATCAATGATCCAACTATCTTATAAGCTTATTATGTTCCTGGCTTGTCTATCATTTGATGAATGATTGTCATCTTCCTTGAGAAACTGTACCAAAGGAAAGAGGCATCAAAATATATTTTAAGACGGTACCAAGTACCCTCTTGAATTGATCTTTTATGAAGTTTGTATGTGTTTTTATAACTGCAGTCCCCTTTAGTCTAACCATTGGGAAAACAAATGCCAAGTTGCTGAAAAGATTGTACATTGTTTCGTGGATACAACATGTATGATATTGTTACTTTTTCACAATATTGTTTACCACTTATTTTCTGGTGAATTGTTAGTGTATTGTACTCTTACATGGAGGTTCTTGTTCTCATCCATGTGAGCTTTTGACCTATTACTTGGATTGAGATATTCGATAACATTGGTCCAAGAACTGTTGTTTTGTATTCACTACAAAAGGTTTTTTTCAATTACTACTATTGTGTTCATATTAGCATTAATTATGTGATGTGTTCTTGCATTTCCTATACTAATGTTTTCAGTTTCAGTTGCTGAGAGGTTTTGTTTTCCTTGTAGCATCGACATTGTTTATTAATGGCCAGGTGTCGCAGAATGATTCGCAAAAGCTATTATCTGAAATAACTTAAAGACTTGTCACTTTAATGCATTTGATAGATATATAGATTTTACTTATCAGTTAAAAGGTATTTGTTAATTCATTTTGTACAGATAATTCAATATTATTTGGAAGCAAATGTTCGCCGTCTGAATAGACTAGAGCTACACTTGCAAATAATTGTGTGCCCTACATAACCAGAAGTTATTTCGCCAATTTAATTATCCTTCACTAAAAAATCACATCTCAAATCAAAGATTTGGGCAGGGGAGGACACTTATTATGCTTATGTCGTGTCACTTAAATGAAGCAGCCACCACAATCCCATCAACCCGTTTTTGCTAAGAGATTGTCATAAATTCTCGCTGGCTGACAGCAGCTTTCTAGCTCTTCTACTCTACCGGTTGTGTGTAGACCGAGTGCATTTAAGGTAATACTAGAAATTTTGTATTTAGTTAAGGCCTCAAATTAATTCAAACGTACTCCCTCCGTTCAACAATAGATGACTTCCCTTATTCTATATATGGATGTATCTAGACATGTTTTAGTTTTAGATACATCCATATATAGACAAATGCAAGTCATCTGTTGTTGAACGGAGGGAGTATGTATTTAGATCACAATATAAATTTAAGCGCTAAAGCTCTTGTGTTACTTATTCGTAAGTGAGCTATCTTCATATTAAGTGCCTTATACTTTTCTTTATTTCATTTTCACTTGAGGAATCAAATGAGTCTAAACTCTGTAGATAAATTCATTTACATGAAATGGATAACTGTTTAGTTTAGCAACAGTCTTGTTTTGTTAGTACGCCCTCTACCTTACATAGTTATGTCCACAGTGTGCTAAATGCATCGGTAAGCTCCTTCATGAAGCTAATTTATTTACTCCTCTTATTTCTGTCTCAACTGTTTCTTTTCTATGTATCTTGTTTTATGGGCGACACCTCCTCTTATTTCTATCTCAACTTTCTCGAGTAATTATAAGGTTGCATAAATCCCTTTCTAGATAATGTATTTTCTCTCTAAGAAACAAAAGTTGCTTCCATATGGACCGATCGATTTGTCTGCTCTCGGATTGATCAAATGTTGGCCTTTATGTCTTTCTTCTGGCTCTATCATGTATTTAGTGACACCGACAATGATAATTAACCAATCATAACAATAAGGAGTACATTGTTTGGAAGTTTTGATCGTCCATTTTTTTGGTAAGAAACGAAAAATACCAAAAAGTTCAAATTGACACCTAATAGCATTGATTCAATTGACATTGACATAATAAGAATGTTTTGTCAATTAAGGAGGATTTCTCGAATCTTAAAATAGAGATTATCATAGAAAAAGTGAAATGTTTTACAGTACCTTACCTATACGAAATTTCGATCATTGTATAGAAAAAACGGACGGGCGCGGCAACGCGCGCCATGATGGTCTAGTTAACCAAGGTAAAATATCCTGATGAGGCTGGGTGTAGAAACTTCGAAAAGATATATGAGAGGCCGAGATTGATTGGAAGTAGTGGTGATACTCAACGCGTGCCACGATGCTCCAGGAAAGGTGGAGTGTGTTAGAGAAAGAAATCTTTAGCAATCTTAGGAAACAAAGCAGGACGAGAGAAATGCAGAAAAAGGCGAGACAATTTAGCAAAGACGATTCCTTGCCACTCTCTTAATCATTTCGTCCTACGCTTCCAAGCACGCCAATTTACGGTAAAAAGACAAACTTTGTAATAATAATAATAATAATAATAATAATAATAATAATGTCATTTTGCATAGAAGTGGTGGAGGGATACGCTACTTAATATGACCAGAATAAAATAAGAGGCCTTACTAGTACGATTGTACTACGAAGTACTAGGAATAAATACATCGACTTCAATTGGAACATCACGGGTAGAACTCAGGAGGCCCTCGGCCCATGCATTTTTCTCTCTTCTTGTTTGATCCCTTTCATGTCTTAGCTTCAATGAAGGCGTGCCTAGACTTGTTCGACGTGGGCTGCCTTGTCAGCGTTCCCCTTGCTGTCGCCACCGGGGAAAACGGGCGGTGGCCTGACGGGGTAGTGTGTGTTGAGTTCGACGGTGGCAAGCTTGGCGATGTTGACGACGTGGTCGTTTGACACGGGGCCATCCCCCTCCTTGGGCGCCGGGATGGGCGTGGCGTTGCGGTAGAGGGCGTACAGACCCATCTGGATCACGCCGAAGGAGAAGCCAAGAATGTTGGGCAGCTGAAGATTAACATCAACAATAGAATCGTTGGTCAGTTGAGTTGACAAAGTTGAGATCTGAAGAGAAAAATTCGTTTGTGTCGCTTACGGCGACGTATTTATCTTTGATGAGGAGACCATAGAGAAACCAGACGACGGCGCTGACGGTGAGGGAGAGGGAGAGTGGGAAGGGCATGAACTCCACACTGCGAGTGCGCACCACAAGACGCTGCGTACGTGAAAGGAAGCAACAGGAACACTTTTAATTAACACTTTTAACGCTAGCTAGTTCATATGAGCAAAATAAAAATTTGGAGGCTTACGATGGCGCTGAGGGGCGCGACGAAGACGCTGACAGAGAAGCCAACGCAGACCCAGCCGAGCATGACGACGCGCTTTTCGCCCTCCGATAGGAGCAGGGTGAGGAGGAGGATGAGGCCGAACACGCCCACGTTGAGGAGTAGCAGGATCTTCGCCGTGAATAGCTGCACGCGCGCATTTTCATTTTCATGCATTGTCAGGTCACGCGTCAATCACGATGAGTGATGCTGTGGTGGGTACCTTGGCCTGCTTGGACGCGTAGGTGAGGTAGACGACTATGTAGATGGTCTCAATGACGCAGCCGGCCGAGTTGATGGTGATGAGGAGGCACTCGTCAGACTTGAGCAGCGCGTAGTAGATCCATAACATCGCGCTGAATAGCGCAACCACGTACGGTACCGACTGGAAACCCTGCGTCGACTTGTTCTTGTAGATCCGGTAGAACGTCGGCCTGCATGCAATGAACCATTGATTCCGATCGAGCACAACAAGACAGAGAAAACACATAAACCGAACGGTTGAGTGTGCTCGAGAGGCTTACAGTGGGGCCAGATAGGTCATGAAGGAGATGACGTTACCTGGAGGGATACAAAGTGTTAGCCAGCGAACCGGAACAACGAGACACGTTACACAATCCCACGCTAGCCGGCCGGGGAACCCTTAACTTGTGTGCGTGATGCGGCTATCACGCTACACCGTAAGCAAAGGCATACATTAGCTTACATTCTTTTTCCCCCTTACTTTACGGTTCATATAACAGTGCATGTACATCTCCTCCAAATTCCAATGACGATTGAGATATATTTTATCCCTTTTAGTTTACAGAAGAAAAGAGTTAAGGACCGATCGAGCGAGCACCACAATCGTAAAGAAAGGGCAAGTACAAAACGGGAAGGGTCAATACGGTGCCAACACAAAATCATGTTTCAGCAAAGCTCTTGTTAATTTGGGCCACAATCTCATGTTGAAACCGCACTCACTAGCTATATATGTGCTAGATGATCAGACCCTACTGAAACAAGTATGGGTATGTTAACAAAAGAATTAATATAAGAGTATTAGCTTTTGGCACACCTTACTTCACACAGAAGAAAAGCCAAAGAGCAATAAGATTAAGCGATAGAATCGCAGAAGCATCTCTTGAGGTCGACAACAATATACCTAGGAGGCCAAAGGCAAAGGCCCACGGGTGCTGAAGAGAGAGGCCACCCATTCCAAGATCTTAATTAGCTTTGGATTTGAGATGAGTTGATGAGGAGAATAATGAGATAGTTCTAAAAGCTAGTTTGGGTTAAAAAAAAAACCTTATATATATGGTTCAACGGGAAGAAAAGAGTTCACAACTATTTGAGCTGGCTGCTGGAGGGCTTGACGTGAGTTGGAGCTTCGGATGGCTTTATATAGTGGGGTGGATCAGATCAGAGCAAGAAAGAGCCGGAAAGGTACACATGCCTTATGGTTATGGTGCGTGACTCCAATAGCACACACAAACTATTCCTGATCAATCACAAGCCATTAGGCCGGATTATACAAAGGACAAGATAATCATCAGCATGGATGCATGACACGAAGTGGCTATCTCCGGCACGCTTTTTCTCTCGCAATTCCTTCTCAATATATTGATTTAATTATCGGGAAAATTGTAGTACACGCCAAGTTATACTCTTCCGTATCGAAATATAAGATGTTTTAACATTTTCTAGACAACACGTATCTAGACATGTTTTCGTGTAAGATGCATATGAACCTACACACTAAACATGTCTAGATACGTTTTGTCTAGAAAATGCTAAAACATCTTATATTTTGGCGAAGTGAGTATTAGGTAAGGCGCTTAGCTGGCCGTACTCAGAGAGGGCGAGGGCCATAGAAGCCGCCATGCCAAAAAGGAGCACACCGAGAACAAGTAATCGCGAAGGGGTGGGACGATCAACCAACTCTCCACGTATTGGTTTTTTACTGTATGTACGGAGAGAGAAAACACGGCTTATCGTAATTGTTTCTGCTCGTTTTGTCTCATCTTTCCGATTAGCCAGGCTCGGTGTGGTAGGATAACCTAGCTTCACGCGATGACCCGCTCCCTCGCCAGCCGCCGCCACTGCCACTCTGGAGATATCCGGAAAGGGATATCTACCGGCATCCAGAAGACGGACCAAAGGGGCAGGCCCAAAGCCAGAAGGCCCAAGAGGGACGAAGCGCATGCATGCATTCGAAATGACGGCCACAAGCCCATCTAGCTGTGAAGATCCATATGACCGTAGATCGTAGGCTTAGTCAAATGTACGGTTGATGTTCCTGTATGGCCCGATCCGGCTATCTATATATAGTTGGATGGGATAAACCCTAAGGCAGATTTAGCCTCGTACTCAATCTGCCTAGGTACTTGTAACCTTTGCCCGGCGAACGCCGCCATAGTTGATTTGCAGGAAGTAGGGGGCCTCTTCGGCTAACCTGGACTTGGGTAACTACCGTGTTCTCGCCCTGAAAGCACACCCCCATGTTAGCCTTCCTGGCGGTTCTTCCCCGTGAGATGGCTCCCCCTTCCTGGAAATTTGATCATGGAACTCGTCATTTGGCGCCCACCGTGGGGCAAGCTGTGTCTGGGGTGATCTTCAAGGCATGATTCCTGGGCAACACGATCGCCGTCGGCAGCGCCATCCAAGGACCGTGCGGCAGTTACCTCGTCAACAACAATACGGTAACGTCGGCGCGAGACCACATCATGTGCTGCTACGTCGTCCCAATCGGCACCTCTAATATCTTCGTCGGAACAACGGCAGAAGCAATGGGGTTGCACAGAGGAAGCAGATTCTTCGCTCCCACCCACCACCCAATAATCAAAGGTAACGAAAACGCACCCAACTCGTGTAGATCTATAGTTCAGCTTCCAGTGCAAATCCCTTGATCCACGTTTGTTGGTATGGTGCAAGCTGAGCTTTCGAAAGAAATTCAGAGCCCGAACCTATATTAGCCGCCATTGACGGTAAAGTAGACTCGGAAGCCGGAATTAATTCCGATGAAGATAGAATTGACTTTGCCGAAAAAAGTCCATTGGGCCTCTGTATTCTCTAACAGTGTCTGCATGGCGGAGCACGCAAAACCAAAAGCTGAGGATGAACAAACGCCCTCTAAGGAGACGTAGGACCTCGAAAAGCCACCTCCTGAAGTGCCTAATGGAAAAGGCCATAACCCACCCTCTCTGGAAGGACAATTCCAAAAGGCGAAGTCCAAATCGCTGCCCTCGCCACCCAAAAAGGCGGATCCGCCAAAGCGAACATCATCGACAGTACCTCGGAGGCTGGATCTCCAGGACAAGTCGCTGGATGAAGGGGGCTAGCGGCACGAAAGCCGTTGGTGGGAAGAAAAATCCTCAACACCTTTGGAGATCATTGATGAATATGATGAGTATGCTCTGCTCCGAACCCCAGTTGATCCTGCGGAGCCCTCACAGTTCCTGGAAGCCAGACGACAGCCGTTAATAAAATAGACTAACTACCTGGAGAAAAAGCACATGGATCTGAAAAGCGCGCAAGAAGCCATTGAGGAAACCCAAGCTTCCATTGAGGAGTACGAAAGGCGCGTCAAAATCTCCGTCGTCTGGTCCAAGGTTGTCAAGCCAACGGCGGACGAGGACGATCCAGTCCGCCAACGAATAGCAGCCATCAACTGGACGAAGGAATCAACACGAAAAAACTCCAAGGGAGAGATCATGTTCGGGACCCCGGCAGTAAACGCGGCGGTAGCCTATGAAATCATCAATGATGATCGCTACTCACCAGAAGAAAAGATTAAATATGGGAACGTGTTATTACATCAGGCTTTGGTCCAGCAGCAAAATAGCGAAACATGCTCCGGGAAGCTGCTAGAGAATTCCTAGCTCTGTAGAACCTACACTGTAACCGTCCTTCCGCCAAGCTGTACCAAAGCGCCGAAAGAAAAGGCTAAGGTACAGAAGGATAATGAAGCGTCGAAAACAGGCTCCAATCATGGAAAGCATGAGGAAAAAGGCGAGAAAACCTTAGCCCCTCACAAGGAGGATATTCCTCATCAAGCCTGCACAACCAAGCATCGGGATGACTTACCACCCCCGAGAAAACCTAACGGCGGGCGCGGAAGATCAGTGGGACGGCAGAGACAGGAGCGCTCACGTTCGCCGCAGCACGGTAACGGGGGAATACACAGAGATCGAACACCCCCCAGATCGCAGCATAAAGCAGCGGCAAAGGCATAAGCAGAGCCAAGACGCGAACACTCAGGACACAGTGGCTCGCACTATTCAAGATCCGTGCACTCCGACGCATGAAGAGCAGCCAAGGATGCAAATTACCTAGGGCCCAAGTGATTTGGAGATACCATCCGACATCTGCAGCTCCACGCAGGATTCGCCAAAGTCCGGGCGACGCACGAGCACTATGATGGATCCACCAGCCCGGACACCTGGCTGCCAAATTACCACACGGCGGTAAAAATCAATGGCGGAACCAACCTGGAAGCAGTTTTCTTTTTTCGCTTGATGTTAATCGAAGGAGCAAGAACAAGGATCGAAAGCCTTCCATCAAACTCCATCAATAGCTAGTACGACATGGCCAGGGTTTTCACCCAAAACTTTTGGTGTACGTACAAACACCCCAAGAGCATCAACGAGCTACAAAACTGTGTCCAGTGTGACAACGAAACCAATATGGATTACATCTCACGATGGACCGCATTGAAGAATAGCTGCGAGGGGGTAAGCGACCTCCAGTCAATGCACACGTTCGGCAATGTTCATCAATGGCCTGAGGAGCGGATTGGTCAAGTTCATGAATATATCATCTGACCATCCAGACCTCGGGTCCATGCTGACAACGGCCAACAAGCATGCAGCAGCAGACGACATGAATGGCGGAAAATTCGGCCAATACATAAATAGTCGAAGACAGCCAAAAGTCGATCGGAAGCCCAACCAAGATCTATCAAAACCCTAGAAGGAGGTAAACGCCGCCTTCAGCAAAGGCGGATCATCCAATGGAGGAAAATGGAAGGGAAAGTCCAAAGAACCATACTTCAACGAAGATATCAGGAAGATGGACCGGGACAAAGTAAGGTAGGAGCCATGCCTCCACCACTCCAGTTTTGGGACACCAACGCGCTCAAACCAGCAATGCCACCTAAACAGTGAATTCAAGCAAGATTCAGATAGCGGGTACAAGGGAAAATACTTCAAAAGGAAGTACAACCCAAAACCCAAGCCCAAAGCTGGAGAAACAGACAACGCCTTTGACATGGATGAGAAAATCCAGAAACAACAAACGAAGGGAGAACCGAAGTTCCCCAAAGTGTAGGAGACCATAAATCACACTTCCTTGGCAACATCATCTGCTTGAAAGGTGAAAACCACATGGCGGGAAATCAACGCCATTATGCCATTGATACGTCCAAAACGTATCTATAATTTTTTATGGTTTCATGCTACTTTTATGTTTTTGATAGTTGTTTTTATATTAAGTTTACGATTTATTTGGACTAACCTACTAATAGTTGCAAAAGTACACAATGTTATTGTTTTACACTTTGTTGTGTAGAAATTATCAACAATAAAAGTGGAAACCTCGTTGGAGTCGAATTAGGACTTTTCTGAAATCTGTTTGAAAACTCCTTTTGAAAATTGTCACGTACCGGAACAAAGACGACGTCAAATGGAAAAAGTCCATTCGCAAAAGTTGTGGGGAATTTTGCGAGGAACGTTCTAGACTTAAAATTCGGTACAATCCGAGTTCGGACGGCCGAGAAAATCCCAATTTACCGCAGCCCTAGCTGGGGTGACAGAAATCCGTGAGGCTATATAAAGGGAGGGACCCTATGTCGTGAAAAATACCCCATACCAAGAATTTCAGCCACCAAAAGCCACTTTTTTTCCTCCCCCATGGATCCCATTTCCATGGAGGAAGGCTCCCAAGAAGCCATGAAGGAAGAAGGCTAAGGGGCGGCGCTCTCCCATGATGCCGGCGGCGCAGGGAAGAGGTCGATGTGCCCCGGGCTTTTCTCTCCACCGTCTTCACCGCCATCTCCATCGCCAATTCCTCCTTGTATAAAGTGGTTCATACTCCCACACGCCTCTGTACCTTCCTATGTAAACATGGTGTTTGACGTTATAAATTATTTGCTGATATCTATTGCATCTACGTCATGTTTGTGTAGTTCCCTTTTGTCATAAGATTGATTGTTGAATCTCTATGGATGGTTTGAGCTATATATTGAATTTCTTACATTCCTATGGTGCCCATCATATGTTTATGCGCACATGGATCACAACATAGGGTTTGTATTATATGGAGAAAGTTAGAGGGAGGCATGCTTGAGTGACAGAAACATGAGCCCCAATCCAGTGATTAAAGCATATGGGATAAAGAGGACATTTTGATCTTAATGCTATGGTTGGGTATTTCTACCTTAATATATCTTCTAGTAATTACGGATGTTTGCTAGAGTTCTAATCATAGGTACTTGCAATCATTGGATAGTGAGAGCTTGTTAGCTTTGCCTCTCCCACATAATAGATGAATATCAACCTTGTATTAGCCCATTTGATCATGGACAAATCCATCACGATTACCACCAATTTTCCATACTCATGGTACTTCTAGTTTATGGTTACTTAGTATATTTTATTTCCGCAGCACTAACATTTACTTTCTTGTATTTATTATCTTGCAAATCTATCTCTCATACCTGTATTATTGCTCTGATATTATATCCTAGATAAAGTAAACGTTTAGTGTGCGTAGAGTTGTATCAATGGTTGATAGAACTTGAGAGAATATTTATCCTACCTTTAGCTCCTCGTTGGGTTCGACACCTATATTTATCGAAAAGGCTACACACGATCACCTATACTTGTGGGAGATCAAGACCTTTTCTGGAGCAGTTGTCGGGGAGCAATAGCGTGGGTGAATATTCTTGTGTGCACTTGTTTGCTTTGTCTCTATGTAGTGTTTAGTTTCAGTTCTAAGTTGTTTTCTATCTTAGTTTGAATAGGGAATGCGAATTATAAAAAAAATAGTTGTACTTTTGTTCATGCCTATGAAACCAAAGCGAATTTTTCCATGGAAAATTCTCAGCAAAAAACATGTATATATTGTAAATATTGTGTATAGACCTATGTACATAAAAAATAAAGTGCTAATATTAATCTCTAGTTACTTGAAAGTGCAAAAGTTTGATTTTACTGCGCAGAAACAGATTTGTTGTGCTTCACCGTATAACCTGATTAAAATCACTAGAATATTATTTGGATCTGAAAAAATTTGTGGTTAAATCTAAGCCTAGTACCTAAATTTCCTTAGTTCGTACTTTTCTTATTGTAGTTACGTATCTATTTCGAAGAACACAATTTTCACTGACTGATCAGTTTTTGGCAGATTTCATGTGCTTCACTGTAAACATTCGTGATAAATCTCGGAATAGTATTTTGATCTGAAAATTTTGTGTATAAACCCGATATTATGATATGTCTTTTGTTAGTTTTAAGTTTTTTTATTTGAGCTATGTAACTATCTTATTGAGTGCCATATTTACAGGCTGTTAAGTTTTCGTAGATTCGATTGTTTATTCAATATTGTACTTAGTGTTCTTAGTTTCCTTAGTTTTTCGATGAACATCAAAAAAATTATAAGAAACCTCGGTATATACGGTGGCTAATGTTTAATAAATATCATGAAACTTGCCAATACTTTGACATGAGTGAATTTTATTTAATGTACTAACCCTACTAATAAATTTTGTGAAGTTTTATGTGGATATAGCTTATAATATCTAATCAATATGGTGATATGAGATGAAAAAAAAGACGCAAGAGCTCAAGATTGGGGATATTTAGGTGCATCCCAAGAACATATTCAAGAAGACACAATCATCTAAGCTTGGGGATGCCCAAGTCAGCCCCCTATCCATCAACAAAAATGAGGTTGTCTCGTTCATGACCTATATTACTGTTTTCACATGATATGTGTTGTCTTAACATGTATCTTAATTTGCTTTCATTTATTTTTGGGTTTCTTTGCTATTACTATTAAGTTTAGTTCTTGTTTAGCCTCTGTTATTTTAGTTTTTTTTAAGTACCAAGTTTTACGCATTTAGTTTTAGTTGATGCATATTTAAGGGCTTTTTCTGTTTTCAACATTTGCTGCTCACTGTACGATTTTTCATATTTTACGGAAAACTCAAAAGACACGAAAATTTAACTGATTATGTATCATCTAATCGTCTACATGAAAAAAAATTGGCAAAAAGTTATGACATGTTTAAGTGCACCAAATAAATATGTTTTCTAGCTGCTATTTTTCTGGACAGATTTTGAGTTTTGTTGTAATAGTGGTCTCTTTACATTTTCATTTGATTTTTTGTAGGTCTTACCTTTCATTTATAAGTTAGACACTTAAGAAACCTTTCTGTAATTCAAAAACAAAATTTGATTTGGTTTAATAGTTGCACTTTGGGAATATTATCTATTGCAGTAATGTCTAACCATAGAAAAAAAGTGGGAAAGTTTTTGTGTTGAAGTTTTTTCACAGAGAATGAAGGAACACCAAACAGAGAATTATTGAAGAATGGACAAAGCCATAATCTTGGGGATGTCTTCGCATCCCTCTTCACCAATAACCCCTTGGTTTGCAAACCTTTAAACATTGTCTTTTGAGCAACATACAAACTTGAATAAACTGGGAGCGTATGTATCTAATTATTTATTTATCTTAGCATCAAACACTGGTTACTTTAGTAAGTTCAGTGCCTAACTGAAAGGCGTTAAAGAAAAGCACTCTTGGAAGATAACCCATGTTTAATTTTTCAATTTTCCTTTTGTTTTCCTTGAGTCAAGGTGTTGTTTACTTTTGTAACAACTCCTTTGTATCTTTACTTTTTTCAAATTTTTGTGCCAAGTAAAGTCTCTAGTGGAAAGTTGATGCTAGATTTGGATTTCTGCGCAGAAACAGATTTTTTTGCTTTCCACTGTTTAATTCGTATAAATTTTCAGAAAATCTAAGCATCCTGAAGAATTTTGTGCATGGTCCTCAGCTATTTACGCAAGTTTTTCTAGTTCTGAGTTTTTTGATTTGAGCAACGTAAGTGCCTCGAAAAAATTCGTCTTTACAGATTGTTTTGGTTTTGAAAGATTCTGCCTTTTCACTTTGCATCTCTCTTTTACTATGTTGAATAGATTTCTTTCCTCCACAAAACATCACTGCATGTAGATAATGTTTAGAAAGTATTTATAATGCTTGTGTCCATGCAGAACATGTGAGTTTTTTATTGTACACTAACCCTCTAATAAGAATTACTTCGAGTTTAGTGTGATGGAAGTTTTGAAGGGTCAAGACAATAGGATGATATAATGTAATAAAAAAGAGTGAAAAGCCTAAGCTTGGGGATGCCCCCATGGTTCATCCCAGAAAATTCTAAGAAGACTCAAGCGTCTAAGCTTGGGGATGCCCAAGGCATCCCCTTGTTCATCAGCAACTTATCAGGTCACTTCTAGTGAAACTATATTTTTATTCGGTCACATCATATGTACTTTACTTGGAGTGTCTATTTTCTTTTATTTTCTTTTCTTTGCTGCAATAAATTTGGTTGAATCCTAGCATTCTTGTTTGGGAGAGAGACACGCTCTGCTTTTTCATATGAATACTCGTATTTTTAATTTTTGTCTAGCTACTGCAACTCCTTTTAGTTCCTATTTTTCATGCATCTCTTATTCAGAGTTGTTAGTTCTTGTAGAATAGTAGTACTCTCTTGTTTAATTGATATATTATATGGAGAGTTTTTGTTGAAATAAAGTGATGGTATTAGAAAGCAATACAATATTTCATGCTTATAACGGCGCAAAGAGACGCCTGTTTAGACTGTGGCTTAGACTTTATCATGTAATGCTAGATATTATTTTAATGCTTAGTAGTTATCGATGTAGCATGAATTGTATCAAATATTTGAGAGTGCTTAATGTGCCATTGAAAGAAATCATGAGTTCTTTTTATCATATCGAAGCATAATATTTTGGTATTCTCCTTCGAATGCTTTATTTGGTTGACTTGGCGCATGCTTACACCATGTTATAACTACAAACTAGTCACTTCTAGCCTCTATGATCATTTAGTTTTTGACTTGTAATATCATTTATGCTTTGATTAATAAGGTTTTGTCGCTATGCTTGATTATGGCCATTATTGCTCTCTTAGTTTGTCGCTCCCAGTCTTTTGCTAGCCTGTACCTGTAGTGAGTGTGAGCTCTACTCGTGCATCCAACTCCCAAAAACCAAAAGTTTGCCAAATGTGTCCACCATACTGATACGTCATAAACATATCCTTAATTTCTGATGTTCCATGTTGTTTCCTACATGTTTGCTATACACTTTATGAATTTTTTATCGATTTTCTGGACAAACCTATTGACAAGATACCACAGAGCCAGTTCCATGTTTTATGCTATTTTTAGTTTCAGAAAAGTTGTTCTCGAAATATTCTCGGAATTGGAAAATTCAAAGTCCGGAAGTCTTAGAATTCCCGAAGGTTCCATGAAGTCCCGAAAAGGACCGGAGGGGGGCACACCATAGGGCGGTGCGCCCCCCTGGCCGCACCGGGGGGTGGTGTTGGCCCCTCAGGCCTCCACCACCATCACCCTTTCGCCTATTTATACCCCCCGATATGTCAACCCTAAAAATATAGCACTTCGACCCGAGAATCACCCGAGGCCGCCTTCATCGTCATCCCTAGATCGAGAGAGTTTTGGAGCTCTCCCCGACACCCTGCCGGGAGGGGAATTCATCACCGGAGGGGTCTACACCACCATGCCCTCCTTTGAAGTGATGCGTGAGTAGTTCATCCCTGCACTACGGGTCCATAGAAATATCTAGATGGTTGTGTTCTCCACTTTGGACCTCATGTTTAGATCTTGTGAGGTTCTCTACATGATCGAGATCATCATTATGTAATGCTACATGTTATGTTTGTTGGGATCTGATGAATGTTGAATGCTATGTGTTCTGATTATCAATCTATCGTGTTATCTTATGAAGGGTATGTTGGATAGAAAACAAGAATTTTCCTACACGAGATAAACCCGAAAGTCCAAGATCCAATCTAGAAGATGAAAGGCAAAAGGGATAAAGAGTCTTTAGGAGATCGAATATCGTTGTTGGCGTAGTCATACTCACACCGATCTCAAGACCGAGAAGATGTGCACCGCAATTCGGCGGTGCCTCTGTGAATTGTCACACATACGGCTTGATGACCACCTCCGTTCCCTCAATCCAGCGGGGCAGCAGAAGTAGAGGATCCCTTGGAACTCCAGCATCACGGCGGCGTGGTGTGGTGGATAAAACTTCGTTCAGGGCTTCGCCAAGCGCATGAACATGAGTTGGAGTTGCGAGAAGAGGGAGGTGGAGATGACACCAAGTGTGTGTAGGAGGGAGAGCCCTCACCCTCCTTTTATAGGGGAGGGGGAGGCAGCCCAAGGGGGGTGCGGCTAGCCCATGGTGGTGCCCCCACCTCTTCCCTCTTCATGTGAGTGGACTCTCCACTCACACCCACTCATCCTCCGCTTAAACTCCACTAAAAAATCCCAAAGGTTTTTCTTTAATAAATAAATAAAACATTTTTATTTCTTTATTTCAGCATTTATGAATTCTATTAAGAAACATTTGCATATAGCACCTTGAATCATTTGTTAATTCTATTAACAACCATTCGACGAAAAACCCCTTGAACTATTTCAAATTTACACGAAGCGATTTCAGTGATGTCCAAACTTTTCTCTGATATTCCGTATCCTCTCAAATGCGTCACCGATCCTTAAGTGTGTCACCCTATGCTTCGCGAATAACATGAACATGATCGAGACACCTCTCCGATCAATAATCAACAGCGGGATCTGGAGATCCGTGATTACTCTTATATATTCAACGATGAATCTCGTGATCGTGTGAACCATCAACACCGTGACTAGTTTTTCTTTGTCTCGCGATATTTTACTTGTCCGAGATCCGATCATTGGTATCAACCATATCTTGTTCGATCTCGTTACCGACAAGAACTATTTTACTCGTTCCATGATATGACATCCTTGTGACCTAGTCACGTGCTTGCAAGCGGTGTGAATGTGATATCATTGAGAGGGCCCAGAGTATATCTCTCCGTCGTTTGGATGGACAAATCCCACTCTTGGCACCTTTATAGTCACCCTGTTACGGCGTGACGTTTGATGACATCAAAGCACCCTTCCGGTATTAGTGATTGACATGATCTCATGGTCTAAGGAATAAGTTACTTCGTATGCAAGATATAACAATATAAACTAAATGAATTGATCGTATTGTTATACTTAATTTGGATCTATTTTCATCACATCATTCTTCCAATGACATGACCCCGTTATTAACAACATCCAATGTTCATGATCAGGAAACCTTGATCATCTATTAATCAACGAGCTAGTTAAAAAAGAGGCTTTACTAGGAACCATTGTTTGTTTATTAAACACACATGTATCAACGTTTCCCGTCAATACAATTCTAGCATGAGAAATAAATAGTTATCATAAACAAGGAATGAGATAATAACCACTTTATTATTGCCTCTCAGGTTATATTCCCTTTAATCTCCCACTTGCACTAGAGTAAATAATCTAGTCTGTAAGCACTTAACACATGGCGTTCTCGAGTTATTACCATGCTTCGTAAGTGGTAAACTTCATCAAAAGATCTGAATTGTTCAGGTCCTATCGTATTTGTATGTATTTGCGTTTATATGCATCACTCATTCTCTATTGAGATGGCTTTTTATATATTTGGTCAACCGGTGAGACCTTAATTCCTCAGCTTAAACTAATGTTACTAACATTTTGAAATGTAGCATCATAGTGTCAGCATTTTTGGAAATACACCAAGTTCAATGAAGAACTCTTTGACACAAAATACACATATTTATTTATTGTCAACACAACAATATACTTAGCCTTTGTTGTAATACCCGTCACAATACTTTAATTTTGAAGCTCATTCAAATCCAGCATGGAACTTTCTTCCAGCCTATTGTGCTACCTTTCATCACATGTTTTAATTGAGTTAAAATTACTTGAATAAATTATAAGACTATTAGTGTAACATACTACAACGAATATTTTGTCATTACCACATAGGAAAAAGTATCCTTAGCATTTCTAAAATGGCACAAGGATCTCTCCCGTTGTTGTCTAATCATCATACGAATTATTCTTCTATTACATTTTATAGCACAAGACTCATCTGGTTGTGTACATAGCATGGAACACATGACTTACAAATGTTAATTTCAATTATGCTCATCATGTGTAAAAACACTTGAATCTTTCTCAATTCTTTTCCATGTGGCAAGAACTCCTTCTTAGCATTTCGATATTGACTTACTTTAATATTTCATCTATGTAATTTGGCTCAACCATATCAGGCGCTTCAATCCATCTCTTATATATATCGATGCCGAATATCTCCTAAGCGTTTCATCAATATGAAAATCTTAACCGAGTTAATTTAAAATACATATTTTCCAATCAACCATATGTCATCTACTGAAAGCATTAGAAATATGTCTTAGCGCTCCCACTTAATTTCTTGTAACTCTACAAGCATCTTTACCATTCATGATGGATTAAAACTATTTTGATAACATCATTAAAGTAAAGATTCCAACTTCGTTATGCTAACGTCAACCATTGAAGTGTGCATACCTTTTCAGCAACCTTTTGAATTTTACAAAACTCTCAGACTGTGTCAAGTACACATCCTTGATCAAACTTCCTTGAGAGGAAAGTTGGTTTTTGTTAGTCAACTGCCATATCATAATATGTAACTTTTGCTAGAACTATTCGTAAAGACTAAAGCATGTAACACCTGGGGTGTTACCCTATTAGAGAGTGTTTGTTTTCTTTTTGGCTTGCATCATATGCATCCCATGAGCATTGCATTCTGTTTTTCAAAACAAATCAAAATTCAAAACAATTTAAACTTTCAGCCCCTGCTCAAATTCCCAATTTCAAACTTGCAAACTAAATCACTCATTTGTTTTTCAATAATTTGAAGTTGTTTTAATCCAATTGCTTGTTAATAAATTTTTTGCCCTGTTATTAAAACCCTAATGGCAAATTCAAAACTCCAAATCAAATCAATCCTACTCATCATATTAAAATATGGGTTTAAAGACTAAAATTTGGCAAACAAACTAATTTCAATAATGTTTGTGTAATTGCTTGTTGCTTATTAAATAAAATTTGTTATTTCCAAAATTCCCAAATCAAAACATTATTTGAAATTCACCTAACCACTTGAAAATCAAACTAATATTACCAATCTTGAAATCAATAACCAAACTTGCTTTTAATTATTGTTTTGCACATTAATAAACTTTAATTATCCACTAAACACCCTCACACCCTATTTGACAATTTTAACTAAACAACTTTAAATCAATTAGAATTTCAATCTTGTGAAAAATATGTTAACATTTGCTTTAATCTCTATTTTGCAAATTAACACAAATAATGCATAAAAGAAAAACCCCAAACCATATTTGAAATCCAACTACCCATTTAAATTCAAACTAACATTACCAACTTTGAAATCAAAACTAACCTTACTCACTATTTTGCAACTAATAAAATTTGATTCTAAAATAAAAGAACCCCCCCCCCCCCAAAACCCCTTTTTCCTTTCTTTCTATCTCTCCCATTCTTTCCTTACAAGCAAAAAAAAAAGATAAGGAAAAAAAAAGCCAAGGAGAAGAGCCAGCCCACCCATCCTCTTATTTTTCTTTCCCCAGCCCATTACCTTTCTGGCCCACCCCCTTTTCTCTGGCGTCTTCTTCAACGTCGACGTCAGCACCTGTACCTCTGTGCTCACCACCATCCGATCATCCCCACCCCACTCCGATGCCATGCCGTACAAGGCCTCTTCCCCCTTAAAGCACCACACCTCCCCCTCTGCCCCTAACCCTAGAGCCCCCCTCCGTCCCATCCGCCGCGCCGCCAAGTCCTCCTTCCTCCCTCCCCGATCTTCCTCTGTTTCTGAACCCAGCCGAACACCACTGTACCTCCACATCGCCGTCAGAGAACCGCCACCGTCCCGCCACCACGAGCCCCCTCAAGACCATCTCTCCACGGGAATGGAACCGCGGTGCGTCCAGCAACCTCTCTGCGTCCTCGCCGGGTGCTGGGAGCAGCTGTGGTGGCCGCGCCGTCGCCGGCAAGACCTCGCCGCGGCTGCCACGGACAGCAGCCTCGCCTGCCACGACGCGCCCCGTGGTGAGCGTTCCCTCTGGCCTAGGCCCCTCTTTCCTCTTGCTCTGTGATGTATGGCCGCATCCATCGCCTCCGGCCGCCGCTCGCTGGTCGCTGCCGATGTCCGATCGAGCGCTGCCATGTTCCGTCTGCTTCAGAGAACGATCGCTCTGTTCGGTTTCAGTTACCGCAGTCGAACACACAATATCCTCTGTCAGTTCCTTTTACTATCACAACCACACGAACAGCTGCAGTGGTAGCGATCCGTGCGCGCGTGGGGCAGGTCGCGGGTTCGATCCCCACGGCCGCCAGGCCTTTTTTTTCCTTTTATTCGCGAGTGCAGGGGCGGGCCCCGCTGGTCATTGACCGCGGTGGCCGCGTGGCTTACACCCGCGCCACGTGTGCGCCGCGTGGCGCTGGGCCCCCACGGTCAGCGTCGTGGAGTGTACCCGCAGCGAGTAGAAAAAGGCCAGGGACCTTTCCGCAACCTTTTTCTTCCACACAAAGGTCCCTGAAAATCACAAATAAGTCCCTGTTTTCAAATCAAACATAACTTTTTAATCCCAACTCCAATTAATACAAACAAAATATGTTTTCTGCCCCAAATTTAATACTCTATCTAACTATGCCATTTGATTTCTGTTTTGAACTTTCAAAATGCAATTTAAACTTGAATTCAAACAATTCAATTGTGATTTGCAACAATTCATAAATAATTCATACTAATTGCAAATAAGGCAAATAAAATATGTTTTCTATACCATTTTGAATAACCTTTTCAAATATAGACTTTGTTTCATGGTTTGAATAATTTAAATTGCCTAAATAATTTAATACTTGTTTAATTCATTTAAATTTGATAAAATCATAACTTGCTCAAAATAAAATAATTTTGAACATGCAAAATATGTTTTCAAACCATCAAGTGTGAACTTTTCAAATATGAATTTGAATTTATGTTTTGAACAAATAAAATTCAAATAATATTCAAACTTGTTTTAAATTCAATTAAAACCTGTTTAATATTGTTTAATTCATAATTAAATTATCCTAACCCCAATTTCAATATTTGAAACATGTAATCCAACTAAAATTTGATGTTCTCTTCAAATACAAATTTTGTTAATTGTTTTGAACACTTTAACTTGATGAAAACAACAATTGCTTGTGTGACATGTTTAAGTAACCAAACTTTCCACACTTAACCAATAATTTCCAAACTTGTTAAACCTTATTTCAATTGGTTCTATTGTTGTTATTTTGCTGTTTTCCTCATCCATGCATCATGCTAATCCACCTTCACCTGTTGATTAGTTGGAAAACAAATCATCTAACCATAATTCATGGGCTGTTCATATGCAACTCAAATTGCATATGGGTCCATTTAAATTTGTTTATCTTGTCAACTAGTTTACCTTGATGCATCTTTAAACCTGTCATGCATCCATATCTTGATCATGCTGGATCTTTTGCCGTAGTAGTAATTGTTGCATCCGGTGTTTGTTCGAGGTTCATTGCTTCTTCCCGGATAGGACGTTGAGATGATGTGAGCAACGACCAGTTCTGCTACCTTGCGGGATCTCAGGCAAGTATACTCACTTGCTGCCAAATGGCTGCCTTTCATCACTTGTTACCGATACTTTCCGTTGTTCTGTTCTGCTAGCCTTAGTAGTAGTTGTTTCTGTTACGAACCTATCACATGAATCCTTTAACCCTGATATTGCCTCACCTCCACACCTATAACCATTGCTTGTGCCCGTGTCTTACTAGCATGCTTAGGTTGTTTTGCTCGAGTCTGTTATCCGTTACTTTCTGTTATTACTACATTATGTTCTGGGGGCTCGATGTTAATCAATCAATCATGTTAATGCTAATGGTAATAATAATTTGATGATAAGGCACCGGAAGGAGGCCCTTTGTGGTTTTGAGGCCTGCTAGTGTCGACCCTAATAGGAAAAGGGTCTTGTCTACTGATCCATGATGAGCGCACTACCCGCATGTGGGAAGCGAGTATGGGCACCCCCCTCAATTTGACTCGATTCGCATCTCGTCCAAATCGCCTCATTTAGTTCGGGCTTTCCATTTGCTGCATGCATGATCTTGCGAGCCCTTGGATCCCGGGTGGAACTTTCGTAGTCGGCATATAGGGGGACACGGTCTTAGAGTGCTATGAGGGTCCCTTTTCTTCGGGGCTCGATTAGCCGTGCGCCCAAGGTTCTTTGGGCTTGATGCGAAGAAGAGTTGAGTTGTGTAGAGTACCTCGCTTGGTGGGTTGATCCCCCGTCTGGCGGGTTATTCTTGCGTGTACGGCCAAATTGGTGCAACCCTGCAGGGATAATCTTCTCGAGAAGCCGTGTTTTCCGCGGTTATGGATTACTTGGTGAAAGTACTGGCTAACAAGTACTCAGGAAAACTTAAACATAATGGTCAAACATGTTACACCCAATGATTAATAACTTGACTAGTAATAGGTTGATGACACAATAACTTGATTCACCTTTAATACAACTGTGTGAGTTATCCTCGGATTGCTTCTTTGGATAAGGGGCGAGATCCAGGATGGGTTTGTTTGAAGTTATCTTTCAGTTGGTTACGATACTCGATCTTATCTTCTTTCTGTTAGCCGGAAGTTGTAGTATCTCTCTGTAGTTGGTTAGTGCAGCCTGCTGTCGCTTATTTGCAATAACCCCCTTCCTTTCCGTTGATCCCAAAGTATTTGTATCTTGTGATGACTGGCTACAACGGTATTCTTGTGAGTATGGTTTATCCACTTGCCAGTACTTAACCGTACTGACCCACGAATCTCTTTCGTGGCTGCATATTCAATATTGCAGTCAACAGGTTTGAAGTCTGACGACGTTAGCTTGGGAATCCCTCCGGCTTGGCCTGGGCAGGGATTGGACGCTCTCGGTTATCTTCAGGACTCTTAGTCCAATTTGTATCTTGTCCGTAGACGGACGATGTGTTGTTTCTTCCGCTGTTATTTGGATCTTTGTATTGTATCAGTTGTATCCCTGGCTCGTCTGAGTCATCTTGTATCTATCTGTTTCTGTTGTAATTGTGGAATATTCGTGAACTGTTGTAATGTTATCACAAGTGGCAACCTGGAATCGGTTATTATGTGGATTTTGGCGGGAATGCTGAAATCTGCATAGTGCCCGACCTCGGGGCGTCACAAAGCATCACTACGGAAGATCAAAAATCTTGTAGTAGTCAACTCTTTAAACTTCCTCGAAAACATCTTTTTGACAACAACAACTTCAAAAGGATGTAAAAATCCATGTCTTTGTCGCTATATAGACATGTATCTATCGTTAGGCATCATGCCTTTTGAAAAGACTACCAAGTCACATACTTGATATTCATATAGGAATACTATCACGGATATACTGACTCATAGCCAATTTTATGAAGTCAGGGCCCATCATTTGCTTCCTTTATAAGTTCCAGGTCCTTTATTGTCAAAAAAAATACTTTACTCTTAAAGCACAAGTTGGTCTAAGTATAAAGTTTTAGGACTTTTGTGGTTCAGTTCGCAAACTCATTTGAAGTATCTACAACACATGTAGTGTCTTCTACTTGGTCAAAATAGGAAACCCTGGAACAACTTCCAGTGTTGCGCTACTCTTGACATGATAACAAAGATTCTCTAATATCGTTGAGTTTGTACTGTCCTCCCACTCACTTGTTTCGCAAGAACTACATTCTCGAGAAATCAACCTTTTCTGACAAAAAACATTTGTGTTTTGGTTCGGTGATAGGAGAAAACCCAATGGATTCGTTGGGATGACCTTATAAACATATATTTATCTTATTTTGGTGGTACACATTTTAGACATGCTATGCGTACCAAAACTTAAGAAAAATACAATCCGGGTCACTACCAAAACCATAACTTATATGGTGTCAATTTCAACGGATCATGATGGCGCTCTTTTCAGTGTAAAAGCGGTTGTCTCTAATGTATAAACTACAAAATTATAATGGCAATTTCATTAATCTTACCATGTCCAACAATGTTTGATTTTGTCTCTTGAATACTCCAAACTAATGTGGGGTATTCGAGAAGTATAAGTTGTAGAACAATTCTGCAACTCCTCAGATATTTTGCTAAACTTGTAACTCAAACTTTATCCTTTATGATCCAATCATAAATACTTGATTATCTTGTTACAATGATTTTTACTTCATACTAACAATAGTTTGAACTAATTAAAAAATGTCAAACTCCGTTCTCTTTAAATAGATATACTCATATATCTACTTAAATCAACGACGAAATTTTATGAAGGAAAAATTAATCCTCCACACACGACTACACATAATGGACTATATACATCAATATGTATAATCTCCACTAAATTAGTCATCCATTCTACTTTGGCCTACAAACGGCATTTTAGTCATCTTTTGGATGAGGTCTCACAAGCGTCAATTTATTCAAAATAAAATGAATCTGGAAGCCCATTAACATGGAGTTCCTTCATGCTTTCCTTTTTTATATGAACTAAAATGGTGGTGTCACAATTTAAGTGAAATTCTTTTACGTCTTGCAATGTTTAGCATTTAGTCTTATAGATGTTTACTTTACCAACACGATTGATATTAACTTATCCATCAATTATGGAATATGATCATAGTCTGAACAATCTTATTTGTTCTCACAAAAGACCAGAACAAAATAACAACTTGTTAAGTTCTTAAAATAAATCTTGAATGTTTGGTTCTACGACAATGAACACAATAACACTTTATTTCTGTTCTTGTCATGATCGATCCCACATCTACTATTAGTTCTTTTTAGGCCCTTGTATTTCTTGCATTGTGTTGCTTTGTATGAAAATCATACCAACCAATCTGGTATCAAAATACCCAAAAAAAATACTTTGTTAACTAGTAATACATCTATAACTTGTATATGAAGCATATACACCTGAGCTGGACTTTTCCAGTTATCTTCTTTTCTGCCATATATCTTTTGTAATTCTATTCTCAATATTCCCTTTTCTTTATAGAAGAATCATTCAACATCAAACAATGCTAGTCGTACTAGCACATTTTCCTTGGCGTGTTAGTCATATAGTATCACCCATTGAGTCATACTTTGGGTTTGATTGTTCTACTAATATCACCATATTAATAGCATTCTTCCAGATTCTACTCTTAGCAATCTCCAAGCAAGGTAAACGGTTTTTACCCATACTTTAAATCCATAAGCTACTGTAGCTCGAAGGAAGGAATTTAGAGGATAAATTTCAGCACCCAACTTCTTGGAAGTTTCAAACGCCTAGCATCTTCAATCATTGCATATATTCAAATAATATAAGCACAAATTTTCACGCTAAATTATACTGAGTCATGTTGCCACAGATAAGTTTCTAGATATCAATATATCTTTCACTTGATTGTTTCTGAAAACAATTCCTTTTAGTTCCTAAAATACCTTGATTAACAAAACATTCTTTTGAAGATAAAGTATTATGGAAGCAAGGAGGACACTGGATTCTAAGTAGGAATTATTTGCTCTCTAGATCAATCAATCATTAACCATATGGAGCTAGGTAGGAAATACCAAAAATATACAATAGGACTCAATTTTAAATTTCGGTAATACACTACCAATCTTAAATAGTTTTACTAGGTAATACACTACAGGTATATCTCTATTAACAGTCTAAGTGTTAGGTAGTTTGTGGATGCCAATGAATACTACAATTTGTGCAAATTAATTTTGATTGGTTGTTCATGATAAAATAAGTTCAAGTTAATTCAAAATTACTACGTGAACTCCCACTCAAAAACAACATCTCTCTCGTCGTTTTAGTGATTACACTAATGAAATTCACTACACCAAAATCGATCATCACGTGAGATGATGTAGCTGTAAAGGCGAACATCGACATGTTCCTCATATCGTCCATATGTCTCATGCTTTACCTTTCGGTTACGTGTTCCGGGGCCATGTCTGTACATGCTAGGCTCGCGAAGTAGAACCATAGTATTGCGTGTGTTCCGAGGCCATGTCTGTACATGCTAGGCTCGTCAGCACCCGTTGTATGCGAACGTTGAGTCTGTCACACCCGATCATCACGTGGTGTCTTGACACGACGAACTTTCTTAATGGTGCATACTAAGGAAGAACACATTATTATCTTGATATTATGTGAGAGGATCATCTTATAATGCTACCGTCGCTATGTAAGAAAAATAAGATGCATAAAAGGATTAACATCACATGCATGGATAATGTGATATGATATGGTCCTTCTTGCACTTGATATCCATCTTGTGCATCATGGTATGATCTCCATCATTCCACCGACGTGGCACCAAGGTCCATGGCACCTCCATCTTGATTGTCCATCAAAATTACAACATATCACATGGATATGATATACAACACGCGGACCATAAATAATAAGACAACCATATGGCTCCTGCCAGTATGTCAATAATTTACAAAAGATATCATCTCATACATCAAATTTGTAACATTGACCATATCACATCACATCCCTGCAAAAACAAGTTAGACGTCTCTAATTTATTTTTGCATATTTTACGTGGCTTGGGCTTTCGGGATAGAACCGTTCATACCTACGAACATGAACCACAACGTTGATAAACATATTTTTAACAACCCTTTGTAGATTAGATGTTAACTTTATTAGGAGAAACGGATATCCCCTCAGCCACAAGTGAGACAGGTCTCGCGTACATAGTACACGTAAAGTTAGTCTAGGGAAGCTTCATCCTACTATGCCACTAAGATCATAAAATACTCAAGGAGGCAATAACATGATCATGAACACCCACCTACACCTATGTGTTCTACCCGTACAAATAATCTACGCATAGATCCGGCTCTGATACCACAGAAGGGTACGTTGCATAGAAAACAAAAAATTTCCTACGCGAGATAAACCCGAAGGGCCAAGATCTAATGTAGAAGATGAAAGGAAACAAGGAGAAAGATTCTCTAAGCGTTACAAGATCGAATCTCGTTGTTGGCGTAGTCGTACTCACACCGATCTCAAGACCGAGAAGATGTGCACCACAATCCAGCGGTGCCTCCGTGATCGGTCACACGTACGGCTTGATGACGACCTCTATTCCCTCGATCCAGCGGGGCAGCGGAAGTAGAGGATCCTTCCGAACTCCAGCAGCACGACAGCGTGGTGTGGTGGAGAAAACTTCGTTCAGGGCTTCGTCAAGCGCATGAAAATGAGGTGGAGCAGCGGGAGGAGGGAGGTGGAGATGACACCAAGTGTGGTTAGGAGGGAGAGCCCTCACCCTCCTTTTATAGGGGACGGGGGAGGCAGCCCAAGAGGGGTACTCCACTTAAACTCCACTCAAAAATCCCAAAGGTTTTTCTTTAATAAATAAATAAAACATTTATTTCTTTATTTCAGCATTTGTTAATTCTATTAACAAACATTTGCATATAGCACCTTGAATCCTTTGTGAATTCTATTAACAACCATTCGATGAAAAACCCTTTGAACTATTTCAAATTTACCCGAAACGATTTTGGTGTGTCCAAACTTTTCTCTGATATTCCGTATCCTCTCAAATGCGTCATCAAACCTTAAGTGTGTCACCCTATGGTTCGCGAATAACATACACATGATCAAGACACCTCTCCGATCAATAATCAACATCGGGATCTGGATATCTGTGATGACTCCTATATACTAAACGATGAATCTCGTGATCTGTAACATCCCTGATTTTTGGAAAGTCCAAAAATCACTAAAAATTGAAACTTTTTGTTTTCATGTTATGCAAGTCACCAAAAACCAAATAAAATGCAAGAAACAAAAGAAACAATACATAACTCAATGAAAATTGAAATTAAGAAATCCATTATACCTCTATTCCATAAACCCTAAAAACCCTCTCAAATGAATTTTTATCACATAAAGAAAACCATTTTATCTTTAGCAAACTTTATTACATAAAAGTTTTCAATTCAAATATTACCTTGAGATTATTTTATGGCAACAACAATAAAAGATTTATAACCCTTAATAAAGTCCTAAGCCTCAAAAATATTTGATGAGAATAAAATGTTTTAATAATAACTTTTAGTTGTTATTCCAAGTTTTTAACATGAAGGGGAGAAAATGAAATGCATTGCTTTGAAAATAACATAACAAAAGGTTTTGAAAACAATATTATGACTTGTGGTTTTATTCTAAATTTTATTGATCAACAATATTAATAATTTGATATGAACTAATTAAATAGCATTAAGTTACTATTAGTAGATCCTTCAACTCCTAAAATTATAAAATGTGAAAGTGGTTTAAAACGGCTTTCTAAAAATAATATATGACTTGTAAAATGTCTCTGAGATTTTATTTAGACAATAACATCAATTTATTATTTTCTAAATTTTAAAATGGAATAAAGTTACTATTAGTAAATCACTGAAATCTTAAATTTATAAAATATAAAAGTGATGTGAAATGACTTTCAAAAATGGTATTTGACATGTTTAATGTCTCTAAAAATTTATTTAATCAAAAACCCCATTTTACTATTTTCTATTTTAAAATGGTATTAAGTACTATTAGTAAATTAATTATATCTTCAAAACATAAAAGAGATGAAAACTCTTTGAAATGGTTTTGGAAAATGGTATTTGATCTTTATAAAGCCACTGAAATTATATTTGACTAATAATTGTATTTTATAATTTTCTAAATTAAAATTCATATTAAGCTCTATTAAGGAATTATTTCAATTTTCAAAATTCAAAAATAAAAATATTTTGAAAGTTTACAAAAATGGTACTGTTAGAAAGTATTTGAAATAATATGATTTTAGAAATTTGTATCATGTTAATTGGATTCATAAAACAGAAGATATAAAATAAATGAGAAAACAGAAATTAAAAAGAAAAAAAATCATTGATGACGTCATCAATGACGTCACTGTTTCTTCTTCCTCTAGTAACTGAAGAACACCGAAACCGCCGTTTTCAATTGCTTTGATTCCTCGCGTTTTAGTGCGAGATTAATTCCACCGATCCATCCATCTTAAAGCCCCCTCCCTCCTTTCCATTTCCCCTCTCCTCCCTCTCATAATCGTGCCCCGAGGCCGTAGTATTTGCTCGCCGGAGATATCCTTTGCCGCGGCCGTGTTTTCCCGATTCCAGCGAGGTGAGCACCTCCCCGAGGACTAGACCCCTCCCATCCGTCTCCCCTGGACCCCGTGGTACTCCCTAACCCTTTGGCCCACTCTTGTGTGCACAGGAGAGACGACATTGAGCTCGCCGGAGCCGCAAACCTCCTCGGCCACGGGATCTCTACCGCGGCGTCAACGTGGACCTCCTCGGAGCACCCCAACGCTACCAACGGACTCCCCGTGACGCGCTGAGCATCTCTGTGGTATTCCCGTGCCCGGAAAACCTCTAGAGCGTCGCCGCCGTCCACTCCCGAGCTAGCGTCGCCGTCCCCGCCATTGCCGGCAGTCGTTTTCCGGCCGGAGGTAAGACCTAGCCATCCCTGTCCGTCCGATCTGTTTTAAACGGCCGTGATTAGATCCTAAAGCCGAACAGGTATCGGCGAATCAGAGAGCGCCGCGTAAGCGTACGCGTTAAGTTTTTATCCATCGCCCAGCGCAACGCGTAGCCAGCCCAGGCCCACTCTGTGACGCCCCGAGATCGGGCACTATGCAGATTTCAGCATTCCCGCCAAAATCCACATAATAACTGATTCCAGGTTGCCACTTGTGATAACATTACAACAGTTCACGAATAATCCACAACAACAACAGAAAAGATATATACAAGAAGACTCAAACGAGCCAAGGATACAACTGATACAATACAAAGATCCAAATAACAGCGGAAGAAACAACATAGTGTCCGACTACGGACAAGATACAAATTGGACTAAGAGTCCTGAAGATAACCGAGAGCGTCCAATCCCTGCCCAGGCCAAGCCGGAGGGATTCCCAAGCTAACGTCGTCAGACTTCAAACCTGTTGACTGCAATGTTGAATATGCATCCACGAAAGAGATTCGTGGGTCAGTACGGTTAAGTACTGGCAAGTGGATAAACCATACTCACAAGTTACCGGCGTAGCCAGTCATCACAAGATACAAATACTTTGGGTTCAACGGAAAGGAAGTGATTGTTGCAAATAAGCGACAGCGGGCTGCACTAACCAACTACAGAGACTCGATACAACATCCGGCTAAAAGAGGGGGATAAGATAGCGTATCGTAACCAACTAGTACTAAGCACCCAAACAAACCCATCCAATGTTACCTCCTACTAAGGAAGCAACCCAAGGATAACTCACACTGTTGGATTAATGATGGATCAAGTTATTGTGTCAATAAGACTATTACTAGTCAAGTATCATTAGTTAGGTGTAAGTTATTCTGAGTACTTGTTAGCCAGTACTTTCACCAAGTTAACCATAACCGCGGAAAACACGGCTTCTCGAGAAGATTTAACCCTGCAGGGATGCACCAATTTGGCCGTACACGTAAGAATAACCCGCCAGACGGGGGATCAACCCACCAAGCGAGGTACTCAACACAACCCAACTCTTCTTCGCATCAAGCCCAAAGAACCCCGTGCAGTTGAGCGCACGGCTAATCAAGCCCCACGAAGAAAAGGGGACCCTCATAGCACTCTAAGAACGTGTCTCCCTAAATGCCGACTACAAAAGTTCCACCCTGGCGCCAAGGGTTTGCACCTGCAATATGCATGCGGCAAATGGAAAACCCGAACTAAATTAGGCGATTTGGACGAGATGCGAATCGAATCAAATTGAGGGGGGCGCCCATACTCGCTTCCCACATGCGGTTAGTGCGCTCATCATGGATCAGTAGACAAGACCCTTTTCCTAATTAGGGTCGACACTAGCAGGCCTCAAAACCACGACGGGCCTCCTGCCGGTGCCTTATCATCAAATTATTATTACCCAAAACATTAACATGTTGATCGAAATGAAACCCAACTATCAAACTAAACAGGTGGTATGAAAGGAACAACAAGACTTGAGCGCAAACAACACTAAGCATGCAACTACGACACGAGGGCCAACAGGGTAAACAAACAACAGTTAATAGGAAGTGGAAGGAAAAGGCTATATCATGGCTGCAAGGTAAACATATAATAGGATCGAGACACAAGCATCGTATCAACAGGCTAGAATAGGAACAACGGAAAGAATCGGTAACAAGTGATGAGAGGCAGCCATTTGGCAGCAAGTGAGTATACTTGCCTGGAATCCAGCAAGTAGAGGTACATCCACAACACATGTCGTTGCTCACATCATCTCAACGTCCTATCCGGGAAGAAGCAATGAACCTCGAACAAACACCGGATGCAACAATTACTACTACGGCAAAAGATCCAGCATGATCAAGGTATGGATGCATGACAAGTTTAAGGATGCATAGAAATAAACTAGTTGACATGATAAACAGGTTTAAATGGACCCATATGCAATTTGAGTTGCATATGAAAAGCCCATGAATTAAGGTTGAAACAGTTGTTTTACAACTAACCAATAGGTGAAAGTGGATTAGCATGATGCATGGACGAGGAAAACAACAAAATAACAACAATAGAACCAATTGGAAATAAGGTTTACCCATTCTGAAATTCACTTATTAAGTTTTGGGAATTTTGGTTACTTAAAGGTGTCACACAAGCATTTGTCGTTTTCATCAAGTTAAATTGTTCAAAACAGATAACGAAGTTCATATTTGATTAGAACACAAAATTTTAGGTGGATTACATGTTTCAATTATTGAAAAAGGAATTACAATGATTTAATTATGAATTAAACAAGATTAAACAAGTTTTAATTGAATTTAATTCAAGTGTGAATATTATTTGAATTTTATTTGTTCAAAACATAAATTCAAATTCATATTTGAAAAGGTTATGTTTTTATGGTTTGAAAACATATTTTATTAGTTCAAAAATAATTTAATTTGAGCAAGGTATTAATTTAGCAATTTTAAATGAATTAAACAAGGTTTAAATTATTTAACCACTTTCAATTATTCAAAACAGGAAACAAAGTTTATATTTGAAAAGGTGGTTCAATTTGGCATGGAAAACATATTTTATTTGTTGGAAAACAATTTCAAATGATTTAGTTAAGCATATTACCAATTTTAAATGCATTAATTAAGAGATGAAACAATTATTCAATTGAAAGGTTGCAAACCAGAAAACAAAGTTGATATTCAAGTGTGGCATGTGATTTTGGATGAAATTCATGTTTTGAGTATTTAATTTGGAGCAACCATTTGCAAGTTATTAATTATGCCATTTAATTTGTCATTTTTAAGAATTATTAAATAACATTAATTTTAATTTCCCAAAATGCAAAACAAAGTTGATAAACAGAAAGTACAATGAATTTGGACTGAAAAACATATTTTATTTGTGTTATTTTAATTAAGTATGAATTACTTATGGATTTAACCAAATTTGATATGAATTGTTTGAATTTGAAATTTGAAACAATTTGAAATGTGCAAAACAGAAAACAAATGTTGTAATCAGATAGAGTGTTAAATTTGGGGCAGAAAACATATTTCATTTACATTATTTGAATTTGGAAAATGAAAGTTAGGTGCATTTGAATTGTGGGGTGTTTTCTGTAAAGTGATGGGGGCTTGTTAGTGATGAAAAAAGAGAAAGGGAGGGCTTCGGTACAAAAAGTAGAAGGGCAGGGGCCTCGGTGCAAAGATCTGGGACGGGTTTCACCGAGGGCAGAGTCAGCCACAGCGGCTGACCTACGGGGCCAGCCAACGTGGCGCTGGCGTGGCGCTAGGAGACGCTGACGAGGGGGTCCCGCATGTCAGCGCGGAAATAAAAGGGAAAAGGGCTTGCGCCGCGCGGGGTTCGATCCGCTGCCCTCGCGGAAGCGCGCGCAGCGCCCTTGCCACTGGGCTGATCTCCTCGCTTTTGTAAGGATACAACTAGGAAATAAGGTGAAGTGTAGCGTCCGGGTGTTCTTCTGACGAAACTGACGGACGAAGCGTTTCTGCGAGTTGCAGGCATGCGATCGGAGAAGAACTACTGCGGTGCTGCTGCTCGATTTTGCGCCGTGTGCGTGGGCTTGCAGTGTGGAGGCGGTGGTGCGTGCACGTCTGTGGAGGCGGCAGATCGGAGCGGGAGGGGAGAGGAAAAAGGAGGCGCTCACCTCGGTTGGTCGAGCTGCTGTCGACGTGCAGCCGCGGCGAGGTTCTTTTCCGGCGACGGCGCGGTAACCACGGTTGCTCCCATCAACCGGCGAGGAGGCGAGGCTGCTGAGGCAGTCACCGCGGTTCCATTCGGGCCACGGTGCAGTCTCGAGGTGACTGTGGTGGTCGGGGCGGCGGCGATCTTCTGACGGCAAACGGAGGTGCAGGCGTGGGGTTCAGAGACAGAAGAAAAATCGGGGAGGGGGGGAAGAAGGAGAGATGGCGGCGCCGATGGCTGGAGAGGGAGGGGTCTTAGGGTTTGCGGGCAGAAGGGGGGTGGTGGATGTTTTATGGGGGAGAGGAGCTCGTACGGCAGCAAATCCGATGGAGGAGGGGGATCACACGGTGGGGAGGTGGTCGTACACCGTGACGACAGCGAGGAGGAAGAAAGGTCCCTCGAAGGGGTACTGGGCCAGAAGGGTGGTCTTTGGGGGAGATGGGCTGGAGGTGGGATGGCCTGTCTCATCCCTTTTGCTTTTCTTTTTATTTTTTTTCCTTATCTCTTTTTTTGCTGGTAAGAAAAGAAAAGGGAAGAGAGAAGAAAAGGTTGGGGTTGTGGGGTTTTTTTTATAACTATTTTTATCTGATTTGCAAAACAGCAACAACAAGGTAGTTTAAATTATTTGCAACAATTTAAATTATTAATTTGATATTAAATTGTTAGGTGACTTTCAAATAGGGTTTGGTTTGGAATTTTGGAAATGACCAAATTTTATTTAATAAGTTCAAGCAATTATGCAAGCATTATTGAATTTAATTTGTTTGCAAGATTTTAATTTTTAAACCCACATTTGAAATATGCCAAGTAGGATTGATTTGATTTGAATTTGAATTTGCCACTAGGGTTTCAACAAAAGGGAAATTTTTTATTAACAAGCCATTTGAATAGATCATCTTCAAACTATTTGAAAACAAGTTGAGTGGTTTAGTTTGCACTTTTTAATTGGAAATTTTGACCATGTGTGAAAGTTTAAAGTGGTTTGAATTTTGAGTTGTTTGAAAAAAAAACATGGTGCAATGCATATGATGCATGTGATGCAAGAAAAAGAAAACAAACAACTCTACTAATGGGGAACACCCCAGGTGTTACACACTCCCTGTCTGCCGCACCGCGCGGCAGATAAGCACTTCTCGGCCCAGCCTTTCTCTGGATTTAATTCCGAATAGAAATAAAAAAGTAGTTTTTGCAGAAAAGCCCCTAGAACTTTGAACCATCATAACTTTTGATCCATGAAGCCAAATTTAGCAATCTTGGACTTTTTGAAAAGCCCTTGACATTTAGAAGCTTTTGGAATTGGCTAAATTCAAATTTGACAAACTGAAAATTGTTCAAATTCAAATATGCTTGTTTGATGAAATATGGCATAATTCAAATTCTACAAATCCAAAAATTGCAAATAAAATATATTTGGAAACCTTAGAATGTGTACTTTCATATCCTCTGTCCCAAAATAATATTTGAACAAATTAAAATTTAATTTAGAATTAAGTTGTTTATTTGAGTATTTTTGACATAGATTAATTTCTATAAATATTTTCAATATAGTTCCTTTTGCAAAATTGCTCCATTTGATAACCTTGGACCAGAAAAACCTTGCCCAACTATTTTGGACACCCTTGGACCATGACCATGTAATTTTAGCCAAACTTCCATCATAGTAGTCCACCTAGTTGGTTAAGTATTAGAGTTGTTTCTATCATTGTTTACCTTTGTTGTTATGGCTATTTTGGAGCCAAGTCCAAGTACCTAGTATGTGTAAATCACATACAAGACCAAGTGGTAAACCTTAGACCCTAGTACCTTTGCTTTCTATCTACTTCTCCATTCCCCTATTCCTGCTTCAAGAAATCATCAAGTTAGCAAAATGGAGATCAAGACTCAAGCACAAGAAGAAAACTTCATTCTCAACTTAGTGGAAACATGAAGAGCTACAGGGAAGATCAATGAAGAAGTTTTGAAGAAAAGACTTGTACTCCACACCTAGAAGAAAACTCAAGAATTACAAGTGTGAAGAAATTTAGAAGAAAACATCTCCCCCTCTCTTCCTATCCTTCTTCTTATTTTCTTTCTCTTGACTTAGTGGTATTTGTGCCCATCCCATACCCAAACCAATTAGTGAAGTGAAAACCATGAAGACTATCAAGACCAAGATAAGCACCACACCAAGGAAGGAAACAACTTAGATGGCATGATGATGATCTTCAAGAAGGCAATCACATGAGGACTAGAAGCAATCCACCCAAGTTGAAGAATAACAAGTTGTTTTTGTCCAACCATTGACCTAAATGGAAAACCCAAGACTTAGTAATATTTTCCCTTTGATGATGAAGTTAGTAGACCTACCCTAACCACAATGGAAAATACTAACATAGTCACTTAAATATTTTTTGAAGGTGAATATGACCAAGTTTTTGCATGTATTACTTCAGTTGAAGAAGTAATATGTTTATTCTAAGTGAACTCTTGGAACTTCCTCGACAAGTATGATTATAATAAAGTTATATCACATCAAACTAAACCTAGTACCTTCCAAGTAAACCCTTGGAAACTCCTTAACAATGTATTGAACCATTATGGAATGAATCTTTCAAAACTCAAACCTTGACCTTGTCTTAGCCAACTTGGTCCAACTCCTTTGTTATGTTATTTGCTATGTATGTTTGTTAGGATGCTTGTTTATTTTTTTCATTGTGTTTTCAATGAATAGATTGTACGGAGAGCAACGATCTTTTGTGAAGAGAGTGTGATATCTTCACCAACTTCAACAAGGCAAGTAACACATCATTCAACTACCCATTATTTTCTATATGAATTAGTTGATTTTTGAGTAGTATGCATTGATAGGAAATTTTACTAAGTTATATTATGCTATGTTATATCCTAGTAGTGTGTAGCCATCCTTATACCTTGTTATTTTGATGCCTTGATACTTAGTGGATCCTTATCCTTGCTACAAAAATTGTTTTACTTGATGATGAGGAAAATTACTAAGTATAAACTTCAATGAACCACCTGGGTGGATTTGGTTGTTTGGCTGATGAGAGTTGAGTGTCTCCCCGAGGGGTTGTTCACTTGAGGAATGCCACCCAGGAACAAAGTGATTATGATGTTCCCCAAGTTTAGATTGCTCCCAGTGCAACCTTTAGTCATATGGGCTCTGTCTTGATCAACTAAGTTGTGAGGGTTCAACCCGGGCTTGACAAGCAGATGTAGCATAATTATAGGTGGAACGGGTCTTGCCATTGGTTTGGATTCTTGCTTCTGAAAGATCTCGTCTCAATTCTTCTCCTTTCCTTAATGCACTCAGGGTGTATAGGATGTTTGGGTTGAGTTGGGTCTGAAGGTGAAAGTGCACAAGCTCTTCAGAGTCAACAAACTAAGATCTTAGCCGTGTCCCCGGTTATGGACAACTATGAGCAGCTGGACAAGGAAGGACGGAAGAATCACATCACCATTTTCAATAAGTAAAATTTTGACCAAGTGAACAGTATTTGTGGTGCTTGGATTTCAGTCCAATGATGCCACCCCTTTGAAAAGAAAAGTTTGTTTTACAAAAGTGATAGGAGAAAACTTGCTTTATGCAAACTTAGCCAAAACTCCACCAAGCCAAATATGCATGTAGATATAGTCTTGCCATTTATATCCACCATAGTGTTACTTGCCAATACATTAAATTGTATTGACTCCCTTGTGGCTGCATATTCCATATTGCAGATGTTTCTGAAGACGAGTGAGGATTTCGTTTAGGATCTCGAGACTATCGCCAACATGTTTTGCCTGTGGTACATGAAGAAGATGCGCTCAATGTTGTACTATGTTTTCCGCTGTAATTCTTTGTTTTCTGCTAGTCTTCTAAGGCTATGCAAGTTGTAATCCTATTTTGTAAAGACTAGATCATGCGATGTAATAGAATTTGATGCATTTGCATGATATTTCATTTTGTACTGTGGTGCTAGCAATTGATCCAGGGACTAGCACAATAACACAGGTATTCCATCTTTATTAAAAGTTGGGATGCTACATGATTGTGTGAACCATCAACATCGTGACTGATTCCCTTTGTCTCGCAATATTTTACTTGTCCGAGATCCGATCATTGGTAACAACCATACCTTGTTTGAAATCTTTACCGACAAGTACTCTTTTACTCGTTCCGTGATATGAAATCCTTGTGACCTAGTCACGTGCTTGCAAGTGGTTTCAATGTGATATCACCGAGAGGGCCCAGAGTATATATCTCCATCATTTGGATGGAAAAATCCCACTCTTGATCCATGAGCCTCAACTAATACTTTCCGAATACCCAACGACACCTTTATAGTCACTTTGTTACGGCGTGACGTTGGATGACATCAAAGCACCCTTACGTTATTAGCGATTGACATGATCTCATGGTCTAAGGAATAAGTTACTTCATTTGCAAGATATAACAATATAAACTAAATGACTTGATTGTATTGTTATACTTAATTTGGGTCTATGTTCATAACATCATTCTTCTAATGACATGACCCTGTTATTAACAACATCCAATGTTCATGATCAGGAAACTTTGATCATCTATTAATCAACGAGCTAGTTAAAAAAGAGGCTTTACTAGGAACCATTGTTTGTTTATTAGACACACATGTATCAACGTTTCCGGTTAATACAATTCTAGCATGAGAAATAAACATTTATCATAAACAAGGAATAAGATAATAACAACTTTATTATTGCCTCTCGGGCATATTTGTGACGCCCCGAGATCGGGCACTATGCAGATTTCAGCATTCCCGCCAAAATCCACATAGTAACCGATTCCAGGTTGCCACTTGTGTTAACATTACAACAGTTCACGAATAATCCACAATTACAACAGAAACAGATAGATACAAGATGACTCAAACGAGCCAGGGATACAACTGATACAATACAAAGATCCAAATAACAGCGGAAGAGACAACATAGTGTCCGGCTACGGACAAGATCCAAATTGGACTAAGAGTCCTGAAGATAACCGAGAGCGTCCAATCCCTGCCCAGGCCAAGCCGGAGGGATTCCCAAGCTAACGTCGTCAGACTTCAAACCTGTTGACTGCAATATTGAATATGCAGCCACGAAAAAGATTCGTGGGTCAGTACGGTTAAGTACTGGCAAGTGGATAAACCATACTCACAAGATACCGGCGTAACCAGTCATCACAAGATACAAATACTTTGGGTACAACGGGAAGGAAGGGATTATTGCAAAGAAGCGGCAACGGGCTGCACTAACCAACTACAGAACAACTACAACTTCCGGCTATCAGAAAGAAGATAAGATCGAGTATCGTAACCAACTGAAAGATAACTTCAAACAAACCCATCATGGATCTCGCCCCTTATCCGAAGAAGCAATCCGAGGATAACTCACACAGTTGGATTAATGATGGTTCAGATTATTGTGTCAATAAGCCTATTACTAGTCAAGTTGTTAATCATTGGGTGTAAGATTGTTAATCATTAGGTTTAAGTTGTCCTGAGTACTTGTTAGCCAGTACTTTCACCAAGTAATCCATAACCGCGGAAAACACGGCTTCTCGAGAAGATTATCCCTGCAGGGTTGCACCAATTTGGCCGTACACGTAAGAATAACCCGCCAGACGGGGGATCAACCCACCAAGCGAGGTACTCAACACAACTCAACTCTTCTTCGCATCAAGCCCAAAGCACCTTGGGCGCACGGCTAATCGAGCCCAGAAGAAAATGGACCCTCATAGCACTCTAAGACCGTGTCCCCCTATATGCCGACTACGAAAGTTCCACCCGGGATCCAAGGGCTCGCAAGATCATGCATGCAGCAAATGGAAAAACCCGAACTAAATGAGGCGATTTGGACGAGATGCGAATCGAGTCAAATTGAGGGGGGCGCCCATACTCGCTTCCCACATGCGGGTAGTGCGCTCATCATGGATCAGTAGACAAGACCCTTTTCCTATTAGGGTCGACACTAGCAGGCCTCAAAACCACAAAGGGCCTACTGCCGGTGCCTTATCATCAAATTATTATTACCATTAGCATTAACAGGATTGATTGATTAACATCGAGCCCCCAGAACGATAATAGTAAAAGAAGTAACCGACAACAGACTCGAGCAAAAGCAACCCTAAGCATGCAGCTACGACACGAAGGCCAACGAGGTAAACAATCAACAGTTAATAGGAAGTGGAAGGAAAGGCTATATCAGGGCTGCAAGGTAAACATATAATAGGATCGAGACACAAGCATCGTATCAACAGGCTAGAATAAGAACAACGGAAAGAATCGGTAACAAGTGATGAAAGGCAGCCATATGGCAGCAAGTGAGTATACTTGCCTGAGATCCCGCAAGGTAGCAGAACTTGTCGTTGCTCACATCATCTCAACGTCCTATCCGGGAAGAAGCAACGAACCTCGAACAAACACCGGATGCAATAATTACTACTACGGCAAAAGATCCAGCATGATCCTACTTTATATGCATGACATGGCAAGATGCAACAGGGGAAACAACTTAAGCAATTTAATCGGAACCGGAGTCCGGAGAAATAGGAATTGGTTCAAGTTGTTTAGCTAACCATCAATTTAATTGTTATTTAGCATGGCAAGAATGGAATAGATGAGTTAGGCAATTTAAATGGAAGGGGCAACAGCTGGAAATAATTAGCCCACACATTCCATATGTTGTCATATAGGTGAACATGCATAACAAGATCTAAAGTGCACAAGGTAAGATGCAAACAGAGATATGGATGGCATGAACATATTCCTTGCAATCTTCTGATTGGAAAACATATTTTATTTGTTTGATTTGGAATTAAAATGAATTAGTTATGAATTTTGGCAATTTAAATTGCATTAAATAAGAGGTGAAGCAATTATTCAAATTAATTGTTGCAAACCAGAAAACAAAGTGGATATTCAAGTGTGGCATGTGATTTTGGATGAAAAACATGTTTTGAGTATTTAATTTGGAGCAACCATTTGAAAGTTATTAATTATGCCATTTAATTAACCAATTTAAGGATTATTAAATAACATTAATTTTAATTGCCCAAATGGCAAAACAAAGTTGATAAACAGAAAGTACATTGAATTTGGACTGAAAAACATATTTTATTTGAGTTAATTGAATTAATTATGAATTAATTATGGAATTAACCAAATTTGAGATGAATTGTTTAAATTTGAAATTTGGATGTATTTGAATTAATCAAAACAGAAAACAAAAAGCATATTTGAAAAGTTCAGGAAATTTGGAGTGGGATACATATAAAATTTGTATTATTTGGATTTGTAGATTAAAAGTTATAGTTATTTGATTTTTAGGGTTCAAATTGTAAAAGGCAGGGGCTGTTTTGTGATGAAAACAGAAAGTGGAGGGACCTAGGTGCGAAAACAGAAAGTCCAGGGCCTCGGTGCAAAAACGCTGAGATCCAGATCGGGATCTGGTCCTTCTCACCGGGGCGGCAGCCAGTCCCTGCGGCTGACGCGCTGGCCCGAGGGCCACGCGTCGCTGACGAGGCGCGGGTGCGCAGGTGACTGGGCAGATAGGGAGTATGACAGGTGGGGCCTGGCTCGCGAAGGGATTCACGAAAAAGAATGGCCCTTGCGCGGCCGGGGGTATTCGATCCCGGGTCGAGGGCGAGCGCTCCGTGGGGCAGTACCACTACGGTACTGAAGCTGGTTGTGACGGGTAAGGGGCTCGAAGGATTAAGAGGCGAACAGCGATGCGTTTATTAACTGAAGACTGAAACTCATCAGCGCTCTCTGAAACATCTGACGGAACAGGGCACGATCGCCGGCGATCCTCGAGCGGCTGGTGCTCAACTCGCGCCGTGGGCGTGGGGGGGCAGCAGGTGTGCGTCGTGCGTGTGCAGCGTGTGTGTGGAGGCGGACAGAGAGAGGGGGGGAAAGGACAGGGGGCGCTCACCTCGGTTGCTGTCGAGGAGGCGCTGCTGTCGATGGCAGCCGCAGCGAGGTGGCGTTCCCGGCGACGGCGCGGCCACCACAGCGTCTCCCCGCAAACGGCGAAGGGGCGAGGCGGTAGAGGGGATCTCCGCGGGTCCATTCCCGCCGTCAGCGGCCCGTGGCAGTTGCTCAGCCCCCGGTGCCGAGCGCCTTCTTGTCCGGCTATGGAAGGGTTCAGAAACTGCGAAGATGTTCAGAGTAGAGGGAGGGGGTGGAAGCGATGGAAGATGGCGGCGGGGCGGATGGGACTAGGGTTACAGAGGGGGAGGTGGTGGATTTAAGGAGGGAGGAGCAATGGTACGACATTGATCGTAGAGGGGGGAGAGGGGATCAGATGGTTCTGCTGATGATCGTACAGGTGACGACAGCCACGAGGGGGAAGACGACAGAAGGAGGGGGGGTATTGGGCTAGAAGTGAAAGGGGCTGAGGTGGTTTGGTGGGCTGGGGAAAAGGTTGGGCTGTGGGCTGCCTCTCTCCTTCCTGGTTTAATTTTTCTTTCCCCCCCTTTTTTTTGCAAGAAAGAAAAAAAAGGAGAGAGAAGAGAAAGGAATAAGGATTTTGGGGGTTTTCTTTTAGGAATTATTTGTGTTAAGTTTTCCAAAACAGCAATTAAAGCAAGAGTTAACATTATTTCACAATTTTGAAAATTTAATTTGATTTAAAGTTTTTAGTTGACTTTTCCCAAATAGAGTTTGGGGTGTTTATTTGATAATTAAAGTTTATTAATTTGCAACACAACAACAACAAGGTAGTTTAAATTTAATTTCAACAACTTGAATTATTAAGGTGATATTAATTTGTTAGGTGATTCTCAAATAGGGTTTGGGTTGGAGTTTTGGGAATAAACAAATTTTATTTAATAACTTCAAGCAATTTGCAAACATTATTGAAGTTAATTTGTTTGCCAAATTTTAATATTTTAAACCCATATTGAAATATGATAAATAAGATTGATTTGATTTGAATTTTTGGAATTTGCCATTAGGGTTTTAATAACAGGGAAAACTTTACTTAGCAGGCAATTTGAAATAAATTCAACTTCAACTTATTGAAAACAATTTGAGTTGCAACTTTCAATTGAAATTTTTAGACATGTGTGAAGGTTCAAATTGTTTTGAATTTTTCAGTTGTGATGCAAACATGGTGCAATGCAATATGATGCATGTGATGCAAGCAAAAAGGAAACAAACACTTTCTACCAAAGGTAGCACCCCAGGTGTTACAGACGACACCACTAACAAGGGATTGCGCCCCCGCAATCCACCTGCTAACCCGGGAGGGGAAAGAAGTTCGACTATCGATTCTTCGTGCTTCCAGTTGATCTCCTCGACACCACTAACAAGAGATTCTTGCTCGGGCTGATGACGATGTTCTTCCGCCAGGAATCTTCCGATGATCGAACCTATTAGGTTAAAGGCTCAGAAAACGTCCACCCACGTAGGATCCTAACACTTTGAAATATAGACAAAGGGGGAGACTCCAAAACAAATAAGATGGGAGGGGAAATAGAATAGAGATAAGGAGAAAACAAGAATCCTATTGAGATGTTTCCAAAATAGTTTAGCAGAAATAGTTTTTGACACTCTAGAAACAACGACCGTTAGCGAGGTTATCCTACAGGCTTTGCGGACCCGTTGCTTCGATAACCATTCGTATCGAAACAATATCGGGAATCGAAAACCATGCTCTGATACCATTTGTGACGCCCCGAGATCGGGCACTATGCAGATTTCAGCATTCCCGCCAAAATCCACATAGTAACCGATTCCAGGTTGCCGCTTGTGATAACATTACAACAGTTCACAAATAATCCACAATTACAACAGAAACAGATAGATACAAGATGACTCAAACGAGCCAGGGATACAACTGATACAATACAAAGATCCAAATAACAGCGGAAGAGACAACATAGTGTCCGGCTACGGACAAGATCCAAATTGGACTAAGAGTCCTGAAGATAACCGAGAGCGTCCAATCCCTGCCCAGGCCAAGCCGGAGGGATTCCCAAGCTAACGTCGTCAGACTTCAAACCTGTTGACTGCAATATTGAATATGCAGCCACGAAAAAGATTCGTGGGTCAGTACGGTTAAGTACTGGCAAGTGGATAAACCATACTCACAAGATACCGGCGTAACCATTCATCACAAGATACAAATACTTTGGGTACAATGGGAAGGAAGGGATTATTGCAAAGAAGCGGCAACGGGCTGCACTAACCAACTACAAAACAACTACAACTTCCGGCTATCAGAAAGAAGATAAGATCGAGTATCGTAACCAACTGAAAGATAACTTCAAACAAACCCATCCTGGATCTCGCCCCTTATCCGAAGAAGCAATCCGAGGATAACTCACACAGTTGGATTAATGATGGTTCAGATTATTGTGTCAATAAGCCTATTACTAGTCAAGTTGTTAATCATTGGGTGTAAGATTGTTAATCATTAGGTTTAAGTTGTCCTGAGTACTTGTTAGCCAGTACTTTCACCAAGTAATCCATAACCGCGGAAAACACGGCTTCTCGAGAAGATTATCCCTGCAGGGTTGCACCAATTTGGCCGTACACGTAAGAATAACCCGCCAGACGGGGGATCAACCCACCAAGCGAGGTACTCAACACAACTCAACTCTTCTTCGCATCAAGCCCAAAGCACCTTGGGCGCACGGCTAATCGAGCCCAGAAGAAAATGGACCCTCATAGCACTCTAAGACCGTGTCCCCCTATATGCCGACTACGAAAGTTCCACCCGGGATCCAAGGGCTCGCAAGATCATGCATGCAGCAAATGGAAAAACCCGAACTAAATGAGGCGATTTGGACGAGATGCGAATCGAGTCAAATTGAGGGGGGCGCCCATACTCGCTTCCCACATGCGGGTAGTGCGCTCATCATGGATCAGTAGACAAGACCCTTTTCCTATTAGGGTCGACACTAGCAAGCCTCAAAACCACAAAGGGCCTCCTGCCGGTGCCTTATCATCAAATTATTATTACCATTAGCATTAACAGGATTGATTGATTAACATCGAGCCCCCATAACGATAATAGTAAAAGAAGTAACCGACAACAGACTCGAGCAAAAGCAACCCTAAGCATGCAGCTACGACACGAAGGCCAACGAGGTAAACAATCAACAGTTAATAGGAAGTGGAAGGAAAGGCTATATCAGGGCTGCAAGGTAAACATATAATAGGATCGAGACACAAGCATCGTAACAACAGGCTAGAATAAGAACAACGGAAAGAATCGGTAACAAGTGATGAAAGGCAGCCATATGGCAGCAAGTGAGTATACTTGCCTGAGATCCCGCAAGGTAGCAGAACTTGTCGTTGCTCACATCATCTCAACGTCCTATCCGGGAAGAAGCAACGAACCTCGAACAAACACCGGATGCAATAATTACTACTACGGCAAAAGATCCAGCATGATCCTACTTTATATGCATGACATGGCAAGATGCAACAGGGGAAACAACTTAAGCAATTTAATCGGAACCGGAGTCCGGAGAAATAGGAATTGGTTCAAGTTGTTTAGCTAACCATCAATTTAATTGTTATTTAGCATGGCAAGAATGGAATAGATGAGTTAGGCAATTTAAATGGAAGGGGCAACAGCTGGAAATAATTAGCCCACACATTCCATATGTTGTCATATAGGTGAACATGCATAACAAGATCTAAAGTGCACAAGGTAAGATGCAAACAGAGATATGGATGGCATGAACATATTCCTTGCAATCTTCTGATTGGAAAACATATTTTATTTGTTTGATTTGGAATTAAAATGAATTAGTTATGAATTTTGGCAATTTAAATTGCATTAAATAAGAGGTGAAGCAATTATTCAAATTAATTGTTGCAAACCAGAAAACAAAGTGGATATTCAAGTGTGGCATGTGATTTTGGATGAAAAACATGTTTTGAGTATTTAATTTGGAGCAACCATTTGAAAGTTATTAATTATGCCATTTAATTAACCAATTTAAGGATTATTAAATAACATTAATTTTAATTGCCCAAATGGCAAAACAAAGTTGATAAACAGAAAGTACATTGAATTTGGACTGAAAAACATATTTTATTTGAGTTAATTGAATTAATTATGAATTAATTATGGAATTAACCAAATTTGAGATGAATTGTTTAAATTTGAAATTTGGATGTATTTGAATTAATCAAAACAGAAAACAAAAAGCATATTTGAAAAGTTCAGGAAATTTGGAGTGGGATACATATAAAATTTGTATTATTTGGATTTGTAGATTAAAAGTTATAGTTATTTGATTTTTAGGGTTCAAATTGTAAAAGGCAGGGGCTGTTTTGTGATGAAAACAGAAAGTGGAGGGACCTGGGTGCGAAAACAGAAAGTCCAGGGCCTCGGTGCAAAAACGCTGAGATCCAGATCGGGATCTGGTCCTTCTCACCGGGGCGGCAGCCAGTCCCTGCGGCTGACGCGCGGGCCCGAGGGCCACGCGTCGCTGACGAGGCGCGGGTGCGCAGGTGACTGGGCAGATAGGGAGTATGACGGGTGGGGCCTGGCTCGCGGAGGGATTCGCGAAAAAGAATGGCCCTTGCGCGGCCGGGGGGATTCGATCCCGGGTCGAGGGCGAGCGCTCTGTGGGGCAGTACCACTACGGTACTGAAGCTGGTTGTGACGGGTAAGGGGCTCGAAGGATTAAGAGGCGAACAGCGATGCGTTTATTAACTGAAGACTGAAACTCATCAGCGCTCTCTGAAACATCTGACGGAACAGGGCACGATCGCCGGCGATCCTCGAGCGGCTGGTGCTCAACTCGCGCCGTGGGCGTGGGGGGGGGGCAGCAGGTGTGCGTCGTGCGTGTGCAGCGTGTGTGTGGAGGCGGACAGAGAGAGGGGGGAAAGGACAGGGGGCGCTCACCTCGGTTGCTGTCGAGGAGGCGCTGCTGTCGATGGCAGCCGCGGCGAGGTGGCGTTCCCGGCGACGGCGCGGCCACCACAGCGTCTCCCCGCAAACGGCGAAGGGGCGAGGCGGTAGAGGGGATCTCCGCGGGTCCATTCCCGCCGTCAGCGGCCCGTGGCAGTTGCTCAGCCCCCGGCGCCGAGCGCCTTCTTCTCCGGCCATGGAAGGGTTCAGAAACTGCGAAGATGTTCAGAGTAGAGGGAGGGGGGTGGAAGCGATGGAAGATGGCGGCGGGGCGGATGGGACTAGGGTTACAGAGGGGGAGGTGGTGGATTTAAGGAGGGAGGAGCAATGGTACGGCATTGATCGTAGAGGGGGGAGAGGGGATCGGATGGTTCTGCTGATGATCGTACAGGTGACGACAGCCACGAGGGGGAAGACGACAGAAGGAGGGGGTATTGGGCTAGAAGTGAAAGGGGCTGAGGTGGTTTGGTGGGCTGGGGAAAAGGTTGGGCTGTGGGCTGCCTCTCTCCTTCCTGGTTTAATTTTTCTTTTCCCCCCCTTTTTTTTGCAAGAAAGAAAAAAAAAGGAGAGAGAAGAGAAAGGAATAAGGATTTTGGGGGTTTTCTTTTAGGAATTATTTGTGTTAAGTTTTCCAAAACAGCAATTAAAGCAAGAGTTAACATTATTTCACAATTTTTAAAATTTAATTTGATTTAAAGTTTTTAGTTGAATTTTCCCAAATAGAGTTTGGGGTGTTTATTTGATAATTAAAGTTTATTAATTTGCAACACAACAACAACAAGGTAGTTTAAATTTAATTTCAACAACTTGAATTATTAAGGTGATATTAATTTGTTAGGTGATTCTCAAATAGGGTTTGGGTTGGAGTTTTGGGAATAAACAAATTTTATTGAATAACTTCAAGCAATTTGCAAACATTATTGAAGTTAATTTGTTTGCCAAATTTTAATATTTTAAACCCATATTGAAATATGATAAATAAGATTGATTTGATTTGAATTTTTGGAATTTTCCATTAGGGTTTTAATAACAGGGAAAACTTTACTTAGCAGGCAATTTGAAATAAATTCAACTTCAACTTATTGAAAACAATTTGAGTTGCAACTTTCAATTGAAATTTTTAGACATGTGTGAAGGTTTAAATTGTTTTGAATTTTTCAGTTGTGATGCAAACATGGTGCAATGCAATATGATGCATGTGATGCAAGCAAAAAGGAAACAAACACTTTCTACCAAAGGTAACACCCCAGGTGTTACAATATTCCCTTCATCTTCATGAATATGTTATTTATGATCTTGCATGTTCTCCGTTATTAGTAGATGCTCTGGCTAAGTAGATGCTAGTAACTCCAAAAGGGAGTATTTATGCTCGATAGTGGGTTCATGCCTCCTTTGCTTATGTGCTCGAGTGACAGAAACGTGACAGATGGAGGATGTGTTGTTGCCATTATGGAGAAAACAACGGTGTTTACCAATTTTACATTGTTTACATTACACACTTTTCTTACTGCGATAATTTTTTGCTTGCAACTTAATACCCAACGTGTGTTCGGACGATATTAGTAGGGTGGATTATTAGTCATAGATGTAGGTGGATGACTGTCTATGTATTTTGTTTTAATGCCCACATGAATCAAATAGTAATATTTATGTCTTGCATATGCACTACGGTGCAGCCTTCATTTCTGTCAATTGCCCAGCTGTAATTTGTTCACCACACATGTTATTTATCTTTCATAGAGAGACACCATTAGTGAACTGTGGACCCCGACCCATTTCCTCATACTGATAATACACACACTGATTCCACTGCTTTCACACTATTGCTACTGCTTTCATACTATTATCATACTTTTTTCCACACCATACATTTAACCTCTTTGTGATCAGCAAAACCGGTGAGATTGACAACCTCACTGCTTCGTTTGGGAAAAGTGATTTGATTGTGTTGTGTAGGTTCCACGTTGCTGCTGAACCGGTAGTGCGGCCTGCCATCTCAGCTGCATCAACCTTCTGAAGTTACTCCTTCCTCCTACTAGTCGATTCAACCTTGGTTTCTTTATGAGGGAAACTTGCTGCTGCACTCTTCATACCTTCCTCTTGGGGTCTCCCAACGAACGTGTCTTCACACGCATCAAGCACTTTTCTAGCACTGTTGCCGGGAAGGAAGAGAATTTCTGCAAGGGTAGTCTCTCACTTCCAATATCTTTACTTTCTTTTTATTTTTCTTAGTTTATTTTATTTTGTCTTGTTTGCTTCTCTTTATCAAAAACACAAAAAAATTAGTTCTTATTCTAGCTGTAGTTTTATTCCTGTTTTTAGTCTTGTTAAAATGACTACTCCTGAGAACACTAAGTTGTGTGACTTTACTATCACCAACAATAATGATTTCATTAGCACACCTATTTCTCCACCTTCTCCTACTGCTGATTTTTATGATATAAAGCCTGCCTTGTTAAACCTTGTTATGAGAGAGCAATTTTCTAGTGTTAGTACTGATGATGTTGCTGCCCAACTTAATAATTTTGTTGAACTATGTGAGATGCAGAAATATAAAGATGTAGATGGAGATATTTTCAAAATGAAATGGTTTCCTTTCTCTTTGAGAGGAAGAGCTAAATAATGGTTGCTATCTTTGCCTAGAAATAGTATTGATTATTGGACTAAGTGTGAAGATGCTTTCATTGGAAAATATTATCCTCCTGCTAAGATTATATCTTTAAGAAGTAGCATTATGAATTTTAAGCAACTTGATAATGAGCATGTTGCTAAAGCTTGGGAAAGAATGAAATCTTCAGTAAAGAATTGTCCCACTCATGGACCGACTACTTGGATGATCATCCAAAACTTTTATGCAGGTCTGAATTTTTCTTCAAGAAACCTTCTAGATTCAGCTGCTGGAGGAACCTTTATGTCCATTACCCTGGGTCAGCAACAAAGCTTCTTGATGATATGATGGTAAATTTTTCTGAATGGCACACTCAGAGAGCTACCACTGGTAAGAAGGTAAATTATGTTGAACAAACCTCCTCTTTGAGTGATAGACTTGATGTTATTATGTCTATGCTTGTGAATGGACATTCTCCTATTGATCCAAACAATGTTCCTTTAGCCTCTTTGGTTGCTCAAGAAGAGCATGTTGATGTGAACTTCATTAAAAATAATAATTTCAACACCAATGCTTATAGGAATAATTTTGGTAGAAACAATTATAGGCCATATCCTCCAAATAATAGCAATGCTTATGGTAATTCCTACATCAACAATAAAAGTGTACCCTCTAATCTTGAGACATGATTACGAATTTTATTAGTACACAAACTGCTTTTAATAAATCTGTTGAGGAAAAGTTTAGCAAAATTGATGTTCTTGCTTCTAAAGTTGATAGACTTGCTCTTGATGTTGATTTTCTGAAACTAAAGGTTATGCCTTGTGATGTTAAAGAAAGCATAACTTTGAATTATATCCAAATTTGAATTGATGATAATGTTAGGATGTTAGCTGAATTGCATGCTAGGTGGGAAAGTGAAGATGAAATAGCTAGAAAGAATGATATAGCTAATGTTCGCACCATTACCACCACTAGTAAAACTGAAGCTTGTCATGCTAGAAAACTTTCTACTATTAAAAATGCTATTAAAAATGGTGTTGGAAATACTCCCACTTCTGCTATTAAAAATGCAAAACTGCTAAAAATGTTCCTGATAAAAGTGATGAAAGTTTTAGAAACATAGGAGACAATGGTCCCATTATCTTTGATAAAAATTATCTTGACTTTAATGACTTCAACATAACTGAAGTGATTAAGTTCTTACAAAAGCTTGCTAGTTGTCCTAATACTAGTGCTATGAATATGGCTTTCACAAAACATATTAGAAATGCTCGCATGCAAATTAGAGATGATGAATTAAGATGTGAATCCTCTATCCCTAGGAAGCTAGATAATGGTTGGGAAACCATTATTAAAATGAAAGTGAAATGATTTTGATTGCAATGCTCTATGTGATCTTGGTGCTAGTATCTCTGTTATGCCCAAGAAACTCTATCATATTCTTGATTTGCCACATTTGGAACCCTGTTATTTGGATGTTCGTCTTATTGATAATGTTAGAAAGAAACCTATGGGGAGAGTTGATGATGTTCTTATCATGGTTAATAATAATCTTTTCCCTGTTGATTTTGTTGTTTTGAATATTCAATGCAATGCTTGTGGTCCAATTGTTTTGGGAAGACCTTTTCCTAGAACTGTTGGAGCTGTTATTGATATGAAAGAGGGGAATATTAAATTTCAGTTCCCACTCAAGAGCGGTATGGAACACTTCCCTAGAAAGAGAATGAAGTTTCCTTTTGATTGTATTATTCGAACAAGTTACAATTTGGATGCTTCTTCACTTGAAAACACTTGATTCGACTTTTCTGGGCCTAGCTAAAAAGCGTTAAAGAAAATCACTTCTTGGGAGATAACCCATGGTTTTATTTTCTCTTTGTTTTTCTCTATTTTATTTGAGTAAAGGGTTTTATACTTCTGTAGAAACTCCTTTGTATCTTTATTTTCATGTTTTAGTTGTGCCAAGTAAAGTTTCTGACGAGAGTTGGAGTTGGTTTTGGATTTCTGTGCAGGAAAGAGATTTCTGCTGTCCATCGTAAAAAATTGTATAATTCACAGGGAAATCAGAATGACCTGAAATTTCTTTTTCTTATTCCTCAGCTAATTCCGCAACTTTTCATTCTTTAATGTTTTCGATCTGAGAAACGTAACTGCCCTGAAAAAAATCTTCTTTACAGATTGTTCTTGTTTTGAAAGATTCTGCCATTTTTCTTGCATTTGCATTTTTACGATGTCAAGTGGATTTCTTTGCTTCACGAAACATCAGTGTCTGTAGTTAATGTTTAAAAGTATCAATAGAACTTGTTACCATAAAGAACCCATGGATTTTTTATTGTTGCACTAACACTCTAATGCGAATTACTCTTTGAGTGTGGTGTGAAGGAAGTTTTCAAGGGTCAAGAGAATAGGATGATATATGTGATCAAGAAGAGTGCAAGGTCAAAGGTTGGGGATACCCCCGTGGTTCATCCAAGAAAGTTTTAATAATACTCAAGCATCTAAGCTTGGTGATGCCCAAGGAATCCCCTTTTCATCAACAATCTATCAGGTCACTTTTAGTGAAACTATATTTTTATTCGGTCACATCGTATGAAGTTTACTTGGAGCGTATGTTTGTTTTTCTTTTGTTTTCTCTTGTTTTATTTTGTTTTCCTTGCTGCAATAATATAGTTGGACCCTAGCATTCCTTGTTCGGTAGAGATACACGCTCCGCTTTTTGGTTTGAATACTTGTTATGCTAGTATTCTTAGTTTTTCTTTTAGTGGCTGCAAAAATTTCGGTTTAGCTCTTGTTTTCATTGCATCTCTTATTCAGAGAAGTTAGTTTTAGTAGTATTGTATGAGTAATATCATGTTTTCTTTCTGTAGCATTTAGAGAGTTTTTGTTAAAACATATTTTGTATGGTGCTTGTTGGGAAAAGAAACAGCTGCTTGAAGTAGAATTTATAACGGTGCAAGTAGAGCGTGGATATATTTTTTCATATCATGCTAGATGTTATTTTAATTCTAAAGCGTAGTGGTTATTTAGTATCATGATTAGTCTCAAATATCTGATAGTGTTTAATGTGCCATTGAAAGAATCATGAGTTGTTCTTGTCATATTGAAGCATAAATTTGTGGTGTTCTCCTTTAAATGTTTTATTTAGTTGACTGGGCGCATGCTCAGACCATGTTTATGACTGTGAACTAGTCACTTATAACCTCTATGGTCATTTAGTTTTTGAACTTGTGGTACCACTTATGCTTTGATTAATGATGTTTATGTCGCTATGCATGATTATGGCTCTTATGCTCCACCTCCGCCCTCGCTCCAGTCCCGCATCCCCATTTCAAAAGTTCTTGAGCTAGAACGGATAGCCACCCAGTGAAGCCTCGTCATACAGACACGCATCTGCATCTTAATTACCTCGTCATCCTCCTCTCGTCTCCTCCCGCTCTTTCCCCCTCTTTCCCCCTGTGCTTCAAATTTGCGGATTGCTCGAGCGCAGTAGCGGATTCAGTTGATAGCGGCAAAGGCAATGGAGATGCTGAGGCGGAATCTGAAGCGGCAGGCCTCGCGGTCTCTCTCCGCCTTCGCCGTCTCCTCCCCGCGCTCCGCCGACGACGGCCAGGAAAATCTCAACCCCAACATCGCCGCTGCCTCGCCGCCGCTGTCCCCAGCCAAGAACTATTCGGCGCCGGACTTGGCGTCGCCCCACTCCAAGCCTGTCCCGGCTAGCGCAGCAGCAGATATTCCACCGCCAGAGGCCGCCACCGCCGAGGAGTACCGTGCCGCGCCCGCTCGTGCGCCAGCCGACGACAAACCATCCGTCAAGGTACCACCTATCCGAGATTTCCATCCTTCTTCACGGGTCGTCGTTCGAGATCTCCTCAAAGTTGCAGACTTCTCTTGATGGGTGTGGCGCTTCGCAGGTCCTGGTGCGGGTGCGACCGGCGGTGAGCCTGCCGGTGGACGGAAAGGATCTGTTCTTCGTGCGCAAGACCTCCCCGAGCTCCGTCACTGTTGGCGACCGGGCTTTCGGTATCGACGGTTTCCTCGACGACAGGGCCTCCCAGGTAAATTCTGTTTCTATCGTCCAGCCGTAAGTTCATCCGGAGCCGCTTGCTTGGAGCTTGCCACAATCGTGAGGTTTCTTGAACGCGTTCATGGTTATTGGCAGGAGGATGCGTTCCATCTGATAGGTGTACCGATGATCGACAGCGCCCTAGCTGGATTCAATACCTCCCTCGTCTGCTACGGCCAGGTGCTGCGACGCTCACGGTTCCTTTGTTTCGATTTTGTGTCTTCTCTGTTCCACCTGCTGATACTTGTGTGTGCGTCGATTCATATCAGAGTGGCACAGGGAAGACATACACCATGTGGGGGCCCCTCGCTGCCATGTTCGACAGCAGCTCCAACCGCGCCGACCGGGGCGTCGTGCCTCGCTTCTTCCAACACCTCTTCTCCCAAATCCAAGGCGTAAGGCACCTTTCTTGATCTATATTTCGCAGAAATTTTAAGTTAATCTGTGATTTCTTGCTGTCTTACTATCTTATCATTGTTCCTTCCTTCTGCAGAAGCAAGAGAGCTCACCGGAGAAGCAAACGAGTTACCAATGCCGGTGCTCCTTCCTCGAGGTGTGCAGAATCTGCTTTCTTCTGAATTTGTTTCCAGAGCTGACATATGGAATAATGCTCCCAGGATTGGCAACTGAAGCCCAATATTTAACTTCTTTGTTTTCCAACTTCTTGCAGGTATTTAATGAGCAGATCAATGACCTGCTGGATCCATCTCAGCGTAACCTACAGGTATATTCGTACACAAAAGTAGTTACATCGAAGTCTGCAATTGTACTGGATTATACGGATATCTTATTGGGCTCCATTCTTTTATTAGATAAGAGAAACGACTGGCAATGGTATCCATGTTGAGAACTTGACTGACGAGTATGTATCAACGGTTGAGGATGTAAATCAGGTCCTGATGAAGGTACACGCATAATGACTCCTGATTCATGTTGTCCCCTGTATGGTTATGGCAGTGTGTTAGGATGCCGTTGCCTGAGAAATTAGCAAGACATTAAAAGCTTATGTCTTGTTAGAATCGTGAAAGAACATGAAGAAGCTAAGGCCTGTGCCAATACTAGTTTCTTAGCGTGGTTTCACATGCATTTTGCTAAGGTGGCATACTAGCTAACATACAACCCCTACATGTGTCCATAGGCAAAAAAATGGTTCACGTGTCCATAGGCAAAAAAATGGTTCTAACCCAATGAAATGTATGCTTGAGCCCAAATCATTAAATGTTGATACAACCCATCAAAAACAATGCATTGGACTAACTGTATCTTAAATATTATTAGTCCTATGATATCGTGCTAAGAAACGGTGCATTGGCGCAGGCCTAAGAACTGCTGGAAGCCTTGTTTTTGAAGAAAAATATATCACAATTGTTTTCTTCCTTGTTAACATGTGTAATCCAACGAACTTACCTATATTACTATTCATTAATGACTCTGCGTAATTTTTAGAGAAACCAATAAAGATATTTAAAGCTCATGCCTAGTTAACACCATGGTTCTACTCAAAGGAAATTCAAAGTTTTCAAAATAATTTATTGATGATTTTGTTAAAAGATAATTTGATGCAAATTTCTGGGTGAGCTTTCTTGCTTTCCTCATGTTTTTGTAAATTTTAATGATAGTCCTTCTTTGCATCGAGCACTCCAACAAAATTAACCAGTATGTTATATTTCAGTTATGTTTCACACCAGAGACAATTTAGAACAACACAGAAAGCTTACCCTGAAAACCAGCTGCAATTATCATGTTTAGATCACAAATTTACATTGCTTACGTTCATATGTTGCATCATGTTCTCGGGCTTATAAAATTCACCATTAGATCACAAATTTATCCCGTGCTTTACTATGCAATTATCCTCGGGTTGTTGCTAATTTCTCTTGATTAGTCAAGTTTTCAGTATACTTCTCTTGCTTAGCATGAGTTCTCTCTTTCCTTTTACAGGGCCTATCAAAAAGAAAAATTGGCACCGATAGCATGAACTTAAAAAATTCACGTTCGCATGTGATACTCACTTGCGTCATTGAAGCTTGGAGAAAGGCAAAGATTCTCTTCCTCCCATCGTAAACTATTAAGCAAATACTATTTTCTTATTTGCTTGTTCATTCTACTAGCTGAATTATCAGTCAAATGATCAGTGCATACAGATGTGGTGATTTATCTTACTTTATTCAACTAATATTACAGGATTTCTCATCAAATGGCTTTAGTAGTTCAAAAACTAGCAAAATTACCTTCGTTGATCTTGCTGGTCTTGATATGGATGAACTTGAGGGCAATGGCAAGCACTTTACACGAGAAGAAAGACAAGTTAAGAAGTCTCTCTCAAGCCTTGGGTATGTAATTAGTTTTTTTCCATGACTACTACATAATTCTTTTTCCTATTCTGACTGCATAATTGATAATTTTCTACAATAGCATGCATCTTTACTGAATTATCTATCATTAAACAAGGATAGTATGTACACCGTGCATCTTTACCACTTTATCTTTCCTTTCAAGAATATTATGCCGAAACACAGATGCCTCACATTTGAACTCTGGTTTCAGAAAACTAGTCAATATTCTTTCAGAAGAACCAAAGCCCCAGCAAGATGACTTACCCTACAAGCAGTCCCGTTTGACACATGTGCTGAAGGATACACTAGGTGGAAACACAAGGGTTACATTTTTATGTTCCATTTCTTCAGAGCATAGGTATATTCGGTTCTTGAATCTTATTATGTTCTTTACATTTGGGTTATTTACTAAGTCAACCTGTTGCTGGGGAATGCAGATACAGATCTGAGACCTTAAGCACGCTAAGGTTTGGTGAACGAGCAAAGCATATGCCAAACAAAGCTGTGATAAATGAGATATCAGAAGGTGATGGTAATGGATTGAGTGATCAGATCCGTCAGTTGAAGGTATTACAACTAGAGCAGTAGACACATGCGCCAATTTTCTTTTTCAAGAATCAAGCAACAATTTACTGAAATTTGCTACTTGTTTTATCGCCTGCAGGATGAACTAGTAAGAACCAAGTCCGGAGAGAACACAACTTGTAAGACTGGATACTTCAATGCGCAAAATGCTCGTGCAAGCTTGCACAGTCTACGAGTCAGCCTCAACCGCTCACTAATCTTGCCTTATATAGAAGTTGAATCAGAAGATGAAATGGATGTGGATGAAGACGATGTACATGAACTGTGTGATCAAATCAGCAAGCTCCATTCTTCATCTGAAGACACGCTTGATGACTTTATAGATGCAGAGAGTGGAGAGGACAGTCCTTGCTCCAAGGGGAATCCAAAAACATGTGAAGGTCCACTTCAAGAAGAGCACCAAAAAGTGTACAGCAACACAAATGCTGATCAAGACCAGGTTTCTGACATGAAATCTAGTTTGTCAATTGGTGCTTCCCCACAGTTAGGGCCAATGCAAGATCCGACTATCTGCTCTTCTCCAAAGATCCATAAGGCAAGAAAGAGCATTACGTCACCAGGGTTCTCTCCAAGCAAGCTCAGTGAATCCAGCCCAGGAGATACCACTACTGAAATGTCTAGGAAGAGTGCAGTGCGTTCATCCTTACAGACGAGCAAGCTTAGTCCCACTGACTCGCTGGCGGCAAGCCTCCAGCGAGGCCTGCACATTATTGAGTACCATCAACAGAATACAGCCTCCCGAAGATCATTTATTGGCCTGTCATTTGATCATTTTGCAACGAATCCCCGGCAGTCAGCAAAAGGAAGTTCAGCTCTTCAGCCGTTACCTGAGGAGCATGTCAGTTCAATTTCCACTATATGTTCATCTTGCAAGAAAGCGATAGATACAAATGACGACCATTCAGAAGACATAAACTCAGGGAAGCAGACTGTGGCGGCAACTGGTATCACATCAAATAACTTGGCCAATACTTCACGCCAGGTATTCTATTTTGTTGGCATAATTTAAACTTGGTGTACATCGGCATCTACTTACACATTTTACTCAACCAGAATGGTGGCATCTCTTCGATTACTGGTTCAAAGAGAGAGGCCGAGCTTGAAGCTTTATGCGAAGAACAGGCAGCTAAGATCAAGGAGCTGAGCATTTTGGTATGTAGTATTATCAAATGAAATCTCTTCAGATAATTATTTCCATTCCTTGACAAATTTCTCTACCGAACTGCAGATTGACCAACATAAGGAGGGCTCAGAAGATGGTCAACAATCAGATGGTGTTATACATATGGAGGAACTAACCGATGAAGAAAAGGTTGTTAAACAGTGTGAAGATAGTAAGGTGAATATGAATGAGAGGGAAGAACTTGTTGGTGAAATCCAGGGTTTGAGGGATCAAGTAAAACATCTCACAGATGGATCAACAAATTATAGCCTTCTAGACCAGATAAGGAATGGCAGCACGGATCAGGACTACGAGCTGGATAATGAGAGGCAGAAATGGATGGAGTCCGAGAGCAAATGGATATCCCTCACTGAAGAGTTGCGGGTTGACCTAGAATCCAACCGGATTCATGCAGAGAAGACGGAGATGAAGCTCTGTAATGAGAAGAAGTGCACCGAAGAGCTGGATGACGCCCTCCAACGAGCCATCTATGGCCATGCCAGGATAATTGAACACTGTCGAGCTCCAGGAGATGTACAATGATCTTCTTGAGAGGTACCGGCGAGTGATGGAAGGGATCTCACAGGTGAAGAGGGCAGCTGCCAAAGCAGGCAAGAAGGGCTGTGGGACAGCTTTCGCTGCTGCCCTCGCTGCAGAGCTTTCTACTGTGAGGATCGACAGAGAGAAGGAGAGGGCACAGCTGAAAGAACAGAACAGGAGGCTCCGCATTCAGCTCCGCGACACCGCTGAGGCAGTGCATGCAGCTGGAGAGCTACTCGTGAGATTGAGGGAAGCAGAGGAGGCATCAACACAAGAAAAGGCCAGTTGAAAGCTGCAAACTTAAACTTGATCAACTAGCGCAGCACCGTTACTACAATCATAGGACTATATGAATAAGAATGTCAATTTGGTTTACTTTGATTTGCAGGAGAAGAGCACGGCCATGTTGCAGGAGAACCAGAAGCTCAAGAAGCAGGTGGAAAAGATGAGGAAGAAGCACGAAATGGAGATGGAGACGATGAAGCACTACCTTGCGGAGAGCAAGCTGCCAGAGTCGGCGCTGGAGGGATTCTACCGCCAAGAGAGCAGCGCGGGCGCACTGGAGTACAGCCATGCTCCATCCACCTGCGACGACGATCAGTCTTGGCGGGCAGCATTTACATCTGAATTCGAATGAATGGGGCTGATGATTGCTTGATTACTCGTCAACTGAGCCTGGTTGATAACTAGGAAACGAGCATTGGTTGTACCTTCTTCTTTTTTATTACATGATTTATGTGCCCTCTTCTTTTTTTACATGTCTATAATTTATGTGCCCTCTGTTGGCGCAAATTTGCATCTATACTGTGCTGTATTATGACATTTTGTATTTCCATTTGTATCATTGATATTACCGCCCTTGCTTGGGTCTGTCGCCCCTGACTCCCGATTAGAAAATAAAAACGTTTTCGCGAGGGCCGACCCGCTCGTGACCCATATCCAATCCCGTATGCGCCGTATTAGTATACGGTGGGCATAATGAGGACCCACATGTAGTGATCGGTCCCACAACCCTTGGCCCCGCTTGCAATGCATGGACCCAAAACAAATTGGAACAAACCGCCAGATCGTCGTGTCCTAGCGGATCAAGGTGCCAAACCGTCCCACCGTTGTGACCTAGCGCCTGTCGACTCCGACGTACGTTCGCCTCGATCGCCTGATCCACTGTCTCCCACTAGTCGTGCCGCAGGTTTGGTGCAGCTAGGGCACGAGCAGGCCGCCACACCATCATCGCCTCCGGCCTCTGCCTCGCCTGATCTCCACGAGGCTCGTCCTGCCCTACCTGTACAACGAGGCCGTCACACCATCGTTGCCTCCGTCCTTTGCCTCGCTAGATCCACGAGGCTTGTCCCTGCCCTAGCTGGACAAGTAGGGCGCCTCAACCATCGCCTCCGTCGTCGCTGCAACTCGTCAGGGAAGCCGACAGAACATCTTTTGCGTCGCCATATCCACGTGCCTCATCGTTGCAGTCAGCATCTCAGGTGACCACAACGCGATTCAGGCGCCTCCCGATCTTCATTCATCTTCTCCCGCCTTCTTCGGTGCTATGATTCGCCCTTTGTCTCGGTCTGTAGCCGCAGTGCTCATATTTAGGTATGCACGTCTCCCCTCTTTTATATCACTGTGGTCACTACTCTAATAGTATTTATGTTTGAGAGAAAAAACTCATCCCTCATAAGTACACCGTTAACTGAATGTGTACCGTGTTGCATACAGATGGATGAAAATGTTGTTGGAAATTATGATGCAAATGTCGGTGAAAATTTTGGTGAAAATACCGTAGATGATGCTGATGTTAATGCTGATGCAAATGACGACGCCGCATCTTGGTCATACGAGGACGACCAAAGCAGTGGCGATGAAAATGGTGACGAATCTATCAACACTGATTCTTATTGGTCGTCGTACTCATTTTTGCCTCCAGACGCCGACCACCCCGATGAGATTGGAAATGGTGATGAATCAGACAACAACAATTGGTCATCATATGCGTTTTTTTTTTCCTTCAGAGGACGACTATCTTGTTGATCAGAATGGAGCTGCTGATGCTAACATGAGTCGTGTTAGTGTTGGTTATTCTCTACTGCAGCTGACAACATTTATACTGATAATTAATTTACTTAAAAACTTCTATAGGTACATGTCTTTGATGATAATGGGGACTACGATTGAGAGACAGAAGAATCGTACGCTGATAACATTACTCAGGTATGTTGATTATTTTGTATGACATGCGACTAAGTTAGGACATTTTATAAGTTTTTTTTGTTAGGTGGAATATGTCTACCGTTACGAGTTTGATGTCCATATCCCTAACAAGGAACCATAGATAGGCATAGAGGATATTGAAGATCAGCAAAAGGCACTGGATAACTATTGGATGGTAATGGCGAAGAAGTTTGACACCGACCACGACACATATGTGTTCTATAATAACTACGCGAAAGAGCGTGGCTTCAGAATAAGAAAGCAGAGGGTTAGGAAGAGAAAAGGTATTGGAAATGAAGTATGCTTGAGGAAGTTTGTGTGCTCTAGGGAAGGGAAAAGACGAGATAAGTTCTTGACCATGGAAGGCCGGACCCGTAGGCTAAGACCTGAGAGTCGGTGCAACTACATGGCGGAACTCACGGTAAAGTTTGATAAAACTCAAGAAAAATGGTATATTGATAAGTTTATGGACGATCACAACCATGTGCTAGCTCGATTCGACGAGGTCCTATTTCTTTGGTCGCACAGAAAGATCAAGGATTTTCGAAAAGCAGAGATACTGGCAATGGGAGCCGCTGGAATTAGAAAGCACATAATCATGGAAAATTTTATAAGCAAGTATGGATGGTACGACAGGGTAGGCTTTACCAGGAAGGATATATATAACATGTAATCCACGCATCAGAGGAAGCTCCTTGATAACGGAGATGCTACCACTGTCGTTGGAATTATGCTCGGGCGAAAGGAGAACGATCCTGAATTCTTCTTTGAGTACCAATTGGATGACGAAGGACGCCTGAAGACCATGTTCTGGTGTGATTCCCAATCACGCTAGGACTGTCAGGACTTTGGTGATGTAGTGGTTTTTGACAACAGTTACAAGATGAACCGGTATAAAATGCCATTCATTCCATTAGTGGGTATAAATAATCACTGTAAAACAACGGTTTTTGGTTGCGCCGTTGTATCAGATGAGAAGGAGGAGACATTTGTATGGCTGCTGAATACATTTCTGAAAGCAATGTGCCAGAAGAAGCCGAAGTCGATAATCACCGATGGAGACGCTGCGATGCTAAAGGCTATACGGAGGGTTCTTCCAGATGTGAGGCACCGTTTGTGTTCGTGGCATGATGAAAAGAACATGCAGCAACACCTACATTATAAGGCTTTGAAGGAGTTCCGGTCACTGATATATAAGCCGACGTCACATGCCGTTTGGGAGCAGAGATGGATCGAGTTCGTTGGAAAATGGAAAAGTTAGACAACAAAAAGGTGGTTGGACAGGATGTACAAGATGAAGGGACTATGGACCACCTCTTATCTTTTGGATGGCTATTTCCTTGGAATGAAAAGCAACCAGAGGAGCGAAAGACTGAACTCATGTCTTCACCTACACCTTAACTTTTGCTTGACACTGGTTTCTTTGATTTTGCACTATGAGAACTGCATTATGTGGCTTCGTGAAATAGAGGCGCGTGAAAACTGCATGGCTTCTTAGACTTTACCGTGGCAATTACCAATTCACGGATTATAGAGGTGGCTGCTTCACATGCATTTACTGCAGTGAACTTCTAATTGTTGCAAAGAGAACTGCAAATTATTGACGATCTAAAAATTTACCGGACAAGCATGGAGAGTAATGGTTCTCGAAAGTTTATGGTCTCATGGATAAATAAACATAAGCACAAATTTACTGTGGAGTATACACCTACAGACTCGGATGAAATTATAAAGTGCAGCTGCCGTCGAATGATTCACAAGGAGCTCCCTTGTAAGCATATCCTCCATGTACTGAAGCACCTGAACTTAAGTAAGATACCTAGCTGTTGTATTCTCAAAAGGTTTTCAAAGAAATCAAGGGGTGGCTTGCCTTCGAGGCTCACGAGTGATCTATACAGCTATTGTTGGATAGATGTTGGGTATCGTTTAAGATTTGGTGAGCTGAGCACATGAGGAGCAGAAGCATTCGGTGTGGCATGCAATGACACATTCTTGTTCAATGAAATGAAAGGATATTTGTTTCAGGTAATATCAAAGCAGAAACACAAGGATAATGAGGACATGGACAAAATTTTCAGCACAAAGGATCCACTGAACTTTACAGCACCTTCTGTTCAAATTGGTGATCCTGAAATAGTGGCCACGAAAGGCTCGCAGAAGAAAAGAACACAAGATCCAACAAAGGGGGCACATCCCATGGCGAAGAATGGTAGACCTCTAGCATTTGATGAGAGACCACCCCCCCAGGTATGCGGCATATGCAAAATTGGAGGACATAACAGGACTACATGCTCAAGAAATCCAAAGTAAGTGATTGTAGTTATCGTTTTTCGTTTGATTATACTATATCATGTCTAGTGTCTCATAGATTTCTCTTTCATTGGATGCAGAAATATGGTATAAAAACCACATAGCCATTCGGGAGACTCCATAATATGTCATAGAATAATTTTATTGATTCCGTGTGCGTAACTTGGTAATTATGTTAATTATTAAACCGGTGTGCTTATTTATTTGTCTAATGTATGAACTACTACATGATATATAATATTTTATTGGTGCAAGGAGAGCTCACAAAATAAGTGAAATCTATCTTTGATCTCACTCAACCGACGTCATCACTTTTGTGGTTGTTAGCATGTTAAATGTGCAACTGAAGTTTTTTTTTAAAAAAATCATTATCTAGTTTGAAACGCAAGGCAGCTAATGGCAAAATTAGCACGGCAACTTTTGTGCGTGTGGAACGGTCTGTTTTGATAAATAGTACAACACACTTCAGTTGTGAAATAAAAAAATCTTATTGCAAAGTACATCACACCATTATAGATCATAAAACTGGTTGCATTAGAGATGAAACCCATATAAATTCCAACAATAATCATAAGTTCATAACTAAAAACATGATCATGCAAAACCATGGTCACCAGGACCGGTGCCATCAACCTTGCCGCGCCAGGTTTTGAAAGTGTGCTGGTGGCTCATGTCTTCTCCCGGGTAGTAAATGGGGTCCATATCTTTTGAAAACACTTCGCCATGGTCGATCACTTCCTTGACATGCAGTATCAGCGTATAATTCCGGATGTGCTTCATCTTCGGAGAGCATGGCGGAGGAGGCGATTCCACATCCTCGGCGGAGCATCGAGGAGCCATTACCTCGTCCACAATGGAGTCGGGGTCGGCAGGCGGCATAGCAGGCAGATGCACGGTCAAAGTAAGAAACTTGGGTACGACACTAGGGTCACGGAGCCAGGCTGTAACCGGCATCACCCAACCATCACTCACCGGCAACATCTTAATGAGCTCGCCATCAAGAGAATAAATCAACCTATGCATAGCCTCCCTTTCCCATGCCTCCTTCGGCAGTCCCTCGATGCTTATCATTGTCTTTTACTCCATCTTACCAGCTGTGCCGCGCGAATAGATGCTCCAACGCTTGAATCTGATCGAGATCATGCCGCATTGTAACTCTGTAGAAGCTGACACCACGCGCGTACAGTCTTCCTCGGAATCGACGCGTAGGAAGAAATGGAGCAGTGGAGCACAAACGTCCACCTTCACCGTCGACTAGCGAACGCCCCAGAGCAGTTCCATTGCCCCGAGCAGAGCCTCCAGAGTCACCGCAGGCCGTCGCCCATGACGGTGGAAAACAACGCGCGGTCGTGGAACTGCTCCTCCCGGGCGGACATCCCCGTGGTGCGAGGGAGGACAACGCTGTGGCCAACCCACGGCCGCATGTCGGGGTCGCCACGCCTATGCACCTCCTCCATGAACCTGCGGCCGTCGGGTATGTTGCCCCAAACAGGCACGGGCTCGTTCCCGGCGCCGTTAACGGACGACTCAGACCCGCAGCTCATGCTCCTCCCACAGTCGCTGCTGTATGACATTGTATCCTATTTGTGTGCGACTCGTAGGTTAGGGTTTCTGATTGTCGACGAACGTATTTTTGCAGGCCCTATATATCGCTTATAGAGAGTAGTTGTTCCGCCTCGCCCGTGGATTTTTGCAAATTGTCCGGCCCATTAACATAAATCAGTAAATAGAAAAGAAGTGGTGGGAAGAGGGATTCGAACCTGCAAATTGCCATCAGAGGGTCATAGGAGGAAACCACCGGGATAGGTAACCGTTCGTGTCTAGGGGTCTCCTTGGTTTTTCCTTACATTAAGGAACTACCCCCGAGTAGACGCTTCACTTTTCACTTTGACGGTTCGTTCTGCAAAACTTTGATGGTTCGTTCTACTACGGTGAGTTCATCCTCTCTCTCCCATTCTTCTCTCTAACTCACATTGGTACTACGTTTTCTCTCCCAATCTTTCTAATTACTCTCTGTTTTATATTGTTTCTGTAGAACCAAAAGGAGAAGGTTCGAAACAAGAGCGACTAGTACAAAGGAATAGGAGTTTTGCAGTAAGTTTCTTCTCATATGGATTGCCCTAACCGTTTTGTGCATTTTCTTTTTCCTACTCTCTCAAATCTTCACTTGGTCTTCATACTCTCTCAAATGTTGTTATTACTTTGTTGTGGTTTTCTTTTGGAATAGTGAGTGTTGATTGCTACCTCTCAAATCTTAACTTGTTCTTCATACTCTGTCAAATCTTGCTACTACTTAGTTGTGGTTTTGTTTTGGAACAGTGAGTGTTGATTGCTACCTCTCAAATCCTTGCTACTACTTTGTTGTGGTTTTCTCTTGCTAATACTGTTTTGAAAAAGTGAGTGTTGACTCAAGCTTTTCCCTTTCTTTTACCCTCTATATGAAACGAATCAATCTTTTCTCGTTGTCTATCCCTTTCGTTCATATTCAATTGGTACTGCGTTTACTATTTGTTTTATCTATTTCGTCAGTTTTCAAAAGGATAACATTGAGTTTGGTTTCCCACTGTATTTAGGGTTTCATAATAGAAAGAACGGTTCTTGGTACGGTTTTTATTTCGAACAAATGATGCCTATCTCGAGGTATTATATAGTGGTGTCTCTTTTGCAGGTATGGACAACCCTGTCCATTTGAACAACCGATGCCCCATCTGTTCCCAGACAGAATGTAAGTGTGGAAGAAGTGACAGACGTGTAGTCTGTTTTGAGTCTGTCATGATGCCAGGATACACTAATGGAGAGGTGGCTTCCTCGTGCATTTCCTGTAGCAACTTCAATTATTATGATCCAAACTGAAACATGTTTTCTAATGGAAATTTTTTCATGTCTAATGTAGAGTATGTCCTGCAAGGGAAAGATCAAACTTGATGAGATGACTCCTAAGAATTGGATGCTGGCAACTTACCGAGGCCGCACCTTTGACATGTATGTCGATAAGACAAGGGAGAAGACAGTCATTTGTGGACCATACTGGAGGTCGTTGATAAGAATGTTTGAGATTGAAGAAGGAGATATTGTAAGCTTCAAGTTGGAAGAAGAGAATGTGGAAAAAGGGATGGAGGAAGAGGATGATTGGCAGAACATGGAGTTGTTCAATGTTACTGTCTTCAGGGTGGTGAACAATGTCAGACAAGAAAAGCTAGTTTATGCAGAGCTTGGTAAGTACTTGCTGGCATTACTTGGTTAACCATTACTTGCTTAGTTCAGTTGTACATAGAAACATTGGTAACACCTGATATACTAGATTTAGTGTTAATAATTCATTTTATTGCCTATTACTAGTTTCTAAACTATAATTAAGGTGAAAACCTGGACATTGGAAACTATAAAACTGATGTAAACTAGAATGATATGCCCTAGTCCTGATGTAACGATGTGTCCTTGTACTAATATTATTAACCTGGAATATATATTTGAGTGTCCTTGTCGTAATATAACCAACTGACATAACTGACATTACCTGATATAATGATGTGTCCTTGTCCTGATGTAAACTAGAATCATAACAGGTTTTCTAATTTGATTTCTTTAATGTCGTTAACAGGGCTACGTGACGTTGCACCGTGCATCAGGTTGGCACTACAGAATGTGGTCTTCACTGACATCGTTCGTGTCAGTGAAGATCACATGAATTCTGTACTGTTTCAACTCTACAGGATTAAATGCTCTGCACCTGCTGACGAACTTGTAGAAGATGAGTTTTATATTAAGACTTCTGACAGGAAGTATCTGGTGCATAAAATTGATGCACGCAATCTGGAAGCAGTAGTCCTGGTGAGTATTACAGTTGAGTATGCATTGATTGCAAATTGAAAATGTACTGTTGAATCAGTGTTGACTTCTTGTCTTTCAATTTTATGTCAGCTTGTTCCTCATGGACTGCTAGATGACTATGAGTACGACCCGAATTTTTGGACGTCTCTATGGTGGAAAAGAGGGCTCGAGAAGCCGATTGAAGGTATGTATCACATCTAGGATGGATGGCTTAACTTTGGATATGGAATTGAAGAATCAGTCGCATATGAGGAGATGGTAGTAGACAGAACTACAGTCATGGTGAGGGTCTATCCAAGCGGCGATTCGCTTCGCCTAGACCTTTTGGACATGATGAACTGATAACACTCTCTCCAGCTTAATTATCTTGTTTCAGTTACAGATTGAGTTATGAGTGTATCCCTGTTTCAGCATTCATCTATGGATTGAGTAAAATTTAGTTTTAATGTAAAAGTGTGGTACAAATTTAAATAACAACTTCTTGCTATTGTGGTACTGTGTAACATCTTTAACATCGGGCATGATGAAAACAAACTCAGATAACATTCTGAAATCACTGAAAAAATCTGCTACATTTTATTTTGATCATGATTGAACTAACTACCCGGTAGGCTCTGAGTCCTCTCCATCCATGCCGTCCTTGTGAATCATCACAAACTCCTCCTCGGGGCCTTGCCTCCTAATCCCAGACAGCATCCAAGCCAAAGGGACACACCGTCCGTGCGCTCCGACTCTGACCCAGCGACCAGAAAACTGCCTGAACAGAATGTTGAATCGCCTCACCCGGTGAAGAGTACTTGCAGGTTGAAACGCAGACGAACTGCAAACCAACCCACTTCCACCATAGGAAAGCGTCCCCCAGCAAAATCCCTATGGGGCCCAAGCTAGACCATCTCCCCGAAGCTGCGACCGAAGCTATGTTAACCAGCAGCAATAGGCAGGGCAGAGGCCCGCACGCTGGCGTGATGCCAGTCCGGCGCGCACGCAGTTGGAGCAACGACCTGCACGGACATGCTCACTCGCCGATGAGAACACATTCTCCTTACCGGCGCCAAGGTTTCCCGGCGTGCAGGCACCATGGCTAACACCCGCGGCGGCCGGGCGTATACGTTCACAAGCCCCCGGATGGTAGCTATTTTGGAGACGTGTAGGCAGTGGTGGAGTCGGATCAACCAGCGGCCAATATATAGATAACGAGGAGTGGATTAGGGTTTTGGTTTTCTTTTTGGTGAGACAGATTTCTTTTGAGCGGATTTTGGTGAGATAGATATGCTGTCCTTTAAGGCGCGACATGGGCCTGGGCCGTGAGGCGCGGCTAGCTGAACTTGATCAGTGTTTTTTGACTGGTTATGTTGTTTTCTTCTCTTTTCATGACCTCTTAAAATAATTCAAAAAAAACTTATTTCACGTATAATGGCTTGTACATTAGTTCACGTACACAAACTATGAAAGAGAATTGAGAATAAAAACTTGAATCTTCAAAATGAGATGTTCATATTTTTTAAAGGTAAACAAGTCTGATTGCAACTGGCGTTTCTCACACCCAATATAACTCTTAATCAACTTAAACAAAGTGCTTTGAACACTGCATGAAGTACGATCAGCGTGTTGATTTCACAGAGGATCTATAAGGAGCTTGAGACCATCCCGGCTACCAAGGAACCAGAACACATAGATATCACCTACTCTCATATCAGTGTTCTCCACAACCTCCTTCTAGCACGACGTTAACATTGCACCATCTTTCACTTTTCCTTTCACCTTCGACTTGCTCATCATCATCTTCACTTTCGCAACTTCCTTGCTCCTAGAGAAGACTTTAATATATGCTGGTAGCTTAACAGTGGGTAAAATGGGATCCACGGTGAAGCTATTTGAGAAGTACTGCATGATAAAATTTAACGAGTTAAAAAAAATGTCAGTCTACAAATGTTGTAACATGTAATTGACAACTTTCTCAATATTGACTGTATAACATTTTTGCTTTGCCCTTGATGATGTTTGATTTTTTGATGGTGCACACATATAATGGTCTTCTTGGCATGTGCTTACGAACCGCCGACTTCAGTGTACCAAATTCAGCATTATCTAATGCTACACGATTTGCATACTCGAGAAAACCTTCAAAATCTTCTTCGGCATTTATTATAGGACCTTGTCATGAGCATTACATATGAAACCGAAAATATGCATGAAAATAAATTTAGTCCGGTGCTTACATACCTCTGATAGTAAGACTTTTGTGCTCCTTAAGAAAAGCACGAACATGATGAGTGCGAGCAAACATTTCCACCTAACAAAAAAAAGCAGTACATACAGAATGCAAAACAAATTTATGTCAGTTGGACATGATCCTTATTTGTCGAAGGGGTGGACATGTATATTTCGTACTATGTGCTTATACCATGTGATCATGTGAAGGGTAATATTTGTGGATTTTTTGTAACACCCTAGTAAAATCAGAGGCATATTTTGTATCAACACGCACAAAACAATTATTTCTATCCAATTTCAGCGAATGAATAAATCACGTTAATTATTTTAGAAAAATTATGATCTTTGACTCAATTTAACTGCAAAGTTCACAACAATGAAATTTCAACTTGTAAAACCCAAACCCTAGGCTACAATAAACCATTGAGCACATGCACATTAACTTGACCAACCCTAGCCCGTTGGTGTGTTGACAAGAGGGCGGGAAGGAGAAGATCTTGAGAAGAGCATGCTCGGGTGGGTGACCTAGCACCTCCACCAATCCCGACTTGTCCCTCCTCTCTACCCTATACCACACACTCATGTTGGCACCTAATAACTGCCAGGAAGGGGGGCGGATAAACTACATCCCTATTGAGATTGCCAAGACTAGGGATGGAGGAGGATGGATAGCGGAGGAAAAAGTAAAATGGTGAAGGAGGATCCATTACCTCATGCTCCATGGTGTTAGGGTTGGACTCCGAGGCGACGTAGAACAGGACCAGAGTGGGGGCAAGGGCGTAGAACATGACGTGATTAATATGTTGTCAACGCTCTTTAATGTGTGATGATCGACATAACTTGTGCAGCCACTATTTGTCGCTCATTGCGAGTCCGAACAAGGAGTCACCCGTGTTAATTCTTTGGTGGGCCGGCCCATTAACTAGTGGCTTAAAAAGAAAATAGCAGAAAACAAGTTGAAAAGGGGGGATTCGAACGTGGGAACTCACCATCGGGGTCTTGGGGCACAGCCATTGGGCCGAAGTAAAAGATATGTCTCGAGAACAGGCCCATCAATCTTTTTTTATTTCATTCATATTCCTATTTATTTTTATCAATAAAATATGTTCTTTTCAAACTTCGATTTTTTGGAAAAAAAATTACATATTCGTGACGTGCACGTACATGGTAGAATGTGCAATTTTTTTGGGTTCATTTAGTGCAGGTCGAAAAAACAGCAAAATTAGAGAAGGGCCGTCTGGTCTCTCACTTAAACCAGTTTTTCTAAAACGGTGCTTTTTTTCAACCTCCTCCAAATAATTCAATTTTTTCACACATGATCTCATGACCAAACATAGATTTTTATTTTTCGAATTATAATGCCTCCCTGAAACTGAGATTAAGACCCCGGAATTTACCTTGAAGGGGTAGTGTAATCTTCAAATTTTAAGTTTTACTTTGGCATTTCCGTTTCCTACATGTGATAAACCATGTGCACAAAATTTGGAGTGATCTAGAGATGGTGGAAAAATGAACTTCTTAGGGACATACCGTCTGGTAACTTAAACCAGTTTTTTCTAAAACGGTGATTTTTTCAACCTCATCCAAATCATTTCAAATTTTTCACACATGATCTCATGAACAAACATAGATAGAATGTGTTGTTGCACAAAGGTGTAAGCTTACATTTTCATAGTCTACATGGTTTTTTTCTTTTTAACTATAGTCTAGATGCCTATTCTAACACTATTGGGACATTTTCTCGATCAAGGTTGTTATTTCTACATGGTCTTAAGTTTCATGTAGTGGAGTACATGACATGGGTCTACCAATTTTTAGGGTTGCAACTTTTAAGTAGATCAAGCGAAAGGCCGCACAAGCTCACTTATTTTCGGCGCTACATGGGCCTCCACTTCACTCCACCCCTACAATGTTATAATGTGACAAAATTTTGAAGGTTGAGTTCATAAAAAAGACAACAATAAACAGGGAAAATGAGTTTATAACACAAACTGGTAATCCCTTTTTTTTTGAAACAAGGAATAAACTTTGCCTATTTGATTGATTAAGAAATGAGTTTAAGTTTTCAACACAAACCAAAGGGAACCAACCGACTAAGTTATTATTGAACCTATTTGACCCCACACATCCCTAAGTGTGGCATCCTTCATACTCGACAAAATAACAACGGATGTCATAGATGTGTTTTTCAAGCATTATCACGTTTATCTCTTTCCAAAATCTCACACCCGACAAGGAGCAACTACATTGAAAAATTGTTTGTGCCTAATCGAGTCCCTTGCGCCGTCAACGAGAGGGACATCTTAAATCTTGCTCCAAACAAGGAATAACTACGAGATACGAGTGTCAAGGTTTATTCCATCCAACCCGAGAGAGTCCGGATACTATTCCATCAAGAGAGAAGGAAACCTAGTAGAACCTAAAACTTAAACCTTCTCAGAAAAGGTTTACGCCCGCTTTATAAATAAAGCAAACCTGCAACTAGCTAGCTAAACCTGCCAGCAAGCACAACTAGATTTGCATACATCTGTCTAAACATGACAGCAAGCACAACTAGATGTTCACAGCTAAATTAATAGTTCTCACACTTGAGTTCATAAACTTGAACATAATCTAGTTAAAGTTAACACACAGAACAAAAAATAGTCTTATCGTAGTTAAGTTCATAACACAAACCATAAACTAGATAAGTTCAACAGTTCGTTGTCGACTGCAGAAGTACTTAGACCACCATACTTAGTCCAGGTTGACAACAACATTACTTAAAGGAGGTGTTTGGTTCGTGAAACTGTAACATAACCTGTTTACAGTGTTACCTGATTACCTTAAATTTTGTTTGGTACACCAATTCTGTAATTAGATACCACGGTATCCCTTACCAGTCCGATACAAAATTGATTCCGCCCGAAATCTTGTGTAATTAGATTGCGGTACCTCTGCCTCGTGACCCTCGTCTTCTCGCTTCTCGTCTTCCCCAGGAGACCACGATCTGTTCACCGCCGCCGCCGTCTTCTCCGCCCTCGTCCACCGCTGACCAGAGTGGATTTTTCTCGTCGTCGTGCCAGCCGGCCATGGTCGCCGTCGACAGCCACGGTGGGTGGTGGCGAAGAAAAGCTGGCGCGGCCCGGCACGGGCGTCCCGTGCCGCCACTCGCCGGTCAAGACGTCGGCATCACCGACTCCGTTGGCACCCGCGAATCTCTAATCTGGATTGCATCTGTCGACAAACCGTGGTCGCTTCTTCACTGCCGTGAGCGTCGTCCACCATGGCCACCTAGACGAACAGAGGAAGACGACACACAGTTCTTCGCCGACAAATCCTTGGCCACGGCGAGCGAACGCTTCTGCGCCAAAACTTGCTCTGGGTGCGCTGAACCATGGAGAGCACAAGGCAGTATGATAGCAGTTTCAGCCTGAGCATTAATAGTGGATGACACTAGGAGAGTTGGGGCAATTTTCGTTGGTTTTTCTCACACAATGCCATACCAACCTGAGGGGTTGGGGGTACATATTTATAGGCTGCTAGCCAGCCAAGCATATTCTAGATGCTAGTCTAAGATGCTGGTCAAGGGTCCTATCCTAACAGCAGTACTTGACCCTATCCTAACAGACCGTCCTTGACCTTATCCTAACAGTCCTTGACCTTATCCTAACAACCAGTCCTTGACACAAGGACCATGTGCACCCTAGTACAAAGACCAGCCCCACAAAGACCATAGTACAAGGGCTTATCCATCATTCTCCCCCTAAGTCTTGTACGTCGTCTTGAGGGGAAGTTGAACCATCCCGATCTTGGAGCAGAGTTCGAGGAACTTGATCCTCCCAAGAGGCTTGGTGAGCAGGTCGGCCAGCTGATCCGTGGTGTTGATGTAGCTCTCCTTGACGCTTCCTTCTTCCAAGCAGCTTCGGATGAAATGGTACCTCAGCCGGATGTGCTTGCTCCGTTCGTGGAAAACAGGGTTCTTCGCCAGGGCCAGAGCGGACTTGCTGTCCACCATGAGCTGCACCGCTCCGGTGTCCCGGCCGAGGAGACCACCAAGCAGTCGGGCGAGCCATAACGCCTGAGTGCATGCGGTGGAGGCAGCTATGTACTCGGCCTCGCAGCTTGACATGGCCACCACCTGCTGCTTGACCGACTGCCAGCTCACAAGACACTTGCCGAGGAAGAAGAGGATCCCGCTCGTGCTCTTGCTGGTGTCGATGTCGCCGGCGTGGTCGCTGTCGCTGTACCCGACGAAGTGAATCGCCCCGGGGCACCTAGGATAGTGGAGGCCATGGTCGAGAGTCCCCGCTACGTAGCGGATGATTCTCTTCACAGCCTGCTGGTGCTCCGTCGTCGGTCGCTGCATGAACCGACTAACGTAGCCGACGGGGAAAGCCAAGTCCGGCCGTGTGTGGGCGAGGTAGCGATAGCTCCCCACAAGGCGTTGGTACTGTGTAGCGTCCACTTCCTCCGTCGTGCTGTCGCGGCTCAGTTTCAGCCGCTCTTCCATCGGAGTGAGAGCTGGGTTGCAGTCGGTGAGCCCAGCCAACTCAACGATGCGCTTGGCGTAGGCGGACTGTCGAAGCGTGATCCCGGAGTGATCCTGGTGCACCTCAATCCCTAGGTAGAAGGAGAGGAGCCCTAGGTCACTCATCTGGAAGGTGGCCTTCATTTCTTCCTTGAACGCCGCCACCTCTGCATCCTTGATACCGGTGATCACCAAGTCGTCGACGTAGACGCCCACCAGCAGGGCATTTCCTCCACTGCCCCGTCGGTAGACGGCCGCCTCGTGCGGGCTTTGCTCGAAACCCATCATCTTTAGCGTGGAATCCAGCTTGGCATTCCACGCCCTTGGTGCCTGCCGCAGGCCATAGAGAGCCTTGTGTAGGCGGAGTACCTTGCCCTCCTTGCCGGGGATCTCAAATCCCGGTGGCTGATGCACGTAGACTTCCTCCTTCAAATCGCCGTTGAGGAACGCCGACTTGACATCCATGTGATGGACACGCCAGCCCTCCTGGGCAGCTAGCGCGAGAAGAAGTCGCACGGACTCCATCCGTGCCACTGGAGCGAAGGCGTCGTCGAAGTCGACCCCTTCCTGCTGCAAGAAACCTCGTGCCACCAAGCGAGCCTTGTGCTTGACGATGGCGCCGGCTTCATCCCTCTTCAGCTTGAACACCCACTTAAGGGTGATCGCGCGGTGACCACGAGGAAGATCAGCGAGCTCCCATGTGCCGTTCTGCTCGACCGCATCCATCTCCAACTGCATTACGGCACGCCAAGCCGCGTCTCTCGTGGCCTCTGCAAAGGATCGAGGCTCGCCGTCCTCACACGCAAGTTGCAGTTGTGCCTCCAGATCGCGTGACACCAGTCCCGGCGCTGGCTGGTCGCCGAGTAGGTCCTCCATCGTGCGGTATCGTAGCGGCTTGCCGTCATGATACGCGTCGATGCGCTCCTCGTCGTGAGAGAGCGGGGAAGCAAACTCCACCGGGCTCGGAGGAGTGGCTGTCGCTGCTGGAGTACGTGGCGCCGCCGACTGTGCTGGAGCCGGTGAAGGGCTCGTCGCAGCTGAGGTCGTGGTCGGAGAGCGTGGTGCTGCTGGTGTAGTAGACGCCGGGGTCGGTGGAGACTCGGGGACTGAAGTAGGCCCGCTCGATGAAGGACTGCCTACTCCCCCAGCTTCCTTGAAGTGGACGTGCTCGACAATGAAGTCGTCATATGTCGGAGTCGAGCCGTCGTCCACCGCCTTGTCCCACGCCCATCCTCGCCCTTCGTTGAACGCGACGTCTCGCGCCGTGCGCACACGTTGCGTCTTTGGGTCAAGGATGCGGTAGGCCTTCGAACCCTCCGCGTAGCCGATGAACACTCCCGGAGTGCTCCTGTCGTCAAGCTTGCCGATTTGGCCAAGCTCCTTGGCGAATGCCAGGCAGCCAAAGACCCGCAAGTGGGAGACCGCTGGCTTTCGCCCATGCCAAGCCTCATACGGCGTCATGCCGTCGAGTGCCTTAGTAGGCGAGCGGTTGAGGATGTAGACAGCCGTCAGCACCGCCTCTCCCCAGAAGACAGCCGGCATCCCTCTCTGCTTGAGGAGAGCCCGAGCCATCCCCACAACCGTCTGGTTGCGTCGCTCGACAACGCCGTTCTGCTGCGGGCTGTACGGCGCTGAGTAGTGGCGCTGGATGCCCTCATCAGCGCAGTATGACGCGAATTCAGTCGCCGTGAATTCGCCGCCGTTGTCGGTGCGCAGCACGCGCAATTTGCGGCCGCTTTCCGCCTCCGCAGCAACCTGTGCACGCCTGATGGCGTCCGCCGCCTCTCCCTTGCTGCCGAGGACCGTCACCCACATGTAGCGAGAGAAGTCATCGACGAGCAGCAGGAAGTAGCGTCGACCTCCTGGTGTGGCCGGAGTTACCGGGCCGCACAAGTCCCCGTGTACGAGCTCGAGCCTCTCCTTGGCTCGGAAGCTCGTCCGCTGGGGAAAGGAGAGTCACCTTTGCTTCGTCAGCACGCAGACGTCGCAGAACTGCTCCACATGGTCGAGGCACGGCATGCCTCGCACCATCTCCGTGGAACCGAGCCGCTTCAGGGCCTCGAAGTGAAGATGCCCAAAGCGCTCATGCCACTGCCATGCCTCGTCGTCCCGACGAGCAGCGAGACAGAGGGGTTGTGCCACCTGCACGTCAAGGACGTAGAGACGGTTTTCACCTCTGGTTACCTTGGCGAGAAGGCGACGTCGGCGATCCCAGATGCGTAGGATCCCATCCTCGATCAGCACGTGCGAGCCATTCTCGTCCAGTTGTCCCAGGCTGATGATGGAGTTCCTCAGCGCGGGGATGTAGTAGACATCGGTGAGCAGCCGGTGCTCTCCAGTCTTGGCGGTGAAGATGACGGAGCCGACACCCTTAATCTCCACGGCAGAGGCATCCCCGAACTTGACGGAGCCTCGTACGTCGGAGTCGAGCTCGGCGAAGAACTCCCGTCGACCGGTCATGTGGTGGGTGGCGCTGGTGTCGAGGCACCACCCGCTAGTCTTGTCCTTCCCGGAACCATCGCCAAGAAGGGCGTGAGCTTTTCGCTCGTCAAGGTGGAGGAGAGTCGCCGCGGGTGGTGCCGCTGCGACCGGTGCCGCTGCGGCCGGTGTCGCTGGAGGTAGCTCGATGCTTGCATGCGCCATGAACAGAGCCGTCTCCTCCTCCTCCGCCTGTGCGACATTGGCCTGGCCGTGTCGTGGCTGTCGACACTCATTGGCCCAATGGCCGCGCTGGCCACAGTTGTGGCAACTGTTGTCCTGTGCCGGCTTGGGCTTGCCAGCGGCGCCGTCCCTGGCACCTTCGCGGGCGTCACCTTCAGCACGTCCTTGTGCTTTGTTGTGGGCGCCTTTTCGCGCCTTGCGCGGCTTGCCGCGCTTGCGGCCGCCAGCCGTGGAAGAGGGCTCCCCCTTCTTCCTGTCGCCGAGGCCAGCATCCCACTGCTCCCGAGATAGGAGCAGCTTCCCGCCGGTGGCGATGGGCCCCGAGAGAGATGGTGGCTCGTGGGTGTCGACGACCTTGAGGCGACCGATCGCCTCCTCGATCGTCATCGTGGAGAGGTCCAGCAAAGACTCGATTGAGCGAGCCATCTGCTTGTACTTCTCGGGGATGCACCGAAAGAGCTTCTCGACAGCTCTCTCTTCGTTGTAGGTCAGATCGCCGAACTGCACCATCTTCTGCAGCAGAGTGTTGAGACGGAGAGCAAAGTCATCGACGTCTTCACCCGGCTTGAAGGCCAGGTTCTCCCACTCCTTGCGAAGTGCCTGCAGTGTGGATTTGCGAGCACGGTCACTGCCGATGCTTGCCGCGGTGATGGCGTCCCAAGCCTCCTTGGCAGTCCGCTTGTTTGAGAGCGAGAACTGCATCTCGGGCGGGACTGCGGCGATGAGGGCGTCCAGCGCCCGTCGATCCTCATGGTGGTCGACGTCGCCGTCCTGGACCGCCTCCCACATGTGCCGCACCTGGAGCCTGATCTTCATGATCGCGGCCCACTCGACGTAGTTGGTTTTGGTGAGGGTAGGCCACCCAACACCGGGACCAACATCCCTGACCACAGTCCGGACCTCGTAGAGGCCTCGTTCTTGGTCGACCCAGCCGCCGTCGTCATGCACGCTTCCTCTTGGAGCGCCACCGCGATGTGCGCCGGCTTGCTCGGCTGCCCACTGCACCGCCCGCTCCCGCGCTGTGTCGTCGCGGTCTGCGTCGACGCTTTCGTCAGCCGAAACGGAGCTGCTGGAGCTGCTGCGGAGTGCCTTGGCCTCCGCCGTAGCCTCACGTGATGCCTCCGCCGCCGCTGCTGCTTCTACCTCCGCTCTAGCTGCTTCTAACTCCGCTTTGGCTGCTGCCAGCTCCGCTGCTGCCAGCCTCGATGCCCTTGCTGCCGCCGCAGCGGCTGCTACAGCCACTCGCTCACGCTCCTCTGCCACGGCGCGCTCGGCCTCCTGCCGACGCCGTGTGCTCGAGGTAGCCGTGTGCTGAGAGGGGCTTGCGGACATGGCTTGCTACTGGGGGGCTGTTGCGTGGAGTAGAGGCTGACGAGCTTCTGCTCGACAGACCGGGTGGTGGAGAGTAAACAGGGGCAGTCGGAGCAGCTGCTGCTACCGGCTGGGGCTACTCAGCTCCCGGCGAGAGAGGTGAACAGGAGATGCTCAGACTACAAGACAACCTGGCTCTGATACCACTTGATAGCAGTTTCAGCCTGAGCATTGATAGTGGATGACACTAGGAGAGTTGGGGCAATTTTCATTGGTTTTTCTCACACAATGCCATACCAACCTGAGGGGTTGGGGGTACATATTTATAGGCTGCTAGCCAGCCAAGCATATTCTAGATGCTAGTCTAAGATGCTGGTCAAGGGTCCTATCCTAACAGCAGTACTTGACCCTATCCTAACAGACCGTCCTTGACCTTATCCTAACAGTCCTTGACCTTATCCTAACAACCAGTCCTTGACACAAGGACCATGTGCACCCTAGTACAAAGACCAGCCCCACAAAGACCATAGTACAAGGGCTTATCCATCACAGTACGCGCGACCGTCCTTCCGCGTGGATCAGGCGGCTTGTTAGGCGAGATTTGCCATACCGCCCGTGGCTAGTGGAACCAGTAGGGAAAAAATGGATCTATTGCTGATTACGTTACATCACACAGTTCTAACCAAACATAATTCAGTTTTTCTCATACCGTTTACATTAACAGCGGCATTCGTTTCCATTTACGTTTGCGGTACCTCCCGTGAACTAAACACCTCCAAAGTGCGTCTTGATACCATATTCCCTCACCAGCTTCAGGGCATTCTTGATCTTCTTCGCCGCTTGCGGCGCTGATGCCTGACCGCATTCTTTCCTGGAAGATCTAGGTCGTCGTCGCCAAAAAGGTAGGTCAGTAGAGCTTGATGGCTTGCCTGAATCTCTGCAGTCTTCCCCTCTCTGGATAAGCTCCTAGCCTGGGTGAGGAGGGCAGCCCTTAACCCATCTGTTGGCTTTCTATCAAAGGGACACATCAAAGAGTTCTTAGAATTGATGTTTAGTATCATTTAGTTACTATGTTTTTCTACTTTTTAGAGCGTGCCGGTATCGGCTAGTTTTTGGGGCTTGGATGTATTTGTACATATTATTTATTTATATACCGTAGAACACTTTGTTCTACGGTTCTTTGCCTCAAAAAAAAAAAAAAAAAATAAAATATGGTGAGCTCTTCATTTTGGAGTTGCTGAAGCCATGTTCTTCCGGTCCACAAGTTCACCACGTTCATACTACATCTAAGAAATACTGAGTCAATATAATTCAACAAAATTGTGAGGAGTGATCATTAATATGTGTTAAGTAACAGAAATGGAACAATTACTAACTGGATAGTAATAGTGGTATAATACAAAGACTACTAAATTATAGAAGAATATGACGCCTACAATCACAAACAAAGATTTTAGAAATATGACAAGTTCAAACCAAATTGATGAGCTACGCTGGTAAGTTCTATGTATTGCTTTCAGAGAAATAGTAAACTAGGTACTTCTGCTCTGCACTTGTACTGGGATTTCATATAGGGGAGTAGATGTAAAAATTGCACTAAACTGAGCATAATGCAGAGATGACACCAAACTAACTTGAATGACATGCATGGTTATACATAGAAAAACACACTACATTGATCTACTGGTACTAAATTGATGTATAATTAGTACCAAATGTGCTTATCATTTAGTTCAATGTGCTTAACATATAGTTCAATGTGCTTATCATTTAGTTCAATGTGCTACATCATTTACTGTTATTTTGGTGCCATGTAACTGAGCAACTTGTACACAAACTAAAGTGCTATTAATCTCTTTCATTTAGTGGTAAATAAATAGAGCATACACTCCTCATTAGTCTTTTTATAGTTGTGCACAAACTGGCATTTAAACAAAGCACATATAAGTACAGAAGCTCAATTTCAAACTGTCCTTTTCCACAAACTTTTGCATTACTACACACATCACACACTTGCACAAATCTCAGATAAACCCCCTAGTCATGAGCCAAAGAAAATGCGAAGGGACTACCCAGCGGCGGCACTTATCAGGTTATCCATATAGCAGCAGCTACACTTATCAGGTTATCCATATAGCAGCAACTATCAGATTAATTAGTCACAGACTCACAGGTATCAGGTTATCCCAGCAGCTATCATATTAATTAATCACAATTATTAGATTATCCTAGGAGCAACTACAATATTAATTATTCACATGTATCAGATTATCCCAGCAGCAATCTGTGGATGACAAGAATCCAAAAAAAGAAAATAAATATGTATGGACCCTACATGTGTTGCATTCACAGTGGACCCTGGAATGTAACCGAGAAGACAGCAAGGGACTATACATCAAGAAAGACACATCGTAGAAAACTTGTAAACCGATGAAAATGATGTGTACTAGGGCTAAATATTTACTACTAAAAAACAAAGTTCTGATAAAATTCAGTTCAACTTCAATTTTGCATATTAAGCTATTATTTATCCATATATTTCTAACTTTTGCAACTAAAGAGAAAAATACCCTACAAAAATCGAGTGCTCGAGAAAATGTAAAGAACTTGATCCTCGTCTTTTTTCCTGGCTTGGAACCGGCTGTCCAACTCAAGTATGTTATGAGTAAAAAAAGGGCACGTTGAGTTACCCGCGCAAAAACCTCACTTGGAATTTCCAAACAGAATTAAAGAGAAAGAGGAAAACGAAAGACAAACCAAAATCCAATTGTCGAAGAAGAAAGACAAAGAAAAGAACCGGCTGTCGAACACAAAAAAGTCTTTCAGGTACAATGCAATTTGTTTTGTATTTAATTTAGTATAAGCCTCACAACTTTTTCTCAAATTAATTCTTTATTTATGCAGTACCTCTACTGGGAAAAGGGGAGTGCATCAACTGATCCTCTACATATGATGGGTAATAGTAGAAGCCCGAAAATGAAAAGATGGACTAAAATTGTGGCATTGGAAAGAGATAAGTACGACCAAGAATATGGCCGTGGTTATGGCATGGTAATTTGTCGGTGTTACTTCCATTTATGAAAAACATAAATGTGTGAAAAAATATTGAATCGTTGCCTTTTTTTATTTGCAGGCTGCCGACTATGATTCTAATCCTGAAAAGATGAAGACCGTGGCATCTAAAGTGGGCACTCCAACAAATGTTACAGCACATAAACGAGTATCAATTGCTTCTCCAGGGAATGAGAAAACTATGAAGTATGTTATGGACACCCTTAAGCATCTTCAAAACGAGATCAGCCACATTCCAGAAAGATGTGCACAGGTGATAACACAGTTTCTAATATTATTCACATTCCTCTATGCACGTGACTTACTTGAATACATTTACATTTCAGAAAGTTATCCAAGACCTAAATAAGAAAGGTGTCATTTACAAACCTTTGAGCAAAAATGAGTCTTAAAGCGATGTGGATATGGAGAAAGAAGAACCCAGTAACTATAAACAGAGGGATGACAAATATTGTTGGGATATTCCCCATCAAAAACAGTGATGGAAACGGTGAATTTTCGGAAAAGAGCTTGAGTGGTGAGGGCAAGGTTTCCGAGAGATCATAGAAAAGTTACACCGCTAACCTCCAGGAGAACAGCAAGGCAGAAAGGAAGGAATCATACGTAAGCTACACAACTAACCAACATGACAAAAACATGACTGCACGCAATGGATCATACATGAGTTACACCGCGAACTGCTAGGACTACATCGTACCTGCACCAAATGATTGGGTAGATGCTCAGAATGGAAAAACTGAAGCAGATTACAAGTGCGTTCAAGGTGCTTCAACTGTCCAGCCAAATAAATACATCATAATTAATGATGCACATACACCAAAATCTCCATATATACATCAAGAAGATTTACCAGTTATTACCCCAGTGAAGCAAGGTGAAAGCGACGATGATACCAGTGCAGGCAGCCTAAACAGCAGCATCATTTGCAACACTAAAGCAAACATAAAACAAGAGGAGAAAAAAGACGGCAGGGGGAAGCGGAAGCGAACCGTACCAGTTAGATATAGATCCCCTTTGGTTGGTGATAGGAACAAGTTACGTAGAACTGAAGGCGGGACTACTAAGAAGAGTAAGTTTCAATTAGTTATTCTTCCTGTAATTTCCCTTTATCTCTTAATATTTAGTTATTAATAACCATAGTGTGCTCGATACATATTTCTTGCAGAACTCTTTGATGACACAGATGTCCTGCGAGATATTGACGCCATGACAGAGTAGCACGTTGATGCGGTAGCGACATTCATTAAAGCATTACCTTCGAATCAGAAATATCAAGATAGAAGACCGGAAAAGCTTCCAGATGTCCTTAACTATGAATTGTTAAGAGGCGATGTATGTATTTTTTTCCTTCCTTTGCACTACAGATGTTTTACTAAGATTAATTAACTACAATCAGTACCCTCTTTATAATTTTTTACAGGTCATTAATGCTTACGTGGATCATTTGTCTCTCCGCGTTGGCTCGGATCGGTTACTGTCTAACACTTGCAGAACTATGTATTTAATAGAGGTCAGCTAAGAGATGCAAAAAGTAAAGCTCGATGATGTCAAACTGGAGTGATTGGGAGCCGTGGAGAGAGTTACGGAAGAATATTTTAAATCTGATAAGGTAATTATTGCATTTACACTAAAGTTCCTTAGTTAAATAATCCATTTTCACTTTATGATCTTTTGTGTTACATAGATGTACTTCCCTTTGCACATAAACGGCAATCACTGGATAACAGTTGTGATGCACGGACCAAAAAAAAGTTCCGGTTCTAGATTCTTGCAGTAGCCTTGTTAGCACGAGGAAAACCGTGGAAATACCGGTATGCTATTCTCTCATAAACTTGTGTAAATAATAGCTTTTCTACTAGCTAAGTAATGATATTCCTATATATAATTATACATTTCAGAGATCCGAATTTGCAAGAGATATCAGGGAAGCTAATTTGAGGTTAAAAACAAAATATTCTGATGTTTCAAAATGGCACATAAATGAGTACAAAATGCCCAAACAAAAAGATAGGTGAGTACATGTTCTATTGTTCCTCATTACTATTTGATTGAGTATGCCATTTGACTTGTACCTCTTGTTTCAGTGTATCATGTGGATTATTTGTATTGAGGTGCATGGAGCACCGGGATGGAGACTGTATGACTGGAGAATTTTCCTAGGTCGGGACTTATTTTCTTATATGTAGGATGGATAATTTAGTACACACTTATTTCATGTAGAATTATTTTAGTATTCTGACTGTGGTAAACTAAATTTCCCAAAGTACTTTAGATAACCTAAATTATCATGCTTCTTATTCCTTTTTATTTACTTAGTATACATTGTAGTCATTAATACGTCAAACTTTTATAGGAAGAAATTAACGATTCGAGGGAACACATTGTTGTAGAAATTCTTTTGTCGACAGCAAACCAATGTGAGGATATTAAGCACAACGTTCTGAAAATCATCCAGAGGACACCATAGTTCCTGCTAGATAGGGCACGTAAAGGAAAATATCCTATGATACCACATGTTAAATAATATCATGATACCACTCATTAAAAATTGAATTGACAACTTCTAGCAATTCCGGAAAAGAATCGTGGCTGTTCCCAAAATGTGTGTTTACCGACTCTACATTTGTTCTGAATTTAGGGAATGTGAACACACATATTTTTTCTTATTTTGTTGAACCTTGTGAATTTAAATTTTAATAAGTGGTATTGTGGTATCATGTAAATTTCAATGCGTTATTTTATGGTGTAACTATTTATTGAACTCAAACCAGCAAGTTTCAAAAGCACACTTTTCCTTATCAGGATACCTAAGGGGACTGTAAGGTTTTTAATGAGGCGGCTTGCTGGTTGAATATAGTGACTTTTTACCTTCCAAAACAAGTTGTCAAACTGGTAGTTTCTAAATGATTTTTCTTTGGAGAACATTATTGTGTACATGCTATCAATTTAATTTTTATTGGAGGCCACTACACACGGTTAAAGGGCCGGCCCATTCACGCGTCGGCGGTTGCCTCATAAAATTTATCGGGCCAAACAGACAATGGCCTCAATTTTGCTTGCGAAAAATTACCCGTAATGAGAGAGATTTGTGGAGTAGTTATTGGTAGCCAATTTTTTTGAAAGATAGATCGTTTTTTGAAAGATAGATCGTTTTTATCTAAATATTTTCTATGCACGTACATATCATCATAAGCACATATTATGGTTTGATTTTTCCTACCAATTCAAATACTATTTATATTGTATTTTCCTAAATAATTTTTAGTCGTGTCCATCGGGGTGGTGAGGCGGCATCATCACGTCCTCGTCGGAAGGGTGAATGTTCTGTTTCACGATGGTTACTAGCAAACGTTGTGCGCGTGAATGCATGACACTAGTTAAAACGACCGCATTAAACATAGACACGTAATCTACATAGTTTAAAAGATGTAACAACACTTGGATACCGGTTCAGTCTTCCAAACATTATTACACACGGCAAGGATAAAAAGTAGCTCCAGAAATGTACAAGGATACAATGGCTCAGTTCGCAGCATTCTCCGGCGCACTTAGGGCGTAGTCATCATCCTGTTTTCCTTTCTGGTCTTCTTTGGCCATCTGCTCCCTTTTTGCCTTCTGCTTGTCGAGCACAAGCTTCAAAAACTTTTTGTAGGCGGTGCAATTTGATGTAACATGGACCTTCCGCTTGTACAAACCATGACTAAGTGCCAAATGCTCCCACATACACATGTTTTTTGCTTTAATAGTTTTGCTGCAGAAAGGGCATCTGAACCCCCCCTCTAGTTTTTCAAGGATTACACGGGCTTGTGCACGATAGTCTTCAGAATTGTCCACGTAGTCAGAATTCTCCTTCAAGTGGAAAAATAATAAGTCAGCACATATCTAAATCTGAGATGCAACTCATTTGGAAGCACAAAATAATGTGTTCGACGATCATAACAACTTGATGTTTATAGCATGCTGGTAAAATTATTTGAAGTGAATATACTACTAGTAGATGTAAAAAAATTCTTTCAAATATAGGATCTGTACAGATAGCGCGATCTTACGTACGAAGCACACAAACATATTAAACGTAGCATGAGATTGTTATGAAACGAAAACCTAATCTATCAAAATGCCCTAATCTATGATTACTGCAACGCATACCTTGTCGTACGATCCGTCTTGCAAATCGGTGTCAAACAAGGATAGGACGTTGGGATCTGTCGAGGCGGCGGGTACCTCATCAGCGCCGTCTTCTCCTGTGGCCACATTCTTCATATCCGGCGAGAGCTGACTCGGGTACAGTGTATGAATTGGTGATAGACGCACGGCGGCTAGAGGTGGCCGGTCCTAGGGCGGCAAGTGGAGAACGGGGAACTTTGGGAGCCAAAAATAGTGGTCTCAGCGCGGCCTAGGTAGCTGTACTTTCACAAATGGGCTGGCAATTTTTCGCACCCCCTAAAAAAACAAAGAAAAGAGCGGGCATGTCGACGCTACAAATGACTAAAACGAGGGCGGCCAACGCTGTAGACATCCGTTCAGTTACATACGACACCCACTGGTTCAGGGCCCTACCTTTCAGTGACTATTAGTTAATCACGCGAAGTGCACAGATGGGAACTTTCGCTAAATCCTCATCGTGCACACAGCGGCGGTTTGCTCTTCCTGAAATTGGGGATAAGTCTGCCCTAGCATCCTCTCCTCCGCTGCGTATCTCAAACCACCGATCAACAACCCAATCCCCGACGGTTCCTTTTCCATTTCCCCTTCCCCACCCACCTTCGATCATCAACTCTATCAAAACGACGATGGAGGTGATGGCAAACCGCGCGTCGCAGACGCGGCCACCGATGCACCATCAGTGCCAGCCGGGGTTGATGCTGGAAACGCGGCATATTCTTCTGCCGCCGGGAAGAGATCTATCGATGACGCCAATCAATACGAGATCGAGCACTGCGCTTCGGAGGCCCAATCCGAGGCTGAGGTAAAAACCCCATATCGGTGCACTGTTTTAATCTAGATTAGTTCATATATTAGCGTCTCTTGGCACAGATAGAGATATATCTGTTGTAGATTTTATTTGGTTCTGTAAAAACCCCACAAATTGTTTATCTAGAATTTGGTTATTTTTAGGTATCTATACTTCTTATAAAGCAAAACCCCACTAACATGCATTAATGATTTTTCTATCTCAACATGCAACCTATCCACATCATCCACTCTCTTAGCCAATCAATTGTCCATATCATCTACATTCATATTTATTAATAATTGCATGCAAGTTACACATCATCCATTTCTTAAATCGTCCAATTATCCATATTACAATTTAAAATATATTTATAATCAATTGAATTTTGCATATTCACTTAGAAAACATAATTTATCACATCTCTCATAATCTTTTGTTTATAACATACTATGATTTCTAAAGCGATCCCCGCAGCAACGACGCGGGGTACCCTTCTAGTTAGATATACATGCGGGGTATTAGATGTACGTGCACACACTAGGGGGTTTGTACTAGTAAGTGATAAATGTTAGTGTTATTAAACTATACTAGCAAACATGCCCGTGCGTTGCAGCTGGACAAGAAAAAACATCAGACGACTAACCCAATAAGCAGAACTCAAAACCCCTCGAGCCCCTAGACACAAAGATCCACGCCCACTATTTCACTCTTTTATGTGTTCCATAATCAAAATGAGTGACCAACACATTAAGAGCTAAAGTCCTAGTTAAAATCTATCATATATGCCACATTTTATGAAGTTGAAAGCGTATTCAAAGCATATAAAAAATGATGGAAATTTGATCTACTTTATTACCAAAAATTTGACATGAGCCGATCCAACCACACTTACAAAAAAAACTATGGAATTAGCCTACCTATGCAACCACATTAAAAAAACTATGCTTATAAAAAGAAGTTTTTCGACCATGAAGTATGAATATGCTTTGCTTGTAGAAGTTTATGGGGGTAAGTACATATAGATAGATTAGGCCAGGAAGGGTGGGAAGCCTGGCTCTATTCTTGTACAACAATTTCGGTGCATTTTTTGCTGACTGTTTCTTTCCCTTCCCTGACAGTAACAGAAGGATTAATTCCTCAGGCACGTTAAGTTGCATATTCTACACCATTAGGAGCAGCTAGTGCATCTATTTTCTTTTTTTGTCGCAGTCTGAAGTTTGAACTAAGAATTAGATTGCACGAACCTATTGTAAACTTAGAAAAAAAATCTATTTGACATTCTCCTGATAATCATCAACTTACAATACTATATGCTGATAATTTTTAACTTGGAGTTGAACTTCTATTTTGGGCAAATGCCAAGCAAACACATCTGAGAAGTTTAACCAAATTTCTGGCCTGGGCATATTCATGTACAGATATTGACCCAACCAAACTGATATCGTAGCAGGTAGTACATACTTTTGGCCTGAACGCAGGTATTAGGAGCAGCTAGTACAACTATTTTATTTTTTCGTCACAATCTGAACTAAAACTCATGCTGCACACAGCTACGCTGAGCTTTATAAAGGATCAAGACATCAGAGAAGAAATATATTTTGAAAAATAGGCTAGCTATGTTCCTCACCTTCATTCTACTACATGCTTTGGACTCTAGATAATATTTTCTTGCTCAGTAGCCAATACATTGATACGGTACAAAATTTTGGATAAAATCGTTCCCTAATTGGGCTGACGTATACATTAGACATGGTAGACATTTTTCCCCACAATCACATCCAATTCCATTATGCCAATGTTCAGTGGCCTAACAAGAAGATTAAACACCACTGCTTGACCAGGGACTTCACTGGTTGCCAAAAGGAGAAGTAGGAGTAGGCAGTAGTAGATTGTGGAGTACTACGCCCGCACATGAACAATATGGACAAAAAGAAATACAAAGCAGCAGCTCTTTTTACCTTCATCGAGTCAGTCAAAGAAAGCGGCTGGTGCAGAGCTGCATCCGCCAAGTTGCAGGTGCTCAGTACGGCCAGAGCTTTAGAGTCGGGCCAGCCGACGGCTAGAGGGAAAAAAGCAGAAGCTTGGAGAAGAGTCGTCTTAGACGTCGCAGAGCATGACGGGTTGGGCAGGATGGGCTCAAGGGCGGAGTCGCTGGCGGCATCGAAGGCTCGAGGACACATTGCATTGATACAATTAAAACTTCGATTTGCAACATAGCTGCACAGGTCGATGATCACACATCATTTTCTGATGAAAATGCTAGCAAACAAAAATATGATGCAGAATACCACATAAAGCAACATGAGTAGTTCTTTCTCACTGTTAGCTCTAGCTACTCAGCAGTAACATTCATGCGCCCAGCGCCTCCTTTTCTGACTCCAGACTTCCACAGAGTACTCTTGAGCGTCCTCTCTGACTCTGCCCTTGCTGCGGTGTCTTACTAGCAGACAAAAGTACATCACCGATCTCCCAGCTGGAGGCCGCTCCCGTCATCGTCTCCATCAAGGCGGTAGCCCTGGCAGCGAGGCTGGGCTCGTCATGCCTGCTCCTGCATGGCGACCACAAGGACATGCCGATCCGCCATGTCTAAAGGTAGGCGACAAGGTGGAGAACGCATAGGTCGAGGAGATTGGATGGTGATGGAGGTGGGATCTGGTTCTCTGGGGCTACTGCTGGGAGGCACGGCCTCAGGATTTCCTCCGCCGGCCACTGCATCTTCCATCACAAAGGAGGAGGGAGGGGATTCTGCTGGCACCAAGTGCGACTTCCATCGCGAGGACAGAGGAGCGAGGGGATCTGCTGCGCTGTGTTTACTGGACTACATGTTGATTACCCACTTTGTGAGGGGGTAAACTGCAAATTAGACAGGGTCACCTGAAGCTGTATTATATAGTAGAGATATTAGATGTGTGTGCATTCACCATAAAAGTGGAGATTCAAGCGTGATCTAGCCAAAATATACGTAGTGCATCTAGAAACAAAACAGACACAAATGGAAATATGTTATAAAGACATAATTAACAGATGTGAATGGATATCTAAAAAAACATGTAAGAAAAAATTATTGCAAGTGTTTTCTCTTATTCTTTTATCTATTAATCTAGCATAAATATATTTTCCCTCTTGATTATCATCATCCAACAATGTAAAGTTTAGCCGCCATTTTTTAATATTTTCCCCATTTTGATGAACATAATGGTTGGGGCGTTGTGCTAGGGATTAACTCATTGAAAGCAACCACATTCTATTTATTCTGTCCTCGACATTAGTCCTTTCTTTCACACCTACAATGCTGCAACTGCCGTTAACATGAATATCATGGAAATCAATATTGCGTCTTATTTTTCCATGCATATATGAATTGTATAAATTCCCCTCGTTGCTCCTCTTTCATCTTCTTCTCTTGATTCTTAAACTATATTTCCCATTTTGATGATGATGTTGCTTATTTTTCTAATTGTTAGCATAAACTCGCTATTTCTCACAAACCGTGCTTAGCGAGACATATCATTTTAATCTGGTCAAAATTATACTCACTATTTATTTCACGTTTGCAGTACGTCTCTGGTGACGTTGTTGATTACATGAACAAGGCTTCGTACACTAGGAAGACTCTGCAGAACCTGCAGGATGGAGCCCTCATCATCTTCACTTCAAAAGATTTCATGTGCCCCTTTGACAAGATGCCCGAGAATGGGAAAAAGGATGCCCTCATCGCACATGCCACGAGCGAAGCCATAGTTGGGAAGAATGCTATGGTTAGGGCAAGCCATAGGGCCCTTCTGACCTATTTTATTGGCGACGCCGACCCTTATCTTCCTGCGTATAATGCTGCCTATCATCATCACAGGCCGACGAGCAAGGCCAGAAAGAAAATGAAGCTGCAGGGGGACTTCAGCGCCAACTAAATATTTGCATGTGTTATCTTTACTGGTATGTACCGTGAAGTCGTCATGTGACTATTGACCGAAATTAGTTGTCTTACCATATGTGTGAAGTACGATCATTTTGTGAAGACTATGTTATATTACGCAGTCGTAGTACTGTTAAGACTTTCATATTCTGTGTGTTGAACTATGTTGTTATTGTAGTAATATGATTTTGTGTTATCTTTGCATGTTCAGGATGCTCTTTGTTGTTTGTAATCCTTTTTCCACTTCTAAAATATGAACTATGATAGATAAAGTTCGCACAAGATTTAACAGAGCTATGGATCGCATGCGAGAGCTGAACGGATGAACGGATGCGAGATTAACAGAGCCATCCCAACTCCAGTCTTACGTGTCTGTGCCGTGATGATCGTGTTAGCTCATGCTATGGCACGACGCGGTCATCGTGGACTGCCTACTTCTATGACTAATATCATTGAGACCAAGTCATGCATAGACGCACGCTACATGGCTCATTATTCAGACTAACACCTAACTGACGACAATAGCCTGAAGAGCTACAATTAACTGAAATTTGACAACTACAGGTGTGGTTGATAAGAGATGAGGTGCGTAGACTAAGCCTGCATCCGCCGATCTCCACGACTACGATTCATGTTCCACGGCGCGGCTTGCTCTTCCTGCTCCGCAACACCCACATCCGCCAGCAAACGGATTCCTCCAACGTGGTTTGCACCTAGATGTCCGATAGTGTCGCCGCCGCCACCGCGTCCTGAATCTACATCGCTGAGGCGGACAAGCTGCTCCTCGGGTCAGACCCCCCACCTTGGGTACGGATGCGTGAGGTCTGGCAGTGCCTGCCGGCCCGCAGCTCCTGTCGCGGGAAGGGACATCACCATCCTCTGACCTCGCACCACCTCCACGCGCTCTGTGACCAATGAAACTCTCTGAATCATCCTACTGGCTTCCTGTAGGGTCAATTCCTCTCCCGTCTCCTGGTTCGTATTCGTCATGAATCGAGATCGCGCCACCGAGATCGAAGGCGAGGAATCTCCGATGTCAATCCCATCTTGGGGACAGGAGCTCTAAGTAATGGTCGTGGCTCTATGCGAGAGAGAAAGAATAGGAAGAAACGGACGTCGTACAGTGCTCCCGTGAGGTATCCGCCCTTCCTCGGGGTCGGTATCATGCTCGGGGACACCGCCATGGCGGCATGTGTGAGCACGTCGCCTCAGTGACTACCCTTCCTCGGGGTAGGTATGAAGCTCGGGAACACCGCCATGGCGGCATGCGTATGAGCAAGGAAGAGAAATGTGCTTTCGTGAGGTAGCCGCTCCGTATGTATTTCTACAAGGGGTGATGGGCCATACGGGTTTCAAACGGGCTTAATACGGGTTATACGTATACGATTATACGCTTTTGGCGAAGAGGTATCCTTAAATCTTAGCCGTCGATTGGATTAAAGGGGGCGGACCGAAGCAGAAGCGTGGTATTACAGCATTGCGAGTCTATTACAGGTATTGTTTGAATCAATTGTTTGCATGTTTGTACATACTAGTAAATATGTACGTGCAACGCACGATCTCTACAATTACTCCATAATATTTACTATAGAATTTCTTAGAAGGTTGTACATAGAGAGTTTACATAATTCATTTTTATTTGAATTCTTATAAAATTATAAATAAAAAATATAGGTGACTATTCTACACCATTGTAAACTTGCCACACGGTCAAAAACCATAGTTTTTGTATCTTCCTCCAAATTCTCATTGTCCTTTAATTGTTGTATAACCATAGCTGAAATATAACTGAATAAATGAAATATAATGATGGGATTAGATTATCCTCTCACTGTGGTGTAGTAGTAGGTCCTGCAGTAAAAAAGGAAGTATATAATAGTAGACATTAAGAATTAATCATTGTGGTATACTTACCTTCATCCATTCTCACAATTGCCATGGTGCTCCCTATTATACATATCACAAACACCTTGCTTAATTACCTGTTGTCGTTGACACTGAAATTCGAAGTGAAGTCGTGCATTATTTAGGAGAACAAGAACATGAACTTTGTTTTAAGTAAAGGGACTATATTAATATCGTGAAGATATAGGATGTGTTTGGCTGGGGCACCGTTAACGCAAACGGTAATGTAATGGGATTGCACCATATTACCGCTGTAATTAGAAAAATCGTCACTATGTTTGGTAGGCTCATGTAACGGTAACACAGACAATGCATGTAATGCAAGAGATGAGAGAAGCCACTGCAAATCAGGGTGTTGCTGTGTGATTTCCCTCCTCTACGCGGAAAGATGACAGATCCTTAGCGCCAAGAGGTGAGACGAGGTCGCCCAGTCGGATCTGAGATTAGCGGCTGCCGGCGACCGGCGGTGGCACCGGTGGCGGAGGTGGCACAACCTAGTGGCGGCAGCGACGTTGGCAGATCCCCGTGGCGGCGACGGCGAGGTTGATGTAGCGACAACCAGATACGGCAATGGCCGGTGTCCGATGCTGCTCAACAGATGAGTACCACATCGATACGGAGAAGAGAAAGGGAAGAGAGCAAGAAGATGATATCGGGACGTGATCTATTTACGCTTAGACGTGGGTGTAAATGATTTTGTATAGGGTTGAAATTGGATTACACGGTAACGAATTCCAGACTAACTCAACCAAACACCAGTAACGGTTTCAGATCGTGATGTAATCAGGTGCCGGCCGAAATAACGTGAAACAAACATGTCCATAAATTACACACATCCTTTGCAACAACGAGATGTCCAAAGACATCAAGGAAGCACACAACTAAGGACCAGGAAGCGCTTAAGTAATCTTTTACTCAAAACAACATGATACGGCCGTATAAACTCCGCAAATGCAAACCAAAAGAAGCTATTAGGAGGCAAACTCCACATAGGAAGAATTGATCGATCTTATATCATGTCAGTGATGGAGAACCGAAGGTGTGCAGCTAGCTGACAAGGGACTGGGCTTATGGTTCGCCTTCCTGGGTAGTAGTTACCAAGGAGGTAAATTTGTAACTATTTGTAATGAAAGTGATGACTGAACGGGCGCCTAGGATGGTTAGATGGTGAGATGTTTCGGTAATTTTTCTCAACATCTATAATCTAGCCGCGTCGCTGTGAAAATATGGCAAGCACTCACACACAACCCCAATTTCACGGAGAATAAATTAAAATTCAATTAAATAACAAAGTCAAACTTGGTTCTACAAAATTCAGTTATAACACTTACTTTAACCATCGCTGATTGCAAAAACAACTGAAGTTCAATGATCCCTCAGCCATGCATTGTAGTTTGAGAGGCTTACTCATGAATCTACATTTTCAGATAATGGTATCAAACATAAACTACAACCATGTCTTACGAATAGGCATAAAAAAATAAGAACTTTATTTCCTCAAATGATTGAAAATATTACTTACCACTGAAATCATGGGGTCTGCTCAAGGATGGGTTGATGGGACCTCCGTTTTGCTTCTACTTAAATAAGGTGATGACATAGTACAATGGGGGTGTGGTGGTGAACTTGCAGAAAAAATGTACATGGCTATCGGGCCTACATATATATGTTGGTAAATTTCATCCATAGACCACTTCAAAGTTCAAAGACACACTTGTGTATCTAGATTGAGAAGCAATGAGCAGAGATAAATGTCAACTACAGTCTACATGATGTGGATGATGTCATCAGGAGAAAAACGATTCTGTTGTTCCTACCGTTTCTCCAGCAAGAGGGCATTGGTGCTAGAAGCTGCAAAATATCCCTTATCTTGCTTTCTTCTTGTCTGTCCTCGAAAATAAGACTCGAATCCTACAACAGATGTGTGTGGGAGGGCTGCCATCTAATTCTATGCCAAAAAAAAGCTGGGTTAAGATTAGAGCCGGCTGCCACGGTGGTAAGGGGCTGGAGAAGGGCTGAATTGGTGGTTCGAGCGAGAGAGAGGGCTCGTAATGGCCTACGGCAGCGATCTCAATTGCCTATGGAGCAGGCTCGATCAGCACAAGCATGCTTCAAGCTGGCGGCCGGACAGAACAGCTACCAGACGTCCTCGTGAGGCGACGTAATAGGCCCGGGTCTGGAGTGGCAGACGACGGGCTCTAGACCGAGACGACCGAGGACCAGCTCGCTCCAGATCGCTCTGAAGCAGCAGACACATGACTTTTCCCGGGCTGCAGCCCGAGGCCATGGCGGCCACAGCCATGTCGCTCCTCCAGGCACCGACCCGGTTCAAGGAAGAGGCGGCGGCCGGCTCTGAGCGACCTCGCATGGTGGCAGCGGCATTCTCTGCGACAGTTGACTCCGAGCAATCATGGTCTGCGAGAGACGTTCCCTTGCGCCACGCCGAGAGGCTGCTCCAAGCAGCACACGACCCGAAGTCAAGTGTTATGTGGCGGCATCAGCACACGACCTGTGAGAGGCGAGAACTCACCTCCAAAAGGCCGGCGTCATGGTTACACACTCTAGCAGTGAAGCGAGCCTGGTGTGGGCGCCCTCCAGCCTGTTGCGATCAGGAGCAGTATCAAGTTTTCCATGGCGTAACAATTGATCAGGTTTTAGCTATTAGGTGAACCGTTTTGTGCTCAACATTGGAAGGATCTTGATCGTTAATTCGAGGCTATTGGACGCATTAGATTTAATGTATCCCAACATGTTTGCTCTTTTATAAGTAGTTTTAGAAGACGTTCCCTTGCGCCGCGCCCAGAGACTGCTCCAAGCAGCACGCGACCCGAAGTCAAGTGTTATGTGGCGGCATCAGCACACGACCTGTGAGAGGCGAGGACTCACCTCCAAAAGGCCGGCGTCATGGGCTACATGCTCTAGCAGTGAAGCAAGCCTGGTGTGGGCGCTTGTTCCCATGGGAATCATGGAGGCGCCCTCCAGCCTGTTGTGATCAGGAGCAGTATCAAGTTTCCCATGGCGTAACAATTGATCAGGTTTTAGCTATTAGGTGAACCGTTTTGTGCTCAACATTGGAAGGATCTTGATCGTTGATTAGAGGCTATTGGACGCATTAGATTTAATGTATCCCAACATGTTTGCTCTTTTATAAGTAGTTTTAGATAAGGACAAGTAACATACACAATACTCCAGATGAACTCACAACAGAACAAATGGCATGTTTCATTAAATTGTTGCTGCTGCCATTGCCACAAGGCCCATACATAATGAGGACAGTTGCAATGATGATGTCTTGCGATAGTGAAAGATGCAAATTGAAAAAGGAGACCATTCTTGATGATGTCGTGTCATCTCGAGATTGCGTACGAAGTCATGTGCTCCTTTGCTGGTGGTGATAGGTCATAATTCCTTTCCTGGCAGGTACATTATAGAACTGTACTCCAAGGCTTCATGGTTGCCGTTACAAACCTTCATGACGCTTCCCCTGGAGCTACTGTGCCCTAGTCCTTGCAATTATTCAGAAACTCCAGCAGCTTGGAGTAGTACGAATCATAATTCATAAGCACGAACGGGACATGGAGCATGGACCCAATCCTCTCTAGTTGAATCAGCACCATGATCTCAAAAACTTCATCCAGTGTCCCAATCTCGCCGGGCAACGCGATCATGGTGGTTTTATCCGTGGCGTTGTTGCGTACCACGACATCCACTAAGACATGCTTCCTTGCCGACAAGAACCTGAAAGAACTTGCTAAGCTACTCTCATCTAATGATGGAACTCTATACTTTCCACCAAATAGATTCAAGCAAGATTAAGGTATCTGCAGGTGAGGTAAGACTATGGGGTAGGTAAGGGTGCAAGTTTGAGGTTGTCCATTCACCCGCCTCTTTGGCAATCTTGAATCCGCCGAGAGGTTTATCTGCCCGGAGGGCTCCTTGGTTGGTAGCATCCATGAGGCCAGGGCCGGCACCGGTCCATGTCGTGCAGTCCAGCAGCTTGGATATCTGTGTCGATGTGCAAAGACATGTTTCATCGTCATCATAGCAAATTCTATGGGAGGGCTAGTTCTAGCAGAGTTGTATCGTGATTTGTGGGCTTGAAGTGCAAACTGGTGAAGTCTACACAGTCTATTTCACCAGTTCATTCTCGTCAATTCAGCACAGATCCTGAAAAAAGAGGGAAGCGGCTACAACAGGGCCGGCTCTATTATTTCAAAGACCCAGTTGCAAACTCCAACCATTGGGCCCAATAATGAGCCATTTCTCGAAAAAAACTCTACTCTATAATATATACATATTGTACATATATTTTGGGCCTCTTTTTTAGTCTGGGCCCCGGGCCGTCGCACCTCTCGCCTGGGCCAAAGCCGGCCCTGGGCTACATATAGGAGGACGAGGGAGGCAGCTCGGTGGTTTGGTGGTAGTGGGGATGCGTGGCCGGCACCCTGGAGGAGCCGAGATAGACGTCGCGCCTGCTGAGGCGGCTGACTTGCTCGTAGCACCTCGCGATCTCCTCCCTCACCTGCAGTACACCAAAGGATAGAGTGTAAGGTCCGCCCCAGAACGACTGTTCAAGAACACCTTCGATATGCATACATTCACGATCCCACGAATTCAGTCGTGAACAACATATCAAGTTGGTACACAGATACAATATCCATTACACGGTTGCATGAAACACTTATAAAGGGGACATGGTCACATGACCAAGTCTAACACAACTGCCACGCATGGCAAACACACAACACACAGCGGAAGACTAAACACACGCCAAACATAGTAGAGCCCAAGTCACGCCTTAACCTACAGGCTGCTGACCGGGAGACGATCCTAGTTCGCAAAGCCATCAGCTCCGTACTCCTCCTCGTAGATCTCCTTCTAAGACTCCTTCTCAAAATCTGGCAAGTTGATACGAGGGACGAAACCAATATGAGTACATTTGAATGTACTCACCAAGATATCCATCATGTAACTTACCAAATGCAAGTATGCTTATATGGTGTAATAGGTAGGCTATAAATAGGTTTCACTATCAATGGTGTTCATATAGGATGACACCACAGTTGCAGTCAGGTTAGTCTGTATCTTCGTTGAAGAAGATACTTCAGAAGAAAATAATATAGTTTTTATTTCTCTTGTAGATATCACATGTACAAGAGGTTTTGTAAAACTTTGTTAAAAGAAAGTTTTCTCTTTGCAAAACTTCTTGGAATCAGCTTCCAGATTTTTGCTTAGAGAAGAAAGATTTTCTTTGCTAAACTTTTTGTAAAACAACTTCTGGCTTTTCATCATCGATACCTCCACGGTACAAGATTTCCTCCTTTCAATACTTCATGAGTCCAACTCCTTTTTGAAAAACTCCTTTTTGAAAACATTGACATAATGCTAGCTACATGGCCATTCAACTATCCATATCCGAGGACGCGGCTACTTCGAAATAGTTGTACTCTGCAGAGGTGTACACATCCACCAGATCCAGTACACCTGCCGTGAACAACCACGGACTGTAACAATAGTATGTAAAACATCAAATAACTGATCCTAACCTTCCACTATGTTCAAGCTAGAATATGCCTATCTCTTCAGTTGAGTGTAATCTCCCCGGCACCAGGTCCCTCCTTGCCATGACAGGAGACTCAACCGCTGCGACCGGAGGAGAACTTAATCCCACACTTTTTATGCCTCAACATTGGGAGTTTTGACGACAATCGGTTCGAGGGTACGACGTCCCTTATAGCAATTGAGATAGAACACACACTAACAAAAACAAACTTCCAGTTAGGCCCCGTGCCCATGTTGGGGTAGGGTGGCAGTACGGTAAAGGTTGTCTGGCGAAGACTAAGTTATGTGTCATTTTTGAAAACACCATTTTTCCCAAAAATGACCACTTCCACAGACCTCCGGTGAGTAAGGCTCTGCCTTTTCTCCGGTTTTTTCCATAAAGCCTTTGTTTTGTAAAAACACAATTTTAGGTTGTACACTTAGGGACTAGTATATTTGATGGTAATAAATACCATATGGTGGCTATGGGCTTGGTAACACCAAGTATCAACTACTGGCATAATAGTATATATATAATAGCAGTATTCACTAAAAAATAGTTTTTGGAAATCAAAGTTTTGTAAAACTTTTCAGAAGTAAAACATGCATTATAGATAATGATAAGTGTACTATAACGGCAAGCATCAGGATGGTTTGCCTTAATTCTCTTAATGTCCCTGGCCTTGAAGTAACTTGAACTTGACGCACAGCTCCACAACTGCTTCTTCTTCTTCTTCTTCTTCTTCTTCGTTTTCTAGCGTCGTAAAAGAATAAAAGACACACTCTCAGGTCTAAAGACCAAACAACTAAACTGAACAACACATACAGCAAGCAACGTATACTCGTGCAATCACTCAAAACGTTATCGCAAAACACTGCCTCGCATAACTCTCACGGTCCAAAACTATTGTTCGACACTATGTATGGTTTAGAAAACCATACCCCACATCTTACATACCATATATGGGGTGGTGTACCACTCTCATAATAAGGTATACACGAAGCTAAAATTATAGTATTGTGGGTGCAAAGGGTTATGTTACTAAGATAAAAACAAACAAACAGAACAATACCCATGGCAGTGGGTATTAGCAACACACAAGCAATTGTCACTCAAAAGGTTCATGATTTAAGTTGGGTGCTTAGTTCACAAGATACTCTTAAGCACAACAACAACACTAGCACAACAAATAACACCAGTATGACACTCATGTTAAGGTACACACTCAGACAATTTCCAAACAACAGGTAAACACACCACAGATGAATAGACTATTTATTTGCTACATTAATGTTTACTTGAAGTTATGGAATCCATCAATCATGAAAATTTACCAAACAACCAGTAGCTAAAAACCAATGAATCAAGTCATAAAAACAATCCAAAACACAATCATTACTCAAGAAAATACTCCTATCAACTAAGCATAAAACAGGACTGCACTAATAGCATACTAGTATGGAAAATCTACACAAGCATGCTATAAGAGATAATTATATTCTATAACTATGGTACAAGAAAAACAAGATTTCACGGCATTGTAACAGAAGTAATAGCTTCCTAAATATTCTAGGATAAACTCATACACTCATAAAATAAAAGTGACAACACTAGAGCAAACCACAATTTCTAGTGGTGACACTAGTTCATCACTAGAGAAACAAACAATGCTACTATGATGCTTAAATCTAAGCAAGGAAGTCATGAACATGAATGCACCTAATAACAGTACACAAATCTTACACATGCTAGTAAGCACAAAACATCAAAACAATTCTAAGAAACAACTATTAAGCAGGCATAAACAAATTCTAGCAATTTCTGTGTTTTCTAATTAATTACTAGCAAGCATGAAAGGTATAACTTACACAACCAGTAGCTATATGCACTCAATGAAAAATTATCTAAACCTTTTCAAAAATCCAAACACTCAATTAAAAAATCATTCACAAACAACCTATCAATCACAAGGAATTATTTTATTTGCAAACAATTTAATTTAGGACACAATAGTGAAACATTTCTTAGCATGATACCCCTAAGGAATATTATGCTAACAAATGGATCACATCTAAACATACTAGTATTTACTAATAGGAAATAAACTTCTCACTTGCATAAGTGGAAACAAACAATCTATTTTCCCATGGTGGAAAATAACAATCAACCACATAATAAAACATGTTATTTTTACACACATGTATGGTTAGGGATTTTCATCCTTAACCAAAATGCAATGGAACCAGTGGGTTATGGGCCCACTAATACAAAGGCAAAAGAGGTAGTAAGCCTCTGGTTACTCATGACAAAAATTAGCATACAAGATAAATACACAAGGCTATTGATTCTAGTGGAAATGAATAACAAGACTTACACAAGCTTTGCTACAAATTAATGTGACGCCCCGAGATCGGGCACTATGCAGATTTCAGCATTCCCGCCAAAATCCACATAATAACCGATTCCAGGTTGCCACTTATGATAACATTACAACAGTTCACGAATAATCCACAATTACAACAGAAACAGATAGATACAAGATGACTCAAACAAGTCAAGGATACAACTGATACAATACAAAGATCCAAATAACAGCGGAAGAAACAACATATCGTCCGTCTACGGACAAGATACAAATTGGACTAAGAGTCCTGAAGATAACCGAGAGCGTCCAATCCCTGCCCAGGCCAAGCCGGAGGGATTCCCAAGCTAACGTCGTCAAACTTCCAAACCTGTTGACTGCAAGTTGGAATTTGCAGCCACGAAAGAGATTCGTGGGTCAGTACGGTTAAGTACTGGCAAGGGGGATCAAACCCATACTCACAAGATACCGGCGTAGCCAGTCATCACAAGATACAAATACTTTGGGATCAACGGGAAGGAAGGGGTTATTGCAAATAAGCGACAGCAGGCTGCACTAACCAACTACGGAGAGATACTACAACTTCCGGCTAACAGAAAGAAGATAAGATCGAGTATTGTAACCAACTGAAAGATAACTTCAAACAAACCCATCCTGGATCTCGCCCCTTATCCGAAGAAGCAATCCGAGGATAACTCACACAGTTGGATTAATGATGGTTCAGATTATTGTGTCAATAAGCCTATTACTAGTCAAGTTGTTAATCATGGGGTGAAAGATTGTTAATCATTAGGTTTAAGTTGTCCTGAGTACTTGTTAGCCAGTACTTTCACCAAGTAATCCATAACCGCGGAAAACACGGCTTCTCGAGAAGATTATCCCTGCAGGGTTGCACCAATTTAGCCGTACACGCAAGAATAACCCGCCAGATGGGAGATCACCCCACCAAGCGAGGTACTCTACACAATCCAACCCTTCTTCGCATCAAGCCCAAAGAACCTTGGGCGCACGGCTAATCGAGCCCAGAAGAAAATGGACCCTCATAGCACTCTAAGAACGTGTCCCCCTATATGCCGACTACGAAAGTTCCACCCGGGTACCAAGGGCTCGCAAGATCATGCATGCAGCAAATGGAAAACCCGAACTAAATGAGGCGATTTGGAAGAGATGCGAATCGGGTCAAATTGAGGGGGGCGCCCATACTCGCTTCCCACATGCGGGTAGTGCGCTCATCATGGATCAGTAGACAAGACCCTTTTCCTATTAGGGTCGACACTAGCAGGCCTCAAAACCACAAGGGGCCTCCTGCCGGTGCCTTATCATCAAATTTATTATTACCATTAGCATTAACAGGATTGATTGATTAACATCGAGCCCCCGGTACAATAATAATAGCAAAAGGAGTAACCGACAACAGACTCGAGCAAAAGCAACCCTAAGCATGCTAGTAGGACACGGGCAACAAGCAATGGTTATGGGTATGGAGGTGAGGCAATACCGAGGTTAAGGGATTCATGTGATGGGTTCGTAACAGAAACAACTACTACTAAGGCTAGCAGAAAAGAACAACGGAAAGAATCGGTAACAAGTGATGAAAGGCAGCCATATGGCAGCAAGTGAGTATACTTGCCTGAGATCCCGCAAGGTAGCAGAACTTGTCGTTGCTCACATCATCTCAACGTCCTATCCGCGAAGAAGCAACGAACTAAAAGAAACACCGGATGCAACAATTACTACTACGGCAAAAGATCCAGCATGATCCTAGTTTATATGCATGACATGGCAAGATGCAGCAGGGAGGAAACAACTTAAGCAATTTAATCGGAACCGGAGTCCGGAGAAATAGGAGTTGGTTCAAGTTGTTTAGCTAACCATCAATATTAAATGTTGATTAACAGGTTTAAACAAGGTAGAGGTGATCTATTCAATATTAAATGGAATAGGGCAACAATTGAATTAAATACCCCAACACATTCCATATTTATTTATTAGGTGAACATACATAACACTACTACAAATGCAACATGCAAGGTGCAAACATGAACATGGATGGCATGAACAGATTGAGTGCATTTTTCTGGTATGCAAACATATTTTATTTGTTGGATTTGGAATTAAAATGAATTAGTTATGAATTTGGCAATTTAAATTGCATTAAATAAGAAATAGTTGTTTTCAGCAATTTAAATTATTCAAAACAGAAAACAAAGTTGATATTTGCAAAGTTTAGAGAATTTTGATTGGAAAACATATTTTATTTTTTCAAATTTGGAGTTGAAATGAATTAGTTATGATTTATGCAATTAAATCAATTTAAATTGAGCCGGAAGCCCAACATTTAATTTAGGAGGTTCACGTTATTTATTTACCCACAAAAATGCAATGCAACACATGAATGAGATGACATTTTAATTATAGTTGATATGTTATAGAAAATAGGGCATAGGTATAGGGGTTTGTGTTCGCACGTTGGAAAGAGGATCTTCGGGTTCGGCGCCGGTGTCTTCGGGATGAAGAAGAAGAAGACGTCAAAGAGGGAGATAGACGGCGGCGAGGAAGGATGGAAAGTAGACGTTCTCGCGTCGTCGTCGAGGTAGTCGAAGTAGGCGTAGTCGACGTCTTCGGGTAGAGGAAGTAGTCGACGTCGGGGAAGTAGTCGAAGTAGTCGTTCTCGTTCCGGTGGTCGTTGTCGATCTTTTCATCGGGGTCCAAAGAGGAAGTAGGCGTTCGTTCTCAAACCACACGATCATCATCGTCGACGTAGTCGTTCACCGTCCGGAGCCGGTGTAGTCGTAGTAGTCGTGGGCGAACCGTAACAACACCGTCTTCGGGGTCGGAGGCGAACCTGACGGTCCCGGTCTTCACGGCACGCACGAAGGCGGCCAACGCAAAGCGAACATGACGAAGGCGATGTAGTCGTTCACGGTTCGTCGAGGGAGTAGTCGTGGGCATGGTTCGGTCCGAGGTTCTCGGTTCGGGGTAGCGGTACTTGTCGAAGATGATCTTGTTGGCGGAGTTCGGTTCAGGGAAGATCTTGGCGCGTCGGTAGCCGTCTGTGTCATCGTGGTCGTCCGGGCGCCGTTTCTGTTGGGTCGTTGGAGATCTTGTCGACGCCGGGGTTGTAGTCGTGCACTGCCGTCCCGCCCACGTCGACGAAGTTGCAGCCGTGTGTCGCCGTGGTTACCGTCGTCCCGTCGGCGACCGAAACCACCCACCAAAGTCGATGCCAGAGTTGCACGGCCGAAACCGAATCAGTCGCAAGAGCAACCACCACCACCAGGCCACCATTCCATCACCTCACCGCATCACACACACCATACCAGGAGACCGGAACGGCGAGGACAATGTCGAGGTTGCAGTCGTTGTACTGCCTTCGTTTGCGTCGTGGTGGGCACCCAGCAGCGGCGACATAGGGAGCACCCCACAGCGGCGCATCACCTGCGCCGAACCACCACCAGTAGCACCTTGTCACAACAACCACCGCAACGCACGAGTGAGGAGGCGAGGGCGCGGTCGAGCAGACGCTAGTGGTCGACCTGGAGCTGGAGTTGGTGGAGGCCGGTGGGAGAGCCGTGGGCGCCGTGGAGCAGTGGCCGGAGCAGAGGAGAGGGCACCTACCGGCGGACGACATGGAGGAGGGGCAAGTCAGATGAGGAGGATGGAGGAGGCAGTGGAGGCGCCATCCGCGCAGGGAGTAGCGGCGCCGGTCGCCGGAACGGAGGAGGGCGGCCGGAGAGGATGGGGGCGGCCGGAGCTCGGGGCCGTGGCCGGAGAGGAGGGAGGCGACGGCGTCCATGGAGGAGGTGAGGGATGGCGGCGGCCGGCCGGAACGGAGGAGAGGACGGCCGGGCTCGCTGCCGCAGGGCGGACAGAGGAGTGGCCGCGGGAGAGAGCAGCAGGGGCGGAGGCTTGGAGGAGGGAGGCGGCGCTCGGCCAGGGGAGAGGGCGGCGGCCGGAGCTTGGGAGGAAGGAGGCGCAGGCGTAGCGAGCGAAGGAGGCAGGGAGGGCGGCGCTGTAGGGGATCGATCGATCCCCTTGCCCTCCCGTGCGTGCGTGTGGTGTGCGTGGTGTCTGTGTGCGTTGCGTTGTGTGTGGCATGGGTGCGTTGTGTGTGGAGTTAGGGTGGGCTTAGGGTTAGGGGGTGGCCGGCTGGGCCTTAGATGGCCCAGTTTCGGTTGCCTCCCTCCACAAATGCTTTTTTTTTTCTTTTTTTTTTCAGGAAATAAGAGAGAATTTTGGGAGAGTTTTAAATAGGAAAACAATGTGTGTACAACAATTTAAATAAAACAGAGATTTACTTATAAGTCATGTGAAGATTGAGAAAGCAATCCAAAAAAAAAAAATATGTTGAGTTGACAATTAAATTAGCATTGAGAGAAAACAATTTTTAAGGGTTAAAAAAATGCAATGCATGATGCCATGATGCGGAAAAAGAAAACAAACAATTTCCAATTTGGGGAAAACCCCGGGCGTTACAGACGACACCACTAACAAGGGATTGCGCCCTCGCAATCCACCTCCTAACCTGGGAGGGGAAAGAAGTTCGACTATCGATTCTTCATGCTTCCAGTTGATCTCCTCGACACCACTAACAAGGGCTTCTCGACACCACTAACAAGAGATTCTTACTCGGAGTGACGACGATGTTCTTCCACCAGGAATCTTCCGATGATCGAACCTATTAGGTTAAAGGCTCAGAAAACGTCCACCCACGTAGGATCCTAGAACTTTGAAAGATAGAGTACGAGAGTAGACTCCAAAACAAATGAGATAGAAGGAGAAGTAGAATAGAGATAAGGAGAAAAACAAGAATCCTATTGAGATGTTTCCAAAATAGTTTAGCAGAAATAGTTTTTGACACTCCAGAAACAACGACCGTTAGCTAGGTTATCCTACAGGCTTTGCGGACCCGTTGCTTCGATAACCATTCGTATCAAAACAATCTCGGGAATCGGAACCATGCTCTGATACCATTTGTGACGCCCCGAGATCGGGCACTATGCAGATTTCAGCATTCCCGCCAAAATCCACATAATAACCGATTCCAGGTTGCCACTTATGATAACATTACAACAGTTCACGAATAATCCACAATTACAACAGAAACAGATAGATACAAGATGACTCAAACAAGTCAAGGATACAACTGATACAATACAAAGATCCAAATAACAGCGGAAGAAACAACATATCGTCCGTCTACGGACAAGATACAAATTGGACTAAGAGTCCTGAAGATAACCGAGAGCGTCCAATCCCTGCCCAGGCCAAGCCGGAGGGATTCCCAAGCTAACGTCGTCAGACTTCCAAACCTGTTGACTGCAAGTTGGAATTTGCAGCCACGAAAGAGATTCGTGGGTCAGTACGGTTAAGTACTGGCAAGGGGGATCAAACCCATACTCACAAGATACCGGCGTAGCCAGTCATCACAAGATACAAATACTTTGGGATCAACGGGAAGGAAGGGGTTATTGCAAATAAGCGACAGCAGGCTGCACTAACCAACTACGGAGAGATACTACAACTTCCGCCTAACAGAAAGAAGATAAGATCGAGTATTGTAACCAACTGAAAGATAACTTCAAACAAACCCATCCTGGATCTCGCCCCTTATCCGAAGAAGCAATCCGAGGATAACTCACACAGTTGGATTAATGATGGTTCAGATTATTGTGTCAATAAGCCTATTACTAGTCAAGTTGTTAATCATGGGGTGAAAGATTGTTAATCATTAGGTTTAAGTTGTCCTGAGTACTTGTTAGCCAGTACTTTCACCAAGTAATCCATAACCGCGGAAAACACGGCTTCTCGAGAAGATTATCCCTGCAGGGTTGCACCAATTTAGCCGTACACGCAAGAATAACCCGCCAGATGGGAGATCACCCCACCAAGCGAGGTACTCTACACAATCCAACCCTTCTTCGCATCAAGCCCAAAGAACCTTGGGCGCACGGCTAATCGAGCCCAGAAGAAAATGGACCCTCATAGCACTCTAAGAACGTGTCCCCCTATATGCCGACTACGAAAGTTCCACCCGGGTACCAAGGGCTCGCAAGATCATGCATGCAGCAAATGGAAAACCCGAACTAAATGAGGCGATTTGGACGAGATGCGAATCGGGTCAAATTGAGGGGGGCGCCCATACTCGCTTCCCACATGCGGGTAGTGCGCTCATCATGGATCAGTAGACAAGACCCTTTTCCTATTAGGGTCGACACTAGCAGGCCTCAAAACCACAAGGGGCCTCCTGCCGGTGCCTTATCATCAAATTTATTATTACCATTAGCATTAACAGGATTGATTGATTAACATCGAGCCCCCGGTACAATAATAATAGCAAAAGGAGTAACCGACAACAGACTCGAGCAAAAGCAACCCTAAGCATGCTAGTAGGACACGGGCAACAAGCAATGGTTATGGGTATGGAGGTGAGGCAATACCGAGGTTAAGGGATTCATGTGATGGGTTCGTAACAGAAACAACTACTACTAAGGCTAGCAGAAAAGAACAACGGAAAGAATCGGTAACAAGTGATGAAAGGCAGCCATATGGCAGCAAGTGAGTATACTTGCCTGAGATCCCGCAAGGTAGCAGAACTTGTCGTTGCTCACATCATCTCAACGTCCTATCCGCGAAGAAGCAACGAACTAAAAGAAACACCGGATGCAACAATTACTACTACGGCAAAAGATCCAGCATGATCCTAGTTTATATGCATGACATGGCAAGATGCAGCAGGGAGGAAACAACTTAAGCAATTTAATCGGAACCGGAGTCCGGAGAAATAGGAGTTGGTTCAAGTTGTTTAGCTAACCATCAATATTAAATGTTGATTAACAGGTTTAAACAAGGTAGAGGTGATCTATTCAATATTAAATGGAATAGGGCAACAATTGAATTAAATACCCCAACACATTCCATATTTATTTATTAGGTGAACATACATAACACTACTACAAATGCAACATGCAAGGTGCAAACATGAACATGGATGGCATGAACAGATTGAGTGCATTTTTCTGGTATGCAAACATATTTTATTTGTTGGATTTGGAATTAAAATGAATTAGTTATGAATTTGGCAATTTAAATTGCATTAAATAAGAAATAGTTGTTTTCAGCAATTTAAATTATTCAAAACAGAAAACAAAGTTGATATTTGCAAAGTTTAGAGAATTTTGATTGGAAAACATATTTTATTTTTTCAAATTTGGAGTTGAAATGAATTAGTTATGATTTATGCAATTAAATCAATTTAAATTGAGCCGGAAGCCCAACATTTAATTTAGGAGGTTCACGTTATTTATTTACCCACAAAAATGCAATGCAACACATGAATGAGATGACATTTTAATTATAGTTGATATGTTATAGAAAATAGGGCATAGGTATAGGGGTTTGTGTTCGCACGTTGGAAAGAGGATCTTCGGGTTCGGCGCCGGTGTCTTCGGGATGAAGAAGAAGAAGACGTCAAAGAGGGAGATAGACGGCGGCGAGGAAGGATGGAAACTAGACGTTCTCGCGTCGTCGTCGAGGTAGTCGAAGTAGGCGTAGTCGACGTCTTCGGGTAGAGGAAGTAGTCGACGTCGGGGAAGTAGTCGAAGTAGTCGTTCTCGTTCCGGTGGTCGTTGTCGATCTTTTCATCGGGGTCCGAAGAGGAAGTAGGCGTTCGTTCTCAAACCACACGATCATCATCGTCGACGTAGTCGTTCACCGTCCGGAGCCGGTGTAGTCGTAGTAGTCGTGGGCGAACCGTAACAACACCGTCTTCGGGGTCGGAGGCGAACCTGACGGTCCCGGTCTTCACGGCACGCACGAAGGCGGCCAACGCAAAGAGAACATGACGAAGGCGATGTAGTCGTTCACGGTTCGTCGAGGGAGTAGTCGTGGGCGTGGTTCGGTCCGAGGTTCTCGGTTCGGGGTAGCGGTACTTGTCGAAGATGATCTTGTTGTCGGAGTTCGGTTCAGGGAAGATCTTGGCGCGTCGGTAGCCGTCTGTGTCATCGTGGTCGTCCGGGCGCCGTTTCTGTTGGGTCGTTGGAGATCTTGTCGACGCCGGGGTTGTAGTCGTGCACTGCCGTCCCGCCCACGTCGACGAAGTTGCAGCCGTGTGTCGCCGTGGTTACCGTCGTCCCGTCGGCGACCGAAACCACCCACCAAAGTCGATGCCAGAGTTGCACGGCCGAAACCGAATCAGTCGCAAGAGCAACCACCACCACCAGGCCACCATTCCATCACCTCACCGCATCACACACACCATACCAGGAGACCGGAACGGCGAGGACAATGTCGAGGTTGCGGTCGTTGTACTGCCTTCGTTTGCGTCGTGGTGGACACCCAGCAGCGGCGACATAGGGAGCACCCCACAGCGGCGCATCACCTGCGCCGAACCACCACCAGTAGCACCTTGTCACAACAACCACCGCAACGCACGAGTGAGGAGGCGAGGGCGCGGTCGAGCAGACGCTAGTGGTCGACCTGGAGCTGGAGTTGGTGGAGGCCGGTGGGAGAGCCGTGGGCGCCATTGAGCAGTGGCCGGAGCAGAGGAGAGGGCACCTACCGGCGGACGACATGGAGGAGGGGCAAGTCAGATGAGGAGGACGGAGGAGGCAGTGGAGGCGCCATCCGCGCAGGGAGTAGCGGCGCCGGTCGCCGGAACGGAGGAGAGCGGCCGGAGAGGATGGGGGCGGCCAGAGCTCGGGGCCGTGGCCGGAGAGGAGGGAGGCGACAGCGTCCATGGAGGAGGTGAGGGATGGCGGCGGCCGGCCGGAACGGAGGAGAGGACGGCCGGGCTCGCTGCCGCGGGGCGGATAGAGGAGGGGCCGCGGGAGAGAGCAGCAGGGGCGGAGGCTTGGAGGAGGGAGGCGGCGCTCGGCCAGGGGAGAGGGCGGCGGCCGGAGCTTGGGAGGAAGGAGGCGCAGGCGTAGCGAGCGAAGGAGGCAGGGAGGGCGGCGCTGTAGGGGATCGATCGATCCCCTTGCCCTCCCGTGCGTGCGTGTGGTGTGCGTGGTGTCTGTGTGCGTTGCGTTGTGTGTGGCATGGGTGCGTTGTGTGTGGAGTTAGGGTGGGCTTAGGGTTAGGGGGTGGCCGGCTGGGCCTTAGATGGCCCAGTTTCGGTTGCCTCCCTCCACAAATGCTTTTTTTTTTCTTTTTTTTTCAGGAAATAAGAGAGAATTTTGGGAGAGTTTTAAATAGGAAAACAATGTGTGTACAACAATTTAAATAAAACAGAGATTTACTTATAAGTCATGTGAAGATTGAGAAAGCAATCCAAAAAAAAAAATATGTTGAGTTGACAATTAAATTAGCATTGAGAGAAAACAATTTTTAAGGGTTAAAAAAATGCAATGCATGATGCCATGATGCGGAAAAAGAAAACAAACAATTTCCAATTTGGGGAAAAACCCCGGGCGTTACAATTAACAAGAAAGCTAACAGAGGAAATAACTTTAAAATAACATTACCAAAATGGTACTGGATCCATCTCTAGCATAGCATAAACTTAGTCAATCAAGCACACAAAGATCTAGCTCACACACAATTCCAAAATAATAAAACTAGAAAGTAACAAATGCTAGTTCCATTTTTATTTGGGTTTCCAATCATGCACACACTTTCTAAGGTAGATGTTCTGCAAGGAAACAACTTAATAACAAGTCCTAACAACTCCATACAAGCTAGGAAGCAAGATCAAATCAATCACACATTCTATTTCAAACAAAAACACAATTAAAAACAAAAACAGGAAAGCTGATGTTTCTAGATCTGCTCACCAAAAATAATCTAGGGCTCCAAAAATTAATCTAAGCAAGTATTAGATAGATCTAGTCCATATCAAACTCATCCAACTGGATTTGCTTCAAAAATCATTTTTAAACTCTTCCTAAAAATCACAGAAGAGCCTACTGGTCTTTTACCAAAATGTATGGCATTTCCATTTGGTAGCTCACCTTGATGTGAGACCAAGTGCTATGGATAGATCTATTCAAGGTCTATCCAGAACATTTTAGTTTGTTCATTTTAGTTATATATTTTAAAAGTTATGGTCCAAACATTCTCACATAAACTCTGTGCCAAAACAGTCATTGTGGTCAACAGAGGAGTCCAAACTTAGATCCACCAATTTTATATGGTTAAGAATTCATATGGCTAGGCTCATGAATTTCATCAGATTTTATTTCGCAAGTTTTACATTTTTCAAACGTCCAAAACAAACGTACACATTTCTGTTAAAAATTAAATGAATAAAGACAGGGCAGAGCGGGCTGGTTCGGGTGGGTACGGCCCAGCTAACGGGCTGCGCGGCCCAGCTGCGCTGCGCACGCGCGAGCGGGCGCGGAAACGTTCGCGTTTAAACGCGACCGTGGATCTAAGATCCGACGATGCGCGGGCGTTCTTACTCCTCACCTCGCTATGTCTCTCCTGGGCGTACGGCCGGCGGCGAAAATGGCACGGGGAGCTCACCTAGGGGCTCGGGGAGGGGCTGGCGCGGCTCGGGGGAGTCGCTGGAGGTCGAGGGCGTTGAGGGGAGGTGACGGTGGCGTCGGGCGCGACTCCGAGCAGCCGCGCGATGCAGGTGTCCGCGGCGGCGCTCCCGGACGGCGGCGACGGTTCTGCAAGCGAGCGGCCATGGGAGGGTGTCAGGGGGACTCAGGGGGAGGTAGGGAGTCGATCTAGAGCATCGGGGAGGGAGGAGGAGGCTCAGGCAGAGCAGGGTCACCTCGGGGCAGTGGTGGTCACCGGCGGAGGGGCACGGGCTCGTGCGCGCTCCAGGGGCTAGGGCAGGGGCAAAACTCGAGCAGGGGAGGTAGTGGGGGTCTGAGGGAGGGCATAGGCGCTCGGGGTGAGGCTCTGGGTACTTATACCAGAGGGGACAAGGGCAAGGGCAAGAATGGCCACTCGGGTTGATGTCAGCCAGTGGCATGAGCAAGCCCTAGGGTGTTTTGGTCACTCCAGACTTGTGCACTGGGTGTCCTAAGTCAAGCACACATGGGGCATGGTCAGGGTTGGCCCTTGGAGGCAAGGGGAGGCAAGGGGCAAGTCAAATGGGTCAAGTGGCATGGGCTGCCCATGCTGCCACATCACCCTCTTCTCTCTCCTTTTTCTTCCAGCACAAGGCTTCTAGAAGGCTACTAATGCATCCTGGTTCGAGTCTATATGTTAGTCAACAAGTTAGATCAGGACACACTTCCAAAAGTGCAAAGAAACATCAAGAAATCATTTGTTCAAAAGTGTATCTCTTATTGTTCACTGAAAAATTCGGAAAGTTTAGTTTTAGGACTCAGAAATTTTCCAAGTGTTGGAAACAGAGGAATGTTCAAAAAGTTGAGTTTGTTTTCAAGGTTCAAATGATTCCCAAAATTGGTTTTCAAAGTATGGACTTTTTAACCATGTTATATACTTTCAGAAACATATTTTGAAAACAAATTTGAAATAGTTTAAGTCCATGAAAACAATGTGGAAAAAGGCAAACTTTCTGTTTTTATCTGTTTTTTTTCAAAAATGCCTTTTTCTGCCTTAATTTTATACCACAAAAACAACAAGCAAAAGATAGTTTTTATTTATCCAAAAATAAAAGTAAGCTGATGGGTTTGTAGTACATATATCAAGGATTAATTAAAAGTCAAGAAAACATAAAATAACAATTTATAGCCTAGTGAAAACAAGGGTAGAAACAGGTACTTGGCTTTATTTTTAGAAAATGTTTTCCATACAAATCCTTAAAGGAATCTTTCATAGATCATTTTGAAAACTTGTTTTCTTGGATCCAAAAAAGTTAAAAGTTTGTTTTAAGATGCAAACAAGAATGATCCAAGTCTTGGAATAAAAATCCACTCAAGTAATAATAGGAAAACATCAGGGAAAAAATATAAGGAAAAATAATAGGAATGTTTTTCAGAAATATTTGGTATTGGTTTTATAAAGAAACAAAACTTGTGTTGCAAATAGGATTAAGATCATAAACACATGTTAGTTCAAACAATCATGTTGTAAAAAAAATTGTTGGCCCTAATTTTTGTCTTCTTGAGCACAGTACAAGAATCCAAAAACTGGGGTATGACAGACCCTCTCCCCCTTAAAAGAATCTCGTCCCGAGATTCGCAGGCAAGCGAAAAAGAGGGTATGGTCAAAACAATGTTAGATGAGTTGGTTACAAAACATGTGTGGGTGATTGGTAACATTTTTTACAGGGGCTTCCCCCCTTTTATTAAACTTACCAAAATTTATCGGTAATTTAGATTTGTTTTCAAAGGTCCGGGTGCCATAAACTAAACCTCGAACTTATTGTTCCTCAAAGCCATGACAGCAAACCAGGGGTTATCCTATAGACAAACACCTATTTGTTCCCCATCTCATATGATCAATTTAATGGATATCCACCAACATTTATTTAGCATGAGATTTCCATTTCTCATCTCCAACAATCCAGGAAAATCCACTATCTTCCTCTGAACCTAATATAATCTAAACCTCAAATCATTTGTCTCTCTCAAAGGTATTTCATCAAGATCATAATGCTAAGGTTAAACCATCAAATCCAACAAGCATATACCAACTCTGTGTACTCCTTCTATAAATACGTTCAAATTCTCCAAGCTCATATCTCATGATCAATACTAAATCATTTTCCCCAAACAATCTCGATTGAGCATGACAAGCTCCGAGAATAAACCATCAAGAATAATCATCTACTAAATCCAAGTCATGTTGATTTTTCCTAAAATCCAAAATCATCCTTTAATATCGACCAATCCCTTTAAAACTCAAATCATACCTTCCAGGCTACAAATTTTAGTTACTGATAACTTCCAAAGTTTTGGGGTCCACAACGGGTTATCCCCGGATATTATATCATAATTCTTCTCAACTAATATCATGTGATCCTCAATCTTTCACTTCTAAGCTAAACCTCAAAGATTTCCCACTGTCTCATTTTCAAAATCTGGTTCCTCCAAAACATATATACGAGAGGTCTTGTTGACTAGTAGCAACCATAGTTTTTCCATCCAATATTTTTTTCCAACCTTTCACTTTCTTCAAAACAGCTATAGAATAATTCCTAGGGAACCTTTATCTTTGGTTTAGGAAAAATTGGTTATAAGTTTTGAAACAAGTGATACCAACTTTGCAACGTATCAACTCTGTACGTTACTCTGTAAGGCATTAGGCTTAAAAATTAGATGAGGTTATATCACAAAATCTGTAAGGTATCAAACTATAATTCTATGAGGCCAGGTTACCAACTTTGTAAGGTGTTATTCTAAAATTAGATGACATTTTGTTAGTGTAGTTAATTGTTTTAGATGTTATATCTAGTCCGACGTGACACTTCTAGTGTTCCATTTACGTCGGATTTTTCAGGGTACGATGACAGACAAACAAGGGGTTCACAGGTTTGGTTCGAAAACGTACCATTGGCTATGGCATGAGTCGCAGGGGTTTCTGCAACATCATCTTGGTCTCGAGGTCCACTCATCAGGCCCTTGCGTTTCTTCTGGGATGGACCTTGGTTTTCTTGGGGTTCATGAGGATGGGATAGAACATGGTTCTTCTTGGGACATTCGCGAGAAAAGTGTCCTTCAAGTCCGCAGGTAAAACAACCTGTGTTCCTAGGCTTGACCTTCACACGTCTCCTTGAAGATTGTGGCATCGCAGGCAAAGCGCTGCGAGTCACCCATGAAATAGTTTCTCCTGGCGTCACTATCTTCCTTTTGCGGCTCTCTCCAGCAAGAAGTTGCTGGTATCCTCTCATAAGGATCGCAGTATTCTCAGCGTTGGTGAGGACAAGCTGAGTCAACTGTTCCAGGGCGGCATGGGTGGCTATGTGTTTAGAACGAGCGGCTTCACTTTCTTCCCTCAACAGAGCAAACAGTTGAGCAACTGTCGGCTCCGGTGGTGGAGGTAGCTCGCTGGCCATGCTGAAGACAAATAACGGTATAAGACGAGAGAAACTAAGGATGGTTTTGGTTTTGAAAACTTAGCTACACATACCGGCTCATAACGAATATGAGAACGGTAGGTAACACAACAACAAGCAAGCATCAAAGAAACAATCGCCAACTCAAACCAAGATTAACATACGCATGAAACAGAGTCTTAACAACGTAACTTAACTTAAGGGTTCACAAGGCTAAAGCATAAGGCTTACAACACAACTAGCACACACAAAGCTCTAACAGAGTTCACACAATACAGACAAAAAAGCGTCTGGGTGGAAGCAACACAACTCCTAATATCCCGCGGTAATCCTAAGTGGCCGAGGAAGCGCGTAGCTATTCCTCCAACTCTTCAAATCTGGCCTTGCTGGCTGCAAGCTGAAGCTGAAGGACTCTCACTCGTGTGCAGTGCTGGGAGTCGGTGTACTTCATGGTCTTCTTCAGTACCTTGAGACGACGCTCGGTAGAAGAAGAAGCACTCAGGCTGTTCTCCAGTTGGTCTATCTCTCTGCCTCGGAGGTCATAACTTGCTCTAACTTTATCGAGGGAGAGCTGGGTGTTGTACAGCTGTCCTTCCAGGTGCTGGAAGTGACGAGCAAACACAAAGTCTCCAGTGACTTCTGTCGTCTTGTCATCCTCGTCTCATCTTCCAAAGTACCTATAGGGGGTGCCTGCAAACCTGCCGCGAAAGAAGTTCGCGAGCTTGGCAATGGTCAGCTGCATCACTCTAAGGATACCATCTTTCCAACTGTTCTCCACGACTTCCCAAGGGATCTTAGGGGTTGACGGTGCTAGAAACGGTGCACGGATGGTGCATACCACCAACCAGGACAACTCTCGTCCATCATGGTGAATCTGGGCTCCTTTCAACTCAGGTGTGGGACGACCGATAAGATTAGTCATCTTGATCAAATCCTCCTCAAAGCGGCGGTAGCAGGGTGCATGCGATCCCAGCCGGAAGGACTTGGTGAAGACAACTGCCATCTACACAAGATTTTAGAGTAGATTAAGTTAGGTAACAGTGTGCAAAATTTTAAGATGCTCCTTTTTTGCTTTAGTGTAAATACAGTTTTCAAAATCACAGAGGGGATGGAGTATAGAATCTTTTTGGAAAATAGTCATCTTTAGTGACCTGGTTTTATTAACTCTTATTGTCGGAGTACTAGCTAACGTCCATGCTAACTAAGGTCTCCTAAGGTCAGGATAGCTCTGATACCAACTCTGTAAGGTCTGCCCCAGAACCAGTGTTCAAGGACACCTTCGATATGCATACATTCACGATCCCAGGAATTCAGTCGTGAACAACATATCAAGTTGGTACACTATAACATCCCCAAATTTGCTAATTAGGGTGTGTGGTGTTGTGTTCATATCATACATGCATGAAAACAAAAATTTAATCTTGTTTGAACCAATTTAAATTGTGAATTTAAATGGTTTGAGAAAATTCCATAAATAGTACTTAAAATGGTTCCCAAAATTTTGTGTGGAAAATATTTCAGTTACACCAAAACAAAACATAGTTTGGTTGGAAATTTGATAAGGTTTCCAAAACCTATTTTTGCCAAATTTTTTTACTTTGCAAAAAGGTCCTGAAAACAAGCAAGTATAGTGCTATTCTTTTCTGCTAGGGGCTTCTTTTTAATTCTAATTTTTCGTCCAGGGGGTTTTCGCAAATTCCTCTTTTGTCTTCTTCTTCCTCCAGCCAGGAGGACAGAAGCTTGCCGACGGCGCCCGCGCCACGTCCTTCTCGCTCGCGCTCGGATAAGGGGAGAGGAGACGTCCTCATCGCGTCTCCTCCTCACTCGTCCCCTTGGGCTCTCTCTGGCTCCCTCTCTCTCTCTGTATTTCGTTCGTCCGGCCGAAACCCTAGTGTCACGACCCCGGACCCAGAGATATACATACTGTTATGTGCTCCTAGCCATGGACTCACAAGGGCTTCAGGGTTACCAGCCCCGGCCGCAACAAACAACGGCAGGCAGACTGGATTCATCGGCACGTAGTCCGGATCCCCAGTCTACTACTCCTTGTATCCATGCTAGTCATAACCAACTATGCATATCAAAGCGTCCACGAATCGAATGAAACTGAAGGAAACGGGACCAAAGCTATACAGAGATGCTATGTGTCCAGAAAGTGCAACAACAATCGAGGGCTACTGGGGTTACCTCGCCCCAGGCCGATCAAATCGACAGGCGGGCTCGGACATGGATCATCGGCTCCACAACCCCTCGACTGCGACAACTATGCAGGCATAGCCAAAACTGTATAACAATGAGCTCGAGACCAACAACCGATCAAAGCAGTACTCTAAACATGAAGCTTTATTAAACAGGTGTTACTAGAGTATAACTTACAAACAGAGGTCACACGACCCAACATTACATCAGTCAACGGAAGGCAAATTATGTTGCTAATCAACAAGAACCAAAAAGGCCTAAGAGGCCGCAACATAAGGCGACGTCCCAGCCCATAGATACCAGGCTGCTACCTGGGAACCCCAAACTACTCGTCGATGTCCACGTTGAAACACCACTGAAGAAAGATCTTCACCTGAACCAAAATTAAGCAAACCTGAGTACGGGAGGTACTCAACAAGACTTAGTTAACCTATTATATATCTTCTTATTTTCAGAAAGGTTTTATGATGGCTGTTTTGCGTAAAGCAATCTTTGTTTTGCAAGTTGAGGAAGAAAAAGCACGTCTCATAGAAGGTTTTCAAAACAGATAAGAAACTCACTACTGTGATCATCATCATTTGAAACCACCAACATCAATTCCCAGCATCTCACATGCTACAAGGATCACCCCTCCCGGCATCTCCGGGGAGGCACCCTTCATCTATTGCCTCCATGCCTTGTCAACATCTTTTACGTCACGTTCAAGTTATCTATGACCTTGTGGCTTTCACCAAGTCGTCCTTAACCGTGGACACGGCTTTCCGAAAGATTTATCCCTGCAGGGTGGTACACTTTACCCACACGTACCATCCGACTCTTAACGCCACATGTACGCTCGTCCATGGAGCGCGGCAGAGGGTGGTTGGCCACGACCTTTACCTTGTCGAGCCCTATCCATGAGTCAACCCAAACAGGGCCACCCCGTCAACAGGGAGTTGGCCACCTCCTGACGGCACCTGTTCTGTGAGTCGGGAACAAGATCCGTGTACGTCCATCACTTGTCCCGGTCACGCCCTAAACACCTCCAAAAGGTTTTTGACTCACACGCAGATGGAAATCCCAAACTACGTGACTCACGGATAGAACCAAACAAGTTAGTTAGTCGAGCGCGGTCTGTTAGGCCTCGCGTGTGGTTGCACGCTCAGTCTTGGTTTCCACGGCGAGACCTTACTCCTAGGGTTGGCAAGTACGGGACCAAGAACCACTTCCCAAGTGGCCTCCCGTCCTCGCCTTAGTCAAGTTAACCACACAGTGCTCATCTTACCACGTCATCATATCATACTAGGTTATCGTAACTCTGATTCATCAACCGGATGGAGCAGAGGTAACAAACATGTAAAGCTAAGCGAAGCAGATATGAGGCTCTGGCGATGCGCACAAGCAATTCTATGGCGGCTAGGAGCAGTGGGTCAGGATATTGAGGCAATGCAGTATATAGGTGAACTATGTCTACTAGCATCAAATAGTTTGGAATCGAATGCAAAGTACGAGATCAAATGTTGTTCGAAAGCATATATGAGCAGATAAGAGGTTATGCTTGCCTTGGTTATAAGAAAACCAGATAAAGTCTTCAAGAATAAGTGCTTGACTTGTCGGTTAAGATCAAGTATTCGTCATTGGACTGCTGGCCTTCTCTTCGGAGTCACGTTCTACCGAGGGGGAAACAACACCGAAAGAGAAATAACAATCAACCATGGCATCGATGCAATGCGCAATATGTATGCATGAGCAAATTAATGCACTGCAATAAAACCCTAAACATGATCGTTGGGTTGCTAGGGTTTGGATGTTGGTTAAGCAATTTTACTGAAATTACCCCGAAAATAGACCCCGGAGGGGGTTTCGGACGATTATGAAGGTGAGTGCAATTTTAAAAGCTCAAATGGGTTTGAAAACATCATAACTAGATTGCATTTGTTATTTTGAGCATTTTGGTGTATAACTTTTAATTTTCTAATTTTATTGAATAAAAACTTATTTTTCTATTTTTAATTGAATTAAACAGCATTAAATAATGTTCATTTTTCAACTTGGTCAAACATATATGGAAATGGCATTTTTGGGTAGAGCTCATTTTTTGTGATCATCTCCATATTTTTATTATATTTTTCTGAGGTATAAAAGAATAGTTATTAATTATTCAAACTACACCATTTTCTGGAATTATTTAAAAGGAAAACAAATATGACATCACGAAGATGTCACTGTGACATCAGCTCCTCTGATCTTCACAGATGCAAACGGAATTCGTCGATTTAGCGCGCCAACGAGGAATTGGAAGCCACCACGGGACAGAGGAGGCGATGGCGAGTTGGAGGGTGGTGGCGCCTCCCCGTTTGAGCCACCGGCGGTGAGCCGGCGAGCAGGGCCGGCGGCGGTGGCCACGGTTCCGGCCGAAATCGGCGATTCCGTCCACGAGAGGAAGCGGAGAGGTGACTGGGGGGAGCAGGAGCTCACCTGGGAGCTGATGGTGTGCTCAGGGAGGTGAGATGGGGGCGGCGGCGGCCGGATTCGAGCTCGGCGGCGGCGGCCGGAGTTGGAGGGGACGGCCCGATTCACCTCCTCCCGGGCGTCCCAGCTCGCGATTCTCCTCGAGGAGGTAGAGGAGATGACGTGGGAGCTCTTGGTGGCCTCGAATCGGCGAGGGAAGGCCGGAGTTGGTGGCAGTCGGCGGCGGCCGGCTAGGGTCGGGTTCGGGTAGGTCTCCCGAGGACCGGAGATACAGAGAGCGAGCACTCGAGGTGGGGGGATAGACGCAGAGGAGGAGTTGTGAGCAGAGGGGGCCTCGACTTCGGCCTGGGGTCTTCATCTGCGCAGGTAAGCGCACAAGTAGGAGGTGGCAACGGAGCACCATGGCGCAGACACGCAGCTGCCTGTGTGTGCGGAGGTTGAAGACAAAAGGAGAATTTCCACAGAACCCCCTGAATATTTTTTGGGAATTGCACAGAAGTCCTTTTCTATTAAAAACAGAACAGAAACAAATAAATTGAGGGCCTTTTTGCCAACAGAAAATTTGGCAAAAATAGTTTTTGGAAAGCTTATGAAATTTCCAACAAAACCATGTTTTGCTTTGGTGAATTTGAAATAATTTTCAGAACAAAACTTTGGAACCCAAAATAAGTGCTTTTTGTGGGATTTTCTCAAACCACTTAAATTCACAATTTAAATTGTTTTAAACATTGCTTAAATTTGTGGTTTCATGCATGTATGATATGAACAACACCACACACCCTAATGTTGCAAAATTGGGATGTTACAAATCTACCCCCCTTACGAGAATCTCGTCCCGAGATTCCCGAAGGAGAAGAAAGAAGGAACACCGGTTTTGAACGATCTTCTCAAACCTTACGGTTCTCTTCTCGAAGGGGTTGATCCATAGCACTTGCGAAGATCTCCAAAGGCTACACCTTAGGTAAGAGGGAAACTCTTAGGAAATGATCTTCACGAAGATCAAGTATCTCATGGCTAACTCATGACCAGAATGTCCGTAAAGAACTGTTGAGTTTACGTGCATGAAACACATCAAGATAACGGAGGGAGTAGAAGATGGTTTCAAGTGTTCGGACGATGGTTCTCGAGAGGATTTAGAATATGAGCCTCGCACAAGACTTTAAATCCTTATGTAAAAGAAAGGATAGATAACTTGTGACGTCGAGGTTTCTTCAAACAGAAAACCAGAATGAAAAGGATGGTCTTGGATACCACGACATAATATCCACAGACGAGGGAGAACACGAGAAAACACTGTAATCGTGCGTCGGAGAGAATTTGATACAAGATCATGTTCACTCTTCGGAGTGGACACAGAAGATAACGGAACTTTCATTCCGTCAAAGTTTGTCGAAAACTTTGTCAAAGGTAGGAATGTTACTTCACGACCGAAGATGAGTAACCAAAGGATGTTGAAACACCATAGTGGAGGAGGAACTCTTGGTATCACCTTAAGGCTGGTTAACCAACGAGGATTGAAACACCAGAAAGAATAAGGAATCTCTTTCCTATGGTGGTTTTGACGTAGCAATACGTTTACCACATGGTTAAGATCCCATGGCTAAAGTGACTGACAAATTCACACAATGTGTGAGATGAACAGAACTTCAGGTACAAACAAGTTGAAGAAGGGAACTGATCAACGGCGGTTACGAAACACCAAGAGATGGTTCTCAGGATGAACTTGTTTCCACCAAAAGAAAGGTTTGGAGGATCAACTGATAGATATTGGAAAGATCAACTTCCAAGTTATCCTTGATGTTTTAGATACCAACAGCAGGTTCTTAACAAGCCTTCAAAAGGTCATCAAGTGAAGGTCAAACTTCGGTTCAAAAGAACAAGGAGGAAGAATTCTAGAATAAGCATCACAGAAATCCTCACGGGGAGTGGTTGTTCTTACGGATTCAAAGAGATATGACATTAGGCCTTCCGGCTAATTGTGTCAACCACAACATCAACCATGCCGGATTTTGAAAAGACCTGATTCAATACTCTTGAGGAAACACCAACCATCATTGATGCTTGAGATTCAGCTCTGGTTAGTGGATTGTCAAACAAGACTCACTATGTTAGATCAGCGGAATTGCACCGGTTACAACTGAGATACATTTACTGGATTCTCAAGATATGGACTACGATGCTACACTCGAGAAGATGAGTGAGATCGCAGAACTCATGTATTAGCAACTTGTGGAAGACGGTTGCACCTACATGGACTGCTTGCGATGAAACACATCAGAGTCCTTGTTGGGAAGATGATTGCGAAGATGACGAAGTTCTTAAACTTCTTATCTTTCACGGGTAATCAGTCAGTGGCTTAGTGGGATGCAAACTTCTTTAAGTGAATGGAGGTATAAACCAACCACCTCAAGAATAGTCCACACATACATGACCGACTTGGAATTATTCCCGAAGGAACAAGAAAACTCTACTCAGATCCACGGCAGCAACTTTCACCACGAGCACATGGACCGGAGTAGGTCACTTCGAACATCCAGAACACAACTTCGTGATGACACAAAGATGGTTCTCGAAAGCTTCCAATATTAGTGCCAAGTGTTCATCTTGAACCTCTTTCAACTTGGATAAATAGGTATGTCATCGTTGGGCTCGACAACACCCTTATCAAGACACCCCAAGAAGAGGAATTCATATGATATATGAACAAGGCAAAACATTGGTCAGACCAAAGGACATGAGGTGTACTCGGGCCAAACACCATGAGTGAAAACACCATCAAGATGAGCCTTGAATCTGGACTTGATCTGACGATAGCCCAAATCAAATCAAGATTAGAGAAGTAGCATGTCCGTTAAAGAGATACTATCATACTTCAACAGGATGAGAACTAGACATCCCATTCCAAAGGAACAAGCTAGGATGAGCTTATGTCTTTCAACTCTCCAAGTTATTGTTTTAAGCTCAACCAACTAATTCAGGGTATCCAGCAGAGTTCCTTGGAGAAAGGAGTAGTTCAAGGTACCCCTTGTTTAGGCATCACGGTCAGGTAAAACCTGGTGATACTTCTAGAAAGACAACCAGAATATCACAATCTATCGGTATGTCTTGGAAATCGAAAGGAGGCATGCTTTTCAAAGCAACCGATATGGCCTGGAGAGCTTTGGCATGAACCTAACTCTCTGACCAGAAACGTGCACCGAAGTGAATGGATTTGGTAACACGACCAACTTCAAGAAGAGGCTGGGTGACCAGTGGTGCAAAGAAGGATACAAATGTTTCTTAGATTTCCAAAGCAATAAGAATTGCTAGGAATAGCAGATACACATGTCGATGAACAGACCCATCATTTTCAAGCTTTCAAACTTGGATGAAGGGGGAGTAAAGACGGTAAGAGCATCACTTCATCAATGAGGCCATGATACTTAACACAACCTCTTGATATAAAGAGTGTGATACTGGAAGGTGGAACAGAACAGAAGCTAATTAAACTTCTTTAATCTGTGGATTACAAAACTTTGACCTGGTCCTGGAGATGAACGAGGTACTGGAGTTTGTTTCTCCTAACATTCCAAGGTGGAACGTTCTGACGGATCACAAGAGAAAATGCATCGGAAGAATCCAACGCACATATGCAACTTGGTTTCCAGACAACGGACAAAATTCGGAAAGCAACTAAAGAGTAGGAACGTGCTCTGGAAAATCCTGAGATCACGTTGGATGCACAAAGTCATACTCATTTGTATAACCCATGCAAAAGAGTTGGTATAGCAGAGTCAAGAACAAAGATATGGGAATCATAAGAACACTCTTATTGTGATCCCTTTTGATTCCAAAGAAAAGCCTACGGCTATGAGAGTTGGAAATTTCCTAACAATCCCAAGGTAGAACAGATTCCTCGGGATCCAAAGAATAAGAACTTGGGTTAAAGGTCAGCATCCTGTGCTGGTAGCATACACATCACATGATTAAGGAACCATATGATTCGACATACTTCGATCCATCACATTCCGGGACCTTCGGTTCAAGTCCAAGGTTAGAAACTAAGAGGAAGGAGTAACTACTATCTTAGTGCCTTAAAGGACACTATGAGTAGCAATTACGAGGTACCTTTCAAAGAGAAACATAGCTCCGGAAGAATTTTGAGCAGAGGAGAACGGACACACTCGAGACGAAAAGGACATCTCGAGGTTCAGGATTTTGAAACTTTAGAACGAGAGCATGTGGAACCTACACAACTCTGAGAGACTAGGATGGAAAGGAAATCTCCCAGTTAAGAGATAACGGAGTATGAAACACACACGACTCCAGAAACTTTAACACTAGGTCAACTTGGGTAAAAGAACGTCATTGCCAAAGAAGGCACCTAAGTTTTGAATGACTAGAAAGGACAGCAAAACCTTTTCAAATCAAAACAGGTAAGATGACCCAGAGTTAGAACGATACCAGATACGGAGTAAAAAGAATCCTAAGAAGGTTTTTCACAATCCATTTCGAGTTTCAAAGTAGTTTGCATAAACTCTAGACTCGACATCGACGAAGCAGTAAGGTTTTCCTACAGGCAGTCCTGCTCTGATACCATGACTTGTCACGACCCCGGACCCAGAGATATACATACTGTTATGTGCTCCTAGCCATGGACTCACAAGGGCTTCAGGGTTACCAGCCCCGGCCGCAACAAACAACGGCAGGCAGACTGGATTCATCGGCACGTAGTCCGGATCCCCAGTCTACTACTCCTTGTATCCATGCTAGTCATAACCAACTATGCATATCAAAGCGTCCACGAATCGAATGAAACTGAAGGAAACGGGACCAAAGCTATACAGAGATGCTATGTGTCCAGAAAGTGCAACAACAATCGAGGGCTACTGGGGTTACCTCGCCCCAGGCCGATCAAATCGACAGGCGGGCTCGGACATGGATCATCGGCTCCACAACCCCTCGACTGCGACAACTATGCAGGCATAGCCAAAACTGTATAACAATGAGCTCGAGACCAACAACCGATCAAAGCAGTACTCTAAACATGAAGCTTTATTAAACAGGTGTTACTAGAGTATAGCTTACAAACAGAGGTCACACGACCCAACATTACATCAGTCAACGGAAGGCAAATTATGTTGCTAATCAACAAGAACCAAAAAGGCCTAAGAGGCCGCAACATAAGGCGACGTCCCAGCCCATAGATTCCAGGCTGCTACCTGGGAACCCCAAACTACTCGTCGATGTCCACGTTGAAACACCACTGAAGAAAGATCTTCACCTGAACCAAAATTAAGCAAACCTGAGTACGGGAGGTACTCAACAAGACTTAGTTAACCTATTATATATCTGCTTATTTTCAGAAAGGTTTTATGATGGCTGTTTTGCGTAAAGCAATCTTTGTTTTGCAAGTTGAGGAAGAAAAAGCACGTCTCATAGAAGGTTTTCAAAACAGATAAGAAACTCACTACTGTGATCATCATCATTTGAAACCACCAACATCAATTCCCAGCATCTCACATGCTACAAGGATCACCCCTCCCGGCATCTCCGGGGAGGCACCCTTCATCTATTGCCTCCATGCCTTGTCAACATCTTTTACGTCACGTTCAAGTTATCTATGACCTCGTGGCTTTCACCAAGTCGTCCTTAACCGTGGACATGGCTTTCCGAAAGATTTATCCCTGCAGGGTGGTACACTTTACCCACACGTACCATCCGACTCTTAACGCCACATGTACGCTCGTCCATGGAGCGCGGCAGAGGGTGGTTGGCCACGACCTTTACCTTGTCGAGCCCTATCCATGAGTCAACCCAAACAGGGCCACCCCGTCAACAGGGAGTTGGCCACCTCCTGACGGCACCTGTTCTGTGAGTCGGGAACAAGATCCGTGTACGTTCATCACTTGTCCCGGTCACGCCCTAAACACCTCCAAAAGGTTTTTGACTCACACGCAGATGGAAATCCCAAACTACGTGACTCACGGATAGAACCAAACAAGTTAGTTAGTCGAGCGCGGTCTGTTAGGCCTCGCGTGTGGTTGCACGCTCAGTCTTGGTTTCCACGGCGAGACCTTACTCCTAGGGTTGGCAAGTACGGGACCAAGAACCACTTCCCAAGTGGCCTCCCGTCCTCGCCTTAGTCAAGTTAACCACACAGTGCTCATCTTACCACGTCATCATATCATACTAGGTTATCGTAACTCTGATTCATCAACCGGATGGAGCAGAGGTACCAAACATGTAAAGCTAAGCGAAGCAGATATGAGGCTCTGGCGATGCGCACAAGCAATTCTATGGCGGCTAGGAGCAGTGGGTCAGGATATTGAGGCAATGTAGTATATAGGTGAACTATGTCTACTAGCATCAAATAGTTTGGAATCGAATGCAAAGTACGAGATCAAATGTTGTTCGAAAGCATATATGAGCAGATAAGAGGTTATGCTTGCCTTGGTTATAAGAAAACCAGATAAAGTCTTCAGGAATAAGTGCTTGACTTGTCGGTTAAGATCAAGTATTCGTCATTGGACTGCTGGCCTTCTCTTCGGAGTCACGTTCTACCGAGGGGGAAACAACACCGAAAGAGAAATAACAATCAACCGTGGCATCGATGCAATGCGCAATATGTATGCATGAGCAAATTAATGCACTGCAATAAAACCCTAAACATGATCGTTGGGTTGCTAGGGTTTGGATGTTGGTTAAGCAATTTTACTGAAATTACCCCGAAAATAGACCCCGGAGGGGGTTTCGGACGATTATGAAGGTGAGTGCAATTTTAAAAGCTCAAATGGGTTTGAAAACATCATAACTAGATTGCATTTGTTATTTTGAGCATTTTGGTGTATAACTTTTAATTTTCTAATTTTATTGAATAAAAACTTATTTTTCTATTTTTAATTGAATTAAACAGCATTAAATAATGTTCATTTTTCAACTTGGTCAAACATATATGGAAATGGCATTTTTGGGTAGAGCTCATTTTTTGTGATCATCTCCATATTTTTATTATATTTTTCTAAGGTATAAAAGAATAGTTATTAATTATTCAAACTACACCATTTTCTGGAATTATTTAAAAGGAAAACAAATATGACAACACGAAGATGTCACTGTGACATCAGCTCCTCTGATCTTCACAGATGCAAACGGAATTCGTCGATTTAGCGCGCCAACGAGGAATTGGAAGCCACCACGGGACAGAGGAGGCGATGGCGAGTTGGAGGGTGGTGGCGCCTCCCCGTTTGAGCCACCGGCGGTGAGCCGGCGAGCAGGGCCGGCGGCGGTGGCCACGGTTCCGGCCGAAATCGGCGATTCCGTCCACGAGAGGAAGCGGAGAGGTGACTGGGGGGAGCAGGAGCTCACCTGGGAGCTGATGGTGTGCTCAGGGAGGTGAGATGGGGGCGGCGGCGGCCGGATTCGAGCTCGGCGGCGGCGGCCGGAGTTGGAGGGGACGGCCCGATTCACCTCCTCCCGGGCGTCCCAGCTCGCGATTCTCCTCGAGGAGGTAGAGGAGATGACGTGGGAGCTCTTGGTGGCCTCGAATCGGCGAGGGAAGGCCGGAGTTGGTGGCAGTCGGCGGCGGCCGGCTAGGGTCGGGTTCGGGTAGGTCTCCTGAGGACCGGAGATACAGAGAGCGAGCACTCGAGGTGGGGGGATAGACGCAGAGGAGGAGTTGTGAGCAGAGGGGGCCTCGACTTCGGCCTGGGGTCTTCATCTGCGCAGGTAAGCGCACAAGCAGGAGGTGGCAACGGAGCACCATGGCGCAGACACGCAGCTGCCTGTGTGTGCGGAGGTTGAAGACAAAAGGAGAATTTCCACAGAACCCCCTGAATATTTTTTGGGAATTGCACAGAAGTCCTTTTCTATTAAAAACAGAACAGAAACAAATAAATTGAGGGCCTTTTTGCCAACTGAAAATTTGGCAAAAATAGTTTTTGGAAAGCTTATGAAATTTCCAACAAAACCATGTTTTGCTTTGGTGAATTTGAAATAATTTTCAGAACAAAACTTTGGAACCCAAAATAAGTGCTTTTTGTGGGATTTTCTCAAACCACTTAAATTCACAATTTAAATTGTTTTAAACATTGCTTAAATTTGTGGTTTCATGCATGTATGATATGAACAACACCACACACCCTAATGTTGCAAAATTGGGATGTTACACCTAGCCCCACGGTACCTGCATCGCGCCGTCGATTCGAGCTCCGGCGAGCTCCGTGGAATACCTAGGAAGCTCCGCCTCGTCCTCCTTTACCACCTCCTCCACACTCGCTTGCCGGAAAGCCTCCACCCGCCGGAATTCCTCGTCGCCGTCCGCTGTGACCACCGGCTTCCTCTGCTCCTCGCCATCGATTCCGGCCCTCCCGCACCTCCCCGTCGACGCCATCGTGCTCCCCTTGATGCCGTGAGCCTTCCCATGCCTTCCATCCTCTCCCTCCCCCTCCGGTTCCTCCTTCCATCATCTATTCCTAGCAATTCCTATTGCTCTGAAAAGTCTAAGAAACATTTGTATCCTTCTTAGCACTACTGGTCACCCAGCCTCTGTTAAAAGTTGACTGAGTTACCAAATCCATTCATGCCGGTGCACATTCTTGGTCAAAGAGTTAGGTTAATACCGATGCTCTTAAGATCGTATCAGTTTCTTTGAAAAGAAAGCCTCCTTTCGATCTCCAAGACATACCGGTAGGTTGTGATATCTTGGTTGTCTTTCCAGAAGTATCACTAAGTTGTCACCTAACCGTGATGTCTAAACAAAGGGTAATTTGAATTACTCTTTTCTCCAAGAAACTTTGCTGGATACCCTGAACTAGTTGGCTGAGCTTAAACAACAACTTGGAGAGTTGAAAGACACGAACTCTTCCCAACTTGTTCCTTTGTGAAGGGATGTCTAGTTCCCTTGTGTTGAAGCAGGATAGTAACTCCCTAGTGGACATGCCATCATCCTAACCTTTGATTCGATTTGGGCTATCGTCAAACCGAGGCCAGATCCAAGGACTATCTTGATGGTGGTTTCACTTATAGTGTTTTGCCCGAGTACACCTTCATGTCCTTTGGTCTGACCAATATTCTGCCTTGTTCATATATCAAATGAACCCCTCTTCTCGGAGTGTCTTGATAAGCGTGTTGTCGAGCCCATCGATGACATTCCTATTTCTCCAAGTTGCAAGAGGTTCATGTTGAACAAAAGGCAACAATATTGAAAGATTTTGGAGAACCATCTTTGTGTCATCATGAAGCTGTGTTCTGGATGTTCGAAGTAACTTACCCGGTTCATGTGCTTACGGTGAAAGTTGTCGCCATGGATCCGAGTAAAGTTTTCTTGTTCTCTCGGGAATAACCTCCATTCGTTCATGTATGTGCGGACTATTCTTGAGATGGGAGGTTGTTACCTCCATTCCTTGGAAAAGTTCGTGTCCACACCAAGGCACTGACTAACTATTCGTGAAAGCGAAGAAGTTTCAGAACTTCGTTATCTTTGTACCGTCTTCCCAACAAGGACTCCGGTGTGTTCTTCTGCAAGTAGACCATGTAGGTGCAACCGTCTTTCGCAAGTTGCTAATACATGAGTTTTGCATTCTCGCTCATCTTCTCGAGCTTGACATCGTAGTCCATATCTTGAGAATCTAGTAAATGTACCTCATTGGTAACCGGTGCATTCTATTCGCTCAAACATACCGAGTCTGAGCTATAAATCCACTAACTAGAGCTGAATTTCAAGCAGCAACGACGGTTGGTGTTTCCTCAACAGTATTGAATTAGGTTCATTTGAAAATCCGGCATGGTTGATGTTGTGGTTGACCTAATTAGCCGGAAGGCCTAATGTCATATCTCTTTGAATCCGTAAGAACAACCACTCTCTATGAGACTTCTTGTGTGTCTCTTTTTGAGAAGTTTTCCTCCCCGTTCTTCCAAACCGGAGTTTTACTTTCACTTGATGACCTATAGAAGGCTTGTCGTGAGCCTGCTGTCGGTATTTAGAACATCAAGGATAAGTTGTAAGTTGATCTTTCCAATATCTTTCCGTTGAATCTCCCAAATCTTTGTTCTCGTGAAAACAAGTTCATCATGAGAACCATCTCTTGGTGATTTGTAACCGCAAATGATCAGTTCCCTTTTCAAGTTGTTGGTACTTGAAGTTCTAATGATCTCACACATTGTGTGAATTTGTCAGTCACTTCAGCTATGGATTCTTAACCATGTGGTAAACGTAATCATTCTTTCCGGTGTTCCAATCCCCGTTGGTTACCCATCCTTATGGTGTGACCAAGAATTTCTTCCTCGTTACAATGTTACAACATCCTTTGGTTACTCATCTTCTGCCGTGAAGTAACATCCTGATCTTTGAAAAAGTTTTCGACAAGATTCAACGGAATGGAAGTTCTGTTAGCTTCGTGTCCACTCCGAGGAGTGAACATGATCCTGTATCCAATTCTCTTTGACGCACGAATTACAGTGTTTTATCGTGTTCTCCCTTGTCTACGGATAGTACGTTATGGTGTCCAAGACCACCCTATCCATCTTGGTATTCTGTTTGAAGAAACCTCTATGTCAAAAGTTGTTCAACCTTTCTTTTCCAAAAGGATTTAAAGTCTTGTGCAAAGCTCATATTCTAAATCCTTTCAAGAACCATCGTCCATAAACTTGAAACCTTCTCTTATTTCACTCCGTTACCTTGATGTGTTTCATGCTTGTTAACTCAACATTTCTTTATGAACGTTCCTGTCATGAGTTAACCATGAGATACTCGATCTTCGTGAAGATCAGTTCCTAAGAGTTTTCCCTCTTACCTAAGGTATATCCGTTCAATACTTCACGATACTACGGATCAACCTCTTCGAGAAAAGAACCGTAAGGTTCAAAAAGATCGTGAAAAACCGGTGTTCCTTCTCTCTTCTCCTTCGGGAATCTCGGGACGAGATTCTTGTAAGGGGGGTAGATTTGTAACATCCCCAAATTTCCTAATTAGGGTGTGTGGTGTTGTGTTCATATCATACATGCATGAAAACAAAAATTTAATCTTGTTTGAACCAATTTAAATTGTGAATTTAAATGGTTTGAGAAAATTCCATAAATAGTACTTAAAATGGTTCCCAAAATTTTGTGTTGGAAAATATTTCTGTTACACCAAAACAAAACATGGTTTGGCTGGAAATTTGATAAGGTTTCCAAAACCTATTTTTGCCAAAATTTTACTTTGCAAAAAGTCCTGAAAACAAGCAAGTACAGTGCTATTCTTTTCTGCCAGGGGCTTCTTCTTAATTCTAATTTTTCGTCCAGGGGGTTTTCGCAAATTCCTCTTTTGTCTTCTTCTTCCTCCAGCCAGGAGGACAGAAGCTTGCCGACGACGCCCGCGCCACATCCTTCTCCCCTCGCGCTCGGATAAGGGGCAGAGGAGACGTCCTCGTCGCGTCTCCTCCTCACTCGTCCCCTTGGGCTCTCTCTGGCTCCCTCTCTCTCTCTCTCTCTCTCTCTATTTCGTTCATCCGGCCGAAACCCTAGCCCCACGGTACCCGCATCGCGCCGGCGATACAAGCTCCGACGAGCTCCGTGGAATACCTAGGAAGCTCCGCCTCGTCCTCCTTTACCACCTCCTCCACACTCGCTTGCCGGAAAGCCTCCACCCGCCGGAATTCCTCGTCGTCGTCCGCCGTGACCGCCGGCTTCCTCTGCTCCTCGCCATCGATTCCAGCCCTCCCGCACCTCCCCGTCGATGCCATCGTGCTCCCCTAGATGCGGTGAGCCTTCCCATGCCTTCCATCCTCTCCGTCCTCCTCCGGTTCCTCCTGTCACCGCCGGCCGTCGTCCGCCGCCGCGCCGGTGGACGGCGTGGTCATTCCGGCGACCTTTAGCTAGCGGTGTTGCCACCCCTAGCTTTCCCTCGGTCTCTTCTAGCTCATGGGCGAGCTTAATTTTGAAATCCCGCGCGGAATTCGTCGAGTTTGAAGGCTCCTGTGAAGAACAGAGCAGGTGACATCATGATATCGTCACGATGACGTCATAACTCTCTGTTTAGTTAATCCAGAAAAATGATTATTTTTATAATTGAATATCTTTTAATCTATTAACTAGAAAAATAAAATAAAGATATAGAAATGTTCAGAAAAATATTCTCTACCCAAATATGTGTTTTTCATATATGCTTGAGAAACTTGAAAAATGGCCATTTGTTTAATATTGTTTATTCATGTAAAAATGGAAAAATAAGTTTTTAATCACTAAAATTAGAAAATTAAAAGTTATATATCAAATTGCTCAAAATGAAAATTGGAACCTAGTTATGGTGTTTTCAAACTCATTTGAGCTTTTAAAATTGTACTCACTTTCATAACCGCCCGAAACCCCCTCCGGGGTCTATTTTGGGATAATTTCAATAAAATTTCATAACTGACATACGAACCCTAGCAACCCATCGAACATGTTTAGGGCTTTATTTCAGTGCATTAATTTGCTCATGCATACATATTGCGCATTGCATCGATGCCATGTGTTGATTGTTGTTTTTCTTGTTTCGGTGTTTGTTCCCCCTCGGTAGAACGTGACTCCGAAGAGAAGGCCAACAACTCCAATGGCGAATACTTGATCCTAACCGACAAGTCAAGCACCTATTCCTGAAGACTTTCTCTGGTTTTCTTGAAGCAAGGTAAGCATAACCTCTTATCTGCCCATATATGATTTTGAAAGACTTTTGATTCTCGTACATTGCATTCGATTCCAATGTATCTTGTGTCAGTAGTTAGAGTTCTCCTATACCATGCATAGCCTAATTATCGTGATCCACTACTCCTAGCAGCCATAGGTTTGATTGTGTTCATCGCCAAAGCCTTAAATATGCTGTGCTTAGTCATATATGCTTGTTATCTCTGCTCCATCCGGTTGATGAATCAGAGTACGAAAGAATCTAGTATGATAGGATGTTGTGGAAAGTTAAGATCAGTTGTTTAACATGATTTAAAGGTGTGGATGACGAGACCACAGAGGGTATGTGGTGGTTGTCTCGTTCATTCCCCTAGGAGCGAGTTCTCTTCTTCGAGCCAAGACTGAGCGTGCTTCCACACGGGGCTTAGATTCCCCTCGATCTCAACTTGCCTAGTTTGTTCCATGATTTCCTAGTTAGGGCTTTCCATTTGGATTTGCGGGGATATCAAAACACTTTCAAAACTAGGATGTGGGGATGTATCGGCACTCTGCGGGTAGGTAACCGTCGAGCATCGCGCACAACGATAGAGACCCGGCAGGAGATGGCCACTCCCTATTGGCGGTCCATCTCTACTCGGAGCGACTCATGGAATAGGCGAAGTAAGGGACAGGTCGTGGTCAACCACCCTCTGCCGCCACTTCCCGGACTAGTGCTAACCCGGTGGCACTAAGAGTCGGTTGATACGTGTGGTTAAAGTTGTACACCCCTGCAGGGTTAAATCTTTTCGAAAAGCCGTATCCGCGGTTAAGGACGACTTGGTGACGGATTATGTGATCATAGATAACCTAAACGGAATGATTAAAACTTGCTGATAACGATTGAAGGATGCCTCCTCGGAGATGCCGAGAGGGGTTACCTTGTAGCATGAGATAGTGGAACAACTGGAGGAGGTGATCTTTGAAGCACGAGGTGCTGAAATGATTTGGTGGTTTAAAAAGATGATGATTTCAGTAGTTGAATAGCTTTCTCATCTGTTTTCAAAACACTCCATGAGACGTGCTATTCCTCTCTCAATTTGGAAAACAAAGATGGCTTTACGCAAAATAACCTTCATAACTCTTTCTAAAAGAAGCAGATATATAATAGGTTAACTAAGTCTTGTTGAGTACCTCCCGTACTCATGTTTGCTTCAACTTGGTTCAGGTGGAGTTCCTCGGTTCGGTGGTGATTCAACGTGGACATCGACGAGTAGTTTGGGGTTCCTAGGTAGCAGCCTGGAATCTATGGGCTGGGACGTCGCCTTATGTTGCAGCCTCTTAGGCCTTTTTGGTTCTTGTTGGTTAGCAACATAATTTGACTTCCGTTGTCTGATGTAATGTTGGGTCGTGTGACCTCTGCTTCTAAGCTATAATCTAGTAACGCCTGTTTAATAAAGCTTCATGTTTAGAGTACTGCTTTGATTGGTTGTTGGTTTCGAGCTCATTGTTATACAGTTTTGGCTATGCCTGCATAGTTGTCGCAGTCGAGGGTTGTGGAGCCGATGATCCATGTCCGAGCCCGCCTGTCGATGTGATCGGCCTGGGGCGAGGTAACCCCAGTAACCCTCGATTGTCTGTTCACCTTCTGGACACATAGCAGCTCTGTATAACTTTGGTCCCGTTCCTTCAGTTTCATCCGACTCGTGGACGCTTGGGTATGCATAATTGGTTATGACTAGCATGGATACAAGGAGTAGTAGACCGGGGATCCGGACTACGCGCCGATAAATCCGGTCTGCCTGCCGTTGTTTGTTGCGGCCGGGGCTGGTAACCCTAAAGCCCTTGTGAATCCATGGCTAGGAGCACATAACAGTATGTATATCTATGGGTCCGTGGTATCACATGTAGATATCACATGTACAAGAGGTTTTGTAAAACTTTGTTAAAAGAAAGTTTTCTCTTAGCAAAATTTCTTGGAATCAGCTTCCAGATTTTTTCTAAGAGAAGAAAGATTTTCTTTGCAAAACTTTTTGTAAAACAACTTCTGGCTTTTCATCATCGGTACCTCCACGGTACAAGATTTCCTCCTTTCAATACTTCATGAGTCCAACTCCTTTCTGAAAAAACTCCTTTTTGAAAACATTGACACAATGCTAGCTACATGGCCATTCAACTGTCCATATCCGAGGACGCGGCTACTTCGAAATAGTTGTACTCTGCAGAGGTGTACACATCCACCAGATCCAGTACACCTGCAGTGAACAACCACAGACTGTAACAATACCCATGGCATACCATATATGGGGTGGTGTACCACTCTCATAATAAGGTATACAAGAAGCTAAAAGTATAGTCCTGTGGGTGCAAAGGGTTAGGTTACTAAGATAAAAACAAACAAACAGAACAATACCCATGGCAGTGGGTATTAGCAACACACAAGCAATTGTCACTCAAAAGGTTCATGATTCAAGTTGGGTGCTTAGTTCACAAGATACTCTTAAGCACAACAACAACACTAGCACAACAAATAATACCAGTATGACACTCATGTTAAGGTACACACTCAGACAATTTGCAAACAGCAGGTAAACACACCACAGATGAATAGACTATTTATTTGCTACATTAATGTTTACTTGAAGTTATGGAATCCATCAATCATGAAAACTTACCAAACAACCAGTAGCTAAAAACCAATGAATCAAGTCATAAAAACAACCCAAAACACAATCATTACTCAAGAAAATACTCCTATCAACTAAGCATAAAAATAGGACTGCACTAATGGCATACTAGTATGGAAAATCTACACAAGCATGCTATAAGAGATAATTATATTCTATAACTATGGTACAAGCAAAACAAGATTTCAAGGCATTGTAACAGAAGTAATAAATTCCTAAATATGCTAGGATAAACTCATACACTCATAATATAAAAGTGACAACACTAGAGGAAACCACAATTTCTAGTGGTGACACTAGTTCATCACTAGAGAAGCAAACAATGATACTATGATGCTTAACTCTAAGCAAGAAAGTCATGTACATGAATGCACCTAATAACAGTACACAAATATTACACATGCTAGTAAGCACAAAACATCAAAACAATTCTAAGAAACAACTATTAAGCATGCATAAACAAATTCTAGCAATTTCTGTGTTTTCTAATTAATTACTAGCAAGCAAGCAACGTATAACTTACACAACCAGTAGCTATGCACTCAATGAAAAATTATCTAAACCTTTTCAAAAATCCAAACACTCAATTTAAAAATCATTCACAAACAACCTATCAATCACAAGGAATTATTTTATTTCCAAACAATTTAATTTAGCACACAATAGTGAAACATTTCTTAACATGATACCCCTAAGGAATATTATACTAACAAATGGATCACATCTAAACGTACTAGTATTTACTAATAGGAAATAAACTTCTAACTTGCATAAGTGGAAACAAGCAATCTATTTTCCCATGGTGGAAAATAACAATCAACCACATAATAAAACATGTTATTTTTACACACATGTATGGTTAGGGATTTTCATCCTTAACCAAAATGAAATGGAACCAGTGGGTTATGGGCCCACTAATACCAAGGCAAAAGAGGTACTAAGCCTCTGGTTACTCATGACAAAAATTAGCATACAAGATAAATACACAAGGCTATTGATTCTAGTGAAAACAATACTAGTGCAAATGAATAACAAGACTTACACAAGCTTTGCTACAAATTAGCAAGCAAGCTAACAGAGGCAATAACTTTAAAATAATAGTACCAAAATGGTACTGGATCCATCTCTAGCATAGCATAAACTTACTCAATCAAGCACACAAAGATCTAGCTCACACGCAATTCCAAAATAATAAAACTAGAAAGTAACAAATGCTAGTTCCATTTTTATTTGGGTTTCCAATCATGCACACACTTTCTAAGGTAGATGTTCTGCAAGGAAACAACTTAATAACAAGTCCTAACAACTCCATACAAGCTAGGAAGCAAGATCTTACCAAAATGGATGGCATTTCCATTTGCTAGCTCACCTTGATGTGAGGCCACGTGCTATGGATAGATCTATTCAAGGGATATCCAGAACATTTTAGTTTGTTCATTTTAGTTATATATTTTAAAAGTTATGGTCCAAACATTCTCACATACACTCTGTGCCAAAACAGTCATTGTGGTCAACAGAAGAGTCCAAACTTAGATCCACCAATTTTATATGGTTAAGAATTCATATGGCTAGGCTCATGAATTTTATCAGATTTTATTTCGCAAGTTTTACATTTTTCAAACATCCAAAACAAACGTACACATTTCTGTTAAAATTAAATGAATAAAGACAGGGCAGATCGGGCTGGTTCGGGTGGGCACGGCCCAGCTAACGGGCTGCGCGGCCCAGCTGTGCTGCGCGCGCGCGAGCGGGCGCGGGAACGTTCGCGTTTAAACGCGACCGTGGATCTAAGATCCGACGGTGCACAGGCGTTCTTCCTCCTCACCTCGCTCTCTCTCTCCTGGGCGTACGGCCGGCGGAGAAAATGGCACGGGGAGCTCACCTAGGGGCTCGGGGAGGGGCTGGCGCGGCTCGAGGGAGTCGCTGGAGGTCGAGGGCGTCGAGGGGAGGTGACGGTGGCGTCGGGCGCGGCTCCGAGCGGCGGCGCGATGCAGGTGTCCGAGGCGGCGCTCCCGGACGGCGGCGACGGTTCTGCAAGCGAGCGGCCACGGGAGGGTGTTAGGGGGATTCAGGGGGAGGTAGGGAGTCGATCTAGAGCATCGGGAAGGGAGGGAGGAGGCTCGGGCAGAGCAGGGTCACCTCAGGGCAGTGGTGGTCACCGGCGGCGGGGCACGGGCTCGTGCGCGCTCCAGGGGCTAGGGCAGGGGCAGAACTCGAGCAGGGGAGGTAGTGGTGGTATGAGGGAGGGCAGAGGCGCTCGGGGTGAGGCGCTGGGTACTTATACCCGAGGGGACAAGGGCAAGGGCAAGAATGGCCACTCGGGTTGATGTCAGCCAATGGCATGAGCAAGCCCTAGGGTGGTTTGGTCAGTCCAGACTTGTGCACTGGGTGTCCTAGGTAAAGCACACATGGGGCATAGTCAGGGTTGGCCCTTGGAGGCAAGGGGAGGCAAGGGGCAAGTCAAATGGGTCAAGTGGCATGGGCTGCCCATGCTGCCACATCACCCTCTTCTCTCTCCTTTTTCTTCCAGCACAAGGCTTCTAGAAGGCTACTAATGCATCCTGGTTCGAGTCTATATGTTAGTCAACAAGTTAGATCAGGCCACACTTCCAAAAGTGCAAAGAAACATCAAGAAATCATTTGTGCAAAAGTGTATCTCTTACTGTTCACTGAAAAATTCAGAAAGTTCAGTTTTAGGACTTAGAAATTTTCTAGGTGTTGGAAATAGAGGAATGTTCAAAAAGTTGAGTTTATTTTCAAGGTTCAAATGATTCCCAAAATTGGTTTTCAAAGTATGTACTTGTTAACCATGTTATATACTTTCAGAAACATCTTTTGAAAACAAATTTGAAATAGTTTTAAGTCCATGAAAACAATGTGGAAAAAGGCATACTTTCTGTTTTTTCAAAAATGCATTTTTTCTGCCTTAATTTTATACCACAAAAACAACAAGCAAAAGATAGTTTTTATTTATCCAAAAATAAAAGTAAGCTTATGGGTTTGTAGTACATATATCAAGGATTAATTAAAAGTCGAGAAAACATAAAATAACAATTTATAGCTTAGTGAAAACAAGGGTAGAAAACATGTACTTGGCTTTACTTTCAGAAAATGTTTTCCATAGAAATCCTTAAAGGAATCTTTCATAGATCATTTTGAAAACTTGTTTTCTTGGATCCAACAAAGTTAAAAGTTTGTTTTAAGATGCAAACAAGAATGATCCAAGTCTTGGAATAAAAATCCACTCAAGTAATAATAGGAAAACATCAGGGAAAAAATATCAGGAAAAATAATAGGAATGTTTTTCAGAAACATTTGGTATTGGTTTTATAAAGAAACAAAACTTGTGTTGCAAATAGGATTAAGATCATAAACACATGTTAGTTCAAACAATCATGTTGTAAAAAAAAAATTGTTGGCCCTAATTTCTGTCTTCTTGAGCACAGTACAAGAATCCAAAAACTTGGGTGTGACATGGAGCACGTTGCCGTAAGAGAAAATCGTAAGCGGAAGGGGGAGGATGGACGAGCGAGAAGGTCACCTCACGCGGGTTGCCCCTCTCGGCTCCATGGCGGCGCATATCTCCTGCCCCGCTTCCACTCCCACCTGCTGCTGGTGAGCCCGAGGCGCGCAACTGCGGACTTGGCGCGAGGCCGGCCATGGAGGATGCCGACACGAAAGACGGATAGGAGGGCAGCGGCCGCAGCTGAGTCTGAGCCAAACATGCGCGAGCCCTAGCCCGGACCCGAATCCGGAGCTCGCCGTTGCTGCTTCCATGAATTCCCACGCTCTCGCGGCCTCGCCCCCTGATTCCCCACAGAAGCAAACGTGGCGCGCGTCTCTACTTGTTGGCATCTTATTCCTTTTTTTTTTGAAATTTGCTTTGTTCCTCGTCCTTCGAGCATCTCCACTCGTCCACGCGCCCTCCCGGCCCTTTTTACACCTTTACGCCGGCGAAAGAAACAGTCGCGAAATCACTAGAAAAAGGCCTCCCTTCCGGAAGGTCACCCTGCGCGCGTCCACAGCGCGACACTTGTCACCTTCTCCTTACTCATAGCCTCCACAGAGTGTCCGCATGCGTGACAAGTGTCGTGACCAGAGAGTTTTGGTAGGTTTTCCCTTTCCCACGCCCGGACAGAGGATGTATTGGCACACATTAATTTCGAGATCCGTTTCTTCAAAATGAAATATCTCGCGAACCGTTTTTCGAAATTACAAACCATTTTCATATTTGAGATCCACGCGTCGAGATCTTCTAAATTAGATCTCATGTTGATAGGTTTCGAGAAACTTTTTTTATACACCCAGAATCAACACGGATGTACGCCCAATTACACACGGTTGTACGCCCACGTGTAGTGAACGAAGTACGTCCCAGGTGCATGTGCTAACGTACACACACGTGCACCACGGGTGTACGCCCAGACGGTTGTACACCCAGTTACAGGCGGATGTACATCGAGGAGTTTGTACATCCACGCGTTTTGTACACCCAGACGGGTGTACACCCAGTGAAGGGTCGGCGTACACCCAGGCGGTTGTACGCCTAGGCGGAAGTGTACACCCACGCGGATGTACACCCAGGTACACCGTGCGTATACTTTCGAGAACAATTTTTTATACTTTCAGTAACTTTTTTTATACTTTCCAGAACAGTTTTTTTATACTTTTGATAACATTTTTTTATACTTTCCAGAACAGTTTTTTATACTTTCAGTAATAATTTTTTATACTTTCCAGAACAATTTTTTTATACTTTCAGTAACATTTTTTTATACTTTCAGAACAACGTTTTTATACTTTTCATAGCAATTTTTTTATACTTTCACATACAACATGTATACTTTTAGAAACAATGTTTGTATACTTTTTAGTAACTACTTTTTTATACTTTTTAGATACAACACGTGTGTGCTTTTTAGATGAACGCCGTAGGCGTTTTGTTTGAGGTGAAGCCGAGCGGTAGTACAAGGCAACGCCGAGCCGTAGCACACACTACGACCAATGCACGCTTCGACCAAAGCGCACAACGACATATGTACCCCTTCAAGATCTTAATAAACGGTTATCGAGGCGAAACCGAGCCGTAAAAAAATAGCGAGGTGAATCCGAGCATCGCTGCTACATGGTGTACATGGTGTACACACACGCGCGTGATACCGAAAATATAAAGTATAAACAACGTGGTGTACAAAGTCCGATTTTTTTTCTCGAAACCTATCAACATGGGATCTAGTTTTGTAGATCTCAACGCGAGGATCCTAAATATGAAAACGGTTTGTAATTTCGAAATACGGTTCTAGAGATATTTTGTTTCGAAAAACCGGATCTAAAAGGAAATGCGTGGTATCCTCCGTTCAGGTGGGAAACGGAAAACGCAACGAAATTTTCTGGGCGTGACACTTGTCACGCATGCGGTGACTCTCCTTTCCCTCACAGAAGGTTAGGAGAGGCCAACGCACCCAAACAGTCGTCCTCAGCAGCCCAAAATCCGTCGGCGCATTCCCTATATATCGCTTATAGCGATCAGTATACAGACTCGCCCGCATATATTTCTAGAGCTGGCCGTCCCATTATACCTTTGCTTCCACATGTCGTCCCATTATACCTTTGCTTCGACAGAAAATATGAGAAAAATTAGGGGAGAAGGATGATTCGAACCTGGGCACTCGAGGCCGCGGTGGAATAGGGGTGCATAGCCACTGGGCTATGATACGTTTTGTGTCTAGCTTCCTATTTTAGTATTTTTATTGTCTCGTTTTTTTGTTTTCATTTTTTTCTCATTTTTGTTTCTTTTTTTTCACCGAAATTTTTGTTCATAATTATTTTTTGTTTAAACCGAAAACTGTTCAAAATTTAAAATTCATTTTTTTTTCAAAATTCGATTTTTGTTTGGATAAAAAACTGTTCAAATTTTAAACTTGTTCAAAATGAAAAAGTTCAAATTGAGAATTGTTCATACGTAACGTTTTTGTTCATGTTTTGAAATCGTTCAAATTTAAAATGTGTTCACCATTCAAAAAGTATTAAATTTTAAGTTATATGATTTTTTTCTAACAATAGAAATTAGAAAAGAAAAAAATATAAGTGGGCCGGCCCAGGTGTGGTGCGAGAGAGCGGCCAGAGCGAGGGAGCGACCGATAGAGCGAGCTAGCGATGCGCGGAGGAGTTGTTGTGCACTGGATACTTTTTTGGCCGGCCCATGTAGTGGCATCGAGTGGATCGAACGAGCGAGTCCTTTACCGACTCGCTATAGGCGGCGCATAGGGGATCCCTCCGTCGGCTTGGGCCTGAAAATAGAGTCAGCAAACCCAGGCCGAACCCAGCAGCCGAAAATCCATCAGCTTGGGCACCGTTCTTCTTGAAGACGCTGCTTTTGAAGAATTGGACCTCAGGTGTTGTTCTTTGGTGGTGGTTATGCTGCTGCTGCAAGGACTGAGACTCTGTAGCGGGACTTTTCTTTTTTTATTTCTTTTCTTATTGTCTTTCGGCTGTGTGCATTCGTAATGACTCTGGTTATTGCGTTGTTGCAGAGGCTCAGTGTAATTTATATATCTCGATATTAATATACATTATTTATCAAAAAAAGGCCGAACCCAGCGCGCTGGAGAAGCTGGGACGCCGGGCGGAAGGAAAAAAGCCAGCGCATTTTCCATGCTAGTGGGCCCCCGGCTGCAGTGGGCGAGCGCATCGTTGCCCGGTGCCATGTTTCCCCTCCCGGCGTAACGGCGGCGGCCATTCAAATTCCCGAGGCGAGTAATGGCGCTGCCACGCACACCCGCCCGTTCCTTCGCCACCTTTAAAAGGCGCATAGCCGCGCCTCGCCGCTCGACGCTTCTTCTCGCCCTCTTCCACTCCTCTGGTCATCATGCCCAAGCATCTACAGCCGAAAACCAATAGCCAAGCGATTGCCAGAAACGGCGCCGCGGCCAATGGTTTCGACCGCCGGTGGCTATAGGAGGACGAGCCCCCCCCCCCCCCCCCCGCCGCTCTACGAGGACGAGTCCCCATCCCGCCTGACACGCGCGGCGGCCTACCCTATGCCTCCGAACCGAGGCCGGATGACCTCATGGCAGAGATCGACGACGCCCATGCCACCATGGCGCCTGAGCAACGGGCGAAAACAGCAAGGGCGCGCTAGAACCTGCCCTGGTGGCGCGCCTTCTTCCGCGCCCGCCAAGACGAGCAACTGGCGGACTACGGCGGTTCGCTCCCGGTGTCGGCCAGCAAAAATTCGGTCGGGAGGACGAGGTGGTGGAGCGGCAAAGGGCGCACGCTCACCACCGTGCTCGCCTACATCGAGGCGGGCAACAACCTGCCCTGTGTTGGCCGGAGGTTCCCGCCGCCCCTCTTCCGAGGCGCCGTTCCTCTGCGCCCAGACCTGTCGCTTCGGGATCTTCGTCGTCGGCACGCCGATCCACCGCGTCTGCCCCGCCGACGAGGGTGAAGACTGGGCGTGCCAGCCCCTCGTCACGGGCGCGCCAGGTGGGCATCACCATCAGCGGGCCGCCCGCCTAGGCGGAGCCCGTGGCCGCGTGAAGAAGGACGACGTTGTAACCTCGCCGGAGGAGTACGACACCATGGAGCCTGACCTCGAGGATGGCCTCGCCTGGTCAAGGCAGAAGTGGGTCGCCACCGAGATGGAGTGCCAGAAGGCCTCTATGGAGGCGTTCTAAGCCCGCCGTTGCGGCCGTGACGAGGGAGGCATCGTCATCCTTGACGAAAGTGAAGACGTGGACGTGCCGCCAGCGAAGAAGCCCTTCCGCTTCGGTGACCTGGGCTAGGGCTTCAGCCACACGCGAAGGACGAGCCGCCCAGTGAAGGCGAAGGCGGCGGCGACTACGACGAGGCGATCTACCGTAGCCTAGGCATCAACTAGTTTTAGTTTTTTTAAATTGAAATTTTTATCAAACTGGCCTGTATTCGGCTGTCTATCTATGAAATTAAGTTAATTTGCGTTCAAATTATGAAATTTTTCCTAATTTGGCCGTATTTTGCTTTTATTCGTCGGGCTGCTTTGGCCCAACGACTGGGAGGCATCGGCCCCCTAGACCGAAGTTTACGCTGGCACGCCCCCAAGCAGCAATATTTTGGCCCGAAAAAACGGGCGGGAGGGGGAGGGGTGGGGGCCGAACGAGTGGAGCTGCTCTTCGCAACCCTGCTACCAGGAAGGCCGAAGAAGAAGAAGGAGGCCTAGTTTCTCAGTGCCACTCTGCCGAGGAGGAAGGCCCAGCCCAACCGAAATCACGTCGGTCTAGGCAAGACACGATGAAGTGTGAGCGCGTCCAAACCTACCATAGGAGTGGAAATTTACATGAATAACCTTTTAACACAGAAAATTCGTAAATTGGTCCTTCAGAAAAATGCACAAAATGACATTTTACCATAACACCCGCCTATATGGCGTTATATTCTCTTACGTAACGTCGGATCAAAGAAGTTATAGATCGTGGCCACGTTAGCTTGAGGTTCCACCTCCTGGACACCATAACGCTTCAGACGGGGGCGGTATATCTTGGCCGCATAACTACCTAGAGGGGGGCGTTATGCGGACGAAGAGGTAAATGGCCGAGGACGGCCCCCACTCTTGCGGCCCCCCTCTCTCACTCCACCCTCCAATCCCTCCAAATATTTGAGATTTATCTGTGGAATTCGCATCCTCCTGAGTCTTGAAGGTAATCTCCCCCTCTCCCTTGGTTTTGTCCAATCAAAATGTTTGCATTTAGTCAATTTGCTCTTGTATTTTGAAAACACTAGAAATAGGTCTTTGCAACCCTAGAAATGGTTAGTTTCTTTTTTGATGTATGGAGCATACGTGCTTGCTACAATGATCTAGAGCTGCCAATTTTGTGCCAAAACATAGATATTTCATAGGGCCTAACCCTCACCCTAACCCTAATTATTGTTATGTTAGGGACTGTTTGTTAACTATTACGACAATATAATCATTGTTGTGATTTTGGTTTTATACATCTTATCGATAATCGTGAATGTTCATCACGTGGACTTTGTGGGTTTTTCCAAAGTACACATTGATTATCGAGACCCGGACGAGATAGTTATGGTATTTGACGCTAGTACAAGCTTCAGTGATGTTGTGGAAAAGGTTCGAATCTTCGGTGATGTTGTGGAAAATGTCAGAAGTGAGTTAAATTGGATGGAAAAAAATACAGTCGACTTGGAAGGAAGATACAATGTTTTCCACGGTCATTACATTCAGTGAAAGATGATGCTCGTCCACTCGGAGAGTCGTTCGAAAGCTTACAAATAGGTTGTGTTGTCCTCACAATACAAATCATTTGATTTGTTTGCCACAAAGAAGGTTGGTGCTCGAGTGCACATTGATTTGAACCTCTAAGCATGTCCAAGTGAAGGGAGTAGCCCGGTTCAACGTGATGAGCCACGTGTTGACCCGGAGCCCGAAGTGTATGACATAATATGGAGCCAACCTACTTTGAGACAAGCCTTTGAGCCCATTTTTCAATAACAATTATCGTGATTACTCAGATGGAGGTTACACCGAGGGAGATGAGACCGGGGGCGATAATGCAGGCGGTGATGAGCCAAAGGGCCATGCCGAGGTAGAGGTTGAAGAGTCCAAGAGTGATCCAACGGAACATTCCTTTCATAACCATTATGTTGGAGATGTGGAAGCAAATTGCTTCAAAGAGGAAATGGACCGTGCCATCCCATACCCGCGATCATATACAATGGACTCTGAGTACGAAGTCCAGAGAAAGAAATTGACCAGGATGGTTTGACGGCTAACAAAGCTAGAGCCTTTATGCATGCATTTGGCCAGGTAAGTCTATTGTTGATGGTGGTACCAGTAAAATTCTTGGGTGAAGGTCTTATTCGAGGACAGAAACCGATCTAAACAAGCATGGGGTTAGTAAAACAAGCATCTTTACATTAGTGTAATAACTAAAACAATGGATACAGGACTATAATTGAAGCATCATCAAGCATTCAATGTTAAGTACTCGGACGAGAAGGTCCGTTACCAAGTTGTATGTGAGTAGGCTAACTGTCCATGGATTGTCCGTGCAAGACCTATGCAAATGGGTGGATCTTAGTGGAAGCTTACAAATGTTGCTTCACGCACCGATATGCCCTGAAGGATATCGATGTGGCCAATGCTTAGCATGATTACCGCCAACTGACCTCTGAGTTCATCGGGTAGAAAATAACCTCAAGGATCAAGATCCTACCGACATGTCGAATTAAAGTCCTTATCAAGTATGTGTTTGACCTATACAACTATATGGTGAAGTACGATAAGGCATGGAAGGACAAGCAAGACGCATTTAGGATGTTGTATGGAGATTGGGAAGATTCATACAACTGCGTCTCCATGGTGTTGGCAGGGATGGCCGCAAAAACCCAGGAATGTAGTATGTGGTTGAGCCTTTGGCTCTGAAACAATGATGCACTAAGGTAAAAGTGTACGAATATTTGGACGTGCATTCTGGACGTTCGGGCCGTGCATAAATGATTTCAAGAACTAAAGACCCGTTTTGTCCATGGATAGTACATTTCTCAGCGGCAGTTACAAGGGCACAATCATGGTGGCGGTAGGGCACGACAATGGCGACCAGTTTCTACCGTTGGCATTTGCACTGATGTCCACGGAGAAGAATGAGAACTGGGAGTGGTTCCTTGGCCTAGTGAGGACTAGGTTAGTTGGATGTGACAAAGAGGTTTGCATCATCTCGTACTGACACCAAGGGATATTCAACACCGTGGAAGTTGAAATTCCTGGATACCCCCATGTGCACCATCGGTGGTGCATGAGACATTTTGTCTCAAACTTCTACAGGGCATGTAAAAGCAAAGGGATAGCTAATTTTCTCCAAGATTGTTGCCTCGCCTTCACCGCTCGTCATTTCCCGAAATTATATGACAAGCTACTGAACCAAGGGGCAAAGGGTTCCTGACAAGGGACATGCTAGACATGACAAAATGGTCGCGGGCATATGACCACCCTGGCATGAGGTAGGGTTACATGACAAGCAACATGGCAGATGTTTCAACAATGGGATTAAGGGTGTGCAGGCATTGCCCGTGTCAGCAATAGTGGAATATATGTCTTCGAAGATGAATGAATACTTCCTGAAATATAGTGAGAAAACGGACAAGCTAATTACTGAGGAGTACAAGTGGCCAAAAAGATCGACGGTTGGATGACGTACCAGACCTTCAAGGCAAACACGGTAGAGGTAGAAGAATTTGATAACCCAAATTTGATTTATCAACTTATCGGCAAGGTGGGATCACACGAAGAGGTTCTAGTATGGAGGCGTGGCCTTCAAGTTAATCTTACAATCTGCGAGTGTTCATGTTGTGGACCATCCTTATATCATCTCACATGCGCACACTTGATGGAGGCGGGTCGAAAGAGACATATAGTTTATGAGTCTTCAAGTAATATTAGGATGAAATACCGTTCCATTGAAGCTGTGAAGGCAACATGGGCAGGGAGGTTCGACCCCTACCTAGACCAATCGGTTTGGCCAGATTACCACATACTCTCGCGATACCCTAATCTGTTATGAAGGTCAAGAAAGTTGGAAGATGTCAAACAAAACGATTATAGGCTGACATGGAGGCTAACATTTCCAGGAGACTCGTGAAAGCAAGAACCCACCCACTGAAGGTGATGAGGGTAATACTACTGGTGGCACGAAAAGGAAGAGAAAAAGGGCAATGATGATGCAAGTACAAGCAAAGAAGGTGACAATACACGTGCCTGGGTGTGTGGTGGAAGAACGGATCTGTTGGAGATATGCCCTAGAGCATTATTCCTTTTGTTCATTTATTTGCCTCTAGGGCATATCTCCAACAGATCCATTCTTCCACCACTATATGCAGATGTTATAACTATTCCTTTTGTTCATTTATTTGCCTCTTGCCGGTGACGAGATTGAACATGGCAGGGAGATATCAATATCAGATCTCGGAAAATACATGTATCGAAGTGAACAAAAGGAATAGGTATATGTGTTTATGGTTCAACGACATTTGTTCGTCGAATGCACATGGGTCATTACGGGCATCCAACTCCGGCTGATGATCATTGGTGGAAGAGGGGTCTCGACCATGTTTGGATTAAACTCGAACCGTAGGGTAACACACTTAAGGGTTTGATGACGCTCGGTTATATATTTTTTTACGGAACAAAGACGGAGTCCAAAAAAGAGCCAGAGGGGAGCCAGGAGGCCCCCAGGGTGGTGCCAGGCGCGAACCCACCCTTGGCCATGCCTGGTGGGCCTCTGGGCGCCCTGGCCACCGCCTCTCGTCGCCTCTTCGCCTATAAATTGCCCTTAACCCAAAAAGTTTGGGGACAGAGTTATTTTCCATGAAAAATACAGAGAGGCGTCGTCATCTTGAATGTCCAATCTAGGGCTTCTGCAACCCTATTCCCGCAAACTGTCGGAGGGGGGGGGGGGATTTCCACCAGAGGCCTCTACATCTCCATAATTTCCTCCACGATGATGCGTGAGTAGTTAATCTCGGTATTACAGGTCCATAGCAGTAGCTAGTTGGTAGATCTCTCTGTTATGCCTCCATGTTTAGAGTCTCATGAGCTGCCTAACATGATCGAGACCACCGTTATGTAATTGTGCATGTTGTGTTTGCTAGGATCTGATGAACCATGAGATTATGATTATTTTGTTCATGTCAAACTGAGATGCTTCACTTATATCTTTAGAGAGTTTTAATTGTGTCTTGCAATGCTCTCTGCTATTTATGATTAACTTGGCCACATATTTGTTTTCAACTCCAAGAGAGGGTTCATGCCTCCGTTACATCCGTGCTCGAGTGACAGAAATGTGACAGGTGGGGGATGTGTTGTTGCCACTAGGGAGAAAACAGCAGTGCTCTTTTCTACGGACGAGAACCATTGCTTACATTACGTAACATACTTAATGCAATTGTCTGTTGCACACAAAGCAATCACTTTGTTGCTGCAACTTAATGCCAGATAGATTTGATGGATAGCTTTCTTGAGGTGTACCATTAGATATAGATGCATGCTGGATATCGGTCCATATGCCTTGACATAATTCCGATGATGTTAGAACCCGTCAACTATATCTCTTCATAATAGTATTGTTATACGTTCATTTTTTGTCAATTGCCTAGTTGTAATTTGTTCACCCAACATGTTTGTTTTCTTTGGTGAGACACCACTAGTGAAACTATGGCCCCCTGTCCTATTTTCCTCATTATTGCAACCTTCTTTCAAGCACTTTAATCATTGTTTTCTTGCTACACCATTTTTTACTTTGGTTACTTTTCATTACTCCATATGTTTAATACTCTAGTTTTCAGTAAGAAGAGAAGACTGAAAACCTTCTCAGAAAGTTGGCGACAAGAGAGAATTTGTGTGTTGTGTGCAGGTTCCATGCTTGTTGACGTGCCAGACAACAAGAACCTTCTCCAAGTCTTCGAGGTTCTATTGGTCGATAGACCCTTGTTCCACAATTGGGCGAAATTTCCACTAGACTACATCATACCTTCCTCTTGGGGTAACTCTAAGAGCGTGTGATCACGTCTCGGAGCATCAGTATGGCGGCTCTTCTATGTTCCTTTGGTCTTCATGTAACCATCCAAGCTCATAAGAAATACCAACACAACACTCAAAGAGTAGCCAATTCTTGAAGCGCATAGCATGAGTGTCTAAGTAGAGGGAAGACACCTTAGCAAGATGTCGATGTTGTTGTCTTGTCAGATCCTCCATCATAGAAAGGTTGATTTGTAGCCAGTCATGCTGTTGGGTTTATGCCAAATAGGTGGATAACTTGGCATTGAATGAAAGTCAACCTGCCAGTGTGGCCCATCGGTGGAGAAGCAGGAGGCTTCTTGGGACGGCCCAGCAGGCCCACACGCAGAAGAGATGGATTCTAGAAGACACGAAATGCGGTACGATTCGCCGTCGAACTTGGAGAAGTATTAAGATGTTTAAATTCCAAGATTAGATATAGATTCCTAATAAGAACTAGTTTCCTCTTCTATAAGCCTTAGTACGGTTATCTATATAAAGACGGATGGGGGCCTCCCAATGGGCAAGGACAGACATATCATACTCACGTTCTAATTTGTATACTTTAGGATTTAGCCTTGATTTAGTGAGATTGCAGGAGTAGGACGTCGCCATCACCGTGACATACCAAAACGATATTTCTGCCACCGAACACTTCCCTACGTTCTACCCCACCTTCTCATGTCGGATTATGGCACCCCCTGCCATGATCCATACTACAAACACTCGACAGTTGGCGCCCACCGTGGGGCAGCGACGTATGGGGTTACGTTTCGAGCGAAATACTCGGTGGAATTGGAGATACAATAACGATCGAGAGCCTCGAGTTCGATGAATACGGCGCACGGATCAACAACAACTCCTATATGCCGACACAAAATCATCTAGGGAGTGCATACATTATTCCTGTCGGCTCTGCTCACATATTTATAGATTTAATGTCTTAAGTGTCGGGGTTCCACGATGGAAGCAAGTTTATCCCACCCGCCCTATGCCCGATCGAGGAAGGTTTTGACGCTGTACTCGGAAACAGTTTATTCTGCTCTTATGTTGGAGCAAATCAGGAACTTTTAACTGCATATCGCCAAATCATGATTGGATCCTTTGCCTCTGAGGAGATGTCGGCATCCAGATCGCTCTTCGTATGCATGGTGCAAGTACAACCCGCTGATGAAGTGGAAGATACAAAACCCACCAAAAAGGCGGAGGAAAAAGAATGCACCGAGAAGGTGGCAGAGTCGGACCCTGCTGATAAGGTGGAAGATCCGCTGCCTATTATCCTGGCGGATAATTCAGAAGAAGCCGAATCTATCCTAGCATCAATCAAAGCCAGGCTAGACTCGGTAGAAGCTGGATCTAATTCATATTTCAATGACGATGGTTCACCCTTTGAGCATAGTGACAAAACTATGCAAGGTCGCCTTCATGAAGTTCTTATGGCTAAACCTAGCCAAAAGGATGATCCCGAGAGAAACCCGGAAGAAGAACCAACAACTCCTCCAAAAAATCCCAATGGATTCATGGAGGACGAGGAGGAACCTGAATTCTCTGAGGTCAAGGAATTGACGGAAGATTAAGTCCCTAAAAAACCTCCATCATTGAAGAAAAAGAAAAAATATACAAAAAAGGCATCCACCAAAGCCTAAAAGCAAAAGGAGAAAAGATTAGCAGAAAAAGAAAATTAAAACCTTGAACCTGGTGGTAGCAGTGGCTTAAAGATGGATGAGAAAAGGAAGTAGAAACTTAAAGAAACACCGGCTCCAGAGCCGTCAGAACAATATGAAGTAGATCTACTCCAAACCCCAGTCTCAAAGCACGAACCACCAGAAGTTCTGTAAGCAAGAAGGCCATGCACTTATTTGCCAGTAAAAACAATAACACCGATCTCGGGAGATTCTCATGCAAGCTCAAGCAGCCATTGAGGCACAAAGAGAAGAAATTTAATAGTATGAGCGCCAAAATCGGTCACGCATAAAGCCAATAAAATTACCCGGAGTTGGAATACCAGAAAAAGATCCATCTCCCAACATGGGATTGGAAACCAAGCATGGCAATGGAAAGTAAACAACGTCAATTCCAAAGACAAGCATATATACAAAACCGCAGCCGACAATGCAGAGGCAACATTCGCCATCTTGAACAATGATCTGTATACCAAGGATGAAAAGCTTCAACGTGCGTATGGTTTTCTGGGAAAAGCCCTAGAACAGCAACAACGAGGGAAAACACGGTTGGGAAGGCTTTTTGATTCCTCGACAATATGCAAAACATCCACATCCACTATAGCGCCGGAGCCAAGTGAACCTGGAGGATCTGGAGGTTCAAAAGGAAACGATGAAGATCCAAAATAGGCAAGGATTATTCTTGAGATCGGGATGCGACATCAAGAACATGATCGTATCTGGCAAAGCATGACGCTAATCGCCATAAGCAGGATTACCCCAATATATATAGGGAAGACAAAATCTAGAAGGAGGATAAGCATGCTCCCCGCCAAACCCAGGCGGAGAAACACAGTGTCAGAGAGTGGTCTGTCAAGTGACAGGATCTCTCTAGAGGTTCGAACAATGGGGGCTAACCAGACTTCCTACACCTCTCGAGACGGCTTAGCGCGGAAAGCTTGTGACCGACGACAATGGTGACACGGGGAGTTTACCCAGGGTCAGTCTACCTTGCGGTGTAAAACCCTACTTCTGCTTGTGTGATGGATTGCACTGCTGTAGCTACAGTACAAGACGTGAGCTTGTGCTTGGGACAGACTAAGGAGAGCTCTGAGTGAATTGAGCTCTCCTTCTACGAGGCCCAAGGGGCTCCTCTTATACTGGCGTTTGGACCTCCTTCCCGATCATTCTGCAGGAAAGGGCTACCACAAAGTGCCAAAGTGGAGACCAGCCGCGCTTTCTGCTGTCTCTTTGGTCTTGGTCATCGAGGACAACACCACCGTCCATGGCAGGATAGTGGGGGCGTCCGGTCATGTTTCCTCCATCTTCTAGCGCCATCTTGGTATGCTTGCACCAAAGAGGACGTCCTGGGGCGGCGCCATGGTATCTGCTACTGTCACCCACGCTTTATACATGGAAATGGCAACTGCCGCCAAACCGACCTTTCCGGCTCCTTCGTCAGCGTGCATTGTGCGCGCGTCAGCCGCACATGCTCTGTCTCCTCTACAGAGGATAGTGTCCTTGGAGAGGAGCGAATGGCAGGGTAGGGTTCCTCCCCAAGAACAAGGGGACGGAGTTCCTCCCAAAGTAGTCAGCCTCCTGCTGACAGGACTCGGGTGAGGGCTGAACCTCCTTTAGGCGATCTCTCATTGCGAAGTAGGTCCGATGGACCTTCAGGCGCCCACCAGGCTGGGCCGCAGCGGACGGGCCAGGATACCCTGGTACCATAGGCCCTACAGTAGCCCCAGGCCAGCGATGGACACGTGGCCGGTGGAGATGAGACATCGCGGGGCCAACTGCTACTAGGCCATCCATGGGCACGTGGCGCAACAGTTCGTGCGTGACACCCCATGACTTATGGAGAGGGGGTCAATGGCTCCCTGCAGAGCCAGACCATCATAATGAGCCTAGAAGACCGAGTCGAGGGCTTAAGTTCTCCAGTTCCTCTTCCGCCGACTCCTGCTCCCCATTCTTCTTTCGATTTCCATACCGTCAGAGTGGCCGCATCTCCCACTCCCGCTTTCGACCCCTCTTCCAGTCATCGCCGCCATGGTTCCCGTGATCGAAGCTTCTAGCAATGGCTCCAGTATGGTGAAGAGGGCCACGTGAATGGCGGCCCATGCTTCCAACAAGCACGAGGCAACCATTCTTCACACGGGTACAGTGGATATTGATGCTCTTTCTCCATTGCCGTACCCGTTCTTTTATAGGGAGATCCTAGCTGGATTGTTTCCCCCTTCTCCTCCTTCTTCCTCTCCATCCTAGCTCACTACCAGATTCAGCCGATTCATCTCCACCTCAACTCTATCCTCATCCTTTCGGTGTTTGCCTTCTACTGCGAGGCCTTCCTAGGCGTGAGGCCCTCGGTGGCCTTCTTCTGCTGCTTCTTCAAGTTGCACGCAAACATCGAAGTGCATGGTGTGGGCGATATATCCTTCCACACCGGCTCTGGACTGGGTACGGTGTTTCCCCAGATGGACGTCCCGGACGAGGCTCCCGGCTTCCGCACCTGATGGCTGTATGCTGACTTTAGCGAGGTAAGTGACCTGCTCGAATTTCCTTCTTTGTCACCCGTGAGACACTCAGGATGGGGCCAGGAGGAGCTTTGTGGCGCCGGCATGAGGCCCCTGATGGAGCGTGTGAACACGCTCTATGAAGAACTCACCTTCTCCATGCTTGTGATTGAGTTTGTCGAGCAGCGCATCGCCCCTCTGCAGCGCCACAAGAGGTGCATGTGGGCATACTCCGGTGTTGTGGACGTGAGAGGCTCGGCAACCGACACTTCCAGATCCAGTCCTTTGAGAGTGCACTACGCATGCATCTGGCCGGGGAGTTGTCGTCGAGGTTCCCCCAACCCCCGTCGCGGAGGGGGCGCCAAGATAGTGCCAGAGTCAGGTGAGGCTGAGACCGCATCAGTCATGGAGGTAGGACCGACGTCCGGAGAGGCCCTTTCCTTGGTGTCTCGCGAGGACCATCGGTCCCAGATGGTCCGTGGTTGCTGCGGCCCCGGGCCCAGCTTGGACGGTTTCGCCGATGACCTGGTGAAGCGAGTTAGTGACATTGTACGGTCCTTGGCCGACTCCCAGGTGGCCGCCCTGGAGAAGGAATACGAGCGTATTGAGCTCCTGGGTAGCCAACTCTAGGAGTCGGTTAAGTCCGACAACTCGTAGGAGGAGGCTGCATCGGAGGCAATGCTTAAGGGAGTTGATCAGCAACGCCGAGATGCCTCCACATCACTGGAGGAGGTGAAGAAGACGCTCATGAGTGCGCATGATGGCTAAGACGAGCTCCGCCTCGAGAAGAATCAACATGAGCTAGAGGTGGAAGAGTGGAACCATCGCTGCTGAGAGCAAGAGGAGGAACTCGCCCTCTGCGAGACGCGCCTAGGGTCGCTTGCCGAGAAAACCCAGGAGCTCGAGAGGAGCCTTTTCTCGAGGGAGGAGAAACTCCAGGCGGCCGAGAAGGATCTCGCATACCGGGAGGAGGCGTTCGTTCAAGCGGAGATCAAGCTCAGTCTCGAGCAGGAGCGGCCTCGAGACCATGGACTCTAGGGTGCGGGAAGTGGAGGACCACACCCATAAGAAAATTGACACCTGCAATGCTAGGCTTGGTGTGATGATAGCCGAGTGGGAGGCCGGGATCCGCAAGTAGGTCGAGGCCGGCCACACAACCATCCTCAAGGAGCTCCAGAAGGTCTTGTCTCGGCCAAAGTTTCCCACGAGACCTCTTTCATGTGATTCCTTCAATAACAACAAACAAAGAGAGGACTCAAGAATGCATAGTTTGTTAGCCTTAAACAAGAAACCCTTTGTGCAAGTAGATATCTTCAAAACCTCGATTGGGAAAGCACTTAGCAAAGATAGGACCAAATAAAACATCCAAACAATACATGTCTTTTATCTCATCTAGACCAATAACATTTATCTCAAGACGTGTAAGAGGACATTCTTGACGAGATAAAGAATTCACTATAATATTTTCTTTACCATTCTTGTACTTAATGACATAAGGAAAAGATTCTATGAATTCTACCCATTTAGGATGTCTTTTGTTAAAGTTAGCTTGAATCTTCAAATATTTCAATGATTCATGATCGGAATGAATAACAAATTCTTTAGGACAAAGGTGTGTTGCGAAACTTCTAAAACTGTAACCAAAGCGAAAACCTCTTTGTCCTAGATGGGGTAGTTCAATCTAGCGCCATCAAGTTTCTAACTATGATAAGCAACGAGACGTCCATTTTGCATAAGAACGCCACCAATACCAATACCAATAGCGTGACATTCAATCTCAAAGGTTTTCTCCAAATCCGGTAAAACAAGAAAATGTGCTTAGGTCAAACATTTCTTGAGACTATCGAAAGATTTTTTTTGACAATTTCCCCAAACAAATGGTACATTCTTTTTTGTAACCTCATTTAAAGGGAAGGCAATTGTTGAAAAATCCTTCACAAATCGGCGATAGAAACCAGAAAGACCATGAAAACGTCTTATTTCACCCACGGAAGTAGGGTTAGGCCATTTTCTAATTGCCTCTAAATTATTTTGATCGACTTGATTCCATTGAATGAAATCACAAAACCCAAGAAAACAAGTTAGTTAATGCAAAAATTGCATTCGTCAAGATTTGCAAAAAGTATTGTTTTGCGAAGAGCCAATAAGACATGACAAATATGTTCAAGGTCATTCTCCCAATATTTTCTATAGATAATGATGTCGTCGAAGTAAACCACAACAAATTTGCCAATAAAGACTCTCAAAACCTCATTCATAACACCCATAAATGTCGAAGGAGCATTCAAAAGACCAAAAGGAATGACAAGACATTAAAAGAGACCAAGTTTTGTTTTGAAAGCAGTTTTCCATTCATCACCAATGCTCATGCAAATTTGATGGTATCCACTTTTAAGGTAAATTTGGGAAAATATAGTTGCACCACAAATTTCATCTAGTATGTCATCAAGTCTAGGAATGGGATGTCTATATCTAACAGTGATAGCATTGATAGGATGACAATCCATGCACATACGAAGAGTATCATCTTGTTTAGGCACAAGGATAACCAGAATGGCACAAAGGCTAAGAGACTCACGAATAAAACCTTTATCGAGTAGTTCTTGAATTTGCCGCTCAATTTCCTTAGTAACTTCGGAGTCGGTGCGTGAGGAGCACGGTTTGGAAGTGGAGCACCCGGTATGAGGTCAATGCGGATCTTGATGCCTTTAATATGAGGTAGACCCGGTGGTAGTTCTTTGGGAAATACACCCTCAAATTTCTGCAATATAGGTAACAAATACAAAGGAAACCTTGTTATGGAGTTAGTATCAAGAACTTCTCCTTTCTACACAAGGACAAAGTGTAGGATGGATGGGTTTTCTCGAAGCTCTCGCATCTCAAGTTTTGTGGCAAGTAAGGCTAGGCCTTTGGAAACAGTCATCACTTTTCCACTCAAATTTGGCTTTTGGCTCTCACTCTCTTTCTGGTGGATCTCTCTCTCACCACTCAAGTTACTAGGATTTTGCTCTTGTTGGGTGCGCGCAAGATTCTTTGTATTGTCGGCGATTATTTGGCTTGGAGACATAGGACGGAGCACCAAATTCTTGTTGTTTCATTTGAAGGAGTATTGATTGGTGCTTCCATCATGCATTGCACCCTTATCATATTGCCAAGGTCTTACAAGTAGAATATGGCACATGGTCATTGGAACCACATCACACTCCAGGGTGTCTTTGTATGGACCAATCTTGAAGGAAACTTGGACATTTGTTGTATCTTGAAGGTAACAGAGTCACTAAGCCATCGCACATGGTAGGGATGAAGGTGTTTCTTGTATGGCAAATGAAATTAGTCACAAAGCTCTTTGCTAGAAAGGTTATGAAAACTTCCACCATCAATGATGACCTTGATGGACTTTCCATTTATGCCGGCTCTTGATTGGAAGAGGTTGCACCGTTGATCTTGCTCTTCTTGAGGAGATGTTGTTAGCACTCCTGTAACCACCAAGTATGGGCTTTTGTCCACATCACAATAGACACTTTCATTGTCAAGTTGTTCTTCATCCAAGGGGTTGGCAACAATTTGGTGCATAAAATAGTACTCATCTTCACTCATTGAGTCACATTCACCATCTTGGTTCACAATCATGATCATCTTGTTGGAGCATTCAAAGGATCCGTGTCCATTACCACCACATTTGAAGCAAGTTATTGAGCTAGACTAGACTTGTGGAGCACTTATGTTGGTGGCAAGCACTTGTTTCTTGAAGTGTTGAGGAGGCTTTGTTGTTGCATTTGGAGTTCTTGGATTGCCTTTGGAGGCAATTGGTGTATATGTTTGAGCCATTGGAGGTGTCGAGGTTGAAGACTTAGAGGCTAAGTATGCCTTTTGTTCCAATACTTGAGGTCCTCGAATAGTTGGCGCTTGGCCTTGAGTTCTTGATGGACAAGGCCAACAAGTTTTCATATGTTTGAAACTCCACAATTCGCTTGATGGGGCGAGTAAGGCCATTGTGTGTTCTTGAGGTTCCGACACATTTGCTCTTGTCATGGAAATTTCCATTTCCTTGTAGTACTCATAAACAATTTTAAATCTTTGCTTGAGCTCTTGTAGTTTCTTGAGTAAATCTCGCTTGTAGTGAGGAGGTACGAATCGTGCATGTATAACTTCTCTCATCTCATTCCAAGTGGTGATAGGAGATATGTGGTTGGCTATCCTTTGGTTTTGCACTTTATCCCACCACAAGAGGGCATAAACTTCCAATTCAAGAGAAGATGTTGCTACCTTTTTCTGATCACTTCAGTTGTGACTGCGGAATATGTTGTCAACTTTGAGATCCCAAGAGAGGTAAACATCCGGGTCGGAGTCTCCATGTAGCTTAGGGGCATCGAATCGATGGTGCTCATGTTGTTGTGTTCATTGTGATGACAGTTGTTCTCATTGAGGTCTTCATCATAAATGGGTAGCGAAGAAGCATATGGGTCGATATCATCATGTTCTTGACGACCTTGTGGATGACGAAGTCGTTCTTCATGGGGAGGATGACGTCGGTGGTCATTAGGATGTAGTTGGCGATGGTGGTGGATGCAACTCCCAAGATCATATCGGTTTCTTTGAAAAGCCAGATCCCTTCCAAACTCCGAGACATATCGCCAGGTTGTGATATTCTGTTTGTCTTACTAGAAATATCACCAGGTGGTTACCTGACTGTAATGTCTAAGCAAGGGGTAATTTTAACCACTCCTTTCTCCAAGATACCGTGCTAGATACCCTGGACTAGTAGGTTGAGCTTAAATAATAACTTGGAGAGTTGAAAGACAAAATCTCATCCTAACTTGTTCCTTTGCAATGGGATGTCTAGTTCTCATGCTGTTGAAGTAGGATAGTATCTCCTTCGTGGACATGCTATCATCCTACCTTGATTTGATTTGGGTTATCGTCAAATCAAGCTCAGATTCAAGGACTATCTTTATGGTGTTTTCTACTCATGGTGTTTTGCTTAGGTACACCTTCATGTCCTTTAGTTTGACCAATATTTTGCCTTCTTCATATATCATATGAATCCCTCTTCTTGGAGTGTTTTGATAAGCATGTTGTCGAGCCCAATGATGACATTACCATTTCCTCCAAGTTGCCAGAGGTTCATGCTGAACAAATGGCAACAATGTTGGAAACTTTTGAGAACTATCTTTGTGTCATTACGAAGTTGTGTTCTCAATGTTCGAAGTGGCTTACTCTAGTCCATGTGCTTTTGGTGAAAGTTGTCGCCATGGATCCGAGTAAAGTTTTCTTGTTTCCTCGGGAATAATCCCAAGTCGGCCATGCATGTGTGGACTATTTTTGAGATGGTAGGTTGTTACCTCCACTCCTTTATTAAGTTAGCACCCACAACAAGCCACTGACTGATTGTTTACTAAAGAGAAGAAGTCCAAGATCTTCGTTATCTTTGTAATCATTTTCCCAACAAGGACTCCGATGTGTTCCGTTGCAAGTAAACCATGTAGGTGCAACCGTCTTTCACAAGTTGCCAACACATCAGTGCTGACATCTCGCTCATCCTTTCGAGCTTGGCATCATAGTCGATATCTTGAGAATCTAGTAAATGTATGTCAATTGCAACTGGTGCAACCTCTTCGATCAAATATACCGAGTCTGAGTTATCAAACCACTAACTAGAGCTGAATCTCAAGCAGCAACGATGGTTGGTGGTTCCTCAAGGGTATTGAAGTAGGTCCATTTGAAAATGCGGCATGGTTGATGTTGTGGTTGACACAATTAGTTGGAAGGCCTAATGTCATATATCTTTGAGTCCGTAAGAACAACCACTCTCCGTGAGAATTCTTGTGTGGCTCATTCTAACAAGTTTCCCTCCACGTTCTTCCAAACCAGAGTTCTGCGTTCATTTGATGACCTATAGAAGGCTTGTCATGAGCCTGTTGTCGGTATCTAAAACATCAAGGAGAACTTGGAAGTTGATTCTTCCAATGTCTCTTTGTCAATCCTCCAAATCTCTCTTCTATTGGAAACAAGTTCATCATGAGAACCACCTCGTGGTGTTTTTAACCGCCCTTGATCAGTTCCCTTTCTCAAGTTGTTTATACTTGAAGTCTTGTTCATCTCACATATTGTGTGAATTTGTTAGTTACTTCAGCCATGCGGTCTTAACCATGTGGTAAACGTATTGCTATGTCCAAATCACAATAGGAAAGAGACTCCTTATTCCTTTCGGTATTCAACCCCTCGTTGGTTAACCATCCTTATGGTGTGAACAGGAATTCCTCTTTAATCACGATGTTCCAACACCCTTTGGTTACTCATCTTCTACCGTGAAGTAACATCTCGATCCTTGACCAGGATTTCGACATGGTTTGACGGAATGGAAGTTCCGTTATCTTCCGTGTCCACTCCGAAGAGTGAACATGATCATGTATCAAATTTTCTCTGACACACGAATTACAGTGTTTTCTCGTGGTTCCCTTCGTCTACGGATGTTATGTTGTGGTATCCAAGACCACCCTCTCCATCTTGGTATTCTGTTGGAAGAAACCTCGGTGTAACAAGTTGTTCAACCTATCTTTTCCAAAAGGATTTAAAGTCTTGTGCAAATATCATATTCTAAATCCTTTCAAGAACCATCATCCAAAAACTTGAAACCTTCTTCTATTCCCTCCGTTATTTTGATGTGTTTCATGCCAGTTAATTCAAAATTTCTTTACGAACATTCTTGTCCTGAGTTAGCCATGAGATACTCGATCTTCGTGAAGATCAATTTCTAAGAGTTTTCCCTCTACCTAAGGTGTAGCCGGTGGATATCTACACAAGTGCTACGGGTCAACCTTCTCAAGAAGAGAATCGTAAGGTTCAAGAAGATAGTTCAAAACCGGTGTTCCTTCTTTCTTTCTCCTTTAAGAATCTCGGGACGAGATTCCTGTAAGGGGGGTAGATTTGTAACATCACAAAATTTTGCTAACAAAGGTTTGTGGTGTTTTGTTCATGGCATAACATGCATGAAAACTTGAACCAAGTTTTAAGTTGAATTTAAATGAAACTTGCATAAAAATCACTTCAAGTGATCACCCAAAATTTGTTTTAAAAACAATTTCAATTTTGCAAAGCAAAACCGTGGTTTGGTTGGAAATTTTACAAGGTTTCAAAAAGTATCATTGCCAAATTTGTTGTTTACAAAAAGGCCCTCAAAATAAGGTTTTCTGTTACGTTTTATAAAAGAAAAGGACCTTCTTGCTTTTTCCCAAAACTTTAGGGGGGGTTCAGAAAATGTTTTGTTCCCTTTCTTCTTCTTCCTGCCAGAAGGATAGAAGCCGCCACCGACGACCTTGCCACGTCCTGCTGCTTCCCCTGCTCGGATAAGGCCATGCAGAGGGAGACGCCGTGACCCTCCTGTCTCTCACACGACCCCCCCCCCCCCCGCACCCTGCCCCTTCCCCTCTGTACCTCACAGCGAGCACGAAATCCTAGCCCTCCGGCCGTTGCTCCGCGCCGTCGCCCCCGACCTCATCCTCTCGAATTGATCATCCAGGAAGTTCCGCAGTGGTCCCCTCTTGCTCCATGATGACTCGCGCGAGCCGGGACGGCTTAAATCAGACGAATCGGCCTTCTTCCTCCTCTCCGTCCGGCAGCTTCCTGAGCTCGCCGTCGTCGATATCTACGCTTCCCCACCTCCCCGTCCACACCGGCGTGTTCCGAGTGAGCTGGTGAGCCTCCCCATACCCTCTAGTCACTACCTCCCCATCTGAATCGCCTCGCCACCGTGCGCTGCCACGCACCATCGCAGATGGTGGTCGCCGGAGTAGATCCAAGTGACCTTATGGCCCTTCCGCCGCCACCCCTAGGTTCCTCTCGAGCCCCTCCCCGTTGTGGTGCAGTTCAACTCGCGAATTGCACGCGAAATCGAAGAATTTCGAGTTCACCTGTGAGGAGCCGAGCAGGGTGATGTATCCATTGCGTCACTATGACGTCACAATTCAGTTTTCTCTATTTCTAGAAAATGAATATAACATTGACAGTGGGCCCCACCCCTTTATTAATTTTAGAAAATTAATAAAACTATTTGAATAAAATAAAATAAAATAAAACTATTTCAGTAAAACTTGTAAAATTAATATCTTTTATTCTGTTAATCGGAAAAATAAAATAAAAATATGGTTTTGTTCAGAAAATTATTTCCAACCAAAATATATCATTTTCATATATATTTGACAAAGTTCAAAAATGAGCATTATTTGAATTTGTTTAATTCATTTAAAAATGGAAAAATAATTTTTTAATCAATAAAATTAGAAAATTACAAGTTATATACCAAAATGCTCAAAATGACAAATGCAACCTAGTGGTGATATTTTCAAACCCATTTGAGCAATTAAAATTTTACTCACTTTCATAATTGCCCGAATTGCCCTCCGGGGTCTATTTCGGGATAATTTTAGTAAAAATGCTTAATTGACATACGAACCCTAGCAACCCATAGAACATGTTTAGGGCTTTATTTCAGTGCATTAACTTGCTCATGCATACATGTTGCGCATTGCGTCGATGCCATGTGTTGATTGTTGTTCTTCTTTTCGGTGTTGTTCCCCCTCGGTAGAATCCGACTCCGAAGTGAAGGCTAGCAACTCCAATGGCAAATACTTGATCTTAACCGACAAGTCAAGCACTTACTCCTGAAGCCTCTATCTGGTTTTCTTATAACCAAGGCAAGCATAACCTCTTATCTGCTCATATATGGTTTTCGAAGTGTTTTGGAATCTCGTATATTGCATGCGGTTAAAAGTATTTATGCTCTTAGATAGAGTTTTCCTATACTTGTTGCATCACCCAAATATCCTGATCCACTGCTCCTAGCAGCTATAGGTTTGTTTGTGCGTGCCTCGTTAAAGCCTGTGAGTCTTGCTTAGCCATGCCTAGTTGTGATCTAATCCATCCGGTTGATGAATCTGGTCAATACGTGAATCTTTTATGTCAGGTTGTTGTGAATTGTATTATCTTCGGTAACTTGAATAAATAACGGCATGGATGTGAGGCCACAATGGGTTGTGGTGTTTTGTCCTATTCATGCCCCTAGGAGCGAGTCCTCGCCTTCAAAGCCAAGACTGAGCGTGCAACCACACACGGGGCCTAAAAGACCGCGCTCGACTAACTTGTTTGGCCACGTCCATGAGTCATGTAGTTTGATCTTTCCATCTGCGTGTGAGTCAGAAAATGATTTGGAGAAAATTTAGGGCGTGACCGGGACAAGTGATGGACGTACACGGATCTTGATCCCGACTCACATAACAGGTGCCGTTAGGAGGTGGCCAACTCCCTGTTGACGGGGTGGCTCTGTTTGGGTTGACTCATGGATAGGGTCGAGCAAGGTAAAGGTCGTGGCCAGCCACCCTCTATCGCGCTCCCAACGAGCGTACATGTGGTGTTAAGAGTCAGATGGTACGTGTGGATAAATCTCCTCAAGAAGCCGTGTCCACGGTTATGGACGACTTGGCAACGGATTCTGTGATCATAGTAACCTGAACAGAATGGCTAAAACTTATTGACAATGATTGAAGGGTGCCTCCTCGGAGATGCCGAGAGGGGTGATCCTTGTAACATGTGAGAGGCTGGGAAATGATGTTGGTGGAACAAAAGACCATGATGATCTCAGTAGTTGGGTAGATGCCTCCTCTATTTTAGAAATGCTCTATTACACGTGCTGCTTCTTTCTCGATTTCGGGAAATAAAGATTACTTTACGCAAAATAGCCGTCATAAAGCCTTTCTGAAGATAGCAGATATATAATAGGTTAACTAAGTCTTGTTGAGTACCTCCCATACTCAGGTTTGCTTAAATTTTGGTTCAGGTAAAGATCTCACATCGGTGGTGATTCAACATGGACATCGACGAGTAGTTTGGGGTTCCCAGGTAGCAGCCTGGAATCTATGGGCTGGGACGTCGCCTTATGTTGCAGCGTCCTAGGTCTTTTTGGTTCTTGTTGATTAGAAACATAACTTGCCTTCCGGTGTGTGATGTAATGTTGGGTCGTGTGACCTATGTTTGTAAAGCTATACTCTAGTAACACTTGCTTTATACAGCTTCCATGTCTAGAGTGATGCTTTGATCGGTTGTTGGTTTCGAGCTCATTGTTATATAGTTTTGGCTATGCCTGCCTAGTTGTCGCAGTCGAGGGGACTGTGGAGCCGATGATCCATTGCCGAGCACGCCTGCCGATGTGATTCGGCCTGGGGCTTGGTAACCCCAGTAACCCTCGATTGTTGTTGCACTTTCTGGACACATAGCATCTCTGTATAGCTTTGGTCCCGTTCCTTCAGTTTCATACAATTCGTGGACGCTTTGATATGCATAGTTGGTTATGACTAGCATGGACACAAGGAGTAGTAGTACCATGGTGATCTGGCCTGTGTGCCGATGAATCTGGTTTGCCTGCCGTCGTTTGTTGCGGCCGGGGCTGGTAACCCTGAAGCCCTTGTGGGTCCATGACTAGGAGCGCATAATAGTATGTATATCTTTGGGTCCGGGGTCGCGACATGAAGGGAGAGCGTGCTGAGGCCAAGAAGGATAAGATCGAGATGGAGAAAGCCACAGATAAAGAGGAAACCCGCCAGGAGGAGGAGATCCAGCAGCTGAAGGACAAATACTCAGAGTCTGAGTCACGCGCCACCTCGCTTCAAACAGAGTTGGACGTGCTAAAATCCGACACTTACAAGTGGTTGTCGGATCACGAGAAGATTAACATGGATATGAAAAGTGAGTAAATCCCCTCTTCCTTGTTTCTTCCGACTTTGGATACCGACAATTAACTTATTTTGATTAACTCGGACATCCTTCTTCATAGAAACTCCCCCCACTCCAAGACTGCTGCTTGGTCCTATATAAAGAAGGCCCGAGAAAAAAGAGCCAGAGCCGGGGACATTGTTACGGAGGAAATGACTCACGAAGACCATTTAGCAGCACTCAAGGCCCGGGTCTCACCAATCAAAGCCATTGGCCTTGACCTGCTTGATGCGGCCATCTGAGTATAGAAGGTCCTCTGGCTGGGTAGTGAATGCCCCGTTGTGGTTACGGAACTGGCCAAATGACTTGATGGCGCTAGGAAGCGGCTCCTAGAGTGGCGCTCATTTTCTGCCCGAGCCGGAGCTGACGAGGCCCTCACCTGCGTTCTGTCCTGGTATGAAGGCATTGATCTCAAAGTTCTCAGGACCCTGCACACCGGGTCGAAGTGGACCACCAAGTCGGAACTCGTCGAACTCCGCATGGCCAGGGCCTGCCCTTGCCTCATATGCCGAGACTCGGAATTTCATCAAGGCTCCAGGGGACGAGGATTCCGAAGATTAAGACGAGGACAAGGACGAGGAAGCTGAAGTTCCTCCGAGTACCCATGCCGAGTTGGATGCCGTTGCCATGACCGAGACTGATGTTGACACAACAGTCCCGACCGACACCGACACTTCGCCTGCTCCTCCGACCGGCACCACTGATCCTTTAGTTGCTTCCAGCTCCGACACTGAGGGAAACAATGATCCTTCCACCGCATCCAGCTCGGGCACTGCTTAGGTTTAGTTCTATTATCGAAAACACTTTGAATTATTAAATCCCCGAGAGGCTGGGTGCAAGTGTAATGAATATTTATGCATTTTTTCATTCTAAGTTATTTGAAGTTTGAACGAGACTGGCTAAATGCCGGATCGTTCTAAGTCAAGTCCCCGAGTTCATTTTCTTGTCCACTAAGTTTTTTCATCTCTCCTCTTGCCTACCACTTGTGGTTTTTTGACAGTCGAGTCACAAGATTTCCAAAACCGATTTTACATTACTCACAACTTTGAGATAAGATTTAGAACCATTCAAAACTAAGCAAAAAGGGATAACAAACATATGCATATTCGCTAGTTTTTCTTTCCTTAGTCGTTTTTCATGTGTAGTTTGACCCTTAGCTTGTTCTCTTGCTAGCCATGAAGCCGGGTTTCGGACAACAGCTTAGTCGAAGAGTTGGCTCTTAGGTTTAGACACAATACTAGGCCGACATAGGAAATTCCGATGTAGCCAACCGACATAAAAAAACAGGAAGTAAATACACACAGAAAGGGTTAGGCAAAGGCAGTCCCCGGGTTCCTCCTCGGGGTGCCGACATTTCATAACTTGGTACAAAGATACATATATTGCGTCCGCAAGAGTGAAAGGGACGAAGGAGAGCTACATTCTAGGGACGTTTAGTTTCTTCTCCGGACATGTCCATCTTGTTCTTCTCCTGCTACTAAGCATCTACGAGATAGTAAGCATCATTGTGCAGAACCTTGCTCACAATGAATGGCCCTTCCCATAGGGGAGATAGTTTGTGCATCCCGGTTGTGCACTGCACAAGCCTAAGCACCATGTCTCCTTCTCGGAACACCGGAGGGTTCACTTTCCGGCTATGATAGCGCCTGCGATTTTCCTGATACACAGCCGATCTAGACAATGCCAACTCTCGTGCTTCTTCGAGCAAATCGACATCATTTTCTCGAGCCTCTTTTCTCTCTGCCTCTCTATACAGAGTCACTCTTGGTGAGTCATGCTCTATGTCAGTTGGCAGAACCGCTTCTGCTCCATACATAAGGAGAAATGGCGTGTAGCCAGTGGAGCGATTCGGGGTAGTCCTTGACTCCACAGCACTGCGGGTAGCTCATCTAGCCAACAATCCGGAGTCCGCTGCAGAGGTTCAATCAATCGGGGTTTTATCTCAGAAAGAACCATCCCATTGGCTCTTTTAACTTGCCAATTAGATTCCGGATGTGCGACCGACGCAATGTCGAGTCTAATCGTCTTCTCTTTGCAGAATCGATTAAAAGCTCCTTCAGCGAAGTTGGTTCCATTATCCGAGATGATACCATGTGGGTAACCATATCTCAAGGTTATATCCTTCAAGAATGTCACAGTTGTATGTCCATCACACTTTCGGATTGGCTTCAACTCTACCCACTTGGTGAACTTATCCACCATGACCAGCATATGAGTCATGTTACCTCGGGCTGGCTTGAATTCTCCCACCAAATCCAAAAACCACACTACAAATGATCAAGTGATAGGAATGGTCTTGAGTTCTGAAGCCGGCATATGAATCTTTCTGGCATATCTCTAGCATCTGTTACACTTTCGGACAATATCTTCTGCTTGCTGCAAAGCATTGAGCCAATAAAATCCATGTCGGAATGTCTTTTTCACTAGAGCCCTGGAGGATGCATGGTTGATACATTCTCCTTGGCTGATATCTCAGAGGATCTCATGCCCCTCTTCTGGTTCGACATAGCGATGTAGCACGCATGTGACACTTCTCTTGTATAGCTCATTGTTGATGATGGTATAGCCCTTGAATCTTCTCTGTATCTTCCTAGCCAAGACCTCATTACTCGGAAGGGTACCATCCACCAGGTAGGACATTATCGGTTGTGCCCATACTAGCACATGACGAGGAGCAAAGATAGGCTCATCAACCTCCATATCTTCAACTGACATTTTTGCATCCGGCATAAAGAGATAGGCCGAATAAGTCCCCGGGTTCTACAGAGCAGTCCCCGAGTTCTCCAAGATGCACCCCACATTTACATCCATCGGGACAACTTCAGATTCCGGATTTACCGGGACAAAGATGGACTCGGACTCAGGTGAGGGCTTGATGGATGGCTTCGGAAGATGTTCCAATGAAATTCCAGCCGGGATAGCCTACCGGGATGAGCCCAACTTGGATAGTATGTCGGCAGCCTCATTTTCTGCTTGGTGTACGTGGTGAAACTCGAAGCCATCGAAATATCCAGAGATATTCCAGATATGGAACCAATATGATGCCATCTTGGCATCCAAAGCATCCCAATTACTATATGCTTCAGAATCACAAGATCCGAGTCACCATAACACACTTGTCGGCAAATGCCAATCTCTTTGGCCACTTTAAGTCCATGGACTAGAGCCTCATACTCAGCCACATTGTTGGATGCAGCAAAATGAATTTGCAACACATACGTTAGCTGATCCTGCTTGGGTGAGGTAAGCACAACACCGACAAAGAGACCCTCTTTCACCTTGGAGCCATCAAAATGCATCTTCCAGAAATTAGATTTCGGCAAGGGTGGCTCATACTACATCTTGGCCAGTCAACCAGAAAATCAGCTAATAGTTGAGACTTGATGGAATCTCTTATTGCATATAGAGGTGTATAAGAGGCTAGCTCAATGGCCCACTTGGCTACCCGGCCATTTGCATCCTTGTTGCCATTGATTTTTGAGATTGGTGCGGTACTCACCACCGTCATTGGATGCTCTTGGAAATAATGCTTGATTTCTTGGCCGCCATGTAAAATCCATACGTCATCTTCTGATAGTGAGGGTAATTCTGCTTGGAGTAGGAGATCACCTCGCTGAGATAGTATACTGGCCTCTGCACTATTTTTCCTTCATCTTCTTGCTCTACCACTACCACAGCACTAACAACCCAGTTGACAGCTGCAAGGTAGAGCAACATCAGCTCTTTGGGTAGTGGCAAGGCCAGTATTGGCGCAGAACTCAGCATCTTATTCAAATCTCGGAATGCCGAGTCAGCTTGTGGGGTCCAGACAAACTTGTCTGTCTTTTTCATCAACTGGTATAGGGGCAATGCTTTTTACCCCATTCTTCCAATAAACCAACTTAAAGATGCCAGGCATCTAGTAAATCTGTGCACATCTTTCATACATCTCAGCAGGGTCATGCTTTCTATATCATTGATCTTGGATGGGTTGGCCTCGATACCTCGGCTAGACACGAGGAACCCGAGTAACTTGCCTGCCGGCATGCCAAAATTACATTTGGCTGGGTTCGGCTTCAACCGCAATCTCCTTAGGTTCACAAATGTTTCTCGCAGATCATCGAATAAAGTGTTTTTCTCCTTGTCTTGATGACAATGTCATCGACATATACCTGCACATATTTTCCAATTTGCGCATGCAATCATTTCTGCATGCACCTCTGATAAGTAGCACTGGCATTTCTCAAGCCGAATGTCATAGCACGATAGCAATAAGCCCCGTACGGGGTAATAAAGGAAGTATTTATTTGATCCAGAGGATTCAAAGGTATCTGGTGGAAACCAGAGTACGCATCTAAAAATGATAATAACTCACACCTAGTAGTGGAACGATGACGTGATACATCCGAGACAGGGGAATGGATCTTTAGGACATGCCTTGTTCAGATTTATGTAATCAATACACATACCACACGATGGCCACATTCGGTTCATCCTTCTTCTTCTCTACCAGGATCAGGATAGCCAACCAGTCCGGGTGCAGCACCTCCATGATAAAGCCACTTGCAAGCAACCTTGTGATCTCGTCACCAATTGCTTTTCTTCTCTCTGTAGTGAACCATTGCAGAGGCTGCTTTACCGGCTTAGCATCCGGCCTCACATGCAGCGAGTGCTCAACCAACTCCCTCTAAACACCCGGCAAGTCCTGATTCGACCATGCAAAGATATCCCGATTCTCACGGAGGAAGTGGATGAGCTCGCTTTCCTATTTTTCCTCTAACCCGGAACCAATGATGGTGACACGTTCGAGGAATTTGGGGTCAGTCTGGACGTTCTTGATCTCCTTGGAGGCCTGGAATGTTTCACTCTGATGCGGGTTACTCATACCCGTCATACCGAGTTGTGTAGACTAGGCCAAGGCCACCACCTCATGGACTTTCTTCTTCTCTGCAGCAATGACCAGAGACTCGGCTAGGCGAGATCAGGCTGAAGCACACTCCATACCGCGCTTGTAGTCACCCGAGATGGTGATTATGCCATTAGGACCCGACAGCTTCAGATAGCCCACATAAGTAGAGGCCATGAACTTGGCCAATGAGGGCCTGCCGAGTAAGGCATGATAAGGTCTTTCGAGGTCAACTACCTCTAACTGTAGTCTCTCCGTACGGCAGTGATCTCGGGTGCGAAACATCACATCCACCCAGACCTTACCCGTAGGCGCACAAGATACACCCGACACAATACCATGGAAAGTAGTCCGGCTAGGCTGTATCATGTTATCAGTAATGCTGAGTTTGATCATTGTATCCCGGTACATGATATTGATGATGCTCCCATTGTCAATGAGAACCCGGGTGAACTTGACGTTGATGTCAGTCCCAATGAATGTTTGATCCACCACTAGAGAATAACCGCTCGGGTTACGCATAACCTTGGGGTGATTCCCCAAGTTCTAGATGATCTCCTCCTCAGACCAATACATAAACTTTGGCACAACCTCCATTGCTGCATTGACCTCCATTGCTCACTGTTGCTGGCTCTGCTTGTCATCAGGTTCGGTCACAAAGACCATGTAGCTCTAGTGGTGCTCTTGGTACTCATTCCGGCGACTACCGCCGGCATTGTTGTTGTTGTTGTTGTTGTTTTTGTTGTCTTGGCTCCCTGAGCCACTTGATCCACATTCTCTAGCCTTCTCCGGTTATTTGCAGGCCTAGGGGTTGCATTCAGAATCTGAGTGTTTTCACCTGTGAGCGGTAGTGGTGGAGGTGGAGGCAAAGGATTTCCTCCCTCGCTCTTGATTTGGTCATACCAGCATCATTGTCGGGTAGTGTGATTAGCCGACCTGCTAGGATGTCGAGTGTGATAGCTGCATGGCCCATCTCTCATCATCTTAAAGGTGAATCTCTGCGATCATCATAGGGTTTCTTTTGATCCACCCACGACTTCTTGTTACTATGGTTCTGCCCCCACTGGGACCACTGTTCTTCTGGCGCTGACTATTGCCGGGATCAGGTTGATCCGGATCAACCGCAGCGACATGGTTTGATCCATATTGGAAATTAGGCCTGTGATCCCTCTTCTTGTTCTGGTAATCCGGACGGTCATGCCGCCGGGAAGACCCGGCACTATCATTGCCTGAGTACTTCTTACTCGGTTCCACCGAGGTCAGCAGAGGCTGAGCCGGATCACCCAATGCATACATATACATGATCTTGATAGTATCGGCCAATGTGGTCGGCATCTCCCTCTGTTACTTCTATCACAACATAGTGCCATATCGACACCCTTGAGAAAACCAAGTAATAGCTTGTGAAGCAATCACACCTTCACAAGAGTTGCACAGGGTGCTCCATCTTGTAAGGTACCCCCGTTCAGTTTCATCTTCTCTTTGCCGGCACATGGAGAGTTGTTGAGGGAGATTCGGCCTCCGATAGGTTCTGGTGAAGTTGCTGATGAAAGCATCCTGGAAATCCAACCAACAGTCAATACTGTCCACTAGAAAATTATTCAACCAGATCCGGGCTGGTCCTTCCAACATCTGTGGAATAAACCGAACCTCCCAACGGCAGTTTCCTCCAGCGATATATACCATTGTGGCATAATCATCCAACCAATCTCCCGGCTTAGTGCTGTCGTCATATGTCTTCATACCCCGGGCGAGCTAGAACTTTGGGACTGGTTGCTCCCTCATGATCCGGGGTCCAAAGCATGGTGGTCTAGGAGGGCCTTTCTCCTCTAGCATCTCGAACAGAAAGATTTTGTCAAGCTTGTTGCGGACATCATGAGCCGGCAATGCACGAGGTCCCAATGGAGTAGCAATTGCTCCCTCATTTATCAGTTGTTCATATCTCAGATACCCACCTCTCTCCATAGCCGAGTACCCATCATCATATCGATTATCCACGGGAACATTTCCCTGATACTAAATAGCATGTCCAACACCATGCTGCAGCTGTGGTTAGTTTGGTGTCGGATACCAAGGTGGAATATCCCGGTTACGATCATGCCCAGCTGCCTGAACTCGGCTGGCACCACGTCCGCCTTGACCGACATGGCCTTGACCGTCATTGGCTTGAACGGCTAATTTCTTTTTGGCACCATCCGGAACATAAACTTGAAGTTGCTTGTGCTTGGAATTCACGCTCCGGGCTCGCCCGTCACCGACATGAGGCGAAGAGGCCTGGCCACCTGACATAGCACCATTGTAATGAATCACATGAGATGCACATGTACCTGGATTTGCCTTACGAAAAGCCTGATTTTTACGGTTAGCCTCAAAGACTAACTCATTAACCCAGGCTTACTGCCTACGGCGAGCTTCACCGGTCAAACCAGATAACTCGGCTGCTGCTGCCTCTGCAGCCCTAAGATTTTTAGCAGGAGAGCTATACTTAGGTTTTCCAGCCGACATAACACTAGAAGATTTACTAGTTCTAGCTTTACCATCTCTAGCTAACTCGGTACCGAGATCTCTACCTCGGTTACGCACAAAATCTATGCAACTAGGATTGTTTCCAACTGCAGTAAAACCATGAGCCTTGTTATACTCATGGAGATCGATGTCGAAGTCTTGCCTATCACAGGTTTCGACCACCTCGTTGAGCATGTTCTACCTATGCTCCTCCTGCTGGGCCTGCACTAGTGCCGGATCCGTACCGGTAACCACCGACACAACCAATTTCTCGATCATGTCCTGAAAAGGACCGTTCCTCGCGGTCGCAACAGAAGGACCTGCATAACCCGAATGATTCTCAGGTTTCTCCATGGGCTTGTGCGTTTCCCGAGTTGCCTTGACGCCGACATCATTTTCACCGGCCACACCTTTCCCAGCTTCCGTAGCTACCGAGGTCATCATCACCTCCACGCAGTCCGTGGGGCGAGTGATACGCTGGTTGCGGACTACGCAAACCGCGGGAGGATCTGCGGCCACGTGCACCTTTCGGGATACGTGAAGATCACCTCAGTGAGGACGTAGACCATATGAGCACCAAAACCAATGAAGAAACCACCCGCAAGCAGCTATTTTCCTCCGAAGTCACCCGCGTTGTCGCTGACGAAGTTGAGCGAGCCGAATCTGTGGACAAGGCCATAGACCACGCGCTCGCCTGAGGGAAGAAGGGATCCCGTCTGGATAGAAAATCCAGCCATCACCACTGCTGGCCCCATGGTGGGCTCCAACTATCGTGGTGGTGTCACAGCAGATGCCATGGGATGGCTTAATTTGGGGGATGATGGACGTTGTTGGTGTCCGGGGAGGGATAGCGCGTAGAGATACGCACACGAAAGTCACTTCAAACACAAGATGTACTCAGGTTCAGGGCCCTCGTGAGGAGGTAAAGCCCCTACTGCTTCTTGTCTGCCTCTGTATCGATGGGAAACCGAGATAAAAATGTGTTCCTCAAGCTCTCCTAGCTGGAGTAAGAAGAAAAGGTTCTATCTCCCTCTCTCTGAATATCACCAAGTCTCTTCTCTCGCTCTAGATGCGTCCCTCGCGCAGAAGGGCAAGGCCACCTTATATACTGCTGGCCACTGACAATGAGTACACAGATTAGGCGGAAAGCAGTGTGGTGTATCGCACGACGTCCCCTCTGTCAAAGACACGACATGGCCTCACCCATACCTCTGCACTATTCTTGTGTACGCTCCGTGTCAGCCACCTAGTAAGTTGAACCGCACGCCTGTACGTATCCGTGATCTTCGGGATTCACCTGCTCTATTGACTATCGTCCGGGATAACAAGTTCTTCTCCTAACCCGGTTTCTCCAAGTGTAACTCAGATAACGCAGAAGAATACTCACCTGCAAGATAATGCACAAACCAACTTATACCGACATATACTATGTCGGTCATCATATGCTGGTAGGGCACTTGACTCGGTCAACCTCTACTTGGTCCACTCTTTGGACATCGTTTCATAACTTTCATGACCCTACCTAGGGGTAGCCCCCTGACAGCGAGGGATGGGTAGTCAAGGATGGCATTATACGGGAGGGCGATGTGTGCCACGTCGAAGTAGAGGGTCTCGCTGTGGTAGGTCTGACAGGTGCCGAGCGTGACCGCGAGGCGCACCTGTTCCAGGGGAACCGTAGTTTCGTCGGTGACATTGGTGAACGGCCTCGTGGGAGCCAGTCGCTCGATGGCACTTGCAACTTCTCTAATGTCTGCACTGAGATGACGTTGAGGCATGCGACCTCGTCGAGGAGTGTCTTGGTGATGGCGATGTTGTTGATGGTGGGGGTGCAGACCAGGGGAATGGTGTCGATGGTCCTTGTCGACTTGGGGTGGTCGCAAGATTCGAAGGAGACCTTGTGGTCGGACCAATTGAGAGGTTTAGCTGCCTCTACTCCTGGGACGACCACGTTGATATCACACGGGATTTTCATAAAGTGGCGGTTGCAGAGGTGATCTTGTACTCCGCCAAGGCTGTAGGCAATGTAGCCTTTGGGCTCTTGGTAGTCCCCGCAGTATTCTTCGCCATGAGCCGAGTTCCCCTCAGGGTGGTGCTATGCGACAGTGTTTACCTGAGGAGTGGGTGGGTTGGGACGCTGCAGCGGCGGGCGCTGCTGCTGAGCAAACTACTGGTAGTAGTTGTTGTTGTTGTAGCCGCCAGTGTTGGTGTTGTAGTTGTTGTACCCGTTGTAGTTGTTTAGGCCACGTTCTTCCCAACAATTGCTACCATAGTCACCTCCTCTAGGATTGCGCCATCAACCGCCTCGAGAATATCCCTCCTGGCCACTCCTCATGAGGTGGTCATCTCGCATCTTCTCCAGCTGGAAGCAGTCCTCCATGAAGTGGGAGTGCATTCTATGGAACAAGCAGAAGGGGCGGTTGTACGCCATAGGAGTAACTATGATGCGGCCATGCTTGCGTTCTGACTCTGCTGCCAGGATGGCCGGAGCCTTGTGCTTGGCGCCCGCGTCATTGCTCCGTGTCTTGGATTTGGCCTTGGAAGCCACTGGCTTTTGTTCGTCGAGACGAGGGTTGTGCCTGATGATGCGGCCTTCCTCGGCCTTGGCGTACCTGTCATCCATGTCCATGAGCTCGACGGCGGAGGTGAGGTCATCCTTGATGCCGAGCTCTTCGAGCATGCGCTCGTTGGTGACCCCTTCGCGGAAGGCGGAGATGACATTCACATCGGTGACGCACGTGATCTTGTTGCGCGTCTGGCTAAAGCGCTGGAGGTACTGGCGAAGTGTTTCGCCATGGCGCTGGCGTATGGCGCGGAGGTCATTGTAGGTGAGGGGGGCGTTTGTAGGAGCCCTTGAAGTTGGTGACGAAGTGGACGCACAACTCTTTGTACAACTCGATGGAGCCCTCGGGTAGTTTCATGAGCTAGACGAGAGAGGCTCCCTTGAGGGCCATGAGTAGCCTGTTCGCCATGCACTTGTCGTCCCCCTTTGCAGCGCACACGCTAAGGCTGTACAACTATAGGAAGTCGAGGGGAGGGGTAGTCCCGTCGTAGAGAGATGGTAGCATTGGGTTGAACTTCGTGCTAAGCTACTTGGTGAAAGCGAGAGAGGCCCCGACGTAGACCGTGGTACGTGCGTCGAGGTATGCTGGGCGGTTGGCACAGCCGGCTCTAGCGAGGTCGCGGATGGTGCACGGCTTGCACTCGTGGTTGTGTTCAATCTATACGCGCGCATCTGGCGGGGTGCACAAAAGCTGACAGCTGTTGTTGCTTTTGTCAGACACCTTGGTGGTGGGTGACTTGTCGGGGAACTTGGTGCGGGGATTGTCAGAGAGAGCTCGTCTGTCTTAGACAGGATAGCTCTCAGAGGTTCGAACACTGGGGCTAAATGCACTTCCTTCGCTTCCAGAGGAGGCTTCAAGAGGGAAGCTTGGGCACAACAACAATGGCGACATATGGAGTTTACCCAGGTTCAGGCCACTAGTGTGGTGTAAAACCCTACTCCCGCTTGTCTGATGGATTGCACTATGGTGGTTACAGTACAAGTGCGAGTTTGTGCTCAGAACAGACTACTTAGGCTCTAAGATGGATCGAGCTCCCCTTGCCGAAGGGCCGGTGGAGCACTTCTTATATTAGCATTTGGACCTCCTTCCCTCTCATTTGGCGGGAAAGGGTTACCACAAAGTGCCAAAGGGGGGAGCGTCCCGTACTTATGCGCCTTCTATGCGGTCCTGGTCGCTGGGGGACAGCTCCACCGTCCATGGTGTCACGGTGGGGGAGCCTAGTAACGCCGCCTTCGTCTTGTAGCCCGGTCTTGGTCTTCTTGCACCAAAGGGGAAATCTTCGGGAACCTCTTTGGCACCCGCAGTTGTCCCCCTGGCCTTTACACACCAGAATAGCAATTGGGGACAAAGCGCGCCTGCACTCTTGCGCGGCTTCTATCATCGCACGGATATGCGGCTGTTAGCCGCACATGCCTTGTCCCCCTTCTGGCGGATGAGTCCCTTCGAGAGGAGCAAAGTGGCGGGGTAGAGCTCCTCCTGAAAGAAGGGTGCACCAAGCCTCGTCGTCAGGGGCTATGGGGAACCAGAGAAAGGAATGCTAAACCTCCCCAAGGATCTGATCACTTTGTTACCTTCAAGAGGTGCCTGCTGGGCCGGGCAATAGCAGACGGGCCGGGATACCGTGGTATCCAGAGGCCCGACAGTAGCCCACCAGCCCGTGGCAACACGTGTGCATAGGAGGCGAGGAGCCGCGGGGCCACCGCTGCCTGCCCGGCGTGCGACGTGTGGCACGATGGTTTGTGCGCAACCCCGCACGACTGATTGGACATGGCTACAACGGCTCTCTACGCCACAACCCGACAATCCGTGGAAGCCTAGGCAACCGCGCCGTGCTCCATTTCTTGACTTCTGCTTGTCTCTTCGTCTTCCTCTTTCCTTCCTAGACCAAAGCGATTCCCCTTTGCTTTCCCTGCAACTCGCCGCCGCCCTTCGACAGAGCACCATGACGCCCGTGGTCGCGCCCTCCACCATCGACGATAGTAAGATGAAGAAAGCCCGACGTATGGCGGAGCACTCCACCAACGAGCATGGCGCCACCATTCTCCTTGCGGATACGGCCGACCTTGACGACCTCTCCCCGACATCGTACCCGATTTTCTTCCGGTTGGTGATTGCGGGGGTGATTCCCCCTTCTCTTCCTTCTTCTACACCATTCTTTATCACTATCACATCCACCTCCTCCACCTTTCCGCTGGTTCCACCCTGATTCTTTCCGCCTTTGCCTTGTATTGAGAGGTGCCTTCCTGGGCGTGAGGCCCTCTGTAGCCCTCTTCCGCTGCTTCTTTAATTTGCAAGAGGATCAGGCGGAACCGGGCATTGGGGACCTCTCCTTCTACCTGGGGACTGGTCTGGGCGCTGTTTTCCTCCAGATGGAGATCCTCCCTGAGATCCACGGCTTCCGCTCGATGTGGCTGTACGTTGAGGCCAGGGAGGCTTGCGACCTTCTGGAGTTTCCTTCGTCCCCGCCCGTACGCCACTCAGGATGGCGGTCGGAGGAGCTCTCATGCGGTTGTCTTCAACCTCCGATGGAGCTCATACACGAGCTTCACGACCACGGCCTCCCCTTCGAGATGCTTGTTTCTAAGATTGTACAGAGGTGTCTCGCCCCCGTACAGCGCCACGACAGGCTCCTGTGGTCGTTCTCGGGTCCCAATGACCCAATTGACCGAGACCACCGCCTCGTCAGAATGCGCACCACATCCATGGCGCTCGGGGTGGTCCTTCACTTCGACTTGCCGGCGGGGCTTCCCCCGGCTTGGTCCCCCTCAGTGATGTTCCGGCGGAAGATAGGGAGGTGATACCGGACATGATGCCGTCTTTCGATCGGTGGGGCCCTCTCACTAAGGGGACAGAGTCGCGCAAGGACAATCTGTACGCCCTGGATTCTGTCGAGGAGAGCGCCGAGAGCCCCTCTTCTTCCCAGGGCGTCGCGACTGCTACCTCCCCCACGCAGAGGCGCCGTCGGTTGGTGTTGTCTTCTGATAGGGAGTACGATGGCGGTGATGCCCCGTGCCGGTCGCACCTGGGCGATAATGAGGACACCGGAGAAGTGCTCAGCGACTATAGCCTCGGGAATAGGCCGCGGATAGACGATGGCCCGTCATCCTCCGGGTTTGCGTCCAAGAAGCCCCCAGCAGTGCGACCTTATTCGCGTCGGCTCCGCCCCAGAGTGTGGCGCTTCAACGGAGGGTAAGGAACCCTTCTGCAAGTTCTTCCATCTGTCTTCCTAATCCACGCCTTGATGATTTGGCACTGTCCGTGGCAGGGAGCAAGTCGACAACGCACCTGACGAGTTGCTTCCTGGCGCCCTCGCTGTGCCTTTCCTCGGCGGAGAAGACTATGGCCGAGGTGTTTGTCAAGGCCGTGCCTCCTCGTGGAGGAGGCCTTGGTGCTCCCTCCAGTCCCCTACGTCGAGAAGTGTGCTGCCACCACACTGGGGCCGGGAGAAGCGAGGTTGGTGTAAGGTGCGGCGCCCGTCATGGTCGATGTAGAGGCCGCGCCGGAAGCAGGCGCAGCTTCCACCGAACATTGGTGTTTAGGGCCGACCAGTGTGCCCTCTGGCTTGCCCCTGGTCTTGGCTCCCTCGTGGAGGACTTGTCTAGGAAGATCCGTGACGTTGTCGCCACCTAGGCCTCCTCTTAGGTAGCCGCCCTATCCGCCAAGCTGGAGCGCCTTGAGGTCCTAGGCGGCCAGCTACGGGAGGCCGTCGTGGCCGTCCTTGTACAGGAAGAGACGACAGCCGCGGCGAGGCACGCGATCCTGGCGGAGGCTGAGCGCGAGCGCGAATGTGCTTCCGTGGCACTGAAGGAGGCCCAACTTGCCCTGGCGACTGTGCGAGGCAGGCAGGAGGAGCTTCGCCTGGAGCGTAACCAGCATTCCTTGGAGGTGGGGGAGTGGCTTTGCCTTCATCGAGAGAGGGAGGAGGGGCTCGCTTCTAAGGAGGAAACGGCCAGCGAGGCAGAGGGCGACCTTGTCAAGCGGGAAGAGAGGCTATCCTGCGCTGAGATTGAGCTCAGTCTCGAGCGTGAGCGCCTCGACACCCTCGAGGAGGAGGTGCAACGGATAGAGGCCCGCACCCCGGAGAAAATCGATGCCAGCAACGCATGTATTGCTCGGGAAAGGGCTGATCGTGACCAAGGCATCAGGAAGGAGGTCGCGCCAGGGCGTGCCTCCATCCGTGATAGAATACTAAAGGAGTTTGGTCGAAAGAACAAGGACCTGGAAACCAGATTCACCAAGCGGAAGAAAGATTGGAGAAGAAAGTGAGGGAGCTTGAGGTGGACTTGGAGAAGGTCCACCGGAGGAGCGATGAAGAGAGGCATGCCAAGGTCTTGGCAGCCAAGGAAGCTGCAAAGCACCAGGCGGATCTTCTTGCCCCGCAGGACAGATCGCTCCGCTTGGGGCGGCCGAAGAGGAGCGTCGGGCTTCCGCTCAACAGGCGCTTGAGCAACAACGCCAGTTCCAGGCGTTGTTCCGCGAGGCGGTGTGCTTCTCCCGCATCGTCGCTGATCGCCTGCACGTCGATATGCCGGCTCTCCCCCTCGAGTACACCGATGTCGGCTGCATCAACTACTTCTGAAAGTTCATCGCGATGCTCGAGGGGGAGGTCCAGGATATGGAACGAGTCTTGAACGAGTAGAACCACCATCTCCTTGCGCTGGCAGTCACCCATGCCATCTCCCGTCTTCAGCTTTCCAACCCTCTCTTCAACTTCGATACTCTCTCTGCGCCTATCCCGCACCATCTTCGAGAGTTTTTCCGAAGTCAGGTGCACAAGGGGGTGAATGCCTTCACCGAGAAGTTTTGCTCGCCGGCCGGTCCATCTTTGTCGACCCCCCACCCCCGATGTTTATGAAGCGGGGGGATCTGACGGTGATGCTGAAGACTCTGAGAGCCATCATTCCTCCGCGTGATTGAGTTCTTTGTTTCCTAATGCATGTCAATATGGGGTAGGTAGAGCTTTTGCTAAATGGGAACTTTGTTTTGTTGCGTTTTTGTTTACTGGTACTTTGTTGTGGTGATACTGAGGTTTTCCGTGGTGGTGTCCTTTGAGACACCTTGTTCGTGTCCTTCGTGGTGATCCTCCAGTTGCTCCTTGCGAAGTATCCCTCTGGGCTTCGTGCGAGGGTTGCGTGCTACGCACATTTTCCTTGGACTGAGGTTGTCGCCGCTACCTGCAGTTTGTGCCTCTGGAGAGGTGCGTGCTTGGTTGTTCTTTCGTGAGCATCTCGCGAGGAGAAATGCCGAGGGACTTGGCGAAGTGTTTGTGTGCCGTAGTGAATCGCTCAAATACACTTGTCTAGCCACTGCTCGTGGGATGCTCTCGAGAGGAAAAAAGGACTCCGCGCGCCTCTCTAGAGAGAGGAAGGATGCATGCTTGGACAAATGCGAATGATCTTTGTTGGATGCAAAATGCAGGCATGTCGGCATGCAAGGAGAGATGGTATTTCTTTGTGAAAGCAACAAGATTTTACTACTAGGGTGAGGCATTGTTCTCTTACAAAACGCTTGGGGATGTCGTGACAGTGTGGTCCCCCAAGAGGCACTTGACGTCAACGTGCGGACGCGGGACTCCCATCATCATGGGTCTGATACTCGCGCGAGTTAAGGTGCATAGCTCGAGGATGTAGTGGCCTTGTGGCGCCCTCGAGTAACAAAAGATTGCCCCGCCGGAGCGAGGCTCCCACTTGTGCGGGTAGAAGCTCCCGCGGCTTTGTGGTCCGCCTGGTGAGAGCTCCATGAGGCCCTCACGGAGAGAGGTCCTGGCATCATTTTTACCATGGCGTCACGGGGTCCCCTCGAGGGTGCGTCTCCATGGCCTTGTGGGTGCCATGGAACGAGCATGCGGTGAGCGCTCCTCCCTAGGAGAGATACGCGCTCACATGGAGAGAGTGGTAGCCCCCGAGCCTCTAGCGCTCTAGGGGGTCTTCTGGGTGGTAGCCCCCGAGCCTCCAGCGCTTTGGGGGTCTTCTGGGTGGCTTCTCCATCACGAGAAGCAAGCAACCTCTTCTTGGGAGCCTCATCGATGTGTCCCACGCCGTCTTCATCGGCCGGCTGGGAGATGACCACCTCCTTGTAGGCTCGCTCGACTGAGCGCGTCGCCTCCTCCACCTCTCCATTGATGGTGATGGTGCCAGCAGGCCCGTTTAGCTTGGCGATGTTGTACGCGTGGTGTGTCACAACCATGAACTTCACGAGAGCTGGGTACCTGAGGATGGCATTGTAGGGGACGGCGATGTGCGCGAGGTCGAAGTCGAGAGTCTCGGTGCGGTAGTTCTGGCGAGTGTCGAGCGTGACGGCAAGGCGCACCTGTCCCAGGGGGACCGTGGTGCCGTCGGTGACACCAGTAAATGGCCTCGTGGGGGCCAGGTGCTCGTAGGGAACCTATATCCGCTCGAATGTAGGCACCGAGATGACGTTGAGGCCTGCACTGCCCGTCGAGCAGTGTCTTGTTGACGGCGATGTTGTTGATGGTGGGGGTGCAGACAAGGGGCAGGATCCCCACTGTCCTTGTGGACTTGGGGTGGTCGTTGATGTCGAAGGAGACCTTGTGGTCTGACCACTTGAGTAACTTTGTCGCGTCTGTACCTGAGTGGACAGCGGTGATCTCGCGCGAGATCTTCTTGAAGTGGCGATTGGAGAGTGGAGATTGTGCTCCGCCAAGAATGTAGGCCATGTAGCCCGTTGGTTCTTGGTAGCCCCCGCAGTGTTCGTCGCCCTGGACCTAGTTTCCCTCAGCGTGTGGCTGTGTGGCAGCATTCACCTGAGGCGCGGGTGGGTTGGGACGCTGCAGCTGGTGCGGGGATGGCTGCTGCATGGGCGGCTGGTAGCCGTCGTTGTCGTAGCCGCCAGTGTAGCCTCCCCCTCGCGCAGGACTACGCCAGCCGACGCCTTGAGAGTAGCCCTCCTGGCCAGCCCTCATGAGATTGTCTCCCCGCATCCTCTCTAGCTGGAAGTAGTCCCTTGTGGCGTGTGAGTGCATGCGGTGAAACCCATAGTCAGGGCGGTTGTCCACCATGGGTGCTGCGTCGCTACGGCCTTGCTTCCGTTCTGGCTCGGCAGCCGGAACGGCCGAAGCTTTCCGTTTGGCGTCCGCATCGTCCCCTCGAGCCTTTGTCTTTGTGTTGGGGGCCACCGGCTTGGATTCATCGGCAGGCGCGCTATGCCTGAAGAGGCGTCCCTCCTCAGCCTTAGCGCACCTGTCAGCCATGTCCACGAGCTTGACGGCAGAGGTGAGGTCGTCCCTGATGCCTTGCTCTTCGAGCATGCGCTCGTTGGTGACCCCTTCCCTGAAGGCGGAGATGACGTTTTTGTCGGCAATGCGGGCGATCTTGTTGCGCGTCTGGCTGAAGCGTTGTAGGTATTAGCGAAGAGTTTTGCCGGGTCGCTGGCATATGCCGCGGAGGTCGTTGTAGGAGAGAAGGTGCTCGTAGGAGCCCTTGAAGTTGGAGATGAAGTGGAGGCACAACTCCTCGAACGACCCGATGGAGCCCTCTTGCAGATTCATGAGCTAGACAAGGGCTGGGCCCTTGAGGGCAATGGGCAGCCAGTTCTTGATGCACTTGTCGTCCCCCTTTGCAGCTCCTACACTGAGGCAATAGAGCTGCAAAAAGTCGAGGGGAGGGGTAGTTCTGTCATAGAGAGATGGTAGCGTGGGGTTGAACTTCGGCGGCCAGGAGACCTTGCGAAGTTGCTTGGTAAACGTGAGGGCGCTGCCGACATAGACCGGTGCGCGCGCGTCGAGGTCCGCTAGGCGGTTGGCACGGCCGGCCTTGGCGAGTGATGCGTGTGAACACATGTTCGTTGGGAGACCCCAAGAGGAAGGTATGAAGAGTGCAACAGCAAGTTTCCCTCATAAAGAAACCAAGGTTGAATCAACTAGTAGGAGGAAGGAGTAACTTGAGAAGGTTGAAGCAACTGAGATGGCAGGGCGCACTACCAGTTCAGTAGGAACGTGGAACCGACACGACACAATTAAATCACTTTGCCCCAACGTAGCAGTGAGTTTGTCAATGTCACCGGTTTTTCTGAACACAAAGAGGTTAAACGTATGGTGTCGAAAACAGTAGGAACAATATGGAAGCAGTATGAAAGAAGTAGGTGTTTTATCAGTATGAGGAAAATGGACCGGGGTCCACAGTTCACTAGTGGTGTCTCCCCGTGGTAGATAAATTACATCTGTGGTGAACAAATTAAGCCTGGGAAATTGACATAAATGAAGGTTGCACCGTAGTGCATATGCAAGACCTAAAGATTACAATGTGATTCATGCGGGCATTACAAAAAAATACATAGACCGTCATCCACCTGCATCTATGTCTAATAATCCACCCTCCGAATATCATCTGTGACGCCCCGAGATCGGGCACTATGCAGATTTCAGCATTTTCGCCAAAATCCACATAATAACCGATTTCAGGTTGCCACTTGTGATAACATTACAACAGTTCACGAATAATCCACAACAACAACAGAGGAGGTATATACAAGACGACTCAAACGAGTCAAGGATACAACTGATACAATACAAAGATCCAAATGACAGCGGAAGAAACAACATAGTGTCCGACTACGGACAAGATACAAATTGGACTAAGAGTCCTGAAGATAACCGATGGCGTCCAATCCCTGCCCAGGCCAAGCCGGAGGGATTCCCAAGCTAACATCGTCAGACTTGAAACCTGTTGACTGCAATGTGGAATATGCAGCCACGAAATGGATTCGTTGGTCAGTACTATTAAGTACTGGCAAGTGGATAAACCATACTCACAAGATACCAGCGTAACCAATCATCAGAAGATACAAATACTTTGGGTCGAACGGAAGGAAGGGATTATTGCAAGAAACGGCAGCGGGCAGCACTAACAACTAAAGAGACGCGCTACAACTTCCGGCTAATAGAAAGGGATAAGATAGCGCGACAAAACCAACTATAACTACTCACCAAACAATACCCATCCAGTGTTACCCCCTACTAAGGAAGCAACCCAAGGAAAACTCACACTGTTGATTAAGGTGACATTCATTTTTATGGTGGAGGTAATCTATATTACTAGTCAAGTTATCATAGTTAAGTGTAAGTTGTCTGAGTACTTGTTAGCCAGCACTTTCACCAAGTCATCCATAACCGCGGACAACACGGCTTCTCGAGAAGATTAACCCTGCAGGGATGCACCAATTTGGTCGTACACGTAATAATGACCCGCCAGATGGAAAGGCCCTTCCACCAAGCGAGGCACTCAACACAACCCAACTCTTCTTCGCATCAAGCCCAAAGAACCCCGTGCAATTGAGCGCACGACTAATCAAGCCCCACGAAGAAAAGGGGACCCTCATAGCACTCTAAGAACGTGTCTCCCTAAATGCCGACTACAAAAGTTCCACCCTGGCGCCAAGGGTTCGCACCTGCATATGCATGCGGCAAATGGAAAACCCGAACTAAATGAGGCGATTTGGACGAGATGCGAATCGAATCAAAGTTGCGAGGGGCGCCCAGACTCGCTTCCCACATGCGGTTAGCGCGCTCATCATGGATCGGAGGATAAGACCCTTTTCCTAATTAAGTTTGACACCAGCAGGCCTCAAAACCACGCCGGGCTTCCTGCCGATGCCTTATCATCAAATTATTATTACCCAAAACATTAACATGTTGTTGATTAAGTTGAAACCCAACTATCAAACTAAATAGGTGATAAGACGGACAACAAGACTTGAGCGCAAACAACACTAAGCATGCAACTACGACACGAGGGCCAACAAGGTAAACAAACAACAGTTAATAGGAAGTGGAAGGAAGGCTATATCATGGTTACAAGGTAAACATATGATAGGATCGAGACACAAGCATCGAATCATATGGCTAGCATAAGGACAACGGAAAGAATCGGTAACAAGTGAGGAAAGGCAACATAGGTAGCAAGTGAGTATACTTGCCTGGAAACCAGCTGTAGAGGTAGCAGAACTTGTCGTTGCTCACATCATCTCAACGTCCTATCCGCGAAGAAGCAAAGAGCTAAAAGAAACACCGGATGCAACAATTACTTCTACGGCAACAGATCCAGCATGATCCTATTTTATATGCATGACATGCGGGATGCAACGCAGAAATGCAAATTAGGCAATTTAATCGGAACCAGGATCCGGACAAGTAATTATTGGTTCAAGTTGTTTATCTAACCAGCAGTGTTAAATGTTGATTAACAGGTGTCAACAAGGAAGAAGTGAGGTATTCAATATTAAATGGAATAGGGCATATTGGAATTAATTGCCCCAACACATTCCATGTTTAAATATTAGGTGAACATGCATAACACAAACTAACATGCAACATGCAAGATGCAAACAGTTGTATGAATGGCATGAACAGATTCCTTGCATTTTTCTGGTTGGAAAACATATTTTATATGTTCAAAAAGAATTTAGTTTGACCAAGTTATTAATTTAGCAATTTTAAATGAATTAAACAAGATTTAAATTACTTAACCAATTTTAATTATTCAAAACAGGAAACAAAGTTTATATTTGGAAAGCTTGTTCAATTTTGCATGGAAACCATATTTTACATGTTGGAATTGGATTTGAATTGCCCAAGTTATGAATTTTGCAATTTAAAAGGTGTAATTAAAGTATTGAATTATTACTCCAATTCTAATTAGGAAAAATAGTGAAAAAATTGCATATTTGAAAAGTACAGGAAATTTGGAATGGAATACATATTTTACTTATCAAAATTGGAGTTTAAATGAATTTGTTATGTACATTTTAATTTCAGGGACCTTGCTGTAATTTTCCAGGGACTTGGGTGTGAAGAGAAAATCCAGATCTGGATTCCAGATCCAGATTCACTCCGTGTACACAGCACAGAGGGGATGACAGGTGGGGCCGTGCCAACTTGGCGCTGGCGTGGCGCGGTTGTGGGCTGAGGTGGCTTCCGGGGTGGCTGACCGGTGGGGCCCAGCTCCTGCGCGGAGAAAAGGAAGTAAAAAGGGGCGCTTTTCGGCCAAGAGGGGATTCGATCCCTCGACCTCACGGGCGCGCGGACGGATCGATGGGCTAGCCATCTGGGCTGCTGCTGCGGTTGGTGATAGATTAGGAGCGTTGGGCTATATGTGGCATGTTTCCTCGCTGTTTCTCTGACGAAACTGAAAGTGACGCCACAGCGACACTGATGGCAACAACCTCCAGGCGGTGGTGCAAGGATACCGCACGAGGACGGCAACCAGAGGAAGAGAGGGGGTAGCGGATAGGGTCTCGAAGGACAGAGACTCACCTCAGCTTGGGGACATGGCGTTCTCGTTGAAGAGCGAGCGGATGGCGGTGGTTTCCGAGCGACTCGCTGAACATCACGGCGAGGATGCCGATCTTGAGGACGATCTAAAGCACGCCAGGTCTTGTAGTGGGTACGGGGAGGAAGAGGAGGCTGCCCTGGTCCGGTTCCCGCCGTCAGCAATCCCTCGCAGCTACCACGACGGAGTCCCGATGGAGCTCCAACTCCGGCTACGGTTCGGTGGTGTTGTTGGTGATGGAAAAAAAACAGAGAGGAAGGAGAGAGGGGGATCGGCGGCGGTAGGGAGGAAGAAAAGAGGGGAGAAGAGCTAGGGTTAGGGTTCCTGGGGGGAGAGGGGGCTTTAAGGTGGGGGGAGCAGGTGGGTGCGGTGGTGCTTTCCTGCTTTTTGGCATGGACAGCGACAGGAGGATCATGTCCTCCTCGTGCCTGTACGGAGAAAGAAGACAGGAGGCGTGGGCCGAGCGCTCGGGGTCGTAGGTGGGCTTTTGGGCCAGCCTCCCCCAGCAGCTGTTTTTTTTTCTTTTTTTTTTGGAGAAGAGAGATAAGAGAGAAAAGAAAGGGGTTTAGGGTTTTCAAAAATTAGGAAAGCAATTTGCATGCACTCAGCATTACAAATGCCCATGTGCACCACTTTTGTTTTTTCAAAATTTTCAAAGTTTTTGTTAATGTTTGAATTTGAATTTGAAATTCAAATTAGGGTGTTAACAAACGGAATTTTATTAACCGAGCCAATTTTTAATTTCAATTCACTTTTTATGGAAACAATTTGATTTGAAAACAAAGGTGTACTGTTTGAAAATTTAAATTGGTTTGAATTTTTAAGTTGGTTTGCAAACAAGTGCACTTCATGCATGATGCAATGCAATGCAATGCCAAAAGAAAAAAAACAATCAACTTCTAATTGGGGAAAATCCCCCGGGTATTACATCATCCAAACAAACGTTGGGTATTAAGTTGAAAGCAACAGATTATCGCTGTAAGCAAAGTTTGTAATTTAAACAATGTAAACTAAGTAAACACCGTTGTTTTCTCCCTAATGGCAACAACTCATCCTCCATCTGTCACGTTTCTGTCACTCGAGCACAGATGCAAAGGAGGCATGAACCCACTATCGAGCATAAATACTCCCTATTGGAGTTACTAGCATCTAGATGGCCAGAGGATCTACTAATAACGGAGAGTGTGCAACATCATAAATAACATATGCAGGAAGATAACATGATAGATTGATAATCATAAGACATAGCATTCAACATTCATCAGATCACAGCAAACATGACATGTAGCATTACATAAAGATGATGTTGATCATGTTAGGCAGCTCACAAGATCTAAACATGAGGTGCAAAGTGGTGAGAACAACCATCTAGCTACTTCTATGTACCCGTAGTCCAGGGATGAACTATTCACGCATCACTTTGGAGGAGGGCATGGTGGTGTAGACCCCTCTGGTGATGAATTCCCCTCCTGACACGGTGCCGGGGAGAGCTCCAGAACCCTCCCAATCTCGGGATGACGATGATGGCGGCCTCGGGTGTTTTTCGGGACGAAGTGGGATATATTTAGGGTTTACGTCTCGGGGGGGGGGGGGGTATAAATAGGCGAAAGAGCAAAAGCGGTGGAGGCCGGGGGGCCCCACATCACCCCATGGCGCGGCCAGGGGCGTGCCGCCCTATGTTGTGCCCCCCCTGAGGCCCCCCTCCGGGTCTCTTCGGGACTCCGTGGAACCTTTGGGAATTCTAAGACTTCCGATCCTCAAATTTTCTAATTCCAATAATATTTCCATAACAACTTTTCTGAAACTAAAAACAACAGAAAACAGGGAACTGGCTCCGTGGCATCTTGTCAATAGGTTAGTCCGGAAAATCGATAAAAATGACATAAAGTGTATAGCAAACATGTGGGAAACAATAAGAAAATAACATGGGACATCAGAAATTAAGGATACGTTTATGACGTATCAACATCCCCAAGCTTAGTTCCTACTCGTCCTCGAGTAGGTAAACGATAAAAACACATAATTTCTGAGGTGACATGCTACCAACATAAACTTGATCATCAATAATGTAAAAGCATAAGTAAGCCTAGATCATAAAACTTAAACACAAGCATGATAAATATAACTTGAATAATAAAGAATAACAATCACCTTGCATCATGAGAAGTAACTCAAATAAAAGATTATGAATAACAATGCAAAGAAAGATATATGTTTGTTTCAAGTATAGAGAAAACATGTCAAAGTTATATTTCACTGGTCCTTAAGAGTGGGGAAAAACATAAATGTCAAGACACCTGCAAAGTTCATGAGGAAGACTAGAGAAAGTAATTAGAGAACAAGCAATAACACATCATGAATCAATTAATAATGTTTCTGGGACAAATGCACATTAAACTCAGAATGACAACTATGCTCTCTCAACCGTGCATAAAGTTACAAGATGGAGACTCAACATAAAATTAAAAGAAAGTCCCTTCGTAGAGGGAAGCATGGATCCCTGATGTGCTAGAGCTTTTGTTTTATTAAACAGAGGTATAAAAAGCTTTACACTCCTCCCAACCATCTTTGATAAAGCATGGCTAACCGAATCCTCGGGTGCCGTCCAACAATCACATACCATGGACAAGTGTCTATATTTTAAGAGTAAACTCTCTCAGCTGTGCATAAAGTTAGAAGATGGAGACTGAACATAAAAGTAAAAGAAAGGCCCTTCGTAGAGGGAAGCACGGATCAACTCGTGTGCTAGAGCTTTTTATTTTGTTAAACAAATGTACTGAAAACAATTTTAGGAGAGGTGTATGCTTATGTTAACGAATGGTAAACAGAAAATACAGTACGTCACAAGCCAACTAGACTTCACAAGAGCGGCTCCCAAAGAAGGACGCATCTGGGTAGAAGGTCATCCCTCTTTATCTTTTGTTTACACAATTATGCTTTGACTGATAAATCAGGGGCAAAAATAGTGAAGAGAATTTGTTATTAATTTGGGGCTAGGCACCCCGCTACCAGCTCTTCTATCATTGGAAGCGGATGAATCCACTAGTACAGGGTGTGAAAGTCCAATCAACAAGTGAGATAAAGATTCTCTACTTACATCCTCATGAGTGAAAACAGGAGCACAAAACAGGAGTAATTTTGAAAGTTTTAAAGGTAACACATGAGCAATTTACTTTGGAGTGGCCGTTAAATACCACATGTAGGTAGGTATGGTGGACACAATGGGAAAACTTTGGTTTTTGGGAGTTGGATGCACGAATATAGCTCATACTCAGTACAGGTGGAGGCTAGCAAAAGACTGGGAGCTACAAATCAAGAGAGCATAAGAGCCATAATCATGCATAGGGACATAAACATAATTAATCAAAGCATAAGTGGTACCAAAAGTTCAAAAAATAAATGAGCATGGAAGCTATTCTTGATTGGTTCATAGTCATAAATATGGTGTGATCATGCGCCAAGTCAACCAAATAAAACATTCAAAGGAGAACACCACAAATTTATGCTTCAATATGACAAGAACAACTCATGATTCTTTCAATGGCACATTAAACACTCTCAGCTATTTGAGGCTAATCATGCTACCAATAACCACAAGGATTTAGAACTAAAATAACATCTAGCATGATATGAAAAAGTCTAGCCACAGTCTATACAAGTTTCTACTTGCACCGTTAAAAATTCTACCTCAAGCAGCAGTTTCTTTTCCCAACAAGCACCATACAAAACATGCTTTAAAAAACTCTCTAAATTCTACAGAGAGAAAAAATGAGATTACTCACATAACCCTACTAAAACTAACAGCTCTGAACAAGAGATGCAATGAAAACGAGAGCTAAACAGGAGATTTTGCAGCAACTAGAAGAAATACTAAGAATACTAGCATAGCAAGTATTGAAACAAAAAAGCGGAGCGTGTCTCTCTCCCAAAAAAAGAATTCTAGGATCCAACTATATTATTGCAGAAAGGAAAACAAAAGAAAAACAAACAGACGCTCCAAGTAAACTTCATATGATATCACCGAATAAAAATATAGTTTCACGAGAAGTGACCTGATAGATAGTTGATGAAGAAGGGGATGCCTTAGGCATCCCCAAGCTTAGATGACTGAGTATTCTAAAAATATGCTTGGATAAACCATGGGGGCATCCCCAAGCTTTGACCTTGCACTCTTCCTGATCACATATATCACCTCTTCTCTTGACCCATGAAAACTTTCTTCACACCACACTCAAACAGTAATTCGCATTAGCGGGTTAGTGCAAAAATTAAAAATCCATTAGTTATGTATGCCAAAAGTTCTATTGATACTTTCAAACATTAGATACAGCTACTGATGTTTCGTGAAACAAAGAAATCCACTTGACATCGCAAAAGAGCAACTGCAAGAAAAATGGCAGAATCTGTCAAAACCAGAAATGTCTGTAAAGAAGAATTTTTTCGATGCACTTACGTTGCTCAAATCGAAAAACTTAAAGAACTAAAAAGTTGTGGAATTAGCCTAGGAATAAGAACAAGAAATTTCAGATCATTATGAGTTTTCTATAATTCATACGATTTTTTACGGTGGACAGCAGAAATATGTTTCGTGCGCAGAAATCCAAAAACCAACTCCAACTCTCGTAAGAAACCTTACTTGGCACTACTAAATCATGAAAAAAAAGATACAAAGGAGTTGCTACAGAAGTATACAACCCCTTGACTCAAAGAAAACAGAGAATAAAACCATGGGTTATCTCACAAGAAGTGCTTTTCTTTAACGCCTTTTAGCTAGGCCCAGAAAAGTGGAATCAAGTATTTTCAGATGAAGGGGCATTCAAATCAAGATTTGGAAATTCCTGAATAATACACTGTATTTTATCTAAGTGAGTTTTAGAGGATCCTCTCTTATAACTTTTAGTCTTACTATTCTCATCAAATAAATTCTCAGGAACAATCCAATCAAAATTCTTTTCTTGGGCTTCATGCCGTGCTACCAATTTAAAGGGGATTGGTATTTTCTCCTCCTTTTCATTATTAGATTCAGTTTTTTCAAGATTACCAACAATATCTACACATGAGCCAAGCATATTGAAATGATCCAAGACTTTTCTAGCTTCTATAGCAACATCTCCAAATTCTTTAAGCATGGTTGCCAAGATAAAGTTCCTTTTCTAAACATCTTCAATGTTATTCAAGCAGAGGAACATATGTTGTAATATGTTATTAAGGTTAACAAACTTAGATTCTAACATGCGAACTAAAGAAGTTGCAGCAGTCTCATAATTGGGAGCAAGTTCTACTATGGATTTTTTCCTCAAATGTAAGATGTTTTATCCTTTTTTCACATTCATACATGTCTACATGTATCTAGACAACTTTTAGTGTATATGTTCACTCGTATTAGTATGTATCTACACAACATGAACAATATCTACAACATCTTATATTTAGGAACGAAGGGAGTAACACGATCAAAGAATTCTTTAATAGTGTCCTTTCCAAGTATAGAACAACTTCCTACCGTCAAATCTTTCAGAGTAAACTTAGGGAACAAAATGATGAAAAATAAAAACAAGGTAACAAAAGTAACAACGAGAATAAGAACTATTTTTTTGTGTTTTTGATAAAGAGAAGAAAACAAGACAAAATAAAATAAACTAAGAAAAACAAAAATAAAGAAAATAGATTGGAGGTGAGAGACTCCACTTACAGACATTATCTTCCTCGCCTGCAACGGTGCCAGAAAAGTGCTTGATGCGTGTGAACACACGTTCGTTGGGAGACCCCAAGAGGAAGGTATGAAGAGTGCAACAGAAAGTTTCCCTCAGAAAGAAACCAAGGTTGAATCGAACACTAGGAGAAAGGAGTAACTTTAGAAGGTTGAAGCAGCTGAGATGGCAGGGCGCACTACCGGTTCAGCAACAACCTGGAACCTACACAACACAATCAAATCACTTTTCCCCAACGAAGAAGCGAGGTTGTCAATCTCACCGGTTTTGCTGAACATACATAGGTTAAACTTATGGTGTAGAAAACAGTAAGAACAATATGAAAGCAGTAGGTGTTTTATCAGTATGAGGAAAATGGACCGGGGTCCACAGTTCACTAGTGGTGTCACTTCGTGGAAGATAAATAATATGTGTGGTGAACAAATTACAGCTGGGCAATTGACAGAAATGAAGGCGGCACCGTAGTGCATATCCAAGACATAAAGATTACTATGTGATTCATGCGGGCATTACAACAAAATACATAGACCGTCATCCTACTGCATCTATGTCTAATACTCCGCCCTCCGAATATCATCCGAACAAGCCTTGGTTATTAAGTTGCAAGCAACACATTATCACCATAATCAAAGTGTGTAATGTAAACAATATAAACTAAGTAAACACCGTTGTTTTCTCCCTAATGTCAATAGAACATCCTCCATCCGTCACGTTTCTGTCACTTGAGCACAGATGCAAATGAGGCATGAACCCACTATCGAGCATAAATACTCCCTCTTGGAGTTACTAGCATCTACTTGGCCAGAGCATCTACTAATAACGGAGAGCATGCAAGATCATAAATAACATATGCATGAAGATAACATGATAGATTGATAATCAGAAGACATAGCATTCACCATTCATCAGATCCCAGCAAACACAACATGTATCATTACATAAAGATAATCTTGATCATGTTAGGCAGCTCACAAGATCTAAACATGAGGTACAAAGTGGTGAGAGCAACCATCTAGCTACTGTTATGGACTCGTAGTCCAGGGATGAACTATTCACGCATCACTTCGGAGGAGGGCATGGTGGTGTAGACCCTTCCGGTGATGAATTCCCCTCCCGGAAGGGTGCCGGGGAGAGCTCCAGAACTCTCCCGATCTCGGGATGACGATGATGGCGGCCTCGGGTGTTTTTCGGGACGAAGTGGTATATATTTAGGGTTTACGTCTCGGGGGGTATAAATAGGCCAAAGAGCAAAGGCGGTGAAGGCCGGGGGGCCCACACCACCCCATGGCGTCTAGGGGGCGCGTCTCCCTATGGTGTCGGCCCCCTAAGGCCCCCTCTGGGTCTCTTCGGGACTCCGTGGAACCTTCGGGAATTCTAAGACTTTCGAGCTTCGAATTTTCTAATTCCGGGAATATTTCCAGAAATACTTTTCTGAAACTAAAAACAGCAGAAAACATGGAACTGGCTTGGTGGCATCTTGTCAATAGGTTAGTCCGGAAATATCTATAAAAATGACATAAAGTGTATAGCAAACATGTGGGAAACAAAAAGAAAACAAGATGGAACATCAGAAATTAAGGATACGTTTATAACGTATCAGCGAGGTCGCGGATGGTGCGGCGCTCGCGTTCGTGGCAGCGTTCGATCTGAATGCTCGCATCTGGTGGGGTGCGCAGGATCTGGCAGGTGTTTCTGCTCTTCTCAGGCACCTGAGTGGTGGGTGCCTTGTCAGGGAACTTGGTGCGGGGGCCGCCATGCACCGGCGAGGTTACACCATGAGAAGGGGCGGCGCGTCACTTCCCCGCGGCTCCCGTGGGTGGATGTTTGCGACGGTGGCGAGCTCATGGAGTCGGGCGAGCCATGCGGCATGTCCTTCAGGTGCGGGCGGGTGCGTAAGAAGCTCCCGGACCAGCAGCAGGGCTTCTGCGGGAGTAGGTTTCTCCAGGCGCCCTTGCGTTCCTGACAGCGGTGGGGGAAGATGCTGAGACGGAGGTGCGTCTCGCTGCGGCGTGTGGGAGGAAGCTTCTTCCTCGGCGCCGTGTTCTCCCTCCACGCTAGTGGTGTTGAGCCGTGGAGCTTCGTTGCTGTTGTCATTGTCGTTGTCGGTCGGGTCGACATGCCCTCGGTGGCGAGCGCGCTCAGAGCGGGTGAGACGCGGGCTGGTTCGAGCGGCAGGTGCCATGGCGGTGAAGAAACGAAGGAGCACCTTAGCACCCTACCTGGCGCGCCAAATGTCGGAGAGAGCTCGTCTATCCTAGAGAGGATACCTCTCATAGGTTCGAACATTGGGGGCTAAACGCACTTCCTTCGCTTCCAGAGGAGGCTTCGAGAGGGAACCTTGGGCACGACAACAATGTAGACACAGGGAGTTTACCTAGGTTCAGGCCACCAGTGTGGTGTAAAACCGTACTCCTTCTTCTGTGATGGATTGCACTATAGTGGTTATAGTACAAATGCAATTTTGTGGTCGGAACAGACTACTTGGGCTATACGATGGATCGATCTCCCCTTGCCTAAGGGACAGTGGTGCCCTTCTTATATTGGCGTTTGAACCTCCTTCCCGCTCATTTTGCAGGAAAGGGTTACCACAAAGTGCCAAAGGGGGGAGCGTCCTGTACTTCTGCGCCTCCTACATGGTCCTGGTCGCTGGGGGACAACTCCACCGCCCATGGCGTCACAGAGGGGGATCCTAGTCACGCCACCTTCGTCTTGTAGCGTGGTCTTGGTCTTCTTGCACAAAAGGGGCAATCTTCGGGAACCTCTTTGGCACCCGTAGTTGTCCCCCTGGCCTTTATACACCAGAATAGAAAACTGGGGACAAAGCACGCCTACACACCTGCGCGGCTTCTGTCATTGGACGGATATGCGGCCATCAGCCGCACATGCCTTGTCCCCTTTCTGGTGGATGAGTCCCTTCGAGAGGAGCGAAGTGGCGGGGTAGAGCTCCTCCCGAAAAGGAGGGTGCGCCAAGCCTTGCCGTTAGGGGATCTGGGGAACCTGAGAAAGGAATTCCAAACCTCCCCAAGGATCTGATCACTTGGTTACCTTCAAGAGGAGCCTGCTGGGCCGGGCAGCAGCAGACAGGCCGGGATACCCTGGTATCCAGGGGCCCGACAGGGATTGCCTTGCACCGGCGAAGTTACACCGTGGGAAGGGGCTGGTGTGTCATGGGCTACCGCACTCCTGGGCTGGCCGGCGCTGCCTCCCCACGACTGTCGTGGGGGACGTTTGCGGCTATGACGAGCTCCAGGCGGTGGGAGAGCCATGCGGCATGCCCTTCTTGTGCGAGCGGGTGCGCGAGCAGCTCCCGAGCTAGTCGTAGGGCTACTGCGGGGGATGGGATTCTACTAGCATCCATGCGTCCTGATGGTGGTGGTGGAGGATGCTGAGACACAGGTGCATCTTGCTGCGACTGCAAGGAGTATGCTTCGTTCTCTACGTCGGGTGCGCCATCACCGCTGGTAGAGTCGTGGTGTTGCGTGTTGTCATTGTTTACGTTGTCGGACAGATCAACCTAGTCCCCACGGCAAGCTCACTCGGCTCGAGTGAGGCGAGGGCTGGTCCAGGTGGCAGGTACCATGGCGACGAGGAAGTGAAGGAGTGCCTTAGCCCCCTACCTAGCGCGCCAAATGTCGGAGAGTGGTATGTAAAGTGATAGGATGTTTGTAGAGGTTCGAACACTGGGGGCTAACCACACTGCCTACACCTGTCGATACGGCTTCACGAGCAAAGCTTGTGACCGGCGACAATGGTAACACGGGGAGTTTACCCGGGTTCAGGACACCTTGTCGTGTAAAACCCTACTCCTGCTTGTTTGATGGATTGCACTGCTAGAGTTACAGTACAACATGCGAGCTTGTGCTCGGGACATACTAAGGAGGGATCTGAGTAAATTGAGCTCTCCTTCTACGAGGGCCAAGAGGCTCCTCTTATACTAGCGTTCAGACCTCTTTCCCGCTCATTCGGAGGGAAAGGGTTACCACAAAGTGCCAAAGTGGATACTACCCGAGCTCTGCACTGTCTCCGTGGACCTTGTCATTGAGGACAGCGCCACCGTCCATTGCAGGATAGTGGGGGCGTCCGATGATGTTTCCTCCATCCTCTAGTGCCATTTTGGTCTCCTTGCACCAAAGAGGAAGTCCTAGGGCGGTGCCCCGGTGTCTGCTACTACTACCCATGCTTTATACATGGAAATGGAAACTGCCGCCAAACTGACCTCTGTGGCTCTGTGGCTCCTTCATCAGCGTGTAGTGGTGCGCCCGTCAGCCGCACATGCTCTGTCTCCTCTATAGAGGATAGGGTCCTTGGAGAGGAGCGGATGGCGGGGTAGAGTTCCTCCCCAAGAACGAGGCGCAAAACTCCTCCCAGAGTAGTCAGCCTCGTGCTGACAGGAATAGGGTGAGGGCTATACCTCCTTGAGGAAATCTCTCACCGCGAGGCAGGTCCGATGGACCTTCAAGGAGCCCACCAGGCTAGGCCGCAGTGGACGGGCCGGGAAACCCTAGTATCCATAGGCCCGACACACAAACAAGCCATGCCTCCACCAAAGAATCCGACAAATATAGCCGACATATGTCAACATCCCAACCGAAGGGATAGAAGCCGAACTCGCCCATAAAGCAGGGAAAGGGCTACAAGCTGAACTCCACCGCGTTTGTACAGGGGAAATGACAGAAAAAGCTCAGACAAGCCATGGGACGCTCAACCCAGATGCACGCACTCGCGTAATGAAGGATCCAGACAAAATAGATCAACCTCAGTACACTCTAAAGGCCCACATTGTCAGACCCCGGACCCAGAGATATACATACTGTTATGTGCTCCTAGTCATGGACCCACAAGGGCTTCAGGGTTATCAGCCCCGGCCGCAACAAACAACGACAGGCAGAACGGATTCATCGGCACGCAGGACGGATCACCACGGTCTACCACTCCTTGTATCCATGCTAGTCATAACCAATAATGCATACCCAAACGTCCACGAGTCCGATGAAACTGATGGAACAGTACCAAAGTTATACATAGCTGCTATGTGTCCAGAAAGTGCAACAACAATCGAGGGTTACTGGGGTTACCTCGCCCCACGCCGAATCACATCGGCAGGCGGGCTCGGACATGGATCATTGGCTCCACAACCCCTCGACTGCGACAACTATGCAGGCATAGCCAAAACTGTATAACAATGGGCTCGAAAGCAACAACCGATCAAAGTAGCACTCTAGACATGAAAGTTGTATTAAACAAGACATACTAGAGTAGTTTACACGCAGAGGTTACACGACAAACATAGGTCAAGCAACCCAACTTTACAACAAGCAGTGAAAGCAAATATGTTGCTATACAACAAGACTGCAAAAGGACTAAGAGTCCGAAACATAAGCAACGTAGCCGAACCCATACTACAGATACCAGGCTGCCACCTGGGAATCCCTAACTACTCATCGACGTCGAGGTAGAACCCTTCTTCAGCTGCATCACCGAAGTCTGGAAAAAAACAACAACGAGGCAAGGTTGAGTACAAAAGGTACTGAGCAAGACTTGGCTTTTAAGTTCTTTTGCGTAAAGCCATCTTTGTTTTCCTAAGTCGAGGAAGAAGAAGCATGTGTAATAGAGCCTTTCCAAAACAGAAGAGGAATCTACTCAACTACAGATATCATCATGTTCTTTTGTCAACCAGTACTTTCTCATTCCCAGACTACCTTATACTACAAGGATCACCCCTCCCGACGTTGTCGAGGAGGCATCCTTCATTTGTTGTCAACAAGTTTTAGTCATTATGTTAGAGTTGTCTATGATCACAAAATTCGTTGCCAAGTCGTCTGTAACCGTGGACATGGCTTCTCGAGGAGATTTATCCCTGCGGGGGGTAAAATTTACCCACACGTGTCAACCGACTCTTAACGCCATGCGCCAACGCTCCTCTCTAAGAGTGCGGCAGAGTGTGGTCGACCACGGCCTTTACCTTGCTTAGCCCTATCCATGAGTCAACCCAAACAGGGCCACCCGTCAACAGGGAGTTGGCCACCTCCTGACGGCACCTGTTCTGTGAGTCGGGACAAGATCCATGTACGTCCATCACTGGTCCCGGTCACGCCCTAGTTTTCTCCAAAACGTTTTATGACACACCCGCAAATGGAAACTTCAATCTACGTGACCCATGGAAGTGACTAGACAAGTTAGTTAGCCGAGCGCAGTCTGTTAGGCCCCGCGTGTGGTTGCACGCTCAATCTTGGCTTCGAGGGCGAGAACTCGCACCTAGGGGCATGAACGAGACAAAAACCACAACCCACAGTGGCCTCAACATCAATGCCATGTTAATCATGTTATTCAACCACATCAAAGCATAAACACCTTTCATACTAGTTTCACGCATTGACAACATTCATCAACCGGATGAAGCAGATCATAAGACTAAGCATGTCTAAGCATTGAACACACAAGGCTCTACGTTACTCGAATAACCCTAGTCATACTAGGAGGGTAAACAGGTATGAAGGTGACATATATAGGGGGTCATGCAGTGGATAGGTTAACTCTAATAGACTCAAAACTAAGTTGAATCTCATGCATGAGTAAGAGGTTGGAAAGACTCAAAACATGGGTGGATCCATGAGGTTGTGCTTGCCTTGCTCGTCAAAGGTGGAACTGGGGTTGTTGTAGAAGGTCGGGTCAACCTCCGGGTCTCGGGCTACCGATAACGAGCAACGCCGGAAAGAAGACAAATAGTCAATACATGGTAACCGTGCAATGCACAATATGTATGCATGATCAAAACAATGCAATGGATTTAAGGCTTGAAAGAAATAACAGAAAGCTAGGGTTCTACGCAGAGAACGATGATCACCGGAGGGGGAGAAAACCCTATTCTAGAGGTGTGATGAAGATTATTTTCTCAATTGACTTGAGGAACCCCATAGATAGGTTGCATTTGTTTCACTGATCATTTTGGTATATAACACTTAATTTTCTAGTTTTATTGAATTAAAACTTTATTTTCAATATTTAAATGAATTTAATTCAAACTCCAAATGTGGCCTCATTTTGAACTTTGTCAAACATGGATGAAAATGATATAAACAGACAGTTCATATTTTTCTGAAAATTTTGCATATTTTTTCATAATTTTTGGAGTTATAAATTCAAAGTGTTTAATTTACAAATTTTAATTGTTTTCTGTTATTTTCTATTTTCTGCGGGCCCACCTGTCAGTTTAAAAACAAAGCAGAAAAAAGCCCTGGCACGCCACGTGGGCAGGTGACGTCACGATGACGTCACCGTGACGCCACACGGTGGCCGGCCGAAGGCCGATGGGGTCGCCGGCGACGATTCCGGCAGCCCCCGGACGTGCCGTTTGGCCCGTTGGCTTCCTCTTGACGAGGGGAGTCTAACAAGGGCGGCCTCGTTTGCCGGGGATCAACGGCGGCGAGCCAGCGTGGAAGGACGGTGGTGGAGGGCCTTGGGCTCGGCGGTTTCGGCGTTTCCGAGCACTAGGAGGTGAATGGAGGGGATAGGAGGGAGGAGGAGCTGACCAGGAGAGGAGGAGGACGGCGCGATTCGCCGCGCCTAAGCCATCTCGGCGCCCGTGCTTGCTCAAGGATGAAGAGGGGGCCGTCACGGTCCTAACAAGCTACTCGGGAAGGGCGGGGAGGCGGTGGAACGACGGCGGCGGCGGATCGACGGCGAGGGGAGGGTTCGGTTGCGAGGGGGAGAAACAGAGAGAGAAGGGCGACCGGGGGCTTCTGTGGGGTCTCTTCGATCCGGACGGCTCCTCGAGGGCCTTCTGGTCATCCACGTCGCGAGGGAGGAAGCAGGAGGTGGCGGGCGGCCACTGTTCTTGTCCTTCTGGCCGGATTTGGAGAAGAAACGAAAAAGAAAAAGAATTTCCTAGAAACCCCCCTGTGAAGTTTTGAGAAATCACAGAAAGGTCCTTCTGGACTTAAAATAGACAGAAAAAGGGGGTTTTGAGGGCCTTTTTGGAAACCAAAAATTGCACAGAAATATTCGTTGAAAAGCTCTCCAAAAATGTGACATTTCTATCATATGGTTGTTTCCTTTTGAAGAACTTTGTAAAACAAGTTTGTGTAAGGTCAGATTAAGTGATTTCTACTGTTTCACTGATTAATTTTTAAAAGAGAATTTTGGGTCCACTTTTTAATGCATGTATGCCATGTACACAACACCTCTCTTCATTACACAAAAGTAGGGATGTTACAAGTCCAATTCCCTTACAATAATCTCGTCCCGAGATTCATAGGTTTTAGAAAAGAAGTCGGGGTACTTAGATCGCAAACGTTCTTCTCGTTCCCAGGTTGCTTCGTTCTCGGAATGATGTGACCATTGAACTTTGAGGAACTTGATGGTTTGACTGTGATTTCTTTGTTCAGCGTCATCGAGAATACGGACAGGAACCTCTTTGTAAGAGAGATCATCCTTGAGCTTGATAGTCTCGTGGTCCACACCACGAACACGGTCTTTGAAACAAGGTTTGAGTTGGGAGACATGGAATACATCATGGACATCCGGAAAACCTAGAGGCAATTGCAGCTGAGATGAAACTTGACCTCATTTTCCAATAATAGGGAAAGGACCAATGTAACAAGGAGCCATCTTGCCTTTGATTACAAAATGGTTTCCACCTTTCAAAGGTGTGACTCGAAGATAAGCTTTCTCGCCGATTTCGTAATGAACATCCTCGTGATGACCATCATAATAACTTTTCTGACGAGCTTAAGATGTTTTCAGTCGTTCACGTATGATGCGAATGATTTCTTCTGCTTCCTTGATTGTATCCGGACTAAAGAATGATCTTTCACCGGTTCCAAACCAATTCAGCAGAGTTCAGCATTTACGGCCACACGGAACTTCAAAAGGAGCCTTGCCCAAGCTAGGTTGATAACTGTTGTTATAGGTGAACTCGGCCAATGGAAGAAACTTCACCGAATCCTTACCAAACAATATAACACAAGCTCGGAGCATGTCCTCAAGAATTTGATTCACTCTCTCAGTTTGGCCACCGGTTTGTGGATGGAAAGCAGTGCTGAAAGATAGAATGGATCCCATAGTTTGCTGGAAACTTGCCCAGAACTTGGAGCTAAAAAAACTTCCATGATCAGAGATGATCCTCTTTGGAACACCATGAAGGCTGACTATCCAAGAAACATACAGATCCGCCAATTGGATAGCGGTGATATCTTCTCGGATAGGAAGGAAATGAGCAACTTTGGATAGACGGTCAACAACTACCCAGATAGCATCATGGCCTTTCTTTGTCTTGGGAAGACCGGTGATAAAATACATACCCACTTCATCCCACTTCCATTCAGGAATAGGCAGGGGTTGAAGAACACCGGCTGGTCTTTGATGTTTTGCGTTTACACGACGACATACATCGCATTCAGCAACATACTGAGCGATTTCTCGCTTCATCCGGGTCCACCAAAACCTTTGACGCAGATCTTGATACATTTTGGTGCTACCAGGATGAATAGAAAGAAGTGTTTCATGAGCCTCTTGGAATATTAGCTTTCTCAGATTTCGGTTCTTGGGTACAACCAGATGGTTTTTGAAGTAGACAATGCCTTGATCATCAACAGAGAAACACTTAGCAGCTCCGCTAGCAATGTTCTTCTTGATCTTAGCAATGCCTAAGTTGTTCTTCTGAACATATTTTATTTGATCTTCGAGAGAAGGTTTTATTTCCAGATTGGCCAGATATCCGGAAGGAATAACTTCAAGGTTAAGTTTGGAGAACTCCTCATGAAGAGAAGGTTGGGCCTATTGTATCATAAAGTTGTTGCAATAAGACTTCCGACTTAGCGCGTCAGCGACGACATTGGCTTTGCCGGGTTGATTTTGATGTCACACCCAGACTTCTAGAGGATACTCGCAGTTCCGTTGAACAGTAGTTGATTGGATTACGGGGCTTACCGGCACCCGCATCTCTTACGAGTAGGCCAACACACGTATGTGTGACAACCAACCCCTACTGTTCATCGTCTACGTAAACCATCCCATAGAAATCAGGATACTACCATTGACGTACTTCATACCATACACACATGGTATGTCAACGACGTTTAACAGAATGATAGCACAACATATCTCTAAGACACAAAAGATTGAAATAAGTTGCAAATAGCTCTCACTAGAGCAGAGATAGCAAATACAATCATCCAGAGGACACATGTCCCAACATAACATCATTACAACACAGCGGAAGCATCCAAAGCGTCTCAGTACAGACAAGATCCAAATAGGCTTAAGAAGCCGGAAACGAAAAGACGGAGCCCATCCACGATGTCTCGGATCCTGCCCGGGTCCGCTATCTACTCGTCAGCAGCCTCGTCAAACTCCATGTAGTAGCCATCACGGGGATCCTCGTAAGCGTAGTGTGCGGAAACCACAGCCCCAAAGGGGTCAGTACATAAACGTACTGGCAAGCAAGACTCACAGTTCACCAAAGTGTACCCCACAACATCAAGCACAGATGCTTTGGGTTCAACGGAAGAAAGGGTGATACGAAAGATGCGGCAGCTGGCTGCACTAACCAACTACAGAACATACTACCACTTCCGGCTAACAGAAAGGAGGTAAGATAGCGTATCGTAACCAACCAACAACTAACTCCAAGCAAACCCATCCTGGATCTCGCCCCTTATCCAAAGAAGCAATCCGAGGATAACTCACACAGTTGGATTAATGATGGTTCAATTTATTGTGTCAATAAGACTATTACTAGTCAAGTTATCATTAGTTAGGTGTAAGTTGTTCTGAGTACTTGTTAGCCAGTACTTTCACCAAGTTAACCATAACCGCGGAAAACACGGCTTCTCGAGAAGATTTATCCCTGCAGGGGTGCACCAATTTGGCCGTACACATAAGAATACCCCGCCAGATAGGAAATTCACTTCCACCAAGCGAGGCACTCAACACAACCCAACTCTTCTTCGCATCAAGCCCAAAGAACCCCGTGCAATTGAGCGCACGGCTAATCAAGCCCCACGAAGAAAAGGGGACCCTCATAGCACTCTAAGAACGTGTCTCCCTAAATGCCGACTACAAAAGTTCCACCCTGGTACCAAGGGTTCGCACCTGCATATGCATGCGGCAAATGGAAAACCCGAACTAAATGAGGCGATTTGGACGAGATGCGAATCGAATCAAATTGAGGGGGGCGCCCATACACGCTTCCCACATGCGGTTAGTGCGCTCATCATGGATCAGTAGACAAGACCCTTTTCCTAATTAGGGTCGACACTAGCAGGCCTCAAAACCACGCCGGGCCTCCTGCCGGTGCCTTATCAGCAAATTATTATTACCTCAAAATTAACAGGTTGTTGTTTAACATCGTGCCCTAGAACATAATAGAAATATAGTAACAGAAAGTAACGGGCAACAGACTCGAGCAGAAACAACCCTAAGCATGCTAGTAAGACACGGGCAACAAGCAACAGGGTTATAGGTGTGGAGGTGAGGCTATATCAGGGTTAAAGGATAACATGTGATAGGTTCGTAACAGAAGCAACGATTCATAGGGCTAGCAGAATAGACAACGGTAAGTATCGGTATCCAATGGTGAAAGGAACACAATGGTTCATGTGAGTGAATACTTGCCTGCAAACTCAGCAGCCTGGTACTGAGCTAGATCCTTTGAAGGGGTGTCGTAAGTATCGTCTGTCTCAACGTCGTCGTCTATTCGAGAAGAAGCAAACAAACAACGCAGAGAGACAAACAATCAATAACATGGCATAATGCACAATCACTGGATGATGCATGTCAATTTAATTGATACATCAAAGATAAGATAATTGACATGGTAACATAACATAATTAAATGGACCCACATGCAATTTGGGATTGCATATGGAAAGCCCATGAATTAAGGTTGGAATATTTGTTTTACAACTAATCAACAGGTGAAAGTGGATTAGTATGATGCATGGATGAGGAAAACATAAAAATAACAACAATAGAAACAATTTGAAATAAGGTTTACCAAGTTTGGAATTTTAGTTATTAAGTTAAGGAATTTTGGTTCCTTAAAGGTGTTACACAAGCATTTGTTGTTTTCATCAATTTTAATTGTTCAAAACAATTAACAAAATTCATATTTGGAAAGTACACAAAATTTTAGGTGGATTACATGTTTCAATTATTGAAAAAGGAATTAAGATGAATTATTTATGAATTAAACAAGTTAAACAAGATTTAAATGAATTAAATTCAAGTATGAATTTATTTGAATTTTTATTTGTTCAAAACATTAATTCAAATTCATATTTGAAAAGTTTATACTTTTCTGGTTGAAAAACATATTTTATATGTTCAAAAATAATTTAATTTGAGCAATTTATGAATTTAGCAAATTTAAATGATTTAAACAAGATTTAAATTATTTAAGCAATTTTAATTATTCAAAACATGAAACAAAATTTATATTTGGATAGATGGTTCAATTTAGCACAGAAGACATATTTTATTTGTGTTATTTGAATTAAGTTTGAAATAGTTATGATTTTAACCAAATATAAAAGGAAGTGTTTGAATTTGAAATTTGAATGCATTTGAAATGTTCAAAACATAAAACAAATGCTTTGAATAGGTAGAGAATTTAATTTGGTTCAGTGTACATATTTTATTTATTTTATTTGAAGTTGTAATTTAAAAGTTATTTGTATTTTAAAATTAGGGACCAATCTGTAAAAGAAAAAGGATTTGATTTAAAAAGAAAAGGGCAGAAAATCATTTTTCACTCCGCAGTGGCTAGCTACAGCCACTGACAGAGGGGCCCCTGGGCCACGGTGGCCCGCGTGGTGCACAGCAGCTGACAGGGGGGCCCTCCTGTCAGTGCTGTTCGCAAAAAAATGTGGGGATTTTATTTGCGGGAGGCAGGGATCGAACCCTGGCCTCCCGAGCGCGCGTGCTAGCTGCTACCACTGCGCTGCGATTCGTTCCTTGACAGTATAGGGGACGCGGACAGGTTAACGTTCAGTTCGTGCTCGTTTTTAACTGAACTACAAGTTCAGACACTGAACTTACGGACGGAGAAATCGTGGTCGCCGGCGATGGCTGCTGCACGGGGGCGGCTCACTGTGCGCGTGCTGGTGTGCAGAGGTGGTGCGTGCTCGCGGACGAGATGCAGAGAGAAAGAGAGGAGAGGAGAGGGGTGGCCGTGATGCTCACCTCCGGTGGAGGCGTAGCAGAGGCCCGGGGAGGAGGCGACGGTGGCGACAGTGACGAGGAAGGCGGCGGCGATCCAGCAGGTCCTTGGCGTCGTGGAGGTGTCGAGAAGGTCGAGGAAGATACGGGGGCTGATCCCCGTGGTTAGCCCGAGGGGAGGAGGAGTAGGTCGCCGGCGTTCATCACGGTTTCAGAGAGGGAAGGGACCGGTGGCGGTGGCTCAGAGAGAGGAGGGGATCGTGGCAGAGAGAGGATACGGCGGCGCTGCACGAGGGAGAAAGAGAGAAAGGCTAGGGCTGCTCGGGGGCGCTAGGGTTGGCTATATAGGGGCGTAGGGGCGAGCTCGACCGTCCCATCACGACGGCGGTGACGTGGGCAGCGCGGATGCGCTGCCGTACGTGAGGAAGAAGGGGGCGAAGGGGTACCGAGCCAGTTGGGTGGGCTGGGCCTGCCCACTGGCCTGCCTCTCCCCCCCTCTGAGTTCTCTTTTTTAATTTTTTCTTCTGTTTCTTTTTTTTGCTGAAAAGAATTAGGAAGAAAAAGAAAGGTTTTGGGGTTTAGAAAATTAGGGCAAAATTTTTATATTTCTTATTTATTGTAACAGCACAAAGTGCAACTCTTGGTTTTTCAAAATGATTTGAATTTAAGTGCTGTTTGCAATTTGTTTGAAAATTTGAATAGAATTAATATTAATTGAAATAATTGAACTTAAGCAAATAAGTTTGTAAATTCAAGTTTAATTGGAAACAAGTGAATGAATTGTTTTGTAAGTTTCATAATTTCAAATTGGGTGCTGTTTGTAATTGAATTTGAATAACATTTGAGTTAAGTGAATTATTAAAAGACATAATTTTAAATAGTTTGAACCTTATGGTTTAATGGAAACAATTGATGTTTTGATTGAACTTTTTATTTGGAAAATTGTAACATAACAAGTATGAAACAAAGGTTTGAATTCTTGGTTTGAAATTGAAATAGAAAACAATTGAAAACAGATGCAAAACAAATGCAAACAAAAGTAATGGGTATGATGACATGATGCAAAACATTAATAAAGCAAGAAACAAACATTCTAGGGGTGTTTTCATACTTGGGATGTTACAAAACGCCCCCCCTTGAAGGAATCGCGCCCCGAGATTCCTACTGAGAAGAGAAAAGGTCCGGATACTTCTTGCGAAGATCCTCTTCGGTCTCCCATGTTGCCTCTTTATCGGAATGATGAGACCACTGCACCTTCAAGAACTTGGTGCTCTTGTTGCGAGTCTTACGCTCGGTCTCATCGAGAATTCGAACAGGGTGCTCCTCATAAGAGAGATCTTCTTGCAGTTCAATGGAATCATGATCAACTGCACGATCTGGATCTTTGAAACACCTCTTGAGCTGTGACACGTGAAACACATCGTGCAGCTTGGATAGTTTTTCTGGAAGTTCAAGACGATAGGCATTTTCCGCACGCCTTGAGAGAATGTTGAAAGGACCAATGTATCTTGGTGCAAGTTTTCCTTTCACACCAAAACGATGAGTGCCTCTGAGGGGAGTTACACGGAGATATGCTTTGTCACCAGGTGCATAAATCATATCCATGTGCTTGTTGTCATAGTAGCTTTTCTGACGAGACTGAGCAATCTTGAGATTGTCACGAATGATGCGAACTTTCTCTTCGGCTTCCTTAACAATGTCAGGGCCTAAGAGTCAACGTTCACCAGCTCCAGACCAATTGATTGGACTCCTGCATCTGCGGCCATAGAGAGCTTCAAATGGTGCCATGCCTAGGCTTGCCTGGAAGCTGTTGTTGTAGGAGAATTCAGCATATGGAAGGCAATCCTCCCATTTCATGCCAAAGGAGAGACCACATGCTCTGAGCATATCCTCGAGAATCTGATTGACTCTTTCGACTTGCCCCTGAGACTGAGGGTGATAAGCTGTGCTGAACAGAAGTTTGGTGCCCAATGCTTCTTGAAAGCTTTTCCAGAAATGAGAAGTGAATATACTTCCACGGTCTGAGCTTATTTCCAATGGAACACCATGAAGAGGAACAATCTTTGCTGTGTAGAGCTCTGCTAACTGGCTAGCTGATATAGTTTCTTTGACAGCAAAGAAGTGAGCTACTTTAGTGAGACGATCAATGACAACGAAGATTGCATCGTTGCCCCTCTTGGACTTTGGAAAACCAGTGACGAAGTCCATTTCAATCATGTCCCACTTCCACTCAGGGATTTCCAGAGGTTGGAGAAGACCGGCTGTTTTCTGATGGACTGCCTTAACACGTTGACAAACATCGCATTCAGAAACGTATTGAGCAATTTCACGTTTCATGCCAGGCCACCAATACAGCGTCTTGAGATCCTGGTACATCTTTGTACTTCCAGGGTGTATGGAAAGATGAGTTTCATGAGCCTCCTTGAGAATGACATCTTTGAGACTTTGAACTTGAGGGACTGCAATGCGTCCTTCGAAGAACACAGTTCCCTTGTCATCAATTGAGAAGGACTTGAATTTCTCCTTGCCTTCTTTGATGTGTTCTACCATCTTCTTGATTTCAGCATCACGAATTTGTTCAGAACGAATCTTGTCCTCGAGAGTTGGACTGGCTGTCAAGTTTGCAAGATAACCTTGAGGAACAAGACCAAGGTTTAGCTTCTGGAATTCTTCATGAAGAGGAGGTTGGCTTTCCATGATCATGAGATTATTGCAATACGACTTGCGACTGAGAGCATCGGCCATAACATTAGCCTTGCCTCGAGTGTAAGAAATGTTTAGATCAAAGTCCTTAATCTTTTCAATCCATCTCATTTGCCTGAGGTTTAGATCTGGTTGAGTGAAGATGTATTTCAGACTCTTATGATCGGAAAAGATTTCAGTGCGATTACCCAACAAGTATTGCCTCCATTTCATGAGGGCAAACACAACTGCTGCAAGTTCAAGATCATGTGTGGGTTAATTGAGCTCATGTGCATTCAACTGACGTGAAGCATAAGCCACAACTTGATGTTCTTGCATAAAAACTGCACCTAGACCTTGGAGAGATGCATCACATAATATCTGGAAAGGTTTGGTAGTATCTGGGCCAACCAGAACTGGTGTAGAAGTGAGTTTAGTCTTCAGGAGATTGAAACTTTCATCACATTGTGGAGACCAAACGAACTTCTTGTCCTTCTTTGTGAGATCAGTGAGAGGTTTGGCAATCTTGGAGAAGTTTTGGACGAAGCGACGGCAATAGCTAGCCAAGCCAAGAAAACTTCTTACTTGCTTTACCGTCCTAGGAGGTTTCCAATCAACAATTGCTTTAACCTTTTCTGGATCAATGGCTATGCCCTTGGCAGAGATGATATGTCCAAGGTAAGCAACTTCTGGAATCCAGAACTCACATTTGGATAATTTGGCATATAGACGATGCTCGCGAAGTTTCATGAGAGTGAGACGAAGATGTTCTTCATGCTCTTCCTCGGATTTGGAGTAGACAAGAATGTCATCAAGATATACCACAACGAACTTGTCGAGGTATTCATGGAAGACAGAATTCATGAGTCGAGAGAATGTCTGCGGTGCATTGGTGAGACCAAAGGACATGACGGTGTATTCATATAGACCGTACCGAGTGGTGAAGGCTTTTTTTGGAATATCTTCCTTTCTGATCTTTATTTGATGGTAACCCATTCTCAAGTCCAACTTGGAGAATATTGAGGCTCCAGCAAGTTGATCAAAAAGATCATCGATACGAGTAATTGGATACTTGTTTTTGATGGTTTTCTCGTTAAGAGGACGATAGTCAACAACGAGTCTCTTTGTTTGATCCTTCTTTGCAACGAACAGAGTTGGGCAACCCCAAGCTGAGGAACTAGGTTGAATGTAACCTTTTTCCATGTACATATCGATTTGCTCCTTTAACAGTTTCAGTTCAGGAGGAGCTATCTTGTATGGATGCTTAGAGATTGGAGCAGTACCTGGTTCAAGCTCGATCACGAACTCAACTGCTCTGTCCGGAGGCATCCCTGGCAACTCTTCTGGAAAGACGTCAGGGAATTCACAAACCACTGGAACATTTTCAAGTAGAGGTAGAGGTTTTGCATCGAGTGTGTATAGCTGAACAGAACTTGATTCATTTGGAGAATAGACTACCTGGCCAGAAGGGTGGAACAGAGTTATTGACTTTTGTGCACAGTCAATTGTAGCTTTATTGGCCTTCAACCAATCCATGCCAAGAATGACATCAATGTCAGAACTTCCCAGCAACATGAGTGAAGCAAGGAATATGTGGCCTCCAATTAGGATTTGATTATCCTTACTTATCTTGGAAGTCAACATTTGAGATCCCGGGGAGTGAACAGTGATTTGATTGCTTAGTGGAACCACCATTAAGTTGTTTGTTGTGGCAAAAATCTTTGACACAAAAGAATGCGATGCTCCGGTATCAAACAAAACTTTAGATGGAAAAGAGTTTACGGGTAATATACCGAGAACGACGTCAGGAGCTTCCTCAGCTTTGTCGATCTTGACATGATTCACCCTTGCGGTCCTCCCGACAGGCCTGTTGTTGGAGTTGAAGGCTTTAGCCGGTTGAGCACGCACCATTGCCTGGTTTGTGTTGGGACGAGGTGGTGGTGGAGGTAGCTGCATCTGCGTGCACTTGTCAGCGTAGTGCCCCGTCTGCTTGCATTTGTAGCAAGTGACGACACGAGGAGGCCCTGGCCTTGGCTGCCCCATTGAAGCCCTCTGATCATGCATCTGAGCAGGGTTGGGTGGGCGGTGAGCGAAGCCTGGAGAAGCTTGGGCATATGGAGCCCGAGTGACAGCACCATTTGGCACCCAGAATGCGGCGCTTCTGTGGAGGGGTGGTCATGTTGGAGGAGGAACCACCCTCACGCGAGTGCTTGCGAGACTCCTCGAACGCCTTGCGCCCATTTTCTTCATTGAGCGCGATGTTAACGAGCTCCTCGAAGTTGTTGGCCTTGATGTTGGTGAGGGCGTACTTGAGTTCCGGGTTAAAACCTCTGCGGAACCTTGCCATCTTCTTAGCCTCAGTGGACACCTCATCACCAGCGTAACGAGCGAGGTGATTGAACTCACTCTGATAGCCAATGACATCCAGCTTGCCTTGCTTGAGAGAGCAAAACTCTTCACGCATCCTTTCCATGAGACCATCTGGAATGTGGTGCTTCAGGAAAGCTTCCTTGAAACAACCCCAGGTGATTGGGTAGCCAGCTCTCATGGTCTGGTAGTTTTCCCACCAAGTAGCTGCCTGACCCTTCAGGAGATAGGAGGCATACTTGACCTTGTCTTCCTCAGCAACGTGAGCAATCTCCAGAGCCTTAGCTATCTCACGGATCCAGTCATCAGCATCCAGAGGCTCGCGTGTTGCCACGAAAGCTCTCGGCCCCAGACTGAGAAACTCCTTGATACTGACTCGTGGAGCATTCTGGTTGTTGTGTTGATTAGTCTGGAACTGGGCCATCTGCGTCATGACTTGAGTCATCTGAGTCAACAGCTCCGTGATTGGCAGTGGCTCAGGCGGGGTATTCCTTGTTGGCGGCATCCTGAATGGAAATGCATTTTAGCACAACAATAGAAAAGGATAGACTTGGAAACCGAGAGAGAGATTATTCCGACGCATGAATAGATAACCAACAGGTACATCATCACATGTTCAAATACATCAGAATATCCAACACACCACAAATGGTTCGAATGCCACAGGATAACTAAACATAGCTAAGAATGGATACATCGATACTCCCATGCTCATCACGCAGGATGGCGACTAGGAGTACGGCGAGAGGCACGGTGAGGAGCACGCCCACGAAAGTAGGTAGAACGATGATCCACGTAGATCTGACGTGGTCTGAGAGCGACTCTAGGTGTGGTGAAGTACATAGCGTCGACTCCCTGTGCTCCAAAGCGTGGAATCCCAGTGTAACCAGCACCGAGGTTAAGGAGTGGACCTCTGATCGGCTTGTAACCTCCAGCATCTGGCAGACGACGACCAACTGGCTGATCGAAACGTGCAAAGCGCTCATCTCCAACAAAGTCTGTGGTGTAAGTCGCCAGACGAGTCAAAGCAAGGTAGAGCTGCTCTCTGACTGAAGCCAACTCCTGAGATAGTATGCTGGCAACTGCGTCACTGTGCCTCACAAACTGAGCGGTGGTGTGCAGCCTGGAGTTATCATGCTCGTAGACATCCAAGTTGTCGTAGAGAGTGAAGTGAGCTCCCTCCGAAGTGATGTAACCACGGGGGATGTGGCGATAGATAGAATCGCCAAATCCCCAGTAGTCAGCACGAAGGACGGTGAGACTCACATAAGCTGCCTGCTGCACAGCCATATCCACTGTGGAACCTACTGCCTCGTAGCGGTGGACAACGCTCATGCCATCATCTGACAGAATGTAGACGATAGCCTGGTAGTAGGTCTGGTCAAACTCTCGCTGCTGCTCGTAGACCTGGTACTCTGGTGCCCAACGGAAACCCAGAAAAGTGACCATGTCTCTCAGCATCTCCGGATAACCGGCAGTGCTCTCGCAACGAGTCATACGAACCACCTGCGGGTAGAACCTGAGATCCATCTGCAGATGATCGGGGAAGTTTTGATTAGACGCCGGTAGAAGAACTGAAGTGGAAAGCAACAACAAGATTTCAACGGACGATAAGGATGTTGAGAAGAACAGGATATCGAAGCAACATCGGGAAACACGAGACCAAAAACTCCTGAGGTACTATGGAAAACCCATCCGGGCTTCTAAAGGATCAATATCTACTGCTTAAGGAATAGAGGATCTGCTTCCGGGGCTTACACGCCTCCGTTCTCAATCGTGAGTAGGCAACATGATAAATCATGTCACAACCACCTCCATTCCTATGGTCTAGTAGATATAACTATCCTAGAGAAACCAGGATTCGTGAAAACCTAACTTGAAAGTTTAGATGAGAAGAGAAAAACAACGTTGCACTTCCTTACCAGAAAAGGGACGGTGGGTGGGGAAAGAAATAAAAGGGCAGAATTCCTACTCTCACGTTTCATTTTCCTATATAGCTACAAAATAGTTTCTAGACTCAACTGCGACCAGTAAAAGGGATCCTACAGGCAGACAGGCTCTGATACCATTTGTCACACCCAGACTTCTAGAGGATACTCGCAGTTCCGTTGAACAGTAGTTGATTGGATTACGGGGCTTACCGGCACCCGCATCTCTTACGAGTAGGCCAACACACGTATGTGTGACAACCAACCCCTACTGTTCATCGTCTACGTAAACCATCCCATAGAAATCAGGATACTACCATTGACGTACTTCATACCATACACACATGGTACGTCAACGGCGTTTAACAGAATGATAGCACAACATATCTCTAAGACACAAAAGATTGAAATAAGTTGCAAATAGCTCTCACTAGAGCAGAGATAGCAAATACAATCATCCAGAGGACACATGTCCCAACATAACATCATTACAACACAGCGGAAGCATCCAAAGCGTCTGAGTACAGACAAGATCCAAATAGGCTTAAGAAGCCGGAAACGAAAAGACGGAGCCCATCCACGATGTCTCGGATCCTGCCCGGGTTTGCTATCTACTCGTCAGCAGCCTCGTCAAACTCCACGTAGTAGCCATCACGGGGATCCTCGTAAGCGTAGTCTGCGGAAACCACAGCCCCAAAGGGGTCAGTACATAAACGTACTGCCAAGCAAGACTCACAGTTCACCAAAGTGTACCCCACAACATCAAGCACAGATGCTTTGGGTTCAACGGAAGAAAGGGTGATACGAAAGATGCGGCAGCTGGCTGCACTAACCAACTACAGAACATACTACCACTTCCGGCTAACAGAAAGGAGGTAAGATAGCGTATCGTAACCAACCAACAACTAACTCCAAGCAAACCCATCCTGGATCTCGCCCCTTATCCAAAGAAGCAATCCGAGGATAACTCACACAGTTGGATTAATGATGGTTCAAGTTATTGTGTCAATAAGACTATTACTAGTCAAGTTTTCATTAGTTAGGTGTAAGTTGTTCTGAGTACTTGTTAGCCAGTACTTTCACCAAGTTAACCATAACCGCGGAAAACACGGCTTCTCGAGAAGATTTATCCCTGCAGGGGTGCACCAATTTGGCCGTACACGTAAGAATACCCCGCCAGATAGGAAATGCACTTCCACCAAGCGAGGCACTCAACACAACCCAACTCTTCTTCGCATCAAGCCCAAAGAACCCCGTGCAATTGAGCGCGCGGCTAATCAAGCCCCACGATGAAAAGGGGACCCTCATAGCACTCTAAGAAAGTGTCTCCCTAAATGCCGACTACAAAAGTTCCACCCTGGTACGAAGGGTTCGCACCTCCATATGCATGCGGCAAATGGAAAACCCGAACTAAATGAGGCGATTTGGACGAGATGCGAATCGAATCAAATTGAGGGGGGCGCCCATACACGCTTCCCACATGCGGTTAGTGCGCTCATCATGGATCAGTAGACAATACCCTTTTCCTAATTAGGGTCGACACTAGCAGGCCTCAAAACCACGCCGGGCCTCCTGACGGTGCCTTATCAGCAAATTATTATTACCTCAAAATTAACAGGTTGTAGTTTAACATCGTGCCCCAGAACATATTAGAAATATAGTAACAGAAAGTAACGGGCAACAGACTCGAGCAGAAACAACCCTAAGCATGCTAGTAAGACACGGGCAACAAGCAACAGGGTTATAGGTGTGGAGGTGAGGCTATATCAGGGTTAAAGGATAACATGTGATAGGTTCGTAACAGAAGCAACGATTCATAGGGCTAGCAGAATAGACAACGGAAAGTATCGGTATCCAATGTTGAAAGGAACACAATGGTTCATGTGAGTGAATACTTTCCTGCAAACTCAGCAGCCTGGTACTGAGCTAGATCCTCAGAAGGGGTGTCGTAAGTATCGTCTGTCTCAACGTCGTCGTCTATTCGAGAAGAATCAAAGAAACAACGCAGAGAGACAAACAATCAATAACATGGCATAATGCACAATCATGGGATGACGCATGTCAATTTAATTGATGCATCAAAGATAAGATAATTGACATGGTAACATAACATAATTAAATGGACCCACATGCAATTTGGGATTGCATATGGAAAGCCCATGAATTAAGGTTGGAATATTTGTTTTACAACTAATCAACAGGTGAAAGTGGATTACTATGATGCATGGATGAGGAAAACAGAAAAATAACAACAATAGAAACAATTTGAAATAAGGTTTACCAAGTTTGGAATTTTAGTTATTAAGTTAAGGAATTTTGGTTCCTTAAAGGTGTTACACAAGCATTTGTTGTTTTCATCAATTTTAATTGTTCAAAACAATTAACAAAATTCATATTTGGAAAGTACACAAAATTTTAGGTGGATTACATGTTTCAATTATTGAAAAAGGAATTAAGATGAATTATTTATGAATTAAACAAGTTAAACAAGATTTAAATGAATTAAATTCAAGTATGAATTTATTTGAATTTTTATTTGTTCAAAACATTAATTCAAATTCATATTTGAAAAGTTTATACTTTTCTGGTTGGAAAACATATTTTATATGTTCAAAAATAATTTAATTTGAGCAAGTTATGAATTTAGCAAATTTAAATGATTTAAACAAGATTTAAATTATTTAAGCAATTTTAATTATTCAAAACATGAAACAAAATTTATATTTGGATAGATGGTTCAATTTTGCACAGAAAACATATTTTATTTGTGTTATTTGAATTAAGTTTGAAATAGTTATGATTTTAACCAAATTTAAAAGGAAGTGTTTGAATTTGAAATTTGAATGCATTTGAAATGTTCAAAACATAAAACAAATGCTTTGAATAGGTAGAGAATTTAATTTGGTTCAGTGTACATATTTTATTTATTTTATTTGAAGTTGTAATTTAAAAGTTATTTGTATTTTAAAATTAGGGACCAATCTGTAAAAGAAAAAGCATTTGATTTAAAAAGAAAAGGGCAGAAAATCATTTTTCACTCCGCAGTGGCTAGCTACAGCCACTGACAGAGGGGCCCCTGGGCCACGGTGGCCCGCGTGGTGCACAGCAGCTGACAGGGGGGCCCTCCTGTCAGTGTTGTTCGCAAAAAAATGTGGGGATTTTATTTGCGGGAGGCAGGGATCGAACCCTGGCCTCCTGAGCGCGCGTGCTAGCTGCTACCACTGCGCTGCGATTCGTTCCTTGATAATATAGGGGACGCGGACAGGTTAACGTTCAGTTCGTGCTCGTTTTTAACAGAACTACAAGTTCAGACACTGAACTTACTGACGGAGAAATCGTGGTCGCCGGCGATGGCTGCTGCACGGCGGCGGCTCACTGTGCGCGTGCTGGTGTGCAGAGGTGGTGCGTGCTCGCGGACGAGATGCAGAGAGAAAGAGAGGATAGGAGAGGGGTGGCCGTGATGCTCACCTCCGGTGGAGGCGTAGCACAGGCCCGGGGAGGAGGCGACGGTGGCGACAGTGACGAGGAAGGCGGCGGCGATCCAGCAGGTCCTTGGCGTCGTGGAGGTGTCGAGAAGGTCAAGGAAGATACGGGGGGCTGTTCCCCGTAGTTAGCCCGAGGGGAGGAGGAGTAGGTCGCCGGCGTTCATCACGGTTTCAGAGAGGGAAGCGACCGGTGGCGGTGGTTCAGAGAGAGGAGGGGATCGTGGCAGAGAGAGGATACGGCGGCGCTGCGCGAGGGAGAAAGAGAGAAAGGCTAGGGCTGCTCGGGGGCGCTAGGGTTGGCTCTATAGGGGCGTAGGGGCGAGCTCGGCCGTCCCATCACGACGGCGGTGACGTGGGCAGCGCGGATGCGCTGCCGTACGTGAGGAAGAAGGGGGCGAAGGGGTACCGGGCCAGTTGGGTGGGCTGGGCCTGCCTCTCCCCCCCTCTGCGTTCTCTTTTTTAATTTTTTCTTCTGTTTCTTTTTTTTTTGCTGAAAAGAATTAGGAATAAAAAGAAAGGTTTTGGGGTTTAGAAAATTAGGGCAAAATTTTTATATTGCTTATTTATTGTAACAGCACAAAGTGCAACTCTTGGTTTTTCAAAATGATTTGAATTTAAGTGCTGTTTGCAATTTGTTTGAAAATTTGAATAGAATTAATATTAATTGAAATAATTGAACTTAAGCAAATAAGTTTGTAAATTCAAGTTTAATTGGAAACAAGTGAATGAATTCTTTTGTAAGTTTCATAATTTCAAATTGGGTGATGTTTGTAATTGAATTTGAATAACATTTGAGTTAAGTGAATTATTAAAAGCCATAATTTTAAATAGTTTGAACCTTATGGTTTAATGGAAACAATTGATGTTTTGATTGAACTTTTTATTTGGAAAACTGTAACATAACAAGTATGAAACAAAGGTTTGAAATTGAAATAGAAAAAAATTGAAAACAGAAGCAAAACAAATGCAAACAAAAGTAATGGGTATGATGACATGATGCAAAACATTAATAAAGAAAGAAACAAACATTCTAGGGGTGTTTTCATACTTGGGATGTTACATTTGAGAACCAAATCAAAGTCCTTGATTATCTCCAACCATCTTCTTTGTCTGAGATTCAGATCCGGTTGGGTGAACAAATATTTCAGACTCTGATGATCTGAGTATAACTCACAATGGTTACCAAGAAGATAATGACGCCATTGCTTGAGAGCATGGACCACGGCTGCTAGCTCAAGATGATGGGTTGGATAATTGCGCTCATATGGTTTCAGTTGATGAGAACCGTAATCCACCACATGACCTTCTTGCATTAACACACAACCGAGTCCTTGTTATGAGGCATCACAGAAGATGACAAAGTCCTTGCTCGTATCAGGAAGAACAAACACATGAGCGGTAGTCAGTTTGGTTTTCAGAGTTTGGAAACTTTCCTCTGCCTTTTCTGACCACTCAAACTTTTTGCCTTTCTTAAGAAGTTCAGTCATAGGTTTGGCAATTTTGGAGAAATCCTCGATGAAACGACGGTAGTAACCTGCCAGTCCGAGAAAACATCCTAGACTGACTTAGGTGTTTCCCAGTCCAGAATGGTTTGGACTTTGTCTGGAATGACGGCAACACCTTCAGCAGACACTACATGTCCGAGATATATGAGCTCTTTCAACCAGAACTCACACTTGGAGAACTTGGCATACAACTTGTGCTCACGAAGTTTGGACAACACCAGACGCGGGTGTTAAGAATGTTCATCTTCGGTTTTGGAATAGACCAGGATATCGTCGATATAGACCACGACGAACTTATCAAGATACTCCATGAATACCAAGTTCATAAGCCTCATGAAGGTAGCTGGAGCATTGGTAAGACCGAAAGACATGACGGTGTACTCGTAAAGACCATAACGAGTAGTAAACGCCGTTTTGGGAATGTCCTCCTTTCTGATCTTTATTTGATGGTATCCTGATCGCAGGTCCATCTTGGAAAAGACAGTTGCACTAGCTAGTTGATCAAACATGTCATTTATTCTAGGAAGAGGGTACTTGTTTTATATGGTCACTGCGTTCAGCGACCGATAATCAACAACCAGATGTGGAACATTAGTATCCCGCTTCTTGACAAAGATAGTGGGACAACCCCAAGAAGATGTGCTAAGTTGGATGAAACCTTTTTCTTCCAACTCCTCTATTTGGCGTTTCAATTCAACCAACTCCTCTGGGCCATATGATAAGGTCTTTTAGACATAGGAGCGGTACCACGGACTAGCTCAATGACAAATTCCACACTTCGATCAGGTGGCATGCCAGGTAACTCTTCAGGAAACACATCAGGGAAATCACCGACTACAGGTAACTCATGAATTTCAGGAGGATAATCACCTTGCATGAAGTATAGCTGCAGTTCAGGGGAAAGTTGTGTGCGTGCTGATGGCGGAATAGTGTACTCCGACCAATAGTCGATGATGGCACCGGAAGGATGTTTCAAGGTGAGGCATTTCGTTGCACAATCCATTACAACTCCATATTTGGCAAGCCAATCCATGCCGAGTATGACATCAAGGTCAGTGGATTTTAGGGCAATGAAGGTTGCAGGGAATTGTAAGGATCCCACCTCAACCATGAGCTCTGTCGTAACCATGGTGGTTTGCCAGTTGCAACCAGGGGAGTTTACCACCAACGGTTTTGACAACTTCTCAAAAGGTATCCCATGCATTTTAGCAAACCCTTCTGATATGAATGTATGCGATGCTCCAGAATCAAATAAGGCTTATGCCAAAATTGAGCTGACACGAATCATACACAGTAAGACGCTTGGCTCTTCCTCAGCATCTTCAATAGTCATGTGGTCAAGACGACCACGTCCAGCACCAGCAGGCTTCGCCGTTTTCTTAGGAGGACGAGCTGCACGTCTAGCATGATTCTGAGGGAACTCCCTCGAGAAGTGACCAGGCTGGCCACAGCGATAGCAGACATTTCTGGGGGGAGTGGTAACTGGAGGACGAGAACCTTGTCCACCACTATAGGTTGATGTAGAAGGTGGTGCAGGCGGACGAGGAGCATATCCAGATGGCCTTGGATGGAACGGAGCCCTGGGCACAGCACTGTAGGGAATGAACACACGACGCTTCCTTTTCAGACCAGAGGGTGATGCACGGGAATCTCCAGCACTCTTCTTCATAGTAGTATCCATCTCCTTTTTGCCACGCTCAAGAGTGATGGCCTGATTGTACAGTGCCTGAAAGTTCTGGAACTTGAAGGGAAGCAGCTCATATCGAAATGTTGGATTCAGGCCCCGACGGAACAGTTCCTGCTTGTCCTCGTCATTAGTGACATCACGAGGAGCATAGCGAGCCAGACGGGTGAAAACACGACCATAGGCCTTAATGCCCATACTGCCCTGGGTAAGATAAATGAACTCCTTTCTTTTACCATCCATCACTGCCTTCGGGATATAAGCCTCACGGAAAGCAGTACGGAACTCTGCCCAGGTGACCTCATGATCTGGCACCTGCAACGCCAAGAAGCCTTCCCACCAAGCACCAGCAGCACCCTCAAGCTTGTAGGTGGCGAAGTTCACGCGGTCACGGTCCTGGACACGAAGAGCCAGGAACTTGCGCTCCATTGTGTGAAGCCAATCGTCAGCATCGTGAGGCTCAGTAGATTCAGCAAAGTATGGTGGCTGAGCCTTCAGGAAGTCCACAAGTGTAACACCGGCGTCACGACGTTCAGTGTTCTGGGCCACACGCTCCAGAAGGTGTTCATTCCTCAGACGATTGTTCTCAATGCTCTGTAGCACCTGCGCCATTGAGGGTGGCGGAGGAGGTGTTGGCTCAGGAGGAGGATTGTTACGGCCAAGAGTACCACCCAACATCCTGAGTAAAAGGAAGAAGAGTCATGAATAACACATCCATGGAAAAAGATACCATGGATCGACATGGGATAGTTTCAACGGAATCAAGATACATGCCGAAATATAGTAGAACATAACAAATGAACATGAAGTGTATCGTTTCATTAACATGGAGACAACATCATACAACTGTTTATTAAAACCAGTTGAAGTACAAACCATACGTTGTAGCGGTACATGCATACAAGCTTAGGTACATACAATACTGAAGAAGTACGGTAGATACACTTCACCGAAGTTCTGCTCCTATACATTATTTTTCTACAACTTCGGGTTTCGATTACATGAAAGCAAACATTACTCTAACTGGAACCGACAACGGTCGCAGTATCCTCCGAAGTCAAAAGGAAGTGGAACCGGAGCACCATGGTAGCGACGAACAAACTCATCATGCGGTCCATGGAGAGACTATGGTACACCACGCACCATCCTAGGCCTCTGCATGCGTCCACGAGGGGGAACATCACCTCCAACATCTGGAGACACGACCGCGGAAGGCACAAGTACAGATGGAAGCTCTATCTCAGAGGTTTGAACAAGACCACTTTCAACAAATGGCCTCACTCTATTGTCATAGTCCTGAGACTAGCTGCAAGGGTGTTGACTAGTGCACCAAGCTCATGCTCACAACGAGCATAAGCAACAAGAAGATCAGCGGTGCACCTAACTCTAGGATCTTCCTCTTGGGAGGAATCCGCAAAGGTATGGGTGAAACACCCATCAAGAGTAGGTTCAGAACCAGGACAATAACGGAAAGAGCTATTCTCGTGGTCTGGATAGTAGTGGCAAAGCATGTTAATACAGTTTCGTGCAACATCCTGCACAGCCATCTCAACAGTGAAACCAAGACCCTCAGCGTAGTGCATAGCAGGATTGATGTTACCATCTAACTGTGGGAGACGGACAGCACATAGGTACTGGGACTGATTGAAGTCACGGTACTGCTCATACACAGTGTACACAGGGTACTAAGGGGCTCCTAGGTTTGCAGAGGCTGAGGCTAAAAGATGGGGGAAACCTGGAACTCCAAGGCAAAGAGTGTGTCGAACAACCTGTTCGGAGGTCATCTGAAACAAACACATTTGCAAGATGTCAAAAGACATGAAGAAATGTTCAGGATTTGGAACTATAACAACCTGAAACGAAGTACTCGGAAGAAAACAACCAACGATTTTGCTCCTAACTTTAAGTAACACAAAGGAGACAACACACATTAAAACAAATGAGGTACGGTGACTCAGAGTTAGAGCGATACCAGGTAAGGAGTAAAAAGAATCCTAAGAAGGTTTTCACAACTCCTTTTCTCTTTTCAAAATAGTTTTCACAAGTTCTAGACTCAACATAGACCAAAGGCAAGTGTTTCCTACAGGCAGTCCTGCTCTGATACCAGGACTTGTCAGACCCCGGACCCAGAGATATACATACTGTTATGTGCTCCTAGTCATGGACTCACAAGGGCTTCAGGGTTACCAGCCCCGGCCGCAACAAACAACGACAGGCAGACCGGATTCATCGGCACGCAGGCCGGATCACAACGGTCTACTACTCCTTGTAACCATGCTAGTCATAACCAATTATGCATACCCAAACTTCCACGAGTCAGATCAAACTGATGAAACGGGACCAAAGTTATACATAGCTGCTATGTGTCCAGAAGGTGCAACAACAATCAAGGGTTACTGGGGTTACCTCACCCCAGGCCGAATCACATCGGCAGGCAGGCTCGGATATGGATCATCGGCTCCACAACCCCTCAATTGCGACACCTATGCAGGCATAGCCAAAACTGTATAACAACGGGCTCGAAACCAACAACCGATCAAAGCATCACTCTAGACATGAAAGTTGTATTAAACAAGACATACTAGAGTAATTTACACGCAGAGGTTACAAGACCAACATAGGTCAAGCAACCCAACATTACAACAAGCAGCGAAAGCAAATATGTTTCTATACAACAAGACTTCAAAAGGACTAAGAGTGTGAAACATAAGCAACATAGCCGAACCCATACTACAGATACCAGGCTGCCACCTGGGAACGCCTAACTACTCATCGACGTCGAGGTAGAACCATTCTTCAGCTGCATCACCGAAGTCTGAAACAAAACAACAATGACGCAAGGTTGAGTACAAAAGGTACTCAGCCAGACTTGGCTTTTAAGTTCTTTTGCATAAAGCCATCTTTGTTTTCTGAAGTCGAGGAAGAAGAAGCACGTGTAATAGAGCATTTCTAAAATAGAAAAGGAATCTACTCGACTACTGAGATCATCATGTTCTTTTTTCCACCAGTACTTTCTCATTCCCAGACTACCTTATACTACAAGGATCACCCCTCTCGACGTTGTCGAGGAGGCATCCTTCATTCGTTGTCAACAAGTTTTAGTCATTCCGTTAGAGTTGTCTATGATCACAGAATGTGTTGCCAAGTCGTCCGTAACCGTGGACACGGCTTCTCGAGGAGATTTATCCCTGCAGGGGGTACACTTTACCCACATGTGTCAACCGACTCTTAACGCGACGCGGTAACGCTCCTCTCTAAGAGCGCGGAAGAGTGTGGTCGACCAGGGCCTTTACCTTGCTTAGCCCTATCCGTGAGTCAACCCAAACAGGGCCACCCCGTCAACAGGGAGTTGGCCACCTCCTGACGGCACTTGTTCTGTGAGTCGGGACAAGATCCGTGTATGTCCATCACTGGTCCCGGTCACGCCCTAGTTTTCTCCAAAACGTTTTATGACACACCCGCAAATGGAAACTTAAATCTACGTGACGCATGGAAGTGACTAGACAAGTTAGTTAGCCGAGCGCGGTATGTTAGGCCCCGCGTGTGGTTGCACGCTCAATCTTGGCTTCGAAGGCGAGAACACGCACCTAGGGGCATGAACGAGACAAAAACCACAACCCACAGCGGCCTCAACATCCATGCCATGTTAATCATGTTATTCAACCACATCAAAGCATAAACACCTTTCATACTAGTTTCACGCATTGACAGCATTCATCAACCGGATGAAGCAGATCATAAGACTAAGCATGTCTAAGCATTGAACACACAAGGCTCTACGTTACTCAAACAACCCTAGTCATACTAGGACGGCAAATAGGTATGAAGGTGACATATAAGGGGGGTCATGCAGTGGATAGTTAACTCTAACAGAATCAAAACTAAGTTGAATCGCATGCATGATCAATAGGTTGAAAAGACTCAAAACATGGGTGGAGCCATGAGGTTGTGCTTGCCTTGCTCGTCGAAGGTGGAACCGGGGTTGTCGTAGAAGGCCGGGTCAACCTCCGGGTCTCGGTCTACCGATAATGAGCAACACCGGAAAAGAAGACAAACAATCAATACAAGGTAACCGTGCAATGCACAATATGTATGCATGATCAAAACAATGCAATGGATTTAAGGCTTGAAAGAAAGAATAGAAAGCTAGGGTTCTACGCCGAGAACGATGATCACCGGAGGGGGAGAAAACCCTATTCTAGAGGTGTGACCAAGATTATTTGCTCAAATGACTTGAGGAACCCCATAGATAGGTTGCATTTGTTTTACTGGTCATTTTGGTATATAACACTTAATTTTCTAATTTTATTATATTAAAACTTTATTTTCAATATTTAAATGAATTTAATTCAAACTCCAAATGTGGCCTCATTTTGAACTTTGTCAAATGTAACATCCCAAGTATGAAAAAATAGCCATTAGAATGTTTGCTCTCTGTTATTTTATGTTTTGCATCATGGCATCATGTTGATTGCATTTGTTTTGCTTGTTTTCCATTTGTTTTCCTCTGTTTTCATTTGTGTTCCAACTGTTTTCCTCTGTTTTCCTTTGTTTTCTATTGAATTTCAAACCTTTTGTTTCATCCTTGTGATGTTACAATTTCCAAAATGATATTTCAAATCAAAACAATTATTTGCTTCCATTAAAGTTGTGATTCCAAAGCTATTGATTTGTTTCTAACAAAAATTCATCTAATACCAAAAACATTTGAAATTCCAAACCAACATCCAAATAATTGTTCATACTTGCTCTGTTACACTGTTTTTCAAATAAAAAGTTCAAATCAAAACCTTAATTGTTTCCAATTATTCCATAATGTTCAACTATTAAAATGGTGGTTTTTAATCAATCAATTAATTCCAATTTGCATTCAAAAATTCAAATCACATTCACAAACAGCACCAAATTTCAAGTCATGAAAAGTACCAAACAATTCTAATCTTTTAATCCAATTAGCAATAGGGTTCACCCTATTAAAATTGTTGTTTTCAATAATAATCACTTCCTAAGCAAATTCTTTCAAATTTGAGTTAAATCACAAATAACAATTTAGATTTGAACTTTTGAAAAGACCAACTTGGCAAGTGATTGATTTTGACTTAATAAACTCACCCAAAATTTCTCTAATTTTCCTATACCCCAAAACATACCTTTTCCTTCCTATTTCTAATCAGCAAAAAAAAAGCATTAGAGCAAAAAAAAAAAACAACACACCAGGGAGAGAGGCAGCAGGCCCAACTCTCCCCTCAGCCCAACACCTCCCTCAGCCCGGTACCTCCTCAGGTCGTCTTCCAACTCCTGTACGGTCTCCATCGCAGGTGTCCACATTGTAGAGGAGGAACCAGCAACGGTGCAGCTCACTCCCCCTCCCTATAACCTAAGCCCTAACCCTAGGGTTCCCTCTGCCCTCTCCTTCTCCCTCCTTCCTCTCTCCCCCCACCTCCAATTTCCTTTCTTCTCCTTCCTCCATCTCTCCTCTCTCTGTATCCTTCCTTCTGTAACTAAACCACACTGAAAAAAGCTCCACCTGCCGCCGTTGATCGCCGCCCCTAGGGCCCCCCTCCGGCCGCCGCGAGGGCGGGAATGGAAAGCCCTCACCACGGGCTTCCCCCTCCACTCCTCGGCGCGGGCCGGGAGGCCTCCCTGCGCCGCCGCCGTCATCCTCAAGTCGCCGTCGTCTCCTCTGTTCTGCCCGAGCGCTACTGCCTCGAGGTGAGGTCCTCATCTCCCTCTCGCTCGCCTCCCTCTTCTCCCTCTGACTCTACCCCTCGGTGCACTCCTCCACCCCAGCCACGCACCCACCGGCGCACACAACCACCGCCCCACTGCCGCTCGCCTCCACCTGCCGTTCGCTGCCCTGGCTCTGTCGAGGAACGATCAGTTCCAGATTCAGAAAAAATCGCGCCCAACCTGAACCTCAACCTTCCCCATTTTCCCTCTCTGTCAACGAATCGACTGCTACCGCAGTGGCAGTGACCGCAGCGCGCGCAGCGGGAGGTCCCGGGATCGAGTCCCAGCCCCACCCTTTTCTGCTCCTTTATTCGTTTTGATTCAGTTAAGCCCACAACTAAACCTTAAGCCCCCCGAGGTCCCCTTCCTGTCACCAACTCAATCACCACCCCACTGGTAGCAGCACCCTTGGCGCAGCAGGAGGTGGGGGGTTCGAGTCCCCCCTCCCTCAAATAAAAACCACACTTTTTATTCTTTTGTTTGGTTGCAGAACTTCCCCGAAATCACAACCAAGTCCCTGTATAATTCTTTCTAAATCCCTGCAATTTATTTTCCAAGTCCCTAGTGAATTAAAAATGGCAGATTTGCACCAAATCTTGTAAAATGCATAACTAAATCATTTTAATTCCAAATTCAACTTTTTAAATATGTTTTCTGTCCCAAATTAAATGTTCAATCCAAATATAAAATTTTGTTTGCTGTTTTGAATAATTTAAATTGCTGAAAACAACTGTTTCTTATTTATTGCATTTAAAATTGCCAAAATAATAACTTGCTCATTTTAAATCCAATTTCAACAAATAAAAAATGTTTTCCATGCAAAATTAAACCACCTTTCCAAATATAAATTTTGTTTCATGTTTTGAATAATTAAAATTGGTTAAATAATTTAAACCTTGTTTAAATTATTTAAAATTGTTAAATTCATAACTTGATCAAATTAAATTCTTTTGGGACATATAAAATATGTTTTAAAACCATAAAAGTATAAACTTTTGAAATATGAATTTGGTTTAATGTTTTGAACAAATAAAAATTCAAATAAGTTCATGTTTGAATTAAATTCATTTCCTTCTTGCTTAAACTTGTTTAATTCATAAATAATTTATTTGAAATCCTTTTTCAATAAGTGAAACATGTATTCCAACTAAAATTTTGTGCTCTTTTCAAATATGAACTTTGTTATCTATTTGGAACAATTAAAATTGGTGAAAACAACAAATGTTTGTGTGACACCCTTAAGGAACCAAAATTCCCAAAACTTGATAAATGAATTTCCAAACTTGTTAAACCTTATTTCAAATTGTTCTATTGTTGTTATTTTGCTGTTTTCCTCATACATGCATCATGCTAATCCACCTTCACCTATTGGTTAGTTGTAAAACAATTAATTCAACCATAATTCATGGGCTTTTCATATGCAACCCAATTGCATGTGGGTCCATTTAGTCATGTTATGTTACCATGTCAACTAGTTTATTTCTATGCATCAATTAAATGGTCATGCATCATTCCATGTTTGTGCACTATGCCATGTTATTGATTGTTTGTTCTCTGCGTTGTTTGTTTGCTTCTTCTCGGATATACGACGACGTTGAGACCGACGATACTTACGACACCCCTTCTAAGGAGTTAGCTCAGTACCAGGCTACTGAGTTTGCAGGCAAGTTATCACTCACATGAACCATCGTGTTCCTTTCAACATTGGTTACCGATACTTTCCGTTGTCTATTCTGCTAGCCCTATGATTAGTTGCTTCTGTTACGAACCTATCACATGTATCCTTTAACCCAGATATTGCCTCACCTCCATACCTATAACCTTTTGCTTGTTGCCCGTGTCTTACTAGCATGCTTAGGGTTGTTTTGCTCGAGTCTGTTACCCGTTACTTTCTGTTACTATTTCATTATGTTCTGGGGGCTCGATGTTAAACAATGAATCATGCTAATGTTATTGTTAATAATAATTTGATGATAAGGCACCGGCAGGAGGCCCTGTGTGGTTTTGAGGCCTGCTAGTGTCGACCCTAATAGGAAAAGGGTCTTGTCTACTGATCCATGATGAGCGCACTAACCGCATGTGGGAAGCGAGTATGGGCGCCCCCCTCAATTTGATTCGATTCGCATCTCGTCCAAATCGCCTCATTTAGTTCGTGTTTTCCATTTGCCGCATGCATGTTTTTGCGAGCCCAGGCCAGGGTGGAACTTTTGTAGTCGGCATATAGGGGGACACGTTCTTAGAGTGCTATGAGGGTCCCCTTTCTTCGGGGCTCGATTAGCCGTGCGCCCAAGGTTCTTTGGGCTTGATGCGAAGAAGAGTTGGGTTGTGTTGAGTACCTCGCTTGGTGGGTTTGATCCTAGTCTGGCGGGTTATTCTTACGTGTACGGCCAAATTGGTGCACCCCTGCAGGGATAAATCTTCTCGAGAAGCCGTGTTTTCCGCGGTTATGGACTACTTGGTGAAAGTACTGGCTAACAAGTACTCAGGACAACTTAAACCTAATGATTAACAACCTTACACCCAATGATTAACAACTTGACTAGTAATAGGCTTATTGACACATTAATCTGAACCATCATTAATCCAACTGTGTGAGTTATCCTCGGATTGCTTCTTTGGATAAGGGGCGAGATCCAGGATGGGTTTGTTTGGAGTTAGTTTATAGGTTGGTTACGATACGCGATCTTATCTCCTTTCTGATTGCCGGAAGTGGTAGCACTCTGTAGTTGGTTAGAGCAGCCAGTTGCAGCATCATTTATATCCCCTTCCTTCCGTTGAACCCAAAGCATCTGTGCTTGGTGTTGACGGGCTACACTTTGGTGAACTGTGAGTCTTGCTTGCCAGTACGTTTATGTACTGACCCCTTTGGGGCTGTGGTTTCCGCAGACTACGTTTCCGAGGATCCCCATGGTGGCTACTACGTGGAGTATGACGAGACTGCTGACGAGTAGATAGCGGACCCGGGCAGGATCCGAGACTTCGTGGATGGGCTCCGTCTTTTCGTTTCCGGCCTCTTAGGCCTATTTGGTTCTTGTCTATACTCAGACATGTTGAATGCTTCCGCTGTGATGTAATGATGAATTGTTGGGACATGTGTCCTCTGGATGATTGTATTTGCTATCTCTGCTCTAATGAGAGCTATTTGCACCTTATTTCAATCTTTTGTGTCTTAGAGATCTGTTGTGATATCACTTGTTCCAATGCCGTTGACGTACCATGTGTGTATGTTTTGAAGTACGTCAATGGAAGTATCTGGATTTCTATGGGATGGTTTGCGCAGACGATGAATAGTAAGAGAATGGTTGTCACACGTTTACGTGTTGGCCTGCTCATATTGAGATGCGGGTGCCGGTATGCCCCGTAAGCCATTTATCTACTGTTTAACGGACTGTGAGTATCCCCTAGAAGTCCGGGTGCGACATCAAACATGGATGAAAATGATATAAATAGATAGTTCATATTTTCTGAACATTTTGCATATTTTTTCATAATTTTTGGAGTTATAAATTCAAAGTTATTTAATTTACCAAATTTAATTGTTTTCTGTTATTTTCTATTTTCTGCGGGCCCATCTGTCAGTTTAAAAACAAAACAGAAAAGCCCCGGTGCGCCACGGTGGCCGGCCGGAGGCAGATGGGGTCGCCGGCGACGATTCCGGCAACCCCCGGACGTGTCGTTTGGCCCGTTGGCTTCCTCTCACCGAGGGGAGTCTAACGAGGGAAGCCTCGTGATGGGGGGGTACTAACCCGGTATGCCAGGCTCCGGGAAGTAACCCGGCCCAAAGGATGGTGTGCAGGATCCGATTAATGATAAAGATGTTTGTGGAGGCCCAAGTTCGTGGGCCTAGTGATCCGGATTAGGGATGTTGTAAAGGGAAGTTAGAGTTAGCACGCCGTGTCTGGTTAGGACCCGGGTGTGCCTTGTAGAAAAAGCCAGGGGGTACGGGTGTTATATAAACCGACCCCCGGGTATAGATTGAGACAGAGATTCGAGAACCTTAGCAATATCAAGTGGTACCGAGTAGCCAGTGTAAACCCTAATCGTGTCATTGTATCGAGAATAGAGATCCGGCGACTTCGATTTCCGGCTGTCATATCAAGTTGCATCATGTCTTCCTTTGAGCTAAACCCTCTCCCGAACGCCTGTGTCGACTTGCCCCAAGATCAGTTACCCCTGGTAACATCTGCCGTGATTATCCCACGACAGTTGGCGCCCACCGTGGGGCCTGCGTCCAAAGGTGTTTACGTCACGGGAGAAGCTCGGAAGGGCATGGAGGATCTTGTCATTGGCGAAATCTACATCGACCACGAAGAAGAAAAGTCGGTGGACGATCCCGGCCGGGGGCCAGAATCGGATCACCTCGAGTTCGGATTTATATTGACGATCGGCCGGATCAATATCTTCGTCGACACGGTACGAACGACCAACTTAAAAGGACAATATCATGTGCATACTACAGGAACTTCTAGCAGGAACAAAGAGACATCAAAGCAAGCGGCAAATTCGGTTTCATCAGCCGCGCCGGGATACCTTAGATGGGCAGAACAAGAGATAACGTGGAGTAGAAGAGATCATCCGGAAAAGGTGGAGCATCCAGGAGTCTTGGCGTTGGTGGTCGCCCCACAGGTTAATGGTTACGAGCTGAAGAAGGTCCTGATGGACGGTGGAAGTAGCATCAACATCCTTTACTGGGAGACCTTCTTACGGATGAGTCTGAAAGAGTCCCAGCTGCAGAAAAGTTCAACAATCTTTCACGGGATCGTACCGGGTCACTCGGCGAGCCCCGAGGGAAGGATCACCTTGGAAGTTGCCTTTGGGGAATCAACGGATAATTATCGAGTGGAATGGCTCACGTTCGAGGTGGTCAAGCTGCGCAGTCCTTACCACGCGCTGTTGGGGAGGCCGGCTTACGCCCAATTCATGGCTAGGCCTTGTTACGTGTATTTACAGCTGAAAATCCCGGGTCCTAAACGGACCATCATTATACATGGGAACTGGGATATAGCGGCCGAGTGCGACGAAGGAGATTCAGTTATGGCCGAGCAGGCATGCAGGAAGGAAGAGCTCGAATATTACCGGTCTCAAGTAAACCCGGACGATAGAACAGCCCTGAAAAAGCCGAATACTGAGGATGAGAGAGCAAAATTCGAGGCAGCGCAAGACACCAAGAAGATAGATTTTGTCGAAGGGGATTCTACTAAGCAGTTTATTATAGGGTCTAACCTGGGGAAAGAGCAGGAGGGAGCGCTCGTGGAGTTCATTCGCTCGAATGCAGATGTATTTGCCTGGACACCCAGCGACATGCCGGGTATCCCTACCGAATTGGCTGAGCACAGTTTGCATGTGGATCCCAAGTCCAGGCCCGTGAAACAAGGTTTGAGGAAAATGAATGAGGAAAGAAGGAAAGCTATAGGCGAAGAAATCGCTCGGCTATTGGCCGCCGGCTTTATCATGGAAGTATTTCACCCGGATTGGTTGGCTAACCCGGTTCTGGTGATGAAAAAGACCAACGAGTGGAGGATGTGCATTGACTTCACTAGTCTTAACAAGCATTGCCCAAAGGATCCGTTCGCGCTCCCAAGGATAGATCAGATTATAGACGCAGTAGCTGGAAGCGATCTGTTATGCTTCCTGGATGCATATTCCGGGTATCATCAGATTAAGCTCAAAAGGGAAGATTGGGAGAAAACATCATTCATAACCCCGTTTGGGGCCTTTTGTTATAAAACTATGACGTTTGGGTTGAAGAACGCTGGCGCAACTTACCAACGGTGTATTCAAAAGTGCTTTGAGGACCAAATCGGACGTAACGTCCATGCTTATGTGGATGACGTGGTCATCAAGACCAGGAAGACGGAGACATTTATCGATGATCTAAAGGAGACATTCAAAAACCTGAGGAGGTACCAGATGAAACTTAATCCAACGAAGTGCGTGTTCGGAGTTCCGGCTGGGAAATTACTCGGCTTCATAGTTTCCGAGAGAGGAATCGAGGCAAATCCAGATAAAATCAAGGCAATCCAGAGTTTGAAAAAGCCGGAGAACTTGAAGCATGTTCAAAAGCTCACGGGCTGTGTAGCAGCCTTGAGTCGGTTCATATCTAGACTCGGAGAAAAAGCAATACCCTTGTATCGGCTCTTGCGAAAATCGGATAAATTCGTATGGGACGGGGAGGCGGATGAAGCGTTTGAAGCACTAAAGAAGCAATTGTCTGAAGCACCAGTACTAGCGGCGCCGGGTCCTAAAGAGCCTATGTTGCTATACGTGGCAGCTGGCCCCCGAGCCGTTAGCGCAGTGGTTGTCGTGGAACGAAAAGAGGACGGGAAAGGTTACCCGGTTCAGAGGCCGGTTTATTACGTCAGTGAAGTATTATCAGAAGCAAAGCAGCGCTATCCACATTGGCAAAAGTTGGTGTTCGGAGTCTTCATGGCCAGCAGGAAGTTGAAGCCGTATTTCCAAGAACATCCTATAACGGTGGTCAGCTCAATACCAATGTCGGATATTATCAGAAACTCGGACGCGACGGGAAGAATAGCCAAGTGGGCAATAGAGATGGGGGATTATCATATAAACTACGAACCCAGGTCAGCAATCAAGTCCCAAGCTTTAGTTGATTTCATTAACGACTGGACACATACAGGTATGGCTACCACAGTTCCAAAATCCGAGTCATGGACCATACACTTCGATGGGTCAAAGCAATATGAGGGATCAGGAGCTGGAGTAGTGCTGACATCGCCCAAGGGAGACAAATTGAGTTACGTACTGCAAATTCACTTTGATTGCTCAAACAACGTGGCCGATTATGAGGCCCTGTTGCATGGTTTAAAGGTGGCCAAGGAAATGAACATTAAAAGAATACGATGCTTCGGAGATTCGGATCTTGTGGTACAACAGGTATCGGGAACTTGGGACAGAAAGGACGCAACTATGGCAGCATACCGTAGGGAAGTCGACAGGGTTGCTGGGTGCTTTTCCGGGTATGAGGTGGAGCACATAGACAGAAGAAAAAACGAGGCAGCAGACGCACTCGCCAGACTCGGCTCGCGTAGGGAGCCGGTTCCACCTAATGTGTTCTTGGACGAATTGTGGCGACCATCAGTTAAAACCGAGTCTGAGGAAGAACTGGCAAATCAAGACCCGGATTCGGAGTACGTGGCCACAGTACACGCCATCCCCGAGTGGACAGAGCCATACCTGGCCTACTTATCGCGGGGCGAGTTACCAGAACAGGAGGTATTAGCAAGACAAATCCTGAGGCGAGCAAAGGGGTATTCTATCATCAACGGAGAATTATACAAGAGAAGCGCAACAGGAGTCTTCTTGCGCTGCGTAGCGCCAGAAGAAGGCCGACAGATCCTCAAGGAAATACACGAAGGCGACTGTGGGCATCATGCATCTACAAGGTCTCTGGTGGCTAAAGCCTATCGACACGGATTTTTCTGGCTTACGGCTCTATCGGATGCAGAACGTTTGGTAGCAAGATGTGACGGATGTCAAAGGTATGCTCGCCAAACACATGTACCGTCTATGGAACTACGGACCATCCCATTAACTTGGCCGTTCGCCGTTTGGGGTATGGACATGGTTGGTCCCTTCCATATGTCACCATGCAAGAAGACGCATCTTTTGGTGGCCATCGACAAGTTTACCAAGTGGGTTGAGGTTATGCCAGTTACTAATTGCGAAGCGGCTACAGCAGTCAAGTTCCTGAAAAGGATTATCTACCGGTTTGGGTATCCCCACAGCATAATCACCGACAACGGAACTAACATGTCTCTTGGCGAGATGGAGAAATTCTGTGGCAACAATGGAATCCGGCTTGATGTTGCATCAGTGGCTCATCCGCAGGCCAATGGACAAGTGGAGAGGGCAAACCAAGAATTGCTTCGCGGATTAAAGCCACGATTGCGAGTCCCCTGCATCAGGGCAGCTGGTGCATGGGTCGAAGAACTTCCTTCTGTGGTTTGGGGTATCAACACTACACCTAACAGATCTACTCAGATGACACCCTTCTTCATGGTCTATGGGGCGGAAGCAGTGTTACCAAGTGATATTATTCACGATTCGCCCAGAGTATCAGCTTACGTCGAAGTGGAGAACGAAAAAACTCGGCAGGACGCCGTAGATATGTTAGAAGAACAAAGAGAACACGCCCTAGAAAGATCAGCCATATATCAGCAAGATCTACGGAGGTATCATAGCCGGCGTGTGAAGACCCGGGTATTCCAGGAAGGAGACTTGGTTCTGCGTTTGGTACAGTCAAACGAAGGAAAACACAAATTATCACCACCATGGGAAGGACCATTTATCATAAGCCGGAATCTGCACAACGGATCGTATTACTTGATAGATGCAAGGGAAGAGTCGGCTACAGTCAATGACACCGCACACACCACTTCATCTATGCAAGAAAGAGATAGACCATGGAACGTGGCTCAGCTGCGTCCGTATTATACTTAGTAAAGACTATATTGGCAAGTGGAATTGCACGATGTAATAGGCAGCAGGTTTTCTGACGTACTCTTTTCCTATCCAGGGCACCTTTGGGGACTGGACGGGTTTTTAATGAGGCGGCTTGCTGACCTACATTTTTCATATCAAGTAAAGAGATGGTTATCAAGAAAAGAGATGGTTGTTATCAGGTTATGTATTCTCAGTACGATGCGTATATCTAGGTCTTGGGGGCTGATCGCTTAAATAGCACAGTTACAAACTCAAAGACCCGGCCACGATGCCTATGAGTTATAAGGGCCGATTACTCGCAAACGAGTACGGCTACAATCTTATAACCGGACAAAGAAGTCCAAATTTCTTGGCTACTCTTACTTAAGCTCGATGTGACTCGCATTAAAATGGCATGATTTGTTCGCTTACGATGGCAGTTAGTCATGAAACCCGACGGGGATTGGCTGGCTACGTCTTCGTATTGATGTAACAACATGGTATCCACGCGAAAGCCGGCTTACAGTACAAGACAGTCAAAAGGGTCATCTAAACCACAAGTTATGCAGAGTATAAGGCTGAATAGCTGGAAACTCAATGACTATTAAGCATAACTTCAAATCCCATGTGAAACAACTCATGGATCTTTGTGAAAATAGCAATAAGTACTTTGTTGCCTTTTCAAGAACAAGTGTCCTAGGCTCGGCAATCCGGGCCCGGTAACTCGAAGTCTTGAAAAAAAAAAACTGGCTTACTTGTATAAGTTGCAAAAATCCAAATATCCGAGTCTTGGGGGCTTGGGGACTTCGAAGCAAAATCCGCTTGCCAATACCCATGAGACCCGGAAATTGAGTTTTCACAAAAGGAGCAATAAATAAAACCAGATATCGAGAACAAATGAGCTTAAACTTACAAAGGTTGGAACAGGCATCGAGTATATCAAGGACTTAGTGTGCATTACAAAAAACTGGTGAAATATCAAAGGTGCACAGGCGCACCGCCTAAAAAATGATTGTTTTAAGAAGAGGCATCGGAAACCACATATCACTCGGCGCTCATCTTGGCCTTACCCTTGCCATCATTGGTGGCAGCAACACCCGGATCGGCGGCTCCAGCCCCCGCAGGAGGCGGAACGACTGATGTTGAGGCAGCAGGAGCAGAGCCGGCTTCAGCTTGTTTCTTGGCAGCCTCCGCCCTTATCGCAGCAGCTTCCTCCTTCCACCGAGCCATCATGTCGTATGGTTCGGGAAGATCTGACTTAATTGCCACGCCAGCAGCATCATAAGCAGGGACAAGAATATTGACGTCCAGTTCATCAGCGATCACGCTAGCCGGGTAACGGACCTCCTTCTGCACAGCCTGAAAATCCTCCCGCGAGAATTTTGAACCATCAAGCTTGAATTCGGGGAAGCCGCCCATGAGCTTTGCCAGATCGAGCTTGGGGAAGTAAGCCTTGGCGAGTGATAGCCCCCGGGTCATCCCAACCCGGCAGGACGAGCGCTTCCAGTGCCAAATCCACTCAGGAACCGTGGAAAAGGCGTCCAGCATCCTCTTCAGGTCAACATGTCCTCTACCTGGCCACCGTAACTCTTCCAAAATCCACCTGGTTCCGGCACACAGCTGCCGGATAACATTCTTCATGGTCTTCAGCTTGGCAATATCATCCTCATCCGCATGGTTTCATCCGGGCCTGGAGTAAAATGAATATATCAGCTAAGCATTTTTTGCTGTTGGTCAAAAGGATAAAACTCGGAGAAGGAAGCATACCAAGCAAAGAACGATAGGTATCAGAAATTTCGACAGAAAGGCTTGTCAGGTCGTCTTCGGCTCGGTGAGCCCTTCTTCGGTACTTCTTCATTAATTGCCTATTCCTTCTGGCTTCAGTCTCGGCCGCTTCGCGTAAAGATATTTCTTTTTCAATAAGCTTGGTGGCGTCTGCAAGTTTCTCCTCATACTGAGTCACGAAAGACTGCATGGATGTTAAAAAGTGTTAGTCGGATAGAAGAGCACGGTATTAGTCAATGGTATAATAAAGTCCCGAGCAAGTCATGAATGAACTCACTCGGAACTTGGGGACTGGACAAAGGTACAAGCAACATTAGTTCAACTTACCTCATGTTTGGTCATTAAGGCTCCCAGGATGTTTTCCTCGTTAGCTCGTAAGGTGCGCAGGGTTTCCAACATCTGGGCAAACGTCAACTCATCGGAATGAGTCCGGGAAGAGCCGGCAGCTTGGTCATCAGGCAGGGGGGTTTTCCTTGCATTTGGAGTGGAGACCCGGACAGTCTGAGTGTCCGGGTTGGGAGGGCTCATCTTCGTATCTAGAATCTCTATCTCTTCGTCTACTGGTTCCGATAAGGAAGGAGATCCGACGGTTTGGGAAAGTGGATTGTTCAGAGGGCCTTGTTCCCGGTTAGCGGCTGCATCACCTCCAGTTGCGGCGTCTACGTCGCCAGTCGGCTTCTCCACCTGAGTGTTAGCCGTTTCTGTGTTTTCCGGGTCACTGACGGTGACCTGAGCACTGAAAGAAAGATGAAAAAAGGCAGTTATTGATGATGACGGTGGCTCGGATGAAAGTTCGCTAGAGGCAAAAAGAAATAGTAAGTCAAAAACTTACCCGGCATTCATAGTGTAATCCGATGGGAGCTCGCCACTTGAAGTAGATGAGGTATTCGCAGGAACCACTAATGGAACCCGGAATTGCCCGGCTCGTGGGTGGTTAGGAGAAGGGTGGCGCTGAGGAGAGTTGGAAGAACGAGGTGGAGGAGCGCTGCCACGAGGGACTAAAGGGGCGGAGATGCCCGGGTTAAGGGGATCTTCACCCGGGGAGCTCCGAGTTACCCTGCGCTTGGCAGGGAAAGGTTCCTTCAAGCACGGCGAATTTGATAATTGATGGTTAAGTCTTCGCATGGCGTCAAAGGAGTAAGATTCGGAAGATAGTGAGGAAAAAGGAACCTTGGATACTGTCCCCCTACTTTTCCTCTTGGCCCCGGCTGCTGCCTCTGGGTCAGACTCGGTCCTCTCCGGGTCATCCTCGTTGTTTCCACCTTCGTCCTCCAGTCCTGCGAGCCAGATGTGTATTCATTGGGAAAAAGACAGACGAACGGAAAGTAATACAAGCAAAAGTATGCAGATCTTGGGTGAGTACCTTCGCTGTCGTCAGTCGTCTCGTCCTCCTCTTCCGGGTCTCTGGAGGGGGGGAGTGGGTCCACTCTCCAGAAGGGGTCATCAGCCTAAGGTAAAAAGATAAAGTTAATGAAGCAGTATCGAGTTGAAATGTGGAGACAAGTTATGAGTGCCGGGTATTACCGTTGGAGCCGGATTTTCCCGAGTAAACGGAGGTAACCCGGAGATGCCCTTTACCACATCCAGTTTCTCTGCCAAGAGGCTCTTGATGGTCTTGATAGTGTCACCAGTCGCAAAGCTTTTGGAGGAATAGCGAAGTGCATCTGTAGTGTGACCCGAATACTCGCACATCAATTTGGTGCGGATGGAATTAGGTTGGATTCGGAAGTCGACCCATGTCTTTATCAGATTGAGCCCTAGGAGGCCTTGGGCTGAGAGAATGGCTAATTTGGCTAGTGCAGGAAGGATTGCTTCCCTGTCCGAGTCTGGTGCGAAGGCACTGAAAGACTCGGAGGGTTTGAGGGGAGTCTCTGAGTAACCCGGCAGCTTCTTCTCGCTGTCGGGGGAGGTATCGCGACAGTAAAAAAAGGACAACTGCCAGTGTTTGGCACATGATTGCAGGTTGAGGGTTGGCATTAAAGAATTCCTACGGCGTTGGATGGATACCCCGCCGCAAGTGAGAAGCGCCGCGTCGCCGCTTTCGCGGCACGGTTTGCATTGGAATAACTCAGTGAAAAGAGTCAAGTGATGGGCAAGGCATTGTGACGGAAGGAAGGAAGGGGTCCATCCGTAATGACAGGACTGGTTATCAAGCATAAGATCTTATCATTTTTTTATTGTGGTCTGGATTTAGGAATTTGGACCCAAGTATATGGAGGAAAGGTCCGGGTTATTGTATGGCCACCATGGAGTGAGGCCTAGCTGGATATCATGATATCCTAACTCAGTTTTCGTACGCCCCTATGATCGGTGTCATTGCAGGGAATAGCAAGCGCTTCAAGGAGATCCGTGAAGCCCAAGCTATTCTGGGGACTACTGATGGGGGGGTACTAACCCGGTATGCCAGGCTCCGGGAAGTAACCCGGCCCAAAGGATGGTGTGCAGGATCCGATTAATGATAAAGATGTTTGTGGAGGCCCAAGTTCGTGGGCCTAGTGATCCGGATTAGGGATGTTGTAAAGGGAAGTTAGAGTTAGCACGCCGTGTCTGGTTAGGACCCGGGTGTGCCTTGTAGAAAAAGCCAGGGGGTACGGGTGTTATATAAACCGACCCCCGGGTATAGATTGAGACAGAGATTCGAGAACCTTAGCAATATCAAGTGGTATCGAGTAGCCAGTGTAAACCCTAATCGTGTCATTGTATCGAGAATAGAGATCCGGCGACTTCGATTTCCGGCTGTCATATCAAGTTGCATCATGTCTTCCTTTGAGCTAAACCCTCTCCCGAACGCCTGTGTCGACTTGCCCCAAGATCAGTTACCCCTGGTAACATCTGCCGTGATTATCCCACGACACCTCGTTTACGGGGGATCAACGGCGGCGAGCCGGCGTGGAAGGACGGCGGCGGAGGGCCTCGGGCTCCGGCGGTTTCGGCGTTTCCGAGTGCTAGGAGGTGAACGGAGGGGATAGGAGCGAGGAGGAGCTCACCGGAGCGGTCAGCTGGGCCGGAGGAAGGCGGAATCGACGGCACGGTGGAGTTTCACCCGGCGTCCGAAGAGGAGGAGGACGGCACGATTCGCCATGCCTAAGCCAACCGGGCGTCCATTTTTGCTCGAGGATGAAGAGGGGGCCGGCACGGTCCTAACGAGCTACTCGGGAAGGGCGGGGAGGCGGTGGATCGACGGCGAGGGGAGGTGTCGAGACATCGTAGTAGATTTCATAGATGGGGGTGCCATGAGACTACCGATAGAGATGTGGGGGGACGTGATGGTACGATGATCAAGGACACAAGGTTTTTACCCAGGTTCGGTACGACCCAGTAATGCGACGTTGCTACTCCTGCAAACTCACTATTCAGGACTAAGCCTGGGAATACAGAGTATAATATGAGGTTCTATTAGCTGCTCGTCAAGGATCAACCTCTCGGCGAGTTAGCCTTCAGCTTATTGTCTATCTATCTTATCTCCCGTCCGGCTTTATATAATAGCCGGATTAGGGCATACAGAGAAGGAAACCTAGAAGACTACGGTAACTATTAACTTGGAAAGTGAGGAATCCGCCTTCTACTTTAAGCCAGATCACGTGGGCCATGATCCGGGTTCTTCTAGAATTCGGCTTCTGCGCGTCATCTTACTGTGCCGCCCAATGGACCGTAGCCCACTACCATTTAGGCCACCCTGGTAGTCCGGCACTTTAGACCACCATCTGATATACCCCTAGTTGGTATGTATCCGACAGTAGCCCCCAAGAAGTATTAAGACTCCGATTTGCCGTCTTTCGTCAAGTGTTGCATGTTGTCCGAGAAATATAGACTCTCTGTCTTGATTCTTCTTTTTATCAGAATAATGTCACAACACAAAACTCAGATTTCGGAAAATCCGGCTTTTCTTGCATGAATCTTCGCGGAGAAGGAACTTCCTACATCAGCGCTTTAATCTTGCTGACGACAGGGACGTTTGGGTGTCGAGCGGGAAATCCTGAAACGTATCTCTGACAGATTCTCGCGGGAAACGAGGAGATAGCAATAATCACCCGTCGTTTCATTTCCCGGAATTTCCGGCGAGTGACACCTGTTGATCATCCAACGGTCAAAAGAGCCGCTAGCACGCATCATGACGGGTTTCCGGCTATAAATAGCCGTCTCCGTCCTCTCCGGCAAACCTTCTGCTCCCAGCTCTCTTCTCGCCTTCACAGCGCCCAAGCTTACTGCGAGCAGAGCGAACCTCTCAACGAATGCACGAACGAGCGCCTTCTGGGACTTCACCGGAGCTCACGATCTTCACCGTGCAGCCACCAAACTCCTCTCTGGCCCGCTCCGTCGCGGCGGAGATCGACGAGATTATCAACACCATGGATCCCATGGTGGATTCCCCACTGCGTGCAACCAGCCACGAGCCGGAGAAAGCTTCCAGCAGCGTAGCGGGCGAGGACATCCCTCTCACCGCCACAAATCTTGCGGGGTCCTCCTCCGCGCCATCCCCGCCGTTCGCACCCGAGACGGCGGAGTAAAAAATCATCCTCGTCGGGGACGAGCTCGCGGCCGCGTCCGCCACTGCCGGGGCGGAAGACGAAGGGGAAACTGCCGGCAATTGGAGCCAGAGCAGTATTCCGCCTTCCCTCCTTCCGGCAATGGAAAAGGAGGGACTGCTGCTGAAAGGCAAATGGCGGAGCCCGGAGGACGAGTCCGAGCCAACGCCGAAAGACGGGGAGCGTGTTCTCCTTACCTCCCACATCGCAAGAGGTATGGGATTGCCACCTTCCGCCTTTTTTCTAAAGGTCCTCAACCATTATGGTGTTCAACCTCACAATCTACCCCCAAACTCCATTCTCTATCTAGCCGGCTTCCAAGCCCTTTTCGAAGGGTATTTAGGAATAGCACCTAGATTAGACTTTTGGCAATACTGCTTTGGAGTGAAATGTAACCCTACAGAGGGTGTTCTTCCCATCTGCGGGGCCATTTCTTTCACTCTTCGGAGATTTAGGGAAGACTGGTACCCAAATATAAAAACATCAGAATCCGTCAAGTTTTGGACGGGTTCTTTCTTTTATCACCACGACATCCCGTTTCCCGGAAAAGAAAACGGGGTTCCTCCATTCATCAATTCCGCAGCCACTCCCCAAGAGAGTTGGGCAATCGAAGCTGTGCAAACCTTGCCGGATGATCTGTTGAAGATCAAACGGCGTATTGCCAAACTCACCTCTTCTCAGTCTCCTTTGACCGGAACAGACACAATTTTGTGCTGGCTCGGTCGTCGTATTCAACATCTTGCCCTCCGCCCTCGACTTCTTTGTGAATACAAAGGCCCAGAAGACAGAATGAGAGGGACCGACAAAGCCTTCACAAAAAAGCATTTCAAGAAACGAGTCAACGAATTGGTCGCTACTCGCGACCAATATAAGGAGAGCTTGCAGATGTATCATGAAGAGAACCCTGTCCCTAAGGTAATTTTGGTTTTCCTTGATTTGACATTCTCTCGGATTTTTATCTTTCCCGGATATCTCAGACTTAGCCAGATTTTTTGCTCTCTATGTAGTTTGACGATCTCACGGAACAAGATCTTGCATCCAACGCCGGACTCGACGAATTGCACGCCAGCTTTTATGGCGGTCGCAAACGCAAGAGGCAAGTGATCACAGAGGAGGTGATAAATCTTGATGGAGTTCCCATCGCCACATCCAGGTATTTTTCTGAGGTTTCTGTTCTCTTATTCCATCCTGGTTCTTCGAGGTATTTACTTCTCGGATATTTCCTTTTCAGCCTTGCACCAGTTCCTTTGAAGCCATAGAAACTGAAGAAACATAAGGCTACTGCTGGCAAGGGAATGCCGTCTTCAGCTGCAGCTCCACCCACTCCGACAACTCTTGGTGGGGAATATAAAACCGCAAACCCGGACGAACAATTCCAGCCATCCAGCCAGCCTATTGCATCCAACTTGGTTGCGAGGGAAAGGGCGGCGCCGGAGATGGGCGGACCTTCTCGGACGTCTACAGAAGACGAGCCCATCCCTATTTTTGATAAGGACTTCAAGGGAAAGGAAGAACCTTTTGATGATCTCGGATACATTCTCCGGCAGCTAAGAAGTTCTTCGCTCCTGCTCCCCTGATCCGTCCTTGGCCACAAGGCGGACTAATTGTTCGAAATAACTTCGTGTTTTCACCTCATCAGATCATCCAAGACGGCCTGCACCATGTTGGAATTCTTTTTTCTGAATATGTAAAAGAATTCAACGAGAATTTGTCAGGTTTGCAGCGGATGAGCCATGTAATATCTCTAGCCCCCAAGCAATAAGTCAAATGCATTCTTTTAACTTAATGCTTTCAACTTTATCATGCTTGTTTCTAACTTAAGCGTTCTGGTTCATTTCCGTGTTTCAGCAAACCGCTGAAAGCATTAACATGGAAGTTTTCGACAAACTAACTGTCAAGAATAAGGAGTTTAGAAGCCTTCTCTCTATTCTTGAAGTTAAGGAAGCGGAGATGGCATCATCTCAGCAACAGTTGGAGAAAACAACAGGTATTTTAGTCCTCTGAGGTTTTCACTTTTATGCTTTTTTCTCTAAGTACTTTTCCGAGTTTTCTTAACGCAGGCTTTTTTCCTCGCTTTTCAGCTGCTTTGGCTAAAGCCAAACAAATTGCTGAAGATGCCGGCAATGCCGAGAACCTCTGCCGGGAGAACCTGGACCTTCATAAGAATCTTATGAAGGTTCAAAAAGAACTGGAGGCCAGCCAACTGGCTGTTGGCATTGCTCAGTCCAATGCCTCCCAGCAAGCTGACAAGGACAAGGCAACCATCCAAGATTTGGAGAATGCCTTGACCCTGCGCCTGGAGGAAGGATCTGAGATGGATACGATTCTCGGTAAGTCATTTACTTTTACCGGATTTTCCATGTTTCGATTTCTTTCTCTGCTTTTTCATTAACCCTTTGATTTTTTATCTGAAAAAATAGGAGATGACCCAGCACTTACTCGGATTGAGAAAATCCGAGCTTTCGGGAAGGTGTTCACCGCGATCAGAGTTGCGGGCATGCAGCTGATCAACAAGTACCTTCCCGCAAGAACTGGGGAATTCTCGGAAGTTGAGAAACTTCCGGAAGCTATCTTGGAGGTGGCGGAGTCCAAGGAGTCCACCTTGCGCTCCGCAGCACGGGGTGGTGCACGCATGGCTTTAGGCCTTATGCGTATGCACTATCCCACTGCTAAATCTTGGCGCGTGGCGTCCGGTGTCGCACCCGGACTTCTAGGGGATACTCACAGTCCGTTAAACAGTAGATAAATGGCTTACGGGGCATACCAGCACCCGCATCTCAATATCAGCAGGCCAACACGTAAACGTGTGACAACCATTCTCTTACTATTCATCGTCTGCGCAAACCATCCCATAGAAATCCAGATACTTCCATTGACGTACTTCAAAACATACACACATGGTACGTCAACGGCATTGGAACAAGTGATATAACAACAGATCTCTACGACACAAAAGATGGAAATAAGTTGCAAATGGCTCTCACTAGAGCAGAGATAGCAAATACAATCATCCAGATGACACATGTCCCAACATATCATCATTACAACACAGCGGAAGCATTCAACATGTCTGAGTACAGACAAGAACCAAATAGGCCTAAGAGGCCGGCAACGAAAAGACGGAGCCCATCCACGAAGTCTCGGATCCTGCCCGGGTCCGCTATCTACTCGTCAGCAGCCTCGTCATACTCCACGTAGTAGCCACCATGGGGATCCTCGGAAACGTAGTCTGCGGAAACCACAGCCCCAAAGGGGTCAGTACATAAACGTACTGGCAAGCTACACTCACAATTCACCAAAGTGTAACCCGTCAACACCAAGCACAGATGCTTTGTGTTCAACGGAAGGAAGGGGATATAAAAGATGCTGCAACTGACTGCTCTAACCAACTACAGAGTTACTACCACTTTCGGCTAACAGAAATAAGATAAGATAGCGTATCGTAACCAACTATAACTAACCACCAAACAAAACCCATCCTGGATCTCGCCCCTTATCCAAAGAAGCAATCCGAGGATAACTCACACAGTTGGATTAATGATGGTTCAAGTTATTGTGTCAATAAGACTATTACTTGTAAAGTTATCATTAGTTAGGTGTAAGTTGTTCTGAGTACTTGTTAGCCAGTACTTTCACCAAGTAATCCATAACCGCGGAAAACACGGCTTCTCGAGAAGATTTATCCCTGCAGGGGTGCACCAATTTGGCCGTACACGTAAGAATAACCCGCCAGATGGAATGGCCTTTCCACCAAGCGGGGCACTCAACACAACTCAACTCTTCTTCGCATCAAGCCCAAAGAACCCCGTGAAGTGAGCGCACGGCTAATCAAGCCCCACGAAGAAAAGGGGACCCTCATAGCACTCTAAGAACGTGTCTCCCTAAATGCCGACTACAAAAGTTCCACCCTGGCGCCAAGGGTTCGCACCTGCAATATGCATGCGGCAAATGGAAAACCCGAACTAAATGAGGCGATTTGGACGAGATGCGAATCGAATCAAATTGAGGGGGGCGCCCATACACGCTTCCCACATGCGGTTAGTGCGCTCATCATGGATCAGTAGACAAGACCCTTTTCCTAATTAGGGTCGACACTAGCAGGCCTCAAAACAACGCCGGGCCTCCTGCCGGTGCCTTATCATCAATTTAGCATTACCTCAAAATTAACAGGTTGTTGTTTAACATCGAGCCCCAGAACATAATAGAAATAGTAATAGAAAGTAACGGGTAACAGACTCGAGCAAAACAACCCTAAGCATGCTAGTAAGACACGGGCTCAAACAACGGGGTTATGGGAGTGGAGGTGAGGCAATATCAGGGTTAAAGGATACATGTGATAGGTTCGTAACAGAAGCAACTATTCATAGGGCTAGCAGAATAGACAACGGAAAGTATCGGTATCCAATGTTGAAAAGGAACACAATGGTTCATGTGAGTGAATACTTTCCTGCAAACTCAGCAGCCTGGTACTGAGCTAAATCCTTAGAAGGGGTGTCGTAAGTATCGTCGGTCTCAATGTCGTCGTTTATCCGGGAAGAAGCAAACAAACCACGCAGAGAACAAACAATCAATAACATGGCATAGTGCACAAACATGGGATGATGCATGACCATTTAATTGATGCATCAAAATAAACTAGTTGACATGGTAACACAACATGATTAAATGGACCCATAAGCAATTTGAGTTGCATATGAAAAGCCCATGAATTATGGTTGAATTAATTGTTTTACAACTAACCAATAGGTGAAAGTGGGTTAGCATGATGCATGGATGAGGAAAACAGCAAAATAACAACAATAGAATCAATTGGAAATAAGGTTTACCAAGTTTGGAATTTTATTTATTAAGTTATGGAATTTTGGTTCCTTAAAGGTGTCACACAAGCATTTGTTGTTTTCACCAAGTTTAATTGTTCCAAATAGATAACAAAATTCATATTTGGAAATAATAGAAAATTTTAGGTGGATTACATGTCTCACTTATCAAAAAAGGATTTCGAATAAATTACTTATGAATTAAACAAGTTTAAACAAGTTTAAAATGAATTTAATTCAAACATGCATTTATTTGAATTTTTATTTGTTCAAAACATTAAACAAAATTCATATTTGAAAAGTTTATACTTTTATGGTTGGAAAACATATTTTATATGTCCCAAAAGAATTTAATTTGACCAAGTTATGAATTTAACAATATTAAATGATTTAAACAAGATTTAAATCATTTAACCAATTTTAATTATTCAAGACATGGAACAAATTTTATATTTGAAAAGTTGGTTTAATTTTGCATGGAAAACATATTTCATTTGTTGAAATTGGATTTAAAATGAGCAAGTTATTAATTTGGCCATTTTAAATGCAATAAATAAGAAACAGTTGTTTTCAGGAATTTAAATTATTCAAAACAGAAAAAAAATTGATATTTGGAAAGTACATGAAAAATTGAATGTAAAACATATTTAGTTTGTGGAATTTGGAATTTTTATGCCCAAGTTATGATTTTTGCAAGTTTAAGTGATTTAAGCAAGTTTTTAAATATTTCACCAATTTGAAATATTCAAAACAGTAAACAAAATGCATTGAAAAGGTTGAAAACATGTAGCAAATGTTTCACTGAACATTTTGAGCTATTAAACATAATTTTTGGGTTATTATTGAATTTATTATGCAATTTTCCATAATCATTCTTATTCTGCCATTTTTAGTAAACAGAGGGAAACATGCTCAAAATTAATTCAATTGTGACCAAATAAAATACCAATGTGTAGAGTTTGTTAAGACAAATTTTTAGAGTCCAAGTTTGCTTAAATTGGATGAACCAAACTCAAGTTATGAAATTCCAAAGTTTCCAATTTTTATTGAATTTTCAGTAATTAATTATTTAGTGCAAAAATTGTTACAGAAACATGTTGCAAACTTGACATTAATAGAAGGAGCACAAAATTATGAATCCACAGGATTTTGAATCATTCAAATTGGAGCAATATTTAATTTTATATTGATTTTAGAGTTAATGCCTTAGATCTGAGTTTCTGAAATTCGGGCAGAAAAGAAAAAAACAGGAAAAAAAGGGTGTGGCTTTGGGGGATCGAACCCTGGACCTGTGGCTTGTGCGCAAGGGTTGCTACCACTGGGGTGTGGTTCGAGTTGTGACAGCAAGGGGCTGCGGGGGGGTATGAGGTGTTGATTCGCCGTGGTTTTTTCTCTGAACTGAAACTGTACGTGTAACTGAACCTGGCAGACAGATCGTGAGGGATGGTCGCCGGCGGGCTGCTGGCCGCTGTGCTGCGCCGTGGGGCGCCGTGGGGCGCCGTGGGGGCGTGGACGTGCTGTGGGGTGTGCTCGTGGCGGAGGGGAGCGAGAGGGAGGAGAGGGAGGCGCTCACCTCGAGCGTACAGGTGACAGGCGGAGCAGGTCGGGCAGGGAGTCGCCGGCGACTTGAGGAGGACGGCGGCGATGCTGTGGAGCCTCCCGGACCGCGCCGAGCGGTGGAGGAGGGAGAGGGCGGTCGGGGGGTTCCATTCCCGGCCTCGCCCTGGCCGGAAGGGAACCCCAACGCCGGCGATCACCGGAGGGGAAGGGAGGTGGTACAGGTTCAGATACAGAAGGTGTGGAGATACAGAGAAGAAAGAGGTGGAGGTGGAAGGAGAGAAAACGGCGGGGGAGAGGGAAGAGAGGGAGAAGAAAGGTGGAAGGGAAACCCTAGGGCTAGGGCATGGAGTTATAGGGAGGGGGGAGTGAGCTTGGCCGTTCGTGCTCTGCTCTGAATCGACGTGGACATGACCGATGTGGAGCCGTACAGGAGGAGGAAGAAAGCGAGGGGGGTATGGGCTTTGGGAGATGGTGGGCTGTCTGGGCCTGTTGCCCCTCTCGTCTCCCTTGCTGGTTTGCTTTTTTTTATTATTATTTCTCTTTCTTTATTTATTTTTTGCAGATTTGTAATAGGAAGAAGAGGAGATAGTTTTGGGGTAGGAAATTTTAGGGAAAATTTGTTATAGCTATTTAGGATAACAGCAACCACTTGCCAAGTTCTGTTTTCCAAATATTTCAAAATAACTTGCTGTTTGCAAATTGGTTCAAATTTGAATGATTTTTGGATTAAGTGACATTATTGAAAACAAGAATTTAAATAGGGTGAACATATAATTTTAATTGGAAGCAAATGATTATAATTGTATTGTAATTTTCATAAACCCAACATGGTTGCTGTTTGTAATTGCAATTGAATTTGAAAATCATTTGAATTAAGTGAATTTGCTTATTAAATGAATTAATGAACTTAAACAATTTGATGGTTTGAAATTTATAGTTTAATGGAAACACATGATGGAAGTGTTTTGTCATTTTCATAATTTTCAAAAGGGTTGCTATTTTGGAAATTAATTGAATTTGGAAAGGTTTAGTATTAAATGAATTTTTTATGAAACAAAACAACAGTTTTGGAATCACAACTTTAATGGAAACAATTGATTGTTTTGATTTGAAATATCATTTTGGAAATTGTAACATCACAAGTATGAAACAAAAGGTTTGAAGTTTGGTTTGAAATTCAAATAGAAAACAAAGGAAAACAAATGAAAACAGAGGAAAACAAATGGAAAACAAACAAAACAAATGCAATGAACATGATGTCATGATGCAAAACATAAAATAACAGAGAGCAAACTTTCTAATGGCTATTTTTCATACTTGGGATGTTACAAAACGCCCCCCCTTGAAGGAATCGCGCCCCGAGATTCCTACTGAGAAAAGAAAAGGTCCGGATACTTTTTGCGAAGATCCTCTTGAGCTGTGACACGTGAAACACATCGTGCACCTTGGATAGTTTTTCTGGAAGTTCAAGACGATAGTCATTCCTGGCAACTCTTCTGGAAAGACGTCAGGGATTTCACAACCCACCAGAACATTTTCTAGTATTGGTAGAGGTTTTGCATCGAGGGTGTATAGTTGAATAGAACTTGATTCATTTGGAGAATAGACTATCTGGTCAGAAGGGTGGAACGGAGTTATTGATTAGACGCCGGTAGAAGAACTGAAATGGGAAGCAACAACAAGGTTTGAACGGACAAAAAGGATGTTGAGAAGAACAGGATAACGAAGCAACAACAGGGAAACACGAGAAGAAAACTCCTGAGGTACTACGGAAAAACCCATCCGGGCTTCTAAATGATCAATATCTACTGCTTAAGGAATAGAGGATCTGCTTCCGGGGCTTACACGCCTCCGTTCTCAATCGTGAGTAGGCAACATGAGAAATCATGTCACAACCACCTCCATTCCTATGGTCTAGTAGATATAACTATCCTAGAGAAACCAGGATACGTGAAAACCTAACTTGAAAGTTTAGATGAGAAGGGAAAACAACGTTGCACTTCCTTACCAGAACAGGGAGGGTGGGTGGGGAAAGAAATAAAAGAACAGAATTCCTACTCTCACGTTTCATTTTTCCTATATAGCTACAAAATAGTTTCTAGACTCAACTGCGACCAGTAAAAGGGATCCTACAGGCAGATAGGCTCTGATACAATTTGTCGCACCCGGACTTCTAGGGGATACTCACAGTCCGTTAAACAGTAGATAAATGGCTTACGGGGCATACCGGCACCCGCATCTCAATATGAGCAGGCCAACACGTAAACGTGTGACAACCATTCTCTTACTATTCATCGTCTGCGCAAACCATCCCATAGAAATCCAGATACTTCCATTGACGTACTTCAAAACATACACACATGGTACGTCAACGGCATTGGAACAAGTGATATCACAACAGATCTCTACGACACAAAAGATGGAAATAAGTTGCAAATGGCTCTCACTAGAGCAGAGATAGCAAATACAATCATCCAGAGGACACATGTCCCAACATATCATCATTACAACACAGCGGAAGCATTCAACATGTATGAGTACAGACAAGAACCAAATAGGCCTAAGAGGCCGGAAACGAAAAGACGGAGCCCATCCACGAAGTCTCGGATCCTTCCCGGGTCCGCTATCTACTCGTCAGCAGCCTCATCATACTCCACGTAGTAGCCACCATGGGGATCCTCGGAAACGTAGTCTGCGGAAACCACAGCCCCAAAGGGGTCAGTACATAAACGTACTGGCAAGCTAGACTCACAATTCACAAAAGTGTAACCCGTCAACACCAAGCACAGATGCTTTGGGTTCAACAGAAGGAAGGGGATATAAAAGATGCTGCAACTGGCTGCTCTAACCAACTACAGAGTTACTACCACTTCCGGCTAACAGAAAGAAGATAAGATAGCGTATCATAACCAACTATAACTAACCACCAAACAAAACCCATCCTGGATCTCGCCCCTTATCCAAAGAAGCAATCCGAGGATAACTCGCACAATTGGATTAATGATGGTTCAAGTTATTGTGTCAATAAGACTATTACTAGTCAAGTTATCATTAGTTAGGTGTAAGTTGTTCTGAGTACTTGTTAGCCAGTACTTTCACCAAGTAATCCATAACCGCGGAAAACACGGCTTCTCGAGAAGATTTATCCCTGCAGGGGTGCACCAATTTGGTCGTACACGTAAGAATAACCCGCCAGATGGAATGGCCTTTCCACCAAGCGGGGCACTCAACACAACTCAACTCTTCTTTGCATCAAGCCCAAAGAACCCCGTGCAGTGAGCGCACGGCTAATCAAGCCCCACGAAGAAAAGGGGACCCTCATAGCACTCTAAGAACGTGTCTCCCTAAATGCCGACTACAAATGTTCCACCCTGGCGCCAAGGGTTCGCACCTGCAATATGCATGCGGCAAATGGAAAACCCGAACTAAATGAGGCGATTTGGACAAGATGCGAATCGAATCAAATTGAGGGGGGCGCCCATACACGCTTCCCACATGCGGTTAGTGCGCTCATCATGGATCAGTAGACAAGACCCTTTTCCTAATTAGGGTCGACACTAGCAGGCCTCAAAACCACGCCGGGCCTCCTGCCGGTGCCTTATCATCAATTTAGCATTACCTCAAAATTAACAGGTTGTTGTTTAACACCGAGCCCCAGAACATAATAGAAATAGTAACAGAAAGTAACGGGTAACAGACTCGAGCAAAACAACCCTAAGCATGCTAGTAAGACACGGGCTCAAACAACGGGGTTATGGGAGTGGAGGTGACGCAATATCAGGGTTAAAGGATACATGTGATAGGTTCGTAACAGAAGCAACTATTCATAGGGCTAGCAGAATAGACAACGGAAAGTATCGGTATCCAATGTTGAAAAGGAACACAATGGTTCATGTGAGTGAATACTTGCCTGCAAACTCAGCAGCCTGGTACTGAGCTAAATCCTTAGAAGGGGTGTCGTAAGTATCGTCGGTCTCAACGTCGTCGTTTATCCGGGAAGAAGCAAACAAACCACGCAGAGAACAAACAATCAATAACATGGCATAGTGCACAAACATGGGATGATGCATGACCATTTAATTGATGCATCAAAATAAACTAGTTGACATGGTAAAACAACATGATTAAATGGACCCATAAGCAATTTGAGTTGCATATGAAAAGCCCATGAATTATGGTTGAATTAATTGTTTTACAACTAACCAATAGGTGAAAGTGGGTTAGCATGATGCATGGATGAGGAAAACAGCAAAATAACAACAATAGAATCAATTGGAAATAAGGTTTACCAAGTTTGGAATTTTATTTATTAAGTTATGGAATTTTGGTTCCTTAAAGGTGTCACACAAGCATTTGTTGTTTTCACCAAGTTTAATTGTTCCAAATAGATAACAAAATTCATATTTGGAAATAATAGAAAATTTTAGGTGGATTACATGTCTCACTTATCAAAAAAGGATTTCGAATAAATTACTTATGAATTAAACAAGTTTAAACAAGTTTTAAATGAATTTAATTCAAACATGCATTTATTTGAATTTTTATTTGTTCAAAACATTAAACCAAATTCATATTTGAAAAGTTTATACTTTGATGGTTGGAAAACATATTTTATATGTCCCAAAAGAATTTAATTTGACCAAGTTATGAATTTAACAATATTAAATGATTTAAACAAGATTTAAATCATTTAACCAATTTTAATTATTCAAGACATGGAACAAATTTTATATTTGGAAAGGTGGTTTAATTTTGCATGGAAAACATATTTCATTTGTTGAAATTGGATTTAAAATGAGCAAGTCATTAATTTGGCCATTTTAAATGCAATAAATAAGAAACAGTTGTTTCCAGCAATTTAAATTATTCAAAACAGCAAACAAAATTGATATTTGGAAAGTACATGAAAAATTGAATGTAAAACATATTTAGTTTGTGGAATTTGGAATTTTTATGCCCAAGTTATGATTTTTGCAAGTTTAAGTGATTTAAGCAAGTTTTTAAATATTTCACCAATTTGAAATATTCAAAACAGTAAACAAAATGCATTGAAAAGGTTGAAAACATGTAGCAAATGTTTCACTGAACATTTTGAGCTATTAAACATAATTTTTGGGTTATTATTGAATTTATTATGCAATTTTCCATAATCATTCTTATTCTGCCATTTTTAGTAAACAGAGGGAAACATGCTCAAAATTAATTCAATTGTGACGAAATAAAATACCAATGTGTAGAGTTTGTTAAGACAAATTTTTAGAGTCCAAGTTTGCTTAAATTGGATGAACCAAACTCAAGTTATGAAATTCCAAAGTTTCCAATTTTTATTGCATTTTCAGTAATTAATTATTTAGTGCAAAAATTGTTACAGAAACATGTTGCAAACTTGACATTAATAGAAGGAGCACAAAATTATGAATCCACAGGATTTTGAATCATTCAAATTGGAGCAATATTCAATTTTATATTGATTTTAGAGTTAATGCCTCATATCTGAGTTTCTGAAATTCGGGCAGAAAAGAAAAAAACAGAAAAAAAGGGTGTGGCTTTGGGGGATGGAACCCTGGACCTGTGGCTTGTCCGCAAGGGTTGCTACCACTGGGGTGTGGTGCGAGTTGTGACAGCAAGGGGCTGCGGGGGGGGGGGGGTATGAGGTGTTGATTCGCCGTGGTTTTTTCTCTGAACTGAAACTGTACGTGTAAATGAACCTGGCGGACAGATCGTGAGGGATGGTCGCCGGCGGGCTGCTGGCCGCTGTGCTGCGCCGTGGGGCGCCGTGGGGGCGTGGACGTTCTGTGGGGTGTGCTCGTGGCGGAGGGGAGCGAGAGGGAGGAGAGGGAGGCGCTCACCTCGAGCGTACAGGTGACGGGCGGAGCAGGTCGGGCAGGGAGTCGCCGGCGACTTGAGGAGGACGGTGGCGGCGCTGTGGAGCCTCCCGGCCCGCTCCGAGCGGTGGAGGAGGGAGAGGGCGGCCGGGGGGTTCCATTCCCGGCCTCGCCCTGGCCGGAAGGGAACCCCAACGCCGGCGATCACCGGAGGGGAAGGGAGGTGGTACAGGTTCAGATACAGAAGGTGTGGAGATACAGAGAAGAAAGAGGTGGAGGTGGAAGGATAGAAAACGGCGGGGAGAGGGAAGAGAGGGAGAAGAAAGGTGGAAGGGAAACCCTAGGTCTAGGGCATGGAGTTATAGGGAGGGGGGAGTGAGCTTGGCCGTTCGTGCTCTGCTCTGAACCGACGTGGACATGACCGATGTGGAGCCGTACAGGAGGAGGAAGAAAGCGAGGGGGGTATGGGCTTTGGGAGATGGTGGGCTGTCTGGGCCTGTTGCCCCTCTCTCTCTCCCTTGCTGGTTTGCTTGTTCCTTTTTATTATTTCTCTTTCTTTATGTAACATCCCAAGTCTGAAAAATAGCCATTAGAATGTTTGCTCTCTGTTATTTTATGTTTTGCATCATGGCATCATGTTGATTGCAATTGTTTTGCTTGTTTTCCTTTTGTTTTCCAACTGTTTTCATTTGTTTTCCTTTGTTTTCTATTTGAATTTCAAACCAAAATTCAAACCTTTGGTTTCATCCTTGTGATGTTACAATTTCCAAAATGATATTTCAAATAAAACAATTGTTTGTTTCCATTAAAGTGAGATTTCAAAACTGTTGTTTTGTTTCTATAAAAATGCATCCAATAATCAATACCATTTCAAATTCAATTATGATTTTCTTCCAAACCACAACCATGTTGAAATTATGAAAATTGCAAAACAAATCAATCAATTGTTTCCATTAATCTATAAGGTTCAACCATTAAAATTATGGCTTTTAATAATTTAATTAATCCAAACTTTGTTATTTCAAATTCAAATAAAAAACATCAAATAGCACCATTTTCAAATTGTAAAAATAACCAAAACAAATGTGCTCATTTGTTTCCCTATTTAAAATTTGGTTTCAATAATCATTTTAACACTTAAATCATCCAAATATGAATTAATTCCAAATCAGCACCCCAATTGGATTTATGAAAATTTCAAAAACAATTCAACCCTTTGTTCTAACTAAATAATAGGGTTCCCCCTATTAAGAAGTGTTTTCAATAATAATCATTTAAATACTTAAAATTCATCCAAATTTGGTTTAGTTCATAAACAGCAAGTAATTTGAAAACTTTTGGAAAATAAAAGTTAGCAATTAGTTGCTATGTCAAAAACTAACCTAACCCTATTTTTTTCCAAATTTTTACTAACCTAAAACCTACCTTTTTCTTCCAATTAGTTTTGCTGCAAAAAAAACAGAAAAGCAAAATAATAAAAAGAAAAAAAACGGTTCAGAGGGGGGAGAAACCCAGCCCAGCCCACCTTCCTGCTTGTCGTCTACCTCCCCCCCCTACGTCACCCTGCGTACGACGCCATCTCCTCCACCCGATCGCCTCCTCCTCCACCCGATCGCCGGCCGTACAGCTCGAGCTCCTCCTTAAAAACCCACCTCCAACCCACATGCTAACCCTAAGCCCTACCCCCTCTCACCGCCGCGGCGCCATCTTCCCTCTCTGCCACGGCCACCCTCTCTGAAGCTCACCACCCGAAAAACCCACCTCTGAATCCTCCGGCAATTGCCGTCTCCGGTGCCTCGCGGTGTATTTCTGCTCGCGGGAATCGAGTCGCCGTCTCCTCCTCGTCCACATCGACACCTGCACGACGCCATCGAGCATCTCCTTCCACGCCGCCATCCACGTCTATGTCCGCGGCGTCCACCGCACCGGCGCTCCGTTGATTGAACCCGAGGCGAACACCGTCGTTGCGGCCCTCCTTCTTCCTGGCTGTCCACGGGAACCGCCCCACCGTACCTTCCTCGAGCTGGTGGACACCTTCTTGGAGCTCGAGGTGGCTTGGATCGACGACGCCATCCTCGCCGCTGTCGGCGACGACCACCTCCACACCGAGCCGCTGCATCGCCTGCAAACGGAGGTGATCGCCGTGCTTTTCCCTCCTCTCTGCGCTCTCTCTGCTTACGCACGCTTCCAACACTAGCCCACGCACCGCAGCAGCAGCACGAGCACGACAGCATCTGCGGGATCTCGCCGCCGTTGAGCCCTGCCGTTTCTCTGACGAAGCGCGGGTTTTGGTTCAGTTAAAAGTTCAGAAACTACGCGGATCTGAACCTCTTCCTCACTGCGCGTGGGTTACTGACAAGGAACGCTTCGTAGCGCACCGGTACAGTGCAGTGCGCACGCAGGGCAGGTCACGAGTTCGATTCCCCCGCGCGGCTGAATAAAATCCCACTTTTTTGCCCAAGTGCTGACAGGGAGGGCCCCCTGTCAGCCACTCCCGTGCCACGCAGGCACGCGCAGGCCCAGGGCCCATCTGGCAGTGCCCTAGGTACGTTTCTGCGCGGTATAAAACGTTTTTCCAGTTTTCTGTTTTAAAACCAGTCCCTCAAAAATTGCAGATTGGTCCCTGGAAGTAATTTGACAATAACTTTAGTTTTATAATTCCAAATAACAAAAATAAAATATGTGCACTGGTCTAAATTTAATTCTCTATCTAATGGTACCATTTGTTTCCTGTTTTGAATTTTCAAAATGCAATTCAAATTTGAATTCAAATAATTCAATTGCAATTTGCTAAAATTCATAACTAATTCATTCTTAATCCAATAAATGCAAATAAAATATGTTTTCCATGCTATTTCAAATAACCTTTTCAAATATAAAATTTGTTTCATGTTTTGAATAATTTAAATTGCCTAAATAATTTAATCCTTGTTTAATTCATTTAAATTTTGCTAAAATCATAACTTGCTCAAAATAAATTATTTTTGATCATGCAAAATATGTTTTCAAACTAGAAAAGTATGAACTTTTCAAATGTGAATTTGAATTTATGTTTTGAACAAATAAAATTCAAATAATATTCAAACTTGTTTTAAATTCATTTAAAATTTGTTTAATATTGTTTCATTCATAATAAATTCATCCTAACTCCTATTTCAATAATTGAAACATGTAATCCAACTAAAATTTGGTATTCTTTTCAAATATGAATTTTGTTATTTGTTTTGAACACTTTAAATTGACGAAAACAACAAATGCTGGTGTGACACCTTTAAGTAACCAAAATTCCAAAACTTAATAAACAAATTCCCAAACTTGTTAAACCTTATTTCAATTTGATTCTATTGTTGTTATTTTGCTGTTTTCCTCATCCATGCATCATGCTAATCCACTTTCATATAATGATTAGTTGTAAAACAATTAATTCAACCATAATCCATGGGCTTTCCATATGCAATCCAATTGCATATGGGTCCATTTAATCATGTTGCTATCTTGTCAACTAGTTTATTTTGATGCATCAATTAAATGGTCATGCATCATCCCATGTTTGTGCACTATGCCATGTTATTGATTGTTTATCTTTCTGCATTGTTTGTTTGCTTCTTCTCGGATACACGACGATGTTGAGACCGACGATACTTACGACACCCCTTCTAAGGAGTTAGCTCAGTACCAGGCTACTGGGTTTTGCAGGCAAGTTATCACTCACATGAACCATCGTGTTCCTTTCAACATTGGTTACCGATACTTTCCGTTGTCTATTCTGCTAGCCCTATGAGTAGTTGCTTCTGTTACGAACCTATCACATGTATCCTTTAACCCTGATATTGCCTCACCTCCATACCTATAACCTTTTGTTTGAGCCCGTGTCTTACTAGCATGCTTAGGTTGTTTTGCTCGAGCCTGTTACCCGTTACTTTCTGTTACTATATTCCATTATGTTCTGGGGGCTCGATGTTTAATCAATCAATCATGCTAATGCTATTGTTAAATAATAATTTGATGATAAGGCACCGGCAGGAGGCCCTTTGTGGTTTTGAGGCCTGCTAGTGTCGACCCTAATAGGAAAAGGGTCTTGTCTACTGATCCATGATGAGCGCACTACCCGCATGTGGGAAGCGAGTATGGGCGCCCCCCTCAATTTGATTCGATTCGCATCTCGTCCAAATCGCCTCATTTAGTTCGGGTTTTCCATTTGCTGCATGCATGATCTTGCGAGCCCTTGGTACCCGGGTGGAACTTTCGTAGTCGGCATATAGGGGGACACGTTCTTAGAGTGCTATGAGGGTCCATTTTCTTCTGGGCTCGATTAGCCGTGCGCCCAAGGTGCTTTGGGCTTGATGCGAAGAAGAGTTGAGTTGTGTTGAGTGCCCCACTTGGTGGAAGGGCCTTTCCATCTAGCGGGTTATTCATACGTGTACGGCCAAATTGGTGCAACCCTGCAGGGATAAATCTTCTCGAGAAGCCGTGTTTTCCGCGGTTATGGTTAACTTGGTGAAAGTACTGGCTAACAAGTACTCAGGAAAACTTAAACCTAATGATCCACAATCTCACACCCAATGATTAACAACTTGACTAGTAATAGGATTATTGACACAATAATCTGCTTCATCTTTAATCCAACTGTGTGAGTTATCCTCGGATTGCTTCTTCGGATAAGGGGCGAGATCCAGGATGGGTTTGTTTGAAGTTATCTTTTAGTTGGTTACAATACTCGATCTTATCCCCTTTCTGTTAGTTGGAAGTTGTAGTTCTCTGTAGTTGGTTAGCGCAGCCAGTTGCAGCATCTTTTATATCCCCTTTCTTCCGTTGAACCCAAGGCATCTGTGCTTGGTGTTGACGGGCTACACTTTGGTGAACTGTGAGTCTTGCTTGCCAGTACGTTTATGTACTGACCCCTTTGGGGCTGTGGTTTCCGCAGACGACGTTTCCGAGGATCTACATGGTGGCTACTACGTGGAGTATGACGAGGCTGCTGACGAGTAGATAGCGGACCCGGGCAGGATCCGAGACTTCGTGGATGGGCTCCGTCTGTTCGTTTCCGGCCTCTTAGGCCTATTTGGTTCTTGTCTGTACTCAGACATGTTGAATGCTTCCGCTGTGATGTAATGATGATATGTTGGGACATGTGTCCTCTGTATGATTGTATTTGCTATCTCTGCTCTAATGAGAGCTATTTGCAACTTATTTCAATCTTTTGTGTCGTAGAGATCTGTTGTGATATCAGTTGTTCAACGCGGTTGACGTACCATGTGTGTATGTTTGGAAGTACGTCAATGGAAGTATCCTGATTTCTATGGGATAGCTTACGTCGACGCTGAACAGATAGGGGTTGGTTGTCACACATACGTGTGTTGGCCTACTCGTAAGAGGACGCGGGTGCCGGTAAGCCCCGTAATCCAATCTACTACTGTTCAACGGAACGGCGAGTATCCTTTAGAAGTCCGGGTGCGACACTTTATTTATTTTGTGCAGATTTGTAATAGGAAGAAGAGGAGATAGTTTTGGGGTAGGAAATTTTAGGGAAAATTTGTTATAGCTATTTAGGATAACAGCAACCACTTGCCAAGTTCTGTTTTCCAAATATTTCAAAATAACTTGCTGTTTGCAAATTGGTTCAAATTTGAATGATTTTTGGATTAAGTGACATTATTGAAAACAAGAATTTAAATAGGGTGAACATATAATTTTAATTGGAAGCAAATGATTATAATTGTGCTGTAATTTGCATAAACCCAACATGGTTGCTGTTTGTAATTGCAATTGAATTTGAAAATCATTTGAATTAAGTGAATTTGCTTATTAAATGAATTAATGAGCTTAAACAATTTGATGGTTTGAAATTTATAGTTTAATGGAAACACATGATGGAAGTGTTTTGTCATTTTCATAATTTTCAAAAGGGTTGCTATTTTGGAAATTAATTGAATTTGGAAATGGTTTGGTATTAAATGAATTTTTTATGAAACAAAACAACAGTTTTGGAATCACAACTTTAATGGCAACAATTGATTGTTTTGATTTGAAATATCATTTTGGAAATTGTAACATCACAAGTATGAAACAAAAGGTTTGAAGTTTGGTTTGAAATTCAAATAGAAAACAAAGGAAAACAAATGAAAACAGAGGAAAACAAATGGAAAACAAACAAAACAAATGCAATGAACATGATGTCATGATGCAAAACATAAAATAACAGAGAGCAAACATTCTAATGGCTATTTTTCATACTTGGGATGTTACATCCGGCATCCCTCAAGGATATACGGAGACCCAGCGGACCACCATCTTTGATGAGATCAAAGGTCACGCTACCAAGATTGGTTCTATGGTGAATATCTCCATCATCTATCCGGAAGAAGAGATTCCAGAAGCCCCCGAGGAGTCCAGCAGCGAAGATGACTCGGATGCTTGAAGAATTTTCCTTGCCCTGGATAGAAAAGAAACGAGATAGGAGCATTACTGAACTTTTAGAATGTAAACCTTATTGTAATGCTTCTATCCATTTGTATGAACAAGTACTCCGCCTTTTGCAGTTAATATTATTAATCCATTGCAAGTTTTCCGGGTTTTATATTCCTTTATCTTCTAAGTTCTCTGGTTTATGTGCTTTAACTGTCCTCAGTGTTTGAAATGGCTCAGTAGTATTTTAATCTTCATGCCAAGTGCCTGGGTAAAACTGATCAGTTCAAACTCGGAAAACTTGGATCATACTAAAGGCATTTTTACTTACTATCTCCAGTGACCTAGCATATAATCAATCAGATAATACTTAGAGAATAGTAAGGAACTTTTTTGGATGAAACTCGGGCACGCAGGCACAATCCGAGTTTCCTTTAGCCTTTAGTAGGCTGAAAATCATTCAGTTTTTTAAACGCCGAGCACGCAGGCACAATTTGGGTTAATCATGGGAAAGATCATTGGGAAATAGATAAGACGGAATCATGCTTTGTACTATAATAACTTGTAAAAACATGGATGTAAGAATTCTGACAACTTTATTTCGTGATCTCAAAGATGTTTACATAGAAATTGAACTAAGTATAGAAGGGACGTAACTGCTGGATACTCCAGGGCCTCTTTGTCTCTACTAGTTCATCATCTATCTTTCTCTTTCTTTTGCGATTCGGCTTCTCGGGATCATCTTCCGTATCTCAAATGTCTACAAGATAGTATGACCCATTCTTCATGGCTTTACTGATGACGAATGGTCCTTCCCATACTGGGGCCAGTTTGTGCTTTCTTTGTTGCACCAATCTTAGCACTAGGTCACCTTCTTTAAAAGAACGATGCCTGATTTTCCGACTATGATAACGTTGTAAACCTTGCTGATAGATGGCGGATCTTTGAAGCACAAGTTCTCGTTCCTCTTCTAAGAGATCGACAGCATCCTGCCGTGCGCTTTCGGCATCTGATTCATCGAAATCCTGCACTCTCGGGCTGTCATGGATCATGTCCGTTGGGAGAATTGCTTCCGCACCATAAACTAGGAAAAACGGGGTTTGCCCTGTTGACCTATTTGGCGTCGTTCGAATGCTCCAAAGCACATAGGGTAACTCTTCCACCCATGCTCCCGCTGCTCTATGAAGAGGAGATTCGAGTCTTGGGTGTATTCCTTGCAGAATTGAACTATTCATTCGTTCAACCTGTCCATTCGATTGCGGGTGTTCCACAGATGCGAGATCTAGGCGAATTCCCATTTGTCGGCAATATTTTGCCAACTCTCCAATAGAGAAATTTGTCCCGTTGTCAGTTATTATGCTATGTGGAACGCCATATCTCATGACTATGTCAATAATGAAATTTTTGGCAGTTACACCGTCAAGTTTTTTGATGGGTTTGGCCTCCACCCACTTGGTATATTTATCCACTGCAACGAGTAGATGTGTAAGTCCGCCTCTTGTAGTTTTGAATGGTCCCATCATATCTAGCCCCCAGACCGCAAACGGCCATGTAATGGGGATAGTTTTGAGTGCTTGGGCTGGAAACTTTGTCTGCTTGGCGTAATATTGACACCCTGCACATGTATTTACTATGTGCTCAGCGTCTGTCTTGGCTGTTAGCCAGAAAAACCCTGCACGGAATGCTTTTTTGACTATGCTTTTTGATTGAGCATGATGTCCGCAATCTCCGGCATGGATTTCTTGCAGGATTTCTCGTCCTTCTTGTGGTGAAATACATCGCAGAAAAATTTCGGTAGTACTGCGTTTATACAGGCAATTGTTAATTACCGTGTACCCTTTGCATCGACGCTGAATCTGTCTTTGCAAGACTTTGTCTGCTCCATCCGGATACTTCTGATCAACTAAGAAGTTTAAATATGGAATTGTCCAATCCGGGTTAACGAGCATGACCTCAATTGACTCGGAAGCCAGAGGATAATCAACATCTCCACCTTTTATCGATGGTTCATACAAGTGTTGGACGAACACACCAGGTGATAGGATTTTTACCCTTTCTGACCCCATGCGGGCTAATGTGTCCGTGTTCCAGTTTTCCTCCCTTTTTACATGAAGTACTTCAAATCCAAAGAAACAGATTGCAAACTCATCCACCGTTCTCCGATATTCAGCCATGATGGGGCTTTTGGCATCCCAAGTTTGGTTGAGCTGATGTTGTGCCAAATCTGAGTCGCCATAGCACAAGATGCGTTTGACACCTATTTCCTTTGCAACATGCAAGCCGTGAAGCAGAGCTTCGTATTCTGCCACGTTGTTACTGGCGTTGAAATGTATTTGTAATACATACTCCATTGTATCTCCTTTAGGGGATTTTAGGACTACACCAGCTCCAGCACCCTCCTTCATCTTGGATCCGTCAAAGTGCATGATCCAGTACTCGGATTCCGGCATTGGTGTTTTTTCCATTGCTTCCGTCCATTCGGCGACAAAATCTACCACAACCTGAGAATTTATTGCCGTCCTGGGTTGGTACTTAATGTCGAATGCTGCTAGCTCGATGCCCCATTTGGCTACTCGGCCAGTTGCCTCCGCATTGTTTATTATATCCCCTAGAGGTGCTTTACATACCACTGTTATGGAATGTCCTTGGAAGTAATGACCAAGTTTCCGAGATGCGAAAAATACGCCATATGCCAGTTTTTGATAGTGTGGGTACCTTTGTTTGGACTCGGAGAAAACTTCGCTTACATAGTATACTGGATGCTGATCTGGTATGCTTTGTTCTTCTTTCTTCCTTTCCACCACTATTACCGCACTAATAACCCGGTTTGTAGCCGTAAGGTACAGTAACATAGGTTCTTCGTCTTTTGGGGATGCCAAAATCGGAGCTTTCATCAAAGTTTCTTTCAACTAGGTTAATGCTGCATCTGCTTCTTCTGTCCACTCAAATTTGTCGGATTTCTTCAACAACTCGTATAGTGGCAGAGCTTTGTCCCCTAGCCGGCTAATAAACCTGCTAACGGCTACTGCAGAACCCGTTAATCTTTGTACATCTTTTACACACGTAGGCTTGGAGATGTTTAAGATTGCTTTGATCTTTTCTGGATTTACTTCTATTCCTCTATGAGAAACGATGAAACCCAGAAATTTTCCTGAGGGAACCCCGAATACGCACTTTAATGGATTTAGCTTCATCTTATAAGTGCGCAAATTTTCGAAGGTTTCTCGCAAATCCTCAAGGAGCGTGCCTTTTTCCTTGGAAACGAAAGCAATGTCGTCCACGTAAACGTGGACATTTTTGCCAATTTGACTATGCAAACATCGTTGCATGCAACGCTGGTAAGTTGCACCTGCGTTCTTCAGGCCGAATGGCATGGTTATGTAATAGTACGTCCCATATGGGTTATGAAGGAAGTTTTGATTTGATCTTCTTTCTTCATGCGTATTTTATGATAACTAGAATATGCATCCAAAAAGCATAAGAGCTCAGAGTCTGCAGTGGCATCTATTATTTGATCAATTCGCGGTAACGCAAATCTATCTTTTGGACACAATTTGTTCAAGCCGGTGTAATCTATACACATTCTAAGGGTAGTACTATCTTTCTTCGGGACTAATACTGGGTTTGCAGACCATTCAGTATGTATAACTTCCCGGATAAAATCTGCTGCCAAAAGCCGGATAATCTCCTTGCCGATGGCCTTCCGTCTTCTTCCGTCAAATCGACGGAGACCTTGTTTGACGGGTTTAGATCCTGGAATCACCTTAAGTTGATGCTCAGAAAGTTCCCTGGGTACGCCTGGCATGTCCGCAGGACACCATGCGAAAATGTCCCAGTTCTCACGGAGGAACTTGATGAGCTCGTCTTCCTACTTGTCGGTCATCCCAGTTCCTACTATGACAAACTTTATCGGATCTTTAGGATCTAAGATTACCTTTCTTGTGTTCTCGGAAGCTTTGAGGTTGTCTGCAGGCTTCTGGCTTTCCTTTCCTGCTGGCATTTCTATCGGCGATACTTCTTTTGCCAGCTCTTTCAATTCTTTCTTTGCTATCACTTTTTCAGCGCAAAGGGCGTTTTCTTTTTCCAGCTCGTTTGCCAGCTTGAAGTCTCCTGTTATGGTAATTAATCCTCCTTTGGGCCCTGCCATCTTCAGCTTGTTATAAATATAACATGATCTTGCCGTGAATTTGGCAAAAGCTGGACGTCCGAGTATTGCGTGATAAACGCTTTCGAACGGCACAACCTCGAAGGATACTTTTTCCTGATGGAAGTGATCTTTGTCTCCGAAGGTTTCATCTAGGGAAATTTCTCCTAGGGATCGTGCTTGTCTGCCAGGGACGATGCCGTGAGAACGTATGTTGCTATGATTGAGCTGGGTCTCCGAGATTCGCAGATGCTTCAGGGTATCCAGGTACATTATGTTAATGCTGGATCCTCCATCCATCAGCACTTTTTTTAGCCTAATGTTTTGAACAATAGGACTTACAATTAGAGCTTTCGTGCCGGGTTCAGGGATATTCCCGGGATGACCAGACTGATCCCAGGTAATTGGTGTATTTGAGTACTTCAAGAATTCCGGGGTTGCAGGGACAACCGCATTTATTTCTCGAAGCGTTCTCTTTGCCACCTTTGCTGAGGGAGTTGCTAGGAAAGTTAGGTTGCATTCTCCATCAACTCTCGGAAACTTAGGCTTGCCTTTTCGCTGCTGTTCCTGGATTTTTTCGTCAGTGTCCGTTTCACTGTCTTCTTTTTCAGCTTCTGGCTTTTGCTTGGAGAATTTCCTCTTGGAGTTCTTCCCTTTGTTTCCGGATCCTGCGCTGCCTTTCATATGCTTGTTCAAGCGGCATTGCGCGTTAGTATGGGTGGGTTTCCCAAATTGCGAATGGTGGACATAGTTTTCCGACTTTATTTTTTCCCACTCTTCTTTGGTGTAGTTTATCGGCTCTGTGCTTCGTCTTTTCCACTTGTTCCCATTTTCTCTTCCAAAGGCTATGTTAACTTCTTTGGGCTTTTGTGTTGCATCTGAAGTTCCTTTTTTCTCAGGGCGAGGGGTCTTTTTGGCCTATATCAGTGTATCGATATTGCCGCCTCTCGCTCTGGTGTCGTCTTCGGCCACTGCATGCTCATTGGCGGTTGTTAGCATAGATACGAGATCTTTGTGCTTTTTGGAACCGATCATGAACGGTACGAGTCCGGGCTTTAGGCCATTGAAGAAAGCATGCATTGCTTGAACGTCAGTTACTCCAGAGCAACTATTCTTCATTGCAGTCCATCTTGAGATGAAATCCACGTATGGTTCATCCTCAAATTGGGTGCAGCGGTTTAACTGGTTGATGCTGTTTGGGCGCTTGTAAGTTCCTCGGAAATGCTGAGTAAAGACCCTAGCCATATCATCCCAGCTATCAACAGTCCGTGATGGTAATCCATTGATCCAATCTCTGGCTCCATCCAGTAACATTAGGGGGAGGAATTTAACTGCCTCCAGGTCTGTCCCATTGTTGATCTGAACGGCTGTATAAAAGTCTGAGAGCCAGGTATCCGGGTTTGTGCTACCGATATACTTTTGGTATGTTGGACCAACTTTGGCGAAGCCAGAATGCAGAGTTATTATTCGGATCCTATCAGTGAAACACTTTGGGCCAAAGTATAAATCATCTCTTTCTGCTCTGTCTATATGTGCGGAGTATCTGTGGGCTGAATGGACAGAAGAGGATCTGCTCCGTTCTTTTCCATTGTGGCGCGGACGCGCTTTTCCGGAATTATCTCTGTTTACTCTGTGATCGTGCCCTTTGGTATAAGGTGGAGTTCTACTCCTGTATCTTTCCTTATTTCTGGGGGGCGTCCGGGATCTCTCACGCCTGTGAGGCATATCCGGTCTTCCATCTTTTTCTACCGGCCGTCTCGGAGGCGGCATTGATTTTCCGTCCTTCCGGTTTTTCTCTTCCCGATCACGGGGGTTAATTCCATCTTTCGGGAGATGGGATCCATTTCTGGACGCTTCATCCCTATTATCGGGTTTTTTCTTGTCTTTTCTCGGATCTGATTTCTTCTCTTTTGAATTGTTCGAATCTCCGGGTTCTTCAGGTCCAGGTGCTCCAGCGACGTATGTGGCTGTCTTGCATATAGAATCTTCATGTAATTTCCCTGATTGCTCTTGCGCTCGCTGTTGCTGTTGCAACGCTTTTCCTAGGAAAGCGTACACCCCTTGAAGTGTTTCACCGTTGGAGTACATATCATTGTTGAGTATGGCGAACGCCGCTTCCCCGTTTTCTGCTGCGGTTTTGTATATTGGCTCGCCTCTGGCATCTTTGCCGTTTACCTGCTTTTGCCAAGATGGGTTATGGAACCTTTCTTTTGGCGGCAGTACTTCCGGTTTTGCGATTCCGGGTAACCGCGTAGGTTTAATGCCAGATCTATTCTTTCTCGCGTATTCCTCGATTTCTTCCCGCATGAGCTTGATGTCAGCCTGGGTTTTTTGGTGGTGTTCTCGAGTTCGAAATAGATGTTGCTGTTGCCTTTAGAGAGCCTGCCTTCGGGCTTCCAGCACTTCAGGCGGCTCGTGTGGTCCCACTGGTGTTTGGAGTAATTCCTGTTCGTCCTGTTCTATCATTGCCGGAACAAGGATCTCCTTCGTTTTCTTCTCCGCAGGTTTTACTCCGCTTGCGTCTCCTACTTCCGGGCTTTCATTGGCTGGATCAGCCGATTTCTTCTTCCGGAGCTTATACTGGAGCTTTTTAGCAGCTTTGTGTTTCTTCTTGGAAGAGGGAGGTTTCCTGCAGGGTTCTTCCTCTGTCAATTCCTTGACGTCGGGGAATTTTGGAGAGGTTTCTCCTTCTTCTCTCTCTTCCTCTGGCGGAGGCGTTCTAGGGCTTTCCTGACTGTCGGCATCCGTGTTTTCAGTCGGTTTTGCCATCAGTACTTCATGGAATCCCTCTTGGAAGGATTTGACCTTTCTTTCGAAAGCGTCTTCGTCTTCGTCTTTGGTATCGAAGTGATCCGATCCGGGTTCCGACTCCAATCTCGCCTCAATGGCGGCTAGTATAGAGTCAACTTCCGAGTGCGTCGTGATGTCGACGGATGTCGGATCTTCCTCCTCTGTTGTGGGAGTGTTGTTTTCTGCCTCTTGCACGGAATTACTTTCATCTGTGTTTTCGGCGATCTCGGACTGCACCATGCCGATAAAGTGCGATTTAGCAGTATATCGACGATCTGAGCAAAATCCGGCATCATAGTCGTCTTCGACTGGGTATAGGGCGGGTGGGATAAATTTGTTCCCACCACAGAATCCCATTGCTTCTGCAGTTAATCCGATAAAGATGTTTGCAGATCCAATCGGTAAAACGCAGGCACTTACGAGGTGATTCCGCGCCGGCATGTACGATCCGTTGTCGATGAAGCGCCCGACGTCGTTGTCGAATTCCAGGTTTCCGACAGTTATAGTACTGTCGATTCCGCCGAGTATCCCCGATCGAAACTTAACGCCTGACGTCGCTGGCCCCACGGTGGGCGCCAACTGTCGAGACATCGTAGTAGATTTCATAGACGGGGGTGCCATGAGACTACCGATAGAGACGTGGGGGATGTGATTGTACGATGATCAAGGACACAAGGATTTTACCCAGGTTCGGTACGACGCAGTAATGCGACGTTCCTACTCCTGCAAACTCACTATTCAGGACTAAGCCTGGGAATACAGAGTACAATGTGAGGTTCTATTAGCTACTCGTCAAGGATCAACCTCTCGGCGAGTTAGCCTTTAGCTTCTTGTCTATCTATCTTATCTCCCGTCCGGCTTTATATAATAGTCGGATTAGGGCATACAGAGAAGGAAACCTAGAAGACTACAGTAACTATTAACTTGGAAAGTAAGGAATCCGCCTTCTACTCCAAGCCAGATCACGTGGGTCGTGATCCAGGTTCTTCTAGAATACGGCTTCTGCGCGTCAGCTTACTGGGCCGCCCAATGGACCGTAGCCCACTACCATTTAGGCCACCCTGGTAGTCCGGCACTTTAGACCACCATCTGATATACCCCTAGTTGGTATATATTCGATAGGAGGGTTCGGTTGCGAGGGGGAGAAACAGAGAGAGAGAAGGGCGATCGGGGGCTTCTACGGGGTCTCTTCGATCCGGACGACTCCTCGAGGGCCTTCCGGTCGTCCACGTCGCGAGGGAGGAAGCAGGAGGTGGCGGGCGGCCACCGTTCTCGTCCTTCTGGCCGGATTTGGAGAAGAAACGAAAAAGAAAAAGAATTTCCTAGAAAACCCCGTGTGAAGTTTTGAGAAATCACAGAAAGGTCCTTCTGGACTTAAAACAGACAGAAAAAGGGGGTTTTGAGGGCCTTTTTTCAAAACCAAAAATTGCACAAAAATATTCGTTGGAAAGCTCTCCAAAAATGTGACATTTCTATCATATGGTTGTTTCATTTTGAAGAACTTTGTAAACAAGTTTGTGTAAGGTTAGATTAAGTGATTTCTGCTGTTTCACTGATTAATTTTTAAAAGAAAATTTTTGGTCCACTTTTTCATGCATGTATGCCATGTACACAACACCTCTCTTTATTACACAAAATTAGGGATGTTACAGACATCCAAGGAATACACTCCGAGAGGATAAAGACGAATTCTACTTCGGCTCACAGTGCTTTACCGACAGCATCCGAAGAATAAATCTGCATTATGAATTCGTAAAATTCGGACCAACATACAAAAAGTATACTGGATGCACTAACCCAGATACATGTCTCTCAGATTACTATACCACCGTTTAGACCAACAAAGGTACGGATTTAGAGGCAGAATTTTTTTTGCCCCTAATGCTACTTGACAGAGCGCGCGATTGGATTAATGGATTACCTTCGAGAACGATCGATAGCTTGGCAGATATGGACATGGGTTTTCTCCAGCACTTCAGGGGAACTTACAAACGTCCCAAAAGTATTAACTAGCTGAGCCGTTGTGTCTAATACAAGAATGAATCCTACGTAGATTTCTTCTCAAGATTGACAACAATGAAGAATAGCTGCACGGGAGTCGACGACACCCAAGCAATGCATCCTTTCATGAATGGCTTAAAACCCGGCCTTGTGCCATTCATGGCTGGGTCAAAAAGTCATAAAGACCTTGGTTCTATGCTTACCACAACCAATGAGCATGCCGTTGCTGAAGACGACATGCTGGCTCGAGGCGGAAATATGGTCACACTGATTCAGAGCAAAAAAGCCGCGCGCACTGAGAAAAAAAGATAATCATGAAGTACAAGAAAATCCCGAAGAAGTCAATGTTGCCTTTGGAAGGGAAGACCTATCACATACTCCAAGGAGGTAAGGGACAAGATTAGGTTTGAAGGCTGCATTCACCACGTAAAATTTGGAAAACCAAACCATATTAACCAGTAATGCCGGTCAAACAAGCACATGAGGAGCACTGACGAAGCTGGAAACAAGGGAAAGAATAACAAAAGGAAGTTCAACAAGACAAAAGTGGATGCTAAGGAGGATGAAAGTGATTCTGATATAGATGACAAGATCCAGGAACATCAGCATAAAGGAGAATAAAAGTTCCCATGAGTAGAGGCAGAATGCAATCTCACCTTCTTGGCCACACCATCCGCCAAAAAGGTGAAGCAGGCCTGGAGGAAAAAATCAATTCCATAGTGCCTCTAATGCCGAAATATCTTAAGTATGCAAAAACTGCAATAACGTGGGATCGTACAGATCATCCCGGCAATATCCCGGAACCAGGTTGATGTAGCGCGACCCATCCCACTGGGCATGTCTCACACTCCATCATATATCAAGTTACCATGGTTTCAAAAGGTGAACTCCTTTATCTTCGAAAACCCACTTCGTACCCCATTGGATGGTATGCTACTTGACCATCTACCCCCGTGCATTGCTAGGTATGAGTCGACGAGTACAGATACGAGGGGAGATGCCGAGGAGCCCCAAGACTCAATTTCGTCCAAGTTGTACGCATGGAAGAGGAGGAAGAAGCGAAAAGAAGAAGACAAGGAGATCCAGGAAGGCCAGCCTACGGAGCTAGGAAACCCGGCCTAGGCCGTCCTCCAAGCCCGCTACCTTACAGAGCCGCTCGGCCTCCACTTCTGGCAGGCTGGCCTCCAGGCCGGCCTAGGCTGGCTTCCCTATGACCCTAGGCCGGCGTGCTTTGTTACCTGCCCGGCCTCCAGGACACCCTCCAGCCCAGCCAGGCTGGCTCCCCTCCAGCCTTACCTGCCTGCGCGCAGTGACATGGAATATTCCCTTGTATCCCTCTACCTACCCCCTACTATATATAGGAACCCTCCCCGTCCTTCCTAGGCAAGAGTTGACTTGAGATAGAATTGGGACTTGTGCTCCCCGTCCCATGTGGAGAACCTCCCTGTAACATCCCAAGTATGAAAAACATCCATTAGAATGTTTGCTCTTTGTTATTTTATGTTTTGCATCATGGCATCTTAATCATTGCATTTGTTTTCATTTGTTTTCCATTTGAATTTCCAAACCAAAATTCAAATTTTGTTTCATACTTGTTATGTTACAATTGTTTCAAATAAAAATTACAAAACAATCCAATCTTTTGTTTCCATTAAAATAGAAAGTTCAAACCATTAAAGTGTTCTCTTTAATTATTCAATTAATCTCAAATTCAGTCAAATTCAATTAAATTTCCAAACAGCAATCATTTTGAAAATTATGAAAAATACAAAAACAAATCTATCATTTGTTACCATTACACTTGAAATTACAAACTTCTAAATTGTTCTTTTCATGTAATTAATTAATACCAAAAAAAAATTAATCAAATGCAAATAAATTGCAAACAGCAACTAATTTCAAATTTTTGGAAAACCAAAGTTTGTACTTGTTGCTGTTACAATATTTAATCAATACAAATTTTACTAAAATTTTCTAACCCCAAAACCTTTCCTTTTTCTCCCTTTTTCTTTTCTGCAAAAAAAAAGGAACAGAATCAAAAAAAAAATAAAAAGGAAAAACGCAAGCCAGTGGGCAGCAGGCCCAGCCCACGGCCTGCTTACCTCTTCGCTATCGTCACCTACCTCTGTACGGCGTCCATCCGCAACGCCCACGTCGACAGCAGCGAGGAGCAGACGGCCACGAGCTCCTCCCCTCCTCCATATAACCCTAGGCCACGAGCTCCCTCTGCCCTAGCCCTAGTCCTCCCTCCTCTCTCCCTCTCACTGCCGCACCGTCGATTTCCTTCTCTCCACCCACCTCTGTTCATCTCTGAACTCCACCGCACCACCACCGTCTGAAACCTCTACGATCGCCGCCGCCATGCTTCTCCTCCCCTCGGACTAGCCACGGGAACGAATCCCCCGTCGCTTCCTCGACCTCCTCGACACCACGGCAGCCTCGGGGAGCAACTGGAACGACGCCGCCGTCCACTCACTGTCGCCGCCGTCGAGCCCGAGCCTCTGCCACGGCTACATCGAGGGTGAGCTTCCCCTCTGTCACCTTCCCCTCTCTTTCTACTCTCTGCACGAGTGCACACGGCCACCGCACGCAGCACACGCACCACGGACGAGCAGCAACGCGCACGCAGCAGCAGCTCGCCGCCGGCGGCCGTGCTCCTCTGTCAAAGTTCAGAAACTGAACTCGTCAGTTTCAGTTAACTGATGCTAACTGAAGGTCATACCCCCCCTTGCACCTTACCTGACAACGAACGGCAACACACCGCAGTGGTAACGCCCCCGTGCGCTCGCGCCCGAGGTCGAGGGATCGAGCCCTCGCCTCCGCGGGATTTTCCCCCACATTTTTGCCTTGCCACGCTGGCTGGAAGGCCCACCAGCCAGTGGCAGTGAAGGCCACGTAAGCCCCAGGGGCCTCTCTGTGATATTTTTTCGCAGTTAAGTCCCTGGACCAACTCTAAATGTTTAAAAATTGCAGAACATCCCCCAATTTCAAAATACAAATAACTTTTGAATTTCAACTTCAAATAAAATAAATAAAACATGTATCCTGAACCAAATTTAATTCTCTACATGTTTAAATCATTTGTTTTCTGTTTTGAACATTTCAAATTGTTTGAAAATTCAAATTCAAACAACTCATTATAAATTTGGTTAAATTCATAACTAATTCAAACTTATTTCAAATGTCACATATAAAATATGTTTTCCATGCTAAATTAAATCACCTTTCCAAATATAAACTTTGTTTCATGTTTTGAATAATTAAAAATTGGTTAAATAATATAAACCTTGTTTAAATCATTTAAAATTGCTAAATTCATAACTTGGTCAAATAAAATTCTTTTTGAACTTATAAAATATGTTTTCAAACCAGAAGAGTATAAACTTTTCAAGTATGAAATTTTATTAAATGTTTTGAACAAAGAAAAATTCAAATAATTCAAACTTGAATTAAATTCATTTAAATCTTGTTTAAACTTGTTTAATTCATAATTAGTTCATCTTAAATCCTTTTTCAACAAAGGAAACATGTACTCCACCTAAAATTTTGTGTTCTTTCTAAATATGAATTTATTTATTTATTTTGAACAATTAAAAATTGGTGAAAACAACAAATGCTTGTGTAACTCCTTTAAGAAGCCAAATTCCATAACTTAATAAATAAAATCCCAAACTTGGTAAACTTCATTTCAAATTGAATCTATTGTTGTTTGCTTTCTGTTTTCCTCATCCATGCATCATGCTAATCCACTTTCACATGTTGTTTAGTTGTAGATCATCTAAACCAACCTTAACTCATGGGCTTTCCATATGCAATCCAAATTGCATATGGGTCCATTTAATTATTGTTATCATGTCAACTAGCTTATTTTGATGCATCAGTTAAATTGTCATGCATCATCCCATGATTGTGCATTATGCCATGTTATTGATTGTTTGTCTCTCTGCGTTGTTTGTTTGCTTCTTCTCGAATAGACGACGACGTTGAGACAGACGAGGTTTACAACACTACTTCTGAGGAGTTAGCCCAGTACCAGGCTACTGAGTTTGCAGCCAAGTATTCACTCACATGAACCATTGTGTTACCTTGCACATTAGATACCGATACTTTCCGTTGTCTATTCTGCTAGCCTTATGAATCGTTGCTTGTGTTCCGATCCTATCACATGTTATCCTGTAACCCTGATATAGCCTCACCTCCACACCTATAACCCCGTTGCTTGTTGCCCGTGTCTTACTAGCATGCTTAGGGTTGTTTTTGCTCGAGTTTGTTGTCCGTTACTTTCTGTTACCATATTACTTATGTTCTGGGGGCTCGATGTTAAACAACAACCTGTTAAATGTTTGAGGTAATGCTAATTTGATGATAAGGCACCGGCAGGAGGCCCGGCGTGGTTTTGAGGCCTGCTAGTGTCGACCCTAATTAGGAAAAGGGTCTTGTCTACTGATCCATGATGAGCGCACTATCCGCATGTGGGAAGCGTGTATGGGCGCCCCCCCTCAATTTGATTAGATTCGCATCTCGTCCAAATCGCCTCATTTAGTTCGGGTTTTCCATTTGCCGCATGCATATGTACTTGCGAACCCGAGGCCAGGGTGGAACTTTTGTAGTCGGCATTTAGGGAGACACGTTCTTAGAGTGCTATGAGGGTCCCCTTTTCTTCGTGGGGCTTGATTAGCCGTGCGCTCAATTGCACGGGGTTCTTTGGGCTTGATGCGAAGAAGAGTTGAGTTGTGTTGAGTGCCCCGCTTGGTGGAAGGCATTCCATCTGGCGGGTTATTCTTACGTGTACGGCCAAATTGGTGCACCCCTGCAGGGTAAATCTTCTCGAGAAGCCGTGTTTTCCGCAGTTATGGATGACTTGGTGAAAGTACTGGCTAACAAGTACTCGGAACAACTTACACCTAACTAATGATAACTTGACTAGTAATAGTCTTATTGACACAATAACTTGAACCATCATTAATCCAACTGTGTGAGTTATCCTCGGATTGCTTCTTTGGATAAGGGGCGAGATCCAGGATGGGTTTGTTTGGAGTTAGTAGTAGTTGGTTACGATACGCTATCTTACCCCTCTCTTTTAGCCGGAAGTTGTAGCATGTTTCTATAGTTGGTTAGAGCAGCCTGCTGCCGCATTTTTGTATCACCTATTCTTTCGTTGAACCCAAAGCATCCGTACTTGGTGTTGCCGGGTACACTATGGTATCTTGTGAGTCTTGCTTGCCAGTACTTGTCTGTACTGAACCCTTTGGGGCTGTGGTTTCCGCAAACTACGTTTCCGAGGATCCCCATGGTGGCTACTACGTGGAGTATGACGAGGCTGCTGACGAGTAGATAGCGGACCCGGGCAGGATCCGAGACATCGTGGATGGGCTCCGTCTTTTCGTTTCCGGCCTCTTAGGCCCATTTGGATCTTTTCTGTACTCAGACACTTTGGATGCTTCCGCTGTGTTGTAATGATGAATTGTTGGGACATGTGTCCTCTGGATGATTGTATTTGCTATCTCTGCTCTAGTGAGAGCTATTTGCAACTTATTTCAATCTTTTGTGTCTTAGAGATATGTTGTGATATCAGTTGTTCTAATGCCGTTGACGTACCATGTGTGTATGTTATGAAGTACGTCAACGGAAGTGTCCCGATTTCTATGGGATGGTTTGCGCAGACGATGGATAGTAGAGAATGGTTGTCACACGTTTACGTGTTGGCCTGCTCATATTGAGATGCGGGTGCCGCTATGCCCCGTAAGCCATTTGTTCTACTATTTAGCGGACTGTGAGTATCCTCTAGAAGTCTGGGTACGACACTCCCACATGGGATCCATGGCTACTCGATAGATTCATCTATTGGATTGTATCAAGATCTCTCCAAGTACCTACTCTTTCACCTCGTGATTTTGGCAGTTCTTTCCAACCTTACCCTTGCGCCTTTTGTTGGATCGGTGGATCGGCCAGTGAGAGGAATCGATTCCAATTAGCGTGTTGTTGACTTGGATTTGCGATCCCTTGTAGGCTTCACGATTTATCTCCCTCTTTTGTGTGTGTGAGTTCACCGTGTTCATCGCGTTCCTCCCAATATCCCCACCTCTCGTGCGTCAATCCGTGAAGATCGGGTTACCCTAGAGGCCAAGCCTCTATCACATGTACACATGCCCTCATTGTAAACCCTATAATAATCTTTACCTAATAATAAAAGGAGGAAGGTTTCTTCCGGTCCAACAACAATTTTACCATATTACCCTCCCACCAAGCTAATATCTATCATCTTTGTCCGTCTGCTTCTGATCTTTTTTTTGGTTTGGTATGCGATACAATTCTTTCTTTTGTTTCCGTTTGGCATGCCATAACATTCCAAGTCCTGATGCATTACGACAGATTTTCTTTTAGTTATAAGCCCTCAGATCCACGGTAGGGGTGTGCTTGGTTTTTGAGACATGCAGCTGTAGATCGTGGATGCCTTCCCTGATTTGCAACCGTGGTGACGTCCGGTATAATTAGCAACACACGTATACCTCGCCCCAGATCATGTGATGCTCGGGGCGTACGACGCCTTTTCTCCTCCAGTGCAGACGTGGCATAAGACATAGTAGGGTTGATGAAAGCGGCGGTTGATGACGGAGCCGCCGAGCTTGAAGACAGGCCGCAGCGTGTGCGCACTTACCAGAGGCCACACAAGGTTACGATCGACACCACACGTAGTTGATGGTGGAGCCGCCAAGGTGCATCCACCGCCTCACGCTCTCGACTGGATGGTCGCCGCCGACGCCACAGAAGACGACGGCCTCGACCATGCATCCACTGCGGCGACCTGGTGGGTCTACTCTGCTGGGACACGCTTCACGCCGCGCTCGTCGAGAACCAAGGCGCCACCGAGGAGCGCGTGCACGACAATATAATGGTGAGGACCTGACCTCTAAGAAGACGTAGGAGAAGACGTTCGTGGACTATTTCTGCTGCGATGACACCGAGGTCAGAGGCAATGCCGGGGCAGAAGCTCATTCGGTTGCTCCTAATACATGGTTATGGCCGCGGTGGTCTGCTCGTCGCCAACTGCTGGGATTCGCTGGCCGAGCTCTGCCAGAGCAAGGAGTCACAACCCCTCGCTGCTTGTCCTATTCCAGCAGACGAACTCCTGGCCGGCCCAGTACATGCGCTAGGTCGAGGACAAAACGACATGGCAGACGAGTCCTGGGAGGAGCTGACCATCGTGCATGACTGCGTGGGAGGACGACATCGAGAGCGTCCACACCCTCAGCACCGGCTCCGGCGGAAAGGTTGTGTACATGTTCGGTTACTATCCACAGGAAAATCATGTCACATGATCACACATTTAAACTTGGAGATTGGTTGTCGTCGACAACCTCCAATGAAGCATGCATAAGAAGACTACTCTCTCTAAGTAATTACTCACAAATCAATATACCTTGTTGCTTGCTTGACTATCTTCATATCCACTACCGTTGATATCCATGGTGCAGTAATTAATAACAGTATAGAGATACGACGGTGTGAGTTCAATGCTTTCGTTCACAATCATTCCACCTCCCGTCTTGGTCGCCTGTCCCAGCGAAAGCAGGAGCAGTAGCAACCATCGGTTTCCAAGCCGACCGAACAATCATGACCGAGCTGCCGTGGTCTAACTGTATAAGTTTCCTTCGCCGTCAAAACTGATAATGATAATTTTTTTATTCTTTGCAGCTAATTATCTCAAACTAGATTTTTTTGCCAAAAGTAAATTATTTCAAAACACGCTGTTTTTAGAAATATTAAATCATGATTTTGATTCTGGAGAAAACATAAGTGTCCGTCTCGCCGACACATTTTGTGTGTGTTCCCGTTGCAACGCACGGACACATTTGCTAGTAATAATAAAAGCGGTAAGGTTTTTTCCCTCATATTTCCTACGTTTTTTCGTCCCAGTAGTTTTGTTTCGTACGTCGCTGGTTTCCAATTTGTGAACGACTGTGATTAGAATAAAGAGAGGCCGGCTGGATTAGAACTCATGTGTGACTCTCTAAGCCCAATAAAGACACGATAACCCACCGCAGGGCCTGGTCTGCTCCTGCAAATATAATGCAACTATCAAAGGACAAACGCCCATGATTTTCCATCGGTATGTCAGATGCATCTACAAACAAAGATCCACAGGTACCCACTTCGTCATGACCTAGATTGACGCGCTGGATTCGAGCGATCCTCGGCGCAGGTCAAGGGCGGTTCCTTCAGCACTGCCGCCAAATCGACGACCGAGAACAACATAGAGGCCCGATTAGCTTCATCGACGACGAGAGACGTAGGCGAGATCAGAGTGGCCCGATTAGCTTCATCGACGACGAGAGACATAGGCGAGAACTCGGAGGAAATGATCTCGGCGAGATCCTGGCGACAACTCTGAGGAGACGATCACATCCCACGCGCTGGTATCAAGACGTGGCTCCCAAACGTCTGTCGCAAGCTTTGGCTAGATCGGGATGACGCCGGCTTTCGGTCCATTCATTGGAAGGATAGAGACGATGCTGGGAAGTGTACTCCATGAGGCCGAGAAGCAGTTCCAGCCACGGTGCAGTCATAGCTCCATGCTGTCACATACGTAGCTATATCTTCATCTTTAAGGATGAGCTTCAGATAGAAATATAAAGTCAGAACTATATACTACCATCAACTGCGCCTTCTTTAGGTTTACGGCGGGCCTACCTCTGCTGTCTCGCCCCAACCCGAAGCTCCAACGGCCCCGAGCACCTACGACTTGGGCGACGCAGCTCTGCACCATCCGCTCTGTTGGTACTCTATATTCTTCCTACGGCTTGTCCATGCACAGGCGTTAGGCGTCGTACTCTAGGGTATGTTACTGCTCCTTTGGACACTTATAGACCTTTTGAAAAATATATTTTTCTGGAAAGTTAGTTGAGCTTCTCTGATTTTAATTTTCTTGACCTTCTCTGAAATTCAATGTAGCTTTGTGGGGTCTTAATTTAAACTTCAGATTGCGTCGGCAACTTCGTCCAGGCCAAAAATATGTATTACATGCTCTGATGTTAGTTTGTTGTACATGACATTTGGTTGTTCAGGCCGGAAAGTTGGTTGAACTTCTCGGATGTGTTGGCCTGGCATTTGTTGGATATAGTTATAGAAGGTCAATTCCAAGTTCAAAGATATCAGCATATAACATTGTAAGTTGATGATTTATGATTTTTATTTCTAGGATACAAAAGTCACTGACCAAGAGAATAACTTCCGTACCTATTATGTGCAATCTGTTTTTTAGTTGAAACTTTAGAGTGCGATAGAAATAGTAAAAGCCGAAGCGGCTCCTGATAGTGTAGAATATGCACCTTCACGTGCATGTGTAAATTAATATTTTTGTTACTGTCTTTGCATTAAGAACATGGAAAGTGTCCATTATAGTGACGGCCGGCTTGACAGTTGGGTAGGAAACAATAAGAAAAATACACCAAAATTGTTGTGCAAGAATAGAGCTGTTGCACTAGCTTTTTCTGGCCTAATCTATCTATATATATTCACACCATGAACTTGTACAAATAGACTGGAGGGTGGATGTGCTAATCGATGCTGTGGATCCGTTGCAACGCACGGGCATTGTACTAGTTTATCATAAGTTGAGGAGAGTACTTATGGACGGAGGATCCAATATCAACATAATGTACATGAGCACCCTAGAAAAACTCCAATTATTGTAAACCCAGCTGAAGCACAACAATGTGAGATTCCACGATATAGTCCCAGGAAGACAAGAAGCGTCTCTTGGAGAAATTTCTCTTGAAGTAACCTTCGGAGAGCCAGAACATTTTCCCACCGAGTGGATCTCATTTGAAGTAGTGCCATTTGAGAGTGTATACCACACTATCCTCAGTAGGCCAGCTTCGGCCAAGTTCATGGAACGATCATGATACATCTACAACAAGCTCAAGATGCCAGGACCAAAAGGCGGAGTAATCACCATCCAAGCAGATTTTGCCCTTCCAAAAGAGCTTGAGCTAGGGAACGCCCTTTGTGCCGAATGAGTTATCATGAAGGAGGAGCTGAAGGAGTTGGCCAAACAAGTTTCGTCGAATGAAATGTCTGCAGGAAATGAGATCTCAAATCCAATGGACATCTTCAAAAACTTCAGAAAATACAAAGAAAGTTATCCTAGATCCAAAAGATCCTAAAAAGTACGTCGTCATCGGTGACAGAATGATGGATAAATAGGAAAGAGCGCTCATCAAGTTCCTCCGTGAAAACAACAATATTTTCGCCTGGTGTTTAGCCGATATGCCAGGAGTACCCGGGGTCTTGCTGAGTACCAACTCAAAGTAAAACTAGGATCAAAACCCGTCAAATAGGGACTTCAACATTTCGATGGACCAAGACGAAAGGCCATAGGCAAAGAAATAATCCGACTTTTAGCTGCCGACTTTATCCGGGAAGTGATTCACACTGATTGGGATGCCAATCCAGTGTTAATCCCGAAGAAAGATAGTATAACACTTAGAATGTGTATATATTACACCGGTCTCAACAAACTATATCCAAAGGATGTTTCACCTTACCACGAATTGATCAAATAATAGATGCCGCTGATGGCTTAGAGCTTTTATGCTTTTTGGATGCTTATTCTGGTTATCATCAAATACGCATGAAGGAGGAAGATCAAATTAAAACCTCATTCATAACCCCCAATCGTACATACTATCATATAACCATGCCCTTTGGCTTGAATAATGCCGAATCTAATTATCAGTGTTGTATGCAAAGATACTTGCATGAGCAAATTGGTAGAAACGGCCATGTTTATGTGGACGATATTGCCGTCGTATCCAAGGAGAATGATACCTTCCTTGACGATTTGCGAGAAACTTTCGATAATCTGCACAAATATAGCATGAAGTTAAATCCGTTAAAATGCGTATTTGAGGTTCCCTCGGGAAAACATTTGGGCTTCACTTTGGGTCATAGAGGCATTAAAGTAAACCAGAAAAATATGAAACTATATTGAATATAAAAGGGCATGCGTGTTTAAAAGATGTTCAAAGGTTAACCGGACCAGCTGCCGCCATAAGCAGATTTATATGCAGATTAGGTGACCAAGCACTTCCATTGTTATATAACACTTAATTTTCTAATTTTATTGAATTAAAACTTTATTTTCAATATTTAAATGAATTTAATTCAAACTCCAAATGTGGCCTCATTTTGAACTTTGTCAAACATGGATGAAAATGATATAAACAGATAGTTCATATTTTTCTGAACATTTTGCATATTTTTTCATAATTTTTGGAGTTATAAATTCAAAGTTATTTAATTTACCTATTTTAATTGTTTTCCGTTATTTTATATTTTCTGCGGGCCTACCTGTCAGTTTAAAAACAAAACAGAAAAAGCCCTGGCGCGCCAAGTGCGCTACGGTGGTCGTCCGGAGGTAGATGGGGTCACCGGCGACGATTCCGGCATCCCCGGACGTGCCGTTTGGCCCGTTGGCTTCCTCTCGTCGGGGGGAGTCTAACGAGGGCAGCCTCGTTTGCGGGGGGTCAACGGCGGCTTCACCGGCGTGGAAGGATGTCGGCGGAGGGCCTCGGGCTCCGGCAGTTTTGGCGTTTCCGAGCGCTAGGAGGTGAACGGAGGGGATAGGAGGGAGGAGGAGCTCACCAGAGCGGTCAGCGGGGCCGGAGGAGGGTGGAATCAACGGCGCGGTGGAGTTTCACCCGGCGGCCGGAGAGAAGGAGGATGGCGCGATTCGCCACGCCTAAGCCATCCTGGCGTGCGTGCTTGCTCGAGGATGAAGAGGGGGCCGGCACGGTCCTAACGAGCTACTCGGGAAGGGCGGGGAGGCGGTGGAACAACGGCGGCGGAGGATCGACGGAGAGGGGAGGGTTCGGTTGCGAGGGGGAGAAACAAAGAGAGAAGGGCGACCGGGGGCTTCTGCGGGGTCTCTTCGATCCGGATGGCTCCTCGAGGGCCTTCCGGTCGTCCACGTCGCGAGGGAGGAAGCAGGAGGTGGATGGCGGCCACCGTTCTTGTCCTTCAGGCCAGATTTGGGGAAGAAACGAAAAGGAAACAAAAATTCCTAGAAAACCCCTGTGAAGTTTTGAGAAATCACAGAAAGGTCCTTCTAGACTTAAAACATACAGAAAAAGGGGTTTTTGAGGGCCTTTTTTGAAACCAAAAATTGCACAAAAATATTCGCTGGAAAGCTCTAAAAAATGTGACATTTCTATCATATGATTGTTTCATTTTGAAGAACTTTGTAAAAACAAGTTTGTGTAAGGTTAGATTAAGTGATTTCTGCTGTTTCACTGATTAATTTTTAAAAGCAAATTTTTGGTCCACTTTTTCATGCATGTATGCCATGTACACAATACCTCTCTTTATTACACAAAAGTAGCGATGTTACAGACATCCAAGGAATACACTACGGGAGGAGAAAGACGAATTCTACTTCGGCTCACAGTGCTTTACCGACAACATCCGAAGAATAAATATGCATTATGAATTCGTAAAATTCGGAACAACATACAAAAAGTATACTGGATGCACTAACCCAGATACATGTCTCTCAGATTACTATACCACCGTTTAGACCAACAAAGGTACGGATTTAAAGGCAGCAATTTTGTTGCCCCTAATGCTACTTGACAGAGCACGCGATTGGATTAATGGATTACCTTCGAGAACGATCGATAGCTTGGAAGATATGGACATGGTTTTTGTCCAGCACTTCAGTGGAACTTACAAACGTCCCAAAATTATTAACTAGCTGAGCCGTTGTGTCTAATACAAGAATGAATCCTACATAGATTTCTTCTCAAGATTGACAACAATGAAGAATAGCTGCACGGGAGTCGACGACACCCAAGCAATGCATCCTTTCATGAATGGCTTAAAACCCGGCCTTGTGCCATTCATGTCTGGGTCTAAAAGTCATAAAGACATTGGTTCTATGCTTACCACAACCAATGAGCACGCCGTTGCCGAAGACGACATCCTGGCTCGAGGCGGAAATATGGTCACACTGATTCAGAGCAAAAATGTCGCGCGCATTGAGAAAAAAGATATTCATGAAGTACAAGAAAATCCCAAAGAAGTCAATGTTGCCTTTGGAAGGGAAAACCTATCACATACTCCAAGGAGGTATGGGACAAGTTTAAGTTTGAAGGCTGCATTCACCACGGAAAATTTGGAAAACCAAACCATATTAACCAGTAGTGCCGGTTAAACAAGCACATGAGGAGCACTGATGAAGCTGGAAAGAAGGGAAAGAATAACAAAAGGAAGTTCAACAAGCCAAAAATGGATGCTAAGGAGGATGAAAGTGATTCTGATACAGATGACAAGATCCAGGAACATCAGCATAATGGAGAATGAAATTTCCCATGATTAGAGGCAGAATGCAATCTCACCTTCTTGGCCACACCATCCGCCAAAAATGTGAAGCAGGCCTGGAGGAAAAATCAATTCAATAGTGCCTCTAATGCCGAAATATCTTAAGTATGCAAAAACTTCAATAACGTGGGATCGGACGGATCATCCCGGCAATATCCCGGAACCAGGTTGATGTAGAGCGACCCATCCCACTGGGCATGTCTCACACTCCATCATATATCAAGTCACCATGGTTTCAAAAGGTGAACTCCTTCCTCTCCGAAAACCCACTTCGTACCCCATTGGATGGTATACTTCTTGACCATCTACCCCCGTGCATTGCTAGGTATGAGTCGACGGGTACAGATACGAGGGGAGATGCCGAGGAGCCCCAAGACTCAAGGCCGTCCAAGGTGTATGCATGGAAGAGGAGGAAGAAGCGAGAAGACGAAGACAAGGAGAGCCAGGAAGGCCGGCCTAGGCCGGCCTCCAAGCCGGCTACCTTACAGATCCGCTCGGCCTCCATTTCTACCAGGCTGGCCTCCAGGCCGGCCTAGGCCAGCTTCCCTGTGACCCTAGGCCGGCGTGCTTTGTTACCTGCCCGGCCTCGAGGCCGCCCTCCAGCCCAGCCGGGCTGGCTCCCCTTCAGCCTTACCTGCCTGCGCGCAGCGACAGGGAATATTCCCTTGTATCCCTCTACCTACCCCTACTATATATAGGAACCCTCCCCGTCCTTCCTAGGCAAGAGTTGACTTGAGATAGAATTGGAACTTGTGCTCCCCCTCCCTTGTGGAGAACCTCCCCCATGGGATCCATGGCTACTCGATAGATTCATCTATTGGATTGTATCAAGATATCTCCAAGTACCTTCTCTTTCACCTCGTGATTTTGGTAGTTCTTTCCAACCTTACCCTTGCGCCTTTTGTTGGATCGGTGGATCGGCTAGTGAGAGGAATCGATTCCAATTAGCGTGTTGTTGACTTAGGTTTGCGATCCCTTGTAGGCTTCATGATTTATCTCCCTCTTTTGTGTGTGTGAGTTCATCGTGTTCTTCGTGTTCATCGCGTTCTTCCCAATCTCCCCACCTCTCGTGCGTCAATCCGTGAAGATCGGGCCACCCTAGAGGCCAAGCCTCTATCACATATACACATTCCCTCATTGTAAACCCTATAATAATTTATCATAAGTTGGGGAGAGTACTTCTGGACGGAGGAGCCAATATCAACATAATGTACATGAGCACCCTAGAAAAACTCCACTTATTGTAAACCCAGCTGAAGCACAACAATGTGAGATACCACGATATAGTCCCAGGAAGACAAGAAGCGTCTCTTGGAATTTCTCTTGAAGTAACCTTCAGAGAGCCAGAACATTTTCCCACCGAGTGGATCTCATTTGATGTAGTTCCATTTGAGAGTGTATACCACACTATCCTCAGTAGGCCGGCTTCGGCCAAGTTCATGGAACGATCATGCTGCATCTACAACAAGATCAAGATGCCAGGACCAAAAGGCAGAGTAATCACCATCCAAGCAGATTTTGCCCTTCCAAAAGAGCTTGAGCTAGGGAACGCCCTTTGTCCCGAACGAGTTATCATGAAGGAGGAGCTGAAGGAGTTGGCCAAACAAGTTTCGCCGAATGAAATGTCGGCAGGAAATGAGATCTCAAATCCAATGGGCATTTTCAAAAACATCAGAAAATACAAAGAAAGTTATCCTGGATCCAAAAGATCCTAAAAAGTACGTCGTCATCGGTGACAGAATGATGGATAAATAGGAAAGAGCGCTCATCAAGTTCCTCCGTGAAAACAACAATATTTTCGCCTGGTGTTTAGCCGATATGCCAGGAGTACCCCGGGGGCTTGCTGAGCACCAACTCAAAGTAAAACTAGGATCAAAACCCGTCAAATAGGGACTTCGACATTTCGATGGACCAAGACGAAAGGCCATAGGCAAAGAAATAATCCGACTTTTAGATGCCGACTTTATCGGGGAAGTGATTCACACTTATTGGGGTGCCAATCCAGTGTTAATACCGAAGAAAGATAGTATAATATTTATAATGTGTATATATTACACCCATCTCAACAAACTATATCCAAAGGATGTTTCACCTTACCACGAATTGATCAAATAATAGATGCTGCTGCTGGCTCAGAGATTTTATGCTTTTTGGATGCTTATTCTGGTTATCATCAAATACGCATGAAGGAGGAAGAACAAATTAAAACCTCATTCATAACCCCCTATGGTACATACTAGCATATAACCATGCCCTTTGGCTTGAAGAATGCCGGATCTAATTATCAGTGTTATATGCAAAGATGCTTGCATGAGCAAATTGGTAGAAACGTCCATGTTTATGTGGACGATATTGCCGTCGTATCCAAGGAGAATGATACCCTCCTTGAGGATTTGCGAGAAACTTTCGATAATCTGCACAAATATAGCATGAAGTTAAATCCGTTAAAATGCGTATTTGGGGTTCCCTCGGGAAAACATCTGGGCTTCACTGTTTGTCATAGAGGCATTAAAGTAAACCAGAAAAATATGAAACTATACTGAATATAAAAGGGCATGCGTGCTTAAAAGATGTTCAAAGGTTAACCGGACCAGCTGCCACCATAAGCAGATTTATATGCAGATTAGGTGACAAAGCACTTCCATTGTATAATTTTCTCAAGAAATCCAACAAGTTCTTATGGAATGAAGAGGCGGACAAAGCATTCGCACAATTGAAGGAAACATTAGTAAAGCCTCCAACTCGAGACAACAATTAAGTATCAGCTTTTGCCAGATTTTATTGCTGATTGGACGGAAGCAATGGAGAATACTCCAATGCCGGTCTCAAAGTACTGGATCATGCATTTTGATGGATGAAAAATGAAGGAAGGCGCAGGAGCCGACGTTGTCCTCAAATCACCAAAACATGATATGATGGAGTACTTGTTACAGATCCACTTTAAATCCAACAATAATATGGCAGAACCCGAAGTGCTTCTCCATGGACTACATACTGCAAATGACATAGGAGTTAAACGAATCCTATGTTATAGAGATTCGGATTTAGTGCAGAACCAGTTGAACCAAACATGGGATGAAAAAATCCCCATAATAGCGGAATACATGCGTACTGTTGATAAATTTGCCATATGCTTTCTAGGTTCTGAAGTCAACCATGTACGGAGAGACGATAAATGGAACGCAGATCCATTAGCCCGGATTGGTTCGGAAAGGGTGAAAACACTGCCTCCGGGCGTATTTGTACAACATCTACATGAACCCTCCATTAAAGGAAGATATGTAGATTACCCCTTAATATCTGAGTCTATAGATGTACTGCTAATAATCATGGACTGGACGGTCATATATCTGTATTTCTTAGTCAATCAGAAATTCCTTAAAGGAGCAGACGAAGTCTTGCAAAGACAAATTCAGTGTCATTGCAAAGGATACACAGTAATCAATCGAAGACTGTACAAACACATTACATCTAGAATTTTTCAACATTGTATAACAACATAAGAAGTAAGGAATATTCTTCAAGAAATTCATGCCAGCGATTGCGGGCATCATGCTCAATCAAAAAGCATTGTCCATAAAGCATTCCGAGTATGGTTTTTCTGGCTTACTGGCAAGAAGGATGTAGAACGAATAGTCAATACCTGCAAAGGATGCCAATACTACGCGAAGCAAACAAACTTGCCGGCTCAAGCACTCAAAACCATCCCTATTACGTGGTCGTTTGTGGTCTAGGGGATGGATATGATGGGTCCTTTACTTGTAGGAGTGGACAAATATACCAAGTGGGTAGGAGCAAATCCTATCAAAAAACTTGATGGTGTGATGTCCAGAAATTTTGTGATAGACATAGTCATGCGATTTGGCGTTCCGCACAGCATAATCACGGATAATGGAACGAATTTCTCAATTGGAGCTTTGGCTAAGTTTTTTAAGCAGAGCGAGATCCTCCTGGACCTCGCTTTTGTGGCACAGACACAGTCAAATGGACAAGTGGCAAGAACGAATGGTTTCATATTGCAAGGAATACGGCTCGAAACGCCACTGCATAGAGCAACAAAAGCATGGGTGGAAGAATTATCGGCAGTATTATGTAGTATGCTCACAATGCTGAACAAATCAACCGGCCAAACACCATTTTTTTGGTGTATGGCACAGAAGAAATCTTATCTACCGGGAATATACACGACTCCCCTAGAGTGCAAGCTTATGTTGAAACAAATGCCAAAATTGCACGACATGATGCTATAGACCTTCTAGAAGAAGAAATAGAGATTGTGCTCCAAAGATCGGCCATTTACCAGCAAGGATTGCGAAGATACCATAGTCGCAAAATAAAGTACCGTTCTTTCAAAGAAGGTGACTTAGTGCTGAGGAGGGTGTAGGAAAGAGAGCACAAACTGGCCTCTATTTGGGAAGGACCATTCGTAGTTAGACAAGTTATCAAAATCAAGTCATATTACCTTGTATATACACATGACGAGAAAAAATACCCCAAGAATAAAAATCGCAAGAGTAAAAGAAAAATAAACATTGATCTAGAAGAGACAAAAAGTCCTTGGAGCATCCAGCAGTTACGTCATTTCTATTCCTAGTCAAAATCTATATAACTATCATTGAAATTACGAAATGAAGTTATCGGAATTATTATTTCTACATACTTATTACTTCCATCTTTTCTATTTCCCAATGAATTTTCAAATTCAGTGGTTAACCCGAAATTTTATCCTACGTGCTGGGAGTTACGAAAAAATTGAATTCATCTTTAACCATGTGGTACGAAAACCCGAATTTTGCCAGCGCGCTCGGAGTTTAAAGTATCTGGTTTTCTCCTTAACAACCCTGAATGTTGTATGCTAAAATAAATAACTAGTAAGTTAATAGTGCCAAAATCTGGCTCATGATTCAGAGTTTAGACTGATTGGATTTCTTAAACCCAGTTGCTCGACGTGAAGATTCCATGTTTAAGGATTCACTAAAACACTGGAAAAAAGGATAAGCATACGAACTCAGAAAGCTTAAAGGCAGAAATTTGTACATGTATTCGCAAAAAGACTTGCAAGTTTTCGCAAAAGAGTAAAATTTTTCATACAAAAGATAACTTTCATAAGTTTATAGAATGCATTACATATTACATTACAATAAACAAGGTAATGAAGTTTTTTCGCCATTTCCTACAAGCAGGAAAATGGACTACGGGTCGTCTTCCATGGATTCGTCATCCTCATCGCTCTCACTCGGATTCTCCGGAGTGATGGGAATCTCGGCCTCCGGGTAGTAGGTGGTGGTGGAAACCATTCGAGCAATCTTGGAGGCAAAACCCTAGATTGCCTCAAATACTTCAGCCCTTTCATTTTCTGAATACGATTGGGGAATGCCGGTACCAAGGCGCCAAATCTTGGCGGTGGGGTAGTTCATCTTAATTATCCCTAGAGCCATGCAAACTCCACCTCGAATGCTAGACTGAAGCCTGTCCTTGCGTTGGGAAACCACCTTGGCAATGGCGGATGGAAGATCCATTATGTCTGAATAATTATCCTTTTGGTCTGGGTGATGCTTGCTCACAAGTTTCCTCCTAGAAGTCTTCCTTCCTTGGAAAATTTTCCCGAAGGCTTGAATGCACTCAATCCGGGGAGTAGGGCCATCCTCAGCTGAAAAAGAGGAAAAGAAGACATAAGATAAAAAACAAGGAAGAATTTCGACAAGCAATAGACACGGTAAAAGTGAATAGCTTACCATGGGTACACAATGTACAAAGTATATGTTGGTCAAGCTCTGCAATATCATCCAAGTGAACTTGTAGAGTATCCTGGAGATCTTGAATGACTTTTCTGTCTTTTTCACTCTGAATCTTAAGACGAGATTCAGAGCTTTCTAAAGCCTTCCGGCCCAAATCCTTCTTAAGATTCATGGTTTTCCTTGTGAAGAGAAAGGTTTTCATTGTGAAGCTGGGGAGCATTGCTGGCATCGAAGACAATCTTATTTTTCTAAGAAATAACAACTATCAAAAAGGCGAGAATAGAAGACAAAAGGCGGATGAGAAAAATAAAATCCGGAATACTGAAAAAGGGAGAAATGCTAAAGAAACACTTACCGACATTCTCCTTCAGTTTTTGCCGAAGCTGAAATAGCTCGGACTCCTTTTCATCAGTAATATGGAGGAGCTCACGCACCACCTTATTCTTGACATTGATCTTTTGAAAAACTTCAGTGTTTATTTGTTCAGAAGATTTATGTCAAAAGACGAACATCAAAAAGAAAAGTAAAAAGGAAAAACTATACTCAAAAGCATTAATTAAGAGAAAAGAATTCCTCAAAATTAATGCTTGGGGGCTAGGGAGTATACCTTGCTTATCTTTTTCATAATGTTTGGAGGAAATCTCGTCTATAATCCTGGAATTTGGCCTAAAGTAGCTGAAATCCGTCATCCATAACCTAACAACTGCGGAAAGTATAGTTATTTAGGTATATAAGGCCTCCAGGTGGACACCTACTGGACGAAGAGTTAGGGACTCCGACAAAGTGTGGTTTAGCCCATTCTTTCATGTAAGATCTTCGTCAAAATACTCATCCTTTACCATGAACTGCTCGTCAAAAGAAGGAATGCTTTCGTCTACAACAAAAGGAACCTATTTTTGCTGTGCAGGGGCCGCCCTTTCCCGTGCCTTATCCAATGACACATTAGACTGGCTAGCGTGGCTCTGCTGGCTCGGAAGGGCAAAGTGTGCATCTTCTAGCGGCACAGCAGATCCCTACGCAATATTGGCGGCAGGAGTATACGGGGCAACTGCAGGAGAGCGCTTTGGCGATTGATAGCAAACTACTATCCTTCTTCTCTTTGTCTTTAGGGAGGAGGGAGCAAGGCTGAAAAAAGATACATTGTTCAGAAATAAAACTCAAAGACTGATTTTTGAATGACGGAAAGGTGAAATGAGCAAAACTCGGGATTACCTGGATGTGACCACGGGGACGCCATCCACTTCGACAATTTCCTTGGAATCTGACACCTTCTTGCAATTTTTCCGGCCTTCAGCAGCCGTGGCCCTCTGATATTTCTTTGCCTCTGTTTCCTCCTTGGACACTAGCTGTTCCTTGGAGAGACTCTAAAACTACAAAAACACGAATAACTTGTAAGTATAAGAAATTCTCCTTTTGCAAAGATATACTTTAAGCCTATATTGAGAAACTTACGTGAGGTGGAGCATTGGCTGCGGTATACATATTCACATGCATTTTGTACTGAGTACGATCCGAGATTTGATGGTTAATCTGGTGGTCAAGGATACACGCTTCAACGCTGATGTCCGTGCAGCGCATAGAGTCTGACGACCCAGTGTAGGAGCACAAAAGCCGGCCAGATCGATGGGTTAAACGCTGAATCCGCCTTAGCCACTAGAAAAGGACAGTGTCCATCTTGGTGACTTCCGGAATTGATGTCGTAAGATTGGAAATCTAATGTTTGATCCTGGGAAGATCCCCCGGAAGCTCTTTGACGTCTTCTTGGGCCCAACTGTCTCTCGGGGTGGCGAGATATGCCGTTGACTTTCTAGGAAAACAACATCCGAACAATAAACGTATGACCCCATACAATGTTTGACGAAGTCACTTGTTCGGATATTTGGAAACTACTCTCTCTCTCCCTCTCCGAAGATTGACAGTGATACTACCATAGACGGAAGGTATTCCATAGAAGTAGTCCTCAAAGAAGTCTAATCTAGGAGCTATTCCTAAGTTGTATTCAACAGGGCTTGAAGCCGGTGAGATAAACTATGCTATTTGGAGTGAGGTTGGACGCCATAATGATCTAAAAATTCCATGAAAAAGGAGGAAGGTGGGAATCCCAAACATTGAACAAGTGGGAAGCCAACATCGCCCTTTCCTCTGCTTGGGGATTGGGTTCTTCATCAAATTATGTCTACCTCCAAAGTATTCAAGAACTTGGATAGGAAGGTGCATCCAATCTAGTTACCAATTCTCTTTTCAACTTCTTCCTCGGTGCTGGTGGCCGGATCTTTGTCGAGCTCGTCGCCGGTGTTGAGAGGATCAGCGAACATTGTCTCCGGGACCGCGAAGGAAGGTGTGCCTGCATGGAATGGAGGAATGTTGTGACCCATGGTGGCGCTAGGGTTAGCCATCATGGAAGAGTCTGCCACCATCGATGTGGAAGCTGGAGTGGAGGCAATAACTCCGGGGATTTCCCTCTGGTGGGGCGGCTGGATCGATCGCCGGATCCATGGCTGCGGAATCTCGCAATACCCCTGCAGTAGCCTCCTCTATCAAAGAGGTGGAGGGGTGAAGGTGGGGTTTCCTCTGCTAGGTCTGGGAGGAGCGTCAAAATTTGGAGCTCGGGCCACTGATTGCTGGTCGCCGGAGAAAGAGCGGGAGGCTTTTTTGTAGGGGATTCCGGCGAGGTTTGGTGCGCTCGTGCATTTTCTTGGTTTCTCTTTGTTCGCAGCAATGAAAGTGGGGAAGAAGAAGGGGAGATGAAAACAAGGCATGGGAGCTATTTATAGACCCACTATGCGATCCGTGCAATGACTAATTGGGCTATTGGATCAGTGTCGTGTGTCCAGCGATGATTTCGGGTAAAAATGTAAAAAAACGGCTATATTTACGCAGTCTCCTCGGTTCCTGTGTGAAAATCTCGCAATGAAGAATCTCTATAGATTTGGTCTGTTCAAAATCCACATGACGTAAGCAAGAATCATACACTTATGTCACTGTTATGCTAGTCAAAGGGGTTCCTTCTCTTCGAACATTGCAAGGATACATTCAGGTTAAGAAAAAGATGGATTTGGCATACCTTTTATTCAAAGGAAGATTCAAGATAGCAGAACGCCGAGTTTTCACCAATTGATGAAGTAAGAAAAGACAAAAGAAAAATATGCCTTGATTCTTCCTAGGGGCTACTATCGGATTTATGCCAAATAGGAGGATAACCCGGGATTGGCCGGCCTGTCAGGGTGGCCCATCAGTGGAGAAGCATGAGGCTTCTCCGGGCGGCCGACCAGGCCGACACACAGAAGAGACGGATTATAGAATACCCGGAAGGCGGTACAATCGCCGTCTGGCTTGGAGAAGAAGTCAGATGTTTAACTTCCAAGACTATAGATAGATTCCTAATACGAAATAATTTCCTCTTCTGTAAGCCCTAGTCCGGCTATGTATACAAAGCCGGACGGGAGCAGCCCAAGGGGCAAGTACAAAAACATCATAGTCACCTTGTGCTTTGTATACTTCAGGCTTTAGCCCTGATTTAGTGATTCCAGGAGTAGGACGTCACCACCGCCACAGCATATGGAACCTGGGTAAAACGAGATTTCCTCCACCGGCAAAATCCCTACGTTCTACCCCACCTTCTACTTCCGGCTTATAGCACCCCTGCAATGGGCCATACTATGAACACTCGACACATGCCATCTCATCCAAAGGTATAATCTACACAACAAAGAACAAGAAAACCACGTGTGTGCAAGGTAGAGGAGCACATCATTCATGACACGTCCGTTCTTGTTTATAACACCATTAGCACAACATAAGTATACGACATGTAGTGCATATGGAAGGTCAATATGCAAGAAATTGATTGAAACATCTCCAAAATGTGAGAACACGAAATCTCCATGAAATTTTGAGGAGTTTCACACAAATAAATATAAATGGAAGTTTATTAAAATCCTTGGGGCAAAAATAGGAGACATTGGCAAAAACACAAGATGAAGAATATCCCAAATGTTATCTTCATGGGTGCAAGCAAATCATAAGAAAGAGCAATTTTTTCGACATTATTGTTGCAACACCAATGTAGCATAACAAAAGCAGTCATGACATGAACTGTTCAAAATATCATTATGGTTGCCAATCAGCCATCGAAAACAACAATTGTTCATCATAATTCTTGCAACACACAAATCATCTATGTCAAAGATCAAAAAAGCATTCATGTCACAAGGGAAATCAACACCACAAACATGTTCGCAACCAAACCAAAAGAAAGAGCAATTTTTCAACTTTATTTACACAAAACTCGAGAAAGGTATTTGAGCCGGGTTTGATCTGGAACACACTTTTTTTATGCTCTTAAGAGCTCGTTTTGTCAACTCATGTGCAATTGAGGTTGGCAATATCATGCGGGTACCGGAAGTCACAAAAGACCAAATGAAGAAATTTCGTTTGTGGTAAATGAACATGTCATCCATCCTGACACGTGTCTTCATTCGCACATCACCAACCACATCAAAATAAAATATGAAGTATGAAATGTGTGTATGGTCAAAAGGAAAGATGAAGGGTTGAGAAATCTCAACAAGGGAAAGTAAAAAATCTCCATAAAATGAGGATACTATGGGGGCAAACTCATTATCAAGTATAGCAACATTATTGGAAACCGAGCCTTTGAAAGAATAGTTGTTTGGCATTTTGGTTGCAACAATGGGGAGTACTATAAACACTTGGGGCGAAGCATGTCAATGGAAATATCATCAATAATAGGGTGATCCATAACATGCAAGAAATCATCATTCATCATGTCCACTAGTGAAATCATGGTCACATTAACACCCATACCATTGCGATGATCATGTGATGTATGTGTTGTCGTAGTAGGGGTCTCCATGTGCTTTTCCATCTTCATGTAGACATGGGGTGGCATCACCTTCATCCTCCATGTACATCTTCTTCTCCATAGAAAGCACCTTGTTTAGGAGGGGCGTCTCATTATCCATGGTCCCTAGCACATCATGGGGAAACATACTAGAGATAGAGGGTAAGTTGTTAGAATTCGAAATGGCCTCACATGACCGATACGTCCCAAACATATCTATAATTTTTGAAGCTCCACGCTTTTTTTCTACATGTTCTTCCATGTTTTGTATATGGTTTCCACCATTTTCCGGATGTTTTCATGGACTAACCTATTAACGAGATGCCTAGAGCTAGTTTCTGTTTTATGCATGTTTTTGGTTCCAGAAAAGCTCTAAAGAAAAGGTTTGTCAAATGTCCTGAAAATTACGGATATTATTTTTTGGCTGGAACGAAGACAGGGTCCAAAGGAAGCCAGAGGTGGGCCCTAGGGCCACCAGATGACCCCTAGATGTCGGAGATATCCAGAAAGGGGTATCTACCGGCATCCATAAGCCGGACCAAAGGGGTTGCCCCAAAGCCAGAAGGCCCGAGAGGGACGAAGCGCACGGATGCATCCGGAATGACGGCCACAAGCCCATATGGCTGTGAAGATTCAGATGACCGTAGATTGTAGGGTTAGTCAAATGTACGGTTGATGTTCCTGTATGGCCCGATCCGGCTATCTATATAAAGTCGGACGGGATAAACCCTAGGGCATATTTAGCCTCATACTCAATCTGCCTAGGTACTTGTAATCTGTGCCTGGCGATCGCCATCATAATTGGCTTGCAGGAAGTAGGGAGGCTCTCCATCTAACCTGAACCTAGGTAAACACCGTGTTCCTTCCCTAAATCACTCCCCCACGTTAGCCTTCCCTGCGGTTCTTCCCTGTGTGATGACTCCCCCTTCTGGGAAACCTGATCATGGAACTCGTTATTTGGCGCCCACCGTGGGGCGATCTACATCTAGGTGTGATCCTCAATGAAGGAATCCTAGGCAGCATCGGCGACACGATCGCCGTCGGCAGCGCCATCCCGGGACAATGCGACAGTTACCTCGTCAACAAAAATATGGTAACGCCAGCGCGAAACCACAACATCCGCTCCTACATCGTCCTGATCGGAACCGCCAATATCTTTGTCGCGCTAATGGCAGAAGCAATGGGGTTGCGTAGAGGAAGCATATTCTTTTCTCCCACCCACCACCCAATAATCAAAGGTAACGAAAACGCACCCAACTCATGTAGATCTACAGTTCAACTTCCAATGCAAATTCCTAGATCTATGTTTGTTGGTAGGTGCAAGCCGAGCCTTCAAAAGAAAACTTAGAGCCCGAATCTATCTTAGCCGACATTGACGTTAAAATAGACTCGAAAGTCATAACTGACTCTGATGAATATGTCATTGACTTTGCCGAAAAAGTCCGGAGGGCCTCTAGATTCTCCAATAGCGTGTACATGGCGGAGCCGGAAAACTAGAAGCTGAGGATGAACAAACACACTTTAAGGAAGTGCAGGACCTCGAAAAGCCAGCTCCTGAAGTGCCTAATGGTAAAGGCCAAAACCCGCCCTCTCTGGAAGGACAATTCCAGAAGGCGAAGTTCAAATTGCCGCCCCCGCCACCCAAAAAGGGGGATCCACCAAAAAGGACGTCGTCGACTATACATTGGAGGCTAGATCTCCAAGGCAAGACGCTAGATGAGGGTGGGCCTAGCGATATGAAAGACGTTGGTGGGAAGAAAAAAATCCTCACTACCTTTGGAGATCATTGACGAATATGATGAGTACGCTCTGCTCCGAACCCGGTTGATCCTATAGAGCCCCCGCAGTTCCTGAAAGCCAGACGCCAGCTATTATTGAAATAGATTGACTACCTGGAGAAAAAGCACGCAAGAAGCCATTGAGGAAGCCCAAGCTTCCGTTGATGAATATGAAAGGTGCTTAAAGAGATCCTCTGTCTCGTCCAAGGTTGTCAAGCCAACGACGGATGAAGACGATCCAGTCTGCCAACGGATAGCAACTGTCAATTGGACGAAGGAATCAACACAGGAAATCTCCAAGGGAGAGATCGTGTTCGGGACCCCGGCAGTAAACGCCGCGATAGCCTATGAAATCATGAATGATGATCGCTACTCGCAGGAAGACAAGACTAAATATGGGAACGTGTTGCTGCGTCAGGCTTTGGTCCAACAGCAAAATGGCGAAACACGCTCCGCGAAGCTGCTAGAGAATTCCCAGCTCTGAAGAACCCACACTGTAACCATCCTTCCACTAAGCTGTGCCAAAGCCCCGAAAGAAAAGGATAAGGTACAGAAAGATGATGAAGCATCGAAAAAGGCTCCAATCATGGAAAGCATGAGGAAAAAGGCAAGAAAACCTTAGCCCCTCATAAGCAGGAAATTCCACATCAAGCCCGCACAGCCAAACATCGGGATGACTTGCCACCCCCGGCAAAACCAAATGGCGGACGCAAAAGATCCACGGGACGACAGAGATAGGAGCGCTTGCGTTCGCCGCATCATGGCAATGGGGAAGACACGGAGATCGACGCCCCCCAGACCGTACCATAAACCAGAGGCAAAGGCGGAAGCCGAGCCAAGACACGAACACTCAAGGTACAGTGGCTCGCACCATTCAAGATCTGTGCACTCTGATGCGCAAGGAACGCTGGATGCGATAAGAGTATCCAAGGATGCAAACTACCTAGGTCCCAAGTGCTTTGGGGGTACCATCCGGCATCTGGAGCTCCACGTAGGATTCGCCAAAGTCTGGGCGACGCACGAGCGCTATGATGGATCCACCAGCCCAGACACATGGCTGCCAGATTACCACATGGCAGTGAAAATTAATGGCGGAACCAACCTGGAAGCAGTTTGATTTTTGCCCTTATGTTAATCCAAGGAGCAAGAACATGGATCGAAAGCCTTCCGCCAAAGTCCATCAATAGTTGGGAGGACATGGCTAGGGTTTTCACCCTGCACTTCCGGGGTACGTACAAACGCCCCAAGAGCATCTACGAGCTACAAAACTACGTCCAGTTTGACAACGAAACCAATGTGGATTACATCTCACGATGGACCGCATTAAAGAATAGTTGTGAGGGGGTAAGCGACCTGCAGGCAATGCATGCGTTCGTCAATGGCCCGAGGAGCGGATTGGTCAAGTTCATTATTACATCATCCAACCACCCAGACCTCGGATCCATGCTGACAACCGCAAATAAGCATGCAACATCAGACGACATGAACGGTGGAAAATTCGACCAATACATAAATAGTCGAAGACAGCCAAAAGTCGATCGGAAGCCCAACCAGGATCCGTCAAAACCCCAGAAGGAGGTAAACGCCGCCTTTGGCAAAGGCGGACCATCCAATGGCGTAAAGTGGAAGGGAATGTCCAAGGAACCATACTTCAATGAAGATATCAGCAAAATGGACTGGGACAAAGTAAGGCAGGAGCCATGCCTCCAACACTCTAGGTTTGGGACGCCAACGCACTCAAACCAGCAATGCCGCATGAACGTTGAATTCAAGCGAGATTCAGGTAGCGGGTACAAGGGAAAAACTTGAAAAGGAAGTACAACCCGATACCCAAGCCCAAAGACGGAGAAGGAGACAACGCCTCTGACATGGATGAGAAAATCCAGGAACACCAAAGGAAGGGGAAACCAAAGTTCCCCAAAGTGCAGGAGAGCATAAACCACACTTTCTTGGCAACACCATCTCCTAGAAAGGTGAAAGCCGCATGGCGGGAAATCAACGCCATTATGCCATCCAGCCCAAGGTTCCTGAAGTATGTTGAGTCGACAATCACATGGGACCATAGAGACCATCCGCCTCACATCCTGGACCCTAGGACACACGCATTAGTGGCGAGACAAATCATGGAGAACACTAGAATCCATAAAGTCCTCATGGACGGCGGCACCAGCATAAACCTCTTGTACCTCAGTACATTGGAGAAGCTCCGGCTATCCCGAAAGCAATTAAACCACATCAATGTGAAGTTCCATGGTATTGTCCCTGGAAGAAAAGCCGAATCCATGAGAGAAATCTCCCTGGATGTCATATTCGGTGAGGAAAAACACTTCCAAACGGAAAGAATCTCTTTTGAGGTTGTACCATTTCAAAGTGTTTACTAGGCCATACTTGGGCGTCCAATGTTCTTCAAGTTCATGGCACTCCCATGATATATCTACAACAAGATGAAGATGCCAGGCCCGAAGGCGGTGTCATCACTGTATGTGGAGACTTCAAGCTGGCAAAAGAGTGTGAAATGGCGAATGTCGTATGCGCAGAAACCGCCATCGCCAAAGAAGAACTACGCGAGCTAGAGAAGGAGATGAAAGACGGCGAAATGCCAGCTGGCAAGGAGGCAACACTGAAGACGAAAGAAACCTTCAGCACCCAAGACACCAAGAAGGCCAGGCTAAACCCCAATGACCCAGAGAAACTAGTCACCATTAGGGCCAACCCGGACCCTAAATAGGAAAGCGAGCTCGTGCAGTTCCTCCGTGAGAACGGGGATATATTCCCTTGGCATCCACAAGATAGGCTAGGCGTGCCCCGGGAACTCGCCGAGCACTCCTTAGAGGTGAAAGAGGGATCGAAGTCTATGAAGCAAAGCCTCCACTGTTTCGATCCGCCAAGACGCAAGACCATTGGCAAATACATTCTCCGGCTTCTAGCGACCAAGCTCATCCGGGAAGTCATCCACACTGATTGGTCCGCTAATCCTGTAGTAGTCCCGAAAACGAACACATTAGAGTTACGAATGTGTATAGATTATACAGTGTTAAACAAACTGTGTCCTAAAGATCTTTTTTGCTTTGCCAAGGATCAATCAAATAGTAGATGCAACAATTGGGTCCGAGCTTTTATGCTTTCTGGACGCTTACTATGGTTACCACAAAATCCGGATGCGAGAGTCGGCTCAAATCAAAACGTCTTTCATAACGTCGTATGGTACATACTGTTATATAACCATGCCATTCGGCTTGAAGAATGTTGGCTTAACATATCAGCGTTGCATGCAAAAATGCCTACACAAGATGATCAGACGAAATGTTCATGCTTACGTACATGATATTGCGGTAATAACCAAGTAAAATGCCACACTCCTTGATGATCTACGCGAAACCTTTGAAAGTTTATGCAAATACAAAATGAAGTTGAATCCACTAAAATGCGTATTCGACGTTCCCGCAGGCCAGCTTCTGGGTTTTATAGTCTCACATGGAGGCATTGAGGTAAATCCAAAAAACATTAAAGCCATCCTGGATATCAAACGACCCACATGCCTAAAAGATGTTCAGTGATTAACAAGCTCAGCTGCCGCTGTTAACCATTTTATAAACAGTCTAGGCGACAAAGCGCTTCCACTATACAAATTTCTTAAGAAATCCGACAAATTCGTTTGGATGCTGAAATCGGACAACGCCTTAGGGCAGCTCAAGAAAACACTGATGGAGGCACTAGTTCTGGCATCCCCACAGGAAGGCGAAGCATGTTGCTACATTTGGCAGCAACTAACAAGGTAATCAGTGCGGTCGTTGTGGTGGAAAGAAGAAAATACGGAAAAGAAATCCCGGATCAGCATCCGGTATATTTCATAAGTGAGGTATTTTCAGAGTCAAAACAGAGATACCCCCACTACCAGAAACTGGTGTACGACATATTATTTGCATCAAAGAAACTCCGCCATTATTTCCGACGACACTCAATAACGGTGGTAAGTAAAGCACCACTAAAGGATATAGTCAGTAATGCAGACGCTACAGGCCGAGTAGCCAAATGGGGCATCGACCTAGCCGCATTTTTCGTTAACTATCAACCCCGGACAGTGATAAAATCCTAGGTATTGGCGGATTTCGTTGTATATTGGACGGAAGATATGGACAAAACAGTCGTCCCAAAACCCCCATGTTGGATCTTGCACTTTGATGGATCCAAAATGAAATAAGTCTCGGGAGATGGAATAGTCCTGAAATCCCCAACGGGAGAGACTATGAGCTACGTGTTGCAAATCCATTTTAATGCCTCAAACAATGTGGCAGAATATGAATCTCTGCTACATGCTTTGCACATAGCAAAATACATTGGTGCCCAGAGGGTACTATGTTACGGTGATTCATCCCTAGTGCAACACCAATTAGACCAATCATGGGACGCCAAAAGCCTCATTATGGCAGAATACAGAAGAACGGTGGACGAATTTGCCATTTGCTTCCTCGGATTCGAGGTCAAGCATATCAAACGCAAATAAAACTGGGCCACATATGCACTAGCAAGAATGGGATCCGAACACAAGGAGCTATCCCCTGACATCTTCCTGGAGTACCTAAGAGCACCGTTCATCAAAGGTGGAGACGTGGACTGCCCCCTAGTATCAGCATTGGTGGCCGTTATTACCGTAAACCCGGAATGGACAAAGCCATGCCCAGAGTTCTTAGTAGATCAGAGGTTCCCGGATGGAAGCACGGAAGTTGAACAGAGGCAACTCATTCGACGTTGCAAGAGATACTACGTCATTGGCGGAAAACTGCCCAAACGGAGTACGCCCGGTATGTTCCTGCGATGCATAACCCCGTATGAAGGAAAAGAAATCCTAGAAGAAATACACGAAGGAGACTTTGGGCACCACACCCATTCCAAAAGTTTGGTGCACAAAGATTTCCTCCTAGGATACTTCTGGCTCACTGCAAAGACGGACGCCGAAGAACTGGTAAGACGCTGCTTGGGATGCCAATTATTCGCCAAACAGACAAATTTGCCGGCACAAGCTCTAAAAACCATACCCATAACCTGTCCATTTGTGGTCTGGGGGCTGGATATGATGGGACCATTCAAGAACGAGGAGGATTAACACACCTCCTAGTAGCGGTGGATAAATACACCAAGTGGGTAGAAGCCAAACCCATAAAAAAACTCTACGGGTAACAGCCAGGAATTTCGTCATTGACATAGTCATGCGATTTGGCGTCCCACATAGCATAATCACGGACAATGGAACTAACTTTGTTGTAGGTGAACTAGCCAAGTATTGTGAAGGCGGCGGAATCCGGCTAGATTTAACCTCCGTCGCGCATCCACATTCAAATGGACAAGTTGAGCGAATGAACAACTCAATCCTCCAAGGCATAAAGCCAAGGCTAGAAGCACCCTTGCATAGAGCAGCTGGGGCATGGGTAGAAGAGTTTTCATCCGTATTATGGAGCATACGAACAACGCCAAACAGATCAAAAGGCTAAACGCCGTTTTTCTTAGTATACGGGGCAGAGGCAGTATTACCTACCGACATCCTGCATGATTCTCCACGAGTGCAAGCTTATGTGGAAGAAGACGCGGAAGAAGAGAGACGAAATGCGCTAGACCTCCTAGAAGAGGAAAGAGATATTGTGCTACAAAAATATGTCGTTTACCAGCAAAACCTGCGAACGTATCACAGCCGCAAACCTAAATCAAGAGTCTTCCAGGAAGACGACTTAGTGCTAAGCCTGGTACAACAGAAGAAGCACATACTAGCCCCAGTTTGGGAAGGGCTGTTCGTCATTAGTAAGGCTATAAAGAATGGATCATACTACCTGGTGTACATCTAGGATACCCAAAAAGGTCGCAAAAGAAAGAGAAATCTGACGATGAACTAGAAGAGACAAAAACACCCTAGAGCATCCAACAGTTATGTCTCTTTTACTTTTAGTCAAAATCCTTGTGTAAACACCATTTGTGATCATCTATACCTAATAATAAAGGCGTTAAATCTTGCTTGGTATGGTTTAATTTGGTAGGTCATTGAAAATACCCCTAAACTTAGACACAAATTACTCACCTGCCACCGGTAAGTGAAAAAACGTTTTGTTTTGATCGGTGTCAACATACACGATGCCTATCCATCGTCCGTGTTCTTGTCGGCTGTGCCTTCCAATCCCCACGACAGAAACGTCCCAGATGGAACACCTACCCGCGGCGATTTTAGTTTGAAACAAAAGTAGTAGATCAAAACGGATGGCAGGTTCCTCCTACCAACCACCCATATAACGGATCAGTGCGTCTATACCTCTGCGCGTGCTTACGGTTCCCTTCGCAACCAGATGAGAAGTCGTCTCCATGGATCGCTCACGTAGCCTTATCAACGTCTAGGCGAAACACGTCCGTGCCGCCATGCTAATCATCCCATTGAATGAATCGAGGAGAGCTCTCGTGAGCCGAGCGAATTAACACTATCTTCTTGTACTCCTACCGACATACTTCATGTCGTCTTCATCTCCTTCTTCAACCGCTGCGTCTTCCGCCCTAAGAGCTGAAGGGGCCGCTGCGATTCAAGTTAATAGCTCAACCATCCAGTTGCCGCAGCCTTGAGGAGATGGAGTCTGCTGGCGGGCGGTGGGAAGCAGCAGATTTATTTTGGACGACGCGAGGAGTTGAGCCGGGCGTGCAGGCAGTTTCTGCTCTGCGTTGTGCTTAGTAGTTAGTCCGGAGAAGCACCACCTCCGGATGAGAGATTTTAATTGTGTTGCGTGCACTACGGTGAAGGCAAGACCAAGAGGCGTTTTCTTCCATGCGCGACACCGAGTTGTTCCTTCGTAGCTTCCTCCCACAATGCCTAAACAATCTTTCGATATTGTCCGTCTCTGGTCAAAGATCTAGATGTACATGCTTCCTGGGCTAATTGGTATTTGTCAGCGAATTTGGATTTCAGTGTACTTCTCAGCCCTAATAGTTGAGTCCACTCGGGTATGCACCTTATCCCTGTTTTCTGGTGAATCTGTTTTGGATTTCAGTTCTTGTCGTCAGGGTTCTGCAAATGCAATGGGCAAGACAACAAAAATATGGAAAGGATTAACCGACCATGAGAGGAAGAACGTAATAAATGGGAGTATATCTTTATCTTTATCTAATAATAAAAGCGTTAAGAATTCCTTAGTTGGTTACTTGGTCGGTCGGTCCGTCATCTAAACTACCCCTAAAGTTGTAAGTAATTACCCAGATATGCCATCGATAAGTCAAACAAATACAGTTTTTGTTTTGGTACATCATGACGTTCAATGTTCTCCGTTGCTCTTTGGTACGCATAGAGGTTCCTAGCCGAACTCATCCAGACCGTACAACCAGAGGTGGATTTATTAGGTAGCTTCTCCGGTTTGGTATTATGAACGGATCCGTCCACCACGCGTTCGGCTAGGCCTTGCCCAATTATGCACGTAGTGTACCGATTTGCAACTCTATACCAACACGTCTTTGTCCCGTGTGTATAAATAGATGAGTATGGCAAGAGAAAATCCGATCTCGGTGTCGGTGGATCCTTCGACAATAGACGTGTGAGGCGGCAGTTCTTAGCCAAGACCGCGACCTACTCTCGTCGAAACAAACAATGTCCATGGTGACCTACTCCTGCCCCTTGATTCCATTGACGCACCTGCAACTAGCTGCTGCCGAAATCCTCGACCTGGACAATCCAGCTGATAGCGCTACCAGAGCGGAGCTAAGATGAATAGAGAGCTCTCGTCAACATATTCCGCGGACCTTGCAGGAACACTGTCCACACGAGTTTTGTCTGGGTACACTGTTCAATATGGCCGGGTATGCCTCAAAGTGGTTCTTGCTGGTTCATGCTTGCTCCCTGACAACACGGCTGCTTCCTTAATCTTGCAAGAGCGTTATCCATGTATATGCATGAGTAACACTTCAGTCTTCGGATCTAGCAGTCAAATATGGAGAAGTTGAGCTCCACGTGACATTATAACATTTATAATCCTCTAATTGATGGATTCGATGTACTGTCTATTTTTCTGTAAGAAAATGCAGTGACTTATTTTGATAGATAGCATTTGGTACCTTTCGGTCGTACTATGCATAGATTGTATAAATCAATGGTGTATTTGCTCTTGGCTTTGGCTTTGCCAGTTGACTGTCCAATGGTTCATTTTCTGTACATATCAATAGCCTGTGAGAAAGCTCATTTGTAAGAGATAGTAGATGTGTTTTGCCGTTTCTTAGGTTACTTTCAGAAGGAGTAATCAGAAATTTTGGTATGGTAGTGTAGGTCTGCATATGGTCAATTTGTTTGAAAAGATTTTGGTGATTGTTGGCTAGCAGCTTGTGAGGGTTCCGGATAGCCTGGTGAACGAGAATTACACGATTGGGTTGCAGGTTGTCCTGGACGCTCTTCACTCGCATCTCGTCAAGAAGTATCACTGCTTCGTCCGGTTGCTGCATCAAGCAGACCACCTTGGGGTGTAGCGGTTCTAAAGGCACTTTATTGCCCTCGGACTTTTGGCATATAGATTTCTGTGGATCTGTTGTTTTTCATGAATTGGGTACATATTACATTTGTAGCCTGTAATTAGCTTGATTTAGTCAACTATCATTGATTAAAAGTTCCTTTTTATAAACCAAAATTCCATTAGCAACATTTTATTTAGCATATAGATAATAATTATAGGCAGAAACTCAAACAATTAACCTTTTAAACAAGAACCTCAAGTTCTCTATTTACCGTGTAATGTACTATAAATCTTTGTCTCAGGTGGAATCTAAACCTACAGACTCTCCCTTCTGGAAAGGGATTATATCAGTAAAAAAGGATTTTTTCAAAAGAGTTTTTTTTACGATAGGTAATGGCCTATCAACTCGTTTTTGGGAAGATACTTGGTTAGGGAATACCACTTTAGCAGTGCAATATCCGGGGCTTTATAATATTGTGAGGAATAAAAATGTGTTGGTATCAGATGTGTTATCACATACTCCGCTCAATATTCAATTTCGTAGAAACTTGGTTGGAGAGAGGTGGGAAACGTGGTTAAACTTAGTGCGTGGTGTTATGGGAATTAGTTTGAATGATGACCCTGATGTTTTTGTGTGGGTTTTTCAGTGTCTGGTTCCTTCACGGTTAAGTCCATGTATTTGGATTATATGCATGGTAATACACCTTATTTACATAAGGATTTGTGGAAATTGAAAGTTCCATTAAAAATCAAGGTATTTATGTGGTTCTTGCAACGCAAAGTTATTCTAACTAAAGATAATTTGATTAAGAGAAATTGGGTTGGGTCTAAAAAATGTGTATTTTGTGATAGTGATGAATCAGTGGATCACTTGTTTATACATTGTGCTTTTGCTAAACATATTTGGAGGTTGCTTCATTTTACTTTTAGCATAGCCCAACCAGTTAGCATTGATCATATGTTTGGAGATTGGCTTAATGGAATTGATAGACGAACTAAAGCACGAATTCAAATTGGAGCTTGTGCTTTTGTGTGGGCACTTTGGAACTGTAGGAATGATGTTGTTTTTGACAAATCAAGGGGTGCTCATTTTTTGCAGGTTACTCATCAGGCCACATACTGGATCCACATGTGGTCCTTCCTTCTCCCGTTGGAGCAACGGGGTCTTATGGATGCTGGATGTATTCGCTTGATGGCGGTCGTTCAGGCTATCTACAGCCAGGGTGGTTGGTTGCTCACTAGAAGGATCCAATGAGTTCCTTTATGATACTGTTGCAATTTTTGTGGTTGATTTTGTTGTTGAACTTGGATGATGCGTGAGTTGTAATATCTTGGATGATACTTTTTTACATTTTAATATAAAAGCATCAGCTGTATGCATCCACGCGATGCAGAGGCTGGGGCCTATTCCCATTTCAAAAAAAAATGTACTATAAGGATGTATGTATTTGATATGAAATTCTAGATCGATCAGATGGGCATGCATTCTTTTATTTTATTTTCTTTGGGCGCATGACATGGATATCTTTTATTTTATGCATCTGGTTGCTATCTCTGTTTGATTGGCGCATGTCTTTTGTTGATTCTTGTAGCTTATGATGAAGTCTAAACTGATTAAAATGTTAGTGGCTACTATTGTCTACTACAACACATAGCAAAAGTCATTATGGTTTTCTTAGTTGACACTAATATTACTTCAACAAGAAGATTTGTTCTTGGATCTGTCCATTACCCCAATATGCTCTACTCGTTTGGCATAGATTTTCGAAGCTGAGATCAGAACAATATGGCTGGGGCCTGCGCTGATTCATCGCTTCAACAAAAATGATCTTCAATAATTCTATATGTTCTAAAAAAACATTTGAACCTTTTAACCCGTAGCAACGCACGGGCATTTTTGCTAGGGAAATAATAATAAAAGCGTTAAGGCTTCCCTGGTTGGTTACTTGGTCGGTCGATCCGTCATTAAAACTGCCCCAAAAATTGACATAAATTACCCAGCTTGCCACCAATAATAATTTCTATATCTCTATATCTTATCTTTACCTCCCTTCGTCTATCGTTTCTGGTCGTCCGTCCTCTCTTTTCCTAGGCTTCATATGTTTCATATGTTGTTTGTCCGATACTGATTCGTTTCTATCGTTGGAGTCCTGAAACGAAAGGAAAATTAGAGTCCTGAGTTTGTTTTGCCGCAACTTGTGAGTTCTCATGATCGAGCACTGGAGCCGCAATTCCTCAACGTCCAGCCATGGGTCATAGGCCAAGCCTGCTCCGGATCCTTCCTGTCGCCAAATTGCCTCCATGGCTTCCTCCTGTCGCTCCGCCTCCAGGTCGCCAAGCTGACCTCAGTGGTCCTCCCCTGTCGTGTCAGCACTGCCGGCTGACGTAACGAAAAGGAGCTCCTCGCCTCAAGGAACGAAACAATCATCGTCAGGGCTGCAGGGAGACCTAGAGCATCTCCGCAGCTCGAGAATAAACACGAAAAGTGATCGCCGACCTCCCGGCCGCCGCATTGATCTAGCCAGCCTGCGACTCCACCTTCCAACGCATCTTGTGAGTTCTCACAACTGATCTGTGTGGTAGCTGTAGCCCACCAGAGATGCAGGGAGTCTCGGTGTGTGTGCTTGATTTGCCGCCACCGATGAGAGCTACGAGGACCAGTTTTTTCTTTTTCGAACGTGGGAGTCAAGGCCCTTTTCAAGGAAGACAAGGAGGAGGTTGAGTTTGAAACAGATCGAGTTACCGGTTACCGGCATCGCTGGCGAGGATGCAACTACAAGTTTCCCCACCCCTCGTATGTTAGGCTAATTCCCTACTAAATTTTCTAGATCAAAGAATTAATCAAGCAAGACCAACCAATCAACTTGACATCTATTGTCTAATCCAGAAAAAACGCTTGCTAGCGATGCTACCCTTTGGTGCAATTCTTCGCGGCTGAGCGTGGATGCATATTCCACCAGGTGATCTGTCCGACTCAAGATAATTGGATCTTCGTCATGTGAACTACACACTTCGCCGATAGCGGTAAAGAAATTTGCTTCTCCAACTCTAAGCTCCCACTCCCACTGCATCCATCCAACGCAGAGCTGCCGGTACTTCCTGTACTCGCCTATGATGTCAGACATGCCATCCTGACCTCAGGTAAGACCTACCAGAGTTAGCGTTTTTGCCATCTCATATACGATTGCTTTGTGTTCCAAGATATGAGACGCATGTGCACTTTTCTATTTGAGAATGATTTTTTTTAAAATTTCCCTCGGTACTTTTGAGTACTTTTAATATCGTTTTACTACTTGCGAAGTTGTTTACAAGTACATGTTTATTTATTTGTACATTACAAGGCACATGCTCTTTTGCTAAGTGATTTGTACCCCTACTCTACTATAGCATTTGCCGCATTGAAACAATATGAGGAAAAAATAAGGGGAAAATGTTAAGAATTAAATGACTAACACACCGCATGGTATGTAATCTGTTTTTCTTCCTACTCATCTTATTTACATCCTTCGCGTGCATAGAAGAGACTAACCTACATTTTGTTTTATATGTTATTGGGTAAAGGCCATATGATATATATTTTCCTCATATATATTTACCTAATAATAAAAGCCACAAGTAATGAAGTAACTATGTATGCATTTCAATAAACAATATTTAATCTATGTAGTGTGATGTCATCCTGCCTTTGAACTACGCTGTAAAAATGCCCTTATCAACTACAACCATGGAGCTCTATGTTCTTTATATGTGCTAACTATAAAGAAAAATATAAAGTAAATAAATGTCAAAACCAATAGTAGTTGAAATGAAAAAGCATTTCAACTGTTAATGATATAATTTATTTGATTTTTATCCGTTGTATCAATGCGACATTTTCCTTAGTACTTTAGCTTGACTTGCTATGAATAGAGAAGCCCCCGCTCACGCTCTACTCAAGGAGAGAATGAAGAAAGATCGAACTGAGGCTAAGTTTACACTGGTTGATCGGTTTTGGGGTCTAATTTTCTCTCCCGTTGCAACGCACGGGCACGTTTGCTAGTACAAATTTAAAGGAAGAACGTAACTATGTTCATAGTGTGTGTATATCGTCTATTTTGTGTTGAGAAAAAGTTCTCTATTGTGCTCAGTTTTCTCAGGGTTCATCGTAGATGGACTTCAGGACTTCTTCGATAAAATATAGTTTCATTTGTTCAGAATATACAAAATTCAGGAAGTCATTGGCAAAGGGAGTTACGGTTTTGTTTGTTCAGATACTGACCAAAATACTGACGATAAGGTGGCAATAAAGAAAATACGTAGTATCTTTAAGCACTTATCTGATGTTGCCTGGATCCTCCGTGGGATGATATTACTCCAGCTACTATTGAGAAATCCTGATATATTTGAGATCGGGCATATAATGTGAAAGAGTGACTTCAAGGATATTTATGTTGTTTTTCAGCCGATGGATACAGATCTCCACCAAGTCAGGTCCAGCATGACTTAGCAAAAGAAGCACCATCATTTCTTAATCAGATGCGTCCGCAATGAAATATATGGTATCCTATTTTTTCCAAATTGAAATCCGAGTTAATATACAACTTTTCATTAAACTGTCATAATTTTTTTTAACTACCAAGGATTGGATATTTTTGTAGGCGTGTTCTACAGTACCTTTTACTACCGGTAATATACCAGTAGTATGGTTCCATCGTACGGCTGAGGCAAATTTGGCCCAACAGCGCAGGTAGTGGAATATTGCGCAAAAAAAATTAAACCAACCGTTGACCCGTGAACCCCAACTCGCTCGACTGAACCACGACTCCGACGAGTTCGCTCGCGCCGCCGCCACAACCGAGCTCGAGCCGCCGCCGCCATCCCCGGTGTGAGCCGCCGCCACGACTCCAATTCTGCCTGTACGCCACCTCCATCCATGACATCCCAATTCGCTGGCGTCGTGTCCAGACAAGAGTGCGCTCACGCTGCGGCCACCTCCTAGCTCGAGCCGCCGCCACACCCGAGCTCGAGCCGCCGCCGCCACACGCCAGTGTGCTGCGCCGCCACGAGTCAAATTCTGCCGGATCACGTGCTCGTGTTACATCTGATTTGTCAGATCAAGCACGCACCGACGACGCCGACGCTCTCTCCCCCGTGCACCAGGAAATTAGCCGCCGTGGACGCCGGTGTGCCGTCTGCGCCCAGCTTCTTGAACTCGGCTGGAATTGAAGGAGCACGCCTGTTCTGGTGTTCATTGTCTCTTCAGCCCAGGTAAACACTGACGTTACCTCTGAATATTTTAGAAATTGGGCATCAGGCCTGTTTGATTTTAGCAATGACCAGAGCCACCGTAGACAAAACGAGGTCCTAACTGATCTTGCAGTATCCCCACGAAACCGAGTTTCCGTCAGCCAAAAATAAGCTCGACCACATATCAGTATGAAGCAACATCTCCATTGGAATGTCAAGCAGGGTAACGTGATGGATGGCATTGGCCGTGTGGATATCTAACACAAAAGTGATACCATTGAAAATTGCTTCTTTATAGGAATCCAATGGTATGAATTTTGTATCATTTAATACAAACATAACTGAGCAAATTCTTGGTAAAAAATGTGAAGCATGTGGAATTTATATTCCAGGACAAGGTGAGTACAAAAGATGGACCAAGATTGGTTCTAACACAAACAACTGAACGATATTGTTCATATGTGACAAGAGCAAACGTGCTTTCCTCTATGAAACTTATTTATTTTGCTGGGAGTTAAATTACAACTACACACAACATGTTTGCTATGCAATAGAGAGCAGATAGAAAACACCCACAAATGAATAAAAATGTATTTGAGATGTAAAGCACATGCAAACCGCTTCTATTTTGAAGAAATGATTTAGTAGTTTTTTTGTTATCTTAATAAACGATTTACTTGATTATTAACATGCATCTTTACTGTTATGGTGGCAGTTTTAAGTAATGGATGGTGAAAATCCCGGCTTGGAGGAGCGTGATGAGTACCTCCGCGTGGTTAGCAAGATCTTCAACACTGAGGAGGAAGGATTCGAGTATTATAATGACTATGCAAAGGTCAAAGGGTTCAGTGTTAGGAAGGAAGAGGTGAAATACTTGCCTGGCACAAGGACACGTTTCCGGTGGCTTTACACGTGCTTTAAGGAAGGAAATCGTACATTGGCGAATTTCGAAAGACCTGACCCAAAAAGGACTCCAAAGGCTCTTACTCGTTGTGGATGCCCGACCCATTTCGAGATCGAGCGGAGTCCGGTTACTGGAGAATGGTTCGTGAAGAGATTTCAGGATCAGCATAACCATCAACTCGCTAAAGAAGGCCAGTCTGCTTACTTGTTCTCTCACCGCAAGATGACAGATGGACAGAAGGCTGATGCAGTTGGGTATGGGATTGGTGGCCTCCGAACGGGTAAGATATGTTACACGCAATAGCAAATCAACGATGAAATTAAGCAAGATCAAACCAACGGGGACACGAGATTTTAACGTGGAAAACCCTTCCAACAAGGAAGAGAAAAAACCACGGGCGCCAGCCAGCAATACTTCACTATTTCGGGGTGAGGTTACAATCGCGCCGGGATTTACAATGTGTGGATTATCCCGTGCGGCGGCTTACAAGAGGTATATAAAGGCGGTCCTGACCTAACTAGGTCGGTAACAGGTAATCCAACTCCGACTCGGTAACAACTCGTACCGCGGGGGGCTGCCGCGGGGGGCTCCGGCTCCACTCGTCAGAAGTTCGGCCTTATCAGTATATACGAATATGAATTTGGATCACCATAAAATAACACTCCACCTTGAGACAAATTCCCTCTTGTAGCATAAATGAGAACCTTCACCTGAAACACACAAAGGAAACACCTTCGGCGCCAAATAGCCTCTTGGGCTAAGCAGTGATACCAACTAAGCTTGAGCAAAGCTCAAACTTAGCAATAGGAACTGGCTTTGTCATCATATCAGTAGGATTATCATGAGTACTAATCTTGCATACCTTCAGCTTACCTTGTGCAACAACATCACGCACATAATGGTACTTGACATCAATGTGCTTTGTTCTCTCATGGAACATCTGATCCTTAGTAAGGTAAATAGCACTCTGACTGTCACAAAATAGGTTAATGCAAGTATCATCTCCACAAAGCTCAGCAAACAGACCTTTCAACCAAACTGCCTCTTTGCATGCTTCAGCAATAGCCATATACTCAGCCTCAGTAGTAGATTGTGCAACAACACCCTGCAAGGTAGCCTTCCAGCTAACGGCACATCCACTAATCGTAAATACATAACCTGTGAGGGATCTCCTCTTATCCAAGTCGGTAGCATAATATGAATCCACATAGCCTGCGAGTCCCTCACCAGTCTTGCCAAACTTCAAGCAAGCTTTGGATGTGCCGCGAAGGTACCTGAAAATCCACTGAACAGCTTTCCAATGTTCTTTACCAGGATTAGCCATGTATCGACTGACCAAACTCATAGCATAAGACAAATCAGGTCGGGAACACACCATGGCATACATTAAGGAACCAACAGCACTAGCATAGGGAACTCGTGACATATACTCAATATCTTTGTCAGTAGTAGGACATTGCAATGCTGACAACTTGAAGTGCGAAGCAATTGGAGTACTAACAGACTTTGCATCATGCATATTAAAACGATGAAGAACTTTCTTAATGTAATTCTCCTGACTAAGAAATACCAATCTAGATTTTCTGTCTCTTGAAATTTCCATACCTAGAATTTTCTTAGCAGGACCAAGATCCTTCATCTCAAACTCACTACTCAATTGTTTCTTCAATGTAGTGATTTCTTTCATGCTCTTGGCAGCAATTAACATATCATCAACATATAGCAGCAAGTATATAGGTGATTCATCAACAAATTTAATGTACACACAGCTATCATATTCAGACCTCTTAAAGCCATGTGACATCATAAAAGAATCAAACCTTTTATACCATTGTCGAGGAGACTGTTTCAAACCGTAAAGGGCCTTCTTTAGCTTGCACACAAAATCCTCTTTACCAGGCACTATGAACCCATCAGGTTGGTCCATGTATATCTCCTCCTCAAGTTCTCCATGCAAAAACGCAGTCTTCACATCTAACTGCTCAAGCTCAAGATCATGCATAGCAACAATACTAAAGAAAGTACGGATAGAACTATGCTTGACAACAGGTGAGAACACATCATTATAATCCACTCCTGGAATCTGGCTGAAACCTTTTGCTACTAACCTTGCCTTAAACCTTGGAGGCTCTCTTGGAGAGATAAACCCTCCTTTCTCTTGAAGATCCACTTACAGCGTACGGTCTTCTTTTGTTTAGGCAATCGCACAATATCCCATGTGCCATTCTTATCAAGTGATTGCATCTCCTCGTGCATTGCACCAATCCACTTGTCACGATCAACCGAAGCAATAGCTTCATTATATGTAGCAGGTTCAGCATCATTCTCCACCTGTTCTGCACAACTTAGAGCAAAATAAACAACATCACATTCCTCAATTAAACGAGTACGAGGCCCTTTATTCCTCTTCTCTCTGCGCTCTGCAATAGACAAATTTTCTTGCTGCACAATAGGAGGTGAGGGTGGCACAATATCCTCCCCATCAATTTCAGTTTCCTCCTCATCCAGGTGTTCTAGCTCCACCTGCACACGAACTCGTGGTTCGTCCTCATCAGAAGAATCTGGCACAACATCAGTCGACAAACTGTCCTCATACATAACAGATTCATTAAACACAACACTCCTACTAAAGAAAGTCTTTTTGGTTTCCGGGTTCCACAACTTATATCCTTTTACTCCAGAACCATAACCAAGAAATAAGCACTTAACAGCTCTAGGCTCTAACTTTCCATTATCAACATGAGCATAGGCAGTGCAACCAAAAACTTTCAGTTGTGAATAATCAGCTGACTCACCAGACCATACCTCAATAGGAGTTTTCTTGTCAAGAGGGATGGATGGTGACCTGTTAATCAAGTAGCAGGCAGTGTTGGCAGCCTCAGCCCAAAAACGCCTATTCATGCGGGCGTTAGACAACATGCAGCGAGCTTTGGAGATGATCGTCCTGTTCATCCGCTCAGCTACACCATTCTGCTGAGGTGTGTATGGGATGGTGTGATGCCTGACAATGCCTTCCTGCACACAATAATCATCGAAAGCATGCGAACAAAATTCGCCACCATTGTCAGTACGAAGCAACTTCACCTTTCTTTCAGTTTGCTTTTCAATCATAACTTTCCACTCCTGAAAAGCAGCAAAAGTATCATCCTTAGTTTTCAGGAAATAAGGCCAAACTCTTCTAGAGTAATCATCAACGATAGTAAGCATATAACGAGCACCACCATAAGAGGGCTTACGTGAAGGCCCCCACAAATCAGCATGTACATAATCCAATGTACCTTTAGTGGTATGAACGGAAGCATTGAACTTAACTCTCTTATGCTTACCGAATACGCAGTGTTCACAGAACGGCAACTTACTCATATTGCAGTTCTTCAGAAGTTCTCTCTTCACCAATTCTGCCATACCATGTTCACTCATGTGTCCAAGTCGCTTATGCCAGAGGTTAGTTGTACTTGGATCATCATTAGTAATAACAGCAGCAGTACCAGACAATGTGCTACCTCTAAGGATATATAACTTGGCAGAATTCATATCACCAATCATAACAATGAGAGAACCTTTTGATACCTTCAGGCGTTTATCCCCTCCGGCGTACTTGTACCCGTCACAGTCAAGGGTACTCAGCGAGATCAAATTTCTCGCCATGGATGGTATGTGTTTCACTCCCGTCAATGTACGTGTCATCCCACCATGGGTCTTGATCTGAACAGATCCAATGCCAACAATGTGACATTTGTTGTCGTTCCCCACACGCACAAAATCTCCAGTCTGCACAGCCTCATAAAAACTGAACCAATCCTTGTTACAGCAAATATGAAACGAACAAGCAGTATCAAGAATCCACTCATCATCACGGGTAACACATGCAGCAAAAACAGCTAGACATTCACCATCCGAACTATTATCACCAGCAACAACAGCAGCCTTACCAGTACCATTACCATTACCGTCAGATTTATTTTTCGGTTGGTATGTGCCGTTCCTTTTCTCCTTGTTCTGCACCTTCCAGCAATCCTCAATGGTGTGATTGGTTTTCTTACAATACCTGCAGAACTTGTCACGCCTTTGGACTTGGAACGGTCCCTGCTCTTATCTCTGTTGTTGTTGTAGTTGTTATCTCGCTGCTCAGGTCTGCCTCGAACCTGCAATGCATCGCCTTTGGAGGACGATGGGTTAGACTGCACCATAACTTTCATCTTTTCCCTGGTCTGCAGGGCCTCACAAACTTCCGCGAGGGTTAGTTCATCGCGGCTTAACAGTATGGTATCACGCAGGTTTGTAAAAGAGCTAGGCAGCGAACATAACAGCAGAAGAGCTAAGTCTTCATCATCATATTTTACCTCCATCGACACTAGGTCGGACACGATCTCCTTGAAGATCGACAAGTGGCTCATGACAGAACCACCATCTTGCATCTTGAGCGAGAACAACTTCATCTTAACATGCATCTTGCTGGTTAGATCCTTTGACATGCAGATCGATTCCAGCTTGAGCCACAACGCTGCTGCGGATTTCTCCTGCAGCACTTCTTGCAAGATATCATTAGATAGATGAAGTTGAATCAACGACAAAGCCTTACGATCTTTGCGTTTCTCATCGGCAGTCCAATCCTTGGCTTCCTTATTCCCGAACTCATCTAGCGCCTCGTCAAGATCCGATGATTGCGATAGAATCGCACGCATCTTTACCTGCCACAGAGAAAACCTCGTCTTGTAGTCCAGCAACGGTAGATCAAACTTCATCGATGCCATCGCGAATCCCTAATCTGAAACAGGGCTCTAATACCACTTGTTACACGCAATAGCAAATCAACGATGAAATTAAGCAAGATCAAACCAACGGGGACACGAGATTTTAACGTGGAAAACCCTTCCAACAAGGAAGAGAAAAAACCACGGGCGCCAGCCAGCAATACTTCACTATTTCGGGGTGAGGTTACAATCGCGCCGGGATTTACAATGTGTGGCTTATCCCGTGCGGCGGCTTACAAGAGGTATATAAAGGCGGTCCTGACCTAACTAGGTCGGTAACAGGTAATCCAACTCCGACTCGGTAACAACTCGTACCGCGGGGGGCTGCCGCGGGGGGCTCCGGCTCCACTCGTCAGAAGTTCGGCCTTATCAGTATATACGAATATGAATTTGGATCACCATAAAATAACACTCCACCTTGAGACAAATTCCCTCTTGTAGCATAAATGAGAACCTTCACCTGAAACACACAAAGGAAACACCTTCGGCGCCAAATAGCCTCTTGGGCTAAGCAGTGATACCAACTAAGCTTGAGCAAAGCTCAAACTTAGCAATAGGAACTGGCTTTGTCATCATATCAGCAGGATTATCATGAGTACTAATCTTGCATACCTTCAGCTTACCTTGTGCAACAACATCACGCACATAATGGTACTTGACATCAATGTGCTTTGTTCTCTCATGGAACATCTGATCCTTAGTAAGGTAAATTGCACTCTGACTGTCACAAAATAGGTTAATGCAAGTATCATCTCCACAAAGCTCAGCAAACAGACCTTTCAACCAAACTGCCTCTTTGCATGCTTCAGCAATAGCCATATACTCAGCCTCAGTAGTAGATTGTGCAACAACACCCTGCAAGGTAGCCTTCCAGCTAACGGCACATCCACTAATCGTAAATACATAACCTGTGAGGGATCTCCTCTTATCCAAGTCGGCAGCATAATCTGAATCCACATAGCCTGCGAGTCCCTCACCAGTCTTGCCAAACTTCAAGCAAGCTTTGGATGTGCCGCGAAGGTACCTGAAAATCCACTGAACAGCTTTCCAATGTTCTTTACCAGGATTAGCCATGTATCGACTGACCAAACTCATAGCATAAGACAAATCAGGTCGGGAACACACCATGGCATACATTAAGGAACCAACAGCACTAGCATAGGGAACTCGTGACATATACTCAATATCTTTGTCAGTAGTAGGACATTGCAATGCTGACAACTTGAAGTGCGAAGCAATTTGTGACGCCCCGAGATCGGGCACTATGCAGATTTCAGCATTCCCGCCAAATCCGCATAATAACCGATTCCAGGTTGCCATTTATGATAACATTACAATAGTTCACGAATAATCCACAATTACAACAGCATCAGAAAGATACAAGATGACTCAACGAGCCAGGGATACAACTGATACATTACAAAGATCCAACATAACAGCGGAAGAAACAAACGTCCGTCTACGGACAAGATCCAAATTGGACTAAGAGTCCTGAAGATAACCGAAGGCGTCCAATCCCTGCCCAGGCCAAGCCGGAGGGATTCCCAAGCTAACGTCGTCAGACTTCAAACCTGTTGACTGCAAGTTGGAATTTGCAGCCACGAAAGAGATTCGTGGGTCAGTACGGTTAAGTACTGGCAAGGGGGACAAAGCCCATACTCACAAGTTACCGGCGTAGCCAGTCATCACAAGATACAAATACTTTAGGATCAACGGAAAAGGAGGGGTTATTGCAAATGAGCGACAACAGGCTGCACTAACCAACTACAGAGATTCTATTACTTCCAACTATCAGAAAGGGGATAAGATCGAGTAATAGTAACCAACTGAAGGATAACTTCAAACAAACCCATCCTGGATCTCGCCCCTTTAGCCAAAGAAGCAATCCGAGGATAACTCACACAGTTGTATTACAGGTGAATCAAGTTATTGTGTGAATAAACCTATTACTAGTCAAGTTGTTAATCATGGGGTGTAACATGGTTAATCATTATGTTGAAGTTGTCCTGAGTACTTGTTAGCCAGTACTTTCACCAAGTAATCCATAACCGCGGAAAACACGGCTTCTCGAGAAGATTATCCCTGCAGGGTTGCACCATAGTAACCGACACTCATGAATATCCCGCCAGATGGAGTGGCCACTCCACCAAGCGGGGCACTCAACACAATCCAACCCTTCTTCGCATCAAGCCCAAAGCACCTTGGGCGCACGGCTAATCGAGCCCAGAAGAAAATGGACCCTCATAGCACTCTAAGAACGTGTCCCCCTATATGCCGACTACGAAAGTTCCACCCGGGTACCAAGGGCTCGCAAGATCATGCATGCAGCAAATGGAAAACCCGAACTAAATGAGGCGATTTGGACGAGATGCGAATCGGGTCAAACTGAGGGGGAGCCCATACTCCCCAAATGCGGGTAGTGCGCTCATCATGGATCAGTAGACAAGACCCTTTTCCTATTAGGGTCGACACTAGCAGGCCTCAAAACCACAAAGGGCCTCCTGCCGGTGCCTTATCATCAAGTTATTACTATTACCATTAGCAATTAATAACAGGTTTGATTGATTAACATCGAGCCCCCAGAACATAATTAAGTAATAACAGAAAGTAACGGGTAACAGACTCGAGCAAAACAACCTAAGCAAGATAGTAAGACACAGGCTCAAGCAAAGGTTATAGGAGTGGAGGTGAGGCAATATCAGGGTTAAAGGATTCATATGATAGGTTCGTAACAGAAACAACTACTACTAAGGCTAGCAGAAAAGAATCAACGGAAAGAATCGGTAACAAGTGATGAAAGGCAGCCATATGGCATGCAAGTGAGTATACTTGCCTGAGATCCCGCAAGGTAGCAGAACTTGTCGTTGCTCACATCATCTCAACGTACTATCCGGGAAGAAGCAACGAACTAAAAGAAACACCGGATGCAACAATTACTACTACGGCAAAAGATCCAGCATAATCAAGATATGGATGCATGACAAGGTTAATAGATGCACCAAAGTAAACTAGTGGATAAGATACACAAGTTTAAATGGATTCCATATGCAAAGATTGCATATGGCAAACCCATGCCTTATAGTTGAATTATTTGTTCTAACACTAAGCATCATGTGTAAGTGAGTTAGAATGATGCATGCATGATGAAGAACAAGAAGATAACAATATTAAATGCAAGTGGAAGGATGGTTAACAAGTTTAGAAAACATTTGTCAAGTTTGGAAATTATTGTTACTTAATGGTGTTGAACAAGTAGGGGTTGTTATCATCAAGTTAAGTTGGTCAAACCAAACAACAAAGTTGATATTTGAAAAGGTTATCAAATTTTAGTTGGATTACATGTTTCACATTTTGAAATTGGACTTTGGATTAATTATTTAGGAATTAAACAATATTAAACAAGTTTTAATTGAATTTAAACAAGATTAAATTGTTTAGGCATTTTAAATTATTCAAACCAGAAAACAAAGTTTATATTTGAATAGAGCATTCAAAATGGTGTGAAAAACATATTTTATTTGTATTATTTGGACTTAAGAATAATTAGTTATGAATTATTACAAATTGCATTTGAATTATTTGGATTTGAATTTAAATTGCATTTTGAATATTCAAAACAGAACACAAATTGCATATTTGGAAAGAATATGAAATTTGGATCAGAATAGATATAAAGTTTGCATTTGTTGGATTTATAAAATGGGAGATATTGAATTTCCAAGTTTCTATTCAAATCTGTTTATTTAAAAGGAATTTAGAAATTAACAGATTTTATTTTTAAACTTTTGTTACGCGCTGGAGGAGTACCCACAGGCACTGCCCTGTGGGCCTGCGAGGCCAGCGTGGCGTGTGCTTGCTGGCGTGGCAGCCAGGGTGACAGACAGGCGGGCCCTGCCTGTCAGCCACGGGTGGCAAAAGATGGGATTAAATCCCGCGAGCCAGGGCTCGAACCCTGGATCTCGCCCTCGATGCGCTGTGCCTGAACCGGTGGGGTGGATCGCGTTTGTTGTCAGATACAGCGACGCGAACGGGATATTGTTGTATCGCCAGTTAACTGAACTTAACTGACGACCGCGCGTTTCCTCGACAGAAGGCAGAGCTCGACTGACGGAACTTCACCGGCGGGGAAAAACACGGTGGGCGAGCGGCATTGGATGTGCGGGTGTTCGACGCAGAGATCGTGCACATGCTGGAGGACAGAGGGGAAGAAGGACACGGTGACCTCACCGGGATGTTGCCGTGGTTGCAGAAGATCGGCGAGGACGACCCACGGCGACAGCGGCGGTGACAGAGGTGGCGGCGCGTCTCTGGGTGCTTCTCGTGGTTGCTCCGGTGTGCAAAACAACGAGGAGATGGTGGCGGTGCGCTCCCAACGATCATACAGCGGAGAGGGGCTCTGCAAGGGATACGGCACCCACAGTTTCAGATAGTGGTGCCACGGTGGCCGGAGAAAAGGCGAGGATGGCGGCGGGTGCAACGGATGCTTACCGGTCACGATCCAGTGATCAACAGCGAGAGGGAAGTGAGGCGAGCTGATTTCAGTGGGTGGCTGGGGTGGAAGGGAGCTGAGGTGGTGGCGCTCACGGCGGTTTCAGAGGACGACGTCGGTGGCGAGGTTCAGAACAGGGGGTGGATCAAGGTGAAGGAGAGGGAAAACGGCGGCGGGCGAGGGTAGCTAGCTAGGGCAGGTGTGGTCTAGGGTTAGGTCTGCGGCTAGGGCAGGTTTTATAGGTCGCCACGAGCTCGGATCGCCGTCGAGGAAGCTTTCTGCCGCGGTGGCGCTCGGATGCCGCCGTACAGCTTGACGAAGACGGAGGGCGCTGGCACGGATCTTGGCGCAACCGCGAACCGTTAAGTGGCTTAAGGCGGGCCGGGCTGCGCGCTGTTAGGGGTTTGGCGGGCTGGGCTGGGCGGTAGATTAGGTGCTGCGCGCCTGTTTCTCTTTTATTTATTTTCCTTCTTCTGTTTTTTTTTGTAGGTTTGCTTTTGGAAGAAATTTGTTAAAGTTTAATTGAGAAAAAATTCAGAAAAAATTCAGTTAAGCTTTTTAGATAAATAGAAACCACATTCCAACTTTAGTTTTCAAAAATTAAATTTTAAAATAGAAGTTTGTGTTTGAAATCAAAATAGAAGGTTTTGAGTTTAATAAAACCTTTAATAAAACATGCTTTGGATAGGGTTACCCCCTAGGGTTTTGGGATGAATTAGAGAGGAAGAGATCTTGGTGAGTTGATATGGTTTCCAAAGGTACTACGATTTGAGGATTGGAAGAGATTTGAATTTAATTGGTTGAATTAATGGTTTGAAGTTGGAATTTTTGAGCAAGGGTGAAAGTTTAAATTGTTTTGAAATTTTCAGTTGATGCAAACATGATGCAATGCAATGTGATGCATAGATGCAACCAAATCGCACAAACAGGTAACACCAAGGTGTTACAGACGACACCACTAACAAGGGATTGCGCCCTCGCAATCCACCTGCTAACCCGGGAGGGAAAGAAGTTCGACTATCGATTCTTCGCGCTTCCGGTTGATCTCCTCGACACCACTAACAAGAGATTCTTGCTCGGAGTGACGACGATGTTCTTCCACCAGGAATCTTCCGATGATCGAACCTATTAGGTTAAAGGCTCAGAAAACGTCCACCCGCGTAGGATCCTAACACTTTGAAAGGTAGACAGGAAGAGAGACTCCAAAACAAATAAGATGGGAGGGGAAATAGAATAGAGGTAAGGAGAAAACAAGAATCCTATTGAGATGCTTTTCCCAAAATAGTTTAGCAGAACTAGTTTTTGACACTCTAGAAACAACGACCGTTAGCGAGGTTATCCTACAGGCTTTGCGGACCCGTTGCTTCGATAACCATTCGTATCGAAACAATATCGGGAATCGGAACCAAGGCTCTGATACCATTTGTGACGCCCCGAGATCGGGCACTATGCAGATTTCAGCATTCCCGCCAAATCCGCATAATAACCGATTCCAGGTTGCCATTTATGATAACATTACAATAGTTCACGAATAATCCACAATTACAACAGCATCAGAAAGATACAAGATGACTCAACGAGCCAGGGATACAACTGATACATTACAAAGATCCAACATAACAGCGGAAGAAACAAACGTCCGTCTACGGACAAGATCCAAATTGGACTAAGAGTCCTGAAGATAACCGAAGGCGTCCAATCCCTGCCCAGGCCAAGCCGGAGGGATTCCCAAGCTAACGTCGTCAGACTTCAAACCTGTTGACTGCAAGTTGGAATTTGCAGCCACGAAAGAGATTCGTGGGTCAGTACGGTTAAGTACTGGCAAGGGGGACAAAGCCCATACTCACAAGTTACCGGCGTAGCCAGTCATCACAAGATACAAATACTTTAGGATCAACGGAAAAGGAGGGGTTATTGCAAATGAGCGACAACAGGCTGCACTAACCAACTACAGAGATTCTATTACTTCCAACTATCAGAAAGGGGATAAGATCGAGTAATAGTAACCAACTGAAGGATAACTTCAAACAAACCCATCCTGGATCTCGCCCCTTTAGCCAAAGAAGCAATCCGAGGATAACTCACACAGTTGTATTACAGGTGAATCAAGTTATTGTGTGAATAAACCTATTACTAGTCAAGTTGTTAATCATGGGGTGTAACATGGTTAATCATTATGTTGAAGTTGTCCTGAGTACTTGTTAGCCAGTACTTTCACCAAGTAATCCATAACCGCGGAAAACACGGCTTCTCGAGAAGATTATCCCTGCAGGGTTGCACCATAGTAACCGACACTCATGAATATCCCGCCAGATGGAGTGGCCACTCCACCAAGCGGGGCACTCAACACAATCCAACCCTTCTTCGCATCAAGCCCAAAGCACCTTGGGCGCACGGCTAATCGAGCCCAGAAGAAAATGGACCCTCATAGCACTCTAAGAACGTGTCCCCCTATATGCCGACTACGAAAGTTCCACCCGGGTACCAAGGGCTCGCAAGATCATGCATGCAGCAAATGGAAAACCCGAACTAAATGAGGCGATTTGGACGAGATGCGAATCGGGTCAAACTGAGGGGGAGCCCATACTCCCCAAATGCGGGTAGTGCGCTCATCATGGATCAGTAGACAAGACCCTTTTCCTATTAGGGTCGACACTAGCAGGCCTCAAAACCACAAAGGGCCTCCTGCCGGTGCCTTATCATCAAGTTATTACTATTACCATTAGCAATTAATAACAGGTTTGATTGATTAACATCGAGCCCCCAGAACATAATTAAGTAATAACAGAAAGTAACGGGTAACAGACTCGAGCAAAACAACCTAAGCAAGATAGTAAGACACAGGCTCAAGCAAAGGTTATAGGAGTGGAGGTGAGGCAATATCAGGGTTAAAGGATTCATATGATAGGTTCGTAACAGAAACAACTACTACTAAGGCTAGCAGAAAAGAATCAACGGAAAGAATCGGTAACAAGTGATGAAAGGCAGCCATATGGCATGCAAGTGAGTATACTTGCCTGAGATCCCGCAAGGTAGCAGAACTTGTCGTTGCTCACATCATCTCAACGTACTATCCGGGAAGAAGCAACGAACTAAAAGAAACACCGGATGCAACAATTACTACTACGGCAAAAGATCCAGCATAATCAAGATATGGATGCATGACAAGGTTAATAGATGCACCAAAGTAAACTAGTGGATAAGATACACAAGTTTAAATGGATTCCATATGCAAAGATTGCATATGGCAAACCCATGCCTTATAGTTGAATTATTTGTTCTAACACTAAGCATCATGTGTAAGTGAGTTAGAATGATGCATGCATGATGAAGAACAAGAAGATAACAATATTAAATGCAAGTGGAAGGATGGTTAACAAGTTTAGAAAACATTTGTCAAGTTTGGAAATTATTGTTACTTAATGGTGTTGAACAAGTAGGGGTTGTTATCATCAAGTTAAGTTGGTCAAACCAAACAACAAAGTTGATATTTGAAAAGGTTATCAAATTTTAGTTGGATTACATGTTTCACATTTTGAAATTGGACTTTGGATTAATTATTTAGGAATTAAACAATATTAAACAAGTTTTAATTGAATTTAAACAAGATTAAATTGTTTAGGCATTTTAAATTATTCAAACCAGAAAACAAAGTTTATATTTGAATAGAGCATTCAAAATGGTGTGAAAAACATATTTTATTTGTATTATTTGGACTTAAGAATAATTAGTTATGAATTATTACAAATTGCATTTGAATTATTTGGATTTGAATTTAAATTGCATTTTGAATATTCAAAACAGAACACAAATTGCATATTTGGAAAGAATATGAAATTTGGATCAGAATAGATATAAAGTTTGCATTTGTTGGATTTATAAAATGGGAGATATTGAATTTCCAAGTTTCTATTCAAATCTGTTTATTTAAAAGGAATTTAGAAATTAACAGATTTTATTTTTAAACTTTTGTTACGCGCTGGAGGAGTACCCACAGGCACTGCCCTGTGGGCCTGCGAGGCCAGCGTGGCGTGTGCTTGCTGGCGTGGCAGCCAGGGTGACAGACAGGCGGGCCCTGCCTGTCAGCCACGGGTGGCAAAAGATGGGATTAAATCCCGCGAGCCAGGGCTCGAACCCTGGATCTCGCCCTCGATGCGCTGTGCCTGAACCGGTGGGGTGGATCGCGTTTGTTGTCAGATACAGCGACGCGAACGGGATATTGTTGTATCGCCAGTTAACTGAACTTAACTGACGACCGCGCGTTTCCTCGACAGAAGGCAGAGCTCGACTGACGGAACTTCACCGGCGGGGAAAAACACGGTGGGCGAGCGGCGTTGGATGTGCGGGTGTTCGACGCAGAGATCGTGCACATGCTGGAGGACAGAGGGGAAGAAGGACACGGTGACCTCACCGGGATGTTGCCGTGGTTGCAGAAGATCGGCGAGGACGACCCACGGCGACAGCGGCGGTGACAGAGGTGGCGGCGCGTCTCTGGGTGCTTCTCGTGGTTGCTCCGGTGTGCAAAACAACGAGGAGATGGTGGCGGTGCGCTCCCAACGATCATACGGCGGAGAGGGGCTCTGCAAGGGATACGGCACCCACAGTTTCAGATAGTGGTGCCACGGTGGCCGGAGAAAAGGCGAGGATGGCGGCGGGTGCACGGATGCTTACCGGTCACGATCCAGTGATCAACAGCGAGAGGGAAGTGAGGCGAGCTGATTTCAGTGGGTGGCTGGGGTGGAAGGGAGCTGAGGTGGTGGCGCTCACGGCGGTTTCAGAGGACGACGTCGGTGGCGAGGTTCAGAACAGGGGGTGGATCAAGGTGAAGGAGAGGGAAAACGGCGGCGGGCGAGGGTAGCTAGCTAGGGCAGGTGGGTCTAGGGTTAGGTCTGCGGCTAGGGCAGGTTTTATAGGTCGCCACGAGCTCGGATCGCCGTCGAGGAAGCTTTCTGCCGCGGTGGCGCTCCGGATGGCCGCCGTACAGCTTGACGAAGACGGAGGGCGCTGGCACGGATCTTGGCGCAACCGCGAACCGTTAAGTGGCTTAAGGCGGGCCGGGCTGCGCGCTGTTAGGGGTTTGCGGGCTGGGCTGGGCGGTAGATTAGGTGCTGCGCGCCTGTTTCTCTTTTATTTATTTTCCTTCTTCTGTTTTTTTTTTGTAGGTTTGCTTTTGGAAGAAATTTGTTAAAGTTTTAATTGAGAAAAAATTCAGAAAAAATCAGTTAAGCTTTTTAGATAAATAGAAACCACATTCCAACTTTAGTTTTCAAAAATTAAATTTTAAAATAGAAGTTTGTGTTTGAAATCAAAATAGAAGGTTTTGAGTTTAATAAAACCTTTAATAAAAACATGCTTTGGATAGGGTTACCCCCTAGGGTTTTGGGATGAATTAGAGAGGAAGAGATCTTGGTGAGTTGATATGGTTTCCAAAGGTACTGATTTGAGGATTGGAAGAGATTTGAATTTAATTGGTTGAATTAATGGTTTGAAGTTGGAAATTTTTGAGCAAGGGTGAAAGTTTAAATTGTTTTGAAATTTTCAGTTGATGCAAACATGATGCAATGCAATGTGATGCATATGATGCAACCAAATCAAACAGGTAACACCACAGGTGTTACACAATTGGAGTACTAACAGACTTTGCATCATGCATATTAAAACGATGAAGAACTTTCTTAATGTAATTCTCCTGACTAAGAAATACCAATCTAGATTTTCTGTCTCTTGAAATTTCCATACCTAGAATTTTCTTAGCAGGACCAAGATCCTTCATCTCAAACTCACTACTCAATTGTTTCTTCAATGTAGTAATTTCTTTCATGCTCTTGGCAGCAATTAACATATCATCAACATATAGCAGCAAGTATATAGGTGATTCATCAACAAATTTAATGTACACACAGCTATCATATTCAGACCTCTTAAAGCCATGTGACATCATAAAAGAATCAAACCTTTTATACCATTGTCGAGGAGACTGTTTCAAACCGTAAAGGGACTTCTTTAGCTTGCACACAAAATCCTCTTTACCAGGCACTATGAACCCATCAGGTTGGTCCATGTATATCTCCTCCTCAAGTTCTCCATGCAAAAACGCAGTCTTCACATCTAACTGCTCAAGCTCAAGATCATGCATAGCAACAATACTAAAGAAAGTACGGATAGAACTATGCTTGACAACAGGTGAGAACACATCATTATAATCCACTCCTGGAATCTGGCTGAAACCTTTTGCTACTAACCTTGCCTTAAACCTTGGAGGCTCTCTTGGAGATAAACCCTCCTTTCTCTTGAAGATCCACTTACAGCGTACGGTCTTCTTTTGTTTAGGCAATCGCACAATATCCCATGTGCCATTCTTATCAAGTGATTGCATCTCCTCGTGCATTGCACCAATCCACTTGTCACGATCAACCGAAGCAATAGCTTCATTATATGTAGCAGGTTCAGCATCATTCTCCACCTGTTCTGCACAACTTAGAGCAAAATAAACAACATCACATTCCTCAATTAAACGAGTACGAGGCCCTTTATTCCTCTTCTCTCTGCGCTCTGCAATAGACAAATTTTCTTGCTGCACAATAGGAGGTGAGGGTGGCACAATATCCTCCCCATCAATTTCAGTTTCCTCCTCATCCAGGTGTTCTAGCTCCACCTGCACACGAACTCGTGGTTCGTCCTCATCAGAAGAATCTGGCACAACATCAGTCGACAAACTGTCCTCATACATAACAGATTCATTAAACACAACACTCCTACTAAAGAAAGTCTTTTTGGTTTCCGGGTTCCACAACTTATATCCTTTTACTCCAGAACCATAACCAAGAAATAAGCACTTAACAGCTCTAGGCTCTAACTTTCCATTATCAACATGAGCATAGGCAGTGCAACCAAAAACTTTCAGTTGTGAATAATCAGCTGACTCACCAGACCATACCTCAATAGGAGTTTTCTTGTCAAGAGGGATGGATGGTGACCTGTTAATCAAGTAGCAGGCAGTGTTGGCAGCCTCAGCCCAAAAACGCCTATTCATGCGGGCGTTAGACAACATGCAGCGAGCTTTGGAGATGATCGTCCTGTTCATCCGCTCAGCTACACCATTCTGCTGAGGTGTGTATGGGATGGTGTGATGCCTGACAATGCCTTCCTGCACACAATAATCATCGAAAGCATGCGAACAAAATTCGCCACCATTGTCAGTACGAAGCAACTTCACTCGTCAGAAGTTCGGCCTTATCAGTATATACGAATATGAATTTGGATCACCATAAAATAACAAGATAATGGATGTTATGGAACATCAGGCCGGTGGTCCGGACAAGGTCGGGTTTATACCCAAAGATCTGTATAACTTCGTCTCCGAGTACAAGAAGAAGAAGATTAAAGGTAGAGATGCAGAATATATGCTGAACTATATGGCGGCACAGAAAGACGGGGATGCTGACTTTTTCTACGAGTATACCACCGACAGTGAAGGCCATCTGAGAAACATTTTCTGGGCAGATGCGCAGTCGCGTTTAGACTATGATGCCTTTGCGGTGTCTTGGTATTTGAAAGCACATACCGTGTCAACCGCTATAGTCTTCCATTTGTTCCGTTCGTTGGAGTGAACCACCATCGCAGCACAATTGTGTTTGGGTGTGCGGTTGTATCTGATGAGACCACTCAGGCGACTCCAGACATTTCTCTTGGCGATGCGCCAGAAGCATCCTAGATCGCTGATCACCGATGGGGACCATGCAATGGCTAGGGCAATTCTTGTCGTAATGCCTGATGCATTTCATCGGTTGTGCAGCTGGCACATCGAGCAAAATATGATAAAGCACCTTCGAAAGCAAAAGCTGAAGGACTTCAAGGAATTAATTTATGAGAGGATGGAACCTTATGAGTTTGAGGCGCGACGGGCTGCATTTATCCAGAAACACAAAGTCAGCACAAACGATGCATGGTTTAGGAGGATGTACGAGCTAAGAGGGAAATGGGCGGCGGCGTACACGAAAGGTGGGTACTTCCTGCGAATGAGTAGCAACCAAAGGAGTGAAAGTCTGAACTCAGGGCTTCATAACCATCTAGACAAGTTGATATCACTTGTCGATTTGCTAGAGCACTCTCAGTATTTTCTTTCACGTCTACGGAGGAAGGAAGGCGAATTGGATGCAAGAGCTTCACAGTCGGTACCTTTCACTAGAATAACCGATCACCCGCTTTTGAAAAGTGTTGCCCGTATATATACTCTAGCAATGTTCAAGATGGTTAAGGACTAGTTAATTAAATCAAGGGGATGGCACATTGGTGAGATGACACAAGAAAATGCCTCTATGGCGAGGTTTGTGGTATCAAGTGACTTTGGGGAGCATGATGTTACGTGTGTCTTTCACGAGACGTTGCTGGATAGTGTGAACTGTCATTGCCAGAAGATGGAGCGTGAGGAAATTCATTGCGCACACGTAATTTGTGTTCTGAAGCACTTAGGCATGCGAGACATGCCTCGCTGCTGTGTTGCCGTTTGATGGACGATGCAAGCTAAAGATGGGTTCGAACCTGACAGGAACGACAGTAGACATGTTTGGTCTGAACATATGGATCGGTACCATGAACTCCGCAACATGTCTAAAAGAGCTTTATTCAAAACTGCATTGAGCAAGGAGGAATCATGGAGAGTGGTGGAATTTTTCAATAGTATTGTGTCTGGCGGCGCCGGCAATGATGAGAATGAAGAGGCCAGCGAGGATGGCGAGAAATTTGATCCCAGAACTTTTGGTCCTTTGCCTGCATATTTTTCTTCCGCGGACAAAGCTTTTGCTGGCGAAGTCTTGGATCCAATACCGATAAAAGGTAAAGGTGCTCCATCCAAGAAGAGGCCTAAGTCATTTCACGAGACATTATTTTCCAAATACAAAGGTAATGACTGAAACATAATAATTGTTTGTGTGCTCGATATGATGAACACGAACTATTTTAGCATGATATTTAGTGACGTACTATGCTTATTATTAATTTATCTTTCTCTTTCAAAAACAGATATTTAGTGATGTACTCCATGGAACAAGCAGACTATTGCTTCTCAAACAAGTGATGTACTCCATGGAACAAGCAGTAGGTCATGATTCAAGTGCTATGAGAGTTGTTAACCGGAGAAGTTCCTACTATTATTAAGAAAAGTAGAACCATTCAAAAAAATTAAACTGAGCGCCCCACTTCTATATTTTGCTTAGAATAAAAATTATTGCTTCGATTTGTTCCTATTCTATTTATGATTTTAATTTTTATGAAATTTGGATACAGGTTGCTGTCTAATGCATGTACTTTGTTGCCGTATGCTTTCCACCTGTCAAACTTGCCATCATGAATCGGTATTGCTATATGAATGTTTCATGCTTAAAAACAGTCTGATACGCTAACATGTTCCTTCTCTAATCTACAGGGCACTCAGGCTTGCTCGACATCCCTAGCTCTTCACCTATTGTTACACATGAGGATGCTCCTATAAAAGCTAATGAAGTGAGGATTGGTCCAATGACAAGATCAAGGACCAAGCTATTACAACAACAGGTGAATTCACTCCTACTTGAGTATAATGTTTATAATTGTGAGAATTTTATACTACCTAAGTCCTTGCATTTGTGTTTTCTTAGGTTTGTTGATAACACAAGCATGAATGAAGATCATGGAGAGGAGATACACAAGGATGAGCATGGACTACAAGGGGAGATGGAAAACAAGTGCTAGCATGGAGAAAACAACAAATAACAAATGTTATCATGATAAGGGGATGGTGCCTCCACAAGATCAAATGCACTAAGTGTGGAAAACAATGTCATTATGTTATTCCACACTCATACATGAACAAGGCAATAGGAGGGCACCCACAAGGAGTATCAATGCGCCATATACAAGACCTAGTTCAATTAGGATTGGTTTGTACACCAATTTGGCCGCACCCCTTGTGTGGGGGTCGGTTTGTATCTAGTTTGGTAGAATTAGGAGTCCTAGCCGAGTAGGAGAGGGATTGCTTGCGCAAGCCTCCTTGTGGCCGCACCCCTCTCCTCTCATATACCCCCATACCTGCGAGTTGGAGGGTTAGACGACGTTAAAACATGAACCCTAGACCTCTAGATTGAAACTGCTTGTAAGCCTTTCATCTGGAAGTTCATCTGCAAACTTTACGTGTTACCTGCTGTTCCACTGGGAATAAGACGGTACAGGACCACTTGTAGTCGGTGGATTACTTGTGCAAGAGTGTCGAGTTGAGAATATCCTTGGGGTTGCTATCTTTTGCATTGGCATCAGGGATCAGCCGGGAGAGTTCTTAGTGGCGCACTAGTTATCATTCAGAAGTTATCTGTGAGTTCACTGAGAAGATTGGGCCACCCCTTATCATCTTGGTATCAGATTTACACGTTGCCTCGGTGAGCTATCAAATTTCCCTTTAGATTTGAGTGTTTTATTTCCTATCCAGAAAATTGCCCCACAAAAATAGTTCTAGTCATTGCCATAGCCTAGATATCACCTTAGTTTCATTACTTTTGCTGTCATTGAGTTAGATTTTGTGTTGCTTTTTATCTTTTTAGATTACTTTCTTTCGGCTAGGTTTAGGGTTCTTTGTTCATCTAGCCGAAAACTTATCAAAAACACAAAAAACCGCTCCATATTACCTTATTCCACCCCAATCTGAGTCCACATAGTTTTCCTGCCACGGCACAAAAACTTACCATAATCCTGCCGCACCACTTCCTTGTTCCACTCGGATTCCACCCCACCAGCCGCACACCAACCACCGCTGCCACCCTCCTCGTTGCTCTCGGATTCGATCGACTGCACGTTACAAACCCCCCCCCCCCCCCGCGCGCCCGTATCACCCTTACCAAATCCCACCCGCGCAATCCACCCCGCGGCAGAAAAACTCTGCCGCCGCTGCCGTGCACTGCTTGCTACACGTAACACCCGCGTGGCCGAAAATCGCCGTAACGCGCTTACCCGCAGCCGTAACGCGAGTGCGCGCGCTGCCGCAGTACGAAAATCGCCAATTTCTCTGCCGTGCGCGCCTGCTGTGCTGTTTTCTCTGCTGCGGTACGAAAAACAGTCATTTTCTCTGCCGTGTGCTCTGCCGTGGTCCAAAAACCACCTGTTTCTCTGCCGTGAGTGCTATTCTCTGCAGTGAGCTGTTTTCACCTAGAATTTTTCTGTTTTTCTTTGTTTTTCCTTGTTTTCTCTCTAGGACCAATACATCCATACCTTGTGAACCTTAGCCACAGCCTTTCTACAGCATCTTAATAGGAACTTGCCCACAAGTATAGCTATTTTTGTGCTCTGACAGGCTGCTCATTTTGCATCACCACCATTGTGTTCACTTGTGTTTGGTTAATTGTTGCTCCTAGCTTAGTGTAAGGCCATTGGAAAAATACAAAAAAAATAGAAAAAGCAAAAAGTATAAAAAAAATAGAAAAGAGAAAGTACAAAGAGGCCATATCATTGCTATTGTTTACTAGTTGAGCTTTCCATTGTGACACTTGGTTTTTCATTGAGCAATCTTGTGCCTGTCAATTAAGAGCCTAGCTAGTGACTTTCTAGTGCATTGCAAAATTCATCCATATATTGCTTTGCCACATTTGTCTCCATTGTGTGAGTTTCCTTGGGTATTTTATATCTTCACTAAGACAGCAAATAGGATTGTTACTTTGGTGATTGTTAGGTATCCATACCAAGCCCCACTAAATAACCTTGTTTGCTATTGTGAGAGTTAAAAACCTGGGTATTCTCTTCTTCACACCAAAGTACTTTAATTGCCTCTACTTTTGGTAAGTATCTCTATTCACTTTGGAGTGGTAAGATATCCTATTGTCTTGCTAGATTTTGAGTGAGTTGTGAGAGGCACCACAACCTATACTTGTTTCTATTACACTAACCTACTAATGGATCTTTCTAGTGGTGATCTTGTGCAGCAAAAGAAGGACCATAAGGAGGGAGTTAATTGGAGAGAGTATGAGGCTCTTAGGGATGTTTTGGCAAAGGAGATATTGGACAATCATAATGGACTCAAACAATTTGTTCAAGATGCATGTGATCCCTTATATGAGGCTCTCCAAGCTATGGAGACCACGATGGAGGCCACACACAAATTGGCCGAGACTAATAGAGGGGAAGTGAGATCAATCAATGACTCAATTGCTCAAATGACTACAACCCTTGCTAGACTTCAAACCATGATTCAAGAAAGATTGCCTCTTGTGGATGATGACAATGCTAGTGTCCATAGTGATGCTAATAATGGTTTGGAAGATGTTGGTGCAAGGAATATTAATCATGGCCGAGCTAGAGGAGGAAGGGGTCATGATGGACATCAAGGCCGAGCCCCTAATTTTCCTCCAAGGAGAGTGCCCAATAATTTGGTTCAAGACAATCCGAGAGAGGATGGGTTGGGTAAACCAAAATTCACAATTCCTTCTTTCAACTTTGATGCTATGGATGTGGAAGAATACTTGCTATGGGAGTTAAAGATTGAGAAGCTATGGAGAATGCATGATTACAATGAGGATAGAAAAATCAAATTGGCCTCTAGTGAGTTTGATGGATATGCTCTTAGATGGTGGGATAATCTTGTGAGAAAGAGGCAAGAAGATGGAGAATTACCCATTGTCACTTGGAACACCATGAAGGGAGTCATGAGGGATAGATTTGTTCCACCAAATTACATAAGGCAACAATTTGATAAATTGCAACAATTGAGGCAAGGTACTATGAGTGTTGATGCTTATTATCAAGAGATGGAGCTAATTATGCAAAGGGCACGTGTGAGAGAGCAATTGGAGCAAACAATGCAAAGGTTCCTTTCGGGTTTGAATTATAAAATCAAGGGAATTGTTAGGCATCATCACTATAATTATATACATGAGTTGCTACACCATGCAAGGGAGGCCGAAGCACATCTTTTGGAGGAGGCAAAAATTGCTACTAAGACAAGGGCTAGATTTTCAATGAGAGCATCATCTATGCCTAGTGCACCTCTTCCACCACCTCCATCATCTAGTTTTGGAGGTGCTACATCCTCTAAACCCGAGCCTAGTGCCTCTATTTCCAAGAAATCACCACAACCAACAACAAGTGCCTCGGGTTCTAGTGCTCCTACTACAAGGACTAGAGATATTACATGCCACACATGTGGAGGAAAAGGGCGCTTTAAGAGGGATTGTCCAAATACAAAAGTGATGGTGATCAATGAGAACAATGAGTATGAGACAGGTGATGATGTTGATCCTAATGACATTGATGATGATGTTGGCTATTTGAGTGATATTCCTTTGGATGCTTATGCTACTACTATGCCATCTATTGTTTGCACCCAAAATTCATTGAGTGTGGTGCCTTGTCCTAAAAATCAATGGTGCAATCTATTCCAAACAAAGGCTGTTATTGGTCCCAACATGGCTTGCAAAGTCATTATTGATGGAGGGAGTTGTAGAAACTTAGCAAGCAAGGATTTATGTGCCAAGTTGAACCTAAAATACTTACCACATCCGAGCCCTTATCATATACAATGGTTGAGTAGCACAGGACAAATGAAGGATCTCATATGGTGAGAGTGGAGTTTCAAATTGGACCTTACAAGGATGCTACCGAGTTTGTTGTGGTTCCTATGACAGTGTGTCACCTATTATTGGGAAGACCTTGGCAATTTGATAGAAGTGTGAAGCATGAAGGAAGAGCTAGTACTTATGAGTTGAATCATCATGGGAGGACTATTATTTTGAGGCCTATGACTCCACAACAAATTGTAAGTGAGTCCCAATCCAAAATTGCTATGAAAGTGGAAAAAGAGAGAGAGAGGGATGAGGGAACACCAAAAATACAAGCCATGGGGAGTGATAGTACAACCAATTCGAGTGGTAAAAAGAGAGAGAACCTATTATGCATGTTAGCCACCAAAGAGGATTTGAGGGAATTTAGGGATGATCCTTCATTAGTCCCTATTGTGCTTATTCACAAGGGAGAGATTTTGGTTTCTAATGACATGACCCCTATTCCTCTTGGTGTTTCTAATGTTTTACAGGACTTTGAGGATGTTTTTCCACAAGATGTGCCCTCGGGATTGCCACCATTGAGAGGCATTGAACATCAAATTGATTTGATCCCCGGAGCATCTCTCCCAAACCGAGCTCCTTATAGAACCAATCCACAGAAACAAAGGAGATACAAAGGCAAGTACAAGAACTATTGGACAAAGGTTATATTCGGGTTAGTCTTTCTCCTTGTGCCGTTCCCGTTATTTTGGTTCCTAAGAAAGATGGTACTTGGCGCATGTGTGTAGATTGTAGAGCAATTAATAACATCACTATTCGTTATCGTCATCCTATACCACGTTTAGATGACATGTTAGATGAATTAAGTGGTGCTACTCTTTTCTCTAAAATTGATTTGCATAGTGGATACCATCAAATAAGAATGAAAGAGGGAGATGAATGGAAAACTGCTTTTAAGACAAAATTTGGTTTATATGAGTGGTTAGTAATGCCTTTTGGTTTAACTAATGCACCTAGTACTTTCATGAGATGAATGAACCATATTTTGAGAGACTTTATTGGTAGATTTGTGGTAGTTTATTTTGATGATATTCTTATATATAGCCACAATGAACATGACCACATGGATCATATTAGACAAGTTTTGCAAGTGCTAAGAACTAATAAATTGTATGGTAATCTTGAGAAGTGCACTTTTTGCAAAGATAAGGTTATATTTCTTGGTTATGTTGTTTCTAAGCATGGAATTGAGGTTGATCAATCTAAAATTGAAGCTATTCGAAATTGGCCAATTCCAACTAATGTGAGTCAAGTTAGAAGTTTTAATGGGCTTGCTAGTTTCTATAGAAGATTTGTGCCTAATTTTAGTACAATTTCTGCCCCTTTAAATGATCTAACTAAAAAGGGTGTTAATTTTGAATGGGGTGTTTCTCAAGATATTGCTTTTGATACTTTGAAAGAAAAATTGATTTTGGCCCCATTGCTTATGCTTCCAAATTTTGATAAACAATTTGAGATTGAGTGTGATGCTAGTGGCATAGGTATTGGAGGTGTGCTCATGCAAGAAAAGAAACCTATTGCCTATTTTTCTAAAAAATTAAATGGTGCACAATTGAATTATTCTGTTTATGATAAAGAATTATATGCACTTGTGAGAGTTTTAGAGGTATGGAAACATTATTTGTGGCCTAAAGAATTTATTATACATAGTGATCATGAAGCACTGAAATTTTTAAAGTGCCAAAATAATTTGAATAAGAGACATGCTAAGTGGGTTGAGTTCATTGAATCTTTTCCATACATTATAAAACATAAAAATGGATTGGATAATGTAGTTGCTGATGCTTTGTCAAGGAAAAATATGTTACTCTCAAATTTATAAATTAAGGTTTCGGGTTTGGAGGGTATTAGAGATTTATATGATGAAGATAATGAGTTTTCTATGCCATTTAATAAATGTGTTAATACTAAAGCATGGGAAAAATTTCATATACATGATGGGTACTTGTTTAGAGCTAACAAGTTGTGTATTCCCGAGTGTTCCTTGCGTTTATTTTTGATCCAGGAATCTCATAGTGGAGGATTGATGGGACACTTTGGAAGAGAGAAGACTTTGTTGATGTTGGCTGAAAATTTCTATTGGGCATATATGAGAAGAGATGTGTATAGATTGGTGCAAAGATGTATTACTTGCAACAAATCCAAATCAAAATTGAAGCCCCACGGATTGTACACACCATTGCCATCACCAAGTACACCATGGGAAGATATTAGCATGGATTTTGTGTTGGGATTGCCAAGGACAAAAAGAGGACATGACTCTATCTTTGTGGTTGTGGATAGATTTTCAAAGATGGCTCATTTTATTCCATGCCACAAGAGTGATGATGCTTCTCACATTGCCAATTTCTTCTTTAGAGAGATTGTGAGATTGCATGGAGTTCCAAGGACTATAGTTTCAGATAGAGATGTCAAGTTCATGAGTTACTTTTGGAAGACACTTTGGGGTAAGCTTGGCACTAAGCTATTATTTTCTACTACTTGCCACCCCCAAACTGATGGCCAAACCGAGGTGGTTAATAGAACATTGTCCACATTGCTAAGAGGTATGATCAAGAAAAATTTGAAGGAGTGGGAGGAGTGTTTTCCCCATGTGGAATTTGCATACAATAGAGTTGTGCATTCAACTACTCAATTATGTCCTTTTGAGGTGGTGTATGGTTTCAAGCCTATTACTCCTCTTGATTTATTACCACTTCCTTTACATGAGAGAGTTAATATGGAGGCATCAAAGAGGGCTGATTTTGTGAAGAAGATTCATGAGAAAACAAAAGAAGCCATTGAGAAGAAAGGAAAACATGTGGCTGAAAGAGTAAACAAGAAGAGGAAGGAGCTTATATTTCGGCCAGGAGATATGGTGTGGGTGCACTTTAGAAAAGATAGATTTCCCACATTGAGAAAGTCCAAGTTGATGCCTAGAGGAGCTGGTCCTTACAAAGTTATTTCAAGGATCAATGATAATGCATACAAGATTGACCTCCCAATTGATGAGTTTGGTGTTAGTAATTCTTTTAATGTGGCTGATTTGACACCTTACCATGGAGATGATTTAGCATCGAGGTCGATGCCTTTTCAAGAGGGGGAGGATGATGAGGACATCCCTAGCTCTTCACCTATTATTACACATGAGGATGCTCCTATAAAAGCTAATGAAGTGAGGATTGGTCCAATGACAAGATCAAGGACCAAGCTATTACAACAACAGGTGAATTCACTCCTACTTGAGTATAATGTTTATAATTGTGAGAATTTTATACTACCTAAGTCCTTGCATTTGTGTGTTCTTAGGTTTGTTGATAACACAAGCATGAATGAAGATCATGGAGAGGAGATACACAAGGATGAGCATGGACTACAAGGGGAGATGGAAAACAAGTGCTAGCATAGAGAAAACAACAAATAACAAATGTTATCATGATAAGGGGATGGTGCCTCCACAAGATCAAATGCACTAAGTGTGGAAAACAATGTCATTATGTTATTCCACACTCATACATGAACAAGGCAAGAGGAGGGCGCCCACAAGGAGTATCAATGCGCCATATACAAGACCTAGTTCAATTAAGATTGGTTTGTACACCAATTTGGCCGCACCCCTTGTGTGGGGGTCGGTTTGTATCTAGTTTGGTAGAATTAGGAGTCCTAGCCGAGTAGGAGAGGGATTGCTTGCGCAAGCCTCCTTGTGGCCGCACCCCTCTCCTCTCATATACCCCCATACCTGCGAGTTGGAGGGTTAGACGACGTTAAAACATAAACCCTAGACCTCTAGATTGAAACTGGTTGTAAGCCTTTCATCTGGAAGTTCATCTGCAAACTTTACGTGTTACCTGCTGTTCCACTGGGAATAAGACGGTACATGACCACTTGTAGTCGGTGGATTACTTGTGCAAGAGTGTGGAGTTGAGAATATCCTTGGGGTTGCTATCTTTTGCATTGGCATCAGGGATCAGCCGGGAGAGTTCTTAGTGGCGCACTACTTATCATTCAGAAGTTATCTGTGAGTTCACTGAGAAGATTGGGCAACCCCTTATCAGGTTGCTATCTAATGCATGTACTTTGTTGCCGTATGCTTTCCACCTGTCAAACTTGCCATCTTGAATCTGTATTGCTATATGACTGTTTCATGCTTAAAAACAGTCTGATACGCTAACATGTTCCTTCTCTAATCTACAGGGCACTCAGGCTTGCTCTCAGCAGGCTTACTTCAGATTTATAGATAACCTGACAGAAGACCGCAAGACTTGCATCATCGCGTATGACCTCGGACACCTTCTGTCAATCAAGGCAGTTAATATCCGCCGGCACATGTGCCGGTGGCTGGCAAACCAATATGATGAGAGCTCTAAATCCTTTAGCATTAAAGGGAAACTAGTACCCATTACGACGGATGATGTCCATAATCTAATGGGACCGCCCGCGAAAGGGCAGGAGTTCCACCCGGTTGTCTCGATGAGAACTTCAAAGTTGTTTTCAGAATTGAAGGACAAAAAAACCAGCAATATATCCCTCAAATCGCTGGTTGAAAAAAAGAACCAGAAGGATTTACCTTTACACGAGTTCTTGTTGTGTTTCGTGTTGTACTCCATAGGGAAAATTTTATGCCCTACGACAGCTCCGTATGTCCACTCTAAGTATCTGAGCTTAGTTGACAGTCTACAAAAGATTAAGTCTATAAACTGGGCCAAGCTAACCCTCCATTTAATAGCTAGTATAGTAAAGTTCAAGCATGGAAAACTGAATCTCAAGGGAAATCTCCCCCTCCTCCAGGTTAATCTAACTGAACCACTTCGTTTACATGTTTGGAACTCTCATATTTTTGTTCTGACTTATATCTTCTGCACTTATGGTACTGGGAGAAGCTGAGGTTTAGCGATATAGATTCCACTCTGGACTATACTCAGCGGGTCATACCGTTGATGCAGTTCTGGACAGAAGAAAAAGCCAGAAAAGTTGATAGAATTGATGACATCTACAACTTCGGAGCTGGAGTGGTACGTGAAATGATATAAGCATTGTAACTCAAACTTCTATTAAATATATTGACAATGTTATTATCATTTTTCAGCTCATAGAAGATTATATGAAGCCAGCACCGGCTGCAAAGAAGTTTTCTAAACCACCACCACCTAATTCTCACAGCATGCCAACACATGATGCGCGGGTAACTGCCGTAAATTATTACTTAGTCCCAATTATTATTTAGTTTATATCTCATTTTTCATTCATGCTATGTAGTTAATGGAGATCATCGAAGATTTGTATACTTCAATCTTAGAGAATAGAGGCCATGCCAAGATAGAGCATAACGAGTTGGTGAGACTGCGGGAGAGCAACCGTATTCAGATCGACAACAACCGTATTCGGATCGAGAACAATCATATTCAGAATGAGAGGATGTCTTCCAATCTGCATGCCATCATGCTTCACCTTGGGGTGAAACAGGATGACAACATGAATCTATATGGAGACTGCGTTGTACTAAAAAAAATCGACCAGAGGTATGTAACAGATTATGGTTCATGTTATAAAAATCTTCGTCCTTCAATACTTGATCACAGTACCATGTGAGACTAAACCAGGTACTTATGTTATGTACACAGGTTGCAAATTCGCAGATAAACCTTAAAAGGAAGAAGCCATCCGGTGCAACAGCCTCTACCAAGAGAGATGAATCAGCAGCTGCCAAGAGAGATGAATCAGCCGCTGCTAAGAGAGATGAATCAGCCGATCCAAAGAGAAATGAATCCTTAACGATCAGTGAACGTTTGAGAGGCCCTTCGGGAAGGAAGCCGGCAGTGAACCAGAAGGCCGACTACGTCTATACTGGAACTCAAAAGGAGAACTCGGGCAAAGTCCAGTGTGGCTTAGGGAAGGTCCACTCCTAGGCCCACACAAAACAGTCTGAAACATGCAGTTACAATGAGTACTACGAGACAACCTCAGAGCGTGATCGTCGCAGGGAAATGCAGGGAAAGTCCAAACTAATACCGCTAAGGAGCTTTCGAACACCGGAACAAATTGCTGAGCAGAAAGAGCAGCATGAAATAGAGGATTATGTTAACATAGCCCAAGAAACTGAGAAAATGCTAGAGATCGATGGCTTCTTCATATTACAAAAGCATATGATAGGCCTTACTAATCCCTTTGCATATCCCAATCAGAAAAACTTGGGCGATGAGGTAACATTTAATTTGCAAATCTACATTATATTGAATCTATATTACAAAATTTTACCAAAATTTTTAATATTTCGAATTTCAGGTTATCGACACCTTTATTGAGCATTACAGGCGGACCACACCTATCGACATCAGGGAACACGGGACTGTATTTGTTGAGAAGGCGCTCAACACTTTTGCGCTCGAAAACGATGGTAAAATAAATGGTACAGAAAAACATAGGATGGGTGGCAGCAGAAGCGGAGGAGATTACTTAAGTAATCAGATGGTAAACATTCTCTATCAGTACATTACAAATAATATGCATGCTTATATTTTTTATTATTTTAACGGTTAAATAGTACACAGATCTTTTTACCAATTTATACGCCAAACCCAGACCACTGGTTCTTGCTGGTTATTAACACTACTATCTAGTATATCCAAATCCTGAATTCGCTCAGCCACTACACGATGGAAACTGATGAAATACGTATGTATATACAGAACACGGTGGGTAGTTATCATTTAACATGAACTGACTAAATTTTGTTGCTTGTACTATATTAAATTCCACCTTACGTATTTTCTACTTGCAGCTAAGGGGTGTGAACATGCGCATCAACTCTGCCCTAAAATGCTTCGGCGAGGAAATATGCACATGGACACACCCGGAAAGGAACTATGATGTGTCGTCATGGCCCGTACATGTGATTGCAGACATACCTCAACAGACCGACGGGTAGGTGGACAAACAAACAGGTTTAACATATTTTATTTTAATCTATTAACCACTTGATATGTTTTTCAGATCATCTTGCGGTTTCTTTTTGATAAAGAACATGACTAATTGGACTGGGAGAGAGCTTTCAGAATGGTTTGATTAGGCCATGATCAACACTTTCCGACCAAAGCTGGCGGTGACACTCTTCAAGTCTCCATGCAACAATCTTGCCAAAGGCCCCAAGAAACATACAAATGAGGATGATGATGGCAAATGATCTGTCGTGCATCCATTTATCTTCTTCGATTTAGAACTTTTTTTATCATATTCGCAGGATTGGATGTAATAATAAATCGGTATAATTTAGATTGTGTTTCTTTTGAGACAGTTATTTCGATGTAATAGGCACTATAATGTATTCTCGTTTTCCTATAGTAAGTTAAATTTGGTTTCAACATTTTTTTTTCAATGCTACTGCTTGCTTCACTTTATCTGCCCTATTTTTACATTATAGTTTGGCCTACCTTCTGCTCCACTCATATTCGGTTTCAGGTCTATCATTTCCGAACAGCAGATGCAAATATAACCTAGGAGGCAAAAAAATTCCAAAAATTGTTCTAGCTAGAAAATAAAGTACAAGAACAATTTAGCCCTACAGTTTCCTCTTCTAGTCATAGGAGTAACCTTATGGAGGCTGGACCAGCCCATTATTATAGCTGATACAAAGACATAAACTAAATTGTGATGGATCTTATAGAGTGCAAATGGTACTGCTGGAGCTTGTTTACTTCTCAGGGATGAGAAGGGACATCACAAGGGCAACTTACTGGGCATGCTTGTTTATCCTAAAAGCAATTTAAATTACTACGTGCAATGTATCATAGAACAAGTACTTGTACTTATTAAAAGCACACAGTCGAGGGCAATAAGTTACCTTTGATCTCTTTAGTACAATCTTAAGGCTTCATATAGTAGCCCAAATCCAGTGCATTCCAAGGATACGCAATACAAATGCTCCAACGACATGCCCCGTTGTTACGAATTGTAGCTCCAAAACAGAGCAACCAGTAACAAAATATTTCTCTATCTCTGCCTAGAAACTGAGGTCTTTCTCCAGAAAATTTGTGAAATCTAGAAAAGCAATTTGGTGGGACATCATGAATAGTTCAATTTATCCGGCGAATAATGTATCAAAATTTACAAAATTGAGCAGGAGAGTAGACTGTGTGAAATCTACAAAATTGAGTAGGACAGGAGACATACACGGGCACTCAAGAACAACGTCAGTTAGTTAAACGTAACTGACGTGGTTTTTGGCCTGGTTTTCCGCAGTGTTCGTGTACCCGAAGGACGCCGACTCGGTCCTCCTGGTGGACCAGGCCGCCTACAACGCGTGCAACATCACGTCGTACATCACCAAGTTCGAGGGCGGCAGCACCGTGTTCACGTTCGACCGATCCGGGCCCTTCTTCTTCATCAGCGGCAACCAGGCCGGCTGCACGGCGAACCAGAAGCTCATCGTCGTCGTGCTCGCTACCAGCCACACCCCGCCCGGCCTCTCGCCGACTCCTCCCTCCTCCATGCCGCCAACGTCCTCCCCGCCGGTGCCGAGCCCGACGTCGTCACCGTCGTCGCCTCCTGCCATGACACCGCCGTCTGGCGCTCCGATGCCGAGCCCCATGTCGCCTCCTTGCATGGCGCCGATGCCGAGCCCGATGTCGCCTCCTTCCATGGCGCCGCCCATGCCGAGCCCGATGTCGCCTCCCTCTGGTGCTCCTATGCCCACCCCAGAATCCGCACCATCTCCGTAAGGTGCTGCTCCCGCGGCAACTCCAGGATCATCTCTGGGTACCCCGCCAATTCCAGGCTCGCCGCCTTCATCTTCGCCAGGTACCCCTGGAGGCGCACCACAGCCCCCAGCCGACTCCACCAGCCCACCAGGTCCCGGCGGGGCGAACTCTGCTAGCGGAGCTGCCCAGGTGACGGCAGGCCTAATCAGCAGGCTTTGGCTACGCACCTCAGAGGGCGACGCTGGTTCGTGGTGGCTGCACCTCAGAGGGCGCCGCTGGTTCGTGGTGATGGCCGGAGCTCGACGGCCGCCGCTGGTTTGTGGCGGCCGGACCTCAGAGGACTCCGCTGGTTCGTGGCGGCCGGAGTTCGGCGGAGGCGCTTGTTGGTAATGGCCGGAGCTCGACGGGCGCCGCTGGTTCGTGGTGGCTGGAGCTCGAAGGGCGGTGCTGGTTGGTGGTGGCGGCCGGCTAGGGATTCATTTGGGGAAATTTGGGGATTTCATCGATCGGGATTTTACCGTTGCCAGCACAAGTGCACAACATTGCTGGGCTCAAATGCTGAATATCCACAATTTCTTCTTGGGCCACAAACATTCCATATTCTTGGGCCAAAGCCCGCTAACGGGAGGAGCTGAACTCGTAGTAGTACGAAATGTACTAGCGAGGGACCACCAATACAAAACAATTTCCAGCGATTTTAACCTTTGGATTAGAGGAAATAAACGGTTGTGGTTTATTTGGGGGTACCACAGAACGGCTCTTTTTGTAATATACTCTAACAGTGCTTCGGTATCAATGCAATTTGGAGTAGTGATCCCACATAGAATTCACTATCACGCCATGTGCTACCTTCGTAACCAAGGCCACCATATTTCTGCTGAAATTTGGGATGGGCTTTTAGCCCACTAGGCAATTTCAATGTAATCTCTAAGTTCCATGCTGCCATAGCAAGTGGTGGGAGTTGTTATGAAGAGAGAGGAGTTGTGGAGGTGTTCCACGCTGAACGGACAACGATGTCGCCTAGAGGGGGGGTGAATAGGCGATTAAAACTTTTCCGGTTAAGGCTTGCTAAATGCGGAAATAAACTAGGTGTTTAAATTAACAAGCACACAACCTAAATATTCTAGGGTCAACTAGGTGCACCAACAACTTATGCTAAGCAAGACAAGTAACAAGGTGATAGCAAGATATATGACTTCAAGCTCGAAGGCTACCACAATGTAAAATGCATAAGTAAAAAGCACGGGTACAGAAATAACCGAGACACACGGAGAAGATGATGTATTCCCGAGTTCCTCCCACAAGGGGAGTACATCTCGTTGGAGGGGTGTGAGCTCGCCACAAGAGGCCTACTCAACGCCACAAAGTCCTCACCCTATTCTCCGATGAACCCCGCCACAAAGGCCTAGTTCACCTTCCACTATTGGCAACCTTCAAACCTGAGACACGCATCCACAACTTAATTGGAGGCTCTCGATGTCACCACAATCTTGGGGCACACATCCACAACTCAATTGGAGGCTCCCAAGAACACCACAAGTCGTCTAGGGTCCAAGACCCGAGAGTAATAAGCTCACAAACTTTCAACTTCCACGAATCCTCGTAGAGAGAGCAAACCGATGCAAATGGCAAGAGCACAAGTGCTCAAATCCTTCACTCCCAAATTCCAACAAAGCAACAAATGCTTATGGGGGAATAAGAGAGGAAGAACAAATGAGGAGAAACACTAAGAACTCCAAGATCAAGATCTACTAGGTTTCCCTCACTAAGAAGGAAGATGGATTGGTGGAAATGTAGATCTAGATCTCCTCTCTCTTTTCCCTCAAAGATATGCAAGAATCATGGGAGGAATTGAGAGAAGGGAAAGATTTCCAAGGTCAACAATGGAGGAGAGAGAGGGGAAAAATTCCTGCTTAGAAGACGTAGCTCTCTGGGGAAGAAAGGGGCCTTTTATAGGTCCCCACGAAAAAGAGCCGTTGCAGTAAAAACTCACACCGGAGACTCCGGTTTGAAGATCGGAGACTCCTGTCTGAACCGGAGACTCCGGGAACTCTCCGGACCCTATACAGAGAGTGACACCAAAGGAGCAACCCCTGGGGGAGTTTTTGGTCCGGAGACTCCGGACTGCACACCGGAGACTCCGGACAGCCGGAGATTCCGACCCTAAGTCCGGAGATTCCGGACTGACGAAAACAGCAGAAACACCAATACTAAAACGTCCATAACTTTTGCGTCCGGACTCCGTTTTCGATGATCTTTGACTCGTTGAGTTTGCAATGAAAAACTCTAAAAGATCATGCAGAGAAACATCACTTCCCAACAATGGAAACTAAAAACAAATTTAGAAAGGTTTAACCTCTCTAAAAGGAACAACCGGTAAAACCTCCATCACCGAAACGAACATAACTTTTGTGAATGAACTCCGAAAGAGGTGAATCAAAATGGGTTGGAAAGATAACAGCAAGGATTAAACAAACAAAAATGAATGGAGAAGTTTACCACACATTGAAGGAGTGGAAACATTCTCAAAGCAGAATCGGATATTTTCACCACCGGAAACGCAACAAGTTTTTCTTACCAAAACCATTTTCGATAAACCTTGGCTTGTCATGAAGATCACGAAAAGCACCAAAAACCAAAGGAGACAAAAGCAAAAACAGAACCAAGAAAGATGATATGCAAAGTATGCAAAGGTTTGAGCTCTCCATAAGGATTCGATCAAGTTACTCACTTGAGAGCCCCTCTTGATAGTACGACTATCTATCCTATAACCCGGTCTCCCAAAGATACGAGACCGGTAAAATAGAAAACCTATCAATATAATACCTTTTTCTTGAGCATTCCACTTGAGCTAGATGATGACGATATTGATTCTCTTAAGTTGGATCTTCTTTCTTGATCACGCTTGATAGCGCAATCTCCGCTTGATGAAGACTTGCAAGTTGCTCCCCCAGACACCATAATGGCAGAGACTAGCTCCCCCATACACCATTATGGGAGAGAACCTTCTCGGCAAATCTTCACAAGGCTACTATCTACAAAAGGGTGGCAAGCATCAAGCAAAGGATTTCTTCTAGATGCTTCACTTGAGCTTCCACATCAAGCTAGGTGACGAACATCGCTTGACGACGACATAGACCATGGGCTATATGAAATCTTCCTTGTGATGCATTCCCACAGAAAGATACCTAACCACACATAGAGATGTCACACACACATATCATGGGTTAGTTCACAAAGCTATATTGATAATTTCTTACCATACCATGAGATACATAATCCCACTTGGTATATCTTGTAGCTTTGTGTGTTGATCACTAGCTTGATCAACCTTGTATCTTTGCTTCTCACTTCAAATGATGATGTCTTGAAGATGATAATGAAAGATCACCTAATATTTTTATTCAAGACACACTAGCAATAAGCTGAACTCAAACCATGAACATTCTTCATATAAATCCTTGAATATAACAATGGCCATCAAGGAAGATAATAGAGTTCAACACATGAACTCCATTATTTCATATGGACAAGATCTACAAGGATAACTCAATGATAACATTAGTCCATAAGGATTGTCATTAATTACCAAAACCACATATGGGGGCACCATGCGCTTTCAATCTCCCCTATTTTGGTAATTGATGACAATCCCTTTTTACGAGGGTTTATATGATGAATTAAGCAACCATGCAAACCAAAGAGCAAGGATGCAATAGCATGGAAGGCAAATGCTTAAGAACGAAACTAAAGCATAGAACCAAATTCCCTTAAACCCTCTAAACTTCTCCCCCATTGGCATCTATTGCCGAAATGGGCAAAAAGATTAGAAGGCCAATATAATAAGAGCTCCCCCATAGTGTATGAATTCCTCATGATATGAGTGAAATCAAGAGCATATATACAACTAGGAATAGATGGAGGGAGATCAAACTATATTGAGGATTCAAAGATTTACCAAGAAAATCAAATTGAAGGATACTTTCACAAAGAAGCAACAGACCAAAGGATAAAAAAACGATTGACCAAACTCAATATTACGATAAGATCAACCAAGTGGTCTAGAAAATTAAGAGGGAACTCCCCAAGGTACATGCACAATGTTAGATTTTAATTACTATATACTGTGCACAACATGGAATCCTCACTCCCTTCTAGATAATTTTGAACACAAACAAGAGCAAGAGAATAGATTGGAAATGAAGCAAAGAAACTTGCAAACAAACAAAAGTTTAGCAATTAAGATCAAGACGCGACAAATAAAGACTTACTCAGCCGAAGTAGATGGGTGTGACAAGGAAAAAAAAATTAGGAGACTAAAAGGATAATAAAATTATCAACATAGTCTTTCAATATATGAGATATCATGTATTTCCCATACACACAAACCAACAAAGGATAAAACACATAGGTCCACAGCTTATTAAGATGCAAAAGGAATACCAAAAGAAAAGCAAAGCTTGTGCCTTATAGGAACCACCAAGGAATATAAAGCAATAAAAACATGGTCACTAAAGAAGTAGAATATCAATTAAAGAGGTAACTATTCTCGTGTGTATAAGTTTCTAAGTGGACAACAATCACAAAGATATATATCCACAAAGAAACATGCACACACAAAATAGGTACAAAGGTGAAGATCATGATACTCAAGAGAGGTTCATAAATATAACAATGAGATTTTTGCTTGAAAGCAAAGCACTAAGCTTAGTTTAATCTTAAGGGTATATAGATGAACAATCAATAAACTCATCAAAGCATCACAAATATCACAAGGGAAAAGTGATAGTTGGAATGCTTCTACAAAGGTAACGCATATCACAAAAGATTCAAATGGTTTTTGAGAATTCATAAATGTTGCATATGAGAGACTTCAAGTAGAAGTTGCTAGATTAATATACTTGGGATTGGTGAATCATGAAAGTGATTATAAATATCCCCTTAGTATGTAATCATCCCGGCTTACTCATAGTTGCAATAAAGATGCTTTTGATAAGCCATTTGCAAGAACAAAATGAAATGCAACAAAGGGAAATCATGTCAAGAAGCAACCTACACAAAGTTGAAAGCTAGAAATGTATGCATGTAATAGATACTTGTTACCGAGACGACATTGGTGATGAAGAGGATGCGAGTTTGATAATCATCGTAGCTTGACTCCTATAATGCCATGGTTAGAACACCTTCCTTATGAATGGAGCAAGCAACCAATGTATCTCCATTGTAACTAAAAACAAAAATCAAGTACAAAATGGTTCCCAAACTTATTGGGTCAAAAGTAGTTAGAACAACTACAATACATAGGACAAACTCCACATAAATATGTGCATATTAATATGAATTTGAATTTCATGCACTTCTTAGCCATTTAGGATTTGATGGAGTTTATCCTATATATTGGATCAACGAAAGTAAGCATGTCAAAGGATATACATAGTAAATATACATGCACAAAACTTTCAAGAACCAAAAAAAATATAAATTGGACAAAATACCAATTAAAACAAAGAAGGCACTCACAAGAGAGAAAAACAAACGAAGTGTCGAAATTATATCAAAACCCCAAATCAACACATGATTTAGGAGACAAATTAGAGAAGATAACAAAAACAACATCAAAGAATAAAAAAACCCTCTACACTTTTCATGATGGCACACAAAGTACCAAGACGAAAAATGTCCGTCTTCCAAAGAGACAAGTCATTGGGATAAAAACTAATTTTAAGACAACAAGTGTCCAAACACATATAGGAGAGCTCTTCCAAGAAGTGCATTTATTTATGATCTTGTATTTGAACACAAAATTCACATAATGGAATCATTACTCTCCATATATATTATTCAAACACTAGTCATGTTAAAAAAACAATAAGATGTAATACCAATTTAAAGAAAGGTGATCTACTCAATGTAGGATAGCTTCCCCAAGAATAGTGCAACCCAAAGAAGTATGACTTTGAACATAAGTGCACAAGTATGGGATCATTGCTTTTCCTACCACAAGAAAGCACAAAACAAATTTTGAGTAGAGCAAGGAAGACACAAGGGACTTAAACCAAACAAATCATTGGCAAGAAACAAGGCAATTTTAGAGCAAAGGCCAAAGTAAATATGATCAATAAACTTACCATAAATTATTATCACTTGTCAAAGACAAGAGATGTATGGAGATATTTCTCGGTGGTAGAATTGTTCACTATCATATTCACAAAACATAAGCATGCGGAAAAAGATATAAGTTGAAAAACATGCTTACATAGAGATTCTTGAAGGGTTCAAATAAAACCCGAAAATGCAAATCAACAAGAAACTATCTTACAAACAAGATACCAAAAGAAGGGAGACAAAACACATTTAAGAAAACATGAAACTTGTTTGAGCAACATGACACATAAGAACAAGATAACTAACAATATCAATTCTAGGTGGAAATACCTCACATGTTCACATTTTATAGGATGGTAATATGCACATAGCTTATTACTCCCCCATAATGTGATAATCCATTTTTTTAAACAAGAGGCAAAGAAAATAAATCCAATTAGAGAAAGTTAATGGACATTAGAATTTGAATTTCTCATGAGAAAGACATACCACATAGAGACAAGATAATATTGATATATCAGCACTAAGTGGTTTTCCTCATGTACACACATTTTAGGATAGTACAGTGCAAAGAGCATATTACTCCCCCAAAATGGGATAGTCCATTAATCTCTCAAAGAGATAACTAAAATAAGCAAGAATTTCAATGAAGGCTCAACGCAAAGCACACAAGTACATGGAGTGCAAACCAACAAACATAACTAGATTACTCAAGATAGGTAAGTAGTAAGCACAACATATACAAACACATGCTAGAAAGAAAACTAACATACGCAAGGGAGCATGCAACTTTCAATGAATATATGAATTAGATACAAGTTACCGCAAGGAGGAACATTGGATAAGATATATATATATATATAATCCAAGTGACTTGGCTTGAGGAAATATAATTGATGAAGATCCATTAATTCTTCATGAGATAGCCAAGTCTCCAATTCCCTCCACAACACCTATTGATCAAGTTTGAGCTTGTTGGTCCCCAAACAAGTTGGGTCCTAAGAGGTTAGTCACAATAGGTTTGCAAACCCAAATGGTTCTTTTCTTGACACCACTTTGAGTACCAACAAACTTGGCAAACACAATGCCCACATTATCCTTCTGAATGGAATACACATTATCAACAAGGATAGGGTTGGATAATGTACAATTAGTGCATGAAGAAGCAAGGTGTCCCTTCTCACGACAAAGGTAGCAACATCGACTCTTCTCTTTCTTATTAATAGGATCCTCAACTTGAGGAGCATTGGCTTGGGTCTTCTTAGGAGGTGGTCGCTGTTCAACTCGTGGTTGAGCATGATATTGAACAAGAGGCCGCTTCCCTAGTTGCTTCTCACTTAGAGACTTCTTCTTCAAAGGGCAAGATCTAACATGGTGCCCTTCAATCTTGCACTTGAAGCAAATAATCTTGGCCGGATCTTTGACTTGTTCTTGGCCCTTCTTCTTGTCAACCATGGACTTGTTGTTGATATTGGAGTTGAATCCAAGTCCACTCTTGTCATTTTGGAAGTCTTCGCACTCTCAACATCTTGTCAAGGGTGGAACTCCCTTCATGACTCTTTTCCAAGTATTTCTTTAAAGAAGTGACTTGGGCCTTGAGCTCTTTAATTTCCTCTACATGGTTAGAATCAACACAAGAACTAGAGGAAGTATATGCTTCATTGTTAGAGCAACAACGCAAGGAAAGCAATTCATCACAAGATGTAGAAACATTATGAGAGGATGAATTACAAATACGAGCACAAGTCAATATAGCATTACTGGAAGATATTGTGCTAGTAACCACATGAGGCTCACAAGATGTTACCTTTGTAGTGATAGCCTCAAGAGCTAATTTTAGCTTGGTATGGGATGCTAGAAGATCCTCATGAGAGCTAGATAGCTTTTCATGACTTTCTTCCAATTTCCCACACTTGGTAGTCATTAATTCAAGTTGAGCCCTTAGCTCAACATTCTCCTTCAAAATAGATGCTTCACAAGATGTGGAGTTAGTAGCAGAAGCATCATTAGAAATAGAAGAAGACAACTTGGCAATATCATTATTCAACCTAGAGTTTTCCTCAATAAGATTAGCATTGCCAACTACCAATTCAACCTTTTCCTTTTTAAGAACTTTATATTTAGCATTAGTATGGTCACGTGCTTTAGTGAGATAGGCTATTTGTTCATTATAGAGCTCCTCAATATATTCAAGTTTCTCCTCAAGAGTAACTCGGAGCTCATACTCTTTCTCAAGAGACATAGTGAGGGATGCCTTCTCATCGGCATCACTTCTTTCAATCTCACCTTTCTTCTCAATGATTTTAGAGCTATAAGTAGCAAAAGCCAAACTTTCACCCAAAGGAGTGACAACTTTACTACCTTTAGGGAGATCAAGAAGAACCAACTCACCCTTCTCCATTAAAGAGACCTCATCCTCATACTCTCCATAAAACAAATCCTCATCCTCATCATCACAAGATGTAGTGGGTTCCAAAGGTGGAGATACCTTTGAATCCTTAGCCATAATGCACATATGAGAAATGGATAACGAAGATGAAGATTGAATTGAAGAACTAATAAGGTCCATGTCTTGTTCCACCAAAAAATGGGATTCCTCTACATTGTTAGCCACACAAGTACTAGAGGAAATGGAAGCATTGTTTTTGTGAAAACAAGACATAGGAAGCATATCATCATGAGATTTAGTTAAACAACTATTACATGATATGCAAGGACTATCAATACTAGCATGTAAGAAATTTTGAGTGGTAGAAGAGATTAAGTCCAAATATAGAATGTTGCAACGAGATAGAGATGAAGTATACTCAATAGTAAATTCACTATCTACAATGCAATTTCTATCACCACTCACCATATCATTACCTTGTGACAAATCACATGTTGGTGGAGTGGAGAAAGATGTGAACTCATCACTGCCGGAAGTGGATGGAGAACAATCATCCTCATTGGACACATCATATATATCTTGAAGTTTTGTCCATAGCTCATGAGAGTTCCGGAAAGGCATGATTGATTTAATAACTACATCGCTCAAAATGCACAAGAGACCATTAGATACAATAGTATCGAGATAATAGTTTTCCTCATCCTCTAAAGATAAACATTGAAAATCCTTTGGAGCAGGAAAATCCATATCTACAATTCTCTTAACATACTTTGGACCCATGTCCGTAAGAAAATTAACAAAGCGAATTTTACAAACATCATAATTTCTACCATAGAATATAAAAGAGGGATCGTGCTCTATTTCCCTAAACGACATCGTAATCTCTAGGATGTAAAGCCTAATAAAGAGAGACGAGGATCTGATACCAATTGAACGGACAACGCTGTCGCCTAGAGGGGGGGTGAATAGGCGATTAAAACTTTTCCGGTTAAGGCTTGCTAAATGCGGAAATAAACTAGGTGTTTAAATTAACAAGCACACAACCTAAATATTCTAGGGTCAACTAGGTGCACCAACAACTTATGCTAAGCAAGACAAGTAACAAGGTGATAGCAAGATATATGACTTCAAGCTCGAAGGCTACCACAATGTAAAATGCATAAGTAAAAAGCTTGGGTATAGAAATAACCGAGACACACGGAGACGATGATGTATTCTCGAGTTCCTCCCACAAGGGGAGTACGTCTCATTGGAGGTGTGTGAGCTCGCCACAAGAGGCCTACTCAACACCACAAAGGCCTCACCCTATTCTCCGATGAACCCCGCCAAAAAGTCCTAGTTCACCTTCCACTATTGGCAACCTTCAAACCCGACGCACGCATCCACAACTTAATTGGAGGATCTCCGTGTCACCACAATCTTGGGCTACATATCCACAACTCAATTGGAGGCTCCCAAGAACACCACAAGTCGTCTAGGGTCCAAGACCCAAGAGTAACAAGATCACAAACTTTCAACTTCCACGAATCCTCGTGGAGAGAGCAAACCGATGCAAATGGCAAGAGCACAAGTGCTCAAATCCTTCACTCTGAAATTCCAACAAAGCAACAAATGCTTAGAGGGGAATAAGAGAGGGAGAACAAATAAGGAGAAACACCAAGAACTCCAAGATCAAGATCTACTAGGTTTTCCCTCACTAAGAAGGAAGATGGATTGGTGGAAATGTAGATCTAGATCTCCTCTCTCTTTTCCCTCAAAGATATGCAAGAATCATGGGAGGAATTGAGAGAAGGGCAAGCTTTCCAAGGTCAACAATGGAGGAGACAGAGGGGAAAAATTCGTGCTTAGAAGACCTAGCTCTTTGGGGGAAGAAAGGGGCCTTTTATAGGTCCCCACGAAAAAGAGCCGTTGCAGGAAAAACTCACACCGGAGACTCCGGTGTGAAGACCGGAGACTCCGGTCTGAATCGGAGACTCCGGGCACTCTCCGGACCCTATACAGCGAGTGACACCAAAGGAGCAACCCCTGGGGGATTTTTTGGTCCGGAGACTCCGGACTGCACACCGGAGACTCCGGACAGCCGGAGATTCCGACCCTAAGTCCGGAGATTCCGGACTAACGAAAACAGCAGAAACACCAATACTAAAACGTCCATAACTTTTGCGTCCGGACTCCGTTTTCGATGATCTTTGGCTCGTTGAGTTTGCAATGAAAAACTCTAGAAGATCAGAAAGAGAAACATCACTGCCAAACAATGGAAATTAAAACCAAATGTAGAAAGGTTTAACCTCTCTAAAAGGAACAACCGGTAAAACCTCCATCACCGAAACGAACATAACTTTTGTGAATGAACTCCGAAAGAGGTGAATAAAAATGGGTTGGAAAGATAAAAGCAAAGAGAAACAGACAAAAATGAATGGAGAAGTTACCACACATTGAAGGAGTGGAAAAATTCTCAAAGCTAAACCGGATATTTTCACCACCGAAAACGCAACAAGTTTTTCTTACCAAAACCGTTTTCGATAAACCTTGGCTTGTCATGAAGATCACGACAAGCACCAAAACGCAAAGGAGACAAAAGATAAAAGAGAACAAAGAAAGATGATATGCCAAGTATGCAAAGTTTTGAGCTCTCCATAACGATTCGATCAAGTTACTCACTTGAGAGCCCCTCTTGATAGTACGACTATCTATCCTATAACCCGGTCTCCCAAAGACACGAGACCGGTAAAATAGAAAACCTATCAAGATTATACCTTTGCCTTGAGCATTCCACGTGAGCTAGATGATGACGATCTTGATTCTCTCAAGTTGGATCTTATTTCTTGATCACGCTTGATAGCACAAGCTCCGCTTGATGAAGACTTGCAAGTTGCTCCCCCAGATACATAATCCCACTTGGTATATCTTGTAGCTTTGTGTGTTGATCACTAGCTTGATCAACCTTGTATCTTTGCTTCTCACTTCAAATGATGATGTCTTGAAGATGATAATGAAAGATCACCTAATATTTTTCTTCAAGACACACTAGCAATAAGCTGAACTCAAAACATGAACATTCTTCATATAAATCCTTGAATATAACAATGGCCATCAAGGAAGATAATAGAGTTCAACACATGAACTCCATTATTTCCTATGGACAAGATCTACAAGGATAACTCAATGCTAACATTAGTCCATAAGGATTGTCATTAATTACCAAAACAACATATGGGGGCACCATGTGCTTTCACACGCGCGCGCTGCTCCTCCTCCGCCGCCCGCCTCCCCTCGTCACGACACGTCACGACGCACCGCGGGTTGCGGGAATGAGCCTCACGTGGTAACGGCCGTAGTAAACGCCAATTGAATTTGTGAGATGAACGTTCTCCTACCCGTCCGTGCCTATATATTGGAGGCTCATGCGGACACAGGAATACGCGCCTCATACGCTACACCTCTTTGCGCCCTTGTCATTCCACTCTCTGTTGCTGCCGCCGGTGACCCCATCCCGTCTAGCTCGTACACGGCGGACGGGAGAGCAAGCCTCCGAAACCCCGCATCTCCAGATCATGTACGGAAGAGGGTGAAGAGGAAAAGAAAGCCCGTGCGATACGTGGTCCGCGAAAACCACGCGTTCGTTCGCACGGGGATTAGGTACCTCCTACTTCTTGCCGAGGCGCACCCGCTTGTCAGCTTCCGGAGGCAGCAACCCTCCCTCTACATCTCCCTAACGCTCTTCATCGTGGTATTGGGCAAGCGCCAGTCGCCCGAGCGCGGTGCGGGTGGCGGAGGAACTTCCTCTGGCGCCTTCGATGAAGAAACGGCGGCGCCGCGCTTCTTGCCTCCTGCCATTGGCACTGGTGCGAGATCGAGGAGAGAGGATGTCGCACCCGGACTTCTAGAGGATACTCGCCGTTCCGTTGAACAGTAGTAGATTGGATTACGGGGCTTACCGGCACCCGCGTCCTCTTACGAGTAGGCCAACACACGTATGTGTGACAACCAACCCCTATCTGTTCAGGGTCGACGCAAACTATCCCATAGAAATCAGGATACTTCCATTGACGTACTTCAAACCATACACACATGGTACGTCAACGGCGTTTAACAATTGATATCACAACAGATCTCTACGACACAAAAGATTGAAATAAGTTGCAAATGGCTCTCATTAGAGCAGAGATAGCAAATACAATCATCCAGAGGACACATGTCCCAACAATACATCATTACATCACAGCGGAAGCATTCAACATGTCTGAGTACAGACAAGATCCAAATAGGCCTAAGAGGCCGGAAACGAACAGACGGAGCCCATCCACGAAGTCTCGGATCCTGCCCGGGTCCGCTATCTACTCGTCAGCAGTCTCGTCAAACTCCACGTAGTAGCCACCATGTAGATCCTCGGAAACGTCGTCTGCGGAAACCACAGCCCCAAAGGGGTCAGTACATAAACGTACTGGCAAGCAAGACTCACAGTTCACCAAAGTGTAACCCGTCAACACCCAGCACAGATGCTTTGGGTTCAACGGAAGGAAGGGGATATAAAAGATGCTGCAACTGGCTGCTCTAACCAACTACAGAGTTACTACCACTTCCGGCTATCAGAAAGGAGATAAGATCGTGTATCGTAACCAACTATCAACTAACCACAAAACAAACCCATCCTGGACCTCGCCCCTTATCCAAAGAAGCAATCCGAGGATAACTCACGCAGTTGAAATAATGATGGTTCAGATTATTGTGTCAATAAGCCTATTACTAGTCAAGTTTTAATCATTGGGTGTAAGGTTGTTAATCATTAGGTTTAAGTTGTCCTGAGTACTTGTTAGCCCGTACTTTCACCAAGTAATCCATAACCGCGGAAAACACGGCTTCTCGAGAAGATTTATCCCTGCAGGGTTGCACCAATTTGGCCGTACACGCATGAATAACCCGCCAGATGGAAAGGCCCTTCCACCAAGCGGGGCACTCAACACAACTCAACTCTTCTCCGCATCAAGCCCAAAGCACCTTGGGCGCACGGCTAATCGAGCCCAGAAGAAAATGGACCCTCATAGCACTCTAAGAACGTGTCCCCCTATATGCCGACTACGAAAGTTCCACCCTGGCCTGGGCTCGCAAAAATATGCATGCGGCAAATGGAAAACATGAACTAAATGAGGCGATTTGGACGAGATGCGAATCGAATCAAATTGAGGGGGGCGCCCATACTCGCTTCCCACATGCGGTTAGTGCGCTCATCATGGATCGGTAGACAAGACCCTTTTCCTATTAGGGTCGACACTAGCAGGCCTCAAAACCACAAAGGGCCTCCTGCCGGTGCCTTATCATAAAATTATTATTTAACAGTAACATTAGCATGATTGATTGATTAAACATCGAGCCCCCAGAACATAATGAACTAGTAACAGAAAGTAACGGGTAACAGACTCGAGCAAAACAACCTAAGCATGCTAGCAAGACACGGGCAACAAGCAATGGTTATAGGTATGGAGGTGAGGCAAAAACAGGGTTAAAGGATACATGTGATAGGTTCGTAAGAGAAACAACTACTACGAAGGCTAGCAGAAATAGACAACGGAAAGTATCGGTAACCAAGGTTGAAAGGAACACAGTGGTTCATGTGAGTGATAACTTGCCTGCAAACCCAGTAGCCTGGTACTGAGCTAACTCCTTAGAAGGGGTGTCGTAAGTATCGTCGGTCTCAACGTCGTCGTTTATCCGAGAAGAAGCAAACAGACAATGCAGAAAAGGTAGACAATCAATATCATGGCATAGTGCACAATCATGGGATGATGCATGTCAAGTTAATTGTTGCATCAAAATAAACTTGCTAACATGGTAACACAATTTAAATGGACCCATATGCAATTGGATTGCATATGGCAAGAGTCCATGAATTAAGTGGTAACAATGATCTACAATTTAATTACCAGGCGGAAATTGATTACCATGATGCATGCATGATGATAACAACATGATAACAACAGGAGATGCAAGTGGAAAACAAGTTTGGAATTTGTTTATTACGTTTGGAAAGTTTGGTTACTTAAAGATGTCACACAAACAATTGTTGTTTTCATCAAGTTAAAGTGTTCAAAACAACTAACAAAATTTATATTTGAAAAGAACATCAGATTTTAGTTGGATTACATGTTTCAAATATGGAAAATAGGAGTTAGGATAATTTAGTTATGAATTAAACAATATTAAACAAGTTTTAATTGAATTTAAAACAAGTTTGAATTTAATTGAATTTTTATGTGTTCAAAACATAAATTCAAACTCACATTTGAAAAGTTCACACTTTGATGGTTTGAAAACATATTTTGCATGTTCAAAATATTTTATTTTGAGCAAGTTATGATTTTATCAAAATTAATTGAATTAAACAAGGTTTAAATTGTTTAGGCAATTTTAATTATTCAAAACATGAAACAAAATTTATATTTGAAAAGGTTATTTGAAATAGCATGGAAAACAAATTTTATTTGCATTTATTGGATTAAGAATGAATTAGTTATGGATTTTAGCAAATGGTAATTGAATTATTTCAATTCAAATTTAAATGGCATTTGGAAATTTCAAAATAGTACACAATTTTATTATTTGGATAGACAATTAAATTTAGAGCATCAAACATATTTAGAGTTTTTTATTTGGAGTCATATTTTAAAAGTTATTAACAGATTAAAACAGGGGACCAATCTGTCATTTTTTAAGGGACTGGAGTTAAAAGAATTTGTGCTGGAACTTTTGTTACCGTGCAGCAAACTAGCCCTAGCCACTGACCCGTGTGCCAAGCCCTGCTGGCGTCCACGCGGCGCGCGCGTGGGCTGGCGTGGCCACGGTTGCCACCGACTGGTGGGGCCAGCAGATGGGCTAAAACCTGGAAAAGAATTGCGCCAGGGGGGTCGAACCCGCGCCCTCCAGGCCGCGCGCAGTGGGGTGTGCCACTGCGATGTGCTTGTGTTTGGTGATAGAAGGGAACAGGCGGGGGGGTTATTCTTCAGTTACCATCTAACTGAATTTTGGTGTGCAGGTTCAGAGATCGCTGCACTTCCGTCAGGCGAGCGGGCGGCGACGACGGACAGGGACTCGCCGGGTTCGCCGTGCGTGTGCTGCGCCGTGCGTGGCATGCTGGTGGGACATGGGCTCGGGTGCGTGATGAAACGAGGCAGAGAGGATGAAAGGAGGGCACGGTGGGCTCACCTCCGGTGGAGTCGAGCAGAGGCGCGGTGCAGTCGGCCGGCGACGAACTGCGTGGACTGCGGCGTGGCTACGGGCCCCCTCGAGCTCCACTGGGGTGTCGATGACGTAGGTGGCACCGAGGGCTTCCCGTTCCCGTGGCTAGCACGCGCTGCTAGCCATCGGAGACGGCGATCGCCGGCGGGGTTCAGGGAGGCGGCGACCGGGTTCAGAACAGAGAGCGGATGCGAGCAGTGAGAGGAAAATTCGGCGGCGGTGGTTAGGAGAGAGAGATGGTGAGTGGTTAGGGTTAGCAGGAGGGCGTAGGCCAGTGTTTTAAGGAATTCCGTGCTCGTACGGCTGAGCATCGGAGTGAGGGAGGAAAGATCGCACGGCTGGAGGGGAAGGACAGCGACAGCAGCTGTCCTTCTGCGTCCGTACGAAGACGAAGACCAGAGGTGGGCTGGGGGGTAAGTGGAGTGGGGTGGGCTGGATGATGATGGGCTGGGAGAAAAATGGGGTTGGGCTGTGTTTTCTCCCCCCTCTGTGAACCGTTTCTCCTTTTTATTAATTTGCTTTTCTGTTGTTTTTTTTTTGCAGCAAAACTAATTGGAAGAAAAAGGTAATTTTGGAGTTGATAAAATCTTGGAAAAATTCATGGGAGTGTGTTAGGTCAACTACAACCATAAACCAATTTTGGAATTCAAAAACATTTGAATTTTGGTACTGTTTGGAATTATTTCAAATTTAGAGGTATTTTGTTATTAAATAAAATAATATTGAAAACAAAGTGTTTAATAGGGTGAACCCTATTGATTAAGTGATTAAAATGATTTGATTAGTTTAGAGATTTTCATAGATTCAAAGTGGTTCTGTTTGATGCATTGGGTTTGAGTTTGAAATTTGATTTGGATTTAATTGATTGAATAAAACCATTAATTTGACAAGTGAGCTTTATGGAATAAAAAGAAAACAATTTGGTTGTTTTTATTTGAAATGTTTATTTCAAAAGTTGTAACAGAGCAAGTATGAAAACAAAGTTGAATATTGTTTGGATTTCATTATGAAAACAAATAAAAACAGGTGCAAACAAATGGTAAACAAAAGCAAACAAGGAAGTAAAAATGATGACATGATGCAATACTTTAATTAAACAGGAAATCAAACATTCTAGGGGTAGTTTTCATACTTGGGATGTTACAAAACGCCCCCCCTTGAAGGAATCGCGCCCCGAGATTCCTACTGAGAAAAGAAAAGGTCCGGATACTTCTTGGGAAGATCCACTTGAGCAGTTTATCCGGAAGTTCAAAACGATAGGTAATCCTGGCAACTCTTCTGGAAAGATATCAGGGAATTTGGAAACCACCGGAACATTTTCAAGTAAAGGGAGATGTTTTGTATCGAGGGTGTATAGCTGAAATGAACTTGATTCATTTGGAGAATAGATTATTTGGCTAGAATGGTGGAACAAAGTTATTGACATCAATGCAACACCAAGAATGACATCAATGTCAGAATCAGCAACATGAGAGAAGCGAGGAATATGTGGCCTCCCATTAGAATTGGATTGTTCTTACTTATGTTGGAAGTCAACATTTGAGATCCCGAGGAGTGAATATTGATTTTATTGTTTAGTGGAACAAGAATTAGGTTGTATGTTGTGGAAAAGATCTTTGACACAAAAGAACGTGATGCTCCGGTATCAAAAAACACTTTAGGTGGACTAGTGTTTAGCAGATGAACGGGGAAACTTTGATTAGACGCCAGTAGAAGAATTGAAGTGGAAAACAACAACAAGATTTCAATGGACGAAAGGTTCTTTAAAAGAACAGGATATTGAAGCAACACCGGGAAAACGAGAACAAAACTCCTGAGGTACTACGGAGAACCCAAAACACGTGAAATCCTAACTTGAAAGTTTAGATGAGAAGGGAAAAACCAACGTTGCACTTCCTTACCAGAAAAGGGAGGGTGGGTGGGGAAAGAAGAAAAAGAACAGAATTCTTACTCTCGCGTTTCATTTTTCCTATATAGCTACAAAAATAGTTTCTAGACTCAACTGCGACCAGTAAAAGGGATCCTACAGGCAGACAGGCTCTGATACCATTTGTCGCACCCGGACTTCTAGAGGATACTCGCCGTTCCGTTGAACAGTAGTAGATTGGATTACGGGGCTTACCGGCACCCGCGTCCTCTTACGAGTAGGCCAACACACGTATGTGTGACAACCAACCCCTATCTGTTCAGCATCGACGCAAACTATCCCATAGAAATCAGGATACTTCCATTGACGTACTTCAAACCATACACACATGGTACGTCAACGTCGTTTAACAATTGATATCACAACAGATCTCTACGACACAAAAGATTGAAATAAGTTGCAAATGGCTCTCATTAGAGCAGAGATAGCAAATACAATCATCCAGAGGACACATGTCCCAACAATACATCATTACATCACAGCGGAAGCATTCAACATGTCTGAGTACAGACAAGATCCAAATAGGCCTAAGAGGCCGGAAACGAACAGACGGAGCCCATCCACGAAGTCTCGGATCCTGCCCGGGTCCGCTATCTACTCGTCAACAGTCTCGTCAAACTCCATGTAGTAGCCACCATGTAGATCCTCGGAAACGTCGTCTGCGGAAACCACAGCCCCAAAGGGGTCATTACATAAACGTACTGGCAAGCAAGACTCACAGTTCACCAAAGTGTAACCCGTCAACACCCAGCACAGATGCTTTGGGTTCAACGGAAGGAAGGGGATATAAAAGATGCTGCAACTGGCTGCTCTAACCAACTACAGAGTTACTACCACTTCCGGCTATCAGAAAGGAGATAAGATCGTGTATCGTAACCAACTATCAACTAACCACCAAACAAACCCATCCTGGACCTCGCCCCTTATCCAAAGAAGCAATCCGAGGATAACTCACGCAGTTGAAATAATGATGGTTCAGATTATTGTGTCAATAAGCCTATTACTAGTCAAGTTGTTAATCATTGGGTGTAAGGTTGTTAATCATTAGGTTTAAGTTGTCCTGAGTACTTGTTAGCCAGTACTTTCACCAAGTAATCCATAACCGCGGAAAACACGGCTTCTCGAGAAGATTTATCCCTGCAGGGTTGCACCAATTTGGCCGTACACGCATGAATAACCCGCCAGATGGAAAGGCCCTTCCACCAAGCGGGGCACTCAACACAACTCAACTCTTCTCCGCATCAAGCCCAAAGCACCTTGGGCGCACGGCTAATCGAGCCCAGAAGAAAATGGACCCTCATAGCACTCTAAGAACGTGTCCCCCTATATGCCGACTACGAAAGTTCCACCCTGGCCTGGGCTCGCAAAAACATGCATGCGGCAAATGGAAAACACGAACTAAATGAGGCGATTTGGACGAGATGCGAATCGAATCAAATTGAGGGGAGCGCCCATACTCGCTTCCCACATGCGGTTAGTGCGCTCATCATGGATCGGTAGACAAGACCCTTTTCCTATTAGGGTCGACACTAGCAGGCCTCAAAACCACAAAGGGCCTCCTGCCGGTGCCTTATCATCAAATTATTATTTAACAGTAACATTAGCATGATTGATTGATTAAACATCGAGCCCCCAGAACATAATGAACTAGTAACAGAAAGTAACGGGTAACAGACTCGAGCAAAACAACCTAAGCATGCTAGCAAGACACGGGCAACAAGCAATGGTTATAGGTATGGAGGTGAGGCAAAAACAGGGTTAAAGGATACATGTGATAGGTTCGTAACAGAAACAACTACTACTAAGGCTAGCAGAAATAGACAACAGAAAGTATCGGTAACCAAGGTTGAAAGGAACACAGTGGTTCATGTGAGTGATAACTTGCCTGCAAACCCAGTAGCCTGGTACTGAGCTAACTCCTTAGAAGGGGTGTCGTAAGTATCGTCGGTCTCAACGTCGTCGTTTATCCGAGAAGAAGCAAACAGACAATGCAGAAAAGGTAGACAATCAATATCATGGCATAGTGCACAATCATGGGATGATGCATGTCAAGTTAATGGTTGCATCAAAATAAACTTGCTAACATGGTAACACAATTTAAATGGACCCATATGCAATTGGATTGCATATGGCAAGAGTCCATGAATTAAGTGGTAACAATGATCTACAATTTAATTACCAGGTGGAAATTGATTACCATGATGCATGCATGATGATAACAACAAGAGATGCAAGTGGAAAACAAGTTTGGAATTTGTTTATTACGTTTGGAAAGTTTGGTTACTTAAAGATGTCACACAAACAATTGTTGTTTTCATCAAGTTAAAGTGTTCAAAACAACTAACAAAATTTATATTTGAAAAGAACATCAGATTTTAGTTGGATTACATGTTTCAAATATGGAAAATAGGAGTTAGGATAATTTAGTTATGAATTAAACAATATTAAACAAGTTTTAATTGAATTTAAAACAAGTTTGAATTTAATTGAATATTTATGTGTTCAAAACATAAATTCAAACTCACATTTGAAAAGTTCACACTTTGATGGTTTGAAAACATATTTTGCATGTTCAAAATATTTTATTTTGAGCAAGTTATGATTTTATCAAAATTAATTGAATTAAACAAGGTTTAAATTGTTTAGGCAATTTTAATTATTCAAAACATGAAACAAAATTTATATTTGAAAAGTTTATTTGAAATAGCATGGAAAACATATTTTATTTGCATTTATTCGATTAAGAATGAATTAGTTATGGATTTTAGCAAATGGTAATTGAATTATTTGAATTCAAATTTAAATGGCATTTGGAAATTTCAAAACAGTACACAATTTTATTATTTGGATAGACAATTAAATTTAGAGCATCAAACATATTTAGAGTTTTTTATTTGGAGTCATATTTTAAAAGTTATTAACATATTAAAACAGGGGACCAATCTGTCATTTTTTAAGGGACTTGAGTTAAAAGAATTTGTGCTGGAACTTTTGTTACCGTGCAGCAAACTAGCCCTAGCCACTGACCCGTGGGCCAAGCCCTGCTGGCGTCCACGCGGCGCGCGCGTGGGCTGGCGTGGCCACGGTTGCCACCGACTGGTGGGGCCAGCAGATGGGCTAAAACCTGGAAAAGAATTGCGCCAGGGGGGGTCGAACCCGCGCCCTCCAGGCTGCGCGCAGTGGGGTGTGCCACTGCGATGTGCTTGTGTTTGGTGATAGAAGGGAACAGGCGGGGGGGTTATTCTTCAGTTACGATCTAACTGAATTTTGGTGTGCAGGTTCAGAGATCGCTGCACTTCCGTCAGGCGAGCGGGCGGCAACGGCGGACAGGGACTCGCCGGGTTCGCCGTGCGTGTGCTGCGCCGTGCGTGGCGTGCTGGTGGGACGTGGGCTCGGGTGCATGATGAAACGAGGCAGAGAGGATGAAAGGAGGGCACGGTGGGCTCACCTCCGGTGGAGTCGAGCAGAGGCGCGGTGCAGTCGGCCGGCGACGAACGGCGTGGACTGCGGCGTGGCTACGGGCCCCCTCGAGCTCCACTGGGGTGTCGATGACGTAGGTGGCACCGAGGGCTTCCCGTTCCCGTGGCTAGCGCGCGCTGCTAGCCATCGGAGACGGCGATCGCCGGCGGGGTTCAGGGAGGCGGCGACCGGGTTCAGAACAGAGAGCGGATGCGAGCAGTGAGAGGAAAATTCGGCGGCGGTGGGTAGGAGAGAGGGATGGTGAGTGGTTAGGGTTAGCAGGAGGGCGTAGGCCAGGGTTTTAAGGAATTCCGTGCTCGTACGGCTGAGCATCGGAGTGAGGGAGGAAAGATCGCACGGCTGGAGGGGAAGGACAGCGACAGCAGCTGTCCTTCTGCGTCCGTACGAAGACGAAGACCAGAGGTGGGCTGGGGGGTAAGTGGAGTGGGGTGGGCTGGATGATGATGGGCTGGGAGAAAAATGGGGTTGGGCTGTGTTTTCTCCCCCCTCTGTGAACCGTTTCTCCTTTTTATTAATTTGCTTTTCTGTTGTTTTTTTTTTGCAGCAAAACTAATTGGAAGAAAAAGGTAATTTTGGAGTTGATAAAATCTTGGAAAAATTCATGGGAGTGTGTTAGGTCAACTACAACCATAAACCAATTTTGGAATTCAAAAACATTTGAATTTTGGTACTGTTTGGAATTATTTCAAATTTAGAGGTATTTTGTTATTAAATAAAATAATATTGAAAACAAAGTGTTTAATAGGGTGAACCCTATTGATTAAGTGATTAAAATGATTTGATTAGTTTAGAGATTTTCATAGATTCAAAGTGGTTCTGTTTGATGCATTGGGTTTGAGTTCGAAATTTGATTTGGATTTAATTGATTGAATAAAACCATTAATTTGACAAGTGAGCATTATGGAATAAAAAGAAAACAATTTGGTTGTTTTTATTTGAAATGTTTATTTCAAAAGTTGTAACAGAGCAAGTATGAAAACAAAGTTGAATATTGTTTGGATTTCATTATGAAAACAAATAAAAACATGTGCAAACAAATGGTAAACAAAAGGAAACAAGGAAGTAAAAATGATGACATGATGCAATACTTTAATTAAACAGGAAATCAAACATTCTAGGGGTAGTTTTCATACTTGGGATGTTACAGAGGAGGTGGAGAGCAAGGAGACGAAGAACGAAGAAGATAAAGGCTGGGGAAATTTTCACCGTTTCACCCAAGGCCTGCATTTATACACAGAGCCAGTCGATCCTGACCGCTCATTGAGCCACGTGGCATCCATCACGGCCGCCGCGTGCGAAGGCGAAACGAAAGGGCGGCGGATGATGTTCCGTGCCACGATCCTAACAGTGGATCATGCGCATTTACTGCGCGCAGTTCGCGTAAAAACCGGGAACGACGTCTCGTTTCCGGTCAAAAAGCTGACAAGGTGGGCCAGCACTTCTGCTCTCGCTCCGTCACGTCCCATCGGGAGGGTAAAAGTGCGCCATGACATCATAGCATGCATCATCAAACTGGAGAGTCTTTCGAATGAAAAGTCCAAACACGAAAATAACTTCGTATGGACGAATTATGGCGTGAAATCTCTTTCACAGGAAAAAAGACCCTAAACACGAAAACTCTTTCGTATGGGCATAAAACTCCATCACGAAAATTCTTTCGTTTGGACAAAAATAGCTTAGTTTTTCATATCTAAGAAACCACAAACTTAAAACTACGCGAGTAGGCAGATCCTGTCACTCATTCACACGATGTCTGCACATCATAGACCTAGATTGTTCAGCCGACTAGGTACATCCGGATGCCATATTCTTTCGAGTATGAAGGTAAGACCCAAAAGATCTCTCTTGAGGGCCTGGAATCGCACTCAAGCTGCGTCCTCTGGTATAATTCCGTGTCAACAACACAAAGAAAAATCCTAGCGGACGCGCCGGGTACCCCCATAGGTTAAGTTCGACTCGGTAAGACCACTACGGCCCAGTCGCAATGATCACCTCATCGGGTTTGAGTCGGAGGTCTCGAATCTATGTAGGCCAGAACTGTTTTTGCCCTAGTTGCAATTAATTGGCCCTGATCTTTCGGGAGAGCCAAGCTGCTGCGCCACATCCTTCTGCAATAAACAGCCATAAAAACAGGCACTTTCATTACTCGATACTCGGGTATAAAAGCTCATCACACAGGGTACACACCCTCCAAACAGGAAATGACCATAATGGTTATCCGAAAGAAAGCGGGATGAAAAATCTGACCGTCTACTCGACTGGAAAAATCCCAATCAAGCAAACGCTCAGGGGCTACTGACGAAGGGATGGATCTTGGACCCTGCGGGTAAGGACACCCCGTCTTAAGCCCAAGGTTAAGGCCCAAGAAGGGAAGCCCTTGGAGTGTTCTGGAAGGCCCGCTTGAAGCCCACCCGCAATGCCTTGCAGGCTAAGTTAGGAAATTTATAACCGACATAGGGTTAGAGTTCGAGTCCTCTCCGGGTAGGGTTTGAGACCTGGCCACCTATATAAGGCCAGGAGAACCACCGGAAGAGGGCCAAGCAATACCGCACCACCAAAGCCTTGAGCTCGAGATTGTACTCTCGACTTGAGCAATCATCATTGTAACCGATCTATTCGATAATACAGATCGACAGAGGCAGGAGTAAGGGTTTTACCTCTACGAGGGCCCCGAACCTGGGTAAATCGTGCCCCTGTCTAGCCGACGATCGTCACCAGCGCTCATGAGTTCTCCTATTCGAAACCCTATGGGTTCACCTGAGGGATTTGCCGAGTTACAGATTCGACAATTGGCGCCGTCGGTGGGAACAGCGGGCGCTAGATATCCGGCATCTTTGGCTTCATCGTCCAACTCGCGTTGGAAACCCTCGACTTCGACTCTGACCAACCCTATTCGTATCGGATCTGTCGTGGTTACCCCTCAGTCGCCGGAATCACGTCCGGTATTCAGCGATCTGGAAAAAAGCGTCACCTTGACGTTCGGAAGCTTGAAGTTCTACAACAACAAGGACGGGATCCTCCACTTCCCTGAAGAATCAGGATCTGAGTCAGAAGCCTCGACTCGCGCCCTCATCTGGAGAAAAGTGGCGAGTCCATCCGCTTCAACACCAGCGACTACCATACCCTCTCGACAGAGGAACCTTCCCAAGTCCAGAAAGCTTTCCGAGCTACGCCTAGGACGCACGAACCACGACTGGCTCAGGTCTGCATGGCAGGATTGGAACAACCCCCCAGAAACAAAACACAGTGCTGCAGAACACGCTGAGATCGGCGTCTCGCAGGACGCTTGGGATCGAGCCAAAGAAGCCTTGCAAACAAGCAAGCCGCCTATGGTTGGAGCGCCACACGAAGATATGGTCGCCTACCACTATCATCTAGTGAGAGCGGCCACAACTATCAAAGAATCTCGGAAAGACCTGGCCCATCGGAAGAGATTGGCGGATGAATCGAGTCAACGCCGGGCCGAGCTATCCCTAACACCTTCGGTCGGAACTCGACCCACAAGGAAGGGATATGCATCGAGAACGACATCCATGGACGCCGAGTCCCTGGGTGGGATCAGCAGGTCACTCGGACCTTCCCTTATGCGGGTTGACGAGGACGGAAACGTCTACCCGCAAACTCCTGCTGCCGCAGTCCTGGCCGCAGCAACTTACATGCAGATGAACCAGCCAGGGGAGAACGACCCTCGAGCGGAGCAGTACAAACAGGTTCGGAAAGGATTGGGCATGGCGGCCTCAAGGCTCGCCTCCTACGACCGCAGGAAAGCTGCCGAACAGCAAGAGAAGGAAAAAGAAAAAGAGGCATCGCGCAAGCATACGAGCACTTCGCCTGGGAGAGACAAATCACCCCGCCGCGGCCGAGGAAAAGAAACTCGGCGACGCGGTGATAGTCGAAGCAGCAGCGAAGATAGCCTGAGAAATAAAAGCTCGCGACGTCATAGCAGCCGCTCGCGGAAGCACCGCAAAGAGCCAAGGAAGGGAATTGATCGCGAACAACCAGGATATAACGCGCGGTCAGATATCGCGCAAAATAAGGTGGACAAGGCAAGAGCTGCAAGGAACCGCGCGCGCTCCTCGTCCAGTTCTTCGGACGATGAGACCTGCGGCCCTCTGTGTTTCGTCCGCAGCATCCGCGAGGCACCCCTACCCAGGAGATTCAAGCTCAGCACAGAAGTAACGAAATACAATGGTTCACTCGAACCTTCGTCGTGGCTAAACGACTACCTCACGGCAGTAAAATGCCAACGTGGGAACAAGAACATGGCTATGCAGTACCTCAATCTGCACTTGGTTGGCGCGGCACGTAGCTGGCTGGAAGCGAGGCCAAAATCCTGTTACGCATCGTGGGACAACCTGCACTCCGACTTCTGCAAGAACTTCCAGGCCACCTACAAGAGATCAGCAACCATTGAAGAATTGCGGGCCTGCAAACAGAAGATCGGCGAGTCCACCCGCGAGTACATTCAGTGATGGACCACGCTCAGGAACACCGCAGGAAATATCTTAGAGGAAGTAGCGGTTGAGGCCTTCACGAAAGGCGCCCGACGAACTGCTTTCAGAGAAGAGCTGGGCCGAGCCGCGCCCAAAACTATTGGGGAACTGATGATCATAGCCGACAAATGGGCTAATGGAGAAGACGCGTTGCGCAACGAGAGAACATCATCGCCCGCGCCCGAGGACGACCGCCATGGTCGAAAGAAAAGGAGGAAATACTACGATCACGACGATCGGGAAGAGATGGTAGCGGCAGAATTCACGCGAAACCGCGATAATGGATCTCGCAGAAGTCGCGAGTGGAAACTAAAAGCTGAAGACAAAATTCTCGAGGAGGACCTTAACGCGTACTGCTCGCTACATCTATTTACGGATAAGTGCACGGGCAAAACTAAGTCAACACACCTCCTCAAGGATTGCCGAAAGTTCATCGACATCCACGAGGCCTTCTCGAAGAAAAGTAGATCAGCAGCTAGTCAAAATTACCCGCCACTTCCAGGAGGAGAACACCGAGGATTCCAGCCGCCACAACCCCTACCTCCACCAGGAAATCCAAACATGGCGCTAGCCGCACTACCTGCGCCACCCGCACCAAACGCCGGAGCTAACGCGTACCCGAACCCGGCTGGACAGTTAGGGATGATACAAAAAGTCTGCCCATCCCGCAGAGCTCAGAAGACAAATACGCGGCAGCTGTGCATGGTTGTGCAAACCCCGCCAACAAGGCCCGAGTACCTGAAGATGGCGGACCAATCGATCACCTTCTCGATGGAAGACCACCCACCACGAGTCTATCGACCAGGACACGCCGCTCTAGTAATCCAAGCGCAAATTGGTAATTACGAACTGGCTCGCGTATTTATGGACGGAGGCAGCGGCATCAACATTATCTACGCGGATACGCTCCGCCGGATGAACAGGAACCTGGATGGACTTGCGGAATCAGAAACATCCTTCCACGGGATAGTTCCAGGAATGGCGATCCGTCCACTCCGAACAATCAATCTAGAGGTTGTGATGGGCAATCGACGCAATTACAGAAGAGAATTCCTCGACTTTGAAGTAGTCGACTGGCCCTCACAGTACCACGCCATTCTTGGTCGAACAGCGTTCGCCACATTCATGGCAGTACCACATTACGCATACCTAAAGCTCAAGCTACCCGGGGAATATGGTGTAATCACCATCGACGGAGATTTCCAGAAGTCCAACAAATGCGACATCGAGTTCAACAAGATCGCAAAATCTTTCGGGATGCAAGAAGAACTGGAGGAGATAGCAAAGACCACGGACCACTTCGTGAAGCCCCTCACAAAGAAAAACGCGCCAGAATTGGAATTCAGCGCCAACAGCGACACTCGAAAACATCAGGTGCACCCGACAGACTCTGCGAAGACGGCGATGGTTTCAACTACCCTCTCGCTAGCATAGGAAAGCGCGCTCGTCGAACTCCTCCGTGAGTACTGGGAAATTTTCGCCTGGCAGCCCTCAGAGATGCTAGGAATACCTAGGGAGTTCGCCGAGCACTCACTCGAAGTCTTCAAAGATGCAAAACCCATCAAGCAGACCACTCGACGGTTCTCAGAACCTAAGCAGAAAGCGCTCAGAGAAGAAGTAAACAGATCGCTAGCAGCAAAATTCATCAGGGAGATCAAGATATCTACTTGGTTAGAAAACCCAGTGCTGGTCCCAAAGAAGAACACCAATATCCTTCGAGTGTGCATCGACTACACGTCGTTGAATAAGCATTGCCCCAAGGATAACTTTCCCCTCCCGCGAATCGACCAGATCGTGGACTCCACCGCGGGCTGTCAACGCCTCTCCTTCCTGGACGCCTACTCGGGATATAATAAGATCCGGATGAAGCAGGAAGACGAGGAAAAGACAGCATTCATCACACCCCACGGTGTGTACTGCTACACGACAATGCCCTTCGGGCTCAAAAACGCAGGCGCAACATATCAGCGCTGCATGCAAAAATGCCTCGCCAAGCTCATTGGCAAGAACGTGAAGTGTACGTTGACGACATCGTCATCAAGACTCGAGTAGAGGATACACTCCTCGAGGACATTAGAGAAACATTTGACGCTCTAAACGCATACAGGATTAAGCTCAACCCAACAAAATGCGTCTTCGGCGTCCCAGCAGGACAACTTCTCGGGTACCTGGTATCCGCCAGAGGCATCGAAGCCAACCCAGAGAAGATACAAGCAATCTTGACAATGAAGGAGCCAACTAATCTACGCGGAGTCCAACAGCTCGCAGGGCGACTAGCCGCCTTGAGCAGATTTATCGCACGATTGGGTGAGCAGGCGTTACCCTTCTATAAACTGCTGAAGAAGACGGACAAGTTTGAATGGACACCAGAAGCTAAGAAGGAATTCGCAGACTTGAAGCGATCCATGCAGAGCAGGCGCATTCTGGCAACACCACAAGAGAGGGAGCCACTATACCTATACCTAGCCGCAACAAACTAGGTCATCAGCACGACCATCGTGGTCGAACGACCTGAGGAGGGCAAGGCATATGGAGTTCAAAAACCAATCTACTACATCAGCGAGGTGCTATCGCCGTGCAAACAACGATATCCTCACTACCAGAAGCTCGCATATGGAGTTGTTCTCACAGCTCGAAAACTCAAGCACTACTTCCAGGAACATACCATAACAGTGGTTAATGATGCATCACTCGGTACAATCATGAACAACCCAATGGCATCTGGAAGAATAGCGAAGTGGAGCATCGAGCTGGGCGCTTGGGACATCATCTATGCAGGGCGCAATTCCGTGAAATCCCAGGTACTCGTGGAATTCCTAAGCGAGTGCACAGAACTACAAACACCCGGGCCGCTGGAATACACGAGTAACTGGATCATGTACTTTGACGGATCCAAGAAAAACGAAGGAGCAGGAGCTGGGATCGTCCTCATATCACCCAGAGGTGACAAGATGCAATACGTCCTACGACTGGATTTCCCACCCGACGATCCAGCATCAAACAACGACGCAGAATATGAGACCCTGTTGCATGGGATGAAGATGGCAATTGCGTGCGGAGCCACCCGACTAATGATCTACGGCGATTCCAATCTCATCGTGCAACAGACAATGAAAGAGTGCGACGCTATCGCTGAGAACATGGTAGCCTATCGTGACATGTACAACTTACTCGAAGGAAGTTTCAAAGGGTGCGAGCTGAAGCACATTGCAAGATCATGGGAAAAGCCTTCCGAGAAGGATTTTACTGGCTTACAGCAGCCAGAGACGCAAAAGAACTGGTCGACAGGTGCAACGCTTGCCAGCGATTCGCACCAAAACCACACGCACCCGCTACGGAACTGCATATGATACCCATCGCCTGGCCCTTTGCACAATGGGGGCTAGACATGGTCGGACCATTACGCAAGTCCACACCAGGTGGATATACACACTGTAACATCCCAATGATGAAAAATAGCCATTAGAATGTTTGCTCTCTGTTATTTTATGTTTTGCATCATGGCATCATGTTGATTGCAATTGTTTTGTTTGTTTTCCATTTGTTTTCCTCTGTTTTCATTTGTTTTCCAACTGTTTTCCTTTGTTTTCCTTTGTTTTCTATTTGAATCTCAAACCAAAATTCAAACCTTTTGTTTCATCCTTGTGATGTTACAATTTCCAAATGAATGTTTCAAATCAAATCAATCAATTGTTTCCATTAAAGTGTGATTTCAAAAACTGTTGTTTTGTTTCTATCAAAAATTCATTTAATATCAAACCCTTCTCAAATTCAACTATGTTTTTCTTCCAAACAACATCCATGTTGAAAGTTATGAAAATTGCAAAACAAACCAATAATTTGTTTCCAAATAATCCCATAATGTTTCAACTATTAAATTAATGGTTTTAATCAATCAATTATATCCAAATCATATTCAAAAAATTCAAATACAAATCTCAAACAGCACTCAATTGGAATTATGAAATTGCCCACAACAATTTAACCCTTTGTTCTAAACTAAAATAGGGTTCACCCCATTGAAAGTTTGGTTTCATTATAATCACCTAATAAGCAATTTAATTCAATCTTGAATTAAATACAAACAGTATTTAAAAATGTGAAATTTTGGAAAATAAAAATTAGCTTTCAGTTGCAATGGTGAAAACCAGCCTAACCATAAATTTTACAAATTTTTCCTAGCCCTAGAAAACCATCTTTTCTTCCTATTCTATTTTCAGCAAAAAAAAAATAAATGAAGCAAAAAGAATAAAAGCAAGCAGCAGAAAGGGGAGAGAGGCCCAGCCCACCAAGATAACTCAGCCCGATACCCTTTCCCCAACCTCCGTACGCTCGCTGACGTTGGCAATGGTGACAGCAACGTGTGCGTGCCCCACTGCTCCCTCCCCTCCTCCCTTTTTAACCCCCTAGGGTTTCCCCCCTCGCTGCCTAACCCTAGACGCCCCCATCTCCCTCCTCTCTCCCACCACCGCCGACATCGAGAGGAGGAGATCGCCTCCGTTTCTTCTGCCCCGACCACCACTCGCCGGAGCACGCCGCCAACGACTCCGCCTCCCTCCGGCCGCGCAGAGGGCACCCCTGCAAAGAGGGTAACTCCCCCGTTCCATTCTGCTACCTCCCCTCTCGATTCCCTGTTGTATGCGCCTCAATTTCTTCTGGCCACTTGTGCCATGGCTGCCTGGTTCGTGCGTGTTTTACGCCAGAGTTTAACCGCTGCAGTGCGTTCGCTTGCAGTTCAGGTTACAGCGATGTGTTATACTCAAAAAACCAATCCACCCGTATAGTTTCAAAAACCAGCGCAGCAGCCTGCTGGTAGGGAGAGCGCGCAGCGAACCCATAGCTCTCGGGTTCAAGTCCCGCACCCCCCACTCTTTTCTGCTCTTTTGTTCCGTTTTAGTTCAGTTACACCCGCCTGCAGAAGGATAAGCCCCACGAGCCCCCTTCTCTGTCGCACAGCAGCAGCTAGCCCATCTGGTTACCTGATCCTTGAGCTCCCAGGAGGTGGGGGGATCGAATCCCACCCCCTGCATATTAAAACAACCTTTTTTTGTTTTATTTACTCAGATCCAGAACAACTGCAAATCACCAATAAGTCCCTGTACATTCTTTTTAAGTCCCTGTTAATTTTTTTCCTAAGCCCCTAGTGACTAAAAAAATGGCAGATTGCACCCCAAATTTGTAAAATGCATAAAAAATTCATCCCAACTCCAATTTTAACTTTTTAAATATGTTTTCTGTCCCAAATTGAATGTTCTATCCAAATATAAAGTTTGTTTACTGTTTTGAATATTTAAAATTGGTGAAACATTTGAAAACTTGTCAAATTCACTTAAATTTGCAAAATTCATAACTTGTTTGTAAAAATTCCAAATTCCACAAAATAAATATGTTTTCCAATCAACTTTGCATGTACTTTCCAAATATAAATTTTGTTTGCTGTTTTGAATAATTTAAATTGCTGAAAACAATTGTTTCTTGTTTATTGCATTTAAAATTGCCAAATTAATAACTTGCTCATTTTAAATCCAATTTCAACAAATGAAATATGTTTTCCATGCAAAATTAAACCACCTTTCCAAATATAAAATTTGTTTCATGTTTTGAATAACTAAAAGTGGTTAAATAATTTAAACCTTATTTAATTCATTTAATATTGTTAAATTCATAACTTGATCAAATCAAATTCTTTGGGACATATAAAATATGTTTTCAAGCCCTAAAAGTATAAACTTTTGAAATATGAATTTGGTTTAATGTTTTGAACAAATAAGAATTCAAATAAGTTCATGTTTGAATTAAATTCATTTAATTCTTGCTTAAACTTGTTTAATTCACAAATAATTTATTTGAAATCCTTTTTCAACAACTGAAACATGCAATCCACCTAAAATTGTGTGTTCTTATCAAATATAAACTTTGTTATCTATTTTGAACAATTTAAATTGATGAAAACAACAAATGCTTGTGTGACACCTTTAAGTAACCAAAATTTCCTAAATTAATAAATGAATTTCTAAACTTGTTAAACCTTATTTCCATTTGGTTCTATTGTTGTTATTTTGTTGTTTTCATCATCCATGCATCATGCTAATCCACTTTCACATGTTGCTTAGTTGTAAAACAATTAATTCAACCATAATTCATGGGCTTTTCAGGTGCAATTCAAATTGCATGTGGGTCCATTTAATCATGTCTTTATCTTGTCAACTAGTTTATTTTGTTGCATCAATTAAATGGTCATGCATCATACCATGTTTGTGCACTATGCCATGATATTGATTGTTTATCTTTCTGCATTGCTTGTTTGCTTCTTCTCGGATACACGACGACGTTGAGACCGATGATACTTACGACCCCCCTTCTAAGGATCTAGCTCAGTACCAGGCTACTGGGTTTTGCAGGCAAGTTATCACTCACATGAACCATTGTGTTCCTTTCAACATTGATTACCGATACTTTCCGTTGTTCTTTCTGCTAGCCTTAGTAGTAGTTGTTTCTGTTACGAACCCATCACATGAATCCCTTAAAATTGATATTGCCTCACCTCCACTCCTATCACTCTTTTGGTTGAGCCAGTGTCTTACTAGCATGCTTAGAATGTTTTTGCTCGAGTCTGTTACCCGTTACTTTCTGTTACTACTTCATTATGTTCTGGGGGCTCTATGTTTAATCAATCAATCATGCTAATGTTGTTGTTAATAATAATTTGATGATAAGGCACCGGCAGGAGGCCCTGTGTGGTTTTGAGGCCTGCTAGTGTCGACCCTAATAGGAAAAGGGTCTTGTCTACTGATCCATGATGAGTGCACTAACCGCATGTGGGAAGCGAGTATGGGCGCCCCCCTCAATTTGATTCGATTTGCATCTCGTCCAAATCGCCTCATTTAGTTCGTGTTTTCCATTTGCCGCATGCATGTTTTTGCGAGCCCAGGCCAGGGTGGAACTTTTGTAGTCGGCATATAGGGGGACACGTTCTTAGAGTGCTATGAGGGTCCATTTTCTTCTGGGCTCGATTAGCCGTGCGCCCAAGGTTCTTTGGGCTTGATGCGAAGAAGAGTCGAGTTGTGTAGAGTGCCCCGCTTGGTGGAAGTGCATTTCCATCTGGCGGGTTATTCTTGCGTATACGGCCAAATTGGTGCAACCCTGCAGGGATAATCTTCTCGAGAAGCCGTGTTTTCCGCGGTTATGGACTACTTGGTGAAAGTACTGGCTAACAAGTACTCAGGACAACTTAAACCTAATGTTTAACAACGTTACACCCCATGATTAACAACTTGACTAGTAATAGGCTTATTGACACAATAATTTGAACCATCATTATTTTCAACTGTGTGAGTTATCCTCGGATTGCTTCTTTGGATAAGGGGCTAGATCCAGGATGGGTTTGCTTGAAGTTATCTTTCAGTTGGTTACAATACTCGATCTTATCTCCTTTCTGTTAGCCGGAAGTGGTAGAATCTCTGTAGTTGGTTAGCGCAGCCAGTTGCAGCATATTTTATACCCCCTTCCTTCCGTTGAACCCAAAGCATATGTGCTTGGTGTTGACGGGTTACACTTTGGTGAACTGTGAGTCTTGCTTGCCAGTACGTTTATGTACTGACCCCTTTGGGGCTGTGGTTTCCGTAGACTACGTTTCCGAGGATCTACATGGTGGCTACGACGTGGAGTATGACGAGACTGCTGACGAGTAGATAGCGGACCCGGGCAGGATCCGAGACTTCGTGGATGGGCTCCGTCTTTTCGTTTCCGGCCTCTTAGGCCTATTTGGTTCTTGTCTGTACTCAGACATGTTGAATGCTTCCGCTGTGATGTAATGATGAATTGTTGGGACATGTGTCCCCTGGATGATTGTATTTGCTATCTCTGCTCTAATGAGAGCCATTTGCAACTTATTTCAATCTTTTGTGTCGTAGAGATCTGTTGTGATATCAGGTGTTCAACGCCGTTGACGTACCATGTGTGTATGGTTTGAAGTACGTCAATGGAAGTGTCCTGATTTCTATGGGATAGTTTACGTCGACGCTGAACAGATAGGGGTTGGTCGTCACACATACGTGTGTTGGCCTACTCGTAAGAGGACGCGGGTGCCGGTAAGCCCCGTAAGCCAATCTACTACTGTTCAACGGAACGGCGAGTATCCTTTAGAAGTCCGGGTGCGACACACACTTGCTGGTCGCAGTCGATAAATTTACCAAATGGATCGAATCCATGCCAGTAACCTCAGCCAGCGCCCAATGCGCCGTCAAATTCCTCAATTCTATCGTATGAAGATTTGGAGTACCGCACGACATCATTACTGACAATGGTAGCAACTTCACGGCAAAGGAAACACAGCAGTTCTGCGAAGAAAAGGGCATCACCTTCAAATTCGCTTCAGTTGCCCATCCGCAAACCAACGGCCAAGTCGAAAGATCCAACGGATTAGTTTCGGTTGGCATCAAGAAACGTCTACTCGATCGCCTACACCCGGCAGCGGGACATTGGGCAGAAGAGCTACCCTCCGTCCTATGGAGCCTCCGCACAACTCCAAATCGATCCACAAACTACACACCATTTTTCATGGTATACGGGGCCGAAGCAGTCCTTCCCGAGGACATCAGGTTCAGCGCCCCACGGGTTGTTGCTTACAGCAAAGAAACCTCGAACAGGGCACTAGCGGATGATATGGACGCACTCGACGAAATGCGCGATATTGCACTCGCAAGATCCGCAGTATACCAGCAGTCGCTGCGAAACTATCACAGTCGCTGCATACGCCACAGAGCCTTCGTAGTAGGAGATCTGGTGCTACGGCTCAAGAAGAAGGAATGACACAAGCTCGAGCCACCATGGGAGGGACCCTTCATAATACACGAAGTTATCCCAGGTGGCGCCTATCGACTGAAGAATCCGACGACTGGAGGCATCTATTCCAACCCTTGGAATGTTGCACAACTCCGCAAATTTTATCCCTAGATTCATTTTTACTCATCATAATAAGGCTATATTAGCCATCTTGTAGCTCAAAAGAAAAACACATGACTTCTCAGTCATTGCAATAAAATACATGGTTTCTCAACCATAGATACTCGAGTTCTCCATCCTTACATGCTAAAAGCAACAGGTATACACCCCACAAACACACGGGGGCTACACCTAACACAGCATCACAGGAAGAATTTTGTATACAAGGTAAACACCTTACAACAGTTTTTTACAACTACACAGCGCAACAGGATACATACACCCTACAATCACACATGGCGATGAGCATTCTCAGCCGCCAAAACCCGATCTACCTCAGCCGAGGTCAATCGAATGATTTCCTCTGCCGCAGGTCAAACAACCCTATAATGAGGAGAAAAGTCGACGATTGGACCATCAGGAAATCTAGCTACGGAATTGAAATTCACCTCAGGATGCCACAACCGGACGAAAGAGAGGGCCACTACCGAGCCGCAAATCATCTGATTGCAAACACACTCGCGAATTTTTCCTTCTCGCCCGAACACCCTAAGAAGATGGCTCCAATCCTCAGGACCCCTCTCCAACGGATAGAAAGTAGCGTTCATTGCAATCAAAACCTCGTGAAAGGAACTCACAAGTATCTTTGTCTGGATGACCCGGAACTTCAAGGTAGCAAGCACAAAGCCTCGACTACGATCGGACCAAAATTTACTCGCATGGGGCTTTGAGCTGCCAGCTTCCTGAAGGATATGGTTCTCCACCCACTGTCTCTCACTCCTTTCATCCGGCTGAACAACTGAAAAACAAAGGTATATTGTAACATCCCAAATTTGTGCTACATTAGGGTGTGTGGTGTGTGTTCATTCCATACATGCATGAAAACAAAATTGAAAACCAATTTAAATTGTGAATTTCAAATGGTTTGAGAAATTTCCAGCAAATGGTACTTAAAAGGGGTTCCAAAATTTTGTACTGAAAAGTATTTCAATTTCACCAAAGCAATACATGGTGAGGTTGGAAATTTCATAAGCTTTCCAAATCCTATTTTTGCCAAATTTTATCCTTTCAAAAAGGCCCTAAAAAAACCCTGTTTCTGTTCTGTTTTTAAATAGAAAGGGGTTCTTTTGTAATTTCTCAAAGTTCCAGGGGGTTTTCATAAAGTTGCTGTTTTGTCTTCTTCAACCTCCTGCCAGTCGGCCGGAAGGATTCCGACGTCGCCGCGCACCACGTCATGCTTCCTCTCTCGCGAAGGGATAAGGGTGAGGAGAGCCTCCCCGTGCACTACTCCTCCCCCTGCTCGCTGCCCACCCCCTCTCGCTCTGTGTACTGTCCCGAAGACCGAAACACTAGTCGCCGGCCGCCCTCGATTGCCGCCGACTCCGGCCACCCTGGGCCAAATTGGAGCTACCCCCGGAACCTCCATGGCCTTCTCTACCTCCCTGCCAAGCCACGTTTGCCGGGACGCTGTGGAGCACGGGTATTTCGTCATCTCTGTCACCTCCGGCCGCCGGCCCTCGCTGCTCGCCGGCGCAGACTGCGGCCACCTCCGGCCTCCCCGACCACTCCTCTGCATCCCCGGTGAGCCTACGCTCCCTCTGGTACCCTCACTCGGCCCTCTCTCTCCCCGCAGACGGCTGCCGCCGTGCGGCTTGCCCGGCCGCCGCGGTACAGTTGCCGCCGGCGAACTCCGGTGGCAATCCGGCCATCCGCCGCCACCTAGTGGTAGCGCTCAATGCCCTCTATCTAGGCCACCAATCGATTTCACAAAAATTCCATCGCTGCATCCGAATTGGAGAGAATCAGAGAGGTTCTTCCTGGGTGATGCAAAGATGATGTCATGCTGACGTCATAATTCTTTTTATATGTAATTCCAGAAAAATAGTCAATTTTAATAATTTAATAACTATTGTTTTATAATTCAGAAAAATAAAAGTAAGGTATAGAAATGCTCAAAAAAATGTACTCTATCTGAATATACCATTTTAAACCATGTTTGAGAAAGTTGATTTCTCATCATTATTTGAATTTGTTTAATTCATTTAAAAATAGAAAAATAAGTTTTTATTCAATAAAAATAGAAAATTAAAAGTTATATACCATTTTGCTCAAAATGACAAATGCAACCTATTCATGATGTTTTCAAACCCATTTGAGCAATAAAAATTGTACTCACTTCTAAGATCGCCCGAAACCCCCTCCGGGGCCTATTTCGGGTTAATTTCAATAAAACTGCCTAATTGTCATATGAACCCTAGCAACCCAACGAACATGTCTAGGGCTTTATTTCAGTGCATTAACTTGCTCATGCATACATATTGCGCATTGCATCGATGCCATGGCTGATTGTTCTTTTTGTTTCGGTGTTTGTTCCCCCTCGGTAGAACGTGACTCCGAAGAGAAGACCAACAATTCCATGACGAATACTTGATCCTAACCGACAAGTCAAGCACTTATTCCCGAAGACTTTCTCTGGTTTTCTTGAAGCAAGGCAAGCATAACCTCTTATCTGCCATATATGATTTCGAAAGACTTTTCATTCTCGTACAAATGCATTCGGTTCCAATGTATCTTGAGTCAATAGATAGAGTTATCCTATTTATTTGCATAACCCAGATATCATGATTCAATGCTCCTAACAGACATAGGATTTGTTTGTGTGTATCGCCAGAGCCTTAAATATGCAATGCTTAGTCGTACATGCCTGTTATCTCTGCTCCATCCGGTTGATGAATCAGAGCCGCAAATGAATCTAGTATGGTGGTATGTTGTGGAAAGTTAAGAGAATTTGATTAACATGATCTAAAGGTGTGGATGACGAGACCACAGAGGGTCTGTGGTGGTTGTCTCGTTCATGCCCCTAGGAGCGAGTTCTCGTCTTCGAGCCAAGACTGAGCGTGCATCCACACGAGGGATTGGTTTCCCCTCGGTCTCAACTTGCCTAGTTTGTTCCATGAGTTGCCTAGTTCGGGCTTTCCATTTCGATTTGCGGGGATATCAAAACGTTTTCAAAACTAGGACGTGGCGGTGCAACAGCCTGTGGCGAGACAGTAGTTGAAGCACCGCTCACAACGATAGAGACCCGGCAGGAGATGGCCACTCCCTATTGGCGGACCATCTCTACTCGGAGCGACTCATGGAATAGGCGAAACAAGGGAAAGGTCGTGGTCAACCTCCATCTGCCGGCACTTCTCGGAATAGTGCTAATGTCTGGCATTAAGAGTTGGTTGGCACGTGTGGTTAAAGTTATACACCCCTGCAGGGTTAAATCTTTTCGAAAAGCCGTGTCCGCGGTTAAGGACGACTTGGTGACGGATTCTGTGATCATAGACAACTTAAACGGAATGATTAAAACTTGCTGATAACGAATGAAGGATGCCTCCTCGGAGATGCCGAGAGGGGTTACCTTGTAGCATGAGTTACCGGAACAATTTGATGTGGTGATCTTTGAAGCACGAGGTGCTGAAATGATGTTGGTGGATGAAAAAGATGATGATTTCAGTTGTTGAATAGCTTTCTCATTTGTTTTCAAAATACTCCATGAGACGTGCTATTCCTCCCTCAACTTGGAAAATAAAGATGGCTTTACGCAAAACAACCTTCATAACTCTTCCTAAAAGAAGCAGATATATAATAGGTTAACTAAGTCTTGTTGAGTACCTCCCGTACTCATGTTTGCTTCAATTTGGTTCAGGTGGAGTTCCTCATTTCAGTGGTGTTTCGACGTGGACATCGACGAGTAGTTCGGGGTTCCCAGGTAGCAGCCTGGAATCTATGGGCTGGGACGTCGCCTTATGTTGCGGCCTCTTAGGCCTTTTTGGTTCTTGTTGATTAGCAACATAGTCTGCCTTCCGTTGTCTGATGTAATGTTGGGTCGTGTGACCTCTGCTTGTAAGCTATACTCTAGTAACACCTGTTTAATAAAGCTTCATGTTTAGAGTACTGCTTTGATCGGTTGTTGGTTTCGAGCTCATTGTTATACAGTTTTGGCTATGCCTCCATAGTTGTCGCAGTCGAGGGGTTGTGGAGCCGATGATCCATGTCCGAGCCCGCCTGTCGATGTGATCGGCCTGGGGCGAGGTAACCCCAGTAACCCTCGATTGTTGTTGCACTTTCTGGACACATAGCATCTCTGTATAGCTTTGGTCCCGTTTCCTTCAGTTTCATACGACTCGTGGACACTTGGGTATGCATAGTTGGTTATGACTAGCATGGATACAAGGAGTAGTAGACCGGGGATCCGGACTACGTGCCGATGAATCCGGTCTGCCTGCCGTTGTTTGTTGCGGCCGGGGCTGGTAACCCTGAAGCCCTTGTGAGTCCATGGCTAGGAGCACATAACAGTATGTATATCTCTGGGTCCGGGGTCTGACAAAAGTGGGTATCAGAGCAGGACTGCCTGTAGGAAAACCTTATTGCTTGGTCGATGTCGAGTCTAGTGTTTGTGAAAACTACTTTGAAACTTCAAATGATTGTGAAAAACCTTCTTAGGATTCTTTTTACTTCTTATCTGGTATCGCTCTAACTCTGGGTCATCTTACCTGTTTTGGTTTGAAAAGGTTTTTCTATCTCCTCTAGTCATTCAAAACTTAGGTGCCTTAGTTGGCAAGGACGTTGTTATTCAAGTTGACCTAGTTAAGAGTTTCTGGAGTCGTGTGTGTTCCGTGTTCCGTTATCTTCTAAACTGGGAGATTCCTTTCCTTCATAATCTCTCAGAGTTGTGTGGATTCCACATTCTTATATGTTTCAAAGTTCTAAATCGTGAACCTCAAGATCTGCTTTCCATCTCGAATGTATTCGTTATCTTCTACCCAAAACCCTTCCGGAGTTAAGTTGTCTTTTGAAAGATACTTCGTGATTGTTACTCATAGTGTCCTTTAAGGCACTAAGATAGTGGTTGTTCCTTTCCCAATGTTTTCAATCTTGGACTTGAACCGAAGGTCCCGGAATGTGCTGAACTGCGGTGAGTTGAGTCATGTGGTTTCATAACCATGTGATGCTCATGCCATCAGTACAGGATGCTGACCTTTAACTCAAGTTCTGTTTCTTTGGATCCTGAAGAATCTATTTTACCTCGGGATGGCTAGGTAACCTCAGCTTCAATAGCCATAGGTTTTCTCTAGGAATCAAAAGGGACCATGACAAGAGTGTTCTTTATGATTCTCATATCTTTCTTCTTGGTTCAGCTATGCCAACCTTTTGGCATGGGTTCCACACATGAGTATTAACCCGTGCATCCAACGTGATCTCAGGATTTTCCAGAGCATGTTCCTACTCTTAGCTGCTTCCCGAACTCCATCCGTGGTCTGGAAACCAAGTTGCATAGGTGTGTTGGATTCTTCCAATGCAGTTCCTCTTGAGTTCCGTCAAAACATTCCACCTTGGGATGTTAGGAGAAACAAACTCCAGTACCTCGTTCATCTTAAGAACCAGGTCAAAGTTTTGTAATCCATAGGAGAAAGAAGTTTCATTAGCTTTTGTTCTGTTCCACCTCGGAGTATCACACTCTTTTACATCAAGAGGTTGTGTTGTGTTTCATGGCCTTATGGATGAAGTGATGCTCTTACACGTCTTAACTCACCCTTCCTCCATGTCTGAAATGCTTGAGAAGGTTGGGTGTGTAATGAGGTGTGTATCAGTTATTCTTAGAAATTCTTATTGCTTTGAAAAATCTAAGAAACATCTGTATCCTTCTTAGAACCATTGGTCACCCGGTCTCTATTTAAAGTAGACTGTGTTACCAAATCCGTTCACTCCGGTGCACATTTCTGGTCAAAGAGTTAGGTTTATGCCGAAACTCTAAGGATCATATCAGTTGCCTTGAAAAGCAAGACTTCTTTCTAACTTCAAGACATTTCGGTGGTTCGCGATATTCTGGTTGTCTTTCCAGAAGTATCACCAGGTGGTTGCCTGACCGTGATGTCTAAACAAAGGGTAATTTGAATTGCTCCTTTCTCCAAGAAACTATGCTGGGCACCCTGGACTAGTTGGTTGAGCTTAACCAACAACTTGGAGAGTTGAAAGACAAAAGCTCTGTCTAACTTCGTCCTTTGTTAAGGGATGTCTAGTTTCTTCTGTGTTGAAGCATGATAGCGTCCCTTCAGTGTACATGCTATCATTCCTAACCTTGATTTGATTTGGGCTATCGTCAGATCAAGTTCAGATTCAAGGATTATCTTGATGGTGCTTCTACTCATGGTGTTTTGGCCAAGTACACCTTCATGCCCTTTGGTCTGACCAATGTTCTGCCTTCTTCATATATCATATGAATCCCTCTTCTTGGAGTGTTTTGATAAGTGTGTTTTCCAGCCTATCGATGACATTCCTATTTTCTCCAAGTTGCGAGAGGCTCGTGTTGAACAATTGGCAACAATGTTGGAAACTTTCGAGAACCAACTTTGTGTTATCACGAAGTTGTGTTCTGGATGTTCGAAGTGGCTTACTCCAGTCCGTGTGCTTATGGTGAAAGTTGTCGCCATGGATCTGAGTATAGTTTCCTTGTTCCTTCGGGAATCATCCCAAGTCGGTCATGCATGTGTGGACTATTCGTCAGATGGTAGGTCGTTACCTCCATGTATTGAAGAAGTTCTCATCCACACTAAGCCACTGACTGATTGTTCGTAAAAGAGAAGAAGTCTATGAACTTCGTTATCTGTGTATCGTCCCCCCACCAAGGACTCCGATGTGTTCCTCCGTAAGGAATCCATGTAGGTGCAACCGTCTTTCACAAGTTGCTAATACATGAGTTCCGTAATCTTGCTCATCTTCTTGAGTTTGACATCGTAGTCCATATCTTGAGAATCCCACAAGTGTATCTCGTTGGTAACCAGTGTAACCTCTATGATCAGATGTGCTGATTCTGAATCGTCCTCTCACTAACCAGAGCTGAATCTCAAGCAGCAACGATGGTTGGTGTTCCCTCAGGAGTATTGAGTTAGGTCCATTTGAAAATCCGGCATGGTTGATGTTGTGGTTGACACAATTAGCCGGAAGGCCTAACGTCATATCTCATTGAAACCGTAAGAACAACCACTCTCCGTGAGAATTCTTGTGTAGCTTATTCTAACAAGTTTTTCACACCGTTCTTCCAAACCGTAGTTTTACTTTCACTTGATGATCTATAGAAGGCTTGTCGTGAGCCTGCTGTCGGTATCTAAAACATCAAGGAGAACCTGGAAGTTGATCTTTCCAATATCTCTCTATTGAACCTCCAAACCTTCGTTTCAGTGGAAACAAGTTCATCAGGAGAACATCTCTTGGTGTTTTGTAACCACCATTGATCAGTTCCCTTCCTCAAGTTGTTTATACTTGAAGTTCTATTCATCTGACACATTGTGTGAATTTGTCAGTCACGTCAGCCATGGGATCCTAACTATGTGGTAAACGTATTGCTACGTCAAGCCCACAATAGGAAAGAGATTCCCTACTCCTTCTGGTGTTTCAATCCTCGTTGGTTAACCAGTCTTATGGTGTGTCCAAGAGTTCCTACTTCACTACGGTGTCCCAACATCCTTTGGTTACTCATCCTCTGTCGTGAAGTAACATTCCGATCTTTGACAAGGTTTCGACAAATTTGACGGAATGGAAGTTCCGTTATCTTCTGTGTCCACTCCGAAGAGTGAACATGATCCTGTATCAATTTTTCTCTGACACACGAATTACAGTGTTTTCTCGTGTTTTCCCTCGTCTACGGATATTGCGTTGTGATATCCCAGACAATCCTTTCCATCTTGGTTATCTGTTCGAAGAAAACCTCAGTTTCACAAGTTGTCCAATCTTTTTTCTACAAAAGGATTTAAAGTCTTGTGTAAAGCTCATATTCGAAATCCTTTCAAGAACCATCGTCCAAAAACTTGAAACCTTCTCTTGTTCCCTCCGCTATCTTGATGTGTTTCATGCATGTTAACTCAAAAGTTCTTTACGAACATTCTTGTCCTGAGTTAGCCATGAGATACTCGATCTTCGTGAAGATCATTTCCTAAGAGTTTCCCTCTTACCTAAGGTGTATCCGTTCAATACTTCCAGATGCTACGGATCAACCTCTTCGAGAGTAGAACCGTAAGGTTCGAGAAGATCGCTCAAAACCGGTGTTCCTTCTTTCTTCTCCTTCGGGAATCTCGGGACGAGATTCTTGTAAGGGGGGTAGATTTGTAACATCCCAAATTTGTGCTACATTAGGGTGTGTGTTCATTCCATACATGCATGAAAACAAAATTGAAAACCAATTTAAATTGTGAATTTCAAATGGTTTGAGAAATTTCCAGCAAATGGTACTTAAAAGGGGTTCCAAAATTTTGTACTGAAAAGTATTTCAATTTCACCAAAGCAATACATGGTGAGGTTGGAAATTTCATAAGCTTTCCAAATCCTATTTTTGCCAAATTTAATCCTTTCAAAAAGGCCCTAAAAAAACCCTGTTTCTGTTCTGTTTTTAAATAGAAAGGGGTTCTTTTGTAATTTCTCAAAGTTCCAGGGGGTTTTCATAAAGTTGCTGTTTTGTCTTCTTCAACCTCCTGCCAGTCGGCCGGAAGGATTCCGACGTCGCCGCGCACCACGTCATGCTTCCTCTCTCGCGAAGGGATAAGGGTGAGGAGAGCCTCCCCGTGCACTACTCCTCCCCCTGCTCGCTGCCCACCCCCTCTCGCTCTCTGTACTGTCCCGAAGATCGAAACCCTAGTCGCCGGCCGCCCTCGATTGCCGCCGACTCCGGCCACCCTGGGCCAAATTGGAGCTACCCCCGGAACCTCCATGGCCTTCTCTACCTCCCTGCCAAGCCACGTTTGCTGGGACGCTGTGGAGCACGGGTATTTCGTCATCTCTGTCACCTCCGGCCGCCGGCCCTTGCTGCTCGCCGGCGCAGACTGCGGCCACCTCCGGCCTCCCCGACCACTCCTCTGCATCCCCGGTGAGCCTACGCTCCCTCTGGTACCCTCACTCGGCCCTCTCTCTCCCCGCAGACGGCTGCCGCCGTGCGGCTTGCCCGGCCGCCGCGGTACAGTTGCCGCCGGCGAACTCCGGTGGCAATCCGGCCATCCGCCGCCACCTAGTGGTAGCGCTCAATGCCCTCTATCTAGGCCACCAATCGATTTCACAAAAATTCCATCGCTGCATCCGAATTGGAGAGAATCAGAGAGGTTCTTCCTGGGTGATGCAAAGATGATGTCATGCTGACGTCATAATTCTTTTTATATGTAATTCCAGAAAAATAGTCAATTTTAATAATTTAATAACTGTTGTTTTATAATTCAGAAAAATAAAAGTAAGGTATAGAAATGATCAAAAAAATGTACTCTATCTGAATATACCATTTTAAACCATGTTTGAGAAAGTTGATTTCTCATCATTATTTGAATTTGTTTAATTCATTTAAAAATAGAAAAATAAGTTTTTATTCAATAAAAATAGAAAATTAAAAGTTATATACCATTTTGCTCAAAATGACAAATGCAACCTATTCATGATGTTTTCAAACCCATTTGAGCAATAAAAATTGTACTCACTTCTAAGATCGCCCGAAACCCCCTCCGGGGCCTATTTCGGGTTAATTTCAATAAAACTGCCTAATTGTCATATGAACCCTAGCAACCCAACGAACATGTCTAGGGCTTTATTTCAGTGCATTAACTTGCTCATGCATACATATTGCGCATTGCATCGATGCCATGGTTGATTGTTCTTTTTGTTTCGGTGTTTGTTCCCCCTCGGTAGAACGTGACTCCGAAGAGAAGACCAACAATTCCATGACGAATACTTGATCCTAACCGACAAGTCAAGCACTTATTCCCGAAGACTTTCTCTGGTTTTCTTGAAGCAAGGCAAGCATAACCTCTTATCTGCCATATATGATTTCGAAAGACTTTTCATTCTCGTACAAATGCATTCGGTTCCAATGTATCTTGAGTCGATAGATGGAGTTATCCTATTTATTTGCATAACCCAGATATCATGATTCAATGCTCCTAACAGACATAGGATTTGTTTGTGTGTATCGCCAGAGCCTTAAATATGCCATGCTTAGTCGTACATGCCTGTTATCTCTGCTCCATCCGGTTGATGAATCAGAGCCGCAAATGAATCTAGTATGGCGGTATGTTGTGGAAAGTTAAGAGAATTTGATTAACATGATCTAAAGGTGTGGATGACGAGACCACAGAGGTTCTGTGGTGGTTGTCTCGTTCATGCCCCTAGGAGCGAGTTCTCGTCTTCGAGCCAAGACTGAGCGTGCATCCACACGAGGGATTGGTTTCCCCTCGGTCTCAACTTGCCTAGTTTGTTCCATGAGTTGCCTAGTTCGGGCTTTCCATTTTGATTTGCGGGGATATCAAAACGTTTTCAAAACTAGGACGTGGCGGTGCAACAGCCTGTGGCGAGACAGTAGTTGAAGCACCGCTCACAACGATAGAGACCCGGCAGGAGATGGCCACTCCCTATTGGCGGACCATCTCTACTCGGAGCGACTCATGGAATAGGCGAAACAAGGGAAAGGTCGTGGTCAACCTCCATCTGCCGGCACTTCTCGGAATAGTGCTAATGTCTGGCATTAAGAGTTGGTTGGCACGTGTGGTTAAAGTTGTACACCCCTGCAGGGTTAAATCTTTTCGAAAAGCCGTGTCCGCGGTTAAGGACGACTTGGTGACGGATTCTGTGATCATAGACAACTTAAACGGAATGATTAAAACTTGCTGATAACGAATGAAGGATGCCTCCTCGGAGATGCCGAGAGGGGTTACCTTGTAGCATGAGTTACCGGAACAATTTGATGTGGTGATCTTTGAAGCACGAGGTGCTGAAATGATGTTGGTGGATGAAAAAGATGATGATTTCAGTTGTTGAATAGCTTTCTCATCTGTTTTCAAAATACTCCATGAGACGTGCTATTCCTCCCTCAACTTGGAAAATAAAGATGGCTTTACGCAAAACAACCTTCATAACTCTTCCTAAAAGAAGCAGATATATAATAGGTTAACTAAGTCTTGTTGAGTACCTCCCGTACTCATGTTTGCTTCAATTTGGTTCAGGTGGAGTTCCTCATTTCAGTGGTGTTTCGACGTGGACATCGACGAGTAGTTCGGGGTTCCCAGGTAGCAGCCTGGAATCTATGGGCTGGGACGTCGCCTTATGTTGCGGCCTCTTAGGCCTTTTTGGTTCTTGTTGATTAGCAACATAGTCTGCCTTCCGTTGTCTGATGTAATGTTGGGTCGTGTGACCTCTGCTTGTAAGCTATACTCTAGTAACACATGTTTAATAAAGCTTCATGTTTAGAGTACTGCTTTGATCGGTTGTTGGTTTCGAGCTCATTGTTATACAGTTTTGGCTATGCCTGCATAGTTGTCGCAGTCGAGGGGTTGTGGAGCCGATGATCCATGTCCGAGCCCGCCTGTCGATGTGATCGGCCTGGGGCGAGGTAACCCCAGTAACCCTCAATTGTTGTTGCACTTTCTGGACACATAGCATCTCTGTATAGCTTTGGTCCCGTTTCCTTCAGTTTCATACGACTCGTGGACACTTGGGTATGCATAGTTGGTTATGACTAGCATGGATACAAGGAGTAGTAGACCGGGGATCCGGACTACGTGCCGATGAATCCGGTCTGCCTGCCGTTGTTTGTTGCGGCCGGGGCTGGTAACCCTGAAGCCCTTGTGAGTCCATGGCTAGGAGCACATAACAGTATGTATATCTCTGGGTCCGGGGTCTGACATATATTATCAAAGAAAAATACAGGACAAAGAAGACTAGGGGCTGAACTACTTACAGAGAAAATCCTTGGCAACAGACGCCAATTCATCCATCACAAACTGCTCGCATTCAATCGCCAGCTTTTGTTTGGACTTGGCTACATCCGCTACCCCACGCAATGCTTTTAGCTTGCGTTCACCATCCGCAACACGATCACGGAGGCCTGCAAAGGTCCCAACTACGGCAACCAGAGGATTTGCTGGGGTAGCAAGTCCACCTGAAGACTCCGCAGCAACCCTGCCTACCTGGAAGAATACATGGAAATTGAAGGAATAATATGCCCCATTTGAGATATAACAATCACCTATTCGACATGTGCTCGGGGGCTAATCCCATCGGGAGGAAACACACAGCAAATCAGTCACAGTAAGCATCTTAGAAAGACATCTCGATCAAACGATGAAATTACGGGAATGCATCTCGAGCTTCATTACAATCGAAAGAGCGAAATACAAAGAAAATATACTAAGGAGCTGCCATTGTGCTGCCGCTCGCGACGGTGCCTCCCCTAGCACAGGCGAATAACTCGGATAACTTCCGAGCAAAGACTCTGGCTGGCTTGCCAAAACGACGAAGCCCTACCTTTTTGCCCATAGAAGGATCGACGGGAAGGTCCGAGTACGCCTCTTCCAAACCGGTGACTCCATGCGCTAGCGCGAACTGGATAGCGGTCTTCGCCCCAGACTCCGACTGCGCAACCGCGTAGGTGCCAAGGAGATTGCTCTCAAAGAAAATCTTCAAAAGATCACCCAGCGCAGGTGGAGACACGGCGTCGACTAGAAGGCGACCGTGAAGCTGCGTCAGCACTCGAATGGCATCGCCAATCAGGGTGCAAATCCCTTCGGCGTGCTTCCTGAGCTGGGCGCAGGAATCGGTCAGCGCATCCACACGTTGGGCCCCAGGAAGCTCCAGTGGGACGCCCAGAAGACCTGCAAAGGAAAATATTAAAATCCAAGGGCCTATCAGACAACCAGAAGACAACAATAGACCAAAAGAACCTTACCCGCAAAACGTTCAGCTAGAGGACGAAGGAAGTCGACAAGGTCGGAGTCCGCCTTGGTGCCAGCCTCCTCCAGATTCTTCAGAGCATCCTGGGCGGCCGCGAGCTTTCCTTCGAGGTCAGCCGACAGCATGCGGGAGGACTCAAGTTCCTGTCAAGTAGCTGCCAACTGAGCCTCTTGAGCAATTGCCCGAGTGGAGGCATCCGCCTTCTCGGCCTTCATAAACTCAACTTGAGCTGCGCAGCAATGATTATCAGAAACAAAGAAATTGGCAGAAATAAAGAGATAAAGATGGGGGAAGGCAATAGACTTACTTCGAAGGAGCTCATTTTCACTGACGAGTCGATCACGATCCGAGCGAAGGGTCCCGCATTCCTCTTCGGCAAGAATGACACGGCGACCAACGGCCGCAAGGTAGTCGATGAGGGACTACAAAGAACATGAATATAGTAGAATCAGAAAAGAGAAATTTGAGCCTATACACGATTGAAAACATTCGAGTATAGCCTCGGGGGCTACTCCCATCGGGAGCACTGTCGTGCACCCGATAAAGCAAGAAGATAGGACGAGGTCTACATCTTTGAGCATGTAGCCAATCACATGCGATCAACTACAGCCTCGGGGGCTACTCCCATTGGGAGCAGTGTCGTGCACCCGATAAAAAACAGATCCAAACTGACAAAGCACTGAAGAATCAAGCAGCAAAGTTTACCTGGCCTTGGGCGAAGGAAAGGGGATCCGCTGAGCTACCGGACACCTCCTTCGGAGTCGAGGCCCAAGCAGCAAAATTAGGAATTCTGTATTCCGTAGTCGCCACAGTGGGGGCTACACTCGGCGAATTCTGCACGGTGTCAGCGGTAGGGGTCCCACCCGCGGTTTCAACCTTCTTCCTCTTTTCGAGAGGAAGGGAAGAGACGAATCTACGAGGGCTTATAGCTTGCAGACTACAATGAAGACAGTATGTCAAAAGACGCGAAAGGAAAATGTTCGACTAAGAACAAGAAGAGAAACTTACTCGTCGTCATCTTCGTCATCCAACATATCCGCATTCCAGGCGGTCTGGATATTTGGAAATGAGGGAGAAGGAGAGCGCGTGCGTAGCGGGGTCACGATGAGGGGTCCCTTCCCGGGCGATTCCTTATCCAAAGAGTTATCCTTGGAAGTGGCCTCATCATTCTCCACTCGACGGCGTTTCTGATGAAGAAGATCACTGTCTGACTCCTCCGCGCCATCTGAGGAGTCGTGCTCGGAACTTGACGAGGCGTTAGCAACGCTGGTGTCGGCAGGGCCGTCCAAGTTACTCGTCAACAAATCCGAAGCCTCCTCCCCAGACATTGGCGGGTAGCAGGTGGCCACGGCTAAGCTCTACAAAAGAAGACAGAAGAAAAGGGAAATAAAATCTCAGTCGACCAAATTTGAAAACAAGAAAAGAAATGAAGTCAAAGGGCGACACAAACTTACTTCGGGTGGTGGAGGCCTTGACGCCTCGAAAGCTGCGACAGTGCAGTCGGGGAAGGTTTCGCCCACCTTCAAGCTAGTAATGGCCGCGATCTTCTTCTCGAACTCGACGTTCGAGAGCTCTTCGCGGCTCACGCGACTGTGATCTTCAGCACCCCGATACTCCCACATCGCGGAAGGCCTGTCCTGCAGGGGCTGAATCCTGCGCTTGAGGAAGATGCTCGCCAGGTGCAGCCCGTTCAGCACAAGTCCAGCGGCTTGGTCCCGAAGGGCGGCCACCTTGGCGAGTAGCGGCGTAACAACCTGGTTCTCTTCAGCCGACAGTTTATGCGCCCAGGACTTCCGCCTCTTCAGGACGGCGAATGGGTGGAATTCCTGAATTCCACCCGAGCTGTTGTCGGTGACGTAAAACCACTTCTTTCTCCACCCTTGAGCGGAGTCGATGAAGTGCATCCCGAAGTAGCTGACGTCCGATTTCGCCTGGATTCCGAAACCGCCGGTGCGTAGCGGCTCGCCAGGCTCGTTCTCTGCTCGCGATTTCTCGGGGAAGACTCGAACCTTGAAGAGGGCCTTCCAGAGGCCCCAATGTGGGCAAATGCCCAAGAAGCACTCGCAGAACACAATGAAGCACGATATGTGCTGCACTGCATTCGGAGGCAGATCGTGGAGCTGTATGTCGTAAACATACAACAACGCCACGAGAAAGGGGTGAAGAGGAAAAGAAAGCCTGCGCGATACGTGGTCCGCGAAAACCACGCGTTCATTCGCACGGGGATTAGGTACCTCCTCCTTCTTGCCGAGGCGCACCCGCTTGTCAGCTTCCGGAGGCAGCAACCCCTCCCTCTGCATCTCCCTAACGCTCTTCATCATGGTATTGGGCGAGCGCCAGTCGCCCGAGCGCGGTGCGGGTGGCGCAGGAACTTCCTCTGGCGCCTTCGATGAAGAAACGGCGGCGCCGCGCTTCTTGCCTCCTGCCATTGGCACTAGTGCGAGCTCGAGGAGAGAGGAGGTGGAGAGCAAGGAGACGGAGAACGAAGAAGACGAAGGATGGGGAAATTTTCACCGTTTCACCCAAGGCCTGCATTTATACACAGAGCCAGTCGATCCTGAACGCTCATTGAGCCACGTGGCATCCATCACGGCCGCCGCGTGCGAAGGCGAAACGAAAGGGCGGCGGATGCTTATCCGTGCCACGATCCTAACAGTGGATCATGCGCATTTACTGCGCGCAGTTCGCGTAAAAACCGGGAACGACGTCTCGTTTCCGGTCAAAAAGCTGACAAGGTTGGCCAGCACTTCTGCTCTCGCTCCGTCACGTCCGATCTGGGGGATAAAAGTGCGCCATGACGTCATGGCATGCATCATCAAACTGGAGAGTCTTTCGAATGAAAAGTCCAAACACGAAAATAACTTCGTATGGACGAATTATGGCGTGAAATCTCTTTCACAGGAAAAAAGACCCTAAACACGAAAACTCTTTCGTATGGGCATAAAACTCCAAACACGAAAATTCTTTCCTATGGACAAAAATAGCTTAGTTTTTCATATCTAAGAAACCACAAACTCAAAACTACGCGAGTAGGCAGATCCTGCCACTCATTCACACGATGTCTGCACATCATAGACCTGGATTGTTCAGCCGACTAGGTACATCCGGATGGCATATTCTTTCAAGTATGAAGGTAAGACCCAAAAGATCTCTCTTGAGGGCCTGGAATCGCACTCAAGCTGCGTACTCTGGTATAATTCCGTGTCAACAACACGAAGAAAAATCCTAGCGGACGCGCCGGGTACCCCCATAGGTTAAGTTCGACTCGGTAAGACCACTACGGCCTAGTCGCAATGATCACCTCATCGGGTTCGAGTCGGAGGTCTCGAATCTGTGTAGGCCAGAACTGTTTTTTCCCTAGTTGCAATTAATTGGCCTAGATCTTTCGGGAGAGCCAAGCTGCTGCGCCACATCCTTCTGCGATAAACATCCATAAAAACAGGCACTTTCATTACTCGATACTCGGGTATAAAAGCTCATCACACAGGGTACACACCCTCCAAACAGGAAACGACCATAATGGTTATCCGAAAGAAAGCGGGATGAAAAATCTGACCGTCTACTCGACTGGAAAAATCCCAATCAAGAAAACGCTCGGGGGCTACTGACGAAGGGATGGATCTTGGACCCTGCGGGTAAGGACACCCCGTCCTAAGTCCAAGGTTACGGCCCAAGAAGGGAAGCCCTTGGAGTGTTCGGGAAGGCCCGCTTGAAGCCCACCCGCAATGCCTTGCGGGCTAAGTTAGGAAACTTATAACCGACATAGGGTTAGAGTCCGAGTCCTCTCCGGGTAGGGTTTGAGACCTAGCCACATATATAAGTCCAGGAGAACCACCGGAAGAGGGCCAAGCAATACCGCACCACCAAAGCCTTGAGCTCAAGATTGTACTCTCGACTTGAGCAATCATCATTGTAACCGATCTATTCGATAATACAGATCGACAGAGGCAGGTTTTACCTCTACGAGGGCCCCGAACCTGGGTAAATCGTGCCCCCTGTCTAGCCGACGATCATCACCAGCGCTCATGAGTTCTCCTATTCGAAACCCTATGGGTTTGCCTGAGGGATTTGCCGAGTTACAGATTCGACATCCCTGTTATTATTATTTCCATGTCTCCAATACTAGTAGTTTGCGTAGATGTATCTACTATCAAACTAGTATGCAGGAACATGGTAAATTATCAGTATGTTTACGTCATGCTCATGATTTATACTTAGAATAATTTAATCTGTAAATTGCCTAAATTCTTAACAATCCAAAAACCTAATATGTGTAGGAAATTTTCGATTCATGGTTTTGCTACTGCACTGAAACTAGACCAATTTATGGGGATGTACTTTAAGCGTTGGCAGACCAAAACAATCTTATGGCTCACATCTATGAACGTGTTCTGGGTCGCCGATGTCACTCCAACGGGAACGATCACTCCTGAATAGGAGAAGGTGTTTAGGGATGCCATTGTCGTCTTTGTTGGATGTGTTCTAAGCGTGATCGGAGATAAGTTTGTTGACACATATTTACATGTGCGGGTTGCCAAGGACTTGTGGAAGGCGCTGTTACGTGCATTTTATATCATCATTTATACCCTCCATATAGGCATTATTGGGATGTTTTATCAATGTTATGTCATTGTTTTTGCATGTTTTAGATGATTTTATGGGACTTTCCTACAAAGTCCCTATTTTTGGTATTAAATTTCTGGGTGTCAGAAAACACCTGTTTTCATGTTTTTGATGTTTCAGGAGCTACAGGTATCCAAATTGCGAACGGAAAGAAACCCTGTCAGTTTTTCTTCGGGAGAAAGGCCGTGGGAACAAGACACAAAGGAGGAGGGCCAGGAGGCCCAAAAGGGGGTAGCCCACGCGGCCAGATTCCCTGGCCGCGTGTGGGGCCCCCAAATGGGCCCACAGCACCTCCTCCCCGAGGTCTTTTTGCTGACGACTCCGTCTTCCCCGAAAACCAACACCCTAATTTTCCCGAGAAGAGACGGAGCCGCAGGGCGGCGAAACTCTCGAAACTATCCGTAGGGGAGACAGATCCTGCTGCTTTGGAGCTCCGGAGAAGGGGGAAATCATCTCCATCTTCATCCCCATCTCCTCCTTGGCGTGCGAGGAGGCATCTCCATCACCATCCTCACCAGCACCTGCAACTCCACCATCACCATCACCGTGATCCACTCCGTTCCCCTCATAGTTTGATCATTGCTACACCTTAGATACGTGTTATTGTACTCTGTTGCATGTTTGAGATTGAGTACTTGTCATTATTTGGTGGTGGATCCATTGTTTCAGATTGTGTTGTACCACATATGTCACCATACATGATCATGTTTGCACGTTGTGAGTAGTTCCCGCATGTTCCTGAGGGCATAGGATGAATTGGCAATGATTTGTTACATAAGATGAGTTGTTATTTGGTCTAGTATTTATCTTTTAAGTGATTCTATGATGGTGTTGTACGAACGTCGACTGTACAACACTTCACCTACATGGGCTCATAGGAGAACACCGTAGTGTAGTGAAGTGATGATGTCTTTAGGTGACAGGAACTTGAGATAGAGTCGTTGAATTGCATTATCAGGGTACTTGTATCGGGCACCTTAGAGCATAAGGCTATGGTGGGACATCATGTCTTAATAATTCTCGTGCTATCATTTAATTGGCCACGTGATCCATCATAAGGGGTGATAGTTTATTTATTTAGCTATTCCTATTTGTGGCTCCGTCCGAAGAAGTTTAAAACTAGACAAGATATACAAACATGTTATGAAATGAATCACTATGCCAGCTAAATCCGTGCAGCCCTCGGGAACGTTTTCCACATATAAGACAGAAACACACACTTGAGCTTGTCCTCTTGCGCATTAGAGGATTGGGCTTTGTCTCTCATTGAGACCTACTACTTGCTGCAATTTACTTTCCGCATTTTACTTTACTTGCACTACACAATTAAAACACAAAAACACCTGTTGCTTTTATTATTCCTTTGCTATTCTACTTACCAGTTCCTTCTGCTCCCCGTGGGTTCGGTAACCTTTCTAATTCGAAAAGTACTACAATTGATCTCCTGCACTTGGGAGCCATCAAGACACTTTTCTGGCGCCGTTGCCGGGGAGCGTAGCGCTATTGGTAAGAAGTTTGGTAAGGAAACTTGAAAGCTGAATTTTACTTGCTGTTGCATCCTGTTATTATTATGGCTTTTATGAGAGATGCTTCGCCGAAACTTGCTTTATATGAGAGTGCTTATGCTATTAAACCTAAAGTTGTTGAGAAAGCACCTCATGATGATGGTTATATTATTCCCCTTAAATTTGTTAAAGCTGTTAGGAATGAGTATTTTGCAGGGGATGGAACAAAGGCTGCAAGTGATCACATACGGGCTATTGAGGATATATGTGGGCTAATTAGGCTCAAGGCTATTTCTGAGAAGGAGGTAAAATGTAAGTTATTGTACCAGTCCTTAACTGGTGATGCTCGAAAATGGTATATGTCCCTGGATGAAGAAATTACACATAATTGGGATACTTTTATGAAGGTTTTCTTTCTTAAATATTTTACTCCTAAAGAGGCTTATGAGAACCGTTGCTTTATATTTAATTTTTGGCCACACCTTGGAGAGAGTATTACTCAAGCTTGGGGGAGGCTTAAGGACCTCCTTCGTAAGAATCCTTGTCATGATCTCACAAATAAACTTATATTGATAAACTTTTATGTGAGACTACCTGATAGGCTAAAGAAATATTTGGATGGTTCATCTGGTGGAAGATTTACAAATAATACTGCAGAAGAAGCTTGGAATTTATTGGAAATTATTTCGAAGAACTCTGAATATTGGGACCTAGACAAAGGTAATGAAGCTTATTTTGATTATGGATATTCATGTGTAGAAAGTTTCTCTAGTTCTATTTTGTTCAAGAATGTTATTAAAGATTTTGGTCTTGATCCATATGTTGCAATTGAAATAGCTAAGAAATTTGCTGAGCACATTCGAATTCCTAAAAGTGACTTTGATTATTATGTTGAACCTGTTAAATCTTCTATTGTTGTCCCTAAATTTATTAAAGAAACACCAGTGTCATCTGTAGTAATAGAAGAATATATTGAACCACCTCCCTATCCTGAAAAAGTTAAAGAGAATTTGCTTATTGTTGTTGCTGACAAAAGTAGAAAGAGATGTTCTCAACCTAAAGAACAGGTGGAAGTCAAGAACCAAGTCTCTATTATTAAGCAATTAAATGAAGAAGATCCTGTTGATGTTTATTTATGTGAAGATGCTACCAAAGTTATTAAAGGGAATTCATCCAAAGTTGGTAAGCCAATTATATCATGCTCTATTGGGACTTCTTGTTATCATGGTTTATGTGATATTGGAGCAAGCATTAGTGTCATTCCATATTATCTCTATCAAGAAATTAAGCCTGATATTGATCCTATCACCATGGAAGAAACAGGTATGACCATTCAGCTTGCTAATACAGATTATATTAGTCCCTTTGGAATTGTTAGAGATGTTGAAGTATTGGTAGGGAAAATAAAATATCCTACTGATTTTATTGTGCTTGGTTGTCCACAAGATTCTTTCTGTCCTATTATATTTGGTAGACGTTTCTTACATACTGTTGGTGCTGAAATTGATTTGCCTAGAGAAAGGGTGTTTATTGAATGTGCTGGAGAGAAACTTGAATTTAATTTTTCTATATTTGCTGATAAACCTGCTAAGAAAGAACCAAAATCTAAAGATATAATTAAAACTCTTGCTCATATAGCTATAGCTTCATCAGACGTGGTGGAACGTTATATGCTTAATCAGGAAGAGCCATTTAATGATGTAGAAAAATAAGCTTTAGAATAAATATTATGGCAGCAACCTCCGCAATTACAATTGCATATCCCACCTGATAATCTAGGAGTACTCCCACCTCCTAAAGGAGATCCTAGTTTTGAATTAAAGCCTTTGCCTGAAAATCTGAAATATGCATACTTGGATAAGAAAAATATATATCCTGTTATTATTAGTGCTAACCTTTCAGCTGAGGAAGAAGAGAAATTACTTGATGTGCTTAAAGCCCACCGTAAGGCTATTGGTTATTCTCTTGATGATCTTAAGGGCATAAGTCCAGCTCTATGTATGCATAAAATTAATTTGGAAGAAGATGCTAAACCTGTTGTTGATTTCCAACGCCGTCTACATCCAAAAATGAAGGAAGTGGTAAGAAAGGAGGTAATTCGACTCATAGAGGCTGGTATTATTTATCCTATAGTTGATAGTAAATGGGTTAGTCCTGTTCATTGTGTTCCTAAGAAAGGTGGAATTACTGTGGTTCCTAATAAAGATGATGAACTTGTTGCTCAACGTACTGTTGTTGGTTATAGAATGTGCATTGATTATAGAAAATTAAACAAAGCAACTCGTAAGGACCATTATCCATTGCCCTTTATTGATCAAATGCTAGAGAGATTATCTAAACATTCTCAGTTTTGTTATTTAGATGGGTATTCAGGCTTCTCTCAAATTCCAGTTCATAGTGATGATTAGGAAAAGACCACTTTTACTTGCCCATATGGTACATTTGCTTATAGGAGAATGCCTTTTGGTTTATGTAATGCGCCTGCTACTTTTCAGAGATGCATGAATGCTATATTTGCTGATTATATTGAAAACATAGTGGAAGTCTTTTTGGATGATTTTTTGGTGTATGGTACTTCTTTCGATAATTGCTTGTTCAACCTTAACAAAGTTTTGCAGCGTTGTGAAGACCAACCCCTTGTTCTTAATTGGGAGAAGTGTCACTTTATGGTAACAGAGGGAATTGTTCTTGGGCATCGTATTTTCTGGAAGAGGAATAGAAGTTGACCCAACAAAAATTGAAGCTATTGAGAAATTACCATATCCAAGAGACATCAAAGGTATAAGAAGTTTTCTCGGTCATGCAGGTTTTTATCGTAGGTTCATTAAAGATTTCTCTAAAATATCAAAGCCTCTAACCAATATTTTGCAAAAGGATGTTCCGTTATCTTTTAATGATGATTGCATAGAATCCTTTAATGTTTTAAAGAAAGCCTTAATAACTGCACCTATTATTCAACCTCCTGATTGGAACTTGCCCTTTGAAATTATGTGTGATGCTAGTGATTATGCAGTTGGAGCTGTTTTAGGCCAAAGGGTTGATAAGAAATTGAATGTTATTTACTATGCTAGTAAAACACTAGATGGTGCTCAAAGAAATTATGCTACAACTGAAAAAGAATTTTTAGCGGTAATATTTGCATGTGATAAATTTAGATCTTACATAATTGATTCAAAAGTCATTGTGCACTCTGATCATTCTGCTATTAAATATTTGATGAATAAGAAAGATGCGAAGCCTAGGCTGATAAGATGGGTACTTTTGTTGCAAGAATTTTATTTACACATAGTAGATAGGAAAGGAGAAGATAATCCCGTAGCTGATCATCTTTCTAGAATGGAAAATATACCTGATGATCCTATTCCTATTAATGATAGTTTTGCTAATGAACAACTTGCCCTTGTTATTGTTTCTAGTGCTAAAGTTGCATCTCCTTGGTTTGCTAATTATGCAAATTTTATTGTTGGGAAAGTTATGCCACCACAATTTACTTACCAACAAAGAAAGAAATTCTTTTATGACCTTAGACATTATTTTTGGGATGATCCATTCTTGTATAAGAAAAGTGTTGATGGCAATATTAGACGTTGTGTACCTGAGCATGAACAGCAGGCTATTATAAGAGATTGTCATGACAGTCCCTATGGAGGACATCATGCAGGAGATCGTACTGCAGCAAAGGTATTACAATGTGGTTTTTATTGGCCTACTCTATTCAAGGATTGTGCTGAATATATTAAAACTTGTGATAAATGTCAAAGAGTAGGAAACATTGGTAGAAGGAATGAAATTCCTATGAACTATACATTACCACTTGAACCATTTGATGTGTGGGGTTTTGACTTTATGGGACCATTTCCTGCATCTAGTACAAAACATACTCACATTTTGGTTGCTGTTGATTATGTTACAAAATGGGTAGAAGCAATTCCTACTAAGATGCAGACCATGCCACAGCCATGCAAATGCTTAAAGAAATTATTTTCCCTAGATTTGGTGTTCCTAGATTTTTAATTACTGATGGTGGATCTCATTTTATGCATGGTGTTCTTAGAAAAACATTGGCAAAATATAATTTTAATCATAGAATTGCATCACCCTATCATCCTCAAACTAGTGGACAAGTTGAATTAAGTAATAGGGAAATTAAACTTATTTTAGAGAAAACAGTAAACAGAGCTAGATCTGATTGGCCACTTAAAAATAATGATGCATTGTGGGCTTATAGAACTGCTTATAAAAATCCTATGGGTATGTCTCCTTATAAAATGGTTTATGGAAAAGCATGTCATTTACCCGTTGAATTAGAACATAAAGCTAGATGGGCTATTAAGAAATTAAATTTTGATTTAAAAACAGCGGGGGAGAAGAGATTGCTTGACCTAAATCTATTAGATGAATGGAGGAATGAAGCATATGAAAGTGCAAAATTGTTTAAAGAGAAAGTTAAAATTTGGCATGACAAGAAAATTAAAAGAAAGGACATTAAAGTAGGTGATCAAGTCCTATTGTACAACTCTCGTTTTAAGTTTTCTGCAGGGAAATTAGCTTCAAAATGGCAGGGTCCATTGGTAGTACAGGAGGTATACCGTTAGGGGGCTATCCGTCTTCACGGTGATATGAAAGGTAAACCTCATGTGGTCAATGGAGAACGCCTAAAACATTATATTGCAGGAAAGAGCTTCATAGGAACCATCGAGGAGATAAAGTTAATGACACCGGAGGAGGTAATTGTAAGGGATCCTGCAGTTTCAGAAACCCAAATTCAATAATTTACAATTATTGTGTTTGGAAGTTTCTCGGAATTGCGTGAAAACTTACGAAACTCATTTTTTATGGAAATTAACGTGTGGGACAAGAAAATTGGAAGGAATTGGACCTCGAGGGGGGAAAAGAGGACCCCACACGCGGCCAGATTCCTTGGCCGCGTGGAGGTACCCCTTTTCCACCTCGGAGTCCCGTCCGTCTCGTTTTCGACTCCGACACTTTGTCTTACCCTAAAACCCGTCAATATATACCCCCTTTTGTCGATCTAATCCCTCACCGAGAGTTCTCGCGCGATCTTTGTTTCTGCTGTTTCTGTCTGCCAGGGTTTAGCCATGTCAAGCTCCGGATCCAACCTAGGGGGGGAAGATCCACCCAAGGGAGGCATTGTGAACCATTACCTCAACTCCGTGATGACCCCCATGAAAACCCTGACCTTGAAGGATGGTGTGTTGCTCATGGAGGAGGTGAAGGCTCCCAAGACTGAAGGCACGCTGGAGGAGAGACTGGAGGCTCTAGAACAAACAGTTTTCAGGTATAACTCTATTGTTGAACGCAGCCTTGATGCCCACCACTTCATGAATCTGGAGCTGGAGAAGAAGATAGAGGAGTACGAGGAGAGGATCAAGGACCTGGGGACTAGGTTTCTGCGTTTCATATCAGAGATGGATAGGTACCAAGCTCTGATGTGGGACATGGATAACCAGAAATGTGAGTATGAAGAACGTTTCAAGAAGATTGCAGAAGCTGCCACTCTCAGGTACAATGATCCACCCATGTCCTTCCATACTGGAAGGCCTTTTCCATGGAAGCAGGAAGAGTGGAAGGAAGATTAGGACAAGAAGAAGAAAGAGTGGTGGGCTGAGTACGAGAAGAAGGGAGAATGAAAAAATTACCGCAACCATCTAAGCTTGGGGGAGTTTCACCTATCCCCTGTCTTTTATCAGCTTTATCATGTCTATCTAGTTTTGTTGTGTCTTGCTTTTATTATCTAGTTATCGTTTTCGTTTAGGCTTGAGTGATCTCATTGAGCATTATCATGCATCCCCGTCTTATGGTTTATCAATGAATAATAAAGTATGGTGTCATCCATGATTCCCTTGTTTTGGGGATTTATGGGTAACACTCATGCAAACGAGCATGGCATATTTAGAGGTTTCAATCACATCTTGCCTTGAAATTAATTAACTTGAGTGTGTTGGACAATTGTAGAATTATCTCAATATGACATAAATCCACTATCTATCTATTAGCTTAATGGCTATTCCGAGCATGTTCACCATGTTATATTTTCATTGATGCTCTAAATTAAGATGCTTATGTTATTAATTGGCATGGGCTGAATTTGGGATAAGACTCTCACGAACTTTTGAATGCACACATTTATTTCTATTGCACTTAACAAACATGACCCATTAATATATGGGAGCTAAAAGTTTTGTGCTTGACAAGGATTTTGGTTGGGAGTTGGCTAACACGTGCATCACGTGAAAAGCTTTCAATATTGCACAAAGAAATTTTATATTTAGTTGATGTCATGTGCTTTTGTTTTTGGACTCCTGCCATGCCGAAATGAAATAGAGGAATAGTAAGTTTTGATGAGTAAGTATATATGACTAGAGAAATTGCATTGGGCCGCTAACCCAAGCCATGCTTGATCATGGTGGAAATTTACTTACAGCTAGAGTGGACTCTACAAACACATCCTACAATAAAATAAGAAGCTATGCATATAGTGAATGAAATAAAAAAGGATGATGAGTCTACTCCGTTTGTTCATCTTGTTATTGTGACATGGGCTGGTTTCTATGTCATGGGGAAAGAGGTACCTCTTTGCAATTCTCTATGATGTCATTAATACTTATTATGATTGTACAAAGCTTATTAGGAATCTTAAGTTGAGTAATCATGGAGTAGGTTTTCACACTCACGGGGCATGAGACATTCAACCAACACCTTGTCAACCACATTACTTCAACATTCATAAATTAAGATGCTAATGATAAAGGGGCAATGAGAGTCTTATCCCAATGGATGCCACATTACAATTAGTAATTTAAGCTGAATAGTTTGGAAACTAAATGAGACTTGATCATGTTTTACCTCTACTCATTTATCTTTCTCCAAATTAAAGAGTATAATTCGATTGTCCAACATACAACGGTTATTTGCTTTCAAAAGTATGGGGTGTTTGCTAGAGCTTCGAATATGTTATCCTTATGTGTATGAGTTCTATTCATTCATCTTGCATTATAATTGAACATGATGATGATACAATGCCCGTATTTATTTATCAACCATAAGTCCATTGATGCATGTAATGATCTATGTCCTTATTTACTCGAGGACGAGCAAAGGTTTAAGCTTGGGGGAGCTGATACGTGCATTTTATATCATCATTTATACCCTCCATATATGAATTATTGGGATGTTTTATCAATGTTATGTCATTGTTTTGCATGGTTTAGATGATTTTATGGGACTTTCCTACAAAGTCCCTATTTTTGGTATTTAATTTCTAGGTGTCAGAAAACACATGTTTTCATGTTTTTGATGTTTCAGGAGCTACATGTATCCAAATTGCGAAAGGAAAGAAACCCTGTCAGTTTTTCTTCGGGAGAAAGGCCGTGGGCACAAGACACAAAGGAGGAGGGCCAGGAGGCCCAAAAGGGGGTAGCCCACGCGGCCAGATTCTCTGGCCGCGTGTGGGGCCCCCAAATGGGCCCACAGCACCTCCTCCCCGAGGTCTTTTTGCTGACGAATCCGTCTTCCCCGAAAACCAACACCCTAATTTTCCCGAGAAGAGACGGAGCCGCCACGGCGGCGAAACTCTCGAAACTCTCCGTGGGGGAGACAGATCCTGCTGCTCCGGAGCTCCGGAGAAGGGGGAAATCATCCCCATCTTCATCCCCATCTCCTCCTTGGCGTGGGAGGAGGCATCTCCATCACCATCCTCACCAGCACCTGCATCTCCACCATCACCATCACCGTGATCCACTCCGTTCCCCTCATAGTTTGATCATTGCTACACCCTAGATACGTGTTATTGTACTCTGTTGCATGTTTGGGATTGAGTACTTGTCATTATTTGGTGGTGGATCCATTGTTTCAGATTGTGTTGTACCACATATGTCACCATACATGATCATGTTTGCACGTTGTGAGTAGTTCCCGCATGTTCCTGAGGGCATAGGATGAATTGGCAATGATTTGTTACATAAGATGAGTTGGTATTTGGTCTAGTATTTATCTTTTATGTGATTCTATGATGGTGTTGTACGAACGTCGACTGTACAACACTTCACCTACATGGGCTCATAGGAGAACACCGTAGTGTTGTGACGTGATGATGTCTTTAGGTGACAGGAACTTGAGACAGAGTCGTTGAATTGCATTATGAGGGTACTTGTATCGGGGACCTTATAGCATAAGCCTATGGTGGGACATCATGTCTTAATAATTCTCGTGCTGTCATTTAATTGGCCACGTGATCCATCATAAGGGGTGATAGTTTATTTATTTAGCTATTCCTATTTGTGGCTCCGTCCGAAGAAGATTAAAACTAGACAAGATATACAAACATGTTATGCAATGAATCACTATGCCAGCTAAATCCGTGCAGCCCTCGGGAACGTTTTCCACATATAAGACACAAACACACACTTGAGCTTGTCCTCTTGCGCATTAGAGGATTGGGCTTTGTCTCTCTTTGAGACCTACTACTTGCTGCAATTTACTTTACGCATTTTACTTTACTTGAACTACACAATTAAAACACAAAAACACCTATTGCTTTTATTATTCCTTTGCTATTCTACGTACCAGTTCCTTCTGCTCCTCGTGGGTTCGACAACCTTTCTAATTTCAAAAGTACTGCAATTGATCTCCTGCACTTGGGAGCCATCAGGCGCTCGAATCCAAATTTGGCGCAACCGTTGGTGGCAGCGACATGTACAATATAGAGCAGTTCCATGATTACAGAATGGTCGACAACCGTTTTTTATTAGAGAAGGCTCATGACATACAGTGCATCGCTAAGGAGATTGAAATTCTCAAGTGCGTGCTACCGGGCAAGTGTGTTGCGGGATGCATAATCGCCAAGCTGCCTAATTTGTAAGGACCCCCTAACCACTATTCAAGGACTTCCGATATGCATACATTCACGATCCCAGATCACACTAGTCGTGAACAACATATGAAGTTGGCATACAGATACAACATCCATTCGACGCTTTCACAAAGGTCTTACAAAAGAGACATGGTCACATGACCAAGTCTAACACAACTGCCACGCAGGGCAAGCACACAACACACACACCGGAAGACAAATAAAACACAATGTAGTAGAGCCCAAGTCACGCCTTAACCTACAGACTGCTGACCGGGAGACGATCCTAGTTCGCAAGGCCATCAGTGCAGTACTCCTCCTCTTAGATCTCCTCCTCAAAGTCTGGCAAGGAAATACCAGGGACGAAACCAATATGGGTAGATTTGAATGTACTCAGCAAGACACTCGTCATGAAGATTATAGAATGAAAGTATGCTTTATATGGTGGAGTAGGTAGGCTATACATAGGGTTTGCTATCCATGATATATGGAGGATACATCATAGTTGATTTTGAAAATCTCTGTATCTAGTTTGAAGAAGATCCTATAAAATAAAATCATATAGTTTTCTTTCTCTTGTAGATATCACATGTACAAGAGGTTTTGTAAAACTTTTTTAAAAATAAAGTTTTCTCTTTGCAAAACTTCTTGGAAACAACTTCCAGTTTTTGTTTAGAAAATAAAGATTTTATTTGCAAAACTGTTTGTAAAAAAACTTCCGGCTTTTATCCATTGGTACCTCATTGGTACAAAGTTCCTCCTTTCAATACTTCACAAGTTCACTCTCCTTTTTCAAAACATCCTTTTTGAAAACATTAACACAATGATAGCTACATGGCCATTCAAATATCCATATCCGAGGATGCGGCTATTCAGAATAGTTTGACTCTGCAGAGGTGTACACATTCCACAAGATCCAGAAAATCCACAGTGAACAACCACGGACTTTATCAACAGTATGTGAACATCATATAACTCATCCTAACTATCCACTATGCTCAAGCTAGTATATGACTATCTCTTCAGTTGAGTTTAATCTCCTCGGCACCACGTCAACATCACCATGACAGGAGTCTTTTTGTTCTCCGAGACACCATGTCGCCCATCGCCATGACAGGAGACCCAACTGTCGCACCCGGAGGAGAACTTAATCCCTCACTTTTATGTCACGCGTTTCATAACTTGGCGACAATTCGATTCGAGAGAGTACGTCCCCTTATAGCAAATTGAGATAGAGCACACACTAACAAGAAAAAGTTTCAAATCAAGCCCCGTGCCCATGTTGGGGTAGAGTGGAAGTACGATAAAGGTTGTCCGGCGAAGACTAGGTTATGTGTCATTTTTAAAACACCTTTTTCCCAAAAATGACCACTTCACACTTCTCCTGTGGATAAGGCTTCGCCTTTCCACAGTGTTTTCCATAAAGCGTTTGTTTCACAAAAAACCTATTTCTAAGGTGTCCACTTAGGGACTATACTTTTGGTGGTAATAAATACCATATGGTGGCTATGGGCTTGGTAACACCATGTTTCAACTACTAGCATAGTAATAACTTATATAATATTAATAGTAGTAGTAGTCACTCAAAAATAGTTTTTGATAAACCAAAGTTTTGTAAAACTCTCAGAAGTAAAACATGCATGATAGATAATGATAAGTGTAGTAGCAAGCATCAGGTTGGATTGCCTTAAACCTCTTTGCGTCCCTGGCCTTGAAGTAGCTTGAACTTGACAAACAGCTCTACAACTCCTTCTTCTTCTTCTTCTTCTTCTTCTTCGTTTTCTAACGTCGTAAAGGAATAAAACATACACACTCAGAACAAAAAAAGACAATCAATAACACAAAGAAACACATACAACAAACAAACTTATACAAACGCAATCACTCAAAAAGCTCAACGAGAGAACTTCCTCACAAACACTCATGGTACAAACGCTATTGCTAAAATATTTATGGTTGGGGAAACCATAATCCACATCCTAAATATCATGGGTTGAGTGGGTGTACCACTCTCATACCAAGACATTTAATAAGCTACAAATAGCTTGTGGTCACAAGGGTGAGACTACTAAAGTAACATCAATCAATAAAAGAAATACTCATGGCAGTGGGTATTAACAACAACACAAGCAAACATCACCAAACAAGTTTACCACTAACATAATGCATAGATAAAAAAGTAATACTAAACACAACCATAAAACTAGTACAATACTCATACTAAAGTAATCAATCAGACAATTCCAAACAGCAAAGCAAAACACAGATGAAACAAGCTAGTTACTGTCTATGCTTATATCTACACAAAGACTAAGGAATCACTGAGCATAAACATAACCAAAAAAACCAGTGGCTCAATCAATCTTATATTTACTAATTGGAGGCATCATAGAAGACACCACGTTAATCCTTAGGATTAAGGTATTGTGACCATCAGATTAAGCGAAGTTTTACTTATGGCCATAGGATTAACTAGAGGCTCCCTCAGCGTACTACGCACGCATGCGAGTAATCGTCCGTGTGGTCTCTCCATGTTCCGATATAAAATAAACATGGAAAGAAAAAATCGGAGCACCAACTCCTTCTAGATTTGGCGATGAAACGTTTATTTTTTATCCCCTGTCTTTTCACCGCGTCACAAATATCTCGCGGGGGGAAGTTTCCCTGAAGAGGTTGTGCTGTAGTACAAGAAAAAAAGGCCTCGCTCCATCGCAATCTCTGTTTCTGCTGCCGCCCATGATCCAAATTCCTAGGCGTCCGCCCGTGAGCATGCATGGTAGGGGCACTGCATGCATGTTGAGTTAACAGATTTCAGATTGTTTATTTGACCATGTCTCTGTACTTCTCTTTAAATTGCCATGGCTCCTACTGTACGGTGCACCGGTAGAAAATAGGCCTCTAGTCCCGGTTCTCCAGGGCCAGTAGTCCCGGCCGCGCAACCGGGACTAGCAATGCGGGACTAAACACCCCACTCTATAGTCGCGCCAACTGCGAACCGGGACTAAAGGCCCGTCCAGGTGGGCGGGTGGCGGAGCCGGGAGGCGGAGGACATTTAGTCCCGGTTGGCCACATGAACCGGGACTAGATTTATTTCGTAATTTTTTTAATTCATTTGGTTTCTAATTATTTTTCACACCTTTTTTTCACTCCCTTTTTTTCACTCCTTTTTTTCGCTCCCTTTTTTTTGTCAGAATTTGTATTATTTGCTTAGTGTCTAACTACAATTATCTCTAGTCAAATTACTTACTCATGGTCAAACTTCCCGCTCGGTCACCCATCCTCCCACTACTCTAGCACTAGCACGCTTAACTTCCGAGTTCCATCCCGTCCCGCATCCAAGTGTTTCGCACGTATGTATGTGATACTAGTATCATATCAATCCTATTAACATGTTGGTCGATGCCACATTTCTTTATTGTCTGAATTTCAAATAAATCTTTTAATAAACAAAAGTAATGATGTAATTAATTATTTTGAATAAATAAATAAACTTTAACTTTTAATTTGTATTATTTCTAATTCATTTTAAAATCTTAAAAATACAAATAATATATCAAAAAATTAAGAACAATAATACTAATTCATTTTAAAATCTTAAAAATACAAATAATATATCAAAAAATTAAGAAAAATAGAACTAATTCATTTTAAAATCTTAAAAATACAAATAATATATCAAAAATGAAGAACAATAATACTAATTCATTTTAAAATATTAAAAATACAAATAATATATCAAAAAATTAAGAACAATAATACTAATTCATTTTAAAATCTTAAAAATACAAATAATATATCAAAAAATTAAGAACAATAATACTAATTCATTTTAAAATCTTAAAAATACAAATAATATATCAAAAAATTAAGAAAAATAGAACTAATTCATTTTAAAATCTTAAAAATACAAATAATATATCAAAAAATAAGAACAATAATACTAACTCATTTTAAAATCTTAAAAATACAAATAATATATCAAAAAATTAAGAACTGTAGTTTTTCTGTTTTGTTTTCTTGATGTGTTTTTGTTTTTGCTTGTATTGAAACGTGTGTTTGACATAATATAGAAATAGTATAGGAATTAATATAGAAATAATATCCAAGTCATTTAAAACTATAGAAAACAAAAATACTTTTATGAACAACAAAAGACAAGTGATAACTAAATCACAAGTAAAATATGAGTAGAGACATCACAATCATGAATAACATAGATATCCATTACAAACTAAGATATCAATTACACATATATCCATTACAAACTAAGATCATCCATTACACAAACATAAGTGATCTCACAATACTCGACAGTATACAGAGAAGAGAGGAAGAACAGAGAGACTCGACGCGCGCTGTGGAATGGCGCCCTTCTGCCTCGCTCGCGAAATAAAAACCGCCGCACGGGAGGCGAGAAGTTTGATCTTTAGTCCCGGTTGGCCACGCCAACCGGGACTAAAGGACCAATAGTCCCGGGCGGCCAGGTCAACCGTAATTAATGCCCTCCAGCCGCCTCAACGCGCTTCCCAACCCGCGACGTATGACCTTCTGTCCCGGGTCTCCTCCCGACCCGGGACTAAAGACTCATTAGTCACGGTGCGCGACGTTTGGGGACTGATGGGGGCGTATGGAAGGCCTTTTTTCTACCAGTGGTGGCAGGCAATCAAACCTGGCTTCAGAAGCAAGATTAGGTTTGTGTGCTTTCATACCTCACGTTAAATTTTATAATCAAGAGTAATATGCTCCATTGTGAGTTTTAAGCTCCCTGTGTAGATTTGATAAAATTTGTATTATGTCTGGCGTGACAATACAAATTATGGCGTAATAAAGTTATTTTTCTTTAAAAAAGCTTCTATGTATAATAATTTTTCCTGTTGATAATTAAAAAAACGTGTTGACTTTTATCTGGTACATAATATGTATATTCAGCCACAAATTTTCAGTTCCAATGAAGAAAATATCAAAGATCTCTGCAAGGCGTAGCAGTAGCATTAATGTCACAGACGTGACCATGGGGAAGCAAGGTATTATTATTCTCATAATCCAATTTAATTTACCGCGCGTATTGATATTTCCCCGGAGAATTATGGTCAAATTTTCTCAATATTACCGTGGTAGAGCTAAGCATATTAAATATTATCTCTGTTCAAAATGGTACTGTCACGTCAAAATAAAAGATTGGTATGGTCAAGTAGTTTCCAAGAGTTTTTAAATTTTCGTTTTGGGTCCTTCCTAGATATGGTAATATGCCAAATAATCAGTCAGATAGTTGAATTAGTTTTAAACATTAAGCATTATGACATCAAATGGATGTAATATAGACATGTCAAATAATCATTGGATACATCACAAATGGACCAATTGGATCAGTAATTATGTAACATCATTATTTCATTCTGTATGGATATTTTTAATAGAACACCATAAGAAATTGAGAACCTATATGCCAATGCTATCAAACGGTTAAACTTAAATTCTTACGTGTCGAATAAAACGTATCGCCTTATTGCGTAGTGCTGGATGGGAGCTTTTACATTGCAATTAATCCTGATTTCATGCATCCATCATGATTGAATCCAACGACATTGCCTCGGCCGTGCTTGCGGGGTATGTGAAGAATGCTAATTATCTACAATTTAAGGTATTTTCATGGTCCATATGGGAATATTATAGCACACTTTTAATTTGGTCTTAAAGTATCAGCATGCATATTTCATATATAGTGGAAACGAATCTTCGAGTGTGGTTTGCACAGTTCATAGTACATATTTTCTGAGAAAAACATTCGGCCTATACCTCTACATTTTTTTTAAAGATCTTGAAATTATTCTTGCAAAGATCCACACTTCTACGAGAACTATCCATGCATCATACAAATAAGTGCAAATCGGTTCGATTGCTCGAAAGCATGGGTTATGCAAGGTAATTAAATATGTTGCGGCACACCCGGAAAATTTCTCATAGGTATGCATTTGCTAATGTGGAATATCATTTCGATACTTTTAAAAAAATGCTATAAAAAGTAGCACAAGATTATTGGACCTCAAATTGTCTCTACTTTTATCTATGATGTACTACGAAACTAACCAAAGAAGCACATTTTTTCCACAAGGAATGAGAGAAAACTACGGCATGGTTATTAATTCATCTCTCAAACTATAACTCTCAGTTTCACTTATATTATGGTAGGAAATATATTCTTGGCGAAAAATTATTAGATGGAATCTTCTACAATATATGTTATTCTTGAAAATTACTGGCACGTGCAGTAGCACGGGTTGATGACTAGTTGTAACAATTCATAACACACACTTTAAAACACAAACATCACAAGAGATAAAATAACTAGCAAATAGCATAAACACAAGGGTTCACTAATAGCATACTAATATGAAAGATTTCTACACAAGCCTGCTATAAGAATAATTGTATTCTACAATCAGTAACAACTAGCCACTCAAAGAGTCAAGTCATAATAACATAAGTGAAACATGCTGAACAAGCTAGGATAAACATACACTCATAAAATAGAAAGGCAACAATACTAGAGCAACTCATAATATCTAGTGGTGACACTAACACACTACTAGAGAAGCAAACAACACTACAAGGATGCATAATCCTAAACAAGAAACACATGATTATAAATGCCTACTAACAGAACATTTACCTTACACATGCTAGTAAGCAATTATACTAAAATAATTCTATGAAAACAACTACTTAGCAAGAATCAACCAAGTCTACTAAATCATGCTTTTCCAACAATCAAATAACAAAGACCAAAGTGACATGCTATACAACCAGTAGCTATGAACTCAAGTCATGCTCAAACAAACACTTTTTAAAATCTAATCACTCAAAGGAAAATCTATCCACACATAACTTACCAATACTAGGAAAATACTTCTATTGGCAAACAACACTCAAAATAAACAAAACAATAGTCAATCACTTCTTAACATGATATTCCCAAGGGAACATCATATCAACAAATGTACCTTAACTTAACATACTAGGAGTCAGAAAGCATCACTAACACTTCAATCAAACAAATAGAGAAATCAAATATTTTCCTTGGTGGAAAACACTAAACACCCATATAGTAATCTATGCCACTAACAAACAAGTGTATGGTAGGGAATTTGTATCCCTAACCAAAATGCAATGGGACCTTTGGGTGTTCCACTAATATACCAAAGCATTAAGAGGTCACAAAGTCTCTGGTCTCACTTGAGAAAATAATAATCTACCAAAACTATCATCACACAACTACTCATACTAGTGAAAACGACATAGTTAAATAAATCAATCAATGTTACACATACTTTTCTATAAAATAAACTACAAGCTAACAGAGGTGATACCACTCTAACATCAGTGCCAAAATGGTATTGTACTCAACATAACCACATCAAAAACCTAGGTACTAACATAACAAGACTTGCTCACAAAATCTATTCCACAAAAATACTAGAAAAACAATGTTAGACTATTTCTATTTCTAGTTGTTTTCCAAACATGTACAAACTTCCTAACATACTAGTACTGCAATAAAACACCATGTAACATCCCAGTGTTTGGGAGGTTATAAGGATCTAAATATAATATGTGCATTTGCAAAGCATGCATTACGGGAAAATTTGGCACGAAAGTTTAAACGAATCAAAGTGACCAATGCTTCACTTGACATGATGAAATAAGTCTAGTTCATATAGTCAAGAATACATTTGGAGTGATCTTTATAACAAGTATCTTAAGTAACCAAGTCATCTGATTACTCAAACCATAGTTGGATATGACCAACAAAAACTCTCAACAACCTTAACCACAAGTTTTTAAGTGACTTGGGATAATTCATTAGGTATCTACCACTCAAAGAGGGGTGAGTATCCAAATCACAGAACTAATGATCACACTACCACAAGATAGTAATGCGCAACTTAACCATCTCATCAACAGAGATGTTAACTAATGATCACACTACCACAAGATAAAACAACAACTCTCTAAGTTATCAACCATTCACACAACACCTTTATAAATTATCTCATAATTGTTAAGTTCACCTTTATAACTAAATAACAAAGTTTCAATAGAACACAAGTGATACAAACAAGTGTTAACTCAAAATCCACAAGTGGTAAATGGCATAATAATTGTATTAACATATTTATCGAATATGTACATATCTCATCAACCATAATAGAAGTACCTAAAAGAAGAAATAAATCTTCGTAAACTACTTTTAAACCTTGATCATCACATATGATACTTCCAAACCTCTATATCTGCATTATGAATGACAAAGGTAATAAAGAGAAGAATATAATGTAACAACATGACACCTGAGAGAAACAACTAACAACTATGACATAAATCATTAAACCCTAATGGCCTTCACATGCTCATGGTCTTATTCATCTTATACAAGTGAGCATATGAGATCTCAACACATCAAGGAACCATTTGATCAACCTATTATTAAGTCATCATTCCACAAACACTCCATATGTCTATCCAAATTAACATTCAACAACTAAAGTATCTCTGGATACAAGTAATGAATAACAACAAGTTATAATCTCTATTAGAGGAATTGGATTGAAAGCTAAATGAAACCAATCATGTATGAGACAAGTACATATCTTATGGAGGATAAAATAAGAAGTATATGGAAGGAGAATAAAAGCATGAACTAACTCTTAAACTAGATCTGGTTACTTTGACTAGACCATTATATCTTGTTTCCAATCTTCTCAAAGACATTCTACAAGAGAAGCAACCCACAAGAAAAAGAGAAACTACCACAAAAAGATCTTCAAGAAGATTAGTTAGAGTGTTCTAGAAGAGCTACTCTAATTTACTATAAGAGTATTTGGAAACTCTTATATTTTGATCTGATCTTATTAACTCCTCTTGAAATAGTATGATATTCCAATGTTAGTGTTATATAGAAGTAATTTGATAACAAGTCTTGCAACCTTGTTAACAGATCACTTTTGTATACTCAAAGAATTGATTGTCATATACAAACAAACAGAAGGTGAGATAACTTGGTACATCTCAGCCAATTGTATATGGTTAGTAATTTGAAGGCAAGTCTGGCCCACTTGTCAACAAATTAGTCTTATATGCACATGGCAATTTGATGTCATAAAACAAACTTATGTACTTTTACAATCATCTAAGTAAAATCTTTGCTTGGAATAACTAGTTGTTTTCACCACAAGGGTGTCGTGGTGGTGTCACGGTAGATGCCATAGGATGGCTAAAGATGTGGGAACGATGGACGCTGGAGGTGCTCGGGGAGGGATCACGCAGCGAGTAGCCGCGTGAGGATGAATCTAGCACTGCAAACAGCAAGATCTACCCAGGTTCGGGGCCCTCGTGTGGAGGTAAAACCCCTACTCCTGCCTTTCTCTCTTTGTATTCGTGTGTCACCGAGTAGCCACAGTACAAGTTTTGCTTACAACCGAGTAGCCACCCTTCTCTATATGCAACTGTAGCCTCTCGTCGTGTCGTCGTTCACGCAGGAGGAGGCAGGGCACCTTATATACTGGTGCCCAGCCGGATACAGCCAAGATGTCGACATAGTGTGCACACTGCACACTTCCAGCTTCCCGCTGACAGCTTTGGCTTCCTAGTTTGTCTCCGTGTGGAAAGTCGTTGTGCAAAACCAAGAAGCTGATCTGTTATCACTAACACTGTCACGGGGTAGGGCCCCCCTAACCTGCGACGCCCTGCTGACATCCTGGCGCGGATAAGCACGCGCTCTGCAGATGAACAGTGCTCCAGTACGGACCCAGGATACGCGGGATCCTGTGTCAGAACGGCTCCTTTGACTTCTGGCCCGAGTAGGAGACCGCCATTTCTACTCGGACCACTTCCTCTACTCGGAGGAGAATAACTTCCTTGATTCTTCCTCCTGGCCATCAGTGTGTACGGCCGAATAGCAGTCGACCGGGTAGCGAGTATAGGGTAGCCAGCTACTCTGCTAAACGTTTCTTCTGATCTTTCCCTTAGCACTTGCCTTTACCCTACTCGGGGGTAACCCCCCGACATTAGTCCCCGAAGCTGGTAGAGTCCTGCGAACTCGTTCACTGGGCTCTGCCAGCTTAAAACCAATCTTTGCCTTTGAACCTTAGGTTGCTGAGTAGAACCTCCGAGTAGCCCCCAATTCTGGCTCGAGTCTCTTCTCTTCCGAATAGAACTATTTCTCTTCTCTGTCGCCGAGTAAAATGACTTCGCGGAATTCCTGGAGAGAATCTCGGCGTGGCAGACCAAATCTACCTTTCCGCACTACAAGTGGGTACGTGTCACGTTCTCGTACCCCTGACGCCTCGGTGCCCGGGATATGGCAGGCCACGCGCCCATCACTACGACCTGGGCCCGCCGGCCCGTTGGGTCACATCAAGTGCAGTTATTCGCACACGATCTCGACGTGGGATCAATTGCGGCCATTACGTGCGCGAACTGCGCTGTGTTCGTTTCTAACCGGCCCACACCCCACGTCGCACGATTTTCGCGCACAAACTAATCCCACTAACTCCATCAGTAACGGCTACCCGAGGGGAGGGATAAATACCCCCTCGGTAACTCCTCTTTCCCCTTCCTGCTCTCATTCACTCCCTGCCTCTTCGCATCTCCGCCGCCACAGAGCGCTTCCGCCGCCGCGCTTCTCACCGCGCCGCTGCTCCCTGCGACGCCGGAAGGCTAGCGAATCCCATCAATTTTCCATGAATCTCCACCAAATCCCCTCGCATCGATGGCCCGCGACGATGACGCCCGCGCTGGATGGGCTGGATCCGAGGTCACCCTGGCGGATTGCCAGTGGCTGGTGAACACCCGCCGGGTCCCTCCCGGCGTGCGCTGCCGGCAGCCGGACGGCGAGCTCGTCCCCACACCGGAGGCGGACGAGTTCTTCGTCTTCCTCGCTCACTTCAAGCGGGGATTCGGGCTTCCCGTCTCGGATTTCTTCAAGTCCTTCCTCGACCACTTCGGGCTCCAGCCGCATCACCTGCCGCCCAACGCCATGGTGATGCTCGCATACCACGCCGTGGTGTGCGAGGCGTTCCTGGGTGTGCGCCCCACGGTGCACACCTGGGCGCGTTACTTCTTCTTTCGGAAGCAGAGCGTGCCCAAGACGGGAAGCACGGAGAGCGCCCGCAACATGACCAAGACCGGCAGCGCGATGATTCTTCAGCGCGGCTTCACCCCTCACCCGCGCATCAAGGGGCTCCATTCGGTGCGCAAGTGGCAGCGGACCTTCTTCTACGTGAAGAACGTCCCTGACGAAGAAGGAGCGCCAATCGTGGACCGGATACTGCTTCCCAAGTGGACGAACACGGCGCCCACCCAACAGAATTGGGGATTCAAGCCGAAACTAGAAGGTGACGTCTTCCAGATCAACAAGCGCCTCATCGAGCTGAAGGATATGGGACTCAAGAGCGACGATCCCATCGCCTGCTGGATTTCCAGGCGAGTGCTCCCACTACAGCGCCGTGCGCACCTCATGTGCTACATGGGAGGTAACAGGGACTGCACGAGGACCACCATGTTCGAGCTGAGCAACGCGGATGTGGCCGTTTGGGCACGCTCCATCATGAGTACCGGCCTCACCGACAACTGGCAATACGGCTTCGTGCCGTATAGCCGTGAGAAGCCAATCGGGAAGGTTAGTACTTCATGCTTTATCTATGCATCCTGATACCGAGTGGGTGGTTTCCCAGCTTAGTGTGCTTTAGTCCTTGCCCGCTGCACCGAGTAGAAGCACTCACTAGTATCTGCTAGGCTTTAGGTGCTTTATGTTTGCATGCCATGTCGAGTAGAGGACTTACTAGTATCCGCTAGGCTTCATGTGCTTTATGTTTGCACGCCATGTCGAGTAGAGGACTTACTAGTATCCGCTAGGCTTCATGTGCTTTATGTTTGCACGCCATGTCGAGTAGAGGACCTTACCCAATTATGCTTTGCGTTTGCATTCCGTACCGAGTAGGGTTCCTTACATTGCTCAACTGATTTGTATTGCCTGCTTGTGTTTCCAGCATCTTGATCGCCAGCTCGCCGAGAACCAAGAGCTCCTTGAGGCCAACTGGGACCCAGACCGAGAGGAAGACGACAAGACCGCCTATGACACCCACGCTACCCTCGGTTGGTCCCTCACACCGAACAGCAGGGTAAGCACCACGTCGATGCGTCCATTCGGGATTGGTCCGAGGACGATGAAGAAGGTGACTGAGCTCGCCTCTGCAGTTGTGGGTAGCGCAATCTATCCTTTCTTTCCGCTTCTCAACTGTTGCTTCTCTCCTCTACAGATGATGTCGATGCTGATGAGGGCGACGAAGACGTCCTAGACGTCGATCCGGTTGCGGTGGCTGCTCCTTCTACCCGGAAGAGGACGGGTAGCGGTGCTCAAGAGCCCCCTGGCAAGAAGCCAAAAGCCGAGAAGAAGAAGAAAGTCTCCACCAGGAGGCCAATCCCTACCCGCAAACGGTTAGTAACTTCACAACTTATATCTTGTTGCTGCTTCTCGGTCTTCTTCTTCCCCTTCTCTTTTTCTGAGCTCCTCCTTCTCTTAAGCGACCCTTTGAACGCCGATGCTGCTGCTACCCCCGCCAAGTCCAAGAAGAAAACACCCGTCGACCCCGAGTCACTCATCGATCTTGATGAGGACGAGGAGGAGCCAGCCGCACGGGATAGGACGCGTGAGTCCTCTCCCGCGAGGGAAGAAGAAGAAGGCACCAATGCCCAGGACACGGGCGCTGGTGTTCAAGACATGGACACGGAGCAGCAGGCCCGCGCAGAACCAGATGCGCAGGATGCTGCTCAAGATGGGACCTCCTCTTCTCCTCCAGCTGCCGCAGCTGAGGAGAACGCTGAACAAGGCGCCGAGTACCAAGACCGTGCCGCCCTTGAGCGGCAGGAAGAGAACCAGAAGCAGCCGGAAGCTGAGGCTGTTGTCCAAGATGACCCCGCGGCCCAGCCGCGGGTAGAGGTAACCGAAGATGTACCACAAGATCCCACTGCCGAGCAGTGGGTTGAGACGACCGCGGTGGAGCAGAACCCGCAGAGCCAAGCGCAGCCGGACGCTACGCCGGGTAGCCAGCCTCCAGTGTCGCCTACCCAGCGGGCTGCTCCACCCGCTGCACCAAGCTCTCCGCCGCCCGCGAAGAAGACCAAGACTGCACCGAGCCCTCCAGCCAAGCAGGTCACCAAGAAAGTAGATGCCGCCAGTAAGCAGGCCATCCAGCCTGATGCTCCAGTCCGCAAGAACCCACCGCGCAACACTGCGCTGGACTCTGCCAAGATGCCTCCACCAAAACTACCCGTGAAGCCTGCCGCGACGACTGGGCAGCTCACCATCGGCGCTACTGGCAGCTCTGCAGGCGCAACCGCGGGATCAAGCGCTCAGGAACCGCCTAGCTACCTGCCCTACATGGTGCAGATGAGAAAGCAGCATAACATCAGTCTGAGCAAAACCGAGCAGCGGCTTGCTATTACGAAGGGCAAGCAGGCCACGGCGGTGGATTCCATGTTGCCAGCAAAGCACAAGCCCCTCTCGATCTACTCGCGGGAGGTCCAAGAGACTGAGGTGGTGTCCCAGGGGCTTGAGCAGATGATCGACCGGGTAGGCTTCATCGAAGCGGAGTGGAATAGCGAGGTCCTTGGCAACAAGACCTGGAACGGCCTGGACTTGGGCCCGCTGGATCACTGGCGCATTGATTGGAACAAGCCGGACATGGGCTACAATCCCATGACCATTTCGTCCACCACCAGCACACTGGCCGCAAAGATGTTTGTCCACCGCAAGGCCGCTGAAGATCTCGAACAGACCTATGCTGTACGTTTTGTTTGGTTTTTTCGAGTTGCGGTTTCTTGTTCCGAGTTGCAATTTTCCTTCTTCTTCTATTCTTCTCTTTCTCCTTAACCATCATCCAGTCCCCGATATTCGGGCCGAGTAGACGGGTACTCAACCGAGTTGCCGTCTGCTCGGGCCAAATCTTCAAAACAATGTTTAACTCCTTCTCTTTCTCCTTCTCAGAATAGCCTCTGGAAGAGGACAACCCTTTACCGGCGGCTGCTCTGGAACCACTCCGTCGCCAAGAGGCGCCTTGAGGCCCTAGAAGTGGAGCGCAAGATCGATGCTGAAACGGAGAAAGCAGCCCTGGATCGTGCCCTCCAAATTTCAGCACTCGAGAGTAAGCTTCTAGCTATTCGGTTAATGCGTTTTTTGTTTAGGCCCGTATGTGCTCTTTGCTCTAACTCCTTCTACTCTGTAGGCAAACTTGAGACGCTGACAGAGGAACACAAACACGGCCATGTCTTCGTTGATTCTGCTGAAAGCAAGATTAAGGAACTTGAAGGTGGGTTGCCGTCTTCTTGGTTATTTTACTCCTTTCTCTTGGCTACCCTGCTTACTGTGCCGCTTCTGTCCGCAGAAGAGTACAAGAAGTTCCGTGAGGAGCATCTTGACTGTCTGAATCCCGCCGAGTTGAAGCAGCAGATTGCGGACCTAGAGGTAGAGTTCAGGAATAGACACCTCACCGAGATGGAACCGCTGCAAGTCCAACTGAAGACTGCCCTCTAGGACGCCATAGACCTGACTGCCGAGAAGGACAAGTTGGAGGCGGCAGCCAAGGCCAAGCAGAGGGCCCTTGAGTTGGATAACGAGGTGCTGAAGAAAAGCAACATGGACCTCATGAGCCAGCTGGCCGAGTTCCGCAAGGTTGAAGAGAAGCACATTGCGGATGAGGAGGCCTGGAGAAAGAAGCTGGAATCGCTACTCTGCGAGCTTAACAGTAAGTTCTCGCTTCTCGGCATCTCCTTGTTTCCGTCTTCTTCTGTTTGGCTTGTCTTGCCTCTCTTCGCTGCCTCTGTTTCTAATCTTTTTCTGATAGCAATTGTAGAAACTTTCCCTGACCTCTACTCGACTTGCACGCCTGCCTTTGCTAAGGCGCAAAAGAGTCGAGCAGAGAAGGGTCTGCCCACGGACACCAAGTCTTCAATTGAAGATAACCTTTCGAGCATGCAGACACAGCTTCAGCAACTTAGGGGCTTGGGCACTGACTTGGTGCGCACCGCCTTCAATCTGCACTCTCTGTTATGGCCCCAAGATGCTGCGCCAGCAACCATCCGCGCGCTCGCCGAGAAACTTAATGGTGCCAAGGCCGAGTTGAAGAAATGGCGGGCATCCGGAGCTCGGGCAGGCGCCGACATGCTTCTCCTCTTCATCTGCAGCTGGTATGAGAATCTAAATCTCAATACGATCCTCGAGATGCGCCGGGACTCGAAGTGGGAGAAAGATCCCAAGTGCGTGACTCGCCGCCAGGCAGTCGCGTACGAGATCGCCTCCTACGCCGATACTGCGCGCTTCATCGAGGGCCTCACTGAGCCTGACACCGAGGCGGAAAGTGAGGGTGAGGACGAAGACGAAGACGAAGAGGACACCGAGTCGGATGACTTGGCTTGCTTCGAGAACACAGGTGCCGAGAAGGGGAAGGACAAGGCTGCCGCGGGTAGCGACGAGGAAGCCGAGAGCCAGGATGCCACCATCATTGCCGATATGGCGACCCAGGGTCCGGCTCCCGAGCTGGGCTCGTCCTCTGGCGCGGCACTCGACGACGCGGCGCAACCCCTGTCACGACCCCAGACCCAGATATATACATACTGTTATGTGCTCCTAGACATGGACCCACAAGGGCTTCAGGGTTACCAGCCCCGGCCGCAACAAACAACGGCAGGCAGACTGGATTCATCGGCACGTAGTCCGGATCCCCAGTTTACTACTCCTTGTGTCCATGCTAGTCATAACCAACTATGCATATCAAAGCGTCCACGAATCGAAATGAAACTGAAGGAAACGGGACCAAAGCTATACAGAGATGCTATGTGTCCAGAAAGTGCAACAACAATCGAGGGTTACTGGGGTTACCTCGCCCCAGGCCGATCACATCGACAGGCGGGCTCGGACATGGATCATCGGCTCCACAACCCCTCGACTGCGACAACTATGCAGGCATAGCCAAAACTGTATAACAATGAGCTCGAAACCAACAACCGATCAAAGCAACACTCTAGACAAAGAAACTTTATTAAACAGGTGTTACTAGAGTATAGCTTACAAGCAGAGGTCACACGACCCAACATTACATCAGACAACGGAAGGCAAATTATGTTGCTAAACAACAAGAACCAAAAAGGCCTAAGAGGCCGCAACATAAGGCGACGTCCCAGCCCATAGATTCCAGGCTGCTACCTGGGAACCCCAAACTACTCGTCGATGTCCACGTTGAATCACCACCGATGGAGTTCTTCTCCTGAACCAAAATTAAGCAAACCTGAGTACGGGAGGTACTCAACAAGACTTAATTAACCTATTATATATCTGCTAACTTCAGAAAGGTTTTATGAAGGCTGTTTTGCGTAAAGCAATCTTTGTTTTCCAAATCGAGGAGGAATAGCACGTCTCATAGAAGGTTTTTCAAAACAGATGAGAAAGGTACTCAACTACTGAGATCATCATCTTCTTGTATTCCACCAAGTCCTTCTCATTCCCACACTATCTTATGCTACAAGGATCACCCCTCCCGGCATATCCGGGGAGGCACCCTTCAATCATGGTTAACAAGTTTTAGTCATTCCGTTGAAGTTATCTATGATCACAGAATCCGTTGCCAAGTCGTCCGTAACCGTGGACACGGCTTCTCGAGGAGATTTATCCCTGCAGGGGGTACACTTTACCCACACGTACCATCCGACTCTTAACGCCACATGTACGCTCGTCCATGGAGCGCGGAAGAGGGTGGCTGGCCACGACCTTTACCTTGCTCGACCCTATCCATGAGTCAACCCAAACAGGGCCACCCCGTCAACAGGGAGTTGGCCACCTCCTGACGGCACCTGTTCTGTGAGTCGGGATCAAGATCCGAGTACGTCCATCACTTGTCCCGGTCACGCCCTAAGTTTTCTCCAAATCGTTTTCCGACTCACACGCAGATGGAAAGATCAAACTACGTGACTCATGGACGTGGCCAAACAAGTTAGTTAGTCGAGCGCGGTCTGTTAGGCCCCGCGTGTGGTTGCACGCTCAGTCTTGGCTTCGAAGGCGAGAACTCGCTCCTAGGGGCATGAACAGGACAAAACGCCACAACCCATTGTGGCCTCACATCCATGCCGTTATTTAGTCAAGTTATCAAAGGTAATTCAAATCATAACAACATGACATAATAGATTCACGTATTGACCAGATTCATCAACCGGATGGATCAGATCACAACTAGGCATGGCTAAGCAAGACTCACAGGGTTTAGCGGAGCGCGCACAAGCAAACCTATAGCTGCTAGGAGCAGTGGATCATAATATCTAGGTTATGCAGTATATAGGAGAACTCTATCTACTGACATCAAATAGTTTGGAACCGAATGCAAAGTACGAGATTCAAATCACTTTGAAATCATATATGAGCAGATAAGAGGTTATGCTTGCCTTGGTTATAAGAAAACCAGATAAAGATCTTCTGGAATAAGTGCTTGACTTGTCGGTTAAGATCAAGTATTCGTCATGGAATGGTTGGCCTTCTCTTCGGAGTCACGTTCTACCGAGGGGGAACAAACACCGAAACAAGAAGAACAATCAACCATGGCATCGATGCAATGCGCATTATGTGTGCATGAGCAGGTTAATGCACTGAAATAAAGCCCTAAGCATGATCGTTGGGTTGCTAGGGTTCGTATGTCGGTTAAACATTTTTAGTGGAATTAGTCCGAAATAGACCCCGGAGGGGGTTTCGGACGATTATGAAGGTGAACACCACTTTAGTTGCTCAAATGAGGTTGAAAACATCATAACTAGGTTTAGTTTGTCATTTTGAGCAAATTGGTATATAACTTTTAATTTTCTAATTTTAGTGAATAAAAACTTATTTTCCTAATTTTAAATGATTAAACAACATTAAATAAAGCCATTTTTTGGACTTTCTCAAACATGTGTGAAAATTACATATTTGGATAGAGCATATTTTTAGGGTCATTTCCATACTTTCATTTTATTTTTCTGATTAATAAAACAAAAGTTATTAAATAAACAAATTTATTCATTTTTCTGGATTTATTAAACAAAAGGGTTATGACATCGCTATGATGTCAGCGTGACATCATCCAGGACGAAATCCTCTCTGTTCTTCACATTTGAGTTCAAATTCGAACGAATTCGTGTGCAATTGAACAAATGGGTTATACAGAAACGGAGAGGAGCTCAAGGGGATCCCGAAGATGGCACCGGTTGGCCGAATGGCCACCGGAATACTCGCCGGCGTCCATGGCGCGGCGGCGGCCGGCGGGAGCACGAGGACAGGGAGCTGCGGAGGGGGAGGGGCCTAGGTGAGGGCATGGGAAGGCTCACCAGCTCACAGCGAACCTCAGCGGATGGTCGCGGACGGACGAGGAGGTCGGGGGCGGCGGCATCGACCGCGGCGACCACCGGCCGGACTTGGAGAAGAAGAGGTCGGGGCGGCGTGTGTGGGCTGTCCCGGCTCGATTAGCTCCACGGGAAGGTGAAGGGGAGGCCTACGGAGCTTCACAGAGGCTCGGTTCGTTGCGGGGCAGCCAGAATCGACGGCGCCATCGACGACCGACCCGAGCTAGGGTTCGCTCCCTCGCGGCAGAAATACAGAGAGAGGAGGGAGCACTCGAGGTGGGAGGGAAGTGAGAGGGATCGAGGCGTCTCCTGGACCCTATCCGCACAAAGAGAGGCAGGGAGGAGGAGGTGGCATCGGCGACGAATGGCAGTGCGGCAGCGAGCTGCTTCTCTGCTAGAGGAAGAAGACAACAGACGTTTCCAAGAAAACCCCCTGAAAAGTTTTGAAAATCACCAAGAGGTCCTTCTCTATTAGAAAACAGAACAGAAAGCTGAGATTTGAGGGCCTTTTTGTAAAGATAAAAATTGGCAAAAATCATTTTTGGAAAACTCACAAAATTTCCAACAAAACCATAACTTGGTTTGGTGCATTTGAATTATTTTTCAATACAAAATTTTGGAACCCAAATTAAGTACTTTTTGTGGAATTTTCTGAAACCATTTAAATTCACGATTTAAATTGGTTAAAACATGATTAAATTTTTGTTTCCAGGCATGAATGAGATGAACACACCACAACCCTAATGTATCAAAAATTGGGGTGTTACAACCCCACTCTCAGTCCAATGCCTCTAAATCCGCTACAGACCCCATCTCGGTGGCCACCACCACCTCAGATCAAGCTGCTGCCAACCCCGAAGCGGACGCCGCCCAAGCCAACTTGGAGAATATCGCTACCTCGAACTAGTTACCTCCTGAAATAATCATGCTTTAAAGCTTTTATCAGATCCCCGGGATGCCGGGTGCAAATGTATCAAACAATTACTCTTCCCGTCGCTACTCAGTTTTTATTCCACTTGATGTTTTATACTTAGTAATTTGAGCAGCTTTGGCTCGATGCTGGGTTGCGTTATCATGCGAGTCCCCGAGTTGCATTTTTCATCCACTCGTCCTTTTTATGTCAGCTCTTACCTGCAACTTGTTGCTTTTTTGGTATTCGAGTCACAAGAGTTCAAAGTTGGAGTTTCAAATACTTAGCCACTTAGAAACAGTCATAATAACGCTACCCACCACTTAGCCGAAAAATGTTAACAGAAAAACAACAAAAAAGCACTCTACTCGGTTCCCACACTTTTCCTTTCCTTTGAAATTTTTTCATGTGTTCATTGACTCGTTGGCTTGTTCTCTGGCTTGCCATGAAGCCGGGTTGCGGACAGCAGCAGAGTCGCAGAGTGTCCGGTGAGTTTAAACACACTACTTCGTATGCTTTTGAAATTCTGAGTGGTTCAACCGAATAGACAAAGGTAGAGCAGGATAGAAACACTTAGAATAATTTTGGACGAGGGCAGTCCCCGAGTTCAATTTCAGATTGCAGAGTAGGAGTTTAACTCGGATAAGAAAGTACATACACACTTTTGCTCATGAATGAAAGCGACGGAGTAGAGCTACATTCCAGGGGCGCTTGGATTCCTCCCCAGCTTTATCCGGCCTGTTCTTCTGTGATGGTTGCGCATCTACAAGGTAGTACGCGTCATTGTGTAGCGCGTTGCTCACAATGAACGGCCCTTCCCACGGAGTGGATAGCTTGTGCATCCCGGATGTGCGCTGCACAAGCCTAAGTACCATGTCTCCTTCTCGGAAGACCCTTGGGTTCACTTTTCGGCTGTGATAACGCCTCAGGTTTTGCTGGTAAACAGCTGAACGTGACAGAGTAAGCTCTCTTGCTTCTTCTAGCAGGTCAACGTCATCTTCTCGAGCTTCTCTCGCCTCTGCCTCAGTGTAGAGGGTTACTCGGGGGGAGTCATGCTCTAGGTCGATTGGCAACACGGCCTCAGCCCCGTAAACCAAGAAGAATGGTGTGTAGCCGGTTGACCGGTTAGGGGTAGTCCTTAGAGTCCACAACACCGCTGGCAACTCGTCTAGCCAACACCCTGGTGTTTTCAGCTGCGGCTCAATCAGCCTAGGCTTTATGCCTGCAAGCACCATGCCATTTGCTCTTTCCACCTGCCCATTGGATGCGGGATGCGCGACAGACGCGACATCTAGTCGGATGTGCTTATCTCTGCAGAATCTCACCATGGCTCCCTCAGCAAAATTCGTGCCGTTATCTGTGATGATGTTGTGCGGGTAGCCGTATCTTAGGATCACATCCTTCAGGAAACTCACAGCAGTAGCTCCATCACATTTCCGAATAGGCTTCACTTCAATCGACTTGGTGAACTTATCAACCATGACTAAGATGTGTGTCATGTTGCCTCTAGCCGGTTTGAAGGGACCAACCATATCCAGACACCAAACAGCAAATGGCCAAGTGATGGGAATTGTTTTCAACTCGGAAGCAGGCATGTGAATCTTGCTTGCGAATCTCTGGCAGCCGTTGCACTTCCTCACGATATCTTCAGCTTGCTTCAAAGCAGTGAGCCAGAAGAAGCCATGCCGAAAAGCCTTCTTGACTAGATCCCGAGAAGAGGCGTGATACCCGCATTCCCCTTGATGTATTTCCACCAGAATCTCTTTTCCTTCTTCCGGTTCCACACAGCGTTGCAGCACGCCAGTGGGACTTCGTTTATGCAGTACTTCTCTGAAGATGGTGTAGCCCTTGGATCTTCTCTGAATCTGCCTTGCGGCAACCTCATCATCTGGGAGGGTGCCGTCCTTTAGAAAGGATAATATGGGCATGGCCCAACTCGGCGTCTCCCGCACGGGAAACACTGGTTCGTCCACTTCCATCGGAACAACCACCGCTGCGTCTTTTTCTGAGTTGGGATTGACTCTCTGCAGCCTCGAACGGTTTGCAAGGACTTCATCAAGGAATGCGACAGTCCCCGAGCTGAGAGGAGCAGTCCCCGAGTAAGGAGCGGCAGTCCCCGAGTAGGGAGGGGCAGTCCCCGAGTAAGGAGCAGCTGTCACATCCCAATTTTGGAATACCTGTTAACACAGTTGTTTTGCTAATTGCTTTACTAATAAACCTTGGTTGTGTTTGTTTGTGGTTGTTTAAGTGCAACTAAACAAACTAATTATATAAACTTGCAAACTTAAAAGGATAGCAAAGCAGTGAACTAAAAATATTCAACATATTGTTCCAATGACTTTGACAATATTTTCTAAAGTAAATATTGATCAAAGAGTTTTCCAAAAACATCTTATGAATCTCATACTTGTTGAATATTATTCCAAGACCTAAATTAAGAAAGAGGAAACACTTAATAAAATTTCCCTAAAAGATTATCAGAAAAAGAGGCATTCTTAAATGCTTCACCAAAATATTATCAAATGTTTTTCCAACCTTGCAAGATTAAAAACAAAGGTATTGGAGAGCATTGACTTGCTATCTCTAGTCACATAAATATTTTGGCAAAGCATTGTTAAAGAAAAGCCAAGTGCCTTATTAAATAGAAATTCCAATATTTCCAGAAACAGAAAACTAAAACAAGTTACTATTGGAAACTTTCTTAAAATGATTTGAAATTCATACCATTGCTTCCTTATATCAAATAAGGAACACACACAAGAGGAGACCAAAAATTGAATCCATTAAAGTCCTAAAAACATGGTTTTTCTCCACAGCAACAATTGGGATTTGGAACAAGTTTGTTCTACAAACTTTTTCCAAATGCCATGAAATAAATACCACATTCTCTATATCATAAATAAGGATGAAAACCAAAAGGGCACAAGTTTTTGAATAATTTAAGTTGACAAAAACCCCTGTTTTCTTGACAGCACCTTTTTGAAATTTGAACAAGTTTGTTCTATGAAGTAACTCAAAAAGACTTGAATTTTCTACCACATAAGGAACACATCAAATAAGGAATGTGTGCCAAAAATTATCATTTTTGGAAGCTCCTAAGTAGGTTAATAAATTCAATGTCCATTTCTGTAAGAATTCAAATTTGAACAACTTTGAATTATAAAGTTTATCTAATTGAGCCAATTTTCATATATGTTGTGCATCTTAACTAATTAGAATTTTGGGCAAAAGGATTTAAATTTAAAACTTTGTTTGACTAGGGAAAACAACCTTTTTCAGAGAAGACAAGGACCTGTTTGTAAATTTGCAGGGACCTAGATGTTATCCAAGTCATCTCCTACCTCTAGCTTGCTGTAGAGAACAGCACCCCTAGCCATTGCCTTCGAAGGGAAGGAATCCTTGGGGGATAAGAGGCCCCCCATGTGCCTTGTCTCCCCCAGACCCCCTCTATCTCCCCCCCCAACTCGAGCTAGCCTCCCTCTCTCTCTATTTTTCTTTGCAAACCGAAACCCTAGCCGATTTGAGGTTGCCGTCGATTGGGCCATTGCGGTGCTCTCCGCCGGCAGCCATGGTCCCCATAGTCTCCGCCACGTCGTACTTGACCTCCCTGCAGGAGGAATCGAGGTGGGACGGCTCGAGGAGGCCGCGCCGTCCGCTTTCCTCTCCGAGCCCGGAGGAGCTCCGGCGAGCTATTCCCGCCGTGTCGCCCCTCCTCCGCCCTCTCCGCTCATCCCATCGCGTCCAGGGTAAGCGGGCGAGTCTCCCGGTACACTTTCCCCTCTCCCTCTCCTCGTCTTTCGTCGCCGCGCCGTCTTCCTCTCCGGGCCGCCGCGCCGTCGACGCCGGCCGCGCTACGGTGCCTCCCAGGAAACGGTGCTGCCGCCACTTGGTTCCCCTCGTCGTACGCTAACCGTAGGTGTTTTCAATTTGAGGAACGGTGGCCGTTTTGCACGAGATTGGAGCTCACCGGAGGTTTTCCGCCGGCGGATGACCTCAGGGTGAGGTCATGCTCGCGTCACCCTCCCCTTGACCCGCGCTGGGCAGTCAAACTGGCCGGTGGGGCTGCGCATCGCCTGCGTGGCAGCCCCGTGGCAGCATGGCCCGCTGGTCAGCCCCTTAGAGTAGATCCACCCGCGGTGAGAAATATCCTGTCCGGCCCAGTTAGTAGATCTGGCCCAGTTAAGTCTTTTTCCTTTTAATTCTTAACAGAAATTGAACATGTTTACTTTTGGCTCAAAAAGGGACCTTAAAATATGAATCTGACCAAACTAAAATTCACAGTGGTACCTCAACTAATTCTAAACCACCTCCAACTTGTAGATCTACTTTTGGATGTATAGTTTTGAAATGAAAAATGATTTGGCAACAGGTACCAGAAACACTAAAATGAGCACCATTTTTATTTTACAACTCAGAATTAAGTGAGGCCAATTGCATTGGAAAGCCCTTGAAATTTCCTAACTAAAGAAGTTAACCTCGTTTCCAAATTCATTGTATTTTTGAAATGGTATGCAATTTGGTAAAACACCAGAGAGCACTTTGGTGATTTTTATAAAATTATTAAAAATGATTTTTGATGCAAACTCAACTGGATGGTCTTGTATATGTTTAGGGCTATCCAAACCTATAAGGGTTTAATTTTTAGAGCATCATATAAATTTTGGTGGACAGATCTTTGTTTTGCATATTTCTGCCATTTTGGCATTTTAGGAAATTAAATTGTATGATTATATTTTTGTATTGCAATATTGTTTTCTAGCATGTATAAGATGTGTGAACTTGTTTTCTAAGTGTTACTTTTCTATTTTAGCATGTTAGAATGTGTGGACTTGATTTGAGAAGAAGTATGATTTTGGTTATTAACATATGATTATTCTCTAGTTAATATTTGCATAATAATTTTGAGTGATAAAATTATGTGCAAGCACTTGTATTCTTGATTGGATCCAGTACCATGTTGGTACTTATTTTGTGTTGTTATCACCTCTTCTAGATTGCATTTGATTTGGTAGAAAAGCATGAGTAGCTTTGTCATGACTATAAAAATGTTCTGGAAAAATTCCCTCATGTGAGGAATTTTTGGCATAAGAATTTGTGGTTGTGTATCCACATATTTTTGTGTTTTGTTCATAGGACCAGTAGCATTTTGATGATGTTTTTATGAGTACTTGAACCCTAGTGTTTTCACTTGTGTGGAAATAATAGCATGAGTAGCATTACCTTGTTATTTTAGCATCCTATTATTTTCTACTAGTATGGTTAATGCACTAGATGCTAGTTTAGTATTTTGTTAATTTTTATCAAGTGTGACCAGAGGCTTTGTGACCTCTTAATGCTTTGTTATGCTAGTGGAACACCCACTGGTTTCATTGCATTTTTGGTGGAAACATTATTTCCCCAAACTAGATGCATTTCTCTTATGTAGTTTCATAACTAATGAGTGCCTAGTATTTTTGCTTTGGGAATTTTTGTGCTAAACAAAAATGGGTATGCTTCTGTTTGTAAGTGGTTGTAATCATGTGTGGCTTTCTAGGAAAATTCCATTTTTGGAGTGTTGTTTGATTCCTCTAGTAATGCCCTTTTTATTACCACTAGTATATAGGAGTTGCCCTGCAAATTGATACCTTGTTTTATCCAATGGGATATTTTTGTTATAGCAAGTATAGATGTTTTTCACTCCTGTTTTTATGACATGGACCCTCTGGTTGTATTTCAGTTACTTGATTGAAATACATTCATTGATTCTTCATGTGTGAGGAGTACTAGTTTCCTTAGCAATTTTTGTATTGAATTATTTTTCCTGCCAACTTGTGTTTGGTAGTTTTTTGTGTATCCTTGCATAAGGACATGTTTTCATTCCCAATATGATAACATGGTTCCTTGTTTGCATTTTAGTGCTATACTTACTATGCATGCTTGCATAGCAAACTTTTAGTAGAAACATGTCAATAGGATTCCTCCTTTTAGTCATAGTTTCTATTGTTCTCACTATGAGAAATTGTGTGTTTTGTGATGAGTCTATTACCTTGTTACACTTGTGTAGGCTCACTGATTTGTAAAAGTAACTTTTGCAAATCATGTGTCTTATTTATTCTTGATGTGAATTTAGGCTTAGTAAGATAGCTACCTTTTTCCTTTTGTTGTTTGGTTTATAGACCCATTGCCATGATTAATGTGGTGCATGTTTTATATAATTTTAGTAGTCTCACCCTTGTGAAACTAAGAATATTTTGGGTTTATTAATGTCTTGGTATGAGAGTGGCACACCCACTGAATCCATGATATTGAGGTTGTGAGATATGTTCCTCCAACCTTAAGTTGTCTTATTAAATGGCATTTCTGCCAAGTAGGTTTGTTTGATTGTTTGCCTCCATTAATAATTGTGTGATTTGTTATTATTAGATTTCCTTGCTGTATGTATGGTTATGCATTGTTGCTTGCCTTGATTGGTTCTGAATGTGTGTCCTTTATTCCTTTTACGACGTTAGAAAACGAAGAGGAAGGAAGTGTCGTGAAGATCTGTTTCAAGTTCCAGTCACTCCAAAACCAGGGACACAAGGAGATACCAGGCAAGCCATCCTGATGCTTGCTGATACAATACTTACCATTATATATCATGCATGTTTTACCTCTGAAGTTTTACCAAAACTTGATTATCAAAACTATTTTTGATGTGGAAATTACTACTATACTATATTATAGGTTACTATTATGCCAGTAGTTAAACTTGGTAATACCAAGCCCATAAGCCACCGTATGGTATTTATTACCATCAAATATACTAGTCCCTAAGTGGACATACTAAAATTGTGATTCTACAAAACAAAGGCTTTACGGAAAAAACCGGAGAAAAGGCGGATCCTTGTTCTCCGGAGGAATGTGGAAGTGATCATTTTTGAGAAAGTGGTGTTTTCAAAAATGACACATAACCTAGTCTTCGCCGGACAACCTTTACCGTACTGCCACCCTACCCCAACATGGGCAAGGGGCTTAACTTGAAGTTTGTTCTTATTAGTGTGTGCTATCTCAATGTGCTATAGGGGATGCGATCCTCTGAACCGAATGTCGTGGAGACATATAAAGTGTGGGATTAATTTTCCCTCCGGATGCATCAGATGAGGCATCCTGGCTTGGCGGGGATTAGCTCGGTGCCGGGGATGTGGTAAAACTCAACTGAGAGATAGGCATATTCTAGCTTGAACATAGTTGATGGTTATGATCAGATACCTGATGTTTACATACTGTTGTTACAGTCCGTGATTGTTCACGGGAGGTGTACTGGATCTGGTGGATGTGTACACCTCTGCAGAGTATAACTTTTTCGAAGAAGCCGCGTCCTCGGATATGGACAGTTGAATGGCCATGTAGCTAGCATTGTGTCAATGTTTTCAAAAAGGAAGTTTTTGAAAAGGGAATTTTGGAAAGGAAGTGTTGAACTTGTGAAGTTCGGAAAGGAATGGAAACTTATACCGTGGAGGTATCGTGGATGATGAAAAGCCAGATGATGTTATACAAAACAAAATGTTTTGCAAAGAAAACCTTTCTACTCTAAGCAAGAATTCTGGAAACTGATTCCAAGAAGCTTTGCAAAGAGAAAACATTCTTTAACAAGGCTTTACAAAACCTCTTGTACATGTGATATCTACAAGAGAAAAAAAACTATATATTATTTTTCTTCTGAAGTATCTTCTTCAACGAAGATACAGATAAACCTGACTGCAACTGTGGTGTCATCATATATGAACACCATTGATAGTGAACCATATTTATAGCCTACCTATTCCACCATATAAGCATATTTGCATGTTGGTAAGTGAAATGATGGATGTCTTGCTGAGTACATTCAAATGTACTCATTATGGTTTCGCCCCTGGTATCTACTTATCAGATTTGGAGAAGGAGCCTCCAAAGGATATCTATGAAGAGAAGTACGGAGTTGACGGCTTTGCGAACTAGGATCGTCTCCGGGTCAGCAGCCTGTAGGTTAAGGCGTGACTTGGGCTCAACTACGTTGTGTTTTATTTGTCTTCCGCTGTGTTTGATAAGTTGCCTGCCCCTTGTGGCAGTTGCGTTAAACTTGATCATGTGATCTTTTATGTAATACCTTTATGTATTCGTGTAATGGATGATGTATTTCTGTGTGCCAACTGTGTATGTTGTTCACGACTGATCTTTCTGGGATCGTGAATGTATGCATACGGAGGGTTTCAGACTGCCGGTCTGGGGTCCTTACAGAGTTGGTATCAGAGCCATCCTGACCTTAGGAGACCTTAGTTAGCATGGACGTCAGATAGGAAAGAAAAGTATTTTTGAGTAAAAACCTATTTACTATCTACATGATTTTTATCTAAGGGAATTTTAGTATATTTTCCCTCCTTCTGATCTTTTCAAAAGATTCTAAATGCATATTAAGGGCGTCCTTGAACAGTGGTTCGAAGGGCGGGCCTTATAGAGTTGGTATGTCTCTCGGTTAAGAGTCTATTTCTTACTTGTTTGCAACTGCTCCGCTCTGTTTTTGAAACATCTCTCGTCTTTGAAGTTTTCTGTCCAGAAAATAGTTGGAGTTTCAAAAACAGATTGTTGCATAAAGTTTTATCAAAACTTTACTTCTATTTATCTTGTTTTCATACAAAAACTTTTATACTTGCCGATGTCCCGAGAAGACCAAAATAATTGCCTAGCTCTACAGTGATGATGGTCAGAAGTAGATATAGTTCTTCAGCCACTTCTAGGATTTTGGATCATCCCCCGACGTAGCTCCAATGGAGCCTTGCTTGTGTGTTTTGGCTTGCTTATGTGTGTCCGTAGGACTTTGTGCTATTGTGTGGTGTAGAATTTGGTTCATCTAGGCTTCTATATGTTTGTGGGGTGCTCAAAATTTGCAGATTTGTGCTTGCCCCGCTCTTGTTTTTGAATCGCCTCCTGTTAAATTTTTGCAAGCAAAAATGTTTGTATAGCATTCAAAAACAAGAATTTGTTGCTTAGACTTATAGTTGTTTTCGCTTCATAATGCGACCCGTCTTGAACCACCACCATCTCCCCCACAATTAATGAAAGCACCGTTGTGCCTAATAATAGAGGACCATCAAGCCACACGAGCTGCTAGCGTTGCTAACAATGCTGCACTCCAACAGATAAAGCTCCAACAACGACAACCCTCAAAGAAGAAAAGGCGTGAAGAAAACCAACCAATACTGACCAAAACCTCTGTGTTTTGTCTGTTTGCAAAAGACTCTTTTTACCCTGTTGGCTAAACGTTGCATTTTCAAAGTTATATACCTCCCTCCCCTGGAGAAAGGTGAAAAATAAGTCTTCACATGCCATGATGCGCAACCCCCTCAAAAGCCAATCCGAAGAGCACAATTCAATATTCGACGTATGACACTAGTCGTGTCATGTCGGACAAACATATTAAATAGAAAGCTAACAAGACTAGCATGCCTTGCCTAATCTTAGGTTGACACCTAACCAAAGCATGCGAACTACTGACAACTCTTTCTAAACCAAGGAATTAAGTGACTTACGACACCTTTTAATCTAGTTGGTAAAAAGGAGAAGTCACGAGAAAATAAGATGATGACCTATTCGTTTACTAGTAAATAAGATATCGGGTGTACCTACTTTGGAAACCAAATCTTAGTAGACATTGTAGGTACTATGAAATTCGGGATTTAGAAATTAAGTGAACGATGAAATGGTTATGATAGATGTAGAAAACAACAGTTTTCCTGCTTTTGTTTCTTTGTGTGCTCTTGATGGAAATGAATTTGTGTTTTATTCAATCTTGCTTCCTAACTTATATGGAGTTGTTAGGACTTGTTACTATGTTGTTTTCTTACAATAAATCTACCCTAGAAAGTGTGTGCACGATTGGAAACTCGAACAAAAAAATGAAATAGCATTTGTTACCTTCTAGTTTATTATCTGGAAGTATTGTGAGAGCTAGATCTGTGTATACTTTCTTAGTAGATTTTGTGCTATGTTGTTCTTTGAGTCCAGTACCATTTAGGTACTGTTATTTTGATGCTTGTACCTCGGTTAGCTTGCATGACTCTTAATAGTAAAGCATATGTAAGCATTGCTATCAGTATGCACTAGTATTGCTTCACTAAATTAAATAGCCTTATATTTTTATCTTGTATGCAAAGTTTTTCATGAGTAACCAGAGGCTTAGTACCTATTTTTGCCTTGGTATTAGTAGGCCATAGCCCACTGGTCCCATTGCTTTTTGGCTTGAGGATGAAAATCCCCAACCATACACATGTGTGAAAATAGCATGTTTCACTATGTGATTGATTTCTATTTTCCACCATGGAAAATATAATTGTTTGTTTTCACTTATGCAAGTGAGAAGTTTATTTCTTATTAGTAAATACTAATATGTTTAGGTGTGATCCTTTTGTTAGCATAATATTCCTTAGGGGTATCATGTTAAGAAATGTTTCACTATCGTGTGCTGAAATTAAATTGTTCGCAAATAAAATAAATTCCTCTTGATTGGTAGATTGTTTGTGAATGATTTTAAATTGAGTGTATGGATTTTTAAAAAAAAGGTTTAGATAACTTTTCATTAATTACATAGCTACTGGTTGTGTGAGTTATACCTTGCTTGTTTGCTAGTAATTGTTTAAGAAAAACATAAATTGCTAGAATTAATTTATGCATGTTTAATAGTTGTTTCATGGGATTGCTTTGATGTTTGTGCTTCCTAGCACGAGTAAGTTTTGTGTACTGTAATTAGGTACATTTATGTTCATGACTTGCTTGTTTAAGTTTAAACATCATGATAGCATTGTTTGCTTCTCTAGAGTGAAGCTAGTTTCACCACTAGAAAATGGTGATTTTTGCTCTAGTATTACCCTCTCTTTATTTTTATGAGTATATGTGTTGATATAGCATGTTTAGGAAGTTATTACTTCTGTTATAATGCCATGAATTATTTAGTTGCATGTTCTATGGTTATAGGATATGATTATCTCTTATAGCATGCTGGTGTAGATTTTTCATACTAGTGTGTTATTTGTGCAGTCCTGTTTGTTTTTTTATGCCTATGTAACAGGAGTTTTTTTTTATCTTGGGTAAAGATGGTATTTTAGAGTATCTTTATGATTGAATTCATTGGTTTTTAGCTACTGGTTGTTTGCTAATTGTTCATGATTGATGGATTCCAAAACCTCTAATAAACAATAACCTAGTGAATAAATAGTATATTCATCTGTGGTGTTGTTTGCTTGCTTATTGGATTTTGTTTAAATGTTTTATCTTAGCATGAGTTTATACTTGTGTTATGATTGTGCTTAAGAGTATCTTATTAAACTAAAAACATCCAACTAAAATCATGAACACATTAAGTGATATTTGCTTGTGTGATGCCAATATCCACTGCCATGGGTATTGTTCTGTCTGTTTGTTTTACCTTAGCAACCTAACCTTTGCACCCACAAGCTATACTTTTAGCTTATTATATACCTTATTATGAGAGTGGTACACCACTCCATATGTGTTATGTAAGATGTGGGATATAGCTAAGAACTCATGAAATAATTGACGGTACATTTCCAGGTAGTTCTGCACTAACCTTAATTTTTGTTCAAACTAGGAAACAAAAGTTTTGGACCTAAAACAGTACTGGTGTACTTTTTAATAGTGAATTCACTAATTTAGGGATGTACCCCACCTCCCAAGAAAAGTCAAAGGGGGGAAGCACCGGCACTCCAACACTAACATTGTGTTTGTTGGCCCTCCCTTAGTCCTCGCTTGTGAATCCGGGACGAGATTCTTTTTAAGGGGGGAAGACCTGTCACATCCCAATTTTGGAATACCTGTTAACACAGTTGTTTTGCTAATTGTTTTACTAATAAACCTTGGTTGTGTTTGTTTGTGGTTGTTTAAGTGCAACTAAACAAACTAATTATATAAACTTGCAAACTTAAAAGGATAGCAAAGCAGTGAACTAAAAATATTCAACATATTGTTCCAATGACTTTGACAATATTTTCTAAAGTAAATATTGATCAAAGAGTTTTCCAAAAACATCTTATGAATCTCATACTTGTTGAATATTATTCCAAGACCTAAATTAAGAAAGAGGAAACACTTAATAAAATTTCCCTAAAAGATTATCAGAAAAAGAGGCATTCTTAAATGCTTCACCAAAATATTATCAAATGTTTTTCCAACCTTGCAAGATTAAAAACAAAGGTATTGGAGAGCATTGACTTGCTATCTCTAGTCACATAAATATTTTGGCAAAGCATTGTTAAAGAAAAGCCAAGTGCCTTATTAAATAGAAATTCCAATATTTCCAGAAACAGAAAACTAAAACAAGTTACTATTGGAAACTTTCTTAAAATGATTTGAAATTCATACCATTGCTTCCTTATATCAAATAAGGAACACACACAAGAGGAGACCAAAAATTGAATCCATTAAAGTCCTAAAAACATGGTTTTTCTCCACAGCAACAATTGGGATTTGGAACAAGTTTGTTCTACAAACTTTTTCCAAATGCCATGAAATAAATACCACATTCTCTATATCATAAATAAGGATGAAAACCAAAAGGGCACAAGTTTTTGAATAATTTAAGTTGCCAAAAACCCCTGTTTTCTTGACAGCACCTTTTTGAAATTTGAACAAGTTTGTTCTATGAAGTAACTCAAAAAGACTTGAATTTTCTACCACATAAGGAACACATCAAATAAGGAATGTGTGCCAAAAATTATCATTTTTGGAAGCTCCTAAGTAGGTTAATAAATTCAATGTCCATTTCTGTAAGAATTCAAATTTGAACAACTTTGAATTATAAAGTTTATCTAATTGAGCCAATTTTCATATATGTTGTGCATCTTAACTAATTAGAATTTTGGGCAAAAGGATTTAAATTTAAAACTTTGTTTGACTAGGGAAAACAACCTTTTTCAGAGAAGACAAGGACCTGTTTGTAAATTTGCAGGGACCTAGATGTTATCCAAGTCATCTCCTACCTCTAGCTTGCTGTAGAGAACAGCACCCCTAGCCATTGCCTTCGAAGGGAAGGAATCCTTGGGGGATAAGAGGCCCCCCATGTGCCTTGTCTCCCCCAGACCCCCTCTATCTCCCCCCCCCCCAACTCGAGCTAGCCTCCCTCTCTCTCTATTTTTCTTTGCAAACCGAAACCCTAGCCGATTTGAGGTTGCCGTCGATTGGGCCATTGCGGTGCTCTCCGCCGGCAGCCATGGTCCCCATAGTCTCCGCCACGTCGTACTTGACCTCCCTGCAGGAGGAATCGAGGTGGGACGGCTCGAGGAGGCCGCGCCGTCCGCTTTCCTCTCCGAGCCCGGAGGAGCTCCGGCGAGCTATTCCCGCCGTGTCGCCCCTCCTCCGCCCTCTCCGCTCATCCCATCGCGTCCAGGGTAAGCGGGCGAGTCTCCCGGTACACTTTCCCCTCTCCCTCTCCTCGTCTTTCGTCGCCGCGCCGTCTTCCTCTCCGGGCCGCCGCGCCGTCGACGCCGGCCGCGCTACGGTGCCTCCCAGGAAACGGTGCTGCCGCCACTTGGTTCCCCTCGTCGTACGCTAACCGTAGGTGGTTTCAATTCGAGGAACGGTGGCCGTTTTGCACGAGATTGGAGCTCGCCGGAGGTTTTCCGCCGGCGGATGACCTCAGGGTGAGGTCATGCTCGCGTCACCCTCCCCTTGACCCGCGCTGGGCAGTCAAACTGGCCGGTGGGGCTGCGCATCGCCTGCGTGGCAGCCCCGTGGCAGCATGGCCCGCTGGTCAGCCCCTTAGAGTAGATCCACCCGCGGTGAGAAATATCCTGTCCGGCCCAGTTAGTAGATCTGGCCCAGTTAAGTCTTTTTCCTTTTAATTCTTAACAGAAATTGAACATGTTTACTTTTGGCTCAAAAAGGGACCTTAAAATATGAATCTGACCAAACTAAAATTCACAGTGGTACCTCAACTAATTCTAAACCACCTCCAACTTGTAGATCTACTTTTGGATGTATAGTTTTGAAATGAAAAATGATTTGGCAACAGGTACCAGAAACACTAAAATGAGCACCATTTTTATTTTACAACTCAGAATTAAGTGAGGCCAATTGCATTGGAAAGCCCTTGAAATTTCCTAACTAAAGAAGTTAACCTCGTTTCCAAATTCATTGTATTTTTGAAATGGTATGCAATTTGGTAAAACACCAGAGAGCACTTTGGTGATTTTTATAAAATTATTAAAAATGATTTTTGATGCAAACTCAACTGGATGGTCTTGTATATGTTTAGGGCTATCCAAACCTATAAGGGTTTAATTTTTAGAGCATCATATAAATTTTGGTGGACAGATCTTTGTTTTGCATATTTCTGCCATTTTGGCATTTTAGGAAATTAAATTGTATGATTATATTTTTGTATTGCAATATTGTTTTCTAGCATGTATAAGATGTGTGAACTTGTTTTCTAAGTGTTACTTTTCTATTTTAGCATGTTAGAATGTGTGGACTTGATTTGAGAAGAAGTATGATTTTGGTTATTAACATATGATTATTCTCTAGTTAATATTTGCATAATAATTTTGAGTGATAAAATTATGTGCAAGCACTTGTATTCTTGATTGGATCCAGTACCATGTTGGTACTTATTTTGTGTTGTTATCACCTCTTCTAGATTGCATTTGATTTGGTAGAAAAGCATGAGTAGCTTTGTCATGACTATAAAAATGTTCTGGAAAAATTCCCTCATGTGAGGAATTTTTGGCATAAGAATTTGTGGTTGTGTATCCACATATTTTTGTGTTTTGTTCATAGGACCAGTAGCATTTTGATGATGTTTTTATGAGTACTTGAACCCTAGTGTTTTCACTTGTGTGGAAATAATAGCATGAGTAGCATTACCTTGTTATTTTAGCATCCTATTATTTTCTACTAGTATGGTTAATGCACTAGATGCTAGTTTAGTATTTTGTTAATTTTTATCAAGTGTGACCAGAGGCTTTGTGACCTCTTAATGCTTTGTTATGCTAGTGGAACACCCACTGGTTTCATTGCATTTTTGGTGGAAACATTATTTCCCCAAACTAGATGCATTTCTCTTATGTAGTTTCATAACTAATGAGTGCCTAGTATTTTTGCTTTGGGAATTTTTGTGCTAAACAAAAATGGGTATGCTTCTGTTTGTAAGTGGTTGTAATCATGTGTGGCTTTCTAGGAAAATTCCATTTTTGGAGTGTTGTTTGATTCCTCTAGTAATGCCCTTTTTATTACCACTAGTATATAGGAGTTGCCCTGCAAATTGATACCTTGTTTTATCCAATGGGATATTTTTGTTATAGCAAGTATAGATGTTTTTCACTCCTGTTTTTATGACATGGACCCTCTGGTTGTATTTCAGTTACTTGATTGAAATACATTCATTGATTCTTCATGTGTGAGGAGTACTAGTTTCCTTAGCAATTTTTGTATTGAATTATTTTTCCTGCCAACTTGTGTTTGGTAGTTTTTTGTGTATCCTTGCATAAGGACATGTTTTCATTCCCAATATGATAACATGGTTCCTTGTTTGCATTTTAGTGCTATACTTACTATGCATGCTTGCATAGCAAACTTTTAGTAGAAACATGTCAATAGGATTCCTCCTTTTAGTCATAGTTTCTATTGTTCTCACTATGAGAAATTGTGTGTTTTGTGATGAGTCTATTACCTTGTTACACTTGTGTAGGCTCACTGATTTGTAAAAGTAACTTTTGCAAATCATGTGTCTTATTTATTCTTGATGTGAATTTAGGCTTAGTAAGATAGCTACCTTTTTCCTTTTGTTGTTTGGTTTATAGACCCATTGCCATGATTAATGTGGTGCATGTTTTATATAATTTTAGTAGTCTCACCCTTGTGAAACTAAGAATATTTTGGGTTTATTAATGTCTTGGTATGAGAGTGGCACACCCACTGAATCCATGATATTGAGGTTGTGAGATATGTTCCTCCAACCTTAAGTTGTCTTATTAAATGGCATTTCTGCCAAGTAGGTTTGTTTGATTGTTTGCCTCCATTAATAATTGTGTGATTTGTTATTATTAGATTTCCTTGCTGTATGTATGGTTATGCATTGTTGCTTGCCTTGATTGGTTCTGAATGTGTGTCCTTTATTCCTTTTACGACGTTAGAAAACGAAGAGGAAGGAAGTGTCGTGAAGATCTGTTTCAAGTTCCAGTCACTCCAAAACCAGGGACACAAGGAGATACCAGGCAAGCCATCCTGATGCTTGCTGATACAATACTTACCATTATATATCATGCATGTTTTACCTCTGAAGTTTTACCAAAACTTGATTATCAAAACTATTTTTGATGTGGAAATTACTACTATACTATATTATAGGTTACTATTATGCCAGTAGTTAAACTTGGTAATACCAAGCCCATAAGCCACCGTATGGTATTTATTACCATCAAATATACTAGTCCCTAAGTGGACATACTAAAATTGTGATTCTACAAAACAAAGGCTTTACGGAAAAAACCGGAGAAAAGGCGGATCCTTGTTCTCCGGAGGAATGTGGAAGTGATCATTTTTGAGAAAGTGGTGTTTTCAAAAATGACACATAACCTAGTCTTCGCCGGACAACCTTTACCGTACTGCCACCCTACCCCAACATGGGCAAGGGGCTTAACTTGAAGTTTGTTCTTATTAGTGTGTGCTATCTCAATGTGCTATAGGGGATGCGATCCTCTGAACCGAATGTCGTGGAGACATATAAAGTGTGGGATTAATTTTCCCTCCGGATGCATCAGATGAGGCATCCTGGCTTGGCGGGGATTAGCTCGGTGCCGGGGATGTGGTAAAACTCAACTGAGAGATAGGCATATTCTAGCTTGAACATAGTGGATGGTTATGATCAGATACCTGATGTTTACATACTGTTGTTACAGTCCGTGATTGTTCACGGGAGGTGTACTGGATCTGGTGGATGTGTACACCTCTGCAGAGTATAACTTTTTCGAAGAAGCCGCGTCCTCGGATATGGACAGTTGAATGGCCATGTAGCTAGCATTGTGTCAATGTTTTCAAAAAGGAAGTTTTTGAAAAGGGAATTTTGGAAAGGAAGTGTTGAACTTGTGAAGTTCGGAAAGGAATGGAAACTTATACCGTGGAGGTATCGTGGATGATGAAAAGCCAGATGATGTTATACAAAACAAAATGTTTTGCAAAGAAAACCTTTCTACTCTAAGCAAGAATTCTGGAAACTGATTCCAAGAAGCTTTGCAAAGAGAAAACATTCTTTAACAAGGCTTTACAAAACCTCTTGTACATGTGATATCTACAAGAGAAAAAAAAACTATATATTATTTTTCTTCTGAAGTATCTTCTTCAACGAAGATACAGATAAACCTGACTGCAACTGTGGTGTCATCATATATGAACACCATTGATAGTGAACCATATTTATAGCCTACCTATTCCACCATATAAGCATATTTGCATGTTGGTAAGTGAAATGATGGATGTCTTGCTGAGTACATTCAAATGTACTCATTATGGTTTCGCCCCTGGTATCTACTTATCAGATTTGGAGAAGGAGCCTCCAAAGGATATCTATGAAGAGAAGTACGGAGTTGACGGCTTTGCGAACTAGGATCGTCTCCGGGTCAGCAGCCTGTAGGTTAAGGCGTGACTTGGGCTCAACTACGTTGTGTTTTATTTGTCTTCCGCTGTGTTTGATAAGTTGTCTGCCCCTTGTGGCAGTTGCGTTAAACTTGATCATGTGATCTTTTATGTAATACCTTTATGTATTCGTGTAATGGATGATGTATTTCTGTGTGCCAACTGTGTATGTTGTTCACGACTGATCTTTCTGGGATCGTGAATGTATGCATACGGAGGGTTTCAGACTGCCGGTCTGGGGTCCTTACAGCAGCAGTCCCCGAGTAGGGAGGGGCAGTCCCCGGGTTGCCGGCGCCAGTCCCCGGGATGGAGACTGCAGTCCCCGGGTCTTCTTTTGCACCTTCCCAGTCAATCTCCCTTGGAACTGCTTCTTCATCAGGCAGAGAAGGAACAAAAATGGACTCTGAGTTGGGGGATGGCTTGATGGATGGCTTTCTCAAATGCTCCAGGGCAATCCCAGCCGGGATGTATTGCCGAGAAGATCCCAACTTAGACAGCTCATCACCTGCTTCGATCTCTGCTCGGTGAATGTGTTGGAACTCGCAGCCTTCAAAGAATCCCGTCATGGTTTGGACCAGGAAGCGATATGACGCCATGTTGGCATCCAGAGCATCCCAAGTGCCAGAGACTTGCTGCACAACCAGATCCGAATCGCCATAGCATATGATGCGCTGCACACCAACTTCCTTGGCTACCTTCAAGCCATGCACCACGGCCTCGTACTCTGCAACATTGTTGGAGGCCTTGAAGTGGATTTGCAGCACATACTTGAGTTGATCTCGCTTAGGTGACGTAAGCACCACGCCAGCGCCAAGGCCTTCCTTCATTTTGGAGCCGGCAAAGTGCATCTTCCAGTAGTTGGACACCGGAGTGGGAGGCTCATACTGCACCTCAGCCCAATCCATAAGAAATTCCGCCAGAATCTGAGACTTGATGGCTTCTCTTCTCGCATACGCGGGAGCGTACGCGGTCAGCTCGATTGCCCACTTGGCTACTCTGCCACTTGCTTCCTTGTTGCCCATGATATCCGAGATGGGAGCTGAGCTCACCACTGTGATGGGATGTTCTTGGAAATAGTGCTTTAGCTTCTTGGCACCCAGGTACACGCCGTAAGTCATCTTCTGGTAGTGCGGGTAGTTCTGTTTGGAGCTTGACAGCACCTCACTAAGATAATACACTGGCCGTTGCACGCTTTTGCCTTCCTCATCTCGCTCCACCACAATCACCACGCTTACCACTCGATTGGTAGCAGCAATGTATAGCAGCATTGGCTCCTTGGGTAGCGGACCAGCCAAGATGGGAGCGCTACCCAGCATTGCCTTCAGCTCTTTGAATGCCAGATCCGCTTGCGGTGTCCAGACGAACTTGTCGCTTTTCTTCATCAATTGATACAAAGGCAGGGCCTTCTCGCCCATTCTGCCCAAGAAACGACTCAGAGATGCCAAGCAACCAGTGAATTTTTGCACATCCTTCAAGGATCTCGGCAAAGACATGCTCTCAATAGCTTTTATCTTTGAAGGATTGGCTTCAATGCCCCGACTGGATACCAAGAAGCCGAGTAGCTTGCTAGTCGGGACGCCAAAGGTGCATTTACTCGGGTTCAGCTTCATCTTATACTTGCGCAAGTTAGCGAAAGTTTCCTCAAGGTCGCTAAGCAGAGTATGTGTTTTATTCGTTTTGATGACAATGTCATCTACGTACACCTGCACATTTTTGCCGAGTTGATCATGCAAGCATTTCTGCATGCATCTCTGATAAGTAGCACCCGCATTCCGCAACCCGAAACACATGACACGATAGGAATAAGCCCCGTACGGGGTAATGAAGGCGGTCTTTATTTGATCAGCAGGGTTGAGAGTTATCTGGTGAAAACCAGAGTAGGCATCTATGAAAGACAACAGCTCACAACCAGCAGTGGAATCGATCACCTGATCGATGCGGGGTAGCAGAAATGGATCCTTGGGGCATGCCTTGTTCAAGTCAGTGTAGTCGACACACATGCGCCATGCGGTAGCGGCTTTGGGGTCCTCCTTCTTCTTCTCGACCATGACCGGGTTGGCTAGCCAATCCGGATGCAGCACCTCCATGATGAAATTGCTTATCAGCAGCTTGGTGATCTGATCACCGATGGCCTTTCTTCTCTCATCTCCGAAGCGGCGCATAGCCTGCTTCACTGGTTTGGCGTCAGGACGCACATGTAGTAAGTGCTCAACCAACTCCCTCGGGACACCTGGTAAATCTTCATTGGACCAGGCGAACACGTCCCGATTCTCACGGAGGAAGTGGATGAGCTCGCTTTCCTATTTCTCTCCCAACCCGGAACCAATGGTGGCAACGCGGTCGGGGAACTCAGGGTCGACCTGGATCTTCTTCGTCTCCTGGGATGCCTGAAACGCCGTCCCGTGCTGGGAACTCGGCATGCCAGGCGCACCAGCTTGCACGGATTGCGCCATAGCCACCACCTCGTACATCTTCTTCTTCTCGGCAGCAATCACCATAGACTCCGCCAACTGGGAGCCAGCAGAGGCACACTCCATAGACTTCTTGTAATCACCAGAGATGGTGATCACGCCATTGGGACCAGGGATCTTCATTTTCAGATATGCAGTGTGAGTAGAGGCCATGAACTTGCTCAGAGCAGGCCTGCCGAGTAGGGCGTGGTATGGGCTCTGGTGATCAACCACCTCGAACTGTAGGCTCTCTGTGCGGCAGTTCTCCCTGGTGCCGAATAGCACGTCTATCCACACTCGGCCAATCGGATTGCAAGAGACTCCCGGCACAATGCCGTGGAACGTGGTCTTGCTAGGTAGCAGCATGTTCTCGGCCATACCAAGCTTCTCAAGAGTGTCCCTGTACACAATGTTGATGCTGCTGCCGTTGTCAATCAGTACCTTGCTGAACCTTACGTTCTTCTCCGGACCCAAGAAGGTGGGATCCAGCACCAAGGCGTTGCTACCCGGGTTGGGCATCGCCTTAGGATGATCCGCTCTGGACCATGTGATCTCTTGGTTGCACCAGTGCATGTAGTGAGGAACAGCAGGGATCACAGCATTGACCTCCATGGCACGCCTGTGCTGGGACTTCTTGTCGACGGGCCCAGAGGTGAAGATCATGTAGCTCTCGTGATGCTCCTGGTACCGGTTGCGGTCTCCGCCACCATTGTTGCCGTTGTTGTTGTTACTGTTGGGAATATGCCCTAGAGGCAATCATGTATGATGTAATTCCAACTGTATTCATAAAGTTATTAAGTTGTCCTTGTTTTGAACATCTGATATATATCATTGAATATGTGATTCGATTCTGGAACTATATATTCATGTTGTTCATACTAGATTGTCCTTGGTCATTTAGGTTGTGATGGACACACACCCTAGACTAATGTGAGTGTTGGCTGATGACACGGTTCCACTTGTCATGGGCATGGTGATGCCATTCCAACGTTCACGGACTTGGCTAAAGAGTTTAGCAAGTCGGACTGACCCACATTGAGATGCAACGGTCAAGTCATCATTTGCATGTCTCAATCAATGTAATCCTTAGACCTGAGGTTGTCGCACAATCCGAGTTGTGGATCACCGACTTAGGTTCTGTCAAACGTTGTTCTGTGACAAGGCAACTATAAAGGCAGAGTTCGGGTTGAATGAGAAGCAAGCTGCGTGATGTGGATAATCAAGATGGGATTTTGCCCCTCCGAATGGAGAGATATTCTCTGGGCCCTCTCGAGTGATATGATTCAGGAAGCATGGCCATGCGCAACTCAGTTAAGTGTTAACTGTGTCTGTTGACTAAGAGTTAGTCAGGTGAATCACATATCACGGATCGAGAAGAGAGTTGAGCTATTTAAGGGATGACGATAAATCGCCTATAGCTCGACAAGGTATATCGTGAGGCAAAAAGGACTAAGATGAATATCACATTGAAAGGTGTGTCGTCATGACTCAATGTTACTTGGGAGTTGGCACGTTCTGCTAGGAGCCACTACCGATTGATCGATTGGGAGTTGGACTCCAATCGTGTCCAAGTCGCCATGAGCCTGCAGGGTCGCACACTTAAGAGCGGGAGCAAGTATTGGTTGGGTTGGACCCGAACCGGAAATGGACTGAGTTAGTGAGTCGGACTCACAGAGGGAATGGGCCACAAGTGTTGTGCAGCCCATTACCATACGCTATATAAAGAGGGGCGCAGGTTGCCCAGCAGGCACGTTAGTCCACTCTCCCATGCGTTGGGAACCCTAGCCCCACTCAGTCCAGCCGCCGCACCGGACCTAGAAGTCCGCCGTCAGAGCTCCTCCTCGTACGTGTGGATACCGGCAGAGGTGCTGTACGTTCAGCACTTCGACGTTCGAGGGATTGGATCGGCCGGACCGGATCGGATCGTGGGACTGCACTGCCCCGACGCGCCTCACCGATAATCCGCAACCGCGCGTCTAGTGGTAATCATCGTGGCCTTCTACCTCGGCTAGATCTTGGAAGTACCGCGTAGGAAAAAGTTTTCGTTTATCTCTACGCGTTACAACAGTTACCTTGGTTGTTGTTGTGGTTGTAGCCTCTGTTGTTGTTGCGGGTGTAGTAGTTGTTGTTGGTGTTGTTGTTGCGGTAGCCATCGTTGTTGAAGTAGTGGTTGGCTCCTAAAGCCACCTGGTTCACATTCTCTCTTCTCGGGAAGGCTGGAGGCCGAGCAGCAGGTGCGCGAGCAGGCTGCACAGCGGCATTCGCAGCTGGCAGGGGAGGAGGAGGAGGCAGGCCCTCATTCTTCATTTCTTCCCACCAACTGCACTGCCGAGTAGTGTGGTTGGTGGGTCTAGCGGGATGCCGAGTATGGAAGCTGCATGGGCCATCCTTAATGTCCTTGAAGACAAAGTTCTGAGCCGGACCCGAGTTGCCGCTACCCTGCTGGGGAGCGCTGTATGGCTTCTTTACGCCTTGGCCCTGGTTCTGGTTCTGCCCGTACTGGGCTCCAGCAGTTTTTGGCCTCTAGCTACTCCCAACTCCGGTTTCCACAGCATTCACCTCCTCAGGATCGTACCGGGTATCAATCCGGTCACCTCTGCGCTTGTTGCGGAACTCATTGCGCTTGCTGATGTTGATGTTGTAGTTCCTTCTCGGCTCAGCAGCATCAAGAAGAGGCTGAGTTGGGTCGCCGAGTGCGTATTGATCCGCAATCCGGATGGTCTCAGCGAGAGTACTCGGCATCTCCCTCTGGAGCCTCTGCCACAACATGCTGCCATGCCTGCAGCCCTGCGCAAACCAAGTGATGGCCTGGGCCTCGTTCACACCCTCACAAATGTTCCTCAGAGTACTCCATCGAGTAAGATACTCTCGGTCCATCTCCTCTTCCCGCTGTCTGCAAGCGGATAGATGTTGCGGCCTATTCGGCCTCCGGTAGGTGCTGGTGAAGTTGCTGACAAAAGCCTCCGCGAAGTCAAGCCAGCAGTTGATGCTGTGCTTGGGCAGGTTGTTGAGCCAAGTTCTTGCTGGTCCCTCGAGCATTTGCGGGATGTACCGCATGGCCCATCTCCGGTTACTGCCTGCGATGTGCACGGCTGTGACATAGTCATTGAGCCAATCTTCCGGCTTGGTGATGCCGTCATAGCACTTGGTTGTCACACCCCAGTTTTTGGACTCTTGGACTGTGCTCAAGAAGACAAAAATTAGGGCCAACAATTTTTTTTTAACAACATGATTGTTTGGACTAAACAAGTGTTTGTAATGTTAAACATATTTGCAACACAAGTCTTGTTTCCATATAAAACCAATACCTTATGTTTCTGAGAAATATTCCTATTTTATTTTCCCCTAATGTTTTCATAATGTTAATTGAGATATTTTTATTCGAAGACTTGGATCATTATAGTTTGCAACTTAAAACAAACTTTTAACCTTGTTGGATCCAAGAAAACAAGTTTCCAAGATGATCTATGAGAGTTTCCTTTTAACTTTCCTATAGAAAACAATGTCTGAGAATAAAGCCAAATACAGGTTTTCTACCATTGTTTTCACCAAGCTATAAATTGTTATTTTATGATTTCTTGACTTTTAATTGATCCTTGATATGTATACTACAAAGCTATAAGCTCACTTTTATTTTTGGAGAAATACAAACTATCTTTTGCTTGATGAGTTTGTGGTATAAAATTAAGGCAGAAAATGACATTTTTGAGAAATAGATAAAAACAGGAAGTATACCTTTTCCTCCAATGTTTTCATGGCCTTAACTTATTTCAAATTTGTTTTCAAAAGTTTTTTATGAAAGTATATAACATGGTTAACAAATCCATACCTTGAAAACAAATTTTGAGAATCATTTAAGCACTAAAAACAAACCCAACTTTTTCAACTTTCTGTTTGTTTTCAACACTTAGAAAATTTCTAAGTCCTTAGTCTGAATTTTCTGAATTTATTTTCAGTAAACAGCAGGAGATACACTTTCGCACCTTTGTTTTCTTGTTGATCCCTTGATCTTTTGGTAGTGTAACCAAGCCTAGTGTGTTGACCAGCATTCCTACTCGACCAATAATGCATTGGGTTCCTTCTAGAAGCCCTAGGCCTGAACTTATTAGAGAGAGAAGAGAGGATGTTGTGGCAGATGTGGGAGCCACACCTTTGACATTTTTGGCATGCCACTTGCCTCTCCTTACACCCAAGGGGCATCCCTGGCTTGCATTCATCGTGGCTTTGACTTAGGGCATCCGGGGCACCATTGTGGAATGTCTAAAAGCCCTAGGGTTTGCTCAAAGCCATTGTTGGCATGAACCCGAGCTCCCCTTTTTTCCCTTGACCTCTTCCCCTCTTCTATATATGTCCTGAGGCCTCACCCGAGTACCCTGCACCTCCCTCACTCCCTCCAAGCTCCCCTAGCCACTTAGACCCCGAGCCCTTGCCCCTAGAGCCTTTTGAGCTCGAGCTATAGCCACCGGAGAGCACCATGGCCTTGGCCAAGTTCTGTCCGAGCCCCTCCTCTCCAACCCCTCCCACTACCCTAGCTCGACTCTCCACACTCCCCTGAACCTCCCAGACAAGGCCCCGAGCCCGCTAACCCCCGGAGGCGCCGCCGCCGTCCACCTCGCCGCCGCGGTCACCGCGTAGAGCGCCAGCCGCGTTCCACCGCTGACGGCCACGCCGCGAGTCGCAGTGGCCGCCCCTCAGTGCCTCAACCACCCAGCAGCCACCCCTGAGCGCCCACAGCCCCTCCCGAGCCCCACGGTGAGCGCTACGGCTATCCCCTTTTTCTTCCTGTTCGGGTTTCAGAGAGAGAGGGTCGGGGGGGGGGAGGAAGAAGAGCACGCGCCGTCTGATCTGAGATCGACGGCCGCGCTCAAACGGCCTATTCCCGCGCCCTGCCCGCACGCGCAGCACTGCTGGGCCGCGCAGCCCATTAACTGGGCCGTATCCACCCGAACCAGCCCGCGTTGCTGTCACCTGTTTTTCCTTTTTAAATCAAAACAGAAATGGTACCTTTCACTTTGGGCTTGTGAAAAATATTAAAACTGCAAATTAAAATCTGGAAAAATTCAAGGACCTAGAGATATGAAATATAAACCAACCAAAATTTGCAGATCTACTTTTGGACGATTATTTTTAGCACAATGAATGTTTTCCCTCAAACTGTCAGTAAGAATGTTTTAACTATAGATTTTAAAATATGTGACCAATTGGAACAAGCTAAACTGTTATGGATAGGTATGGACAATATCTATCCAATGCACCTAACCTCACATCAAGGTGAGTTACAGAATGAAAATGCCATCCAGTTTACAAAAAGTCCAGTATGTTTTTCTTTGAATTGTTTAAGGAGTTTAAAAATGCTTTTTGGAGAAAATCCAATCGGATGAGTTTGTTATTGACTAGATCTATAATATCCTAGCTTAGATTCATTTTTTGCAGCTCTAGATTATTTTTGATGGACAGATCTAGAAACAGCACTTTTCTGTTTCTGTTTTTAATTGTGTTCTTGTTTGAAATGATTTGTGTGGATGATTCAATCTTGTTCCCTAGCATGTATAAAGTTGTTGGTGCTTGTTATTAAGTTGTTTCCTTACAGTAACTCTACCTTAGAAAGTGTGTGCATGTTTGGAATCTGAAAATAAAAAGGAAATAGCATTGGTTACTTTCTAGTTTAATTATTTGGAATTTTTGTGATGCCTAGATCCTTGTGTGAATGCTTTGTTAATTTTTGTGCTATGATTTTCTATGGATCCAGTACCATTTTGGTACTGTTATTTTGAAGTTAATACCTCTGTTAGCTTGCATTTCTTTTTATAGTGAAGCATGTGTAGGTTTTGTTATTCTTATGCACTAGTATTGTTTTCACTAGAATAAATGGCTTTGTGATGTTTTATTTTGTTATACTAATTTTTGTCATGAGTAACCAGAGGCTTAGTACCTCTTTTGCCTTAGTATTAGTGGGCCCATAACCCACTGATCCCATTGCATCTTGTATGTGGATGAAAATCCCCAACCATGCACATGTGAGAAATTATCATGTGTTAAATTGTGATTGATTGCTATTTTCCACCATGGGAAATATAATTGTTTGTTTTCACTTATGCAAGTGAGAAGCTTATTTCTTATCAGAGGATACTAGTATGTTAGATGTGATCCATTTTGTTAGCATAATATTCCTTAGGAGTATCATGTTAAGAAATGGCTCACTATTGAGTGCTAAATTAAATAGTTTGCAAATAAACTAAATTCCTCTTTATTGATAGATTGCTTGTGAGTGATTTAAATTGAGTGTTTGGATTTTTGAAAAGGTTTATATAACTTTTCATCAAGTGCATAGCTACTGGTTGTGTAGGTTATACATGTTTTGATTGCTAGTAATTGTTTAAGAAACCAGAAAATGGCTAGAACTAATTTGTGCAGGCTTAATGGTTGCTTCATGGAAATTATTTTGATGTTCTTGCTTCCTAGCATGAGTATGATTTGTGTACTGTTATTAGTTACATTTATATTCATGACTTTCTTGATTAGGTTTAAGCAATCATGATAGCATTGTTTGTTTCCCTAGTATTGAACTAGTGTCACCACTAGAAAATGGTGATTCTTGCTGTAGTATTGTCATCTCTTATATTATGAGTGGATGAGTTTATTATAGCATGTTTAGGAGGTTGTTACTTATGTTATGATGCCTTGAACTCTTTAATTGCATATGCTATAGTTATAGAATATAATTATTTTCTTATAGCATGCTTGTGTAGATTTTCCATACTAGTATACTATTAGTGCAGTCCTGTTTTTATGCCTGTTTAATAGGAGTATTATCTTGGGTGAAGATGGTGTTTTAGATCTTTTTTTATGACTTGATTCTTGGTTATTAGCTACTGGTTGTTTGTTAAATTTTCATGATTGATGGATTCCAAAACTTAAAGTAAACACTAAAGTAGTAAATAAACAGCCTATTCATCTGTGGTGTGTTTACCTACTGTTTGAAAATTGTCCGAGTATGTACCTTAGCATGAGTGTCATACTTGTGTTATTTGTTGTGCTAGTGTTGTTGTTGTGCTTAAGAGTATCTTATGAGACTTAGACATCCAACTAAAATCATAAACACATTTAAGTGATAGTTGCTGGTGGTGAATAATGCCCACTGCCATGGGTATTGCTCTGTCTGTTTGTTTTTATCATAGTAACCTAACCCTTTGCACCCACAAGCTATATTTTTTAGCTTCTCATATATCTTGTTATGAGAGTGGTACATTAGTCCATTTGTGGTATGTAAGATGTGGGATATGGTTTCCTGAACCATATGCTTGTCTGACGATAGTTGTGTGCCCTGAGAGCTATGTGAGACAGTTTTCTCGATAACATTTGTGAGTTGGCGCCATTATACTTTTTGCTCGCTGTATGTGTTTTTTAGCTTGGTTGTGTGTCTTTTAGACCTAAGTGTGTGTCTTGTATTCTTTTACGACGCTAGAAAACGAAGAAGAAGAAGAAGCAGTTGTGGAGCTGTGCGTCAAGTTCAAGCTACTTCAAGGCCAGGGACATTAAGAGACTTGAGGCAAGCCATCCTGATGCTTGCTGTTATAATACACTTATCATTATCTATCATGCATGTTTTACTTCTGAAAGGTTTTACAAAAAACTTTGTTTTCCAAAAACTATTTTTTCGTGAATAATACTACTACTAGTATATATACTATGCCATTAGTTAATACTTGGTGTTACCAAGCCCATAGCCACCATGTGGTATTTATTACCATCACAAATATTAGTCCCTAAGTGGACACCTTAAAATTGTGTTTTTACGAAACAAAGGCTTTATGGAAAAACCCGGAGAAAAGGCGGATCCTTATTCTCCGGAGAAATGAGGAAGCGGTCATTTTTGGGAAAATGGTGCTTTTCAAAAATGACACATAACCTAGTCTTCGCCGGACAACCTTTACCGTACTGCCACCCTACCCTAACATGGGCACGGGGCTTAACTGGAAGTTTGTTTCTGTTAGTCTGTGTTCTATCTCAAAAGCTATAAGGGACGGGATCCCTCGAACCGATTGTCGCCAAAACTCCCAATGTTGAGACATACAAAGTGTGGGATTAAGTTCACCTCCGGTCGCATCAGTTGAGGCATCCTGGCTGGCGGGGATTAGCTCGGTGCCGGGGATGACCGGTAAAACTCAACTGAGAGATAGACACATTCTAGCTTGAACATAGTGGAAAGTAATGATCAGTGATCTGATGTTTCACATACTGTTGTTACAGTCCGTGATTGTTCACGGCAGGTGTACTGAATCTGGTGGATGTGTACACCTCTGCAGAGTACAACTTTTTCGAAGAAGCCGCGTCCTCGGATATGGACAGTTGAATGGCCATGTAGCTAGCATTGTGTCAATGTTTTCAAAAATATGATTTAAAAAGGAGTGTTGAACTCGGGAAGTTCGGAAAAGAAGAAAAACCTTGTACCATGGAGGTACCGATGATGAAAAGCCAGAAGTTGTTCTACAAGAAGTTTTGCAGAGCAAATCTTTCCTCTCTAGGCAAACATCTGGAAATTGATTCCAAGAAGTTTTGCAAAGAGAAAACCTTCTCCTAATAAAGCTTTATAAAACCTCTTGTACATGCGATATCGACAAGAGAAACAAAGCTATACTATTTTCTTCTGAAGTATCTTCTTCAGCAAAGATACAGATTAACCTGACTGCAACTATGGTGTCATCCTATATGAACACCATTGATAGTGAACCCTATTTATAGCCTACCTATTACACCATATAAGCATTCTTGCATCTTTGGTAAGTTACATGATGGATGTCTTGCTGAGTACATTCAAATGTACTCATTATGGTTTCGCCCCTGGTATCTACTTGCCAGACTTGGAGAAGGAGTCTCAGAAGAAGATCAACGAAGAGGAGTACGGAGCTGATGGCTTTGCGAACGAGGATCGACTCCAGGTTAGCAGCCTGTAGGTTAAGGCGTGACTTGGGCTCTACCACGTTTTGTGTGTGTTTAGTCTTCCGCTGTGTGTGTTGTGTGTTGTCCTGCGTGACAACCGTGTAATCTTGGTCATGTGACCATGTGTCCTTGTAAGTTTTGTGTAACCGTGTGATGGATATTGTATCTGTGTACTAGCTTGATATGTTGTTCACGACTGAATTTCCTGGGATCGTGAATGTATGCATATCAGGGGTGTCCTTGAACAGTGGTTCGAAGGGCAGGCCCTACAGAGTTGGTATCAGAGCTATCCTGGCCTTAGGAGACCTTAGTTAGCATGGACGTTAGCTAGTACCCTGGCAAAGGAAGTAAAACAAACCAGGTCATTAAGCTGATTATTTTTCAAAAGGATTCTATACTCCATCCCCTCTGTGTTTCAAGAAAACTCTACTTACACTCAAGTTAAAAAGGAGCATCTTAAAACTTTGCACACTATTACCTAACTTAACCCACTTTAAAATCTTGTGTAGATGGAAGTTATCTTCACCAAGTCCTTCCGGTTGGGATCGCATGCACCTTGCTACCGCCGTTTTGAGGAGGATTTGATCAAGATGGCTCATCTTATCGGTCGTCCCACACCTGAGTTGAAGGGAGCCCAGATTCACCATGATGGACGAGAATTGTCCTGGTTGGTTGTCTGTACCATCCGTGCACCTCTGCTAGCACCGTCAACCCCAGAAATCATTTGGGAATTGGTAGAGAGCAGTTGGGAAGATGGCATCCTTAGGGTAATGCAGCTGGTCATTGCCAAGCTCGCGAACTTCTTTCGCGACAAGTTTGCAGGAACCCCTTATAGGTACTTTGGAAGACGCGACGAGGATGACAGGCCAGTAGAAGTCACTGGAGATTTTGTGTTTGCTCGTCACTTCCAGCACCTGGAGGGACAGCTGTACAACACCCAACTCTCCCTTGATAGAGTAAGGGAAGATCTTGACCTCCGAGGAAGATAGATAGACCAACTAGAAGCCAGTCTTGGTGCATCTTCGATTACCGAGCGTCGTCTCAAGGTACTGAAGAAGACAATGAAGTACACTGACTCCCAGCACTGCACACGAGTGAGAGCCCTTCAGCTTCAGCCTGCAGCCAGCAAGGCCAGAGTGGAAGAGCTAGAGGAACAGCTACGCGCTTCCTTGAGCACTTAGGATTGCCGCAGGATGTTAGGAGTTGGGTAATCCCCACTGAGACGCTTGTTTGTCTGTATGGTGTGAACTCTGTTAGAGCTTTGTGTGCGCTCGTTGTGTTATAAGCCTTATGCTTAGCCTTGAGAACCCTTAAGTTAAGGTGTGCTTGTTAAGACTCTGTTCCATGCATATGCCAATCTTGGTATGAGTTGGCGTTTGTTTCTTCGACGTTTGCTCGTTGTTGTGGTGCATATCGTTCTCATCTCCGTTATGAGCCGGTATGTGTCACCAGTTTTCAAAAGAGAACCACCTTTAGTTGTTTTCACCTTACACCGTTCCTTGTCTTCAGCATGGCTAGCAATCTACCTCCATCACCCGAGCCGACAGTTGCTCAACTGTTTGCTCTGCTGAGGGAAGGAAGTGAAGCCGCTCGTGCTGAACTCTTTGCCACCCGTGTTGCCCTGGAACAGTTGACTCAGCTTGCCACCACAAACACTGAGGATACTGCTTTCCTTATGAGAGAATACCAGCAACTCCTTGCTGGAGAAAGCCGCAAAAGGAAGACAGTGACGCCAGGAGAAACTAGTTCGTGGGTGCCTCGCAGCGTTTTGCCTGCAATACCACAATCTTCAAGAAGGCGTGTGAAGGTCAAGCCTAGAACCACGAATTGTTTTACCTGTGGACAGGAAGGACACTTTGCTCGTGAGTGTCCCAAGAAGAACCATATTCTAGCTCATCCTGATGAACCCCAAGAACGCCACGGTCCATCTCGTAAGAAACGCAAGAATATGATGAGTGGACCTCGAGACCAATCTGAGGTTGCAGAAGCATCTGCAACTCATGCCAATGGTACGTTTTCGAACCAAACCTGTGAACCCCTTTTCTTGCTTGTCGTATACCCTGAGAAACCCGACGTAAATGGCACACTAGAAGTGTCACGTCGGACTAAATATAATCTAAACGATACTAACCAAAACCTCCATCAAATTTTTGGTATACCACCCTCCAGAGTAAATTAAGCTTTTTGCCACAAAAAGATTGTTGCCATCTTACAGAGTTGATAAAACTACAAGTCTTTAGGAACTCCAAAGAGATACATTACTCCGGGAATAAGATTACACCAACAGGAAAAGATTCTAAGAAAACAAGATACAAGTCTGTTTTCCAACACAGACCACTACACCTACTTTGGTGTATACCCTAACCTTACCAGACCCCCTCACAAGTGAGAGCTTAGTCTGAAGGTGAGCTACTCTCACCTGAGGCAGAACCCCGAGTCAGTCGACGACGGATTCCCTCCAGTCTTCCAGGCATAGTGCCACCAGCGTGAGCCTCCACTAGCGCAACCACCGGCGCCACCACTCGTCTTTCTTCCACCACGGTCATGGTCCGGATACCATACCACCAGTCGTGGATGTCCCAGCATGCGAAGATCATGGCTAACAGGATCACTGTGACCGATCCCACCAAGCAGCAGCTGAAGGATAGCACGATAAGGAAGTGCTCCAGGAAATTTGCTCGCTCCAGCAAAGAGACGTACTCCTTAAAGAAGTCATTGATTAACTGGGAAATGAAGCTCATCGTGAGGTGAGATTTGGAGGAACACAGCCACCCATTTTATAGCAGAAGGAGCAGAGTCCTCTCCTTCGTCAAGCACTACGCGGGAAGAGCCAAAGAATCCAGCCGCAGTGCTCATAAATGGCGCGAAAACACCGCGCACCTCTTCACCAAGTGGCTAGAGCATCGACCTGTCACACTCGTAGCAGTCCTACAGCGAGGTGTCAGCCCATCATGGACTCACAGTGGGTGGGACACCCTGATTGCTGAAAGTGTGCGCACCTGATGAGAATAAAAGTCCACAAGGAGAAGGAGAAAACGCGGAGGGCATCGACTGCCAAGTGAGCCCAGTCCCACACGTCGGCAAAACACTGGAGAAAAACCAGGGTGCATCTAGCTTCTGAGCTTTCCTCCCAATCATGGAAAGCCTACTAGCTGTTTGTAGCCTATACCCCTGCCAAACTAGGTTTCTGTGACCACTTATGGGTGGCCAGAACTTTCCTGTCGATTTTAGAAAAGAGAAATTTCTTGTTTTGGGGCACCTTAGAAGAGCGACTTTTCTGGAACAAGTTGGCCTTTCTAACCCCAGCTTGATAACACGGTTTTGAGAAACAATGAGTTCAAGTTTAAAACGTAACACCCAAACCTCTGAAAGGAAAACAATTTTACCTGTGAATTTTGGGAAGGTAAATTAAAGGGGGGAAGCCCCTGTAAATAATGTTACAAACCATAAACACATGTTTGTAAGCAAATCATCTAACATTGTTGTTTTGACCATACCCTCTTCTCGCTTGCCTGCGAATCTCGGGATGAGATTCTTTTAAGGGGGGAAGGTCTGTCACACCCCAGTTTTTGGACTCTTGGACTGTGCTCAAGAAGACAAAAATTAGGGCCAACAATTTTTTTTAACAACATGATTGTTTGGACTAAACAAGTGTTTGTAATGTTAAACATATTTGCAACACAAGTCTTGTTTCCATATAAAACCAATACCTTATGTTTCTGAGAAATATTCCTATTTTATTTTCCCCTGATGTTTTCATAATGTTACTAGAGAGACTTTTATTCCAAGACTTGGATCATTATGGGTTGCAACTTAAAACAAACTTTTAACCTTGTTGGATCCAAGAAAACAAGTTTCCAAGATGATCTATGAGAGTTTCCTTTTAACTTTCCTATAGAAAACAATGTCTGAGAATAAAGCCAAATACAGGTTTTCTACCATTGTTTTCACCAAGCTATAAATTGTTATTTTATGATTTCTTGACTTTTAATTGATCCTTGATATGTATACTACAAAGCTAAAAGCTCACTTTTATTTTTGGAGAAATACAAACTATCTTTTGCTTGATGAGTTTGTGGTATAAAATTAAGGCAGAAAATGACATTTTTGAGAAACAGATAAAAAGAGGAAGTATACCTTTTCCTCCAATGTTTTCATGGCCTTAACTTATTTCAAATTTGTTTTCAAAAGTTGTTTATGAAAGTATATAACATGGTTAACAAATCCATACCTTGAAAACAAATTTTGAGAGTCATTTAAGCACTGAAAACAAACCCAACTTTTTCAACTTTCTTTCTGTTTTCAACACTTAGAAAATTTCTAAGTCCTTAGTCTGAATTTTCTGAATTTTTTTTCAGTAAACAGCAGGAGATACACTTTTGCACCTTTGTTTTCTTGTTGATCCCTTGATCTTTTGGTAGTGTAACCAAGCCTAGTGTGTTGACCAGCATTCCTACAAGACCAATAATGCATTGGGTTCCTTCTAGAAGCCCTAGGCCTGAACTTATTAGAGAGAGAAGAGAGGATGTTGTGGCAGATGTGGGAGCCACACCTTTGACATTTTTGGCATGCCACTTGCCTCTCCTTACACCCAAGGGGCATCCCTGGCTTGCATTCATCGTGGCTTTGACTTAGGGCATCCGGGGCACCATTGTGGAATGTCTAAAAGCCCTAGGGTTCGCTCAAAGCCATTGTTGGCATGAACCCGAGCTCCCCTTTTTGCCCTTGACCTCTTCCCCTCTTCTATATATGTCCTGAGGCCTCACCCGAGTACCCTGCACCTCCCTCACTCCCTCCAAGCTCCCCTAGCCACTTAGACCCTGAGCCCTTGCCCCTAGAGCCTTTTGAGCTCGAGCTATAGCCACCGGAGAGCACCACGGCCTCGGCCAAGTTCTGTCCGAGCCCCTCCTCTCCAATCCCTCCCACTACCCTAGCTCGACTCCCCACACTCCCCCGAACCTCCCAGACAAGGCCCCGAGCCCGCTAACCCCCGGAGGCGCCGCCGCCATCCACCTCGCCGCCGCGGTCACCGCGTAGAGCGCCGGCCGCGTTCCACCGCTGACGGCCACGCCGCGAGTCGCAGTGGCCGCCCCTTGGTGCCTCAACCACCCAGCAGCCACCCCCGAGCGCCCACAGCCCCTCCCGAGCCCCGCGGTGAGCGCTACGGCCATCCCCTTTTTCTTCCTGTTCGGGTTTCAGAGAGAGAGCGTCGGGGGGGGGGGGAGGAAGAAGAGCACGCGCCGTCCGATCTGAGATCGACGGCCGCACTCAAACGGCCGTTTCCCGCGCCCTGCCCGCACGCGCAGCACTGCTGGGCCGCGCAGACCATTAACTGGGCCGTATCCACCCGAACCAGCCCGCGTTGCTGTCACCTGTTTTTCCTTTTTAAATCTAAAAAGAAATGGTACCTTTCACTTTGGGCTTGTGAAAAATATTAAAACTGCAAATTAAAATCTGGAAAAATTCAAGGACCTAGAGATATGAAATATAAACCACCCAAAATTTGCAGATCTACTTTTGGACGATTATTTTTAGCACAATGAATGTTTTCCCTCAGATTTGTCAGTAAGAATGTTTTAACTATAGCTTTTAAAATATGTGACCAATTGGAACAAGATAAACCGTTATGGATAGGTATGGAAAATATCTATCCAATGCACCTAACCTCACATCAAGGTGAGTTACAGAATGAAAATGCCATCCAGTTTACAAAAAGTCCAGTATGTTTTTCTTTGAATTGTTTAAGGAGTTTAAAAATGCTTTTTGGAGAAAATCCAATCGGATGAGTTTGGTATTGACTAGATCTATAATATCCTAGCTTAGATTCATTTTTTACAGCTCTAGATTATTTTTGATGGACAGATCTAGAAACAGCACTTTTCTGTTTCTGTTTTTAATTGTGTTCTTGTTTGAAATGATTTGTGTGGATGATTCAATCTTGTTCCCTAGCATGTATAAAGTTGTTGGTTCTTGTTATTAAGTTGTTTCCTTACAGTAACTCTACCTTAGAAAGTGTGTGCATGTTTGGAATCTGAAAATAAAAAGGAAATAGCATTGGTTACTTTCTAGTTTAATTATTTGCAATTTTTGTGATGCCTAGATCCTTGTGTGAATGCTTTGTTAATTTTTGTGCTATGATTTTCTATGGATCCAGTACCATTTTGGTACTGTTATTTTGAAGTTAATACCTCTGTTAGCTTGCATGTCTTTTTATAGTGAAGCATGTGTAGGTTTTGTTATTCTTATGCACTAGTATTGTTTTCACTAGAATAAATGGCTTTGTGATGTTTTATTTTTTTATACTAATTTTTGTCATGAGTAACCAGAGGCTTAGTACCTCTTTTGCCTTAGTATTAGTGGGCCCATAACCCACTGATCCCATTGCATCTTGGTTGTGGATGAAAATCCCCAACCATGCACATGTGAGGAATTATCATGTGTTAAATTGTGATTGATTGCTATTTTCCACCATGGGAAATATAATTGTTTGTTTTCACTTATGCAAGTGAGAAGCTTATTTCTTATCAGAGGATACTAGTATGTTAGATGTGATCCATTTTGTTAGCATAATATTCCTTAGGAGTATCATGTTAAGAAATGGCTCACTATTGAGTGCTAAATTAAATAGTTTGCAAATAAACTAAATTCCTCTTTATTGATAGATTGCTTGTGAGTGATTTAAATTGAGTGTTTGGATTTTTGAAAAGGTTTATATAACTTTTCATCAAGTGCATAGCTACTGGTTGTGTAGGTTATACATGTTTTGATTGCTAGTAATTGTTTAAGAAACCAGAAAATGGCTAGAACTAATTTGTGCAGGCTTAATGGTTGCTTCATGGAAATTATTTTGATGTTCTTGCTTCCTAGCATGAGTATGATTTGTGTACTGTTATTAGTTACATTTATATTCATGACTTTCTTTATTAGGTTTAAGCAATCATGATAGCATTGTTTGTTTCCCTAGTATTGAACTAGTGTCACCACTAGAAAATGGTGATTCTTGCTGTAGTATTGTCATCTCTTATATTATGAGTGGATGAGTTTATTATAGCATGTTTAGGAGGTTGTTACTTATGTTATGATGCCTTGAACTCTTTAATTTCATATGCTATAGTTATAGAATATAATTATTTTCTTATAGCATGCTTGTGTAGATTTTCCATACTAGTATACTATTAGTGCAGTCCTGTTTTTATGCCTGTTTAATAGGAGTATTATCTTGGGTGAAGATGGTGTTTTAGATCTTTTTTTATGACTTGATTCTTGGTTATTAGCTACTGGTTTTTTGTTAAATTTTCATGATTGTTGGATTCCAAAACTTAAAGTAAACACTAAAGTAGTAAATAAACAGCCTATTCATCTGTGGTGTGTTTACCTACTGTTTGAAAATTGTCCGAGTATGTACCTTAGCATGAGTGTCATACTTGTGTTATTTGTTGTGCTAGTGTTGTTGTTGTTCTTAAGAGTATCTTATGAGACTTAGACATCCAACTAAAATCATAAACACATTTAAGTGATAGTTGCTGGTGGTGAATAATGTCCACTGCCATGGGTATTGCTCTGTCTGTTTGTTTTTATCATAGTAACCTAACCCTTTGCACCCACAAGCTATATTTTTTAGCTTCTCATATATCTTGTTATGAGAGTGGTACATTAGTCCATTTGTGGTATGTAAGATGTGGGATATGGTTTCCTGAACCATATGCTTGTCTGGCGATAGTTGTGTGCCCTGAGAGCTATGTGAGACAGTTTTCTCGATAACTTTTGTGAGTTGGCGCCATTATACTTTTTGCTCGCTGTATGTGTTGTTTAGCTTGGTTGTGTGTTCTTTAGACCTGAGTGTGTGTCTTGTATTCTTTTACGACGCTAGAAAACAAAGAAGAAGAAGAAGCAGTTGTGGAGCTGTGCGTCAAGTTCAAGCTACTTCAAGGCCAGGGACATTAAGAGACTTGAGGCAAGCCATCCTGATGCTTGCTGTTATAATACACTTATCATTATCTATCATGCATGTTTTACTTCTGAAAGGTTTTACAAAAAACTTTGTTTTCCAAAAACTATTTTTGAGTGAATAATACTACTACTAGTATATATACTATGCCATTAGTTAATACTTGGTGTTACCAAGCCCATAGCCACCATGTGGTATTTATTACCATCACAAATATTAGTCCCTAAGTGGACACCTTAAAATTGTGTTTTTACGAAACAAAGGCTTTATGGAAAAACCCGGAGAAAAGGCGGATCCTTATTCTCCGGAGAAATGAGGAAGCGGTCATTTTTGGGAAAATGGTGCTTTTCAAAAATGACACATAACCTAGTCTTCGCCGGACAACCTTTACCGTACTGCCACCCTACCCTAACATGGGCACGGGGCTTAACTGGAAGTTTGTTTTTGTTAGTGTGTGTTCTATCTCAAAAGCTATAAGGGACGGGATCCCTCGAACCGATTGACGCCAAAACTCCCAATGTTGAGACATACAAAGTGTGGGATTAAGTTCACCTCCGGTCGCATCAGTTGAGGCATCCTGGCTGGCGGGGATTAGCTCGGTGCCGGGATGACCGGTAAAACTCGACTGAGAGATAGACACATTCTAGCTTGAACATAGTGGAAAGTTATGATCAGTGATCTGATGTTTCACATACTATTGTTACAGTCCGTGATTGTTCACGGCAGGTGTACTGAATCTGGTGGATGTGTACACCTCTGCAGAGTACAACTTTTTCGAAGAAGCCGCGTCCTCGGATATGGACAGTTGAAAGGCCATGTAGCTAGCATTGTGTCAATGTTTTCAAAAAGATGATTTAAAAAGGAGTGTTGAACTCGGGAAGTTCGGAAAAGAAGAAAAACCTTGTACCATGGAGGTACCGATGATGAAAAGCTAGAAGTTGTTCTACAAGAAGTTTTGCAGAGCAAATCTTTCCTCTCTAGGCAAACATCTGGAAATTGATTCCAAGAAGTTTTGCAAAGAGAAAACCTTCTCCTAATAAAGCTTTATAAAACCTCTTGTACATGCGATATCGACAAGAGAAACAAAGCTATACTATTTTCTTCTGAAGTATCTTCTTCAGCAAAGATACAGATTAACCTGACTGCAACTATGGTGTCATCCTATATGAACACCATTGATAGTGAACCCTATTTATAGCCTACCTATTACACCATATAAGCATTCTTGCATCTTTGGTAAGTTACATGATGGATGTCTTGCTGAGTACATTCAAATGTACTCATTATGGTTTCGCCCCTGGTATCTACTTGCCAGACTTGGAGAAGGAGTCTCAGAAGAAGATCAACGAAGAGGAGTACGGAGCTGATGGCTTTGCGAACTAGGATCGTCTCCGGGTCAGCAACCTGTAGGTTAAGGCGTGACTTGGGCTCTACCACGTTTTGTGTGTGTTTAGTCTTCCGCTGTGTGTGTTGTGTGTTGTCCTGCGTGACAACCGTGTAATCTTGGTCATGTGACCATGTGTCCTTGTAAGTGTTGTGTAACCGTGTGATGGATATTGTATCTGTGTACCAGCTTGATATGTTGTTCACGACTGAATTTCCAGGGATCGTGAATGTATGCATATCAGGGGTGTCCTGGAACAGTGGTTCGAAGGGCAGGCCCTACACTGGTCCCCCTGGCGAGCTGGAACTGCTTCACGGATGGCTCCCTCATGATGCGGGGGCCAAAGCATTCTGGGCCGGGCGGCCCCTTGCTCTCGAGTTGCGTAGATAAGCTGATCTGGTCCAGCTTGTGCCTGGCATCACTGGGCTCCAGCACGCGCTCACCCACGCGATCCAGGATGTCATAGCCAGCCAACCCCATAGCCGAGTAACCATCATCATATCTGTCCACCTGCACGACTGCAGGTTGCTCCACCGGGTTGGCGGCTGGCGCGGCCGCGCGCGGCTGCTGCCTCTGCCGAGTAGGCTGAGCAGCCGGATGCTGAGAAGGGCCTGGGCGCTCTCCATCTCGGGCCTGGCTGTGAGCTTTATGGGCTTGATAGCCTGCTCCTGCAGTGTTGTGTTTTTGACCGGACTGTCGCGGCACAGCGTGCTGTTTCGCGGCGACAGCCGGGTCGTACACCTGCATCTGCCTGTCTCTGCCGGAATGCCCACTCCGGTCCCTCTCACGGCTGGGATGCGGTGATGAGGCCTGATCGTTAGATCTAGCCGCATGCGAGTGCACCACCTACGAAGCTCCAGCACCCGGATTGGCTTTCCGGAACTCCTCGTTCTGCCTAGCAGCCTCTACCACTAGCTCATTCAGCCTCTCCTGCTGCCTAACGCGCGCGTCACCAGCGAGATGCGGCAACTCAGCAGCTACAGCCTCAGCAGCTCTAAGGGTTTTGGCGGGGGTGCTGTATTTGGGTCTAGTGGTAGCGGTGTTTTGGCTAGCAGCTTGGCCAGCAGTTTCACCAACTGCTGCCATCTCCGTGCCTAGGTTGCGGCGCGTAGCGCCTGCCTTGGAAGGCCTCCTCACCACGGGCGTAAAGCCGTGAGCTCGGTTGTACTTGTTCTGGTCCAGGTTCAGCTCGAGCCTAACCTTATCCAGCTCCGCCTGCTCGGCGAGCAGCGCCTGGCGCTGCTGGTCGAGTTGCGCCCTCATGGTCATGAGCTCGAGCTCGGTGGGAGGCGGCATGCATACTCGCACGGCGCATGCCGGTATCGTCGATGTCGTGGAAGGAGGGATGTAGCCCGGGATGTTGTGAGGCGCGTCGTAGGGCTTGTGCGTCCTCCCGCCAGCACTCGCGCCATCAAGATCCTCGATAACTCCCGCGGCAGCAGCCACGCCCTTCCCGGCATCAGCAGCAGGACCGGTCATCATCACCTCCACGCGGTCCGCGGAACAGCCAGTTAGCTTTCCGCGGGCAGCGATGACAGCAGGGGGATCCTCCGCGACATGCACCTGCTCGGGGTACTCGCGGTCGATGACGGTGGCGACGTAGACGAGGTGCGAGCCCAAGGAGAGCACCAAGCCGCCCTCCGGCATGGCCCTGTTGCTGAAATCGCCGGTGTTGTCGACGACAAAGTCGAAGGAGCCGAATATGTGGACAAGGCCACAGACCACGCGCTCCCCAGTAGCGGAAATGGATCCCGTCCGAACGTAAACTCCAGCCAGCGCCGCTGGTTGCCCCACGGTGGGCGCCAACTGTCGTGGTGGTGTCACGGAAGATTCCATAGGATGGCTAAAGATGTGGGAACGATGGACGCTGGAGGTGCTCGGGGAGGGATCACGCAGCGAGTAGCCGCGTGAGATTGAATCTAGCACTTCAAACAGCAAGATCTACCCAGGTTCGGGGCCCTCGTGTGGAGGTAAAACCCCTACTCCTGCCTTTCTCTCTTTGTATTCGTGTGTCACCGAGTAGCCACAGTACAAGTTTTGCTTACAACCGAGTAGTCACCCTTCTCTCTATGCAACTGTAGCCTCTCGTCGTGTCGTTGTTCGCGCAGGAGGAGGCAGGGCACCTTATATACTGGTGCCCAGCCGGATACAGCCAAGATGTCGACATAGTGTGCACACTGCACACTTCCAGCGTCCCGCTGAGAGCTTTGGCTTCCTAGTTTGTCTCCGTGTGGAAAGTCGTTGTGCAAAACCAAGAAGCTGATCTGTTATCACTGACACTGTCACGGTGTAGGCCCCCCTAACCTGCGACGCCCTGCTGACACCCTGGCGCGGATAAGCACGCGCTCTGCAGATGAACAGTGCTCCAGTACGGACCCAGGATACGCGGGATCCTGTGTCAGAACGGCTCCTTTGACTTCTGGCCCAAGTAGGAGACCGCCATTTCTACTCGGACCACTTCCTCTACTCGGAGGAGAATAACTTCCTTGATTCTTCCACCTGGCCATCAGTGTGTACGGCCGAATAGCAGTCGACCGGGTAGCAAGTACCGGGTAGCCAGCTACTCTGCTAAACGTTTCTTCTGATCTTGCCCTTAGCACTTGCCTTTACCCTACTCGGGGGTAACCCGCCGACAAAGGGTGAGATAGTTGAAGATGGAATCCAAGAGTTGATCTTACCTGCTAGTAAACAAGGCAATATCTGAAGACTAGTGACAACTAGAGACAAGAACATCAGGCAACCAAAGACCACAAGAAGCAACACTGCCTCAGTAAGGGAGCATAAGAAATTCTCCAGTGAAACATTAGGTGATATTAGAGAAACTATAACCCCTATGCCTTTTCAAGACTCGTCATAGATGAGGAACAAATAAAAATCACTTTAATGGATACAATTATCAAGAGAGAAAATAATAACAAGGACTTGCATCCAAATGTCTTGTGATATGTTGAGGTAGGTGGAAACAAACTAATTCCCTTGTTTTCCAAATCTTTCTCATCAATAATACAAATGGATAACAACAAGAATTCATCCATACACCCACATGTAAATGATTACCTGTTCTGAAAACAACATGGAATAATATCCATACTTGTAAACAAGGTTGGAAAACAAACATATAGTTTCTTGATATTGGAAATCAATGTGAGCCTAAGCCACTCCTGTTTTCCACTTGATCAAGTACCCAAAATAACAACCATGATTTACACACACTTATCAAAAATGTCATCCAAAATTGCTAAGAGTTGGTACTATGAGAATAACAAAGTATCATAAAAGAAAACCAAATCTTTCACCAATTAAAATCATCTGGTATGGCTTGGAGTGATACTCCATAGTTGGTAATTTTTCTATATAATACATAATAATTCAATTAAGAAGTTTTGCCAAGTATTTCCTAAATGACTTGTATCCAAGATGTCCAATTAAAAACCACTATTTTGTTAACCATATGTTTGTTGTGCTCATGTTAATCATGTAAGAAAGAAATTTAAAATCCATTTGAAGTTTAAAAGGAGAGAAAATAACCAAATCACTTAAAAATTGAACACCTAAAAGAAAATAAAAATATTTTTCAAATCCACCAAAAAAAACATGGTGAGGTGTAAAATTTGATAAGGAATCCAAATATAATTTTCAATAATTTTTTTGTTTAAAAAAAGCCCTAAAAACAATGTTTTATTAACAATTTATATGAACAGAAGGACCCATCTGTTGTTTAATGAAACTTTCAGGGGAGTTTTCCGAAAAATCTTATTTCCTTCTTTCTTCCACCTCCGGCCAGAAGGCAGAGGCGGTCGTCGTCGAATCATCGTCGATGTGCAACCTCCTACCTGCGTCTCTGGTTGCGAGGATAAGACCAGGAGAGGTCATGACCTTCCTCCCTTCCTCCTCACTCGCACTATTCCCTCTCTGTCCCTGTACTGGGGAGAAACCCTAGCCCTCATAGCCACCGGTTGGCGCCGTCGACTCCGTCCACCTCTTCGGCAATTGAGGTCACCGAAGTACTCACCATCGCATCCTCTTCCTCCTCGAGTAGACACGGAAGCTGGGAAGGTCGGAGCTCGCCGAATCAAAGCCATCCTCCCCGATGGTCGCCGCCGTTTTTGCAAGCTCCGGTCGCCGTTTAGACTTCTCCGGCCACCGTGATCCCTTCCCTGCATTCCTCGTGAGCAGGGGAATTTCCCGAGTCGTTCCATGTGTCTTCTCGTGGTCCGTAGCGAGCCGCCGTCAATTCACTGTCACCGCCGCCGCGCCATTGCTCGCCAGCTCACCTCCGGCGACCATATGGTCGAAACGCCACCACCTACATGCTCCCCACAACTCCCTCGAGCTAGCGGAGTGCACCAATCGCCCATATTCATAGCCAATCAGCCAATTGCAATCTAACAGTAGCCATCCCCTCCGGTGATGACTCAACTTTGACGTCAGCATGACATCATAAATGGTTTTCCATTTAATTCAATTAAATCTGCCACGAAGACCCCACCTGTCATTTTAAAAACAGAAAAGAATTAAAATTTGATAAATCAATATCTTTTAATCTGTTTATCAAAAAGATATGAAACTAATATGGAAATGTTTAGAAAAATATAATCTAAATGTTTATCAACTTTTCAAAAATATTTAATAAAGTTTAAAATTAAAGATTTTCTTTAATTAAATTAAATCATTTAATAAAGAATTCATAAAATCAGAAATATACAAGTTATATACATGAATGCTCCAAATGACAAATGAAACTCATCTATGATGTTTTCATAGTCATTTGACCAAGTTTTCATGTGTGCAATATTTTCCTAGTCATTGAATTCTATTTAAAATTAATAAATTAATAACCTATTCAAATATTTTCAGAAAACTTAAAATGTTATATCAAATTAAAGATAAAAGCATTTCCGATTCAAATATGTCAAACATAAAACATTTTGCTTAATTAATAAACTTGTTCCTCAAGGTATAATGGAATTCTATAATATTCCATTATAACCATAAACAACTACCACAAACATTATTTTCCTTATTAAGAAAATCCTCATGTTTTAACACTTACTAAACCTATCATCACTAGGCAGTAGTAAGTTATGTGATGATAGAGTTAGTTGTATTAGTTCCTCACTTTCAATTAAGAAGTCCTGGTCATTAGCTCTACACCTTCGAGCATAAAATAAAGTGTGATTGTGATCTTTTCAAGAGTTGTTTTCCATGTGTTATCATCTTATTGCCTAACCATAAGTTGTCTACTTACACTTAAACATGATAAAAATTGTTTGCTAAGTAAGAGTGGAACACATGTAAGTATAAAAGAAGTAATAACCACATCACCACAAGTAATGAAACATTTCACCTAAAACCTGTGTGAGTAAGTTATTGTGTCAAGCGTGGCTTATTGGAGGCTCGTTTTTTTGTTATTCGAGGCGCATATGGAATGAGCCTCGAACGCCAAGCCTCGCATATTTTGGCTTATTGGAGGCGCATTTTGAAATGCGCCTCCTATACCTGCATATAGGAGGCGCATTTGAAATGCGCCTCCTATATATTCAAGTATACAAGGCGCATTCCAGTATGCGCCTCCTATAAGTTATACGAGGCGCATTTAATAATGAGCCTCCTATAAGTTATAGGAGGCGCATTCCAGAATGCGCCTCGTATAAGTTATAGGAGGCTCATTTCGGAATGCGCCTCCTATAAGTTATAGGAGGCTCACTATTAAATGCGCCTTCTATAAGTTATAGGAGGCGCATTCTGGAATGCGCCTCCTATAACTTATAGGAGGCGCATTTAATATGCGCCTTGTATAACATTTTCGAATTTTAAAATTTGCAGAATTACTGCGCGTTCCAGAATACACATATACAGGTATATAGATACACAAATACAGTACAACAGTCCAGAATTTCCAGAAAGTAGCATCACTATGAATACCATCAACTTGAATCAAATCACGGCATACATATACGCAAGTTCATTTATACGAAGTACATCACACAACACAAGTGTTTGTGTCTCGGATCGAGTACAAGTTCACAATCACGTTACAACTGCGACGAGGGATCGAGCTCTAGCTAGCTTAGGTGAGAGTAAAGCACATAGACTACGATGGATAGCAATGAGGCGATGATGATCACGATGAAGTTGCTCCACTTCTTTCTTCCGTGCCTCCACTTCTCTTCTGCCATCTCTCTTCCGCCACTTCCTCCACTTTTTCTCCACTTCCTCCACTTCTCTTCCGCCACCTCTCTACTCGTATAGCCTTGGTAGAGGTTGCCCGAGAAGGTGTTGACTTGCTTCGCGCAGTCTTCCCACTCCTCGTACACACCTGGAACCCGACCGATGTACACGACATAGCACTTCTTCGCCATCTCCTACACACACAAAGAAAGATGATATTAGTTACATGTCAGTGGAAATAAATAGCTAAAATAGCTAGCGGTTGATAATATATACAGAGTCATGCATATATATGGGTGAAACAAGATGATCACCTAAAATAGCTAGCAGTTGACAATATATATACATAGATGCTAGCAGTTGACAATATATATACATAATCATGCATATATATGGGTGTCACTGTCTACTACCTAGGTGAGATCGAGCTACTGGCGATGGTGTTCAGGAAAACTACTACAGTTAGCTAGCTAAGGTTTAGGGCAACTCTTGGTAGCTAGCTAGCTCTGACAATGCATAAGACGTATATCCTAAATGGCAGTGGCGTTGTTTGATCTTGTGCGGCAAATAGAATATATCCTAAATTACTAGTCTACTTGGCACACGAGATCAAACAACGACATTGTCATCACACATAACGCCACAACATGTTCTAATCATCGGCAAAACACAAGAAATAGATCGGCAAGAACGAATGAAAAGCAACAGAGCACTTAGGATAGTTCATAACATAAATAAATTACTAGTGTCGCTCACAACCAAGTTTACAACATAGTGATAATAAAGAGTTTACAACACGAGTTCGGAACTAGCTAACAGCTAGCTACCTAGCTAATGGAAGCATCAAGACTTCGTCGGCTTGTCAGGGCCGGCATGGAGCAAGCCCTTCTTATTGGCCGCCAGCATCATCATGGACCTGTCGTCACCCTGCATCGCCAAGCGTTCGTCTATGGATCTATTGGGCGGTTGATTGCCACCGCAGAACATGCCCCCGGATCTGACGACTCCATTATGCACGAGAGTCGCGATATCCTCCTGGATCTCGAAGAAGGCCTGCCTGAGAGCGGGAGTTGACGTGGTTGCAAGCCTTTCACCCCACCTGGCGACGTCATTTGGCAGCGTTAGCTGCTCCATCTCACGGACGTACTGCTTCATGTGGTAAAGGGCATAGAAGGCATCCTTCTTGCTGTTTGCCGGCTGCTTGGCGCAGGGGAACTTCATCAGGTGCTTGAAGACGTGCGCGCCAAACCTTACATGAGGAGTTTCCGGTAGCGTGCCTTCCTGAGCGACGTAGGCGGCGAGAGCACCATCAAACACGGTCTTGATCATTGTGTAGTCCTTCGGAATCGCACTGTTGGAGTCGAGGTACAAGGCTGTCGAGCGCCTCATGTTCAAGCATATGAGAACGCAGCCTTGCGAAGCACCCGGCATAGTGGGATGGTAGGGAACGAGAATCGCAAGCCTGTCCGGGTATCTTTGCATGAAGGTCGTCAGATAGTCGGTCGCCATTTCGATTCCCTTCTCTGTTCCCAGCAAGGCGTCACGGAAGAAGTAGGGATCCACTACCTGCAAGAGCGGGAGGTTGTCTCTGGTAATCGCCATGGAAGTATTGAGGGAGAACAGCCGGACCAGGGTATCATGCAGCCGGAACCCGTTCAACAAGTCGAAGATGTCAGTATGTCGCAGGAAGAAGATATCCCCTGGGGGTACATGGACGAAGCACAGCTCTTTCCTGTTCGGCACCTTAGCCATCATAACCAGGTACGATGGGTCGTTCTCTTTAATGCGACGCTCCTCGGTATACAAACACACCTGATGAAGACTGCGCATATAAGTGCCCGCGACGGCGAGCATCGATGGACACATCATCCCTACACCTGCCACGTGCACCTTAGGCCTGTTGGCTTGGAACGCAGGGCCATCCTGAGCCCGGAAAACGGGATTCGAAGCATCCTTCCCCTTCTTTCCTGGCCTTTTGCGACCCTTCTTTGGCTTTCCAGAGTCGTGTTGCGTCTCACCGACAACCCTATGGAGGGTGGCCAAAGGAACTGCTGGTCTCGGAGGCTCGGTGAAGGTTGCGGGTGGCGGCGTGTCCTGGCTAGTTGGGAAGAGCCGCAGCTGGCAAGCGGGTTTCGCCGGTTGGGTCTCTGGCTCTGCCGGCTCAAACATATCAGAAACCCCTCTTTCACTTGAAGCCCTCGTGCAAATGAACTGGTCGCCGAATCTGGGGTCAACATCATCATCATAATCATCTTGATTCTGTGCCATGTTGAAATCTTCTTCATGTGCTGGCTGTGCTGCCTCCGCGGTGATAATGTTGGGCTGGGGGTCCACGTCTGTCCCCAAACGGATCTGGCTCTTCGGCCATAGGAACAAGTAGCCAAAGAGAGTACCGAGGACCGCTGGCGGAGCGTCATCTTCCCATCCCGAAGGTTGAGAGGGAGGTTCCAATTGCTCGTATCCGGATATCACCATACTGATTTGGACCCTCATCATGTCTGGTGGCATTGTGCCAGTGTGCCATACGCGGTTATCCGGCATAATGATGGAGCCCATGGCGACATCCTTCAGCTGGCCGCCCACCAAGTGCATTAGAGTGCAAGGAGTGTCTTTCTGCGAAAGACATGCAGGCCGGGCGTCAGTACAACCGAGATCAAGTCATCAGTGTGGTTGAGCCTCCCAACTCTAGATTTAATGACTTAGTAATTACCTTGAGGGCGTCGAACGCGGCCAATGGCGAGGGACCGCCGTCGACACGCTTGAGCGCGCAAGTGGCGGAGTGGCTCCCAGATGGAGGAGCGGTGGTGCGGGTCGGCGCCTTCGCCGCAGCAACCTCCGGAGCTGGAGGAGTGTCCACCAACACCGGCCCCGCCGCTAGAGGAGTCACCAGCGCCTCCGGCCACGACATGTTGTCCGATTGGGTGCTGCCGATCGCGAGGTCGGGAACAGGTGGTGGCCCCTTCATACCACTTCTCTCCCACCTCTTGTACCTCTCCATGTAGATGGGAAGGATGGTGATGAGCTTCTCGTTCAATTGCGACTGCATTTCTGTCCTGACTTGTTGTTTGAACTTCGTCTCGGCAACCGTCACAGACCTGGTCACGGCATTTTCTACTACACCAGGAAAGGCTTCAACCGTTTCCCTTAACTTTTTCACCTCGGCGCTTTCGGCCTTCTTTCCCTTCGAGTTGCCGCCGTAGTACTCGGACCACGGTATGCCTCCGAAGCCGGGCACACGACCAGCCGACGACGGGGCCTTCAGAGGTTCGACATTCTTGGTCCGGTTCAGCGCCCTGTTGAAAGTGGTGTCCCACTTGGCGATAGGCTCCGACCCCTGGGAAGAGGAGCTCTTACACTCCTCGCTCTGCGCACGAGGGAACGCGATTAGTCGACTTCATTGATTAGTCGTGAACGCAAAGAATCGAGTTGCATGGAAACTACTTACATAGTTTCCCATTAAGTCTATGACCTTCGAAGCGAAGGGGCCGGTGGGCTCCGAGGTATAATTAGAGCCCCCTTTCACCTTGGAATGCCGGGCCCTGAAAAAGTTCCTTGCCTGCGGCTCCTTTATGTCGGCAAAGGGTGGTGTCAACCCCTTTTCGCGATATTCGGCGTCCTCCTTCTCCCATTTGGGCATCGCGGTTCTATAACCGCCGGAGCCGAGATGGTGGGTACCAATGTTGAGGCTCCTCATATACTTGCCCTTCTCACTCTTAAGCTTGCTCAAGGTCGAGTTGCATCTGGTCTTGAAGAGATTATAGTCTTCTTCCTTGACCATAGGCTCCTTCTTAAAGACCTCCGGGTAACTTAGCTTGTCCTCGATGATCAGCTTCTTCACCCGGGCCTTCCAATTGCCCAAGGCCTTGGTCATCGTCTTGAGGGCGTTCTTGTTCACCGGGTTCCCTTTCAATTCGTCGTTGTTGTACTTGTTTTCCTCATCACCCGGGAACGCGTATCTTGCGTGCAGCTTTCGGAAGAGCGTGACGAGCAAACCCTTGTTCGCATCAGACTTGAGGCTCGCCGTGTTGATCGTGGCGGTGCTCCGGAGGATTGCCGCGAGCTGGTGGGAGTAACCCCCGGTAACCTTCTTCGGCTCCTCCGGAACACCATCAGCGCTCACACTCGTGATGATGGACCTTGTGCCGACGTCCACCATGATCGGGGTCCGATCCTTCCGGGCCTTCTTCGAGGCGCTACCACCGCTCGTAGTGGCACCACCGCCGCCATCGGTGGTACTGGCGTCCTCGGTGTCCACCATTTTCTCCTCATCGTCCGACGAGTTTTCCTCAGCCTCCTCCATCTCTTCGTCCCGCGGTTGGAATTCCGGGTCCTCGCGGGCTTCCATCTCCGCCTCTAGCTCCCAATAGGTCAGCTTATTGCTTGAAGGTTCCGGCGCCCCCGACATTTCTAAAAACACACAAAGAAATGAAACTACTAAATATTAAATTTCTAGGCGTACATTAAGAGTGCCGATGTCCACCATAAAAGGTAGTTTCTTGTGTGTTTGCATACAAAGAAATAAGTGATCAGATACAGCAGGACTGTGATCAGATACAGCAGGACTGTGATTACTAACTGTGCTTATAATGTGCTTCGTCATGTAATCAGATACAGCAGGACTGTGATTATAATGTGCTTCGTCATGTAATCAGATACAGCAGGACTGTGATTACTAACTGTGCTATTTGGCTTACCAAGTGTATATGAATTGTTTCCTAAATGTTTGAAATATTTGAAATAAGTTTGGACTTTCTATATGTTCTATATGTACCTCGTGCTGAATAAGTCTGTCTGTACTTCAAATGATTGTTTCCTAAATGTTTGAAATAAGTTTGGACTTTCTGTACCACTTAATTATCGGAGTTATGTGTCAATGATTCTGCTATATTACTACTATCCTGTTTACTTCCGTGTTATTGAGATGTAATATCGATCATTGGTAACGATAATTCATTTACATTTTTTGAGAAAACACCTGCCTGCTGGTATCAGTCATCCACTTTATGACCTGCATTGACTGGGTAGCTTAGCATTTGCTCAATTCTAGACTTCTAGTTGCCCAACTTTAGGAAGAAATTTAGCATAAGCACGTTCTATTGCTTACTTAAAATGCATTACTGAGCTGCCTGGTGAGAAATTATCTAGTTTTTGAAAGCAAGTCCTCCTGCAGGATGAGTATATCATATACTCACTATGTTTGGCGTCATGAGTGCCTCCATAGATCAAGGGTGTGTTCTCAAGTAAACTCTAGTCTTGACTACTAACTGCTATTTCATGACTCTATGTAATGTCAAGGCAGAGCTAGTATTACTTATCTTGTGAGGGAGATCACATGCTATTTCTTGACTGTATCCAATGTACCGTACAGACTCAGATTTCTCTGAATTGCACAATGGTAAAACATTTAAGGCTTCATGTTATTGGTACCTAAAACCAATGGCCAATATGCAGGTTTATTATTCTACTGCCTTTGTTCCACAATGTAAGATGTTTGGGTAGGCTAGCGAACAGAGGTAGTAGAAGGTAGCTGGTAGCATTTGCATAGAGATAAAAACTGGTAGGCGCCCTGTCCCTACAAAACTGCTTCAGGGTACAGTAGTCTTGATTCCTCCAACAAATGAACGTCCCATGTAGAGATATGGCCTGCTAGCTTTCCATTGTGACCTGTCATATATAAGTGTTGGCTTTGCTAGCTTTCCTTGTAGCTAGTCGAAATACAGAAGAAAGAAGTTAGCTAATGTGAGTGAGAGGTGTCGGAAACAGAGGCTGACGGTGTAAGATGTGACGGTTAACATAAGCCCAGGAAAATTCTAGTTTCACTATTCTTAAAAGTTACCGTGCCCTCATGTTCACTCTGTATCAGTGGATCGAAATAGCGGGGCAGACTGGTACGACTAGCCCAGCTTCTCTCACCCACCGATATTCTTTTGTTTTATCCCCACAGTTAGACAGATATGGGAGGTTCAGATGCTTGACCCCAGTTGATTAGCAGCTAGCAGGGGTTAGAGGGATTACCTCGACGTTGCAGTCGTACTTGATTTGTGCTGCCTCGAAGGAAGTCTGGTGGCCAGGCAGCAGCGTCCTCTCTGGCAAGGTCAACAGCAGGAACTCGATGGACTAGCAGCCACCCACGAAATCCCTTGCTGCAATGGATGGATCTGAAAATATCAGGGGATTGATTCAGCAAGTAGAATGGCAGGAATATATATGTACACATCCACTGAAGAACATAAATTTGCTGCTTGGTTGGTGAGCATGCAAATTAATTTGATGCTTCTAAACATTCAGATTTACTTGTAAACATTTATTATTGGTCTAACCGAGGAGCGTTCTAGTAGATTTTAAGAAGAAAGCAATTCAAGCATGAGTAGAATTAAACGGATCATACTTTCTACTCTTGCATTGTGTGATTAAACATCTGCTGATGGGTAAACTGGAATTTTATATATGTGTACTGAAATGGAAATGACACCCAAACACAAATACTTGCCATGGAGATGGGCATGGAAATAAAACACTAAACTTAAAATTTGATTACCACAAACAAACAGTTTCATTTCAGTGTATTTAACATTTCTTCAAATATCTTAGAAATGAAACTACAAAGTATAAAATTGACAGAAAATTTGGGCATGACCTTTGCTAATTTTCCTAGTCTAGGAGTGCCAGAAATTCGCCGGGAAGGAAATGAATCAACTTCCCGGCGAAACATTGGCATCTCAAAAAGAAAAACCTGCACAAAAAATGCATAAAATTCTACAACAGCTCTACAAAGATCCCTTTCAGCCAAAAAATCATCCAGCAACAGTTCTACAACAGCATCATTTCATTTGTTTCCTGCAAATACTGAGAGCGAGAGAAGAGTAAGGAGCAGAGCCTGAGGCGCCTCACTAGACCTTCAGTTCCTCTAGAAGTAATCCTCTCTGCAATTTCCTTTGCAGTTCTGCAATGAAAACTTGGAAAGTTAGAATAGAAGACCTAAAGCAATTTTTTGCCAGATTTTGTGTAATAAAAGACCTCGTGATACCTCTCACAAAAATGCTAGGCTAGGATGTGTGAACAGAGAAGCAGTTGTACATACATGTCAATGTAAGTGATAACTTGGCGTATTGATTCTAGTTTTTGCTTGGAAAGCCGGAAGTAACAGATTTGCAATGCAGCTGTTGCATTACTGAATAAATACACCAGATATGGAATCTGAAGTTGCTATGTGATATAGAATGTGATGACGACAGGTAAATTAATTACTAGAGACAAAAGACTAGTATATACTGAAGCAAAAGATAGTACAGTAGCTCCAACGACACGAAACTTTGCCCACGATATTTTGTCACTAGTAGAAGCTTGATGTAGTAGCACCACGGCTGCATAGACCAAAGAAGTGGAAGAAAGTCTGGAACTATCCAGCCCTCCCGAGATCCGTCCCTCATACCAAATACGAGCTCTAGCTAGGCAATTAGTTCGAGCTGAGATTAGCTTCAGTTAGCTGAGATTAGCTTCAGTTAGCTGTTGCCATCGAGTTGTTAGAGTGTCCGGTATAATTGATGGGGTATTGTGGTACATCTTTTTAAGCTTTGGGGACCTTGACAACCTGATATCTGACCTGACAAAATCATTCCCGTCGGTGTGACCACGCAATTATGCAGATCTACTTTCTTCAGTAGTTGGAAGTCATCCATGGTCCATATGCAGTCCAGGCTCGTTCAAGTGTGCAGTGCATTCTCTGTCATTTTCATAGTATTATTTTTGACCGACTTCAATGAAGCAGAAACCAACACAAAAAATTAGGACCAAATTGTGTGAATTGAGGACCAAATCAGTTTGATAAGAGTTTTGTATTGCATAACATTTTAGATTCAGATGTTTTCACATCTGACATTGCCAAATGGGATTGTGGCAGGGCTGGACCTGAACTGCGGCAACTTCCTGGCGGAGCACACGGTGGCGGCGGTGCAGGGTGGCGAGCTGTCCGAGGAGGACGTGGAACGGGGCAGAGGGAATACGAGCTCTAGCTGAATTGCGCGCGCACACAAGCTCCAGCCCTCCCGAGATCCGTCGCCGCGCCCCCAAATCAGAATCCCAAATTCTAAGCGAACGCAACGGAAGGGAGAAATCGAGGGATGCTTCGGGGGAGGGATGCTTACCTACCAATCTGTGCGTGCAGGGGACGAACACCTGCGCCGCGCCTGCCGCCCGGTGCCCCGCCGCCTTGAGTGGCGAGGAGGTAGAAAGATGGGATTTTTCGCGCCGGAATCTCTCTCTGCTGGGTCCTCGGTAGAGGATCCTGGTCCTCGGATGATGCTCCTTCTCCCGCGCCGCCGGTGTCAGCGAGCCCGCCGCCGGTGTCAGCGAGCCCGTCGCCGTCGTCGCGTCTGTGTGGGAGTCGATCTGGGAGAGTAGGGAATGTGGGGAATCGGGGACGGAACCACGCGCGGGTGCCTAGTTTCGTTAAGAATACGCGAGACGCATTTCAAGGAGCTGCGCCTCCTATAAGTTACGCGAGGCGCATTTTTCTGTGCGCCTCGTATAACTCCCGAGCTAGTGTTAAAAGAGCAAGCGTGTGTTATATGCCACGAAGACATGCTAGCTGAGTTGGTTTGGAATCTGCATCTTTGGCCACCCAGGTTCGAATCCTGTTGTGGCCATTTTTTTTGTCTTTTTTATTTAAGCCTATATTTAATGTAAAAACGTTACTTAAACATAATATGAACTATAAAAATAAAGTAGAAGTATTTTAAATCTCCAAATAGCTTAAAAACATAAAATTGTCAATTATGAATGTTTCTCGTAAATATATAATATTTGTAATGCAATATTATAACATTACACAAAGTGATAATTATGATTTTTTTCGATACATGATAGTAGGGCACACATGTCACGTGGTTCTTGACAATGGTCGAAGCGCGGTAACTAGCGTTTCTTAGCCGCCATCTTCTTCTTGCCCCTCTTCGTCGCGGGTGCATAGGTTAGGTCCGGGACGTCTTTACTACTTCTCTTGAATGGGAGTACTCCTTTCTTCGGTAGGGTTGTGACGTATGGTGCTTGGTCGCCGTATTCGTCTTCCATCTTCGGATCGCCGTTCTGGTCAAAGTCTTGCTCGTTGGCGACTCCGTCCATTCCGATAATGTTCCTTTTGCCTCTCCTGACGACAACCCGGCTAGGCTTTGATGGGTCTGTGATGAACCAGCATTGGTCGACTTTGCTAGCCAGAACCCAAGGCTCGTTGCTCGCGGGTGCGTTCGCGCTGGTGGTCTTTTTCGGTATAACCATGGTGGTGAAATACCGGCCTTCTTTCAGGACGCTCTTAGCCCACCTCACACGGAACATCGGCACCTTCTCCGTAATGTAGCTGAGCTCCCAGATCTCCTCGATCCTTCCGTAGTATCTTTCTGGGACATCGCCGGTGTAGAATATCCCTGTTACCCCTGAGTTCTGGTAATCGCAGTTATTGTCCTTTTCCTCGGTGTAGAACGTGTATCCGTTGATATCGTATGCCTGATAGGTCATCACGCTGCGCGAGGAGCCCTGTGACAAGGCTAATATGAGTTTATCTTCCTCCGAATACTCGCCCTGCGGTGGATTAGCAAGCACCTTCTCCCTGAACCACCGCGTGAAACTGGAGTTGTGCTCCTTGACGACATCTTCCTCCCTCGGGGCCGAGAGGCCCCGGTCAGCATAACTCTTCTTGATAAACGCTTTGTGCTCATCTATGTATCGATCGACCACCTGCAGGTGTTGCAGGGCGACCAGGTTTGCTCTTTCATAGTCCTTGCTTCGGTTCTCGAAGTCGACATGCTTCACGCGTCGGCCCTCAGTATGACCCCATCCAGCGAGCCTCCCGAGGTGCTTGTTGAATGGCAGCCCGAGAGTGTCCTCGCTTTGTAGAAAGTTCGAGCAGAAAGAGATGCACTCCTCGGCCAGGAAGCCGTTCGCTATGCTTCCATCTGGACGGGACCTATTTTTAACGTATCCCTTGATGTGTCCGTTGAGCCTTTCGAAGGGCATCATGCTTCGCAGGAACGGAGGACCGAGCTGGACGATATCCTCCACGACATGGAGAAGCAGATGAAGCATGACGTCGAAGAAAGCGGGGGGGAAATACATCTCGAGCTCGCATAGTATCACCACGATCTCCTCCTGTAGCCTCGTGAGCTCCTTAATGCCTCGTCTAGCCACATGCTTATCTTCCCCGCGTAGCCGCTCGGGAATTTGACTCCCAGGAGGCACTTCATAAACTGTATGGTCTCTTGCTTACTCAGGGTGAAGCACGCGGCCTTGAGCTTGACCACGCCCTTCTTGACATTTTTTCCCTTGCGACGATGATGGCTATTCTGCGTTTTCGTCTCCTCTTGCTCCTGATCATCCTCCTCCTCCTCCTCGTCATCGTTAGATGGTGGTTGAAGCTCACTTCGGATGCCCATATGCTTCAGGTCGTTCCTTGCCTTCGGCCCATCTTTGGTCTTATCGGTGTTAAGGAGGGTGGAAAGCAGACTCTCGCCAATGTTCTTCTTTATATGCATGATATCGAGGCTATGAGGCACGCGGAGGATATACCAGTATGGCAAGTCCCAGAAAACAGACCTAGCCTTCCATACCATCAGCAGCGGCTCTGGCTTCTTCTGGGTCTTTCCCGGCGCAGGGCACTCCCAGTTATTCAACAGGTCGCAGATTTCCGCGCCGCTCCTCTGGTCCAGTTTTTCTCGGCGCTCGACCGTCCCATCGAACAGATGTGCTAGCTTTCTCCATGGGTGATTCAGGGGAAGCCACCTCCGAGTCCCGAGGTACACGGTTTTCCCGGACCCAGGATCTTTCTTTAGCTGGTGGTACGTTGTATTATCCTTGCACCTAACGCACCCATAGAAACCTTGGGTCACCTGTCCCGATAAGTATCCGTAACCAGGATAGTCCTGCACCGTCGTGATCACCGCCGCTCTCATGTCGAAGTAGTCCTCTCTCGAGGCATCCCACGTACGAGCTCCTTCTTCCCACAACATGGCCAGCTCCTCTTTTAACAGCGTGAGATACAGATTGATGTCTGTGCCGGGTTGTTTCGGCCCTTGAACCAGCATACTCATGGTTACATACTTCTTCTTCATGCAGAGCCAGGGGGGAGGTTGTAGATCCATACAAACACGGGCCAGGTGCTGTGCGTGCTGCTCTGGCTTCCGAACGGATTGAGCCCGTCGGTGCTCACACCCAGCCTTAGGTTCCTTGACTCTTTCCCGAAATGATGGTAATATTGGAGGTCCAACGCCTTCCACTGGAAAGCATCCGAAGGGTGCCTCAGCATTTCCTCCTTCTCCGGATCATCGTCCTGCGGCCTCTGTCTCTCCGCGTGCCAGCGCATGAGCTCTGCTTCCTTAGGATCCGCGAAATACCGCTGCAGACGAGGAGTTAGAGGAAAGTACCACACCACCTTTATAGGAGCTTTCTTGCTCCCCATCTTGTATCGAGAGGCCTTGCACACCGGGCACGCGGTCTTCTCCGCGTCCTCGCCCCGGTAGATGATGCAATCATTTATGCAGACGTGGTATTTCACGTGTGGTAGATTGAGAGGGCACACGAGTTTCTTGGCCTCGGCGATACCAGTCGGACACGTGTTCCCCTTCTTTGGAAGAATATCATGCCAGAATCCCATGATGTCGTCGAAGGATTCGTCGGTCATTTTGTGTTTCGCCTTCATCTCTAGAGCCCTGAGCGTTACATTCAGACGGGTATCCCCGTCGTTGCATCCGTCATACAATGGAGTGACCGCGTCTTTCTCCATTTGCGCAAGCTTAGCTTTCTCTCTGGCGGCGGCTCTAGCGTTACTCGTCTCCTTGAGAAGAAGATCTTGGTAATGAGGGTCTTGCAGCCAGCTCGAATCATGGCCGGCGCTGCCTTGATCTTCCTCGTGTCCATGCCCTGCGCCACCCTGATCATCCTCGTGCCCATGCCCGGCGCCACCCTGATGATCATTTTCATGATCGTCATCACCTGCCGAGCCACCGGCGTCCATATCTTCACTGTTATTGACATCCTCCTCGTCACCATTTTCGCCATCACGTATCCAACGAGTGTAGCCATTCATGAAATCACGTCGGAGAAGGTGCGACTCCAGCAATCCAGAATCGTGCCTTATCAGGAACATCAGCTTGCAGTCGCGACACGGACATCGTATCTCCGTCTTCTTTGCGCGTGCCATGTCGGCCCTCGCGCATGTCATCCACCTATCCACGAGGGCTTTGTTCACCAGTTGCCGGACCATGGTCGCCTGCGCGGTACAAAAGACCAAGAAGAACATAATTAGAGCATATGGACGTGGATCTCGCCGAAAAAAATCGGCATGACCTCCCCTAAAAGGAGGACATCCGCGAGTGCCAGAAATTCGCCGGGAAAGAAATGAATCGACTTCCCGGCGAAACATTGGCATCCCAAAATGAAATCCCTGCACAAAAAGAAGCACCATAACACAATCACATAGTCGGTGCCACCGACAACGCGCATACATGCAAGCAACTCCTTCTTGTTTCCTCCAACAACGGTTTGCGCAAGAGAGCCGGACCTCACAAAAAAAGAAGCACCGGCCACAACACAATCACATAGTCGGTGCCGCCGACAACGCGCATACATGCAAACAACTCCTTCATGTTTCCTCCAACAACGATTTGCGCAATAGATCCGGACGAGAAATAAAGAGAGATGTTGTAGATCTAGAGGAGTAAGGGACTTCACTTACATATGAGGGTCAACCAAGGGAGGTTGAGCAAGCTTTTATGATGAATTAATGGGGGAAATAGGGTGGGGAGGAGGTTGGGGACGAGTAGATCTATGTTTGGTGAAGAGGAAGAAGTGAGGCATGTGAGTGGAGTGGTAGTGGCTCCCATGTGCTAAAAAGTAGCAAAAATCGTGCTGGATATTATAGGAGGCGCATATTAACATAATGCGCCTCCTATATATTATACGAGGCGCATTTTCAAGACGTGCCTCCTATATGTTATGCGAGGCGCATTTTGAAGATGCGCCTCCTATATGTTATGCGAGGCGCATTTCTAAGATGCGCCTCCTATACATTATGCGAGGCGCATTTTGAAGATGTGCCTCCTATATATTATGCGAGGCGCATTTTGAAGATGCGCCTCCTATATGTTATGCGAGGCGCATATTTGTGGAATGCGCCTCCTATATACTCCAACTATAGGAGGCGCATCTGCGAGATGCGCCTCGACTTCGCTGACTCAGAAGCCACCCGGGCCCACACAAAATATTGGAGGCGCATATTATAGAAGTGCGCCTCTTATAATTACATTATTGGAGGCGCATATTGACAGATGCGCCTCGCATAACCAGGGTCCAGGAGGCTGTGGTCCCTACATGAAGTATTCGAGGCGCATATTTTTGGAATGCGCCTCCTATATATGCATTATAGGAGGCACATCTTGGAAATGCGCCTCGCATAATATATAGGAGGCGCATTTTGCCAATATGTGCCTTGAGCCCTCATTTTCTCCTATAGGCTTTTCTCTAGTAGTGTTACACTTGTAAGCTGGGGTGTTTTCTAGGGTATTTCACGATGCATCTCATTACTATGCATTAAATCATTTTGCTAGTGTTTTCTGTAGTCCTTACCGGGACTACTTTGCTATCTTTTAGATCTCGGCATTTCTCTACGCGACTCTCGAACCTGAAGACATTGATTATTATGGTTATTTCAATCTCAGGCAAGTTCATCACTTGCTCATATCCTTTGAAGTATGTCTTAACGAACTATTTGCAAAAGCCCTATCTTATTACCACCTATTCTCAAAAGAATGCATGATCCTATTTTTATAATAATATGACTAATTGAATGACTACCCGAGTGGTAGTGTTCTATTTGGTGGGCGGATGGGAGCATGGTAACATGAATAGGTCAAAGGGAGGTTCCATCTGCATGGGAAAGTATTACCTAGGAATTAACAACAACTGCCGTCAAGATTCTTGAGCCGTAAATACCGCGTTAACCATGGGTCTTTAATGGCGCGAGTAAGTCAGCTGTGATCTTCTCTCGTTCGCATGTCAACGGACTGCCAGAGACGTACGCTTTAGATCTTGCGGGACTACATCGACATGGGTGGGATCCCTTAATTCCCACGGACTCTGGGGGCTATGAGTGTCTGCCAGGCGGGCCTAGATATCCATCATGAGGGGTTTAACTTGCTGGCAGAAATGGGTGGGCATGTGTTTTGCGGAGAAGCATGGTTTGGCTTGGATCAACAACCGGGCTCCACACCTGAGTGGGAGTGGACAGGATTGTACACCTGGTTGTGCAACATGTTCTTGATCGCCCATGGGTAAAGTAACGCACCTCTGCAGAGTGTAAAAGGATGTGGCATGTTACCCCCTGTTCCGGGAAGGAGCTGCGAACGCCGCAGGAAAGGCAACTCCATGAAGTTCTAGTCCTGTGAAGATCTGGCGGGCATAGTTTTCAGAATTAAAATCAACCTCTTGAAGAAAGTTTTACAAAACCTTGCATTAGCTTATGACTCTTTCGAATCTAAAGCTGTAGTTAGTGCATCAAACTACCCACTATATATCATGAAATTGCTGAGTAACGCTCGTTACTCATTCGTTCCCGTTTGACCCCTGCTTAGAGTTGAAGCCCTATGGAAGTCGTCATAGTGAAGCCATCGCTACCTCTTGAATCTAGGTGGAGTGATCCATTGCTTAGCCAGTAAAGCATCGTCATCAACAACGCAGTTGGAGGAGAATCTATAAAGTTGCCGGTGGAGTTCATTCTTGGACTTAGCTGTTTCAAGCCATAGATGAGGGCTGACATCAGCCGTAGTGGATTAGGTTCTAGGCTTGAGCTATTCTCGAGCTTGGAACATCGAATTGTTTCTTCTGATGTTTCATTTGCAGGAGATCTTCTTGATTCATCAAAGAGATTCTCAAGATTTTGTAATGAAGTTTGTATCCTATAGCTTTGCTTGGACCCACTGTGTTTTTGTTGTACCACTCTGAGAGATGTAATATTCAAAGATAAGTCCTTCTGTGAGTATTATGTCATCGACTTGCGCACTACACATGCAGTGGTGTGCTGGGTCACCAAATATGGTATCAGAGCAAAGCGACCTTAGGTTTAAAACCTTTTAAGAGATCTATAGGTTGGTAAGACTATAGGAAGCCATCTTATCTAAACCACATTTCCTACAACTATGATGATCATTCCCTTGAGAATTATATAATCATACTAGTATAGAATTATTATTACTCAACCTGAGTAAATCTATTTATCTATTTTCTTTATACCTAGGTAGGAATAGTATAAGTCTAGCATGTATCAGTTTTAATGAGAAAAAGAGTTCTGACATAGTTAGGGATGATCAAGTCGCAGTGATGATTACCCCATTCTATGAATGCATAGGATGGAGTAGAACTTGGTATAGAGTAAGTTTAGGGGTCATCAAGAAGGGGTGTTTGAGAATCCTGAACTGTCATTAAATCATGGTAACTATGGGGTATATGCTATATCCTTAGTTATCAAGTCTAGAGGTGAATCACTATAGTATAGTATAGAACTAGGAGAAAGCATAAGCATTGATGGAAGCTACAGTACTACTCCTACGATGTGATTAACACCATGAAGGACCAACAGATGCTATGATAAGCTTATCATAATCAAGATGTAGTATTTCAATTGACATAGTAATTAGCTTATATGGAACCTAATTAGACCACAACTACTATAGGATCATTTTTTCTTGTTTTATTCCATTGCAGCAAGGCATGCAATTGGAGTACTTACCTGGGCAAAGAGTGGTTGTGTAGAATAGGATTATAAGGTACTGTATACCTAGTTGTATAGCATTTAAGAGCCTTGGTAATTGAGATGTTTTACTCAAAGTACTACTAATTTCAGAGGCTTTTGATGCATGAGTGATAACTGCATTTGGGATTTATTGCTTCTTATTTGGATCTTTGATTGACTAGATCTGTACATGAAGATTGAACTTGATGTGCAGATGGATGTGAAAACACTTAGTTCTTTCTTGATGTTACTGGTCTAGAGGGTATAGCATTAGTATGAGAGCGGTCTAAAATATCAGCTGATTGAAGTAACCACAAGGGCTTTGGAATACTAGAAAGTAAAAAAGGAAGATGACAATGAAGACACTAATGGTAATGGACCAGATTGCACATTTTGTTTGGAATTGGTGACATACTTCATCAACACATGGAGATATACCACAAGTGATGCCAAGAAAATCACATGAGTAGTTATATCCTATAAGGGAATATGTAGATGTTCGATAAATAAACTTATAGAGTTGTCCCGTAGAAGTCAAAACCCAAAGATGTAGAAGGACCATAGGAAGTGACCAGTGGAATAGGTTATAGTCACCTGTAGGAAAAAGTTAAAACTCGAGGAAATTCAAAGATGTTTTCACTAATAGTTGAGTCTAAGTCAATCTACACTACGTTGTACAAGTTTCTTTGAGATGTATTCCTCTTGAGACCATTAGATTCAACCAAATAGAAATCCAACCATAGACGGTATCAAGTATACCGGAAGAATCTTATTGGTTATTGATGACCGGTGGATATACCAAATGTTCTTCGGAAATTTGTGAGAGATAGGAAACCATACCTATTCATCGGAGAATGAAACTTGGTATCCACTATGTAGTGGAAATACCACGTGTTCTTCGTGAGACCATTAGGAAGGCCTAGTAACAAAACAGAGTTGCCTAAAAAACTGGCATAGTATTAGATCAACATGCAAGACAGTGGAAGGTGAACAATCAAGACAAGAAGCTACCCATGCCAAGGTCAATACAACAAAACAGCTGTGAAGAATCAACGGTCTATAAAAGTTCTCTCTACCATTTTTATGTGAGAGAGGTTGAACTTCGGGACGAAGTTCTTGTTAAGGGGAAGATACTTTAACATCCCAGTGTTTGGGAGGTTATAAGGATCTAAATATAATATGTGCATTTGCAAAGCATGCATGTGAAAATACGAAAAAAATTGGCGCGAAAGTTTAAACGAATCAAAGTGACCAATGTTTCACTTGACATGATGAAATAAGTCTAGTTCATCTAGTCAAGAGTACATTTGGAGTGATCTTTATAACAAGTATCTTAAGTAACCAAGTCATGTGATTACTAAAACCATAGTTGGATATGACCAACAAAAACTCTCAAGAACCTTAACCACAAGTCTTTAAGTGACTTGAGATAAGTCATTAGGTATCTAGAACTCAAAGAGGAGTGAGTATCCAAATCACATAACTAATGATCACACTTCCACAGGATAGTAATGCACAACTTAACCATATCATCAACAGAGAAGTTATCTCCTATAAAACAACAACTCTCTAAGTTATCAACCATTCACACAACACCTTTATAAATTATCTCATAATTGTTAAGTGCACCTTTATAAGTAAATAACAAAGTTTCAATAGAACACAAGTGATACAAACAAGTGTTAACTCAAAATCCACAAGTGGGAAATGACATAATAATTGTATTAACATATTTATCGAATATGTACATATCTCATCAACCATAATAGAAGTACCTAAAAGAAGAAATAAATCTTCGTAAACTACTGTTAAACCTTGATCATCACATATGATACTTCCAAACCTCTATATCTGCGTTATGAATGACAAAGGTAATAAAGAGAAGAATATAATGTAACAACATGACACCTGAGAAAGACAACTAACAACTATGACATAAATCATTAAAACCCAATAACCTTCACATGCTCATGGTCTTATTCATCTTGTAAAAGTGAGCATATGAGATCTCAACACGTCAAGGAACCATTTGATGAACCTATTCTTAAGTCATCATTCCACCAACACTCCACATCTGTATCCAAATTAACATTCAACAACTAAAGTATCTCTGGATACAAGTAATGAATAACATCAAGTTATAATCTCTATTAGAGGAATTGGATTGAAAGCTAAATAAAACTAATCATGTATGAGACAAGTACATATCTTATGGAGGATAAAATAAGAAGTATATGGAAGGAGAATAAAAACATGAACTAACTCTTAAACTAGATCTTGTTACTTTGGCTAGACCGTTATATCTTGTTTCCAATCTTCTCAAAGACATTCTACAAGAGAAGCAACCCACAAGAAAAGGAGAAACTACCATAGGAAGATCTTCAAGAAGATTAGTGAGAGGTATCTAGAAGAGCTACTCTAATTTACTATAAGAGTATTTGGAAACTCTTATATTTTGAGCTAATCTTATTAACTCCTCTTGAAATAGTATGATATTCCAATGTTAGTGTTATATAGAATTAGTTTGATAAAAAGTCTTGCAACCTTGTTAACAGATCACTTTTGTATACTCAAACAATTGAGTGTCATATACAAACAAACAAAAGGTGAGATAACTTGGTACATCTCAGCCAATCGTATATGATTAGTAATTTGGAGGCAAGTCTGGCCCACTTGTCAACAAATTCATCTTATATGCATATGGCAATTTGATGTCATAAAAAAACTTATATACTTTTACAATCATCTAAGTAAAATCTTTGCTTGGAATAACTGGTTGTTTTCACCTCAAGGGTGAGATAGTTGAAGATGGAATCCAAGAGGTGATCTTACCTTCTAGTGAACAAGGCAATATCCGAAGACTTGTAACAACTAAAGACAAGAACATCAGGCAACCGAAGACCACAAGAATAACCACTTCCCCAGTAAGGGAGCATAGGAAATTCTCCAGTGAAACATTAGGTGATATTAGAGAAACTATAAGCCCTATGCCTTGTCAACACTCATCATAAATGAGGAACAAATAAAAATCACTTTAATGGAAACAATTATCAAGAGAGAAAATAATAACAAGGACTTGCATCCATATGTTTTGTGATATGCTGAGGTAGGTGGAAACAAACTAATTCCCTTGTTTTCCAGATCTTTCTCATCAATAATAAAAATGGATAGCAACAAGAAGTCATCCATACACCCACATGTAAATGATTACATGTTCTGAAAACAACATGGAATAATATCCATACTTGTAAACAAGGTTGGAAAACAAACATATAGGATCTTGATATTGGCAATCAATGTGAGCCTAAGCCACTCCTGTTTTCCACTTGATCAAGTACCTAAAATAACAAACATGATTTACACACACTTAACTAAAATGTCAACCAAAATTTCTAAGAGTTGGAACTATGAGAATAACAAAGTAGCTTAAAAGATAACCAGTTCTTTCACCAATTAAAATCATCTGGTATGGCTTGGAGTGATACTCCATAGTTGGTAATTTTTCTATATAATACATAATAACTCCATTGAGAAGTTTTGCCAAGTATTTCCTAAATGACTTGTATCCAAGATGTCCAATTAAAAACCACTACTTTGTTAACCATATGTTTCTTGTGCTCATGTTAATCATGTATAAAGAAATTTAAAATCCATTTGAAGTTTAAAAGGAGAGAAAATAACCAAATCACTTAAAAATTGAACACCTAAAAAAAATATTCTTCAAATCCACCAAAACAAAACCCAGTGAGGTGTAAAATTTGATAAGGAATTCAAATATAATTTTTACTAATTTTTTTATTTACAAAAAAGTCACGAAAACAATGTTTTATTAACATTTTATATGAACAGAAGGACCCATCTGCAATTTTATGAAACTTACAGGGGAGTTTTCCGGAAAATGTTATTTCCTTCTTTCTTCCACCTCCGGCCAGAAGGCAGAGGCAGTCGTCGTCGAGTCATCATTAATGTGCCACCTCCTACCTGTGTATCTGCTTGCGAGAATAAGACCAGGAGAGGCCGTGAACTTCCTCCCTTCCTCCTCACTCGCACCATTCCCTCTCTGTCCCTATACTAGGCAGAAACCCTAACCCTAGCCCTCATAGCCACCGGTCGACGCCGTTGACTCCGTCCACCTCTGCAGCAACTGAGGTCACCGAAGGACTCACCATCGCCTCCTCTTCCTCCTCGAGTAGACACGGAAGCTGGGAAGGTCGGAGCTCGCCCAATCGAAGCCATACTCCCCGACGGTCGCGCCGCTGGTTTTGTAAGCTCCGGGTGCCGTTTAGACTTCTCCGGCCATCGCGATCCCTTCCCTGCATTCCTGGTGAGCAGGAGAATCTCCCGAGTTGTTCCATCTGTCTTCTCGTGGTCTGTAGCGAGCCGCCGTTGATTCACTGTCACCGTTGCCGCGCCATTGCTCGCCGGCTCACCTCCGCGACCATATGGTCAAAACGCCACCACCTACACGCTCCCCACAACTCCCTCGAGCTAGTAGAGTGCACCAATCGCCCAAATTCATAGCCAATCGGGAAATTGCAACCTAACAGTAGCCATCCCCTCCGGTGATGACTCAACTTTGACTTCAGCATGACGTCATAAATGGTTTTCCATTTAATTCAATTAAATCTGCCACGTGGACCCCACCTGTCATTTAAAAAAACAAAAAAGAATTAAAATTTGATAAATCAATATCTTTTAATCTGTTTATAAAAAAATATGAAAAAAATATGGAAATGTTTAGAAAATATAATCAAAATGTTTATCAACTTTTAAAAAATATTTAATAAAGTTTAAATTGAACATTTTCTTTAATTAAATTAAATCATTTAAAATTGAGAAAATAATAAATAATTCATAAAATCAGAACAATACAAGTTATATACCAAAATGCTCCAAATGACAAATGCTACTCATCTATGATGTTTTCATAGTAATTTGACCAAGTTTTCATGTGTGCAATAATTGCCTAGTCATTTAATTCATTTAAAATTAATAAATTAATAACCTATTCAAATATTTTCCGAAAACATAAAATGTTATAACAAAATAAAAATAAAAGCATTTCCAATTCAAATATGTAAAACATAAAACATTTTTTTTACCTTATAAAGTTGTTCCTCAAGGTATAATAGAATTCTATAATATTCCATTATAACCATAAACAACTACCACAAACATTATTTTCCTTATTAAGAAAATCCTCATGTTTTCACACTTACTAAACCTATCATCACTAGGCAGTAGTAAGTTATGTGATGATAGAGTTAGTTGTATTAGTTCCTAATTTTAAATTAAAAACTCCTGGTCATTATCTCTACACCTTCGAGCATAAAAAAAAATGTGATTGTTATATTTTCAAGAGATGTTTTCCATGTGTTATCATCTTATTGCCTAACCATAAGTTGTCTACTTATACTTAAACATGATAAAAATTGTTTGCTAAGTAAGAGTGAAACACATGTAAGTCTAAAAGAAGTAATAACCACATCACCACAAGTAATGAAACATTTCACCTAAAACCTGTGTGAGTAAGTTATTGTGTCAAACGTGGCTTACACTTGTAAGCTGAGATATTTTCCAGGGTATTTCACGATGCATCTCTTTACTATACATTACATCATTTTGCTAGTGCTCGGGATTTCTCTACGCGACTCTCGAACCCGAAGACATTGATTATTATGGTTATTTCAATCTCAGGCAAGTTCATGACTTTCTCATATCCTTTGCAGTATATCTTATGACTGTTTGCAAAAATCCTATCGTATTACCACCTATTCTGAAAAGAATGCATGATCCTATTTTTATAATAATATGTCTAATTGAATGACTACCCGAGTGGTAGTGTTCTGTTTGGTGGGCGGATGGGAGCATGGTAAGATGAATAGGTCAAAGGAAGGTTCCATATGCATGGGAAAGTATTACCTAGGAATTAACAACAACTGCCGTCAGGATTCTTGCGCCGTAAATACCGCGTTAACCATGGGTCTTGTATGGGGTGATCTTCTCTTGTTCGCATGTCAACGGACTGCCAGAGACGTACGCTATAGGTCTTGCGGGACTACATGCAAACCGGTGGGATCCCTTAATTCCCACGGACTCTGCCACGGGCGCCTAGATATCCATCGTGAGGGGTGGAATCAGGGGTTCAACCTGCTGGCGGAAATTGGTGGGCATGCGTTGTGCGAAGAAGCATGGTTTGGCTTGGATCTACAACCTGGCCCCACACCTGAGTGGGAGTGGATAGGAATGTACACCTGGTTGTGTAACATGGTCTTGATCGCCCATGGGTAAAGTAACGCACCTCTACAGAGTGTAAAAGGATGTGGCATGTTACCCCTTGTTCCGGGAAGGAGCTGCGGACGCTACAGGAAAGGCAACTCCCTGAAGTTCTAGTCCAGTGAAGATCTGGCGGGCATAGTTTTTAGAATTGAAAGCAACCTCTTGAAAAAGTTTTAAAAAAACTTGCATTAGCTTATGACTCCTTCGAGTCTAAAGTTGTAGTTAGTGCATCAAACTACCCAATATATATCATGAACTTGCTGAGTAACGCTCGTTACTCATTCGTTCCCGTTTGACCTCTGCTTAGAGTTGAAGCCCTATGGAAGTCGTCATCGTGAAGCCATTGCTACCTCTTGAAGCTAGGTGGAGTGATCTATTGCTTAGTGATGCATGTAAAATACATAGATGAATTTTGCATATTTTCACATGGTTTTCTATTACATATTGCATCATATAAGGGTATAATTCAATGTTTTATAGTATTTTGGGGTTAAATTACGAAGTCCCCCAACTTTTATGGAATTAACCCTGCCTGTCAGAAACCCCGTTTTCTATATTTTTGACGTTTCAGGGGGTAAACTTCCACGAAATCACCTGAAAATCTGCGGGGGTCATTTTCTTGGAAGGAGAAGACTTGCGGGCGAAGGATCCACGAGAATTGGGCAAGGAGGCCCAAAAGAGGACCCTCCACGCGGCCAGATTCCTTGGCCGCGTGAGAGGCCCTCTTTTGGCCCCTGTGGCCCCTAGTCCTTCCATCTTCGACTTACCGACTCCGTCTTGACCTAAAACCGACTATAAAAAGGGTCCCCCACACCCTTACGGAGAAGAGCGCCGCCGAAACACCGAAACACCGAAACAGAGACCAGAAGTTCCAGATTGGAGGGGGAAAACTCCGGCGGGGCGCCGCCGGTGTGATCTCCTACCCCTCCAACGTCATCTCCATCGACATCTCCATGAAGAGGGAGTAGTCCACCCCAGGGCTATGGGTTTGTGGAAGTAGCACTTGTATCTCTCTCTCTATGTGCTTCACTAATTAGATCCGTATGATCTGCCTGACATGATTACGGGCACTGTTGTAATTCCTATGTGGTGGATATTTTCTATGAGTTATTGAATCTGAGATTGCAATTGTTTCTCTTGAGTTATTTGAGTAGATGTATCTTATGTACCCCGTTCTTATTTGCTAGCTTTGATCAATCTAGTTCTTGAGAGCGTGTGTGGGGTGATGGGTGCATTAATTGGAGTAACAGGGGGTGGCTAGTGCTGTGAAAGTGACAGAAGTTCAGCGATCCACTTAGGTTTTGTTAAACCTTTCTTAGTTACCTCACTAGGGATAAAAAGGAGTACCTTGTTACCGGGGATTTGAAGTGACACTAATCAATCTCCATGACTAGATCTAGCAAGTTCTTACTTCAACTTCATGTCACATTGCTTAAAGCTATACTCTGGTTTTTCCTTAATTATCGAGGTGTTATGATTTATTTCGCATCTTGGTGGAGTATAAGAGGGATCAATATGACCGTAGAGATCTCTATGCTAGGACGTGATGCCCATATGAAATACTCAATGTTAAACATGTTATTGTAATCTCACATGTAATTCTTTATGTCCACCGTCTACCACTTCATTTGAGAGAATGCAAGTGTGAAACCATGAACCCCGATCCTATTTTAATTATAAGAAAACACTCTAGTTACTTTTCTGCAATTTACTTTACTTGCACTTTACTTTACTTCATCTCCAATTCGAATTTACATTATCTCCATCACCACTTGCATCACAAAAATACAAAAACAATCCATTGCATATTTATTTTCTCATTTGCATTTAGTAGTAGATTTAATTATTGCACATTTACTTTCAGTTTTGCATTGCAATTTATAAGTCTCACACCTTGTGCTTGACAACCACTTGGTGAGGTTGAGGGCACAAAATTCTCTACTTGTTTGCAGGATCCTGGAGGAAGCTTGGAAGACAACTGCTGAAATACTGGCTCCCCAAGAGTTTGATATAAACCCTCGAGTCACCCTCGTGGGGAAGAAGGCTTGCCACTAGCTACACACTCTGCACTTGGAGTCTCAACCTAGCCATCAAGCGTTTTTCTGGCGCCGTTGCCGGGGAGCCATGGGTGAAGGAGTTGTCCAAGGGAGCTCACAAGAAGTCTTCATCACCAACAAGGTGTGCAAACACCTAAGCTTGGGGAGGTTGCACCTACGTGAGTACCGTCCTTTCTATCTCCACCTTCTTTCAAGTAGATTGTTTTGTTTCTTGTCTTGTTTTTGTTTTTCACTAGTAGAGAAGTGCCTTTCTATGGAACAGATTCTGTGGCGCATGGCTTCTTGGTGCGCCACAGAAATATATTTTTGTGGCGCACGGGCGGGCATGCGCCACAGAAAAGAGGCATTCTGTGGCGCACGGGACCGTGGTGCGCCACAGAAAAAAGGAATTCTGTGGCGCACCGGATAGGGGTGCGCCACAAAAATAAGTTGGGGGCCCACACCATGATTGCCACACTTCTATTCTGTGGCGCATGGTGGTTAGTGCGCCACAGAAATATGACATTTCTGTGGCGCACCACTGCCACGTGCGCCACAGAATTCCCATCCGAAAAAATTTTGTCCACACGCACCAACTCCACCCCCCCCCCCCCGGGAACGCCTTTTCTAGTTTTTGACGGAAGAGTTCGCGGTCTAAAAAGCATCAAAAAATAAATCCCTTATAGATGCACGGAGAGTTTAATGCCTACTTTTTTATCAAATTTTGAAATATGTATTTCGACTTTCTGAGCAAAAGTTCGTTAAAAAAAGTAAAATGGGCATAACTTTTGCATACGATGTCGAAAAAAAATGATCAAGATATTAAAAAAAAACTAGAGAAAAAAAGAAACCCAACCTCACTAGCCTTCGGCGTGTGAGCTTTTTTTAGAATCGCCAAATTCCAAAAGGAACAAAAGTTATGGCCGTTTTAAGATTTTGACTAGAAAATAAAAAAAAAAATCTGTGGCGCACCCCTTCATTTGGTGCGCCACAGAATTGTAGAAAAAAAAATTCTATGGCGCACCCCTTCATTTGGTGCGCCACAGAATTCTTGAGGCAGGATTTCGAATCCTGCCTCCTCCCCTCCTCTTCTTCCTCTTTTTTCTCTTCTCCTCTTCTTCCCTTCTCCCCTCCACTTCTCCTCCACTTCTCATCTTCCCTTCTCTCTTCTACCTCTCCACTTCTCTCCTCTCCTCCACCTACTACACCACCTCTCCTCCTTCTCCACCACCACCACCCCTCCTCCTCCTCCACCACCACCTCCGGCGAGCTCATCCTCCTCCACCACCACCTCTCCTCCTCCTCCTTCTCCTCTCCACCAACTCCGGCGAGCTCCTCCTCCTCCTCCACCACCACCTCTCCTCATCCTCCTTCTCCTCCTCCACCACCAACTCTCCTCCTCCTCCTCCTCCTTCTCCTCCTCCACCACCACCTCTCCTCCTCCTTCTCCTCCTCCACCACCACCTCTCCTCCTCCTCCTCCACCACCACCACCACCACCACCACCACCTCCGGCGAGCTCCTCCTTCTCCTCCCCACCACCTCCGGCGAGCTCCTCCTTCTCCTCCCCACCAACTCCGGCGAGCATCCGACGAGATCCGACGAAATTTCGAAATTTCGAAAAATTCCCGCGGCCAGATCTGGCCGCCTTTTTTTTTGAAATTCAAAAAAAATTCTATGGCGCACCCCCCCTTGGTGCGCCACAGAATTGCAAATTTCTGTGGCGCACGGCTGAGGTGCGCCACAGAATTGACATTTATGTGGCGCACGGCCACGGTACGCCACAGAAAAAAATTCTATGGCGTGAATTCTGTGGCGCACCGCTCTGCCCCCTAGGTGCGCCACAGAATTGGAAAATGGTGCGCCACTGATAAGGCTTTCTGTACTAGTGTTTGTTCTTGTTTTTGTTTTGTCTTGCATATTTTATTTTAGTTTGCATTTTAATTTTGCATTTAGTTATCTAGATTATTTTAGTATTTCGAATTTGCTTAGTTACTTTACTTTTGTTTTGCATAAAAAATTAAAAATTACATAAAAACTGTTAAAATGGGTGATAGAACTAAATTAAGTGACTACACAAATACACCCAATGACCAATTCATTGCTACGCCAATTACTACACCTGAAATACAAGCTGAAAGCTATGAAGTAAGTCCTAGTTGATTGAATTTAATTACTAAAGAGCAATTTGGTGGTAGTGCTATGGAGGATGCCTCTATGCATCTTCATGATTTCATGGAAATATGTGATATGCAAAAATTTAAAATTGTGGAAAGTAGTGTTATAAAACTGAAATTATTTCCTTTTTCACTTAGAGGAAAGGCTAAAGAATGGTTACTTTCACTACCTACAGCTAGTATAAAGTCTTGGGATGATTTAAAAGAAGCTTTCATTAAGAAATATTATCCTCCCGTTAAAAGAAGTTTTGATTAATGAACATGTAGCCATGACATGGGATAGAATTAAATTAATGCTTAGAACATGCCCATCACATGGAGTAAATGAATGGACCATACTACACTCTTTTTATAATGGTCTAAACTACATGTCTAGAAATATACTTGATTCTGCTACTAGAGGTGCCTTTATGAGTAAAACTGTAGGAGAGGCTAAGATCATATTAGAAAGCATATTGCAAAATTATAGTCAATGGAATACTGAAAGAGCACCGAATCCCACTAAGAAAATAAACTCAATTGAAGAAACCAATGATTTGTCTTCTAAAATGGACACTATTCTTGCCTTTATTAATAAACAAAATATGGAGAATGTGCCTTTGCAGGAGCTAGTTGGTAGTAATTCTGAAAGTGTGGATGTTAATTTTGTTAGGAATTATGGTAGAAATGGTTTTGGTAATGCTTACAATTCTTATAGTAAACCTCCTTATGTGCCAAATAAACCTTTTGTTCCATATCCTAATGCTAATGAAAATAAGTGGAAGCCTTCTAGTGAAATTTCTGAATCTAATAAATTGCTTATGGAACAAGTTGCTAGTCACAATGCTATGATACATGAGTTAAATAAGTCTATTGCATCCATTAGTAGTGATATTAAAGGATTGCAACTTCAATCTTCGAATTTAGATAAAGCATTGTCAAAATTAGCTGATAATCAAGCAACTCTATTAAGCATGTCAGCAGGAAAGCCACAAGCACAACCTAGTGTAGGAATGAATTCTATTACTATCGCTGATCCTATTATTGAAAATATTGATCATATTGCTGAGAATACAAGTGAGCATGTCCCTACTAGCTTAGAAGAAACTTTGAATGAAATAGTGAAGTACCCTGAATATTTACTTCCATATATGTCTTATCTTGCTAGCAAAGATGAAATTAGTCCTCATGAATCAATCATGCTAGCTAAATTAGAGAGTAAAGTAGAGGAAATTATGATGCTTACTGAAATTAAGGATCCATTGCTTGATTTAGAAAAAAGTAGGTTACAAGAACTTATTGCTACTCTACAAAAATATGCTAGTGATCCCACTATAAATGTTAATCAACCTGGCTTTAGATCTTATATTGCTAATCATGTCTTGCAAGAAAAAATTGCTAGGTACAAGAATGAGGCCATGATACCTCCTAATCTTGGGGATGCATGGATCCCCAAGGTGCTAGTTTCAATTGGAAAAGAAATTCACCATGCTATGTTAGATCTAGGTTCTAGTGTATCGGTACTCTCTAAAGAATTATATGAATTGCTAGAACTAGAAAATTTAGAAAAGTGCTCAAGTGAATTTGTCCTTGCTGATAACTCTACTAAACATGCGGTAGGACAAGTAAAAGATGTTATGATTGAATTGCACATGACTTTCGTACCCGTTGATTTCATTATTATGGATATGGGGGATAAATCCCCTAGTCCTATTATTTTGGGTAGACCTTTTCTTCGTACTACAGGTGCAATCATAGACTCCAAGGAAGGGAATGTCAAGTTTCAGTTCCCTCACAAGAAAATCATGGATCACTTCCAAAGGAAGAGGGGCACGCTGAAGAACAAGCTCCCTCATGAGCTTTATCCCTCTTGATTATCAAGTAAGTAAAGCCTAGCTATATGGCTATAAAGAAAGCGCTTTACGGGAGGCAACCCGGTTGTTTTTGTTTGGATATTCCTAGTGTCCTCTTGCTGTCTCAAGAGATTAGTTTTTTTTGTTTTAATTCTGGAGTTTTCAATAAAGAGTCAAGTCAAACCCATTTGGACTTATAAGTTGCTATCCTAGTGCATGAAATTTCTGTTTCAGCACGAGTCTGCTCACCGTATGATTTTACGTTTTTTATTAGTATGCCGGATTGAGCTAATTTTTTAGTATGTTCTGCAACTTTTCGTCCTCTGTAAGCAAAAAAATTGTCTTAATTTTTTTGACGAGTCTAGCTTAGGGAAAAACGTCCATTTTGCTGCTGCTGCTTTTCTGGACAGATTCTGCCTTCTTTTGTTTTATGCACTCTTTGGGCTTGGGAATCGAATTTCCATGATTCTTTCAAGCAAGAGAGTGAACATACAACATAATGAACCTTATTGTATATCTACTGGAGCATTTGATTTGGAATTTTGCACAGCAAGCATGTGATTTGTTTGTCCTTGCTAATCTCACCCCACAGAAAAAGAATGGGAGAAACATGTTTTGTGAAGTTTTTTCACAGGGAATAGAGGAGCTGCGCCTCAAGACATCCAAGAATTGTGAAAGCCATAAGCTTGGGGATGTGATGAACACCCCACTGGAGCTACACTCTTTTGGTTAGCACACGTCTACTTTCTGTTTTTCTAAGCAAAGCATTTATCGTAGAGACTTGAAGCGTCTAGTTTTTGTTTTTATTTTTGTTTTGATAAGACTACCACCATCATTTTATATTAGATTGAGGTACTGGAGTTTGGGGTTGGAATGTATTGGATGCTAGTATTATGACATGGAATAGGGATGCCATGGTTGATTTGAAGAGCTACATATGTTTGCATGATTTATAGGCTTTTTATGTGTAGAAATTTGCAATAATGTTGTCTTGAGCTATCTCTTATTCATGTCCTTGATGCGGTTTATTTAGTTTGTCATGAACTGAGTAGTTCTATGGACATATGCATGCATAGTAGCTGGTCAACTATCTTCCTCTTGCTAGCCCAAAAATTTAAAAATTCCAACAAGTAAAAACTTGTTTCCAACACTCCTTAGCCAAGTATTTCCAGTGAGTCCACCATATCTTCCCATTAGCTTCATTGCTATTCCGAGTATGTTCACCATTTTATTGTGTTATTTATGTTCTAAATTAAGATATTCACTTTATTAATTGTCATGGGTTGAACTTGGGATAGGACTCTCACGAACTTTTGAAGGCACACTTTACTTTTTATGCATCTAATAAACATGACCCAATAATGGGAGCCACAAGTTTTGCGTTTGACAAGTGTGTGGTTGGGAGCTAGCTATAACCGTGTATCACCGGAAATCTTTCAACATTGCACAAAAAATTTACATTTGGTTGATATCATGTACTTTTGTTTTTGGACTCCTGCCATGCCGAAATGAAATAGAGGAATAGTAAGTTTTGATGAGTAAGTATCTATATGACTAGAGAAACGCATTGGGCCGCTAACCCAAGCCATGCTTTATCATGGTGGAAATTTACTTACAGCTTGAGTGACTCTACAACACATCTTATAATAAAATAAGAAGCTATGCATAATAGTGGATGAAAATAAAAAGGATGATGAGTCTACTCCGTTTGTTCATATTGTCATTGTAACATGGGCTTGTTTCCATGTCATGAGGCAAGAGGTACCTCTTTGCGGTTATCTATGATGTCATTAATACTTATTATGATTGTACAAAGCTTATTAGGAATCTTAAGTTGAGTAATCATGGTGTAGGTTTTCACACTCACGGGGCATGAGGCTTTCAACCACCTTGTCATTCTCATTACTTCAATACTCACAATTTTAAGATGCTAGTGATAAAGGGTAAATGAGACTCCTAGATCAATGGATACCACATTTCAATTAGTAATTTTAGTTGAATAATTTAGAGGCTAAATAAGACTTGATCATGTTTTACCTCTACTCAATTTTCTCCAAAGTGTCCACCATATTTTCTATTCTCCATTATGCTATTCTTTGACCAATATAGGATTTTATTTTTCATTTTGTGTATGCATTTGGTCCATAGTGCTTTTATTTCATTATACACTTTGTGAACTTTCATGAAGCATCTTTGCTTGCATATTTGATATTTCTTACAACATGAATTGTATATTGCTACTCATTTCTAGTATTAATCATTTGATTATATGTAGCATGAATAATCCTCCTTGATATCCCACGATTGTTTCAATATGCAAAACCCATCTTAGTTTTATCACCTTCATACTCGAGGATGAGCATGGGTTAAGCTTGGGGATGTTGATGCATGTAAAATGCATAGATGAATTTTCCATATTTTCACAGGGTTTTCTATTACATATTACATCATATAAGGGTATAATTCAATGTTTTATAATATTTTGTGGTTAAATTACAAAGTCCCACAACTTTTATGGAGTTAACCCTGCCTGTCAGAAACCCTGTTTTCTATATTTTTGACGTTTCAGGGGGCAAACTTCAGCGAAATCACCTGAAAATCTGCGGGGGTCATTTTCTTGGAAGGAGAAGACTTGCGGGCGAAGGATCCACGAGAATTGGGCAAGGAGGCCCAAAAGAGGACCCTGCACGCGGCCAGATTCCTTGGCTGCGTGAGAGGCCCCCTTTTGGCCCCTGTGGCCCCAATTCCTTCCATCTTCGACTTACCGACTCCGTCTTGACCTAAAACCGACTATAAAAAGGGTCCCCCGTACCCTTACGGAGAAGAGCGCCGCCGAAACACCGAAACAGAGACCAGAAGTTCCAGATTGGAGGGGGAAAACTCCGGCGGGGCGCCGCCGGTGTGATCTCCTACCCCTCCAACGTCATCTCCATCGACATCTCCATGAAGAGGGAGTAGTCCACCCCAGGGATATGGGTTTGTGGAAGTAGCACTTGTATATCTCTCTCTATGTGCTTCACTAATTAGATCCGTATGAGCTGCCTCACATGATTACGGGCACCGTTGTAATTCCTATGTGGTGGATCTTTTCTATGAGTTATTGAATCTGAGATTGCAATTGTTTCTCTTGAGTTATTTGAGTAGATGTATCTTATGTACCCCGTTCTTATTTGCTAGCTTTGATCAATCTAGTTCTTGAGAGCGTGTGTGGGGTGATGGGTGCATTAGTTGGAGTAACGGGGGGTGGCTAGTGCTGTGAAAGTGACAGAAGTTCAGCGATCCACTTAGGTTTTGTTAAACCTTTCTTAGTTACCTCACTAGGGATAAAAAGGAGTACCTTGTTACCGGGGATTTGAAGTGACACTAATCAATCTCCATGACTAGATCTAGCAAGTTCTTACTTCAACTTCATGTCACATTGCTTAAAGCTATACTCTGGTTTTTCCTTAATTATCGAGGTGTTATGATTTATTTCGCATCTTGGTGGAGTATAAGAGGGATCAATATGACCGTAGAGATCTCTATGCTAGGACATGATGCCCATATGAAAGTACTCAATGTTAAACATGTTATTGTAATCTCACATGTAATTCTTTATGTCCACCGTCTACCACTTTATTTGAGAGAATGCAAGTGTGAAACCATGAACCCCGGTCCTATTGTAATTATAAGAAAACACTCTAGTTACTTTGCTGCAATTTACTTTACTTTCACTTTACTTTACTTGCATCTCCAATTCGAATTTACATTATCTCCATCACCACTTGCATCACAAAAATACAAAAACAATCCATTGCATATTTATTTTCTCATTTGCATTTAGTAGTAGATTTAATTATTGCACATTTACTTTCAGTTTTGCATTGCAATTTAGAAGTCTCACACCTTGTGCTTGACAACCACTTGGTGAGGTTGAGGGCACAAAATTCTCTACTTGTTTGCAGGATCATGGAGGAAGCTTGGTAGACAACTGCTGAAATAATGGCTCCCCAAGAGTTCGATATAAACCCTCGAGTCACCCTCGTGGGGAAGAAGCCTTGCCACTAGCTACACACTCTGCACTTGGAGTCTCAACCTAGCCATCACTTAGCCAGTAAAGCATCATCATCAACAACGCTGGTGGAGGAGAATCTATAAAGTTGCCGATGGAGTCCATTCTTGGGCTTAGCTGTTTCAAGTCATAGATGAGGGCTGACGTCAGCTGTAGTGGATTAGGTTCTAGGCTTGAGATATTCTCGAGCTGGGAACTTGAAATTGTTTCTTCTGATGTTTCATTTGCAGGAGAGCTCCTTGATTTATCAAAGTTATTCTCAAGATTTTGTAATGAATTTTGTATCCTATAGCTTTGCTTGGACCCGCTGTGTTTCTGTTGTACCACTCTGAGAGATGTAATATTCAAAGATAAGTCCTTCTGTGAGTATTATGTCATCGACTTGCGCACTACGCATGCACTAGTGTGCTGGGTCACCACACATCCTAATAACAGATAGCAACACATCTACACATGCTAGAAAACAAGTTTCTAACAAACAAACATTTAATCACAAACAAACACACAAGGTCTAATAATAACAGAAAAGGTGTTGTATCTAGAAATGCACACCAAAAATAATCTAGAGGTCTACAAATTAAGCCAAGATAGTATTACATATATATAATCACACACAAGCTCATCCAATTGGGTCCATATCAAAAATCATTTTTAAACTCTCTCTAAAAATCCTAGAAAAGCCTACTGGTCATTTACCAAAATGGATGGCATTTCCAAATGGTAACTCCCCTTGATGCAAGGTAAAGCCTCACTGATAGATCTACTCAAGGGATACTCAAAACAAGTTTATTTGACCAATTTGGATACATGCACAAAAGTTGTGCATCAAATGGTCTAACAGATAGTCTCTGGCATTTTAAATGCCATTGCAAAAATGCACAAGCAAAACTAGATCTACCACTTGGAGGTGTTCAGGAAAATGATACTGTACTGCCACAAATTTTAGCTGAATTTATTTGGACTAAAACTATTTATAATAGAGCCAAAGAAAAAAACAATGTTTCTGCTAAGTTTTAATAAAAAAAACAATTCACAGCGCGGGCTGGTTCTAACGACGAGTGGCCCATCTAGGCTCAAAGCAGCTAGTCACTCGCGTGCACGCAGAAACGCGTGGGAAAACATGTGCGTTAAAGCAGGGCCGTAGATCCACGGATCGACGGTCGCGGGTCATCTCCCTCCTCTCCTCTCTCTCTCTCTCTCTCTCTCTCTCTCTCTCTTCGCTCACGACGGAGAAGAACGGGTGCTCACCGTGAGGGCTCGAGGGGCGATGGAGCGAGGTCATGGGTCATACAGGGTGCCCGGGCAGTGGAGGGGCGCGGACTTGGCGGCTGCGGTTGTCCCTGTCGCTGGCGTGGGGGCAGTACGGCCGCGGCGACGAGGTTGACAACGGGGACCGTCCTGCAAGCGAGAGGACCAACGGGGAGGTCAGGGCGGTGTGCGCGTCCACATGGAGCTCGTCGGTGGCAAAAAAGGAGGTGGGGTGGGCTGGTTCGAGTAGCACCACCTCGGGATGGTTGCGGCGACCGACGGCGAAAAAACCTCCGGTGGAGCTCACAGCGGGCTCTTGGGCTCGATCAAGCTACTAGAGGTGTGTGAGGGAGGTGTGGGGAGGTCAGTGGTGACGTAGGGGCGCGGGAGGTGGCTTATACACGTGGCGTTGAGGTCAATGGCACGGGGGTGCTCTCGGGTGCGTCTTATCTGGCCCGAGGGCGTGCTCTAGGTCGTGTCCATGGAGTGCAACAGTGATGGAACATGCTAGGGAGGGTCGTGGGTGTCCTTGGCATGTTCACCATGTCGAGGAAGGGCATATCCGTGGCGTGGCATGGCCACAGTGACCATGCACTATGCGGAAGGTCATGCCCCCACACCTCTCTGTCCCCTCTTCTCCTCACTCGAAATTCTCTCTCCCTAGACCTTCTAGAAGCAAGCCAAAGGCATCCTAGGTTAGTACAACCACCAGTGACCACAAATGGCAAAGTTGGATTTCCAAATTTAAACCAATACCAAAAGTAAACAACTATCAAACTTTTGTAAAAATACCGTTTCTAAAAATTCAGAAAATTCGGTTAATAGGGACTTAGAAAAAATTTCTAAGTGTTGGAAACAGTTAAAAACTCCAAAAAGTCCAGCTTGTTTTCAAGGGTCAAATGGAATCAAAATTTTGTTTTCAAAGTTTGAGATTGTTAAACATGTTTTAAAATTGCAGAAACATCTTTTGGAAACAAATTTGGAATAGTGGAAGGCTATGAAAACAAAGTGGAAAAAGGGCTACTTTTTGTTTTTCTCTGTTTTCTAAAAATGCATTTTTCTGTCTTATTTTTCTTCCACAAGAACAAACATGCAAATGATTGTTTTCAAAGTCCATAAATCAAACCAAGCTTGTAGTTTTGTAGTCCACATATTATAGAACAAATACAAGTCAAGAAAACATAAACTGGAATATTATAGCCTAGTGAAAACAAGTCTGGAAAACATGTACTTGGCTATATTTTGAGGGAATATTTCAATAGAAAACTTAGAAGAAACTTCCATAAACCATTTTGTATTTTTTGTTTTCTTTGATCTAACAAAGCTAAAAGTTTAAATCAAGATGCAAACAATCATGATCCAAGTCTTGGAATAAAAATCACTCAAGTCTCATTAGAGAAAACATCAGTGAAAACATAAAAGTATTTTCAGGAAATTTGTATTGGCTTTCAAATCAAACAAAACTTTCATTGCATATATGACTATTGTCATATACACATTTTGGTTCAAACAAACATGTTGTTAGAAAAAAAATTGTTGGCCCACATTTTTGTTTCCTTGAACTACAGTACAAGGTTCCAAAAACTGGGGTGTGACATAATTCCTGGAGGAGCTTTGCCACTACTCTGAAACAGCAGAGGCGTGAATTATCAGTAGAGGATGTCATTGGCCGTATGATTGTTGAGAAGAATTCAAGGGCAAAGGACTCGCATGGAAAAGGGAATGAAGCGACTTCTGCGGACAATATGTATAGAAGAACTACAACTCCCACAAGAACAAGGCGAGGACTGGTGTCCAACAGAATACCGACTTCAAGAAGAAGGCTAAGAAGACCTTCAAGAAGGATAAGAAGAAAGATGGCTGCTTCACTTGTGGTTCAATGGAACACTGGGCTATGAAGTGCCCAAACAAGTACAAGAAGCCAGGACAGGATTCCAAGGTTGTCAACATGATTGTGAGCAACAATGAGAATGGGGGCATCTAGGTATGGTAATTTGTTTACTGTATTTTCAGTTTGTCAGTCTAGTGATTGGTGGATTGACACAGGTGCAAATATTCATGTGTGTGCTGACATCTCATTGTTTTCTTCTTATCAGGTACAAAGGAATGGGTCCGTATTGATGGGGAATGGAGCAAGTTTTTCTGTACTTGGTGTTGGCATGGTCGATCTGAAGTTTACTTCAGGAAGGATCGTGCAACTGAAGAACATGCAGCATGTCCCCCCCCCCCATCAAATAGAATCTCGTTAGTGGCTCCCTTCTATTTAGAGAAGGGTTTAAGTTGGTTTTTGAGTCCAATAAAGTAGTTGTAACGAAATATGGACTGTTTGTTGGAAAAGGGTATGAGTGCGGAGGTCTGTTCCATTTTTCCCTCGCTTGTTTCTGTAATAAAGTCGTGAACAATATTCATTCGAGTGTTCATGAAACAGAAGTTTGGAATTCACGTCTTTGTCATGTTTGTTTTAGTTGCATGACACGGTTAGCAAAATTAAATTAAATTCCAAGTTTTACTTTAGCTAAAGGTTCTAAGTGACATTCGTGTGTGCAAGCAAAGCAACCTCGTGAGCCCCATAAGGCTGCAGAAGAGAGACACTTGGCGCCATTAGAACTCATACATTCTGATCTCTGTGAGATAAATGGTGTGTTGACTAAAGGTGGATAGATATACGTCATGACGTTAATAGAAGATTCCACTAGGTTTTCTGATGTATATCTGTTAAACGCTAAAGATGAGGCTCTACACTACTTTAAAATATATAAGGCAGAAGTTGAGAATCAACTTAAAAAAAAATTAAACGAATCCGGTCATATTGTGGTGGAGAGTATTTCTCTAATGAGTTTGACTCTTTCTGTGCGGAACATGGTATTATTCATGAGAGGACGCCTCCCTATTCACCTCAGTCAAATGGGGTTGCCGAACAGAAAAACCTTACTCTAACAGACTTGGTTAACGCCATGTTAGATACATCAGGTTTATCCAAGGCATGGTTGGGGGAGGCTATATTGACATCATGTCATGTCCTGAATAAAGTTCCGACGAAAGATAATGAGGTCACTCCCTATGAGAAATGGGAGAAGAGAAAAACAACTCTCTCGTACTTACGTACCTGGGGATGTTTTGCGAAAGCCAACGTGTCGACCCCAAAAAAGCATAAACTTGGACCAAAGAACGTGGATTGCGTTAATTTGGGATACGCTAAGAATAGCGTTGGCTATAGATTTCTAGTAGTGAAATTTGAGGTACCTGATGTGAAGGTCGGTATGATTATGGAGTCTAAACATGCTACATTCTTTGAGGATATTTTTCCTATGAGAGATATGCAAAGCACTTCTAGACAGGAATCAGAGGAGACTCCTGAGGCTGCCATTCCTATGGAATATTATGAACAAACACATCATGAAAATCCTGAGAAGGATGACGAGGAAACCCTTGGTAGGGGAAAGAGACAGAGGACTGCAAAGTCTTTTGGTGATGACTTCCTTGTGTAACTTGTGGATGATACTCCCACTTCTATTTCAGAAGCTTAGGCATCTCCAGATGCTGACTACTAGAGAGAAGGGGTCCGTAGCGAGATGGATTCCATCATGGCTAATGGAACGTGGGATATCATTGAATGTCCTTATGGATGCAAACCATTAGGATGTAAGTAGGTCTTCAAAAAGAAGCTTAGTCCTGATGGTATGATTGAAAATTACAAGGCTAGACTTGTGGCCCCATCAGATGGATGTTAAGACTGTAACATCCCTATTTTGCTAACAAAGTGTTGTAGTGTTGTGATCATGTCATTCATGCATGAAACAAGTTGGAGCCAATTTAAATTTTGAATTTAAATGGAATTTGAGAAAATTTTCACAAATACCACATAATGTGTTTTTCAAAATTTTGTATTGAAAACAATTTCAAATACACCAAAGCTATAAATGGTGAGGTTGGAAATTTGATAAGGTTTCCAAATCTTATTTTTGCCAAATTTTATGTTTACAAAAAGGACCCGAAAACAAGGTTTTAAGTTCTGTTTTCTATGGAAAAGGGCTTGTCTGCAATTCCCAAAAAAAGTCTAGGGGGTTTTGTGAAAATTCTTTTAATTCCCTCTTTCTTCTAGCTCCGTCCAGAAGGCAGGAGCTGCGTGGCCGCTGCTGCCACCTCCAGCTCGACCCTCCCGCGAGGATAAGGTGTTGAGATCATCGTGTCCTCCTTCCCCTCCTCCCTCTCGGCCGCTCCTCGCCCTCTCTCTCGTTCTCTATATACCACACGCAGGGAAACCCCACGACCTAACCCTAGTTGCGCTGCTGCCGCTGACCGCCGCGTTTTGCCGACGCCCTGGACCGCGCCGGCCTACCCCGAGCACGCCACGAGGACCGCCTCGTCCTGCTCTACCTCCCTGTGTAAGGAATCGGTCGAGGAAGGCCGGGATCCCCGCCTCCGTGCGCATCTTCCCCAACTCCAGCTTCCGCCGCTGTGGTCGATTCTTGCGTCCTTCGGCCGCCCCTGGACTCCCTGACCACAGCACCTCAACCGCGGTGAGCCTACACACCTCTTAGTGCCCTCCCTTTGGCCTCTCCCTCTCTGGTTCTTCTCCCCATCGAAGGCCGATGTCCGCCGCAACGGATGCTCGCCGCGGCGAGTTTTCCGGCGACCAAATGGTCCAGCGTCGGCATCCCTCGACTCCCCTCAACCTCCTCTTCCTCGTGGCATAATTTTTTCCTTGGATTGCGCGCGATTTTGGAAGAATTCATGCCCATCTATGAGGATCAAGAGGAGATGGTATCACATGGGCTTCATGCTAACATCGTCGCTGAATTTAATTTTTTTGAATCTGAATTATACCTCACACGTGGCCCTCTGTTTGTTTAATTCCACAAAATGTTTTTAAAAGAGAAAATGAATAACTCTACCCAAATATGTCATTTTCATACAAGTTTGATAAAGTTGATTTTGGACCATTATTTAATGTTGTTTAATCATTTAAAATAGAAAAAAAATAAGTTTTTAATCAATAAAATTAGAAAATTAGAAGTTATATACCAAATTGCTCAAAATGACAAATGCAACCTAGTTATGATGTTTTCAAACCTATTTGAGCTTTTAAAATTAGTGTCACTTTCAAAATTGCCCGAATTACCCTCCGGGGTCTATTTCGGGATAGTTTCTGCTAAACAACTTAAGTGACATATGAACCCTAGCAACCCATCGAACATGATTAGGGCTTTATATTTCAGTGCATCAACTCTCTCATGCATACATATTACGCATTAAATCGATGCCATGTGTTCATTGTTGTTCTCCTTTTCGGTGTTGTTTCTCCTCAGTAGAACGTGACTCCGAAGAGAAGGCCAGCCACTCCAATGACGAATACTTTATCTTAACCGACAAGTCAAGCACTTATTCCTGAAGCCTCTATCTGGTTTTCTTATAACCAAGGCAAGCATAATCTCTAATCTGCTCATATATGGTTTTTGAAGTGTTTTGAATCTCGTATATTGCATGCGGTTCAAAGTATTTATGGTCTTAGATAGAGTTCACCTATACTTGTTGCATCGTCTAAATATCCTGATCCACTTATCCTAGCAGCTATAGGTTTGTTTGTGCGCGCCTCGTTAAATCCTGTGAGTCTTTCTTAACCATGCCTAGTTGTGATCTGATCCATCCGGTTGATGAATCTAGTCAATGCGTGAATTTACTTTGTCAGGTTGTTGTGGTCTGGGTTATGTTTGATAACTTGACTAAATAACGGCATGGATGTGAGGCCACAATGGGTTGTGGCGTTTTGTCGTGTTCATGCCCCTAGGAGCGAGTTCTCTCCTTCGAAGCCAAGACTGATCGTGCAACCACACGCGGGGCCTAACAGACCGCGCTCGACTAACTAACTTGTTTGGCCACGTCCATGAGTCACATAGTTTGATCTTTCCATCTGTGTGTGAGTCTTAAAACGATTTGGAGAAAACTTAGGGCGTGACCAGGACAAGTGAGGGACGTACACGGATCTTGATCACGACTCACAGAACAGGTGCCGTCAGGAGGTGGCCAACTCCCTGTTGACGGGGTGGCCCTGTTTGGGTTGACTCGTGGATAGGGTCGAGAAAGGTAAAGGTCGTGGCCAGCCACGCTCTGCCGCGCTCCATGGACGAGCGTACATGTGGCGTTAAGAGTCGGATGGTACGTGTGGGTAAAGTGTACCCCCTGCAGGGATAAATATCCTCGAGAAGCCGTGTCCACGGTTACGGACGACTTGGGAATGGATTCTGTGATCATATATAACTTGAACGGAATGGCTAAAATTTGTTAACAGTGTTTGAAGGGTGCCTCCTCGGAGATGCCGAGAGGGGTGATCCTTGTAGCATGAGAGTTTCTGGGAAATTATGTTGGTGGATGAACAGATGATGATATCTTTAGTTGAGCAGCTTCCTCATCTGTTTTTGAAACACTCCATGAGACGTGCTATTCTTCCTCGATTTGGAAAATGAAGATTTCTTTACGCAAAATAGCCTTCGTAAAACCCTTTCTGAAGATAGCAGATATATAATAGGTTAACTAGGTCTTGTTGAGTACCTCCCGTACTCAGGTTTGCTTAAATTTGGTTCAGGTGAAGATCTCACTTCAGTGGTGGTGTTTCCGACGTGGACATCAACGAGTAGTTTGGGGTTCCAAGGTAGCATCCTAGAATCTATGGGCTGGGACGTCGCCTTATGTTGCGGCCTCTTAGGCCGTTTTTGTTCTTGTTGACTAGCAACATAATTTGCCTTCCATTGTCTGATGTAATGTTGGGTCGTGTGACCTCTGTTTGTACAGCTACTCTGGCACTACATGTTTAATACATCTTCCATGTCTAGAGTGCTTCTTTGATCGGTTGTTGGTTTCGAGCTCATTTTTATACAGTTTTGGTTATGCCTGCATAGTTGTCGCAGTCGGGGGGTTGTCGAGCCGATGATCCATTTCCGAGCATGCATGCCGATGTGATTCGTCCTGGGGTGAGGTAACCCCAGTAAGCCTCGATTGTTGTTGCACTTTCTGGACACATAGTATCTCTATATAGCTTTGGCCCTGTTCCTTCAGTTTGATATGATTTGTGGACTCCTTGATATGCATAATTGGTTATGACTAGCATGGACACAAGGAGTAGTAGTACCGTGGTGATCCGGCCTGCGTGCCGATGAATCCGGTCTGCCTGCCGTTGTTTCTTGCGGCCGGGGCTGGTAACCCTAAAGCCCTTGCAGGTCCATGACTAGTAGCTCATAACAGTATGTATACCACTTGGTCCGGGGCCGTGACAGGTCATGGTATCAGAGCAAGACTCCCTGTAGGAAAACCTTACTGCTTGGTCTATGTTGAGTCTAGCGTTTGTGAAAACTATTTGAAAACTCCAAATGGATTGTGAAAAACCCTTCTTAGGATTCTTTTTACTCCTTATCTAGTATCGCTCTAACTCTGGGTCACCTTACCTGTTTTGATTTAAAAAGGTTCTAGTCATTCAAAAACTAGGTGCCTCCTCCGGCAAGGACGTCTTTTACCAAGTTGACCTAGTGTTAAGGTTTTTGGAGTCGTGTGTGTTCCATACTCCGTTATTTCTTAAACTGGGAGATTTCCTTTCCATCATAATCTCCCATAGTTCTATAGATTCCACATTCTCGTGATCTAAAGTCTCAAACTCAGAAACCTCAAGATTTTCTTTTAGTCTCGAATGTATATTTTGTACGTTGCTCAAATTCTTCCAGAGTTATGTTTGTCTTTTGAAAGATACCTCGTGATGTCTATTAGTAGTGTCCCTCAAGGCACTCAGATAGTAGTTACTCCTTTCTTTGAGTTTTCAACCTTGGACTTGACCCGAAAGTCCCGGAATGTGCCGAATTGCGGTGGGTTGAATCATGTGGTTTTATAACCATGTGGTGCTCACACTATCAGTACAGGATGCTGACATTTAACCCAAGTTATGTTTCTTTGGATCCTGAGGAAACTGATCCACCTCAGGGTGGCTAGGCAATTCCATCTCTCATAGCCATAGGTTTTCTTTTGGAACCAAAAGGGATCACAACAAGAGTGGTCATCATGAATTCCAAGTCTTCGTTCTTGATTCAGCTATACTTCTCCTCTTGGCATCGGTTCTACAAATGATTATTACCCTGTGCAATCAACGTGATCCTAGGATCTTCCCTGAGCATCATTCTACCCTTCAGTTGCTCCCAAGTCTCCATCCGTTGTTTTCGACATCAAGTTGCATACGGGTGTTGGATATTCCCATGCATTCGCTCTTGTTTTCCGCCAAAACATTTCACCTTGGGATGTCAGGAGAAACAAACTCTAGTACCTCGTTCATCTCTAGGACCAGGTCAAAGTTTTGTAATTCGCAGATTAAAGAAGTTCTATTAGCCTCTATTCTATTCTACCTTCGAGTATCACACTCTTATATATCAAGAGGTTGTGTTGAGTTTCATGGCCTTATTGATGAAGTGATGCTCCTACACATCTCCACTCACCATTTCTACAAGATTGAATGATTGAGAATGATGGGTATGTTCATCGACATGTGTATCAGATATTCCTAGCAATTCTTATTGCTTTGAAAAGTTTAAGAAACATATGTATCCTTCTTAGCACTATTGGTCACCCGGTCCCTACTCGAAGTTGACCGTGTCACCTAATCCGTTCATTCTGGTGTACATTCTTGGTCAAATAGTTAGGTCCACACCAAAGCTCCCAAGACCATATTGTTTTGCGTTAAAAAGCAATCCTCCTTTCAAACTCTAGGACATACCGGTGGGTTGTGATATTCTGGATGTCTTTCTACAAGTATCACCAGGTTTTACCTGACCGTGATGTCTACGCAATGGGTATTTGAACTACTCCTTTCTCCAAGAAAACAGTGTTGGGTACCCTGTACTAGTGGTTGAGCTCAAAAGAATAACTTGGAGAGTTGAAAGACAAAAGCTTATGTTAACTTGTTCCTTTGCAATGGGATGTTTAATTCTCATCCTATGGAAGCATGATAGTATCTCCTCCGTGGACATGCTATCATCCTACCTTGATTTGATTTGGGCTATCGTCAGATCATGCTCAGATCCAAGGACTATCTTGATGATATTTTCACTTATGGTGTTTTGCCGAGTACACCTTCATGTCCTTTATTCTAACCATTAATCTGCCTTGTTCATATATCATATGAGTCCCTCTGCTTGGAGTACCTTGATAAGTGTGTTTTCCATCCCATCGATGACATTCCTATTTCTCCAAGTTGCAAGACGTTCATGTCGAACAACTGGCACTAATGTTGGAAACTTTCGAGAACCATCTTTGTGTCATCATGAAGTTTGTGTTCTGGATGTTTGAAGTGACTTTCTCTGGTTCATGTGCTTATGGTGAAAGTTGTCACCATGGGTTCGAGTAAAGTTTTCCTATTCCCTCGGGAATAATTCCAAGTCGGTCATGTATGTGGGGACTATTCATGAGATGGTAGGACGTTACCTCCATTTCTTGAAGAAGTTGTACATCCACACTAAGCCACTGACTGACCATTCGTCAAACAGAAGAGGTCTAAAAACTTCGTTATCTTTGTATCGTCTCCCCAACAAGGACTCCGATGTGTTTCATTGGAAGTAGCCCATGTAGGTGCAACCGTCTTTCGCAAGTTTCTAATACATGCACTACCAAATTCCGCGCGATCAGGGACGTTTCAATACCGTTGCGGATGGGCTCCAAACCGTCACTAATGGTAATCCGCGACGGTTTGCTCGACGAAATGAAAATGTATCAGATCGACTGTCACGGACGATTCCGCGACGTTTATATGAACACTAAACTGTTAAGGCTATCCGCAACGTATAGCAAATCGTCGCCACCAGTTGGGCCGTCCGGACTAGGCCCAATAAGCATTAACGTATTTATTTCGTCGCTATGAGGCGACACGTGAAAAACGAGTTTCTAACGGCCGTTATCGTAATCAGCTGACGTGGCGAAACGTTTAGTCAACATAAGCAAAACGTGGGAACGTTTTTTTACGTCACCAGTATTGACCAATGAGGGGAAACCATGTGGACCAATCGAAATACACCACATGGAAACAAAATGGTGCCACGTTGCCTTCTTCTGGGACGAAATCGGTTCGTCCCGGGCTACCTAGTGACGTTTTTTTCCGTCGCGAGTCTCGACCAATCAGGCGGAAGCATGTGGACCAATCAAAATACGCCACATGTGTAACATCCCAAGTATGAAAAAAATAGCCATTAGAATGTTTTCTCTCTGTTATTTTATGTTTTGCATCATGACATCATGTTGATTGCATTTGTTTTGCTTTGTTTTCCAATTGTTTTCCTCTGTTTTCTTTTGTTTTCACTTGTTTTCTATTTGAATTGCAAACCAAATTTTAAACCTTTTGTTTCATACTTGTGATGTTACAATTTCCAAAATGATATTTCAAATCAAAACAATCATTTGTTTCCATTAAACTAAGGTTCAAACTAATTAAATTATTGCTTTCATTATTTCACTTAATATTCAAAATTCATTCAAATTGCATTCAAATTCATTTGCATTTTATAAACAGCAACCATTTGAAATTAATGAAACAAGACAATTTCCAAATCAATTTGTTTCAATTAAACTTGAGGGTCCAAAAACTAATTATGTGTTTCTATTTAATAAATCACTTAATCTCAAATTCATTACAATTTCAACCAAATCACAAACAACAAATTTTTTGAACTTTTGAAAAACCAAAACTTGCAATGTTGTTGTCACCAAAAATCCAACTATACAAAATTTACCTAATTTTCAAAACCCTACAAACCTTTCCTTTTTTTCTCTTTTCCTTTTCAGCAAAAAAAAAACAGAAATAAAAATTAAAAGAAACAGCAAGGAGAGAGAGAGGGGCAGGCCCAGCCCATCTCTCCCCTCCTCAGGCCCATACCCCCTCGCACCTTATTCTTCCCTGTACGACACCACATCCAGCACCTCCACGTTGGCAGAGAAGGGGAGCAACGGCTGCAGCTTCCCCCCTCCTCCTATTAAACCCTAGCTCGATGCTTCCCCTCTGCCCTAATGCCCTCTCCTCCTCTCTCCCTCTCCCCGCCTCCATTTTCCTCCATCTCCCCCACCACTGCCCATCTCTGTAACTCTCTATAACTGAACCCGAAAGCCCCCACCTTTCCCTCCGGCGATCTCCGCTGTTCCTCTGCGCCACCGTGATGGGAAGGGGCGGGAATGGATTACCCTCCCCTCCAGCTTCCTCCTCCACCCCTCAGCTCGGACGAGGAGGGCTCCGAGCGCCGCCGCCGTCGCCGCCAAGTCGCCGGCGACCACCTCTGCCGAGCGCTGCTTCTCCCTCCGTTTCCCTCGATGGTGAGCACCGCTTCCCCTCGTCTCTCCTCCCTCTCCCTTCCCTTCGCAGCACACGAACCACCGCACACGCACGTGCACGGCACCGCGCGCATCCACGTCGAGGCGCAGCAGCGCGTCGTCGTTCGCCGGCGACCATCCCTCATCGATCTGTCCGCGCGTTGGTTCAGTTAACGTACAGTTCAGTTTCAGAGAAAAAAACCACAGCGAGCAACACCTTAACCTCCGCGCCTCCCGTACCTGTCAAGAAACAGAACAGCACCCCACTGGTACTACTCTCTGCGCGCAAGCGTGAGGGGGTGGGTTCGAATCCCACCCCCGCGAATTAAACCCCTATTTTTCCATCTTTTTTTTCCAAGCCCAGCACAACTTTCTAATCACAACCAAGTCCCTGCTGTTAACTTCTAGATCCCTGCTAATTATTTTCCAAGTCCCTAGCAGCTAATTAAATGGCAGATTACACCTTAATCTTGTAAATTGCCTAACTAAATCATTTTAACTCCAATTTCAACATTTTAAATATGTTTTCCAATCCAAATTAAATTCTCTATCCAAATATAAATTTTGTTTACTGTTTTGAATATTTTAAATTGGTGAAATATTTGAAAACTTGTTTAAATCACTTAATTTTGCAAAATTCATAACTTGGGCATAAAAATTCCAAATTCAACAAACTAAATATGTTTTCCATTCAATTTTTCATGTACTTCGCAAATATCAACTTTGTTTGCTGTTTTGAATAATTTAAATTGCTGAAAACAACTGTTCCTTAATTAATGCATTTAAAATTGCCAAAATAATAACTTGCTCATTTTAAATCCAATTTCAACAAATAAAATATGTTTTCCATGCACAATTAAACCACCTTTCCAAATATAAAATTTGTTCCATGTTTTGAATAATTAAAATTGGTTAAATGATTTAAACCTTGTTTAAATCATTTAATATTGCTAAATTCATAACTTGATCAAATTAAATTCTTTTGGGACATATAAAATATGTTTTCAAACCATAAAAGTATAAACTTTTCAAATATGAGTTGGTTTGATGTTTTGAACAAATAAAAATTCAAATAAATTCATACTTGAATTAAATTCATTTAAATCTTGTTCAAACTTGTTTAATTCATAAGTAAATTATTCCAAATCCTTTTTCAACAAGTGAAACATGTAATCCACCTAAAATTTTGTGTTCTTTCCAAATATGAACTTTGTTATCTACTTTGAACAATTTAAATTGGTGAAAACAACAAATGCTTGTGTAACCCCTTTAAGAAACCAAAATTGCCTAACTTAATAAATACATTTCCAAACTTGGTAAACCTTATTTCAAATTGATCCTATTGTTGTTTTCTTTTTGTTTTCCTCATCCATGCATCATGCTAATCCACTTGCACCTGTTGTTTAGTTGTAAAACAATTATTTCAACCTTAATTCATGGGCTTTCCATATGCAATACAAATTGCATGTGGGTCCATTTAATCATGTTATGTTACCATGTCAACTAGTTTATTTTTGATGCATCAATTAAATGGTCATGCATCATCCCATGATTGTGCACTATGCCATGTTATTGATTGTTTGTCTCTCTGCGTTGTTTGTTTGCTTCTTCTCGGATAGACGACGACCTTGAGACAGACGATACTTACGACACCCCTTCCAAGGTTCTAGCTCAGTACCAGGCTGCTGAGTTTGCAGGCAAGTATTCACTCACATGAACCATTGTGTTCCTTTCAACATTGGATACCGATACTTTCCGTTGTCTATTCTGCTAGCCCTATGAATCGTTGCTTTTGTTCGATCCTATCACATGTTATCCCTTAACCCTGATATAGCCTCACCTCCACACCTATAACCTTTTGCTTGTTGCCCGTGTCTTACTAGCATGCTTAGGGTTGTTTTGCTCGAGTCTGTTGTCCATTACTTTCTGTTACTATTTCATTATGTTCTGGGGCTAGATGTTTAAACAATCAACCTGTTAATGTGTGGTTAATAATAATTTGCTGATAAGGCACCGGCAGGAGGCCCGGCGTGGTTTTGAGGCCTGCTAGTGTTGACCCTAATTAGGAAAAGGGTCTTGTCTACTGATCCATGATGAGCGCACTAACCGCATGTGGGAAGCGTGTATCGGCGCCCCCCTCAATTTGATTCGATTCGCATCTCGTCCAAATCGCCACACTTAGTTCGGGCTTTCCATTTGATGCATGCATGTGCAGGTGCGAACCCTTGGCGCCAGGGTGGAACTTTTGTAGTCGGCATTTAGGGCGGCGTGGTCTTAGAGTGCTATGAGGGTCCCCTTTTCTTCGTGGGGCTCGATTAGCCGCGCACGCACAGCATGTGGTTCTTTGGGCTTGATGCGAAGAAGAGTTGAGTTGTGTTGAGTGCCTTGCTTGGTGGAAGTGCATTTCCATCCTGGCGGGGTATTCTTACGTGTACGGCCAAATTGGTGCATCCCTGCAGGGTTAAATCTTCTCGAGAAGCCGTGTTTTCCGCGGTTAGGGATGACTTGGTGAAAGTACTGGCTAACAAGTACTCAGAACAACTTACACCTAATGATTAACAATTTGACTAGTAGTAGTCTTATTGACACAATAACTTGACCCACCATTAATCCAACTGTGTGAGTTATCCTCGGATTGCTTCTTTGGATAAGGGGCGAGATCCAGGATGGGTTTGTTTGGAGTTAGTTGTAGTTGGTTACGATACGCTATCGTATCTCCTTTCTGTTAGCCGGAAGTTATAGCATGTATCTGTAGTTGGTTAGTGCAGCCAGCTGCCGCATCTTTTGTATCACCCTTTCTTCCGTTGAACCCAAAGCATCTGTGCTTGATGTTGTTGGGTACACTTTGGTGAATTGTGAGTCTTGCTTGCCAGTACGTTTATGTACTGACCCCTTTGGGGCTGTGGTTTCCGCAGACTACGTTTCCGAGGATCCCCATGGTGGCTACTACGTGGAGTATGACGAGACTGCTGACGAGTAGATAGCGGACCCGGGCAGGATCCGAGACTTCGTGGATGGGCTCCGTCTTTTCGTTTGCGGCCTCTTAGGCCTATTTGGATCTTGTCTGTACTCAGACACTTTGGATGCTTCCGCTGTGATGTAATGATGATATGTTGGGACATGTGTCCTCTGAATGATTGTATTTGCTATCTCTGCTCTAATGAGAGCTATTTGCAACCTATTTCAATCTTTTGTGTCTTAGAGATCTGTTGTGATATCACTTGTTCCAATGCCGTTGACGTACCATGTGTGTATGTTCTGAAGTACGTCAATGGAAGTATCTGGATTTCTATGGGATGGTTTGCGCAGACGATGAATAGTAGAGAATGGTTGTCACACGCTTACGTGTTGGCCTGCTCATATTGAGATGCGGGTGCCGGTATGCTCCGTAAGCCATTTATCTACTGTTTAACGGACTGTGAGTATCCCCTAGAAGTCCGGGTGCGACAAATGGTATCAGAGCCTGTCTGCCTGTAGGATCCCTTTTACTGGTCGCAGTTGAGTCTAGAAACTATTTTGTAGCTATATAGGAAAAATGAAACGTGAGAGTAGGAATTCTGTTCTTTTTCTTCTTTCCCCACCCACCCTCCCTTTTCTGGTAAGGAAGTGCAACTTTGTTTTCCCTTCTCATCATAACTTTCAAGTTAGGATTTCACGTATCCTGGTTTCTTTAGGATAATTATATCTACTAGTCCATAGGAATGGAGGTGGTTGTGACATGATTTATCATGTTGCCTACTCACGATTGAGAACGGAGGCGTGTAAGCCCCGGAAGCAAATCCTCTATTCATTAAGCAGTAGATATTGATCCTTTAGAAGCCCGGATGGGTTTTCCGTAGTACCTCAGGAGTGTTTTGTTCTAGTGTTTTCCCGTTGTTGCTTTGATATCCTGTTTTTTTCATCCTTTTCGTCCATTCAAACCTTGTTGTTGCTTTCCACTTCAGTTCTTCTACCGGCGTCTAATCAATAACTCTGTTCCACCATTATGGCCAGAAAGTCTATTCTCCAAATGAATCAAATTCTATTCAAGCTATACACCCTCCATACAAAACCTCTACCTCTACTCGAAAATGTTCCGGTGGTTTGCGAATTCCCTGACGTCTTCCCAGAAGAGTTGCCAGGAATGCCTATCGTTTTGAACTTCCAGAAAAACTATCCAATGTGCACGATGTGTTTCACGTGTCACAGCTCAAGAGGATCTTCCCAAGAAGTATCCGGACCTTTTCTTTTCTCAGTAGGAATCTCGGGGCGCGATTCCTTCAAGGGGGGCGTTTTGTAACATCCCAAGTATGAAAAAATAGCCATTAGAATGTTTTCTCTCTGTTATTTTATGTTTTGCATCATGACATCATGTTGATTGCATTTGTTTTGCTTTGTTTTCCAATTGTTTTCCTCTGTTTTCTTTTGTTTTCACTTGTTTTCTATTTGAATTGCAAACCAAATTTTAAACCTTTTGTTTCATACTTGTGATGTTACAATTTCCAAAATGATATTTCAAATCAAAACAATCATTTGTTTCCATTAAACTAAGGTTCAAACTAATTAAATTATTGCTTTCATTATTTCACTTAATATTCAAAATTCATTCAAATTGCATTCAAATTCATTTGCATTTTCTAAACAGCAACCATTTGAAATTAATGAAACAAAACAATTTCCAAATCAATTTGTTTCAATTAAACTTGAGGGTCCAAAAACTAATTATGTGTTTCTTTTTAATAAATCACTTAATCTCAAATTCATTCCAATTTCAACCAAATCACAAACAACAAAATATTTTGAACTTTTGAAAAACCAAAACTTGCAGTGTTGCTGTTACCAAAAATCCAACTATACAAAATTTACCTAATTTTCAAAACCCTACAAACCTTTCCTTTTTTTCTCTTTTCCTTTTCAGCAAAATAAAAATAAAACAGAAATAAAAATTAAAAGAAACAGCAAGGAGAGAGAGAGGGGCAGGCCCAGCCCATCTCTCCCCTCCTCAGGCCCATACCCCCTCGCACCTTCTTCTTCCCTGTACGGCACCACATCCAGCACCTCCACGTTGGTAGAGAAGGGGAGCAACGGCTGCAGCTTCCCCCCTCCTCCTATTAAACCCTAGCTTGATGCTTCCCCTCTGCCCTAATGCCCTCTCCTCCTCTCTCCCTCTCCCCGCCTCCATTTTCCTCCATCTCCCCCACCACTGCCCATCTCTGTAACTCTCTGTAACTGAACCCGAAAGCCCCCACCTTTCCCTCCGGCGATCGCCGCCGTTCCTCTGCGCCACCGTGATGGGAAGGGGCGGGAATGGATTCCCCTCCCCTCCAGCTTCCTCCTCCACCCCTCAGCTCGGACGGGGAGGGCTCGGAGCGCCGCCGCCGTCGCCGCCAAGTTGCCGGCGACCACCTCTGCCGAGCGCTGCTTCTCCCTCCGTTTCCCTCGATGGTGAGCACCGCTTCCCCTCGTCTCTCCTCCCTCTCCCTTCCCTTCGCAGCACACGAACCACCGCACACGCACGTGCACGGCACCGCGCGCATCCACGTCGAGGCGCAGCAGCGCGTCGCCGTTCGCCGGCGACCATCCCTCATCGATCTGTCCGCGCGTTGGTTCAGTTAACGTACAGTTCAGTTTCAGAGAAAAAACCACAGCGAGCAACACCTTAACCTCCGCGCCTCCCGTACCAGTCAAGAAACAGAACAGCACCCCACTGGTACTGCTCTCTGCGCGCAAGCGTGAGGGGGTGGGTTCGAATCCCACCCCCGCGAATTAAACCCCTATTTTTCCATCTTTTTTTTCCAAGCCCAGCACAACTTTCTAATCACAACCAAGTCCCTGCTGTTAACTTCTAGATCCCTGCTAATTATTTTCCAAGTCCCTAGCAGCTAATTAAATGGCAGATTACACCTTAATCTTGTAAATTGCCTAACTAAATCATTTTAACTCCAATTTCAACATTTTAAATATGTTTTCCAATCCAAATTAAATTCTCTATCCAAATATAAATTTTGTTTACTGTTTTGAATATTTTAAATTGGTGAAATATTTGAAAACTTGTTTAAATCACTTAATTTTGCAAAATTCATAACTTGGGCATAAAAATTCCAAATTCAACAAACTAAATATGTTTTCCATTCAATTTTTCATGTACTTTGCAAATATCAACTTTGTTTGCTGTTTTGAATAATTTAAATTGCTGAAAACAACTGTTCCTTAATTAATGCATTTAAAATTGCCAAAATAATAACTTGCTCATTTTAAATCCAATTTCAACAAATAAAATTTGTTTTCCATGCACAATTAAACCACCTTTCCAAATATAAAATTTGTTCCATGTTTTGAATAATTAAAATTGGTTAAATGATTTAAACCTTGTTTAAATCATTTAATATTGCTAAATTCATAACTTGATCAATTTAAATTCTTTTGGGACATATAAAATATGTTTTCAAACCATAAAAGTATAAACTTTTCAAATATGAGTTGGTTTGATGTTTTGAACAAATAAAAATTCAAATAAATTCATACTTGAATTAAATTCATTTAAATCTTGTTCAAACTTGTTTAATTCATAAGTAAATTATTCCAAATCCTTTTTCAACAAGTGAAACATGTAATCCACCTAAAATTTTATGTTCTTTCCAAATATGAACTTTGTTATATACTTTGAACAATTTAAATTGGTGAAAACAACAAATGCTTGTGTAACCCCTTTAAGAAACCAAAATTGCCTAACTTAATAAATACATTTCCAAACTTGGTAAACCTTATTTCAAATTGATCCTATTGTTGTTTTCTTTCTGTTTTCCTCATCCATGCATCATGCAAATCCACTTGCACCTGTTGTTTAGTTGTAAAACAATTATTTCAACCTTAATTCATGGGCTTTCCATATGCAATACAAATTGCATGTGGGTCCATTTAATCATGTTATGTTACCATGTCAACTAGTTTATTTTTGATGCATCAATTAAATGGTCATGCATCATCCCATGATTGTGCACTATGCCATGTTATTGATTGTTTGTCTCTCTGCGTTGTTTGTTTGCTTCTTCTCGGATAGACGACGACCTTGAGACAGACGATACTTACGACACCCCTTCCAAGGTTCTAGCTCAGTACCAGGCTGATGAGTTTGCAGGCAAGTATTCACTCACATGAACCATTGTGTTCCTTTCAATACTTTCCGTTGTCTATTCTGCTAGCCCTATGAATCGTTGCTTCTGTTCGATCCTATCACATGTTATCCCTTAACCCCGATATAGCCTCACCTCCACACCTATAACCTTTTGCTTGTTGCCCGTGTCTTACTAGCATGCTTAGGGTTGTTTTGCTCGAGTCTATTGTCCGTTACTTTCTGTTACTATTTCATTATGTTCTGGGGCACGATGTTTAAACAATCAACCTGTTAATGTGTGGTTAATTAAAATTTGCTGATAAGGCACCGGCAGGAGGCCCGGCGTGGTTTTGAGGCCTGCTAGTGTCGACCCTAATTAGGAAAAGGGTCTTGTCTACTCATACATGATGAGCGCACTAACCGCATGTGGGAAGCGTGTATGGGCGCCCCCCTCAATTTGATTCGATTCGCACCTCGTCCAAATCGCCACACTTAGTTCGGGCTTTCCATTTGATGCATGCATGTGCAGGTGCGAACCCTTGGCGCCAGGGTGGAACTTTTGTAGTCGGCATTTAGGGCGGCGTGGTCTTAGAGTGCTATGAGGGTCCCCTTTTCTTCGTGGGGCTCGATTAGCCGCGCACGCACATCATGTGGTTCTTTGGGCTTGATGCGAAGAAGAGTTGAGTTGTGTTGAGTGCCTCGCTTGATGGAAGTGCATTTCCATCCTGGCGGGGTATTCTTACGTGTACGGCCAAATTGGTGCATCCCTGCAGGGTTAAATCTTCTCGAGAAGCCGTGTTTTCCGCAGTTAGGGATGACTTGGTGAAAGTACTGGCTAACAAGTACTCATAACAACTTACACCTAATGATTAACAATTTGACTAGTAATAGTCTTATTGACACAATAACTTGACCCACCATTAATCCAACTGTGTGAGTTATCCTCGGATTGCTTCTTTGGATAATGGGCGAGATCCAAGATGGGTTTGTTTGGAGTTAGTTGTAGTTGGTTACGATACGCTATCGTATCTCCTTTCTGTTAGCCGGAAGTTATAGCATGTATCTGTAGTTGGTTAGTGCAGCCAGCTGCCGCATCTTTTGTATCACCCTTTCTTCCGTTGAACCCAAAGCATCTGTGCTTGATGTTGTTGGGCACACTTTGGTGAATTGTGAGTCTTGCTTGCCAGTACGTTTATGTACTGACCCCTTTGGGGCTGTGGTTTCCGCAGACTACGTTTCCGAGGATCCCCATGGTGGCTACTACGTGGAGTATGACGAGACTGCTGACGAGTAGATAGCGGACCCGGGCAGGATCCGAGACTTCGTGGATGGGCTCCGTCTTTTCGTTTCCGGCCTCTTAGGCCTATTTGGATCTTGTCTGTACTCAGACACTTTGGATGCTTCCGCTGTGATGTAATGATGATATTTTGGGACATGTGTCCTCGGAATGATTGTATTTGCTATCTCTGCTCTAATGAGAGCTATTTGCAACCTATTTCAATCTTTTGTGTCTTAGAGATCTGTTGTGATATCACTTGTTCCAATGCCGTTGACGTACCATGTGTGTATGTTCTGAAGTACGTCAAAGTATCTGGATTTCTATGGGATGGTTTGCGCAGACGATGAATAGTAGAGAATGGTTGTCACACGTTTACGTGTTGGCCTGCTCATATTGAGATGCGGGTGCCGGTATGCCCCGTAAGCCATTTATCTACTGTTTAACGGACTGTGAGTATCCCCTAGAAGTCCGGGTGCGACAACATGGAAACAAAAGAGCGCCACGTCGCCTTCTTCTGGGACGAAATATGCTCGTCGCATGCTACCCAGTGACTCTCTTTTTTCGTTGCTAAACTCGTGGCACGGGAACCAACAAAATGGTGCCACGCAACGTCTTTTCCATGACTTTTTTTTTGTCTCGGATTTGGGTGATGTCATCACCATGCCGGGGACGTTATTTTTACATCGCCTAATCGCCCACTCATAGTAGGCCACGTGGGCTGGGAATACATCGCCACGTGTCGGTATTTGCCTTGACGAATTTTTACGTTATGTTACTATGATGTCTGTTTTGGTGCTATTTGGGTGGTTACATCATTGTTATAATTGCCAATTTGACACAGGCAGAAAAAAACCACATAACATGCATTAAATACTTAGTTTTTCTCACAAAATATCAAACCAACATACAGAACCACCGTTTCAAGGACCACGAATCTGCTCAGCCAGCATCTCAAGTAGGGCAACTCCTTCTAGTTGAGATTTCTTTAGCGCAGCTTGTTGCTTCCGAGTCTCTTCCATATCAACTACAAACTTCAGCCTCAGTTGCTCGGATTCTGCTTTCACCGTCCTCATATCAGAAATTGTTCTGCGCACATTCACATCAAGCTATGGTTCAGGCTTAGACTGTGAAAGACATGATTCCACACGGACCTTCTTTGAGAAAGTATTCTTTCCACTCTTCGGCATGACAACTTCACTATCATCCTCGTCCTCAACCTCTGAAGCAGATCGAGACATCACCCTTTTCTTGCTTGCCTATCAAGCATGCAAAGAAAATAGATGAAAATAACAGATAACAAGAATGTATAGAACATAGATGAAACTAGCAAATGACAAGCATGTACAAAAAAATGATGAAAACAAGCAGATTATAGTCAAACAATGGTGTGCGTCATGAACTAGCTGATGAGAAGCATAGATGAAACAGCAGGTGTCAAGCATGTGAGGAAGGTAGATGAAAATACCAGATGATAAGCATGTACAAAAAATTGATGAAAACTAGCAGATTGTAGTCAAACAACCGTGTGTGTCATGAACTAGCTGTTGAGAAGCATAGATGAAACAGAAGGTGTCAAGCATGTGAGGAAGATAGATGAAAATAGAAGATGAGAAGAATGTACAAAAAATTGATGAAAACTAGCAGATTATAGTCAAACAACGGTGTGTTTCATGAACTAGCTGATGAGAAGCATAGATGAAATAGCATGTGTCAAGCATGTGAGGAAGATAGATGAAAATAGCAGATGACAAGCATGTACAAAAAATTGATGAAAACTAGCATATTATAATCAACCAACTGTGTGTGTAATGAACTAGCAGATGAGAAGCATAGATGTAGCAGGTGTCAAGCATGTGAGGAAGATATATGGAAACCATGTTGAAATGACAACGACAGCCTTAATTACTATAAGTAGGTTTCACGGCCTTAATTAGCTTGCCAAAACATCTTATAGTATGGAATAGAGTAAGTAGCACAAAATATATGGCACCACATTGATCAAACAGTTCAACAAAAGATAATAAAGCTGCACCCTAGTTGTTGCGATATCATGAAAGAATGTTGATCTACCGGGTTAGGGAATAACCTGCAGCTCATTGTCCATGCTGGATTGTGATTGATATGACATGACTCATTCATTGGCATCTGATTCCTCTTGAACATCATACACATGCATGTACTGAGATCCAGAGTCTTGCTTCTTGGTATTTTTTTTGGGGGGGGGGGGTACAGTAGGACATGAAAGAAAACTTGTTGGCTTTACGCCCAGTTCATGCATCTTTGCATTGTTTGCCATGATAGTTCTGACACGCTCTTCTTCAATGGGGTGTAGTGGCGATCCTAGCATGAATAAAGAACTAAAAGTAAAGTACAAATATAACGCTTCATAAGAACCTAATAAAGAATAAATAATTAAGGCACTCATCTTGTAAGAACAGTCCAGTGCAAGTAATATAAATTCTGATCCTAACTAAGACTGATAGGATCACAATCAAAGTGAAATTAAACCTAATACGTAATATACAAGCTAGATTGCTGCAAATGAGCAAAGTTTTACCAAGCAAGAAGGGCCCCCTTCCTATTCCGTTACAAGAAACCGTTTAGAGAGATTTATTGCATCAAACATTAGCAGTATAATTAGGATAATAATGAAGCATCGAACATACGATTAAAAAAACAACCAATTTAGAAAGATTAACTGCATCGAACATAAGCAGGATAATAAGGAAGCATCAAATCTACAATTAAATAGACAAAAGCAATTTAGAGAGAATAGTTGCCTGCATCTTTAGGGTCTTCTGTCTTGCTGCGTTTCTCGCCTTCAATCTTCACTCGTTTCAGCGTGCTTGCAGACATTGACGGTGATGTCGCGGCGAGGTTGGAGATGAGGTGGCAGATCTGGATGTACGGCAAGGTCGGTCGCGAGGTGGCTGACCGGCGAACACGGCGCCGAGGTGGATGACCGGCGAGCACGGCGTGAGGTGGAAGATAACGTACGACGAGGTTGGAGACGATGTGGTAGACATGCGAGCACAATGGTGAGGTGGCGGATCTGGCTGGCGAAAAGGATGATGATGTGGTAGATCTGGAGGGTGTTTTCGACGGGGACAAGGGATTTCTGGCAAGCGAGCTATATGGTGAGGTGTGAGACCTGGGGAATAGAGGATCTGTTTTGGAAGGACAAGGGGGAGTGGATATTTCGAAATAGTGGCTTTCTCTTTCGGCGAGAGGGCCGATCGAGCGGACAAGGCAGGGTTTCGGAACGATTAGAGAAATACCCTCCAGGCTAAAGGTTGCCAGTTGTGTGCAGGAGGGCTGAGAAGTAAATTATCCTTGCACCAAAAAATTTGGGCGGGCTGTCCTGGCGCGAATTTTTTGGAGCGACGCGAAATTTTGGCGGAACTGCGGGAAACTTTGCTAGCCGTCCGATGCTGATGGGTGGCTTACAAAAATTGAGCATTTATGCAATTAATTAGTACTAAGGATTGTGAAAAAATCCTGAAAGTATTTACCTAAAATCCTGGAAAGGGTCAATTATCTGGAATAATACTACATGTTGATTGGTGGCTTGAAATTGGCTAGCCGTTGGATGCTAGTGAACTTTTTTGTCTACACCTATCACCGGTGTCGGAAGGGGGTGGACCACTGTTCCTTTTTGCTTGGTTCTGTTAAGTTAGGCCATAGTTACATGGATAACCCAAATCTAGATCTACTTGTAATAAGATTCCCTCTAGTTCGCCTGAAGAAACCATAGCCATGATGGGGGAAAAGACGTAACTACCGTTCTGGACCCTCTACATGAGTCAGAAGGGGGTTGAAAATTGGAACCAATTTCTTGGCTTTGTCAGGTTAGGCACAATGAACACCCAAGACAATGGTAGCGCCCACCTCTTGGCAAGATTTCCCCAGTTCCGTCAGATCCGGGACTTTCGGGCTCTAAGTAGTCCTCGCACATGCTAAGAGAATCTGATGCCGGTGAAGTGCGCCCTAATACAGAGACCGAGGGAATCTTGCGCATCCAAGACCCATGACACACTCAAATTCACATGGTATGACATACGCTGGGATTTGGTGGCATTAGGATGATCCGGAGCCCCCTCTCCGGAGAAACCATAGCCCCGCTGTGAAAAAAGACGAAATTGCCGTTCTGGCCCCTCTACGTGAGCCGGAAGGGGATAGCAAAGTGGAACCAATTGCTTGGTTGTGTTAGGTTAGGCCCAATGAACACCCAAGACAATTGTAGGTCCTACCTCTTGGCAAGATTCTCCCAGTTCTGTCAGATTTGGGAGTTTCGGGCTCTAAGTAGTCCTCGAACTCGCCAGAGAGAATCCGACGCCGGTGAATCTCTAATACTGGGAGCGAGGGAATCTTGGGCATCCAAGACCCATGCCACACTATAACACACGTGGTATGACATACCATGGGATTTGGTGGCATTCAAAGGATCTCGAGCCCCCTCTCCGGAGAAACCATAACCCCGATGTGGAAAAGACGAACTTGTCGTTCTGGCCCCTCTACGTGAGCCGGAAGAGGGTAGAAAAGTGGAACAAATTGCTTGGTTGTGTTACGTTAGGCCCAAGGAACACCCAAGACAATGGTTGGGCCCACCGTTTGGCAAGATTTCCCAGTTCCGTCAGTTCTGGGAGTTTCGGGTTAATCTTGGAACAGGCAGAGAGAATATGACGCCGGTGAGCCCTAATACAGAGAGCGATGGAATGTTGGCCATCCAAGACCTATGACACACTCTAACACACATGGTATGGCACAACATGGGAGTTTTTGGCATTCAGACGATCCGGAGCCTCCTCTTCGGAGAAACCATACACCCGATGTGGAAAAAGACGGAACTGCCGTTCTGGCCACTCCACATGAGGCGGAAAGGGGTAGAAAAGTGGAACCAATTGCTTTTTTGTGTTAAGTTAGGCCAAAGGAACACGCAATACAATGTTTGGCCCACTTGTTGGCAAGATTCCCCAAGTTCCGTCGGTTTCGGGAGTTTCGGGCTCTAAGTAGTCCTTGAGCACGCCAGAGAGAATCCGACGCCGGTGAAGCCCTAACAGAGAGAGAGAGAGAGAGAGAGGGAATCTTGGGAATCCAAGACCCATGACACACTATAACACACATGGTATGGCGTACCTTGGGATTTGGTGGCATTCAGATGATCTAGAGGCCCCTCTCCGGAGAAACCATGGCCCCGCTGGGGAAAAATATGTAACTGTTGTTCTGGCCCTCTACGTTAGGCGGAAGGGGTAGCAAAGTGGAACCAACTTATTGGTTGTATTAGGTTAGGCCCAAGGAACACCAAAGAAAAGGGTAAGGCCCACCTCCTGGCAAGATTCCCGCCATTTTGTGAGATCTGGGAGTTTCGGGCTCTTTGTAGTCTTGGAACCCGTGAAAGAGAATGCGGCGCCGGTGAAGCCATAACACAAAGAGTGAGGGAATATTGGGCATACAAGACCCATGCCACAATATAAACATATGGTTTTGCACACCCTAGGATTGGGTGGGAATTCAGACGCTCCGGAGCCCCTCCCCGGAGAAACCCTAGGTCTTTTGTAGAAAAAGAAGTAACTGTCGGTCTGGCCCCTCTACGTGAGCCGGAAAGGAGTAGCAAAGTGGAACTAATTGCTTGGTTGTGTTATTTTAGGCCCAAGTAACACGAAATAAAATGGTAGGACCCACCTTTTGGCAAGATTGCCCCTGTTTCGTCAGATTCGGGAGTTTCGGACTCCAAATAGTTTTGGAACCCGCTAGAGAGAATCCGACGCCGGCGAAGGCCTAACACACAAAGAGAGGGAATCTTGGGCATCCAAGACCCATGACACACTATAAAACACATGGTATGGCATACCATGGGATTTGGTGGTATTCAGACGATCTAGAGCCCCTCTCCGGAGGAACCCTAGCCCCGCTGGGAAAACAGATGGAACTGCCGTTCTGGCCCCTCTACGTGAGCCGGATGGGGGTAGCAAAGTGGAACCAACTTCTTGGTTGTGTTAGTTTAGGACCAATGAACACCGAAGATAATGGTAGGGCCCACCTCTTAGAAGGATTCCCCCTGTTTCGTCACATCCGGGAGTTTCGGGCTCTGAGTAGTCCTTGAACCCGCTATAGAGAATCCGACGCCGGTGAAGCCATAACACACCGAGTGAGGAAATGTTGGGCATCCAAGACACATGAAACACTATAACACACATGGTATGTCATACCATGTGATTTGGTGGCATTCAGACGATCCAGAGGCCCCTCTCTGAAGAAACCATAGCCCCGCTAGTAAAAAAGACGAAACTGCCGTTCTGGCCCCTCTACGTGAGCCGGAAGGGGGTAGCAAAGTGGAACAAACTGCTTGTTTGTGTTATTTTAGGCCCAATTAACACCCAAGACAATGGTAGGGCCCATGTCTTGGTAAGATTCCGCGAGTTCCGTCAGTTCCGGGAGTTTCGGTCTCTAAGTAGTCCTGGAAACCGCCAGAGAGAATCTGACGCCGCTGAATCCCTAACACATCGAGAGAGAGGGAATCTTGGGAATCCAAGACCCACTACACACTATAACACACATGGTATGGAATACCATGGGATTTGGTGGCATTCAGACGATTTGGAGGCCCCTCTCCGGAGAAACCATGCATTGCCCCGCTAGGAAAAAGACAGAACTTCCGTTCTGACCCCTCTACGTTAGGCGGAAGGGGGTAGCAAAGTGGAACCAACTGCTTGGTTGTATTAGGTTAGGCCCAAGGAACACCCAACAAAATGGTAGGGCCCACCTCTTGGAAATATTCCCCCAGTTCCGTCAGATCCGGGAGTTTTAGGCTGTAAGTAATCCTGGAACCCGCCAGAGAGAATCTGACACCGGTGAAGCCCTAACACAGAGAGAGCGAGTGAATCTTGGGAATACAATACCCATGCCACACTCTAAAACATGTTATTCCATACCATGGGATTTGGTGGCATTCAGACGATCCGGAGCTATCCCCCTCTCCTGGGAAACCATAGCCCCGCTGGGCAAAACATGGAATTGCCGTTTTGGCCCCTCTACTTGAGACGGAAAGGGGTAGAAAAGTGGAACCAATTGCCTGTTTGTGTTAGGTTAGGCCCAAGGAACACCCAAGAAAATTGTTGGGCCCACCTGTTGGCAAGATTCCCCGAGTTCCATCAGTTTAGGGAGTTTCGGGCTCTATGTAGTCCTGGAACCCGCCAGAGAGAATCTGACGCGCCGGTGAAGCCATATCACAGAGAGAGGGAATCTTGGGAATCCAAGACCCATGACACACTTTATACACGCACATGTTATGGCATAACATGGTGTATTTGGTGGTATTCAGACGATCTGGAGGCCCAACTCTATAAAAACCATAGCCCCACTAGGAAAATGACGGAACTGCCGTTTTGGCCCCTCTACGTGAGCCGGAAAGGGGCAGAAAAGTGGAACCAATTACTTGGTTGTGTTAGGTTATGACCAAGTAACACCCAATAAAATGGTAGGTCCCATCTCTTGGCAAGATTCCCGTCATTCCGTGAGATCCGGGAGTTTCGGGTTCTAAGTAGAACCCGCGAAAGAGAATCTCACGCCGGTGAAGCCATAACACAGGGAGTAAGGGAATCTTGGGAATCCAATACCCATGCCACACTCTAACACACAAGTTATGGCATACCGTGGGATTTGGTGGCATTCAGACGGTCCTGAGGCCCCTCTCCAGAGAAACCATAGCCCCGCTCGGAAAAATACGGAACTGTCGTTCTGGCCCGTCTACATGAGCCGGAATGGGGGTAACAAAGCGGAACCAATTTCTTGGCTGTGTTAAGTTAGGCCCAAGTAACACCCAAGACAATGGTAGGTCCCACCTCTTGGCAACATTCCCCCATTCCGTGAGATCTGGGAGTTTCGGTGTCACATCCTCTTTTTGGAGACATGGTTGTAAGGAGAAAAAGACATAGAATTAGGGACCAACAGAAACTTTCAGTTGATCCTATTGTTTTTCTGAGTTTTTTAAACTCCTTATGTAAACATGATGTCTCCTTTGAGAAATAAAGAGAGGATGGTTATATTATTGTTCTTGTCACTTTTCAAACTTGTTAATCTTGGTATTTGATCACCCAAGAAAGAAAACAAGATTTGAATTTGAAATCCCTAAGGAAAAACATGATTTTTCCTTTTCTTTTTCTAGCTATCACATATCCTTTTTGACACCATTTCTATCCTTGAATCGAAATTATTTTTGAATATTTCTTTGGTTGTCAACATGTTCAAAGAAATATTTTTGAACCAGTGGAAATGTGTTTTCATGATTGTTTTTCTACCTAATTGAAAAACAGGAAAAAGGAAAACAGAGAAAACAGAAAACTACCCCTGTTTCACCCTTGTTTTCATCCACCTAAACAATTTCTAAATTCATATAAAAATGTGTTTCTGAATCTAGATGTTGTGCTCTTTGAAACCATACCTTCATCTTTCAATTTAAAAATTGTTTGCTGTTCCAAAACAGCACTCACTTTCTCTATCTTTTGTCTGTTTTCAGACTTAGAAAAATTCCTGTTTTTCTTAACTGAATTTTCTGAAACTGCACCCGAGCCTGTCAGTTTTGCACCGATCTGATCTTGCTCAAAAATCTTTGTTGTTGATCATCGTGGTGCCATTCCTTGTTGCAAAACCGCCTCATCTCATTCTCCTCTACCGAAACCAGCCCCTGGTATTGCCCTGGACGCTGAAGAGGAGGAGAGCAACTCCGTGCCAAAGATGGTGCCCGCCGGGCCACCCTGTCATCAGAGAACAGTGTCACTCGTGCCCTGCTCCATCTCCTCCACGGTCTAGGGCCTGAAACAGCACGGTAGAGTTGCCACCCAGCTCGCGCATGCGTGCACACGTGCTGTCCGTGGCCTGGAAACTCGGGCAAGGTGGCAATCGCCATTGTGGCCGTGGCGAGCGCCCGAGCACCACCTTACCCGTGAGCTCCCTGTATAAGTAAACCCTGCACCCTCTCTGCTTGCCACACACCCCCTCCCATCCACCGCACTCACCTCCACCCACTCCTCTCTCTTATCGCTCTCTTTGTGAGAGCCAGAGAGCTCGCACTCGCCGTTCTGTCCGAGGGAGAAGAACCAGACGCCGGGTCTTCGTCTCTCCCTCTCCCACCTCCTTTATCGGTTCATTTGGTTCCCCTACTCGAGGCATGCATGCTTGACACCTCCTCTTTCCCATTTCCTTGCAGATCTGCCGCCGCCGTGCTCGACGCCGCCGGGAACCACTCGGTGCGCACGGGCAGTACGGGGTGATCCAGGACCTGCTGATGCCTCTGATCGGCCATGACATCCCCACTGCACCGCCTCGTCCCCACCCATCGTTTCCAAACGAGCCCAAGGTGAGCCTCTGCTCGTACGGGCTCTTCCCGAGCTCACCGTGGCTCTGTTTTGGTCGCGAGGAGGAAGAAGCAGCGGGTGTCGTTCGATCTTTGATCCACGCACCCGTTTGAATCCATCTGCGATGTAATCCTAGTCGTTGGCTTTTGATCTAACGACAGCATACCGGTTCGCTCGCGCGCGCAAGCGAACTGGGCCGGCCCAGTTCAACGAGCTCTGGCGCGCAGAGGCCAAAGGCCCACTAGGCCTGCGCTGTCTGTTTTTAATTCTTTTTGAAATTCTAGAAATCTGCCTAATCACTTTAATCACTCTAAAAATACTAAAACTCCAAATCTGGCCACTCCAATTTTCTCCAATGTATTTGCATGTTTTCCCAACCACATGCAAGTGGCAGATCCACATTTGCATCCCTGGTTTGAGTTTGAAAAATCCTACAAACCAGCCTATCTGAAAACATAAACATGAAATAACTTTTGATTTAGGAATCCAATGGAAGTGAGGTTGATCTCTCTGGATAGATATTGTTGAACTCTAACTAGAGCAGTTGACCTCATATGCACTTGAATTTCCTATTTAAAATTACATGCAAAATGGTAAACAACCAGAGAGCCACTAAATGAATTTTATGAATTTTTCTAAAATGCTTTTTGAGATAAATCCTTTTGGATCTGCTTCTATAGGATTAGGTCAATCATATCCTAGATTTTTGTGATGTTTTGAGTTGTAGAATAATTTTGGCATGCATTGCAAGTTTTATAGTATTCTGCCATGTTTTGAATCTCTTGTTTATTTATTTTGCTAAGTGGGTGAATGCCTTGTGTGATCCTACTAGCATGTGTAGGAGTTGTTTTCACTGCCATATGATTGTTATATTATAGATCTACCATTTTAGTGTGAGTCTTGTTCATGAGAATGCCTTGGTTTGTCATGCATGTCTATATATATGCTTATTTTCCATTTTCTTGGATTATTAGAGTTGTTTGCCACAAGTACCTTCTTGTCATGATTTTTTTCATGCCATGCATGTTATAATATGCCTCTGATTATGTATATGTTTAGCCTCTGGTTGCATGCTTAGTTATACTTTATAATTAGATTATGCCTTGCATGTTTATAGAAATGCATGTTTTCACATCTCATGCTTGTTATGTGTTTCCTAGATTATTTTCCTTGCTATGTACTCATTTTGGTGAATGACCAGAAGGTCATATCACTCTTTATGGCCTTGTATGAGAGTGGTACACCCACTGGACTCATGCCATAAACTTGTTACTTGCTTTGTAAAAGACTATGTCATGCTATGCTTTTTTTCTGGTGATTGTTTGAGTGTTTTAGCATTAGGTAGCAATGTTATTTTGGGTGATTCTTTTTAGATGAATGCTTGCTGTATGTGTACTGTATTAGCTTGTTCTTGTCTTTGTCTTGTTATGATTGAGTGTTTTCTTTTTACCTTTTTACGACGTTAGATAACGAAGAGACTATTGCTCCTGAAGAGGTTTTCTGTAACTCTTGTTTATTTCAAGAGTGTGATCAAGACCAGGGCCAAGGTAAGACATCCTAAATGCTTGCTTCTGTTTTACTTACCATGCATTTTTTACTTCTGAAGTTTTACTTAAGTGTTTTCAAGTCACTTCTTTCAAAGTAAGACATGGTTTTATCGCTCTTATAAATTTTCGTATCCACTCCATAATCTTGGTGTTACCAAGCCCTTAGGAAATCTTGGAGCCATAACTTAATCCACTTAAGTCCCTTAGTGGACACTTTAACTTGATGTTTTTGGAAAGCAAAAAGTCTTGGAAAAACCCCGAGGAAAGGTGGGACCTTGTCCGAGGGAGGAAGGATTGTTTTCAACTTGTTTTCCAAAAATGACACATAACCTAGTCTTCGCCGGATAACCAAGCCGTACTGCCACATTACCTCAATATGGGTACGGGGTCTAGCTAATCGCTTGACAATGTTAGGCCGTGTCTACCTCAATGTGCTATAGGGGTTAGAGTCCCCCGAACCGAATTGTTGCCAGGAGGGAGAAACGGGACATTCACAGTGTGGGGATTAAGTTGGCCACCGGTTGCAACAGTTGGGTCTCCTGCCATGGCGGTGTGTTGTCAGGGGAAACCGGATCGATACGGCTGACTCACTCGGTGTCGGGGAGAACAAACCCAATTGAAGGGGTAGTCATTTACTAGCATCGACATAGTGGATGGTTAGGACCAGTTTTCCGATGTTTGCATACTGTCTTGGACAGTCCGTGGTTGTTCACGGCGGATGTACTGGATCTTGTGGATTTGTACACCTCTGTAGAGTAAAACTATTCTGAATAGCCGCGCCCTCGGATATGGGCAGTTGAATGGCCATGTATCTAGTATTGTGTCAATGTTTTCAAAAAGCTGGATCTTGTTTATGTTGTTGTACCTGGGAGGTACATGAAAGCGAATAATCGTACCTTTGAGGTACCGGAGACATGTTGGATTGGAAAGGTGGTTTTCTAAAAGGGTGTTTTCAAAAGAAATAAAATTTGCCCAACCATGATGAGTCTTATATTCACCATGGATAGTAATATCCCTTAATTAATTAGCCATCCTACCACCACTTGCCATACTTGCATTTTTGGGCTTTTATTTAGGGTGACTTGCAGGAGTACATTCAAACGTACTCAGGTTTGGTTTCGTCCCTGGCTATTGTCTTGGTCAGATTTCGAGGAGCCATCTCAGGAGGATACCTTTAAGGAGGAGTACTTTGACGATCCCGCTTACTAGGCACGTCTCCCGGTCAGTAGCCTGTGGTGCTAAGGCGTTGACATGGGTTCCTCTCGTCGTGTGTGCTTCCGCTAAAATAAAGCAGTTATGCTATGTGTGTTTGCCACTGTCCTGCGTGACAGTTGTCTCAGACTTGGTCGATAGACCATTTGTGTAAGACTATGTTATTCGTGTAATGGGTGTGAACTCTGATGTACCATCTGTAAATATGTTGCTCATGACTGTCGATCTGGGATCATGAGTGTATGCATATTGGCGGTCTCGGACATTTAGTCTGGGGTACCCACATTCGGGCTCTGAGTAGTCCTGGAACCCGTGAAAGAGAATGCGGCGCTAGTGAAGCGATAACACAAAGAGTGAGGGAATCTTGGGCATCCAAGACCCATGCCACAATATAACACAAATGGTTTGGCATAACCTAGGATTGGGTGGGAATTCAAACACTCCGGAGCCTCCTCCCCGGAGAAACCCTAGGTCTGCTGGAGAAAAAGAAGAAACCGCCGGTCTGGACCCTCTACGTGAGCCGGAAAGGGGTAGCAAAGTGGAACTAATTGCTTGGTTGTGTTATTTTAGGCCCAATTAACACCAAATAAAATGGTAGGACCCACCTCTTGGCAACATTCCCCCATGTTCTGTCAGATCCGGGAGTTCCGGGCTCTAAATAGTTTTGGAACCTGCTAGAGAGAATCCGACACCGGCGAAGGCCTAACACACAAAGAGAGGGAATCTTGGGCATCCAAGACCCATGAAACACTATAACACACATGTTATGTCATACCATGGGATTTGGTTGTATTCAGACGATCCAGACTCCGGAGCCCCTCTCCGGAGAAACCCTAGCCCCGCTGGGAAAACAGACGGAACTGTCGTTCTGGCTCCTCTACGTGAGCCGGAAAGGGGTAGCAAAGTGGAACCAACTGCTTGGTTTTGTTAGTTTAGGACCAATGAACACCCAATACTATGGTAGGGCCCACCTCTTGGCAGGATTCCCCCTGTTTCATCACATCCGGGAGTTTCGGGCTCTGAGTAGTCCTTGAACCCGCCAGAGAGAATCCGACGCCGGTGAAGCATAACATACCGAGTGAGGAAATGTTGGGAATCCAAGACCCATGAAACACTATAACACACATGTTATGTCATACCATGGTATTTGTTGGCATTTAGACGATCCGGAGGCTCCTCTCCGAAGAAACCATAGCCCCGCTAGGCAAAAAGACGGAACTGCCGTTCTGGCCCCTCTATGTGATCCGGAAGGCGGTAGCAATGTGGAACCAACTTCTTGGTTGTGTTAGTTTAGACCCAATGAACACCTAAGACAATGTTAGGGCCCACCTCTTGGCAATATTCCCTGAGTTCCGTCAGTTTCGGGAGTTTCGGGCTCTAAGTAGTCCTGGAACCCGCCGGAGAGAATCCGACGCCGGTGAAGCCCTAACACATAGAGAGAAGAGAGGGAATCTTGGTAATCCAAGACCCACGACACACTATAACACAAATGGTATGGAATACCATGGGATTTGGTGGCATTCAGATGATCTGGAGGCCCCTCTCTGGAGAAACCATGCAGAGCCCCGCTGGGAAAAAAGACGAAATTGCCGTTCTGGCCCCTCTACGTCAGGCGGAAGGGGGTAGGAAAGTGGAACCAAATGCTTGGTTGTATTAGGTTAGGACGAAGAAACACCCAACAAAATGGTAGGGCCCACCTCTTGGCAAGATTCCCCCAGTACCGTTAGATCCGGGAGTTTCAGGCTCTAAGTAATCCTGGAACCCGCGAGAGAGAATCTGACGCTGGTGAAGCCCTAACACACACAGAGAGAGTTAATATTGGGAATAAAAGACCCATTACATACTCTAACACACATGGTATGCCATACCATGGGATTTGGTGGCATTCAGACGATCCGGAGCCCTCTCTCCATAGAAACCATAGCCCCTCTGGAAAAAAGACATAACTGCCATTTTGGCCCCTCTACTTGAGACGGGAAGGGGTAGAAAAGTGGAACCAATTGCCTTTTTGTGTTAGGTTAGGCCCAAGGAACACCCAAGAAAATGGTTGGGCCCACCTGTTGGCAAGATTCCCCGAGTTCCATCAGTTTAGGGAGTTTCGGGCTCTAAGTAGTCCTGGAACCCGCCAGAGAGAATCTGCGCGCCGCTGAAGCTATAACAGAGAGAGAGAGAGGGAATTTCGGGCATCCAAGACCCATGACACACTATACACACACATGGTATGGAATACCATGGTGTATTTGGTGGCATTCAGACAATCTGGAGGCCCCTCTCCAGAGAAACCATAGCCCCGGTGGGGAAAGACGGAACTGCCGTTTTGGCCCCTCTACGTGAGCCGGAAAGGGTAGAAAAGTGGTACCAATTACTTGGTTGTGTTAGGTTATGCCCAATTAACACCTAATAAAATGGTAGGTCCCACCTCTTGGCAAGATTCCCCCCGTTCTGTGAGATCCGGGAGTTTTGGGCTCTAAGTAGAACCAGCGAAAGAGAATCTGACGCCGGTGAAGCCATAACACACCGAGTGAGGGAATGTTGGGAATCCAAGACCCATGAAACACTCTAAAACACATGTTATGTGTCATACCATGGGATTTGGTGGCATTCAAACGATCCAGAGCCCCCTCTCCGGAGAAATGCATAGCCCCGCTAGAGAAAAAGACGGAACTTCCGTTCTGCACCTCTACGTGAGCCGGAAGGGGGTAGAAAAGTGGAACTAACTTCTTGGTTGTGTTATGTTAGGCCCAAGAAACACACAATACAATGGTAGGGCCCACCTCTTGGCAAGATTCCCTGAGTTTCGTCATTTCCGGGAGTTTCGGGCTATAAGTAGTCATGGAACCCGCCAGAGAGAATCCGACGCCGGTGAAGCCCTAACACAGAGAGAAAGGGAATCTTGGGTATCCAAGACCCACGACACACTATAACACACGAGCGCAACGAGGAAACCAAAGCACACTCCTGCACAGGCACATCGTCCACCTCTCGAATGGCTCGCCGGCACGATGGCGGTTGAGGACGGTGGCGACGAGGAAGAGGAGGCTGTCGAGGAGGATGGGAGCCTGCACGCTGGACTGCAGCAGCTGCGCGCGGCCACCGGCGCGCTCGTACACCTTTCACAAGTTGAGAACGGAGACCAGCAGCCACAACAGCGAGTTCGCCGCACGCTGCTCTCCCCTGCTCATGTACGTTCTCCCGCGCGTCGGCGTGCATTGTGCGCGGGCACGAGCTCGACAAGGCCGCTGCGGGCCGAACCGGACGAGCGCCACACGGCAGTCCACGCCAGCGAGGTGCGCCCACGGGTCGTGCGCGTTCATGGCCGCCACGATCACGAGCGCCGTGGCAGCCACCGCGAGCCCCACTGCCATGCCACGGTCGCCGCCGCCGTCAGACGACAACGCGCACAGCGCCTAGAGCGCCGCGGAGAGGAGCAGGCTCGTGAACACGTACGCGCCGGCGTTGATGTACTCCCACCTCCGCATGGACAGCGCAGGGCCATAAAGGCGTGCCTCCCTCGCTGTCTCTAGCTTCACCATGGCAAGCAGAGTCCCTGGCTTTGGTCAATCCTCTCCCTTGGCGCTGCCGCTGCGTACGCGTGGTGGTGTCTGGTGTGTGGTGGATAAAAAGATAAGGGAGATAGGGGAATTTAGTACTAGGAGAGAGGGAGCACCGGCCAGCCCTGTGCTACATGCGGCGGGAGTGTGGAAAATACTGCTGGCGAAACAAAAAATAGGATGCCCAGTTGTACGTATCAATCCACACCGCCGGCGCACAAAAATACCAGTTCGTCAGTGATAAGATACGTACCGCTGTCGCACAAATAATCTTGTTCGCCAGCGGTAGTGGCTCCCGCGTGCACCATCGTGGCCACACTTACCGCTGGCGAACAAAATAATTTGTTCGCCAGCGATAATAGTATTGGCCAACGCGTATTTAGCTTCGCCAGCAATTATGTGGTGTCTATAAGGCATTTCCTACTAGTGTTTATAACTAAAATGGAGTAGTACATATATATTAGTAAGTATAGATCATTACATACTAATTAAAAATACGGCAGTAAATATAAATTAGGCCTAAACTATCCTAGACGACGGTCCGGCCGTCCTCCTCGTCGTCGCTCGCTGCCATGCTGGCCTTTTCATCGTTCGGCGCCATCGACGGTGCACACATCGGAGCACGCGTCCCGTCGGAGTAAATGGTGGCGACATACAAACCGCAATGACTCTGGCGACGCTTGGGGAGCCGGGAAGGCTGCATACCGCGTTAATGATAGGTGTGCGGCAGAGGCGAAGCACCGTCCCGCCGCCTGGTGCAGGTCGCGTCCCATCGGCGCCATTACACGTGGCAGGCTAACCACCACCTGCACGACATCGTGTGCATGTCCAAGACGTGTGAATGCGACGCGTGTTGGCACGTAACCACATGTTCGTCACCTAGGCTGCAATACACATGGTAGTTGTGTTAGCAAACACGTGCCATATCGTTTTGTTCGCGTACACGTATAAAACGGTATCCTCTTTTCTACACGTACGATAGAGCCTTTGATATTCGCTGACTTGGTGGGGTGAGCTTTGTGGTGAATTTGGGTCACTGATTGGTGGCCCCGCTGCGTTCCGGGCCCCACTTGCCAGTGACTAAATCTCACATCATTCTATGTCGACTAAGTCAGCCGGCGTGTTCCCACCATGCATGCATGCGCACACGACATGGCGGCCAGTCGAAACGGGGCGGCCTCGAAACGGCACTCCGTATATAAAGCTGCTGCCGCATCGCCTCTCTCCCTCATCTATTCTCCCCCATTTCTAGCAAAAAAACCCACTCCGCATCGTCTCCCAGCCCTCCTTCTCTCCCAACTGTCGAGCGCACAACCGCGAGGCGGTTCCGCAGAATGGAAGGTTTGCAGCACGAGAACGACGACATTGTCCCTTCTGTTGTTGTCGCCGCAGGAGCCGCCCATGGTGGTTCCAGTTCGTCGCAGCCGCAGGATGTCATCGTCGTCGCAGGTTCGTCGGCCGGCCATGGCGCTTTGAGTGCACCGCCTGCTTCTGCCGCGGTGGAGGCGCCTGCTGCTTTCCCTCTCCTAGCAGATCTGGATGATCCCTACGGGGATTACCCGGCGTTCGACGAGGACGTCGACGACCGGGAGTCTGAGGTATCTATGTCCAGGTCGGCTTAGTTTATTGTCAAAGATCCAGGGTTTGTGCATGAATGCACACAAGTTCGGGATTCTAGTGTTTGTAGTTGCATGTATACTGTGGTTTTTTTTGCAAAGTTTGTGCTTCTGGTGTTTGCGGTTGCATCTGTTCTTGAGGGGTTCGAGGTTTTTCGTATTCGGGATTAAAAAGTTTGTAGTTGGATCTGTACCTAGGGGTTCGAGGGTTTTTTATACACGCAAGTTCAAGATTCAGAGGTCTCCTTGCATCTGTACTTAGAGACCAAAGGAAAAAAACATTGTAGAAAAATAGACATGTACTAGACACTAAATTGACAATATAGATGTCCTGTTGTGAAACTAAATACATCTATGCATGAATATTTTTAAATGATCTTCTATATAGAGTTATGGATGATCAAATATAGACGAGAGTTGATCCAGAGGCTGTAGTTGCATCTGTACTTAGGGGTTCGCAGGTTTTTTGTATTTTAGGGATTCAGAGGTTGTAGTTGCATCTGTTCTTATGGCTTCTAGTTTTTTATGTGCATGTTAGCATGCATGTGAGTTAGAGATTCTACGTTTTTTGAGGCATTTTCAATTTGTGTAGTTATTTTGCCTCGCAGACACTCTTGACACATTATGAATTTGTTGCAAAATCACATATTGTACCCCCGTGCATGATAATTACTTGATTCAGTTTATGCATACAATTAAAGAACGATTCGTGTATGATATTTTTTATCTGGTAAGGTATAATAACATGTCCTGATTAGAATATTAATATGTTGAATGTTATCTTAGATCATCAATGAATTCCTGGTGTGTTATTATCTGTTTTTGTGCATTAGTTCACCAAATATATATAGTGGAAACTGTAATGTTGTATAAAATTCGACACATTTTTCTCAACATTGATGTCCTCTTTATGGCGCATCTGCTAAATAAGTTACTTGACGAAGTGTATGCAAATAAATGAAGAACTACTATTTCTTTATGTTCTTTGTGATCTGGTTAGGTATATTACTCTTTTGCCAATAAGATTGTGTTGCTAACTTTTGTTTTATTGAAAATTTGCAGGAAGAAGATCTGGAAGTCGGCTCGAGTGAGGATGATAGGGCTGCAAAGAGCAGATATGTCCTGAGGAAGCTGCAGGCGGGCACCATTCGGTACCGTCGTCACGGCAACTTGTTCTGCCCTTTCTGTGTCAAAAAGGTAGCCAACGATCGCAAGAGCATGATCCGACATGCCGTCAGTGTGGGAAATGGCCCTAAGAATCGTGCGCCCCATGTTAGGGCCAAGAACGCTGCCTACAGCGTCTTCCTGAAGAACCTGCTTGCGCAAGATATCATCGCAGGTCGTGTGGCACCTCCTCCTCGGCCTTTCTCCAACGAGGCCAGGAGGGCCATGAAGGATCGGAAGCGGGAGATCATGTTCCGCAGCTGGACTTCAACGAGGCCAGGAGGGCCATGAAGGCTCGGAAGCGGCAGAACATGATGTAGTTGCTGCTGGTGCGCTCGTTGTTGTAGCTTGCCCGCTATGTTTGTGTTATCTCTTACTTCTGGTAGTATCGTCTGGTGTGTGCTTAGTAAGAACTTTTAAAGAACCTCTATCATGTTGGTATGTAAGAACCTAATATGTATGTTATATTAGTATATGTTTCTTAACCTAATCATGTTATAAGGATGTCAAAAAGACTTATTAGGCATGATTTAGTAATAAGTGGATGTGACATTTCATTGATCCGGTCTATCAATGAATTGTCACATCCCTATAATACTGGATCATGCCTAATAAGCCAATAGTTGGTGCAACATCACAAATGTGAGTAACAAGACTCGATCTTTGGTGTGCGGAAATGAGTCAGCCCCTCCCCCCATCACTAGGCACTGTCTTATTTTGCAATTATTTGCTAACTAAAATAAAGAAGAATCCAAAGAAGTAGAGTAAAATTGCGATCATATCCTAATTAAGACTCTTTTCCTTTTGGTTCTTTTTTTTCAATCCGAAAAACAAGAATAAATTATGACTAACAGCCGCGCGCCAAGTCTCCACGGAATCAACCTCACGCAGGGTCCCACTCGCCAGCGTCTACGCGCCAAATCTCCACCACACCGCGCTCCTCGCCCACTCGGCTACTCCTCCACTGAAAGCGACCTCCATAGAAAGCCTCCACTTCGCCCTCCCGCCCCAAGGGCGGCTGCCACGGCTTCGCCCTCCCCCGTCCTCGGCGTCGTTCTCAAACAATGACTGGTAAGCCATGGTTCCCTCCCTTCCCCATCCTCAACCAAACAATGCGATGTAGGTTAGATGCCGGCAGATCTAGGTTTGATACCGGCGGATGTAGGTTAAATGCCGGCGGATGTAGGTCACCATTGATGTTTTAAGTTACCACCGGCCATGGATTTAGCTCACGCTACCGTTACAGGGACCTCGGAGATCGTTTCCCCCACCCATATGGAGATCGACCTGAACAAGGGCTCGGAGCTTGCAAAGCCCCCTGTTATTCAGATAGCCGAGATAAATAGCATATAAATTAGTCCTGTAGCCAAATGTTCTCTGAAGATTCATCTATCTCCTTTCGCCTTCGTCGACACTTCTTTGATTTTTATTCTTTTCGTATTTGGCTATAGGACCATAGTGCAGGTTGTGACTTCTGCAGCATGTCGCGTACTGAAATTCAAAAAATGGTGCAGCAGTCAGTTGAGGAAATTGAATGTCGCACCCGTACTTCTAGAGGATACTCACAGTCCGCTAAACAGTAGATAAATGGCTTACGGGGCATACCGGCACCCGCATCTCAATATGAGTAGGCCAACACGTAAACGTGTGACAACCATCCTCTACTATCCATCGTCTGCGCAAACCATCCCATAGAAATCCGACTACTTCCATTGACGTACTTCATAACATACACACATGGTACGTCAACGGCATTTGAACAAGTGATATCACAACAAATATCTAAGACACAAATAAATAGAAATAAGTTGCAAATAGCTCTCACTAGAGCAGAGATAGCAAATACAATCATCCAGAGGACACATGTCCCAACAAGTCATCATTACATCATAGCGGAAGCATCCAAAGTGTCTGAGTACAGACAAGATACAAATAGGCCTAAGAGGCCGGAAACGAAAAGACGGAGCCCATCCACGATGTCTCGGATCCTGCCCGGGTCCGCTATCTACTCGTGAGCAGCCTCGTCGTACTCCACGTAGTAGCCACCATGGGGATCCTCGGAAACGCAGTCTGCGGAAACCACAGCCCCAAAGGGGTCAGTACAGACAAGTACTGGCAAGCAAGACTCACAAGATACCAAAGTGTACCCGGCAACACCAAGTACAGATGCTTTGGGTTCAACGGAAGAATATGTGATACAAAAGTGCGGCAGCAGGCTGCTCTAATCAACTATAGAAACACGCTACAACTTCCGGCTAAAAGAAGGGGATAAGATAACGTATCGGAACCAACTACCACTAACCTCAAACAAACCCATCCTGGATCTCGCCCCTTATCCAAAGAAGCAATCCGAGGATAACTCACACAGTTGGATTAGTGAAGGTTCCAGTTATTGTGTCAATAAGTCTATTACTAGTCAAGTTATCATTAGCTAGATGTAAGTTGTCTAATCTTTGTTAGCCAGCCCTATCACCAAGTCATCCATAACCGCGGACAACACGGCTTCTCGAGAAGATTTAACCCTGCAGGGATGTACCAATTTAGCCGTACACGTAAGAATACCCCGCCAGATGGAAATGCACTTCCACCAAGCGAGGCACTCAACACAACCCAACTCTTCTTCGCATCAAGCCCAAAGGACCCCGTGCAAATTGAGCGCACGGCTAATCAAGCCCCACGAAGAAAAGGGGACCCTCATAGCACTCTAAGAACGTGTCTCCCTAAATGCCGACTACAAAAGTTCCACCCTGACCTCGGGTTCGCACCTGCATATGCATGCGGCAAATGGAAAACCCGAACTAAATGAGGCGATTTGGACGAGATGCGAATCGAATCAAATTGAGGGGGGCGCCCATACACGCTTCCCACATGCGGTTAGCGCGCTCATCATGGATCTAGAGGACAAGAACTTTTCCTGAGTTCGACACTAGCAGGCCTCAAAACCATACCCGGCCTCCTGCCGGTGCCTTATCATCAAATTAGCATTACCTCAAACATTAACAGGTTGTTGTTTAACATCGAGCCCCAGAACATGATAAATATGGTAACAGAGATAACGGACAGCAGACTCGAGCATAAACAACCCTAAGCATGCTAGTAAGACACAGGCAACAAGCAATGGGGTTATAGGTGTGGAGGATAGGCCATATCAGGGTTACAGGATAACATGTGATAGGATCGGAACACAAGCAACGAATCTTAGGGCTAGCAGGATAGACAACGGAAAGTATCGATATCCAGTGTGGGAAGGACACAATGGTCCATGTGAGTGAATACTTGCCTGCAAACTAAGTAGCCTGGTACTGGGCTAACTCCTCAGAAGTAGTGTCGTAAACCTCGTCTGTCTCAGCGTCGTCGTCTATTCGGGAAGAAGCAAACAAACAACGCAGAGAGACAAACAATCAATAACATGGCATAATGCACAATCATGGGATGATGCATGAAAATTTAATTGGTGCATCAAAGATAAGCTAGTTGACATGGTAACATAATTAAATGGGCCTATATGCAATTTGGATTGCATATGAAAAAGCCCATGAATTAAGGTTGAATTAATTGACCTACAACTAACCATCATGTGATAGTTGATTAGAATGATGCATGTATGAGGAAAACAAAGAGAAAACAACAATAGCTTCAACTTGAAAAGGTGTTTACCAAGTTTGGAATTTTATTTATTAAGTTATGAAATTTGGCTTCCTAAATGAGTTACACAAGCATTTGTTGTTTTCACCAATTTTCATTGTTCAAAATAAATAACAAAATTCATATTTGGAAAGAACACCAAATTTTAGATGGAATACATATTTCATTTGTTGAAAAAGGAGTTAAAATGATTTAATTATGAATTAAACAAGTTTGAGCAAGATTTAAATGAATTTAATTCAAGTATGAATTTATTTGAATTTTTATTTGTTCAAAACATTAAATAAAATTCATATTTGAAAAGATTATATTTTTCTGGCTTGAAAACATATTTTATATGTTCAAAAAGAATTTAGTTTGACCAAGTTATGAATTTAGCAATTTTAAATGATTTAAACAAGGTTTAAATTATTTAACCAATTTTAATTATTCAAAACAGGAAACAAAGTTTATATTTGGAAAGGTGGTTCAATTTTGCCTGGAAAACATATTTTATATGTGACATTTGAATTAAATTTGAATTAGTTATGAAATTGACCAAATTTGAAATGAGTTGTTTGAATTTGAATTTTGAAAACATTTGACATGTTCAAAACAGCAAACAAATGATTTAAACATGTAGAGAATGAAATTTGGTACAGAAAACATATTTTATTTATTTAATTTGGATTTAGAATACAAAAGTTATTTGAATTTGAAATTTCAAGGGCTATTTTGTGAATTAAATAGTTACAGAAAAGTTCCAGGGGCTTGGATGCAAAAGAAACTTACGGAAAGGCCCCTGGAAACCCTTTTCTACCCAGCAGAACAACCCCTGGGCCACTGGCCTGTGGGCCAGCGCCCAGCTGGTGCTGCGGCTGGGATCTGGCGTGGCACCCACTGCCTATGGCAGGTGGGCCCTGCCTGCCCGCGTGGCAAAGGAGCAAAATGTGGGTTTTAATCTGCGCGCGGGGGGGATCGAACCCGCGCCGCGGGCGTGCGCGCCGTGCGATTGAGCCACTACGGTGTGGATGCGTTTGGTGACAGAGGGGATGCGCGCGGGGGTATGAGGTTCAGTTTCGCTTATCTGACGAAACTGAACAAAAGTTCAGTCTTGAACCTAACAGAGGTGGGCGGACGCCGGCGGCGAGCTGTGAGCGTGCGGTGTGCGCGCGGGTGAATCGTGACAGCAGAGAGGGAAAGAAGGAGGGCGTGCTCACCGGGAGGGGGGTAGAAGGAGGTGGAGGTGCCCGTGCTCGGTGGAGGCGGACGACGGCGACAGAAAGGAGACGGCGGCGGCGATCGTGAGCTTCCCAGCCCCCTGCGACGAAGCGAGGAGGGAGATGGAGGTGCGGCGGCCCCGTTCCCGCGCAGCAGCAACCCCGACGACGACCACAACCACCCCGACGACCACTGCTAACTCACGGCCATGGCGGCTCCCCTCGGGTTCAGAAAATTCAGAAGGGAAATCAGACGGGTGGAGGAGAGGAAAACGGCGGCGGTGCGAGGAGGAAGGAGGAGGAGGTCTAGGGCTAGGAGAGGGAGCCCTCGGGGGTGGCTATAAGGAGGAGGAGGAGGCGCGCGCAGCCGTTCCCTCCTCGGCTTCTCGACGTGGACATGCCCGATGCGCGCCGTACAGAGGTAAGGGAAGGGGTACGCAGGCCGTGGGCTGGTGGGCTGGGCTGGCCTGCCCCCTTTCCCTCTCTCTTTTATTATTATTATTTTTGTTTTCTGTTTACTGATTCTGTTTTTTTTTTGCAGAAAAAGAAAAGGAAGAAAAGGAGAGAAAAGAAGGGTTTTTTTGGGGGTTTTAAAATTTTGGAAAAAAGTTTATAGGTTGTTTATTTCAAAAGGCCAGCCGTGCAAGTGTTAGCTTTCAAAAGTTTGAATTTCTGTTGCTGTTTGAAAATTCAAAGGAATTTGGTATAATTTGAATTAATGAAACTTAAACAAGTTAATAGCTTTTAATTTCAAGTTGATTAGAAACAAATGATTGGTTTGATTGCAAGTTTTATTTGAAACATTGTAACAGAACAAGTATGAAACAAAGATTTGGAAATTTGGTTGGAAATTCAAATCAACATATGGATGCAATATGATGACATGATGCAATTGAAAAAAATAAAAAACTGGAAACAAACATTCTAAATTGGGAGTTTTCATACTTGGGATGTTACATTGAATATCATCGTCTCTCTGAAGTTTGCAAGCTGGCTGATGATACCAGCGCTGAGAAGCTAATCTGTTTCGTCTGCTGCGAGGACAGGCTGGACATGGCGATGAAAGCTTAAAAAATGCTAGCACTCGAGTTGGAACCGCGGGAGAAAAGGAGAAGCTATATGATCATGCACGGCTTGGTTCCAAAGCTTGATTCTGAGCTGAAGAGCGTGAAGAAAACTTTGAAAGTAGCCAAAGAGAAGTGCGACATGCTCCAGAGGGGAAAAGACACCCTGTTGGAGAGTGCGAAGGACACCAATGTGAAGTTGAGATACATTCTTAGTTTCTTGCAAGATCATGGAATGAGGTAAAACTACTTTGCTCTTGAAATTAGATTATGTCAACCTGCAATGCTTGCCAGTGAGTCTAGCTGTTATTCATTTCTCTGTTTTGTTGCATGTGCCGATGATTAAACTGGGCAATGCTAAAATCCAAAGGATTACTCCCCACTACCTAGTAGCATTTACACAGACATTGTTTGTTCATGCTCCCTGGTCCTATGGAGCTTGACCATTTGGACTTTTTTTGAAATGTATGTATGAGGCTTGCTTATGTTATGTTCATTCTCTGTTCTGTGTGCCGATGATTAAACTCTGCATCTTCTCTCGGTGAGATATTGGCACTTACCTAGTGTTGTGTACAACTACATTTGTTCTGCATCTTCCTTGGTAAGTGTTCGATGATCTCATTGATTTATGTGTGCTTCTTTACTATGAGGCCCCAATTATGATTTTATCTGTAATGCATGAGCCATATTGGTTCTGCATATTCCTTGGCAAGTGTTCGATAATTTCATTCATTTGTGTGTGCCTATTTACTATGAGGCCCCTATCTAGGCTTGGTTCTCTGCCGATGATTAATATGCAGGAATGTCTCCAACAGTTGGCGTACCATAGAAAAAAGAGTGCCATATTTGTGTTTGATCAGAGTGCCGATGATTAAACTGTGCAATGTAGAGGGAGACTCCTCTAGACCTAGTAGCATTTACAAGGACCTAGTAGCTTGTTTATGCCACCGGGTCTAGCGGTTTATCACCTCTGTACATGTGTCATTTGTACACGTGAGGTAGTTTTGTCACACATCTTTGTATGTTTGGAAGTATATCTGCTTCTTTTTTGTAGATGTGCTAAACATGTATGATGCTTTTTTACTAGTGTTTCTGTGGACGCGGTTTCGAAAAGTTCCCGTGGATGATGTGAACCTCTGGATGTGGCTTCGGAATGCATGCTGGCATAGGAAAATATCCGTTGGATGATGTGAAACTGTGGATGTGGCTTCGGAATGGATGTTGGCATAACAAAAGTTCTGGTTAACTGTAGACCTGTAGTTGAACCTTTTGTGATGCTAGTTTCAGTTACTATAAATCTCCTATGTTTCGGAGTGCATGTAACCGGGATGATGGCATGGAACAGACATCGAAGAGGACGAGGAGGCAGTATATTAGTATTAGTACTAGGGTATCCATTGTTGCAAATGTAAAACCATGTCAGTTCATTTCCATTTTGGAGTGCATTTTATAATTTAGATCTCCTATATATTCGGTAATTTGGTTGACACTCGCCACGTGGGATACCCGGTCAGCTCTCCTCTCCACTCCCAAAATGTGGATAATGCAGCGGCTCCCCATACGGGCGCAGAACGCTCTCCTCTCTACTCCCAAACTGTCCGTCTGTGCCACACCTCTCTACTCCCCTTCGCTGTGCGCAGATCCACCGGTACCATGTCTGGCCATCGCGAGAAGGGCCGCCAACAGCAGATCCCCAGGTACTTTCCCCGGCGCAGCGTGCAAGGCGCGGAGCGTGCGCGTTCCCGCGAGGCGTACCGGCGCAAGGTGCATCAGGCCAACTCGCCCCGCGCACCACCACCTCCGGCTCCACCTATCGCACCCTTGGCTAGGACGCTAGGTCCGGTGTCTATCCTTTTCTTTTTGTGATTTGTTTCAGAAACGGCTTGTTCACTGTTAACTCTGATGATTTCGAAGATTATGTGCATGCTTAATTTTGAAGATTATGTGCATGCTTATTTACCGTGGATGACAAGTGGGGTCCAGGCATCAACTGGTCGGTCGTAGCCAGTCAAAGCAGTCAAAGAGGGCAGGATGTGTGGCCCCAAGAAAAATTCACGACGGAATTTGGTAGTGATGAGTTCTGCAACCTCGCTCATCTTCTTGAGCGTGGCACCATAGTCCATATCTTGAGAATCCAGCATATGTATCTCGTTGGTAATCGGTGCAAATCTCTTTGCTCAAACATACCGAGCCTGAGCTATAAATCCACTAATCAGAGTTGAATCTCAAGCAGCAACGATGGTTGGTGTTTCCTCAAGAGAATTGAATTAGGTTCGTTTGAAAATACGGCATGGTTGATGTTGTGATTGACACAATTAGCCGGAAGGCCTAATGTCCTATCTCTTTGAATCCATAAGAACAACCACTCTCCGTGAGAATTCTTGTGTGGCTCATTCTAATAAGTTTTTGTTCACAGTTCTTATTAAACCGGAGTTCTACATTCACTTGATTACCTATAGAAGGCTTGCCATGAGCTTGCTGTCGGTATTTAGAACATCAAGGAGAATTTGTAAGTTGATTCTTCCAATGCCTCTCCGTCAACCCTCCAAACATTTTGTTCCTGTGGAAACAAGTTCATCATGCGAACATCTCTTGGTGTTTCGTAACCTCCAATGATCAGTTGCTTTTTCAAGTTGTTGGTACTTGAATTTCTGTTCATCTCACACATTGTGTGAATTTGTGAGTCACTTTAGCCATGGGGTCTTAGCCATGTGGTAAATGTATTGCCACGTCCAAACCACAATAGGAAAGAGATTTCTTATTCCTTTCGGTATTCTAATACATGTTGGTTAACCATCCTTATGGTGTGACCAAGAATTCCTCCTTCATTACGGTGTTCCAACATCTTTTGGTTACTCATTTTCTATCTTGAAGTAACATCATGATCTTTGACAAATATTTCGAGAAACTTTTATGGACTGAACAAAAGTTCCTTCATCTTCCGTGTCCACTCCGAAGAGTGAACATGATCCTGTATCAAATTTTCTCCGACGCACGAATTACAGTGTTTTCTCGTGTTTTCCCTTGTCTACGGATATTACTTTGTGATATTCAAGACCATCCTTCCCATCTTGGTAGTCTACTTTGAAGAAACCTCGATGTCATAAGTTGTCCAACCTTTCTTTTCCAAAAGGATTTAAAGTCTTGTGCAAAGCTCATATTCTAAATCCTTTCAAGAACCATCGTCCACAAACTTGAAACCTTCTTCTGTTCCATCTGTATCTTGATGTGTTTCATGCCTGTTAACTCCAAAAGTTCCTTATGAACATTATTGTCCCGAGTTAGCCATGAGATACTCGATCTTCGTGAAGATCAATTCCTACGAGTTTTCTCTCCTACCTAAGGTGTAACTGCTGGATATCTTCACAAGTGCTACATATCAACCTCTTCAAGAAGAGAATCGTAAGGTTCGAGAAGATCATTCAAACCGGTGTTTCTTCTTTCTTCTCCTTTAGGAATCTCGGGACAAGATTCTTGTAAGGGGGGTAGATTTGTAACATTCCTATTTTTCTAACAAAGTGTTGTAGTCTTGTGCTCATGTCATTCATGCATGAAACAAGTTGGAGCCAATTTAAATGGAATTTGAGAAAATTTTCACAAATACCACTTAAGGTGGTTTTCAAAATTTTGTATTGAAAACTATTTCAAATACACCAAAGCCATACATGGTGAGGTTAGAAATTTAATAAGGTTTCCAAATCTTATTTTTGCCAAATTTTATGTTTACAAAAAGGACCTGAAAACAAGGTCTTAACTTCCGTTTTCTAAGAAAAAGGGCTTCTCTGCAATTCCCAAAAAACTTCTAGGAGGTTTTGTGAAAATTCTTTTAATTCCCTCTTTCTTCTAGCTCCGGCCAGAAGGCAGGAGCTGCGTGGCCGCTGCTGCCACCTCCAGCTCGACCCTCCCGCGAGGATAAGGCGTTGAGATCATCGTTTCCTCCTTCCCCTCCTCCCTCTCGGCCGCTGCTCGCCCTCTCTCTCTTGTTCTCTATATACCACACGCAGGGAACCCCCAAGACCTAACCCTAGTTGCACTTCTGCCGCCGGCCGCCGCGTTTTGCCGACGCCCTGGACCGCGCCGGCCTACCCCGAGCACGCCACGAGGACCGCCACGTCCTGCTCTACCTCCCTGTGTAAGGAATCGGTCGAGGAAGGCAGGGATCCCCGCCGTCGTGTGCATCTTCTCCGACTCCGGCAACCGCCGCCATGGTCGATTCTTCTGTCCGTCGGCCGCCCCTGGACTCCCCGAGCACAGCACCTCAACCGCGGTGAGCCTACGCACCTCTCAGTGCCCTTCCTTTGGCCCCTCCCTCTCTGGTTCTTCTCCCCGTCGAAGGTCGTTGTACGCCGCCACGGATGCTCGCCGCTGGCGAGTTTTCCGGTGACCAAATGGTCCATCGCCGGCATCCCTAGACTCCCCTCGACCTCCTCTTCCTCGTGGCATAATTTGTTCCCTGGATTGCACGCGATTTTGGTCGAATTCATGTCCATCTATGAGGATCCAGAGGAGATGACACATGGGTGTCATGCTAACATCATCGCTGAATTTAATGTTTTTTGAATCTGAATTATACCTGACACGTGGCCCTCTGTGTGTTCAATTCCAGAAAATGTTTTAAAAAGAGAAAATGAATAACTTTCATTATGTTAAGCAGAAAAATAAAATAAAAATATAGAAATGATCAGAAAAATAAACTCTACCCAAATATGTCATTTTCATACATGTTTGATAAAGTTGATTTTGGACCATTACTTAATGTTGTTTAATCATTTAAAATAGAAAAAATAAGTGTTTAATCAATAAAATTAGAAAATTAAAAGTTATATACCAAATTGCTCAAAATGAAAAATGCAACCTAGTTATGATGTTTTCAAACCCATTTGAGCTTTTAAAATTAGTCTCACTTTCAGAATTGCCCGAATTGCCCTCCGGGGTCTATTTCGGTATAGTTTCTGCTAAACTACTTAACTAACATATGAACCCTAGCAACCCATCGAACATGATTAGGGCTTTATATTTCAGTGCATCAACTTGCTCATGCATACATATTGCGCATTGCATCGATGCCATGTGTTGATTGTTGTTCTCCTTTTTGGTGTTGTTTCCCCTCTGTAGAACGTGACTCCGAAGAGAAGGCAGCCACTCCAATGACGAATACTTGATCTTAACCGACAAGTCAAGCACTTATTCCTGAAGCCTCTATCTGGTTTTCTTATAACCAAGGCAGGCATAACCTCTTATCTGCTCATATATGGTTTTCGAAGTGTTTTGAAGCTCGTATATTGCATGCGGTTCAAAGTATTTATGGTCTTAGATAGGGCTCACCTATACTTGTTTCATCGCCTAAATATCCTGATCCACTGCTCCTAGCAGCTATAGGTTTGTTTGTGCGCGCCTCGTTAAGGCCTGTGAGTCTTGCTTACCCATGCCTAGTTGTGATCTGATACATCCGGTTGATGAATCTGGTCAATGCGTGAATCTGCTTTGTTAGCTTGTTGTGGTGTGAATTATCTTTGATAACTTGACTAAATAACGGCATGGATGTGAGGCCACAATGGGTTGTGGCGTTTTGACCTATTCATGCCTCTAGGAGCGAGTTCTCGCCTTCGAAGCGAAGACTGAGCGTGCAACCACACGCGGGGCCTAACAGACCGCGCTCGACTAACTAACTTGTTTGGCCATGTCCTTGAGTCACGTAGTTTCATCTTTCCATCTGCGTGTGAGTCAGAAAACGATTTGGAGAAAACTTAGGGCGCGACTGAGACAAGTTATGGATGTACACGGATCTTGATCCCGACTCATAGAATAGGTGCCGTCAGGAGGTGGCCAACTCCCTATTGACGGGGTGGCCCTATTTGGGTTGACTCATGGATAGGGTCGAGCAAGGTAAAGGTCATGGCCAGCCACCCTCTGCCGCGCTCCAGGCACGAGCGTACATGTGGCGTTAAGATTCGTATGGTACGTGTGGGTAAAGTGTACCCCCTGGAGGGATAAATCTCCTCGAGAAGCCGTGTCCACGGTTACGGACGACTTGGCAACGGATTCTGTGATCATAGATAACTTGAACAGAATGGCTAAAACTTGTTAACAATGTTTGAAGGGTGCCTCCTCGGAGATGCCGAGAGGGGTGATCCTTGTAGCATGAGAGTTTCTGGGAAATGATGTTCGTGGATGAAAAGATGATGATATATTTAGTTGAGCAGCTTCCTCATCTGTTTTTGCAACACTCCATGAGACGTGCTATTCTTCCTCGATTTAGAAAACAAAGATTGCTTTACGCAAAATAGCCTTCATAAAACCCTTTCTGAAGATAGCAGATATATAATAGGTTAACTAAGTCTTGTGTAACATCCCAAGTCTGAAAAATAGCCATTAGAATGTTTGCTATCTGTTATTTTATGTTTTGCATCATGGCATCATGTTCATTGCATTTGTTTTGCTTGTTTTCCTTTGTTTCCTTTGTTTTCTATTTGAATTTCAAACCAAAATTCAAACCTTTTGTTTCAGCCTTGTGATGTTACAATTTCCAAAATGTTATTTCAAATAAAAACAACCAATTGTTTCCATTAATCTATAAGGTCCAACTATTTAAATTTGTGGCTTCTAATCTTTCACTTATTTAAAATGTTAACTAAAAGGTTATTCAAATCCAATTGCATTGTACAAACAGCACCCATTTGGAAAATTATGAAAATTACCAAAACAATCTAATCTTTTGTTTCCATTTATTCCATGTTTGATCAACTAATAAAATGGTGGTTTTATTTCAATTAAACAATTCTAAATTGCATTTCCAAACTCAAATTCAAATCAAATCACCAAACAGCACCCCAATTTGAAATTATAAAAACAACCAAAACAAAGGTGCTCATTTGTTTCCAATTAGAATCATATGATCACCCTAATTAATTTCTTGTCTTAAATATTTCAATCAATATCCAAATTAACTCAAATTTGAAACCTATCCAAACAGCACCAAAAATACAAATGTTTTTGAATTCCAAACTTGGCTTTTGGTTGTGTTTGACCTAAATAGGCTACCCAAATTTTTCTGGAATTTTTGCAAACCCCAAAAGCATCATTTTCTTCCAATTTCATTTGCTGCAAAAAAATAATAATAAAACAAAACAAAAAGGGAAAAAGAAACACACCGCGCGCGCAACAACTAGCCTACCCAGCCCAGCCCACTACGCGCAGCGGCCCGCGTACCCCTTCGCCCCCTCCCTTTTCTTCTTCAGCTGTACGGCTGCCCATCCAATGGTGCCACGGCGGCAACTGTAACGCGCCGACGGCCGCGCGCAGCTCCGCAGGGCTATAAGAGCAGCCTAGGCCTCCCCCGAGCAACCCTAGCTAGCCCTACTCCCTCCTCCTTCGGGATCGCCGCCAATTCCTCTCCCTCACGGCCTTTCCCCTCTCTGAACTCCGCCCCCGAAAAACCCACCTCTGAACCCCTCCGGGGATCGCCGTCTCCGGTGCCTCGCGGTGTATTCTGCTCGCGGGAATCGAGTCTCCGTCTTCTGCTCGTCCACATCGACCACTGCACGACGCCATTGAGCATCTCCTTCCACGCCGCCATCCACGTCTCTGTCCGCGGCGTCCACCTCACCGGCGCTTCGATTACAGAATCCGAGGTGAACACCATCGCTGCGGCCCTCCTTCCTCCTGGCTGTCCACGGGAACCGCCCCACCGTACCTTCCTCGAGCTGGTGGACTCTTTCATGGAGCTCGAGGTGGCTTGGATCGACGACGCCGTCCTCGCCGCTGCCGGCGACGACCACCTCCACACCGAGCCTCTGCTCGACTACGCACGGTGGTGAGCTCACCTTCTCCTCCTCTCTCTCCCTCCGTTGCATCCAGCACACGCTGCGCCACCAGATCCAGCACTCCGTCGCTTCCAGCACACGCACAGCGCCACCGCTCGCCGCCGGCAGCGATACGTGACGAAAGTTCAGAGTTGCGCTTCAGTTAAATTCAGTTAACACTTGGATCTGAAGGTTATCCTCACCGCGTCGCTAACTCTGTCAAAACTGAATTTCCACCGCAGTGGCAGCGCGCAGTTTGCGCTAGCGCTTGGTCGTGGGTTCGAGTCCCCGCCGCGCCAATTCTTTTGGGAATTTTCCCTGCGCCAGTGGCCCACCAGTCAGCCACCCTGGTGGCCACGCAAGCCCACAGTGCCCTGGGCCCCCCTGGCAGTCACTAGGGTAGGGTACCGTGCGGTGTAAAATGATTTAAACAGTTTCTGTTTTAAAACCAGCCCCTTAAAAAATTGCATAATGGTCCCTAGTTTTAAATTGCTTATAACTTTTATTTTATAAATCTAAAAAATGAAAATAAAATATGTGTGCTGATCTAAATCAAATTATCTACCCATTGGTACCATTTGTTTTCTGTTTTGAATTTTCAAAATGCAATTTAAATTTGAATTCAAATATTCCAAATGCAATTTTCTAAATTCCATAACTAATTCATCCTTAATCCAAATAATGCAAATAAAATATGTTTTCCATACCATTTCAAACCATCTTTTCAAATATAAATTTTGTTTACTGTTTTGAATATTTTAAATTGGTGCAATATTTGAATTCTTGTTAAATTCACTTAAACTTGCAAAAATCATAACTTGGGCATAAAAATTCCAAATCCAACAAACTAAATATGTTTTCCAATCAAATTTTCATGTACTTTCCAAATATTAATTTTGTTTTCTGTTTTGAATAATTTAAATTGCTAAAAACAATTGTTTCTTGTTTATTTCATTTAAAATTGCCAAAATAATAACTTGCTCATTTTAAATCCAATTTCCACAAATGAAATATGTTTTCCATGCAAAATTAAACCACCTTTTCAAATATAAAATTTGTTTCATGTTTTGAATAATTAAAATTGGTTAAATGATTTAAACCTTGTTTAAATCATTTAATATTGCTAAATTTATAACTTGATCAAAACAAATTCTTTTGGGACATATAAAATATGTTTTCCAACCCTAAAAGTATAAACTTTTCAAATATGAATTTGGTTTAATGCTTTGAACAAATAAAAATTCAAATAAGTTCATGTTTGAATTAAATTCATTTAATTCTTGCTTAAACTTGTTTAATTCATAAATAATTTATTTGAAATCCTTTTTCAATAAGTGAAACATGTATTCCACCTAAAATTGTGTGTTCTTTTCAAATATGAACTTTGTTATCTGTTTTGAACAATTTAACATGATGAAAACAACAAATGCTGGTGTGACCCCTTTAAGAAACCAAAATTTCTTAACTTAATAAATGAATTTCCAAACTTGTTAAACCTTATTTCCATTTGGTTCTATTGTTGTTATTTTGCTGTTTTCCTCATCCATGCATCATGCTAATCCACTTTCACATGTTGCTTAGTTGTAAAACAATTAATTCAACCATAATTCATGGGCTTTCCATATGCAATCCAAAATTGCATGTGGGTCCATTTAATCATGTTGTTATCTTGTCAACTAGTTTATTTTGATGCATCAATTAAATGGTCATGCATCATCCCATGTTTGTGCACTATGCCATGTTATTGATTGTTTATCTTTCTGCATTGTCTGTTTGCTTCTTCTCGGATAAACGACGACGTTGAGACCGACGATACTTACGACATCCCTTCTAAGGAATTAGCTTAGTACCAGGCTACTGGGTTTGCAGGCAAGTTATCACTCACATGAACCATCGTGTTCCTTTCAACATTGGTTACCGATACTTTCCGTTGTCTATTCTGCTAGCCCTATGATTAGTTGCTTCTGTTACGAACCTATCACATGTATCCTTTAACCCTGATATTGCCTCACCTTCATACCTATAACCATTGCTTGTTGCCCGTGTCTTACTAGCATGCTTAGGGTTGTTTTGCTCGAGTCTGTTACCCGTTACTTTCTGTTACTATTTCTATTATGTTCTGGGGGCTCGATGTTTAATCAATGAATCATGCTAATGTTATTATCAATAATAAATTTGATGATAAGGCACCGGAAGGAGGCCCTTTGTGGTTTTGAGGCCTGCTAGTGTCGACCCTAATAGGAAAAGGGTCTTGTCTACTGATCCATGATGAGCGCACTACCCGCATGTGGGAAGCGAGTATGGGCGCCCCCCTCAATTTGATTCGATTCGCATCTCGTCCAAATCGCCTCATTTAGTTCGGGTTTTCCATTTGCTGCATGCATGATCTTGCGAGCCCTTGGTACCCGGGTGGAACTTTCGTAGTCGGCATATAGGGGGACACGGTCTGAGAGTGCTATGAGGGTCCATTTTCTTCTGGGCTCGATTAGCCGTGCGCCCAAGGTGCTTTGGGCTTGATGCGAAGAAGAGTTGAGTTGTGTTGAGTGCCCCGCTTGGTGGAAGGGCCTTTCCATCTGGCGGGTTATTCATACGTGTACGGCCAAATTGGTGCAACCCTGCAGGGATAATCTTCTCGAGAAGCCGTGTTTTCCGCGGTTATGGATTACTTGGTGAAAGTACTGGCTAACAAGTACTCAGGACAACTTAAACCTAATGATTAACAACCTCACACCCAATGATTAACAACTTGACTAGTAATAGGCTTATTGACACAATAATATGAACCATCATTAATTCAACTGTGTGAGTTATCCTAGGATTGCTTCTTTGGATAAGGGCGAGATCCAGGATGGGTTTGTTTGGAGTTAGCTATAGTTGGTTACGCTACGCGATCTTATCTCCTTTCTGTTAGCCGGAAGTTTTAGTATGTTTCTGTAGTTGTTTAGAGCAGCCAGTTGCAGCATCTTTCATATCCCCTTTTCCTCCGTTGAACCCAAAGCATCTGTGCTTGGTGTTGACGGGCTACACTTTGGTGAACTGTGAGTCTTGCTTGCCAGTACGTTTATGTACTGACCCCTTTGGGGCTGTGGTTTCCGCAGACCTACGTTTCCGAGGATCTACATGGTGGCTACTACGTGGAGTATGACGAGACTGCTGACGAGTAGATAGCGGACCCGGGCAGGATCCGAGACTTCGTGGATGGGCTCCGTCTGTTCGTTTTCGGCCTCTTAGGCCTATTTGGATCTTGTCTGTACTCAGACCTTTTGAATGCTTCCGCTGTGATGTAATGATGAATTGTTGGGACATGTGTCCTCTGGATGATTGTATTTGCTATCTCTGCTCTAATGAGAGCTATTTGCAACTTATTTCAATCTTTTGTGTCGTAGAGATCTGTTGTGATATCACTTGTTCCAATGCCGTTGACGTACCATGTGTGTATGTTTTGAAGTACGTCAATGGAAGTATCCTGATTTCTATGGGATAGTTTACGTCGACGCTGAACAGATAGGGGTTGGTTGTCACACATACGTGTGTTGGCCTACTCGTAAGAGGACGCGGGTGCCGGTAAGCCCCGTAATCCAATCTACTACTGTTCAACGGAACGGCTAGTATCCTTTAGAAGTCCGGGTGCGACAAATGGTATCAGAGCCTGTCTGCCTGTAGGATCCCTTTTTACTGGTCGCAGTTGAGTCTAGAAACTATTTTGTAGCTATATAGGAAAAATGAAACGTGAGAGTAGGAATTCTGTTCTTTTATTTCTTTCCCCACCCACCCTCCCTTTTCTGGTAAGGAAGTGTAACGTTGTTTTCCCTTCTCATCTAAACTTTCAAGTTAGGATTTCACGAATTCTGGTTTCTCTAGGATGGTTATATCTACTAGACCATAGGAATGGAGGTGGTTGTGACATGATTTATCATGTTGCCTACTCATGATTGAGAACGGGAGGCGTGTAATCCCCGGAAGCAAATCATCTATTCCTTAAGCAGTAGATAATGATCCTTTAGAAGCCCGGATGGGTTTCCTTAGTACCTCAGGAGTGTTTGTTCTCGTTTTTCCCGGTGTTGCTTCGATATCCTGTTCTTCTCAACATCCTTTTCGTCCGTTGAAATCTTGTTGTTGTTTTCCATTTTAGTTCTGCTACCGGCGTCTAATCAATAACCCTGTTCCACCCTTCTGACAGATATCTATTCTCCAAATGAATCAAGTTCTATCCAGCTATACACCCTCAATACAAAACCTCTACCTTTACTCGAAAATGTTCCGGTGGTTTGCAAATTCCCTGACGTCTATCCAAGGTGCACGATGTGTTTCACGTGTCACAGCTCAAGAGGATCTTCATAAGAAGTATCCGGACCTTTTCTTTTCTCAGTAGGAATCTCGGGGCGCGATTCCTTCAAGGGGGGCGTTTTGTAACATCCCAACTCTGAAAAATAGCCATTAGAATGTTTGCTATCTGTTATTTTATGTTTTGCATCATGGCATCATGTTCATTGCATTTGTTTTGCTTGTTTTCCTTTGTTTCCTTTGTTTTCTATTTGAATTTCAAACCAAAATTCAAACCTTTTGTTTCATCCTTGTGATGTTACAATTTCCAAAATGTTATTTCAAATAAAAACAACCAATTGTTTCCATTAATCTATAAGGTCCAACTATTTAAATTTGTGGCTTCTAATCTTTCACTTATTTAAAATGTTAACTAAAAGGTTATTCAAATCCAATTGCATTGTACAAACAGCACCCATTTGGAAAATTATGAAAATTACCAAAACAATCTAATCTTTTGTTTCCATTTATTCCATGTTTGATCAACTAATAAAATGGTGGTTTTATTTCAATTAAACAATTCTAAATTGCATTTCCAAACTCAAATTCAAATCAAATCACCAAACAGCACCCCAATTTGAAATTATAAAAACAACCAAAACAAAGGTGCTCATTTGTTTCCAATTAGAATCATATGATCACCCTAATTAATTTCTTGTCTTAAATATTTCAATCAATATCCAAATTAACTCAAATTTGAAACCTATCCAAACAGCACCAAAAATACAAATGTTTTTGAATTCCAAACTTGGCTTTTGGTTGTGTTTGACCAAAATAGGCTACCCAAATTTTTCTGGAATTTTTGCAAACCCCAAAAGCATCATTTTCTTCCAATTTCATTTGCTGCAAAAAAAACAAAACAAAAAGGGAAAAAGAAACACACCGCGCGCGCAGCAACTAGCCTACCCAGCCCAGCCCACTACGCGCAGCGGCCCGCGTACCCCTTCGCCCCCTCCCTTTTCTTCTTCAGCTGTACGGCTGCCCATCCAATGGTGCCACGGCGGCAACTGTAACGCGCCGACGGCCGCGCGTAGCTCCGCAGGGCTATAAGAGCAGCCTAGGCCTCCCCCGAGCAACCCTAGCTAGCCCTACTCCCTCCTCCTTCGGGATCGCCGTCAATTCCTCTCCCTCACGGCCTTTCCCCTCTCTGAACTCCGCCCCCGAAAAACCCACCTCTAAACCCCTCCGGCGATCGCCGTCTCCGGTGCCTCGCGGTGTATTCTGCTCGCGGGAATCGAGTCTCCGTCTTCTGCTCGTCCACATCGACCACTGCACGACGCCATCGAGCATCTCCTTCCACGCCGCCATCCACGTCTCTGTCCACAGCGTCCACCTCACCGGCGCTCCGATTACTGAATCCGAGGTGAACACCGTCGCTGCGGCCCTTCTTCCTCCTGGCTGTCCACGGGAACCGCCCCACCGTACCTTCCTCGAGCTGGTGGACTCTTTCATGGAGCTCGAGGTGGCTTGGATCGACGACGCCGTCCTCGCCGCTGCCGGCGACGACCACCTCAACACCGAGCCTCTGCTCGACTACGCACGGTGGTGAGCTCACCTTCTCCTCCTCTCTCTCCCTCCGTTGCATCCAGCACACGCTGCGCCACCAGATCCAGCACTCCGTCGCTTCCAGCACACGCACAGCGCCACCGCTCGCCGCCGGTAGCGATACCTGACGAAAGTTTAGAGTTGCGCTTCAGTTAAATTCAGTTAACACTTGGATCTGAAGGTTATCCTCACCGCGTCGCTAACTCTGTCAAAACTGAATTTCCACCGCAGTGGCGGCGCGCAGTTTGCGCTAGCGCTTGGTTGTGGCTTCGAGTCCCCGCCGCGCCAATTCTTTTGGGAATTTTCCCTGCGCCAGTGGCCCACCAGTCAGCCACCCTGGTGGCCACGCAAGCCCACAGTGCCCTGGGCCCCCCTGGCAGTCACTAGGGTAGGGTACCGTGCGGTGTAAAATGATTTAAACAGTTTCTGTTTTAAAACCAGCCCCTTAAAAAATTGCAGAATGGTCCCTAGTTTTAAATTGCTTATAACTTTTATTTTATAAATCTAAAAAATGAAAATAAAATATGTGTGCTGATCTAAATCAAATTATCTACCCATTGGTACCATTTGTTTTCTGTTTTGAATTTTCAAAATGCAATTTAAATTTGAATTCAAATATTTCAAATGCAATTTTCTAAATTCCATAACTAATTCATCCTTAATCCAAATAATGCAAATAAAATATTATTTCCATACCATTTCAAACCATCTTTTCAAATATAATTTTTTTTTACTGTTTTGAATATTTTAAATTGGTGCAATATTTGAATTCTTGTTAAATTCACTTAAACTTGCAAAAATCATAACTTGGGCATAAAAATTCCAAATCCAACAAACTAAATATGTTTTCCAATCAAATTTTCATGTACTTTCCAAATATAAATTTTGTTTGCTGTTTTGAATAATTTAAATTGCTGAAAACAACTGTTTCTTGTTTATTGCATTTAAAATTGCCAAAATAACTTGCTCATTTTAAATCCAATTTCCACAAATGAAATATGTTTTCCATGCAAAATTAAACCACCTTTTCAAATATAAAATTTGTTTCATGTTTTGAATAATTAAAATTGGTTAAATGATTTAAACCTTGTTTAAATCATTTAATATTGCTAAATTTATAACTTGATCAAAACAAATTCTTTTGGGACATATAAAATATGTTTTCCAACTCTAAAAGTATAAACTTTTCAAATATGAATTTGGTTTAATGCTTTGAACAAATAAAAATTCAAATAAGTTCATGTTTGAATTAAATTCATTTAATTCTTGCTTAAACTTGTTTAATTCATAAATAATTTATTTGAAATCCTTTTTCAATAAGTGAAACATGTATTCCACCTAAAATTGTGTGTTCTTTTCAAATATGAACTTTGTTATCTGTTTTGAACAATTTAACATGATGAAAACAACAAATGCTGGTGTGACCCCTTTAAGAAACCAAAATTTCTTAACTTAATAAATGAATTTCCAAACTTGTTAAACCTTATTTCCATTTGGTTCTATTGTTGTTATTTTGCTGTTTTCCTCATCCATGCATCATGCTAATCCACTTTCACATGTTGCTTAGTTGTAAAACAATTAATTCAACCATAATTCATGGGCTTTCCATATGCAATCCAAAATTGCATGTGGGTCCATTTAATCATGTTGTTATCTTGTCAACTAGTTTATTTTGATGCATCAATTAAATGGTCATGCATCATCCCATGTTTGTGCACTATGCCATGTTATTGATTGTTTATCTTTCTGCATTGTCTGTTTGCTTCTTCTCGGATAAACGACGACGTTGAGACCGACGATACTTACGACATCCCTTCTAAGGAATTAGCTCAGTACCAGGCTACTGGGTTTGCAGGCAAGTTATCACTCACATGAACCATCGTGTTCCTTTCAACATTGGTTACCGATACTTTCCGTTGTCTATTCTGCTAGCCCTATGATTAGTTGCTTCTGTTACGAACCTATCACATGTATCCTTTAACCCTGATATTGCCTCACCTTCATACCTATAACCATTGCTTGTTCCCCGTGTCTTACTAGCATGCTTAGGGTTGTTTTGCTCGAGTATGTTACCCGTTACTTTCTGTTACTATTTCTATTATGTTCTGGGGGCTCGATGTTTAATCAATCAATCATGCTAATGTTATTATCAATAATAAATTTGATGATAAGGCACCGACAGGAGGCCCTTTGTGGTTTTGAGGCCTGCTAGTGTCGACCCTAATAGGAAAAGGGTCTTGTCTACTGATCCATGATGAGCGCACTACCCGCATGTGGGAAGCGAGTATGGGCGCCCCCCTCAATTTGATTCGATTCGCATCTCGTCCAAATCGCCTCATTTAGTTCGGGTTCTCCATTTGCTGCATGCATGATCTTGCGAGCCCTTGGTACCCGGGTGGAACTTTCGTAGTCGACATATAGGGGGACACGGTCTTAGAGTGCTATGAGGGTCCATTTTCTTCCGGGCTCGATTAGCCGTGCGCCCAAGGTGCTTTGGGCTTGATGCGAAGAAGAGTTGAGTTGTGTTGAGTGCCCCGCTTGGTGGAAGGGCCTTTCCATGTGGCGGGTTATTCATACGTGTACGGCCAAATTGGTGCAACCCTGCAGGGATAATCTTCTCGAGAAGCCGTGTTTTCCGCGGTTATGGATTACTTGGTGAAAGTACTGGCTAACAAGTACTCAGGACAACTTAAACCTAATGATTAACAACCTCACACCCAATGATTAACAACTTGACTAGTAATAGGCTTATTGACACAATAATATGAACCATCATTAATTCAACTGTGTGAGTTATCCTCGGATTGCTTCTTTGGATAAGGGGCGAGATCCAGGATGGGTTTGTTTGGAGTTAGCTATAGTTGGTTACGCTACGCGATCTTATCTCCTTTCTGTTAGCCGGAAGTTGTAGTATGTTTCTGTAGTTGTTTAGAGCAGCCAGTTGCAGCATCTTTCATATCCCCTTTTCCTCCGTTGAACCCAAAGCATCTGTGCTTGGTGTTGACGGGCTACACTTTGGTGAACTGTGAGTCTTGCTTCCAGTACGTTTATGTACTGACCCCTTTGGGGTTGTGGTTTCCGCAGACCTACGTTTCCGAGGATCTACATGGTGGCTACTACATGGAGTATGACGAGACTGCTGACGAGTAGATAGCGGACCCGGGCAGGATCCGAGAATTCGTGGATGGGCTCCGTCTGTTCGTTTCCGGCCTCTTAGGCCTATTTGGATCTTGTCTGTACTCAGACCTTTTGAATGCTTCCGCTGTGATGTAATGATGAATTGTTGGGACATGTGTCCTCTGGATGATTGTATTTGCTATCTCTGCTCTAATGAGAGCTATTTGCAACTTATTTCAATCTTTTGTGTCGTAGAGATCTGTTGTGATATCACTTGTTCCAATGCCGTTGACGTACCATGTGTGTATGTTTTGAAGTACGTCAATGGAAGTATCCTGATTTCTATGGGATAGTTTACGTCGACGCTGAACAGATAGGGGTTGGTTGTCACACATACGTGTGTTGGACTACTCGTAAGAGGACGCGGGTGCCGGTAAGCCCCGTAATCCAATCTACTACTGTTCAACGGAACGGCGAGTATCCTTTAGAAGTCCGGGTGCGACATCTTGTTGAGTACCTCCCGTACTCAGGTTTGCTTAAATTGGTTCAGGTGAAGATCTCACTTCAGTGGTGGTGTTTTCGACGTGGACATCGACGAGTAGTTTGGGGTTCCCAGGTAGCAGCCTGGAATCTATGGGCTGGGATGTCGCCTTATGTTGCGGCCTCTTAGGCCTTTTTGGTTCTTGTTGACTAGCAACATAATTTGCCTTCGGTTGTCTGATGTAATGTTGGGTCGTGTGACCTATGTTTGTACAGCTACTCTATAACTACCTGTTTAATATAGCTTCCATGTCTAGAGTGCTCCTTTTATCGGTTGTTGGTTTCGAGCTCATTGTTATACAGTTTTGCCTATGCCTTCATACACTAGTAGGAAAAGGCTTATAGCCACCAGCTTAGCGCTGGCGAACACATTTTTGGCTTTGCCAGTGCTATTACAGCTGGCGAACACCATTATCTGTTCGCCAACGCTATGTCTACTACCGCTGGCGAACAGGCCAGCACGTTCACCAGCGCTACGGGTGGGACCCACCTGCGCGCGCACCAGCCCCTGCCTGAAACTACCGCTGGCGAACAGGCTTGCGTGTTCGCCAGCGCTAAGTTGACTACCGCTGGCGAACAACACTGACTTTTCGCCAGCGCTAACATGTGGGCCCAGGGCGCATGTTAGCGCTGGCGAACAGGCAGTGTTGTTTGCCAGCGGTAACCTGGCAGATCTGCCATAAGTGTGCCACCCCACCCACCCACTTTCCCCTCTCCACTCCCCTTCACCTTTCCCCTCCTCTCTCTAGCTCGAATTTATGCCAATTTCCCCACCCTTCTACTCTCTTTTGAACCAACAAAATTATTTTAGTTGTTATATATATGTTTATCTCTCTCCTATAACCATTTTTACCCAACGTTTTCCCTTCGTAGCCATCTAGATCTAGAATTACCCCCTCTCTCTCCGAAGCTCCAAAATTCTCCGGATATCATTGTGTAGCCATCTATTCATTTGAGGTGCATTGGATGAATGCTAATATATAATTAAATGAGTTTGTATATAAATTTTGTCCGGATATACACGCGATATGCAATATGTGTGAGATTTCACCGGATTCAAATATGGTCGTGTGATGCAGACGTTAAATATGTGCAATTTGTTGTGGATTAAAATTGAGTAGCCAACTATTGCGGAATGTTGATTCATTTCCGTCTCGGCATAGTTTGGCACTCCCTAATAACCTCCTATTTGTAGGAAGGTCATGCCGAATTTTTTCGTGAATACGACATGAAGTGAAATTTTGGATATGAAAATGAGTTGCCACTTTGCCGAAATGTTGATTCATTTCCGTCTCCGCAAAGTTTGTCACTCCTCTAACCTCCAATTTGTAGGAAGGTCACGCTGATTTTTTTCGTGAATATCGATATATATATATATTATGTTTCGTTCTAATATTATATTGGCGCGCTCTCGTGCAGGCGACATATAATGGTGGTCGTTAAGAGTGAACGTGTCGTGAATAGTTACTTGAGACACGCGACAGAAGACATGCTACAAAATGGCCGCAAGGAGATACGATGTCCATGTTAAAAGTGCAAACTAGGGGTCTTGCTCAATCCCTTTACCGGAGACTTGCTCAGTCCCCTCCTCAGGTATGGTTTCATGGATGGGTATAACAGTCAGTGGGTAAGTGATGATGAAGATGATGAAGTCCATGGGGCGGTGGTGGTAGGAAATGATGTGCAAGAGGAGAATAACAACGATCGAATAGAACTACAACAGGACCAAGATCAGCCTCATGACCCCGCACATGATCATGGAGAAGATGTTGAACAAGACGTGGAAGAAGACGAGGACACAGGGACACCCCTAACGGAAGTTGTGCGTGACCCTCATCTGAAAGAACTGCTTTTGAGAAAGACGACTAACTCGATATCAACTGCTAGAAAGCAATCAAAGCTATGGTCCGGGAGAGTCCCGCCTGAGAGTGGCGCTCGATGTTCTGCAGATGAAGGCGAGATATAAATGGAGCGACATAAGAATCGATGCAAGCCTGCAATACTGGCACGATGTCCTTCCAGAGGGCAACACCTGTCCTAAAATTTGCGACGAGGCCAAGAAAGTCGTGTGCCCCTTTGATTTACCTCACGAAAAATACCATGTTTGAATCAACGATTGCTACATTTATCATAAAAGAGGACACGAACAAAACCATTTGTCCAGTTTGCAACTCCGCTCGATACAAGAAAGGGAAGAAGAAAGCTCCTCAAAAAGTTGTGTGGTACTTTCCGCTCATTCCCCGTCTGCAACGGTATTTCACGGACCGCAAGGAAGCAGAGATCAAGCGCTGGCACGCGAAAAGGAGGAATAAAGTTTTGAAAGATCTAAATCGGAGTGAAAAAGTAAATCTGACACATCCTTCAGATGAAAGTCAATGGAAAGCAATTGACTGTGAATATGCAACGTTCGGGGCGGAGGCAAGGAACATTAGGTTGGGTGTGAGCACCGACGGACTCAATCTGTTTGGCAACCAGAGCAGCACCCATAGCACCTGGACCGTGTTTGTATGGATGTACAACATCCCCCCCCGGTTGTGCATGAAGAGGAAGTATATTGACATGAGTATGCTAATTCAAGGGCCGAAATAACCAGGCAACGACATCAATCTATACCTAAAGCTGCTTAAAGATGAGCTGGACACGCTATGGGCCGAGGAAGGGGTGAACACATGGGACGCCTTCGGTGAACAATATTTCCCAATGAGAGTTGTCTTACTCTGTACGGTTCACGGCCTACTCGGCTACGGATATGTGGCGGGCCAGGTGTGCCACGGACATAACGGTTGCGTGAGATGCATGGATGACCCCATGTTTATGCAACTTCCGAAAGATCATGGGTCTTCGAAAACAGTTTTCGTTGGCCATCGAAGGTGGCTACCCAACAAAGATCCTTGGAGAAGGCGAGGAGACCTTTTTAACGGTGAATATGAGCTCCATGGACCTCCACGTAAGAGGTGCGGCGAAGAAATCTACAAGTTGCTGAATGATTGGAAGGAATGCCCAGAGCTGGGAAAGAAGCAAAAGGCGCCAAAACCGCTTCTGGATGTATGGAATACGAGGTCGGTGTTTGGGACTTGCCATACTGGCCCATTCTCGATACGCCTCACTGCCTTGATCTGATGCATATCACGAAGAATGTGTTTGAAAGTTTGTTTGGCACGCTGCTCAACATGCCGGAGAGGACCAAAGACGAGGTGAAAGCAAGAAACGACCTGAAATATTTTGGTATTAGGGTAGATCTTCAGGGGGGACGCCCGGATGATGACCACGGCGATAAATCGTGTGATGAGGAGACGGAGGGTGGCAAGGCCAAAAGGGTTAAGAGGAATGACTATTACTGCCCCCCTCCTGCTTCACTCTTAGTCCGGACGAGATCACAAAATGATGATGTGCCTTCTCGAGTTCAAAGTCCCTAGCGGTTACTCAGGGCTAATAAACAGATTCCTCGAGGACGCACAGCAAACAAAAGTTTAGCGGGATGAAGTTCTCAGTGACTGGTACTGTGATGATGGACGCAGATACTGTCCGGTTGCGATCCGCGGAATAATGGACAAGCACGTCGGGGAAACCTGTTGGGCCTCTGTAACTTCTTCGACGTGAAATCTCGAAGTCGATCACGGGGAAGGCAGATCTCAAGGCAGCAGGAAGAGATTGGCGTGATACTATGCGGCTTGAGATGTACTTTCCACCATCATTCTTTGACATTGTGTTCATCTTTTGGGTCATATCGTGAGGACGATTCATCCATCTCGGGCCGTTGTCCTGCATAACATGATGTCGTTGAAAGGATGATGGGGTCATCAAGGATTTGTCGCAACAGAGCCCGTCCGGATGGAAGCATCGTTCAAGGCTTTCTCACCGAAGAGTGCATCTCTTTCTGCACGAATCATATGGACGTGGAGGACCCTGTTGGTCTGCCTAGAAACAAGCACATTGGCAAGCTCGATGGAGTAGGTCGCAAAAATGGACGTAGAGAAGTGCATGTGGATCGGGCTTGTCGATGCACCGACTTTAACAGGGCAAACTTAGTAGCTCTCCAACACATTGACATGGTCGATACTTGGGTGGAAAAACACAAGAGCTCTATTATGAAAAAGTACAGTTAACAAGGCAAGCGGAGGACCAAAGGAGAAATAATCAGAGAGCATAACTCCACTTTCTTGCGTTGGTTTAAAGATGTGATCGTCGCTAATCCACCGCCAAGGGATTGTGCGAAAAATAAACTATTGTACGCCTTGGCACATGGCCCAGCTCCCAACCTAGCAACGTTTCAAGCCATATGATATCAACGGGTTCACTTTCTACACAGAGGAGAAAGATAAAACTTCCGATTATCAAAACTCAGGGGTAACGATGGAATCCTACACCGGTGACAAAAAGTTAAGATACTACGGAAGGATCGAGGAGATATGGGAGCTTAACTACTCTGGAGAGAAGGTGCCTATGTTCCGCGTCAGATGGGCTAGGATGTCGAGCGTTAGAAAATAAGACCAATACTTTACCACCATGGTTATTCCCGAAGCCGGAACCTCATCAAGCGCGAATGTCACAACGCAAAATCAGCCATGGGTATTGGCTAAGCATGTGTCCCAATGCTTCTTCATAACAGATCCCGCAAGGCCTAGCCGTGTTGTCGTGAGGAGAGGGAAAAGAAATATCATCGGAATGGATGGAGTCGTTGATGAGGACGATTTCGACACGTTCGGCGACCCAAATATTGACGATGATCAAGAAGATGATGATGATAGTCATGCAACATACACAACAAGAAGAAGCAGAACAACGCTACCTAGGCATGGTCTTCCATTCAGAAGAAGAAGTCATAATGTGGGGTTAAATTATGCAACTGCGACCAAAAAAGGCAAAAAGATCAAACACTGAGAAACTATGTATATATTTGTCTGCCAATTGTATGCGACGAAACTATGTATATGCATGGATCAACTGGTCTGATATGCACTTATTATAAATTTAATGTACCTTCTTCTGTATTTCAAATGTGTGGACTTATATTATTTGAAACATAAAGGAAACAAATAGAAAATTGAAGGAAACTAATGGAGAACAACTAAAACCAAAATAATGAAAAGAGAAAACAAGAAGGAAATATTGGAAAACAAAATAAAACATTATTATTTGTAATGTGTTTGAAATTAATTTGTAATGTGTTTGAATTATTATAAATGAAATGTCTTTGAATAATTTAAACAAATAGAGAAAACAAAAAGAAAATAATGGAAAACAAAATAAAATAATATAAAACATAAAGGATATAATGGAAAACAAAATAAAACATTATTATTTGTAATGTGTTTGAAATTAATTTGTAATGTGTTTGAATTATTATAAATGAAATGTCTTTGAATAATTTAAACAAATAGAGAAAACAATAAGAAAATAATGGAAAATAAAATGAAATAATATAAAACATAAAGGATATAATGGAAAACAAAATAAAACATTATTATTTTTAATGTGTTTGAAATTAATTTGTAATGTCCTATTTGAATTATTATAAATGAAATGTCTTTGAATAATTTAAACAAATAAAGAAAACCAAAAAAAGTACCGCTGGCGAAGCTCCATACTTGTTCGCCAGCGGTAAGGTACCTCTAGCACTGGGCAACAGAATGTTGTTCGCCAGCGGTAACGTACCGCTGGCGAACAGTTGCCCTTGTTCGCCAGCGCTATGTCGCGCAGTGACACTTACACGCGGGCCACCCGCCCCTGCCCTCTCTCTAGCAGTACTGCGCACAGTAGTGGGACTTAGTCGTTTTCGCGATCGAGAAGCAACCACCGCGCGCTGGCCCCTCCCCTCTCTATAACTCCGGCGAGCAACCGCAGGTCTCCAGCGAGCGCACCCCTCCCTCTCCTCGCCACCGCGCCCCTCCCTCCCTCTCCTCGATCGCCCCTCCCTTCCCCACTGCCTACGCGCGCGAGCACAACCACTGCCCCGACCCGCCGGCGACTGCCCCTCCCTCACCGGCGCAGCACCACCCCCTGGCCACTCCCCTCCCTCCTCGTCCCCTGCGGCTGCCGCACTCCCTCCTCAGCGCCGCCGCCCCTACTGCCCTGCTGCTGCCCCCTCTTCTGCCCACGCACACAACCTGTTCGACACAGGTTCTGCAAGAACATTTTAGGTTATTATTTGTAGTAATATTTCTACTGCCTTGCTATTGTAATTCGCTTGGAGTAATTTTACTAAAACTTTTTTGTAGTAATATTTCTACTGTGAATTGCTTGGAGTAATTTGATCGGAACTTTTCTTGTGTATTCATGTTTGCAGTTGCAAGTGGTTGCAAATTTCTATCTTGAAACTAAAGTTCTGATCAGAAACATAATAATCCCAACCAACATAAAAATTCTGTGGCTGTTTTCAAACAGAAAAAAATTCCTGATGTTTTGTGCCCATGTGCTTATCTATGGCTGTTTTCAAAACTTTAGAAACAGAAGATAATTCTGGAATTCATTTTATGGATTAAGTGCTTGGCGTGTTTCATTTCCCTTCATGTCTTAATAGTACTTATACTGGCATCTAATTGGTGATGTTGAGAATTAACATATGACTACAACATTGTGACATACACACAATATGTTAAAATGAACATATGCATGTATTGTTTCAGTAGTTGTCAAGCTGTTGAACATAATAAAATGGAAGTCCATAACAATATCTCTTCTGCTTTTGATACAGCATGCAACACTTGAGTATGAAAAATAGGTGATGGTTGGTGTGATCAGATTAGAAGATGCAATTAGTTAATTTTAGGTGCAGCTGACATTATCTATTAGTTTTAGGTGCAGCTCTCTCACTGTCTACACTTGAGTATGAAAAATAGGTGATCTAGCTATGGCTATTTTCATTATTTTGGTTTTAGTTAACATTTTGAATTTATGATGCATTTTGATTTCTAAAGCTTATTTCATGTATGCATTTTGAATATGTTCTGTTTTTGGTGGTTGGTGATGGTTGGTGTGATGGATGTGGTGTGGATTGATGGTTGTGATGGATATGGCGTGGTGATATGGGTGGTGGTGATGGATGGTGGAGATGGTGTTTGGTCGTGTGGATACGCGCCCACCTTTGTGTGGATGACGATGATAATATGAGGGGTGGGATTATATGAGGGGTGGGATTTTATGTGCAGGTACCCCACGTGAGTCCCTATTTGCCGGAATATTGATTAATTTCCGTTCCGGCAAATTTGGGTACTCCATTTGTGATATTTTTAGCAAAGGTCATGCCGAAATTTTCCGTGAATTTTGGCATGATCTTTGCTAAAAATATCACATATTAGAGTGTCCGAGAAATTTGGACTCATATGGGGTATACATCGTCTAAATTGCAGGATATGTTGAACTAATTTCGGGTTTTCTCTCCTTAATTAGATATGGCTCACAACGACGAGGCGGGTGGTTCTGGGACCGGACACGGGGATGAAGATGCGTGGCTTTCTATGCTTAGAGCCGGAGGAGAACCCGTAGATCTGCAACCGGAGCTAGAGACGCAGGGCGACAATGCAGACGACAAGATGGACGAAACCATTCGTCAGGAGCTAGAGCCGCGCACCAATACATCGGGCGGAGAAGGTCAAACCGGTAGTGGCACCGGGGATGCCGCCTCCGGTAGCGAGGCGTCGCGTAAGCGCAAAGAAAGGCGGCACAACATGCTCGCCACCATCCGGCAAGAGTTCACAGAAGTGGACCCCAACAGCGGTGAGCCTATCGAGCCGGAGATTTACGCTAAGGGGTATGGAAACCAGATAGGCTGCATAGCTCGAGACTTTGGCAACGTTAATATGATGCATCTCAGAGATAAAGAAAACAAGGCTATGGCCGCCCTGCTGATTGAGAAGCTGCACACGAGTTACAAGTTCCCGGATCCTTACGACAACCAGGACCTGAAGAGTAATCTGGTCAACTCGTTAGCACTGGGAAAGTTCACCAAGGCGTTTATGACTTGGAGATCCAGTTTGCGGGCGATGATTGCGAACGGTAAGGGTTTCGATGAGATCCATAAGATGTGGCCCTCCATTTCCGAGGAAGACTTGGCCCAATTCAAGCTCGACGAACTCAAACCGGAAAGGGTGGCGTTGAGTAAATGGGGAAAAGATTTCCAAAAAAAGAACATTGGCCCTCACAATCTCGGAAGCCGGGGTTACCGTGGGAGGGCGAAAGTTTGGGCTAAGGAGGATGCGCAGAGAGAAGGGCCGAACCCGTATGACAAGATCACTGACCCGCAGGTGAAAAAGTTTGTCAGGGCCCATTATAGGGAAGATCCCAAAAAACCCGGCGATCTTGAGTTGAACTAGAAGGTCAAAGATTTCGAGAAGAAATATCTCGAGGAAGAAGAAAAAGAACGTCTATCTCAGTCCGAAGGGGGGTCCTCGGCGACGACGAACAAGGACCCATATGACACCCCTTTTCTTAGGGCGCTTAACGCGATGAAGGGAGTGCCCCTTGACAAGAAGCCGCATCGTGGCCATGTGCATGGCCTCGGAAAGGGTCATCGGCATGTGCACTACTACCCGGACAGTAAGGAGAAGAGAAAGGAGCGGAACAAGGTGCCGGAGAAGACGGTAGACGAGCTTGTGAACGAGAGGCTCAGCGCGCTCCTCCCTACCATCTGTGCGTCCGTCGCTCAGTCCTTTGCGCCGTGGATGGCAGGTGGAGGACAAGGGCCGCTCCCCGAGATCAACATAGCCCAAATGGTGCCGCCTGCTGTGCAGAACGTGGCCCCCGTCGTGGCCCCTGCTGCGCAGAATGTGGCCCCCATTGTGGCGCATGCTGCGCAGAACAAGGCGGCCCCCAACCCTGAGCCGCAAGGTCGCAAAGATCCGTCGCCGCCGGCCCGCCACGTCTCTTCAACGCCGCCGCCGACACTTAGCGGTCCATCGCCCTTGTCCGAGCTCAATGCCTTCACGGTAATTCAACGTCCACTGCTTAATTATATATTATGACTTGATTCGTGACGGCCTCAGTCTCTAACGACGATCGCGCGACGTTTCGCAGGCCGACGAGACGGGATGCACATTGCTCCTTCGTGTGAACGGAGAGTTAAAGGACATGGCCAAAGTAAAAATCATAACACCTCTCAACCGCGTATCCCACGGCGTTCGTATGCCCGAGGACGTGTTCAGAGTGCCATTAAGTCGGGTGCTCCCTGGTTGCGGTGCTCTCGATCCTCCGAACCAACCCCCCGCAGCCGACAGCGAGTTGAACCTAGAGCAGTGCTTGGTTTGGCCATTGACCTGGCCGAAATCACTAATTTGTTTGGAAAGTACTCCTGTCAACACTCCAAAACCGGTCCAGGGGTCGGGGCACCCGAGCCAACACAAGGATTTCTCACCTGCAAAGTCCGTGCAACACGACGGCGACGATGGTGAAGATGAGAACCCCAATGACTACCTCGTCCATGATCCTTACGAGGGGCGCCCGGCCTGGATGATCTTGATAAACTTCTCTTGCCAGCGGAGGAAGCGGATAAATATCGATGCACAAAGCGTCTTTTCTCTTCTCAAGAACCGGCAACCCCCGAGCAAGAAGCCATCAGCCAGAACGCCCCAAAGAGGCGGTAGCAGATGTATTTCATCAGAATCAGCCTAAGATCAAGTATGCACGGAAAAGAACTAAGAAGGGTCCTGCCGTTGCTTCGATGAGCCAACCGGTGGAGGGGACCAAGTCTAAACCGCAGGAAGAACGGGTATTGGACAGGATACCCATACACGACTGGCATCAGATCCATGAGTTGGGCAAACCGATGCTTCCGCCGAGGTTGGCTTCCTTGCTGACAGGTGATATGCTTAGTATCCATGACAGTGTTCACTTTATGGAGACGATGCTTCTCAAAGAGAAAAATCCAACGCTGCCGGTTTTGATCGCAAAGGTGCCATCTACGGTGGGATTTGTCACTGAAGGCAACGCAAACAAGATCATCGTGAGATTTGACGACATTTTTTGGATGTTCCACATGAAATCCCTCCACTCGTCAATCGTCCGTCTGTTTACGCTCAGTTTGGCGCATCAACTATCCATAGAGAATGTCAAAAACATCGGGCTAGCAGACCCCTACTACATGCACGACATGTACTTGAACAACCCCAAGGGTAGGGCAAAAGCGGCAAAGTACCTCGAACAAGTGTTGCTCAATAATCATATGCACAATAGGATCACCCTCGTGCCTTACTTTCCCGAGTAAGTTATATTTCCCATCTTTACATAAGTTTGCACATATACAATTTTTGAGGATTATATATATGGACTCTCCTGTTTTGCGCAGAAACAAATACGGCACCCTCATCATGCTCTACCCGAGAGACGCGCACGCAGTATATCTCGACTCCGGGAGTAGGATGAAGGAGAATAACTAATCCCTCATCAAGTCTGTTCTCAATGATGCTATGGACGGCTACATCAGGGGGGAATGATTCTGCGACAGGAAGAAACAAATTCAAGGCAAATATGTGTTCAAACACAAAACAGAGTTTCCCTGCCCCAAGCAGGCGCCAGGAGGCCATATGGAGGCATGGTACCTCATCCAACACAAGACGGAGATCGTGAAGGACCAACATAGTCTACAATACATGTCTGCTGTGGACAAATGGTCTCGCAGCATCGTCGAATGGGCTGATGCTGAATTCAGACAAAACTTTGGTCGCATCCAGCGCAAGCTCTGCACAATCATCTATAAGGATGTAGTAACTAAAGACTCGGTTTTCCACTGGAACTCCCCACCATCTAACAATGAGTTGCAACAATGTGTGCTAGAGCATACTGACGAGAGAGACTTCAACTCGTTAGAAGGTGCTCTTTCGTTCCCGCCGGAGAAGAAACAGAAGATCACAACATCCAGGAAGAAATGATCGACGGTATGTATTCGATTCGTTACGAATTGTTCCTAATAAGAACTTGTGATTTCCTTTGCCGGTCTAATGCTTTTATCTTGGTCTACAGAGAGATGAAGAAGTGGACGACGCGCTGGCCCTAGCGAAAGATCGCAATCGGAGGCGGATCAAGCTAAAGCGGAGGCGGACCGCATATATATATATATATATATATATGTCTTGTTTGCGATTGATCTATATCACGCGTTGTATCAACGTCATACTTTTGTAATCGTTAAACTAATTAGATGGCTATTTATGAAAAGGATGTTATTGAGATCGATGTGTCATACTTTTGTAATGGTTCGAGAGATCGATGTGGATTAATATTTATGAGAAGGATGTTATTGAGATTGATGTGTTATTATTTTCGTTATTGATATTGGATCTCGGTTTGTGTATTGCATATACATATATTTAAGAGTGATTTATATGTGTGAATTATAGAAATTACATGTATTTGGACCTGTATAGTATAATACCAGGAAAATACAAACTGTTATATGAAAATAACAAAAAAAATAAAAAACTGGGAGCAATAGCGCTGGCGAACAAAAATTCTTACCTCTGGCGAACTTACCGCTGGCGAACATCAGTTGCTACCTCTGGCAAACACATCGCTGGCGAACACATCGCTGGCGAACTCGACCTGGTTCGCCAGCGGTAACATGTACTACTGCTGGCGAAGCGCTGTTCGCCAGCGGTAACCCGTTATCACTCGCGAGCTAGCGCTGGCGAACAGCCTCTCGCCAGCGGTAGGCCAATTTTGTTTGTCACTGGTAGGGGTTTTCCTACTATTGATAGTTGTCGCAGTCGAGGGGTTGTGGAGCCGATGATCCATTTCCGAGCACGCCTGCCGATGTGATTCGGCCTGGAGCGAGGTAACCCCACTAACCCTTGATTGTTGTTGCACTTTTTGGACACATAGCATCTCTGTATAGCTTTGGTCCCGTTCTTTCAGTTTCATATGATTCGTGGAATATTTGATATGCATAATTGGTTATGACTAGCATGGACACAAGGAGTAGTAGTACCATGGTGATCCGGCCTGCGTGCCGATGAATCCGGTCTGCCTGCCGTTGTTTGTTGCGGCCGAGGCTGGTAACCCTGAAGCTCTTTCGGTTCGATGACTAGGAGCGCATAACAGTATGTATACCTTTGGGTCCGGGGTTGTGACAAAGACGGCTTTGCTAAATGGAGAGTTAGACGAGAAAATCTATATGAAACAGCCAGATGGCTTTGTGTTAGATGGTCAAGAAGGAAAGGTGTGCAAGTTACTGAAATCTTTATATGGGCTGAAACAAGCACCTAAGCAATGGCATGAGAAGTTCAATACAACTTTAACGTCTGTTGTCTTGGTTGTGAATGAAGCTGACAAATGTGTGTACTATCGCCATGGTGGGGGCGAAGGAGTTATACTGTGTTTGTATGTTGATAACATACTGATATTTGAGACCAATCTCAAAGTAATCGATGAGGTTAAGTCGTTTCTATCCCAGAACTTTGAGATGAAAGATCTTGGTGTGGCTGATGTTATTTTGAACATCAAGCTATTGAGAGACAATGAGGGTGGGATTACACTTCTGCAATCCCATTATGTTGAGAAGGTTTTGAGTCGTTTTGGATATTCAGACTGCAAAATTTCTCCAACAAAATATGATCCTAGTGTGCGGATTCAAAAGTTCGAATGCACAGCTAAGGATCAGCTGAGGTACTCTCAAGTAATTGGTTCACTCATTAACCTAGCGAGCTCTAAAAGGCCTGACATCATGTTTTCTGTGTGCAATCTAAGCCAGTTTGTTTCCAATCCGGGTGATGTGTATTGGCATGTTGTAGAAAACATTATGCGCTATCTGAAAGGTACCGTGAACCATGGACTTCACTATATTGGATATCCTTCGGTACTTGAAGGGTATTGTGATGCGAATTGGATCTCTGATGCTGATGAGATGAAAGCCACAACGGGTTATGTGTTTACCCTTGGAGGTGGTGCTATTTCCTGGAAGTCTCGCAAGCAAACGATCTTAACGAGATCAACCATGGAAGCAGAATTAACATCATTATACATGTCTAGTGTCGAAGCAGGATGGCTTCAAGATCTTTTGATGGACTTGCCTATGGTTGAAAAGACAGTACCAGCTATCCTTATGAACTGTGACATTCAAATAGTAGTTGTCAAGGTGAAGAGTTCAAAGGACAATGCACAGTCCACAAAGCACATAAAAATGAGATTAAAAGTTGTCAGACATTTACGAAACTCCGGAGTGATAGCGGTTGATTATATCCAGTCGGCTAAGAATCTGGCAGATCCCTTTACTAAAGGGCTATCACGTGTAGTGATAGAAAGTGCATCGAGGGAGATGGGTATGCGACCCACATGAGGTGCCATGGCAGTAACCCAACCTATGTGATCGGAGATCCCATGAAGTAGGACCTGGGAAAACAAGCTAGTGGTTAACTAAGGAGAGTAATGTTTACTAACCCACTCCGCTGGAGATGTAGTACTCTCAAAAATTGTATGGCAGGTTGACTTTCATCTTAATATGTTCCAAGGCTTGTATAAGCAAGATGCTATCCTACAGAGCAATCTTTGGAGGAACACACCTATATGAGCCGGACTGTTGGTCACAGTCTATGAGATTGGGTGATCTCTAATAAGTTCATGAGTAGGCCAGGAGTGTGACTAATATGCTCCACCCGAGGGGTCAGCCTTCGGCAGCCTAGTACTAGCAAGAAATTTAGTGAAACTACTTTACACCAAACTGACAATTCAAGGCATAGTCCATTGTTAAGTTGTGATGTAGTGTAGCTATTTTCTCTAGGTGGATGTTCAACCTTAACGGGTCTCCACTGAAAATGTTGGTATATAAAACATTGATTGGAACAGAGGACAACACCATGGGTCTTCGGGATCTGGTGGGGGATTGCTGAAATTTAGGATGGGCTTTTAGCCCACTAGGAAATTTCCATTTAATCCTTAAGGCCCATGCTGCCATAGCAAGTGGTGGGAATTTAGTCCAATATTGCTAGTTGGGATAGTTTTCCACCACTTTATAAGGGTAGCTCTCTCCCCACTAGTGTGAGTTGCTATGAAGAGAGATGAGTTGTGGAGGTGTTCCACACGCGCGCTCATCCTCTTCCGCCGCCCGGCTTGCCACGCCTCGCCTCGTCACGTCACGTCACGACGCGCTGCGGGTTGCGGGAATGAGCCGAGCCGATGCCTTTATTTTAACAGTCGGAAACAGAGAGTCAACAGACACGCCTAAATTCATAACAATTTCTTTGCCTGGAACTTGTGGTTTATGGCTGGTGTCAATTCCCCCTTTTAGGTGCTTGTGGATGCTGCCATGTATAGGTGAAATTCATTGGATTTGTATCTATGCTGATTTTATCTCTCAGTTAATGATCAACATGAATGATACCTTTTTTTTTGCATTTGGATGTTTACCGTGTCATAAATAATCAGGTTTCCTTTCAACAATGTTTGTTGTCCACAAATGATGTTTGCATATTGCGCTGACTCCCTTTAATTAAATTTGATATTTAGACTCGGGCATTCAAATGTCTAGAGAATTGTTTCTCAACATTTCCATACAATGTGCATATAATTTCCAAGCATCTATATATATCTGCGTAGGGGCCGGAAGTAGAGCTCGTCAACGCGCGACTGTTGTCCTTCTGGCCTAGAGAGGTATCTTTCTAGCCCGCCTACTCCATTTGGATTCGCTGTTTAGTTTGCTCTGGGTTCAAAACTTTAGAAAGTAGTGTGTGTACATGGGATCCTGGAGACTGATTACGTGCTTGAGATTATTTCCTCCGGTAGAAGCTAATTTGTAGATTGACTAGATTTCAAATTCAAATGAGAGGCTGGTTATTTCAGACCATTATAAAATACATCACATGTATATTGAAGTTTCATTATAAGCTTAGTTTAGCTTTGATGCTTCGGCTCTTAATCTATTATCCTCTAAGTGATCCTTTTGCTGTTAGAGCTCTTAGAATATTCCAAACTTTAAGGTAAGAGTGAAGTTCACAATAATCTTGTTAACTGAATCTTGGATGAGTATGCCTAAATTAAAGTGGTGGCATGGCTGAAAAGCTCAGGGACAAGACAAGCAAGGAGGGTGCAAAACTGAAGGAAAAATTATTTTATGTTTTTTTTTGTGTATGTGGATTTTTATCTCTCGTTGCAACGCACGGGCATGTTTCCTAGTGAAATAAAATATCTAGATTTTTGCCAACTTGATGTTTGTGCATGAACCTCAATACTTTTTTATTACCAATATAATCCCAATTTTTCACATATCAATGTTAACATAAATTTTGCCTGCGTGCTCGTTGTTAAAAATCTGATATTCAGTTTGCCGAAAAACGGCTTAATGCTTAAGTTTTCTACTTCGCCCTAAAGAGTACTTATCTGATTGCAAATATACGTTGGATCGATGATTAGGCATTACAGGCCCTAAAGAACGGCTCATGAATCCAGGTTTAGAAAAATTGGTATAATACCCTATTGCCTGACATGACGATTCCAGCTTTCAGGATTGGTCAATGTCGAAAGGCTTAAAACCATCGTTGCCAGATAGCTCGAAAGGTGGAAGCAAGCATTCATAGAAAGAAGTGTAAAAAATGCATAACACTAAGGGAAAATTGGAAGGCAGAAGCACAAACTTTTCATATATCTTAAGAGAATACCACTTAATTTGGCATTCCAAAACATTCAAAGTACAAGATAATGCAATTTTTTCTCCTATCTTTGCCTCGCGGTGCGTACTCCTGGCTATCCTCGTCGTCATCGGACACGCCCGCGTCTTACGGCATCTTAGGGATCTCCTCTTCTGGAAACAAAGTCCCAATAGACACCATCCCAAAAATTTTGGTGGCGTACCCCTTGACGGGGTCAAACAACACCTCCACGCGTTTGGAAGAGAGAGAAGCAGGGACGCCGGTCGCCAAACACCAGCATTTGGCATCCAAGTAATGGCAGCAAAGAAGGCCAAGAGCCATCTTCGCCCCACCATGGGTAGCGGAAAGCAGGTGGCCGTCCTGCGCCTCAACGGCAATGTCCAGAGCATCCGAAAGCTCTATTACCCGCTCCAGTGTCTTCTCAGGGAGAAATTTGGCAACAAATCTCTCCCCGGCTGCGCGGATGCCCACGAGGTAGGCGGATAAAGTCCAGATATTCTCAATCCTAGACTTGGTCTTGTCCTCCTCCTCTATGAAATAAAGGAACCTTGCCATTAGTCAAAACCGTAGAAAAAAACTAGGTATAATGTCACAAAGGAGAAGTTTAAAAGAAAGCGTACCAAGCAGCTCGGTGTTCAGGACCTTGAGGTCATCCAAAGCTTCCCCCCAACTTCTTCTGGAGGTCCCGGATGGCTTCTGCGTCCTTGGCAGCCTGAGATGGTTGCTCCGCCATCTTGCTCTGCGCCTCGCGAAGACACTTTTGGCGAAGCAAAAGTTCATTGTTGGATTTCTCCAAATCCATTGCAAGGCGAAGGTTCTCATCGTGCATCCCTTGGGCATTGCTGGCGCTTGAGAGAGCCTCCTTGGCGGCTTCAATAATGGCTGAGCAGGGAAAGGAAGGGAAAAACATGGAATCATAGAAAAGCCGAATGACAAAAACTCAGATTTGAAGAAAAACCAAATGACAAAAATAAAACGACAAAAGCTGAAAGACGAAAAAGGATAACTAACATTGGTTGTTCGCCATCTCCGCATGAAGATCGGTGTATTGCTGGATCTTGTCCTTCACCAGGCCAACCAGTTTCCGCATCTTCTTGTTGCTTTCCGTCAAAGCTTAAAACACTTCCGTGTTTGCTTGCTCTGTCGTCTTCTAGGGCATAAGGCAAGAAAAACAAAGAAAAATCAAAATCCTTAAGCAACTATGGTAATCACCCGACAAAAGATCAAAAAGTTACTCGGGGGCTAGGGATAAGGATATTACCATGATCATATGACGGACGCGTCCTAGCACTTTAAGGAAATCCTTGGTATAGCGCTAGAATTGGGTTTCTAGGAAGCCGAACCCGTCGCCCATCACTTTTTTCGGGCGGAAGGTGAAGCCCTCCCGATAGATGTACGAGATGGTTTGCACCTTGCTAGCCTTTGAAAGTGGGGAAGGCACAAGCATGTGCTCAAACCCCGGAATGACCCTGTCATTCTCGTCGAACACCACTTCCTTAATCTTCCGGCAAGCTCCCTAGAAGCCGGAAGATCCGTGGTATTCTCGCTTTGACTCATAGGGATTTTCCTCGAAACCTCCGCCCTTGCCAAGTCCTATGGATCAGAGGCCTCCGGCTGGCTGAGCTTAACCTCCGTTGGATCAACATAAGGCCCCTGTTCCAGGATGGCAGGGGCCTGTTTGGAAGTTTTCTTCTTGCGACTAGAAACTTTCTTCTTCCTCCCTTTCAGAGAAACATGCTGAAGACTGAAAAGAAAAAGAGGAAGCCATAAGGCAAATGGCGGAAAGGAGAGCAAAATAAGGAAAAGGTGGATAGACAAAAAGAAAAAGGAAAAAGGAGGGAATACTTATGAAGAAGACCTGACACTGGCTCCTTCCAGGTATATAACCTGGGTGCCTTCCGGGATGGTGCACGACCTCTTGCGGGTATCCCTGGGGGTGGGGACTCCAGGACATCGGATGACGCTTTCTCCTTCCATTTTTTCTTTGCCACCATATCCCCTCGAGAGGAAAGGTGTTCATAAAGAAGATCGTCAAACTACAAACAAAATTTGGCAAACGCATGTTAATCGCGATAAATAGACAAATAGAGTGCAAATACACGAAATCAAAAGATAAAACACTTACGGCGGGTGGCGGATTCCTCGCAGAATACATGGGCACCAGCTCGTTGTACTGGCCCCAGACGCTGATCAGGAGGTTGACGGCTTGCTTGAGCTCCGACAACTCCAGTTGCTTTGGCGTGCAGCAAAGAGGATCCGACGTTCCCACATACGGGCACTTCTGTTTGCCTTCCCGAGGTGCGAGGAGCTGGATCCATTGTCGGAACCAGCAAAGCACGTATCTGCTCTGCTGAGTTCCGGTTCTGTTGTTGCAAGTTTGATGTTCCGCCGTTTGATCTTCTCTAAGTTTGCCGGAAGCGTCCGGACGGCGTCCTCCTTTCAGCTATCCCTAGGGGCAGCCACTCCATTGACGAATGGCGGAAGCCTTGTCACCCTCTTTGGGAAAGGCATGTCTTGCACGTAGAAGAACATAGATGACAAAAAATTTACAGACTCATACTTTGGGACTTTGGGAAATCAAAGTTCCCTCTTCCGGCGAAGGTTGAGGTTGATGGTTCCACAAACCTTCAACCCCTCTTCGCCATCTGGCTCTCTCTTCACATAAAAACAATATTTAAAGAAATCTAGGCTGGGGGCTATTCCTAAATATCCCTCAAAGAGTGCCTGGAAGGCGGAAATGTAGAGGATGGAATTCGGTGTTAAGTTATGAGGCTGGACACCATAATACTCGAAAAGAGAAATAAAAAAGGCAGACGGCGGGAATCCTAACTCGCATTGGAGATGGGACAGCAGAATAACGCGTTCTCCATCCCATGGCTTGGGCTCGGAGTCGCCTTCTATGCTCCGCCATTTCTTCCTTGGCAGGAAGCCATTGTCCTCGTACCATTGGAGTTCCACCGTTGTGACGGAGCTTGGAAGCCAGTACCCATTGGAACTTTCTTCCTTGTCTCTGTCGTCTTAATCATCCCCGCCGGCGCCGAGCTCTACGGCGGCCGCCTTCGCTTTCCCCTTCATGGCTGCAGATACAACAGAGGCGGGGATGGAATCCGCGGCAACTCTGGCCAGAGGATAGGCGGTAGGTGATGAGGGAGGCAAGGCGCGCTCCTCGCCAGAAGCCGCCACCGCCACCGTGGTCTCCATGGTGGATCCTTCCTCCACGGTTCTCCTATTGCCACCGGAATAGAGATCTCCAGAGTCCATTTTACTGCTCATGCCACCGGATCTTCGTTCGGTCGCTTGGGGTGTGCATTGTCCTCTCTGTGCAAGGAGGAGAGCTTGGGTGCAAGGGAGATGGAACCGAATGGAGGCAAGTGAAGAAGCAGAGGAAAACAGGTGCGGCCTCGAGGGTTTTTATAGCCCTGGATGGCTACATCGGCCCTAACGGTTGCATGCTTAGATACGTGCCGTCGTGGCATGGTTTGACCGCATGTCACGCTTATGAACGTTGCTACTTGAGGCGTCTCCTCGATTACTGCACCAAGATTGGCAGAGCTATCATTACCTGCCGTTTCTGACAGTGTTAATGCTCCTATAATTGTGTCGCTTACACTGGGGCAGTTAGTTCATTCCAACTGGGGTAGAAATGCCTGCCCGAGAAAAGCTTAATTAGGAATATCCGTCTTTTCTGCTGGATGATGGACCACGTTCGAGCTCAACATGAATAAATGGGGAAGATTCATGAACCAGCTTCCGACATTCAGCTTTAACGAAAAACAATGGCGGATAAAATTTCCTATGCCTTCCTGGGGGCTACTGTTAAAGATATCCGGAAAGAGGTATCTACCGGCATCCAGAAGCCAGACCAAAGGGGCTGGCCCAAAGCCAGAAGGCCTGAGAGGGACGAAGCGCAAGGATGAATCCGGAATGATGGCCACAAGCCCATCTGGCTGTGAAGATCAATATGACTATAGATTGTAGGGTTAGTCAAATGTATGGTTGATGTTCCTCTATGGCCCTATCCGGCTATCTATATAAAGCCGGATGGGATAAACCCTAGGGAAGATTTAACCTCATACTCAATCTTCCTAAGTAATTGTAACCTATGCCCAGCGATCGCCGTCATAGTTGACTTGCAGGAAGTAGGGAGCCTCTCCGGCTAACCTGAACCTGGGTAAACACCGTTTCCTCGCCCTAAAGCACTCCCCCATGTTAGCCTTCCCCGCGGTTCTTTCCTGAGAGATGGCTCCCCCTTACGGGAAACCTGATCATGGAACTTGTTACTAGATGCGGGTGGGGCCTAGGCCATTCCATGACGTCATCCTGTGGCCTCGAGCATCGCCTAACATCGCCTCTTCGACCATAAATACCCCCCTTGACCTAGAAACATCAGCAACGTGAGGATTATTTTTCAAAAACGCGTCTGAACTCACCAGCCATCCAAAACCCTAATTTGGGGAGAGAAGTCTCTACTCTGGCACTCCGTCGGGACGGGGAGGTACCCCTGGATCCATCTCCATCGACCGTTCGGCCTCCATGATGCTACGTGAGTAGTTCACGCATGGACTACGGGTTCATAGGAGTAGCTGGTTGGTACTCTCTCCACCTTGATGATGAATACAATGTTCTGATGAGCCGCCCTACATGTTTGAGATCCATCTGATGTGGTGCTATGTGTTCTGTTTGGTGGGATCTGATGAAGCATGAAATTATGATTATTTTGTTCATGTCATTATATGAGAAGGTTAACTTATATCTTTAGAGTGTTTTAATGTGTTCTTGCAATACTCTCTAATGTGTAGTTACCTTGATCATGTAATTGTATGCCTCTCCAAGAGAGGGTTTATATGCTAGATAGTGGGTTCATGCCTCCTTTGACATACGCCTGAGAGACAGAAACGTGCGGGAGGAGGATGTGTTATTGCCACTAGGGAGAAAGCATCGATGTTCTTGTCTACGGATGTGAATTATTGCTTACATTACGTTAATGCATTTATCTGTTGCACACAAAGCAATCACTTTGTTGATGCAACTTAATACCAGCGAGATTTGTTGGATTGTTGTTTCAAGGTGGACTCTTAGTAATAGATGTTATCAAATGGCGGTCTATTTATCTTTACGTAATGCCTACCATGTTAGAACCCGTGAACTTTATCTCGTCATAACAGCATTGTTATAAGCTCATGATTTGTCAATTTCCTAGTTGTAATTTGTTTACCCAACACTTGTTCTTTTGTTTGGAGAGTTACCACTGGTGAAACTATGAACATAGGTCCATCTGTTACTATTATTGCTACTATTTTCACATGCTTTTGTTATGCATAAAAGGTAGACTCCAAGGGTAATTCGGATGAAAAAAACGTTAGCCCGGGTTAGTTCAATCGAACAAGAGCAAAATGCATGGAAAAGTAGATATGTTTGGGATGTATCAGCTCGCCTAAGCTTAGCTTATTGCTTGTCCTCAGGAAATTAAGTTGACAAACTGAACGCGATAAGCAAAACTTTGACAAACACTTTTGCTTCATATGATGTGCATAATATTATTCTATGATCAATTTTTTAAAGTATATGATGACTTCTATAAGGATAATGAAGCTTATGAATTCATCCTAGCTCATTAAAAGTGTACAAAGAACTAAAAATTAATAATGTGAAATTACAATATCACATAGGTCGCAATGATCATAATAGAGCATGGTAAGATGGTATCTCGGTTGCCCTTAATTATGTAGCAAAACATAAATGCCAAGGCACCTCCAAAGCTTAAGCGATGACTAGATATAATAATTTCAGAAGAAACAATATCACAATCATGATCTAATCAATAATATTTTGGGACAATGCACATTATACTAAGAATGAAACTGATTCTCTCCTAATTGGTGCATTAAGTAAGGAACTGAGACTCACCCTTCAATTAAAAAAGGCTCTTCACAGAGGGATGTAGGGATCTCTCATGTGATAGAGCTTTTTTACTTTGTAAAATAGAGATATTCAAAATATAATTTTGAGAGAAGTTTACGTTTATGTCAACAAATTCTAATAAATAATTTCATATCTTTCCATGTCAAATGGGTTTGAAGAGCGACTCCCATAGAGGAACGTTAACATTCCTCTTCTCCTTTGTTTATCACTAGTCATTGTTTGACTGATTCCTCGGGAACAATGTCTAAAGGAGATTGATCGGAAGTTATATGTTGGCATTTATCTTTTGTGGGGTGGGCACCCGTTTACCAGCTCTTTTTGCAGTACTAAAGACAAGCACATTATGCATGCAAGTCAAGAGGTAAATCCATCCGACATGGAAAAATAATAAATCATTGAATACTTCCTCATGAGCTAATACAGGAACACAAAACAAGGTTAAATAATTTTGAAGGTTTTAAAGGTAGCACACAAGAAATTTAACTGGAATGGTTATAAATACCATGCGTATGTAGATATGGTGTACACATTGGAATAACTTGGTTTAAGGGAGTTGTATGCACGAATAGAGCTTATACTCAGTACAGGTGGAGGCTAGCCATACACTGAGAGTGACCAACTAAGAGAGAAATAACGATCATAATCATGCATTGCGACAAAACAACATTAAATAAACCATGAAAGTAATATCATTACTCTCAAATAAAATATCATCGAGGGTTAATAGGCTTTCTTCATAGTCTTAACATGTGTGAGCATGTGCCAATTTGATCCAAATAAATTCTTCGGAGGGAGATACCACCATACAATACAACGTTATGAACAAAACAACACATATGACATTCTAATAACACATTATGCACTCTTAATTATTTGAGACTAATTGTAAGAAAGCATGAACTACTTAAGCAACATTATACATACATCTAACTATCACGACGAGGTAATATAAGATCATATGAATAAACATATGTACAAAGATGAAAAGAAAAGAGTTCATACCAGCTTTCCGATCACGTCAACTTTGTCAAATATCGTAATTATTTCCTTGCCAGTTGCACAATCGGAAAATATAAAGATAATACTATCGCGAAAGTGTCCCGCGGATGTGAGATGAAATCTACAAACAACTATACGGAAATAAGAAGAGGAGAAATGCTTTAAAAAGTTAAAGAAGGAGAAAACAAGGATATATTTGTTTGATTTTTAGTTTTGTAAGTAAACAAGAAAAAGAAGAGAGAAAGCACAAACTAAAGAACTTTCAAAGAGAAAGCACAAAAAGAGGAGAGCAGGGAAAGACGAAAAACGAAGAAGTGAACAAATAGAAATATTTTTGGCATTTTCCAAATAAGCGAAGACACAATAAAGAAAAGCGTAGAAATAACAAAGAAAATGTTTTGGGTTTTCAATAAGAAAGACAAGAACACAAAACAGCAAGAAAACGAAATAAAACCAACAATAATAAAAAGAAAGAAAATAGTCAACACAAGAAGAAAAAGCAGGAAATATTTTTGGATTTTTAACCTTTTGAAGAAGCAACAAAAGCGGGAGAAAAACAAATGAAGAAACAAGAAAAATGTTAAAGAATATACAAGATATCAAACACTACATTGATATACATGATAGATAGGAATTATAAGTTTAGTGTCAGCGTATATGTACTTCCCATGGGTTCTAGTCAGAAGATTCTTCATAGTTTTCCTACGATCCCCATTGGGTCGACATATGTGAGGGAGGCACGTCCCATGCTGGCAGCTGGAACAAAGATCCTTCCCCGTAAACACACATAAGGAAATTTGATGAGTGCAACCCTAGCTCTTTACCATTTTATCCCATTGATGATGTTGTTGTTCAAGAGAAGGCCAATAAAGTGAGGATTGGCCCACTGACAAAAGCTAGAGCTAAATTATTAGAACAACAGGTGAACTCACTCTTAATAGAATATGATGCTTGTGGTAATGAGAATTTTATACTGCCTAAGTCTTTGCATTTATGTATGATTAAGTATGATGATAACAAAAACATTACGGGAGGAGGACAACAAGGCATGGTGGAAAACAAGGAGGAAACTCGCGAAAACATCAAGTATCATGTGGAAAACTAAGGGGAACCTCGGGAAAACAGAAAGGAACATGGGGCAAACATGAAGAATATTCAGCACATGTGCTCGAGGGAGGAGACAGAGGCAGGAGCACAAGAGGGAGACAGGAGCACAAGAGGGAGGCATGGAAAACAAGGGTGCTACCATGGGAAACATCAAGGTGGCACCCAACTAGGAGTCCTACCTGGACTATGATGGAGTGCGAGTCCAAACTGGCTGCACCATTTCATAGGGTCGTTTTGTATTCCCTTTAGGTTAGGTTTGGGTCCAAATCGAGTTGGACCAGGTGGTGGTGTGCATTTTCCTTAGGCCGCATCCCCCTCCCCTCATAAATATCCAGGCATTGCGAGTTGACATTTTAGACTATGATAAAACATAAACCCTAGATTTCTAGATCGGATTGCTTGTAAGCATTCATCCTGAAGTATTTTTCCAACTGCAAATTCTGCGTGTTATCTACTGTTCCATCGGGAATAAGAAGGTACATGACCACCTCGTAGTCGGTGGCTACATTGTGGAAGTATCCACCTCGTATGGAGATGCGACTATCCAAAGAGTTGAAAGCTGTAGCATTGGGAACGGGGATTAGTTGGAGGGTTTACATTGAGACAAAAATTATCATCCACAAATTACAACGAGAAGATCCACCCCATATCATCTTGGTATCAGATTACTGGGTTTACTCGGTGAGCAATTTCCATCCCCATAGATTAGTTGTTTTTCATCCTAATAAAAAAGTCATATAAAAATATTAGGTTTAGAATTCGCCATAACCTTAGATCAATGCAATTTTCTTCTTCAAGTTGTTGGTTGTGTTGATCATTGCGTCCCTGTTTTCCTTTTATTTTATGTCGAGTTGTCTCATTAGGATTAGGGTTATATTTCCTATTTCGAGTCCTATAGAAAAAAATCCCAAAGATATTAGTTCCTGAGTTGATTTGCTTGTTCTAATCCGAGTTTGGGTTGAATCCTACCATGGCACAGAATCACTCAATTTTCTGCGATGGTGTTTCCTAGCTATAATCGAAATCCTAGTTTATGTGTTGCCCGGCACCAATTTGCACAAAATGCTGCCGCACGCCTAGTGTTAATCATACTCGAAGTCCCTCCCTGCCGCGGCATAAAAACACGCAAATATCTTCCGCGCACATCGCTCCAAATCGCATCCGCATGCGGTGCCTATCGCGGCACAAAAAATCTTCGTTTTCTGCCGCGATCATATGCTGCCGCGCCAGCGCAGATTTGGTGTGTTTTCCGCCGTGAGTCTTTAGTGAGTTTTAGAGTGTTTTCCTCTGTTTTTCTTTGTAATTTTCATTAGGATTTCTGTTGGGAACCTTGTGTGACTTAGACACAGCCTTTCTACAGCAATAAAATTAGGTACCTACCCATAATACTGGCTAACATTATTGCTCAATAGGCTGCTCATAATTCTCATACTTTGTGTCATTTTAATGTTTTCTTTCATATTGCTCCTTGTTCTAGTACCGACCATTGGAAAAATACAAAAATATATAAATGAGAGAGTTTAAAAAAAAGAAAAGCAAAAGAGGCCGAAGTGATACATACATAATTTGTAGTGGGGCTTGTTGTGATCATTCATATACCTTGACACTATATTGAGCAATCTTGTGCTTATTTTCTTGAGCTATTTGCTAGTGTCTTTCTAGTTCCTTTCTAGAAGCTCATCCATATAGTTCCTTGCTACATTATTCACCAAGTGTATGTGTGTTTCATGTGAGTTTTTGTATCACAGAAATAGCAAATAGGATTTGTATTTTTTTGTGTGTTGTTAGGTATCCCAACCAAGCTCCACCATATACCATGTTTTTGTCTTCTGATAGCTAAAACCCTCGGTATTCTCTTGTTTGCAATAGTACACGTGTTGCTACTACTAGGTTGGTAAGTACTCTATATTAATTGTGGAACGGTAAGATACACATTGATTTGCTTTTTTTGAGTGACTTGAGAGAGAGCATCCACCTATACTTGTTTTATTTTTCACTAACATATTAATCATGGATTCTTTGAGGTGGTGAAGTGGAATGAGTATGAAGCATTTCGTGATTATTTGACAAACAAGATTGAGAATACTAGTGTGGATTTGACAAAAATGTTTGAGAACGCTCATGATAAAATTGAAGGTGATATTCAGAATATGGACATGAAGATAGATGGAGTTGCTGACACAGCTGAACCTACTCAAGTACAAGTCACTACATTGCAAACTTATGTTAACACTTTGACACAAAAAAATTGCTGCTTTCATAACATTGGTTAACCAAAGGCTTCCTAATCCTGAGGAGAATGCTAGTGTTCATAATGATGCACATGAGGCGACAACTTTTCAGCTTGGAAGAGGTGATAGAGTCCATCGGGTACCTCATGGCCGTGGGTTGAAGCATCTAGGAGCAAGGCATTTTCCACACTATGAAGGTGCTAAAAATAACTGTGAGGATGATGGTTTGGACAAGCTTAAATTTTCTATACCCAATTTTTCTGGTGATAATGCTGACGTGGAGGAATATCTTGCTTGGGAGCTCAAAATTGAAAAGTTATGTTGTTTGCTACGGTCAAGATAGATAAATTAACTTGCTTCTTTTGAGTTTGAGAGTTATGCGGTACTTTAGTGAGTACAAGGGAGAAAGACGGTGAGCCACCTATTATAACTTGGAGGACCATGAAGGAGGCTATGCGGGATAGATTTGTCCTACGCAATTATATTCATTCTCTTTATTATAAATTGCAGCAATTGAAGCAAGGCACATTGTTAGTTGGTGAATATTATCAAAAAATGGATATGATCATGCAACATGCTTGTGTGAGAGAACAAGCCGAGCAAACAATGCAGCGCTTTCTATTAGGTTTACAATACAAAATTAAGAGCACTTGGATACATCACCAATATTATGATATGAATGATATTTTACATCATGCATGTGAAGCTGAATTGACTTTGGCCGAAGAAGCAAAGATGACAACCCATAATGCAGCTAGGAGTCGTTTCCCCTTGAGAGCTCCTACTGCCACACCTACACCAGCACCACCATCTACTATGTGTGGTAATTCCTCTACCAAGGTTCCGATTGAAAGAAATCAGCCCAACCAGCAGCTAGTGTCAATGGTTCTTCTATCTCCACATCACGTAATAGAGACATGGCTTGTCACACTCGTGGAGGGAAAGGGCACTTCAAGATAGATTGTCCCAATAAAAAATTATGATTGTTAATGAGGACAATGAGTATGAAACATGAGATGATGTTGATCCTAAAGATGATGATGATGGTTGTGAGAGTGATGGTCCATTGGATGCTTATGCCACACATATTCCTTCCATTGTTTGCATGTAGAAATCTTTGAGTGTTACACAAAGTCCTGGAAATCAGTGTTGCAATTTATTTCAAACCAAAGTTATTATATGTCCTAATATGGCTTGCAAGGTAATTATTGATGGAGGAAGTTGCAGAAATTTGGCAACCAAAGATTTATGTGCAAAGCTAAAGCTGAAATATATACCACACCCCAATCCTTATTATATTCAGTGGTTGAGTGATAGTGGAGAGATGAAGGTGAGCTTTGTGGTGCGTATGGTATTTCAGATTGGACCATACAAGGATACCAATGAGTTTTTTGTGGTTCCTATGACTGTTTGCCACTTGTTATTGGGGAGACAATGGCAATTCGACATGAGTCACTACCAAATCCCGCACGGTCTGTGACGTTTGAATACCGTTGCGGATGGGCTCCAAACCGTCGCTAATGGCAATCCGCGACGGTTTGCTCGACGGAGTGAGAACGTCCCTGATCGACTGTCACGGACGATTCTGCGATGTTAATCTGAACGGGAGAACGTTGAGGATATCCGCAACGTTCAGAAAATCGTCGCGAGCATCTGGGCCGTCCGGTCCCGGCCCATTAAGAGCCAACGTTGTTTTTTGTCGTTGTCAGCTCACACGTGGCAAAGGATTAACTGACGGCCGTTAGCGTAATCAGCTGATGTCACAATACAGGAAGCTTACGTCATTACGATCCCAACGTTTTTTTCCGTCAAAAATAGATTCTGTTGAGGCCCCGTTTATGACATCACCAATCCATTCATGAAGTCATAACCGCCGACCCCGTTCACGATGATTTTTGTTGTCGTGGCCTCAACCAATCATGTGAAACCATGTGGACGCCATCTGCGACGAACTTGCTAGCGTTGTGGTATGAGATGACGCAACGAGATGACGCAACGTGGAACAATCGTACGTCGCCGCGTGTTTTTTTGGCGACGATCTCCGGTCGTCGCGGGCTACGCGGTGACGAATTTGTTTTCCGACCCAAAACGACGCCACGTGGACCAAGTGTGTGATATCACGTGGCGCCTTTTCCGCGACGTTTCAATTTCGTTGTGGAACTACCCAGTCATAAAACGACAAGTGGACCATGGGTACGGTGCCACATGGCACCTTTTTCGCGACGTTTTTATTTTTGTTGTGGAACTGTCCAACCGTAAAACGACACGTGGGCACGGCATACTGCACCTAATTCGGGTCTGATTTTATGTTACGATAATACGATGTTTTTTTCGTGCGAGATGGGTGCTTAAATCATCGTTCGAATTTACCTTTCCATGTTCCATATGCAGAAAAGCAAACCACATAGCAGGCATCAAATACAGAAATTTCAAAACTAGTGGTTTATTTTACAGAAAAGCAAACCAAGATACAGAAATTCAGCTTTCAGCAACACGACCATAGTTTCAATTACCACATATGCGCTGAGCTAACTCCTCAAGCAGGGCAACTCCTTCTTGTTGGCACGTTTTTAGCTCGTGTTGTTCCTTCCGCATTTTTTCCAATTCAAATGCAAACCGGAGCCTCATTCGCTCAGATTCTGCATTCGCCGCCCTCAAATCAGCAATTGTGCTACGCATATTGGCATGCTCCCCTCTCTCAACATCAGTTTGCACTTGGTGTTCAGACTTTCAAATACTTGTTTCCACACGAGATTTCTTCGACAAAGTATGCTTTCCAGGATCCAGCATGACACCTAAAGTATCATCCTCATCCTCTGAAGCTGGTGTCGACATCATCCTTTTTTTGCTTGCCTATCAAGCATGCAAAGAAAATAGATGTAAGTATGTACAGAAAACAGATGAAACTAGCAGGTGAACAGCAATGTACAGAAAATAGATGAAACTAACAGATGGCCAGCAATGTACAGAAAATATTTGAAAAATAGCATATGACAATCAAACAAGCGTGTCTGTAATGACAAATGACCTAGCATATGTCAAGGATGTCAGCAGCATAGATGGAAACCATGTTAAAAATGACAACCACAACCTTAATTACCTTGCCAAAATGTCTTATGGTATGGAATAGACGAAGTAGCGCAAAATATATGACACGACAGTAATCAAACTGTTCAGCACAAGATAAGTAAGATGTGCCCTAGTTGTTGTTTTTTTAACTAAAGGGAGTTTTTATTACTTAAAGAGTTTTAAGCATTACACCCTAGTTGTTGTGATATCATGGAAGAATGTTGAGCTGCCGAATTAGGGAATAACCTGCAACTCATTTTCCTCACTGAATAGGGATTGCCATGACCATTCTCCTTCACTAGAATCTGATTCCTCTTCATCATCATCCTCAGGATTGTACTCAGATCCAGAGTCTTCCTTCTTGATCTTTTTGGGTGTGAATACAGTAGGATATGAAAGAATACTTGCTAAAGACTTTACACCCAGTTGATGCATCCTTGCACTGTTGGCATGATAGTTATGGCACACTCTTGTTCCATGAGGTGTAGTGGTGATCCTAACATGAATAAATAACTCAAAGTAAGATCCAAATATAAACAATTGGTAGGAAGCTAATATATCATCAAAAATCAAGGTACTCATCCTGTAAGAACAGTCGAGTGTAACTAATATAAATTCTGATCGTAGATTCGTAACTAAGATTGATAGGATCATAAGCAAAGTGAGCTTAAACCTAATAGTATACATGTTGGAAATAAGCAAACTTTTACCGTAGGAAAACAAAGCTGGATACATCTATTTTTTTTTGCAAGATTAGCAAGAAGGTCCCCCTAACGATTTCCATTAAAAGAAACCATGCAGTCTTTTCTACTACGAAAGCAAATAATTAAAAAAAGGAGCATCAGGAGGGCAACACACCCATTTCCGCTACATATTTGTCAGAATTAACACATGGACAAGCCTCTGTTTACCACTATACAAAGTTATAAATGCAAAGCCAATAACAAAGACGGATATAAGCAACCATCAATCATACAACTAAACAGGGAAACAGTTTAGAGAGATTTATTACATCCAACATTAGCAGGATAATTAACAAGCATCGATCAAACAATTTAGAGAGATTAATTGCATCGAACAGAAGAATCAAGCATACAATTAAACAGACAACTAATTCAGAAAGATTAATTGCATCGAACATATGAAGAACCATCAATCTTACTGCGTCTCTCACCTTCAACCTTTACCCGTCTCGGCGTGGTTGCAAACAATGAGGGTGAAGTTGCGGCGAGATTGGAGACGAGGTGGCAGATCTAAACGTACGGCGAGGTTAATGGAGAGGTGGCACACCAGCGAGCACACGAAGGCGAGGTTGGAGACGAGGTGGCAGTTCTGGACGTACGGCGAGGTTAATGGCGAGGTGGCACACCAGCGAGAACACGAAGGCGTGGTTGGTGACGCTGTGGCAGACCGGTGAGCACGACGCCGAGGTGGCACACAAGGGAGCACACGACGGCGAGGTTGGTGATGATGTGGCAGATCGGTGAGCACGACGGCGAGGTGGCACACCAGGGAGCACACGACAGCGAGGTTGGTGACGATGTGGCAGACCGGTGAGCACGACGGCGAGGTGGTGGTCCTGGACGGTGACCTGGGCTGGGTGGGGGATCTCGACGGCGACGTCGAAGATCTGGCAAGCGAGCTATACGGCGATGTGTAAGAGGGGTGGGATCTGGTCTAGGAGGACGGGGACTGGAGGGAAGAAGGGGGAGTAGTCGATTCATTGGGCGAGGGCCGAGGGGATAAGGGAGAGTTTCAAAATGATCACAGAAATGCCCTTCGCGATAAAGTTTGACCGTTGTGTGCGGGAGGGCTGAGAAGTAATATTCTTGCGCGAAATTTTTTTTAGTGGGTTGTCCTGGCGCCAAATTTTCGGAGGGATGCGAAATTTTGGCGGAAGTGCGGAAAACTATGCTAGCCGTCGGATGCTGATGGGTGGCTCAAACAATTTGACAATTTATGCAATAATTTACTAAAGGGACCTGATGGGTGGCTTAAACAAACTGACCATTTATGCAATAATTTACTAAAGGGACCTTGTGAGGAAATAAAGAAGTATTATGAAATAATTTTGGAGTTGAGGTCGTCGGGCATAAAACGGGTTAGAATATGCAGAACGGTTCTATGTGAAACCAACAGTAACTAAAGAACTACAGATAACTGAGTACTTGCAACACAACACATACAGACGTGTCAACAAGTAAAATACGACAAGTCGACGACGTAGAAGGTTACACATATGCTCTATAAGCACACTAGTTATCGCGATGAAGGACACGAACAACCGGACGCACTAGTGGGACGGACTCGTTCCAGAGGAGCAAAGGGTTGACCTCGACGCAGCACACCAGGGTGTCGTTCAGCCAGTAGAGGCCGCCGTGCAGATTTGCTCCCTGGCCATGCTCCCAAAGCCTAGCGTAGACCACGCCGCCATCCTTGCCGTGGTCGATGATGAACATCCGCCGATCGGCGTACTTTGCGCCAAGCATGATGTGCGCGGCGCTCCAAGCAGAGATATTTCCACCAGCGGTGAAGAACTACACCATGTCGGAGAGGTCATAGCCGTCGGGGCGGACATACTCCACTTGGTGTGCGTCCTCGAGCGGTTCCTCCCCGATCAGCTCGATGGTCGTCCAGGCCATGGCGCGCGCATAGAGCACAAAGCTGACCTAGCTCTTGTGTTTTGCACAAGCTATCTATTCGAGACGTGTTGATGAAGGGGTGCGTTTTGCAGAGGCCCTCCAAATGCACCGATCGGGTAATATAGCGGCGGGGAGAGGCCGGCCGGCGTATCACCAAACAACATTAATTGGTGCCGAGGCCGGCTTTTACCATTGAATTTGTTGTCCAGGCGCAGCGATGACAATGAGCACACACAAACGGTTGGCGCCGACTTCAACCCAGCAGTCCACAGCTAGCCGTTTGTGTGTGCAACAGCATAAGCGAGGCATGGGCATGCATGCACGTGGCCGGGCACGCGCGCAGGCACGCATTAAGATCAAGACGCGACGGGTCACGCATGCACAACACGCAGCGCACGGAGGAAAAGAGTGCACGTCTCGCACGGCATGCAACTAGCTCGCCCAAAGTTTGCAGGCATGGCGTGCAACAAATAGCTAGCCCCAAAGCAGGCTCAGCACGCATGTAGACAGAACTGTGGCAACGTCCCGTCTTTCCCATTCACTCAGACATGAAATTTTAAGGGGCCGAGCATCTCTCCTCCTGCAGTCCTAAAGTCCAACCCTCCAATAGCTTCTCTCCTCCTCCACTCCTAAAGTCCACTCATCTGTTAGGTTCTCTCGGCCTCCACTATGCACCAACGCCGACACGACGCGGCCGGACAACGAGCTGCGGGTGCCCACGCGCCTCCATCTGACGATAATCTGCTGACAGAGGAGGACGCGCGCGCACTTATCCGCACGAACACTCCCGTGCCGGCTGCTTTACGCCTCCCGGAAGGTTGGACGACCAACACCATCTTCGTCCCAGTGGCGCCGCGTCTCTCCGGCCAGGCACGGGTCGACTACATCAACCAGTGCTACGATAACATGCCGTGGCAGACGAGGCATCATGACCCCCAGGACGCCATGTCTTCGTTGTACTGGGACGAGCAAGTGGAGCTGGAGTACTTAGGGCGGCTCCACTCCTACTTCATCGACAGCAGCGTGCATTCCAGCGACACGGAGTGTTTCGATGATGAGGAGGAGGAAAAGGACTCACCCGATACAGAGTGGCGCCCCTTGGCACCGCCGGAACCTGCCGCCCCACCAGCAAACGCCTTCTTCCTCCCATGTAACTGCCCCATTTGTAGTTGGGCACTTGCACAGCCGGGAACCTGCCCGAACTGCGGGTCCGAGGAGTGCCACCACCTAGTTTAGGCTTTTGTTGGCTGTAATTATTATTATCTTAATTAAGCTCCCTTTAGTGTGAATGTATTATCTTTATTTTGACTCAAGTTTGATTGAAACTCCCTAAATTTCAGCTCCAAAGGGGGTGTCCCAATTGTATATTTAGTTTGCCTGTGGTAGGCTTCTCATGCTCAAAGTCAACTTTTTCGTCTACCCCTTCCACCGACGTCGGAAGGGGGTGTCCCAGTGAGATATTTTGTTTGGTTGTGATAGGGTAGGCCATAGGTACATGGAGAACTAATATCTACCACTAGTTGTGATAAGACATTCGCTCAGGTTTGTCTGAAGGGGTAGTTTCGAGATGTAGTGGAAGAACCCTTCCTTTATACAAGTGATGTCGGTGAAACCGGTCACACCTCTTATTAGGATCTTGGATCTCTCTCCGCCTCCAAACACACTTGTATAGACATTATTGGACCCCAACTAGGTTTTGTAGGGATTCCTATTCTCCGGAGTCCCCTCTTCAGCGAAACTCTGGCATGTTGACCGAAAAGTCAACTTGTTCGTCTACCCTTTCCACCGGCGTTGGAACGGGGTGTCCTAATGGAATATTTTGTTTGGTCGTGTTAGGGTAGGCTATAGGTAGATGGAAAACCAATATCTACCACATGTTCTCATAGTATTACCTCGGGTTCGTCCGAAGGGGGAGTTTCAAGCTCTAAGTAGTCATGGAACCTACGAGAGAGAATCTGACATTGGTGAAGCCATAACACAAAGAGAGAGGGAAACTTGGGCATCCAAGGCCCATGCCACACTCTAACACACATGGTATGCCAAACCCTTGGTTTGGGTTGGATTCAGACGCTCTGAAACCCCTCTCGAGAAAAACCCTAGGCCCGTTGGAGAAAAAGATGAATCTGTCATTCTGGCCCCTCTAGGTGAGCCGGAAAGGGATAGCAAAGTGGAAATGATTGCTTGGTTGTGTTAGGTTAGGCCCAAGGAACACACAAGAAAATGGCAGGGCCCACCTCTTGGCAAGATTCCCCTCGTTCCGTCGGATCCGGGAGTTTCGGGCTCTTAGTAGTCCTAGAACCCGAGAGAGAGAATCTGACGCCGGTGAAGCCCTAACACAAAAGAGTGAGGGAATCTTGTGCATCCAAGACCCATGCCACACTCTAACAAACATGTTATGTGATACCAGAGGCTTGGGTGGGATTAACACGCTCCGGAGATCCTCTCCGGAAAAACCTAGGCCCGTTGGAGAAAAGGACGGAACTGCCGATTTAGCCCCTCTACGTTAGCCGGATGGGAGTAGCAAAGCGGAAGTAATTGTTTGGTTCTGTTAGGTTAATTAGGCCCAAGGAACACCCAAGACAATGGTAGGGCCCACCTCTTGGCAAGATTCCCCCCGTTCCGTCAAATCTAGGAGTTTCGGGCTATGAGTAGTAGCCCCTAGAACCCGCGAGAGATCGAGAATCTGACGCCGGTGAAGGACTAACACAATGAGTGAGGGAATCTTGGGCATCCAAGACCCATGCCACACTCTAACAGACATGTTATGTGATACCCTAGGCTTGGGTGGGATTAAGACACTCTGTAGATCCTCTCCGGAGAAACCCTAGGCCCGTTGGAGAAAAGGACGGAACTGCTGATCTAGCCCCTCTACGTGAGCCGGAAGGGGGTAGAAAAGTGGAACTAATTGCTTGATTGTGTTAGGTTAGGCCCAAGGAACACGCAAGACAATGTAGGGCCTACCTCTTGGCAACATTCCCCCCGTTCCTTCAGATCCGGGAGTTTCAGGCTCTGAGTAGTCCTCGAACCCATTAGAGAGAATCTGACGTTGGTGAAGCCCTAACACAAAGAGTGAGGGGATCTTTGTAATCCAAGGCACGTGCCACAATATAACACACGTGGTATGGAAAACCCTTGGTTTGGGTGATATTCAGACGCTCTGGAACCCCTGTCAGAGAAACCCTAGCCCCGCTAGGGAAAAAGACGAAACTTTTGTTCTCGCCCCTCTACGTGAGCCGTAAGGGGTAGAAAAGTGGAACTAATTGCTCGGTTGTGTTAGTTTAGGCCCAAGGAACACCCAAGATAATGGTAGGGCCCACCTCTAGCCAAGATTCCCCCCGTTCTCCATCAGATCCGGGAGTTTCAGGCTATATGAGTAGTCCTGGAACCCACGTGAGATAATCCGACGCTGGTGAAGCCATAACACAGAGAGTAAGGGAATATTGGGAATCCAGGACCCATGCCACACTCTAACAGACATGGTATGGCATACGCTAGGCTTGGGTGGGATTCAGACGCTCCGGAGCTCCTCTCCGGAGAAACCCTAGGCCCGTTGGAAAAAAGGACGGAACTGTTGTTCTGGACCCTTTACGTGAGCCGAAATTGGGTAGAAAGGTGTAACAAATTTCTTGGTTGTGTTGTTTTAGGCCCAAGGAACAACCAAGACAATGGTAGGGGCCACCTCTTGGCAAGATCCCCCCGTTCCTTCAGATCCGGGAGTTTCGGTCCCTGAGTAGTCCTGCAACAACTAGAGAGAATCTGACGCTGGTGAAACCCTAACACAAAGAGTGAGGGAATATTTTGCATACAAGACACATTACACACTCTTAAAAAATGTTATGTCATACCCTAGTCTTGGGTGGGATTAAGATGCTCCATAGCTCCTCTCCGGAGAAACCCTAGGCCCTTTGGAGAAAAGGACGAAACTGCCGACCTGGCCCCTCTGCGTGAGCTGAAAGGGGGTAGCAAAGCGGAACTAATTTCTTGGTTATGTTAGGTTAGGCCCAAAAAACACCCAAGACAATGGTAGGGCCCACCTCTTGGCAAGATTCCTCCCGTTCCGTCAGGTCCGGAAGTTTCGGGCTATGAGTAGCCCTGGAACCCGCGAGAGAGAATCTAACGGGGGTGAAGCTCTAACACAAAGAGTGAGAGGATATTGGGAATCCAAGACCCATTCCACACTCTAAAAAACATGTTATGTGATACCCTAGGCTTGGGTGGGATTAAGACGCTTCGGAGCTCCTCTCTGGAAAAACCCTAGGCCCATTGGAGAAAAGGACGGAACTACCGGTCTAGCCCCCTCTACATGAGCCGGAAGGGGGTAGCAAAGTGGAACCAATTGTTTTGTTGTGTTAGTTTAGTCCCAAGGAACTCCCAAGACAATTTAAGTACCACCTCTTGGAAAGATTCCCCCCTTCCATCAGATCCGGGAGTTTCGTGCTTTGAGTAGCCCTAGAACCCGCGAGCAAGAATCCGACGCTGGTGAAGCCATAACACAAAGATTGAGGCAATATTGGGCATCGAAGACACATGCCACACTATAAGACACATGGTACGGAATACCCTAGGCTTGGGTGGGATTCAGACGCTCTGAAGCTCCTCTCCGGAGATACCCTAGGGCCGCTAAAGAAAAGGACGGAATTGTTGTTATAGACCCTCTACGTGTGATGGAAAGGGGTAGAAAAGTGGAACTAATTGCTTGGTTGTGTTAGGTTAGGCCCAAAGAACACCCAAGACTATGGTAGGGACCACATCTTGGAATTATTCCCCTCGTCCAGTTAGATCCGGGAGTTTCGGGCTCTCAGTATCCTGGAACCCATTAGAGAGAATCTAACGTCGGTGAAGCCCTAACACAAAGAGTGAGGGAATCTTGGGAATCCAAGTCGCATGCCACACTCTAACACACATGTTATGGCAAAACCTTGGTTTGGGTGGGATTAAGACGCTCTGGAACCCCTCTCCGGAGAAACCCTAGGCCCGCTGGAGAAAAGGACAGAACCGTTGTTCTCGCCCCTCTAAGTGAGCCGGATCGAAGGGGGTAGCAAAGTGGAACTGATTTCTTGGCTGTGTTAGTTTAGGACCAAGAAACACCCAATAAAATGGTAGGGCCCACCTATTGGCAACATCCCCCCCCCCCCCCCCGTTCTCCGTCAGATCCGGGAGTTTCGGGCTATGAGTAGTCTTGGAACCCACGAGCTAGAATCTGACGCCGGTGAAGCCATAACACAGAGAGTTAGGGAATATTGGGCATCCAAGACCCATGCCACACTCTAACACACATGGTATGGAATACCCTAGGATTGGGTGGGATTCAGACGCTCCGGAGCTCCTCTCCGGAGAAACCCTAGGCCCGCTGGAAAAAGGACGGAACTATCGTTCAGGACCCTCTACGTGAGCCGGAAGGGGGAGTAGAAAAAGGGCAACTAATTGCTTGGTTCTGTTGGGTTAGGCCCAAGGGAACAACTAATACAATTTTAGGGCCAACCTCTTGGCAAGATCCGACCCCCTGTTCCGTCAGATCCGGGAGTTTCGGTCCTTGAGTAGTCATGCAACAACCAGAGAGAATCTCACGCCGGTGAAGCCCGAACACAAAGAGTGAGGAAATATTGGGCATACAGGACCCATTCATGCCACACTCTAACACACATGGTATGGAATACCCTAGGCTTGGGTGGGATTCAGACGCTCCGGAGCTCCTCTCCGGAGAAACCCTAGGCCCGCTGGAAAAAAGGACGGAACTGCTGTTCTGGACCCTCTACGTGAGCCGGAAGGGGGTAGCAAAGTGGAACTAATTGCAATGTTTGTGTTGGTTTATTACCAAGGAACAACCAAGACAATGGTAGGGCCCACCTATTGGCAAGATCCCTCCGTTCCGTCAGATCCGGGAGTTTCGGTCCCTGAGTAGTCATGCAACAACTAGAGAGATCAAATCTCACGCCGATGAAGCCCTACCACAAAGAGTGAGGGAATATTGTGCATCCAAGAACCATTCCACACTCTAACAAACAGGTTATGTGACACCCTAGGATTGGGTGGGATTAAGACACTCCGGAGCTCCTCTCCGGAGATACCCTAGGCCCGATGGAGAAAAGGACGGAACTGCTGATTTGGCCCCTCTAGTGAGCCGGAAGGGGGTAGCGAAGTGGAACTAATTGCTTCACCGTGTTAGGTTAGCCCAAAGGAAGACCCAATACAATGTAGGGCCCACCTCTTGTCAAGATTCCCCCTGTTCCGTCTGATCCAGGAGTTTCGGGCTCTGAGTAGCCCTGGAACCAGCGAGAGAGAATCTGATGCCGGTGACGAAGGCATAACACAAAGATTGAGGGAATCTTGGTCATCGAAGACACATGCCACACTATAAGACATATGCATGGTATCGCATACCATAGGCTTGTTTGGGATTCAGACGCTCTGAAGCTCCTCTCCGGAGATACCCTAGGCCCGCTAAAGAAAAGGACGGAACTATCGATCATCTTGGCCCCTCTACGTAGGCCGAAAAGGGGTAGCAAAGTGGAACTAATTGCTTGGTTGTCTTAGGTTAGGCCCAAAGAACACCCAATACAATGGTAGGGACCACATCTTGGAAAGATTCCCTCCCCCGTCCAGTCACAATCGGGGAGTTTCGGGCTCTGAGTATATCCTGGAACCCGCAAGAGAGAATCTGACGCCGGTTAAGCCATAACACAGAGATTGAGGCAATCTTGGGAATCCAAGACACATGTCACACTATAACACACATGGTATATGACATACCCTAGGCTTGGGTGGGAATAAGACGCTCTAGAGCTCCTCTCCGGAGAAATCCTAGGCCGTTGGAGAAAAAAGGACGAAACTGCTGTTATGGATCCTCTACGTGAGCCGGAAGGGGGTAGAAAAGTGGAACTAATTTCTTGGTTGTGTTAGGTTAGGACTAAGGAACACCCAAGACAATGGTAGGGCCCACCTATTGGAAAGATCCCCCCCCCCCCCCGGTTCTCCGTCAGATCCGAGCTATGAGTAGTCCTGCAACCCACGAGAGAGAATCTGACGTTGATGAAGCCATAACACAGAGAGTGAGGGAATATTGGGCATCCAAGACCCATTCCACACTCTAACACACATGATATGGCATACCCTACGCTTGGGTGGGATTCAGACGCTTCAGAGCTCCTCTCCGGAGAAACCGTAGGCCCTGTTGGAGAAAAAAAGGACGGAATTGTTGTTCTGGACTCTACGTGAGCCGGAAGGGGGTAGCAAAGTGGAACTAATTGCTCGGTTGTGTTAGTTTAGGACCAAGGAACAACCAAGACATTGGTAGGGCTCACCTCTTGGAAAGATTCCCTCTGTTCCGTCAGATTCGGGAGTTTTAGGCTGTTTGTAGTCCTCGAACCCACGAGAGAGAATCTGACGCCGGTGAAGCCATAGCACAGAGAATGAGGCAATATTGGGAATCCAAGACCAATGCCACACTCTAAAACACATGTTATGACATACCCTAATCTTGGGTGGGATTAATACACTCTAGAGCTCCTCTCCGGAGAAACCCTAGGCCCATTGGAAAAAAAGGACGGAACTGATGTTCTGGACCCTCTACGTGAGCCGGAAAGGGGGTAGAAAAGTGGAACTAATTGCTTGGTTGTGTTAGGTTAGGCCCAAGGAACACCCAAGACAATGGTAGGACCCAGCTCTGGGCAAGATTCCCCCCGTTCTCCGTCAGATCCGGGAGTTTCGAGCTATGAGTACTCTTGGAACCCACGAGAGAAAATTTGACACCGGTGAATCCATAACACAGAGACTGAGGGAATACTGGGAATCCAAGACCCATGCCAGACTCTAACACACATGGTATGGCATACCCTATGGTTGGTTGAGATTCAGACGCTCCAGAGCTCCTCTCCGGAGAAACCCTAGGCTCGTTGGAGAAGAAAGGACAAAAATGTTGTTCTGAACCCTCTACGTACGTGAGCCGGAAGGGGTAGCAAAGTGGAACTAATTGCTCATTTGCGCTAGGTTAGGCACAAGGAACAACCAAGACAATGGTAGGTCCCATGTAACGCCCGGGGATTGTCCCCAATTAGTTTTGCTTGTTTTTTTTTTCATAATCATGCATCATGGCATCATGCAACCTTCACATATTAATTTTTAATACCCAAAATTATTTAATAAACTCTATATGGATTTTAACCAAAATTGTTTCAAATGGTTTATCCTCCCATTTTCTCTCTTTTGATGTTTCACATCAACCAACAATTGTCTCCTAAAAACTATTTTAACTTATTCTGAAATTGTTTTGTGAAAAGGCTTTGGAAAATAAATAAATAAATAAATAAAACGTTTTGAGGTAGCTAGGCGAGCCCACCACCGAACCCATCTTCCAGCCCACCTCCACGCTTTTCTTCTCCGTACGACAGAGAGAACGAGGAGGACGTGAAACCCTCCCCTGTCGTTGTCCACCACCGAGCCATGGTCCCCTCTCTCCCTCTCCTTATCTACCTAGCATTATCCCTCCTGGAACTGAACCCTAGCCTCTTCCTCCTTCCTCATCTCTTCCGCCGCCGCTCCCTCCATCAATCTGTTCTTTCTCTGAATTTACCTACATCACAAAGAGAACCGGTGGACCTCGCAAACGCCCCACCGCTCATGGTCTCCGTCGAGCCAAGGGGCCAGCGGGAATGGAACCGCCTTGCCATCATCGTCTTCTACGCGGAAGAATGGGGGCCGTAGCTGCCTACGACGATGCTGACATGGTCGTCTTCCTCCTCTGTCTCTTGTGTCGTCTGCACTTCTTCCACGTCAATTCAGTGCGCCTCCGACCATCTCCGGACGCCCGCAGCCTTCCCCACGGTGAGGAACCCTTTGGGACTCGTTCCCATTTCCCTCCTTGCTCTGGGAGCGGCGCCATCGAGCGTCATCCGCTGTAGTACGTCGTCGTCCTCGTTCTGTACCCGTTGTGCTCTCTGAAACTTTGTTGTTCGGAATTTCAGTTAACGTCGACTAATTCAATCATCTACAAACGGATCTGCTATGCAATACACATCCGTAGCTGGCCTAGTGATCGTTCCACCGATCTGCACCCTGGGTGACCCAGTTTCGAATCCCACCAGATACACAGTGCCTCCTCTTTTTTATTTTTTCACCGCGTGAGGGCGAGCCCCACCTGTCATTGACCGAAGCTAGCCCCAACTGTGGTGAGAAATTCCCCAGATCCAGATCTGGATCAGAAATTTTGCACCCAGGCCCCTTGCCCTTCTCCTTTTTGCGCTGGAGCCCTCCAGATATGTGTTTCCCTCACGATCAAGTCGTAGTTTTTACAGAAAACACCCCTAACTTCCAACGCTTATAACTTTTGTTTTACTAACCCAAATAATACAAACTTTATGTCTACTTTTATCAGAAAAGTGCAAGGAATATTAATATGTCATCCATGTTCATGTTTGCATCTTGCATCTTTCCTTGTTAGTAGTGTTATGCATGTCCACCTAATTAATAAACATGGAATGTGTTGGGCATTTTAATTCAATCGGTACCCTATTCCATTTAATTTTTTGTCACTCACCTGTGAATTGTTCTACATGCTAAACAACATTTAATCTTGATGGTTAGATAAATAACTTGAATATTATAAATTAATTGTTGGGACTCCAGTTCCACTTAAATTGGTTAAGTTGCATCTCGCATGTCATGCACATAAAATAGGATCATGCTGGATATTTTGCCCTACATGATATTGTTGCATCTGTTGTTTCTTTTAATCCTTTGATTCTTCGCGGATAGGACATTGAGATGATGTGAGCAACGAAATGTTCTGCTTCCTCTACAAGCTGGATTCCAGGAAAGCTTTACTCACTTGCTACCTATGGCTGTCGTTCCTCACTTGTTACCGATTATTTCCGTTGTCTGTATTCTAGCCTTATGATTCGATGCTTGTGTCTCAATCCTATCATATGTTTACCTTGCAGCCATGATATAGCCTTCCGTCCACCCCCTATTAACTGTTGCTTGTTTACCTTGTTGGCCTCGTGTCGTAGTTGCATGCTTAGTGTTGTTTGCACTCGCATCTTGTTGTTCTTTGTCCCGTCACCTGTTTAGTATGATAGTTGGGTTTCAACTTAATCAACATCATGTTAATGTTTGGGGTAATAATAATTTGATGATAAGGCACCGGCAGGAGCCCGGCGTGTTTTTGGAGCCTTCTAGTGTCGAACTTAGGAAAAGGGTCTTGTCCACTTATTCATGATGAGCGCGCTAACCGCATGTGGGTGGTGAGTATGGGCACTCCCCTTGATTTAGTACTAGAGCTGCTGTTCATCCAGGGGCCACACTTAGTTCGGGCTTTCCATTTGGCACGATAACTTGCAGGTATGAGCCCATGGTGCTACGGTGACCTAATGTAGTCGTTGCGGTTATTGAGACACGTTCTTAGAGTGTTATGAAGGTTCGTATTTCGGGGTGGAATAACCGTGCGCTCACATTTTCCCGTGGTGGCTTGGATGTGCAGTGGTGATAGGAAAGGTTCAGTTGAGATATCGTGCCTTTGTGGTTGTGGATTGATCGAACGTGTACGGGTACTGTAGAGCACCCTGCAGGGATAAATCTTCTCGAGAAGCCGTGTTGTCCGTGGTTATGTGGCAACTTGGTGAAAGTGCTGGCTAACAAGTACTCAGACAACTTACACCTAATGATGATAACTTTTATAGTAATATAGACATACCTTCACCATATTATCATTGTCATCTTAATCAACTGTGTGAGTTTTCCTTGGGTTGCCTCCTTTATAGGGGGGTGAATCCTGGATGGGTATTGTTTCTGATGAGTAGTTGTAGCTGGTTTTGTCGCGCACTCTCATCCCTTTCTAACAGACGAGAGTTGTAGCGTGTTTCTGTAGATTGCCTAGTGCTGCCCGCTGCCACTTCATTACAACGACTCCTTCCTTTCTACCCAAAGTATTTGTATCTTGTGATGATTGGTTGCACTGGTATCTTGTGAGTATTGCTTGGCTCCTGTCGGTACATTCAAAGTACTGACCCCATGATTCGGGGTTGTATTCACAATGCAGTCAGCAGGTTTGAAGTCTGACGGCGTTAGCTTGGGAATCCCTCCGGCTTGGCCTGGGCAGGGATTGGACGCCATCGGTTATCTTCAGGAATCTTAGTCCAATTTGTATCTTGTCCGTAGTCGGATACTATTCGTTTTCCGTTGTTATTTGGATCTTTGTATTGTATCAGTTATATTCTTGACTCGTTGGAGTCGTGTTGTATATATCTCTTCTGTTGTTGTGGATTATTCGTGAACTGTTGTAATGGTATCAGAAATGACAACTCAGGATCGATATTATGTGGATTCTGGCAGGAACGCTGAAATCCCCATAGTACCGGATCCAGGGGCGTCACAGTTGGTATGAGAGCATGGTTCTGATTCCCAATGTTGTTTCGATACGAATGGTTATCGAAGCAACGGGTCCTCAAAGCCTGTAGGATAACCTTGCTAACGGTCGTGTTTCTAGAGTGTCAAAACTATTTGTGCAAAAACTATTTTGAAAACATCTCACTAGGTTTCTTTTTATTCCTCATCTCTATTCTATTTCTCCTCTGATCTTATTTGTTTTGGAGTCTCCCCTCTTTTCTATCTTGAAAGTTTAGGATCCTACGTGGGTGGACGTTCTCTTCACCTTTTAACCTAATAGTTAGAATCTTCGGAAGGTTCTCGACGGAACTACATTCTCATCAAAGTGAGAAAGAACCTCTTGTTAGTGGTGTCGAGAAGATGAACACGGTGGCCGAAGATTCGATAGATCCACCTTCTTCCCTCTCCCGTGGTTGTGAGCGGATTGCGGGGGGCGCAATTCCTTGTTAGTAGTGTCGTCTGTAACGCCCGGGGATTGTCCCCAATTAGTTTTCCTTGTTTTGTTTTGCATCATCATGCATCATGGCATCATGCATCCTTCACATATGAATTTTTAATACCCAAAATTATTTACTAAACTCTATATGGCTTTTTACCAAAATTGTGTCAAATGGTTTATCCTCCCATTTTCTCTCTTTTGATGTTTCACATCAACCAACAATTGTCTCCTAAAAACTATTTTAACTTATTGTGAAATTGTTTTGTGAAAAGGCTTTGGAAAGTAATAATAATAAATGTTTTGAGGTAGCTAGGCCAGCCCACCACCGAACCTGTCGTGGGATAATCACGGCAGACGTTACCAGGGGTAACTTACTTTGGGGCAAATCAACTCTGGTGTTTGGGAGAGGGTTTAGCTCAGGGGAAATCATGCTATTAATCGATCTGGTAGCTCTGGCAGTAATGTCGCCGAGTCTCCGATCTAGGGTTACTACTATCCACTCTCGTATTACAGGATACTCGAATATCTGGTGAAGTTCTGTTTCTCTAACCCTAGGAGCCGGTTTATATGTTACCCGGCTCCCTGGTTTCCTATTCAAGGTACACCCGGAATCCTACCCGGAAACCGCATACGACCCTAAGTTTCCTAATCTTAACCCCCAAGGTACGGGTTACTAGGCCTACGCTCCTTCTTGGGCCTTCTAGAAACTCCTCCTCCTTGAGCCGGGTCTTGCGCGATTCCCTTTGGGCCGGGTTTCACCTTAGCATTGGCCTACCGAGTTATCATCCCCCCATCAGTAGTCCCTAGAATAGCTTGGGCTTCTCGGGCTCAACCATGAAGCGCACGCTATTCCCTGCAAAACAATAATCATTCAAGTTCATAAAATACCGGGTTAGAGTGCTTTGATAATAGCTAGGCCTTGCTCCGTGGGCGGTCCATATAATAACCCGGTTTTCCCGAGTCAAAACACCATTTTCCCGGGTCAACACTCCGAGGAAACGTGGCAAGACCCGGCTCCGCACCGTTGTCAATTAATCCGAATATCACGCCCGTAATCCACCTCAATTTCGATCCGGATATCTCGCAACGGATATCTTGATATTTATCCCCAAATATCCGGGCCGGATCATCTTTCTCCGAAAATTTTGCGCTTGCCGCCTAAACCTAGGGCTTTCCTCCCCCACACCTATAAATAGGCCTCCAGGGGTCAACCCTAGATCTACCGGTTCATTTCTCCTTCTTCTCTCTCTCTTTCACTCCATCCCCATGCCCGCAAGCCCTATCTCGAGCTCGCGCCAACGGAGCTACGCCGCCGCCCGCAAGGACGCCACCGGAGTTGCGCTGCCGCCGCGAGGTCGCCACCGTCCGTGCCCGCAACGCCGCCGTCAACCACCGCCGCAACGCCCCCGAGCAGGCCTCCAATCGGGCCACCGGAGATCTCAAGGCGCCGCCGCCGTCGAGCTGACCACCGCCGTTGCGCATCTCCTTCAATCCATCCGGTAAATCCCTCTATCACTTAGATCTAGATCCCTTTTCTCTTTTGATTTCGCGCGTACACTTTAGGATCCAATATCATCTTCTAGCTTTCCATTATCCCCCCAGTAGTTTGGCATGCCCGTGTAATCCCTAAGTTCATGTTTTTCCACGGCTCGTACTTTAGTTAGTTTCACACTTGTGCCTCTCAGCACATTTTCTCTACGTGCAATCCCACAATTTTTCTCCACGCATTTTTTGAGTAGATTCATTCGCAAAATCTCGCAAATACTTGGTGCTTTCACTTTTTCTTCTTCTCATTATATCGAATAGTAGCACTCCCTGGGTCTCTTGATATTCACATTTTGCATTTTGCCTATTTTAGATCTACACACCATGGCTCCTAAGGCCAGCGCCAAGGCAAAGGGAAAAAACCCGTCCGGCAAGCAAAAGCCGGGTCAGTCGATTTCGGCCAACTGGGCGAAGTCGACTGTCACGAAGGCCAAGCTGAACGAGCTGGCCGAGTCGGGTGTCCTTCCCTCCCGGTATGAGATCCACTAGAGGATACCCGACGAGGAGACCCGGCCTTCACCAGGCCTAGATGAAGTGGTGGTTTTCGTCGAGCACGTGATCCGGGGTTTCCGCCCCCCCGGGTCATCCTTTCTTCCGGGAACTCCTGGACCACTACAAACTCCGGGTATTCGATATCGGCCCGAATTCCATGCTTAACATCTGCCACTTTATGGTCCTTTGTGAAGCCTATTTATGCATTCCTCCCAACCTAGCTTTATTCCTCGAACTCTTTCAATTCAAACCATGCCGAGAGAGTGGCGACGGGGCCCTCCTAGTTTGTGGAGGAGTCTCAATTTAGAGACGAAAAAACTCTCTGATGCCGACTCTTAGCCTCCATACTGTGAGATCCTGGCGGAGGGCTCAATAGGATTAATAGGATACTCATATCAACAAGTTGCAACTTCTTTTCCGGAAGCTCATCTTGAAAGAACTCCAGTGTTAATCGTGCTTGGCCTGGAGCAATTTGAGGATGGGTGACCGACCGGGAAGTCCTTCCCGGGTGCGCATGAGTGAGGACAAAGTGCGCAGGAAAGACTAGTGTTGGTCTGTGGGGCCAGTCTAGAGATCCTAGAGAGCTGCCAGGGGTGACAGCCGCCGGCTACGAGGTGGCCGGGGTGTTACATTTGGTATCAGAGCCGACCCTCGCGGTTACACGGGCGTGTGCGGGTCAGTGGGTGGACATGTGGGACATGTGCCGACACTGGGCGCACAGACGAGTGCCAAGAGGGGAAGTTCCTGGACTGTAGGTTGACCGACGAGGGCGTCGGTCTTCTAAGGGGGGAAGGATGTGAGATCCTGGCGCATGGCTCAATAGGATTAATAGGATACTCATATCAACAAGTTGCAACTTCTTTTCCGGAAGCTCATCTTGAAAGAACTCCAGTGTTAATCGTGCTTGGCCTGGAGCAATTTGAGGATGGGTGACCGACCGAGAAGTCCTTCCCGTGTGTGCATGAGTGAGGACAAAGTGCGTAGGAAAGACTAGTGTAGGTCTGTGGGGCCAGTCTAGAGATCCTAGAGAGCTACCGCCGGCTACGAGGTGGCCGGGGTGTTACACATACGCACATTAAACACTGGCAAACAACCTTTTTTTACTACCAAGATACCTCTTTACCCGGCGAGAAGCCATTGCCGGGTTTCTCTGAGAACACCCTTACCTTGTCCGACAATCTGAACTCCTTTGCATCTGAGGCCTACAGGCAATCTATCCAGCCATTTCTTCATAAGCTTGATGTACTTTCTGCCCAAGGTCTCCTTGGGCTTACTTTGGTAAAGACATGGGTAAGTTGTCGGATCCAGCCTAACGGCACTCGATCCAAACTCATGTGCGAATATTCTGGGCACGTGACCGATTCTCTCCGATACTCGGAGAAGACCTACCCGACTGGTGATATGAATAAGGTTATGAAGACCTTCTTGGCCGAAAAACTTGACGTTATCAAGAACATAGCCGGGCTCAACCCCTTCACTCGATCTAACCCAGCTCCTCCAGTAAGATACGGCCTAATCTCTTTATCCGACTGATGTCTCTTATGCTCATATACTAACCTTTGTCTTTGCATTCCTTACACAGGAAGACGATGCATTCTGGAAGATAGTCACCCCTCTCCCTTCAGAAAACTCGGAGGAGGACGAGGATCCGGCTGATAGTGATGAAGGTACAGCCGAGTCTTGTATTTACATTTACCTCGTTAATTTATTAGACCAAATCTTTCCCTTTTTCAACAATACTCCTTATTTTCCAGAGCTAGAGGACAAGGAGGACACCCAGTCGGAAGAAAGTGAAGCTGAGCCGGCTGAGGAGATCGGGGCAAAAAGGAAGACCCGGAGTGTCGTTTTCAAGGTGCCCTATTCCTCCATGACCTCCAAGTCGTACTCATATGCCAATATGTGCGAACTTAACCAGCGTCTAACCGGACCCGCCCCGACCAAACGGAGGGTAACCCGGAATTCCCCGGGTGACGATCCTCTTCACCCGGGTATCCCTTCATCACCCGCTCGCCGAGCCGGTACTCCCCAAACTCATACTTCCCATATTCCTTGAAGGTATCCTTCTCCGAATCACCCATTAGCCGGACAACTTAGGGTCTCACTTTCCGATTCTTTGTCAGCATCCTCCGGGTCCAGCAACGACCTCCCCCAGATTTCTTGTGAATACCGGGTAAGTCACTTTCCTTGCTAATCAATACACTACCATTATCCATGTCTTTCGTTTATTATCTGCTAACTGCTTCTTTTTCTTTCTCAGAGCCAAGGTCACAGTTAGTGACCCTGAAGATATGAACGTCGACAATCCAGCTATGGGAGACCCGGAGGTTGTTGTGCAGCCCGCAGCTGGCGGCGCAGAAGAAGAAGAAGAAGAAGAACTGAAAGACCCGGTTGAGCAGGAAGCCGACTTTCCCCTACCAACACACCAACCAGGAGATGAGGATGTCGAGTTCCTGGGATCACGGAGGGGTGACCCCACTCCTAACACCCAGGCCGCCCGGATCAACTCTCCAAAGCAGGAAAGGACCCCGCCTCTGGGTAACCAGAACCCAAACTCCTCCAGGCCAAAGTTGAGTGGCCTTGACTTCGAAGGGATGTTAGACGAGATTTTCTCCCTGAAAACTACTGAGAGAGACATCCTCGAATCCCTAGCTGCTGAACATCAGGTAAATCTACTGATATTATTTCCATACTCATCTAGTCCCCAAGTTCTGGGTGAACTTATACATAGTTTACTCGGTACTTCCATAGCTATATGTCCATCCACACTCGGTTATTGTGCTGCAGCCGACTAATATGTCCTTTTTTTTTCTTTTTTCAGGCTTATGTGACCCGGTCGGAGGAGGTGTTGGCAAAAACCAACGAACTCCTCCGAGTCGAGACCAAACTTCGAGGGGAGCTAGAGGTCGAGATGAAGGATCTTTCCAAAGATTGCAAGAAATATAAGAAAAGGCTCCACCGGGCTGAGGACTATCTGAAGAAACTGTCGGCCTCTGTTGCCGACACTTACCGCTCCTTACTTGGTAAAGATCTTAACTTTTTGACTAAAACTCGGATTCCTCATTTAATATGATCTAAGGCCCGGATCTTACCCCTTTGCCTTTCATTTTACTCTGCAGCTCCGGGTGATAAAGGTGATGATGAAGACGACATAGAGAAATTGAAGACCCTTAAGGCCGTGATCCGGCAATTTTCTGCGGGCACCAAGTGGACCCTTGAGGCCATAAAGTGGCCTGGTGGTTATGGCGGCGTTTCCCACATGCTTGAAGCATATTCCACGGTCCCTGCTTGGATCGATCACTGGAAGCGCTCAGCATGCCGGGTTGGGGTAACCCGCGGCCTTGCCTTGGCCAAAGCTTATTTTCCTAAGCTTGAGCCAGCAACGCTCATGAATGGATTCCCCGAGTTTAACAATGACGGCTCAAGATTCTCGGCTAAGGACTACAAGTCTATCCACACTCAGGTACGTCACTCGGCAAGCCTAATAGCCGATAAGCTGGACGTGAACAGGCTCACCCCAACATACAATGCTGAAGACAAGCCGGTCCCATCTGATCTCCCAAAGCCCTTTGACATGCTAGCCTGGTGGTTGGAGGAGGCTGCCAAGAGGAAGGCTGCAGCCGAGAATGCGCCATCCACATCTACCTCGGGTGTTCCTCCTCCAGCTCGTGCTGTGTAACATCCAAGTATGAAAACCCTTAGTTGTTTTACTTGTTGTTTTTATTTAAGCAATGCATCATATCATCATCCCCATATTTATTTCCGTTTGCATTGTTTTCATAATAAAAGCCAAACTTAATCAATCTTTGTTTTCACACTTGTCTGTTACCTTTCTTTCAAAAAATAAAGATTTGCAAACCCAAAAACATAACCATTTTTGAATTCATGTTGATACCAAATCAAACTATTTCAACATTGCCTAATTATCTTAGGGGTACCCTATTTAAAATGTTGGGTTTTGTTAATGATCTTTAATATTAAAAATATCACCTAAATTTGGTTCCAATTTCAAAAGCCAACAAACATTTAAATTTTTGAAAATAAAAGTTGCCACATGTTAGTTTTTGACCTAAGGAGCTTCTCCAATTTTTTTCCAAATTTTTCCATCAACCAAACCTATTCTTTTCTTACCAATTCAATTTCAGCAGGAAAAAAAAAAAAAAACACAAACCGAAATAATAAAAGAAAAAAAAAACGTTTAGGTGGGGGAGAAGGCCCAGCCCACCGTGTTGGCCCGATACCCCCCATCTCCTACCTCCGTACAGGAGGGTGACGCCATGGAGACAGCGACAGGCTCCTCTCCCTCCACCACTCGATCCTCCTCCCCCTCCTCTATATCTCCCCCTCTCTCCCTCCCGAGCCAAACCCTAACCCTAGGTCGTAGCTCCCCCTCCTATCTTCCCCAGCCGCCGCCGCCTCGAGGAGAGCTCCCTCCTCTGCTGGTGCCACGGCCACCGGCCGCCGGCGCACCTCGCCGCCGCATCCGCCACCCATCGGCCGCGCCGAGCACGCCCCTGCGTAGAGGGTGAGGCGACCTTCCCATTCCCACTCCTTTCCCTCTCCTTTTTCCTGCGAATTGCTCATCAATTTCTTGCCCGAAGATGCCTCGAGTGCCTCTGTTCGTCCCGGTCTGCAACGATCTGAAGATGTGTTCGGTTCGCTTGCAGGTTCAGGGAACATCTCGTTGGCAGAGATTAAAACCAACCAGCGCCCGAGCCCATCAACAAACGCAGCGATAGCCTTCTGGTTTGGTGCGCGCGCTCTGAAGCCCGAGGTCTCGAGGTCGAATCCCCAAACCCCCCACCCCTTTTTCTCGTTTTTATTTCGGTACAAACCGCACCAATACCTTAACCTGTTCAGAGGTGCAATCCCACCAACACAGCACATCTAGCCTAGTGGTTGTGTCCCTTTGCTTCAACCAGGAGGTGTAGGGATCAAGTCCCCTCTCTCCCAATTAAAACAAGTTTTTTTTTTTACAATGTGTTGGTACTGAAATATTTAGCAAATCACACCTAAGCCCCTGGCCCTTATTTTCAGCCCCTGGAAAATTATTTCTAAGTCCCTAGATCCATAAAAATGGCAGATTTGCCCTATATTTTGTAAATTGCATAACTAAATCATCCTAAATCCAAATCCAACATTTTTGATATGTTTTCAATACCAAATTAAATGTTCTATCCAAATATAAAATTTGTTTACTGTTTTGAATATTTTAAATTGGTGCAAAATTTGAATTCTTGTCAAATTCCCTTAAATTTGCAAAATTCATAACTTGTTCATAAAAATTCCAAATTTCACAAACCAAATATGTTTTTCAATCAACTTTTCATGTACTTTCCAAATATAAATTTTGTTTTCTGGTTTGAATAATTTAAATTGCCTAAACAATTTAAATCTTGTTTAATTCAATTAAAAATTGTTTAATATTGTTTAATTCATAATTAAATAATCCAAAGTCCAATTTCAAAATGTGAAACATGTAATCCAACTAAAATTTGATAACCTTTTCAAATATCAACTTTGTTATTTGTTTTGCACCCTTTAACTTGATGAAAACAATCACTACTTGTTTAACCCCATTAAGTAACAATAATTTCCAAACTTGTTAATGTTTTCTAAAATGGTTAACTATCATTCCAATTGCATTTAAATTGTTATCTTCTTGCTATTCATCATGCATGCATCATACTAAGTCACTTACACATGATGCCTAGTGATAGAACAATTAATTCAACTCTAAAGCATGGGCTTCCATATGCAACCTTTGTATATGGAATCCTATTTAAACTTGTGTTTCATATTAAGTAGTTTACTTTGGTGCATCTATTAAACATGACATGCATCATCCAATGTTTGTGCACCTATGCCATGTATTGATTGCCCGTCTTCCTTCGTTGTTGTTTTTGCTTCTTCTCGCTTAGACGACGACGTTGGTACCGACGAGCCTTACGACACCACTACTCAGGACCTAGCCCAGTACGAGACTGAGCTGCCAGGCAAGTTATCACTCACATGAATCATCGAGTTCTCTTCCACACTTGTTGTCGATACTATCCTTTTGTCTACTATTGCTAGACCTATGTATCGTTGCTATTCTCCGAACCCATCACATGATTCCCTGAACCAATGATATTGTCTCACCTCCATACCCACAGCCTTTGTTTGTGCCTGTTCTTATCTAGCATGCTTAGGGTTGCTTTTGCTCCAGCCTGTTGTCGGTTACTTCTTTTATTATCGTGCTATTATTATCTGTTACCGTTCCGAGGGCTCGAATGTTAATCAATCAATCCTGTTAATGCTGCTGTTAATAATAATTTGATGATAAGGCACCGGCAGGAGGCCCTTTGTGGTTTTGAGGCCTGCTAGTGTCGACCCTAATAGGAAAAGGGTCTTGTCTACTGATCCATGATGAGCGCACTACCCGCATGTGGGAAGCGAGTATGGGCGCCCCCCTCAACTTGACTCGATTCGCATCTCGTCCAAATCGCCGTACTAGTTCGGGCTTTCTATTTGCTGCATCATATGCAGGTACGAACCCGAGGCCAGGGTGGAACTTTTGTAGTCGGCATTTAGGGCGGCGTGGTCTTCCAGTGCTATGAGGGTCCTCCTTTTCTTCGGGGGGCTCGATTAGCCGCGCACGCACAGCACGCGGTGCTTTGGGCTTGATGCGAAGAACAGTTGGTTGTGTTGAGTGTCTCGCTTGGTGGGTTTGATTCCCATCTGGCGGGATATTCTTACGTGTACGGTTACTATGGTGCACCCCTGCAGGGATAAATCTTCTCGAGAAGCCGTGTTTTCCGCGGTTATGGATTACTTGGTGAAAGTACTGGCTAACAAGTACTCAGGACAACTCCAACATAATGATCAATCATGTTCACCCAATGACTAATAACTTGACTAGTAATAGATTATTCACACAATAACTTGATTCACCTTAATATAACGGTGTGAGTTATCCTCGGATTGCTTCTTCGGATAAGGGGCGAGATCCAGGATGGGTTTGTTTGAAGTTATCTTTCAGTTGGTTACAATTCCTCGATCTTATCTTTTCTATTAGCCGGACACAAGTAGTATTTTCTGTAGTTGGTTAGAGCAGCCCGCTGCAACTTTTATAATACCTATCTTCTTCCGTTGATCCCAAGCATCCCGGCTTGTGTTGACGGGTAACTCCTTGATGAAATGTGAGTCTTGCTTGCCAGTACTTGGATGTACTGACCCCGTTGGGGCTGTGGTTTACGCAGAGTACGACTACGGCTACGATGATCACCAGGATGGCTACTTTGTGGAGTTCGACGACACTGCAGACGAGTAGTTGGCTGGACCCCGGGCAGGATCCAGGACCTACGTGGATGGGCCTCGTTTTTGCGTTATTTTTCTCCGGCTTCTTAAGCCTTGGATTTGTCTGTACTCAGACCCATTTGATTGCTTCCGCTGATGTAATGGATGATATGTTGGGACATGTGTCCTCTGGATGAGTGTTTGCTATCTCTGCCCTAGTGAAGGCTATTTGCAAACTTATTTCATTCTTTTGTGTCTTAGAGACAGTTTGTGCTATCATTTCGTTCAAAGCTGTTGACGTACAGTGCGTGCTTGAATATGAAGTACGTCGACAGTAGTGCCTTAGGTTCCTAGCGGATAGTTTACTTCGACGGTGGGAGCAGGGCTTGTGTTGTCGCGCATAAGCGCAGGCCTACCAGGAAGCTGGGACGTGGGAGCAGGTATGCCCCATAATCCAAGCACCTGACTTCCAGTTCGTGCGATGAGTATCCTCTAGAAACCGGGGTGCGACAAATGGTATCAGAGCCTGTCTGCCTGTAGGATCCCTTTTTACTGGTCGCAGTTGAGTCTAGAAACTATTTTGTAGCTATATAGGAAAAATGAAGCGTGAGAGTAGGAATTCTGCCATTTTTCTTCTTTCCCCACCCACCCACCCTTTTCTGGTAAGGAAGTGCAACGTTGTTTTCTGTTCTCACCTAAACTTTCAAGTTAGGATTTCACGTGTTTTGGGTTCTCCTTAGTACCTCAGGGTTTTGGTCCCGTTTTCCCGGTGTTGCTTCAATATCATGCTTTCTCTCAAGAACCTATCGTCCATTGAATCTTGTTGTGGTTTTCCACTTCAAACTCTTCTACCGGCGTCTACTCACAAGGTGTACTCCCATGCTCATCACTGAGTACCGTTGTATCCATTACTAGCTGTGTCTAGTTTATCCTTTCGTTTTCGAACCATGTATTGGTCTGTTGGATATTCTGATGTATTTGAACTCATGATGTACCTGTTGGTTATCTAGTCATGCGTCGGAATAATCTCTCTTTCGGTTGCTAAGTTTATTCCTTCCTATTGTTGTGCTAAAATGCATTTCTGTTCAGGATGCCTCCAACAAGGAACACGCCTGAGCCACCGCCGATCGCTGAGCTCTTGACTCAGATGACTCAGGTCATGGCTCAGATGGTCCAGGTTCAGAACCACCAGAACAACCACCACCAGACTGCTCCAAGGGTCACCATCAAGGACTTCCTCAGTGTGGGCCCTAAGGCTTTCGTGGCAACACGCGAGCCTCTGGATGCTGATGACTGGATCCGTGACGTAGCAAGAGCCCTGGAGATTGCTCATGTTGCGGAAGAGGACAAGGTCAACTATGCTGCTTACCTACTGAAGGGTCAGGCAGCCTCGTGGTGGGAGAACTACCAGGCCATGAGAGCTGGCTATCCTATCACTTGGGGTTGCTTCAAGGATGCCTTCCTGAAGTACCACATCCCCGATGGTCTCATGGAGAGGATGCGTGAAGAGTTTTGCTCGCTGAAGCAGGGCAAGCTCGACGTCATCGGCTACCAGAACGAGTTCAATCGCCTCGCTCGGTATGCTGGAGACGAGGTGTCTACTGAGACCAAGAAGATGGCAAGGTTCCGCAGAGGTTTTAACCCGGAACTGAAGTACGCTCTCACAAACATCAAGTGCAAGGACTTCGTTGAGCTCGTGAACACCGCGCTCAATGAGGAGAATGGGCGCAAGGCGTTCGAAGAGTCGCGCAAGCACTCGCGTGAGGGTGGTTCCTCCTCCAACATGACCACCCCTCCGCAGAAGCGCCGCATCTGGGTGCCAAACAGTGCTGTCACTAGGGCTCCAAATGCCCAAGCTTCTCCAGGCTTTGGTCCCCGCCCACCCAACCCAGCTCAGATGCATGGGCAGAGGTTTGCAATGGCGCAGCCAAGGCCAGATCCTCCGCGTGTCGTCACTTGCTTCAAGTGCAAGGAGACTGGGCACTACGCAGACAAGTGCACTCAGAGGATGCTGCCTTCTCCACCACCTCGCCCCAACACCAACCAGGCGATGGTCCGCGCTCCTCCGCATAAGGCCTTCAACGCCAACAACAGGCCTGTTGGGAGGACCGCAAGGGTGAACCACGTCAAGGTTGACACAGCTGAGGAATCTGCCGACGTTGTTCTCGGTACATTACCCGTAAACTCTAACCCAGCTAAAGTGTTGTTTGATACCGGAGCATCGCATTCGTTCGTGTCAAAGATCTTTGCTACAGCAGTTAAACTACCTTTTGTTGGTTTGGGTTCCCCGCTAGTAGTAAACTCTCCTGGAGCAACTATGCAAACTTCCAAGATCAGTCATGAGAATCAGATCTTAATTGGAGGTCACATATTCCTTGCTTCCCTCATCCTGCTTGGAAACTCCGACATTGATGTCATCCTTGGCATGGATTGGTTGAAGGCCAATAAAGCTACGATTGACTGTGCTAAGAAGTCAATAACTCTGTTCCACCCTTCCGGCCAGATAGTCTATTCTCCGAAGGAATCAAGTTCTGTTCAGCTGTACACCCTGGATGTTAAACCTCTACCTCTGCTTGAGAATGTTCCGGTGGTTTGTGAATTCCCTGACGTCTTTCCAGAAGAGTTGCCAGGGATGCCCCCGGACAGAGCAGTTGAGTTCGTGATCGAGCTTGAGCCAGGTACTGCTCCAATCTCTAAGCATCCATATAAGATAGCTCCTCCTGAACTGAAATTGTTAAAGGAGCAAATCGATATGTACATGGACAAAGGTTTCATTCAGCCTAGTTCCTCCGCTTGGGGTTGCCCAACTCTGTTTGTTGCCAAGAAGGATCAAACTAAAAGACTCGTGGTTGACTATCGTCCTCTCAACGAGAAAACCATCAAGAACAAGTATCCACTTCCTCGTATCGATGATCTTTTTGATCAACTTGCTGGAGCCTCAATATTCTCAAAGTTGGATTTGAGGATGGGGTACCATCAGATAAAGATCAGACAGGAAGATATTCCTAAGACAGCTTTCACCACTCGGTACGGTCTATATGAATACACCGTAATGTCCTTTGGTCTCACCAATGCACCGGCGACCTTATCTCGACTGATGAATTCTGTCTTCCACGAATACCTCGACAAGTTCGTTGTGGTATATCTTGATGATATCCTTGTCTACTCAAAATCCGAGGAAGAGCATGGAGAACATCTTCGTCTCACTCTCATGAAACTTCGCGAGCATCGTCTATATGCCAAGTATTCCAAATGTGAGTTCTGGATTCCAGAAGTTGCATATCTTGGTCATATCATCTCTGCCAAAGGTATAGCCATTGACCCGGAAAAGGTTAAGGCAATTGTTGATTGGAAACCCCCTAAGACGGTGAAGCAAGTTAGAAGCTTTCTTGGCTTGGCTAGCTATTGCCGTCGTTTCGTCCAAAACTTTTCCAAGATTGCCAAACCTCTCACTGATCTCACAAAGAAGGACAAAAAGTTCGTTTGGACTCCACAATGTGATGAGAGTTTCAACCTCCTGAAGACTAAACTCACTTCCACACCTGTTCTAGTTGGCCCCGACACTACCAAACCTTTCCAGATATTCTGCGATGCATCTCTTCAAGGTCTAGGAGCAGTTCTTATGCAAGAACGTCAAGTTGTGGCTTATGCTTCACGTCAGTTGAACCCACATGAGCAAAACTATCCCACACATGATCTAGAACTTGCAGCAGTTGTGTTTGCCCTCAAGAAATGGAGACAATACTTGTTGGGTAACAAAACTGAAATCTTTTCTGATCATAAGAGTCTGAAATACATCTTCACTCAGCCAGATCTGAACCTCAGGCAAAGGAGATGGATTGAGAAGATTAAAGACTTTGATCTCACCATTTCTTACACTCCAGGCAAGGCTAATGTTATGGCCGATGCTCTCAGTCGCAAATCCTATTGCAATAATCTCATGATCATGGAAAGCCAACCTCCACTTCATGAAGAATGCCAGAAGCTGAACCTTGGTCTTGTTCCTCAAGGCTATCTTGCTAGCTTGACAGCCAGTCCAACTCTCGAGGACAAGATTCGTTCTGAACAACTTCGTGATAATGAGATCAAGAAGATTGTGGATCACATCAAGGAGGGCAATGATAAGTTCAAGTCCTTCTCAGTTGATGACAAGGGAACTGTGTTCTTCGAAGGACGCATTGCAGTTCCTCAGATTCAAAGTCTCAAGGATATCATTCTCAAGGAGGCTCATGAAACTCCCCTATCCATTCACCCTGGAAGTACAAAGATGTACCAGGATCTCAAGACTCTGTATTGGTGGTCTGGCATGAAACGTGAAATTGCTCAATACGTTTCTGAATGCGACGTTTGTCAACGTGTTAAGGCAGTCCATCAGAAGACAGCAGGTCTACTCCAACCTCTGAAAATTCCTGAGTGGAAGTGGGACATGATTGAAATGGACTTCGTTACTGGGTTTCCAAAGTCCAAGAAGGGCAACGATGCAATCTTCGTTGTTATTGATCGTCTCACTAAGGTTGCTCACTTCTATGCTGTAAAGGAAACTATCTCAGCTAGCCAGTTAGCAGAGCTCTACACAGCAAAGGTTGTTCCTCTTCATGGTGTTCCATTGGAAATAAGCTCAGACCGTGGAAGTATCTTCACTTCTCATTTCTGGAAGAGCTTTCAAGAAGCATTGGGCACCAAACTTCTGTTCAGCACAGCTTACCACCCTCAGTCTCAGGGGCAAGTCGAAAGAGTCAATCAGATTCTCGAGGATATGCTCAGAGCATGTGGTCTCTCCTTTGGCATGAAATGGGAGGATTGCCTTCCATATGCTGAATTCTCCTACAACAACAGCTACCAGGCAAGCCTAGGCATGGCACCATTTGAGGCACTGTATGGTCGCAGATGCAGGAGTCCAATCAATTGGTCTGGAGCTGGTGAACGTTCACTTTTAGGCCCTGACATTGTTAAGGAAGCCGAGGAGAAAGTTCGTATCATTCGTGACAATCTCAGGATTGCTCAATCTCGTCAGAAGAGCTATTATGATAGCAAGCACAGGGATATGGTCTATGCACCTGGGGATAAGGCATATCTCCGTGTAACTCCCCTAAGAGGTACTCATCGTTTCGGTGTGAAAGGAAAGCTTGCACCAAGATACATTGGCCCTTTCAACATCCTCTCAAGACGTGCAGAGAATGCTTATCGTCTTGAACTTCCAGAAAAACTATCCAAAGTGCACGATGTGTTCCACGTGTCACAACTCAAGAAGTGCTTCAAGGATCCAGATCGTGCAGTTGATCATGATTCCATTGAACTGCAAGATGATCTATCTTATGAGGAGCACCCTATTCGAATTCTCGATGAGACCGAGCGTAAGACTCGCAACAAGAGCACCAAGTTCTTGAAAGTCCAATGGTCGCATCATTCTGATAAAGAGGCAACGTGGGAGACCGAAGAGGATCTTCGCAAGAAGTATCCGGACCTTTTCACTTCTCCGTAGGAATCTCGGGGCGCGATTCCTTCAAGGGGGGGCGTTTTGTAACATCCAAGTATGAAAACCCTTAGTTGTTTTACTTGTTGTTTTTATTTAAGCAATGCATCATATCATCATCCCCATATTTATTTCCGTTTGCATTGTTTTCATAATAAAAGCCAAACTTAATCAATCTTTGTTTTCACACTTGTCTGTTACCTTTCTTTCAAAAAATAAAGATTTGCAAACCCAAAAACATAACCATTTTTGAATTCATGTTGATACCAAATCAAACTATTTCAACATTGCCTAATTATCTTAGGGGTACCCTATTTAAAATGTTGGGTTTTGTTAATGATCTTTAATATTAAAAATATCACCTAAATTTGGTTCCAATTTCAAAAGCCAACAAACATTTAAATTTTTGAAAATAAAAGTTGCCACATGTTAGTTTTTGACCTAAGGAGCTTCTCCAATTTTTTTCCAAATTTTTCCATCAACCAAACCTATTCTTTTCTTACCAATTCAATTTCAGCAGGAAAAAAAAAAAAACACAAACCGAAATAATAAAAGAAAAAAAAAACGTTTAGGTGGGGGAGAAGGCCCAGCCCACCGTGTTGGCCCGATACCCCCCATCTCCTACCTCCGTACAGGAGGGTGACGCCATGGAGACAGCGACAGGCTCCTCTCCCTCCACCACTCGATCCTCCTCCCCCTCCTCTATATCTCCCCCTCTCTCCCTCCCGAGCCAAACCCTAACCCTAGGTCGTAGCTCCCCCTCCTATCTTCCCCAGCCGCCGCCGCCTCGAGGAGAGCTCCCTCCTCTGCTGGTGCCACGGCCACCGGCCGCCGGCGCACCTCGCCGCCGCATCCGCCACCCATCGGCCGCGCCGAGCACGCCCCTGCGTAGAGGGTGAGGCGACCTTCCCATTCCCACTCCTTTCCCTCTCCTTTTTCCTGCGAATTGCTCATCAATTTCTTGCCCGAAGATGCCTCGAGTGCCTCTGTTCGTCCCGGTCTGCAACGATCTGAAGATGTGTTCGGTTCGCTTGCAGGTTCAGGGAACATCTCGTTGGCAGAGATTAAAACCAACCAGCGCCCGAGCCCATCAACAAACGCAGCGATAGCCTTCTGGTTTGGTGCGCGCGCTCTGAAGCCCGAGGTCTCGAGGTCGAATCCCCAAACCCCCCACCCCTTTTTCTCGTTTTTATTTCGGTACAAACCGCACCAATACCTTAACCTGTTCAGAGGTGCAATCCCACCAACACAGCACATCTAGCCTAGTGGTTGTGTCCCTTTGCTTCAACCAGGAGGTGTAGGGATCAAGTCCCCTCTCTCCCAATTAAAACAAGTTTTTTTTTTACAATGTGTTGGTACTGAAATATTTAGCAAATCACACCTAAGCCCCTGGCCCTTATTTTCAGCCCCTGGAAAATTATTTCTAAGTCCCTAGATCCATAAAAATGGCAGATTTGCCCTATATTTTGTAAATTGCATAACTAAATCATCCTAAATCCAAATCCAACATTTTTGATATGTTTTCAATACCAAATTAAATGTTCTATCCAAATATAAAATTTGTTTACTGTTTTGAATATTTTAAATTGGTGCAAAATTTGAATTCTTGTCAAATTCCCTTAAATTTGCAAAATTCATAACTTGTTCATAAAAATTCCAAATTTCACAAACCAAATATGTTTTTCAATCAACTTTTCATGTACTTTCCAAATATAAATTTTGTTTTCTGGTTTGAATAATTTAAATTGCCTAAACAATTTAAATCTTGTTTAATTCAATTAAAAATTGTTTAATATTGTTTAATTCATAATTAAATAATCCAAAGTCCAATTTCAAAATGTGAAACATGTAATCCAACTAAAATTTGATAACCTTTTCAAATATCAACTTTGTTATTTGTTTTGCACCCTTTAACTTGATGAAAACAATCACTACTTGTTTAACCCCATTAAGTAACAATAATTTCCAAACTTGTTAATGTTTTCTAAAATGGTTAACTATCATTCCAATTGCATTTAAATTGTTATCTTCTTGCTATTCATCATGCATGCATCATACTAAGTCACTTACACATGATGCCTAGTGATAGAACAATTAATTCAACTCTAAAGCATGGGCTTCCATATGCAACCTTTGTATATGGAATCCTATTTAAACTTGTGTTTCATATTAAGTAGTTTACTTTGGTGCATCTATTAAACATGACATGCATCATCCAATGTTTGTGCACCTATGCCATGTATTGATTGCCCGTCTTCCTTCGTTGTTGTTTTTGCTTCTTCTCGCTTAGACGACGACGTTGGTACCGACGAGCCTTACGACACCACTACTCAGGACCTAGCCCAGTACGAGACTGAGCTGCCAGGCAAGTTATCACTCACATGAATCATCGAGTTCTCTTCCACACTTGTTGTCGATACTATCCTTTTGTCTACTATTGCTAGCCCTATGTATCGTTGCTATTCTCCGAACCCATCACATGATTCCCTGAACCAATGATATTGTCTCACCTCCATACCCACAGCCTTTGTTTGTGCCTGTTCTTATCTAGCATGCTTAGGGTTGCTTTTGCTCCAGCCTGTTGTCGGTTACTTCTTTTATTATCGTGCTATTATTATCTGTTACCGTTCCGAGGGCTCGAATGTTAATCAATCAATCCTGTTAATGCTGCTGTTAATAATAATTTGATGATAAGGCACCGGCAGGAGGCCCTTTGTGGTTTTGAGGCCTGCTAGTGTCGACCCTAATAGGAAAAGGGTCTTGTCTACTGATCCATGATGAGCGCACTACCCGCATGTGGGAAGCGAGTATGGGCGCCCCCCTCAACTTGACTCGATTCGCATCTCGTCCAAATCGCCGTACTAGTTCGGGCTTTCCATTTGCTGCATCATATGCAGGTACGAACCCGAGGCCAGGGTGGAACTTTTGTAGTCGGCATTTAGGGCGGCGTGGTCTTCCAGTGCTATGAGGGTCCTCCTTTTCTTCGGGGGGCTCGATTAGCCGCGCACGCACAGCACGCGGTGCTTTGGGCTTGATGCGAAGAACAGTTGGTTGTGTTGAGTGTCTCGCTTGGTGGGTTTGATTCCCATCTGGCGGGATATTCTTACGTGTACGGTTACTATGGTGCACCCCTGCAGGGATAAATCTTCTCGAGAAGCCGTGTTTTCCGCGGTTATGGATTACTTGGTGAAAGTACTGGCTAACAAGTACTCAGGACAACTCCAACATAATGATCAATCATGTTCACCCAATGACTAATAACTTGACTAGTAATAGATTATTCACACAATAACTTGATTCACCTTAATATAACGGTGTGAGTTATCCTCGGATTGCTTCTTCGGATAAGGGGCGAGATCCAGGATGGGTTTGTTTGAAGTTATCTTTCAGTTGGTTACAATTCCTCGATCTTATCTTTTCTATTAGCCGGACACAAGTAGTATTTTCTGTAGTTGGTTAGAGCAGCCCGCTGCAACTTTTATAATACCTATCTTCTTCCGTTGATCCCAAGCATCCCGGCTTGTGTTGACGGGTAACTCCTTGATGAAATGTGAGTCTTGCTTGCCAGTACTTGGATGTACTGACCCCGTTGGGGCTGTGGTTTACGCAGAGTACGACTACGGCTACGATGATCACCAGGATGGCTACTTTGTGGAGTTCGACGACACTGCAGACGAGTAGTTGGCTGGACCCCGGGCAGGATCCAGGACCTACGTGGATGGGCCTCGTTTTTGCGTTATTTTTCTCCGGCTTCTTAAGCCTTGGATTTGTCTGTACTCAGACCCATTTGATTGCTTCCGCTGATGTAATGGATGATATGTTGGGACATGTGTCCTCTGGATGAGTGTTTGCTATCTCTGCCCTAGTGAAGGCTATTTGCAAACTTATTTCATTCTTTTGTGTCTTAGAGACAGTTTGTGCTATCATTTCGTTCAAAGCTGTTGACGTACAGTGCGTGCTTGAATATGAAGTACGTCGACAGTAGTGCCTTAGGTTCCTAGCGGATAGTTTACTTCGACGGTGGGAGCAGGGCTTGTGTTGTCGCGCATAAGCGCAGGCCTACCAGGAAGCTGGGACGTGGGAGCAGGTATGCCCCATAATCCAAGCACCTGACTTCCAGTTCGTGCGATGAGTATCCTCTAGAAACCGGGGTGCGACATGCTGCTACCGCGACTGACCCGGACATGGAGGCTGGGAAGGACACAGAGGAGCATGCTGAAGACCCGACCGCCAAGGACACTGCTGATGACTCGGTCATGGATGTCGAGTGAAGTTTTACTGTTTCTCGCCCAAAACACTTATTCAGCCAATAGGCATTATGTAATATGCCTGATACAACTATTCTTTTAATAGTGCGCCTGTGCACTTTTGATACTATTTCCGTGGTTTGTAATACGTTTAAACTTTAATAGATTTTGGTGGCCCTTTTGGCCATCCACCTCGATATGATTTCTTCCAGTCTTAAAAATTTTCCACTTTTCTGATATTTCTCTTTTTCCCATCCATGAGACTCGGTTTCCGGGTCACAGGGTCTTTGACTGATTGAACTTTTTGCTTTTCAAGTCCACAAGCCCCCAAATAACTAAGAGTCGGGTTTTTGGGTTTCAAGCTTGATGGCTAACAACTTATTGCTTTTTTCAAATTCCCAAGTCCCCAAGTCCCCAAGACTCGGTTTTTTGGGTTTTGAGCTCAATAGCTAAACAGTTTGTTGCTTTTCTCAAATTCTCCAGTCCCCCAAGACCCAAATTTCCGAGTCTAGGGATTAGTGGTTTTTAAGAAAAAGTTACCTGTTCTTGCCAGGGCCCAAAGTATATATCTTCCCATATAAATTTTGAAGCCATGCTTAATACATTGTGAGTTTCCAGCCGTAGCCTTTTACTCCACATAACTTGTTGTTTGGATGACCCTTTTCATCCTCTTTGTTGTAAGCCGGCTTTCGCGTGGATATTTAGTGCTACTATAACTGTATAAAAACAGGGTCAGGCAAGTCCCAATGGGCATCATGACTGATTGTGATTACACGTTAACAAGTCACGCCACATCATTGCGAGTCACATCAAGCTTAAACAAGAGAAATCAAGAAAGTTTGGCTCTATTATCCAGTTATAAGATTGTAACCGTACTTATTACTAGTAATCGGTCCTCATAACTTAATGGCATCGTGGCCGGGTCTTGAGATTATAGCTTTGCTATTCAAGAAATCAGCCCCCAAGGCCTATGTATGTGATTTATAAAAAAAAATAAGCCTAGTGCATCATGACTAACCAATAAATAGTTACCTGATATGAAACAAAGTAGAACATAAAAATTAAGAACAAACTAACAGAAAATAAATAAGAAACAATATCGTAGTTTAACCAACCCTTTATTGATATAAGAAAGGTTAGGTCAGCAAGCCGCCTCATTAAAAACCCTCCAGTCCCCTTAGGTACCCTGGATAGGAAAAGAGTGCGTCTGAAACCTGCTGCCTGTTACATCGTGTAATTCAACTTGTAAACCTAGCCTATGATAAGTGTAGTAGGGACGTAGCTGAGCCACGTTCCATGGTCTTTCCCGCTCTTGCATAGATGAAGTGGTACGTGCGGTATCATTAACCGTATCCGACTTCCCTTGCATCTATCAAGTAGTATGATCCATTGTGCAAATTACGGCTGATGACGAAAGGACCTTCCCATGGTGGAGATAATTTGTGCTTTCCTTCTTTTGACTGCATGAGGCGTAATACCAGGTCTCCTTCCTGGAAGACCCGGGATTTGACTCGCCGACTATGATATCTCCTCAGATCCTGTTGATATATGGCTGATCTTTCCAAGGCTTGCTCCCTGTGCTCCTCTAACATGTCCACGGCATCCTGCCGGGTCTTCTCATTCTCCACCTCAACATAAGCCGCCACCCGGGGCGAGTCATGAATAATATCACTCGGCAGGACTGCCTCTGCACCATAAACCATAAAAAACGGAGTCATCTGGGTAGATCTGTTGGGTGTAGTATTAATCCCCCAAACCACTGATGGTAATTCCTCAACCCACGCTCCCGCAGATCTGAGGCACGGGACTCGTAGTCGTGGTTTCAATCCACGAAGCAACTCCTGATTTGCACTCTCCACCTGTCCATTAGCTTGTGGATGGGCCACAGAGGATACGTCAAGGCGGATGCCATTGTTTCCACAAAATTTCTCCATCTCACCTAGGGATATGTTGGTTCCATTGTCTGTTATTATGCTATGAGGGTATCCAAACCGATAGATGATCCTTTTCAGGAACTTGACTGCTGTGACCGCCTCACAATTGGTGACTGGCATAACTTCAACCCACTTGGTAAACTTGTCAATGGCCACCAAAAGATGAGTCTTTTTGCAAGGCGACATGTGAAAGGGGCCTACTATATCCATACCCCAAACTGCGAACGGCCAGGTTAGCGGGATTGTTCGCAGCTCCATAGCCGGCACATGGGTTTGGCGAGCATACCTTTGACATCCATCACACCGTGCTACCAAGCGCTCCGCGTCCGCCAAAGCCGTGAGCCAGAAGAAACCGTGTCGATATGCTTTAGCCACAAGGGACCTTGTGGAGGCATGATGCCCACAATCACCTTCATGGATCTCCCTTAAAAATCTGTCGGCCCTCCTCTGGTGTTACACAGCGCAAAAAGACTCCTGCGGCACTTCTCTTATACAACTCACCATTGATGATAGAATAACCTTTTGCTCGTCTCAGAATTTTCCTGGCTAAAACTTCCTGTGGTGGTAACTCGCCCTGTGATAGGTAAGCCAGAAACGGTTCTGTCCACTCGGGGATAGCGTGCACGGCAGCTACGAGCTCCAAATCCGGGTCTTGGTTGGCCACCTCTTCCTCAGACTCGGTTTTGACGGAAGGCCGCCATAACTCGTCCAGGAAAACGTTAGGCGGAACCGGCTCTCGGCGCGAGCCGAGTTTTGCGAGTGCATCTGCTGCCTCGTTCTTTCGCCTGTCAATGTGTTCCACCTCATACCCGGAAAAGACCCGGCCACCTTGTCTACCTCCCTGCGATATGCTGCCATTGTTGCATCCTTCCTATCCCAAGTTCCAGAGACCTGCTGTACCACAAGATCCGAGTCTCCATAACACCTTATTGGTCTGATATTCATCTCCTTTGGTACTCGCAGTCCGTGTAATAGGGCCTCATACTCGGCCACATTATTGGAGCAATCAAAATGAATTTGCAACTTGTAACTTAACTTATCTCCTTTGGGCGATGTAAGCACCACCCCAGCTCCTGACCCCTCGTATTGCTTGGAACCATCAAAGTGCATCACCCAAGACTCGGAACATGGCATCATTGTGGGCATGCTTGTGTGAGTCCAATCATTGATAAAATCAGCTAACGCCTGGGACTTAATTGCAGAGCGAGGCTCGTAGTTGATGTGGTAATCTCCCATCTCAATGGCCCACTTGGCTATTCTACCTGTCGCGTCTGAATTTCTGATAATATCTGCCATTGGTATGGAGCTAACCACTGTTATGGGGTGTTCCTGAAAGTATGGCTTCAACTTCCGGCTGGCCATGAAGACCCCGAAAACTAACTTTTTCCAATGTGGGTAGCGCTGCTTTGCTTCCGATAGAACTTCACTTACGTAATAAACCGGCCTCTGTGCCGGATGGTCCATCCCATTCTCCTTGCGCTCAACTACAACCACGGCGCTGACCGCTTGGGGCCCGGCCGCTACGTATAACAACATGGGCTCTTTGGGAGTCGGTGCTGTCAAGATCGGTGCCTCAGATAACTGCTTTTTCAGAGCCTCGAACGCTTCATCCACCTCTTGGTCCCAAACAAATTTGTCGGTTTTCCTCAAGAGCCGATATAAGGGTATTGCTTTTTCTCCGAGCCTGGATATAAACCGGCTTAACGCTGCTACACACCCTGTAAGCTTTTGGACGTGCTTCAGGCCTTCCGGCTTTTTCAGACTTTGAATGGCTTTGATCTTGTCCGGGTTTGCCTCGATCCCTCTCTCAGAATTAATGAAGCCGAGTAATTTTTCCTGCAGGCACCCCAAATACGCACTTAGTCGGGTTAAACTTCATCTGGTATCTCCTCAAATTCCTGAAGGTCTCCTTTAGGTCATCTATGAAGGTTTCAGCTTTCCTTGTTTTAATCACCACATCATCCACGTAGGCGTGAACATTGCGCCCAATTTGATCCTCAAAACACTTCTGGATGCACTGCTGGTACGTTGCGCCTGCATTTTTCAGCCCGAAGGTCATAGTTTTATAGCAAAAAGCACCAAAGGGGGTTATGAACGAAGTTTTCTCCCAATCCTCTTTTTTGAGCTTGATTTGATGATACCCGGAATAAGCATCCAGGAAACATAATAAGTCACAACCTGCCACTGCATCAATGATCTGGTCTATTCTCGGAAGGGAAAATGGATCCTTTGGGCAATGCTTGTTGAGACTTGTGTAGTCTATGCACATCCTCCACTCATTGTTCTTTTTCAGCACTAGAACCGGATTTGCCAACCATTCCGGGTGAAAAACTTCCATGATAAAGCCGGCTGAAAGGAGCCGAGCTATCTCCGCTCCTATAGCCTTTCTCCGTTCTTCATTCATTTTTCTCAGGCCTTGCTTCACAGGCCGAGACTTGGGATCAACATGCAAACTGTGCTCAGCTAACTCGGTCGGGATACCCGGCATATCGCTGGGCATCCAAGCAAAAACGTCCTGATTCTCACGAATGAACTCGATAAGGGCTTCTTCCTGCTTGTTGTCTAGGTTAGAACCAATGGCAAATTGTTTGGAGGGATCACCCTCGACAAAGGCCACCATCTTGGTATCCTGGGCCGCCTTAAACTTTTCTCTCTCATGCTCCATATTCGGCCTTTTCAAAGTAGTTCTATCTTCCGGGTCTACTTGAGACCGGTAATACTTGAGCTCTTCCTTCCTGCAAGCCTGTTCTGCCATTGCCGCATCTCTTTCATCACACTCCGCTGCCACGGCCCGGTTCCCATGTATGGTAATGGTCTGCTTGGGACCCGGGATCTTTAGTTGTAAATACACGTAACATGGCCTGGCCATGAACTTAGCATAAGACGGACTTCCGAACAGCGTGTGATAAGGACTGCGCAAGTTTACCACCTCGAATGTGAGCCATTCCACTCGGAAATTGTCCTTGGATTCTCCAAAAGAGACTTCTAGTGTTATCTTTCCCTCAGGCACGCCGAGTGCCCCGGCACAATTCCGTGAAAAAATGTAGAACTTTTCTGTAGCTGAGACTCCTTGAGCCCCATGCGTAGGAAGGTTTCCCAATACAAGATATTAATGCTGCTTCCACCATCCATCAAAACCTTTTTCAGCTCGTAACCATTGACATGTGGTGCGACCACCAAAGCTAGCACACCCGGATGTTCTATTGTTTCAGGGTGATCCCTTCTGCTCCATGTTACCTCTTGATCTGACCATCTCAAATATCTCGGAACACCTGAAGAAAGCGAGTTTACGGCCCTTTTAAGTATCTTTCTATCTTTGTTGGAAGTCCCTGTAGTATGAACATGGTACTGCCCTAACTGCTTAGGATTAGCTTGGAAACCTCCAGCACCTCTCTGATTATTACCCGGATTACCACCTCCTGCGTTGCCAGCCGGGGGTGGGCCATTGCCCGGGTTTCCACCCGGACCCGGTCCTCCTCCCCGGCATGCGCCTCACATGGCCTTATGTATTTCCTCGTTCTTCCATCTCTGTAAATCCAAATTGCTCCAACGAATGATTAGCCGCCCTGCCATTCCTGCTATGACGCGGACAGGGCATCCTGAATGCCTCTATATGGTTAGCCGGTCTCGGTGGTCCTTGGTAATTTCCTCCATTGAAGTTTCCTCTGTTGAAATTTCCCCCTGCCCTGGGTCTTGCATACCCGGCTTCTGTATTAGCAACAAACTCGGAACTTCCTTCGTATGGGCGCTTGTGCTGGTTATTTCCTCCATTATTACCAGGTGCATTTCCATTGCCGGGTCTTCCATTGTTGGGTTTCGCTTTTTTGTCATCAACACCCTCCTCTGTCATGTCCGTAGCAGCGTGCTTATTGCAAGCGTCCATCAGTTCTCCTATTGTAACCTCCGAGGCGTGCCGACTAGATTTCATGCGTGTCAACTTTTGCACCAGGGGTAAGTATTTGCACGTTTTTGCCATGGCCTGCAATGCATCTTTTGGCTGGATATCAGTGGAAGAGTGGAGAATTTCCATAACCCGGTGCACCCAGTTGCGCGCCGACTCTCCCTTCTTCTGGACGCAGCACTCTAAATCGTCAATTGTGAATAACTTTCGGCACGTCCATGAAAATGTTTGATAAAGGCGTCTTTCAGCTCATTCCATGAATTGATGGATCTTTCAGGCAGGTTATTGAGCCATAACTTCGCTGCTCCTTCAGACATCTTAAGATACATAAACTTAGCTTGGAGATTCTCGGATGCGTTGCGAATTGACATAGCCATCTCGTAACTGCTCAGCCAGGAATCTGGGTCCATGGTCGGCTCATAGTTAACCACCTTACCCGGCTCCTTGAATTTATCCGGGTAGGGCTCAGCTCTGATGACATCCGATTGTAACATCCCAAGTCTGAAAAATAGCCTTTAGAATGTTTGCTATCTGTTATTTTATGTTTTGCATCATGGCATCATGTTGATTGCATCTGTTTTGTTTGTTTTCCATTTGTTTTCCTCTGTTTTCAGTTGTTTTCCAACTGTTTTCATTTGTTTTCCTTTGTTTTCTATTTGAATTTCAACCCAAATTTCAAACCTTTTGTTTCATCCTTGTGATGTTACAATTTCCAAAATGATATTTCAAAATAAAACAATCATATGTTTCCATTAAAGTGTGATCTCAAAACTATTGTTTTATTTCTAGAAAAATGCATCCAATAATCAAACCCTTTTCAAATTCAATTTGTTTTCCACTGTTTTCACAACTCAAATTCAAACCTTACTCAAACAATGTTTTCATACTTGTTCTGTTACAACTTTTGGAATAAAAATAACAAATAAAAACAACCCATTTGTTGTCATATTTTTCAATATGGATCAACCTAATAAAATGGTGCTTTTATTTCAATCCGTTAATTCTATTTCAATCCAATTTCAAATCAAATGTATTTCAAATCAGTACCTAAATGAAACAATGAAAATTCACCTCAAAATTGTAATCCTTAAACACATTAATTCATAGGGGTAACCCTATTTAAATTGTTGTTTCAATATTGTGTTTTTAATAATGAAAATTGTTTCTATTTGGATTCAAATACAAACCTCATATTAAAACTCAACTTTTTGAAATCAAATCTTGGAATATGGTTTCTAATCACCTAACCAACCTAATCTAATTTTTCCAAAAATTTTACCACCTTAAAAACCATCCAAAGTTTCCATTTGCTTTTGCTACAAAAAAAAAAGTAAAACAAACAAAAAAAAAACAAAGAGAGAGAGGGAGAAAGCCAGCCCAGCCATCTTTCACTTAAGCCCACCAACCTAGGCCCAGCTAACCCCTTCTTCCTCCTTACGTCATCTCCTCTGTACGAACCAACTCCCCACCGTGTGATCCTCTCCTCCTTCCACCGATGTGCTGCCGTACAAGCTCATCTGCCACCATAAAACAAGCACCACACGACCCTCTGCCCCTCAACCCTAGCTAGACCCTCCTCCCAGCCGCCATCTCCCCCTCTGCTGTCTCCCCCACCTTCTCTGTCCCTCCTCTGAACTTCCATGGCCGGAGGAGGAAGCTCCTTGGCGGCGGGGAAAGGGTGGGCGCCGGGGACGGCCGATCGCGGGAATGGAAACGTCGAGCCTCGGGCTACCGTCTCCCCCCCTCGGCTCGAGCCGGGAGGGCTCCCACCGCCGGCGCCATCTCCTCCAACGTCGGCCACGACCCTGCTGCAGCGCCCTGCTGCTCCCTGCACCGATCCCTGTCCGCCTCCTCCCGCTGGTCCCACCGAGGTGAGGTCTCTCTCCCCCACTCGCCCCTCCCTCTCCTTGAACCGCACCCCACACGCGCAGCCCCCCCGGCGCCCTCCGGCGATCACCATGCCCTCGCTCGCTGGTCCTGTCGTGGTACAGGTTCAGTACCTGTTCGTTTGCAGTTTCAGAGAAAATCCCTGCGGAACATCACCTCATACTCCCCCTCGAGTCCTAGTCTAACACAAACTCAAGCAGCAGCACACTGGTTGGTTCCTCAGCGCAGGAATCAGGAGGTGGGGGGATCAAATCCCACCTCCCACAAATAAAACAATCTTTTATTTTTGCAAGGTTTTGGTACTGGAATTTCTGCAAATCACACATAGATCCCTCCTAATTAATTCTAGTCCATGTAAAAATAATTTCCAAGTCCCTAGATTCATCAAAATGGCAGATTTGCCCTATATTTTGTAAATTGCATAAATAAATCATCCTAACTCCAAATTCAACATTTTTTATATGTTTTCAATACCAAATTAAATGTTCTATCCAAATATAAAATTTGTTTACTGTTTTGAATATTTTAAATTGGTGCAAAACTTAAAAACTTGTCAAATTCACTTAAATTTGCAAAATTCATAACTTGCTCATAAAAATTCCAAATTTCACAAACTAAATATGTTTTCCAATCAACTTTTCATGTACTTTCCAAATATAAATTTTGTTTGCTGTTTTGAATAATCTAAATTGCTGAAAACAACTGTTTCCTATTTATTGCATTTAAAATTGCCAAAATTATAACTTGCTCATTTTAAATCCAATTTCCACAAATGAAATATGTTTTCCATGCAAAATTAAACCCTCTTTCCAAATATAAACTTTGTTTTCTGTTTTGAATAATTAAAATTGGTTAAATAATTAAACCTTGTTTAATTCATTTAATATTGCTAAATTCATAACTTGATCAAATCAAATTCTTTTGGGACATATAAAATATGTTTTCAAACCATCAAAGCATAAACTTTTCAAATATGAACTTGGGTTAATGTTTTGATCAAATAAAATTCAATTAATATCCACATTTGAATTAAATTCATTTAATTCTTGCTTAAACTTGGTTAATTCCCAAATAATTTATTTGAAATCCTTTTTCAACAAGTGAAACATGTATTCCAACTAAAATCTTGTTTTCTTTTCAAATATAAACTTTGTTATCTATTTTGAACAATTAAAATTGGTGAAAACAACAAATGCTTGTGTGACACCTTTAATTAACCAAAATTTCCCAAATTAATAAATGAATTTCTAAACTTGTTAAACCTTATTTCCATTTGGTTCTATTGATGTTATTTTTCTGTTTTCCTCATCCATGCATCATGCTAATTCACTTACACAAGTTGATTAGTTGTAAAACAATTAATTCAACCATAATTCATGGGCTTTCCATATGCAATCCAATTGCATATGGGTCCATTTAATCCTGTTCCTATCTTGTCAACTAGTTTATTTTGATGCAACCATTAATTTGACATGCATCATCTTTGATTGTGCACAATGCCATGATAATGATTGTTTATATTTCTGCCTTGTTTGTTTGCTTCTTCTCGGATACACGACGACGTTGAGACCGACGATCCTTTCGACATCCCTTCTAAGGAGTTAGCTCAGTACCAGGCTACTGGGTTTGCAGGCAAGTTATCACTCACATGAATCACTGTGTTCCTTTCAACATTGGTTACCGATACTTTCCGTTGTTCCTTTCTGCTAGCCTTAGTAGTAGTTGTTTCTGTTACGAACCTATCACATGTATCCTTTAACCCTGATATTGCCTCACCTCCATACCTATAACCTTTTGTTTGAGCCCGTGTCTTACCAGCATGCTTAGGTTGTTTTGCTCGAGTCTGTTACCCGTTACTTTCTGTTACTATTTTCCATTATGTTCTGGGGGCTCGATGTTTAATCAATCAATCAATCATGCTATTGTTATTGTTTAATAATAAATTTGATGATAAGGCACCGGCAGGAGGCCCTTTGTGGTTTTGAGGCCTGCTAGTGTCGACCCCCTAATTAGGAAAAGGGTCTTGTCTACTGATCCATGATGAGCGCACTACCCGCATGTGGGAAGCGAGTATGGGCGCCCCCCTCAACTGACTCGATTCGCATCTCGTCCAAATCGCCGTACTAGTTCGGGTGTTCCATTTGCTGCATCATATGCAGGTACGAACCCTTGGCGCCAGGGTGGAACTTTCGTAGTCGGCATTTAGGGCGGCGTGGTCTTCCAGTGCTATGAGGGTCCCCTTTTCTTCGTGGGGCTCGATTAGCCGCGCACGCACAGCACGCGGTGCTTTGGGCTTGATGCGAAGAAGGGTTGGTTGTGTTGAGTACCCCGCTTGGTGGGGTGATTTCCCATCTGGCGGGTTATTCATGCGTGTACGGTTACTATGGTGCACCCCTGCAGGGTAAATCTTCTCGAGAAGCCGTGTTTTCCGCGGTTATGGATTACTTGGTGAAAGTACTGGCTAACAAGTACTCAGGACAACTTAAAGTAATGATTCACAATCTCACCCAATGATTAACAACTTGACTAGTAATAGGATTATTGACACAACAATCTGAACCATCATTATTACAACTGTGTGAGTTATCCTCGGATTGCTTCTTTGGATAAGGGGCGAGATCCAGGATGGGTTTGTTTGAAGTTATCTTCAGTTGGTTACAATCCTCGATCTTACCTCCTTTCTGTTAGCCGGAAGTGGTAGAATCTCTGTAGTTGGTTGGCGCAGCCAGTTGCAGCATCTTTTATATCCCCTTCCTTCCGTTGAACCCAAAGCATCTGTGCTTGGTGTTGACGGGTTACACTTTGGTGAACTGTGAGTCTTGCTTGCCAGTACGTTTATGTACTGACCCCTTTGGGGCTGTGGTTTACGCAGACGACGCTCCGAGGATCTCCATGGTGGCTACTACGTGGAGTATGACGAGGTTGCTGACGAGTAGATAGCGGACCCGGGCAGGATCCGAGACTTCGTGGATGGGCTCCGTCTGTTTGTTTCCGGCCTCTTAGGCCTATTTGGTTCTTGTCTGTACTCAGACATGTTGAATGCTTCCGCTGTATTGTAATGATGTATTGTTGGGGCAGGTGCCCTCTGAATGATTGTATTTGCTATCTCTGCTCTAATGAGAGCCTTTTGCAACTTATTTCAATCTTTTGTGTCGTAGAGATATGTTGTGATATCACTTGTTAAACGCCGTTGACGTACCATGTGTGTATGGTTTGAAGTACGTCGACGGAAGTGCCTTTGATCTCTAGTGGATAGTTTACATCGACGATGGAATAGCAGGGCTTGTGTTGTCGCGCATAAGCGCAGGCCTACCAGAAAGCTGGGACGTGGGAGCAGTTATGCCCCATAATCCAAGCATCTGCTATCCAGTTCGTACGGTGAGTATCCCCTAGAAATCAGGGTGCGACAAATGGTATCAGAGCCTGTCTGCCCGTAGGATCCCTTTTTACTGGTCGCAGTTGAGTCTAGAAAATATTTTGTAGCTATATAGGAAAAATGAAACGTGAGAGTAGGAATTCTGTTCTTTTTCTTCTTTCCCCACCCTCCCTCCCTTTTCTGGTAAGGAAGTGCAACGTTGTTTTTCCCTTCTCATCTAAACTTTCAAGTTAGGATTTCACGTATTCTGGTTTCTCTGGGATAGTTATATCTACTAGACCATAGGAATGGAGGTGGTTGTGACATGATTTATCATGTTGCCTACTCACGATTGAGAACGGAGGCGTGTAAGCCCCGGAAGCAAATCCTCTATTCCTTAAGCAGTAGGTAATGATCCTTTAGAAGCCCGGATGGGTTTTCCATAGTACCTCAGGAGTTTTGTTCTCGTTTTCCCCGATGTTGATACCCTGTTCTTCTCAACATCCTTTTCGTCCGTTCAAACCTTGTTGTTGATTTCCACTTCAAATCTTCTACCGGCGTCTAATCAAAGTTTCCCCGTTCATCTGCTAAACTCTATTCCAGCTATAGTGTTATTTGATACCGGAGCATCACATTCCTTTGTGTCAAGGATCTTTTCCACAACATACAACCTAATTCTGATTCCACTAAGCAATCAAATATCTGTTCACCCCCCGGGATCTCAAATGTTGACTTCCAAGATAAGTAAGAACAATCCAATTCTAATGGGAGGCCACATATTCCTCGTTACTCTCATGTTGATGATTCTGACATTGATGTTATTCTTGGTGTTGCATTGATGTCAATAACTCTGTTCCACCCTTATTACAGATAGTCTATTCTCCAAATGAATCAAATTCCATCCAGCTTTACACCCTACATACAAAACCTATACCTCTACTTGAAAATATTCCGGTGGTTTCCAAATTCCCTGACGTCTATCCACTGTGCACGATGTGTTTCACGTGTCACAGCTTAAGTGGATCTTCCCAAGAAGTTTCCGGACGCTTTCTTTTCTCAGTAGGAATCTCGGGGCGCGATTCCTTCAAGGGGGGGCGTTTTGTAACATCCCAAGTCTGAAAAATAGCCTTTAGAATGTTTGCTATCTGTTATTTTATGTTTTGCATCATGGCATCATGTTGATTGCATCTGTTTTGTTTGTTTTCCATTTGTTTTCCTCTGTTTTCAGTTGTTTTCCAACTGTTTTCATTTGTTTTCCTTTGTTTTCTATTTGAATTTCAACCCAAATTTCAAACCTTTTGTTTCATCCTTGTGATGTTACAATTTCCAAAATGATATTTCAAAATAAAACAATCATATGTTTCCATTAAAGTGTGATCTCAAAACTATTGTTTTATTTCTATAAAAATGCATCCAATAATCAAACCCTTTTCAAATTCAATTTGTTTTCCACTGTTTTCACAACTCAAATTCAAACCTTACTCAAACAATGTTTTCATACTTGTTCTGTTACAACTTTTGGAATAAAAATAACAAATAAAAACAACCCATTTGTTGTCATATTTTTCAATATGGATCAACCTAATAAAATGGTGCTTTTATTTCAATCCGTTAATTCTATTTCAATCCAATTTCAAATCAAATGTATTTCAAATCAGTACCTAAATGAAACAATGAAAATTCACCTCAAAATTGTAATCCTTAAACACATTAATTCATAGGGGTAACCCTATTTAAATTGTTGTTTCAATATTGTGTTTTTAATAATGAAAATTGTTTCTATTTGGATTCAAATACAAACCTCATATTAAAACTCAACTTTTTGAAATCAAATCTTGGAATATGGTTTCTAATCACCTAACCAACCTAATCTAATTTTTCCAAAATTTTTACCACCTTAAAAACCATCCAAAGTTTCCATTTGCTTTTGCTACAAAAAAAAAAGTAAAACAAACAAAAAAAAATAACAAAGAGAGAGAGGGAGAAAGCCAGCCCAGCCATCTTTCACTTAAGCCCACCAACCTAGGCCCAGCTAACCCCTTCTTCCTCCTTACGTCATCTCCTCTATACGAACCAACTCCCCACCGTGTGATCCTCTCCTCCTTCCACCGATGTGCTGCCGTACAAGCTCATCTGCCACCATAAAACAAGCACCACACGACCCTCTGCCCCTCAACCCTAGCTAGACCCTCCTCCCAGCCGCCATCTCTCCCTCTGCTGTCTCCCCCACCTTCTCTGTCCCTCCTCTGAACTTCCATGGCCGGAGGAGGAAGCTCCTTGGCGGCGGGTAAAGGGTGGGCGCCGGGGACGGCCGATCGCGGGAATGGAAACGTCGAGCCTCGGGCTACCGTCTCCCCCCCTCGGCTCGAGCCGGGAGGGCTCCCACCACCGGCGCCATCTCCTCCAACGTCGGCCACGACCCTGCTGCAGCGCCCTGCTGCTCCCTGCACCGATCCCTGTCCGCCTCCTCCCGCTGGTCCCACCGAGGTGAGGTCTCTCTCCCCCACTCGCCCCTCCCTCTCCTTGAACCGCACCCCACACGCGCAGCCCCCCCGGCGCCCTCCGGCGATCACCATGCCCTCGCTCGCTGGTCCTGTCGTGGTACAGGTTCAGTACCTGTTCGTTTGCAGTTTCAGAGAAAATCCCCGCGGAACATCACCCCATACTCCCCCTCGAGTCCTAGTCTAACACAAACTCAAGCAGCAGCACACTGGTTGGTTCCTCAGCGCAGGAATCAGGAGGTGGGGGGATCAAATCCCACCTCCCACAAATAAAACAATCTTTTATTTTTGCAAGGTTTTGGTACTGGAATTTCTGCAAATCACACATAGATCCCTGCTAATTAATTCTAGTCCCTGTAAAAATAATTTCCAAGTCCCTAGATTCATCAAAATGGCAGATTTGCCCTATATTTTGTAAATTGCATAAATAAATCATCCTAACTCCAAATTCAACATTTTTTATATGTTTTCAATACCAAATTAAATGTTCTATCCAAATATAAAATTTGTTTACTGTTTTGAATATTTTAAATTGGTGCAAAACTTAAAAACTTGTCAAATTCACTTAAATTTGCAAAATTCATAACTTGCTCATAAAAATTCCAAATTTCACAAACTAAATATGTTTTCCAATCAACTTTTCATGTACTTTCCAAATATAAATTTTGTTTGCTGTTTTGAATAATCTAAATTGCTGAAAACAACTGTTTCCTATTTATTGCATTTAAAATTGCCAAAATAATAACTTGCTCATTTTAAATCCAATTTCCACAAATGAAATATGTTTTCCATGCAAAATTAAACCCTCTTTCCAAATATAAACTTTGTTTTCTGTTTTGAATAATTAAAATTGGTTAAATAATTAAACCTTGTTTAATTCATTTAATATTGCTAAATTCATAACTTGATCAAATCAAATTCTTTTGGGACATATAAAATATGTTTTCAAACCATCAAAGCATAAACTTTTCAAATATGAACTTGGGTTAATGTTTTGATCAAATAAAATTCAATTAATATCCACATTTGAATTAAATTCATTTAATTCTTGCTTAAACTTGGTTAATTCCCAAATAATTTATTTGAAATCCTTTTTCAACAAGTGAAACATGTATTCCAACTAAAATCTTGTTTTCTTTTCAAATATAAACTTTGTTATCTATTTTGAACAATTAAAATTGGTGAAAACAACAAATGCTTGTGTGACACCTTTAATTAACCAAAATTTCCCAAATTAATAAATGAATTTCTAAACTTGTTAAACCTTATTTCCATTTGGTTCTATTGATGTTATTTTTCTGTTTTCCTCATCCATGCATCATGCTAATTCACTTACACAAGTTGATTAGTTGTAAAACAATTAATTCAACCATAATTCATGGGCTTTCCATATGCAATCCAATTGCATATGGGTCCATTTAATCCTGTTCCTATCTTGTCAACTAGTTTATTTTGATGCAACCATTAATTTGACATGCATCATCTTTGATTGTGCACAATGCCATGATAATGATTGTTTATATTTCTGCCTTGTTTGTTTGCTTCTTCTCGGATACACGACGACGTTGAGACCGACGATCCTTTCGACATCCCTTCTAAGGAGTTAGCTCAGTACCAGGCTACTGGGTTTGCAGGCAAGTTATCACTCACATGAATCACTGTGTTCCTTTCAACATTGGTTACCGATACTTTCCGTTGTTCTTTTCTGCTAGCCTTAGTAGTAGTTGTTTCTGTTACGAACCTATCACATGTATCCTTTAACCCTGATATTGCCTCACCTCCATACCTATAACCTTTTGTTTGAGCCCGTGTCTTACCAGCATGCTTAGGTTGTTTTGCTCGAGTCTGTTACCCGTTACTTTCTGTTACTATTTTCCATTATGTTCTAGGGGCTCGATGTTTAATCAATCAATCAATCATGCTATTGTTATTGTTTAATAATAAATTTGATGATAAGGCACCGGCAGGAGGCCCTTTGTGGTTTTGAGGCCTGCTAGTGTCGACCCCCTAATTAGGAAAAGGGTCTTGTCTACTGATCCATGATGAGCGCACTACCCGCATGTGGGAAGCGAGTATGGGCGCCCCCCTCAACTGACTCGATTCGCATCTCGTCCAAATCGCCGTACTAGTTCGGGTGTTCCATTTGCTGCATCATATGCAGGTACGAACCCTTGGCGCCAGGGTGGAACTTTCGTAGTCGGCATTTAGGGCGGCGTGGTCTTCCAGTGCTATGAGGGTCCCCTTTTCTTTGTGGGGCTCGATTAGCCGCGCACGCACAGCACGCGGTGCTTTGGGCTTGATGCGAAGAAGGGTTGGTTGTGTTGAGTACCCCGCTTGGTGGGGTGATTTCCCATCTGGCGGGTTATTCATGCGTGTACGGTTACTATGGTGCACCCCTGCAGGGTAAATCTTCTCGAGAAGCCGTGTTTTCCGCGGTTATGGATTACTTGGTGAAAGTACTGGCTAACAAGTACTCAGGACAACTTAAAGTAATGATTCACAATCTCACCCAATGATTAACAACTTGACTAGTAATAGGATTATTGACACAACAATCTGAACCATCATTATTACAACTGTGTGAGTTATCCTCGGATTGCTTCTTTGGATAAGGGGCGAGATCCAGGATGGGTTTGTTTGAAGTTATCTTCAGTTGGTTACAATCCTCGATCTTACCTCCTTTCTGTTAGCCGGAAGTGGTAGAATCTCTGTAGTTGGTTGGCGCAGCCAGTTGCAGCATCTTTTATATCCCCTTCCTTCCGTTGAACCCAAAGCATCTGTGCTTGGTGTTGACGGGTTACACTTTGGTGAACTGTGAGTCTTGCTTGCCAGTACGTTTATGTACTGACCCCTTTGGGGCTGTGGTTTACGCAGACGACGCTCCGAGGATCTCCATGGTGGCTACTACATGGAGTATGACGAGGTTGCTGACGAGTAGATAGCGGACCCGGGCAGGATCCGAGACTTCGTGGATGGGCTCCGTCTGTTTGTTTCCGGCCTCTTAGGCCTATTTGGTTCTTGTCTGTACTCAGACATGTTGAATGCTTCCGCTGTATTGTAATGATGTATTGTTGGGGCAGGTGCCCTCTGAATGATTGTATTTGCTATCTCTGCTCTAATGAGAGCCTTTTGCAACTTATTTCAATCTTTTGTGTCGTAGAGATCTGTTGTGATATCACTTGTTAAACGCCGTTGACGTACCATGTGTGTATGGTTTGAAGTACGTCGACGGAAGTGCCTTTGATCTCTAGTGGATAGTTTACATCGACGATGGAATAGCAGGGCTTGTGTTGTCGCACATAAGCGCAGGCCTACCAGAAAGCTGGGACGTGGGAGCAGTTATGCCCCATAATCCAAGCATCTGCTATCCAGTTCGTACGGTGAGTATCCCCTAGAAATCAGGGTGCGACACCGATAAACACTTAGACTGATGCAGCCCACCGTATTCAACCAAGCACAACATCGACACTTCACAAGGTGAACTCACTCCTATCTCCGTATGTTTCCGGTGACTTGGTGAACGGTGCTCTACCTCATGAAATACCCCTCTACATGCATAGGTGGGATCACCACACGGAGACCCAAGACGGTGCCCAAGATGCTCAAGAACACATCCGAGAAGGGGCACATGAAGCTAGGGAAGAAGCAGGTGAAGACGGCGTCAAGTTCGGAGCTCCGAGGAGGAAGAACGGGGAAAATGGTGCCTCCCGGCCTCACCCCCGGCCAGGCCGGCCTCCCCCTCCACCTCAGGCCGGACCCCTGGCCGAACGGGCCGGCCTCAAGGCCGGCCTAGCTCTCCCCACCCCGGCCCCAGGCCGGGCACCCCACAGAGGGGGCCGGCCTCAAGGTCGGCCTGGCCCCTTCCCACCCCGGCCCCAGGCCGGCCTGGGCCTCCAAGCCAGTCTCTGCGCCCCACCCTGGCCCCAGGCCGGAACCCAGGCCGGCCAGGCCGGCTCCCAGGCCGGGGTGGCCCCGAAATGCACGGAAATTGCCCGTTTTTGCACTGTTTTGACCCCCGTTTCGACCCCGAGCTATATAAGGGACCCCGGTGGCTAGATCTAGGGTTTAGGGATGATTTGAGAACTTCGGGCTTTGCCCTTGTATCCCTCTTGTGAGGTGACTCCTCTTACGAGGCTACTCCTTAGATGTGTATCTAGGACCGTATCAAGATCTCTACAAGGAGCTACTCTTTCACATAGTGATTCTAGTAGCGCTTGCCAACCTTCCCCTTTTGGGCTTCTGTTGGATCGGTGGACCGGCCGGTAAGAGAAACGGTTTCAATTAGCGTTTTGTTGACTTGGGTTTGCGATCCCTCGTAGGCTTCACGAGTTATCTTCCCCCTTTTGTGTTTCCGCGCGTTTGCCCTCGATTTCCCCTCGATTCCCCCTCTCGTGTTCATCGTGTTCATCGCGTTCTTCGTTCGTTCTTGTCGATTCGTGAAGATCGGGCCAACTTAGAGGTCAACACCTCATCATCTGGTATCCAGAGCTAGATTGACACGAATCCGACACCCCACCCCCTCTCCTACTACCAATTTTTCTTCTATCCACCATAAATTCGAAAATTTGACCAAAAATAGCCGAAAGGGATTTCGACCGATCTCTTGATTCGTTGAGGTTTTCGTGGTTTTGTTTCATAGATTTGTTGCCAAAAACCATTCCCCACCTTTCTATTCAGCCACAATTCTTGAATTTGTCCAAAAATTTTCTTGATTTGGGAGAAATTTCGAATTTGAGCAAAAATTTCAGAAAAATCCTGCTCTTCGATTCTTGGACAGATTTTGTATCTTGTTTTTCTTTGTCGTCGTTGCTCCGATTTGAGTGAGGCAAGTTCCTACGCGTCGCCCACGACATCACCTACGCTTCCACATCAACGGATCGCCACGACATCGACTCCCCCACGGCCGCAAGTCCGTGATCATCAAATAAGAGAGGTATAACTTGCTTCCGCTTGCACCACCCCATCCCATTGTGTTACTTACCTATCGGACTAGTTCTTTTTACACCGCTTGGCATCGCATTTGTGGCATCGAGAGTGCGAAGTTAGCGCTTGTGAGAGATTAGCTACCGAGTAGGCATTGGCACTTTGGAATCCATCAAAAAGAGAAAATCAAAAAAAAAAAGAGAAAATAGAAAAAGAAGCAAAAGGATCGGTGCCAATTGCTTTCCATTGTAGGAACGTGTAGCATTGCGTCGCAAAAGAGAAAGAGTGACCGATTGCCACGGTGCAAATCTTGTTGCCTTTTCAACTTTGCGGTATGAGCTAGCGTCCTCCTTGAGTTAGTGTGGCATTGAGCTTAGTCTTCGATAGGTACATTTCGTCTCCGCTCGTCCATTGGCTGCACTAACCCCATTTATCACTTGTGTGTGTGTGTTTTTCGTTTCCACCATAGCATTTTCCTCCACTAGGTTTGGTTTTCGTGCTAACTTTTCTTTGATTCTTCTCCACGTTTTACAACATACTTTTCTTTGGATTTGTCGCTTTCTCGCCACATTTCTAACCCATTGCCACCCACCCATAAGCCGAGTGTGTTTTGGAGCGTGTTTTTGGGATTTTTCGAACTCAAGTCACTTCATTCTCTTAGTCATCGGTTTCTCTTGGCTTGGTCCACTAGTTTCCAACATTTGCTAAAAGGTGAGGTTGAGCTCTTAGGTCCTCACACTCTATATATACACTTGCGCTTGTGACTAACCATGTATAGCGAGAGCGAAGACTTTGGAGGCCATGACGACTATGATGAGCTACAACGACATGAACCACGACTACAACGAGGACACCGCAAGCTTGGTTGACGAGTTGGAGCCCTACTACAACGACAACGCATCCTCGAGCATGGCGGAGTGCTACACCGACTATGACTCCGACATGGACGAGCTCACCTACAAGAACTTCCTCGCCAAGCTTCGGTTGACAAGAAACTCCGATGGTTCATGCTCACCACCACGGAACTACAAGGAGAATGCCAAGGCCAAGACAAGACAACGCCCTTCAACCTCAAGATGGCGCAACGACAAGAAATCCGGCAAGTTGGCAACGTCAAGATGGTCCCCTTCGACATCAAGACGGCGCCACAAGAAGGACATCATCGAGGCCCCATCTAGCGAGAAGGCCAAGAAGCCAAGGCATCCAAATGACTTTCGGCGTCATCCCACACATGAGGTGCGGGAACGCCGCAAGCTTCGTCATCGACAAGCTTCCCGCTCTCATCACCACGCTCATCACCAAGACCGTCGCCATGATCACCATCGCCATATGGAAGAGAGTGGTACATCCACCTCATCGCATCTTCCACCACAAGCTCCGAGACGACATTGGTTTGAGCATCGCTCGCCATCACCACTACCTCGACCTCGACACCGACAAGGCCGTGGTGACCCTCTTCAAGATCACCCTCTACGACCGGATATTCTTCATCACACACCTTCTCCAAGATCGACTCATGACATTGGTCTAAATGGCTTCATGGATGGTGCTTGCCCACATTCAAGGCTTCCAAGGCAAAATGTGTGTCACCACCACAATGACCACCAAGACCAAAGCCACTATCCAGAAGGTGACCTCGACATGACTTCTAGTGAATGCCTCCCTCGACTCCACCACAATGACCATCGGCGCCATCCTCTCCATCATGATCGCCATCACCAAACCAATGAGGATGACCCACATGAGCTTCCACCGCCCATCTTTGATGAAGACCCAAATGAGAGCCCTTCTCAACATCAAGCGAGTGCGAATGCTCCCTATGGCTTGTTTTTCCCCATCTTCGAGGAAGACCCCATTGAGCGCCACCATCGACAACAATCAAGTGGGATTGCTCAACATGCTACTTCACTTCCCATCTTTGATGAGGACCCCTATGAGCGCCCACTTCGACCACCACTAGGCAAGGATGCTATGAGCCTACTTTCCCCTCTCCTTCAAGATGAAGACCTCTTATGCCCCATTTGCAAGGGCCATGGTCACATAATGTGGGATTGCCAAGGCGGCGACCAAGATGGTGCGTCCAATGGAGATGCTATCCATCATGCTTCTTCTCCCATATTGGATGAAGCACCACATCACCTAGGCCATGAAGACAATAACTTGAGCGCCGTTTGCCTCAATGTTACAAGGTGCAAGGACCATGAGCGTCACCATCCATATGAGGAATGGGAGCCTCCACCGCATCTTCACCAAGATTGTGCTTTCTACTCGCACCCCGCCTTCGACAAGGATCAAGAACATCCTCGCCATGGACACTATGATACCACTACCTCGTCAAGGCAAGAGGCGAGAGATACTTCTCCACCAACACCCAACCACAACTTCCATGAGCGACCAACTTTTAGGAAGTACAATGACCTTCATGATCAAGAGCATGAGCTTCCATCATCGCCACAAGCGCAACACCAACATCAAGAGTGTGAAGCTATTCCTCCCATGACACAAGATCTACATCACCATATGCATGAGGAAACCCCTCTACCACTCTATGATGAAGACGTTGATGCATGTGACATTGTCAAAGAGGCTCATCCCTTGCCATCATCTCTAAGGCATTCTTCTTCTTCGTCTCCAATGACACAAGTGGCAACTCCGACCATCGACAAGAGAGCTCCCAATGCTACCAATGAGATGATCTTGGTTGCCAACCAAAATGGTGACCATGCATACATGAGTGAAGGCCAATACTATGCCTTGCACCAACTAGCTCTCAATTCCTTGGACATGCCGACCAATGGTGACGAAAGCGTCTATTGCAATGAGGCCGCGAACTCATCGCGAGTGTTGACACGAGTTCTTCAAGCCTATCCTCAAGATAAGGACCAACGATGCAACCTCTCTAGAGCCGGCGTCAATGGCCCATCTATCATTGATGGAGGTAACGACGAATTGGGTGACACTCTCCGCTTGACTTCAAAGCTTCTCATGCCAACCTCCACAAGGCCATGCTCAAGCCACCATTCTAGCCAAGGAAATCTTCATCATCATCATCATCGACCATTTGAGGATGCTACAAGGCATGGCTTACACTACCACATCACGGAGAGGTTGGAGCCTTCCTCGACACAAGCCATGACCCTACCTCCTCCTCCAAGAAAGACACCCTTTACACACTTGGAGATCAACCCAAGCAATTAGATGATCGAGTCCTCCTCGCCACATGCTATGACACTACCGACTCCAAGCAATGCAACGACTTCGACAAACCCGCACACCTCTTGTGCCAAGACTTTGGAGCCTTCTAGTGTCCCCTCTCAAGCTTCTAGTGAGATGAGTGGTGAGAGAGAGATCCACCATCACGTGAGTGAGAGCCACAAGCCCATAATGAGTGGAAAAAGCATGAGTGTTCATAGAGGCCTCGCCTTGTTAGCCACCAAAAGTGAGATGAGAGTTGAGAGCAAAACCCTATTTGTGCTTATTGACACTAACGGCTTACCAACTTTCTCTCCATCTTTGTTGTCTATTTTGCAGAGATTTGGTGACCCTATCAAGCATCCTCGACATCATCGCCTTCTCCACATACAAGGCTCTCCACATCGCATGAACATCGACACCGACTTGAAGGGTTGGAAGGAGCACTTTCCGCTCATCATGATCCACATGGAGATTGATGTAACACCTGGGGTGTTACCTGTTTGTTTGCTTGCATCATATGCATCCCATTGCATTGCACCATGTTTGCATCATAACTGAAAATTTCAACACAAATTAAACTTTCACCCTTGCTCAAAAATTTCCAGTTTCAAAATTGCAACTAAACCACTCAAATTGTTTTCACTGTTTGAAGCTGTTTGATCAACATGCCTGTTAATAACATGCTCCCTGTTGTTAAAACCTTAGTGGCTAATTCAAAAACATTCAAATCAAATCACTTCTAATTATCATATTTTCAATATGGGTTTAAAGATTAAAATTTGGCAAACCAACTAATTTCAATAATGGTTGTATAATTGCTTGTTGCTTATTAAATAAAATTTGTTATTTCCAAAATTCCCAAAATCAAAACATTATTTGAAATTCCACTACCCACTTAAACATCAAACTAATATACCAATTTTGAAATCATTAACTAACCTTTGCTTTGTTTATTGTTTTGCAACCTAATAAAATTAATTATAAAATGCAAACCTCAAACCCTATTTTGGAAATTTTCAACTAAACAATTTTAATTCAATTAAATTTCCCACCTTGTGAAAATAAGGCTAACATTGCTTTCTTTTTCCTGTTTTGGAAAAGTAATAAAAATTATTTAATGAAACAAACCACCCCAAAATCCCCAAATCCTTTCTATCTTCCCCTTTCATTCCTTTGCAAAAAAAAATTCAAAAGAGAAAATAGCAAGGAGAGAGAGAGAGGCAGCAGCCCACCACCTTCTTTCTTCCCCCCCCCCCCAAGCCCATCTATTTCCTTGCTGGCCCATACGCCTTCAGGGCCCTTTCTTCCTCCTGCCAACGTCACCTCTGTACGAACAGAGAGACCACCGCAGGATCTTTCCACCCCAGCTCGATGAGCTGCCGTACAAGCACCAGCTCACCATAAGTAACCTACCCACCTACCTCTGCCCTACCCTAGCCACACTGGTTCCCTCCCCCTCCTTCTAGCGCCGCCAGCTTCTTTCTCTTCTTCCCCGAGCCATTCTCTGAACCCTGCAGAGAACCACCGAAACCACCATAGATCACCACCGCCACCTTCCATCTTTGTTCGCCTCGAGGAGCTGCTGAGGGGGAAAATGGAACCGTGGGGGTTCCTGGAGTCTCCCCATCCCCTCGTCGTTTCCCGGGAGCGCCCACGTCGGCCGCGCCGTCGCCGGACTTCCGGCCGTTTCTTCTGATCGTCGACAGTGAGCAGGTGCGCTTCGCCTCCCTTCCCTCCTCCTCGCTCTCTCCTCTCCCTGCCTCTGTCGCTCACCGCACCCGCACGACCACCGTACTTGCGCGCCGTCGAGTCGCAGCTCCCAGCGGCAGTCGCCCCCCCCCCCCCCCCCGGCCGCCGCGATGCGAGCGTCTGGTTCCGGCCACGAGCGATCGAACAAGTTCAGAATAACTGCACAAGTTCAGTTAACGTTCAGTTAACACTTTTGACTGAAGAATAACCTCATCCGCTGCCCATACCTAACACCAACCGCAGCTTAGCCCGTTGGTCTTGTTCCTTCAGCGCGCCCAGCAGGTCGAGGGATCGATCCCCTCGGCCGCGCTTCGCCCCCAATTTCTGTGAATTTCTCACCAGGGGCCAGGGTCCACCTGTCGGTGACCCTAGAGGCCCAGTCACCTTCACCCGCACCCAGTCAGCGCCCCCCAGGCACTGGCCCCATCTGTCAGCCAGCGTGGGGACTATTCCCCACGGTGGAAAAATCTCTGTAGCTGTTTTCTTTTTCTTTTCTTTTTCAGAAAATGTCTTTTAACCCTAAAAACTTGCAAATTCAATATCTTTGTCAATTCAAATCCATTTTGGGCAAATAAAATATGTACCCCACTCCAAATTTCCTTTACTTCTCAAATATGCAGTTTGTTTTCTGTTTTGAATTTTCAAAATGCCATTTAAAATTGAATTCAAATAATTCAATTGCAATTTGCTTAATTTCATAACTAATTCATTTCAATTCCAAATCAAACAAATAAAATATGTTTTCCATACCATTTTAAATACCCTATTCAAGTATAATTTTTGTTTTCTGGTTTGAATAATTAAATTGCCTAAACCACTTAAATCTTGTTTAATTCAATTAAAAATTGTTTAATATTGTTTAATTCATAATTAAATTATCCTAAGTCTAATTTCAAAATGTGAAACATGTAATCCAACTAAAATTTGATAACCTTTTCAAATGTCAACTTTGTTGTTTGGTTTGAACAACTTAACTTGATGATAACAACCCCTACTTGCTCAACACCATTAAGTAACCAATTTTCCAAACTTAATAAATGCTTTCTTAATTGGTTAACTATCATTCTAATTGCATCTAAATTGTTACATTCTTGTTTCCATCATCCATGCATCATGCTAATCCACCTTCACCTGTTGATTAGTTGGAAAACAAATCATCTAACCATAATGCATGGGCTTTTCATATGCAACTCAAAATTGCATATGGGTCCATTTAAATCTGTTTATATTGTCAACTAGTTTACCTTGATGCATATTTAAACTTGTCATGCATCCATATCTTGATCATGCTGGATCTTTTGCCGTAGTAGTAATTGTTGCATCCGGTGTTTGTTCGAGGTTCGTTGCTTCTTCCCGGATAGGACGTTGAGATGATGTGAGCAACGACAAGTTCTGCTACCTTGCGGGATCTCAGGCAAGTATACTCACTTGCATGCCATATGGCTGCCTTTCATCACTTGTTACCGATTCTTTCCGTTGTTTCTTTTCTGCTAGCCTTAGTGGTAGTTGTTGCTGTTACGAACCCATCACATGAATCCCTTAACCTTGATATTGCCTCACCTCCATACCTACAGCCTTTGTTTGTGCCTGTTCTTATCTAGCATGCTTAGGGTTGCTTTTGCTCGAGCCCGTTGTCGGTTACTTCTTTTACTATCGTACTGTTATTGTTGTTACCGTTCCGGGGGCTCGAAATGTTAATCAATCAATTCTGTTCATGCTACTGTATTGTTAAATAATAATTTGATGATAAGGCACCGGCAGGAGGCCCAGGGTGGTTTTGAGGCCTGCTAGTGTCGACCCTAATAGGAAAAGGGTCTTGTCTACTGATCCATGATGAGCGCACTACCCGCATTTGGGGAGTATGGGCTCCCCCTCAGTTTGACTCGATTCGCATCTCGTCCAAATCGCCGTACTAGTTCGGGCTTTCCATTTGCTGCATGCATGATCTTGCGAGCCCTTGGATCCCGGGTGGAACTTTCGTAGTCGGCATTTAGGGCGGCATGGTCTTCCAGTGCTATGAGGGTCCCCTTTTCTTCGTGGGGCTCGATTAGCCGCGCACGCACAGCACGCGGTGCTTTGGGCTTGATGCGAAGAAGGGTTGGATTGTGTTGAGTGCCCCGCTTGGTGGGGTGGCCGCTCCATCTGGCGGGATATTCATGAGTGTCGGTTACTTTGGTGCACCCCTGCAGGGTAAATCTTCTCGAGAAGCCGTGTTTTCCGCGGTTATGGACTACTTGGTGAAAGTACTGGCTAACAAGTACTCAAGACAACTTCAACTAATGATTAATCATGTTTCACCTAATGATTAATAAATTGACTAGTAATAGGTTATTCACACAATAACTTGATTCACATAATAACAACGGTGTGAGTTATCCTCGGATTGCTTCTTCGGATAAGGGGCGAGATCCAGGATGGGTTTGTTTGACGTTATCTTTCAGTTGGTTACTATCACTCGATCTTATCTCCTGTCTGATAGTTGGAAGTAATAGAATCTCTGTAGTTGGTTAGTGCAGCATGTTGTCGCTTATTTGCCATAACCCCTTCCTTTCCGTTGATCCTAAAGTATTTGTATCTTGTGATGACTGGCTACGCCGGTAACTTGTGAGTATGGGTTTTATCCCCTTGCCAGTACTTAACCGTACTGACCCACGAATCTCTTTCGTGGCTGCAAATTCCAACTTGCAGTCAACAGGTTTGAAGTCTGACGACGTTAGCTTGGGAATCCCTCCGGCTTGGCCTGGGCAGGGATTGGACGTCTTCGGTTATCTTCAGGACTCTTAGTCCAATTTGGATCTTGTCCGTAGGCGGACGTTTGTTTCTTCCGCTGTTATTTGGATCTTTGTAATGTATCAGGTGTAACCCTGGCTCGTTCGAGTCATCTTGTATCTATCTGTTGCTGTTGTAATTGTGGAATATTCGTGAACTATTGTAATGTTATCATAAATGGCAACCTGGAATCGGTTATTATGCGGATTTGGCGGGAATGCTGAAATCTGCATAGTGCCCGATCTCGGGGCGTCACAAATGGTATCAGAGCCTTGGTTCCGATTCCCGATATTGTTTCGATACGAATGGTTATCGAAGCAACGGGTCCGCAAAGCCTGTAGGATAACCTCGCTAACGGTCGTTGTTTCTAGAGTGTCAAAACTATATCTGCTAAACTATTTTGGGAAAAACATCTGAATAGGATTCTTGTTTTCTCCTTATCCCTATTCTATTTCCCCTCCCATCTTCTTTGTTTTGGAGTCTGCTCTCGTACTCAAGCTTTCAAAGTGTTAGGATCCTACGTGGGTGGACGTTTTCTGAGCCCTTAACCTAAATAGGTTCGATCATCGGAAGATTCCTGGTGGAAGAACATCGTCGTCAGCCCGAGCAAGAATCTCTTGTTAGTGGTGTCGAGAAGCCCTTGTTAGTGGTGTCGAGGAGATCAACCGGAAGCACGAAGAATCGATAGTCGAACTTCTTTCCCCTCCCGGGTTAGCAGGTGGATTGCGAGGGCGCAATCCCTTGTTAGTGGTGTCGTCTGTAACACCTGGGGTGTTACCTGTTTGTTTGCTTGCATCATATGCATCCCATTGCATTGCACCATGTTTGCATCATAACTGAAAATTTCAACACAAATTAAACTTTCACCCTTGCTCAAAAATTTCCAGTTTCAAAATTGCAACTAAACCACTCAAATTGTTTTCACTGTTTGAAGCTGTTTGATCAACATGCCTGTTAATAACATGCTCCCTGTTGTTAAAACCTTAGTGGCTAATTCAAAAACATTCAAATCAAATCACTTCTAATTATCATATTTTCAATATGGGTTTAAAGATTAAAATTTGGCAAACCAACTAATTTCAATAATGGTTGTATAATTGCTTGTTGCTTATTAAATAAAATTTGTTATTTCCAAAATTCCCAAAATCAAAACATTATTTGAAATTCCACTACCCACTTAAACATCAAACTAATATACCAATTTTGAAATCATTAACTAACCTTTGCTTTGTTTATTGTTTTGCAACCTAATAAAATTAATTATAAAATGCAAACCTCAAACCCTATTTTGGAAATTTTCAACTAAACAATTTTAATTCAATTAAATTTCCCACCTTGTGAAAATAAGGCTAACATTGCTTTCTTTTTCCTGTTTTGGAAAAGTAATAAAAATTATTTAATGAAACAAACCACCCCAAAATCCCCAAATCCTTTCTATCTTCCCCTTTCATTCCTTTGCAAAAAAAATTCAAAAGAGAAAATAGCAAGGAGAGAGAGAGAGGCAGCAGCCCACCACCTTCTTTCTTCCCCCCCCAAGCCCATCTATTTCCTTGCTGGCCCATACCCCTTCAGGGCCCTTTCTTCCTCCTGCCAACGTCACCTCTGTACGAACAGAGAGACCACCGCAGGATCTTTCCACCCCAGCTCGATGAGCTGCCGTACAAGCACCAGCTCACCATAAGTAACCTACCCACCTACCTCTGCCCTACCCTAGCCACACTGGTTCCCTCCCCCTCCTTCTAGCGCCGCCAGCTTCTTTCTCTTCTTCCCCGAGCCATTCTCTGAACCCTGCAGAGAACCACCGAAACCACCATAGATCACCACCGCCACCTTCCATCTCTGTTCGCCTCGAGGAGCTGCTGAGGGGGAAAATGGAACCGTGGGGGTTCCTGGAGTCTCCCCATCCCCTCGTCGTTTCCCGGGAGCGCCCACGTCGGCCGCGCCGTCGCCGGACTTCCGGCCGTTTCTTCTGATCGTCGACAGCGAGCAGGTGCGCTTCGCCTCCCTTCCCTCCTCCTCGCTCTCTCCTCTCCCTGCCTCTGTCGCTCACCGCACCCGCACGACCACCGTACTTGCGCTCCGTCGAGTCGCAGCTCCCAGCGGCAGTCGCCCCCCCCCCGGCCGCCGCGATGCGAGCGTCTGGTTCCGGCCACGAGCGATCGAACAAGTTCAGAATAACTGCACAAGTTCAGTTAACGTTCAGTTAACACTTTTGACTGAAGAATAACCTCATCCGCTGCCCATACCTAACACCAACCGCAGCTTAGCCCGTTGGTCTTGTTCCTTCAGCGCGCCCAGCAGGTCGAGGGATCGATCCCCTCGGCCGCGCTTCGCCCCCAATTTTTGTGAATTTCTCACCAGGGGCCAGGGTCCACCTGTCGGTGACCCTAGAGGCCCAGTCACCTTCACCCGCACCCAGTCAGCGCCCCCCAGGCACTGGCCCCATCTGTCAGCCAGCGTGGGGACTATTCCCCACGGTGGAAAAATCTCTGCAGCTGTTTTCTTTTTCTTTTCTTTTTCAGAAAATGTCTTTTAACCCTAAAAACTTGCAAATTCAATATCTTTGTCAATTCAAATCCATTTTGGGCAAATAAAATATGTACCCCACTCCAAATTTCCTTTACTTCTCAAATATGCAGTTTGTTTTCTGTTTTGAATTTTCAAAATGCCATTTAAAATTGAATTCAAATAATTCAATTGCAATTTGCTTAATTTCATAACTAATTCATTTCAATTCCAAATCAAACAAATAAAATATGTTTTCCATACCATTTTAAATACCCTATTCAAGTATAATTTTTGTTTTCTGGTTTGAATAATTAAATTGCCTAAACCACTTAAATCTTGTTTAATTCAATTAAAAATTGTTTAATATTGTTTAATTCATAATTAAATTATCCTAAGTCTAATTTCAAAATGTGAAACATGTAATCCAACTAAAATTTGATAACCTTTTCAAATGTCAACTTTGTTGTTTGGTTTGAACAACTTAACTTGATGATAACAACCCCTACTTGCTCAACACCATTAAGTAACCAATTTTCCAAACTTAATAAATGCTTTCTTAATTGGTTAACTATCATTCTAATTGCATCTAAATTGTTACATTCTTGTTTCCATCATCCATGCATCATGCTAATCCACCTTCACCTGTTGATTAGTTGGAAAACAAATCATCTAACCATAATGCATGGGCTTTTCATATGCAACTCAAAATTGCATATGGGTCCATTTAAATCTGTTTATATTGTCAACTAGTTTACCTTGATGCATATTTAAACTTGTCATGCATCCATATCTTGATCATGCTGGATCTTTTGCCGTAGTAGTAATTGTTGCATCCGGTGTTTGTTCGAGGTTCGTTGCTTCTTCCCGGATAGGACGTTGAGATGATGTGAGCAACGACAAGTTCTGCTACCTTGCGGGATCTCAGGCAAGTATACTCACTTGCATGCCATATGGCTGCCTTTCATCACTTGTTACCGATTCTTTCCGTTGTTTCTTTTCTGCTAGCCTTAGTGGTAGTTGTTGCTGTTACGAACCCATCACATGAATCCCTTAACCTTGATATTGCCTCACCTCCATACCTACAGCCTTTGTTTGTGCCTGTTCTTATCTAGCATGCTTAGGGTTGCTTTTGCTCGAGCCCGTTGTCGGTTACTTCTTTTACTATCGTACTGTTATTGTTGTTACCGTTCCGGGGGCTCGAAATGTTAATCAATCAATTCTGTTCATGCTACTGTATTGTTAAATAATAATTTGATGATAAGGCACCGGCAGGAGGCCCAGGGTGGTTTTGAGGCCTGCTAGTGTCGACCCTAATAGGAAAAGGGTCTTGTCTACTGATCCATGATGAGCGCACTACCCGCATTTGGGGAGTATGGGCTCCCCCTCAGTTTGACTCGATTCGCATCTCGTCCAAATCGCCGTACTAGTTCGGGCTTTCCATTTGCTGCATGCATGATCTTGCGAGCCCTTGGATCCCGGGTGGAACTTTCGTAGTCGGCATTTAGGGCGGCGTGGTCTTCCAGTGCTATGAGGGTCCCCTTTTCTTCGTGGGGTTCGATTAGCCGCGCACGCACAGCACGCGGTGCTTTGGGCTTGATGCGAAGAAGGGTTGGATTGTGTTGAGTGCCCCGCTTGGTGGGGTGGCCGCTCCATCTGGCGGGATATTCATGAGTGTCGGTTACTTTGGTGCACCCCTGCAGGGTAAATCTTCTCGAGAAGCCGTGTTTTCCGCGGTTATGGACTACTTGGTGAAAGTACTGGCTAACAAGTACTCAGGACAACTTCAACTAATGATTAATCATGTTTCACCTAATGATTAATAAATTGACTAGTAATAGGTTATTCACACAATAACTTGATTCACATAATAACAACGGTGTGAGTTATCCTCGGATTGCTTCTTCGGATAAGGGGCGAGATCCAGGATGGGTTTGTTTGACGTTATCTTTCAGTTGGTTACTATCACTCGATCTTATCTCCTGTCTGATAGTTGGAAGTAATAGAATCTCTGTAGTTGGTTAGTGCAGCCTGTTGTCGCTTATTTGCCATAACCCCTTCCTTTCCGTTGATCCTAAAGTATTTGTATCTTGTGATGACTGGCTACGCCGGTAACTTGTGAGTATGGGTTTTATCCCCCTTGCCAGTACTTAACCGTACTGACCCACGAATCTCTTTCGTGGCTGCAAATTCCAACTTGCAGTCAACAGGTTTGAAGTCTGACGACGTTAGCTTGGGAATCCCTCCGGCTTGGCCTGGGCAGGGATTGGACGTCTTCGGTTATCTTCAGGACTCTTAGTCCAATTTGGATCTTGTCCGTAGACGGACGTTTGTTTCTTCCGCTGTTATTTGGATCTTTGTAATGTATCAGGTGTAACCCTGGCTCGTTCGAGTCATCTTGTATCTATCTGTTGCTGTTGTAATTGTGGAATATTCGTGAACTATTGTAATGTTATCATAAATGGCAACCTGGAATCGGTTATTATGCGGATTTGGCGGGAATGCTGAAATCTGCATAGTGCCCGATCTCGGGGCGTCACAATTGACAAGAGCTTCTACGACAAAGCATCCTCCATCCACATTCCTCAAGTCAAGATCTACACGGCGCGTCACAAGAACTTCGACATCAACGCCTTCTACGCCTACATACCACATGTCACGATGTGCATAGAGTTCGAAAAGCGCATCCACGACAACGACTTCTACGCCTACAACCCTCATGTCAAGATGTACTTGGAGTTCCATATGCGCATCCCCGACAACGATTTCTCCATCTACATCCCCTACATCAAGATGTACTTGGAGTTCGACAAGCGCGTCAACGACAATGACTACCACGTCTACATCCCCTTCGTCGAGATGCACTTGGAGTTCGACAAGCGCGTCAACGACAATGATCGCCACGACTACACTCTACCGCTTCCGCAAGCTCATCCTCATCCACCCATGGAGGATCATGTCAAGATCGTCATCGTCTTTGGACTACACCCTCCACGAGCATACCTTGGCATGACCTTCGACAAGAGGCTCAACTTCAACGACTACACCGCCTCGCAAGATCTTCCCCAACCACCCAAGGAGGAACCTTTCATGATCTTCATCACCTTTGGACAACACCCCCTACGAGCCTACCGTCACATGATTTTCGACAAGCGGCTCAACTTCAACGACATCTTCGTCGTCAACTTTCCTTCTCCCACTCCAAAATGGATGGAACGAGAGTCGAGGACGACTCTTCTTCAAGGGGGGGGAGATGATGTAGCCCACCGTATTCAACCAAGCACAACATCGACACTTCACAAGGTGAACTCACTCCTATCTCCGTATGTTTCCGGTGACTTGGTGAACGGTGCTCTACCTCATGAAATACCCCTCTACATGCATAGGTGGGATCACCACACGGAGACCCAAGACGTTGCCCAAGATGCTCAAGAACACATCCGAGAAGGGGCACATGAAGCTAGGGAAGAAGCAGGTGAAGACGGCGTCAAGTTCGGAGCTCCGAGGAGGAAGAACGGGGGAAAATGGTGCCTCCCGGCCTCACCCCCGGCCAGGCCCGCCTCCCCCTCCACCTCAGGCCGGACCCCTGGCCGAACGGGCCGGCCTCAAGGCCGGCCTAGCTCTCCCCACCCCGGCCCTAGGCCGGGCACCCCACAGAGGGGGCCGGCCTCAAGGCCGGCCTGGCCCCTTCCCACCCCGGCCCCAGGCCGGCCTGGGCCTCCAGGCCAGTCTCTGCGCCCCACCCTGGCCCCAGGCCGGAACCCAGGCCGGCCAGGCCGGCTCCCAGGCCGGGGTGGCCCCGAAATGCACGGAAATTGCCCGTTTTTGCACTGTTTTGACCCCCGTTTCGACCCCGAGCTATATAAGGGACCCCGGTGGCTAGATCTAGGGTTTAGGGATGATTTGAGAACTTCGGGCTTTGCCCTTGTATCCCTCTTGTGAGGTGACTCCTCTTACGAGGCTACTCCTTAGATGTGTATCTAGGACCGTATCAAGATCTCTAAAAGGAGCTACTCTTTCACATAGTGATTCTAGTAGCGCTTGCCAACCTTCCCCTTTTGGGCTTCTGTTGGATCGGTGGACCGGCCGGTAAGAGAAACGGTTTCAATTAGCGTGTTGTTGACTTGGGTTTGCGATCCCTTGTAGGCTTCACGAGTTATCTTCCCCCTTTTGTGTTTCCGCGCGTTTGCCCTCGATTTCCCCTCGATTCCCCCTCTCGTGTTCATCGTGTTCATCGCGTTCTTCGTGCGTTCTTCGTTCGTTCTTGTCGATTCGTGAAGATCGGGCCAACTTAGAGGTCAACACCTCATCATAGACCCGGCGAGGTTCGCCAGTACCGGCCTTACTCGGGAAACGTGCGATCCTACAGCTGGTGCGGCGGGGGGTGCAACCGCTACTGGCCCTCTTACCGCAGACCCGGCTGCTGCGCGCCTGGCTCGAGAACTGTCCACAATGGCCTGTGCTGCTGATGCTGCAGGTGTTGCCGGTCTATGGGGAGGAGGTGGCATTTGCTGCTGCTCTGCCCTCCGCCTTGCCGAACTTTACTGAATATTGCCGGTATTCCCGGGTTGCCGGCTGGCATACGGCGTCCCGTGCAAACCACTTCTGTGATCCGGGTAATTTGCTTGATGGGCCACTGCAGTGCGTAGCATCTCTATGGCCTGCTGAGTTTCAATTTCTCGAGGCGTCTCTCCCAGTGGGATACGGTCGAGCGCTAGGGTCGCGGTGTACACGTTATCCATGGGATTGTTGAAGTGACCCGGTGGAGTATGAAATCGCGGTGGTGGTGGTGGTGGTGCGGTATTGCCAACAACGATCCCAGTTTACAACGTGGGTAACCCGGCTTGCACGTTCGCCGGCTATCCTCCCAGGGTCGCAGCTCGATATCCGGTTTCTTGATTTACTGCCGGAATTGGTTGGTCCTGAGGGGTAACAAACAATGTGGCCGGCTGTAAATTCCCTCCGGTTGCCGGTAATCTCATCTGGTGTCTCTGATTGTAAATCCTGGTTGACTGAGTTTGAAGGCGATTCTCCAGCTCTTCCAACTCGCGCTGGCTCACGGCCATCCCTTGTTTCTTGGCTTCGATATCTCTCCTTTGTTGATCCAATGCGCGGCGAGCCACATCCAGATCTCGAGCACGTGTCGCTGCGTTTTCTGGGGTTATCACCGTCGCTAGCACTATGGGATCCAAGATTAGGTTGTTACTAAACATAGCCGGATTTCGCGGAGCCGAGGTTCCCACACCCGGCGTTCTGTTTGCTGTGAACCCGAACATATTCATTTGCCGTTCACTTTCTCCGGTATGACTGGTGACGGAGGCCGACTCTCCGTCGACCCGGGCTATAACCGGGTTTCCGTCAACCGGCGCCTGCTGCTGGGCTAGCGCTCGGGCCGCTCCGGCCGCGGCCGTCGTCACATTCCCCTGATTGAGATTGATTGCAGGGGCTGTATAGACCGCGACCCGGTGCGCGATGCCTGGTGATGATTCGTATTCCTCTTCGTCACATCTATCTTCCTCGTACCGGTCTTCAAGCAGATGTAGGATAGACTCGGTATCATCTTCCCTTGTGACCCGGCCACGCGGGGTCCATGCCGGCTCCTCCGGTTGTTCCCTCTTCGTGGTGGGCTCTTCTTCTGTATCGGCTGTCCCAACCGATTCTTCTCCATCCGACTGAATGCAAGTTGCTTCTCCTGACACAGAATCATATCCAATATTATCAGGAACAGAACCGGATGTACGTACCATACCGACGAAGACGTTGACCCGGCCGATCGTAACGATAGACCCGGTTTCCAGCAGATCCGACTCTGGTCCCCAACCAAAGTCGTCCACCATCTTCTCTCCTTCATGGTTGGTGATGACTTCGCCAATGACGAGGTTCTTCATACTTTCCTGAGCTTCTCCCGTGATGTAAACACCCTTGGACGCAGGCCCCACGGTGGGCGCCAACTATCGTGGGATAATCACGGCAGACGTTACCAGGGGTAACTTACTTTGGGGCAAATCGACTCTGGTGTTTGGGAGAGGGTTTAGCTCAGGGGAAATCATGCTATTAATCGATCTGGTAGCTCTGGCAGTAATGTCGCCGAGTCTCCGATCTAGGGTTACTACTATCCGCTCTCGTATTACAGTGTACTCGAATATCTGGTGAAGTTCTGTTTCTCTACCCCTAGGAGCCGGTTTATATGTTACCCGGCTCCCTGGTTTCCTATTCAAGGTACACCCGGAATCCTACCCGGAAACAGCATACGACCCTAAGTTTCCTAATCTTAACCCCCAAGGTACGGGTTACTAGGCCTACGCTCCTTCTTGGGCCTTCTAGAAACTCCTCCTCCTTGAGCCGGGTCTTGCGCGATTCCCTTTGGGACGGGTTTCACCTTAGCATTGGCCTACAGGGTTATCATCCCCCCATCAGAACCCATATTCCAGCCCACCTCCACACTTTTCTTCTCCATACGACAGAGAGCACGAGGAGGACGTGAACCCCTCCCCTGTCGTTGTCCACCACCGAGCCATGGTCCCCCTGTCTCCCTCTCCTTATCTACCCAGCATTATCCCTCCTGGAACCGAACCCTCCATCAATCTGTTCTTTCTCTGAATTTACCTACAGCACAAAGAGAACCGGTGGACCTCGCAAACACCCCACCGCCATGGTCTCCGTCGAGCCAAGGGGCCGGCGGGAATGGAACTGCCTTGCCATCGTCGCCTTCTACGTGGAAGAACGGGGGCCGTAGCTGCCTAGGACGCTGCTGACATGGTCGTCTTCCTCCTCTGTCTCTTGTGCCGTCTGCACTGCTTCCTCGACGATTCGGTGTGCCTCCGACCATATCCGGCCACCCGCAGCCTTCCCCACGGTGAGGAACCCTTTTGGACTCGTTCCCCTTTCCCCTTGCTCTGGGAGCGGCGCCATCGAGCGTCGTCCGCTGTAGTACGTCGTCGTCCTTATTCTGTACCCGTTGTGCTCTCTGAAAATTTGTTGTTCGGAAGTTCAGTTAACATCGACCAGTTCAATCATCTACAAACGGATCTGCTATGCAATACACAGCCATAGCTAGCCTAGTGGTCGTTCCACCGATCTGCACCCTGGGTGACCCAGGTTAGAATCCCACCAGATACATGGTGCCTCCTCTTTTTCTGTTTTTTTCACCGCGTGAGGGCGAGCCCCACCTGTCATTGACCGAAGCTAGCCCCCTGTGGTGAGAAATTCCCCAGATCCAGATCTGGATCAGTGATTTTGCACCCAGTCCCCTTGCCCTTCTCATTTTTGCACCGGAGCCCTCCAGATCTCTGTTTCCCTCACGATCCAGTCCTAGTTTTTACAGAAAACACCCCTAACTTCCAATGCTTATAACTTTTGTTTTACTAACCCAAATAATACAAACTTTATGTCTACTTTTATCACAAAAATGCAAGGAATATTAATATGTCATCCATGTTCATGTTTGCACCTTGCATCTTGCCTTGTTAGTAGTGTTATGCATGTACACCTAATTAATAAACATGGAATGTGTTGGGCATTTTAATTCAATTGGTGACCTATTCCATTTAATGTTGTGTCACTCACCTATGAATTGTTCTACATGCTAAACAAAATTTAATCTTGATGGTTAGATAAATAACTTGAATATTATAAATTAATTGTTGGGACTCCAGTTCCACTTAAATTGGTTAAGTTGCATCTCGCATGTCATGCATATAAAATAGGATAATGCTGGATCTTTTGCCCTACATGATATTGTTGCATCCGTTGTTTCTTTTAGTCCTTTCCTTCTTCGCGGATAGGACGTTGATATGATGTGAGCAACGACATGTTCTCTTTTCTGTACAAGCTGGATTCCAGGCAAGCTTTACTCACTTGCTACCTATGGATGTCGTTCCTCACTTGTTACCGATTCTTTCCGTTGTTTTATTCTAGCCTAATGATTCGATGCTTGTGTCTCGATCCTATCATATGTTTACCTTGCAGCCATGATATAGCCTTCCCTCCACCCCCTATTAACAGTTGATTGTTTACCTTGTTGGCCTCGTGTCGTAGTTGCATGCTTAGTGTTGTTTGCGCTCGCGTCTTGTTGCTCTTTGTCCCGTCACCTGTTTAGTATGATAGTTTGGTTTCAACTTAATCAACATAATGTTAATGTTTGGGGTAATAATAATTTGATGATAAGGCACCGGCAGGAGGCCCGGCGTGGTTTTTGAGCCTGCTAGTGTCGAACTTAGAAAAAGGGTATTGTCCACTGATCCATGATGAGCGCGCTAATCGCATGTGGGTGGTGAGTATGGGCACTCCCCTTGATCTAGTACTAGAGCTGCTGTTCATCCAGGGGCCACACTTAGTTCGGGGTTTCCATTTGGCACGATAAGTTGCAGGTATGAGCCCATGGTGCTACGGTGACCTGATGTAGTCGTTGCGGTTAGGGAGACACGTTCTTAGAGTGTTATGAAGGTCCGTATTTCGGGGTGGAATAACCGTGCGCTCAAATTTTCCCGTGGTGCCTTGGATGTGCAGTGGTGATAGGAAAGGTTGAGTTGAGATATCCTTCCTTTGTGGTTGTGGATTGATCGAACGTGTACGGGTACTGTAGCACACCCTGCAGGGATAAATCTTCTCGAGAAGCCGTGTTGTCTGTGGTTATGTGGCAACTTGGTGAAAGTGCTGGCTACCAAGTACTCAGACAACTTACACCTAATGATGATAACTTGAATAGTAATATAGACATACCTTCACCATATTATCAATGTCATCTTAATCAACTGTGTGAGTTTTCCTTGGGTTGCCTCCTTTCTAGGGGGGTGAATCCTGGATGGGTATTGTTTCTGGTGAGTAGTTGTAGCTGGTTTTGTCGCGCCCTCTCATCCCTTTCTAATAGATGAGAGTTGTAGCATGTTTCTGTAGATTGCTTAGTGCTGCCCGCTGTCACTTCATTACAACAACTCCTTCCTTTGTACCCAAAGTATTTGTATCTTGTGATGATTGGTTACACTGGTATCTTCTGAGTATTGATTGGCTCCTGTCGGTACATTCAAAGTACTGACCCCATGATTCGGGGCTATATTCACAATGCATTCAGCAGGTTTGAAGTCTGACGACGATAGCTTGGGAATCCCTCCGGCTTGGCCTGGGCAGGGATTGGACGCCATCGGTTATCTTCAGGACTCTTAGTCCAATTTGTATCTTGTCCGTAGTCGGATACTATTCGTTTTCCGCTATTATTTGGATCTTTGTATTGTATCAGTTATATTCTTGACTCGTTGGAGTCATGTTGTATATATCTCTTCTGTTGTTGTGGATTATTCGTGAACTATTGTAATGGTATCAGAAATGACAACTCAGGATCGATATTATGTGGATTCTTGCAGGAACGCTGAAATCCCCATAGTCCCGGATCCAGGGGCGTCACATCCCACCTATTGGAAAGATTCCCTCTGTTCCGTCAGATCCAGGAGTTTCGGGCTGTTTGTAGTCCTCGAACCCACGAGAGTGAATCCGACGTCGGTGAAGCCATAACACAGAGAGTGAGGCAATATTGGACATCCAGGACCCATGCCACACTCTAACAAACATTTTATGTTATACCCTAGGCTTGGGTGGGATTAAGACGATCTGGAGATCCTCTCCGGAGAAACCCGAGCCCCCCTGGAGAAATGGACGGAACTGCCGATCTGGCCCCTCTATATGAGCCGGAAGGGGGTATCAAAGTGGAACTAGTTTCTTGGTTCTGTTAGGTTAGGCCCAAAGGAACACCCAGGACTATGGTAGGGCCCACCTCTTGGAAATATCCCCCCCCCCCGTTCCGTCAGATCCGGGAGTTTCGGGCTCTGAGTATATATAGCCCTGGAACCCGCGAGAGAGAATCCGACGCCAGTGAAGCCATAACACAAAGATTGAGGCAATCTTGGTCATCGAAGACACATGACACACTATAAGACACATGGTATGTGATTTCCTAGGCCTGGGTGGGATTAAGACAGACTGGAGCTCCTCTCCGGAGAAACCCTAGCCCCCTGGAGAAAAAGGACGAAACTACCGATCTGGCCCCTCTGTACGTGAGCCGGAAGGGGGTAACAAAGCGGAACTAATTGTTTGGTTATGTTAGGTTAGGCCCAAGGAACACCCAAGACTATGGTACGGCCCACCTCTTGGCAAGATTCCCCCCGTTCCGTCAGATTCGGGAGTTTCGGGCTCTGAGTAGCCCTAGAACCGGCGAGAGAGAATCCGACGCCGGTGAAGCCCTAACACAAAGAGTGAGGTAATATTGGGCATCCAAGACCCATGCCATGCTATAAGACACATGGTATGGCATACCCTAGGCTTGGGTGGGATTAAGACGCTCCGAAGCTCCTCTCCGGAGAAACCCTAGGCCCGTTGGAGAAAAAAGGACGGAACTATTGTTCTGGACCCTCTACGTGAGCTGGAAGGGGGTAGAAAAGTGGAACTAATTGCTCGGTTGTGTTAGGTTAGGCCCAAGGAACAGACAAGACAATGGTAGGTCCCACCTATTAGCAAGATTCCCTCCGTTCCGTCAGATCCGGGAGATTCGGGCTCTGAGTAGCCCTGGAACCGGCGAGAGAGAATCCGACGCCGGTGAAGCCCTAACACAAAGAGTGGGGTAATATTGGGCATCCAATACCCATGCCACGCTCCAACAAACATGTTATGTGATACCCTAGGATTGGGTGGGATTAAGACACACCGGAGCTCCTCTTCGGAGAAACCTAGGTTCGTTGGAGAAAAGGACGAAATTGTTGATCTGGCCCCTTTAGGTAAGGCGGAAGGGGGTAGCAAAGTGGAACTAATTGCTTGAATGTGTTAGTTTGGGCCCAAGAAACACCCAATACAATGTAGCGCCCACCTCTTGGCAAGATTCCCCCCGTTCCGTCAGATCCAGGAGTTTCGGGCTCTGAGTATATATAGCCCTGGAACCCGCGAGAGAGAATCCGACGCCAGTGAAGCCATAACACAAAGATTGAGGCAATCTTGGTCATCGAAGACAGATGACACACTATAAGACACATGTTATGGCATACCCTAGGATTGGGTGGGATTCATACACTCCGAAGCTCCTCTCCGAAAAAACCCTAGGCCCGTTAGAGAACAAAGGACAGAATTGTTGTTCTGGACCCTCTACGTGAGCCGGAAGGGGGTAGCAAAGTGGAACTAATTGCTCGGTTGTGTTAGGTTAGGCCCAAGGAACAGCCAAGACAATGGTAGGGCCCACCTATTGGCAAGATTCCCTCCATTCCGTCAGATCCGGGAGTTTTGGGCTGTGAGTAGTCCTTGAACCCACGAGAGTGAATCCGACGCCGGAGAAGCCATAACACAAAGAGTAAGGAATATTGGGGATCCAGAACCCATGCCACACTCTAACACACATGGTATGGAATACCATAGGTTTGGGTGGGATTAAGACGCTCTGGAGCTCCTCTCCGGACAAACCCTAGGCCCGTTAAAAAAAGGACGGAACTGCCATTATGGACCCTCTACGTGAGCCGAAGGGGGTAGCAAAGTGTAACTAATTGCTTGGTTTTGTTTTGTTAGTCCCAAGGAACACCCAAGATAATGGTAGGGCCCACCTCTTGGCAAGATCCCCTCCTCCCCCAGGTTCTCCGTCAGATCCGGGAGTTTTGGTCTGTGAGTAGTCCTGCAACAACTAGAGAGAATCTGACGCCAGTGAATCTCTAACACAAAGAGTGAGGGAATCTTGGGCTTCCAAGACCCATTCCACACACTCTAACAAACATTTTACGTGATACCCTAGGATTGGGTGGGATTAAGACGCTCTGGAGCTCCTCTCCGGAGAAACCCTAGGCCCGTCGGAGAAAAGGATGGTACTGCCGATCTGGCCCCTCTACGTGAGCCGGAAAGGGTAGGAAAGTCGAACTAATTGGTTGGTTGTGTTAGTTTAGGCCCAAGGAACACCCAAGACAACGTTGGATCCCACCTCTAGGCAAGATTCCCCAGTTCCGTCAGATCCAGGAGTTTCGGGCTCTGAGTAGCGCCTTGGAATCCGCGAGAGAGAATCCGACGCTGGTGAAGCCATAACACAGAGAGTGAGGTAATATTGGGCATCCAAGACCCATGCCACACTCTAACACACATTATATGGCATACCCCAGGTTTGTGTGGGATTCACACGCTCCGGAGCCTCTCTCCGGAGAAACCCTAGTCCCGCTGGAGAAAAGGACGGAATTGTCGTTTTGGACCCTCTATGAGCCGGAAAGGTGGTAGAAAAGTGGAACTAATTGCTCGGTTCGGTTTGATTAGGACCAAGGAACACCCAAGACAATGGTAGGGCCCACCTATTGGCAACATTCCCCCCGTTTCATCAGAACCGGGAGTTTTGGGCTCTGAGTAGTCCTGGAACCCATTAGAGAGAATCCGACGCCGGTGAGCCCTAACACAAAGAGTGAGGGAATATTGGGCATCCAAGGCTCATGCAACACTCTAACACACATGGTATGTCAAACCCTTATTTTGGGTGGGATTCAGACGGTCCGGAGTTGTTATAGTATTCCCTCGGGATCGTCCGAAGGGGGAGGGGGTTGAGGTGTACGTATAGATTCTTCCTGCATATATAGCAAGTGATGCGGGTGAAACCGGTCACACCTCGGGTTTGGATCTTGGCTCTCTTCACCTCCTAGCACACTTGTATTGACATGATTTTACTCCATATAGGCTTAGGAAGGATTCCTACTCCAGAGCCCCCTCTTCAACGAAACTCTAGCATGTGTTGACCGAAACTTTTCTGTTTACCCCTACAACTAGCATCGGAAAGGGGGTTGACCAATGGATTTATTTCCTCACTTTGTTGGGGCATGCCATACATACATAGAAAACGAAAATCTAGCACATATTATAACAAGAATTGGAGCCCCTAGTGCAGATTTTGTGTTGAAAAAGGTCAAATTGAGACTAAAACAGGATTGAACCCCAAATTCCCCATTTGCTCATCTGCCCAGCTCGCAGACTGAAACAGGATCGAACCCCAAATTCACCATTTGCTCATCTGCCCAGCTCGCAGACTGGAACAGGATCCAACCCCAAATTCCCCACTCTCCCCCACCGAATCCATAGATCGCGGGCGGCTATTCGCTGTCTCCTTCGTTGATGGCTGCCCGCCGCATGTTCCCGGAGGAGATGTTTCAGGACTAGGGAGCCTGCACTACGTCCGACTCAAGGCCGCTGCGTGCTCGCCCGCTCGCGTGCCATGGAGAAGCTCGAGGAGAAGTGGCACAGTCGCGCGCTCGAGGTCACAGTGGGAGGGCGTCGCCCTCCTTTGTCGCCTGAGGAAGTCCTGGCTGCGCAGGTCTTTCAATGCGCAGTCACCCGTAGGCAGGTGAAGGTGGATGCTAGCACGCCGCTGGTGGACTTTCTCATTCGATTCCGTTCTGAGGAGGACTGCACCGCCGTGTTACATCTTTCCCTGTGCGTTGTCGCCGGTGGAGCGCCGCTCACATTTATTCGCTGGTGTCGTGCTAGCGGCGCCGAGCGATCTGAGCTAACGTATCTAACAAAGATCACCTTCGAGCAGTTCCCGCGGGAGGCATGGGATCCCGTTGCGGTGGAGCAGTTCGTCAACCATCTTGGCGGTGATCTGGTGCAGATGCATGTCCCGGTGGACAGCTGGTTCTTGTCGGTGGAGGCCTGGATGAAGCAGCCGAACGCAGTCCCGAAGACCTACATTGTGGAGGTGCCAGAGCCGTACATGCCGGCCACTATGCGCACCCCGACCTCGATGAGGACATTGGAGCACACTGTCCTCGTCCATGTCTCGGAGGTCGTGGACCCTGGCCCAGTCGTCTCGGACACTCCACTATGGGACGACGATAAGGTCGACACCACACGCACGCACCAGTTCCCATTCTTTGGTGGGTGTGTGGATGGCAGTGGCCCTCCTCAGGTGAGGGACGGTGGCCACTGTTTCGGTGGGCACAACGACAACGGATCTGCCGGAGGAGAATGATCTGCTGACTGAACAAGATTGAGCTGCTGTTTGAACTGCTATCTGAAGATATCATTTGGCTTATGTTGCAGCTGCTATCTGTTGGGAGTCTGAATTGTGTGTTGTATCGTGCATCTCTAGTCAGTTTGAAATTTTTTGACTTATGTTGCGACTATTATCTGTTGTAATATGTCAGTTTGATGTCTAGTCAGTTTGAAAATGTTTGACTTATGTTGCGACTATTATCTGTTTTAATATGTCAGTTTGATCTCTAGTCAGTTTGAAAATGTTGGAGTTTGTTGTTGAATTTGAGTTGAATCTAAGGCTCCTAATGTTTGACCAATTAATGTTAATTCATGCAAAAAAAAAAACAGCAGCAATGTATTTCATCTATAAATCATGGAAACAAATTCCAGTGCTACATATTGCACAAAATTACATTAATATGTAAAACAAACATATTTTTCGCGCACACAAACCAGAACACGAATAAGAACACTTATTATCAAGCGCTAAAAACACTTAAACAACTACTTTCTGCGTATCCTTTTGCTCGTGCCCTCGTTTCCGCGGCGGCAGCGTGAAGCTTTACCTTCGCTCTTGCACTAGGGGCGGATCTTCTCCAGCCATGGTGGAGCTAAACTTTTTTTCATGTCTTGGATACTTCTGTATAACTCGTAGCTGACATACCCGTCCACCGCTGCATAGTTGCGGCTTGTTGGAGTCATCTTCCATTCCCAATAATGGTGCAGGTATGAATCGAATCCAGACTTCATCTCGAGGTACCAACTGTCTATGATATTTCCTGCTAGAGTATCCATTCCAATTTTGGGTACCCCGAATTCCAACTGGATGTCATGGAGGTACTCTGGTGGCAGAAAGAAGCCTGATTGCGCAAGAGCCTTCTTGTCGCCCGTCGTGGCCACGCTTGCGAACCTGATCTTCTTTGTTGAAAAGAAGTCTTGCAGCAACTTGTGTCCATGATCTGTCTGCGGCGACCTGCACCAGTGGTACACGAGGACGTGGTTGCGCATGGCCATTTGCAAGACGGCGACGGCATGGGGTTTGTAAGCATGGCTACGTGTGTATTCAAGGTCGAAGCCCAAGAACTTGTGCTTTTCAGGCTGAAGCCATTTCTCGAAATTGGTCAGGGCAGTCTCCAAGGCACGTTCCTCGTTGGTGTAAATCACCTCCAGCATGTTGCCGCCGTGGACAGGGAGGCTGATAACCTCCGTGGTTGGTCGGCAATCGTCCATGGAAAGTCTCCGCCGTGGGCTTGGAAGAAGAGTCGGGGAAGATGAAGTCTAGATTCGATGGGTTCGATGGGTTTGGAAGAAGAGTCGGGGAAGATGATGAACGGAAGGAGCGCAAATGGCAACTGCAAATGGCAACCGCCTAAATATCGAAGGCGTGTATGGAACGAAGGTGTGTGAACCCAAGCGAGTAGATTAACGAACGAGAAACTAATGGAAACTGAAAACGAGGCAGAGTGCATATACATGTTCGTCACCGTGTGGAACGAAGGTGTGTGAACCCAAGCGAGTAGATGAACGAACGGGAAACTAATGGCAACTGAAAATGAGGCAGAGTGCATATACACGTTCTTCACCGTGGGTGGCCGTTTGACCTCCCTCGCAAATGTACGTTGTGTTCGCAGGAAGAGAGCAATTCATTGGCTCGGTTTGGCTGAATTTGTTCGACTTATAGGTGGCCCTGACTTGTTGTGGCCCCGTTTGACAGTGACAAAATGTCACATCACTCTGTGTTTGACAAAGTCAGCGCACGGGAGAGCCATGCAGAGACATGCATGCGCACACGTCAGCAGGCCCAACAGCCCTCGAAATGGCAGTCAGTATAAATGCCCCTCCTGCTTGCATCGCCTCATTCCCCCACCATTCCGACCCCAAATCTAGCAAAAAAAAACCAGTTTGCCCCGGCCCCAACGCCTCCCTCCTTCTCCCCCAACCTTGAGGCAGTTCCGCGAGGAATGGAGGACGCTGTCGCATCATCTGCTGCCGGCGCGGCCCACCATGTCGGTTGGACCTCACGTCCGGATCCGATGCAGGGGAATAACGCCGGTGCGGCATCTGCTGTCGTCGCCGCAGGTGCAGCCGGCCATGGCGGTTCGCTGTCATCGCCTCCTCCGGCGGTGGAAGCGTCGGGACTCCCTCTCCTGTCCGATCTGGGGGACCCCATGGGGGAGGTACCGGCGTTCGAGGAGGTCGTCTCCGACGAGGAGTCTGAGGTGCTTCCCTAAACATATATATCTAGCCCTAGTTTAGTATTGAAAATCCAATGGTTTGTAGAGACATGCAAGCAAGTTGGATCTGGAGACGGGGATTCTACATATGCAACTGCGAACCCAGCGCCCCCTATTACCCAGCGGTCGGAACAGTGTAGTTGAAGTTTATTTCATAGAAAAAAAATACACATTAAGCCTTGTAACTGACTGTTTGCCCGGGCTAGAATCTATTCCCGGGTCCGCTAATGATTTTAGGTCCTTGATTCTAGAGCTTGTAGAATAGAGAGATTGGTATATGCAAGTTAGGAATTAGCTATACATGATTTTGATGGCATTTTGTCTATCTGCAAGTTATATTGTCCATTAACTAGGAATTAGCTATACATGATTCGAATGTGGGCATAAATTCTAGGCTTGTTATTACATATTAAGTCCATTAACAAACTGCATATATGTGGTACCATTTATGTTCTGCTTAAACTTTTGAATCCTATTTAAGCAAAGATTGATGTCATTAGTTTATCAATGGCATGGTTATTTGATTTAAACTAGTGTTAGTACGTGCATTTTAAAAATGACCTAGAATTGGAGTGTGGTACTAACTTTTGTTTCTTTTCTAATTTGAAGCATTCCGATGACGGCGTATCATCTGACAAGGAGTTCCGCGATGCTAAGAGCAGACATGTTCTTAGGAAGCTGCAGAATGGGCAGATTGGGTACCATCGTCGCGCCGGCATGCTTTTCTGCCCCTTCTGCTGCAGGAACATTGACACGAGCATCGTCAGCATGATCCAGCATGCCAACGGCATTGGGTATGGCTCGGAAAACCGCGTGCCCGCTGTTAGGGCCAAGCACGCTGCCTACGGTGTGTTGCTAAAGAAGTTGCTCGCGTGCAATATCAGATTAGGGCTCGCGCATCCCCATCTGAACCCCAATCACCAGGACAGGAATCCTTGGAGGAGCCAGTAATGTTGTCGCTCGTGCCGAATGCATGAACTTAATTTGAATAGTTGTGCTACTAGCTAATGTTTTGGTTTGGACAAGTAGTATATGTAAGAACTTTATTAGTATTGTGGAAGAATTCCACGTGTGTGTAAGAATTTAAGTACTATATATGTAGTACTTCTATACTATGTTGCTTCAGCCGATCATGTTTTTAGGATGCCTAAATATGATATAACTTAGTAATAAGTGGATGTGTCACGTCCATTTAGTACTCGATCATGTCCAATAAGCCAATCCTTGTCGAAAACTCGTTGATCTGATGGATCAATGGTTTTTAATTCTTCATTTAATTAGTAGAAAATAAAGAACTAATGGTAACAATGCAACCTTTTTTGTGTTAGCAAAGATTTACATTTGAAAAACCTTCAATTTATGGAACAACATGCCACAATTGGCAGCTATAGCCCATTGTACCCTAATTAACACATAGACCCTCAATTTTAAAAAATTCACATCCAAACCTAACATCTGCACGCCTAAATTACGACCGCTAACATCCGCGCGCGCGCTAAAAAACGAAACAGTGTCACACGGGGTCCCACTCGTCAGCGTCATAGCCGCGCGCGCGCTAAATCTTCACCGAAACAGCCTCACACGGGGTCCTACTCGTCAGCGTCACAGGACGCCACGCTCCCTCGCCCACTCTCGGCTACTTCCCCACTGAAAGGGATCACTATGCCCCCTCCCAAAAAAAACCCAGTGCCTCCACTTCGCCCACTGGGCGGCGGCTATCACGGCGGCGCCTTCCCTAACTTCCCCGTCCTCACCGACGTCCTCAACCAATGATTGGTAAGTGTTGGTTGCCTCCCTTCCCTTCCTCAACCAAACGATCCGATCTAGTTTAGATGGCGGCGGATCTAGGTTAGATGCCGTCGGATGTAGCTTAGATGCCGGCGGCCATCGTTGTTGACGTGTTTTAGGTCACCACCAGCCATGGATTTAGCTCACGCTACCGTCACATGTATCTCCAAGATCGCTTCCCCCACCCAGATGGAGATCCACCTGAACAAGGCCTTGGAGCTCGCAAGGCCCCCTGTTCTTCAGATCCCCAAGGTAAATACTAGCATATAAATTAGTATCTCATTTCTCCTTCGTAGCTACTTGTTTGATTTTTCTTCTTTTCATATTTGGCTGTAGCACTCTAGTCGAGGCTGTAGCTTCTGCACCATGTCTCCTTATCCTTATGAAACTCGTAACTGGATGGAGGCGCGTGGCATTCTGGTTAAAAGAGTTGGTAAAATTCTAACTCAGGAGGTAAATGTTCTACGATCTCAATAATTTTGTTTTGTGCTTATTAGTATGAGGCTACTTTTCTTCTTTTCCATTTTAAACATCTGTGATTGATACATGTGCCAGTGATTAAACTGTGCACTCGATCTTGATGAGATCATCAAGCATTTTACCTAGTGTTTTGTACAATCACATTGGTTATGCATCTTCTTTGGTAAAATGTTCGATGATCTCATTAATTTTGTTTTGTGCTTATTAGTATGAGGCTACTTTTCTTGTTTTCAGTTGCTAAACATCTAGTGCTTTATACGTGTGCCAATGATTAAAATGTGCACTCGATCTTGTTGAGATCATCGAGCATTTTATCTAGTGTTGTGTACAACCACATTCGTTCAGCATCTTCCTTGGTAAAATGTTCTACGATCTCATTAATTTTGTTTTGTGCTTATTAGTATGAGGCTACTTTTCTTGTTTTCTATTGCTAAACATCTGTGCTTGATACATGTGCCAATGATTAAAGTGTGCACTCGATCTTGATGATATCATCGAGCATTTACCTAGTGTTTTGTACAGCCACAATTGTTCTGCATCTTCCTTGGTAAATGTTCGATGATCTCATTAATTTTGTTTTGTGCTTATTAGTATGAGGCTACTTTTCTTGCTTTCCATTGCTTTTGGATCCATAGGAATGCCTTTTGGATACAAAGGAATGCTTTTGGATCCATAGGAATGCCTTTGGAATGTTCGATGATCCATAGGATTCTTTCCTAAGGAATGCCTTTGGATCAAAGGAATGACACCTACAAAATTCCTATGGATTGTATTCCTACACCCAATTCCATAGGAATTTCAACATCCACTCTAACCTCTTTTTTACACTCATTCGTGTAGGATCGATGCAAGTTTCCTATGGTTCTCTCCAAATGACTGTTTGGACAGTTTTCCTCTGTTTTGTAATCCTATGTTTTGCACCTACAATCCTGTCAAATTCCTATGTTTTCTCGGTTCCTCTATTTTGTAATCCTATGATCCAAAGAAGCCCTTATACGTGTGCCAATGATTAAACTGTCTCTGCCATGCCAATGGTAGTAGGTTGCGGCATAGGGATGATGGATGCGCCTTCTTCGCCATGATAATTGACTATGATGGCGAGGGGCTACGACAGCAGCGTGTGTAAGACAAGGACGACTAGCCCAATCTGCCGGGTAGGGTGAGAGGAGGGTCACAACGGACAAAAGTCTTGCCTGTCTTCGGTCGGTGCCGGCGGCGATGACGCTCGTGGGCGCCATTCCCCTCCTTGGAGGCGTTGCCGTGTTTGTCGGCACCTCCCTCGCCCTCTCTGTGTTTGACTGAGATCTCCGGGTGAAAGCCTAGATTCAGGTGAATTGGCGTGATGGCGACATCCTCGGCGTCGTTTCTTCGTTGGGAGCATTGCGTTTGGAGACATGGTGTGAGGTTCCTTGCTGCTTTCCTCCGGTGTTCGTTGATGTCCAAGGTTGAGGTTTCAGAGGCGCAATGCACGCCGGTGAGTCCAAGGAGGTGTCTCTCTCGGGATCAACCAAGTCCCGCCATCTACTTGCCACCTCTTAGGCATCCGGAGTTGTTGGTGCGCGAGAAGGGAAGTTCAGGTGGATTTGTCTGTCTTCGGAGGTGACCGGCGCCGGTCGAGACGCGGCGATGTTGCTCAATTTAGGACAAGCTCTTTTGTTTTGTAGTTTTGTTGTCGGTGGTGGTTGTCCTTGGTCTAGCCGAGTGTGGAGTGCTTGCTGCGCGCATTGTTTGCAATGTGGTGTAGTCGTCATACTCCACTGGTTGTGTCAACTGGGTGGTGTCTGCTCTTCTTTGAGCATGTAAAAAAATTATTTTCTATCAATGCATCGAAACGCAAAGCTTTTGCGTTTTCGCGAAAAAAAATTGTCTCTACCAATGATTAATATGCAGCAATGTGTCTAGCAGTTTGGCTACTATAGCAAATAACATGCAGAACAAGTTCAGTTGTGCCTCATTTTTCTATAGTAGGTAAATCTGTCAGAATTATTTCATTTCATTTGTATGTACCATGGTTGGCAATGAGGCTCATTATTACACTTTTATTTGTTTTGTTGCATGTGCCGATGATTAGACTGTGTTTATGGTTGGCCTTGTAGTTGATGATGTGCTAAACATGTATGATGCCTTTTTTTGTAGGGTTTGCGAACCTGTGGTTGTGGCTTCAGAATGGATGGATCAATCGGACAAGTGATGTGGAACAATTGCATGTGCCTTTGGAGAGCATTGAGGATGCTGAAAAGTGACGTGGAACCTGTGGATGTGCCATTGGAATGGATTGGTGACTAGGAAAAGTGATGTGGAACCTGTGGATGTGCCTTCGGAATGGGTGGATCAGTAGGAAAAAGTGACGTGAACCGTATCGATGAGAAACTATTCAGTTTATGACGTGCACCTGTTTAGATGTTGTGCACCTGTTGTGATGTGAACCCTATCGATGACATGAAACTATTTAGTTAATGATGTGAGCCTGTTGTGATGATGGCGGGTAACCTTTGTGATGCTGGTGTGAACTGGTGTTGATTCTAGTTATTATAATTCTAGCTATTATAAATCTCCTTGTTGTGATGATGGCGGGTAACCTTTGTGATGCTGGTGTGAACTGGTGAACTGACAGCTGGGCCCGTGCAAAAAACGTTAGGAACAACCGAGAGAGAGCGCGGTCGTTGCCGGTCAAAGCAGTCAAACATGGCAGGATGTGTGGGTCCGATGAAAATTCGCGACGTTCTACGTGACCAAGTCAGTTTCGTCGAAGGCAACTAGGCTCTTAGTGGGCTACTAGGCCGGAGACGAAAATCCGCGACGTAAAAGTAGCAAAAAGTCAGGCAAAATCAGTCTACGACGGACCAAACAAATACGTTGAGAGAAAACTCCAGTTTTCAGCCATTCACGACGGAAACGCTCGACGTTATCAAAACGTTCCGCTCAAAACGTTCTGGATCGCACGGAATTTGGTAATGAGTGTTAAGCATGATGGGAGAGAAAACACCTATGAGTTGAATTGGCATGTGAGAGACATTATTTTGAGGCATATGACACCACAACAAATTGTAAATGAATCTCATCAAAAAACTTAAGTACATCTTGACAAGGAGAGCGAGAGAGTAGAAAAGAGAGGAAATCATATTTTTGTGGGTGAAATAGAAAAACCAAACCGAGTGGTAAAAATAAAAGTGAGGGAGTGAACCTACTATACATGTTAGCCACCAAAGAGGATTTGAGATAGTTTAGGGAGGATCCCACTTTAGTCCCTATTGTGCTTATTCACAAGGGAGAAATCCTTGTTTATAATTACATGAACCCTCTCTCTATTCGTGTTTCTAATGTGTTGAGGGAGCTTGATGATGTGTTTCTAGTGGAGATACCCTCGGGGCTGCCACCATTCCGAGGGATAGAGCACCAAATTGACTTGATTCCAGGAGCATAATTGCCAAACCGAGCTCCCTAAAGGACAAATGACGATGGTATCCCTAGCTCTTTACAACATTCTCCCATTGATATTGTTGTTGTTCAAGAGAATCCCAATGAAGTGAGGATTAGACCAATAACAAGAGTCAGAGCTTAACTATTAGAACAATAGGTGAATTCACTCTTAATAGAATATGATGTTTGTGATTATGAGAATGTTATACTATCTAAGTCTATGAATTTATGTATTAGCAGGGTTATGATAACACAAACACTAGAGGAGGAGAACAACAAGGCATGGAGCAAAACATGAAGGAACACATGAGAACATCAACAAGGACATGGAAAACATAGAAGAAATGGTGTAAACCAAGAAGGGACAGCTTGAAAACAAGGAAGGAATGCTGGAAAACAGTGGGAAACATGTGGAAAACATTGAATAATTTCAACACAATTGCTTGACGGAGGAGAGGGAGGTAGGAGCACAAGAGGGAGGTGTTGGAGAGGCTGTTTTGTCGACGACAGGGTAGCACTCAAAGGTTCGAGCATTGGGGCTAACCACATTTTACCGCACCCCGGATGGCTTCGGGAGAGGATCTCTCGAAGGGAAACAATGGAGACACAGAGAGTTTACCCAGGTTCACGCCACCGTGATGGTGTAAAACCCTACTCCTGCTTGTCTGATGGATTGCACCGTGGTGGTTACAGTACAAATTCGAGCTTGTGTTCAGAACATACTACTTGGGCTCTATGATGGTCGACCTCTATGATGGTTCCTCCCTTTTTTCCACAAGGGATAGTGGCGCCCTTCTTATAATGGCGTTTGGACCTCTTTCCCTTTCATTGGACGGGAAAGGTCTACCACAAGGTGCCAAAGGGTGGAGTGTCCCATACTTCTGCACCTCCTGCGCGGTCCTGGTCACTAGGGGACAGCTCCACCGTCCATGACGTAACGGTGGTGGAGCTTGGTGATGATTCCTCCGTCTTGTAGCACGGACTCGGTCTTCTTGCACCAAAGAGAAAGCCTCAGACTGGGCTTTGGTCCACGCAGCAGCGCTCCACACTTTATGCACGAGATTGGAAACTGTTGACAAAGCCGTTATGTCCCCTGTAGTGCCTTCGTCATCCAGGCAGGGGCCAGAACATCAACCTCACATGGGTTGTCCCCCAACGGGTGAGGTTCCTTCCGGGAAGGAGCGAGGGCGAACTAGGACTCTTCCCCAGCAATACACGATGGAGTTCTTGAAGAGAGATCCTCTCCAAGGGCCTGGCCTTGGCGGGAGACCGTTGAGGGACCCCCTTTACTCGTAGTAGTTTGGTACGGACTCCTTCCGTACCTGTTGGGCTGGGCTAGCAGCAGACGGCCCAGGATATCTTGGTATCCATGGGTCCGACAGTATCCCCCAGACCCATGACGCGCGCGTTGAGGAAAGGTGAAGCGGCTTGGGCCCTCAAGTTGCGAGGCCAACCTCTCCACGTGGCGCGACGGTTTGTGGGGGATCCCACGATCTTTCTGCATGGCGGAAATGTCTTGTTGCAATTACTACTCTAGCCTGGTGGTGCAGAGCAGCAAGTGCCTTGGCATCTTTTCATGTCCCCCCTCGGGACGTGGCCCCTTCTTCCTCGGTGCTCGAGCTGGCAGGGAGACTGAACGGGTGCGGTGCCGTCTCTTCGGCTCAGCATAAATAGGAGGGGCGACCCCTCTCCCATCCCAACACCGTCATCGCTCCCTTCTTCTCACTGTTCTTTACATGTAGAGAGAGAGAGGAAACAGAGCATGGCTCATGGAGGGCGAGGCAGAGGTTCATCTCCTGGCTCCGGCGTTGCCCCCGAGTGGAGTGCGAGGCGCGCCGTGGACGAGCCAGAGGGGTCCTCTGCTCCGGCTGGAGCGAATGAGCGGAGTCAGTGGCCATGCTCCTCGCGGTCGTGGCATGATGGGGAACTCCCTCCCCCGCTGGGCGGAGGATACTCACGTGCCGGAGCACGAGTTCCTGGTGGCCCTCTGCAGTCGCCTCCGCAGCCGCCTGAGGCTCCCTAACGTCTTTGCCGGATCTTTCGGTCGCAATCCGCCCCGCAGATTATGGCTTCGGGTAGTGGGCTGCATCAACGGGCCCCGGTAGGTGTCGGTGGAGTTTTGCTCTACCGGTCACCTATCGTTGGCGAGGCGGTGGAAGACCTTCTCCCACGCCCATAAGCTGGAGGAGAGCCAGGTCCTCCACTTCCGCTTTGATGGAGTTGACTTCCTCTTTGTGAAGATCTTCGGGCGTTGCGGCGAGCGTGGAGTGCTGCATTGAGAGCGGGAGCAGCAACGAGAGCGACCAAAATGATGAAGATGATGTTGCTGAAGAGGAGGACGAGGAAGATCTGTCGGTCGTCAAGGAGGGGAGTGACGAGCTGAACTCGGCGGACGACTGAGGTCCTTTGGGTGCCTTCGTCCAGATGAAGGGCCTGACGATCCTGATCAGTCAGCCTTCATCTGGACTCCTCTTCTTCTTCCTTCTCATCTGCGCCTCCATCCTTCTTCATCGGCCGATCATGTCTCGTAGCTGTGGCAAAGACAGGTTCAGCCGAGGTTGGTCACAGTTCTTCTTCCTTTGATAGCCGCGGAAGGGGAATAGCTCCTTCCAGGTCCTAGCTCGTTTATGTCTTCGTGATGGATCTGCAGGATTTCCACGTACTTGGATGTATCTCATGTATGGAATATGGAGTAAATGTGTTCTTTGGAGAGTCAATGAGGAGGAGTTTAGACTTAGATATGGAAGTTTGGGCGTTATTGACGCAGTGAGTTGTGCCTGCGAGTATCCTTGCCGTTGCCCTTCTCGAAACACTCTCCCCTTCCTTGCGCAAATCCATGCTTTTGTGCTTCGGGAGGCAGGTGTGTGTCTCTGCAGTGAGCGAAATTACGTATCTGGTGCTCTTCTCATTGATACCTCGGGAGGAAGTCTGCACCAAGAACTTAGATGAGGTTTCGTGCACATTAGCGACCCGTTTAGATAGAGCTCTGCCACTTGGTTTTATTCTAATTGGGTCTCACCCGTGCAGGGTACCGATCCCAGGCCCCGCTCGCGAGGTGTCCTCGAGAACGAGTAACCGATGCGTGCTCCCGAAGAAAGGAAGAGGGGCTTGCCGAGAGACAAGTGTTGTTAGCAAAATGGATCTTTACTACTAGGGTGAGGCTCTACATTACACGCTTGGGGATGTCATGACCCTGCGGTCCCCCAAGAAGCACTTGACGCCCCGTGCGGACACGTGAATCCCATCGTCAGGGTGCTGAGACTCGAGCAAGCTCGGGTGCAAAGGTTTGCCATGCGGTTCCCACTTGTGCGTGTAGAGGCTCTCGTGGCCAGGCGGCCGCCTTGTGAGATGCCCCCTGAGACCCTCACAGAGAGAGGTCCTGGCGTTATTTTTACCGTGGCGTCACACGGTCCCCTCGAGGGAGCGTCACCATGGCCTAGGAGAGGCATGTGGAGAGAGCAAGAGCTAAAGGTAGAACTTCTGTAGATGTTGGACGTTCCACGGATTTGGCATAGGCGTGCCGTCTTCAGTCTCCAGTCGTGCCGCACCAGGTCTCGCGACGTGCGTTACCCGGTACGGCCCCTCCCACATGGGAGAGAGCTTGTGTAACCCTCTCGGGGGAGAATCCTCCTCAGGACCAGGTCGCCCACCTCCAGTGTGAGTGGCCTGATGGTGTTGCTGTGGTAGCACCGGAGGCCTTGCTGGTAACGAGCGGCGCGGGTGGCGGCTCGGGTTCTCACCTCCTCGAGAAGCGGCAAGTCCTCGGCGTGTAGTTCCCCCTGCCTGCCCTCGCTGAAGGCCATGGCTCGGGGAGAGCCAAGCTTGAGTTCGACAGGGAGAACGGCCTTGGCCCCATAGACTAGGGAGAAAGGCGTTGCCCCCTGATGTCCAACAAGTATAGGGGGCGTATCGTAGTACTTTCGATAAATAAGAGTGTCAAAACCAACAAGGAGCAGAAGGTGTTGACAAGCAGGTTGGATAGAGGATTCACTGTAAACACTAGCAAACGGGTTTTTGGTTGTTTTGGATATAGCAGATAAATAAAGTGTGAGTAAATAAAGTGCAGTAAATAATATTGCAGCGAGTGGCCAATCCTTTTGAGAGCAAATGACAAGCCGGTTGTGTTACTGATGACAACCAAACGTTCTCGAGGACACAAGGGAATTTTGTCAAGTTCTTTCTCTTCGTTACGGTTGATTAATATCCATTGGTTCGTGAAATGTTGGGTGGGTGAACCTATGGTAATGCACCGCCCAACTAGGACTAATATATACTTGTGATTATACCCCTCGTAAGCATCCGCAAATACAAGAAAGTAATTAAGATAAATCTAACCACAACCTTAAAACTCCGGGATTATATGCTCCCTCGTGCATTGGTTTCCTAACGGGGGTTTAGGTTTCTCTCACTCCGGCAACCCAAAAAGTAGTAGACAAATACACAATGCATCCTCCTAGGCCCATAAAGGTGAAGTATCATGTAGTCGACGTTCACATGACACCACTAGAAGAATAACACCACAACTTAAATATCGAACCACGAGATATTACTTCAACATAACTTCACTACTAACATCATGACTTCTCCCATGTCCTCAAGAACTAAACGAACTACTCACAAGACATCATATGGATCATAATCAGAGGTGATATAATGGATGATAACAATCTGGTCATAAAGTGCTAACACCGATAAATCTCACAAGCATCAACTACTAACAAGTAATCCACACCGGGAGAGAGATCTAATGTAAAACAACGATAGAAGCCCCTAATTGTTCTAGCGGGATGATGGTGGATGATGAGGGTGATGGTTCTGGTGGTGATGATGATGACGATGACGATCATGATGATGCCCAGATCGATGACGGTGACGATGGCGGTGATTTCCCCTCTCCGGAGTGGAATTTCACTGGCAAGTTTCTCCCTGCCAGAGAGCTTTTCTCTCTCGGGTGTTTTCTGCCCCGAGGCGGCGGCGGAATAATTCTTCGATGATGGTCTTGGGCTTAGGGTTCCCTGGGGGTCAAGTACGCGAAAGATGTCGACCAGAGGTGGGCCAGGGTGGCCACACCACCTGGTGGCGCGGCCAGGGGCGCGCCACCTCATGGTATGGTCCCCTGGTAGCCCCCTCTGGCACCCCTTCTAGATGGAGTCCTCCTCTGAACTTCTAAGACCTCTCCTGTGTCCCCCTTCTTCTTCTTCCGATCTTCTGAAATAGGGTATCTCGACGATGCTTTTTCCATCAGAATTCTAGTCCCGGTGTTTATTCTCCGAAAATTCTGAAACATGCAAAATAAGATAAAATAACATAACGTATGCATCATAACATGAAATATATTGATGAATAACAGAAAATAACAACATAAAACAGTGATGCAAAATGGACGTATCACCCCCGTGGGCTTGGTTGCGGTGGTGCGGATTGACCACATGACCGACAGGAGCTCGTCGATCCACTTCTTCACATGGGCCTTGCGATTGTTGATGCTCCACGTCTTGAGGCCCTTGAGGACCTTGGCATTAGCGCGCTCTGCCTGGCCGTTGCTGTGCGGGTGCCCGATGGATGCGTAGCTGATCTTGATGCCCAGGTTGGCGCAGTAGGACTTGAAGAGGCTGCTTGTGAACTGCGCGCCGTTGTCGGTGCTGATGTGATTGGGCACCACAAAGCGGCATACCAATCCCTTGACGAAATTCACCGCCATCCTTGTCGGGATGTCCCGGGCAACTTCTACCTCCACCCACGTGGTGAATTTGTCGTGTGTGACGTAGACGTAGCGGTAGCCCCCGAGCGCTCGAGGAAAAGGTCCCAGGATGTCCAACCCCCAGACCGCGAACGGCCACGAGAGGGGAACGGTCTGGAGTCCGTGCGCAGGCTGGTGCGTCTGCTTGGCGTGGAACTGACAGGCCTCGCAAATCTTGACAGGTTCGGTGGCGTCCTTGAGAGCCGTCGGCCAATAGAAGCCGTACCTGAAGACTTTGCCGACGAGGGTTCATGATGAAGAGTGCTGACCATAGTCACCTTGGTGGATGTCCTTGAGGAGCTCCATGCCATCGTCGGGGGGACACACAGCAGTGCCACGCCGTTGGGGCCCCTCCGGTATAGCTTGGAGTCGATGACGCAGTACATCTTGGCTCAATGGGCGACCTGCTCGGCCTCTGCTTCGTCTTCGGGGAGGTTGCCCTTCTGGAGGTAGTCGGTCATACTCTTGTTCTAGCATGCTTCCTCGTGAGTGAAGGTAAGCACCAGGCGGTTTCCCGAGGGAATCCCGCAGTTCGGTGCGCCTTGGGAGGGAGCGGGTGGGAGCTCCTCCTCGAGGTGATCGTGGTCATGTGGCTCCTCGTCGTCGACTGGATGTATGATGGATGGCTTGGCAAGCCTCTCTTCAAAGAGGCCTGGGCCCGCGCCCAGTTCCTTGATGCTCGCTTGGCGAGGTTGTCTGCTTCTTCGTTGTTCCTGTGTGGGATATGCTACAACTCCAGGCCGAGGAAGCGCTTCTCGAGCTTGCAAACCACCTCGAGGTATAGATCCATATGCTTGTCCTTGGCGACGTAACTCTTGTTGGAGAAGTTTACCAACAGCTGGGAGTCTCCCTTGATGACGAGGCGCTTGACGCCCAGGTCAATGGCGGCCCTGATGCTGGCGAGGAGTCCCTCGTACTTGGTGATGTTGTTGGAGACTTGGGCCTTGTGGCTAAAATGGAGCTGGACGGCGTAGTAGAGCTTGTCGCCGATTGGCGACGTAAGCACGACGCCAGCCCCCCCCCCCACCCCGAGCCCCTGGAGGAGAAGGCGCAGTCGAAGTGCCTGGTCCATTCACCGGGAGCCAGCTTGCCGTGGACGGTTGTATCCTCCTCAGGGTCTTCTCCTCCCGGTGGGTTTGTCCACTCTGCATTGAACTCCACCAGAACTCTTCCCTTGATTTTCTTGGTCATGAGGAACTGGAGCTCGAAGTGTTGGAGCTCGACATCCCACTCGGTGACACACCCCATGGCGTTGGAATTTTGTAGGATCTGCACGAGGGGGAAGGTTAGCACCACGGTGATGGGGTTTTCCTCGAAGTAGTGGCGAAGTTTCCTCGAAGCTACAAGGAGCGCGTACAAGAGCTTCTGCTGCACAGGGTACCTCTCGCGGGCATCTCGAAGCACGATGCTAACAAAGTAGACAGGGTGTTCGAAGAGAGCGACTAGAGGGGTCCCGACAGTGAGTTGTTCTGACGCATTGGGGCTCTCCTGAGGCTGCATGAGGGTATCCTCCTTGTGGAGGTCTTGCCCTGCAACGGGATCCTTTGAGGGAGAAGCGGGCGTGGGCTCCAGGTCGGGCAGGGCCGCTCTTTTCTTGCCAGCTAGCCTTTCAGCTATGAGAGCACAACTGACTGTCTGAGGGGTGGCCGCAAGGTACAAGCGCAGTGGCTCCCGCAGTCGTGGCGTGACGAGTATAGGAGGGCTTCCCAGATACCTCTTGAGATCCTCAAATGTAGTAGCTGCCTCGACAGTCCATTTGAATGGACCAGAACGCTTCAGGAGTTTAAAGAATGGCAGAGCCTTGTCGCCGAACCTGGAGATGAAGCGCGCTAGTGCCTCCACGCATCTCGCGAGGCGTTGCATATCCTTCAGTCGTCGTGGAGGTTGCATTTCTTCAATGGGCCGAATCGTGTCGGGGTTGGCCTCGATGCCCCGATGGGACACCAGGAAGCCCTCGCGAGTCATCGATGAGTGTGCGCTCCTCGCGAGTCTTGACGATAATTTTGTCGACGTAGGCCTCCGCGTTCTTCCCTATCTGCGTCCCCAGGGCGATACGCATAAGCCGCTGGAAGGTGGCCTCCGCGTTCTTCAGGTTGAAGGGCATGCAGATTTAGCAGAATACCCCACAAGGTGTCATGAAGGCGGTCTTCTCTTCGTCCTCCTTGGCCATCTTGATCTGATGATAGCCTGAGAAGACGTCCAGGAAACATAGGAGGTCACACCCGGCGGTGGAGTCCATTATTTGATCGATCCTCGGGAGAGGATACGGATCCTTGGGGCAGGCCTTGTTGAGGTGGGTGAAGTCCACACAGAGCCGTCCACCAGTGTGCTTGGAGACCACGGCGGGGTTGGAGATCCACTCGGCGTGGATAATCTCGCGGATGATCTTGGCATCCAGAAGCTTCTCCACTTCTCGGACGATGAATTCCTGCTTCTCCGGGCCCTGGCGACGGTCATTTAGCTTGACCGGGCGTGCGCCCGGGCACACCGCCAGATGGTGCTCGATCACCTCCCTTGGTACACCGGGCATATCGGACGTTGTTCGTGCGAGGATGTCCATGTTTGCCTGAAGGAAGGCGACGATCGCGCTTTCCTATTTGGGAGGCAACATGGCTCTCATGGTGAGTGAGGGCCTCGTGCCGTTAGGGTTCATGGAGACCTTCTTTGTACCCGCCCTCTCCTGAGAGAATAGCTGCTTCTTCTTCGAAGGCTCGACAGCATCCCCGAGGTCTCCCTCGTCGATGGGGTGTGATGTTGCCGCCTCCTTGTAGGCGTCCTCCATGGAACGCACCCCGTCCTTCACGTCCCCTTGAACAGAAAGGGGCCTGCTGCTCCCGGGCATCTTGACCATGTGGTATGCGTTATGCGTGACGGCCATGAACTTGGCTAGCGCAGGGTAGCCGAGGATGGCGTTGTAGGGCAGCCCGATATGACGACGTCAAAGTCGATTTCCTCGGTGCAGTAGTTTTGGCGAGTGCCAAACGTGACCGCCAGCTGAACCCTTCCCAGTAGCACGGTTGTGTCGCTGGTTACTCCAGTGAAGGGCATGGTGGCCTTGAGGCGGTCGCGCGGGATACGCAACTTCTCGAAGGTCCCGAGAGAGATCACGTTGAGGGCAGCCCCTCCGTCCACGAGCATCTTTGAGATAGCGACGTGGTTGATCGTGGGGGTGCACACCAGCGGGATGGCTCCCACCGAGCCGACATCTTTGGGGTCCTCGGCGAAGTCGAAGGAGATCTCGTGTTGCGACCACTTGAGGGGTGGCGGGGACAGCTCGACCCCGCGGAGGGCGGCATTGGCTCTCCCGAGGTCCACTTGAGGTGGCACCCGAAAGATGGGGCGAGGGACCCGCCGAGGATCCATGCAGTGTGACGAGTTGTGTCGTGCGCTTCCGACGAGATGGGACCACTGTGTCCCACGGCGAAGCGCCAGAGAGTCACGTGACCCTCGGACTCGCCGTAGGGAAGATGGCCGCAGTGACGGAAGCGTTGGAGGAACTGCGTGCGCAGGTCCTCCCACAAACTCACTAAGTTGTCAGGGCCATAGAGAGACAGGGGAAGTACCTCAAGAGGCACGGGTCGCCCCCCCCCCCGGCAGCCCAGACTCGCGGCTCATACTTCCGCAGGAAGTCCAACGGGGGAATGTCACTAGTGTAGCGAGGCGGAAGGTGAGGCCGGAATGCTAAAGGCCACCTTGCCTTCCATAGGTCTCTGTTGAACGCATGGCAGCACCCTGCCTGGGCGCTTGCGCGACGCTCTAGGTAGCTAGGCCACTCTAAGTCGGTTGTGTCGTTTCCCGGGACAAAGGATGTCATGTCGTGGGTTCAAGGGCGCCGAGCCCTGCGTGCACAGGGCTCCGCTGGCCCGACCACAGGCGTGACCGCCGCGGTGGAGCCGGCCTGCTCCCAGCAAGCCGATGGTGCTGGGGTGACCTCGGCGGTGTGCAACAACTGAGGATCACCGGCGCCGGGCTCGAGCGGACAGCGCGACGGTCCCTGTGCTCCAGACAGGGCTTCCTGCGAGCACTGTTGACAGTGCGTGTGCACAGTCGATGGCTACCGGGCGAGCGTTGCCTGGAGACTGCAGGAACCGCGTCGGGTCTAGGAGGGACTCGCCGACGAGCGTCTTGTCACGCCCGCGCCACGCCATGGAGGAGCGAGAGTGGGAGAGTCTGTTGTTGGAGAAGCCTGTGACGAGGCCGCCGATGTCATTCCACTTCCAGGACCGCTCCCTGCAGCCGCCCCGGTCGGTGTGGGAGGTGACCATGGCGACAGAGATGCGAGAAAACACCTTAGCCCCCTAACTGGTGCGCCAAATGTGGGAGAGGTTGTTCTGTCAACGAAAGGGTAGCACTCAAAGGTTCAAACACTTGGGGCTAACCACGTTCTATCGCACCTCGGATGGCTTCGGGAGGGGAGCTCTCGAAGGGTAGCAATGGAGAAACAGAGAGTTTACTCAGGATTAGGCCACCGTGATGGTGTAAAACCCTGCTTCTACTTGTCTGATGGATTGCACTATGGTGGTTACACTACAAATGCGAGCTTCTGCTTGGAACAGACTACTTGGGCTCTACGATGGTCGAGCTCTATGATGGTTCCTCCTTTTTTTCCCACTCATTGGGAGGGAAAGGGCTACCACAAGGTGCCAAAGGGTGGAGCGTCTCATACTTCTGCGCCTCCTCCACGGTCCTGGTCGCTGGGGAACAACTCCACCGTCCATGGCGTCACGGTGGGGGAGCTTGGTGACGCCGCCTCCATCTTGTAGCGTAGACCACTGTCTTCTTTCACCAAAGAGGAAATCCCCAGACCGGGCTTTGGGGCGCGCAGCAGCGCTTCGCACTTTATACACGAGAATGAAAACTGTGGCCAAAGCCGCTCTGTCCCCTGTGGTGCCTTCCTCATCCGTGTAGGGGCCAGAACGTCACCCTTACATGGGTTGTCTCCCGACGGGTGAAGTTCCTTCTGGGAAGGAGCGGGGGCGGAATAGGACTCCTGCCCAGTGATAGGCGATGGAGTTCTTGAAGAGGGATCTGCTCCAAGGGGCTGGCCTTGGCGGGAGACCGTTAAGGCCCCCCCTTTACTCGCGGTAGCTTGGTACAGACTCCTTTCGTACCTGATGGGCTGGGCCAGCAGCAGATGGCCCAGGATGCCCTGGTATTCATGGGTCTGCCATGAGGCAGGGAAAACAACAAGGTGACGCCCAAGGAAGAGTCCTAGTCATATTAGGCAAGGACCTGCGAGTCCATTATGGCTGCACCCATGTTGGGTCGGTTTGTATCAAGTTGATTGGACCAACCCGAGTAGGAATAGGAGGAAGGGCGCATTGGAACCTTGGCTGCACCCGACTAAGTTAAACATAAACCCTAGATTTCCATATTGAACAATTTGTTCATCTGAAATTATCATCACCAATTTGTATCGAGCTTGTGATTATTATCCAGTGCAAATTATGCATGTTATCTGTTGTTCCATTGGGAATAAGAAGATACAGGACCACTTTGTAGTAGATGGCTACGTGTGAAAGGGTTTGGAGTTGTGAATATCCAAGGGGTTGAAAGCTGTCGCATTGGCAACGGAGATTACTTGGAGAGTTTTTTGTAAGACACAAGTTATCTATCGTACAATTATTTGAGTGCTTAACAAGAAGATCAGGCCACCCCATATCTTCTTGGTATCACATTTCCATGTTTACTCGGTGAGAATATTTATCCCATAGATTAGTTTTGTTTTCGTCCTATACAGAAAAAGACACACAAAAAGTTAGGGTTATATCTCTCCATGGCCATAGATAGCACCAATTGCATCTCGTTTTTGTTGTTCGTGTGGATCTTTTGCGTCTCCATTTTATCTTTATCTAGTCTAGTTGTCTAGGTTTAGGTTTAGGGTTTTTGTTCTTCTTCTAGTTGTCTTTCTTTTTGTTTGGAGTCTAAACAAAAAAATCGCACAAAAAGAGCTATTCGAGTTGCATAGAAGGTTTCCAATCCAATTCCATCTCAGTTCCTTGCCCGAAACGGTTTTCTCATTTTTTTATGTCGCGGATCTGAGCACAATACGAGTTCTGGTCGAATTCTGCCCGCCATGGTTTTGGTAATTTTCGTACCGCACGTCTCTTTCCAATCGAGTTCGGATTCCCTGTCACGCCCCGCATACAAACGACCAAATTTCTGCCGTGATCGAGCGCTGTCGTCGGTGGACAAAAGCTGCTCGTTTTTTCTGCTACCATGGCACAGTCAGAATTTCCAGTCTTGACCAAATTTCCGATCCAAAATTTTTGGTACATACGAGAGGCTCAACACTATTTTTCCGTAGCAAAATTCATTGAGATCGGAATTTCTGGTTCCCCACAAATTTCCGGTCCAAAATTTCCGGTTGGTACCAGGAACTCTTATCCGGGTCTCCCAAGTTTTCTGTAGTTTTGGTCAGACAACATTGACCGGCCATAGCTTTTGCATACGATCTCCATTTTCAACGACCTATGAGACCGCTCAGGAGTAAAAGTTCCATCCAGCCCAACTCACTTTGCCTGTTTGCGGCCTTCCGGGGCGCTCAAAATCCCTAAATTCATTTGGGAACATCGATTTTTTTCCACTTTCAGTTTTTAGATTCGGCACAAATAGTTTTGTGTCTAGTTTCTTTTGCAATTTTTTTAGATTTTCCATTCTGATCTTGGCGAGACTTAGCTACAGCCTTTGTACAACAAATATTTAGGAGTCTACCCAAAAAATACTAGCTAACATTATGCTCATAAGCTGCTTATAGGTCTTGTCCTTTGTGTCATAACTTCTGTTTTCTTGTCATTTTGCTCATGTTTTGAGTATTGGCCATTGCAAATAGAAAAAGGAGAAAAAAAATATAAAGAGAGAGTATAAAAAGTAAAAAAGAGAGAGTATTAAAAAAGAGTATATAAAAATAGAGAGAGAGAGAGAAAGCAAAAGATTCCAAAGCTTTCATACATACATTGCTATTTTGGAGCTTGTTACTACCAAATACCACTTGTGACAAACGTAGGTTGAGAAATCTTGTGTCTGTTTTCGCTGAGCTACTTGCTAGTGTCTTTCTTGTGCATTGAAACACGAGCTATACTCCAGACATCTATCATAATTTTGTGCCCATTCCTATATTGCATTGCTCCATTTATCTCCACGTGTGTGTTTCCTGTGAGTTTTTGTTTCATGAGCAGCAAATAGGACTTGTAATTGGTGTTGTTAGGTATCCCAACCAATCCCTACAAAATACACTGGTTTTGTCGTGTGATAGCTGAAACCCCCGGTACTCTTCTTTACATCCGTACACATGTTGCAACTACTAGGTTGGTAAGTGCTTTCTATTCACTTTGGAATGGCAAGATACACCTTTCTTTGTTGTTTTTAAGTGAGTTGTGAGAGTTCCACTATATATATACATACTGCCATGTTTTTATGCAGTAATAATGGTTGATCTTCTTAAGGAGAAGCCAGTACCATTGTACTCTTTTTGCAGTGATACATTCTGGGAGGAGGATTCTAATCTGATACCTTCGTCGGGTTTGTTCCACTTCACCATAGACATTGAAGGTAGCCATGCTGCTATTACTGTTGATAAGTGTGCTTGGCGAAACTTTGTTAGTATTGAGGTTGTTGAACAGTTACAGTTGGTTACATGGAAATCCAACAGACCATATTTGTTCGCTACTAATAATGATGCACTTCCAATTACTCAAACTACATATGTTCCGTTAACCATTTATGGCCATACGGTTATAATTTATTGTAATGTGATTCCTAGAGCGCTTAACTATTGTCATCTTTCGTTGAGTAGAAGATGGTGCAACTAAGTTAAGGTTGATTTTGATAGAAATCATCCTAATATATAATTAGTTTGGAATAACAAGAAAAATTGGATAATACATGCAACACTTAAAACATTACAAAAGGTTAGGAATCAAAACCTAAGCGCTCCTACAATTCCCATAATTAAATTAAGTGAGAATGTAGACCTAAAGGATGAGAGATTGGCCCTTTTAGAAAACGTGGGAGTATTACTTGATGAGACATGTGTTGCTTCTAACGTAATCATCTCTACCCCTAGTGTTATACATTGTGATATGCATGTTGCTTTTGAAGAAAGGGAGCTACCTATAGTACAACCTGCATTACCACCTACTTCTAAGGGGAATAACATTGGTGACAATACTAACATAATCATACGTGTTCCTAATGTTGTTTCTTATGATGTGCATGTTGCTTTTGAAGAAATGGAGATATTAATAGTAAAACCTGCATCACCATCTACGTTGGAGGACAATGTCATTGGTAACGATGTTGATTCTTGTGATTGGCATGACACACATATTTCTGAACCATGTGCTAACTTAGCAATTTCGAATTTTGAGCATGTGGTATTAATTACACATAAAGAAGTGCTTGCTAAACTATTACCTGTTAATATTGTGTATTCCATCATGTTAAATGAACCCATTACTATGAATTGTGCTATGAATAGACTTTCTAAAATTTCAAATGTGAATTCTAGCACCTATGCGGCTTGTTTCACATTTAATCTATAGGTGACTATAGCATGAATGAAATATTTATGGTGGATTGCATTACTTGTGATAGAATTGCTGAATTGAACATTGTTTTATCTCGGTTGGATTGTTTAGAATTTGCTGAATTTTAAAATGAATCTACACATATGTTTTGTTGGCCCTAGAACTTGATAAATACATATGCTACCGATTTATACATCACTTATATTTGCAAATTGAGTTGCATTTTCAATAATGGCAATAATAAACATGACAATATCATTGAGTGCAAAATTTCTGGTCATAAGTTTGTTCTAAATATCTGAGTAGCGCAGTTGAAGCATATTATCCCAAATCTAGCTACTAAGTTACATTATTTGGATTGGTTTTACCTTGCTACCATAAATTGTTATGATAGATCTTCCGTGAGAACACTGGATTTAGTACTAAACAATAACAATTTATACTTAGTTGTTTCTCCTTATGATCATGATTATATGAACGTCACTTATACTTGCAATTGTGGTTTCTATTATTTGTTCACATATGACAATTATGTGTTAATTACTTGCAATTTTCATTGCTTTTGTCATGTGTGAATACTTATCATGTACACAAAAATGATGCATCCTATTATATATACATATATTTTGCGTACATGTTGTTCTTTTTGTATCTTCCACATCTAGCTTATCACAAGATGGGGACGACTTGTCTTGAAGAAAGGGAGAGTTATGAGGATAAAATTGTGGATATAATAGTGGAAAATGATGATAATGCATATAAGATTGATCTTCCTACAGATGAGTTTGATGTGCGTAATTTTTTTAATGTTGCTGATTTGACACCATACCATGGAGATGACCTTGATGCGTCGAGGATGACGATTTTTCAAGGGAAGGGGGATGATGAGGGCATCCCTAGATATTTACCACTTTCTCCCATTGATATTGTTTCTTTTCAAGAGAAGCCCGATGAAGTGAGGATTGGACTAATGACAAGAGCTATAGTTCAACTATTAGAACAACAAGTGAAGTCGCTCTTATTAGAATATGATGTTTGGGATTATGAGAATGATATACTACCTACGTCTATGCATTTATGTATTAGCAGGGTTATTAATAACACAAACACTAGAGAAGGAGGACAACAAGGCATGGAGGGAAACATGGAGGAACACATGGAGAAAATCAACAAGTTCACGTAAAAAATAGAAGACATGGTGGAAAACAACAGGGAACAACTGGAAAACAAGGAAGTCATGCTGGCAAACAATGGGTAAACATGTGGAAAACATTGAAGATATTTCACCACAAGTGCTTGAAGGAGGAGAGGGAGGTAGGAGCACAAGTGGGAGGCATGGAAAACAAGGTTCTTGCCGTGGAAAAGAACAAGGTGGCTCCCAAGGAAGAGTCGTAGTCACATTAGGCAAGGACCTGCGAGTCCATTATGGCCGAACCCATGTTGGGTCGGTTTGTATCAAGTTGGTTGAACCAATCCGAGTAGGAATAGGAGGGAGGGCGCATTGGACCCTTGACTGCACCCCCTCATCTCATAAATAGCTAGGATCCACAAATTATTTAGGTTAGACTACGTTAAACATAAACCCTAGATTTCTAGATTGAACAGTTCGTTCCTCTAAAATTATCATCACCAATAAATATCAATCTGGTGATTACTATACATTAAAAATTATGCGTGTTATCTGCTCTTCCGTTAGGAATAAGAAGATACATGACCACTTCATAGTCGGTGTCTACGTGTGTAAGCGTGTGGAGCTGCGAATATCCAAGGGGTTGAAAGCCGTCACATTGGCAACGGGGATTAGCCGGAGTGTTTTCATTAAGACACGAGTTATCTATCAAACAATTATCGAGTGCTCAACGAGAAGATCGGGCCACCCCATATCAACAAATCCACAAGAAACGAAGGAAATTCAGAAACAAATGCAAGAGATTCTTGATAAAGGGTACATTTGAATTAGCTTAAGCTCTTGTGATGTTCCTGTTATTTTAGTTCCTAAGAAAGATGGCACTTGGCGCCTGTCTGTAGATTGTAGAGAAATTAATAACATCACAATTTGTTATTGTCATCCTATTCCATGTTTGGAGGACATCTTAGATGAATTAAGTGATGCTGCAAATTTCTCTAAAATTGATTTGTGTAGTGGTTACCACTGAATTAGGATGAAAGAAGGGGATGCATGGAAAATAGTCTCTAAACCCAAATTTGGTTTATATGAGTGGTTAGTAATGCCTTTTGGATTAACTAATGCACCTAGTACTTTCATGAGATTAATGAATCATGTTTTGCAAAATTTTATTGCCATGTTTGTGGTAGTATATTTTGATGACATACTTATTTATAGCCACAATGAATCCAAACATATTTATCATACTAGAAAAGTTTTGCATGTGCTACGTGAGCATAATTGTTTTGGTAATCTTGCTAAGTTTACATTTTGCAGAGATAAGGTCATATTTCTTGGATATGTGTAAGATAACTTGTGTCTCACTTAAAATTCTCCGGCTAATCCTCGTTGCCAATGCGACGACTTTCAACCCCTTGGATATTTGCAGCCCCACACACTTGCAAAACGTAGCCACCGACTATGAGGTGTTCCTATATTTTCTTATTACCAATGGAAAAGAAGATAACACGCAAAATTTGCCATGGATGAATTCACTTCAAGATGAATGCTTACAAACAGTTCAATCTAGAGTTCTAGGGTTCTTAATTATATCGTAGTCTAACCTAATAGTGCAAATTACAAGCCTATGTAGATGTTGTTGGACTTCCAACCTATTGTTGCGGTCGAAATCAAACATATATCTAACTTCCTAACTTAAAAGGACTCTATTTGGAAACTGGCAGAAACAACTATCAGACTTGTTTTGGTCACCGTGGCGTATCCGAATCGAATTGGTGTATGGGGCCGGAACCATTGGAAATCTCTTTGAATTTCCTTTTCAGGTTGTGCTTATTTGCATTATTTGGTGTCAGTATGAAGAGTCCATGATTGTTTCAAATTCGGTACTTCTGCTAGTCCAAACCGAATATCTTTTCCTTGATGGCACCACTTCCTCCCTCGCCTCCCTCGTGTTTTCCATCCTCATAAACCAGCTTCATTGGTCCTCCAATGCTTGTGTTATCAATAAACCTAATTATACATAAGTTCATAGATTTAGGTAGTATAAAAGTCTCGTTAACACAAACATCATATTCAACCAAGAAAGAATTCACCTTATAACACAAACTTCAGAAGGCCTCCCAGCGTAGGCGGAACCACTGCATCCGCTAGTAGGCGCTCGTGGAACGGTGTCAGCACTCGGGTGGCTTCACCAACGAGGGAGCAGATTCCATTCGCATGCCCCTGGAGTTGGGTGCAGGAGTCCATCAGAGCATCCACTCGCTGGCTCCCAGGCAGTTCCAACGCTACCCCAAGGACATCTACAAAAAAGAGGGGGATATCGTCAGTTCCCGAAAGACCAAATTAAGGTACACTGCAACAGAAAGATAGTCAAGAATGACTTTCCCGCGAACTTCTGCGCCAAGGGGCGGATGATGCCAACAAGATCACTGTCATGTTTGGCACCTGCCTCCTCCAGCTGCTTCAGCGCCTCTTGAGCCTCGACAAGCTTACCCTCGGAGTCGGCTGAATGCTTGCGAGTGGAATCCAGCTCCTTTCGGGAGGACTCCAACTCAGCCTCAAGGGTTTTCACCCGAGCGACAGCTTCAACTTTCTTGGTCTTCAAGCGGGTAACTTGGGCTACAAAGCAACAGATACAGCTTAAGCAATTTTCGCGATCAACGGAAAGAACAAAAGGAGTGGGTTAACCTACCTTGAAGAGATTGGCCATCCTGGATGAGTAGATCACGATCCACCCGAAGGTAAGCGCAATCCGCCTCAGCCGAGAGCACTCGACGACCGATGGCAGCAAGGGAGTCAAGAAGAGACTGCAAAAGCACAAGACAAAGTTCGAGTTAGGGGGAAAATCTCTTGAGCCTATTCACGACTGTACACAGTCGAGTATAGCCTCGGGGGCTACTCTCATCGGGAGCACTGCCGTGCACCCGATAAAATCAAGAAAAACAAGAAAGGGAAAAACTTAGACTTGAGTCCATGGCCAGTCGCAAGATATTACCCACAGCCTCGGGGGCTACTCCCATCGGGAGCACTGTCGTGCACCCGATAAAAATCATAATCAAGCAAAGCAGAAAATACGGAGGACACCATGAAAATTACCTGGCCCTGGGCGATAGACAGAGGGTCCGCCGAGCTACCCGAAATCTCTTTTCTCGCCGAGGCTCCAGCCGCGAAGCCAGGCAACCCGTAATATGGAGTTGAGGCTCCTTGTGCGGGACTTGGAGACTTTTGGATGGCCTCCGCAGCTGGAGTTTCGCTCGTGCTTGCCTTTTTCCTCTTCACAGAGGGAATGGAAGAAGCGTACTGGCCAGGGCTGATGGCTTGGAGGCTGCTGCGGAAGAAATGGAATTATCAAACAAAGATACAAAGAAAAGGGGAATGATTCTCGACTAAGGACAAACAAACTCACTCGTCCTTGTCGTCGTCATCCAGAATGTCCACATTCCAGGCGGTAGTGACCTTCGACTTGGGGGCCGGAAGAGGAAGCACATTCAGAGGCGTCACCTGGAGAGGTTCTATCGCCTTGCCGGATCCGCCACCCAAAGAACTGTCTTTGGAGGTAGCTTCATCGTCCCCCTACCTGCGGCGCTTGCGGTGATGGAGCCGATCGCTACCTGACTCTTCCACGTCGTCTGAAGAGCCGTGCTCGGAACTCGAATCGGCCTCAGCAACACTAGTGTCGAGAGCGGCCTCAACATTACTCGCTAGGAGATCCGAGGCATCCTCAGCCGAGACAAGCGAGTAGCACGTTGCTATTTTCAAACTCAACAAAAGAAGAAGAAAAGAAGAAAAAACTCAGTCGACAGATTCTCGAGTGACAAAAAAGAATAAAGAAGAGACAAGAAGAAAACTTACCTCGTGTGGAGGAGGCTTTGAAGCCTCAAATGGCTCAAGAGAGCAGGTGGCGAAGGGCTCGCCTACCTTCAGCTTGGTGATAGCCGCAATCTTCTTCTCGAATTCGGCATTCGAGAGGATATCTTGGCAGGCGCGGCTAGGGTCTTCAACACCCTGGTACTCCCACATAGTCAGCGGCCTCTCTTGTAGAGGCTGAATCCTACGCCAAAGAAGGACGCTCGCCAGGTGCAGGCCATTCAACGCGACTCCCATCGTCTGATCGCGAAGGTTCGCCACTTTCGCGAGTAGCCGGGAGACGATCCGGCTCTCCTTGACAGTGAGCATGGGCGCCCAGGACTTCCTTCGCTTCAAAACGGAGAATAGGTGGAATTCGTGAGCTCCACCCGCGCTGTTGTCGGCAACGTAGAACCACTTCCTCAGCCATCCTTGTGCGGAGTTGATGAAGTGCATCTCCAGATAGGAGTTGTCCGTCTTCGCCTGGATCCCTAAGCCGCCGGTGCGGAGTGGCTCTCCCAGCTGGTCGCCGAGCCGCGACTTCTCATGGAAAAACCGCACTTTGAACAGGGCCTTCCAGAGGCCCCAGTGCGGGCGAATGCCAAAGAAGCACTCGCAAAGTACGATAAAGCACGAGATGTGCTGAATCGCATTTGGAGGCAGATCATGGAGCTGTATGCCGTAGACATACAGCAATCCAAGGAGGAAAGGATGGAGAGGAAGAGAGAGGCCGCGCGAGACGTGATCCGCGAAAATCACGCGCTCGTTCGCGCGGGGATTCAATACCTCCTGTTTCTTGCTCAGGCGAACGCGCTTGTCGCCTTCGGGGGGCAGAAGCCCCTCCCTCTGCATCTCCTTGATGCTCTTGTTGGTGGTGCTGGCGGAGCGCCAGTCGCCCGTCCTCACGGCGGGTGGCGCGGGGACATCTTCAGCAGCCTTCGATGACGACGCGGTAGCGCCGCGCTTCTTCCCTCCAGCCATGGGAGCTCGTGGGTGCTTGCAGAGAAAGGAAGTGTGCGCGAGGTGGAATAAGGAGAGCAAATGGCGAGGAAGATTTACTTTCCGCCTAAGGGCAATTACTTATACGTGAGCCAAATCGATCTGAGCCGTAGATCTGGTGACGTGGCACCCATCGCGGCTGCCACGCGCGGAGTGGAAATGAGGCGGCGCCACACAGTTACCTCTGCCACGATCTTTACAGCAGATCGTGCGCATTTACGACGCGTGGCTCGCTGGAAACCGGAAACGACCTCTCGTTCCCGGTCAAAGGCTGACAAGTTGGGCCATCACGCTCTGCTCCGCTTTGTAACGTCCCATCGGGAGGAGCCAGAACAAACAAGTGCGCAATGACATCATTGCATACCTCATCAAATTCGAAAAACCCCTCGGGTAGGATCCCTGACACGAAGTTTCTTTCGTATGAACATATCAAGACGTGAAAACTCTTTTGCATAAACTCCATAACACAAAATTTCTTTCGTATGGACATGTCAAAACGCGAAAACTCTTTCGCATAAGCTCCATAACACGAAATTTCTTTCGTATGGACATATCAAGACGCGAAAACTCTTTCGCATAAAAGCCCTTGACACGAAATTCCTTTCGTATAGGCACAACAAGGCTTCCAGACACGAAAAATCTCTCATATGGACAGGAAAACACAAATGCAAAAATCCTTATGCGTAAAAACAACAAGGAAAATTTCGTTACTCGAAAAATCTCGAGGCGATATTCGCGGGTGAGCAGTCCCTGCCACTCTAACACACGATGTATACACATCTTTACCCTGGATCGTTCAGCCAACTAGGCACATCCGGATGCCGTATTTTCTTGGATACGAAGGTAAGACCCAATAGATCTCTCTTGAGGGCCTGGAATCGCACTCGAGCTGCGTCCTCCGGTAAATTTCCGTGTCAACAACACGAAGAAAAATCCTAGCGGACGCGCGGGGTACCCCTATAGGTTAAATTCGACTCGGTAAGACCTCCACGGCCCAGTCGCAATTAACACCTTGCCGGATTCAAATCGGAGGTCTTGAGTCCACGTAGGCCAGAACTGTTTTTGCCCTAGATGCAATTAATTGGCCCTGAGCATTCGGGAGAGCCAAGCAACTAAGCCACATCCTTCTGTGAAAACAGCCAACACACAGGCGCCTTTATTTCTCGATAACTCAAGTACAATAAACACATCACACACAGGGTGCACGCCCTCTTCAAGCGATTGAAGCCATCAATCGAAAAGAAATCAAGACGAACTTTGAGCGTCTACCCGACAGATTCTCAGCCGAGTAATCACTCGGGGGCTACTGACGAAGGTATGGATCCTGGACCTATCTGGTGAGCCTACCCGGTCCAAGGCCCAAGACCCAAGCTCCAAGGGAGATGCCGTGGAAAGTTCTAGAAGGCCCAATCAAGGCCCACCTGCAATGCCTTGCGGGTTAAGAAAGGAAACCTATAACCGACTTTAGGTTAGGGTTTGTATCCCCCCCCCCCGGGGGACGGTTTGAGACCTGGCTACCTATATAAAGCCAGGAGAACCACCGGGAGGGGGACCAAGCAATACCGGACCACCTAAGCCTTGAGACTGAGATCTACTCTCGACTTGAGCAACCCCACTGTAACTGATCTATCATGCTAATACAGATCAACAGAAGTAGAAGTAAGGGTTTTACCTCTACAAGGGCCCCGAACCTGCGTAAATCGTGCCCCCTGTTAGTCGACGATTGTCAGCAGCGCCTACTCGTTCTCCAACTCGAAACCCTATCGGTTCACCCGAGGGCCTTGATGAGATGCATATTCAACAGTTCCTCACTTGTTACAAATGCTTTTCGTTGTCTTTATTCTAGCCTTATGATTCGATGTTTGTGTCTTGATCATATCATATGTTTACCTTACATCCATGATATAGCTTCATCCCCCACCCCCTATGACATGTTTGTTTTCTCGTTTGCCTTGCGAGTCGTAGGGCATGCTTAGGTTCTTTGGCGAGTTTGGTTCTTTGTCACCTGACTAGTATGATAGGTTGGTTCAACTTAATAAAAAATGATCTTAACGCTTGGGGTAATAAAAAAAGTTGTTTCGAGTTAAGACACCGGCGGGAGGCCCCTCGAGGCTTTTGGTCCATCTGGTGTCGCCTTAGGAAAAGGTTCTTGTGCCCTGATCCAAGAATAACCGCGCTAACCACATCGTGGGAGGTAATGGGACTTCCCGCAACCTATTAGCCCTGCTACACTCTTGTCCAGGATGCCACAACTTAGTTCGGGCTTTTCATTTGGGTACGCACATCACCAGTTCTGGAGGTATGATGGCGACAACATTGAGGATGATGATGGTATGTTACCGATGTGCGTACAATTATATAGGTTTTCCCGGTATGACGTGAATCGGACAATTCCGGTCAGGTTTGATCCGTTTCGCGCATAGGCGCAAACGGCTAGGTCCGCTTTGAAGCATCGTTCGGACTCTCGAGGCGGCTCCAACCTAGCTAGGTGGCTACTGGACTTGTTTGTGGTGAGGTGAAGTGTTGTGCCGACAGTCTCGCGACAGTTTGGTGCGTGTGGCTACAGTAGTGCATCCCTACAGGGTTAAATCTTTTCGAGAAGGTGTATCGTCCGTGCTTATGTGACGATCTTGGAGAAAGTGCAGGCTAACAAGAGTCAGACAACTTACACCTAATAAAATTTGTTAACCTCTGCGATAACGATATTACTATTTCAACATGTGTGAGTTTTTCCTCGGGTTACCTCCTGGCATTGGTTGAGGGGGGTTAACACTGGATGGGTATTATTCTTGGTGAGTAGTTGTAGTTGTTTCAATGCGCTCTATCACCCCTTTCTAATAGACGAGAATTGTAGCGTGTCTCCATAGAATGCTTAGTGCCGCCCGCTGTCGCTTCATTACAACAACCTCTTCCTTTGTACCCAAAGTATTTGTATCCTATGATGAGTGGTTGCATTGGTATCTTGTGAGTATTTCTTGCCGCTTGTTGGTACATTCAAAGTACTGACCCCATGATTTGGGGCTGTATTCACAATGCAGTCGACATGTTTGATGTTGGACGACGCTAGCTTGGGAATCCCTCCGGCTTGGCCTGGGCAGGGATTGGACGCCATCAGTTATTTCAGGACTCTTAGTCCAATTAGTATATTATCCATAGTCGGATACCATTTTGTTTTCTGCTGTTATTTGGATATTTGTATTATATCAGTTATATTCTTGACTCGTTGGAATCGTGTTGTATATTTTCTTCTGTTGTTGGTGCGGATTATTCGTGAACTCTTGTAATGTTATCATAAATGACAACCTGGGATCAGATATTATGTGGATTTCGGAGGGAATGCTGAAATTCCCATAGTACCTGATCCAGGGGCATCACATTATCTGTTGACATGTATATGCTGATATATACTAACTTTAATTGTACGATGCAGAGGACCACGAAATCTTTATGCCGGGCTACTACATTTGGCTCCAATAATGAAGATAAGATGATGATCAATGAGCCAGGTTATATGTATCCTAGCTATCTGCGAAGTTAATTATCTCTTGACATATGTATGCTGACATATACTAACTAATTGTACGATGCAGAGGACCATGAATTCTTCAGGCCGGGCCACTACATTTGGCTCCAATAATAAAGAGAAGATGATGTTTAGAACTCCTTTATTTTGTATTTAGTCATCATGTACTAGAACATACTTCTGCTAAATTATAAATACATTTATGAATTTTCCATTTATTTTCCCCATCTGAAGTGTTGCAATAAATTCTGGACAAATCCGGCCCGCACGATAAAATAGAGCTGTAATATTGAAACTTCCATCTTCCGATGTTATTCGTAGGGTCCAACTGTTGCCCAGTCAAGTGCAAATCAAAACCGCTTCTCCTCGGACCGAGTATTCAGCTCGCCTCTCTATTTTTCCCGGGGGCATAAACAAATTTGTACACTCTGGATCTTGTAGAATCGTTCGTGAAAATGGTCCACCTCTGCGTTTTGTGGCGGGTTTCAGTTGAACCGCTTCCCCCAGACAGAGTATCAGAGTCGGCACATTTTTACAACCGTCTGAGGGAAGGAGCTTCCTAGACGGTCCGTGAAACCGGCTATGCTGGGCGTGATATTTAGCACCATATGCAGCAAGACGGTCAGGGAAACCGCCGCAGGCCTATGTACGAGAACCGGCTGAGAATGTGGGTATCGTAGTAGTGTTTGTTAGCATTATGCTTTGAGATGCTCGCAAGAGGTACCATGTGCAGCAAAAGCTTCTGTAAACACTCCTTGTCGCCTCCAGGAAGCTCCACCAGTGTTAGAGAGGCAGATCTATGTAGGACAAGATCTCTTCTAGAGGTTCAAACATTGGGGGCTAATCACATTCAGACGCACCTCGGGAGGCCTCGAGAGGGACCTCATGAGGGATAACAATGGTGACACGGGGAGTTACCCACGTTCAGGCCACCGTGATGGTGTAAAACCTTACTCCTGCTTGTCTGGTGGATTTCACTGTAGTGTTTACAGTACAAGTGTGAGTTTGTGCTCGAGTTAGACTATCAGGGGCCCTTGGTGGATTTGAGCTCTAGATCCCCTTCTACGAGGGCCTAGGGGGCCTTCTTATACTATTGTTTGGACCTCCTTCCAGCTCATTTGGCGGGAAAGGACTCCCACAATGTGCAAATGTGGAGGATAACCCGTACTATGCGCCGCATGCGCGGTCTTGGTCGTCGAGGACAGCTGCACCGTCCATGCCAGAATAGTGGGGGCATTCGGTGACGTTGCCTCCGTCTTGTAGTCTAGTCCTGGTCTTCTTTCACCAAAGGGGAAAGCCTCGGGCATGTCTATGGAATGCGCAGTGGCGCTCCACGCTTTATACATGGGAATGGAAAATATGGTCAAAGCCGCTCTGCGGCGCCTTCGGTACCCGTGCAGAGGCTCTGGCGTCACCTTCACATGGGTTGTCTCTCGTCGGTTTGAGGGCTGCTCTAGAGAGGAGCGGGGGCGGAGTAGAGCTCCTCTTCAACGGCGGGTGGCGATCTCCCCGAAGATGACCCCTCGTTAAGGGATTCTCCTAGGGAAAAGCGGTCGTGCCGCCGTCTTGTGAGGAGGCACAGTACGGTCTCTCCCGCTCGAGATGCGCTGGGCCTACAGCAGACGGCCCAGGATACCCTGGTATCCACGGGTCCGACAGCCACTACTTCGATGTCATCCGCTTTCCCTCTGGAGCAAATCCTGCGCAATTCCAGTGCCATGGTGTCTGTCACGGAATGAACGGTCGAGCTACATCACTTCGAGCTGCAATTTCTCACCACCAAGACAATCAAAGGAGAAGCTCTAGGAGAATTCAACATGGAGTGGACCAACCCATCACCTGAGGAGGACCCCGAGGAGGGAACATCAGTGCTAGGGAAGTTGGCACCAGGCTTTTGTACCATGCACTTCGACAGCGCCTTCTCCTCCAATGGCTCGGGGCCTGGCGTTGTGCTCACATCACCAACTGGAGACAAGATCTACTATATCGTGCAGCTCCGCTTCGGCACAGGGCCAAGGTCTCCAACAACATCGCCGAGTATGAGGGCCTGCTCGCCCGCATCAGGGCCACTATTTCTCTCTGCATCAAGCGCCTCACCATCAAGGGCGATTTGCAGCTGCTAGTCAACTTCTTCGCCGAAAGCTACAAGGCTTGGGACCCTCACATGGCCCTATACCTAGAAGAGGTCCGCAAGCTTGAGAAGCACCTTCATGCCATGGAGTTGTGGCACATTCCCCGAACAGACAACAAAGAAGCAAATGACATCGCCAAGACAACATCAAGAAACTAGCCCCAAGCGCTAGGCGTATTTGAAGAGAGGCTCGAGAAGACATCCACCGTACCTCCTGCCGACGACGACGGAGCTCCAGATACCCATCACCTCGAGGAAGAGCTCCCACCCAAGGCGCAACAGATTGCAGCGCCCCATCAGGGTATTGCCTCATACTGGCATTTGCTCATGAGGAAGCATGCTGGATCAAAAGCCTCATCGACTACATCGAGAAAAGGGCCTCCCTGAAGATTAAGCAGAATCAGAGTGCATATCACGCCAGGCAAAGATGTACTGCATCATCGACCACAACCTATATTGGAGGCGCCCCAACGGAGTTGTGCTGCGATGCATCCCCCGGACGACAACGTGGATCTCCTCAAGGACATACATCAAGTTCACTTCGGTCATCACTCTTCATCATGCACGCTCATCGGCAAGGCCTTCTGCTACGACTTATACTGGCCTACCGCCCTCAAGGACACCACCGAGCTCGTCAAGACCCGTGAAGCATGCTAGTTCCACACCAAGCAAGTACACCAGCCCGCACAAGGATTGCATACCATCCCCCTCTCATGGCCATTCGTGGTCTGGGGGCTGGACACCTTGGGACCATTAACACGAGTTCTCGGGGGCTACCAATACCTCTACGTCCCCATCGACAAAATCACCAAGTGGGAGTAGGTGGAACCACTCTAGGACATCCCAGCGAGGTCCGTAGTGAAGTTCATCAAGGGTTTGGTGCGCCGCTTCGGCGTCCCCAACCCATCATCACCGACAAGGGTGCGCAGTTCACTAGTGGCATGTTCAAGTCCTACTGCGCTAACCTTGGCACAAAGATCTGCCACGTCTTAGTGGCCCATCCACGTAGCAATGGCCAGGTGCAGCACGCCAGCGCCGAGGTCCTCAAAGGCCTTAAGACGAGGAGCTTCAACAAACTCAAGGCCCACGGAAAGAAGTGAATCGACGAGCTCCCATCGGTGTTGTGGTCCATCCGCACGACCGCGACAAAGCCACGGGAGAAATGCCATTCTCCCTCATCTATGGAGCAGAAGCCGTCCTCCCCACCGAGCTCAAGCATGGGTCTCCTCGATCCCTTGCCTTCAGCAACTACAATCAAGGAGAGCGTCATGCCGAGGAACTGCTCCTCCTCGAGGAGGCCAGAAACTGTGTCGTCATCCGCATGGTGCGGTACTAGCAATGGTTGCGTAGCTACCACGTACACTGGAGGTGGGTGACCTAGTTCTGAGAAGAATATTCTCCAGGGAAGGCTTACACAGGCTCTCTCCCATGTGGGAGGGTCTGTTTCAGGTCGCGCACATTGCATGCACTGGCGAGACGCGCCTGGAGTTAGAAGATGGCACGCATGTGCCCAACCCGTGAAACATCCAACACCTATGGAAGTTCTATCTGTGACGCCACGGTAAAAGCGCTGCTAGGACCTCTCTCCGTGAGGATCTCATGGAGCTTCTCGTCATGTGTCGCCGCATGTCCGTGAGAGCTTCTACCCACACAAGTGGCAGCCACGTTTCGGCGGGGCAATCTTTTGTTTCTCGAGAGCTCCACAAGGACACTACATCCTCAAGTTATGCACCTGAACACGCGCGAGTATCAGCCCCATGACGATGGGAGTCCCATGTCCGCACGGTGACGTCAAGTGCCTCTTGGGGACCACAAGGGGTCACGACATCCCCAAGAGCTTTGTAATGGACATGTCGGATATATACCGAATAGGGTATATCCGGCATTGTCCTAAAGAGCCGGATTACCAGGGTGGCCTTTTGGTAATGGACCGCAGTCCATTTGGCGGCCCAGTAAGCTGACGCACCGAAGCCGGATTCTAGAAGAACCCGGACCACGGCCCAAACTGGTGCGGCTTGGAGTAGAAGACGGATTCTTTCCTTTCCAAGTTAGATACTTTCCGTAGTCTTCTAGGTTTCCTTTCTGTAATCCCTAACCCGGCTATTTATATAAAGCCGACGGAAGAGAAGAACAGAGACAATTAGCTAGAAGCCAACTCGCCGAGAAGTTGATCCTCGCCGAGTTAGCGAAATCCTACTCACATTGTACTTTGTATACTTCAGGCTTCGGCCCTGATTTAGTGAGATTGCAGGAGTAGGAACGTCGCCTAGTTGAGTCGTACCGAACCTGGGTAAATTTGGTGTTCCTGGTTGTCATACTACCACGTCCCCCCACGTCTCTACCCGTAGACTAATGGCACCCCTGTCTATGAACTCTACTACGATGTCTCGATAGTTGGCTCCCACCATAGGGCCAGCGACGTCAGGCGTTACGTTTCGATCGGGGATACTCGGCGGAATCGGCAGTACCATAACTGTCTGAAGTCTGGAATTCGACAACGACGTCGGGCGCTTCCTCGACAACGGATCGTACATGCCAGCATGGAATCATCTGGTAAGTGCCTGCGTTTTACCGATTGGATCTGCAAACATCTTTATCGGATTAACTGCGGAATCAATGGGATTCTGTGGTGGAAGCAAATTTATCCCACCCGCCCTATACCCAGTTGAAGAAAACTATGGTGCCGGATTTTGCTCAGATGGCCGAAACCCTGAATTTGCTGCCTCTTCGGAGATGCATGCAATCGGATCTCACTTCATTGGCATGGTGCAATCTGAGGTCGCTGAAAACACGGAAGTAAGAAATCCCGTGGAAGAAGCAGAAAACAACAATCCCACAGAACAAGTGGAAGATCCGACACCCGCCAATGAAACGGTGAACTCCAAAGCCGACTCTGTACTAGCTGCCATAGAGGCAAGATTGGAGTCGGAACCTGGATCTGAAGACATAGATTCAGAAGATGAAGATGAAGACGCTTTCGAAAGAAAGGTTAAATCTATGCAGGGGAGCTTCCATGAAGTACTTATGGCAAAACCGACTGAAAAACTCGGATGCCGGGGAAGATGAAGACCCCATAACACTTCCACCAGATGAGGAAAGAGAGGACGGCGAAACCAGTCCCATCTACCCTGATGTCAAAGAATTGATAGAAGAAGAACCTCGCAAAAAGCCTCCCTCTTCCAAGAAGAAAAAGAAGACTGCCAAGAAACTCCAGTACAAACTCCAAAAGAAAAAATCGGCAGATAATGCTAACCAAAACTTGGAAGCAGGAGGAGCAAGTGGAGTCACACCTGTGGAGAAGAATAAGAAGGAAATCCCTGTCCCCGAAATGTCGGAACATGACGAGATCGATCTGATCAAAACCCCGGTAGGACCGTACGAGCCACCAGAAGTGCTGGAAGCTAGAAGGCAAGCTATTATGTGGCAGCAGCAACAACTATTCCGATCTCAAGAAAACCTCCTCAAAGCCCAAGCTATTGTAAAAGCAAAGCACGAGGAAATTGAAAATTCAAAAGACGGAATATGTCCGGGATAAAACCCACGAGATTACCCGGAATCGCAAGGCCGGATGTGCTGCCAGCAAAGGAACGGTTGCAAAAGCGTTCTTGGCAAAGACAGGTCGACGGCGTAATTGCCAAGGGAGAACGAATCTATAAAACCGCAGCTGAAAACGCGGAAGCGGCGTTCGCCATCCTTAATGATGATCTGTACTCCAAAGATGAAAAGCTTCAGGGAGTGTATGCTTTCCTGGGTAAAGCATTGCAACAGCAACAGCGAGGACATGCAAGATCAGGGAAGTTGCACGACGACTCGGCCCTATGCAATACTGCCACTTGTGCCGCTGGAGCACCTGGGCCTGGCGAACCTGGAGATTCAAGCGATTCTAAGGAAAAGAAGGGAGATCCTAAGAAGGACAAGAAAATCCCAGACAATAGGGATGAAGCGTCCAAACGGGATCCCATATGCCGAAAGGCGGAAATAAACCCCGTGACAATAAAGATCGGGAGGAACAAAACCGGAAAGACGGAAAAATGATGCCGCCTCCGAGATGCCCAGCTGAAAAAGACGGAAGATATGAAAATCCTCACAGGCGTGAGAGATCCCGTACCCCTCCTAGGAACAAAGAAAGGCCAAGGAGTAGAACTCCGCCTTATTCCAAAGGACACGATAACGGACGAAATAGAGATAATCCCGGAAGAGCGCATTCGCACAACAATGGGCCAGAAAGGAGCAGATCCCCCTTTGTCCATTCAGCCGACAGATATTCAGCACACGTCGATAAGGCGGAAAGAGATGATCTATACTTCGGACCTAAGTGTTTCACTAACAGGATCCGAAGAATAACCCTACCGTCTAGCTTTGCCAAAGTTGGTCCAACTTACCAAAAGTACACCGGAAGTACAAACCCGGATACATGGCTCTCAGATTACTATATTGCCGTTCAGATCAACAAAGGGACATACCTGGAAGCAGTGAAATTTCTCCCCCTAATGTTGCTGGATGGAGCCAGAGATTGGATCAACGAGCTTCCGTCAAGAACCGTGGATAGCTGGGATGATATGGCTAGAGTATTTACTCAGCACTTTTGGGGTACGTACAAATGCCCTAAGAGCATCAACCAGCTAGTGCGTCCAGTTTGAAGACGAGTCGTACGTTGACTTTATATCAAGATGGGCAGCAATGAAAAGCAACTTCTCTAGAGTAAGTGATGTACAAGCAATGCATGCTTTCATCAATGGACTAAAACCCGACCTCGTACCATTCATGGTTGGTTCAAAGGAGCACAAAGATCTCGGATCTATGCTTACCATCGCCAATGAGCATGCAGCGGCAAAGACGACATCAAAGCGAGAGGTGGAAATATCGATGCTTTGGTTCAGGCCAAAAAGACGCCTCGTTCTGAAAAGAAGGCTACTCCAGAAGCACAGACAAAACCCAAGGAAGTAAATTTAACCTTTGGAAAGGATACTGGCGGCAAATGGAAAGGAAGAAGCACATAACCTATCTCCTACTCAAAGGAAGAGTGGGAAGAAATTAAGTCGGAAAACTGTGTCCACCATTCGCAGTTTGGGAAGCCTACCCATACAAATGCGCAGTGTCGCGTCAACAAGCATATGATGGGCACTGCAGGATCCGGGAGTAAAGGAAAGAATTCCAAGAGGAAGTTCAACAAGAAAAATCCAGAAGATGAGAAAGAAGACAGTGAATCGGACACTGATGAAAAAATCCAGGAACAACAGCGAAAAGGCGAGCCAAAATTCCAGAGAGTTGATGGAGAATGCAACCTAACTTTCCTGGCAACTCCCTCAACAAAACAGGCAAAGCGAACACTTCGAGAAATAAACGCGGTTGTCCCACCAACGCCCAAATTCTTGAAGTATTCCAATAAGCCAATTACCTGGGATCAGTCAGATCATACCAGAAACATCCCAGAACCCGGCACGCAAGCTCTAATCGTAATCCCTATTGTTCAAAACACTAGGCTAAAAAGAGTGCTGATGGATGGAGGATCTAGCATAAATATTATGTACCTAGATACATTGAAGCATCTGCAATCTCTGAGACCCAGCTCAATCACAGCAACATACGTTTCCACGGCATTGTTCCTGGAAGGCAAGCACATTCCCTAGGAGAATTTCCCTAGAGGTAACCTTCGGAGAAAGAGAACACTTCCGACAGGAAAAAATCTCATTCGAGGTGGTGCCGTTTGAAAGTGTAAACCATGCAATACTCGGACGTCCAGCTTTCGCCAAATTCATGGCAAGATCGTGTTATATTTATAACAAGCTGAAGATGACAGGGCCAAAGGGAGGAGTACTTACCATCTCAGGAGACTTCAAATTAGCGAACGAGCTGGAAAAAGGAAACGCCCTTTGCGCCGAACAAGTGATAGCAAAGGAGGAATTGAAAGAGCTGGCAAAGGAAGTATCGCCGACAGAAATGCGAGCAGGAAAAGAAAGCAGGAAGCCGGCAAATAGCTTCAAGGCATTGGAAAACACAAGACAGGTTATCCTAGATCCCAAAGATCCGACAAAATTTGTCGTAGTAGGAATTGGGATGACCGACAAATAGGAAGACACGCTCATCAATTTCCTCCGTGAGAACTGGGATATTTTTTTCTGGTGTCCTGCGGACATGCCGGGAGTACCCAGGGAACTTGCTGAGCATCAATTGAAAGTGATTCCAGGTTCAAAACCCGTCAAACAAGGTCTCCGTCATTTTGATGGAAGAAGACAGAAGGCTATAGGCAAGGAAATTATCTGGCTTTTAGCAGCCGATTTTATCCGGGAAGTCATACATACTGATTGGTCTGCGAACCCAGTATTTGTCCCGAAGAAAGACAGTATTGTTCTTAGGATATGTATAGATTACACCGGCTTGAACAAATTGTGTCCAAAAGATAGGTTCGCGTTACCGCGAATCGATCAAATAATAGATGCCATTGCTGGCTCTGAGCTTTTATGCTTTTTGGATGCTTATTCTGGGTACCATCAAATACGTATGAAGGAGGAGGATCAAATCAAAACTTCCTTCGTAACCTCGTATGGAACATACTATTACATAACCATGCCTTTCGGCCTGAAGAACGCGGGTTCAACTTACCAGCGTTGCATGCAACGTTGTTTGCATAGTCAAATTGGCAAAAATGTCCATGTTTACGTGGATGACATTGTCGTAGTTTCCAAGGAAAAAGACACACTCCTTGAAGATCTACGAGAAACTTTCGAAAATTTGCGCACTTATAAAATGAAGTTGAATCCATTAAAGTGCGTATTCGGGGTTCCCTCAGGAAAGCTTCTGGATTTTATCGTTTCTCACAGAGGAATAGAAGTAAACCCGGAAAAGATCAAGGCAATCTTGAACATCATAAAGCCTACGTCCTTAAAAGATGTACAAAAATTGACGGGTTCTGCAGCCGCAGTCAGCAGGTTTATAAGCCGGCTAGGAGATAAAGCTCTACCATTATACAAGTTGTTGAAGAAATCCGACAAATTTGAATGGACAGAAGAGGCGGACACAGCACTAACCCAGTTGAAAGAAACCTTGATGAAAGCTCCGATTTTGGCATCCCCAAAAGACGAAGAACCCATGTTATTGTATCTTACAGCAACAAACAGGGTTATCAGCGCTGTGATAATTGTGGAAAGGCGGAAGGATGAACAAAGTATACCAGATCAGCATCCAGTGTACTATGTTAGCGAAGTATTCTCTGAGTCAAAGCAAAGGTACCCACATTACCAAAAGCTGGCATATGGCGTGTTTTTCGCATCTCAAAAACTCCGCCATTATTTCCAAGGACATTCCATAACAGTGGTAAGCAAAGCACCACTAGGGGATATTATCAACAATGCGGATGCAACTAGCCGAGTTGCTAAATGGGGCATCGAGCTCGCTGCGTTCGACATTAAGTACCAACCAAGGACAATTAAATCCCAGGTGTTGGCAGTATTTTCCGCTGATTGGACAGAGGCAATGGAAAACACACCAATGCTGGAGTCAGAATACTGGATCATGCATTTTTGTGGATCCAAGATGAAAGAAGGCGCCGGAGCAGGTGTAGTGCTTAAATCTCCAAAAGGTGACAATATGGAGTATGTATTACAAATACACTTCAACGCCAGCAACAATGTGGCAGAATACGAAGCTCTGCTTCATGGCTTGCATATTGCAAAAGAAATTGGTGTCAAACATATACTTTGTTATGGTGACTCGGACTTGGTGCAGCATCAGCTAAACCAAACATGGGATGCTAAAAGCCCCATAATGGCCGAATATCGGAGAAGTGTGGACGAGTTTGCCATTTGCTTCCAAGGATTTGAAGTACTTCATATCAAAAGGGAAGAAAATTGGAACGCGGATGCATTAGACCGCATGGGGTCGGAAAGAGTGAAAATCCTACCACCTAGTGTGTTTGTCGAACACTTGCACGAACAATCGATCAAAGGTGGAGATGTTGATTATCCTCTCGTTTCTGAGTCAATTGAATTTCTGCTCGTTAACCCGAATTGGACAATTCCATACTTAAACTTCTTAGTTGGTCAGAAGTTCCCGGATGGAGCAGACGAGGTCTTGCAAAGGCAGATACAGCACGGATGCAAAGGATACACGTCATTCAATGGTTGCCTGTATAAACGCAGCACTATCGGAATTTTTCAGCGATGTATTTCGCCAGAGGAAGGTCGAGAAATCTTGCAAGAAATCCACGCAGGAGATTGCGGACATCATGCTCAATCAAAAAAGCATAGTCAAAAAAGCATTCCGTGCAGGGGTTTTCTGGCTCACAGCCAAGACAGATGCCGAACACATAGTAAACACATGTGCCGGATGTCAGTATTACGCCAAGCAGACGAATATGCCAGCTCAAGCACTTAAAACTATCCCTATAACATGGCGGTTCGTAGTCTGGGGGCTAGATATGATGGGACCATTCAAAACTGCAAGAGGCGGACTTAAACATCTACTCGTTGCACTGGATAAGTATACCAAGTGGGTGGAGGCGAAACCCATCAAAAACTTAACGGTGTGACTGCCAGAAATTTCATCATTGACGTAGTCATGAGATACGGCGCTCCACACAGCATAATCACGGACAAAGGGATAAATTTCTCTATTGGAGAGTTGGCAAAATATGCCGACAAACGGGAATACGCCTAGATCTTGCATCTGTGGCACACCCACAATCCAATGGGCAGGTTGAAAGAATGAATAGCTCAATCTTGCAGAGAATACGCCCAAGACTCGAATCTCCTCTACATAAAGCACCTGGAGCATGGGTAGAAGAACTACCATCCGTACTTTCGAGTATTCGAACGACGCCAAATAGATCAACAAGGCAAACACCGTTTTTCTTGGTTTATGGCGCAGAAGTAGTACTTCCAACGGACATGCTCCATGATAGCCCAAGAGTGCAGTCTTACGATGACTCGGATGCCGAAAACGCACGACAGGATGTCGTCGATCTTTTAGAAGAAGAACGAGATCTTGTGCTTCAAAGATCCTCCATTTATCACCAAGGATTACGATGATATCATAGTTGGAAAATCAGGCATCATTTTTTCAAGGAAGGTGACCTAGTGCTAAGATTGGTGCAGGAATGGAAGCACAAATTAATCCCAGTTTGGGAGGGACCATTTGTCATTAGCAAGGCTATGAAAAATGGATCTTGTTATCTTGTAGATATTCGGGACATGGAAGATGATCCCAAATGTCCGAGTCGCAAAAGAAAGAGAAAGATAGATGTCGAACGAGGAGAGACAAAGAGACCCTGGAGCATCCAGCAGTTACGTCCCTTTTACACTTAGTTCAATTTCTATGTAAACATCTTTGAGATCACGGAATAAAGTTGTCGGAATTCATGCATTTATGTTTTATCTGTTTATTTTCATACAAAGCATAAGTCCGTCTTATCTATTTCCCAATGATCTTTCAAAATACTCAATGTTAACCCGAATTGTGCCTGTGTGCTCGGAGTTATAAAACTGAATGCTTTTCAGCCTAAGGAGGCTTAAGGAAACCCAGATTGTGCCTGTGTGCCTGAGTTTCATACATTTTCAAAATTCCTTACTTTTTCCTAAGTATTATCTGATTGTTTGTGTGTTGGGTCACTGAAATTAGTAAGTATAAATGCCTTAGTACAATCCATGTTTCCGAGTTTTGACTCATGGGTTAAACCCAGTCACTTGGCATGAAGATTAATTACTATTGTGCCATTTCAACACTAAGGACAGTCAAAACATGTAAACCAGAGAACTTAGCAGGCAAAGGAATTAAAAACCCGACAAATCTTGCAAAGACTTAAAACTTTACTGCAAAAGGGGATACTTGTTTATACAAATGATAGGTAGCATTACAATAAATATTACATTAAGAGAACAGTAATGCTCCTTCTTCCTGCTAATTACTCAGGAATCAGACGGCCTCCTCAGAATCCGAGTCCTCCTCCTCGCTGCTATGGTACTCAGGAGTTGGTGGAATTTCTTCTTCTGGATAAAAGGTGGAGATGGACACCATGTGCGCTATCTTCGTAGCGTGGCCTTTGACGGAGTCGAAGATGCTGGCTCGCTGCGCTTCCGAGTATCCTTGCGGAATACCAGTCACCACGCGCCAAGACGCGGCAGTGGTATAGTGCATACGCATTAGCCCAAGAGCCATGCGTGCACCACCCCGAGCTGCAGAGCGGAACCAAGACTCCTTCTGGTTCGCCACCTCTTCAATCGCTTCTGGAAGTTTGCTAACTTCCGAGAATTCTCATGCCTTGTCAGGAATGTACTTATTGACAAGTAACATCCCCGCAGCCTTAAGCGCGGCGAAGATCTTCCCAAAAGCTCGGATTCTTTCGATTCGGGTAAGAGGGGGGCTACCTTCTATTTAAATCAACAAAGGAAAGTTAGAAAACACAAAAGAAGAAAAAGAAAAATTCCGGTAAAAGTGTCATAAACTTACCGAGAATCCTGTCCATTTCAACACCTTCTTCAAGGCGCTGATTCAGAGGATTCTCCAAGTCTAGGATGGTGCCCTTGTCCTTTTCGGCCTGGCTGGAAGCCTTGGACTCAGCAATTCCGACAGCCAGCTGGCTGGCCTCCAGATCTTTTTGGAGCTTCACATTGATCTTGTGAAGTTCCATGTTCTCCTTGCGGAGGTTCACGGCATTGCCGGCATCTTCAGCTATTTGCTTGGCTTTCCCCAAAGCAGCTGGAGAGCAAGGAAAATAAAGAGTTAAAACTCGAAAAAGGACTTAGAAATTTTTTATCACAATAACAATAGTGAAATTACCTGCTGATTCATCCAGCTTATGCTGAACGGAGGCCAGCTCCAAATCTTTCTCTTCAAGAATGTCAAGGAGAGTTTTTACCTCCTTATTCTTTATGGTAAGTTTGCTAAAAACTTCCATGTTGATACTTTCGGCAGTTTGCTGAAACATGGAAAAGAGACAAATCGCTTAAGTCAAAAAAACAAGCAAGGTCAATTATAAAAGTATTAAGTCAAAAAATAATACATTTGGCAAATGCTTGGGGGCTAGAGATATTACCTGGCTCATTTTTTGTAGGCTTGACAGGTTCTCATTGATTCCTTTGCATAGTCAGCAAAGAGAATCCCAACGTGGCAAAGGCCGTCTTGGATGACCTGCCGAGGTGAGAACACGAAGTTATTCCTAACAGTAAGTCCGCCTTGCGGCCAAGGACGGATTAAGGGAGCTGGAGCGAAGTGCTTTGTCGCCCACGGATGGATATACTCGTGTTCGTCAAAGTGTTCTTCTTGTTTTACCTTGAATTCCGGGTCAAAGTTGCGCATGGGCTCCTCCTTCGGGATGTTAGAAGGGCCTCCAACTTCTGGCTCTGCTGCTTCCGCCCTTTCCCTCGCGTCCGTCTTCGGCGCAATAGGCTGGCTGGACTGCAAGGGGTATTCTTCTTCCCTTGCAGCCAAGTTCTCTTCCTCAGCCGCAGTCGGAGTATCAGGTGCAGTAGCAGGAGAGGGTTGTGGTCCTCTCCTAGCAACAGACTTTTGCTTCTTCCGGCTCTTTGGCTTCAAAGTTGTAGGAGCCAAGCTAGAAAGAAAATCCGAGAAATAAGAATTCCGAGAAAGAAAAGAGTTCATGCAACAAAAAACATAGAAAAGAAAGAATCCGGATGTTTACCTGGAAGTTGCAACGGTACTGCCGTCAAGATCAATCACCTCCTTAGTGGCGGAGGGCTTCTTTCGCTTCTGCCCACCGGAAAAGTTGGCATGCAGAGCGTCCAACTCGCCATCAGAAGCAAGCTCCGAGTCCGGAAGAGTCAGAATCTGTCAAAAAAGACAAAGTCCAGGTTAGAAAAAACATCCGAGAAAAAGGAAACTTAGAACCAATGTCCAAAATGCTAGAAGTATAGCTTTGGAGCCGGGTTTGCTGCCGTGTACATCGGCCGGCTTTCCTCGTATTTGTCGCGAGTTGCGACCAACTTGTTGACACGTTTCTTCAAGTCTTTTTTCGACAAAGACTTGTTCGTCTCCCTCATCGCATCCTCAGGTCCCGTGTATTCACACATTAGTCGGGGACTGCGGTGAGCCAGAGGCTGGATCCGCCTTTCAAGCCAGCATAGAACCGTGTCCATGCCTGTGAGAGGAGGAGAGGCGGAAACCAGCTTGGCGATGCGCCGTTTGATTCTCATCAGATCCGGCGGCAGGGTCTAGACCGCGTCCACTATCCAATTCTCTTGGGGAGTGGCCGCGGAATTGACAAAAGGTGGGATTCCCGTTTCCTTTCCAGGAAACAGGATATCATCATGATAGAAGAAGGAACCCGTCCAGAATTTGACGGATTCTGATGTTTTTATTTTTGGAACCAATCTTCCCTAAACCTACGAAGGGTAAAGGAGATGGTCCCACGGGTGGGGAGAGCACCCTCAGAAGGGTTGCGCTTGACTCCAAAGCAGTACTGCCAGAAATCTAGCCTAGGCTCTAACCCTACATAACCTTCGAACAAAGCCTGAAATCTAGCAATGTAAAGAATGGAATTTGGAGGAGGTTGTGTGGATGGATCTGGTAGTGTTCTAAGACCTGGAGAAAGAAGAAGGAATGCGTAATTCCGATATCTAGGTTAATGTGCGACGCGAGGAGGACCCGTTAGCCGGCTTTTGGCGATGGCTCGGACTCGTCCGTGTCGTACCGCCATTTTTTCTCCGGAATGAACCCCTCCTTCTCCATTGCCGGAAGGAGGGAGGAAACCACGTTGCAGTGGCTCCAGTTCCTGGAGTTTTCTTCCGTCTCTTCTTCGCCTCCGGCGGCACCGGAGGCGGCGACGTCTTCGCCGCTAAGAATGGTGTTTCCCTCTACGGGCTCGTGGAGAAGAGGCGGAGGAGGAGCAGACGATGATGGCAGGTCTGTGGTCGTGGGAGGCAGATCCCCGCGGGCCGCGTCGCCGGCGTTTCCCTCCGGCGTGCCTGCGGTGGCGCGGACGGGTAAAAGTGCATTTCGTTTTCCCAGTGTTTTGTGTGTTAGTTAACAATACTAAGTACATTATTTATCGAGGTGTTTAGCGTGCAGGTGTTATACTTAACATCGGCATCGATCACCGAAAAGTCGGTGAAGATTGGCCTGAGAGTTTTGGAACAGAACCCAACCGGATTATTCGGACCGGATATTTCATATTGGACCAGATATTCCGGTTGCTGATGAAGGAGCGCAAAAATGGCTAAGGACTGGAAGTTTCTCGTACTGGAGTCAACCGGATTATTTGGTCCGGATTATTCATCCTGGACCGGATATTCCGGTTGCTCATGAAGTTGCACGAAAATGGCAAAGGACTGGAAGTTTCGCGTACTGGAGTCAACCGAATTATTTGGTCCGGATTATTCATCCTGGACCGGATATTCCGGTTGCTCATGAAGTTGCGCGAAAATGGATAAGAACTGGAAGTTTCGCGTTCTGGAGTCAACCGGATTATTTGGTCCGGATTATTCATCCTGGACCGGATATTCCGGGTGCTGCGCAAAACTGCTAAGGACTGGAAGCTTGGAGGTACTGGAGTGAACCGGATTATTTGAACCAGATTATTCCGGAGGAGCCAGATAATCCGGTTCAGATCTGCAGGTCCGCGTGAAGCAAGCTGACCGGATATTCCGGTTCAAACTTGAACCGGATATTCCGGTCCCCTTTTTCCTGTGCAACGACTAGTTGTGAGGAGGGGCTATAAATACCCCTCGTCCTCTTCCTCAAGATCTAGTTCTTCCCCTTAGCATTTATGAGCATTTAAGAACTCACCAAATCTCTCATTACTCCCAATCCCTCCACCCAATCTTGAAGATCTTTGGAGGATTGAAGGAGAAGGCCCCGATCTACATCTTCACCAAGCAGTTCTTCATTTCCCCCTCTCTAGCTTGAGGGATCTAGCCTAGGGTTTCCTCTTGTGGATAACCTAGGCATCTTGATACTTGTTGGTGATTCAAGAAGGTTTGGGAGCCCCCAATTTAGTTGTGGGTGTGTGCCCCAAGTTGTTTGTAAAGGATTTGATCCCCGCCTAAAAGGGGTTCTATAGTGGAAGGTGAACTAGGCCTTTGTGGCGAAGTTCATCGGAGAATAGGGTGAGGACTTAGTGGCGTTGAGTAGGCCTTTGTGGCGAGCTCACACCCCTCCAACGAGACGTACTCCCCTAAAAAGGAGGAACTCGGAAATACATCGTGTCTCCGTGTGCATCCATCGGTTACCTCATTCCTCCCTCTCTTTACTTACTCGTACTTGTTTGTAACATCCCAAGTATGAAAATTACCTTTAGAATGTTTGTTTCTTGTTTTATTAATGTTTTGCATCATGTCATCATACCCATTACTTTTGTTTGCATTTGTTTTGCATCTGTTTTCAATTGTTTTCTATTTCAAATTCAAACTAATTTCCAAATCAAATTGTTCATACTTGTTATGTTACAATTTTCCAAATAAAAAGTTCAAATAAAACATCCATTTGTTTCCATTAAAAATGGCAAGCTCAAACTATTAATTGGTTCTTTTAATAATTCACTTAATTCAAATTTTATTCAAATTCAATTACAAACAGCAACCATTTTGAAATTATGAAACTTACAAAACAAATCAATCAATTGTTTCAAATAAACTTGAATTTAAAACTTTTAAGTTGCTTAAATCAAATTATTCAATTAATATTAATTTCATTCAAATTTCAAACAAATTTCAAACAGCAACATAATTTAAATATTTTCGAAAACTAAACTTTGCAAGTTGTTGCTGTTACAATAAATAAGCAATACCAATTTTTTTCCTAAAATTTTCTAACATCAAAACCTATCCTTTTTCTCTTTTCCCTTTTCAGCAAAAAAAAACAAACAGAACAAAAAAATAAAAGAAAAACAGAGAGGGGTGGGCAGGCCAGCCCAGTTGGGCCAGCCCACCACACCCCACCGGCCCGATACCTCTCCACGCTTTCTTCCTCCTGTACGGCAGGACGATGCCGGTGTCCACGTCGCTGCAGAGGGGAGCAACGGCCGTGAGCAGCTCCACCTCCCCCTATAAACCTAGCCGCGAGCCCTAGCTCCCCCCTAACCTCCCACCTCCCTTTCTCCTCGCGCGCCGCCGCCGATTTCCTCCATCTCTGCAACCTCCTCTCTCTGAACCTCTGAAACCCGAGCTCCGTCCTCTGAACCCCGGCGATCATCGCCGATTCGATGCGTCTCCCCTCGGACTAGCCACGGGAACGGATCCCCCGTAGCTCCTCCTTCGTCCTCGACACCGCCACCGTGCCGGAGACCCACTACATCGCCGCCGCCGTCCGCACCGTCGCCGGCCACCTCACTGCCCCGAACCTCTGCTTCCTCTCCAATCACCGGTGAGCACAGCGCCACCCCACCTTCCTCTCTCCCTTCCCTCTCTGTCACGCGCACGCACTACCCCTGGACATCACCGCAGCACACCGCAGCAACCACGCAGCGAGCAACAGCACCACGAGCACCTCACCGTCGGCGGTCTCTGACGAAGTTCAGACAACTGAATCTCAGATTCAGTTAAACACCGCGCGGATCTGAATAATAACCTCACCCCGTACCCCTTACCTGACAAAGAACGGATCACAGCGCAGTGGCACTGCACTGCGAGCGCGCACACGGGGTCGTGGGTTCGAGCCCTGCCCCCGCGGGATTTAATCCCCACATTTTTTGCTAGCCACGCTGGCAGGCAGGGGCCACCTGCCATAGGCAGTGGTGGCCACGCGTGCCTCCACGCGCTGCCACGGAGGCCAGGGCCCACTGGCAGTGGCCTACGCTAGGTCACTGCACGGTGTAAAATGTTTTCTGTCCAGTTTTTTCTTTTAAAATTAAGTCCTTTTCTTTTACAGAATAGTCCCTGTAATTGAAATGCAAATAACTTTTAAATTACAAATCCAAATAATACAAATAAAATATGTGTGCTGAACCAAATTTAATTCTCTACCTATTTAAATCATTTGTTTTCTGTTTTGAACTTTTCAAATGTATTCAAATTTCAAATTCAAACAAATCATTTTAAATTTGGTTAATTTCATAACTAATTCAAACTTATTTCAAATTTCACAAATAAAATATGTTTTCCATGCTAAATTGAACCACCTTTCCAAATATAAAATTTGTTTCATGTTTGGAATAATTATAATTGGTTAAATAATTTAAACCTTGTTTAAATCATTTAAATTTGCCAAATTCATAACTTGCTCAAATTAATTTATTTTTGAACTTATAAAATATGTTTTCAAAGAAGAAAAGTATAAACTTTTCAAATATGAATTTGGTTTAATATTTTGAACAAATAAAATTTCAAATAATTTCATACTTGAATTAAATTCATTTAAAACTTGTTCAAACTTGTTTAATTCATAATTAATTCATTCTAATTCCTTTTTCAATAATTGAAACATGTATTCCACCTAAAATTTTGTGTACTTTCCAAATATGAACTTTGTTATCTATTTTGAACAATTTAAATTGGTGAAAACAACAAATGCTTGTGTAACACCTTTAAGGAACCAAAAATTCCACAACTTAATAAATAAAATCCCAAACTTGGTAAACCTTATTTCAAATTGTTTCTGTTGTTGTTTTCTTTTGTTTTCCTCATCCATGCATCATGCTAATTCACTTACACATGTTGGTTAGTTGTAAAACAATTATTTCAACCTTAATTCATGGGCTTTCCATATGCAATCCAAATTGCATATGGGTCCATTTAATTTGTGTTACCATGTCAACTAGCTTATTTCTGATGCATCAATTAAATGGTCATGCATCATCCCATGATTGTGCATTATGCCATGTTATTGATTGTTTGTCTCTCTGCGTTGTTTGTTTGCTTCTTCTCGAATAGACGACGACGTTGAGACAGACGAGATTTACGACACCCTTTCTGAGGAGTTACCTCAGTACCAGGCTGCTGAGTTTGCAGGCAAGTATTCACTCACATGAACCATTGTGTTCCTTTCCACATTGGATACCGATACTTTCCGTTGTCTATTCTGCTAGCCTTATGAATCGTTGATTGTGTTCGATCCTATCACATGTTATCCTTTAACCCTGATATAGCCTCACCTCCACACCTATAACCCCGTTGCTTGTTGCCCGTGTCTTACTAGCATGCTTAGGGTTGTTTCTGCTCGAGTCTGTTGCCAGTTACTTTCTGTTACCATATTCTATTATGTTCTGGGGCTCGATGTTTAAACAACAACCTGTTAAATTTTGAGGTAATGCTAAACTGATGATAAGGCACCGGCAGGAGGCTCGGCGTGGTTTTGAGGCCTGCTAGTGTCGACCCTAATTAGGAAAAGGGTCTTGTCTACTGATCCATGATGAGCGCACTATCCGCATGTGGGAAGCATGTATGGGCGCCCCCCTCAATTTGACTCGATTCGCATCTCGTCCAAATCGCCTCATTTAGTTCGGGTTTTCCATTTGCCGCATGCATATGTATTTTGCGAACCCAGGCCAGGGTGGAACTTTTGTAGTCGGCATTTAGGGAGACACGTTCTTAGAGTGCTATGAGGGTCCCCTTTTCTTCGTGGGGCTTGATTAGCCGTGCGCTCAATTGCACGGGGTTCTTTGGGCTTGATGCGAAGAAGAATTGAGTTGTGTTGAGTGCCCCGCTTGGTGGAAGGCATTCCATCTGGCGGGTTATTCTTACGTGTACGGCCAAATTGGTGCACCCCTGCAGGGATAAATCTTCTCGAGAAGCCGTGTTTTCCGCGGTTATGGATGACTTGGTGAAAGTACTGGCTAACAAGTACTCAGAACAACTTACACCTAACTAATGATAACTTGACTAGTAAAAGTCTTATTGACACAACAATTTGAACCATCATTAATCCAACTGTGTGAGTTATCCTCGGGTTGCTTCTTTGGATAAGGGGCGAGATCCAGGATGGGTTTGTTTGGAGTTAGTTGTTAGTTGGTTACGATACGCTATCTTATCTCCTTTCTGTTAGCCGGAAGTTGTAGCATGTTTCTCTAGTTGGTTAGAGCAGCCTGTTGCCGCACTTTTGTATCACCTATTCTTCCGTTGAACCCAAAGCATCTGTACTTGGTGTTGCCGGGTACACTATGGTATCTTGTGAGTCTTGCTTGCCAGTACGTTTATGTATTGACCCCTTTGGGGCTGTGGTTTCCGCAGACTACGTTTCCGAGGATCCCCATGGTGGCTACTACGTGGAGTATGACGAGGCTGCTGACGAGTAGATAGCGGACCCGGGCAGGATCCGAGACATCGTGGATGGGCTCCGTCTTTTCGTTTCCGGCCTCTTAGGCCTATTTGGATCTTGTCTGTACTCAGACACTTTGGATGCTTCCGCTGTGTTGTAATGATGAATTGTTGGGACATGTGTCCTCTGGATGATTGTATTTGCTATCTCTGCTCTAGTGAGAGCCATTTGCAACTTATTTCAATCTTTTGTGTCTTAGAGATATGTTGTGATATCAGTTGTTCGAATGCCGTTGACGTACCATGTGTGTATGTTATGAAGTACGTCAACGGAAGTGTCCTGATTTCTATGGGATGGTTTACGCAGACGATGGATAGTAGAGAATGGTTGTCACACGTTTACGTGTTGGCCTGCTCATATTGAGATGCGGGTGCCGGTATGCCCCGTAAGCCATTTGTTCTACTATTTAGCGGACTGTGAGTATCCTCTAGAAGTCCGGGTGCGACAAATGGTATCAGAGCCTGTCTGCCTGTAGGATCCCTTTTACTGGTCGCAGTTGAGTCGAGAAACTATTTTGTAGCTATATAGGAAAAATGAAACGTGAGAGTAGGAATTCTGTCCTTTTATTTCTTTCCCCACCCACCCTCCCTTTTCTGGTAAGGAAGTGCAACGTTGTTTTCCCTTCTCATCTAAAGTTTCAAGTTAGGTTTTCACGTATCCTGGTTTCTCTAGGATAGTTATATCTACTAGACCATAGGAATGGAGGTGGTTGTGACATGAATTATCATGTTGCCTACTCACGATTGAGAACGGAGGCGTGTAAGCCCCGGAAGCAAATCCTCTATTCCTTAAGCAGTAGATATTGATCCTTTAGAAGCCCGGATGGGTTTTCCGTAGTACCTCAGGAGTTTTGGTCTCGTGTTTCCCGTTGTTGCTTCGATATCCAGTTCTTATCAACATCCTTTTCGTCCGTTGAAACCTTGTTGTTGCTTTCCACTTCAGTTCTTCTACCGGCGTCTAATCAAAACTTCCCCGATCATCTGCAGATGGATCTCAGGTTCTTCCCGCAGGTGGTTCGTATGACTCGTTGCGAGAGCACTGCCGGTTATCCGGAGATGCTGAGGGACATGGTCACTTATCTAGGGTTCCGTTGGGCACCAGAGTACCAGGTCTACGAGCAGCAGCGAGAGTTTGACCAGACCTACTACCAGGCTATCGTCTACATTCTGTCAGATGATGGCATGAGCGTAGTCCACCGCTACGAGGCAGTAGGTTCCACAGTGGATATGGCCGTGCAGCAGGCAGCTTATGTGAGTCTCACCTGTAACATCCCAAGTATGAAAATATCCCTTAGAATGTTTGATTTATTGTTTTAATTCAAGTATTGCATCATGTCATCATGTTTAATTATTTGTTTGCATTTGTTACTATTTGTTTTGCATCTATTTATCTTGTTTTCATAATCAAACTCAAACAATTTCAAATGGTTATTTTCATACTTGCTCTGTTACAACATTTGAAATAAAAATCACAAATAAAAACCATCTATTTGTTGTCATACTTCTCATTATGGATCACTTGATAAAATGGTGCTTTTATTTCAAATAAATAATTCCCAAATTGTTTTCAAACTCAAACTCAAATTCAACAACACCTCATTTAGAAATTATAAAATATCAAACCATTCCAATAATTCTAATCCAACTAATAATAGGGTTCACCCTATTAAATTGTTGTTTCTATATTACTTAACAAAATATTCCAATTCAAATCAAATATTTTCAAACAGAACCAATTTGAAAACTATAAAAATAATAACCAAAACTTTCTCTCATTCCTTGTTTCCATTTAGTTCTTTTGGGTCACCTTGTTAAAAGGTTGATTTTATTAATCATCCTTAAACATTCAAAAAATCATCTAAATTGGCTTATTTTCCAAACAGCAATGTAAAAGTTTGAATTTTTAAAAACCTATTTGCCAACTGTTAGCTTTTGAGCTAACATGGTCCCATGAATTTTTCTGGAATTTTTAATAAACAAAACCCTATCAAATTCTTCCAAATCTATCTTCTGCAAAAAAAAATATATAAAACAGAAAAAGAAAAAGAGAAAAACTACTGCGCTCGCGGCAGCTAAGCGCGACCTAGCCCACCTAAACCTAACCAGCGCGCAGCCCAGCCCGCTTACGCGCGCGCGTACCGCTTCGTAAAGCGTGCACGCCTTCTGTTTGAGGTACGACAGCCATCCGAGGCCGCCACGTCGGCGTACGGCGGCGCCCGACGGCCAGGAGGCGCTCCGACCTCCTATAAGTACGCCTAGACCCCGCGCCACCTACCCCTAAGCCTAGGGTTCCTTTTTCCCCCTCGGATCCGCCGCCACTCCTCTCCCCCTCGCCGGAATTCCTCGCTGCTTTTCTCACCGGCGACAGCACCTCTGAAACCCCGTCAATGGCCACCACCGTAGCCACGCACACACTCACCTGAGTGCTGGAAACGCACCACCACTCTCCCAGCTGCCGCTTGAACACCCGAGGGAGCCCGGAGAGCAGCCAGGACGACGCCGCCGTCCTCGTCTCCGCCGCGGTCACCGTCTCGCCGTCGCCCACCCTCTGCAGCACCGCGGTGAGCTCCACCGTTCTCCTCCCTCCTTCCCTCTCTGTGCCTCTGCTGCACACGTGCACACGTTCGCATCCATCCTCACCACAGCAGCACCACCAGATCGAGCACGGCCACCGATTTCCCGCCGGCGAGCATCTGTTGTTACCTCTGACGAAGTTCAGGTTCTAGCGCGTCAGTTGGGTTCAGTTAACTGCAGTGTTGAAATACAACCTTACTGCGTCGCGTATACAGATAACAACCGCAGCACAGCGCAGTGGTTCAGTCCCTTGTGCGCGAGGGCGAGGTGCTGGGTTCGATCCCTGGCACCTGGGATTAAATCCCCTCTTTTTTCCGACGGAGTACTGACAGGGAGGGCCCCCTGTCAGTCACTCGTGTGGCCACGCAAGCACGGCAATGCTTGGGCCCCCCTGGCAGTGATAGGGTGTATCTCCCGTGTGTATAAAACGAATTTTAAACTTTCTGTAATCAAGTCTAGGTCCAATTAAATCACAGATTGGTCCCTGACAGCATTTTGCTCATAACTTTTATTTTATAACTCTAAAAACTGAAAATAAAACATGTGTGCTAGTCTAAATTCAATTGTCTACCTTTTGGTAACCTTTGTTTCCTGTTTTGAATTTTCAAAATGCATTTAAAATTCAAATTTGAGTAATTCAAATATAAGTTGCAATAATTCATAAATAATTCATACTAATTCCAAACAAGGCAAATAAAATATGTTTTTCATACCATTTTGAATATCCTATTCAAATATAAAATTTGTTTCATTGTTTGAATAATTTAAATTGCCTAAATAATTTAATACTTGTTTAATTCATTTAAATTTGATAAAAATCATAACTTACTCAAAATAAAATATTTTTGAACATGCAAAATATGTTTTCAAACCATCAAAGTGTGAACTTTTCAAATGTGAATTTGAATTTATGATTTGAACAAATAAAATTCAAATAATATTCAAACTTGTTTTAAATTCAATTAAAACTTGTTTAATATTGTTTAATTCATAATAAATTCATCCTAATTCAAATTTCAATATTTGAAACATGTAATCCAACTAAAATTTGATGTACTTTTCAAATATAAATTTTGTTAGTTGTTTTGCACACTTTGAATTGATGAAAACAATAATTGTTTGTGTGACATGTTTAAGTAACCAAAATTTCTAAACTTACTACATGATTTCCAAAACTTGTTAAAACCTTTTATCACTTGCATCTACTATTGTTATTGGTTGTTATTTTGTTGTTACCATCATGCATGCATCATGCTAACAAATTTCATATAATAATTAATTACAATCATTTGTTTCCACTTTATTCCAATGGACCTTTTCCATATGCAATCCAATTGCTTATGGGTCCATTTAAATTGTGTGATCATGTTATCTAGTTTATGTTGATGCAACCATTAACTTGTCATGCATCATATTTGATTGTGCACTATGCCATGATAAAGATTGTTTATATTCTGCCTTGTTTGTTTGCTTCTTCTCGGATAGACGACGACGTTGATACCGACGATCTTTACGACACCCCTTCTGAGGATCTAGCTCAGTACCCGGCTACTGGGTTTGCAGGCAAGTTATCACTCACATGAACCATTGTGTTCCTTTCAACATTGGTTACCGATACTTTCCGTTGTCTATATTTGCTAGCCCTATGTATCGTTGTTTCTGTTACGAACCTATCACATGATACCCTAAAACCCTGATATTGCCACACCTCCAGTCCTAAAACCCCGTTGCTTGGGCCCGTGTCTTACTACCATGCTTAGGGTTGTTTTGCTCGAGTCTGCTATCCGTTACTTTCTGTTATTATATCTTCTTATATTCTGGGGCTCGATGTTAAACAACAACCTGTTAATTTGAGGTATTAATAACTTGCTGATAAGGCACCGGCAGGAGGCCCGACGTGGTTTTGAGGCCTGCTAGTGTCGACCCTAATAGGAAAAGGGTCTTGTCTACTGATCCATGATGAGCGCACTATCCGCATGTGGGAAGCGTGTATGGGCGCCCCCCTCAATTTGATTCGATTCGCATCTCGTCCAAATCACCACACTTAGTTCGGGCTTTCCATTTGATGCACGCATATGCAGGTACGAACCCGAGGCCAGGGTGGAACTTTTGTAGTCGGCATTTAGGGCGGCGTGGTCTTCCAGTGCTATGAGGGTCCTCCTTTTCTTCGGGGGGCTCGATTAGCCGCGCACGCACAGCACGTGGTGCTTTGGGCTTGATGCGAAGAAGAGTTGAGTTGTGTTGAGTGCCCCGCTTGGTGGGAAAGGCCTTCCCATCTGGCGGGTTATTCTTACGTGTACGGCCAAATTGGTGCACCCCTGCAGGGATAAATCTTCTCGAGAAGCCGTGTTTTCCGCGGTTATGGTTGACTTGGTGAAAGTACTGGCTAACAAGTACTCAGAACAACTTACACCTAACTAATGATAACTTGACTAGTAATAGGCTTATTGACACAACAACTTGATCCATCATTAATCCAACTGTGTGAGTTATCCTCGGATTGCTTCTTTGGATAAGGGGCGAGATCCAGGATGGGTTTGATTGGTGGTTAGCTATAGTTGGTTACGATACGATATCTTATCTCTTTCTGATACACCGGAAGTTGTAGTATGTTCTGTAGTTGGTTAGTGCAGCCAGTTGCAGCATCTTTTATACCCTTCCCTTCCGTTGATCCCAAGGCATCTGTGCTTGGTGTTGACGGGCTACATTTTGGTGAACTGTGAGTCTTGCTTGCCAGTACGTTGTTGTACTGACCCCTTTGGGGCTGTGGTTTCCGCAGACTACGACTACGGCTACGATGACCACCAGGATGGCTACTTCGTGGTGTTTGACGAGACTGCGGACGAGTAGATAGCTGGACCAGGGCTGGATCCAGGACCTACGTGGATGGGCTTCGTCTTCTTTATTTTCCCGGCTTCTTAAGCCTATTTGGATTTGTCTGTACTCAGACCCCCTTTGAATGCTTCCGCTGAGTTGTAATGATGCTATGTTGGGACATGTGTCCCCTGGATGATTGTACTTGCTATTCTCTGCCCTAGTGAGGGCCATTTGCAACTTATTTCAATCTTTTGTGTCTTAGAGGCATGTTGTTTTATCCTTTTGTTCAAAGCCGTTGACGTACCATGTGTGAATGGTATGAAGTACGTCAATGGTAGTGTCCTGATTTCTACGGGATAGTTTACATCGACGGTGAACAGTAACGGTTGTTTGTCGCACATAAGTGCTGGCCTACCCGTAAGGGGACACGGGAGCCGTTAAGCCCCGTAATCCAATCAAAATACTGTTCAGTTCGTACGGTGAGTATCCTCTAGAAGTTCGGGTGCGACAAATGGTATCAGAGCTTGTCTGCCTGTAGGATCCCTTTTTACTGGTCGCAGTTGAGTCTAGAAACTATTTGGTAGCTATATAGGAAAAATGAAACGTGAGAGTAGGAATTCTGCCATTTTTCTTCTTTCCCCACCCACCCACCCTTTTCTGGTAAGAAAGTGCAACGTTGTTTTCTGTTCTCACCTAAACTTTCAAGTTAGGATTTCACGTGTTTTGGGTTCTCCGTAGTACCTCAAGACTTTTGGTCTCGTTTTCCCGATGTTGCTTCGATATCCTGTTCTTCTAAAGAACCTTTCGTCCGTTCAAACCTTGTTGTAACTTTCCACTTCAGTTTCTTCTACCGGCGTCTAATCGGAACCTCCCAAATCATCTGCAGATGGATCTCAGGTTCTTCCCGCAGGTGGTTCGGATGACTCGTTGTGAGAGCACCGCCGGTTATCCGGAGATGCTGAGAGACATGGTCACCTATCTGGGGTTCCATTGGGCACCAGAGTACCAGGTCTACGAGCAGCAGCGAGAGTTTGACCACACCTACTACCAGGCTATCGTCTACATTCTGTCAGATGATGGCAGGAGCGTTGTCCACCGCTATGAGGCAGTAGGTTCCACAGTGGATATGGCCGTGCAGCAGGCAGCTTACGTGAGTCTCACCGTCCTCCGTGCTGACTACTGGGGGTTTGACGATTCTATCTATCGCCACATCCCCCGTGGTTACATCACGTCAGCGGGAGTTCACTTCACTCTCCACGGCAACCTGGATACCTACGATTCTGATAGCTCCAGGCTGCACACCACTGCTCAGTTTGTGAGGCACAGTGACGCAGTTGCTTCCGCACTGTCTCAGGAGTTGGCCTCAGTCAGGGAGCAGCTCTATCTTGCTTTGACTCGTCTGGCTACGTACACCACAGACTTTGTTGGAGACGAGCGCTTTGCGCGTTTCACTCAGCCAGCTGGGTTTCCACTGCCAGATGCTGGGGGTTACGAGCCGATCAGAGGTCCACTTCTCGACCTTGGTCCTGGTTACACTGGGATTCCCCGCTTTGGAGCACAGGGAGACGACGCTTTCTACTTCACCACACCGAGAGTTGCTCTCAGAGCAGTCCCGATCTACGTGGATCGTCGTCATACCTACTTCCGGGGGATTCCTCCGCACCGTATCTCTCGTCGTACTACTCACCGCCGTCCTGCGTGATGAGCATGGGAGTACCGATGTATCCATTCCTAGCTATGTTTAGTTATCCTTTGGCATTCGAACCATGTATTGGTCTGTTGGATATTCTGATGTATTTGAACATGTGATGATGTACCTGTTGGTTATCTATTCATGCGTCGGAATAATCTCTCTTTCGGTTACCAAATCTATCCTTTTCTATTGTTGTGCTAAAATGCATGTCTATTCAGGATGCCGCCGACAAGGAGCAACCCGCCTGAACCACCTCCGCTCACGGAGCTGTTGACTCAGATGACTCAGGTCGTGGCTCAGATGGCCCAGATCCAGGCTAACCAGCACAACAACCAGAATGCTCCGCGCGTCAGCATCAAGGAGTTTCTGAGCATGGGGCCGAGAGCTTTCGTGGCAACACGTGAGCCTCTGGATGCTGATGACTGGATCAGGGAGATGAACAGGGCTCTGGAGATAGCTCATGTTGCTGAGGAGGATAAAGTCAAGTATGCCACCTACCTACTGAAGGGTCAGGCAGCTACCTGGTGGGAGAACTACCAGACCATGAGAGCTGGCTATCCTATCACCTGGGGATGTTTCAAGGATGCCTTCCTGAAGCACCACATCCCAGATGGTCTCATGGAAAGGATGCGTGAGGAATTCTGCTCTCTCAAACAGGGCAAGCTGGACGTCCTCGGCTACCAGAACGAGTTCAATCGTCTCGCTCGATACGCTGGTGACGAGGTGTCCACTGAAGCCAAGAAGGTGGCAAGGTTCCACCGAGGTTTTAACCCGGAACTGAAGTACGCTCTCACCAACATCAAGTGCAAGGACTTCGTGGAGCTCGTGAACACCGCGCTCAATGAGGAGAATGGGCGCAAGGCGTTCGAAGAGTCGCGCAAGCACTCGCGTGAGGGTGGTTCCTCCTCCAACATGACCACCCCTCCGCAGAAGCGCCGCATCTGGGTGCCAAACAGTGCTGTCACTAGGGCTCCATATGCCCAAGCTTCTCCAGGCTTTGGTCCCCGCCCACCCAACCCAGCTCAGATGCAGGCTCAGAGGTTCTCAATGGGGCAACCAAGGCCAGATGCACCTTGTGTCGTCACTTGCTTCAAATGCAAGCAGACTAGACACTATGCTGATAAGTGCACTCAGAGGCAGCTACCTCCACCACCTCCTCGCCCCAACACCAACCAGGCAATGGTTCGTGCTCCCCCGGCTAAAGCCTTCAACTCCAACAACAGGCCTGTCGGGAGGACCGCGAGGGTGAATCATATCAAGGCCGACAAAGCTGAGGAAGCTGCTGACGTCGTTCTCGGTACATTCCCCGTAAACTCTAACCCAGCTAAAGTGTTGTTTGAAACCGGAGCATCGCATTCGTTCGTGTCAAAGATCTTTGCGACAGCAGTTAAACTACCTTTTGTTGGTTTGGGTTCCCCGCTAGTAGTAAACTCCCCTGGAGCAACTATGCAAACTTCCAAGATCAGTCACGAGAATCAGATCTTGATTGGAGGTCACATATTCCTTGCTTCCCTCATTCTGCTTGGCAATTCTGACATTGATGTCATCCTTGGCATGGATTGGTTGAAGGACAATAAAGCTACGATTGATTGTGCTAAGAAGTCAATAACCCTGTTCCACCCTTCCGGCCAGATAGTCTATTCTCCAAGTGAATCAAGTTTTGTTCAGCTGTACACCCTGGATGCTAAACCGCTACCTCTGCTTGAAAATGTTCCGGTGGTTTGTGAATTCCCTGACGTCTTTCCAGAAGAGTTGCCAGGGATGCCTCCGAACAGAGCAGTTGAGTTCGTGATCGAGCTTGAACCAGGTACTGCTCCAATCTCTAAGCATCCATACAAGATAGCTCCTCCTGAACTGAAATTGTTGAAGGAGCAAACCGATATGTACATGGAGAAAGGTTACATTCAGCCTAGTTCCTCCGCTTGGGGTTGCCCAACTCTGTTTGTTGCCAAGAAGGATCAAACAAAAAGACTCGTGGTTGACTATCGTCCTCTCAACGAGAAAACCATCAAGAACAAGTATCCAATTCCTCGTATCGATGATCTTTTTGATCAACTTGCTGGAGCCTCAATATTCTCAAAGTTGGACTTGAGGATGGGGTACCATCAAATAAAGATCAGAAAGGAAGATATTCCTAACACAGCTTTCACCACTCGTTACGGTCTATATGAATACACCGTCATGTCCTTTGGTCTCACCAATGCACCGGCAACGTTCTCAAGACTCATGAATTCTGTCTTCCATGAATACCTCGACAAGTTTGTTGTGGTATATCTCGATGACATTCTGGTCTACTCAAAATCCGAGGAAGAGCATGGAGAACACCTTCGTCTCACTCTCATGAAACTTCGCGAGCATCGTCTGTATGCCAAGTTTTCCAAATGTGAGTTCTGGATTCCAGAAGTTGCATATCTTGGTCATATCATCTCTGCCAAAGGCATAGCCATTGACCCGGAAAAGGTTAAGGCAATTGTTGATTGGAAACCCCCTAAGACGGTGAAGCAAGTCAGAAGTTTTCTTGGCTTGGCTAGCTATTGCCGTCGTTTCGTCCAAAACTTTTCCAAGATTGCCAAACCTCTCACTGATCTCACAAAGAAGGACAAGAAGTTCGTTTGGACACCACAATGTGATGAAAGTTTCAACCTCCTGAAGACTAAACTCACTTCTACACCTGTTCTAGTTGGCCCAGATACTACCAAACCTTTCCAGATATTCTGCGATGCATCTCTCCAAGGTCTAGGTGCAGTTCTTATGCAAGAACGTCAAGTTGTGGCTTATGCTTCACGTCAGTTGAACCCACATGAGCAAAACTATCCCACACACGATCTTGAACTTGCAGCAGTTGTGTTTGCCCTCAAGAAATGGAGACAATACTTGTTGGGTAACAAAACCGAAATCTTTTCCGATCACAAAAGTCTGAAATACATCTTCACTCAACCAGATCTAAACCTCAGGCAAAGGAGATGGATTGAAAAGATTAAGGACTTTGATCTCACAATTTCTTACACCCCAGGCAAGGCTAATGTTATGGCCGATGCTCTCAGTCCCAAGTCATATTGCAATAATCTCATGATCATGGAAAGTCAACCTCCACTTCATGAAGAATTCCAGAAGCTGAACCTTGGTCTTGTCCCTGAAGGATACCTTGCTAGCTTGACAGCCAGTCCAACTCTCGAGGACAAGATTCGTTCTGAACAACTTCGTGATACTGAAATCAAGAAGATTGTAGAGCACATCAAGGAAGGCAATGATAAATTCAAGTCCTTCTCAATTGATGACAAGGGAACCGTGTTCTTCGAAGGACGCATTGCAGTTCCTCAGATTCAAAGTCTCAAGGATATCATTCTCAAGGAGGCTCATGAAACTCCTCTCTCCATCCACCCTGGAAGTACAAAGATGTACCAGGATCTCAAGACTCTGTATTGGTGGCCTGGCATGAAACGTGAAATTGCTCAATACGTTTCTGAATGCGACGTTTGTCAACGTGTTAAGGCAGTCCATCAGAAAACAGCAGGTCTACTCCAACCTCTGAAAATGCCTGAGTGGAAGTAGGACATGATTGAAATGGACTTCGTTACTGGGTTTCCAAAGTCCAAAAAGGGCAACGACGCAATCTTCGTTGTTATTGATCGTCTCACTAAGGTAGCTCACTTCTTTGCTGTCAAGGAAACTATCTCAGCTAGCCAGTTAGCAGAGCTCTACACGGCAAAGGTTGTTCCTCTTCATGGTGTTCCATTGGAAATTAGCTCAGACCGTGGAAGTATCTTCACTTCCCATTTCTGGAAGAGTTTTCAAGAAGCATTGGGCACCAAACTTCTGTTCAGCACAGCTTATCACCCTCAGTCTCAAGGGCAAGTCGAAAGAGTCAATCAGATTCTCGAGGATATGCTCAGAGCATGTGGTCTCTCCTTTGGCATGAAATGGGAGGATTGCCTTCCATATGCTGAATTCTCCTACAACAACAGCTACCAGGCAAGCCTAGGCATGGCACCATTTGAGGCACTGTATGGTCGCAGATGCAGGAGTCCAATCAACTGGTCTGGAGCTGGTGAACGTTCACTCTTAGGCCCTAACATTGTTAAGGAAGCCGAGGAGAAAGTTCGTATCATTCGTGACAATCTCAGGATTGCTCAGTCTCGTCAGAAGAGCTATTATGATAGCAAGCACAGGGATATGATCTATGCACCTGGTGACAAGGCATATCTCCGTGTAACTCCCCTCAGAGGCACTCATCGTTTTGGTGTGAAAGGAAAGCTTGCACCAAGATACATTGGTCCTTTCAACATTCTTTCAAGGCGGGCAGAAAATGCTTATCGTCTTGAACTTCCAGAAAAACTATCCAAGGTGCACGATGTGTTCCACGTGTCACAACTCAAGAAGTGTTTCAAAGATCCAGATCATGCAGTTGATCATGATTCCATTGAACTGCAAGATGATCTATCTTATGAGGAGCACCCTATTCGTATTCTCGATGAGACCGAGCGTAAGACTCGCAACAAGAGCACCAAGTTCTTGAAAGTGCAATGGTCGCATCATTCCGATAAAGAGGCAACGTGGGAGACCGAAGAGGATCTTCGCAAGAAGTATCCGGACCTTTTTACCTCTCAGTAAGGAATCTCGGGGCGCGATTCCTTCAAGGGGGGTGTTTTGTAACATCCCAAGTATGAAAATATCCCTTAGAATGTTTGATTTATTGTTTTAATTCAAGTATTGCATCATGTCATCATGTTTAATTATTTGTTTGCATTTGTTACTATTTGTTTTGCATCTATTTATCTTGTTTTCATAATCAAACTCAAACAATTTCAAATGGTTATTTTCATACTTGCTCTGTTACAACATTTGAAATAAAAATCACAAATAAAAACCATCTATTTGTTGTCATACTTCTCATTATGGATCACTTGATAAAATGGTGCTTTTATTTCAAATAAATAATTCCCAAATTGTTTTCAAACTCAAACTCAAATTCAACAACACCTCATTTAGAAATTATGAAATATCAAACCATTCCAATAATTCTAATCCAACTAATAATAGGGTTCACCCTATTAAATTGTTGTTTCTATATTACTTAACAAAATATTCCAATTCAAATCAAATATTTTCAAACAGAACCAATTTGAAAACTATAAAAATAATAACCAAAACTTTCTCTCATTCCTTGTTTCCATTTAGTTCTTTTGGGTCACCTTGTTAAAAGGTTGATTTTATTAATCATCCTTAAACATTCAAAAAATCATCTAAATTGGCTTATTTTCCAAACAGCAATGTAAAAGTTTGAATTTTCAAAAACCTATTTGCCAACTGTTAGCTTTTGAGCTAACATGGTCCCATGAATTTTTCTGGAATTTTTAATAAACAAAACCCTATCAAATTCTTCCAAATCTGTCTTCTGCAAAAAAAAATATATAAAACAGAAAAAGAAAAAGAGAAAAACTACTGCGCGCGCGGCAGCTAAGCGCGACCCAGCCCACCTAAACCTAACCAGCGCGCAGCCCAGCCCGCTTACGCGCGCGCGTACCGCTTCGTAAAGCGTGCACGCCTTCTGTTTGAGGTACGGCAGCCATCCGAGGCCGCCACATCGGCGTACGGCGGCGCCCGACGGCCAGGAGGCGCTCCGACCTCCTATAAGTACGCCTAGACCCCGCGCCACCTACCCCTAAGCCTAGGGTTCCTTTTTCCCCCTCGGATCCGCCGCCACTCCTCTCCCCCTCGCAGGAATTCCTCGCTGCTTTTCTCACCGGCGACAACACCTCTGAAACCCCGTCAATGGCCACCACCTTAGCCACGCACACACTCACCTGAGTGCTGGAAACGCACCACCACTCTCCCAGCTGCCGCTTGAACACCCGAGGGAGCCCGGAGAGCAGCCAGGACGACGCCGCCGTCCTCGTCTCCGCCGCGGTCACCGTCTCGCCGTCGCCCACCCTCTGCAGCACCGCGTGAGCTCCACCGTTCTCCTCCCTCCTTCCCTCTATGTGCCTCTGCTGCACACGCGCACACGTTCGCATCCATCCTCACCACAGCAGCACCACCAGATCGAGCACGGCCACCGATTTCCCGCCGGCGAGCATCTGTTGTTACCTCTGACGAAGTTCAGGTTCTAGCGCGTCAGTTGGGTTCAGTTAACTGCAGTGTTGAAATACAACCTTACTGCGTCGCGTATACAGATAACAACCGCAGCGCAGCGCAGTGGTTCAGTCCCTTGTGCGCGAGGGCGAGGTGCTGGGTTCGATCCCTGGCACCTGGGATTAAATCCCCTCTTTTTTCCGACGGAGTACTGACAGGGAGGGCCCCCTGTCAGTCACTCGTGTGGCCACGCAAGCACGGCAATGCTTGGGCCCCCCTGGCAGTGATAGGGTGTATCTCCCGTGTGTATAAAACGAATTTTAAACTTTCTGTAATCAAGTCTAGGTCCAATTAAATCACAGATTGGTCCCTGACAGCATTTTGCTCATAACTTTTATTTTATAACTCTAAAAACTGAAAATAAAACATGTGTGCTAGTCTAAATTCAATTGTCTACCTTTTGGTAACCTTTGTTTCCTGTTTTGAATTTTCAAAATGCATTTAAAATTCAAATTTGAGTAATTCAAATATAAGTTGCAATAATTCATAAATAATTCATACTAAATCCAAACAAGGCAAATAAAATATGTTTTTCATACCATTTTGAATATCCTATTCAAATATAAAATTTGTTTCATTGTTTGAATAATTTAAATTGCCTAAATAATTTAATACTTGTTTAATTCATTTAAATTTGATAAAAATCATAACTTACTCAAAATAAAATATTTTTGAACATGCAAAATATGTTTTCAAACCATCAAAGTGTGAACTTTTCAAATGTGAATTTGAATTTATGATTTGAACAAATAAAATTCAAATAATATTCAAACTTGTTTTAAATTCAATTAAAACTTGTTTAATATTGTTTAATTCATAATAAATTCATCCTAATTCAAATTTCAATATTTGAAACATGTAATCCAACTAAAATTTGATGTACTTTTCAAATATAAATTTTGTTAATTGTTTTGCACACTTTGAATTGATGAAAACAATAATTGTTTGTGTGACATGTTTAAGTAACCAAAATTTCTAAACTTACTACATGATTTCCTAAACGTGTTAAAACCTTTTATCACTTGCATCTACTATTGTTATTGGTTGTTATTTTGTTGTTACCATCATGCATGCATCATGCTAACAACTTTCATATAATAATTAATTACAATCATTTGTTTCCACTTTATTCCAATGGACCTTTTCCATATGCAATCCAATTGCTTATGGGTCCATTTAAATTGTGTGATCATGTTATCTAGTTTATGTTGATGCAACCATTAACTTGTCATGCATCATATTTGATTGTGCACTATGCCATGATAAAGATTGTTTATATTCTGCCTTGTTTGTTTGCTTCTTCTCGGATAGACGACGACGTTGATACCGACGATCTTTACGACACCCCTTCTGAGGATCTAGCTCAGTACCCGGCTACTGGGTTTGCAGGCAAGTTATCACTCACATGAACCATTGTGTTCCTTTCAACATTGGTTACCGATACTTTCCGTTGTCTATATTTGCTAGCCCTATGTATCGTTGTTTCTGTTACGAACCTATCACATGATACCCTAAAACCCTGATATTGCCACACCTCCAGTCCTAAAACCCCGTTGCTTGGGCCCGTGTCTTACTACCATGCTTAGGGTTGTTTTGCTCGAGTCTGCTATCCGTTACTTTCTGTTATTATATCTGCTTATATTCTGGGGCTCGATGTTAAACAACAACCTGTTAATTTGAGGTATTAATAACTTGCTGATAAGGCACCGGCAGGAGGCCCGGCGTGGTTTTGAGGCCTGCTAGTGTCGACCCTAATAGGAAAAGGGTCTTGTCTACTGATCCATGATGAGCGCACTATCCGCATGTGGGAAGCATGTATGGGCGCCCCCCCTCAATTTGATTCGATTCGCATCTCGTCCAAATCACCACACTTAGTTCGGGCTTTCCATTTGATGCACGCATATGCAGGTACGAACCCGAGGCCAGGGTGGAACTTTTGTAGTCGGCATTTAGGGCGGCGTGGTCTTCCAGTGCTATGAGGGTCCTCCTTTTCTTCGGGGGGCTCGATTAGCCGCGCACGCACAGCACGTGGTGCTTTGGGCTTGATGCGAAGAAGAGTTGATTTGTGTTGAGTGCCCCGCTTGGTGGGAAAGGCCTTCCCATCTGGCGGGTTATTCTTACGTGTACGGCCAAATTGGTGCACCCCTGCAGGGATAAATCTTCTCGAGAAGCCGTGTTTTCCGCGGTTATGGTTGACTTGGTGAAAGTACTGGCTAACAAGTACTCAGAACAACTTACACCTAACTAATGATAACTTGACTAGTAATAGGCTTATTGACACAACAACTTGATCCATCATTAATCCAACTGTGTGAGTTATCCTCGGATTGCTTCTTTGGATAAGGGGCGAGATCCAGGATGGGTTTGATTGGTGGTTAGCTATAGTTGGTTACGATACGATATCTTATCTCTTTCTGATACACCGGAAGTTGTAGTATGTTATGTAGTTGGTTAGTGCAGCCAGTTGCAGCATCTTTTATACCCTTCCCTTCCGTTGATCCCAAGGCATCTGTGCTTGGTGTTGACGGGCTACATTTTGGTGAACTGTGAGTCTTGCTTGCCAGTACGTTGTTGTACTGACCCCTTTGGGGCTGTGGTTTCTGCAGACTACGACTACGGCTACGATGACCACCAGGATGGCTACTTCGTGGAGTTTGACGAGACTGCAGACGAGTAGATAGCTGGACCAGGGCTGGATCCAGGACCTACGTGGATGGGCTTCGTCTTCTTTATTTTCCCGGCTTCTTAAGCCTATTTGGATTTGTCTGTACTTAGACCCCCTTTGAATGCTTCCGCTGAGTTGTAATGATGCTATGTTGGGACATGTGTCCCCTGGATGATTGTACTTGCTATTCTCTGCCCTAGTGAGGGCCATTTGCAACTTATTTCAATCTTTTGTGTCTTAGAGGCATGTTGTGTTATCCTTTTGTTCAAAGCCGTTGACGTACCATGTGTGAATGGTATGAAGTACGTCAATGGTAGTGTCCTGATTTCTACGGGATAGTTTACATCGACGGTGAACAGTAACGGTTGGTTGTCGCACATAAGTGCTGGCCTACCCGTAAGGGGACGCGGGAGCCGTTAAGCCCCGTAATCCAATCAAAATACTGTTCAGTTCGTACGGTGAGTATCCTCTAGAAGTCCGGGTGCGACATCACCGTCCTTCGTGCTGACTACTGGGGATTTGACGATTCTATCTATCGCCACATCCCCCGTGGTTACATCACTTCGGAGGGAGCTCACTTCACTCTCTACGACAACTTGGATGTCTACGAGCATGATAACTCCAGGCTGCACACCACCGCTCAGTTTGTGAGGCACCGTGACGCAGTTGCCAGCACACTATCTCAGGAGTTGGCTTCAGTCAGAGAGCAGCTCTACCTTGCTTTGACTCGTCTGGCGACTTACACCACAGACTTTGTCGAAGACGAGCGCTTTGCACGTTTCGATCAGCCAGTTGGTCGTCGTCTGCCAGATGCTAGAGGTTACGAGCCGATCAGAGGTCCACTCCTTAACCTCGGTGCTGGTTACACTGGGATTCCACGCTTTGGAGCACAGGGAGTCGACGCTATGTACTTCACCACACCTAGAGTCGCTCTCAGACCACGTCAGATCTATGTGGATCGTCGTTCTACCTACTTTCGTGGGCGTGCTCCTCACCGTACCTCTCGCCGTACTACTCACCGTCGTCCTGCATGATGAGCATGGGAGTACCGATGTATCCATTCTTAGCTATGTTTAGTTATCCTTTGGCATTTCGAACCATTTGTGGTGTGTTGGATATTCTGATGTATTTGAACATGTGATGATGTACCTGTTGGTTATCTATTCATGCGTCAGAATAATCTCTCTTTCGGTTTCCAAGTCTATCGTTTTCTATTGTTGTGCTAAAATGCATTTCCATTCAGGATGCCGCCAACAAGGAACACCCCGCCTGAGCCACCGCCAATCACGGAGCTGTTGACTCAGATGACCCAAGTCATGGCGCAGATGGCCCAGTTTCAGACTAACCAGCACAACAACCAGAATGCTCCACGAGTCAGTATCAAGGAGTTTCTCAGTCTGGGCCCAAGAGCTTTCGTGGCCACACGCGAGCCTCTGGATGCTGATGACTGGATCCGTGAGATAGCTAAGGCTCTGGAGATTGCTCACGTTGCTGAGGAAGACAAGGTCAAGTATGCCTCCTATCTGCTGAAGGGTCAGGCAGCTACTTGGTGGGAAAACTACCAGACCATGAGAGCTGGCTATCCAATCACCTGGGGTTGTTTCAAGGAAGCCTTCCTGAAGCACCACATTCCAGATGGTCTCATGGAAAGGATGCGTGAAGAGTTTTGCTCTCTCAAGCAAGGCAAGCTGGACGTCATCGGCTATCAGAGTGAGTTCAATCGCCTCGCTCGTTACGCTGGTGATGAGGTGTCCACTGAGGCTAAGAAGATGGCAAGGTTCCGCAGAGGTTTTAACCCGGAACTCAAGTATGCCCTCACCAACGTCAAGGCCAACAACTTCGAGGAGCTCGTTAACACCGCGCTCAATGAAGAAAATGGGCGCAAGACGTTCGACGAGTCTCGCAAGCACTCGCGTGAGGGTGGTTCCTCCTCCAACATGACCACCCCTCCGCAGAAGCGCCGCATCTGGGTGCCAAATGGTGATGTCACTAGGGCTCCATATGCCCAAGCTTCTCCAGGCTTCGCTCCCCGCCCACCCAACCCTGTTCAGATGCATGATCAGAGGGTTTCAATGGGGCAACCAAGGCCAGGGCCTCCTCGTGTTGTCACTTGCTACAAGTGCAAGCAGACGGGCCACTACGCTGACAAGTGCACGCAGAGGCAGCTACCTCCACCACCACCTCGTCCCAACACAAACCAGGCACTGGTGCGCGCTCCCCCGCCTAAGGCCTTCAACTCCAACAACAGGCCTGTCGGGAGGACCGCAAGGGTGAATCATGTCAAGATCGACAAAGCTGAGGAAGCTCCTGACGTTGTTCTCGGTATATTACCCGTAAACTCTTTTCCAGCTAAAGTGTTGTTTGATACCGGAGCATCACATTCTTTTGTGTCAAAGATTTTTGCCGCAACAAACAACCTAATGGTGGTTCCACTAAGCAATCAAATCACTGTTCACTCACCGGGATCTCAAATGCTGACTTCCAAGATAAGTAAGGATAATCAAATCCTAATTGGAGGCCACATATTCCTTGCTTCTCTCATGCTGCTGGGAAATTCTGACATTGATGTCATTCTTGGCATGGATTGGTTGAAGGCCAATAAAGCAAAAATTGACTGTGCTAGAAAGTCAATAACTCTGTTCCACCCTTCTGGCCAGATAGTCTATTCTCCAAATGAATCAAGTTCCTTTCAGCTGTGCAACCTCGATGCAAAACCTCTACCTCTACTTGAAAATGTTCCGGTGGTTTGTGAATTCCCTGACGTCTTTCTAGAAGAGTTGCCAGGGATGCCTCCGGACAGAGCAGTTGAGTTCGTGATCGAGCTTGAACCAGGTACTGCTCCAATCTCTAAGCATCCATACAAGATAGCTCCTCCTGAACTGAAATTGTTAAAGGAGCAAATCGATATGTACATGGAAAAAGGTTACATTCAACCTAGTTCCTCAGCTTGGGGTTGCCCAACTCTGTTCGTTGCGAAGAAGGATCACACAAAGAGACTCGTTGTTGACTATCGTCCTCTTAACGAGAAAACCATCAAAAACAAGTATCCAATTCCTCGTATCGATGATCTCTTTGATCAACTTGATGGAGCCTCAATATTCTCTAAGTTGGACTTGAGAATGGGTTACCATCAGATAAAGATCAGAAAAGAGGATATTCCAAAGACAGCCTTCACCACTCGCTACGGTCTATATGAATTCACCGTCATGTCCTTTGGTCTCACCAATGCACCGGCGACATTCTCTCGACTCATGAATTCTGTCTTCCATGAGTACCTCGACAAGTTCGTTGTGGTATATCTCGATGACATTCTTGTCTACTCAAAATCCGAGGAAGAGCATGAAGAACATCTTCGTCTCACTCTCATGAAGCTTCGCGAGCATCGTCTATATGCCAAGTTCTCCAAATGTGAGTTCTGGATTCCAGAAGTTGCTTACCTTGGTCATGTCATCTCAGCCAAGGGCATAGCCATTGATCCAGAAAAGGTTAAAGCAATTGTTGATTGGAAACCTCCTAAGACGGTGAAGCAAGTAAGAAGTTTTCTTGGCTTAGCTAGCTATTGTCGTCGTTTCGTCCAAAACTTCTCCAAGATTGCCAAACCTCTAACTGATCTCACAAAGAAGGACAAGAAGTTCGTTTGGTCTCCACAATGTGATGAAAGTTTCAATCTACTAAAGACTAAACTCACTTCTACACCAGTTCTGGTTGGCCCAGATCCTTCCAAACCTTTCCAAATATTCTGTGATGCTTCTCTCCAAGGTCTAGGTGCAGTTCTTATGCAAGAACGTCAAGTTGTGGCTTATGCTTCACGTCAGTTGAACGCACATGAGCTCAACTATCCCACTCATGACCTTGAACTTGCAGCAGTTGTGTTTGCCCTCAAGAAATGGAGACAATACTTGTTGGGTAACCGCACTGAAATCTTTTCCGATCATAAAAGTCTGAAATACATCTTCACTCAACCAGATCTAAACCTCAGGCAAAGGAGATGGATTGAAAGGATTAAAGACTTTGATCCTACCATTTCTTACACTCCAGGCAAGGCTAATGTTATGGCCGATGCTCTCAGTCGCAAGTCGTATTGCAATAATCTCATGATCATGGAAAGCCAACCTCCTCTTCATGAAGAATTCCAGAAGCTCAACCTTGGTCTTGTTTCTCAAGGCTATCTTGCAAACTTGACAGCCAGTCCAACTCTCGAGGACAAGATTCGTTCTGAACAACTTCGTGATGCTGAAATGAAGAAGATGGTAGAACACATCAAAGAAGGCAAGGAGAAATTTAAGTCCTTCTCAATTGATGACAAGGGAACTGTGTTCTTCGAAGGACGCATTGCAGTTCCTCAAGTTCAAAGCCTCAAAGATGTCATTCTCAAGGAGGCTCATGAAACTCCTCTCTCCATACACCCTGGAAGTACAAAGATGTACCAGGATCTCAAAACACTGTATTGGTGGCCTGGCATGAAACGTGAAATTGCTCAATACGTTTCTGAATGCGACGTTTGTCAACGTGTTAAGGCAGTCCATCAGAAAACAGCCGGTCTACTCCAACCTCTGAAAATCCCTGAGTGGAAGTGGGACATGATTGAAATGGACTTCGTCGCTGGTTTTCCAAAGTCCAAGAAGGGCAACGATGCAATCTTCGTTGTTATTGATCGTCTCACTAAAGTAGCTCACTTCTTTGCTGTCAAAGAAACAATCTCAGCTAGCCAGTTAGCAGAGCTCTACACAGCAAAGATTGTTCCTCTTCATGGTGTTCCATTTGAAATAAGCTCATACCGTGGAAGCATATTCACTTCTCATTTCTGGAAAAGCTTTCAAGAAGAATTGGGCACCAAACTTCTGTTCAGCACAGCCTATCACCCTTAGTCTCAGGGGCAAGTCGAAAGAGTCAATCAGATTCTCGAGGATATGCTCAGAGCATGTGGTATCTCCTTTGGCATGAAATGGGAGGAATGTCTTCCATATGCTGAATTCTCCTACAACAACAGCTTCCAAGCAAGCCTAGGCATGGCACCATTTGAAGCACTCTATGGCCGCAGATGCAGGAGTCCAATCAATTGGTCTGGAGCTGGTGAACGTTCACTCTTAGGCCCTGACATTGTTAAGGAAGCCGAAGAGAAAGTTCGCATCATTCGTGACAATCTCAAGATTGCTCAGTCTCGTCAGGAAAGCTACTATGACAGCAAGCACAGGGATATGATCTATGCACCTGGTGACAAGGCATATCTCCGTGTAACTCCCCTCAGAGGCACTCATCGTTTTGGTGTGAAAGGAAAACTTGCACCAAGATACATTGGTCCTTTTAACATTCTCTCAAGGCGTGCGGAAAATGCCTATCGTCTTGAACTTCCAGAAAAACTATCCAAGGTGCACGATGTGTTTCACGTGTCACAACTCAAGAGGTGTTTCAAAGATCCAGATCGTGGAGTTGATCATGATTCCATTGAACTGCAAGAAGATCTCTCTTATGAGGAGCACCCTATTCGTATTCTCGATGAGACCGAGCGTAAGACTCGCAACAAGAGCACCAAGTTCTTGAAAGTGCAGTGGTCCCATCATTCCGATAAAGAGGCAACGTGGGAGACCGAAGAGGATCTTCGCAAGAAGTATCCGGACCTTTTCTCTTCTCAGTAGGAATCTCGGGGCGCGATTCCTTCAAGGGGGGCGTTTTGTAACATCCCAAGTATGAAAATTACCTTTAGAATGTTTGTTTCTTGTTTTATTAATGTTTTGCATCATGTCATCATACCCATTACTTTTGTTTGCATTTGTTTTGCATCTGTTTTCAATTGTTTTCTATTTCAAATTCAACCTAATTTCCAAATCAAATTGTTCATACTTGTTATGTTACAATTTTCCAAATAAAAAGTTCAAATAAAACATCCATTTGTTTCCATTAAAAATGGCAAGCTCAAACTATTAATTTGCTCTTTTAATAATTCACTTAATTCAAATTTTATTCAAATTCAATTACAAACAGCAACCATTTTGAAATTATGAAACTTACAAAACAAACCAATCAATTGTTTCAAATAAACTTGAATTTAAAACTTTTAAGTTGCTTAAATCAAATTATTCAATTAATATTAATTTCATTCAAATTTCAAACAAATTTCAAACAGCAACATAATTTAAATATTTTGGAAAACTAAACTTTGCAAGTTGTTGCTGTTACAATAAATAAGCAATACCAATTTTTTTCCTAAAATTTTCAAACAACAAAATCTATCCTTTTTCTCTTTTCCCTTTTCAGCAAAAAAAAAACAAACAGAACAAAAAAATAAAAGAAAAACAGAGAGGGGTGGGCAGGCCAGCCCAGTTGGGCCAGCCCACCACACCCCACTGGCCCGATACCTCTCCACGCTTTCTTCCTCCTGTACGGCAGGACGATGCCGGTGTCCACGTCGCCGCAGAGGGGAGCAACGGCCGTGAGCAGCTCCACCTCCCCCTATAAACCTAGCCGCGAGCCCTATCTCCCCCCTAACCTCCCACCTCCCTTTCTCCTCGCGCGCCGCCGCCGATTTCCTCCATCTCTGCAACCTCCTCTCTCTGAACCTCTGAAACCCGAGCTCCGTCCTCTGAACCCCGGCGATCGCTGCCGATTTGATGCGTCTCCCCTCGGACTAGCCACGGGAACGGATCCCCCGTAGCTCCTCCTTCGTCCTCGACACCGCCACCGTGCCGGAGACCCACTACATCGCCGCCGCCGTCCGCACCGTTGCCGGCCACCTCACTGCCCCGAACCTCTGCTTCCTCTCCAATCGCCGGTGAGCACAGCGCCACCCCACCTTCCTCTCTCCCTTCCCTCTCTGTCACGCGCACGCACTACCCCTGGACATCACCGCAGCACACCGCAGCAACCACGCAGCGAGCAACATCACCACGAGCAGCTCACCGCTGGCGGTCTCTGACGAAGTTCAGACAACTGAATCTCAGATTCAGTTAAACACCGCGCGGATCTGAATAATAACCTCACACCGTACCCCTTACCTGACAAAGAACGGATCACAGCGCAGTGGCACTGCACTGCGAGTGCGCACACGGGGTCGTGGGTTCGAGCCCTGCCCCCGTGGGATTTAATCCCCACATTTTTTGCTAGCCACGCTGGCAGGCAGGGGCCACCTGCCATAGGCAGTGGTGGCCACGCGTGCCTCCACGCGCTGCCACGGAGGCCAGGGCCCACTGGCAATGGCCTATGCTAGGTCACTGCACGGTGTAAAATGTTTTCTGTCCAGTTTTTTCTTTTAAAATTAAGTCCTTTTCTTTTACAGAATAGTCCCTGTAATTGAAATGCAAATAACTTTTAAATTACAAATCCAAATAATACAAATAAAATATGTGTGCTGAACCAAATTTAATTCTCTACCTATTTAAATCATTTGTTTTCTGTTTTGAACTTTTCAAATGTATTCAAATTTCAAATTCAAACAAATCGTTTTAAATTTGGTTAATTTCATAACTAATTCAAACTTATTTCAAATTTCACAAATAAAATATGTTTTCCATGCTAAATTGAACCACCTTTCCAAATATAAAATTTGTTTCATGTTTGGAATAATTATAATTGGTTAAATAATTTAAACCTTGTTTAAATCATTTAAATTTGCCAAATTCATAACTTGCTCAAATTAAATTATTTTTGAACTTATAAAATATGTTTTCAAAGAAGAAAAGTATAAACTTTTCAAATATGAATTTGGTTTAATGTTTTGAACAAATAAAATTTCAAATAATTTCATACTTGAATTAAATTCATTTAAAACTTGTTCAAACTTGTTTAATTCATAATTAATTCATTCTAATTCCTTTTTCAATAATTGAAACATGTATTCCACCTAAAATTTTGTGTACTTTCCAAATATGAACTTTGTTATCTATTTTGAACAATTTAAATTGGTGAAAACAACAAATGCTTGTGTAACACCTTTAAGGAACCAAAAATTCCATAACTTAATAAATAAAATCCCAAACTTGGTAAACCTTATTTCAAATTGTTTCTGTTGTTGTTTTCTTTTGTTTTCCTCATCCATGCATCATGCTAATTCACTTACACATGTTGGTTAGTTGTAAAACAATTATTTCAACCTTAATTCATGGGCTTTCCATATGCAATCCAAATTGCATATGGGTCCATTTAATTTGTGTTACCATGTCAACTAGCTTATTTCTGATGCATCAATTAAATGGTCATGCATCATCCCATGATTGTGCATTATGCCATGTTATTGATTGTTTGTCTCTCTGTGTTGTTTGTTTGCTTCTTCTCGAATAGACGATGACGTTGAGACAGACGAGCTTTACGACACCCTTTCTGAGGAGTTAGCTCAGTACCAGGCTGCTGAGTTTGCAGGCAAGTATTCACTCACATGAACCATTGTGTTCCTTTCCACATTGGATACCGATACTTTCCGTTGTCTATTCTGCTAGCCTTATGAATCGTTGCTTGTGTTCGATCCTATCACATGTTATCCTTTAACCCTGATATAGCCTCACCTCCACACCTATAACCCCGTTGCTTGTTGCCCGTGTCTTACTAGCATGCTTAGGGTTGTTTCTGCTCGAGTCTGTTGCCAGTTACTTTCTGTTACCATATTCTATTATGTTCTGGGGCTCGATGTTTAAACAACAACCTGTTAAATTTTGAGGTAATGCTAAACTGATGATAAGGCACCGGCAGGAGGCCCGGCGTGGTTTTGAGGCCTGCTAGTGTCGACCCTAATTAGGAAAAGGGTCTTGTCTACTGATCCATGATGAGCGCACTATCCGCATGTGGGAAGCGTGTATGGGCGCCCCCCTCAATTTGACTCGATTCGCATCTCGTCCAAATCGCCTCATTTAGTTCGGGTTTTCCATTTGCCGCATGCATATGTATTTTGCGAACCGAGGCAGGGTGGAACTTTTGTAGTCGGCATTTAGGGAGACACGTTCTTAGAGTGATATGAGGGTCCCCTTTTCTTCGTGGGGCTTGATTAGCCGTGCGCTCAATTGCACGGGGTTCTTTGGGCTTGATGCGAAGAAGAATTGAGTTGTGTTGAGTGCCCCGCTTGGTGGAAGGCATTCCATCTGGCGGGTTATTCTTACGTGTACGGCCAAATTGGTGCACCCCTGCAGGGATAAATCTTCTCGAGAAGCCGTGTTTTCCGCGGTTATGGATGACTTGGTGAAAGTACTGGCTAACAAGTACTCAGAACAACTTACACCTAACTAATGATAACTTGACTAGTAAAAGTCTTATTGACACAACAATTTGAACCATCATTAATCCAACTGTGTGAGTTATCCTCGGGTTGCTTCTTTGGATAAGGGGCGAGATCCAGGATGGGTTTGTTTGGAGTTAGTTGTTAGTTGGTTACGATACGCTATCTTATCTCCTTTCTGTTAGCCGGAAGTTGTAGCATGTTTCTCTAGTTGGTTAGAGCAGCCTGTTGCCGCACTTTTGTATCACCTATTCTTCCGTTGAACCCAAAGCATCTGTACTTGGTGTTGCCGGGTACACTATGGTATCTTGTGAGTCTTGCTTGCCAGTACGTTTATGTACTGACCCCTTTGGGGCTGTGGTTTCCGCAGACTACGTTTCCGAGGATCCCCATGGTGGCTACTACGTGGAGTATGACGAGGCTGCTGACGAGTAGATAGCGGACCCGGGCAGGATCCGAGACACCGTGGATGGGCTCCGTCTTTTCGTTTCCGGCCTCTTAGGCCTATTTGGATCTTGTCTGTACTCAGACACTTTGGATGCTTCCGCTGTGTTGTAATGATGAATTGTTGGGACATGTGTCCTCTGGATGATTGTATTTGCTATCTCTGCTCTAGTGAGAGCCATTTGCAACTTATTTCAATCTTTTGTGTCTTAGAGATATGTTGTGATATCAGTTGTTCGAATGCCGTTGACGTACCATGTGTGTATGTTATGAAGTACGTCAACGGAAGTGTCCTGATTTCTATGGGATGGTTTACGCAGACGATGGATAGTAGAGAATGGTTGTCACACGTTTACGTGTTGGCCTGCTCATATTGAGATGCGGGTGCCGGTATGCCCCGTAAGCCATTTGTTCTACTATTTAGCGGACTGTGAGTATCCTCTAGAAGTCCGGGTGCGACAAATGGTATCAGAGCCTGTCTGCCTGTAGGATCCCTTTTACTGGTCGCAGTTGAGTCTAGAAACTATTTTGTAGCTATATAGGAAAAATGAAACGTGAGAGTAGGAATTCTGTCCTTTTATTTCTTTCCCCACCCACCCTCCCTTTTCTGGTAAGGAAGTGCAACGTTGTTTTCCCTTCTCATCTAAAGTTTCAAGTTAGGTTTTCACGTATCCTGGTTTCTCTAGGATAGTTATATCTACTAGACCATAGGAATGGAGGTGGTTGTGACATGAATTATCATGTTGCCTACTCACGATTGAGAACGGAGGCGTGTAAGCCCCGGAAGCAAATCCTCTATTCCTTAAGTAGTAGATATTGATCCTTTAGAAGCCCGGATGGGTTTTCCGTAGTACCTCAGGAGTTTTGGTCTCGTGTTTCCCGTTGTTGCTTCGATATCCTGTTCTTCTCAACATCCTTTTCGTCCGTTGAAACCTTGTTATTGCTTTCCACTTCAGTTCTTCTACCGGCGTCTAATCAAAACTTCCCCGATCATCTGCAGATGGATCTCAGGTTCTTCCCGCAGGTGGTTCGTATGACTCGTTGCGAGAGCACTGCCGGTTATCCGGAGATGCTGAGGGACATGGTCACTTATCTGGGGTTCCGTTGGGCACCAGAGTACCAGGTCTACGAGCAGCAGCGAGAGTTTGACCAGACCTACTACCAGGCTATCGTCTACATTCTGTCAGATGATGGCATGAGCGTAGTCCACCGCTACGAGGCAGTAGGTTCCACAGTGGATATGGCCGTGCAGCAGGCAGCTTATGTGAGTCTCACCGTCCTTCGTGCTGACTACTGGGGATTTGACGATTCTATCTATCGCCACATCCCCCGTGGTTACATCACTTCGGAGGGAGCTCACTTCACTCTCTACGACAACTTGGATGTCTACGAGCATGATAACTCCAGGCTGCACACCACCGCTCAGTTTGTGAGGCACCGTGACGCAGTTGCCAGCACACTATCTCAGGAGTTGGCTTCAGTCAGAGAGCAGCTCTACCTTGCTTTGACTCGTCTGGCGACTTACACCACAGACTTTGTCGGAGACGAGCGCTTTGCACGTTTCGATCAGCCAGTTGGTCGTCGTCTGCCAGATGCTAGAGGTTACGAGCCGATCAGAGGTCCACTCCTTAACCTCGGTGCTGGTTACACTGGGATTCCACGCTTTGGAGCACAGGGAGTCGACGCTATGTACTTCACCACACCTAGAGTCGCTCTCAGACCACGTCAGATCTATGTGGATCGTCGTTCTACCTACTTTCGTGGGCGTGCTCCTCACCGTACCTCTCGCCGTACTACTCACCGCCGTCCTGCGTGATGAGCATGGGAGTACCGATGTATCCATTCTTAGCTATGTTTAGTTATCCTTTGGCATTTCGAACCATTTGTGGTGTGTTGGATATTCTGATGTATTTGAACATGTGATGATGTACCTGTTGGTTATCTATTCATGCGTCAGAATAATCTCTCTTTCGGTTTCCAAGTCTATCCTTTTCTATTGTTGTGCTAAAATGCATTTCCATTCAGGATGCCGCCAACAAGGAACACCCCGCCTGAGCCACCGCCAATCACGGAGCTGTTGACTCAGATGACCCAAGTCATGGCGCAGATGGCCCAGTTTCAGACTAACCAGCACAACAACCAGAATGCTCCACGAGTCAGTATCAAGGAGTTTCTCAGTCTGGGCCCAAGAGCTTTCGTGGCCACACGCGAGCCTCTGGATGCTGATGACTGGATCCGTGAGATAGCTAAGGCTCTGGAGATTGCTCACGTTGCTGAGGAAGACAAGGTCAAGTATGCCTCCTATCTGCTGAAGGGTCAGGCAGCTACTTGGTGGGAAAACTACCAGACCATGAGAGCTGGCTATCCAATCACCTGGGGTTGTTTCAAGGAAGCCTTCCTGAAGCACCACATTCCAGATGGTCTCATGGAAAGGATGCGTGAAGAGTTTTGCTCTCTCAAGCAAGGCAAGCTGGACGTCATCGGCTATCAGAGTGAGTTCAATCGCCTCGCTCGTTACGCTGGTGATGAGGTGTCCACTGAGGCTAAGAAGATGGCAAGGTTCCGCAGAGGTTTTAACCCGGAACTCAAGTATGCCCTCACCAACGTCAAGGCCAACAACTTCGAGGAGCTCGTTAACACCGCGCTCAATGAAGAAAATGGGCGCAAGGCGTTCGAGGAGTCTCGCAAGCACTCGCGTGAGGGTGGTTCCTCCTCCAACATGACCACCCCTCCGCAGAAGCGCCGCATCTGGGTGCCAAATGGTGCTGTCACTCGGGCTCCATATGCCCAAGCTTCTCCAGGCTTCGCTCCCCGCCCACCCAACCCTGTTCAGATGCATGATCAGAGGGTTTCAATGGGGCAGCCAAGGCCAGGGCCTCCTCGTGTTGTCACTTGCTACAAGTGCAAGCAGACGGGCCACTACGCTGACAAGTGCACGCAGAGGCAGCTACCTCCACCACCACCTCGTCCCAACACAAACCAGGCACTGGTGCGCGCTCCCCCGCCTAAGGCCTTCAACTCCAACAACAGGCCTGTCGGGAGGACCGCAAGGGTGAATCATGTCAAGATCGACAAAGCTGAGGAAGCTCCTGACGTTGTTCTCGGTATATTACCCGTAAACTCTTTTCCAGCTAAAGTGTTGTTTGATACCGGAGCATCGCATTCTTTTGTGTCAAAGATTTTTGCCGCAACAAACAACCTAATGGTGGTTCCACTAAGCAATCAAATCACTGTTCACTCACCGGGATCTCAAATGCTGACTTCCAAGATAAGTAAGGATAATCAAATCCTAATTGGAGGCCACATATTCCTTGCTTCTCTCATGCTGCTGGGAAATTCTGACATTGATGTCATTCTTGGAATGGATTGGTTGAAGGCCAATAAAGCAAAAATTGACTGTGCTCAAAAGTGAATAACTCTGTTCCACCCTTCTGGCCAGATAGTCTATTCTCCAAATGAATCAAGTTCCTTTCAGCTGTGCAACCTTGATGCAAAACCTCTACCTCTACTTGAAAATGTTCCGGTGGTTTGTGAATTCCCTGACGTCTTTCTAGAAGAGTTGCCAGGGATGCCTCCGGACAGAGCAGTTGAGTTCGTGATCGAGCTTGAACCAGGTACTGCTCCAATCTCTAAGCATCCATACAAGATAGCTCCTCCTGAACTGAAATTGTTAAAGGAGCAAATCGATATGTACATGGAAAAAGGTTACATTCAACCTAGTTCCTCAGCTTGGGGTTGCCCAACTCTGTTCGTTGCGAAGAAGGATCACACAAAGAGACTCGTTGTTGACTATCGTCCTCTTAACGAGAAAACCATCAAAAACAAGTATCCAATTCCTCGTATCGATGATCTCTTTGATCAACTTGCTGGAGCCTCAATATTCTCTAAGTTGGACTTGAGAATGGGTTACCATCAGATAAAGATCAGAAAAGAGGATATTCCAAAGACAGCCTTCACCACTCGCTACGGTCTATATGAATTCACCGTCATGTCCTTTGGTCTCACCAATGCACCGGCGACATTCTCTCGACTCATGAATTCTGTCTTCCATGAGTACCTCGACAAGTTCGTTGTGGTATATCTCGATGACATTCTTGTCTACTCAAAATCCGAGGAAGAGCATGAAGAACATCTTCGTCTCACTCTCATGAAGCTTCGCGAGCATCGTCTATATGCCAAGTTCTCCAAATGTGAGTTCTGGATTCCAGAAGTTGCTTACCTTGGTCATGTCATCTCAGCCAAGGGCATAGCCATTGATCCAGAAAAGGTTAAAGCAATTGTTGATTGGAAACCTCCTAAGACGGTGAAGCAAGTAAGAAGTTTTCTTGGCTTAGCTAGCTATTGCCGTCGTTTCGTCCAAAACTTCTCCAAGATTGCCAAACCTCTCACTGATCTCACAAAGAAGGACAAGAAGTTCGTTTGGTCTCCACAATGTGATGAAAGTTTCAATCTACTGAAGACTAAACTCACTTCTACACCAGTTCTGGTTGGCCCAGATCCTTCCAAACCTTTCCAAATATTCTGTGATGCTTCTCTCCAAGGTCTAGGTGCAGTTCTTATGCAAGAACGTCAAGTTGTGGCTTATGCTTCACGTCAGTTGAACGCACATGAGCTCAACTATCCCACTCATGACCTTGAACTTGCAGCAGTTGTGTTTGCCCTCAAGAAATGGAGACAATACTTGTTGGGTAACCGCACTGAAATCTTTTCCGATCATAAAAGTCTTAAATACATCTTCACTCAACCAGATCTAAACCTCAGGCAAAGGAGATGGATTGAAAAGATTAAAGACTTTGATCTTACCATTTCTTACACTCTAGGCAAGGCTAATGTTATGGCCGATGCTCTCAGTCGCAAGTCGTATTGCAATAATCTCATGATCATGGAAAGCCAACCTCCTCTTCATGAAGAATTCCAGAAGCTCAACCTTGGTCTTGTTCCTCAAGGCTATCTTGCAAACTTGACAGCCAGTCCAACTCTCGAGGACAAGATTCGTTCTGAACAACTTCGTGATGCTGAAATCAAGAAGATGGTAGAACACATCAAAGAAGGCAAGGAGAAATTTAAGTCCTTCTCAATTGATGACAAGGGAACTGTGTTCTTCGAAGGACGCATTGCAGTTCCTCAAGTTCAAAGCCTCAAAGATGTCATTCTCAAGGAGGCTCATGAAACTCCTCTCTCCATACACCCTGGAAGTACAAAGATGTACCAGGATCTCAAAACACTGTATTGGTGGCCTGGCATGAAACGTGAAATTGCTCAATACGTTTCTGAATGCGACGTTTGTCAACGTGTTAAGGCAGTCCATCAGAAAACAGCCGGTCTACTCCAACCTCTGAAAATCCCTGAGTGGAAGTGGGACATGATTGAAATGGACTTCGTCACTGGTTTTCCAAAGTCCAAGAAGGGCAACGATGCAATCTTCGTTGTTATTGATCGTCTCACTAAAGTAGCTCACTTCTTTGCTGTCAAAGAAACAATCTCAGCTAGCCAGTTAGCAGAGCTCTACACAGCAAAGATTGTTCCTCTTCATGGTGTTCCATTTGAAATAAGCTCAGACCGTGGAAGCATATTCACTTCTCATTTCTGGAAAAGCTTTCAAGAAGCATTGGGCACCAAACTTCTGTTCAGCACAGCCTATCACCCTCAGTCTCAGGGGCAAGTCGAAAGAGTCAATCAGATTCTCGAGGATATGCTCAGAGCATGTGGTATCTCCTTTGGCATGAAATGGGAGGAATGTCTTCCATATGCTGAATTCTCCTACAACAACAGCTTCCAAGCAAGCCTAGGCATGGCACCATTTGAAGCACTCTATGGCCGCAGATGCAGGAGTCCAATCAATTGGTCTGGAGCTGGTGAACGTTCACTCTTAGGCCCTGACATTGTTAAGGAAGCCGAAGAGAAAGTTCGCATCATTCGTGACAATCTCAAGATTGCTCAGTCTCGTCAGAAAAGCTACTATGACAGCAAGCACAGGGATATGATCTATGCACCTGGTGACAAGGCATATCTCCGTGTAACTCCCCTCAGAGGCACTCATCGTTTTGGTGTGAAAGGAAAACTTGCACCAAGATACATTGGTCCTTTTAACATTCTCTCAAGGCGTGCGGAAAATGCCTATCGTCTTGAACTTCCAGAAAAACTATCCAAGGTGCACGATGTGTTTCACGTGTCACAACTCAAGAGGTGTTTCAAAGATCCAGATCGTGGAGTTGATCATGATTCCATTGAACTGCAAGAAGATCTCTCTTATGAGGAGCACCCTATTCGTATTCTCGATGAGACCGAGCGTAAGACTCGCAACAAGAGCACCAAGTTCTTGAAAGTGCAGTGGTCCCATCATTCCGATAAAGAGGCAACGTGGGAGACCGAAGAGGATCTTCGCAAGAAGTATCCGGACCTTTTCTCTTCTTAGTAGGAATCTCGGGGCGCGATTCCTTCAAGGGGGGCATTTTGTAACATCCCAATTATGAAAATTACCTTTAGAATGTTTGTTTCTTGTTTTATTAATGTTTTGCATCATGTCATCATACCCATTACTTTTGTTTGCATTTGTTTTGCATCTGTTTTCAATTGTTTTCTATTTCAAATTCAACCTAATTTCCAAATCAAATTGTTCATACTTGTTATGTTACAATTTTCCAAATAAAAAGTTCAAATAAAACATCCATTTGTTTCCATTAAAAATGGCAAGCTCAAACTATTAATTTGCTCTTTTAATAATTCACTTAATTCAAATTTTATTCAAATTCAATTACAAACAGCAACCATTTTGAAATTATGAAACTTACAAAACAAACCAATCAATTGTTTCAAATAAACTTGAATTTAAAACTTTTAAGTTGCTTAAATCAAATTATTCAATTAATATTAATTTCATTCAAATTTCAAACAAATTTCAAACAGCAACATAATTTAAATATTTTGGAAAACTAAACTTTGCAAGTTGTTGCTGTTACAATAAATAAGCAATACCAATTTTTTTCCTAAAATTTTCTAACATCAAAACCTATCCTTTTTCTCTTTTCCCTTTTCAGCAAAAAAAAAACAAACAGAACAAAAAAATAAAAGAAAAACAGAGAGGGGTGGGCAGGCCAGCCCAGTTGGGCCAGCCCACCACACCCCACCGGCCCGATACCTCTCCACGCTTTCTTCCTCCTGTACGGAAGGACGATGCCGGTGTCCACGTCGCTGCAGAGGGGAGCAACGGCCGTGAGCAGCTCCACCTCCCCCTATAAACCTAGCCGCGAGCCCTAGCTCCCCCCTAACCTCCCACCTCCCTTTCTCCTCGCGCGCCGCCGCCGATTTCCTCCATCTCTGCAACCTCCTCTCTCTGAACCTCTGAAACCCGAGCTCCGTCCTCTGAACCCCGGCGATCGCTGCCGATTCGATGCGTCTCCCCTCGGACTAGCCACGGGAACGGATCCCCCGTAGCTCCTCCTTCGTCCTCGACACCGCCACCGTGCCGGAGACCCACTACATCGCCGCCGCCGTCCGCACCGTCGCCGGCCACCTCACTGCCCCGAACCTCTGCTTCCTCTCCAATCGCCGGTGAGCACAGCGCCACCCCACCTTCCTCTCTCCCTTCCCTCTCTGTCACGCGCACGCACTACCCCTGGACATCACCGCAGCACACCGCAGCAACCACGCAGCGAGCAACAGCACCACGAGCAGCTCACCGCCGGCGGTCTCTGACGAAGTTCAGACAACTGAATCTCAGATTCAGTTAAACACCGCGCGGATCTGAATAATAACCTCACACCGTACCCCTTACCTGACAAAGAACGGATCACAGCGCAGTGGCACTGCACTGCGAGCGCGCACACGGGGTCGTGGGTTCGAGCCCTGCCCCCGTGGGATTTAATCCCCACATTTTTTGCTAGCCACGCTGGCAGGCAGGGGCCACCTGCCATAGGCAGTGGTGGCCACGCGTGCCTCCACGCGCTGCCACGGAGGCCAGGGCCCACTGGCAGTGGCCTATGCTAGGTCACTGCACGGTGTAAAATGTTTTCTGTCCAGTTTTCTCTTTTAAAATTAAGTCCTTTTCTTTTACAGAATAGTCCCTGTAATTGAAATGCAAATAACTTTTAAATTACAAATCCAAATAATACAAATAAAATATGTGTGCTGAACCAAATTTAATTCTCTACCTATTTAAATCATTTGTTTTCTGTTTTGAACTTTGCAAATGTATTCAAATTTCAAATTCAAACAAATCATTTTAAATTTGGTTAATTTCATAACTAATTCAAACTTATTTCAAATGTCACAAATAAAATATGTTTTCCATGCTAAATTGAACCACCTTTCCAAATATAAAATTTGTTTCATGTTTGGAATAATTATAATTGGTTAAATAATTTAAACCTTGTTTAAATCATTTAAATTTGCTAAATTCATAACTTGCTCAAATTAAATTATTTTTGAACTTATAAAATATGTTTTCAAAGCAGAAAAGTATAAACTTTTCAAATATGAATTTGGTTTAATGTTTTGAACAAATAAAATTTCAAATAATTTCATACTTGAATTAAATTCATTTAAAACTTGTTCAAACTTGTTTAATTCATAATTAATTCATTCTAATTCCTTTTTCAATAATTGAAACATGTATTCCACCTAAAATTTTGTGTACTTTCCAAATATGAACTTTGTTATCTATTTTGAACAATTTAAATTGGTGAAAACAACAAATGCTTGTGTAACACCTTTAAGGAACCAAAAATTCCATAACTTAATAAATAAAATCCCAAACTTGGTAAACCTTATTTCAAATTGTTTCTGTTGTTGTTTTCTTTTGTTTTCCTCATCCATGCATCATGCTAATTCACTTACACATGTTGGTTAGTTGTAAAACAATTATTTCAACCTTAATTCATGGGCTTTCCATATGCAATCCAAATTGCATATGGGTCCATTTAATTTGTGTTACCATGTCAACTAGCTTATTTCTGATGCATCAATTAAATGGTCATGCATCATCCCATGATTGTGCATTATGCCATGTTATTGATTGTTTGTCTCTCTGCGTTGTTTGTTTGCTTCTTCTCGAATAGACGACGACGTTGAGACAGACGAGCTTTACGACACCCTTTCTGAGGAGTTAGCTCAGTACCAGGCTGCTGAGTTTGCAGGCAAGTATTCACTCACATGAACCATTGTGTTCCTTTCCACATTGGATACCGATACTTTCCGTTGTCTATTCTGCTAGCCTTATGAATCGTTGCTTGTGTTCGATCCTATCACATGTTATCCTTTAACCCTGATATAGCCTCACCTCCACACCTATAACCCCGTTGCTTGTTGCCCGTGTCTTACTAGCATGCTTAGGGTTGTTTCTGCTCGAGTCTGTTGCCAGTTACTTTCTGTTACCATATTCTATTATGTTCTGGGGCTCGATGTTTAAACAACAACCTGTTAAATTTTGAGGTAATGCTAAACTGATGATAAGGCACCGGCAGGAGGCCCGGCGTGGTTTTGAGGCCTGCTAGTGTCGACCCTAATTAGGAAAAGGGTCTTGTCTACTGATCCATGATGAGCGCACTATCCGCATGTGGGAAGCGTGTATGGGCGCCCCCCTCAATTTGATTCGATTCGCATCTCGTCCAAATCGCCTCATTTAGTTCGGGTTTTCCATTTGCCGCATGCATATGTATTTTGCGAACCCAGGCCAGGGTGGAACTTTTGTAGTCGGCATTTAGGGAGACACGTTCTTAGAGTGCTATGAGGGTCCCCTTTTCTTCGTGGGGCTTGATTAGCCGTGCGCTCAATTGCACGGGGTTCTTTGGGCTTGATGCGAAGAAGAATTGAGTTGTGTTGAGTGCCCCGCTTGGTGCAAGGCATTCCATCTGGCGGGTTATTCTTACGTGTACGGCCAAATTGGTGCACCCCTGCAGGGATAAATCTTCTCGAGAAGCCGTGTTTTCCGCGGTTATGGATGACTTGGTGAAAGTACTGGGTAACAAGTACTCAGAAAAACTTACACCTAACTAATGATAACTTGACTAGTAAAAGTCTTATTGACACAACAATTTGAACCATCATTAATCCAACTGTGTGAGTTATCCTCGGGTTGCTTCTTTGGATAAGGGGCGAGATCCAGGATGGGTTTGTTTGGAGTTAGTTGTTAGTTGGTTACGATACGCTATCTTATCTCCTTTCTGTTAGCTGGAAGTTGTAGCATGTTTCTGTAGTTGGTTAGAGCAGCCTATTGCCGCACTTTTGTATCACCTATTCTTCCGTTGAACCCAAAGCATCTGTACTTGGTGTTGCCGGGTACACTATGGTATCTTGTGAGTCTTGCTTGCCAGTACGTTTATGTACTGACCCCTTTGGGGCTGTGGTTTCCGCAGACTACGTTTCCGAGGATCCCCATGGTGGCTACTACGTGGAGTATGACGAGGCTGCTGACGAGTAGATAGCGGACCCGGGCAGGATCCGAGACATCGTGGATGGGCTCCGTCTTTTCGTTTCCGGCCTCTTAGGCCTATTTGGATCTTGTCTGTACTCAGACACTTTGGATGCTTCCGCTGTGTTGTAATGATGAATTGTTGGGACATGTGTCCTCTGGATGATTGTATTTGCTATCTCTGCTCTAGTGAGAGCCATTTGCAACTTATTTCAATCTTTTGTGTCTTAGAGATATGTTGTGATATCAGTTGTTCGAATGCCGTTGACGTACCATGTGTGTATGTTATGAAGTACGTCAACGGAAGTGTCCTGATTTCTATGGGATGGTTTACGCAGACGATGGATAGTAGAGAATGGTTGTCACACGTTTACGTGTTGGCCTGCTCATATTGAGATGCGGGTGCCGGTATGCCCCGTAAGCCATTTGTTCTACTGTTTAGCGGACTGTGAGTATCCTCTAGAAGTCCGGGTGCGACATTGTTGCATTCATTGCTTGCATAGTCATATAGGTAAATTCACCACTAGTTTCACTATCTAGAGAATTTACCTTCTTGTCAAGCCTAAACTTTAAGAATAATTAAAATTGGTCGTAGCACCTATTCACCCCCCCCCCTCTAGGTGCCCATACTTTACTTTCAATTGGTATCAGAGCCTCGGCTCTTCTATCGGGCTTAACCGCCTAAGAGTTTAAGTATGGGAGATGAGTTGGTTGACGCTCCGTCCGATGCAAATGTGTCCATGGATGATCTTAATGCTTTGAGAGAATCATTGACCTCATCCATAGACACTAAATTTGAGGAGTTGCGTCAACTCATGACAAGACTCCTCAAAGCCAAAGGACCGGAGGTGGTCGACTCATCCCTTCCGGAAGAAACGGAGGGTGCCAAGAAAGGGGTTGATGGGGAACCACTTAAAACTGCTTCTGCCGAACAATCCGCTAAGAAGGGTGCGGGTGGAAAGGAAGGATATCACGCCGTTGAAGGCCAATATTCTCCCGATCCCCCCGGCCCTTTTCCTCATATAATCCCTAGAGGAGATCCACCTAAAATTGATCCATATTCGTTTCGTGAATGGCAATACTACATGGAGACTCACTTGAACTCTTCGTGTATAGATCTTTGGAGAATCACTCAGGACGGATACAAGCCATATGATCTCAAGAATCTCACAAGAAGAGAGGTCGTAGATTGCCAACTCAACTACACCGCTTTGTCCATCCTTCATCAAGCCGTGGGCCCCAACCACATGCCGCATCTTCAACACTTCTCCACCGCCAAAGAAACATGGGATGCTCTTGTCATCATGTTTGTTGGGAATGAGAGCATGCAAAGAAATCGATATGATGCCTTGACCAATGAGGCCGAAGGGTTCTTCATGCGTGATGGAGAAGATCATGTTGACATGTATCGAAGACTCAAAACTCTTGCCACCGCCTTCTCTAGTGCGGGTGCAACATATATTGATGATGCTTGGATCAAGAGGAAGTACATGATTGTCGTGATGCCGTTTGAGGGCACGGATTTGAAGAGCATTCAAGGAAGACATGATTTCTCCTCCATGACCTCAACTCAAGTGATGCAAGAATTGTGCTCCTACAAAGTGCAAACCAAGAATGCTCTTGACAACCGTGCTAGAGCCATTGGAATGCATCAAGGAGCATCCGTTGCTTTGAAGGCCAAGGTGTCGTGGGATAATCACGGCAGACGTTACCGGGGGTAACTGATCTTGGGGCAAGACGACACAGGCATTTGGGAGAGGGTTTAGCTCAGAGAAAAACATGATGGTGAACTTTGATATGGTAGCCGGCAATCAAGTCGCCGAGTCTCCGATCCCGAAATAATAACTCAACTCTCGGGCTACACTGGATGCTCGATATCAAGCGATATTGCTAGGGTTCTTGGATCTCTTTAAACTAGACTTAGGGGTCGGTTTATAAAGCACCGTACCCCCCTGACTTTCCCTCCAAGGCGCACCCTGAATCCTACCCGGACACCGCTTACAAACCCTAGCTTTCCTTACCGCAACCCACAATCCGGGTTACGAGGCCTACAAACTTTGGGCCTTCCAGAAGTTTCGTTATCCTTAGCCGGATCCTGCGCCGTGTCCCTTGGGCCGGGTTACACCTTGGAGTTGGCCTACCGGGTTATTTCCCTCCATCAGTAGTCCCCAGAATAGCTTGGACTCCACGGATCCTTCCTTGAAGCACTGGCTATTCCCTGCAAAAATATCAGACGCACAAGTGTATGGAGGCCGGGTTAAGGTGCTTTGATATATAGCTAGGCTTAACTCCATGGTGGCCATATAGCAACCCGGCCTTTCTCCAGATGCTTTGCTTAACTTTCCGGGTCTAAGCCTTGATAAAAGTGCCAAGATTCTTTACTCGATAATTGACCCTGATATCACGGGGTGGATCTCCTTCTCTTTTTTGTCCAGATACTTTGCTCAATACTTGGAGCACATCTCGCAGAATCCGCGTAGATAGCCAGTACCCCACAATTTCCGGCTTCCGGCCGTTGAGATAGACTCATCCTCATCCTACAAATAGTGCTCAGAGGGTGACCTAGAACCCATCGCTCCACTTCAACCTCTCCTTTCCTTCCTCACTCCTTACGCCCTCGTAACACCACCGCAGGAATTTCGTGCTCGCCATCGGAGCAAAGCTGCCGCCGGCCGCGTTCGTTCTCGAGCCATCTTGCGCCGCCGCCAAGCTTCACCGCCGCGCCCTCGTTCCACTCGCCAAGAGTCGCGAAGGGGCACTCGAGCCACGCCGTCCACCGCCATCGCACTAGACTCCAATATCTCCAGTAAGTCCCTTGTACTCGTTTAATTTAGCCCCGCAATTTTCGATTCATCCAAGATTGGATCTAGGTCAACCTGTGGGTCGTTCTTCCTTTTGCACCGGATTAGATCGATTTGACGCTCACTAACTCCTTTAACCACCTGTTTGATGACTACAACTCATCTTCCTACCATTATTAATCACCAATTCCTTCGTAGAATCGTTCGCAAGTTTTCCCATCTAGATCCATTTCTCCTCAATTTTCCGCACATAACATTAACACCCGGAAAATCCTCCTTTTCGAGCTATTTTGCTTGCAGTAGATACATGGGCAACCATCCATCTTCCCCAAATGCTTTTCCGTACGTAAGTGACCAATAATTTCCATAGTTATACTTAACACCCGGATACCTTGTAATCTCCACCTCATAGCGTGATACCCGGACAGTTCTTAGTTTTCATACTTTCTTGATACCTCATACTCGGGTAATCCAACACTTCCGGGTCTTATTTCCTGTACCTCTTTTTCTTGTGTCTTGCAGGTTGATCCCATGGCTCCCAGACGGCAAGGAAAACAGCCAACTCAGGCAAAGACTACCCAGACCATATCCGCCAACTGGGGGCGTTCCACAGCTACAAAGGCCAAGCTGGACGAGCTAGCCGAATTAGGAATTCTCCCTTCTCAGAAGGACATTCACTGGAGAGCACCGGGCAACGAGACCCGGCCCACACCCGCCGATAATGAGGTAATCTGCTTCATAGAGCACGTGACCCGGGGATTCCGTCCTCCGGGTCACCCTTTCTTTCGGGAAGTCCTTAACCATTACGGTCTCCGGGTGTTCGATATAGGGCCTAACTCTATATTGAACATAACACACTTCATCGTCCTTTGCGAGTCCTATTTGTGCATTCCGCCAAATTTGACTCTCTTCATAGAACTTTTCCAATGCAAACCGTGCCGCGAAAGCGGTGACGGGGCACTCTTGACTTGCGGCGGGGTTTCCATCCAGCGCCGCAAGAATTCCCCTATGCCAACCCTTAACTTAAACTCTCACGTTAAGCATTGGCAACTCTCCTTTTTCTACTGCCGAGACACCTCCCTACCCGGCGAGAGAAGATTGCCGGGTTACTCGGAGGGTCTCCTAGATATCTCCGAGTCTTTCAATGCCTTTGCCCCTGAATCGGACAGGGAGGCCATCCTGCCTTTGCTGGCTAAGCTAGCTGTTCTCTCGGCCCAAGGCCTTCTTGGGCTCAACTTGGTGAAGACGTGGGTCGATTTCCGGATCCAGCCCAACTCTACCCGCACCAAGTTGATGTGCGAGTACTCGGGGCACACCACAGACGCGCTCCGATACTCCACCAAGAACTTTGCAACCGGTGATACCAATAAAACCATCAAGAGTTTCTTGACGGAAAAATTGGAGGTGGTAAAGAACATTACCGGATTACCTCCATTCACTCGGGAAAACCCAGCTCCAGCGGTAAGACCCGATTCTCATAACCCTTTTCCACACTTTGACCTGATGCAACTTCCAATTCTTACTTACATCTTTCTGACTTTAGGCTGATGATCCCTTCTGGAGAGTTGAAACCTCCCCCCCCCCTCCAGAGACCCGGAAGAAGAGGACGAGCCGGCTGATGGCGATGAAGGTACTTATCCGAATCTCATGTTATCTTTTACTTGCATTATTTTCCTACCATTTACCTTTTTTCCACGGATACATACTCGATTTTCAGGGCTGGAAGATGAAGAAGAAAAAGAAGAGGAAGACCCGGAGGCCACTGAATCTGATCAGGAGGTCACAGTCGGGGCCAAGAGGAAGGCCAGAGGAGTGGTTGCAAAGGTTCCTTTTTCCTTTATGTCTTCTGAGCCTTACTCCTTCGATACCATGCGTAAACTTAATCAACAATTGTCACACTCATCATTCTTGAAGGATCCTCTCCCGGCTAAGCGCAGGGTGACCCGGAGTTCCCCGGGCGAGGATCCCCTTAACCCGGGTATCTCCACTTCACCTGCTCACCGAGCCAGCACTCCTCCACCTCAGCCCTCCAAATCTCCTCAACGCCACCCATCTCCTAGCCACCCACTCGCTGGGCAATTCCGGGTGCCGCTATCGGTGCCTTTGGCGACCTCGTCCGCCTCCAGCGGCGAACTCCCGCCGGATTACGCTGTGAACACCGGGTAAGTCTCCATCGCTCGATATCCTTTTATACCTGATAACTACCAACCTAAATCACTAACCACTTTTTCCTCTTTCCTATTAGCGCCCAAGCTACCACTAGTGACCCGGAAATCACAGAAGCAGAAAAGCAGGGGGCGGAGGGGCCGACTGTTAACACGGATGCTGCAGTTGATGATGAAGCTGAAGACGGCCAAGAACAAGACCCCTTCAATGACCCGGCTCAACAGGAAACCGTGTCTCCAAAATCCTCTGAAGAAGTGGACGAAGATATTGAGATCTTGGAGATGAAGACGGGCTCTCCTAACCCGGATACTCAGACGGTCCGGGTTTCGACCCCAAGAACCGGGAAAGTTCCCCAGCCGGAAGACCAATCTGTCGGCCCTTCTAGAGTTCGCCCTGAGGATATGACGTTTGCCCAAATGCTTGATGCCCTCTACACCTTAAAGGCCGATGAAGAGAATATTCTAGATGCTTCGATAACAAAGCACAAGGTAAGTCCGAGTAAAACCACTTGTATCCTTGTATAGCCCCCAAGTTCAAAGTGAATTATTGGATTAATTTGCTTGGAACTTCATAATAGATCCGACTGACCCTTCCTTGTGTTTCCACCTAGGACTTCGTTGCGCAATCTGAGAAGAAGCTGGCGAAGGCTGCCAAACGCATTGTGAAGGAGACGGCTCTTCGCGAAGCAGCTGAAGCTGAAGCTCGTAGGAGTGGAAAAATCACAAGGAAGTATAGGAAAAGGGCTCACTTGGCTGAGGACAGGCTAACAACACTTTCTGTGCAGATTGCCGATACCTACCGCGCAGCAACTGGTATGATCTTTGAACTTTAGCAATTAAGACCCTGATTTTCCTTTGGATGAATAGCCGGATCCCCTTATTCATTACTTTTCTCACTTTCGGCAGGTCCGGATGATGCGATCCCGGAAGAGGATGATACTGCCAAGCTGAAGCTCATTAAAGATATTGTCCGGCAGCTCAGTGCCGGAGTTGGATGGATTCTCGATGAACTACGACTACCGGGTGTTGGACCTGGTAACATGAAAAAGTTGCTGGAAGTCTGCTCGACCATTCCTGAGTGGATTTGGCATTGGAAGCGCTCATCCTGTCGGTTTGGAGTAACACGTGGTCTTGCGCTGGCTAAAGCTTATTTCCCTAAGCTAGAGCCGGCCAAGCTGATAGGCGGGTTTCCAGAATTCAATCCAGACGGGTCCAAGTTCTCACCAAAGAATTTCAAAGCCATTCAGAAAGAAGTTCGTCACCCGGCCAGTTTGATCGCCGACAGTTTGGAGATCGATTCTATTCTTCCTGCATATGATGCTAGTGACAAGGTTATTAAGGCAGATCGCCCCAAGCCATACGATATGCTTGCCCGATGGAAGGAAGAAGCTGCCAGGATTAGGGAGGAAGCTGCAAGGAAGAAGGCTGAAGCCGACTCTGCGCCCGCTACCTCTACACCCATCGTCCCTCCACCTGCGCGAGCCGGCGTTGCTGCTGACCCGGGTGCTGCTGCTACCACAAGTGATGGCAAAGGCAAGGCGAAGATGGACGACGCGGCTTAGAATGCCGAGTAATACCTGCCACTTCTCATGCGTCAGTCGGCCTGATGTGCCGTTTAAACAATTATTTTTGAATGGTGCGCATGTGCACCTTTGATACTCTTTATCGAAATTTTGTAATGCATTCTAAGTTCCTGATACACCTTGTGCCTCTTCTGGCTTTTATGTTTATCTACTTTTGAACCCATGTGATCTTTGAAATCCGACTTTCTTTATTCTCGATATCCAACTTTCTTTATTCTCGATATCCAGCATTCTTTATTCTCGATATCCGACTTTCTTTTTTGTTGATATTCAACTTACTTTATTGTTCCTTTTGTGAGACTCGGTTTCCGGGTTTCATGGGCGTTGACAAGCGGGATTGCTTCTAAGTCCCCAAGTCCCCAAGACTCGGATGTTTGGATTTTTTGAAACCTTAACAGCTAAGCAATTTTTTCTCTCTTAAGATCCCGAGTCTCCAGGACCCGGATTTCCGAGTCTAGGATACGTGATCTTTCAAGAAGAACGGATTGTTTGCTGCTAAGTCCATAAAAAACCCCGAGTTGTTTCACACAGGATCTGAAGTTATGCTTAATAATCGTTGAGTTTCCGGTTGTTAGCCTTGTACTCTGCATAACTTGTGGTTTAGATGACCCTTTTGACTATCTTGTACTGTAAGCCGGCTTTCGCGTGGATACCATGTTGTTACATCTATACGAAGACAGGGTCAGGCAAGTCCCACTGGGCGTCATGGCTGACTGTAATCGTAAGCGAACAAATCATGCCACTTTATTGCGAGTCACATCGAGCTTAAGTAAGAATAGTCAAGAACATTTGGCTCCTTCGTCCGGTTATAAGATTGCAGCCGTACTCGTTTGCAAGTAATCGGCCCTTATAACTCATAGGCATCATGGCCGGGTCTTTGAGTTTGCAACTGTGCTATTCAAGCAACCAGCCCCCAAGACCTAAATATATGCATCATACTGAGAGTACAGAACATGATAATAATCACCTCTTTTCTTGATAATCACCTCTTTACTTGATATGAAAAAATTAGGTCAGCAAGCCGCCTCATTAAAAACCCGTCCAGTCCCCAAGGGTACCCTGGATAGGAAAAGAGTACGTCTGAAAACCTGCTGCCTGTTACATCGTTCAATTCCACATGCCAACATAATTTTTGCTAAGTATAATATGGACGTAGCTGAGCCACGTTCCACGGTCTGTCTCTTTCTTGCATAGATGAAGTGGTATGAGCAGTGTCATTAACTGTGGTCGACTCTTCCCTTGCATCTATCAAGTAATATGACCCATTATGCAAATTCCGGCTTACGATAAACGGTCCTTCCCATGGTGGTGATAGCTTGTGTTTTCCTTCGTTCGACTGTACCAGGCGCAGAACCAGGTCTCCTTCCTGGAAGACCCGGGTTTTCACGCGCCGACTATGATACCTTCGTAAATCCTGCTGATATATGGCTGATCTTTCCAGGGCTTGTTCCCTTTGTTCTTCTAACATATCCACGGCGTCTTGCCGGGTCTTTTCATTCTCCACTTCCACGTATGCTGATACTTGTGGTGAATCATGAATAATATCACTCGGTAGTACTGCCTCCGCGCCATAGACCATGAAGAAGGGCGTCATCTGAGTAGATCTGTTAGGCGTAGTATTGATACCCCAAACACAGGGAACTCGCAGTCGCGGTTTTAGTCCGCGAAGCAATTCTTGATTTGCCCTTTCCACTTGTCCATTGGCCTGTGGATGAGCCACTGATGCTACATCAAGCCGGATTCCATTGTTTCCACAGAACTTTTCCATCTCACCAAGGGACATGTTGGTTCCGTTGTCGGTAATTATGTTGTGAGGATACCCGAACCGGTAGATTATTCTTTTCAGGAACTTGACTGATGTAGCTGCTTCACAGTTGGTAACTGGCATGACCTCTACCCACTTGGTAAGCTTATCAATAGCCACTAAAAGGTGTGTCTTTTTGCAAGGTGACATATGAAAGGGGCCAACCATGTCCAAACCCCAGACAGCGAACGGCCAAGTTAACGGGATGGTCCGTAATTCCATAGCCGGCACGTGGGTTTGGCGAGCGTACCTTTGACATCCGTCACACCTTGCTACTAATCGTTCCGCATCTGCTAGAGCCGTGAGCCAGAAAAATCCGTGTCGATAAGCTTTGGCCACAAGGGATCTTGTAGACGCATGATGCCCGCAATCACCTTCATGGATTTCCTTGAGAATCTGTCGGCCTTCTTCTGGTGCTACGCAGCGCAAAAAGACTCCCGTGGCACTTCTCTTGTATAACTCCCCATTGATGATAGAATACCCCTTTGCTCGCCGCAAAATTTTCCTTGCTAACACCTCCTGTTGTGGTAACTCGCCTCGTGATAGGTAGGCCAAGAATGGTTCTGTCCACTCGGGAATAGCGCGTATAGTGGCCACGAGCTTCATATCCGGGTCTTTACTTGCCAGTTCCTCCTCAGACTCGGTTTTAACTGATGGTCGCCATAATTCATCCAGGAAAACGTTAGGTGGAACCGGCTCTCTGCGCGAGCCAAGTCTAGCGAGGGCGTCTGCTGCCTCATTCTTTCTCCTGTCTATATGCTCCACCTCATACCCGGAAAAACATCCTGCAACCCTATCGACCTCCCTGCGGTATGCTGCCATAGTTGCGTCCTTTCTATCCCAAGTTCCTGATACCTGCTGTACCACTAGGTCCGAATCTCCAAAGCATCGTATCCTTTTAATATTCATCTCCTTGGCTACCTTTAAGCCGTGCAATAGGGCCTCATACTCGGCCACGTTGTTGGAACAGTCAAAGTGAATCTGTAGTACATAACTCAATTTGTCTCCTTTGGGCGATGTTAGCACCACTCCAGCTCCTGACCCCTCGTATTGCTTTGACCCATCGAAGTGCATGATCCATGACTCGGAATTTGGAACTATGGTGGCCATGCCTGTGTGTGTCCAATCATTAACAAAATCGATCAAAGCCTGAGATTTGATTGCTGACCTGGGCTCGTAGCTGATGTGATAATCCCCCATCTCTATCGCCCATTTGGCTATTCTTCCAGTTGCATCCGAGTTTCTGATGATATCCGACATTGGTATTGAGCTAACTACTGTTATAGGGTGTTCCTGGAAGTACGGCTTCAGCTTCCGGCTGGCCATGAAGACCCCGAAAACCAGCTTTTGCCAATGCGGATAACGATGCTTTGCCTCTGATAATACTTCACTGACATAATAAACCGGCCTCTGGACTGGATAACCTTTCCCATCCTCTTTACGCTCCACAACCACTACTGCACTGACGGCTCGGGGGCCTGCTGCCACGTATAGCAACATAGGCTCTTTAGGACCCGGGGCCGCTAGTACTGGTGCTTCAGATAACTGCTTTTTTAGTGCCTCGAACGCCTCATCCGCCTCCTGATCCCATACGAATTTGTCGAACTTCCTCAAGAGCCGGTACAATGGTATTGCCTTTTCTCCGAGTCTGGAGATAAATCGGCTCAAGGCTGCTACGCAGCCCGTGAGTTTTTGAACGTGCTTCAAATTTTCCGGCTTTTTCAGATTTTGGATAGCTTTGATTTTATCCGGGTTTGCTTCAATTCCTCTCTCGGAGACGATAAAGCCGAGTAATTTCCCGGCTGGAACTCCAAACACGCAATTTGTCGGGTTAAGCTTCATCTGGTACCTTCTTAAGTTCTTGAACGTTTCCTTTAGATCATCGATAAACGTCTCTGCCTTCCTAGTCTTGATAACCACATCATCCACATAAGCATGGACATTACGTCCGATTTGGTCCTCGAAGCACTTCTGAATACACCGTTGATAAGTTGCGCCAGCGTTCTTCAATCCAAACGTCATGGTTTTATAGCAAAAGGCCCCAAAAGGGGTTATAAACGATGTTTTCTCCCAATCCTCCCTCTTGAGCTTAATCTGATGATACCCGGAATATGCGTTCAGAAAACATAATAGGTCACTTCCAGCTACTGCGTCTATAATCTGATCTATCCTTGGTAGTGCAAACGGATCCTTTGGGCAATGTTTGTTGAGACTCGTAAAATCAATGCACATCCTCCACTCGTTGGTCTTTTTCATCACTAGAACCGGATTTGCTAACCAATCCGGGTGAAATACTTCCATGATAAAGCCGGCTGTCAGTAGCCGAGCAATTTCTTCACCTATAGCTTTCCTTCTTTCCTCATTCATCTTCCTCAAGCCCTGCTTCACAGGCCTGGACTTGGGATCTACGTGCAAACTGTGCTCTGCCAATTCTGTAGGGATACCCGGCATGTCGCTAGGTGTCCAGGCGAATACGTCCGCATTTGAACGAATAAACTCCACAAGTGCCTTCTCCTGCTCTCTTCCCAAGTTAGACCCTATAGTGAATTGCTTAGTGGAATCACCTTCAACAAAATCTATCTTCTTGGTGTCATGTGCTGCCTTGAATTTGGCTCTTTCGTCCTCGGTATTCGGTCTTTTCAGTGTTGTTCTATCATCCGGATCTACTTGAGACCGGTAATACTTGAGTTCCTCTTTTCTGCAAGCTTGTTCGGCCATCACTGAATCTCCTTCGTCGCACTCGGCCGCTATATCCCGGCTTCCATGTATGGTGATGGTCTGCTTCGGACCCGGAATCTTTAGCTGCAAATACACATAACACGGCCTAGCCATGAATTTAGCATAAGCCGGTCTTCCGAACAGCGCGTGATAAGGACTGCGCAATTTGACCACCTCGAACGTGGGCCACTCAACTCGATAATTATCCGTTGATTCTCCGAAAGCAACTTCCAATGTGATCTTTCCCTCGGGGCACGCTGAGTGACCCGGCACAATCCCATGAAAAACTGTTGAACTTTTCTGTAGCTGGGACTCTTTGAGACTCATGCGTAAGAAGGTTTCCCAATATAAGATATTGATGCTACTTCCACCGTCCATTAGGACCCTTTTCAACTCGTAACCATTGACCTGCGGTGCAACTACCAATGCCAAGACTCCTGGGCGCTCTATTCTTTCCGGGTGATCTCTTCTGCTCCACGTTACCTCTTGTTCCGCCCATCTCAGGTATCCCGGAGCGGCCGAGGAAACCGAGTTTACCGCTTGCTTTAATGTCTCTTTGTCCCTGCTAGGAGTTCCTGCAGTATGCACATGATATTGTCCTTCTAAATTAGACGTACGTACCATACCGATGAAGATGTTGATCTGGCCGATCCTCACAGTAGATCCGGATTCGAGGTGGTCCGACTCTGGCCCCCAGCCGGAATCGTCCACCGTCTTCTCTCCTTTGTGGTCGATGTAGATCTCACCGACGACAAGATTCTCCATGTTCTTCCGAGCTTCTCCCGTGATGTAAACACCTTTGGACGCAGGCCCCACGGTGGGCGCCAACTGTCGTGGGATAATCACGGCAGACGTTATCGGGGGTAACTGATCTTGGGGCAAGACGACACAGGCATTTGGGAGAGGGTTTAGCTCAGAGAAAAACATGATGGTGAACTTTGATCTGGTAGCCGGCAATCAAGTCGCGGAGTCTCCGATCCCGAAATAATAACTCAACTCTCGGGCTACACTGGATGCTCGATATCAAGCGATATTGCTAGGGTTCTTGGATCTCTTTAAACTAGACTTAGGGGTCGGTTTATAAAGCACCGTACCCCCCTGACTTGCCCTCCAAGGCGCACCCTGAATCCTACCCGGACACCGCTTACAAACCCTAGCTTTCCTTACCGCAACCCACAATCCGGGTTACGAGGCCTACAAACTTTGGGCCTTCCAGAAGTTTCGTTATCCTTAGTCGGATCCTGCGCCGTGTCCCTTGGGCCGGGTTACACCTTGGAGTTGGCCTACCGGGTTATTTCCCTCCATCACAAGGTCTTTTCAAGAGAGGTTGAGAATGAAGAAGATGGAGAAGAGGCATTTCCTCCCTTGAAGGAACAAGACTATGATCCCGTCCTAAAGGATCTCATTGCCCTCACCGTGCAAAAGTTTTGGAGCAATCCTCCCAAGGGCAAGAAATTTGTTGAGGTGTAACGGCCGGGGTTTTCCCTAACTAGGTTTTGTTCGTTGTTTTCCTTTTTCGCATCGCATGGCATCCTCATGCATCATCGTGCACTTAAAAACTTGCAAAGTTTATTGAACTCATCAAGTCACATTTTCTAAAAGCTTTCTGGAATTAATTTGATGCCTAAAATCTATTTTTATTTTTGCCTAACCAATTTCTGAAAAAAACAAAAAAAAAGAGAGAGAGAGCGCAGCCGGCCGAACTGGGCCGAATTAGGCCCAGCCAGCCCCACCGAAATCCCACCCAAACCCTAAATCTCTCTCCCCCCTCCTCCTTTTGCCCCAGCCGTTTTCGAAAATTGAAAATAGGTCCTTCCACTTTTTCCCAGGGAACCGCACAGACGGGAGGGAGAGCAGCGCTCGATCCCTCCCTGCCCCACTCGATCCTCTCGCTGCGTCTCCCTGACCTCGACCGTCCCCGTCGTCCTCTCCCCCCGACCTCCTCCTCCCACGCCCACGCAGGCGCCTCCCTCCGGCCACCCTCCTGGCCGCTCCGCCCCGCCGTCCTCCTCCCTTTTCCCCCCTCTCTCCATTCCCGTGGACGCCGGCTCTCCTCCCCTTCCCCTAGCCCGACCACCACCACCTCCCGAGCGCCGCCGCCCCTTCCTCTCCGGCCCGGAGCTCCGCCGCCCCTGCTCCCTCCCGGCGCGGCCGGCGCCGCCACTGCCCACCTCCACCTCGCCCAAGTCCGGCCGCCCTCCCCGCACAGGAGCCGCCGCCGCCCAATCCCCTCGTCCTCCTCTGCTCCTGCCGGACGGCCGAGCCCTGCTCCTCACCGCCTGCCGCACCGGCGCCCTCCTTCCTGCCCGCAACCACGGCATCGGCCGCCCTCCTCCTGCGCACAAGTGCCTAGGCTCGGTCCTCCGACGAGCTCACAGGAACTGACAGAACGAGGAGTTGGGGTTGTTCCTCCAGATGTGATGCTGCAGGGCCATGACAAGGAGGCGACGACCAAGCTGTCCCACGCGTCGCGACGGGAGTGTGACGCGGCTGTTGCATGCCTGCCGGCGGGAAGATGTTGTGGCTGCACTGCTGTTGTGCCGTCTCTGGCGCCGTCGGAACGGTTTCCTCGATGCCCGTCATGTGTTCGACGCAAGTCCTGCAAGAGGCATGGCGTTCCCTCCGTCGTCTGTTCCATGCTCGTTGTTGATTCCGTTGTGCGTGACCGCCTTCGTGCGTGTCCACCCGACCTCGACAAGACTCCCGGTGACAAGTCTGAGATCGTGACGCCGACAAGATCGACCCCGACCCGTACCTCGTCGCCAAGTCCGAGCACCGGTACCGCATCGACAAGATCATCGCCAACAACTACCGCCACCCCGAGGACCTCGGACCAAACCTCGACCACGACTACTTCCTCGACGAACTGTGAACGCCTACATCGTCTTCGCCATGTCCGTTTTGCGTTGGCCGCCTTCATGCGCGCCCGAAGACCGGGACCGTCACGATCACCTCCGACCCTGAAGACGACGCGGTAGCGGCTCGCCCACGACTACTACGACTACACCGGCTCCGGACGTTGAACGACTACGTCGACAACGATGATCATGTGGTTTGAGAACGAACGTCTACTTCCTCTTCGGACCCCGATGAAAAGATCGACCACGACCACCGATGACGTGAACGACTACCTCGGCTACGGAAACGAGAACGACTACTTCGACTACTTCCTCGACGTCGACTACTTCCCCTACAACGTCTACTTCCTCCACGTTCCGAAGTTTCCGGCGTTGACCCCGCCGATCCTCTTTCCAACGTGCGAACCCAAACCCTAAAACCCCTATACCTATGCCCTATTTTCTATAACATATCAACTATATTTAAAATGTCATCGCATCATGTTTGCATTGCATTTTATGGGTGCGGGTAATAGTAATGTCACCTAATAATTAAATATGGAATGTGTTGGGGTATTAAATTCAATTATTGCCCTATTCCATTTAATATTGTTTAGCTCACCTACTTATTGTTTTGCATGTTAATCAACATTTAATATGATGGTTAAATAAACAACTTGAACCAATTCCTATTTCTCCGGACTCCGGTTCCGATTAAATTGCTTAAGTTGTTTCCCCTGTTGCATCTTGCCATGCCATGCATATAACATAGGATCATGCTGGATCTTTTGCCGTAGTAGTAACTGTTGCATCCGGTGTTTGTTCGAGGTTCGTTGCTTCTTCCGGATAGGACGTTGAGATGATGTGAGCAACGACAAGTTCTGCTACCTTGCGGGATCTCAGGCAAGTATACTCACTTGCTGCCAAATGGCTGCCTTTCATCACTTGTTACCGATTCTTTCCGTTGTTCTTATTCTAGCCCGTTGATACGATGCTTGTGTCTCGATCCTATTATATGTTTACCTTGCAGCCATGATATAGCTTTCCCTTCCACTTCCTATCAACTGTTGTTTGTTTACCTTGTTGGCCTTCGTGTCGTAGTTGCATGCTTAGTGTTGTTTGCGCTCAAGTCTTGTTGTCCGTCTTATCACCTGTTTAGTTGATAGTTGGGTTTCAATTCAATCAACCTGTTAATGTTTTGGGTAATAATAATTTGATGATAAGGCACCGGCAGGAGGCCCGGGTTAGGGTTTTGAAGCCTGCTAGTGTCGAACTAGGAAAAGAGTCTTGTCTACTGATCCATGATGAGCGTGCTCACCGCATCCGGGTGGTAGTATGGGACCCCCCTCGACTTAGACCTGATCTGCAGCTTGTCCGAAGAGCCACACTTAGTTCGGGTGTTCCATTTGCTCCTTTGCATAATGGGAGGGCCCCCCATGGTTACTGGTGATGTTTATGATGATGGTGATGCATATAGGGCGAGGCCTGTAGTGCCGGGGTGTTGTGTCCTGCGGGAGTTTTGCACACCTGCGCTGAGTATTCGGCTGCGTGGCTGGGACCTTATAGCTCCGTGGCTCCTAGGATGGGTTGTAGAGATGGTTTGGGTCGTGTCAAGCCAACCTGAGTTTTAGTTGGTGGCTTGAGTGTGTACGGGTACTGGAGCACACCCTGCAGGGATGAATCTTCTCGAGAAGCCGTGTTTTCCACGGTTATGGATTACTTGGTGAAAGTACTGGCTAACAAGTACTCAGACAACTTACACCTAATGATAATAACTTGACTAGTAATAGTCTTATTGACACAATAACTTGATCCATCATTAATCCAACCGTGTGAGTTATCCTTGGGTTGCTTCCTTAGTAGGGGGTGACATTGGATGGGTATTGTTTGGTGAGTAGTTGTAGTTGGTTCCGATACACTATCTTATCTTCTTTCTGTTAGCCGGAAGTTGTAGTGTGTTTCTGTAGTCGGTTAGTGCAGCCCGCTGCCGCTTATTTGCAATAATCCCTTCCTTTCGTTGATCCCAAAGTATTTGTATCTTGTGATGACTGGCTACGCCGGTATCTTGTGAGTATGGTTTATCCACTTGCCAGTACTTAACCGTACTGACCCACGAATCTCTTTTGTGGCTGCATATTCAACATTGCAGTCAACAGGTTTGAAGTCTGACGACGTTAGCTTGGGAATCCCTCCGGCTTGGCCTGGGCAGGGATTGGACGCTCTCGGTTATCTTCAGGACTCTTAGTCCAATTTGTATCTTGTCCGTAGTCGGACGCTATGTTGTTTCTTCCGCTGTTATTTGGATCTTTGTAATGTATCAGTTGTATCCTGGACCCGTTTGAGTCATCTTGTATCTATCTGTTTCTGTTGTAATTGTGGAATGTTCGTGAACTGTTGTAATGTTATCATAAGTGGCAACCTGGAATCGGTTATTATGCGGATTTGGCGGGAATGCTGAAATCTGCATAGTGCCCGATCTCGGGGCGTCACATGAGGAGAAGACCAAGTCTCGTTATGGAAATGATGGGGCTCAAAAATTAAGGTCTTGCTTCAATTGCCAAGACAAGCATCACTTCATCGCGGAGTGCCCTTACGAGAATAGAGAACACCATAGTGGCAAGCTCATTCGCAAGGACAAGTCCAAGGTTGAATACAAGAAACCTCACTTCAAGAAGAAACCTTTCAACAAGAACTCCCCCACCAAGTTTGTGCTCTTGACTCAAGAGGATTATGATTCCGGGAGTGATGAAGAAGAAGAAACAACAAGTGAAGTGGCCGCTCTAGCTATTTCTTCCACTCCATCTTCGTCATCCCTCTTTGAATCCCCCAATGAAAATCTTCCACAACGTAATGCCAAGTGCTTCATGGCTAAGGCCACGGAGGTATCACCTTCTCCTAAATCTAAGACCCCTAGTGAACTAGAACATATTGCTAGTCTTAGAGAAGAAGAGGAAAGAGCCTCTTTGGACTGTTTTATGTCTAACATGCAAGGGGAGACTAAGAAGTACTTTGAGCATCTCATGAGGCAATTGGGAGAGGCCCAAGAGGCCCTTGAGAAGAAAAGTGAGATTGAGAGAAGGGATGCGGATGAAATTGCATCCCTCTCAATGACTCTTGAAGAAGAGCATGATGGTAGAGTTTCTCTAGAGGATGAACTTGAATCTATTGAATCAACCCATAATGAACTTGTCTCTAAAATCATTAAGGAACGTGATATTGCTATTGCTAAATATAAAAAGGCTAAAAAGGACAAAGTCGAGTTTGGGGTTGGTCATGGTAAACTAACCGAGGAGTTTGAAAAGCTAACCAATGCTCACAAAGCGTTGGAAGGCCAACACTCATCCCTCAAAGAGTTGCATGAACAACTTCAAACTCAACTTACTCAATCTAACCATCCTAGCACCTCTACTTCTTCTTGTGATCATGCAAATATTTTTGAAGAAAATGCTAGGTTGAAGGATGAGCTAGCAAGGCTCAAGGGAAAAAGCTCTCAAGTTGAGAAGGTTGTATTAGCCACCCCACAAGTGGTTGCCCCTAGCCCTAATGCGGTCATTGCTAGACCACAATTGTGTGCTCCAAGGCAACAAGTGGGTAAGCAAGGACTTGGCTATATAGCCAAGAAGAAGAACAAGAAGAAGAAGAACAAGAAGAAGAAGAACAAGAAGAAGAAGAACAAGAAGAAGAACCAAAAGGGTGCTTCGGGTAGTAATGTCATTAGGGACAACACTACTCGTAGCACACCCGCACAAGCAAACAATGTTGCCTCGAGTAGTAATGTCATGAGGGACACCACTACTCGTAGCACCTCCGCGGGAACTAAAAATACACACCATTTCTTATATGTTGATTATTATGGTGTTGTGCAAGCCAAATATGTTGGTCATATTGAGGGTTTCATTGACTATACTATTTGGGTCCCAAAGACCCTTGTTGCTAACATGAAGGGACCCATCTCGGGTCCTAACACTAGTCAATGATCTCTTGCAGGGCTATGCTTCCGGTGGGACTAAATGGATTCTCGATAGTGGGTGCAATAATCATATGACCGAAAGCAAAGAACTAGTGACGGAGTTGCGACCAAATGACATTCAAGCAACCGTCACTTATGGGGACTCGTCCAAGTCTAAGGTTGTAACACCTGGGGTGTTATCCCTAATTTAGAAAATTGGTTGTTTTCCTTTTTGGCATTGCATCACATGCATCATCTGCACCTTGTTTGCAAACCAATTCAAAAACGAAACAAAAATTCAAATCAATTTAAAATTTTCGAACAATGCACCTGTACTTTCAAACCCAAATTGTTTTCCAATAAAAACAATTGAATTGGAATTAATATTTGCTTGGTTAAACAAATCACCTTCTATTAAAACCCTAAATTGAGTTTCAAATTCAAATCAAAGCATTCATACTTGGCATGTTCCAAATGTGGTTTAAAAATTAAAATCTTGCAAACATTTAAATTTAATAAATTTTCATAATGGGTTGAGCTTATTGAATAAAAATTGGTTATTTCAAAAATCAAATCCCTATGACACCCTATTTGAAATTAAAATAGCAAATTCAAAAACAAATTGACATTTCAAATTTTTGAAATTAATGTTAACATACTTTGAACTTGCTGTTTGGTAAATCAATAAAAATTATTTCAAAAAAAAAAACCCTAACACCTTATTCTTTTTCTCTCTCTCTTTCTTTCCTACAAAAAAAATTGTAAACAGGAAAAAAATAAAACAAACAAAAAAAAAGAAACCAAAAGGGGGAGGCAGCCAGGCCAGTGGCCCAGCCACCTCCCACACGGCCCAGCCCACTTGGCCTTCCGTCCCTCCTCCCCTTTCTTCTCCCTCGTACGGAGACTCAGGCAGGAAGGGAGCTCCCCCACCTGCAGCTCCCACCTGCCCCTCCTCCACCTATTTCTACCCCGAGCAGCCCCCCCCCCTCGAAACCCTAACCTCTCTCCCTCCTCCATCTCTCTGCCGCCGTCGCCTTCCTCCTCCTCCTTCCTCGTTCTCTCCCTCTCTGCTCCCTGAAGCACCACCAACACCACCACTGCCTCGCTGTCGTCCCGTCGCCATGGACGTCCTCCAGCCGAGCTGATGCCAGGAGCGGAACCGCGACCCATCCTACTCCCTCTACGCGCGACGAATTGAACCAGGAGCAACCACAACTCCGCCGGTGACCCCTCTTCCCCTCCGACCAGCTCCTTCTCCGAGGGGAATTCGTCGCCTCCATCCTTCCCCGAGCTCGATCGCCTACATAAAATGCCCCCTGGTGAGCACGCCTTCCAATCCCAGCCATCGCCCGCCTGTATCGCTTCCCGTGAGTTGCCGTGGCGTTCGACCATGGCTCTGTCGGCCATGGCAACACTGAACTCGGGTTCAGAGAGCGCGCGCACGACCTGCTGTTGCCGCGGTGGTTCAAACGAGAGCACGCACACGCCACGCGAGAGCACGCACGCGCCACGCAAGATCACGCACACCACCGCGGTGATCACCGTCATTTCGCTGCAGTTTCCCTCTGTGCCGTCGCTGCTAACTGAAGAAAGTTTCAGTTTCGTCAGACTAATCGGGCGGTATCACCTCATCTCGTTTCGCCCACAGATGCTATCACGAAGTCGTGCCTAGCCCAGTGGCACAGGCCACACGCGCGCGCACGGCAGACGCGGGTTCGATCCCCGTCCGGCCGCAAAAGCCACCTTCTTTTTCCTTTATTCCACGCAAGCAAGCTGGCCCCACCTGTCATGCACGTAGGAGCACAGTCAGCATCCAACCATCTCCACGCGGGCGCCCGCTGGGCGGCTGGCCCACTGGCCAGTGGCTGTGCGCGCTATGTGTGGAGTAGAAGAGCCTCAGGGACCTGCCTGCAATGGTTTTCGGCCACTTTTTGGTCCCTGGAAATCACAGATCAGTCCCTGGATTTCAAACCTCTAGAAAAATTGCAAAACACATCCAAATTCAAAATGTAAGACATGTAAACCACTCTAAATAAAATGAATTTTCCAAATATGCAGTTTGTGCACTGTTTTGAACATTTCAAATGGTTTCAAAAATTCAAATTCAAACAACTATTTCAAATTTGGTCAAACTCCTAACTAATTCAAATTTAATTCAAATGGCACATGTAAAATATGTTTTCCATGCAAAATTGAACAAGATTTCCAAATATAAACTTTGTTTCCTGTTTTGAATAACTAAAATTGGTTAAATAATTTAAATCTTGTTTAAATCATTTAAAATTGCAAAATTCATAACTTGGGCATAAAAGTTCCAAATTCAACAAACTAAATATGTTTTCCATTCCATTTTTCATGAACTTTGCAAATATCAACTTTGTTTTCTATTTTGAATAAATTAAATTGCTGAAAACAACTATTTCTTAATTAATGCATTTAAAATTGTCAATTTAATAACTTGCTCATCTAAAATCCAAATTCAACAAATGAAATATGTATTCCATCTCAAATTTTGTGTTCTTTCCAAATAAAAATTTTGTTATCTGTTTTGAACATTTAAAATTGGTGAAAACAACAAATGTTTGTTTACATCATTTAAAATGCCAAAGTTCATAACTTAATAAATAAAATTCCAAACTTGGTAAACAACATATCAAACTGAAGCTATTGTTGTTTTCTTATTGTTTTCATCATCCATGCATCATTCTAATCAACTTTCACATGATGGTTATTTGTAGATCATTTAATTCAACATTAATTCATGGGCTTTTCCAGATGTAATCCAAATTGCATATGGGCCCATTTAAATATGTTTACCATGCCAACTAGTTTATCTTTGATGCATCAATTAATTGTCATGCATATAAAATAGGATCATGCTGGATCTTTTGCCGTAGTAGTAATTGTTGCATCCGGTGTTTGCTCTAGTTCGTTGCTTCTTCCCGGATAGGACGTTGAGATGATGTGAGCAACGACAAGTTCTTCGGATGTACCTCTACTTGCTGGATTCCAGGCAAGTATACTCACTTGCTGCCTATGGCTGCCTTTCATCACTTGTTACCGATTCTTTCCGTTTTCCTTATGCTAGCCTTATGATTCGATGTTTGTGTCTCGATCCTATCATATGTTTACCTTGCAACCATGATATAGCCTTTCTTCCACTTCCTATTAATTGTTGTTTGTTTACCTTGTTGGCCCTCGTGTCGTAGTTGCATGCTTAGTGTTCTTTGCGCTCAAGTCTTGTTGTCCGTCTTATCACCTGTTTAGTTTGATAGTTGGGTTTCAACTTAATCAACAACCTGTTAATGTTTTGGGTAATAATAATTTGATGATAAGGCACCGGCAGGAGGCCCGGCGTGGTTTTGAGGCCTGCTAGTGTCGAACTTAATTAGGAAAAGGGTCTTGTCCTCCGATCCATGATGAGCGCACTAACCGCATGTGGGAAGCGAGTATGGGCGCCCCCGCAATTCTGATTCGATTCGCATCTCGTCCAAATCGCCACACTTAGTTCGGGCTTTCCATTTGATGCATGCATATGCAGGTGCGAGCCCTTGGCGCCAGGGCGGAACTTTTGTAGTCGGCATTTAGGGCGGCGTGGTCTTCCAGTGCGATGAGGGTCCCCCGTTTCTTCGTGGGGGCTCGATTAGCCGCGCACGCACAGCACGTGGTTCTTTGGGCTTGATGCAAAGAAGAGTTGGGTTGTGTTGAGTGGCCTGCTTGGTGGGTTTGCTCCCCGCCTGGCGGGTTATTCTTACGTGTACGGCCAAATTGGTGCATCCCTGCAGGGTTAAATCTTCTCGAGAAGCCGTGTTGTCCGCGGTTATGGATGACTTGGTGAAAGTGCTGGCTAACAAGTACTCAGACAACTTACACTTAACGATGATAACTTGACTAGTAAAATAGATTACCTCCACCATAAAAATGAATGTCATCTTAATCAACAGTGTGAGTTTCCTTGGGTTGCTTCCTTAGTAGGGGGTAACACTGGATGGGTATTGTTTGGTGAGTAGTTATAGTTGGTTTTGTCGCGCTATCTTATCCCTTTCTTTTAGCCGGAAGTTGTAGCGCGTCTCTTTAGTTTGTTAGTGCAGCCCGGTGCCGCTTCTTTGCAATAACCCCTTCCTTCCATTGTACCCAAAGTATTTGTATCTTGTGATGATTGGTTATGCTGGTATCTTGTGAGTATGGTTTATCCACTTGCCAGTACTTAACCGTACTGACCCACGAATCCATTTTGTGGCTGCATATTCCACATTGCAGTCAACAGGTTTGAAGTATGACGACGTTAGCTTGGGAATCCCTCCGGCTTGGCCTGGGCAGGGATTGGACGGCATCGGTTATCTTCACGACTCTTAGTCCAATTTGTATCTTGTCCGTAGTCGGACACTATGTCGTTTCTTCCGCTGTCATTTGGATCTTTGTATTGTATCGGTTGTATCCTTGACTCGTTTGAGTCGTCTTGTATATACCTCCTCTGTTGTCGTTGTGGATTATTCGTGAACTATTGTAATGTTATCACAAGTGGCAACCTGGAATCGGTTATTATGTGGATTTTGGGCGGAAATGCTGAAATCTGCATAGTGCCTGATCTCGGGGCGTCACAAATGGTATCAGAGCCTGGTTTCCGATTCCCAAAGTTGTTTCGATACGAATGGCTATCGAAGCAACGGGTCCGCAAAGCCTGTAGGATAACCTCGCTAACGGTCGTGTTTCTAGAGTGTCAAAAACTAATTGTGCAAAATCTGTTTTGGAAACATCTCAATAGGATTCTTGTTTTCTCCTTATCTCTATTCTATTTCTCCTCTCATCTTATTTGTTTTGGAGTCTCTCTCCCTCTCAATCTTTCAAAGTTTTAGGATCCTACGTGGGTGGACGTTTTCTGAGCCGTTAACCTAATAGGTTCGATCATCGGAAGATTCCAGGTGGAAGAACATCGTCATCAACCCGAGCAAGAATCTCTTGTTAGTGGTGTCGAGGAGATCAACTGGAAGCATGAAGAATCGATAGTCGAACCTCTTTACCCTCCCGGGTTCGGGGGTGGATTGCGAGGGCGCAATCCCTTGTTAGTGGTGTCGTCTGTAACACCTGGGGTGTTATCCCTAATTTAGAAAATTGGTTGTTTTCCTTTTTGGCATTGCATCACATGCATCATCTGCACCTTGTTTGCAAACCAATTCAAAAACAAAACAAAAATTCAAATCAATTTAAAATTTTCAAACAATGCACCTGTGTACTTTCAAACCAAATTGTTTTCCAATAAAAACAATTGAATTGGAATTAATATTTGCTTGGTTAAACAAATCACCTTTTATTAAAACCCTAAATTGAGTTTCAAATTCAAATCAAAGCATTCATACTTGGCATGTTCCAAATGTGGTTTAAAAATTAAAATCTTGCAAACATTTAAATTTAATAAATTTTCATAATGGGTTGAGCTTAATGAATAAAATTGGTTATTTCAAAAATCAAATCCCTATGACACCCTATTTGAAATTAAAATAGCAAATTCAAAAACAAATTGACATTTCAAATTTTTGAAATTAATGTTAACATACTTTGAACTTGATGTTTGGTAAATCAATAAAAATTATTTCAAAAAAAAACCCCTAACACCTTATTCTTTTTTCTCTCTCTTTCTTTCCTACAAAAAAAATTGTAAACAGGAAAAAAATAAAACAAACAAAAAAAAGAAACCAAAAGGGGGAGGCAGCCAGGCCAGTGGCCCAGCCACCTCCCACACGGCCCAGCCCACTTGGCCTTCCGGCCCTCCTCCCCTTTCTTCTCCCTCGTACGGAGACACAGGAAGGGAGGGAGCTCCCCCACCTGCAGCTCCCACCTGCCCCTCCTCCACCTATTTCTACCCCGAGCACCCCCCCCCCTCGAAACCCTAACCTCTCTCCCTCCTCCATCTCTCTGCCACCGTCGCCTTCCTCCTCCTCCTTCCTCGTTCTCTCCCTCTCTGCTCCCTGAAGCACCACCAACACCACCACTGCCTCGCTATCGTCCCGTCGCCATGGACGTCCTCCAGCCGAGCTGACGCCAGGAGCGGAACCGCGACCCATCCTACTCCCTCTACGTGCGACAAATTGAACCAGGAGCAACCACAACTCCGCCGGTGACCCCTCTTCCCCTCCGACCAGCTCCTTCTCCGGGGGGAATTCGTCGCCTCCATCCTTCCCCGAGCTCAATCGCCTACATCAAACGCCCCCTGGTGAGCACGCCTTCCAATCCCAGCCATCGCCCGCCTGTATCGCTTCCCGTGAGCTGCCGTGGCGTTCGACCATGGCTCAGTCGGCCATGGCAACACTGAACTCGGGTTCAGAGAGCGCGCGCACGACCTGCTGCTGCCGCGGTGGTTCAAACGAGAGCATGCACACGCCACACGAGAGCACGCACGCGCCACGCAAGATCACGCACACCACCGCGGTGATCACCGTCGTTTCGCTGCAGTTTTCCTCTGTGCCGTCGCTGCTAACTGAAGAAAGTTTCAGTTTCGTCAGACTAATCGGGCGGTATCACCTCATCTCGTTTCGCCCACAGATGCTATCACGAAGTCGTGCCTAGCCCAGTGGCACAGGCCACACGCGCGCGCACGGCATACGCGGGTTCGATCCCCGTCCGGCCGCAAAAGCCACCTTCTTTTTCCTTTATTCCACGCAAGCAAGCTGGCCCCACCTGTCATGCACGTAGGAGCACAGTCAGCATCCAACCACCTCCACGCGGGCGCCCGCTGGGCGGCTGGCCCACTGGCCAGTGGCTGTGCGTGCTGTGTGTGGAGTAGAAGAGCCTCAGGGACCGGCCTGCAATGGTTTTCGGCCACTTTTTGGTCCCTGGAAATCACAGATCAGTCCCTGGATTTCAAACCCCTATAAAAATTGCAAAACACATCCAAATTCAAAATGTAAGACATGTAAACCACTCTAAATAAAATGAACTTTTCAAATATGCAGTTTGTGCACTGTTTTGAACATTTCAAATGGTTTCAAAAATTCAAATTCAAACAACTATTTCAAATTTTGTCAAACTCATAACTAATTCAAATTTAATTCAAATGGCACATGTAAAATATGTTTTCCATGCAAAATTGAACAAGATTTCCAAATATAAACTTTGTTTCCTGTTTTGAATAATTAAAATTGGTTAAATAATTTAAATCTTGTTTAAATCATTTAAAATTGCAAAATTCATAACTTGGGCATAAAAGTTCCAAATTCAACAAAGTAAATATGTTTTCCATTCCATTTTTCATGAACTTTGCAAATATCAGCTTTGTTTTCTATTTTGAATAAATTAAATTGCTGAAAACAACAATTTCTTAATTAATGCATTTAAAATTGTCAATTTAATAACTTGCTCATCTAAAATCCAAATTCAACAAATGAAATATGTATTCCATCTAAAAGTTTGTGTTCTTTCCAAATATAAATTTTGTTATCTATTTTGAACATTTAAAATTGGTGAAAACAACAAATGTTTGTTTAAATCATTTAAAATGCCAAAGTTCATAATTTAATAAATAAAATTCCAAACTTGGTAAACAACATATCAAACTGAAGCTATTGTTGTTTTCTTATTGTTTTCATCATCCATGCATCATTCTAATCAACTTTCACATGATGGTTATTTGTAGATCATTTAATTCAACATTAATTCATGGGCTTTTCCAGATGCAATCCAAATTGCATATGGGCCCATTTAAATATGTTTACCATGCCAACTAGTTTATCTTTGATGCATCAATTAATTGTCATGCATATAAAATAGGATCATGCTGGATCTTTTGCCGTAGTAGTAATTGTTGCATCCGGTGTTTTCTCTAGTTCGTTGCTTCTTCCCGGATAGGACGTTGAGATGATGTGAGCAACGACAAGTTCTTCGGATGTACCTCTACTTGCTGGATTCCAGGCAAGTATACTTACTTCATGCCTATGGCTGCCTTTCATCACTTGTTACCGATTCTTTCTGTTTTCCTTATGCTAGCCTTATGATTCGATGCTTGTGTCTCGATCCTATCATATGTTTAGCTTGCAACCATGATATAGCCTTTCTTCCACTTCCTATTAACTGTTGTTTGTTTACCTTGTTGGCCCTCGTGCCGTAGTTGCATGCTTAGTGTTGTTTGCACCCAAGTCTTGTTGTCCGTCTTATCACCTGTTTAGTTTGATAGTTGGGTTTCAACTTAATCAATAACCTGTTAATGTTTTGGGTAATAATAATTTGATGATAAGGCACCGGCAGGAGGCCCGGCGTGGTTTTGAGGCCTGCTAGTGTCGAACTTAATTAGGAAAAGGGTCTTGTCCTCCGATCCATGATGAGCGCACTAACCGCATGTGGGAAGCGGGTATGGGCGCCCCCCGCAATTCTGATTCGATTCGCATCTCGTCCAAATCGCCACACTTAGTTCGGGCTTTCCATTTGATGCATGCATATGCAGGTGCGAGCCCTTGGCGCCAGGGTGGAACTTTTGTAGTCGGCATTTAGGGCGGCGTGGTCTTCTAGTGCTATGAGGGTCCCCCTTTTCTTCGTGGGGGCTCGATTAGCCGCGCACGCACAGCACGTGGTTCTTTGGGCTTGATGCGAAGAAGAGTTGGGTTGTGTTGAGTGGCCTGCTTGGTGGGTTTGCTCCCCGCCTGGCGGGTTATTCTTACGTGTACGGCCAAATTGGTGCATCCCTACAGGGTTAAATCTTCTCACGAAGCCGTGTTGTCCGCGGTTATGGATGACTTGGTGAAAGTGCTGGCTAACAAGTACTCAGACAACTTACACTTAACGATGATAACTTGACTAGTAAAATAGATTACCTCCACCATAAAAATGAATGTCATCTTAATCAACAGTGTGAGTTTCCTTGGGTTGCTTCCTTAGTAGGGGGTAACACTGGATGGGTATTGTTTGGTGAGTAGTTATAGTTGGTTTTGTCGCGCTATCTTATCCCTTTCTTTTAGCCGGAAGTTGTAGCGCGTCTCTTTAGTTTGTTAGTGCAGCCCGCTGCCGCTTCTTTGCAATAACCCCTTCCTTCCGTTGTACCCAAAGTATTTGTATCTTGTGATGATTGGTTATGCTGGTATCTTGTGAGTATGGTTTATCCACTTGCCAGTACTTAACCGTACTGACCCACGAATCCATTTCGTGGCTGCATATTCCACATTGCAGTCAACAGGTTTGAAGTCTGACGACGTTAGCTTGGGAATCCCTCCGGCTTGGCCTGGGCAGGGATTGGACGCCATCGGTTATCTTCAGGACTCTTAGTCCAATTTGTATCTTGTCCGTAGTCGGACACTATGTCGTTTCTTTCGCTGTCATTTGGATCTTTGTATTGTATCGGTTGTATCCTTGACTCGTTTGAGTCGTCTTGTATATACCTCCTCTGTTGTCGTTGTGGATTATTCGTGAACTATTGTAATGTTATCACAAGTGGCAACCTGGAATCGGTTATTATGTGGATTTTGGGCGGAAATGCTGAAATCTGCATAGTGCCCGATCTCGGGGCGTCACAAAGGTATCCGGATTCGGCAAGGTGGTGGTGGCTCCCGATATAACTATCGTGAACGTCATGCTTGTCGAATCCCTTGGTTACAATTTACTTTCCGTCCGCTCTCTTGGAAAGATGGGTTTTTCCGTCTTTTTCGATGGTGATATTGTGGTCCTTTTGAGGAGCAAGACTCTTGACGTCGCTCACGTGGGACATGTTGAAAATGAGTTGTTTGTGGTGGATTTTTCGAAGTCCACCAACACTCAAGCAATGTGTCTTTTCGGGAAGGCGGACTTGGGATGGTTGTGGCATCGCCGCCTATCCCATGTCAACATGAGAACTTTGCAAAGTCTTCACAAAAGTGGCCTTATTGTTGGACAAAAAGAAAATGTTTCCTTTGCAAAGGATTGCGTTTGTAGGTCGTGTGTTGAAGGGAAGATGCATGACATTGTGCACAAGGCCAAGACTATTATCTCATCAAAGAGGATCTTGGAGCTTCTCCATGTTGATCTCTTTGGTGCCGTTCCCGAGGCAAGTCTTGGCGGCAAGAAGTATTGCTTGGTGATTGTCGATGATTATTCAAGATACACTTGGGTTTATTTCTTCAAGTGCAAGAGTGAGACTCAACAAACCATCATCGATTTCTCCAACGAAGTGCAACGTCAACACAATGTGCAAATCATGGCTATTAGGAGTGATAATGTCTCGGAGTTCAAGAACTATACATTGAATGAATTTCTTAATGAAGAAGGCATTCGTCACCAATACTCCGCCACTTACACTCCTCAACAAAATGGTGTTGCCGAAAGGAAGAATCGCACTCTCTTGGATATGGCAAGGACCATGTTGGCGGAGTACTCTTCTCCCCAATATTTATGGGCCGAGGCCATATCCACCGCATGCCACTCCTCCAACCGCCTCTACATCCGCAAAGGCTTGAGCAAGACCCCATATGAGATCCTCACCGGCAACAAGCCCAACGTATCCTACTTCCGTGTATTCGGTTGTAAGTGCTTCTATTTGATCAAGGGTATTAGGTTGTCGAAATTTCAATCCAAAACTATTGAGGGTATTTTTGTTGGTTACGGTGCCGAATCCCACACTTATAGAGTCTATGACAAAGCCTCACGGATTGTCATAGAATCTTGTAGTGTGGTTTTCGAGGAAAATGACGGCTCCCAAGTGGCGCAATTTCATGTTTCAAATGTAGATGTTGAAATGCCTCAAGAATCCATAGGAAGGATGGGTGTGGGATTCTTCCGCCCCATCGAGGGACACCTTATGGCGACTCGAGAAGGACTATGCTCTACTCAAGTGGAGCCCTCCTCTACATTAGAAGATCAAGCCAAGGAGCCAACTATTACACCTAACCAAGAACATATTCAAGACCCTCCTCTCATTGATCAAGTGACTCCGCAAGTCGTACCCACTCCTGTCACTAATGCGAGTCAAGATCAAGACCAAGATCAACCATCCTCTTCATCCTCTCCTCAAGTTGAAGCTAGTGTTGAAGATATTGATGATGATGATGATCAAGGTCAAGTTGGTCAAGATGGGGACCCAAATGATCAAGATGATCAAGTGATCCCTCCTCGCAATAATGAGGAGATCGAAGCCCGTCGCATCAAAAGGATAAGAAGAGCTTTGAAGCAAATTGATGCCCAAGATGACAAGGTCTTGGAGGATGTTCAAACTAGAAGATCTACAAGAAGGCAATTGGCTCATTTTTGTGAGCATCAAGCTCATATCTCTATGGTGGAGCCTAAGAAAGTGTATGGAGCTCTTGAGGACTCCGATTGGGTTGAAGCTATGCATGATGAGCTCAATAACTTTGAGCGCAACAAAGTTTGGAGATTGGTTGAGAAGCCCAAGGATTGCCACAATGTTATTGGCACCAAGTGGATTTTCAAGAACAAGCAAGATGAGAATGGCATTGTCATTAGGAACAAGGCAAGATTGGTTGCTCAAGGTTACACCCAAGTTGAAGGCATTGACTTTGACGAAACCTACGCGCCCGTGGCTCGCCTTGAGTCCATCCGTATCCTCCTTGCTTATGCATCCTCACATAATTTCAAATTGCAACAAATGGATGTGAAAAGTGCTTTCTTGAATGGTCCACTAAAAGAGGAGGTATATGTTAAGCAACCTCCGGGGTTCGAGAATCTCAACTTTCCTAACCACGTTTACAAACTTGACAAGGCTCTCTATGGTCTCAAACAAGCACCTCGTGCTTGGTATGAGCACCTTAGGGAGTTGTTAGATGATCGTGGTTTCGAAGTTGGGAAGATTGACCCCACTCTCTTCACCAAGAGAGTAAAGGGAGAGCTTTTCATATGCCAACTCTATGTGGACGATATCATCTTTGGCTCAACTAACCAAGCTTTCAATAATGAGTTCTCTAAGCTTATGACTGACAGGTTCGAGATGTCTATGATGGGTGAGCTTAAATTCTTCCTTGGCTTTGAGATCAAGCAATTGGCTCGTGGGACTTTCATTTCTCAAGCCAAGTATACCCAAGATATGATCAAGAGGTTTAACTTCCAAGATGCTAAGATCAAGACATCTCCTATGCAAGTCAAGTGTCATCTCTCTCGTAATCCAAAAGGGAGTAAGGATGTGGACCAAAAGCTTTATCGTTCTATGATTGGTTCTTTGCTCTATCTTTGTGCATCTAGGCCCGATATCGTTTTGAGTGTAGGTGTGTGTGCAAGGTATCAAGCGGCTCCTAAGGATTGCCATTTAATGGCGGTCCATAGGATCTTTCGTTATTTGGTTCATACCCCAAGATTTGGTTTGTGGTACCCAAAGGGGGCACAATTTTCTCTCAATGGATATACGGATTCCGATTGGGCGGGTGATCAAGATGATAGGAAGTCAACTTCCGGGGCTTGCCAATTTCTTGGTAGGTCCCTTGTAAGTTGGTCCTCGAAGAAGCAAAATTGCATATCTCTCTCCACCGCCGAGGTTGAGTATGTTGCCGCCGCAAGTGCATGCACTCAATTGTTATGGATGAGGCAAACTCTCAAGGAGTATGGAGTTCATTTGGATAAGGTGCCTCTTTTGTGTGACAATGAAAGTGCCATCAAAATTGCATACAATCCGGTGCAACATACAAGGACCAAACACATTGAGATCCACCACCACTTCATCCGTGATCACGTGGCAAGAGGATACATTGCACTATCTTATGTGCCCACCAAGGACAATCTTGCGGACATTTTCACGAAGCAACTTGATGATGCAAGATTCTTATTCTTGAGGAATGAACTAAATGTGATTGATTCTAGGAGTTTGACTTGAGGATCTTGCACACACCCCTATAGATGAAACGTGTTTGAGCTTAGGTGTAGGCATGGACATAGGGGGAGTGTTATCCTAACACATTGGGTTCTCCCTCCCCCCATTATGCCCATAGCAAAAATTCATTGTGATCTCTCTTTTTCTAATGTTGAATTGTGAGCTTCAATGTTGAGTATTGGCAATGCCCCCAAGATATATCTTCGCGGTTGCATACCATAATCTCTTACATGGTGGCCTAGGCCACCAACCTCTTCGTTTCGAAGAGTTGTATCTTAGTTGGGTTTTATTTGACATTTCATTGCATTTCTTGTGTTTTTCCCTTCTAAGTGTTTCGTCCTAGGAAAATCCCACTCAATTGGTCTTCTTGTTGTTTTGATTCTTTCTTTTGAGAGCGATAAGTACTAGTTTTCAGTTTGATGTTCTATCCTAAGCCATTCTATCAAAAAGCCATTCTTTTCTAGCACTTGTGTCGTCCTTTGAAACGAGGAAATTTCGGATCAGAAGGCAGCCGGAATTTCCGGTCCAGTTTTGGACCGGAATATCCGGGTGTACCGGAATATCCGGTTCAAGTATGAACCGGAATATCCGGTTCGGAGAAAATCATAAAAACTGGGACCCGGCGGGGAGGAGGAAGTTCTTGCCTTTTTTTTCCCCATCGGTTCCTCTCCACCCCCAAAACGCCGCCTCTTCGATTCTCGGCCTCCCGGGTCGATTCCTCCGCGGGATCTTGAAGTTTTGGCTCGGATCTCGTTCCCCTCGTCCTTAGGAACGTTTCTACCCAAGCATCTTCCTCCATGGATTCCGGTAATGTTCAATCCTTTTGAATCTTGGTGCTATAACCCTACCAATCCGTGGATTTGCGTTTTTGTTGGCAATGCTTGGTAGAACTAGTTCCCTAGAGGTCCCTTTGCATGCTAGATTCGATAGATTAGATTCACTCGTGTACGATCTAGTTTTGAAGTCTAAGATCTAGATTTGTTTTGTGCTGTTCCGCAACTACCGAAATATCCGGTCCACGACTGAATCGGAATATCCGGGTAACCGGAATATCCAGTTCAGTTTTGAACCAGAATATCCGGCTATGTCTAGTACTGTTTTTAGACAGCCCAAAATTAATCTTTCTCAGATTTCGACTTAGATTGTTCCCTTGAATCTCCTCTATTGTTTTTATGCATGTTTGTTTCCGATTGATTGACACGAGTGTACTCATCTTGTGCTATCCCTCTATTATCGTGTTTCACAGGTGGTGGTTCTGAGCGACGCCTTCCTAAGCGTCCCAAGCAGGTCTCTGTCAAGAACAAGCGTAAGGCTCGGCTCAACTATAAGACCGACATTCCTGTTCCGTAGTTCAATGTGCTCAGGCAGAAGGATGTCTACCTCGATCCTCGTATTGCAAATATTGATCCTCGGTTCTGGAATCTGGAGCAGTCCTACATCTATGCTGATATCTATTGTGACTACCGCCACCCCATCCGTGTGATGCAGCCGTTTGACTTTGCTGCCCTCAAGGCCAAGGAGGAATTTTCTGATGCAGCTAGCATTGTTGAGCGGTTTGGACTGGTGAAGCTTATGGAGACTCAGTGCAACTACAACAAATAGCTTGTGATGCAGTTTATGTCCACTCTGGTGTTCAGTACTAATGATATTGTGTGTCGTCTCAAGTGGATGTCTGAGACCACAGCTTGTGAGGCTTCCTTTGAGAGGTTTGGACGTCGTCTTGGATACTCTTACAGCGCTCACCCTCCTCTTGGTCGCCGCGTCCATGAGGTTGATAGGCCTAGGAGGGAGGTGGCCATGGCTGAGTTGTACACTCTTGGATTCACCATTGGAGGCCTTCAGGGACTGCTTCCCCTCTATGATCAGCTAGTTCGCATCTTCAGATCCTTCCTTGTGCCAAGTGGAGGTAACAATGATGCTCTCACCACTCCTCTTTGCAACCTTCTGATACTTGCTAAGGAGTGCATGGAGGAAGAGGACTCGTCTATCTCCTATACTGTGGATGTGATGGACATCATCTATCACGAGCTCTACGCTGCTATGATTGGTGGCTACACCATTCCCTATGCTCCATCTATCATGATGCTCATCAAGCATGAGATGCGGAAGGAGTACTCAGAGTTACCCATGGTTGAGCACAAGGTCAAAAGGTTGTATATCAAGAGGAAGAAGAAGACTGCTGCCACTACTCAGGATGCTTCTTTTGAGGGTGGTTCCTCTATGGGAGGTCCCTCTACTGGTTCTCACTCTGCGCCCATTCCTGATGTTAGCACTTTGCGCCATGTCAGGAAGCTCTCCTGGTTCCAGCGTAATGTGCTCTGCATGAAGGTGGACATCCACAAGGAGCAGTACAGGGCTTATCGCCGAGACACCGCCATGGCTAGCGCACAGAGACAGATTCTGCACCACGTGAGTGGTGCCACTGGTGATGTACCTGCTCCTCTCACTGCTCAGTCTTACACTGCTTGGTCTGCTGAGGATAGCACTCCCTAGGCAAGCATTGAGGCGGCTCTCCGTTCTACTCAGGCTACTACTTCTGGAGCTGGTGACGATGAGGAGGATGAGGATGAGGAGTCTGATGCTGAGCACGAAGCCGAGGGAGAGTCTTCTGAGCACTCCGATGCTTAGACCATGTCTGGGACGTTAGATTAGCTATTTCCCTCCTTTTTGGTGTCTCGATGCCAAAGGGGGAGAAGTAGCTATTAGACTACGGGATTTGCATGGGTTCGGGCACAAGCATTTGCTTTTATCATTCTTTGAGAGCTTGTGTCCACTTTTAGTATCTTCGTTTTCGTGAACTTATGTCGTTTATTGTCTCGTTTAAACTATGTGTGCTATTGTGTGTGAGACTATGTTGGTTATCTGGATATTATCGTGGATTATCTATGTTAGTGGCTTTATGGTTATCTATCTTATATGTTGAGGATATTATCTATTGTTGTGCGTGGTTATTCTTGGATATATTATGTTCGCACAAGGTATATACTTCTATCTTACTCTCAACATATTGGTGATATTAGTTCATTGACATGTTTTGCTACTTGTTGGAAATTTCTCCCCATACATCATTGCATCTATTTGCATTTGAGGCAAACAAAAGATATGCATAGAGATAGGGGGAGACGTTTCCATCATGTTTCAAACATGTTCTTGTCAAGGTTTTATTGCAAATCTTAGTATTGTCATCTAACACCAAAAAGGGGGAGATTGAAAGTGCATTTCGTTTTCCCAGTGTTTTGTGTGTTAGTTAACAATACTAAGTACATTATTTATCGAGGTGTTTAGCGTGCAGGTGTTATACTTAACATCGGCATCGATCACCGAAAAGTCGGTGAAGATTGGCCTGAGAGTTTTGGGACAGAACCCAACCGGATTATTCGGACCGGATATTTCATATAGGACCGGATATTCCGGTTGCTGATGAAGGAGCGCAAAAATGGCTAAGGACTGGAAGTTTCGCGTACTGGAGTCAACCGGATTATTTGGTCTGGATTATTCATCCTGGACCGGATATTCCGGTTGCTCATGAAGTTGCGCGAAAATGGCTAAGGACTGGAAGTTTCGAGTACTGGAGTCAACCGGATTATTTGGTCCGGATTATTCATCCTGGACCGGATATTTCGGTTGCTCATGAAGTTGCGCTAAAATGGCTAAGGACTGGAAGTTTCGCGTTCTGGAGTCAACCGGATTTTTTGGTCCGGGTTATTCATCCTGGACCGGATATTCCGGGTGCTGCGCAAAACTGCTAAGGACTGGAAGCTTGGAGGTACTGGAGTGAACCGGATTATTTGAACCGGATTATTCCGGAGGAGCCGGATAATCCGGTTCAGATCTGTAGGTCCGCATGAACCAAGCTGACCGGATATTCCGGTTCAAACTTGAACCGGATATTCCGGTCCCCTTTTTCCTGTGCAACGACTAGTTGTGAGGAGGGGCTATAAATACCCCTCCTCCTCTTCCTCAAGATCTAGTTCTTCGCCTTAGCATTTATGAGCATTTAAGAACTCACCAAATCTCTCATTACTCCCAATCCCTCCACCCAATCTTGAAGATCTTTGGAGGATTGAAGGAGAAGGCCCCGATCTACATCTTCACCGAGCCGTTCTTCATTTCCCCCTCTCTAGCTTGAGGGATCTAGCCTAGGGTTTCCTCTTGTGGAGAACCTAGGCATCTTGATACTTGTTGGTGATTCAAGAAGGTTTGGGAGCCCCCAATTTAGTTGTGGGTGTGTGCCCCAAGTTGTTTGTAAAGGATTTGATCCCCGCCTAAAAGGGGTTCTATAGTGGAAGGTGAACTAGGCCTTTGTGGCGAAGTTCATCGGAGAATAGGGTGAGGCCTTAGTGGCGTTGAGTAGGCCTTTGTGGCGAGCTCACACCCCTCCAACGAGACGTACTCCCCTAAAAAGGAGGAAATCAGAAATACATCGTGTCTCCGTGTGCATCCATCGGTTACCTCGTTCCTCCCTCTCTTTACTTACTCGTACTTGTTTCATTCATTGCTTGCATAGTCATATAGGTAAATTCACCACTAGTTGCACTATCTAGAGAATTTACCTTCTTGTCAAGCCTAAACTTTAAGAATAATTAAAATTGGTCGTAGCACCTATTCACCCCCCCCTCTAGGTGCCCATACTTTACTTTCAACGGGGGAGTCCAGCTGCGGCTCTAAATTGTTGATTATGGACTCAAGGTCCATGGCGGCGTAGGTCGCGTCCATGGCAGCAAGATCCGACTCAGAGAGTTCAAGGATCTGTCAAAGAGGAAAAGGCCGGGTTAAAATAAAATCCGAGAAAGCAAAAGGAATACAAACTCAAAAGGCGAAAAACGTACCTTTGGGGCCTTGTTAGATGCTGTGTACATTGGCCGGCTTTCTTCATATTGATCGCGCGAAGCGACCAATTGGTTTACGCGTTTGCGCAGGTCTCTTGCCGACAAAGGTTTGTTTGTCGTTCGCATAGAGTAGGCGGTTCCCGTGTATTCGCACAGGAGGCGGGAGCCATGATCAGCCAAAGGCTGAATTCGCCTCTCTAACCAGCATAGAACTGTGTCCATGCCAGTTAGAGGTGGATCGGAGGCGACGAGTTTTGCGATGCGCCGCTTGATCCTGAGAAGATCAGGCGTCAGAGATTGCACTGCTTCTGTTCCCCAGTTTTCTTGGAGAACGGCAGCGGTATTGGCGAAAGGTGGAACCCCGTTGTTTTTCCGGGAAAAGGAACATCAGGATGATAAAAGAAAGAACCCGTCCAGAATTTGACGGATTCCGACGTCTTGATCTTGGGGAACCAATCCTCCCTGAATCTACGCAGGGTGAATGATATGGTCCCGCAAGTCGGGAGTGCGCCCTCGGAAGGGTTTCGCTTAACCCCGAAGCAATATTGCCAGAAGTCTAACCTAGGAGCTAAACCTAGATACCCTTCGAAAAGAGCTTGATCCGGCTAAGTAGAGGATGGAGTTGGGTGGTAGATTATGGGGTTGAATGTGGTAGTGGTTCAAAACCTGAAGGAAAAAGGCGGACGGTGGAAAACCCATACCTCGGAGAATGTGGGAAGTAAGCAGAACTCGTTCCCCGTCCTTAGGGAGGGGCTCAGACTCTTCTTCTGGGCTCCGCCATTTTCCCTTCAAGATTAACCCCTCTTTTTCCATTGTCGGGATAAGAGAGGGAGGGATACTGCTCTAGCTCCAATTGCCGGCATTTTCCCCTCGTCCTCGGCCCCGGCGGCGACGGACGCGGCAACGAGCTCTTCTCGGATGAGAAGTATTTTTTTCCTCCACCATCTCGGGAGCGAGACGTGGAGATGGCGCGGAGGAGGACGCGGTCAGATTTGTGGCAGCGAGAGGTGGATCCTCGCTGGCCTGGCCGCTGGAGTTTTTTCTGGCTTGTCGCCGGTGGCGCGAAGGGGCGAGTCCACCATGGGGTCCATGGTGTTGATGATCTCGTCAATCTCCGTCGCGACGGAGCGGTCCGGGGAAGCGTTCAGAGATGCCATTCCCGGGCGGCGCGATTGGAAGTCCGTGCGCTCCAGCGAGGTTTGCGAACGGCGCGGTTGCGAGCGCGTGCTGGGAACTTGCTCTGCTCACAGTGGCTCGGGCGCTAAGTGCTTGAGGCGTAGAGAACTGGGGAGTGGAAGGTTTGCCGGAGAGGATGGAGATGGCTATTTATAGCCGGAAATCTGTCGCGATACGTGCTAACGGCTCTTTTGACCATTGGATGATCAACGTGTGTCGCTCGCCGGAAATTCCGGGAAATGAGACGACGGGTGATTATTGCTATCTCCTCGTTTCCCGTGAGAATCTGTCAGAGATACGTTTCAGGGTTTCGCGCTCGAAACCCAAACGTCCAAGACGTCAGCATGATTAAAGCGCTGACGTATGGAGTTCCTTCTCCGCGAAGGCTTGTGGAAGAAAAGACGGATTTTCCGAAATCCGAGTTTCGCGTTATCGCATGGTTTAAAGGAAAAGAAGAATCAAGACAGAAAGCCAGCATTTCTCGGAAAGAATGCAAATATGACGAAAGACGGTAAATCGAAGTCTTAATCCTTCTTGGAGGCTACTGTTGGATATATACCAACTAGGGGTATATCAGATAGTGGTCTAAAGTGCCGGATTACCAGGGTGGCCTAAATGGTAATAGCTCATAGTCTATTGGGCGGCCCAGTAAGCTGACGCACGGAATCCGGATTCTAGAAGAACCCGGATCACGGCCCATGTGGTACGGCTTGGAGTAGAAGGCGGATTCCTTGTTTTCCAAGTTAGCCCATACCGTAGTCTTCTAGGTTTCGTTTTCTGTTAGCCCATACGGTATATGATTTTTACGTCACGCAAATTTTTTCGTATTTCTTATTTAGAGTAGAACGTAATAAAATATATCCATGTCGTAAAAAAAATATTTACATGACGCTATAAAAATATGTCAAAAATAGACATATTTATGCTATTTTTATGACTTGTATGCTGCTATGAATTATATTTTTTAAATTTTTACACCGAATTTTCTATTATGGATCAACGTGAACTTAAATATTTACACACGTAATGTAATATTTTGACTTAGCAACGTAAAATAAGATTGTGGGTGCAAAATAAGTTCTTTGTGGGTGCCGAATAGGGATCCTATTCATCACCCTGGCTATAGAAAACTTATTTTGCACCCACAATTTTTTTACGTTCCCAAGTCAAATATTTATATCATGTATATAACTATTTATATTCATGTTTGATCCATAAGAGAATACTCGGCATAAAAATGGAAAAATATGAGTCATAGCAACATAAAAGTCATAAAAACAACGTAAAAATGTGTATTTTTTCAAAAAACATTGTAGCGTCACATAAATAAAATGTTTATGTCATATATATTTTTTTCTTACATTCTACTTGACATAAGGAACACGACAAAATTTAAGTGACGTAAAAATCATGTGTAATTCAAAAGATACAGAGTGGTTGTAGAATAACTATTCTGCATCTTGGGTGTCAAATAGCACGATATATATATATATACCCCGTCTATTCAGCACTCCCTTGCAGAATAACTATTCCGCACAACTTTGTGAACTTCTAGTTTAGTACAAAGTGAACTTCCGATTAAAAACAATGTGAACTTCCCAAACGGAACTCTCTGATTCTCTGTTTTGCGGACAGCGTTTTTAACGTGATTTTCAAACCACTTGTCAGAATGACGCATACGATATACCGTTGGATAGGTATGGAAATGGCACAACTTTTTCACTTTTATAGATTTTCTAAATTCTCTATGATTTTAAAATAATTTTAAATATACTGAGCACTGTTGTCACGAATTGCTCCATTTTTTATAATATTTTGGCCGTCATTTTTGGATCGCTCATCCGATTGATGCAAATGATATGTCGTTGAAAATCCTTAGAAATTGTGAAACTTTTTTATTTTTACAGATTTGTCAAATTCGTTATGATTTTGAAACAATATTAAATATACGAAACATTGTTTTCACGAATTTCTCCATTTTTGTATACTATTTTTGCTGTGATATTTAAACCGATCGTCCGATTGATGCAAATGATACACCGTTGAAAATGTGTGTAAAATGCGCAAATTTGATATCTCTAGTGTTTTTTCAAAATTATTTATCGTTTAGGAGCAGTTTCGAAAATACTAAATACAGTTTACACGAATTTCTGCGTTTTTCACAGTATTTTGAACGCTACTTTCAAACCTTTTGTCCGATTGATGCAAATGGTATTTCGTTGAACAGGTATGGAAAATACGCTACTTCGTTATCTCTAGCGGTTTTTCGAAATTTCTTATTGTTTAAGAGCAGTTTCGAAAATACTAAATTACAGTTTACACGAATTTCTCCGTTTTCGTACAATATTTTGGCCGTTATTTTTAAACCGTTTGTCCGATTGATGCAAATTATATGCCGTTGAAAAGGTATGGAAAATGCGCAGCTTTTCTATTTCCGAGCTATCTAAAAAAAATTACGATTCAAGAACTGTTTTACAAATAAACAATTCTGTCATCTGGACTTTTATGTCCAGCGGACAGTGTTTTTGCAATTATTTTCAAACCACTTATCGGAACGTAACAAATGATATGGCGTTGGAAATATATTGATTAGGTGCAACTTTTTCATAGAGATATGGTTTTCCAAATTCAATACGGTTTTTTATTAATTTTGAAAATATGAGAAACAGATATACGAGATTTACATGAGAACGATTCTAATTTGGTACGGTTGTGTTGCTCGATTGGATGTGGCAGAATAAAATAGTTAAATTAGACTTATATCATTGCAAATTACATACGGGGACAGTCGATTTGGCCAATCGGAGCTCGTATGTTCGATTTCTATGCATAATATTTCCGTCTAAAAAACAGAGCACATTGAACTTCCTGATATGTAGGTTCTGAACTTCTGTTTTATGTGTTAGTGAACTTCTGATTTCTATTATTTTGTTCCATATCTTGCAATGTTTTTTCACAAAAAGTATAGTATTATAAAGTTCATTTGTGGAGGTAGCGAATCTCTGTTTTATGTTTTAGTGAACTTCTGTTATATGTGTTACTGAACTTCCTATTGTGATGTTGTTTTTTTGTCGTGCACTGTTTTTTCTCACACCAAAAAACAGAGTATAATGAACTTCATAATGTAGATCTAGTGAACTTATGTTTTATGTATTAGTGAATCTCGATCGTGATTTGTTAATCTGTGTAATTCACGGTTTTTTCGTCCCGAAAAACATAATATAATGAACTTCCTTTCGTAGAGGTTCTAAACTTCTTTTTTATTTGTTAGTGAACATCTGGTCGCTAACTTTTGTACCTTATCGCATGTGGTACTTTTGTAGTGAACTCTCCATACAGGGGGAACTAAACTTCCCATATTTGATGAAGTGCACTCCCCGTAAAGGATATAGTTAGCTTCGAGATGACAAATATTTTCTCATTGTTCTATGATTTTTATATTAAAATTCAATGTTTTTAGTGTGAATTTTCTGACGTTGACTATAAAAAACATGTCAAAACGAGTGAAGTAGTGAACTTCTATTTTTTATACACTGAACATCTCCTGCGCTCTCTCCATAAAGGGAGTGAACCTTTACATGATAAATAAAAAAATGAATTGAAATTGCTATGTATTTTTTTTGCCAAACTCCCCATAAAGGGGAAGTGAAATTCTCATATAGCAGGATGTGAACTCCCCAATTTATTTATCTCTTAAATGTTAGAGGGATACCCGGCCAGCCAGGCTATCCCCAGGGGCGCCCTAGGTCGGCCGCACGATTCATCCAAACAGTGAATTTTCCACTCCCGCTTTTCATTTGGTCCGTTCGATTCTGGTATGCGGTACTTATTTTTTTCACTTCTTGACTGATTAAATGGATATTTGACAGGGTGGGGCTCGATGCCGACGGGTCCGCAAGTCAGTGGGCGAGACCAGCGCGTCTAAGTCTCTCCGTTTGGCCCGCTTGGTGGACCGCCTGAGACAAAACTGGCGCCCGCGGTGAAACCCTAGGCCAATCGCGGCTGGCTCTCCTCCCCCAATCCCGACCGAGACGCCACCTCTCATTCTTTACCCAGTCCGCCGCCTCCTCTCCTTTTCTCCGTGAGCGAATCCCCTTGCCCTCTCCCTCGCGCCGCACCTCAAAGCTCGTCGGAGTTTTGGTCAGCAGTAGTCGGTCGTCGCTCTGCAGCGGCAGCAGCAGGTCAGCCTCCCCGTTGCGGTTGCGGCGCATCTGGAGGGCAGACCCTCCTCGTGCTGCTCTGGTCGGCCTCCAGTAGGGCGTCGCGTCCTCTCTCCCACGCAAGCGCCCTCGCTTGCCCCCGAAGAGCTCGTCACTAGACCCTCGCCTCTGCCCTAGAGAGCTCGTTGCTGGACCACCACCGCCTCCTCGTGCTGCTCCCCGACTCCATCTCCGTCCTCGTCGGCCGACACAGCCTCGTCTTCCGTCGCGGCCCAAGCAGAGACCAGCAAACCGGAGGTTGCCCCTTGCCCAGCACCTCCTGCGTTGTTGGGACCTCGACTACAGGTAACCTGTGTACTACATCTCTTTCCAGTTACATGTTTCTCCTTTCCTCCCTCTCTCCATTTTCTTTGCTGAGGTTCTTATGAAGGGAACTCTACCTTGAAGTTTAAATGAACATAAATTTCTGAAGCTTTTTTGCGTGTGCGCAGTTTTACGTCTAGAAATGCCCAATCGAGGGCGAGGTGCAGGTAAGCAGGATGGCGATGGCGCCCGCGCTCGCGTCCTCCTCGTCGTCCTCCGCGCCCGGGCTGGCGGCTCCCCGCGGGTGATCTCCGGCAACACCGCCATTTAGGTCCCCTCGCCGATGTCGCCTCCGTCCTTGGCGACGGGCGCCCGGTGGGCCGACGTCGCTGATGAAGAGGACGCCGCGGCGGCGGAACGCCAAGAAGTGGAGCGCTGGTGCTCTCCGCCGGGGCTCCCCACGCTTGGCGACTTCCTCGTGCGGGCGACTAGGTCCCCCCGGCGCAGTCCGGCGGTGCGAAGGGCCCCCTTGGCGCGGCGGTCTGTTCCCGGCGGCTCGACTCCGGTGGTGGTGGCCGCTGCCCCGCTGGCTACTGGGGCCCGTCCCGAGAGGGGGAGCGTAGTGATCCCTGGGGTCCGCCCCTGAGAGCGCGTGCTCTGGGTCGCCGGCGGCTAGCGTGGTGGTGGCGCGCCGCCGCCCAGGTCGGCCGCCGTTCGTGCTGCGTCTGGGGGAGGAGGGAGATGGGGCGCCTGGGTCCCTTCTTGGGTCTGGGCCCGACGATGGCCGTAACCCTAGGCCTGCTGCTGAGGGCCCGGTAGCCCGGCCCATCATGGGTTGGCGCAGCCAGGACCCTCGTGCGGCGGCTGGGCCTTCGTCGGCCCATCTCTCCCGGCCCGTTTCCGAATACATTGGCTCCCGAGTCGATCTCGGCCGTCGGATGTTGGGTTCCCAGCCTCCACCCGACAGTTACGTTCCTTCCGCTCCCAGACTCGCTCGATCGCTTCTGTGCCGCCGCCTCCCCCGTTCTCCCGTTCCTTCGTCGCCGTGGTCGTGGAAGGGATGAAAAGATCCCGCGTCTCCTGGTCGCCGCCGCGGCGTTCCCCGCCGCCAGCCCGCGAACCTCCCCTGCCCTACCCCCCCCCCCCCCCCCCGTAGATCACCGCCTAGGTCCCCGAGCGGACGCGCCTCGCCAGGAGGCCGCGGCAGCACGGGCCAGGCCCAGGCGACTTGCCGGTCGCCGCCAGGCCGGGCGGGGTCTGCTCGTGTGCCGGGCCAGGGAGAGGATCCGGGGGGCGCAGGCCCACGAGGCTGGCCTGCGTGCCTCCTTGCTCCTGCGCCAGGGAGCCGCGCGGGCTGAGGCCAATGATGGGCCCACGGAGCGCCGGGAGAGACTGCTGAGCCGGCCCGCGGGCGCTCGGAGTGGTTCTCGCCCCGGTGATGGAGGGGGTGACTCACGGGGACCGTGGAGCGGGCGCCGGGCGTGGGTGCTCGGACCGCCCCTTGTCCGAACCCTCGCGTGGGTTGGCGTTCGGGTGAGCGCGGCGGTGATTGGCGCCGCGACCGCTCGCCTCGATGCGAGACCCGTGTGGCCGCTCCCGCTGACCTGCCCATGGCGCCGAGGAAGAAGAAGAGCAAGAAGAAGAAGAAGAAGATTGTGGCCGGTGGGGTGGGTCCCATGGGCGTCGCTCCCATTGGCCCTCCTTCCCTGGAGATGATGGACGGCGGTCCGAGGAGGAGGGAGGCGCTTACTCTGCTTGGTCATGGGATTGACTCGGGCTTCTACTACATCGACTTGGGGGGCGTCCCACTATCCTCGCCGGAGTTCATGGCGGTAGTGACTGACCTCCCGGACCCTGCCCGGTCACCGTCTGTGGTGATCTCCGCTGAGGTCATCCGAGCGGCGTTTCTCCTCCTCGACCCTACAGCGTTGTGGGTGGTGACGGAGCTCTCCCCCTCCGAGTTTGCGGTAGAGTTCCCGTCACTGAGCCTCCTCACGGCTCTGGCCTGGGGAGACTCGACCACCCTGCGAGGATGCAACATCAAGGTCTCCATCGAGCGCTCGTTCGTCGACCCAACCTCTCGTGCTATGCTTGTCCCAGTGTGGATCCGGATCCATGGGATCCCGCTGGAGGCGAAGACCGCCCCCATCGTTGAGTTGATCTCTCAGGCGGTGGGGCGTCTTGTGGAGGTGGACTTGGCCTCGCTCCCGGGCAGGGGCCCTGTCCGCCTGCGCATGATGGCCCCGGATGTCTCCAAGCTGGAGGGTCCCCTGCCTCCGTTCTACTTCGACGGCGTGGACCGCCCTCTTTCGGTGGAGGTGGAGGGCGAGGTGGATCTGCACCGTTCGTCCCCACCTCCTCCCCTGTGCCACTCTCTGTCCACACACCACGACAGCTCTTCCGAGGCGGAGGGTGACTCCTCGGGAGACGACTCTGGCGACAGCCCAGGGGGCGAGGCCCCTCCTCAGGGGACGGCGGCCCCCGCTCCAGGGGGTCCTCCGCTGTCTGGGCAGGCGACCCAGCTTGCTGCGTCACTCCAGGTCTCTGCCCCTCTCTCATCCCCTCCTCCCGCAGTTGCTCCTCCCTTGAGTTCGCCGGCTCGGCTGGCCCTTGTGGATGTCTCCCGTCAGGTCTCGCACGGTTCCTATGGGCCCCTCTCTCTCACAGTATGGGTCGAACCTATGTGAGGGGGCAGGTTCCCTAGATCTTGCGAGCCTCGTGGCAGACGCCCTTCTCGGGTTGCCCTCCCCTCGGTCGGGATCGGAGGCGGCAGACTCGGGAGGAGTGAGTATGGAGGTGGCTGCTTCCGGTTTCGCCTCGCTCTCCAGGGGTGGTCTGCTACACCCGATCGCCTGGGACCCCCCCCCCCCCCACTCCACCGCAGGGGTCCCCGGCCAGGCTCCCAGCCACGCCGATGCCGGACGCTTGTGCCCAGGGTGCGGTCATCACCGCCTCTCCCGCACCTGGGGTCACGACGCGCCGTAGAGCCCGCATCGCCTGAGCCAGGACGGGTGCGGAGGTCGTCGAGCCGATGGTGGGCGAGCTGGCATCGCGTCGCCAGGCGGCTCGCTGCCTGGAGCCTGGTACGCCCCGCCCCTCTCACATCACCCCCCCTCCCTCTCCTTCCCCCCCTCTGGATCTAGGTTCTCGGTTCTCGACTCGGTTCCCCTTGAGGCTCTGGCCCAGGTTGCAGCTGACAGTGGTGTGATCTTTCGTGGGGAATGTGGTCCCTGGGAGGAGCAGATTGAGGCCACTAGGGCTAAGGAGATTTAGGGATCTCTGGCAGCTGCTCGCGCTCAGGCGGAGCGTGAGCGGCTGGCTCCCTCGACGTCGACTAGACCACCACGAGTGACACCGGGGTCCAGTACGGACGGTTCTCCCAGGCCCTTAGCGCCGGTGGTCCCCGTAGCTCCACCCCAGTTGGGGAGGAAACGGGGACGCCCCCCTAAGGCGACGTCCAGGCCCTCGACCAGTGGTAGGGCCACCTCGGTCCCCCTATGGGGACTTCCCCCGACATGGTTTCCCAATGAGTGTCTCTACATTCATATGGAACATGCGAGGGTTCGGGGCGGACGGCCGCCAACTACAGCTCACGAACTACACGCGGCAGGAAAATGTGGATTTAGTGGGCTTGCAAGAAACGATTAGACAAGACTTTTCCATTGCGGAGCTTCAGAGACTGAGCCGATCCAAATTTGCTTGGCATTGGCTCCCTGCCTCTGGACACTCGGGCGGGATCCTCCTTGGAGCCAAGGAGGACACCTTTCAGGTGGACGACATGGACCGCGGGGAATTTTTCGTGAGCATGTCGCTCACCCATAGACGGTCTAACCTCCAATGGGAGGTTATCATTGTCTATGGGCCCGCGGACCATCGACGGTCTGAGTTCCTTGCGGGGCTTGCGGTGAAGTGGAACGTTGCCCCATTCCGGTAGTGGTGGCCGGGGACTTTAACCTTATTCGGTCCCCGGAAGACAAGAGCTCGGACAACGTGGACTTCCCTAGGATGAGGATGTTCAACGAATTCATTGCAGATCTAGCCCTACATGAGATAGAGAGGGTGGGGGGCCGTTATACCTGGACTAATAACCAGGTGAACCCCATCCGGAGTGCCCTTGATCGGGTCCTAGTCTCAGTCGAGTGGGAGATTGCCTTCCCTCTATGCTCGCTTCGGGCGCTCACTAGGGTGGGATCTGATCACGCTCCCCTCCTTTTTTCGTCTGGAGGGGGCGCTGTGCCTAGACCTAACCGCTTCCACTTTGAGGATTACTGGCTTGAGCAGCCGGGATTTGTGGACTCGGTGGGCGGTAGGTGGGAGGAGGCAGCGGCCGCCCCGCCTCGTGTCTTTAATGCAGTGGATATCTGGCATCACTGTGCTAAGATGATCCGCCAATTTATGCGAGGATGGGGGGGCTAATGTGGGGGCGGATATCCGGAGACATAAGGCCCTGCTTCTATCCCAGATTCAGGCGCTTCATTATGTGGCCGATGCTCAAGGTCTCTCTACGGATGAGTGGCTCCACCGCTACTCCCTGGAAGCCTCGCTGATGACTGTGTATAAGGGAGAGGAGATCTTCTGGCGCCAGCGTAGCCGCCAGAAATGGTTGTTGCTGGGGGACGCCAACACGGCGTACTTCCACGCTATTTCTAATGGACGACGCCGGAAGTGCTCGATCCCATGGCTTTGGGCAGATGGGTGCCTCCTCGAGGACTCTCGGGAGCTGTCTGCCCACATCTACTCCTTTTACAAGGAGCTCTTCGCAGCTGGTCCCCGCTCGGGGATCGCTCTATCTAGGGACCTTTGGCGCTTAGACGCGCTGGTCTCAGAAGATGAGAATGCGGGCTTAACCGCCCCATTCTTGCTAGAGGAGGTTAGTCGAGCGATTATGGACACGAAGGCTAATTCTGCCCCCGGTCTGGATGGCCTTCCGATTTCTTTATTTCGGAGATTTTGGGGCCATCTGCAGGCGGTGATTATGCCAATGTTCCAAGAGTTCTATATTGGGACCTTGGTGATGCCGCGCCTAAACTTTGGCGTCATCTCCCTGATCCCCAAGGTGGTTGGGGATACGGATATTCGTCAGTTCAGGCCAATCACGGTAATCAACGTCATATAACGCCTTTTCACAAAGGTGCTTGCGATTCGGTTGGCTCCGGTGGTTCAGCGTCTAACTCACCCTCAACAGTTCGCCTTTACTAAGGGCCGATGTATCCATGATGGGATTCTGGCGTTTCATGAAATAGTTCATGAAGTGAGGGTACGTCACCATAAGGGGGTCTTCCTGAAGCTGGACTTCTAGAAGGCTTATGATCGGTTGGACTGGGCATTCCTGCGCCAAGTCCTCGAACGTCAAGGTTTTGATAATAGGGTCATCTGCTGGATTATGCAGACGGTCACGAGTGGGAATACGACGATTAACATTAATGGGGAGATTGGATCCTCCTTTAGGTCCTCCTGCGGGGTGAGACAGGGGGATCTGTTATCCCCCATCTTGTTCAACCTAGCGGTTGAGTCCCTCGCGACTATGTTAGAGTTGGCCAAGGAGGCTGTCCACATCTCGGGTGTGGTAGGCCACCTTATCCCTGGAGGAGGGGTAACCCACCTCCAGTATGCGGACGACACAATGATCATGGTAGAAGGCTCGGACTTAGATATCCGTAATCTGAAGTTCCTCCTCCTTTGCTTTGAGTCCATGTCGGGCCTAAAGATAAACTTTGACAAGAGCGAGGTGGTGGTTTTGGGGTATCCGCCGGAGGAGCGACAGCGCATTGCAGATAATTTCAACTGCAAGTTGTCCTCCTTTCCGGTGGAATATCTAGGGGTCCCACTAGGGGAATCCAGGATCTTGATGAGGGACCTTGAGCCCCTCATAGACAGGGTCAGGGCTAAGGCTGAGCCATGGTGCGGGAGGTTCACCTATAAGGGGAGCAAATCCGTGCTTATTGACTCCTGCTTATCCAGTATGCCTATGTACATGATGGGTCTCTACCTTCTTCCGGAAGGGGCCCATAAGGCATTTGACAAGGAGCTCTCTCGGTTCTTCTGGTCGGCCTCCAATGGCCACCAGAAGTACCATATGGTCAAGTGGGCTCACGTCTGCGCCCCCAAGGACTTTGGGGGCATAGGTATTCTTGCCTCGCGGAATATGAACACTGCTCTCATGCTAAAATGGGTGTGGCGTATCTTGCAGGATGAGGGAGGGCTCTGGCTTCAGCTTATCAAAGCGAAATATCTTAGAGGCTGCCCTCTGTTGTCCTGTGAGCGTCGGGAGGGATCCCAATTTTGGAAATCCATCCAATCCATTAAGGATGAGATCCGAAGAGGGGCGCGCTTCCTCATCGGGGATGGGAGGCGCACCCTCTTCTGGGTAGACCTTTGGGTAGGGGATAGACCACTCCAGCTGGTCTTTCCTAGTCTGTTTGCGATCTGCTCAGAACCAAGGATGTTGGTGGCCGATGCGGCTCCGAATGGAATTTGGAACATCTCGTTCCGAAGGACACTCGGCCCTGCAGAGGCTGTGGCATGGACTGAGCTTATCGCAACGTTGCCAGGGTCCTTAGAGGGGTCCTCGGACCGGGTTACTTGGGGCCTCACCTCAACGGGCTCCTTCTCTGTGAAGTCGGCCTATCGTAGTCTCTTCCCCGGGCCTAGGCAGGAGTGGTCTGCTGGGTTATGGAAAGCCCCGTTGCCTTTGAAGATCAAGATCTTTGTATGGAAACTTCTGCGGGACCGCCTCCCTTCGGGGGTGGAGGTCCGGAAACGCCAAGGTCCTGGGGATGGAAAGTGTCCTCTTTGTGGGGTTCCGGAAACGGAAACCCATATTTTGTTCACATGCCCCGCGGCTAGATTTCTATGGAACTTCGTGTATGAAGGTCTGGGGGCCGAGTGGAGGGCCTCAGACCTTGGCGATTTCCTGGAGGTCCAGGCAAGGAGGACGGGGAGGGGGCGTCGCCTCTACTGGTTCATCTCTGCTGGAATGTCGTGGACCCTGTGGACCATTAGAAATAAGATGGTGATTGAACGGGTTTTTCTTCGGCGTGCTTCTGACTCGATGTTCAAATTTCTCGCTTTTCTGCAGCAGTGGCACCCGCTATGTAGTCAGCGGGACAGAGCTCAGCTGGACGTCATGCTGGATCGGTTGGTGGCACTGGCGCGCCACATCTACACGTCGTCTTCCCCTTCGAGCTGAGCCCTACTCCTGAGGAGGAGCGCTACAGACCTCGCCTCATCTTGGTCGCCTTTTTTCTTTTCTTTCCTATGGTTGTAGCGTTATGTTTCTTTGGGCTGTTCTGTGTTGTTGCCCCAGCAAACTTGTATCGCCTTTCTCTCCCTCCTTTTCCTCTGAGGTGTTATGTATGACTATGGATTGGTGGTTGCTTTATTTATAAAGCGGGGCGTAAAGCCTTTTTCGGTGAAGATCTTATGAAGGTACAATATACCGTGATGGATTTGTGGGCAGCTCAGTTCTATGCACCGTGCAGTTTGCGCATGAAAATCACTCAGGCAACAACTCTGCTTCCTCAACTACCAGCGGCTGGCCCGGAGCGTGCTGGTCATCCTCTCAACCAATGCACGCGACCTTTCTATTTATTTTTGTAGAATGCTCAATGCAGGTTTATAACATATTTCTTTTGCTGAAGCTTGTTATCGCACTCTATTTCTACCTCACTACCCAACAAGTTTCCTACTGATGGTTAAATTATACATTGATTTATTTGCTCGTGTGGCTCGGACAAGCAGAGGAATGGAATTGTAGTGGCTGCATCATCCTGGATTGCAGCTTGGTCTGAGCTCTGGTTATTGTCGATTACTCGATGATGAGCGTAGTGGAAAAGTTATTGCAGCTTGGCGAGCACATGATTGTACATTAGGAAGGTATGTTAATGCCCCTTCAAGGCTCCTATCCAGTATAAGGGAAAAACGGTTGCATTTTCGGTTGCATTTTCCATTATTGTTTCAAGCTACAAAATAGTTCACTTTGTTATTGAAACTATTAATCGCTATTCTCAGTTGCATTTTCCGTTATTCAGTTCTCCGGCAATTTTATTCTATATGTTCAGTTGCATTGGTTACAAATCAAGTTATAAGACTGAATTATTAGGATTTCGTACACATAATCCGTGGTCATTTGGCACAAAAATGTAGGCACCTATTTTTGAAAACTTTCCTGTCCTGATGCACTTTGTTAGGGCCATATTTTATTAACAACATATGTTTACCTGCTAAAATCTAATTGTTGAATTGCTACATACACCACATGCTTCCTAATAGTTCGCTTCTCAAGGAGACACTTTCGATGTCCATTTAGAAGTTACAATCTGTTACTTCACCTCTCAAGGAATTAATCCTTATTTGAACTTTTGTCATTTGAATTTGAAACATTGTGTATGATGGGCAGTCTTTTTATTTCCTTGCCTAGATAGGAGCGTAGGTGCCATAGAATATAGGTGCTGGAGAAATTGATTTGTTAAATAATCTTAGTTGTATGTGACTCATAGAGAAGTAGTTGCAGTGTAAGTTTCTTATTTATGTATCTTGTTAAAGAAAAGAAGTAATTACGTGTGTATGTTATATTTCAGATACTATATAATTATGTTGACCAATCTTGTTCTTCAGTAAAAGGCATAGCACGCGTATGCTTTATTAAATGCAATTATGAGATTGGTTCCTTTTAGATGGAGCGTTGATGATTTTCTTGACTAGCCATTTGATTTTTCTTTGGCGCTTAAGAATTTTTGTACGTTGCTAGCCATTTGTTCAGTGTTGTGGTTGATCAGGGGTTGTATTCAATACTTCAAGCTTTATACTCCCTCCGTTCCAATAATTGACGTATAGATGTACTAGAGTTCTAGACATGCTTTAGTGTATTGATACATCTATATTTGGGCAAATGGAAGTTAAGTATTTTGGAACGGGGGAGTATGTTCTAATCCATTGTCAACTCTACTGTAAAGTTTCCATGCATTATTTTCTTATGAAGCTTCAGCTACCTAATGCGTAGGTGGATTAACCAGGTTGGTCGGGAGCGAGTCCTCATTGGGGACGAAGATGGCATGTCTGATGCCTAACAGAATATAGGTGTGAATGTTTCCCTTGGTTCTCATCTTAAATATAATTGAATTTATGATTCATTGAATGATATTTTTCTCCATTTTAACCATTCTCCATCTGCATATCTTGACTAAGCCATTTTGGTGCTGAAGATCAGCTTTTTGTTGTGATTATCATATGTTTTCAGTCTCTGAATACCTTCTGTCTATTTTTAGCAGTGGTCTGGGAGGCTTTTGCCAATGAAATTTACTTCAAAGTTGTGGTTTGAATGTTATTAGGACGATGACACAAGTCCAGGGAAAGGTAATGACTTCTTTCATTTATTGATATTTAATTCTCTGGCCACCTTGTCCAATATGCCGAGGAAAAAAGGGACCGTAGTATGTCAGCTGTAGATCTTGTTCAATTTGTTTCGTTTATATAGCTGGAAGTGTTCCTGGAATCAAGTTATAGGACTGAACTGTTAGGAATCAAGTTGTTCCCTTTTGCAGCCTTCATCAAGTGGTCTAAATTCCTTAGTGATCTTATATAAATGAAGGCTGCAAAAGGGAACATGCTATGACCATGAATTAAGGGTTATATGTAGTTTCTTGTTGTTATTCCTTCTAGGAGCTACCAACCATATATGTTGTAGATGTGGTTAGTTCAATGAAAATTAGAGGAGTTCCTTAGGTTACATGTTTATCCGCGTTGCATTCATACTAACGCTACATGTACAGGACAAGAGGTTCACCTGCACTGTGGAAGTTACAAGGGTCATTTCTGCTTCGGTCCTCCCCCTTTGGCCTTCTCGACCAATCACGTCGCTCGAAACACTCTTCCAATAAACGTATAATACGACTAGCAGCGAGCCGTAGTCTTAGCCGATGAGCCGATGAGCCGCTAGCCGACCGAATATTAGATGCGAAAATAAACGCGGGGAGGAATCGAACCTGGGACCGCCAGTTTGCCACACACGGGTGATAGCCACTGGTACTGCCAAATGGACGTGTCAAAATAGCCGCCAACAGCTATGTAGCTCGCCTCTCCACGTCGACGCACCTTTTCCCCGGGCCAACCAAGCGACAGACGCGTGGCGCGTCGTGTCGGCGACCGAGGGGGCACGCAGTAACTCCCGCCGCCCGCGCAACCACCCCCTCCCCTCTTTATCTTCACGTCTCACGGCGCCGCCTCTCTCTCAGTTCAACGCTCCACCTCGCTCCGCCTCTCTCCCCCACCGCTCTACCTCCCACCTCAGATCCCATTGATTCGCCGCCGCCGCCCCATGGCCGGATCGCGGAGCCGCCATTCCCCGCCGCCAATCCGCAGCGCCACCCGTGGCCGCGCGGTGCAGCGCGGCTCCTCGAGCAACCGCCGCCGTTCCCCTCCGCCGATTCGCAGCGCGCTTCCACGGCGGGACGTGCACGCCGGCGGCTCCACCTCGCGCGCCCCCCGCATCATCGTCGAGCCGGCTGACCTCCCACCTCCTCCGCCGCCGCCGAGGTACCTCGGAGTCCGCCAGCGTGAGTGGGGCTCGTGGGTGGCCGAAATTTACGACCGGCACACCGGCGAACGCCAATGGATCGGGACGTACCAGTCCGCGATCCAGGCGGCCCACGCGTACGACCAGCGGAGCCGGTTCCTCCACGGCGCGGAGGCACGGCTGAACTTCCCCGACGGCCTCCCCCCCGGCGAGACGCCAGACCTGGGGCCTATTGACCCCCGCGTGGCCACGCGACGTTAGCTGCGTGAGGACCGCGAGGCGCGGGAGAGGCTCGAGGCGGAGCGTGCTGGCGCGGCTTACATGGAGGAGCTGCAGCGGCAGTACCCAGGCCTCGTCGCCGAACAGCGCGCCAAGATGGAGGAGTACTATGCGCTGCGCCATGGTCCGCCGGGGCACGTGAAGGAGGAGCCGGCCATCGTGAAGGAGGAGCCGCACTGGGGGCAGTCGGCGGGTGCTAGCACATCCGGTGCCGGTCCGTCTTCTGCACCGTCGCTCCCCGACTTCACCGCCGAGGACAACGATGATAGCAGCGTTGACTGGAGCGAGCTGGAGGCGGAGTGCGACGACGATGAGTAGTCGTGTCTAGTTTTTAGGGTTATATGAGTAGTCGTGTCTAGATTTAGGGTTATGGTTGTCGCCCGTAAGTGTCGGTGTCGTGTTCGTGTCCGTGTCGCCGTAAGTGTCGTTGTCATATCGATGTGGCTATGTGTTTAACTAACGGTATTTTAATAAAATGTGTGTTTCAAATGTTTTAAGATTTCAAATATGCATGCAATGAAGTTATTTATCCTAGTATTAAATTATTAAAATTGTTTCACGTACGACGTTTACATTCGTGCGACGTTTAACGCGGTGGCGGCAACAAGACAATAACGGCATGGTTTTGGAAAGAACCACAGAGAATTGAAACTTACAAAGTTGCAACCCTAAAAAAGTAAGACACATGCATGTAGACCAGTACATAAAATGATAGATCATGTAGAATCCGGTCAAGATCCGGCACAACCGAAGGGGTTTTCGGTCTGTGGACCGGTCCTGATCCGGTCAACCAGTATTCCAGCCGGACGACGGCCGGGTTGCCTGTAAGTGCTCCGGCACTACCGAAGGCTTTTCCGGTCTGGCTGCCGGCTCCAACCGATCCAGACCGGTTCCAGTACCGGTCTAACCAACTTGAGAACCAACCAGCGCAGAGAAAACCCCAACGACCATTTTTTTAAGTTTGCAACGGCCATATTTCAGATTCTCCTCTTAAAAAATTGTGATTTGCGAGAAGGTGGTGAATAAGAGTTGAATTTATAACATGTGTCCATAAATAAAAAAACAAATATTCATATATTGCAAACGCAAACAAAATAGTTACTCCCAACATAATTAACTTCTCTTAAAGAATACTAATAATATTTTAAAATTTAAATAGCGAATAATACTAATAAATCCAAACGATTCGACCTAATCCAAACCACCGGCCTGCCCCATCCCGTAAGTTTACACTGTCTTTCTTAGGTAAGTTCCGATATTTTAAACCCATTTCATCATTGCATTATAAAAGATTTTAAAATCTTTTAAAAATGTGAAACATTGGCATTATATCCATGTTTGTTAATGACATCATGTGTGCAAAATTTGAAATTAATTTGGAGTAGTTCAAAAAAACTACGTTATCATAAAACTTGTTTAAGCGAGACCAGATGGTCTTTCCCTAAGAAGTTTAATTTTTTGATCATCTCTAAATTACCTCAAATTTGTTGTACATGGTGTCTAACGTGTAGGAAACAGAAATACCACAAAATAAATGAAAACAAAAGGCATTATAAACATTTTAAATCCTTACAAAATGTGAAACATTAGCATTCTATCCATGTTTGTTAATGACATCATGTATGGAAATGTGGGTCCACATAATCGTAAGGTGGCAGACCTAGATGGCTAAGAGTGGTACATGTTGGTTCACAACCCTAAAGGTGATGGATGCAAAGCTAGATGGACTTAGCGACTGTTGCATGTGGGTCCACGTGCCCGAATGGTGGTGGCGGCAGCCATAGATTGCTAAGAGTGCTACATATGCGTCCACAACCATGAAGATGATGGATGCAAAGCTAGATGGGCATATCAACTGTTGCATGTGGGTCCACATGCTTGAAAGGTGGCAGACCTAGAAGGCATAGAGTGGTACATGTGGGTCCACAACCCTGAAGGTGATTGATGGAAAGCTAGATGGGCATAGCAACTGTTGCATGTGGGTCCACGTGACCGAATGGTGGTGGTGGCAGACCTAGATGGCTTAGAGTCATACATGCGGGTCCACAACCCTGAAGGTGATGGATGCAAAGCTAGATGGACTTAGTGATTGTTTCATGTGGGTCCACGTGCCCGAATGGTGGTGGCGGCAGCCATAGATTGCTAAGAGTGCTACATATGCGTCCACAACCCTGAAGGTAATGGATGCAAAGCTAGATGGGCATATCAATTGTTGCATGTGCGTCCACATGCTTGAAAGGTGGTACACCTAGAAGGCTTAGAGTGGTATATGTGGGTCCACAATCCTGAAGGTGATTGATGGAAAGCTAGATGGACATAGGGACTGCTGAATGTGGGTCCACGTTCCCGAAATGTGGTGGTAGCATACCTAGATGGCTAATAATGGTAAATGTGGCTCCAGAACCCTGAGGGTGATGGATGCAATGCTATATGGGCTAAGAGCGGTACATGCGGGTCCACAACCCTGAAGGTGATTGATGTATAGCTACATGGGCATAGCAACTGTTGCATGTGGGTCCACGTGTCTGAATGGTGGTGGTGGCAGGCCTAGATGGCTTAGAGTCGTACATGCGGGTCCACAACCCTGGAGGTGATGGATGCAATGGTAGATGGGCATAGCAAGTGTTGCATGTGGGTCCACGTGCCTAAAAGGTATCGGTGGCAGACCTAGATGGCTAAGAGAGGTACATGCGGGTCCATAACCCTGAAGGTGATTGATGGAAAGCTAGATGACCATAGCGACTGTTGCATGTGGGTCCACGTGCCCGAAAGGTGGTTGTGGCGGACCTAGATGGCTAAGAGAGGTACATGCGGGTCCACAACCCTGGCATCTGCCATCCGCCAGTGACGCATGGATTGACGTGAACCACTCCTAGCTAGCGAGGTCCATTCATCCGTAGCCATCGTGCATGTCGAACTCACCCAGCTGGCTAAGTGTATGCGGGTCCACGTGCCCGAGCGTGGTCGGCGGGGACCTACGGTTGGATAAGACCGGTACATGTGGGTCCACGACCATGAAGGTGGTAGACGAGAAGCTAGGTCCGGCATTAAGCCCGTTTTTCATTTGGGTCCAGGTGCCACAAAGGCGACGGACGCAGAACTATGTGGTCGGTACATCGTTGCGTGTGGGTCCACATGTGTCGTAGGTGGTACGGGGTAGACCCTACCACCTTCCACTCGTCGTGGACCCGCATGCAACAAAGCAACGCTACCAGGGCACCCCATTTATACTCTTTGTGCATGTGGGTCCAGCTGCGTCGCTCCTATCCGTTTTGCTACGTATCTGCCCTCCGCCGGTGACACGCATGGATCGACGTGAACCGCTCCTAGCTAGCGAGGTCCACTCATCCGTAGCCATCGTGCATGTCGAACTCACCCAGCTGGCTAAGTGTATGCGGGTCCACGTGCCCGAGCGTGATCGGCGGGGACCTACGGTTGGATAAGACCGGTACATGTGGGTCCACAACCATGAAGGTGGTAGACGAGAAGCTAGGTCCGGCATTACGCCCGTTTTTCATTTGGGTCCAGGTGCCACAAAGGCGACGGACGCAGAACTATGTGGTCGTTACATCGTTGCGTGTGGGTCCACATGAGTCGTAGGTGGTACGGGGTAGACCCTACCACCTTCCACTCGTCGTGGACCCGCATGCAACAAAGCAACGCTACCAGGGGACCCCATTTATACTCTTTGTGCATGTGGGTCCAGCTGCGTCGCTCCTATCCGTTTTGCTACGCATCTGCCCTCCGCCAGTGACGCATGGATCGACGTGAACCACTCCTAGCTAGCGAGGTCCATTCATCCGTAGCCATCGTGCATGTCGAACTCACCCAGCTGGCTAAGTGTATGCGGGTCCACGTGCCCGAGCGTGGTCGGCGGGGACCTACGGTTGGATAAGACCGGTACATGTGGGTCCACGACCATGAAGGTGGTAGACGAGAAGCTAGGTCCGGCATTACGCCCGTTTTTCATTTGGGTCCAGGTGCCACAAAGGCGACGGACGCAGAACTATGTGGTCGTTACATCGTTGCGTGTGGGTCCACATGTGTCGTAGGTGGTACGGGGTAGACCCTACCACCTTCCACTCGTCGTGGACCCGCATGCAACAAAGCAACGCTACCAGGGCACCCCATTTATACTCTTTGTGCATGTGGGTCCAGCTGCGTCGCTCCTATCCGTTTTGCTACGCATCTGCCCTCCGCGAGTGACGCATGGATCGACGTGAACCACTCCTAGCTAGCGAGGTCCATTCATCCGTAGCCATCGTGCATGTCGAACTCACCCAGCTGGCTAAGTGTATGCGGGTCCACGTGCCCGAGCGTGGTCGGCGGGGACCTACGGTTGGATAAGACCGGTACATGTGGGTCCACGACCATGAAGGTGGTAGACGAGAAGCTAGGTCCGGCATTACGCCCGTTTTTCATTTGGGTCCACGTGCCACAAAGGCGACGGACGCAGAACTATGTGGTCGTTACATCGTTGCGTGTGGGTCCACATGTGTCGTAGGTGGTACGGGGTAGACCCTACCACCTTCCACTCGTCGTGGACCCGCATGCAACAAAGCAACGCTACCAGGGCACCCCATTTATACTCTTTGTGCATGTGGGTCCAGCTGCGTCGCTCCTATCCGTTTTGCTACACATCTGCCCTCCGCCAGTGACGCATGGATCGACGTGAACCACTCCTAGCTAGCGAGGTCCATTCATCCGTAGCCATCGTGCATGTCGAACTCACCCAGCTGGCTAAGTGTATGCGGGTCCACGTGCCCGAGCGTGGTCGGCGGGGACCTACGGTTGGATAAGACCGGTACATGTGGGTCCACGACCATGAAGGTGGTAGACGAGAAGCTAGGTCCGGCATTACGCCCGTTTTTCATTTGGGTCCAGGTGCCACAAAGGCGACGGACGCAGAACTATGTGGTCGTTACATCGTTGCGTGTGGGTCCACATGTGTCGTAGGTGGTACGGGGTAGACCCTACCACCTTCCACTCGTCGTGGACCCGCATGCAACAAAGCAACGCTACCAGGGCACCCCATTTATACTCTTTGTGCATGTGGGTCCAGCTGCGTCGCTCCTATCCGTTTTGCTACGCATCTTCCCTCCGCCAGTGACGCATGGATCGACGTGAACCACTCCTAGCTAGCGAGGTCCATTCATCCGTAGCCATCGTGCATGTCGAACTCACCCAGCTGGCTAAGTGTATGCGGGTCCACGTGCCCGAGCGTGGTCGGCGGGGACCTACGGTTGGATAAGACCGGTACATGTGGGTCCACGACCATGAAGGTGGTAGACGAGAAGCTAGGTCCGGCATTACGCCCGTTTTTCATTTGGGTCCAGGTGCCACAAAGGCGACGGACGCAGAACTATGTGGTCGTTACATCGTTGCGTGTGGGTCCACATGTGTCGTAGGTGGTACGGGGTAGACCCTACCACCTTCCACTCGTCGTGGACCCGCATGCAACAAAGCAACGCTACCAGGGCACCCCATTTATACTCTTTGTGCATGTGGGTCCAGCTGCGTCGCTCCTATCCGTTTTGCTACGCATCTGCCCTCCGCCAGTGACGCATGGATCGACGTGAACCACTCCTAGCTAGCGAGGTCCATTCATCCGTAGCCATCGTGCATGTCGAACTCACCCAGCTGGCTAAGTGTATGCGGGTCCACGTGCCCGAGCGTGGTCGGCGGGGACCTACGGTTGGATAAGACCGGTACACGTGGGTCCACGACCATGAAGGTGGTAGACGAGAAGCTAGGTCCGGCATTACGCCCGTTTTTCATTTGGGTCCAGGTGCCACAAAGGCGACGGACGCAGAACTATGTGGTCGTTACATCGTTGCGTGTGGGTCCACATGTGTCGTAGGTGGTACGGGGCAGACCCTACCACCTTCCACTCGCCTTGGACCCGCATGCAACAAAGCAACGCTACCAGGGCACCCCATTTATACTCTTTGTGCATGTGGGTCCAGCTGCGTCGCTCCTAACCGTTTTGCTACGCATCTGCCCTCCGCCAGTGACACGCATGGATCGACGTAAACCGCTCCTAGCTAGCGAGAGGTCCATTCGTCCGTAGCCATCGTGCATGTCGAACTCACCCAGCTGGCTAAGTGTATGCGGGTCCACGTGCCCGATCGTGGTCGGCGGAGACCTACGGTTGGATAAGACTGGTACATGTGGGTCCACGGCCATGACGGTGGTAGACGAGAAGCTAGTTCCGCCATGACGCCCGTTTTCATTTGGGTCCAGGTGCCACAAAGGCGACGGACGCAGGCTAAGAGTGGTACATGTGGGTCCATAACCCTGAAGGGGATGGATGCAAAGCTAGATGGGCATATAAACTGTTGCATGTGGGTCCACATGCTCGAAAGGTGGCAGACCTAGAAGGCTTAGAGTGGTACATGTGGATCCACAACCCTGAATGTAGTTGATGCAAAGCTAGATGGTCATATCAACTGTTGCATGTGGGTCCACGTGTCCGAACGGCGGTGGTGGCAGACCTAGATGGCTTAGAGTCGTACATGCGGGGTCCACAACCCTAAAGGTGATGAATGTAAAGATAGCTTTGCATAGCGATTGTTGCATTTGGGTCCACGTGCCCGAAAGGTGGTGGTGGCGGACCAAGATGGCTAAGAGTGGTACATGCAGGTCCACAACCCTGGATGTGATGGATGCAACGCTAGATTATCATAGAAAGTGTTGCGTGTTGGTCCACGTGTCCGAAAGGTGGCGGAAGATGGCTAAGAATAGTACATGCTGGTCTAGAACCCTGGAGGTGATGGATGCAATGCTAGATGGGCATAGAAACTGTTGCATGTGGGTCCACGTGACCGAAAGTGATACATGCGTGTACACAATCCTGAAGGTGATGAATGTAGATCTATATGGGCATAACAACTATTGCATGTGGGTCCACAAACCTGTAGGCGATGGATGCAATGCTATAAGGGCGTGGCAACTGTTGCATGTGGGTCCACGTGACCGAACTGTAGTGGCGGCAGACCTAGATTGGTAAGAGTTCTACCACACCCACCTTTCGGGCACGTGGACCACTTGCAGCAGTCGCTATGTTCATGCGGGTCCACAACCCTGGAGGCGATGGATTCAAAGCTATATGAGCATAGCAACTGTTACATATGGCCCACGTGGGCCATAGCAATTGTTACATGTGGGTCCACGTGTTTAAGAGGTATCGGTGGCAGTCCTAGATAGCTAAGAGCGGTACATGACGGTCCACAACCCTGAAGGTGATTAATTCACAACATGCAATGATAGACCAATAGCAAATGTAATTAAATCATTTTAACAAAATGCAACGTAAACAATGGACATGCAACCCGAAAAAATAAGACACAATAAGCATGACTATATATACATGATATGTAACATGTAGGAAACTTATATAGCAAAGAATAACATGAAATTATAAGTTACATCGTTGCGTGTGGGTCCACATGTGCCATAGGTGGTACGGGGCATACCCTACCACCTTCCACTCGCCGTGGACCCGCATGCAACAAAGCAACGCTACCAGGGCACCCCATTTAGACTCTTTGTGCATGCATGTGGGTCCAGCTGTGTCGCTCCTAACCGTTTTGCTACGCATCTGCCCTCCGCCGGTGACACGCATGGATCGACGTGAACCGCTCCTAGCTAGCGAGGTCCACTCATCCGTAGCCATCGTGCATGTCGAACTCACCCAGCTCGCTAAGTGTATGCGGGTCCACGTGCCCGAGCGTGGTCGGCGGAGACCTACGGTTGGATAAGACTGGTACATGTGGGTCCACGGCCATGACGGTGGTAGACGAGAAGCTAGTTCCGCCATGACTCCCGCTTTCATTTGGGTCCAGGTGCCACAAAGGCGACGGACGCAGAACTATGTGGTCGGTACATCATTGCGTGTGGGTCCACATGTGCCATAGGTGGTACGGGGCATACCCTACCACCTTCCACTCGCCGTGGACCCGCATGCAACAAAGCAACGCTACCAGTGCACCCCATTTATACTCTTTGTGCATGTGGGTCCAGCTGCGTCGCTCCTAACCGTTTTGCTACGCATCTGCCCTCCGCCAGTGACACGCATGGATCGACGTGAACCGCTCATAGCTAGCGAGAGGTCCATTCATCCGTAGCCATCGTGCATGTCGAACTCACCCAGCTGGCTAAGTGTATGCGGGTCCACGTGCCCGAGCGTGGTCGGCGGAGACCTACGGTTGGATAAGACTGGTACATGTGGGTCCACGGCCATGACGGTGGTAGACGAGAAGCTAGTTCCGCCATGACGCCCGTTTTCATTTGGGTCCAGGTGCCACAAAGGCGACGGACGCAGGCTAAGAGTGGTACATGTGGGTCCACAACCCTGAAGGGGATGGATGTAAAGCTAGATGGGCATATAAACTGTTGCATGTGGGTCCACATGCTCGAAAGGTGGCAGACCTAGAAAGCTTAGAGTGGTACATGTGGATCCACAACCCTGAATGTAGTTGATGCAAAGCTAGATGGTCATATCAACTGTTGCATGTGGGTCCACGTGTCCGAACGGCGGTGGTGGCAGACCTAGATGGCTTAGAGTCGTACATGCGGGGTCCACAACCCTAAAGGTGATGAATGTAAAGATAGCTTTGCATAGCGATTGTTGCATTTGGGTCCACGTGCCCGAAAGGTGGTGGTGGCGGACCAAGATGGCTAAGAGTGGTACATGCAGGTCCACAACCCTGGATGTGATGGATGCAACGCTAGATTATCATAGAAAGTGTTGCGTGTTGGTCCACGTGTCCGAAAGGTGGCGGAAGATGGCTAAGAATAGTACATGCTGGTCTAGAACCCTGGAGGTGATGGATGCAATGCTAGATGGGCATAGAAACTGTTGCATGTGGGTCCACGTGACCGAAAGTGATACATGCGTGTACACAATCCTGAAGGTGATGAATGTAGATCTATATGGGCATAACAACTATTGCATGTGGGTCCACAAACCTGTAGGCGATGGATGCAATGCTATAAGGGCGTGGCAACTGTTGCATGTGGGTCCATGTGACCGAACTGTAGTGGCGGCAGACCTAGATTGGTAAGAGTTCTACCACCACCACCTTTCGGGCACGTGGACCACTTGCAGCAGTCGCTAAGTTCATGCGGGTCCACAACCCTGGAGGCGATGGATTCAAAGCTATATGAGCATAGCAACTGTTACATATGGCCCACGTGGGCCATAGCAATTGTTACATGTGGGTCCACGTGTTTAAGAGGTATCGGTGGCAGTCCTAGATAGCTAAGAGCGGTACATGACGGTCCACAACCCTGAAGGTGATTAATTCACAACATGCAATGATAGACCAATAGCAAATGTAATTAAATTATTTTAACAAAATGCAACGTAAACAACGGACATGCAACCCGAAAAAATAAGACACAATAAGCATGACTATATATACATGATATGTAACATGTAGGAAACTTATATAGCAAAGAATAACATGAAATTATAAGTTACATCGTTGCGTGTGGGTCCACATGTGCCATAGGTGGTACGGGGCATACCCTACCACCTTCCACTCGCCGTGGACCCGCATGCAACAAAGCAACGCTACCAGGGCACCCCATTTAGACTCTTTGTGCATGCATGTGGGTCCAGCTGCGTCGCTCCTAACCGTTTTGCTACGCATCTGCCCTCCGCCGGTGACACGCATGGATCGACGTGAACCGCTCCTAGCTAGCGAGGTCCATTCATCCGTAGCCATCGTGCATGTCGAACTCACCCAGCTGGCTAAGTGTATGCGGGTCCACGTGCCCGAGCGTGGTCGGCGGGGACCTACGGTTGGATAAGACCGGTACACGTGGGTCCACGACCATGAAGGTGGTAGACGAGAAGCTAGGTCCGGCATTACGCCCGTTTTTCATTTGGGTCCAGGTGCCACAAAGGCGACGGACGCAGAACTATGTGGTCGTTACATCGTTGCGTGTGGGTCCACATGTGTCGTAGGTGGTACGGGGCAGACCCTACCACCTTCCACTCGCCTTGGACCCACATGCAACAAAGCAACGCTACCAGGGCACCCCATTTATACTCTTTGTGCATGTGGGTCCAGCTGCGTCGCTCCTAACCGTTTTGCTACGCATCTGCCCTCCGCCAGTGACACGCATGGATCGACGTGAACCGCTCCTAGCTAGCGAGAGGTCCATTCATCCGTAGCCATCGTGCATGTCGAACTCACCCAGCTGGCTAAGTGTATGCGGGTCCACGTGCCCGATCGTGGTCGGCGGAGACCTACGGTTGTATAAGACTGGTACATGTGGGTCCACGGCCATGACGGTGGTAGACGAGAAGCTAGTTCCGCCATGACGCCCGTTTTCATTTGGGTCCAGGTGCCACAAAGGCGACGGACGCAGGCTAAGAGTGGTACATGTGGGTCCATAACCCTGAAGGGGATGGATGCAAAGCTAGATGGGCATATAAACTGTTGCATGTGGGTCCACATGCTCGAAAGGTGGCAGACCTAGAAGGCTTAGAGTTGTACATGTGGATCCACAACCCTGAATGTAGTTGATGCAAAGCTAGATGGTCATATCAACTGTTGCATGTGGGTCCACGTGTCCGAACGGCGGTGGTGGCAGACCTAGATGGCTTAGAGTCGTACATGCGGGGTCCACAACCCTAAAGGTGATGAATGTAAAGATAGCTTTGCATAGCGATTGTTGCATTTGGGTCCACGTGCCCGAAAGGTGGTGGTGGCGGACCAAGATGGCTAAGAGTGGTACATGCAGGTCCACAACCCTGGATGTGATGGATGCAATGCTAGATTATCATAGAAAGTGTTGCGTGTTGGTCCACGTGTCCGAAAGGTGGCGGAAGATGGCTAAGAATAGTACATGCTGGTCTAGAACCCTGGAGGTGATGGATGCAATGCTAGATGGGCATAGAAACTGTTGCATGTGGGTCCACGTGACCGAAAGTGATACATGCGTGTACACAATCCTGAAGGTGATGAATGTAGATCTATATGGGCATAACAACTATTGCATGTGGGTCCACAAACCTGTAGGCGATGGATGCAATGCTATAAGGGCGTGGCAACTGTTGCATGTGGGTCCACGTGACCGAACTGTAGTGGCGGCAGACCTAGATTGGTAAGAGTTCTACCACCACCACCTTTCGGGCACGTGGACCACTTGCAGCAGTCGCTATGTTCATGCGGGTCCACAACCCTGGAGGCGATGGATTCAAAGCTATATGAGCATAGCAACTGTTACATATGGCCCACGTGGGCCATAGCAATTGTTACATGTGGGTCCACGTGTTTAAGAGGTATCGGTGGCAGTCCTAGATAGCTAAGAGCGGTACATGACGGTCCACAACCCTGAAGGTGATTAATTCACAACATGCAATGATAGACCAATAGCAAATGTAATTAAATTATTTTAACAAAATGCAACGTAAACAACGGACATGCAACCCGAAAAAATAAGACACAATAAGCATGACTATATATACATGATATGTAACATGTAGGAAACTTATATAGCAAAGAATAACATGAAATTATAAGTTACATCGTTGCGTGTGGGTCCACATGTGCCATAGGTGGTACGGGGCATACCCTACCACCTTCCACTCGCCGTGGATCCGCATGCAAACAAAGCAACGCTACCAGGGCACCCCATTTAGACTCTTTGTGCATGCATGTGGGTCCAGCTGCGTCGCTCCTAACCGTTTTGCTACGCATCTGCCCTCCGCCGGTGACACGCATGGATCGACGTGAACCGCTCCTAGCTAGCGAGGTCCACTCATCCGTAGCCATCGTGCATGTCGAACTCACCCAGCTCGCTAAGTGTATGCGGGTCCACGTGCCCGAGCGTGGTCGGCGGAGACCTACGGTTGGATAAGACTGGTACATGTGGGTCCACGGCCATGACGGTGGTAGACAAGAAGCTAGTTCCGCCATGACGCCCGCTTTCATTTGGGTCCAGGTGCCACAAAGGCGACGGACGCAGAACTATGTGGTCGGTACATCATTGCGTGTGGGTCCACATGTGCCATAGGTGGTACGTGGCATACTCTACCACCTTCCACTCGCCGTGGACCCGCATGCAACAAAGCAACGCTACCAGTGCACCCCATTTATACTCTTTGTGCATGTGGGTCCAGCTGCGTCGCTCCTAACCGTTTTGCTACGCATCTGCCCTCCGCCAGTGACACGCATGGATCGACGTGAACCGCTCATAGCTAGCGAGAGGTGCATTCATCCGTAGCCATCGTGCATGTCGAACTCACCCAGCTGGCTAAGTGTATGCGGGTCCACGTGCCCGAGCGTGGTCGGCGGAGACCTACGGTTGGATAAGACTGGTACATGTGGGTCCACGGCCATGACGGTGGTAGACGAGAAGCTAGTTCCGCCATGACGCCCGTTTTCATTTGGGTCCAGGTGCCACAAAGGCGACGGACGCAGGCTAAGAGTGGTACATGTGGGTCCACAACCCTGAAGGGGATGGATGCAAAGCTAGATGGGCATATAAACTGTTGCATGTGGGTCCACATGCTCGAAAGGTGGCAGACCTAGAAGGCTTAGAGTGGTACATGTGGATCCACAACCCTGAATGTAGTTGATGCAAAGCTAGATGGTCATATCAACTGTTGCATGTGGGTCCACGTGTCCGAACGGCGGTGGTGGCAGACCTAGATGGCTTAGAGTCGTACATGCGGGGTCCACAACCCTAAAGGTGATGAATGTAAAGATAGCTTTGCATAGCGATTGTTGCATTTGGGTCCACGTGCCCGAAAGGTGGTGGTGGCGGACCAAGATGGCTAAGAGTGGTACATGCAGGTCCACAACCCTGGATGTGATGGATGCAACGCTAGATTATCATAGAAAGTGTTGCGTGTTGGTCCACGTGTCCGAAAGGTGGCGGAAGATGGCTAAGAATAGTACATGCTGGTCTAGAACCCTGGAGGTGATGGATGCAATGCTAGATGGGCATAGAAACTGTTGCATGTGGGTCCACGTGACCGAAAGTGATACATGCGTGTACACAATCCTGAAGGTGATGAATGTAGATCTATATGGGCATAACAACTATTGCATGTGGGTCCACAAACCTGTAGGCGATGGATGCAATGCTATAAGGGCATGGCAACTGTTGCATGTGGGTCCACGTGACCGAACTGTAGTGGCGGCAGACCTAGATTGGTAAGAGTTCTACCACCACCACCTTTCGGGCACGTGGACCACTTGCAGCAGTCGCTATGTTCATGCGGGTCCACAACCCTAGAGGCGATGGATTCAAAGCTATATGAGCATAGCAACTGTTACATATGGCCCACGTGGGCCATAGCAATTGTTACATGTGGGTCCACGTGTTTAAGAGGTATCGGTGGCAGTCCTAGATAGCTAAGAGCGGTACATGACGGTCCACAACACTGAAGGTGATTAATTCACAACATGCAATGATAGACCAATAGCAAATGTAATTAAATTATTTTAACAAAATGCAACGTAAACAACGGACATGCAACCCGAAAAAATAAGACACAATAACCATGACTATATATACATGATATGTAACATGTAGGAAACTTATATAGCAAAGAATAACATGAAATTATAAGTTACATCGTTGCGTGTGGGTCCACATGTGCCATAGGTGGTACGGGGCATACCCTACCACCTTCCACTCGCCGTGGACCCGCATGCAACAAAGCAACGCTACCAGGGCACCCCATTTAGACTCTTTGTGTATGCATGTGGGTCCAGCTGCGTCGCTCCTAACCGTTTTGCTACGCATCTGCCCTCCGCCGGTGACACGCATGGATCGACGTGAACCGCTCCTAGCTAGCAAGGTCCATTCATCCGTAGCTATCGTGCATGTCGAACTCACCCAGCTCGCTAAGTGTATGCGGGTCCACGTGCCCGAGCGTGGTCGGCGGGGACCTACGGTTGGATAAGACCGGTACACGTGGGTCCACGACCATGAAGGTGGTAGACGAGAAGCTAGGTCCGGCATTACGCCCGTTTTTCATTTGGGTCCAGGTGCCACAAAGGCGACGGACGCAGAACTATGTGGTCGTTACATCGTTGCGTGTGGGTCCACATGTGTCGTAGGTGGTACGGGGCAGACCCTACCACCTTCCACTCGCCTTGGACCCACATGCAACAAAGCAACGCTACCAGGGCACCCCATTTATACTCTTTGTGCATGTGGGTCCAGCTGCGTCGCTCCTAACCGTTTTGCTATGCATCTGCCCTCCGCCAGTGACACGCATGGATCGACGTGAACCGCTCATAGCTAGCGAGAGGTCCATTCATCCGTAGCCATCGTGCATGTCGAACTCACCCAGCTGGCTAAGTGTATGCGGGTCCACGTGCCCGAGCGTGGTCGGCGGAGACCTACGGTTGGATAAGACTGGTACATGTGGGTCCACGGCCATGACGGTGGTAGACGAGAAGCTAGTTCCGCCATGACGCCCGTTTTCATTTGGGTCCAGTTGCCACAAAGGCGACGGACGCAGGCTAAGAGTGGTACATGTGGGTCCACAACCCTGAAGGGGATGGATGCAAAGCTAGATGGGCATATAAACTGTTGCATGTGGGTCCACATGCTCGAAAGGTGGCAGACCTAGAAGGCTTAGAGTGGCACATGTGGATCCACAACCCTGAATGTAGTTGATGCAAAGCTAGATGGTCATATCAACTGTTGCATGTGGGTCCACGTGTCCGAACGGCGGTGGTGGCAGACCTAGATGGCTTAGAGTCGTACATGCGGGGTCCACAACCCTAAAGGTGATGAATGTAAAGATAGCTTTGCATAGCGATTGTTGCATTTGGGTCCACGTGCCCGAAAGGTGGTGGTGGCGGACCAAGATGGCTAAGAGTGGTACATGCAGGTCCACAACCCTGGATGTGATGGATGCAACGCTAGATTATCATAGAAAGTGTTGCGTGTTGGTCCACGTGTCCGAAAGGTGGCGGAAGATGGCTAAGAATAGTACATGCTGGTCTAGAACCCTGGAGGTGATGGATGCAATGCTAGATGGGCATAGAAACTGTTGCATGTGGGTCCACGTGACCGAAAGTGATACATGCGTGTACACAATCCTGAAGGTGATGAATGTAGATCTATATGGGCATAACAACTATTGCATGTGGGTCCACAAACCTATAGGCGATGGATGCAATGCTATAAGGGCGTGGCAACTGTTGCATGTGGGTCCACGTGACCGAACTGTAGTGGCGGCAGACCTAGATTGGTAAGAGTTCTACCACCACCACCTTTCGGGCACGTGGACCACTTGCAGCAGTCGCTATGTTCATGCGGGTCCACAACCCTGGAGGCGATGGATTCAAAGCTATATGAGCATAGCAACTGTTACATATGGCCCACGTGGGCCATAGCAATTGTTACATGTGGGTCCACGTGTTTAAGAGGTATCGGTGGCAGTCCTAGATAGCTAAGAGCGGTACATGACGGTCCACAACCCGGAAGGTGATTAATTCACAACATGCAATGATAGACCAATAGCAAATGTAATTAAATTATTTTAACAAAATGCAACGTAAACAACGGACATGCAACCCGAAAAAATAAGACACAATAAGCATGACTATATATACATGATATGTAACATGTAGGAAACTTATATAGCAAAGAATAACATGAAATTATAAGTTACATCGTTGCGTGTGGGTCCACATGTGCCATAGGTGGTACGGGGCATACCCTACCACCTTCCACTCGCCGTGGACCCGCATGCAACAAAGCAACGCTACCAGGGCACCCCATTTAGACTCTTTGTGCATGCATGTGGGTCCAGCTGCGTCGCTCCTAACCGTTTTGCTACGCATCTGCCCTCCGCCGGTGACACGCATGGATCGACGTGAACCGCTCCTAGCTAGCGAGGTCCATTCATCCGTAGCTATCGTGCATGTCGAACTCACCCAGCTCGCTAAGTGTATGCGGGTCCACGTGCCCGAGCGTGGTCGGCGGGGACCTACGGTTGGATAAGACCGGTACACGTGGGTCCACGACCATGAAGGTGGTAGACGAGAAGCTAGGTCCGGCATTACGCCCGTTTTTCATTTGGGTCCAGGTGCCACAAAGGCGACGGACGCAGAACTATGTGGTCGTTACATCGTTGCGTGTGGGTCCACATGTGTCGTAGGTGGTACGGGGCAGACCCTACCACCTTCCACTCGCCTTGGACCCACATGCAACAAAGCAACGCTACCAGGGCACCCCATTTATACTCTTTGTGCATGTGGGTCCAGCTGCGTCGCTCCTAACCGTTTTGCTATGCATCTGCCCTCCGCCAGTGACACGCATGGATCGACGTGAACCGCTCCTAGCTAGCGAGAGGTCCATTCATCCGTAGCCATCGTGCATGTCGAACTCACCCAGCTGGCTAAGTGTATGCGGGTCCACGTGCCCGATCGTGGTCGGCGGAGACCTACGGTTGTATAAGACTGGTACATGTGGGTCCACGGCCATGACGGTGGTAGACGAGAAGCTAGTTCCGCCATGACGCCCGTTTTCATTTGGGTCCAGGTGCCACAAAGGCGACGGACGCAGGCTAAGAGTGGTACATGTGGGTCCATAACCCTGAAGGGGATGGATGCAAAGCTAGATGGGCATATAAACTGTTGCATGTGGGTCCACATGCTCGAAAGGTGGCAGACCTAGAAGGCTTAGAGTGGTACATGTGGATCCACAACCCTGAATGTAGTTGATGCAAAGCTAGATGGTCATATCAACTGTTGCATGTGGGTCCACGTATCCGAACGGCGGTGGTGGCAGACCTAGATGGCTTAGAGTCGTACATGCGGGGTCCACAACCCTAAAGGTGATGAATGTAAAGATAGCTTTGCATAGCGATCGTTGCATTTGGGTCCACGTGCCCAAAAGGTGGTGGTGGCGGACCAAGATGGCTAAGAGTGGTACATGCAGGTCCACAACCCTGGATGTGATGGATGCAACGCTAGATTATCATAGAAAGTGTTGCGTGTTGGTCCACGTGTCCGAAAGGTGGCGGAAGATGGCTAAGAATAGTACATGCTGGTCTAAAAGCCTGCAGGTGATGGATGCAATGCTAGATGGGCATAGAAACTGTTGCATGTGGGTCCACGTGACCGAAAGTGATACATGCGTGTACACAATCCTGAAGGTGATGAATGTAGATCTATATGGGCATAACAACTATTGCATGTGGGTCCACAAACCTGTAGGCGATGGATGCAATGCTATAAGGGCGTGGCAACTGTTGCATGTGGGTCCACGTGACCGAACTGTAGTGGCGGCAGACCTAGATTGGTAAGAGTTCTACCACCACCACCTTTCGGGCACGTGGACCACTTGCAGCAGTCGCTATGTTCATGCGGGTCCACAACCCTGGAGGCGATGGATTCAAATCTATATGAGCATAGCAACTGTTACATATGGCCCACGTGGGCCATAGCAATTGTTACATGTGGGTCCACGTGTTTAAGAGGTATCGGTGGCAGTCCTAGATAGCTAAGAGCGGTACATGACGGTCCACAACCCTGAAGGTGATTAATTCACAACATGCAATGATAGACCAATAGCAAATGTAATTAAATTATTTTAACAAAATGCAACGTAAACAACGGACATGCAACCCGAAAAAATAAGACACAATAAGCATGACTATATATACATGATATGTAACATGTAGGAAACTTATATAGCAAAGAATAACATGAAATTATAAGTTACATCGTTGCGTGTGGGTCCACATGTGCCATAGGTGGTACGGGGCATAACCTACCACCTTCCACTCGCCGTGGACCCGCATGCAACAAAGCAACGCTACCAGGGCACCCCATTTAGACTCTTTGTGCATGCATGTGGGTCCAGCTGCGTCGCTCCTAACCATTTTGCTACGCATCTGCCCTCCGTCGGTGACACGCATGGATCGACGTGAACCGCTCCTAGCTAGCGAGGTCCACTCATCCGTAGCCATCGTGCATGTCGAACTCACCCAGCTCGCTAAGTGTATGCGGGTCCACATGCCCGAGCGTGGTCGGCGGAGACCTACGGTTGGATAAGACTGGTACATGTGGGTCCACGGCCATGACGGTGGTAGACGAGAAGCTAGTTCCGCCATGACGCCCGCTTTCATTTGGGTCCAGGTGCCACAAAGGCGACGGACGCAGAACTATGTGGTCGGTACATCATTGCGTGTGGGTCCACATGTGCCATAGGTGGTACGGGGCATACCCTACCACCTTCCACTCGCCGTGGACCCGCATGCAACAAAGCAACGCTACCAGTGCACCCCATTTATACTCTTTGTGCATGTGGGTCCAGCTGCGTCGCTCCTAACCGTTTTGCTACGCATCTGCCCTCCGCCAGTGACACGCATGGATCGACGTGAACCGCTCATAGCTAGCGAGAGGTCCATTCATCCGTAGCCATCGTGCATGTCGAACTCACCCAGCTGGCTAAGTGTATGCGGGTCCACGTGCCCGAGCGTGGTCGGCGGAGACCTACGGTTGGATAAGACTGGTACATGTGGGTCCACGGCCATGACGGTGGTAGACGAGAAGCTAGTTCCGCCATGACGCCCGTTTTCATTTGGGTCCAGGTGCCACAAAGGCGACGGACGCAGGCTAAGAGTGGTACATGTGGGTCCACAACCCTGAAGGGGATGGATGCAAAGCTAGATGGGCATATAAACTGTTGCATGTGGGTCCACATGCTCGAAAGGTGGCAGACCTAGAAGGCTTAGAGTGGTACATGTGGATCCACAACCCTGAATGTAGTTGATGCAAAGCTAGATGGTCATATCAACTGTTGCATGTGGGTCCACGTGTCCGAACGGCGGTGGTGGCAGACCTAGATGGCTTAGAGTCGTACATGCGGGGTCCACAACCCTAAAGGTGATGAATGTAAAGATAGCTTTGCATAGCGATTGTTGCATTTGGGTCCACGTGCCCGAAAGGTGGTGGTGGCGGACCAAGATGGCTAAGAGTGGTACATGCAGGTCCACAACCCTGGATGTGATGGATGCAACGCTAGATTATCATAGAAAGTGTTGCGTGTTGGTCCACGTGTCCGAAAGGTGGCGGAAGATGGTTAAGAATAGTACATGCTGGTCTAAAAGCCTGGAGGTGATGGATGCAATGCTAGATGGGCATAGAAACTGTTGCATGTGGGTCCACGTGACCGAAAGTGATACATGGTGTACACAATCCTGAAGGTGATGAATGTAGATCTATATGGGCATAACAACTATTGCATGTGGGTCCACAAACCAGTAGGCGATGGATGCAATGCTATAAGGGCGTGGCAACTGTTGCATGTGGGTCCATGTGACCGAACTGTAGTGGCGGCAGACCTAGATTGGTAAGAGTTCTACCACCACCACCTTTCGGGCACGTGGACCACTTGCAGCAGTCGCTATGTTCATGCGGGTCCACAACCCTGGAGGCGATGGATTCAAAGCTATATGAGCATAGCAACTGTTACATATGGCCCACGTGGGCCATAGCAATTGTTACATGTGGGTCCACGTGTTTAAGAGGTATCGGTGGCAGTCCTAGATAGCTAAGAGCGGTACATGACGGTCCACAACCCTGAAGGTGATTAATTCACAACATGCAATGATAGACCAATAGCAAATGTAATTAAATTATTTTAAAAAAATGCAACGTAAACAACGGACATGCAACCCGAAAAAATAAGACACAATAAGCATGACTATATATACATGATATGTAACATGTAGGAAACTTATATAGCAAAGAATAACATGAAATTATATGTTACATCGTTGCGTGTGGGTCCACATGTGCCATAGGTGGTACGGGGCATACCCTACCACCTTCCACTCGTCGTGGACCCGCATGCAACAAAGCAACGCTACCAGGGCACCCCATTTAGACTCTTTGTGCATGCATGTGGGTCCAGCTGCGTCGCTCCTAACCGTTTTGCTACGCATCTGCCCTCCGCCGGTGACACGCATGGATCGACGTGAACCGCTCCTAGCTAGCGAGGTCCACTCATCCGTAGCCATCGTGCATGTCGAACTCACCCAGCTCGCTAAGTGTATGCGGGTCCACGTGCCCGAGCGTGGTCGGCGGAGACCTACGGTTGGATAAGACTGGTGCATGTGGGTCCACGGCCATGACGGTGGTAGACGAGAAGCTAGTTCCGCCATGACGCCCGCTTTCATTTGGGTCCAGGTGCCACAAAGGCGACGGACGCAGAACTATGTGGTCGGTACATCATTGCGTGTGGGTCCACATGCGCCATAGGTGGTACGGGGCATACCCTACCACCTTCCACTCGCCGTGGACCCGCATGCAACAAAGCAACGCTACCAGTGCACCCCATTTATACTCTTTGTGCATGTGGGTCCAGCTGCGTCGCTCCTAACCGTTTTGCTACGCATCTGCCCTCCGCCAGTGACACGCATGGATCGACGTGAACCGCTCATAGCTAGCGAGAGGTCCATTCATCCGTAGCCATCGTGCATGTCGAACTCACCCAGCTGGCTAAGTGTATGCGGGTCCACGTGCCCGAGCGTGGTCGGCGGAGACCTACGGTTGGATAAGACTGGTACATGTGGGTCCACGGCCATGACGGTGGTAGACGAGAAGCTAGTTCCGCCATGACGCCCGTTTTCATTTGGGTCCAGGTGCCACAAAGGCGACGGACGCAGGCTAAGAGTGGTACATATGGGTCCACAACCCTGAAAGGGATGGATGCAAAGCTAGATGGGCATATAAACTGTTGCATGTGGGTCCACATGCTCGAAAGGTGGCAGACCTAGAAGGCTTAGAGTGGTACATGTGGATCCACAACCCTGAATGTAGTTGATGCAGAGCTAGATGGTCATATCAACTGTTGCATGTGGGTCCACGTGTCCGAACGGCGGTGGTGGCAGACCTAGATGGCTTAGAGTCGTACATGCGGGGTCCACAACCCTAAAGGTGATGAATGTAAAGATAGCTTTGCATAGCGATTGTTGCATTTGGGTCCACGTGCCCGAAAGGTGGTGGTGGCGGACCAAGATGGCTAAGAGTGGTACATGCAGGTCCACAACCCTGGATGTGATGGATGCAATGCTAGATTATCATAGAAAGTGTTGCGTGTTGGTCCACGTGTCCGAAAAGTGGCGGAAGATGGCTAAGAATAGTACATGCTGGACTAGAACCCTGGAGGTGATGGATGCAATGCTAGATGGGCATAGAAACTGTTGCATGTGGGTCCACGTGACCGAAAGTGATACATGCGTGTACACAATCCTGAAGGTGATGAATGTAGATCTATATGGGCATAACAACTATTGCATGTGGGTCCACAAACCTGTAGGCGATGGATGCAATGCTATAAGGGCGTGGCAACTGTTGCATGTGGGTCCACGTGATCGAACTGTAGTGGCGGCAGACCTAGATTGATAAGAGTTCTACCACCACCACCTTTCGGGCACGTGGACCACTTGCAGCAGTCGCTATGTTCATGCGGGTCCACAACCCTGGAGGCGATGGATTCAAAGCTATATGAGCATAGCAACTGTTACATATGGCCCACGTTGGCCATAGCAATTGTTACATGTGGGTCCACGTGTTTAAGAGGTATCGGTGGCAGTCCTAGATAGCTAAGAGCGGTACATGACGGTCCACAACCCTGAAGGTGATTAATTCACAACATGCAATGATAGACCAATAGCAAATGTAATTAAATTATTTTAACAAAATGCAACGTAAACAACGGACATGCAACCCGAAAAAATAAGACACAATAAGCATGACTATATATACATGATATGTAACATGTAGGAAACTTATATAGCAAAGAATAACATGAAATTATAAGTTACATCGTTGCGTGTGGGTCCACATGTGCCATAGGTGGTACGGGGCATACCCTACCACCTTCCACTCGCCGTGGACCCGCATGCAACAAAGCAACGCTACCAGGGCACCCCATTTAGACTCTTTGTGCATGCATGTGGGTCCAGCTGCGTCGCTCCTAACCGTTTTACTACGCATCTGCCCTCCGCCGGTGACACGCATGGATCGACGTGAACCGCTCCTAGCTAGCGAGGTCCACTCATCCGTAGCCATCGTGCATGTCGAACTCACCCAGCTGGCTAAGTGTATGCGGGTCCACGTGCCCGAGCGTGGTCGGCGGAGACCTACGGTTGGATAAGACTGGTACATGTGGGTCCACGGCCATGACGGTGGTAGACGAGAACATACCACCGCTGCCATCCACCTAGCTGCACTCGGATTCGCTCCATTGCGCGCTTACAAAACCCCCGATCCACACCATACCACGGTTACCAAATCCCACCCCACCCACTCGCCCACGGCACAGAATCGCTGCCCCCGCTGCCGCGCCCACGTAATATTCGTCGCGCCAAAAAACCGTGTAACGCGCTTACCAAATTGTGTAACGCGCGCGCGCTCTGCCGCGGTAAGAAAATCGTCCGTTTAGCTGCCGCGCGCAACTGCTTGCTGCTGTCTTTGCCGCGGTACGAAAAAAATTTGGTTAATTGGTTGTCATCAGGGGCGGATCCAAGATTTAAACATAGGGGGGCGAAGAAGACATTGACCAACATGAAAATATGTATATGTCTTATAAGTATACCATGGACATCAAATTCTAACATCATATGTTTTGGAGTTGAATAGAAAACTACATTTATACTAGTTTGAATTGTATCTTTGCTCTCTGAGTTACAAATCCCAATTGACTTTTTGTAAAGAGGAAAAAAGGCCAGCAGTATGCACGATTTGCCGAATGTGATTACTCTAGCCAAGGAAATTGTTTGACCTAGCTAAACTGGAACCGACAGCACTGTTTGACCTAGCCGAATGTGTACAAATTAAAATAGGGCGTGTTGCCGCTAAAAAAAATTGGTACGCTACTGTACCCCAATGACATGTGGGCCCAGGGGCCACCATTCAGTGGCAGCAACTGCATTGTAGTAACTGCAGAGGATCTGAACCCCACTTACATGCTGGCTCCACCGTGCCTGGGTCCACCTGTCATTGGGTCATATTGGAGCCGAGCGTGTGCTCGTAGTCGTGCACCCAAGGGGCGCGCTGCCACAAAAAAATCTGAACGGGGTGGACGGCTGGTCTCCTTAAATTAAGCGTTAATAGCCATCGTCTCCTCCGCCGCCTCGTATTTCCAACCAACCGCTCCACTCCCGGCCCGGCGATTCTCTCCCACCTTCCCTCAACCACGCGGTCCACTCCGGCGACATGAATCCCGACGGCGCAGGTGGACGCAGCGGTGACGAGCACGGCGAGGACCCGACCGCGCGGAGGGCGGTCATGGAGGCGCTGCAGGAGACGCCGCAGATCTCCACCAGCGCACCGGCGGTGGCTGCATGCGGCGGTGCTGGAGAGGCGGGCGGTTCTTCGTCGACCGGCAAGCGTGCAGTCGACATGGATAATCTTGTCGACCTCGGCTACGACCCCGAGGACACCGATTCGGAGATAGAGGTAAAAACCCCGAAACTAGATGTGTTTTTTAGTACACAGTTCATGTCATGAGCAACGGGTTCTCCATTTTCTCATCGTTGCATACATGGGCGGAGCATAGTGGAGATGAAACTGGGCTACGACCCCCCCTTTCCAAATTGTAAAAAATAAATTACTACGTATATGCAACACAACTATGGCCCAAGCTATCAGCAGATCTCTAGCACACTAGTCTAGTCTCGCTTCGCCTTTTGCCAGTTCAATGATAGCACGGCCATGGAGAAAGAAACCAACAGAACCACACGACAACGCCTAGTTTGCCCAGTTTGCCTCCCTTCATGGCGATCTTAACTGTCTGATCGCTAGGTTAGGTCCTGTGCTTTTTCTCGAGTCTCGCGACTATCATCCCTCCTTTCTTCCTGGCCCCTCGATCATCTTCCTCTGTACCGCTTGTACGCGCCCCTCGATCCACCTCTTCGGCTTCATGCCTGTCCGTCAGTGCGCCAAGGTCTGTGTGTGTCCGTCCCGGTGCACGGCTGCAGGCCCACCGGCGGCCGGCCAACGCCCAAGTTTGGTGTCCTTCTGATTTCTGAAATCTGTTCTTTTTGTTCATTCCTTTTTACTGTAATTACGACAGGTTACTGAATGCCACGCTACTAGTATGTCCTGATTAATCTTCCATTCGTTTCTAATTGGATGTACTGTTTTTTATTATTATTTAGATGTCCAGTGCTCCACTGGATTCATACTAGATTAATCAACTGATGTGTCAAAAAAATTCTTATTCGGTAGCAATGGGTAAACATGAGGAGATGGGTGTCTCTTTGAGTTGCTAAACATACATCTGTTAAATCTGTTGTGTTTGCGTGTACAAGATATCTAAGTACCGCCGTGGCACTGCCATCTAATAATATCTTATATCTGTTGTATAATTTGCCCACTCTTTTCTGTTTACTATATCGAATTGGCCCCCTCTTGGGTTTTGTTCATGCTCCGCCACTGGTTGCATACGTTTCTCTGTAAGGTTTTTGATAGCCCATTTGTGAAAGCTAATATCAACATCATCATATGTAAAAAGAATGCACAATCAAATGTCTGAAAATATTTTAGAAGACCATTAGCTTGACGCATCTTGCCATAATCTGAGCCGTCCTTCTCAACATATTCTAGCACTTTAATAGCCGATGAAAACATGTTTGACAAACCCAACAACGTTTTATAATGAGAGTTCCAACGAGTGTCACCTGGTCTTTGAAGAGACATTTCTTGATTTAGTCCGGTTCCTGTAGCAATCTCTCCACGACCAATTGCTTTCTTCAATTCCTCTCGATGATGCTCTCGGAGTTGGTCTTTTCTCTTGCAAGATGCTCCCACAACATTCAGCAAAACTAATATCATGTCAAAGAAATCTCCGACATCAAATATCTTCTTCGCAATGGCCACAACAACCAAGTTGAGTTTATGAGCGAAGCAATGTATGTAATATGCTGAATTGTTTTCACTTCTAATTTTTGCTTGCAAACCATTAAACTCACCGGACATATTGCTAGCTCCGTCATAACCTTGACCTCTAACTTGTTTGAGACTCAAACCAAGTTCTGAAAATAAGAAATCTATGCAAGACTTGAGATGAGAAGCCGTCGTCTCCTCCACATGAACAACACCAACAAACTTTTCTTGCACCAGCCCACATTTATCAACATATCGGAGAACTACTGCCATTTGTTCTTTGTCTGAAACATCTCGACACTCATCAACCAATAAACTGAACACATCGTTTCCAATTTCTTCCCTAATATAACCCAATACTTCTTTTGCAAAGCATTTTGTAATATCTTTCTGAATTTTCGGAGACAACATTTTATTATTATCAGGAGCATTTTTGAATGCCTTAGCAACAACATCATTTTGCTTAATAGTGTACTCCATCAGCTCTCGATAATTCCCTTTATTTTCAGAATCCTCTGATTCATCATGACCACGGAAAGGTTGTCCCTGATGCAATAAGTATCGACAAACATCAATTGCTGCATTTAACCGGATAAGATGATCATTCTTTTCAATTTGGCTTTGTCTATGCAAGGCTGCAGCTACTGATTGATCTTGCTTCATTAGATCCTCGCAATCCTTGAGTGCTCTATTATGAAAACAAATGCATCATGCCCATGGTGGTTGTCCTTAATATTGTCCCTAAATAGATAGCAACATAAGCAATAGGCTTTATCCTCTTTCTCACTATACTCCAGCCAATTACCATATTGATCAAACCAATCTGGATTGAATCTTCTCTTCTTTCTGTTCTTCCCAAAGAACTTGTGTGGAAAATTAAAACCACGAGGCTGCAGAGGTCCCCAAGTTAAATACATTCTTCTTATCTCTTCACGCTGATTGGGGTGGTAATCTGCCATTCTCTTTCTTTTAGCTGGATCCCGAGGAAGCTTGTTCAAATCAATTAGTTGAGGCCCGGCAGAATTACTCGGTACTTGGTTTGCTGTATTTCCACTTGAACTCCCTGTGCTGGTATTGGCATTTGCAGGACCCTGGACATTTGTTTGTTTCTTAATCAAATACTTGTCCATTGTGTTCCTTGTTCCCTGCTAAATAATTTAAATATGTAATGTAAGAATCTGTACCAAACTATGCAAGCAGTAGCAAGCTAGCCAGGGCCTGAAGCTAGCAGTATTGCATTGCAAAAAATTCAGAAACTTGTCATAGATCTTACGGGTCAGTTACAGGAATTCTATTAAACTGAATGTCAACCGAGTAGTACTAATAGGCATCGCTATACATGGTAAAGAACAGGTTTAAAAACATTGCATGATTATGCTATATCAAGATTAGAAGCAGACCTGAACCTTAGACTATGGATGCGTCTGCTAGCCAGCTATACGTGTAGGAAATATAAATGCAATCGAAATCAGCAAACTTAAAGGTAGGACTGTGTATGAACCTAGGAACCAACAGAAGTATAAGGATTGTACGTACCTCACTTTATTACTCTGTTGTATGAGAAATTGGTGTTCCGAATGGGAATGAGATGACAATGGACCGATGGATACAATCTTCTCTTGCATAGCCTGAAGAAGAAAATCCCAACACTGAATCCTGGGAAAATAAAGATAAACATTCGTCTAGCCAATTAGCATATAAGGATGAGCTTCCATCTGTAATAGGAATTTTGGACCACCTGCAAGCAGCATAAATAGCATTAGTACTCATAATGTATTTTGCATATTTGCAATCCACACACAAAACAAAAAAAATGATGCAAAGAAGAGCATAACATGATATACAATGATCATTAAGAACTTGCCATGTGCATGGGTTTGCAAGGCACCTGGTAGAATAATGGAACTTTAGTTGGCCTGTAGGGATGTTCAGCTCGATATAGGCTCGAGCAGCCGGATGCTTGAGTACTGGTGGTGACAAACTGCACACAAAAAGCGACATGCATTATCATGAGAGATAACTGAAGAAATCATCCAGCAGAGTGGTATTTCTTCAATCTTCATGATCCTGGGAGGCTGGGAGAGATAAGTATGATATGGATACTTCCAGAGTTCGGACAGGATAGAGGTGACAGAGAAAAAAGCAGCCCTAAGCACAAAATAAGCCAGCCTTTATGCGCATAGCATGCTCGATATTCCTCGTATCGGCATGAGGCAGGGTTTATTGCATTTTATGATGGATAGCTATCATGTTGAAAGTGGAAAGTTTGTCTTGCCGGATACTTTTGATGAATTGACAGCAGGTACCGAAGAAATCGATGCTATACTTGGGCTAGTTGACTTCGGAGATGATATATTCAGTTTCATAAACAAGAACGGCTTAGAAGCACAGACACGCATACCACCTCACTTCCTGAATGTGAGGTCCGGGGAAATAGAGATCGATGATTTGATTGCAAGTAACAATGCGAAACATAAGCCCGATGACAATGAATTTATCCAGAAGTCGGTCTTAATCCTTCTTGGTACCCTGCTTGCTCCACATTCAAGAAAGTATGTCCCAAAGTCTTTTTATTGTTTAGTGGAAAATGTTGATCGGATACCCACATTCAACTGGAATGCTTTCGTACTGGGGGTCTTAATGAAAAGCATTATAAAGTTGAAAAAGGAAAAGAAAATTCATTCGAAGTGGCCAAAAGGAAACTTGGTTTTTATACAGGTACTTCGCAATTATATTTCAATTTAATTTGTCGTTGCTCCAAATTCTGTAATAACTTTGTTTTTGTCATTTATGCAGTACTTGTACTGGGTGAAGGTGCTTCCATTGGATGGTCCATCTCATATGTTGGATAATATGCCGCTTATAAAAAATTGGACCGAGGCAGCGGCCTTGCAAAGAGATTTGCATGACAATTCAAAGGGACGTGGCAAGGGAAAGGTAACTTTTTGACGATACTTTCTTTTACCAAAAATATTAACTTGTTTACAACATTAAAATTTAATCTTATTTATGTTTCAGGTTATAGACCGTATTCCCGGTGCAGCAAGAATGAGGGAGACGAAATCATCTCCAGAAAAAACGAAAAGCATGGAATCTAGCGTTGGCGATGCGAAAAAGGCTGAGGCTAAATCTACGCCAAGGTCAAATGCTTCCCCGAGCAATGAGGTAACATTGGAACTTATTATGGAGACACTTAATAACTTGAGAGCCGAGGTCCGCCGCATTCCGGACATGTGTGCACAGGTGGGTGACGCGGAAGTCAATATTATATTAGTCACACTCTTTTATGCACATGACATGATTCCACTATATTTACCTTGCAGAAAGTTATCGAAACGCTGAATAAAGAAGGTCTCATTTACAAGACCAAAAATGAAAAGATTTCTGAAATGAATCAGGAAGATGTATTTTCCGAGCCTGCTAGGAAGCATCCTCTCAAGTATGTTTGGGACATAAGCATTAGTGACGCCAAAATCGATCGACGTAATAATTGTTCGGAAGGGAGTTACAGCGATAACATCGCAGTCAGTAACACACCTTCCCGCAATGATCAATGTCTCCCACCTGAAAAAAAGATGCAGCCAGGTAGTACCCCAATACACACCATCTTAATTAACGATGATGGTCCATTAAGATCAAAATCTCCATCTATAGATATGGTTGATCTACCAGTTGTGACCCCAGTAAAGAATGCTGGAAGTGGAGATGAGAGTTCAGATGATAGTTTTGATAGCTTGCGTACTATTTGCCGCAAAGCTATTGAGAAAGAAAAAGAAAAGCCGGAGGAAAAAGGAAGAGGGAAGCGGAAGCGACGGATGCCGGCTAGATACAGATCCCCTTTGGTTGGCCCTAAGAGCAAGCTATGTCGAATGAACGACTCGAGTACAAGGAAGAGTGAGTTGGAAACATATTTTATTCAGGCATTAGATTGTTCCATCTATCACATTTAATTAATTGACTGCTACGAGCTTGATGTGTTCACTCTGCAGAACTCTTCGATGAAAAAGATGTGCTCAATGATATAGAAGCCATGGGGAGTTACACGTAGATGCGGCAATTGCTTTCATTAAAACACTATCAGATAAGCCTGAATATGTTAATAAAACTATTTTCAAGAGTGTTGACAATGAGACGTTGCATGCGAAGGACATTAAACGTATCATTGACAAAGAATGGCTAAATACTCCCGTAAATCTACTAGTCCCTCTTTTTTGTTTGTAGTTGTAGTACATTAGAATACATGCATGCTGTTACTCACACATATATATTGATTACAGGTCATGAATGCTTACGTGGCTCATTTGCGTACCCGCATTGGTGATCATCGTGTTCTGGCTAGCGCTACCGGAACCCTTTACCTATGTCAGAGGCGAAACACGAGATTAAAGAAGTCTCCTCAAGCCGTCAAGAGAGCTGAGGAATATTTCAGAACTGATATGGTAATTACTGTTCTTATTCTAATGTTTCTTACATAAGTATTATATTATAACTTTTCAAAATTATTTGTCATTTAGATGCACTTCCCTCTCCATGTATGTGGCAATCACTGGATTACTGTCGTGATGCATATACCGAGCAAACAGTTTCAGGTTCTAGATTCTTTGTACGACCTATCGACGACAAGGACTTTCGTGAAAAAACTTGTATAGTCTTCTCTCACATTGGTTCTTCTCTGATAACTATGTGTGTGAAATATTTTTTATTTCCAAACTTGATACATAAATTGGTGCATTCCAGATATCGGAAATCGCAAGAGATATTACTTCGGTAAATTCCACAAACAATACAAACTATCCAGATGTTTCTAAATGGCCCATAAAAGAGTATAAAACGCCTAGACAAGGAGATGGGTAAGTATTCTTATTATTAATATGTTGCTTTATAATTATTACACTTTTTGTTGATAATTCGAATGTCGTTTCACTTGATCCTCTTGTACCAGTACGTCATGTGGATTGTTCGTACTGAGGTGTATGGAGCGCTGGAATGGAGAACGTTTCATAGATGAAGTTTCTCAAGTTGAGCTAGTTTCTATATGTGTACTTTGCATTAATAAATGCCATGAAGATTTAAATAGTAATACCTTTATATTTGTTTGGCAGCAAGAAATTAACGATTCAAGAGGACATATGGTCTCAGAAACACTTCTTTCGGTTGCGAACACCTGCGAGAAGACGAAGAGATTTATCGTTGGGATGATTAAGAATACACCTTAGTTCATGCGTCATCGCAATTTTACCCCGTGAATGTATTTTGATGTGATTTAGTATATTTTGGATGCAAACACGTACTATTTAAATCAAAAGTCTGAAATTGATTATTCAGTACATGTGTGATGGGAGCATTATGTGGCATATGAGATCTTTGATGAAAACTGAAAGTTATTCAAGTTATTTTCCTACCACGCTTCTCCATCCCCGTCGCCGCCGCAGTCGCCTCTAGGGTTACGATCGCACGCCTCTTCCTTGGGTCCGGCCCATTTAAACGCAGACCGGGTTAGTTAATTAATATGTTTTTTTTGTATTTTTTCGGCCGGTCCATAATGCGCGGCCTTTATTATACCCTACACGTCCAGATGCAACGACGTGGCCGCAATCTTCGAAGGCAGTTGCCGCCGCCTTCGTCGACCAGGAGTTGCCTACCGCGTCAACCAGCCGCCGTCAACCAGCCGCCGTCAACCATCCTCTGGGCTGCCTCCGTCAACCAGCCGCCGTCAACCATCGTATGTGCGGCCGTCAACCACCTCTGTGCGGCCGTCAACCAGCCGCCATCGTCAACCAGCCGATCTCATAAACATGGAAGGGCTTGATGGTGATCAGGTAAATTTTACCAGTGTCATATACTGTATTTGTATCACAACTATACATTCTCATCATTATTTGTAATATGTCATCAACAGAATGTTCCAACAATTGGAATGAGTTTTGAGACTGAAGATAAGGCATATGAGTTTTATAATTCATACGCTACGACCAACGGGTTCAGTATAAGGAAAATCCACAAGAAACATAGGTTGGATGGAACTTTATGTTCTAGGTACTTGGAGTGCAGTAATGATTGTTTGAAAAGGACTAAAAGAGTGAATTGCCCAGCTCGTGTGCAATTCACCATCAGTCGAGAAGGTATATGGACTATTCAGAAAGTCCGGCTTGATCATAATCATGTTCTTGTAACCACAAATAATGAGGTGAGCTCGTAAAACTATATGTCGTTTATTTCTAAATTTTATTTTTTCCTAACCGGCTCGGCAACACCAGCAGTTGTCATTGACGATCGACGAAGAAGAATGACCTATCGTTAAGGAGCCAGAACCAGAGCCAAAACCAGAGCCAGAGCCAAAACCAGAGCCAGAGCCAGAACCAGAGCCAGAACCAGAGCCAAAGCCAGAACCAGAGCCAAAACCAGAGCCAGAGCCAAAACCAGAGACAGAGACAGAGACAGTGTCCTTGATCATGAGGAGTTCCCCATATGTTGATCATAAGGTGAGCCTTTGTAAAAATAATTTCATGTAATCTGTAGATTAGGCCACCTATATTGTTACTGATTTTTTTTCTTTCACAAATGTAGGACGAGTCTGACGAGATGGTGAACACCGTAAATCAGGTTGATTTTGGCGAAAAGGTATTTAAGAATCTGCAGGAAAAAACCATCGATGTTCTGGGCTGTTGGACTTTCAGATGTCCGTTCCATGAAGACATTCAATACGGTACAGTTCAAAGCCTACAAGATCATGCTAGAAACATGACGGAATATGGGAATACAGCTCAGATAAGGGCAAACCATAAGGCCTTGTTAAAGTACCTGAATAGTAATGATGCTGATGGCGATGCAAACGGCGTCACCGGCGTGGTCTTACAGAAGGAGGAAGAGAACCTTGCCAACAAGGTTGTAGAGGAGCTGGATAATGGAACCATCCTTTTGTTTGAACTTTGGACTATCAGATGTCCATTTGACGAAGAGCCGGAAGACGGGAGCTGGGAAAGCCTTATAGATCATGCTAGACAGGAGAAGAGACATGGGGCTACAGCTCGGATTAGGGCGAACCATAAGGCCTTGTTAAGGCACCTCATTAAGGAGGTCGACGATGATGATTTCTAATACTGTTTGTCTCGTCACTATTTTTTATATTTCAGAAGACGGAATATGTGCCGGACGTCGTATTAATATATGTGTTCAACTCTTATTATTGTATTCGATACATAATTTATAGATCACACAGAAGTAGCACGGCCGCAAAAATTCTTAGACTAAATTTACATTGTTTGGCTCTTTACACAAAAGTAGAACTTCGCTCTTTACATTCTCCATGGTGTTCACGGATGACAAAATGATTTCGGCAAGTATATGTTCCCTGGAACGGTTAATTTCTCCCTGCAATAAATAATAGAGCACATGAGAAACACCATTTTGTTTGAGCAAGAATACTGTCACATAGTAATGTAAAAAGCACCTGAGAGATTTCATGCGCCATTTGTTCTCCGTCCCAGTTTTCCATGACCCTCATAACAAATAGTCCGCAGGAGTTGCTGTTATTACAAAAGTTGTATGTTATAGAGCAAGTAATTGTGCACATATACCAAAGTGATTATGTACATAATATTCTCACTTATCGTTTTGCTTTGGCATGTGAATATAAGTTATGGGCCATCTGGACACATCCGGGTATTTAATAACTGCAGTTTTGTTGCCTTCTTTGATATCTTTTGATAGCTCGGATCTCTGAAAAGGACAAACAGTTTCACTCAGTGCGTATAGTTAATAAGTATACAAAAATGATAGAGCAATAATATAACAAACAATGTTGTATGTTTTTTACCAGTGTTTCGACGATATTCTTTGAAGCGTTAGTAGGAATTAACGAATCTAGAACCTGGAACTCCTTCTTCAATATGTGTAGTACCACGGTAATCCAGTGGTTGTTTATATTTATAGGAAAATATGCCTATGTAACCATTACAATGTTAGCAACTTATAAATCAAGTATTATTGTTCGTTGTAGCAATCGTGCTTACCTTAGGACGCTTAAAATATTCCATTGAAACTCTCTCAAAGGCTCCCAGTACAAATGTTTCGCAGTGGTTCGTTGCCATAGAAAGTATCATGGCTGTTTTCCATGCCTTAACGAGGTGCCGATCATTTCCGACTCGGGTTGACAAAACTGTCTCGTAGGCGTCGATGACCTATCGAAATAAAGTAGGTCCATAAAAGCAGTACAACATATCATTCTTAAGGTAGTACGTATTTAGGCTTACATGGCAAGTTAGACATTTATGGGCTAATATGTCGTTAAGATCTTCCACAGTCGCAAAATCTCCATCAGAATTTGTGAAAATTTTGAGCTTCTGAAATTCTTTTGATGTTGTCAATCGACGCACATACCGTACTGCCGCTTGTATGTGCTGTACTGGCAACGCATCCCCTTGCACATGACGTTTCTTCTCTTTACTCTCTTCAGCTGGATCGATTTCAGCACTCTGTTCTTTACAAGATTTATAGAGGACACCTTTCTTGCTTAGACTTTCCATAACTACCTGCAAATAAATATATGTTACTCGTGCCGAGTGAGAAATAATATTTAGATAAAGGTTAGGGTATTGTGCTTGTTACCTCAGCACATGTTTTTGAACACATCAATATCTCCTTTTGAATTTCTTCGATGCTAAACAACATATGATTCATAATTTGCTGTTTCACTTTATTGCTTTTTGTATCTTTGCGTTTCCTGGACTTTGGTTTTAACTTTGGGAGAGGTTTACCCATTCTGTGTATAAAATTATTTTTGCATACAAAGTTAGTTACACTACTATCGAAAAAAATACAGTACAAAGTGCATGACGGATTTTTCGCTACATGCTGTGGATGCCGTGCATGGCGGATTTTTTGTTGCATGGTGTGCATGCCGTGCATGGCGGATTACCTCGCCTTTGTCGGTGTCGCGATTTTGCGGCAGTTGCCGGCAGCGGAGGAGGCTTTGTACGATGGAGGCGGCGAAGGTTGTGGACGATGGCCGTGGCAGAGGCTGCGGACGATGGCGGCGGCGGCGCCCACGTGATTAGAGTAGACGTGACGAGAGTAGTCTGTCGGCCGAAAAATAAGAAAAGCAAAAAAAAAAAGCCCACCTTAAGTTGGGCTAGGGTTCCACAGTCCAAGCAAACAGAGCACACGGCCGTTCGGTCGAACCAGTACATCTAGATGGGCCGGCCCATACGCCTGCTCGCCAACTCAGGTATCCGGTCTGGATCCGGTAAACCGGTTTGTTAGCCGAGACAGCAATAACATACCACCCTCAAGATGAATAGTAAAAAAAATGCAAAAAAGTTTGAAACCTTGAAATTTTATATGTGTTCATTCATGACATGATGCGTGCCAATTTTGAAATGATTTGGAGGAGACCGAAAAAACCACCTTATTACAAAAATCGGTTTAAGTGAGACCAGACGGCCTCTCCCAAAAATTTTGAGTTTTTTCGACCAACTCTAAATCACCCCAAATTTTAGTACAAGGTTTCTAACATGTAGTAAACATGAGTATAAAAGAAAAAAATGAAAAAAGTTAAGTTCACAATGTCATTTTAAGGTAAGTTCCGAGATTTTAACCCAGTTTCACCAAGGCATTATAAATATTTAAAAATACAAAAAAAAAGTGTGAAACCTTGAAATTCTATATGTGTTCATTCATGACATGATGTGTGCCAATTTTGAAATGATTTGGAGGAGATCGAAAAAACCACCTTATTACAAAAATCGGTTTAAGTGAGACCAGACGGCCTCTCCCTAAAATTTTGAGTTTTTTCGACCAACTCTAAATCACCCCAAATTTTAGTACAAGGTTTCTAACATGTAGAAAACATGAGTAGAAAAGAAAAAAATGAAAAAAGTTAAGTTCACAATGTCCTTTTAAGGTAAGTTCCGAGATTTTAACCCAGTTTCACCAAGGCATTATAAATATTTAAAAATACAAAAAAAAAGTGTGAAAGCTTGAAATTCTATATGTGTTCATTCATGACATGATGTGTGCCAATTTTGAAATGATTTGGAGGAGATCGAAAAAACCACCTTATTACAAAAATCGGTTTAAGTGAGACCAGACGGCCTCTCCCTAAAATTTTGAGTTTTTTCGACCAACTCTAAATCACCCCAAATTTTAGTACAAGGTTTCTAACATGTAGAAAACATGAGTAGAAAAGAAAAAAAAATGAAAAAAGTTAAGTTCACACAAGCGGTTTCTGGTCTAAAGACCGGCCTGTTACCGGTCAACCGATACTCATGCCAGGACAGCAGCCGGATTCCCTGGATGTGTTCCGGCAGTACCGAAGGGGTTTCCGGTTATACTGCTGGCTACCAACCGATCCAGCGCAGAAAAGCCTGCAACGTCCATATTTCTGATCTCACTTAACAGAAGTACATTATTACAGTCCCTAGGGCAGTATGTCACATGAAAGCAACTAAAATTCCGAAACTAAAACTCTGAAACATGAAAGCAACTAAAAAACCACTACCAACTTGTACTTCATGCTTGGTTCCTGCATTCAAGAGATATAAGCAATAAGAAAATGTAATCAATCAGCCGTAATAATAACTCGAAAAAAATATTCTCTTACTTTGGATTAAGAGCGCATGTGGACATGTTATGTCCTGATAATCTACAAAGTCCGCACAACCGTTTGGGAGGCGCCTCATCAAACCCCAACGGTCTTCCATTTTTCGTCGTCGGATGATCGCCATTCTCGTCACCTTGCATGCCCTTCTTACGCCCGCCCTTTGTGGAAACTTTTTGAGGATCACCAACCGGAACTGAACGTACTTCGAAAGTCTTTGAATTCTCTTTGCTAGCATTGCTGGTCCCATCCTCGTTAACCTTGGGTACATGCTGATATGATATTATATCCTCTAAAGCATCTCTCAACTTTTTCATCAGGAATGGGTTCTTGACAGCTACGGAGGCTGCTTCTGCCTGTAATTGGCTAATTTCACCATATGCTACGCGTTCCTCTACGCTTGCCCAACCCCAGCTGAACAGATCACTCACGCACTTTGATGGCAAGCCACCTCTTGCTTCCTTTGATAACCGTTTAAGAACACAAGAGCTAGGCATCTTACTTAATTTCAAGTGCTTCAATACACGCAGGATATGCCTACATGGGATCCCCTTCCGAAGCATTCTCCTGCAATTGCACTTTATAGATTCAACCAAATCAGCGGGGGTATACTCCACAATAAATGTGCGGTGTAGGTTGCTGTTATCTTTCCATGACACCAGAAACTTTCTATATCCATTATTCCCCACTATTTCCTCACCAATTTCTAGGCTGCCGATCTTTTTCAGTTCTCCTTGCAAAATATAAAAATTCTCATGAGTGAATACATCTGCACATGCCTTCTCAACATCCTTTGAATCGGTAATTGGCACTGGTGTAGAATGTCTAGTAATAGAGTTGTCATGTGCCTCCGTTTCGCGGAGACGAATAGTACAGTTCTCAAAGTGCAAAACCAAATCGACCAGTGTCAGACCGAAGTTTAGGTGAGTATGAAGACATGAATTCAGACTTTCACTTCTCTGGTTGCTTTTCATGCCAAGGAAAAATCCATCCGAAAGATAAGAGGCGGCCCATACCGCTTCATCTTATACATCCTTCGCAGCCACGACTTTGTTCGGGGTGTTTGCCATTTTCGAACATACGCTTTCCATCCCGTCTCCCATACTGCATGTGATGACGTGTTGTATATAAGTGACCTGAACTCTTTCAAGAGTTATAATTCAAGTGTTTCTGCATATTCTTTTCAATGTGCCATGAACATAACCGGTGCCTCACGTCTGGCAAAACCTTCCGGATAGCCTTCATCATCGCAGCGTCTCCATCAGTGATTATCGACTTCGGTTTGTTCTGACACATTGCTCTCAAGAATGTCTCCAGCAGCCACTCAAATGTTTCTACTTTCTCATCTGATACAACGGCACACGCAAAAACCGTTGTCTTACGGTGATTATTTATTCCGACAAATGGAATGAATGGCATTGCATAGCGATTCATCTTGTACGTGCTGTCAAAAATCACTACATCACCAAAATCTTGGTAGTCTAGACGTGATTGGGAATCACACCAGAACATGCTCGTCAGACGTCCTTCTTTATCCGTCCTATACTCAAAGAAGAACTCGGGATCCCTCTCCCTTTCTTCCTTCCATGATGCCAACGGCTGTGGCAGCATCTCCGTTCTGTAGGAGCTTTCATCTTTCTCCATACAGCACATGTTATATATATCCCTCCTGGTAAATCTACCATGGTCATAACCTCCATATCTGCTGATAAAGTTTTGCATGATCATATGTTTTCTAATCCCAGCCGCTCCCAGTGCTATTATCTCTGCCTTCTGAAAATCTTTGATCTTTCTATGTGACCGGAAAAATGGGACTTCATCAAATCGAGCTAGGACATGGTTGTATCGTCCACTAAACTTTGCAACATACCAAACGCTTACGGGAAAAATGAAACTTCACGTGAGCTCCGCATTGCAGTTGCACCGACTTCAGGTCTTAGCCTCGTGTGCGACCTTCCATGGTCAACCTCTCTTTCTGGCGTTTCCCTTCCCTTGAGCACACAAACTTTCTCAACCGTATTTCTTTTGCACCACCTTTTCTTCTCTTAAGCCCCTCCTTTCTGATGCTGAAGCCACGCTGTTTCGCATAGTTGTTATAGAAATCGTACCACTCCCCGTCGGAGTTAAATGTCGTGGACATTATCTTCCAGTAGTTATCCAGTGATTTTTGCTGATCTTCAACAGTCTCTATGTCTACGACCAGTTCGTGATCGTGGTCATCATAACCAACCACCTACACAGACAATTATAACTTGAGTGTATAACTTTTTGTAGCACAATTGCGACAAAATTGAGCATCTTACAAAATTATCACCATACCTGACTCATGTTATCAGCGCACGATTCGTCCGTCTCTCCCTCTGAATCGGTGTACTCAATTTCATTTACATACAACACATTTACCTACATAATTTAAAAACAAAAGGACTGTAAGTTTCAATGTTGTCACTTGCAATAGAGAAAAATCGAAATACACACGACTCACGTTATTATTATCAGCTTCATCACCGACAACATGGTCGTCCTCCGGTGGAAAAATTGAGTAGGAAGAATAAGGCACTTGCTCTTCTTCATTATCTTGGTTAGTACCAACTAGTTGGTTCTCCTCTGGAGGATCAGTTGCGTATGATGGCCAAGAATCGACCACGTTATCATTCCCATCCACACTTATATGGTCGTCCTCGTACGACCAAGATTCAGCGCTGCCATTAGAGACGTCGTTGGCATTCTCACTTATATCATCATTGCTATCACGTGCATTGCTATAAGAGCTGAATTCATCCATCCCTGCAATTTTATGTACACAATATTTTTTTTTACAAACTATTGAATTAGACATAATTAAACAACTGCAAGATTTTCTTGTTCGCAACTTCATCTAGAGAAATATGGCATTGGCTAAACTATGCTGACATACTAGTGCTGTGACATTACTCGTGACAACATAGTTCAGAAAAGCACTCACCGTGTGAAGCAATAGAACTTCGACCTAGATGTAGACTTCCTCCTCGTGTAGAGGTACAGACACAGCGGTTTGATGGTGAAGAGGTCGCCGATCAACCGGAGATCGAGGGGATGTCACGACGTCGCCCTCGTGAAGACGGCGATCGGATGAGAGGAAGTAGACGGCGCGGCCTACGAGGGGGCGGCGAGTTGCGGCGACACCACACTGCCGCCTAGATCGGCCGGCGGAATTGGCGCCTGGATCGCGCGGCGGCCTCTGGATGTCGATCGGCCGGCGGAATTGGCGCCTGGATCGCGCGGCGGCCTCTGGATGGAAGGCTACGTCGGGTCGATCGGCCGCTACGTCGATCGGCCGGTTCAAAAGAACGTGCGTGCTGCATGTCACAGAAACCGAGTTCAATTATGATTCTAATACAAAAGAAAAAAACCTAGATTGATTTCGATTGAAAGGTATAAATAAAAATCCCAATATGTCTACCAAAACAGATAAGTAGCTCTAGTCCAGTGGTTTGCTATGCGGGCGGCTAGCTGGAGACCCAGGTTCGAATCCTGGGTTTCGCTAATTTGTTTCCTTATTTTAGACTGGCTTGTATCCAAGCCAGCCGATCGGCTCGTTTTGACCGCGGCTCATTCAGCTGGGCTCGTTTAGCTACGGTTGGTTTGCCTCGGCTTGCCTCGTATTTGTACGTTTAGAAGAGGCCGGGGAGGACCGAAGCAGGTGTGTACAAGGGTTGGTGCTGAGCAACGCTGGTGGTTCCCTTCATGCAGCGGTTGCCGCAAGTCTGCTAAACATACTGGCTATCAGTATAAGTGCTCAGATGATGATTGTCGTTCTGTTGAGGCAGACCTGACGTAAGTGCTTTCGACGTTCTTTATTGGTGCGGGACTTTGCTTGTTATTTGTGTGCTGAGGTTTTGTTCTTTTTGGATCTGTAGGTACTGTGTTTCTGTTTTCGCATCTGACGGCACATCGGAGACTGAATTTGTGCTCTTTGACAAGGTAGCAACTGGGTCCTTAGGGAAAACACTGATGTCTTTGCTGCGGCAGAGGTATCCTAGTTATGCTACCATGGATGAGATAGCCAATGTGGCAAGGCATGACACAACTATTCCGCAGAAGATAACTCGGCTTGTTGGACAGAAGTACAAGCTATTAGTCACCATATCCAAGAAATGGAAGCTAAAGAATAGCGAGAATCTGTCTTTCCAGATTAGTAAGATTGAGGAGACCTACAAGCCTGAATTGCCACCCTCTGTGGCTAATGTCGCTTCTGGTTCTGGTGGACCGGTGTCACCGAGCGGAGTTTCAGGCTCGAAGCTTCCGTCGTTTGGTCCGGTTATGTCGCCCGTGGCATGGACGCCTCCTACGGTAGGTCCAGAAGATAGCCTTTGTATCTATTCACTCCTTATGTATGTTCTGTTTGTTTCCCTGCATAACAATTTAGCTCTCACTTTTGCAGACGCATGCTTCTTCTATTGCTAAATTCAGCCCGGCAACTCCAGCTGCAGGGTAATGTGTTTCAATGTGTTTTTAGTTTGTACGAAGCTCTTGCTCTTCCATATGCTTATCTCTCTTTCTATGCCGCAGAGTGCCAACTGCCCACAAGCGTGGCACGAGGCGCACTTTATTTGGCGGATCTCCCAAAGAGAAATCTCCGGCTGTTGTGGATGATGTTAGTTCGCATGCATATGTGCTATGTGTTACTTCTCCTATTTCATGGTTGGATCATCATCTTTCTTTCCTGTTGTTCCCGGCTTCACATGTTTTTGCTTGACAACTTTTTTAGCCTGCTGCGCTTCCTGCCACCGACGATGGGGAAGTTGCTATTCCATCCAAAGCTAAGGAGACCTTGCCCCCAAAGGACAATGAGGAAGTTGCCACTTCATCAAACGATAGCGATACCCTGCCCGTAAAGATTAAAAGGTCCTCTCTACCTGCCTGCTATCGTTGTCGTTAACTGTGTCTATTATTATGGGTTTTTAATGCCTAACGTGTTTGTGTTTATTCTGCTTCAGGACTCACCCTGCCGGTAAGGGGGCTGGGCTGAACAAGAAGACGAAATCCTAAGTTGTCTGCTGTGTTTGCAGACGTAATCTGTACATAAGGTGCAAACTAATTTCACCATTTTTACTCTGTGCCGCTGCTGCACTCCTTCTGTTTCTCCTTCCTGCCTTTTATATGCAGTTTTCCTTCCTCTTGGATACCTCCTCTTATTTTTCCTGCATCTGCATTGTTCTATTGCCTTGCTTGTACCTTTTCTAGCTGCCTTAGACACCCAGTTTCCTTCGTTTTCTAGGGCTCCATATTTAGATGCTTGCTTCTCTATATCTCCCGGCGCCGGTTCTTTTTATCACACAAATGTCCTATCTTCAGTGCAAATATGCTTATCTTACTGTTTGTTCTTTTTTCTTGCTATCAGGTCTCTTTGTAAATGGAGCATAGCTCATCAGCACCATATGAAGGATCGCCACCTATATTAGTCTTGTCCGCTGCTGGTCAGCGTGTCTTCCTCGGTTCATCGTTGAGCTTGCGAGACAGCTCATGGTATCTGCCTCTACGCCGCCGCTGGGTGTACCGTTGACACTTAGGTGCCATCTTCGTGTGGTGGCTTTGTCTGCTCCTTTGTAGAGGTTTTTTTTGTCTAAGCGAGCGCTTTTCGAGAAGTGCATTCCTATAAGTACTAGTTGAATGCCCGTGCGTTGCCACGGGGCATAAGGTTTATTTGCTCATCATGCATGTAACATAATACAAGTTGGTGTCAAACATTTGAACAACAACACTGTCCAGCTAAGGTAAGGAGAGTATGGAGTTTAGTTTACACACTACAAACTACTCTCTCCGTTCCATATTAGATGACTCTCTTATAGATGTATCTAGTATTAAAATGTGTCTAGATACATCTATGTGGGAGTCATCAAATATGGAACAGAGGGAGTATGATTTTGTATCTTGATAATGGCGTATGTCCCCTCTTGGCCGTTCACACCAACCTTCGACTACACTGCTTTCATCATTGTACTACAAGTGTGTTTTGTACTCACGCCACCCAAACAACGCCAACAACGTGCTACCACTCGCCGTTGTGTATTAGGCCTCGCTTGGCAACCTTGTTCAATTTCCCGCCCGTAATAATCGGACCCGTATTTTACTAGTGCACAGCAACACGGGCCGTAAAAAAGACGGACTACCTATGGTCTGTGATGTTTCCGGCCGGAAACGAACTGAAACTGGGCCGCTTGGGAAAACTAAACGGCCATCCAAGTGCTAAAGTTGGTTTACCCCCGAAAATTTTCTCCCTCCGGAAAATACGTGGGTTTTGGGCCGAAATACGGAGTTCCAAGCAGGGCCTTAGTGTTTTTTCCAGCTCTGTCAAATCGGTATAATCGTTCCCTAATAATTGCATTCTGCACATAATTAGAATCGTGCGAAAAGAAGCGAAATCAGGGGCATGAACCTGGTATAAACTTAGATTAACCATAAAAATCGTCAATTCTGCCATAGATGAGAGCAGCCACGGAACGCGTATATCTGACGGCCACATGGCGAGGATATTCTCTTGCTGCTCAAGGCCAAACACCTCTAGGATAATCTGATTTCGTACACTCACGACAGGTAGAGATGACATCGTTACTTGCTTCACCTTGTGCGCACCCTATCTGCTTTAGCAGCCATGACGGTGGCGTCAACTTCTACATGAGGGGCAAACCTTGGTACCAGCTCGCCTCCAGGCTCCAGCCATGTAAGCGACAGATGCATCATATCAAACTAAAAATGGTCAGCCTACAATAAAACCAGGTAATAAGACGCGAATCATCAGAGATAAATAATATTATGGATATAAGAACCATCTCAAAAGTACAAAAGGCATATCTTATAAGCTAATAATATAATATCACACCCGGTGTGGTTTTGCAATGAACAATCACATGGACGTTGAGCTACTTGAACACAACTATGGCCCTTCTAAATACCATCAAAAATTGAGTAGTTCAACATAAAGTTTCCTCCAACAATGCATACAACAGCGAAATGTGTAAATTATACTTGCAAGAATTCAACTTGATACAAACATTGGAGTTTTGCTCTCTTTTTATTATACTTGCAAGAATTTTGGTAAGCTATCAGACTGAAGCTCTACTGCATAAAACAAACATGCTGACCTTATAGAGTATTCTAAAAGAAAACCTAGATTCCATGACATGAAACAAAAGCCTTATCAGATTGCCTATACCAAAACAAGCAGAGTATATATTCTATTAGATAAACTAAGCAGAGTTTTCTTCGTTTGACCAAAGAAGAAGATTAGAGGTTACTGCCATTTCTCGTATCTCCTAATAGATCAAAAACTACGAGCAAATATATGTTGGGACGCGTAGAGATAAACAAAAACTTTTCCTACGCGATGCTTCCAAGATCTAGCCGAGGTAGAAGGCGTAGAGATAAACAAAAACTTTTCCTACGCGATGCTTCCAAGATCTAGCCGAGGTAGAAGGTCACGATGATTACCACTAGACGCGCGGTTGCGGATTATCGATGAAGCGCGTCGGGGCAGTGCAGTCCTGCGATCCGATCCAGCCGATCCGATCCCTCGAACGTCGAAGTGCTGAACGTACAGCACCTCTGCCGGTATCCACACGTATGAGGAGGAGCTCCGGCGGCGGACTGCTAGGTCCGGTGCGACGGCTGGACTGAGTGGGCTAGGGTTCCCAACGCATGGGAGAGTGGACTAACGTGCCCGCTGGACAACCTGCGCCCCTCTTTATATAGCGAATGGTAGTGGGCTTCACAACACTTGTGTCCCATTCCCTCTGTGAGTCCGACTCACAAAATCAGTCCATTTCCGGTTCGGGTCCAACCCAACCAATACTTGCTCCCGCTCTTAAGTGTGCAACCCTGCAGGCTCATGGCGACTTGGACACGATTGGAGTCCAACTCCCAATCGATCAATCGGTAGCGGCTCCTAGCAGAACGTGCCGACTCCCAAGTACCATTGAGTCATGACGACATACCTTTCAATGTGATATTCATCTTAGTCCATTTTGCCTCACGATATACCTTGTCAAACTATAGGCGATTTTATCGTCATCCCTTAAATAGTTCAACTCTCTTCTCGATCCGTGATATGTGATTCATCTGACTAACTCTTAGTCAACCGACACAGTTAACACTTAACTGAGTCGCGCATGGCCATGCTTCCTGAATCATATCACTCGAGAGGGACTAGAGAATATCTCTCCATTCGGAGGGGCAAAATCCCATCTTGATTATCCACATCACGCAGCTTGCTTCTCATTCGACCCGAACTCTGCCTCTATAGTTGCCTTGTCACTAAACAATGTTTGACATAACCTAAGTCGGTGATCCACAACTCGGATTGTGCGACAACCTCAGGTCTAAGGATTACATTGATTGAGACATGCAAATGACGACTTGATCGTTGCATCTCAATGTGGGTCAGTCCGACTTGCTAAACTCTTTAGCCAAGTCCGTGAACGTTGGAATGGAATCACCATGCCCATGACAAGTGGAACCGTGTCATCAGCCAACACTCACATTAGTCTAGGGTGTGTGTCCAGCACAACCTAAATGACCAAGGACAATCTAGTATGAACAACATGAATATATAGTTCCACAATCGAATCACATATTCAATGACATATATCAGATGTTCAAAACAAGGACAACTTAATAACTTTATGAATACAGTGGGAATTACATCATATATGATTGCCTCTAGGGCATATTCCCAACAATATACAATTGGATCACGAACACCAAGGCCCTAATGGCCGCAGTACCATCTCATGCTCAGTTCATACCAACCGATTATCTGTTTCGTACAGTTGGATCTTGTTCTGCACTAATCAAGTATCACAGAGCAGGTATACTTGGATCTTCAGTTAATACAATTAAATTCTGATTTTACTACAAAGCAAAAACAAAAATCGATAGCTCTACAATTCGCATATTTGAAAATAATAGTTTCACCCTGTTTTAACCTTTAATCACTCTCTCATGATAAAAAAGCACGAGTAAATAGACTAAATCTGTTAATCCAATCATTCTACAATTGAAAATAAGTTTCCTATATGCAAATATACATGCCACAACATAACAGAAGGAAAAGCTGGCTTGTGGATAGATTTCACACCAACCAACTTGACTTGTGGATTTGTGGACAGATTTCACACAAATTTGAACATGAACACAAGAACATCAACTAAATATACTGTTTTTCAAGGTTTCAGCTAGCAAACGAAGGACATGAACATGGTAACAAAGCCTAATTCTCTACCTAGGCCAGCGAGCACACAGAATCCTTGACTTGATTGGAATCTCTTTCTTGATATGCCTTATCTGTACACACCACTCATGCTCTTATGTCTCCATTATACCCCATTGCACAACTCATTTGTCGCCCACCTTTGTTGAACATATAACGAATAAGTTTTTTTCACTGTGTACGAAATACTAACCCCCTTTCGATATTTATACCAATATTTTCAGATGAAGGCATATTCTTACGTAAAATGAAGAGGAGCGGCATCAACAAAATAACAGGCACATATGTAGAGAAGATGATACATATTCAAAAGGATTCATGATCTGTTTTCTTTTCTTCGAATCATGAGCAACATAATTATTCAATTGAGCATTACACGCAAGCAATACATTGACTAAAATGAAACAAAATGGGCATTCTTTCTTAAGAAAAGATAATATACCTCTCTACCTCACCTTCACTTTCCAGATTCTAAATTAAATTTGTTAGAAGAAGTCATATATTCTCAATTGTGAGCAATGAATCATGCAGAATAATATGGACATGTAACTTGCTTCCACTTCCTGTATCTGATGCATGTTCCCGAATCAGTGAACATTAATTTTCTGCATTAAGATAAGCAATGAACACGGGTGCAAAGGTAATGTAATTAGCCTGCTGTAATAAACCCATCCATCAAAGTCTAGCCCCAACTCCCTTGCTTCATCTACGGTCATAAACAACATTAAGAATGGAGAAAAAATCAGGACTGAGATGCTAGGGGTGGGCGCATATTCCTTAACACAATGCCAATAATTTGAGGAAACAGATCGTGAGCATCTTCTACAATTTCACAAAATAACTAAAAATACAAAACATGGTCAGGATGCAAATATTCAGGGCTGAAACCTGTGTGGCTGTGCTGACATGGTTGCTCACTGTTGTAGCCGAGCAGATCGAATTTTACAAGGAGGGCGGGGACCTTCCTATGGTCATATTGCCGATGCAGACGACGCCTCCAGTGATTATGTCAGGAACTGTGCACCTAGGGAGGCCGATGGAAGAGAGAGGCGCTGAGAAGGCCACCATGAAAGAAGATGTGGCACTGGGGATAGGGGAGGAAACGCTGGGGACGAAGGAGACATCTCCTGTTGACGGAGGGGGCGGCGGGCGATGGGGAAGACGCGCGCTGTTGCTGTGGGCGGCGGCACGTACGAGCTTGGAGAGGCGGCGGGCGGTGCGCAAGCCGCTCTGTCTCTGTGGGCGGCGGCTCGTATGAGATTGGGGAGGCATAAGGCGATGGGCAAGCCGAGGCTGCCTCTGTGGGCGGCGGCGCGTACGAGCTTGGGGAGGCGACGGGGAAGCTGCGTGTTGTCTCTATGGGCGGCGGCGCGTACGAGCCTGGGGAGGCGGCATAGGGACATGTCTTTGGACTCCTCGGGAGGGGCTTGCCTAGGTTTTTTCGGTGGGTTGGGCCAAAAGATGGATGAAGCAAGCGATAATTTTGACGGGATAGTTAGCGATGCAAAATATAAGGATAGCGGACTGTTAGCGGACGATGGGAGTTACGTACCAACGTACAAACTCCCATTTAATAGTAAAGATTGGCTATAGCCAGTTGAAGAAAAACCTGCTAAATATCCCTCGATGCAGGCCTACGCCCGAACTATGGGCTCAGCTCTCCTTTCCTATGTATTTTGCATGAACCGCTGCACAAACCTAAACTTATTTTATATATACATGCATCCCAGTGACTATGGGCTCAGCTCTTCTCAATGGTATTGATAGTTTTTAGGGTCAGATGGCGGTGCGTTTCTGTGATCCCAGGTTCCCTTTTGTATTGAATGCTGATTTATTAACTACGTGAGCAAATTTTTAGCTCCAGCAAATACCATATAGTGATGGACCGCAAAACCTGCTGGCAGTTTAGACTGAACCATTTTTTTATTTCAGCCCACGGACACCACAGATAAAGACAGAGATGCAGATCAAGCTGCGTAATACAGATTCAGAAACCGAACTTACCAGTCTTGGGTTTAGACACCAATTAGCTACGTGCTTGTAAGGAATCTATCTACCTTTTGTTCATATAACTACTACTTCTGTTCTAATTACCAAGGCTATATCGTCAGTCTATAACATGTGTAGACTTTAAAACAAACTGCTATTTTAGTAAAGTTCCTATCTACATTTCATGTGTGTCGATTTCGGGTATTCTTATTCCTATACTGGTTCTCGTGTTAGCAGAATTCTTTCACCGTGGATAGCAAGATAGATTTAACTTTATGGTAGCAATATAGTCTTGATTTTGGCATTTGCGCCTTTGGCGCAACGGGTCATCTAGTTAGTGTAAAATAAGCTTCATAGGTCAGAACAATTTTCTCACATTTCTATGTTTTTATATTGGACTTCCCATATAGGGTTAAACTAAATTGCAAGTGAACTTCCGATAGTGTATTACTTGTTTAATGAAAATTGTAAAATTTCTATCCCGAAAGCAGTGTAAATAGAATTCCTATATATACGGTAGTGAACTTTCGATATATCTGTAAGTGAATTTTCGGTCACGAATTTTTTGTTTCGTGTCATTTACTGATTCTTTACTTCTACTAAATACGGATTACACGAATTTCTGCGTTTTCACAGTATTTTGGACATCATTTTTAACCGGTTTATCCGATTGATGCAAATGATATGCCGTTAAAGAGGTATGGTAAATTTGCACCTTCGTTATCTCTACTGGTTTTTCAAAATTGTTTACAGTTTAGGAGCAGTTTCAAAAAAATTAAAATACAGTTTACACGAATTTCTGCGTTTTTCACAGTATTTTGGACACTATTTTCAAACCGTTTGTCCGATTGATGCAACTGATATATCGTTGAAAAGGTATATAAAATATGCAACTTTGATATCTCTAGCGGTTTTCAAAATTTCTTATCGTTTAGGAGCAGTTTCGAAAATACTAAAATACAATTTACACGGATTTCTGCGTTTTTCACAGTATTTGAGACGCTATTTTTAAACCGTTTGTCCGATTGATGCAAATGATATGTCGTTGAAAAGGTATAGAAAATATGAAACTTTGATATCTCTAGCGGTTTTTCGAAATTTCTTATCGTTTAGGAGCAGTTTCGAAAATACTAAAATACATTTTACACGAATTTCTGCATTTTTCACAGTATTTTGGACGCTATTTTTAAACCGTTTGTCCGATTGATGCAAGTGATATGCCGTTGAAAACTTATGGAAAATACGCTACATTGATATCTCTAGCGGTTTTTCGAAATTTCTTATCGTTTAGGAGCACCTTCGAAAATACTAAAATAAAGTTTACACGAATTTCTGCGTTTTTCACAGTATTTTGGACGCCATTTTCAAACCGTTTGTCCGATTGATGCAGTGATATGCCGCTGAAAAGGTATGGAAAATACGCAACTTCAATATCTCTAGCGGTTTTTCAGAATTATTTATGGTTTAGTATTTAGAATATGATCTGTTCTGGATAAAAAAGGTCTTTATGATGGGAAAGTTGTGTTGAATAGCTATTCTAGAAACACTTAAGGGGTTGTGCTGAATAGTCTTGTCCAATATATATAATATAACACATTTTGCTATCACTAAAATATTATATCTCTTACTTAGAGGAATAGCGTCTTTGTGAGAAAACCAGGAATTCGTCCTCGACGGGGATCGAACACAGGTTGTTGAGTGCCCTCAGCCACACTCCAGCCACTTGGTGTGACGCCCCGAGATCGGGCCCTATGCAGATTTCAGCATTTCCGCCAAAATTCACATAATAACCGATTCCAGGTTGCCACTTGTGATAACATTACAACAGTCCACGAATAATCCACAACAACAACAGAGGAGGTATATACAAGACGACTCAAACGAGTCAAGGATACAACTGATACAATAGAAAGATCCAAATGACAGCGGAAGAAACAACATAGTGTCCGACCACGGACAAGATAGAAATTGGACTAAGAGTCCTGAAGATAACCGTTGGCGTCCAATCCCTGCCCAGGCCAAGCCGGAGGGATTCCCAAGCTAACGTCGTCAGACTTCAAACCTGTTGACTGCAATGTGGAATATGCAGCCACGAAATGGATTCGTGGGTCAGTACTATTAAGTACTGGCAAGTGGATAAACCATACTCACAAGGTACCAGCGTAACCAATCATCACAAGATACAAATACTTTGGGTAGAACGGAAAGGAAGGGATTATTGCAAAGAAGCGGCAGCGGGCTGCACTAACTAACTACAGAGACGCGCTACAACATCCGGCTAAAAGAAAGGGATAAGATAGCGTATCGGAACCAACTACAACTACTCACCAAACAATACCCATCCAGTGTTACCCCCTACTAAGGAAGCAACCCAAGGAAACTCACACGGTTGATTAAGGTGACATTCATTCTTATGGTGGAGGTAATCTATATTACTAGTCAAGTTATCATCGTTAGGTGTAAGTTGTCTGAGTACTTGTTAGACAGCACTTTCACCAAGTCATCCATAACCGCGGACAACACGGCTTCTCGAGAAGATTTAACCCTGCAGGGATGCACCAATTTGGCCGTACACGTAAGAATAACCCGCCAGATGGAAATGCACTTCCACCAAGCGAGGCACTCAACACAACCCAACTCTTCTTCGCATCAAGCCCAAAGAACCACGTGCTGTGCGTGCGCGGCTAATCGAGCCCCTACGAAGAAAAGGGGGACCCTCATAGCACTGGAAGACCACGCCGCCCTAAATGCCGACTACAAAAGTTCCACCCTGGCGCCAAGGGTTCGCACCTGCATATGCATGCATCAAATGGAAAGCCCGAACTAAGTGTGACGATTTGGACGAGATGCGAATCGAATCAGAATTGCGGGGGGCGCCCATACACGCTTCCCACATGCGGTTAGTGCGCTCATCATGGATCGGAGGACAAGACCCTTTTCCTAATTAAGGTCGACACTAGCAGGCCTCAAAACCACGCCGGGCCTCCTGCCGGTGCCTTATCATCAAATTAATATTACCCAAAACATTAACATGTTGTTGATTGAATTGAAACCCAACTACCGACTAAACAGACGATAGGACAAAGGACAACAGGACTAGAGCACAAACAAATCTAAGCATGCAACTACGACACGGGGCCAACAAGGTAAACAAACAACAGCTAATAGGAAGTGGAAGGAAGGCTATATCATGGCTGCAAGGTAAACATATGATAGGATCGAGACACAAGCATCGAATCATAAGGCTAGCATAAGGACAACAGAAAGAATCGGTAACAAGTGATGAAAGGCAGCCATAGGCAGCAAGTGAGTATACTTGCGTGGAATCCAGCAAGTAGAGGTACATCCGCAGAACTTGTTGTTGCTCACATCATCTCAATGTCCTATCCGCGAAGAAGCAACGAACTAGAACAAACACCGGATGCAACAATTACTTCTACGGCAAAAGATCCAGCATGATCAAGATATTGATGCATGACATGCGGGGATGCAACTTAACCAATTTAAGTTGAGACAAAAGCCCAACATTTAATTAGGAAGGTTTAAGTTATTTATCTAACCATCAATATTAAATGTTGTTTAGCATGGAAAACAAGTAATAGATGAGCTAAACCAAATTAAATGGAATAGGGACCAATTTAATTGAGCACCCCAACACATTCCATGTTTGTTATTTAGGTGAACATGCATAACCCTAGTAAAATGCAATATGGAAGATGCAAACAAAGGCATACATGGCATGAATAGATTAAGTGCATTTTTCTGGTATGAAAACATATTTTATTTGTTAGATTTGGAATTAAAATGAGCAAGTTATCAAATTAGCAATTTTAAATGCATTAAATAAATAATTAGTTGTTTTCAGCAATTTAACTTATTTAAAACAGAAAACAAAGTTGATATTTGCAAGGTTCATGAAAAAATGGGATGGAAAACATATTTTACATGTTCAAAAAAGAATTTAGTTTGACCAAGTTATTAATTTAGCAAATTTTAAATGAATTAAACAAGATTTAAATTATTTAACCAATTTTAATTATTCAAAACAGTCAACAAAGTTTATATTTGGAAAGCTTGTTCAATTTTGCATGGAAACCATATTTTACATGTTGGAATTGGATTTGAATTGCCCAAGTTATGAATTTTGCAATTTAAAAGGTGTAATTAAAGTATTGAGTTATTACTCCAATTTTAATTAAGAAAAACAGTGAACAAATTGCATATTTGAAAAGTACAGGAAATTTGGAATGGAATACATATTTTACTTTTCAAAATTGGAGTTTAAATGAATTTGTTATGGACATTTGAATGTTTAGGATTTATTTGTAAAAGACAGGGACTAGTTTGTGAAAACCAGGGGCTTAGAAGAAAAACTACAGGGACCTGGTCGCGAGAAAACTCCAGATCTCGATCTGGGAGTCCAGATCCACACGGCCTCGGTGAGCCCGTGCCACTGGCAGGTGGGCCAGATGACACGGTGGCGCTGCGTGGCGCGGTTGTGGGCTGAGGTAGCTCCCAGGGTGTATGACGGGTGGGCCAGCACCCCGCGGTAATTCTAAAAAAGAAAAGGCGTGGAGGGGGGACTCGAACCCTTGACCTCAGTCGCGCGCGGATGGAACCCCACCACTGGGCTGCTGCTGCGTTCGTTGTATGGATACAGAGCTGGTGTCCTAAGAGATACCATCTGCGCGTGTATTCTGACGAAACTGAAAACCAAAAGATGCACGCGACGGTGACAGCAGAGGCGACCGGCGGCGATCCTGATGCGGCGGCGCTCGATGGCGGCGTTCCAGAGAAAGGGGAGAGAGGGGAACTAGTCCCAGAGAGGAGGGCTCACCGTGGGGCGCTTGGTGGGGGCGGACGGGCTCGAGGAAGACTACGCTGGCGCGATGCAGGCGATGAAACAGGTAGAGGTCGTCGCCGGAAGATCTCGACGGCGTCGTGGCCCTGGTGCCTCCCAGGTCCGGCCGAGGGGACGAGGACGAAGAGGGTACCGCCGGGGTTCCATTCCTGCTGCTAGCGCAGCCCGACGGTGAGCGTGGCGGCGGCGCCATGGACTCAAACTTCCGGCCATGGGGCGTTGTTCCTCCGGTTCAGAAAATTCAGAGAGGAGGGAAAATAGAGGAGGAAGAAGAATGGTGGCGACGGCTGGAGGAGGGAGAGGGAAGAGGGAAAAGCTAGGGTTCCAGGGCGCTCCCTCGGGCGGCTTTAAGGGGGGAAAGCAAGGGGGAGCAGGTGAGGAGGTGCTCTGCTGGAAAGCGACATGCCCTCCTCGTGTGCGTGTCAGTACGGAGAAGAAGACGATTGGAGGTGGGCTGGGCTGCTGCGAGTTGGGCTGGGGTTGTAGGTGGGCCAATAGCCTGCCTCCCCCAGCTCTGTTTTATTTCCTCATCTTTTTTTTTGTAAGAATGGTTTGAGAGATAGATGGATTTTGGAGGTTTAAGATAACCAGAAACATTGTGGATTCAATTTATTTGTGCTTAGACAAGCAAAAGCACAAGTGCACCAAAATTGGATTTTGAAAATTTCAAACTTAGTTTGAACTTTGAATTTGAACCAAATTGGAAATTGAGGGAGTTTTAATATTCCAAAAACCATGGTTTTGGTTTCTTTGCACTTGGCATTTAAAGTACCCAAGTGTGGAAGTTTTTTGTTTTTTGGAAATTTGAAAGTTTGTTTGAGTTTTGAATTTAAATGACATTTGGGTGAAAATAAATGCAATGCATATGATGCTTGATGCAAAGCAAAAAGGAAAACAACCAATTTTCTAACTTAGGGAAAACACCCCAGGTGTTACAGACGACACCACTAACAAGGGATTGCGCCCTCGCAATCCACCCACTAACCCGGGAGGGGAAAGAAGTTCGACTATCGATTCTTCATGCTTCCAGTTGATCTCCTCGAAACCACTAATCAGGGCTTCTCGACACCACTAACAAGAGATTCTTGCTCGGAGTGACGACGATGTTCTTTCACCAAGAATCTTCCGATGATCGAAGCTACTAGGTTAAAGGCTCAGAAAACGTCCACCCACGTAGGATCCTAAAACTTTGAAAGATTGAGAGGAAGAGAGACTCCCAAAACAAATAAGATGAGAGGAGAAATAGAATAGAGATAAGGAGAAAACAAGAACCCTATTGAGATGTTTCCAAAACATGTTTTGCACAAATAGTTTTTTGACACTCTAGAAACACGACCGTTAGCGAGGTTATCCTACAGGCTTTGCGTACCCGTTGCTTCGATAACCATTCGTATCGAAACAACTTTGGGAATCGGAAACCATGATCTGATACCATTTTTGACGCCCCGAGATCGGGCCCTATGCAGATTTCAGCATTTCCGCCAAAATCCACATAATAACCGATTCCAGGTTGCCACTTGTGAAAACATTACAACAGTCCACGAATAATCCACAACAACAACAGAGGAGGCATATACAAGACGACTCAAACGAGTCAAGGATACAACTGATACAATACAAAGATCCAAATGACAGCGCAAGAAACAACATAGTGTCCGACTACGGACAAGATACAAATTGGACTAAGAGTCCTGAAGATAACCGATGGCGTCCAATCCCTGCCCAGGCCAAGCCGGAGGGATTCCCAAGCTAACATCGTCAGACTTCAAACCTGTTGACTGCAATGTGGAATATGCAGCCACGAAATGGACTCGTGGGTCAGTACTATTAAGTACTGGCAAGTGGATAAACCATACTCACAAGGTACCAGCGTAACCAATCATCACAAGATACAAATACTTTGGGTAGAACGGAAAGGAAGGGATTATTGCAAAGAAGCGGCAGCGGGCTGCACTAACTAACTATAGAGACGTGCTACAACATCCGGCTAAAAGAAACGGATAAGATAGCGTATCGGAACCAACTACAACTACTCACCAAACAATACCCATCCAGTGTTACCCCCTACTAAGGAAGCAACCCAAGGAAACTCACACGGTTGATTAAGGTGACATTCATTCTTATGGTGGAGGTAATCTATATTACTAGTCAAGTTATCATCGTTAGGTGTAAGTTGTTTGAGTACTTGTTAGCCAGCACTTTCACCAAGTCATCCATAACCGCGGACAACACGGCTTCTCGAGAAGATTTAACCCTGTAGGAATGCACCAATTTGGCCGTACACGTAAGAATAACCCGCCATATGGAAATGCACTTCCACCAAGCGAGACACTCAACACAACCCAACTCTTCTTCGCATCAAGCCCAAAGAACCACGTGTTGTGCGTGCGTGGCTAATCGAGCCCCCACGAAGAAAAGGGGGACCCTCATAGCACTGGAAGACCACGCCACCCTAAATGCCGACTACAAAAGTTCCACCCTGGCGCCAAGGGTTCGCACCTGCATATGCATGCATCAAATGGAAAGCCCGAACTAAGTGTGGCGATTTGGACGAGATGCGAATCGAATCAGAATTGCGGGGGGCGCCCATACACGCTTCCCACATGCGGTTAGTGCGCTCATCATGGATCGGAGGACAAGACCCTTTTCCTAATTAAGGTCGACACTAGCAGGCCTCAAAACCACGCCGGGCCTCCTGCCGGTGCCTTATCATCAAATTAATATTACCCAAAACATTAACATGTTGTTGATTGAATTGAAACCCAACTACCGACTAAACAGACGATAGGACAAAGGACAACAGGACTAGAGCACAAACAAATCTAAGCATGCAACTACGACACGGGGCCAACAAGGTAAACAAACAACAGCTAATAGGAAGTGGAAGGAAGGCTATTTCATGGCTGCAAGGTAAACATATGATAGGATCGAGACACAAGCATCGAATCATAAGGCTAGCATAAGGACAACAGAAAGAATCGGTAACAAGTGATGAAAGGCAGCCATAGGCAGCAAGTGAGTATACTTGCCTGGAATCCAGCAAGTAGAGGTACATCCGCAGAACTTGTCGTTGCTCACATCATCTCAATGTCCTATCCGCGAAGAAGCAGCGAACTAGAACAAACACCGGATGCAACAATTACTTCTACGGCAAAAGATTCAGCATGATCAAGATATTGATGCATGACATGCGGGGATGCAACTTAACCAATTTAAGTTGAGACAAAAGCCCAACATTTAATTAGGAAGGTTTAAGTTATTTATCTAACCATCAATATTAAATGTTGTTTAGCATGGAAAACAAGTAATAGATGAGCTAAACCAAATTAAATGGAATAGGGACCAATTTAATTGAGCACCCCAACACATTCCATGTTTGTTATTTAGGTGAACATGCATAACCCTAGTAAAATGCAATATGGAATATGCAAACAAAGGCATGGATGGCATGAATAGATTAAGTGCATTTTTCTGGTATGAAAACATATTTTATTTGTTAGATTTGGAATTAAAATGAGCAAGTTATCAAATTAGCAATTTTAAATGCATTAAATAAATAATTAGTTGTTTTCAGCAATTTAACTTATTTAAAACAGAAAACAAAGTTGATATTTGCAAAGTTCATGAAAAAATGGGATGGAAAACATATTTTACATGTTCAAAAAAGAATTTAGTTTGACCAAGTTATTAATTTAGCAATTTTAAATGAATTAAACAAGATTTAAATTATTTAACCAATTTTAATTATTCAAAACAGTAAACAAAGTTTATATTTGGAAAGCTTGTTCAATTTTTCATGGAAACCATATTTTACATGTTGGAATTGGATTTGAATTGCCCAAGTTATGAATTTTGCAATTTAAAAGGTGTAATTAAAGTATTGAGTTATTACTCCAATTTTAATTAAGAAAAACAGTGAACAAATTGCATATTTGAAAAGTACAGGAAATTTGGAATGGAATACATATTTTACTTTTCAAAATTGGAGTTTAAATGAATTTGTTATGGACATTTGAATGTTTAGGATTTATTTGTAAAAGACAGGGACTAGTTTGTGAAAACCAGGGGCTTAGAAGAAAACTACAGGGACCTGGTCGCGAGAAAACTCCAGATCTGGATCTGGGAGTCCAGATCCACACGGCCTCGGTGAGCCCGTGCCACTGGCAGGTGGGCCAGATGACACGGTGACGCTGCGTGGCGCGGTTGTGGGCTGAGGTGGCTCCCAGGGTGTATGACGGGTGGGCCAACACCCCGCGGTAATTCTGAAAAAGAAAAGGCGCGGAGGGGGGACTCGAACCCTTGACCTCAGTCGCGCGCGGATGGAACCCCACCACTGGGCTGCTGCTGCGTTCGTTGTATGGATACAGAGCTGGTGTCCTAAGAGATACCATCTGCGCGTGTATTCTGACGAAACTGAAAACCAAAAGATGCACGCGACGGTGACAGCAGAGGCGGCCGGCGGCGATCCTGATGCGGCGGCACTCGATGGCGGCCTTCCAGAGAAAGGGGAGAGAGGGGAACTAGTCCCAGAGAGGAGGGCTCACCGTGGGGCGCTTGGTGGGGGCGGACGGGCTCGAGGAAGACTACGCTGGCGCGATGCAGGCGATGAAACAGGTAGAGGTCGTCGCCGGAAGATCTCGACGGCGTCGTGGCCCTGGTGCCTCCCAGGTCCGGCCGAGGGGACGAGAACGAAGAGGGTACCGCCGGGGTTCCATTCCTGCTGCTAGCGCAGCCCGATGGTGAGCGTGGCGGCGGCGCCATGGACTCAAACTTCCGGCCATGGGGCGTTGTTCCTCCGGTTCAGAAAATTCAGAGAGGAGGGAAAATAGAGGAGGAAGAAGAATGGTGGCGGCGGCTGGAGGAGGGAGAGGGAAGAGGGAAAAGCTAGGGTTCCAGGGCGCTCCCTCGGGCGGCTTTAAGGGGGGAAAGCAAGGGGGGCAGGTGAGGAGGTGCTCTGCTGGAAAGCGACATACCCTCCTCATGTGCGTGTCCGTACGGAGAAGAAGACGATTGGAGGTGGGCTGGGCTGCTGCGAGTTGGGCTGGGGTTGTAGGTGGGCCAATGGCCTGCCTCCCCCGGCTCTGTTTTATTTCCTCATCTTTTTTTTGTAAGAATGGTTTGAGAGATAGATGGATTTTGGAGGTTTAAGATAACCAGAAAAATTGTGGATTCAATTTATTTGTGCTTAGACAAGCAAAAGCACAAGTGCACCAAAATTGGATTTTGAAAATTTCAAACTTAGTTTGAACTTTGAATTTGAACCAAATTGGAAATTGAGGGATTTTTAATATTCCAAAAACCATGGTTTTGGTTTCTTTGCACTTGGCATTTAAAGTGCCCAAGTGTGGAAGTTTTTTGTTTTTTGGAAATTTGAAAGTTTGTTTGAGTTTTGAATTTAAATGACATTTGGGTCAAAATAAATGCAATGCATATGATGCTTGATGCAAAGCAAAAAGGAAAACAACCAATTTTCTAACTTAGGGAAAACACCCCAGGTGTTACACTTGGCCTCTACCCAAAATATGCCAGCGGGGCTAGTCCCGCTTGATCGCATATCTCTTACTTAGACATTCCTCAGAGCATCTGCAATGCAATGTATTTACCTATCTTTACCTAATTAATAATAAAAGCGTTAAGGCTTCCTTGGTTGGTTGGTTGGTTGGTTGGTCGGTCGGTACGTCGCGTGAAGTTTATTTTGCGGGTTGGTTCGTTTTTGTTTTTTGATTTGATGGGTCCGTTCCTATCTCATGTGAGCTTTCTGTGATTAGTTTGGGATCAGTCGCTAGGTTTGTTTGGTTTCTTATATCATGTGTCCCGATGGTTTCGTACGTGTCCCGGATGATTAGGTGTGGGCCTGTAGGTATGGGAGTAAGAGTCTATATCCAGATGATTTTCCAAACCAATAGCTTTGTAAGCCAAAAGAAGTCTCCAAGTCCTGATGCCATGCGTCAGTTTATTAGAGGTAAGGAAAACATAGTCCCAAGCTATTTCGTTCTATAAATAAGGACCCATGTAAACGCACACCCTCGTCAAACCATGATTGATCGATGTCCAACAGCTGGAGTCAAACCAAGCATAGGTAAAGGCCATCATCAGCCAGGCGCTTTTGATCGTCCAAGTCTGCCCGGGAATAGCGAGATTGGGATCAGTGTCGCCTCCATGTCCTTCCGACTCCACTCCAAGGTACTCGACACGCCCCGCCTCCATGGTCCAACCGCTCCTGTTCCATGGTCCATGCAGGTCTAGCACGGCGTCATGCCTAGACCGAACGACTACGGGTGAATGGTCGACCTCCTACTCCTAGGCCCAGCTAGGAGGCTCGATGGTACACGCGAGATTGCCGAGATAGATGAGATCGAGGAGACAAGATCAACGATGAAAACGAAGTTGACCACGATAGAGACTACCGATACCTGTCCTAACCACATCCGTCAGGTGTGGACGCCACATATGTAGAGCGTGATGGTGGCGAGCGGCGAGGTGGGTGGAGCGGAGGGAGTATACCGTCGGCGCAGAGAACATGGTGTGCATGCCCCCGATGAAATAACGTGCGCGTGTTGCCCAACGTGGTCACCGTCATGCCTGGTGAGGCGGCGGAGCTCGGCGGCGACCCACGCGCTTGACGCCCTCTCGTCCGCTGCATGAAAACTCCATGACTGCGAGGGCGCGCTTGACGGCTTGAAGATGTTCTATGAAAAGAACAGGGAGGGGTTCGTCGAGACAACCGTTGTGGAGTGGAGGTGTGCAAGATGGCACGTGTGGCGCGGAGGCCCGACAAGCTGCAGTGGTGTGCCGTGGAGGCCTTTGCCAAGGATGTGCTCTAGCCGGCGCAGCCCAAGCCGCCAAGTAGTTTCTCAAGGCCATCAAGAACGCCGTCGTCATGGTCGGGCATCACATTACCAGGTGGCACGTACGCACGGCCCCCATTGATGTAGATGTTTGCCCGATCTTTCACCGCAAGAACCACCGAGATAACTATTCTCCCAATCACGTGAGCGATACACGTAACCTGAAGAACATGGATAGATTTAGGCGAGAAACGCACGAACCCTCTTGGCAGATCCAAGAACACTCGCACCTTTATTTCACGCCAAGCTAGACAACTCTAGGCAGATCCAAGAGCCCCCTAGCCACGAACGAACCCTCTTGGCAGATCCAAGAACACTCGCACCTTTATTTGCAAAGATAACCGACGAACGTCCGAGACGCCGCCTACACGCCGATCCCCTAGGGACGATGGTAACCTGGAATTTAGTTCTACATAATTTTCAACCTCCCTAAAACCCTAGGCCTTGGCTCTCTTTATATAAGAGGCCAACCCCTAGTCGGTTGGACAAATCCAAACCGAAACTGACTCGAATCTAAACCTAGTTGGACTCAAACCGGATACAAACCGGCCCATTTAGAAGGCTCGGCCAAAACATGGGGCTCGTAGGCCTTAGACATTATACATCGTAGTTTATTGTCCTAGCGTGCTAACCAGTAGATGCCCGTATCATCCTCTCTTTCTTCAAAAGGCGTTGTTCTCAACGCCAGAAGGTCTTCTCCGGCGCTTGTGGCGTCAAATTATCAAATCGCCACGCTTCTACATGCTCAAGTCTTGCTGGCATGCCACACCACATCCTCCCTCTCGGCTAGCTAGACTTGTTCTTGGCGCCATCCATGTTTGACACCACCAACATGATTTAGACACATAATCTGTCAAATGGCATCTGTAAACGCACCATACAAACCACCCCTGACACAGCAGGACAGACTCCTGTACCCCAAGGATCCAAATAAGCTGAATACGCCCACGGATGCAATCTGAAATAGTGGAGGTCAACTGAGTGCATCATCCAAGACAAACAGGACAAATTCCTGCATCCCTTGAATCCAAATGAACCAAGTTCACCGTCTGTGAAAATATAAACTTGTGTCTATTTTTATTTTGTCTTCGTGTCCGCCCGCAAACTGTACCAAATTTAAACCGTGCAAATGCGATCTGCACGTAAATCTTTTTTTTTTAACTGGACCGCTGGTTGCTTTCCTTTCTGGCACACGTACAGGAATAAAACAACCCACAATCGAATCTTTGTTTCCATGCCGAGCCTCCATGCAGATAATTTTTTTATTTTTAACTGCCTCGACCAATCCGATCCAAGCTGTCTGGTACACCACAAGGTAGAAAATCTCAACTTTGCCCTTTTTTTCAACTTCCGTTTCTGACATTGTTGTCCCGTACGCACGTGGAACATATACCAACCGAAATCTACCCTCGTTTTGTGTCCGTACGAGAAAAGTATGTATGAAAGTCTCACGTACCAACCCATACCAAGTAGTACATGTCACGTACCCATCTATATATCCACATGATGACAAAAGCCAAGGAATCGCTTTGCTTTTTTTAATCCTGCCAAGACAACAGGTCTTCTATTTCTTTTGTATACTTTCCTTGCTTGGTTCCACGCCTCCGATCCTTTCCTGCCGTACGCAAACAGGGCACGTCCCTTAGGATTTTTTTCCTTCGCGGCCGTAATTCACACCGACAGAATCTGATCCGCAGGATCAAGGCTCGACCGATGCATCAGCTATCTGTACCATACGGAGAGTTGACGAGAAGAACAGATCCCGATCTGCTCTATTTCCTTTTTCTTCTTGATTCGATCTCCACTGCCTTTCCTCGACGAGACGGAGTAACCCGCCGACTCGTCGTCCGACACTTCCAGAACCACACTGCAACGCTGTCGATCCTCCGAACAATTCCAACAAAACAGATATGTTAATCTTCACAAACTTGCAAATCGATCTTCAACTCGACATACCTTACGGTGATCAACCTGGCGCTCTGATACCACATGATGTAGACGTTTGCCCGATCTTTCACCGCAAGAACCACCGAGATAACTATTCTCCCAATCACGTGAGCGATACACGTAACCTGAAGAACATGGATAGATTTAGGAGAGAAACGCACGAACCCTCTTGGAAGATCCAAGAACACTCGCACCTTTATTTCACGCCAAGCTAGACAACTCTAGGCAGATCTAAGAGCCCCCTAGCCACGAACGAACCCTCTTGGCAGATCCAAGAACACTCGCACCTTTATTTGCAAAGATAACCGACGAACGTCCGAGACGCCGCCTACACGCCGATCCCCTAGGGACGGTGGTAACCTGGAACTTTTAGTTCTACATAATTTTCAACCTCCCTAAAACCCTAGGCCTTGGCTCTCTTTATATAAGAGGCCAACCACTAGTCGGTTGGACAAACCCAAACCAAAACTGACTCAAACCTAAACCTAGTTGGACTCAAACCGGATACAAACCGACCCATTTAGAAGGCTCGGCCAAAACATGGGGCTCGCAGGCCTTAGACATTATACATCGTAGTTTATTGTTCTAGCGTGCTAACCAGTAGATGCCCGTATCACGCATCTCCGACCATAATAAGGAGTAGCAGGAGCAGGAAGCAAGCACATAGGATGGTCGTGGTGAGCAACCACCTGAATACCGGCCCCTTGGAGAAGAAGAAATTAGATACAACTGCCCAAATTGTAGCACTGGAGAATCACATCTTGCATAAGCTGAAACCCAAGTCCGAATGGATCTACAACATCTAATCAGCCATGATTGCTAGGACAAATATCAAACTTGACTCATTTTAGTTATCATCCTTTTAACCGGCAACCATCTAGGATATTGAAGAAGCTTAAAATTGCAATTAGTGGAATGGAGGGAGAAGTTTTTAAATTGTGTACCACGGTACCGGTGATCTAAACTTCGGTGAGCACTTTTCTTTTTTTGCAGTTCCTATTTGACCATGATGATATTCTTTGTTTACGTTTTAGTTATTGTGATTTTTTGGCTACCTTCTTACAAGTTCTAAATCTATTTGCTCTGTGCCTGGATATTCCAAACTAATAAAAGTGGGCTTTCTTAATATTCCACTTCGCTGATATGCATAACTATGAAACTATTCCTCAGGCCACGCAGTTAAACAAGGATACATTGGATATCATATACTAATGCTTTGAAAACTTCTATCGAGGTACCCACAAAATAACGTCTATATGAAACCGTCAACAGGGTTTTTATATCTGAGGGGGACATGTTATGCGATGATGTGATTATGAGTTTGACATAGACACTTTTAAATAATGTAGAAAATTTATAGGGTATGTGTGTGCTCGACATCAATCGTGTGATACTTAAGGAGAAACTATTAGATTTTCTTAACTGACAATCTGTGAGTCTTCTAAGTTGTGCCAAAAAAAATTACTCTGTGTGTCCCTTCTCCACGCATTTTTTCACCCGTTGCAACGCACGGGCACGTTTGCTATGGTCATAAACATAAAAAAAGTGCATCTATGAACTACACTTCAATTGTAAAAGCATGGAACAACTACCTCCTCCGTCGCCATCCCAATACTTTGCATCCGCCTCTATGGCCGCTGCCCTCTCCGCCGCCGCACCAATACCATGTCTCCGCCGCCAACGCCTCATCATTTCCGTCCTCCTATGGCACACTCTCATCCTCTTTCGCGATGGGCCTACCCCAATCTCCTTCATGTGCATAATGCCAGAGCTTCTCCGACCAGATCATGCCTTAATGTCCTCTAGTATAACCTACCTCGACCACCACCGACCTCGATCTCCTAAAGTTGCCCCATCTCATCCACTCGAGCGCATCTTCCCTATCTTTTAAGGCTGTTGAAGGTTTACATTTTCTTTAGCTGTGTTTTTTTGGGGGGAAATGGATGCACATGGGTGTTAATGGATTTTATTTGTCTACCAGGATTAGATCCGTCGAAATTTACCAATCATTTACCCGTAGTAAAATTGCTCTAGTCGGGCGCAGAGATCACCCGGTGGAGGAGATAGCTTGGTGGGAAGGGGATGAACCGTACAACTGTGATCATCGACATCATCAATCAAGTGCCCAGCCATCTTCCTGCAGTACATCCGTCTATTCATGATTTCAGAGAGCTAACTACTGGTTTGACTGTTGGCCAACTTTGAGCATGAGTCAACAGCTACCAGGGGTTCTTTAAAAGAATATTCCGTTCAAAACTGAGATAGAGTGAAGGCATGAGCCTTCAGTTCAGAGCTTGTCAAGTTGTGACATAAATACCAAAATCGAGAAGCAGATAAAGCTAGCTACATGGACTGCTCGCTGACCATCTTCTCTAGGTCATACGGTTGAAGCAACTTGTTCTTTCATGTCACTCCTACTACACATGCCTATTTTTTTTCCAATACAGCTGCTTCCCATGCATGCCTTGTTGCCGCTGCTTCTTTCTATCCGATCTTAGTACAAAGGATCAGTACCAAAGCAGCTTGATGGCTCGTTGTCGGGTGGGGACATGGATTGCCCGAGCAGTATCTGACGACGAGGTGAACTGGGGCCGACTGCGGGGCAAGTAAGGGCCGACGGCGGAGGAGAGCCGGGCCAAGGGAGGAGGAGCTGTTTCTACGGGAGACTCACTGGAGGACGACCGGCAGGTGCAATGGCGAGCCTGCTCCGTCCTCGACCGTGCTCGACCCTTGGCTCTGCTGAAATTCGGATGGACCTACGGGTTCATTAGCCAATTTCCACTTAATCCCAAAGGCCCATACTGCCATAGCAAATGGTGGGAGTTTAGTCCCACATTGCTAGTTGAGAGAGTTTTGCATCAGTTTATAATGTGAGCTCTCTCCCCACTAGTGTGAGTTGGTAGCTCCTCCTCCTCCGCCGCCCGCCTCGTCGCGACGCGACGCGCCGCGGGTTGCGGGAATGAGCCGAGCCGATGTCTTTATTTTGGCAGTCGGAAACGGGGAGTCAACAGACACGGCAATAATATGAGACGTCATAATTATTTTATCACGTGGTAACGGCTGTAGTAAACGCCAATTAAATTGACAGTTCTCCTACTCGGTCATGCCTATAAATTGGAGTCTCAGGCGGACGCAGTACACACAACTCACATACGCCGCCTCTTTGCGCCCACTGTCGTTCCACCTACTGTTGCTGCCGCCGGTGATCCCATCCCGTCTACCGCGTACACGGCCGACAGGAGAGCAGGCCTCCGAAACCCCGCCTCTCCAGATCCTGTACGGGAGAGGGGCGATTAGGTTTTTGTGGAGCGTCTCCTACGTGACTGCTCGCTGCCGTACGTCTACTTCGACTACTACCTCATCGTCAACATGGCCACCGAAGTCGAACGAGCTGTTGCTGCCGCCACTGCTGCCACCGAGGCCGCTGCTGCTGCTGAGGCCGCCACCGCTGCTGCTACCGCCGCCGCGGCTGCCGCCACTGCTACGTCTACTGCCAACTGGCCGGTCTCAGGGTATAACACGTTTATCCCTGCCCTTGTTATTTCCATGTGTGCGATACTAGTAGTTTGTGTAGATGTGTCTACTGTCAATCTAGTATGCATGAATATGGTTAATTATCAGTATGTTTACGTCATGCTCGTGATTTATACTTGGATTAATTTAATCTGTAAATTGCCTAGATTCTTAACAATCCAAAAACCTAACATGTGTAGGCAATTTTCGATTCATGGTTTTGCTACTGCACTGAAACCGGACCCGTTTACGGGGACGTACTTTAAGCGTTGGCAGACCAAAACATTCTTATGGCTCACGGCTATGAACGTGTTCTGGGTCGTCGGTGTCACTCCCACGGAAACGATTACTCCTGAACAGGAGAAGGCGTTTAGGGATGCTACCGTCGTCTTTGTTGGATGCGTTCTAAGCGTGATCGGAGAGAAGTTTGTTGACGCATATTTACATGTGCGGGTTGCCAAGAACTTGTGGGAGGCGCTCGAATCCGAATTCGGCGCAATTGATGTTGGCAGCGAGATGTACAGTATAGAGCAGTTCCATGACTACAGAATGGTCGAAAACCGTTCTGTTTTGGAGCAGGCTCATGAGATACAGTGCATCGCTAAGGAGGTTTAAATTCTCAAGTGCGTGTTACCGGGCAAGTATGTCGCGGGATGCATAATCGCCAAGCTGCCTAATTCCTGGAGGAGTTTTGCCACTACTCTGAAACATTAGAGGCGTGAATTCTCAGTAGAGGATGTCATCGGCCATCTGAGTGTTGAGCAGAATTCGAGGGCAAAGGACTCGCATGGAAAAGGGAATGAAGGGACTTCTGCGGCCAATATGGTACAGAAGAACTACAACTCCCACAAGAACAAGGCGAGGACTGGTGTCCAGCAGAATACCGACTTCAAGAAGAAGGCTAAGAAGACCTTCAAGAAGGATAAGAAGAAAGATGGTTGCTTCACTTGTGGTTCACTGGAACACTAGGCTGGGAAGTACCCAAAGAAGTATGTGAAGCCAGGACAGGATTCCAAGGCTGTCAACATGATCGTGAGCAACAATGAGAATGGGGCATCTGGGTATGGTAATTTGTTTACTGTATTTTCAGTTTGTCAGTCTACTGATTGGTGGATTGACACAGGTGCAAACATTCATGTGTGTGCTGACATCTCATTGTTTTCTTCTTATCAGGTCACAAGGAACGGGTCCGTATTAATGGGGAACGGCGCAAGTGCTTCTGTACTTGGTGTTGGCACGGTCGATCTGAAGTTTACTTCGGGAAGGATCGTGCAGCTCAAGAACGTGCAGCATGTCCCCGCCATCAAGAAGAATCTCGTTAGTGGCTCCCTTCTATGTAGAGAAGGATTTAAGTTGGTTTTCAAGTCCAATAAAGTAGTTGTAACGAAATATGGACTGTTTGTTGGAAAAGGGTATGAGTGCGGAGGTATGTTCCGCTTTTCTCTCGTTGATTTTTGTAATAAAGTCGTGAACAATATTCATTCGAGTGTTAATGAAACAGAAGTTTGGCATTCACGTCTTTGTCACGTTGGTTTCAGTTGCATGACGCGGTTAGCAAAACTAAATTTAATTCCAAGTTTCACTTTAGCCAAAGGTTCTAAGTGTCATTCGTGTGTACAAGCAAAGCAACCTCGCAAGCCCCACAAGGTTGCGGAGGAGAGACACTTGGCGCCATTAGAACTCATACATTCTGATCTCTGCGAGATGAATGGTGTGTTGACTAAAGGTGGAAAGAGATACTTCATGACGTTAATAGATGATTCCACTAGGTTTTGCTATGTATATCTGTTAAACACTAAAGATGAGGCTCTACACTACTTTAAAATCTATAAGGCAGAAGTTGAGAATAAACTTGAAAAGAAAATTAAACGAATCCGGTCAAATCGTGGTGGAGAGTATTTCTCTAATGAGTTTGACTCTTTCTATGCGGAACATGGCATTATTCACGAGAGGACGCCTCCCTATTCACCTCAGTCAAATGGGGTTGCCGAACGGAAAACCCGTACTCTAACAGATTTGGTTAACGCCATGTTAGATACATCGGGTTTATCCAAAGCATGCTGGGGGGAGGCTATATTGACATCATGTCATGTCCTGAATAAAGTTCCGACGAAAGACAATGAGGTCACTCCCTATGAGCAATGGGAGAAGAGAAAAACAACACTCTCGTACTTACGTACTTGGGGCTGTTTGGCGAAAGTCAATGTGCCGATCCCCAAAAAGCGTAAACTTAGACCAAAGACCGTGGATTGCGTTAATTTGGGATATGCTAAAAATAGCGTTGGCTATAGATTTCTAGTAGTGAAATCGGAGGTACCTGGCGTGAAGGTCGGTATGATTTTGGAGTCTAAAGATGCTACATTCTTTGAGGATATTTTTCCTATGAGAGATATGCAAAGCACTTCTAGACAGGAATCAGAGGAGACTCCTGAACCTGCCATTCCTATGGAATATTATGAACAAACATATGATGAGAATCCTGAGAAGGATGACGAGGAAACCCTTGGTAGGGGCAAGAGACAGAGGACTGCAAAGTCCTTTGGTGATGATTTCATTGTGTACCTTGTGGATGATACTCCCACTTCTATTTCAGAAGCTTATGCATCTCCAGATGCTGACTACTGGAGAGAAGCGGTCCGTAGCGAGATGGATTCCATCATGGCTAATGGAACGTGGGAGATCACTGAACGTCCTTATGGCTGTAAACCATTAGGATGTAAGTGGGTGTTCAAAAAGAAGCTTATGCCTGATGGTACGATTGAAAAGTACAAGGCTAGACTTGTGGCCAAGGGTTACTCCCAGAAAGAAGATGAAGATTTCTTTGATACTTATTCACCTGTGGCCAGATTGACCACCATTCGAGTATTACTCTCGTTGGCGGCCTCGCATGGTCTTCTCGTCCATCAGATGGATGTTAAGACGGCTTTCCTAAATGGAGAGTTAGACGAGGAAATCTATATGCAACAGCCAGATGGCTTTGTGTTAGATGGTCAAGAAGGAAAGGTGTGTAAGTTACTGAAATCTTTATATGGGCTGAAACAAGCACCTAAGCAATGGCATGAGAAGTTCAATACAACTTTAACATCTGTTGGCTTTGTTGTTAATGAAGCTGACAAATGTGTATACTATCGCTATGGTGGGGGCGAAGGAGTTCTATTGTGTTTGTATGTTGATGACATACTGATATTTGGGACCAACCTCAAAGTAATCAATGAGGTTAAGTCATTTCTATCCCAGAACTTTGAGATGAAAGATCTTGGTGTGGCTGATGTTATTTTGAACATCAAGCTATTGAGAGACAATGAGGGTGGGATTACACTTCTGCAATCCCATTATGTTGAGAAGGTTTTGAGTCGTTTTGGATATTCGGACTGCAAAATTTCTCCAACACCATATGATCCTAGTGTGCGGATTCGAAAGTTAGAAGGCACAGCTAAGGATCAGCTGAGGTACTCTCAAGTAATTGGTTCACTCATGTATCTAGCGAGCGCTACGAGGCCTGACATCATGTTTGCTGTGTGCAAACTAAGCCGGTTTGTTTCCAATCCGGGTGATGTGCATTGGCATGCTGTAGAAAGAATTATGCGCTATCTGAAAGGTACCGTGAACCATGGACTTCACTACAGTGGATATCCTTCGGTACTTGAAGGGTATTGTGATGCGAATTGGATCTCTGATGCTGATGAGATGAAAGCCACAACGGGGTATGTGTTTACCCTTGGAGGTGGTGCTGTTTCCTGAAAGTCTTGCAAGCAAACGATCTTAACGAGATCGACAATGGAAGAAAAATTAACAGCATTAGACACGTCTAGTGTCGAAGCAGGATGGCTTCGAGATCTTTTGATGGACTTGCCTGTGGTTGAAAAGCCAGTACCGGCTATCCTTATGAACTGTGACAATCAAACAATAATTGTCAAGGTGAAGAGTTCAAAGGACAATGCACAGTCCACAAAGCACATAAAAATGAGATTAAAAGCTGTCAGACATTAAGAAACTCCGAAGTGATAGCGGTGGATTATATCCAGTCGGCTAAGAATCTGGCAGATCCCTTTACTAAAGGGCTATCACGTGTTGTGATAGAAAGTGCATCGAGGGAGATGGGTATGAGACCCACATGAGTTGCCATGGCAGTAACCCAACCTATGCGATCGGAGATCCCGTGAAGTAGGACCTGGGAAAACAAGCTAGTGGTTAACTGAGGAGAGTAATTTTTACTAACCCACTCCACTGGAGATGTAGTACTCTCAAAAACTGTATGGCAGGTTGACTTTTGTCTTAATGTGTTCCAAGGCTTGTATAAGCAAGATGCTATCCTACAGAGCGATCTTTGGAGGAACACACCTATATGATCCTGACTGCTGGTCACAGTCTTTGAGATTGGGTGATCTCTAATAAGTTCATGAATAGGCCAGGAGTATGACTAATATGCTCCACCCGAGGGGTCAGCCTTCAGCAGCCTAGTACTTGCAAGACATTTAGTGAAACTATTTTACGCCAAACTGACAATTCAAGGCATAGTCCATTGTTCAGTTGTGATGTAGTGTAGCTACTTGTTCTAGGTGGATGTTCAACATTAACGGGTCTCCACTGAAAATGTCAGTATATAAAAACAGTGAATGAAACAGAGGACAACACCATGGGTCTTTGGGATCTGGTGGGGGATTGCTGAAATTCGGATGGACCTACAGGCCCATTAGCCAATTTCCACTTAATCCAAAGGCCCATGCTGCCATAGCAAATGGTGGGAGTTTAGTCCCACATTGCTAGTTGGGAGAGTTTTGCACCAGTTTATAAGGTGAGCTCTCTCCCCACTAGTGTGAGTTGGTATGAAGAGAGAGGAGTAGTGGAGGTGTTCCACACGCGCTCCTCCTCCTCCGCCACCCGCCTCGCCTCGTCACGACACGTCACGACGCGTCGCGGGTTGCGGGAATGAGCCGAGCCGATGTCTTTATTTTGGCAGTCGGAAACGGAGAGTCAACAGACACGGCAATAATATGAGACGTCATAATTATTGTTGGCCGTGCCTATAAATTGGAGGCTCAGGCGGACGCAGTACACACAACTCACACACACCGTCTCTTTGTGCCCACTGTCGTTCCACCTACTGTTGCTGCCGCCGGTGATCCCATCCCGTCTACCGCGTACACGGCCGACGGGAGAGCAGGCCTCCGAAACCCCGCCTCTCCAGATCCTGTACGGGAGAGGGGCGATTAGGTTTTTGGGGAGCGTCTTCTACGCGACTGGTCGCTGCCGTACGTCTACTTCGACTACTACCTCATCGTCAACATGGCCACCGAAGCCGAACGAGCTGCTGCTGCCGCCACTGCTGCCACCGAGGCCGCTGCTGCTGCTGCTGAGGCCGCCACCGCTGCTGCTGCCGCCGCCGCGGCTGCCGCCACTGCTACGTCTACTGCCAACTGGCCGGTCTAAGGGTATAACACGTTTATCATGCCCTTGTTATTTCCATGTGTGCGATACTAGTAGTTTGTGTAGATGTGTCTACTGTCAATCTAGTATGCATGAATATGGTTAATTATCAGTATGTTTACATCATACTCGTGATTTATACTTGGATTAATTTAATCTGTAAATTGCCTAGATTCTTAACAGGCTCCGCCCTCGACCGTGCTCGACCCCTCTGCCGCACCCAGGCCTTCTCAGGCCGCCTCCTACCTCAACCTCTCGGTGGAGCACTCCACGGCCGGCCCAGCACCACCTTGTCGACCTTGTTCTTCCGTTGGGATGTTCGGTGACAGAAAAAATAAACGAAACGCTATGCAACACACACATGACAATGGTGGGTAATTTTGTTTAACTTTAGGGGTAGAAGTGTGAAAAAATAGCCAGGTTACGAATCTACGATACGTCAATACAATGAACATGTTAGTGCCGACTCAAGATCATATTTGATGTATGATTGGAATTGGAATAGGACACGGTGGATGCACCTTGTGGATTAACGTGCGTACCAACCTCACTCCGGACCTAAGAGCATCGGAAACAAAAACCGATCGGTATGTAACAAACTGGTGGCAATATCGGTTATTTTTATCAACTTAGATGGTAATTTCGATGACGGGCCGACTGACCGACCGACCAAGGAAGACTTAACTCTTTTATTATATATATATATATACTAGCACAATGTCCGTGCGTTGCAACGGATCCAAATTATAAAATATTGTCTCGCTAATTCGAAAAATAATTTAATATATTTTATATGACTCAAGCATAGTAGGTTTTCTTGTGATCTTAAACAACACTGGTTCACGGAATAGAATTTTTTGTTGGGATAACATATAGCCAAATTGTACTATCAAATAGAGGATTTGAATTTGGTTCTTTTAAATTTACCATTGCTGGACAAAATTAGCAAGATCCGAAAATTTGCATCAACTCTTGGATGAAAAGAAAAAAAATCAAAATTTGAATCATAGAAAAAAAACTAATGGGAAACGTTATTTCATTTCGCAGAACTAAAACTAAATCATCCCGTAACTGGCATAGGCATTACCTAGCACAGATAGCCAAAATTATGCACTGGTGCAAACAGTGCATATCGGCTTTTAGTTTAGAGTTGGAAGAAGCAAGGGGAAATGTCATCAATATGGTTGTTAGCTTTTCAGCTTGTCCACTCCGAGCCCTTTTCAATTCTATACTGCGCACCCTTTGTGACTCGGGTGGCTGACCATTAATCTAGTTTGTTGGTCTTGTTAGTAATTTGGTTTGGTGGCCATACAAAAGGTCTCATGTGAAAAAACAGTAGTAGCGACAGCTGGATGAAAAAAAAAACTTCTATGCAACGAATAAACACAAAAGAAAAGCATATTTTCTGATGTCTTAGATGGAAGAAGTACACGAACAACCTATTTTTTGGAGGACATCGCAGCAGGACATATGCTTCTGATAACCTCCAAGCTGCACTTGTCTGAATAAGTTTTTGCCTAAATCTAATCTGTCGCTTGTGACCTGAACATCCATGGCTTCCTAGAAGAAAAGCGCGTTTGTGCTTGTCCAACAAGTACCTATAATCTATCGTCTTCGAAATCCATCGACTAAGGGACGAGACAACGCCGGATCTGCAAAATCAATGGTGTTCATGGCTGCAGGCTGTCAGCCTCCAACAAAGAAGCCAAGGCGAGTCGTAATCATGTACGACGCGCGCGGCCGGAGCCCATCCATGAGCATAGATGTTGTGACACGACGTGGCACTCCCCATCGATGCGCGTCTTCTCTTGGTTGGACTTCGTATTTTTTGCCGCCCATGCCCCAACACGATGTCGGAAATCGGCACGCTGATCAAGCCTGTATGCCGCCGTCTCAGTGGCCAATGCCGTTCGTCTTGTTCTCTCAGGCTCTTCCTTCCCACGCTGCCACTAAATTTCTTATCAAAAAATTCCGAGCCTTTGAGGTTTCCTCGGCGCCGATCCTGTCTCCACTCTGAAAGCCGGCGCGAGCGTCTGGTTTCATCCTCCTTCGTGTCCACGGCCACACAATAATGCCCGCTTCTTACGGTGATTGCAGGACAGCTCCCGATATCAGCGATGCAGGGGCTACAGCCGTTGTCGTCCTCGGTGCGGTGTGGGCTGAGTGGCCATTTATCTTGGCTCCCTCCATGGATTTTGTCTCTGGCTGCTTCGCCTGTGTATCGTGCTTCAAGTGCCGGGAGGCGTATAATATATGGGACAGCTGCAGCAACAAAAGGAGAGTCCTGATCAAAAACAAAACAAACTCAACAGAACCTATCGGTGGCCTGCTGGGTTACATGGTCAATCCGTGCACGGCAACAAATTGGACTCCTACTCATGCATGTACGTTGCTTGTCCAACTTTTCCTTTTAGAAAAGCTTGCAACATGAGTTGTCTAGCGATCGAGGATGTACTATTAACGGAAAGATAGAAATAAATCCCTTTTATTTACGTACAACAACACCGTACGAAACAGAACAATGGAAAACTACCAATGGCAATGTGGGTAATTTATGTCAACTTTGGGGGCATTTTTAATGATGAACCGACCGACCAAGTAACCAACCAGGGAAGACTTGACGCTTTTATTATTAGGTAAAGATAAAGATATATATATATACTAGTCAAAATGCCCGTGCGTTGCTATGGGTTGATTGTATTGAATATGTTTGGTCCTAAATAATTTAGACTATGTGACATATATGTCAAGAAATATGTTTGGTCCTAAATAACTATGTGACATATATGTGAAGAAATGTACTCATGCCCACAAGTACTTCTGTATTGTCCGATATCAGTGCTAAAAGTAATATGCATATGTGCTTTTGCTGCGTGTTAACCGTAAAGTCGTTGTGTAGCGGATATATGTTGGGTTCATCATCACAATTGATTCTTTGCTATTGCTGCTCATTTCAGGTTAGCTATAATTTTCTCTATTCTCGCTTTGTTTTTGTTGTGGCTCTATATTTGCATATTTCTTTCTTTCTCACGCACATTTTTGGTCTTTTGTGATGTCCCCATATTTGCATATTTCTTCCTCTCTCTGGTGTATTTTTTTTGAAACCGAGTTGAATATTTAATGCTTATATACTTCGTGACGCTTTTTAAGTTTTTCTTCATTGGTCATCCGAGCATACCGAGCTCTAATGTCTTTTCCTTCTTTGTTACTTTCCATCGAAGATTGAAGATTGTATCCCAAATTGTTTTTGGCCTAAGAGTTTTAACCCGTCACTGAGTAAAACGAAGATAAATATTAGATTTTGCATCATAACTAAAGCATATGTAGCTACTTGTAACTTACTTTAATTATGCGAGACATAAACATTAGAATACGTGTGTTGTTTGTATAGTAATATTTCACTTCTAATCCACAATTCTTTTTAAAGTTCATCGGTAGCCATTTATGCTTGCAGCTTTAAGTTGATATTAGGCTTATAAGAGCAATGGTATACATATGGCGTTTTTTGACCGACAGTACGACATTGTAGACGATGCATAGTGACAGAGCATATCACACTGGATGATTAACCACCATGATGAGTTTCTGACATAAAGAAAACCGTACACGCAATATTTTTTGTTGAAATAATTTACCTAGATGGAATCGTTCTTGTTCCTTAGTAGCTACAATGGTTAAGTCAAAAGGATGTATAAGGTGGCCGCCACGTTCCTCCATACCACCTCGAGGCTCCAGCATATCCAACTTCTTCCTGATACAGAACAATAAATGTCAGCGTTTTGCTTCTGTGTGCAAGTCTTTGATGTATACTTCCTTACCTGTGCATATATGCTTCAATGCTTGTCGTGTATATGGGCTAGCCTGTGTATATGTATTAGTTCGACATTTTAGTAAAAAAAATATGGTACTAGCTCAATAGTGCAGTAACTGCGTTGATCAAGCGGGGAACTTTTATGTGCAAACCAAAGCTGGGAAGGAGATAAATAACGTAACCGGTGAGGCGGTGAATCGTTGTATTTTTTATCAGAGTTGATGACGGACGAGGCAACTTAACCAGGTTTTTTTTTTTTTTGGCCGATATTAACTCGCCAAAGTACTTTCTGGTCGCACAAGTACCGTTTGACTAATTCGGTGTGAACCTAGCTATATGTGATCAGCACGACGACGTGAACAAAAGCAGGTAGCTAAGTAGGATTAGGATTTCCTGTACTCGGTTGAGTAGGATTTGAACTCAGTTTTGTTACCACCCTAACCTGTACACTTTTCAGGTTGCACTACATCCGGATGTTTATGTGCAATTCATTGGCACATGCAGGACGCGTGTGTATTTTCTATGGTTCGAGGGTTGTGTTTGACGACACCATGTTCGGGACGGACCAGCTGGACAAGCCGGACAACAGAGTCAAGAACGTACGCATATTGTAGACCTCCATCATCTTTGTGGCGCTCGTCATCATCTACATGCAGCAGACCAAGGTGTGGGTCATCGGCTTCGCTGAGCTCGTTCTGTAATCCTCGCCGTGCTCACTCTCTTCCGGCGTGATCGTGGGCATCGTCGCCAGCTTCAAGCCTATAAGAACCGAAGAATTGAAGATAGAGGCTGCCACCTGAGACTGCTGACACGTCGTGCTTTCACAACACGGCTGGCGCAAGGCCCAGACTTTCCACGAGCAAGCTCGGGTACATGAACTGTACGTGCGTGCTCATGAACTATCGCTGGCCTCCATCACCTAGTAGAGGTGCGAGCACCATGAGTGGCTGCGTCCTGTACACAAATTTACTGGCACTGAGGTGTACGCGGGCAGGTATCTTACCGCGGCGGCTGGATGAGTGGAGAAGGTGCGCATCCGCCCGGTGTGTCCCGACACCCTGGCAGATTCTGCTGTCAGAACCGACGTTCACCACGTACGTATCGGGTTGCGGCGGAGCTAGTTTCTGCTGCTGCCCAGGATACCCATGTGGCCATGTGGAGGCGGGATGTATTTCATCGGCTGCTCCTCATCACTTACCCACCGGTACTCGCTGGGTCCGAGATCGGCGGTAGGGTCTAGCGGTCCACGAGGGTGAGGCAGGGATCGAGGGGACAGCTCCAGCAATCTCGATGCAAGGGATTGAAGGGCAGCTACGGCTGGTTCGAGGCAGAGGATTGGAGTAGATAAAATCGTACGTAGGTCTTTTTATAGGCCAAGAAAACACAAATCGTAGTACTACTCCAATACGACATGTTGTCGTGCCTGAGCCAGGTTTCCGAGCGACGAAGGAAACTTTCAGAGGAAGGGCGACGTACCAAACGACGGACCAAAAGACGGACGAAAAATAGGAGTAAGAAACCTTAGCGCTTTATTATTATATTATAGGTAAAGATATATAGATATATATAGGTAAATATTACAATTTGTTGTAACAAAGAGTTCATGATAAATCAGGAGCAAATGCACTCACGTCGTCATTGCGTTCACGGTTCCCGAATTTTGTATACATGAGTATAGTCTTACGGAAAGAGCGCGACGGCCCCCGTGTCACTCCGCTCTAGGGCGACTCGGCGATGTACGAAACCCTAGCCTCCTAGCCCCTCCTCCACCCCATTTCCTCCTCGCCGTCGCCAGAGGCACCTGCCGGGAAGCCGCTGCGTGGTTGCCAAGGACGGTGGCGGCGGGGCTATCGCTGCTTCGGCGGAGAGCTTCGGCATTGGGGGCGGCGGCCTCGGGCGGTGAGGGCGGCAGCGGCCCCGGAGGCGAGGGGTGCTCGTAGATGTTGTCGCTCGCGCGGGCGGCGAAGGGGCGGTGGTGCGTGGTCACGGTGTTGGGTCGCCCTGTTGGCTTCCAACTCGAGATCTGGAGATGGCGACCGTAAAGAACCCTGCTGAGTCGGGGCTCTGTACTGGAAGAAATCCTTGGCCAGCGGGATGGTCACGCTGTCGGCGACGTCCTGGACGTCGTTCCCCTTCCTGGAGGCGACACCGAGGTACATCCCCTTCCTTCCTCCCTGTTCCAGGGTGAAAACCCTAGATCTGTTGGATTGAGCGTCGCGTACTTCTTGGAGGCGCCGTCTTGGGTTGCGGGGCGGTGGTTCTGCGTGTGGTTCTTGGTGCGCTCGTGGCGGTGATTTCCTGAGGCGACATGCTACGTGATGTGGTATGAGCTGCTCCCCTCGCCTTCTGCAAGTGGTCTATTTCTCGATGGGACGACGCCCTCGGGCCTGGGCAAGAGGGGAATGGATTCCCCTCTCCGGCGGCAGCATCCTAGCAGATGTGCTGAGCCAGCGGCCTGGGTCAGCCCTGGCCTTCCTCATCAGCATCCTTGCCTTCTTCTTGTTGTATCTTCTGCGAGTGATCTCGACCTAAAGTTTGCGCCTTGTCGGATCGTCGTGCCGGCGGTGACATCCATGGGTAACTCGCGTGCAATGTTATACGGGCTAGGTGTTCTCTCCTGCATTTCGTCTGGTGTGTGCTTTCGTGCTCTAGGGTGGGTAACTCGCATGCGGTGTTGTCCGGTGTGGGTGCTCTCTCCTGCATTTAGTCTGGTGTGTGCTTTCATGCTCTAGGGTGGAGCTTCTCTGCCGTCTCATGGTGTGGAGCCCTGCCATCCAGGTCAAGAAGACACGGGTCTTCGTCCAAGGTGGAGGCAAATGTCTTGTTTCTCTGCCGTCTCATGGTGTGGAGCCCTGCCATCCAGGTCAAGAAGACACGGGTCTTCGTCCAAGGTGGAGGCAAATGTCTTGTTGGCCACACCCTGGTGGAAGACGAAGGCTAGATTCTTCACGGCGTCCTTCCTTGGGGCTAACATTGTCGTCAGACGGTGGCTTCAAATTTCAAGCTGGGCTTGTTGTAATTTCTTCTTCTTGTTATTCGTTGCATGTAAGCTAATCTTTCAGCATCATGTAAACTGTCGCTGCGGTTTTATTAATTTAAAGCCGGGCATGATGTGCCTTTGATCTAAAAAAATGTAGTCTTACCAGTCGGGTATGACACAGGTGCAACTATCACCTCTGGTCTAGCATTCATGATGAATACAGTAAGGTGTATAGTGACTACATCCAACTATGAAACAAAACTAAACAGTCAAATTAGTTGCCAGATCGTCCGCTTTTTGTTACTCTTCTGGACAGAGCCGCAATATACAGCTTGTTAACCATTTGATGTCCTCATGTGATCCCGTCTGTATTTATCCAGCTTTGGAGCTCTTTTCAATTATCTTTGATAACTTCTAATGGTATCCATTAACTCTCTTAAACCCACCTTTTCCCAGATTAATAGTAATGGTTCACACTGGAACCCTGTAATTCCATGAAAAGAAGAGCGGCAGGGGTTTCCTCATGGATTCTTATAAAACTGAACGAAATTGTGCACTAAATTGGACTATCTTTGACTAGATCTATGGTTCCGTTTCACGCACAACTGAGTACCCTTGCTTGCTGCTCCGTTTGGTTCCCTAACTCTTCTATAGAACAACACGTAAGCTGCACCTGACTTCACATCTTCCTCATTGATGGCAGAAACATGGCTATCATCAAAATTGTACCACCTGTTCTCATCCAACAGCTGCACAAAAAGGAGCTCCCTATTAGATTTCTAGAGTACAGCCAACACACGGGAAAATAGCTCTAGAACACAGTAAATAGTACTCAGAATTATGGAAGACAACATGGTAATAAAAAAATCTATAAATGGTTTCGGATCTCTGACAACTGAGATTCACAAGAAATGGAACCATGAATATATGTACTTAGGCGCATGGCCAGCATTTCTCAAAAATACCATAGCGAGATTAAAAAAGAATGGAAATAAAAAAATGGAAAATTCAGATATCAACAGGTTACAGACACCAATAAAACTATGGAATTCCTATGAAGCTATGACTAGTGCTTGGCAGAGGAACAAAGTAACAATTGCAGGAAATAGTATTAGAAATTGAGAAAGTAACCTTTACGTATGCAGTATAATGCCCACTCGCCATGCTGCCATAATGATTGCTAACAGCATATAACTCATACATTCCAGGTTGAGAGATCTTGTTAGCAATATAGTTCGTCAAATCCAAGTCATGTATTGGGAAATTAACAAAAGTCTCCAGCTTATGCTTAGTTGACCTACTAAATGAAAATCTCTTCAAATGAATAACTAACACTTCTGGTAGTCTCCATAAATCGAGCTTTTTACTAGCTTGCCTTTGCTCCTTGCACCTTGGACAGTACCTAATTTTATTAACATAACTTTGTTAAATTAATTGTAAAATTAAGGTTCTGGACAGCACGTCGGAACAATTAGCATGTGCCTGCTATAAGATGTTACTATTAATTTAGCAAAGCTCAGGAAATGAAATGAAGAACTCAAAGTAATGCTCTCAAGGTCAGTGCACAGTACAATAGCACAACAATCATGCAGTACGATTATTTTCTGCAACAAAGAAAGCACTAGCATTTCGAGGTTTTTCTTACTTGAGAGATTTCACATTCTGCCATGCAAGATAACCATTGAAATTCTAAATCCTAAACAAATGTGTGAGATTATACCAACTAAAATGCAAATGTGGACATCCCAGCTACTTATTGAGATATTATAATCCCATGTCAACTGAAACTGAACATAGCTAAGTAGCGTTAAGCAACACCTGTGTGAACAACACATTTTGAAGCAACAAGCGCATCTTTCAGAGAGTACAACAGAAAACTAACCACATTTCTTCAGGAACAAGTGGTTCTTCTCTCAAGAAAGCATCCAAGCATGCATAGAGCGAGAGAGGTTCACCACGGGTTCTCTTGGCAGGAGGAGCATACTTGAATACCTCTGGAAGGTGCTCCAAATGACTAGTGTTCAACTTTTTAAGATCTGACTTGGACCAGTTCACAAAAATTACAGTTGCGAGTGACGACTGCGGAACCCTGATACCATAATCTGTTTGCTCAACTACTGTGTTGCTATCATCAACCAGCTCTAGCTGAAATTTGCTGATGTCTGTATGGTAACTCTGTGTTCTTGTGGAAAGAGAACTTTGAACTGCGGAGTGGTGTGCCACCTGATTTTTTAACATGGGCACAAGCATTTTACGGGCCATTTCATGGATATCAGAACCAGTGACACTTTCATTTCGAGATATTTGTGCAAGAAGAGGAACACCATATGGTTTCCAATAGGTTGAGCTGCTATTGTTGCCATGGTCCCTACAGAAGAAGCAAAGCCAGTATTGTAAGAAGAATTTATGCACAAGAAGTGCTTTCCCTCTGTTGCATGTCAACAGCAAATGGAAATGGCGTATGTTGTATTTACTGTCAAATATGGCAAGCAAATTACTACAGCCATCACTCTAACCCTTACTACAAACGTGACATGTTTTTTCTCTACTTACAAGTCTTCACGGCGATGCACAAATTGGATATAACTTGCCCTTTTTTCCAATTTTGGAAGCCTATAAACTGCCAGGTGATCATCATCTTTAATAGTAGAAAGCTGAAGCACTGGATCCTCAAGAATAAGATGGATCCTGTGATTTCGTATCTGCAGATACAATACAGGGAAAATATATATTTACTTGCACGATAAAACAAAGCGAAATATGCTTGCTCAAACAGGTTGTAACAAACCTCAGCAATTAGAAGCCTCTCTTCTTTTCTAAGTGAGCATGCGTTGCTGAGCGCTTGGATAAGATCTCTGCACCTGCCTTGCTTGGGTACACTTACAGTGTATAATGTTGGTGGAGCACTCCCATCACAAGTGAAAACCACAATGGTCATGCTTCGTGTTGAAGCAAATTGTAGGGGTAAGGAAAGATACATGAATGGGTCAAATGTCACTGAAACCTTTCCGCAGATTGGACAGACCAAAGTTGACTTGTACTGTCCCTGGCAATTAAATGGCAACGTTTAGCAAAACACCTCTGCCCACCAAGAAGAGATAAATACACAATAATTTCATGCCAGACGTCTCAAGCTCATATTTCATTGTATCAATGTACTGCATTGGCTAAAATTTGAAAGTGGTTGACCAGTCAACAACATAAATTCAAAGTCAAAATATGAAACAGCAATATGAGGACCATCACATTTGTTGCAGGCATTTCCTCCAACATGCAGAAGCATCGGAGCATACACTAATCATATGTCTGTGTGCTATCTTGCTGTATATCAGAAACACAAAAGCTGCAAACATTTCTAATCAAACATGCATTAGCACCAGTTGTTTGTTTTTCGTAAACTGTTTTTACTTGATCACAGGGAGATCCAAATTACCACTTTAAACTGACAGAGGATGCAAAAAAATCCATAACTACTGCAAGAAAAACATGACCAGAAGAAAATGAACCACCTCTTTACAGCATTGAGTAAAATGATTCATATATGTTTCCCCGGTTGGGACTAACCTGGCATACATCAACAATGATAGAATCATTTCTGGCAATGTGATTTGCCCAATACTCATCAGCAACCTCTTCATCTGATCGTCCGTCAGCATCTTTGGATTTTAAGTAAGGTCTATGTTTCACACGGTTCAAGTCTTCATGCAGTCCATCCAGGAGGAATGCCAACAGCTCCTGGAAGAATTCCCAAAGGTACAGACTAAAAAAAGCTGCGGACAGAAAAAGGGCTGTCCAACGAAAGAATCAAACCTGTGAATCATGTTGGTTGTATCCACTGAACTGAGGTGCAAACCGAGAAAGCTTTGTTTTAAATGGCCGTGGAGAAACTGGGGTACGGCTAGGAGCCCAAAGTTTTCTCAGTAGCTCTCCAAAAGCTAAAGCAAGTTCACCCTACAAGACTACCATCAGATCTCAGTACAATTAATATGACGCATAGATGCAAATGATCATGAGACCAGAAAAAAGAAACACACAATAGCAAAATTATTTCTGTATGAGCAAGCAAAGTGGCTGTATTAGAACTTCAGGGTGTCTCATAAAAGTACCCATTTTATACCAACTATAATGCGTATTCAATCTAATTGTGATCCCGAAAAGAAATAAACATGAGATTTGTCAAGCTTCATGCACTAGCCAACGCAACCAAAAGTCCGAACTGATGGAAAGGGGCTTAGTACAATCTACTATTATACTTATACACTCAACACCTCCTCTCACGTGTGACGGGAGAAGAGAAAGTCAACACGTGCAAACCGGAAAAGAGTGAGGCACATATGTGGACAAAGAAGGGGGGCAACAGCAATTTTAGAATAAATTGCGAAAGTCAGGACTCGAACTCGAGACCCAGGGCTCTGATACCATGTCAAGCTTCATGCGCCAACCGACTATTCCCAAAGACCGATCTGATGGAAAAGGCTTGGTACAATCTACTTATACACTCAACAAGATTTTGTCTCTCCTCAAAAGAAACTACATCAATTTTGATTTCAAACACAACTATCTGTTAACTAGCACAATGCAAACCACAAAAAAGACAAGTTGGGTCACTGGCTTAGGAAATTGCGGAAAGAGGTTGGTGTCCTGCCGCACCATTTTGTAGAACCTGAAGTGAAATGTCTATCGTTGTGTTGGGATGGTTTTGAGTTGGGAGTTCCATTTCCATATTTGTTTGTTTGTGTCTTTTACGAGAGTGTTGGTCTAAATTAAAAATAGTGGTGCATCTTATGTATATTAGGTCCCACATGTGAGTAAAAATTTTGTTTGCTTACTTATATCCCTTGTAAGGTAGGACTGCATTTATTTAATACGTTTATTACAGGGTTATTGGTCCCATAAGTGAGTGGAGGAATAAGCATGAACTCACCACCAACTCCTACCTGACGCCCCTCAAGACAGAGGCCGATATGGGGACACACGGCAGGGGCCTATTTAAAAAAATGTGCACTCAAATTTAAGCGAGGTTAACAAATTTCATTCAAACTTCTCGATATTTTACATAGAATTTCAATGAAATTTAAACCCTAAACTACCCTAAACCCAATCTTCAGTCATGGAAGGAGAGGTAGACAATACTAGACTCCACCGGATCCTTGCAATGGCGGGCTGCTACTACGGCGGCGGCGTTGGATGGGCTGAGGAGGCTGCTGCGTGTCAAGCAAGGCATGTGGGCCTCCTCGTCGACGACGGTATGGCGATGAAACCGGTATGGCAACGGAACGCAAAAACACGCAACACGCCATGAAGGGTATAAAGTGTCGCGGGAAACGGCGTCGACTTAATGCCGATGAAAGTAATATCTGGCGTTGGGGAAGCCGCAGCGACACCACGTAGAGAAGCAACAGCATCAGGAAGGGGAACTTGTGAGATGGGTGGGTGCCTTTGCCTCTGTGTCAAAAATAGGTCAGGCCCACTTGTCTAAGGGACGTCCGGCACTGACCCCCAAGCCAGCCCCAAAAGTTGAGGCGGACAACTTGGGTCGTCTTACCAATGGGAAGCGCCGCTGGGGGTGGTTTTTGTGTCTGGACCCTCATTGGGCCAATGGGGAGGCCTATTGGGGGGCGCCGGTGGAGATGCTCTAAGTAGGATAAGTAGAATATCTCGTGAAAGGTGGTCCCACATGTGGGTAGGAATGCATGTAATTACTTCTGACGTTTATAAGGTTTTTGGTCCCATATGTGAGTAATACTGGAGGAATAAGAGTGGACTCACCACCAACTCCAACCTTTATAAGTAGAAGAAAAATAGGAGAAAGGGGAGACAGAAACCAGACAAAAGTTGCTGTAAAAAGAGAAAGGGCACACACTATGCAAGATGCACGATTACATAGAAACATAAATATTTTTCCAAATTTAAAAAAATGTAGCAGATAATTTTATTAATGAAAATATTATGAATCTGAAACAAGATAACACAGCCATGAGACTACAACGGTGAAAGTATCCAACACCCACGAAGATTCAGGTTAAATTTGATATAATTTTATTAACTTTCATGGTTGTTGATATCACCATATACAAGTATTTCTTATAGGTTGTACTGAATGTTCAACGAATAATACCATATTAGGGCTAATTAAAGCATCAAGATCTCAAGGCTGTGCTAGAAAGAGTACTTACCACCATACCAAGCGGATTGTGCCAATTAATTTCACCGTGGTAATCTTCACGAAAATATCTAGCAAACTCTGGTGTGTGCACAAGACACTGTACCGCACTGTTCATGAAACATGTGTTTCCTAAGTTTAGTAGCCCAGTAAGACCTGATGGAGATCCCCTGGTGGTCACACCAACAGTACCAGGCACATTATCCAAGTCGCCGTTGGAAGATCGCAGGTATTGGCTTTGAGCGAGACTAGAGCTGTAGCTTCTGGAGCCATAACTGATTGATGCCAAATTCTCATTTGAGAATACTGATTTTGAATCATCTGCCGTCAAAGAAGTTGATGCTTGTTCAAAATAATCGTTTTCTTGGATCATGGACCCACCATCCAAACTACCATTTGCATCAGCAGTAACTTCAACTAGAATCTGCAATAATAAGATAAAGAGTCCATTGTTAGGATCATTTACTATGTAAACAGGCCGATATAATTGCACCATAATTTAGTGCCACTACCACGAATAGAAAGTGACAAGCACAAGTCAAAAAATATTTTTAAAGCTCGCAACTACCAACAATGATGTAAAGTCCAGTTCTCACATCTTGATCCATCTGAATGCTGGCATCCTCAAGAGTTTTCTCCGAGTTATCCATCAGAGCATGCTTTGTTCGACCATAGTAGTCCCAAATACACACCTGCCGATAATAGCCATAATGATTAAGCGGAACTTATAAATGCAGTAAAACCAACAGCGGTAGGCATTAAAATACAACAGCTACCTCGTCTGGTACCAGATCAAAAACCTCACAGGCCTTCTTATGCAGTTCATCAACTCTATCCTGCATGTTAAATTCATACATTTTCAGTTTTCCCATTAATTCTCAAGGGTCTAGTGAAATTTTGCAACGCGTAGTGTCATTACATGAATTCTACCGAAACGTCTCTATATAAAGAATTTATCCTCCCATAATTTACATAATCCAATTACAATGAATACATGGAAATGAAAAGGATATTTGATGTGTTCAACAGTGAACAAAGGTGTAAGAACCTTCTTGCTTATCCTTATTACAGCATGTTCTCCTTTTGGCATCAGAAGTAACTGCAGACGTAAAGGATAAACTTCTATGGCTAGATCAGTTTGAGACAAGCCAGTATTGATTGCCTTTCTTGGTAGTGTTGGTCCTCCACCATACCTGTTAAAGGATTTTGAAAATAATAGTAAAAAAAATTAAGCATACCAACAAGATTTAAGGTTCCCACTCAACATTCTTCTAGTGAGAGATCAGCACTCAAATAAAAAACTAGCTGGATAGTTTATTTTAGTGTATGAAAACACCACATCAATGTACCATAGCTTAGCGTAGCAAGCATGCAGATGAATAAATAAAATCTCTGCTTGTCAGAGAAGATTTCAACTTCTTCACGAATGAATAGTAGGTAGTTTAATAAAACATACTTCACTTCATGGATTGTGTTCTAAATCTTTATTTACCAGCAACAAACAACATCCAGATAGTTATCCATCACATGCAATGAATCGCTGCCAAAATTCTCGTTCTACAGATAAGAACAATGTGTTCAGTTCTCGGGATTTTGAGAGATTCAGATACTGTGCCCAAAACTGTTTGTTCACCAGTATCTTTGTAAAATCATTTTGGGATGAAATATATTGGGTCAAATGGTTTGAGTCAAATGGGCATTCACAAGCTTTCTAACACAATGACCAAGCATGTCAAAGAGAGTGAGTGAATTTAGTATACACAGGTATATGGACTACTATAAACATCCTGACGACAATTTATCTGTAGAGCCAAATAAGGTAGCACGAGAACAAATATAGGTCCATGTTTTCAGACAGCTACAAGAAGCTGTGTAGCAACCACAAGAAATAAGATCACACGTAGTTAAATGCATAGTGACAATAGAAAAGTGATTTATCTGGAGAACATAAGAGGAATCGGATTTCACGTTCTGAATAAATGTGACATACCAACCATGAAGCTTTTCCCAGACTTGCTGAGGGAGCAATATATAGTCACGGCCTTCAACCAAGGAGTCATGTAGCTCAATATCCATACTGGAGACTTCAGATGCCATGTCATCCAACAAATCTGTATTGTCAATAGCTCCTGGCCTTCTTGGAGTATTTGAACAAAACTCGTGCTGATGATAACCATTACTTGTTACACCAGTCAAATCTTGAATGACGTAATCGATCCAACTTTGCCACCACCTATTGATATAATCAATAAACATGTGTGTCTAAGAAACAACTGAAGAGTACAAAATGAAGCGGCAGGCCAGGATAAGTCAAACATGAGATTTACATGTTATGTAAATCTGTATTTCAGAATATGCCGTCTGAAAAAGATGGTTTGATGTGTCCTGTCTGTATAGCCTAGCCAAGTATATAACACGCAAATCAAGGTGACAGCTAAAGCTGTGTATCCTAATAAAAGATGTTAGAATCTAACTATCTCTTATGTTATCTAGGGATCTTACCAACAGCTAAACTATGCAAAACAAAGGCAATAAATCAAAATATTGCTAAGGCAATTCCTTGGATAATGGCTAATATTGAAAAGGTAATAAAATGAATTAACTCTGAACGGATTACCACGTCATAAAATGTTTAAACTATTGCAAACTACACACTAAAATCCTGCCAGTACAACTAAAAGCAAGCAGCACCTCAACGCCGAATCTGCAGAACGGATTACCACGTCATAAAACGTTTAAACTATTGCAAACTACACACTAAAATCCTGCCAGTACAACTAAAAGCAAGCAGCACCTCAACGCCGAATCTGCAGCAAAGACTCGGCGTCCAGCTCTGTCCCTAACAACTAGACCACCACCTAGACGGGTAAATCTAGGAACAATTTGTAGGTGAAGCAACAAGCACCGGCGAGAGTAACCAAATCCAGCTCCAAGTCCCTAAGACCCTAACAACTATACCACCAAATCGATATTTGTAGCCCAGCCTAGACACGGGGTAAGGGCCTTCCGGCCACCCAAATAACAGCAGCAAGCGAACTAAAAATGTTGAGCTTTGTGCACTGCGTTCCTCAAAACAAAGCGCGGCACAGACGGCTAAACCCGAAACCAGATCGAGAAGTAGAACAAGAAAAGCGGGAAACACACCTGTTTGTGATGAGGAAGAAGACGTCACCCTCCTTGGCGTGAGCATCCGCAGCGACGGTTATGTCTCGGATCAGAGCCATCTCCTCCTCCGCGGCAAGCTCCGTCCCCGAATCCGACTCCACCATCTCCATCGCGGACGCCGGCGATGAGGACGAGGAGCCCTCGGGCTAGGGTTAGGGTTGAGTCGGTCTTTCCTCCGAGCTTTTTGGGTTCCGCGGGGTCGAAGCGGAAGGTTTGGCTTCCGGCAAGGCTTGTGTTTAATAGGGGAGTACAGTTGCAGCGGTGGTGGTCGTGATTCGCGAATGGCTATGGCTGCGGCAAGAGATGGAGAGGCGCGGATCTACAAGGGATCCGAGGTGCGCCGAACCGGGGAGGAGCGCAGCCGAGAGCCGACCCGACCCCAGGACGCGATTTTTTTTTCCGGCAATTTTACATAAATAACCTTTTAGGGTAGCAAATTCATACTCTATAATCCTGAAAAAAAAAAATCAAAAAATAACCCTATATCATAACGCCCGCCTATAAGGAGGCGTTACACTCTATAACATAAGGCGGGCGCTGTGTGTGAGGATCCGGGGGGAAAATCCTCCGTACCCTCCATGTGACACGTATCTCATTTTAGTCTCCAAACTCGCTTTTGCTATTTGGAGAAAAAGTTCCTTGAAATAAGAAATTTTAACTATTGTAGCAAATGTCTAAATTTGACCTAAATCACGCTTTTGCTCTTACAAAGCAAAAAAGTTTATTAAGGTAAAAAAATGTACTATTGTAGCAACAAAAAGTCTGTCCATAAAAAAATAAAAACTGACTTTGCCGGAGACCTCGTCCAAGATATTATAGCAAACCCTTTGCACTACTATAGCAAATCTGAACGTTAATTGTAGCAAAAAAAATGTGCTATTGCAGCAAAAAAATAATGATATCGCCGGAGACACTGTCGGAGATATTATAGCAAACACTTTGCACTACTATAGCAAATAAGGACAACCGTTGTAGCAAAAAATGACATCCCTGGAGACGTCATAGCAAACAAATTATGCTACTATAGCAAAATCGGACACCAATGGTAACAAACAAATTATTCTATGTAATAGTGTTGGTGTGTCAGCGGCAGAGCAGCCGGACATGGCGGGGCACGTGGTCGACGGTGCAACGCGGTGGTGGCGTGAGCTAGCAATGCTCTGGTACGAGAGGAAAAATAGGGAAAGAGATTAAAAAAAAGCGAGTGGAGGAGACAACTCCACATAGGACACGTACACGTGGGGAGCGCAGCCGGAGGACGTCCTCCGGAGAAAATCAATCGTTTACCATGGGATAACGGCGGGGCCGGTGGGCGTTATTGACCGTGACACCGTGGTCGAGGACTTTCACGTGGCAAACACCATAACGCCCTGGACGGGGGCGTTATGCATGTGAACTTAAAACGGCCCACTCCCTCCCGATCCCTAACTTTTCCTTGCTCCTCTTCCTCTCTTCTCCAGGAAAAGAACAACTGCCCCTGCCGCCACCCCCTCCTCCCCTCCCCTCTATTTGCAAGATCGGAGCCCATCTGCTAGGGATTTGTTTCCCATCGGAGTTGTGAAGGTATTCCCCCTCTTTTTATTGGTTCAAATCCTCGCATTTGATTTTTCTTGAAATTTCCGATCCCTAGTTCATCTAGTTTCTAAACTATTTAGGTTGTTAGTACTAGGTTTTTAGTAGTGCATCAGTGGTTGCTATTACTAGTGGAAACTCTAGATTCTATTATTAGATTCACATTTCTAGTGTAAATCCTAGATTCTAGTTTTAGATTTAGTTGTCACATTTGATTTGTTAGTAATATATTGTAACTATTAGGTTGTTATTATAATTGGAAAGTAGTAGTATTATAGTCAATTTGTAAATACTAGTTTTTTTAATTTTAGTTCTAAGTATTGGATAGTTCGTATAATTGTGATCTTTAGTTCATATAATTGGATAATATTGAATAGTATTGGTAAATTTTAGTTCATTGTAATTTTTGTTCATGTTATTGTGTAATATTTTCTCGTTGATTTATTAGTATTAGATATTTGAACTAGCTAAACAGATTTATTATAACTAGTTAAATAGATTTGTTATAAATAGTTAACAATTTTAAATCATTCTACTTTTTAGTATTGTGATATTTGCCCTTATTGTTTTAATCGTATTTTTCTTTTTTTTCATAGGGTTATGTTTCTTCTCAAAGAGATTTATGATGTGGTCACTTGCCACTGTGGCCGTTATATGGCGCCCGATGATATTTTACCCACGCTGCACTTGAGGTCCGCAAATATTGAAGGCTCGGATGTAGACCCCCAGGTCGTCATTCGATGCACTACGATGAGAGCTATACCTCGTACATCCGGAGAACCGGATTGCTTGCATTTGTCAACATGTTGATTCATGGGACACTGAAGTTCAACCCATGTACCATCACCGCGCTCCATTGCGTTCCCTACCGTCATTTTGGTTGGGAAAACGGCTTTTACCGTCCCAAAGTCGGTCGGGAATGAGTATTGCCGACCGACAGTGTCTGTCATCGTAAGTCCAGTCGGCAATGTCCTTTGCCGACCAACAATTCTTTCCCGACCGATGATTTGACGGCTACACAATTTCTTTCCCGACGGACGTATTCTTTTCTGACAGACGTTTCTTCCCGACCAACATTTTACACCGACAGACTATCGGACGGTGTTTCCTTTACCGACCGACTTTCTTTCGGCTGTGGGCCACCCTTTTGTCGACCCACTATCTGATGTTGTTCGTTCTACCGACCAACTTTCCATCGGTTCTCATATCAACCTTTGCCAACCGACTGTCCTATGACGTGTTGTTTTACCGACCAAAAAATTGACTGTGTACATTACAATTTAATTTGGCATCTGCCTTACAAACAGAATCGAGCCAAGACACATATTTAAAGACAATGACATCAAACATGGTATACATCAGGTCATGTTCTCAATGTGGAACCAAACCATAATATCACAATAATTATGTTGTGGCCAAGCCACCAGATTAAAGCATGCATGTCCAATGATTTATAACATGCTCCCTTACAATAAGTATCCAGTAAACAAATACACGAGATAACTACAAAATGATAGCTCTAAATTCATAGTTTGGCCAATTACACAAAATACCCAGTTGTCACAAGACGCCAGCTTCACGGTTCCTCATCGTCTTGCAAGGCGTTCCTACAAAGAGTAAGCAGGTCTCCATTACATTCATACGTTCATGGAAAGTGTCACTATAAAAAATTAAACTCACTTGTAAAGAAAACCAGAAGTTGTAACAAGACATGTTCTTGCCGAAATGTGGTTTTTGTACAACATTTTCTAAAATTGGACATAAACTCATGTACAACTAGTTGATACACCGGGCACTGCTGCGGAAATGATTGATAACTTTCAGATATTAAAAAATAGCATGAATAGGAAGCTCTTGTTACCTAAGTTAGGTAAAAAAAAAATTACATAATTGGTAGCATAGAAGTTAGTCAAGTAACTTTAGGTGATAATTTTCTTTTACATATTTGGTAGCAGAATAATAGTGCCGTAGCAAAACATATCCATCATGTCAACACAAATTAATTATTATGTTTTTGGACGTCCGAAAGTGTTTGGCAACAAAGATAAAAATATTTGTAACAACTATAGAAAATATTATCATCACGTTGATAATAGAGCTGTATCAAAATATATCCAGTGTGTCATGATGAAGTGGTTATTACGGATTCCTGACTTCGGAAAGTCGAAGGTAAAATTTTCAGCAACAATGGTAGAATGTCTGAATAACCATAGAACCGGCGACCATTCTTGTCATGGTGACCTTTATTCATCATCCCCATGTATCCCATGAGCACTGAATGAACTTGAGTCTGGATCGGCTCGAGATTGTAGAATCAAGTTTACGTATCAATTTGTCGGGTAGAGCAAGATAAGACGACACGTAAAGACTGAACCCTCACACAATTTTTTACTTGAAACATGACATAGAAGCTGCCAATTTCACTACGTATACATGACAATTAAAGCAAAATTTAGAGCGGCCAATAGAAGGGTGTTGACGACATACTGTTTGGAATATGCAAACTGGACCTTCTCCACGGAATGACCTTCTTAGTTGAAGGAATGGCTGCAAGGAAAAAAATCGCATAAACAGTAAAAACAGAGAGCTTTAACTACAAACAGAGCTGCAGAAAATATTATCATACAGAAGGATTATCTTGAGACCTATCTAGTGTCTAGAGTAGATAATTCAGTGCTCACTGTTGATTGTGGTGCACAGCGAAAAGTACCGTGATGCCACTTGTGTTAAAACAACATTTATGACAATAAGAATCTGTGGAAATCACAAATTGAGGATTCAAGAATTAAAGTTCAGTTGAGAACTCTCACCTTATACATCTGTCCAAATGTGCAACGTGAAGCACTGATTCGATTTCTCTAGTTGAATATGCACCATTAATTGCTTATATTAGACAAACAAAATTGTGATATAAGTTAGTGATGTAGTAGCCCATACAACAACGAAACCATAAATTGAAGTGATCAATCAGGGTTTGATCCAACGCAAATAAGAACTACTACATGGCTAGCTATGAACACTTACGGCTGGGATGATGTAACCTCAAAGGAACAAATTGTTTGGATTCCTTCGTACTTTTCTTCGCTTCTTAGATTAAATCCAGGGGGAATATAATGTTGGAGGAATTTCTGCTCATAGAACAGATATAAACTGAATTAAAGTACAAGGAAGGATTCAGGTGCGCACAGGCGACGGTATGTGTTCTGACATAAACTTCATCCCTTTGTGGTGCATGCATGCCCAAGTTCGTCAGCCTACAATCATTTGGATACCAATGTTAGTTGGGGTAATTATTTTTACCATTTCTTTGGTTACACAGGCATGACTCTTGCTACCAGCAGTGCATTGGCACGATTCTTTTAATGATAGCACTGCAAGGCTATAAGAGACAGAAAAGGTTGTAAACATAATGTGCATGCATGTACGATAGAAACTCTCAAGTGCAGTATTATAGATTCAACAAGACTAATTGGATTGACAGCCCAACCCACAATCAGGCAATGTTACACATAACTAATCTATGAAGAAACTCAGTTAACCATATGATATCCTTACAATTGACCCTAAACCACCCACGTCAACCTAAACTTAAAGGTTCAACTTTTCGTAAACACACAGGCTTCATCTACTGCAGTTCAAACATGACACCAAAAAGGAAAGAGCATGAGCCAAGGTGAAAGGCACAGATCATTGATCGATTATTGTGTTGATTCCATCCATGTCTATGACCAAATATCCCTTGCAAGATTTTCCAGTTTCTTTCTATTCTCAAAGCTCAGTTTTTTTTAGATAAAAGTCCTAAACAACCCTATTTTCGTTGAAAAGGCAAGAGTTTTGTTCTTACAGACACATGCTGGGATCCACCAGCTCTACAAGACAGATTGCCAAGATAAAAGATGAGCTCCCAAAAAAATCTCAGTTTTAATACGTGAAAAAAAGGAGCAGCCTCACATTAATCTCAAGGCAAGATATTATCTAGACCTCAGACACTATTTACAATAGCAAAAATGAGGAAAGAACTAGCAGGAACACTATGCAGCTAACCGAAGTGCAGAGTACAAGCTGAAAAGGAATTATTTTTCTGAAACAGTTTCATTACGTAAGCAGTACTCTCACTAGCTACAAATGAACAATCTAGGACAAACTCGATGCACATGATTACTAGATGAACCAGTTTCTCTCGTACATATCCCATCTTCTAATTAGCAACTAGTATCAAAGAGATGCTCACGTATGTGTGTAGGAATCAAAGAACTAAACCAACTGGATCGCTCGATTAAATTAGGTATTTTTTTTTAGAAATGGGAGACTAGGCCTCGGCCTCTGCATCAAAATGATGCACACAGCCGGTTTTTTATTAAATAATCAGAAAAAGCATCCAGAGTATGTAACTTATTACAATCATGGGTCCGAAAGCGTGGCCACAAAGACAAGCCACCGAAACATAGACGAACTACGCATTAATTCGCCTAGAATTAAGCCACCCAGCCTGGCTGTAGATAGCCCGAACGACCGCCATCAGTCGAGCACAGCCGGAATCCATAAGTCCTCGCTGATCCAGCGGGAGAAGAAACGCCCACATCTGGATAGAATAGACCGCCTTGTTTACAACCTGCAAAAAGTGAATGTTCGTTTGTCTATTAAAAACCAAATCATTGCGGCAATTCCAAATTGCCCATAGGAAAGCAGCCGCACCAACTCGTATTCGTGCTTTTGTTTTCTATCAATACCATTTAACCAATTACCAAACATATTCGCAATGCTAGTAGGTGGATAAATGCTATAAGTAAAGTGTATCAAACGCCAAATATCACGGGCAAAAGGACATGTTATAAACAAGTGTTCTACAGACTCATCTGCATCGCAAAAAACACATTTTTTACAACCATGCCAATTTCTTTTTATCAAATTGTCCTTAGTTAAAATAACTCTTCTATTAAGGAACCATAAAAAGATCTTAATCTTCAATGGCACCTTCAATTTCCACAAGTATTTTCGTAAAAATATTGTGGACCCATGCATCAAATCAGCGTAGTACGATTTAACAAAAAACGTTCCATTCATTGTTAGTTTCCAACGAAACACATCTCTATCATTTGTTAGAGAAACTCCCATAAGCTTCTCCACCAAATTTAACCAGCGATCTCTTCTGTGTCCAACTATATTCCTTCGAAACCGAACGTCTAAAGGATTATGAGCTAACACATTCGCGACGGTAACATTTTTATGGGAGCGATACTATATAAGGACGGATAGGATTGGGATAACGGTTCATCACCAAGCCAAGTATCTTCCCAAAACCGCACCTGCTGCCCGTTTCCTAAAGAGAACTTGCCCCGTGAAAAAAATTCATTCTTAACTCGCATTAAATCCTTCCAGAATGGTGAGTCCGATGGTTTACTCTCTACTTGAGATAACGTTTTATCCCCTAAATATTTATTAGAGAGTAACTCATGCCACACCCCTTCTTCAGTTAACAACTTGTATAGCCATTTACTCAACAAATACATATTTTTAATTTGTAAGACTTCGATCCCTAAGCCTCCTTGATCCTTTGGACGGCAAACAATATTCCATTTAGTTAATCTGTATTTCCTCTTTTTCACATCACTTTGCCAGAAAAACCTCGATCGATAAAAATCCAAACGTTTCCTCACCCCTACGGGAATTTCGAAGAAGGACAACAAAAACATAGGTAGACTAGATAGGACTGAGTTAATCAAAACGAGGTGATCCCCATAAGATAACAATTTACCTATCCAAGAACTTAGTTTCTTGTCAAACCTGTCCTCAATGGGTTTCCACTCTTTGTTAAGAAGTTTTCTATGGTGAATTGGTATGCCTAGGTATTTGAAAGGTAGATTGCCTACCTCACAGCCAAAGATATTACGGTAATGATCTTGGGCATCCTTGGCCTTACCAAAACAAAATATCTCACTCTTGTGGAAATTAATTTTAAGACCCGACATGAGCTCAAACATCGCAAGTATAAGCTTCATATTCAGGGCCTTTTCGACATCATGTTCCATGAAGATGATCGTATCGTACGCATATTGAAGAATGGATACCCCTCCTTCGACAAGGTGTGGTATCAACCCTCCTACTTGGCCATCCTCCTTAGCTCGATCTATGAGAATTGCCAACATATCCGCTACGAGGTTGAAAAGAATAGGTGATAACGGATCACCTTGTCTAAGTCCTTTTAATGTTTGAAAATAATGCCCGATATCGTCATTAACTTTAATACCGACACTTCCTCCTTGGACAAAACGAGCTATCCATTCACACCAAACTGGTGAAAACCCTTTCATTCTTAACACTTATTGCAAGAAAGACCAATTCACTTTGTCGTAAGCTTTTTCGAAGTCAATTTTAAACAAAACCCCATCTAGATTCTTCCTTTTTAATTCATGTATAGTTTCATGTAGGACTACCACCCCTTCCAGAATGTTTCTACCGGGTAGAAACGTTGATTGAGTTGGTCGGATAACTCTACTCGCAATAGAGGTAACCCTATTAGTCCCTACTTTTGTGAACACTTTGAAACTAACATTTAGTAAACAAATAGGTCTATATTGCTCAATACGGCTCGCGTCCTCTTTCTTAGGCAGCAACGTAATGACCCCAAAGTTAAGCTTACATAATGGTAAGTCTCCATCATATAGCTGGGCAAACATAGCCATCAAGTCCATCTTAATTACCTCCCAAAATTTCTGATAAAATTCTGCGGGAAACCCATCAGGTCCCGGGGCTTTGTTGTGTTCCATCTGAGATATAGCTTCAAACACCTCCTTTTCCGTAAAAGGAGATGTAAGAATTTGATTCTCCTCAGGTGAGATCTGGGGCATGTCAGCCGTCATATCCTCTACTAAAGAAACGTAATTCGGCGCCGGTGCCCCAAATAATTTCTTATAGTATTCGGAGATGAAAACCCGCAAGTTTAAATCTCCAATAATGGTGCTCTCGTCTTGTTCTAGCTGAAATATTCTTTTCTTCCTATGTTTGCCATTCGCAATCAGGTGGAAGTATTTCGTATTGCTTCCCCCTTCTTGTAAATGTTTTACTTTAGCTCTTTGTGCCCATTTAGATTCCTCATCCCGTTTCAACTTTCGTAAATAGTCATCATCCTCCTTTTTTGCAGCCCGTTCGGCTGCGTTTAAAGGAGTCGATTCTGCCTTAATATCTAGCATATCAATGAGAGTTGTTAATTTATCTTTCAGCTTCCTATATTCACCGCTTTGATTTTTAGCCCATCCACGAAGAAATTGTCTCAGATGCCTAATTTTGTTTTGCCACCTCTCAACCGGATTGCTTCCACCATGAATATTCATCCATTATCTACGCACTAACTCATAGAAACCATCCTGGCGTATCCAGGATAATTCAAATGAGAAGTGACTTTTATTTCCGACATGTGCCTGGAGCCCAGAGTCCAAAAGCAATGGTGTATGATCAGACCCCGTGCGGGTCAAAGCATGCACCGAAACCAGAGGGTATTTCTGCTCCCATTCGATGCTATTAAGAAAACGATCTAATTTCTCGTATGTAGGATTATCTCCCCAGCTCGCCCAAGTGAATTGTCTACCCGATAAAGTAATCTCTTTCAAATATAGACTCTCAATAATGGCATTAAAAATAAAAGGCCACCTAGCATTGAAATTATCATTATTCTTTTCCTCCTGTCGACGAATGATATTAAAATCCCCCCCGATCAAAATCGGAAGAGTTTCGTTATCACAAATACAGACTAACTCCGCGAGGAATTCGGGTTTCTTAGAGTCTTGTGCAGCTCCGTAAACTACAACAAAAGCCCATAAGAAACCATCCGCTTTGGTGTTTACATGAAATTTTAGACAATAATCCCCAGACACAACGGTTTGTGCTGCGAGAGTAGTGTTATTGAAACCAACTATCATCCCTCCAGAACGTCCATGTGGAGGTAGACAGAACCACGTAAAGTCTCTCCCCCCCGCAAGAAAGTCCAAAAAATGAGGAGTGAAAGAAGATCTGCCTGTCTCAATCAGCGCAATAAAATCAAGATTATGATCTTTGATAAATTCATTAACGGCTAGGTGTTTCGCATGATCCCCAAACCCATTGCTATTCCAAATTAAACCTCTCATCTTACTTTTTAAATTTTTTAATTCTAGAACTCCTTCTGGGCTTAGACAAATTGCAAGCATTCTTCTTCCGGTTACGTTTAACCGTCTTGGAGAATGAAAGATGATCCGTATGATCATCCTCTTGCTCTACCCCATCATCACAAAGATCCACACTCAAGTTAGTAGCTTTCGTTAAAGCCAAGCTGGAGTGGGAGTCAACTAAATCATCATGCAGCTTATCATTTAAATTATTCTTTAAGAATATAATGGATCTAGCACGTTCTTGCTCTAGCAAACCCGAAATAGAAGATTCAACTTGTTGCTTATTCTTCCCTAGCGAAACTCCTAACTTATCTGCTCTCGCCTTAATTTCAGAATTGGAAAATGAAAGCAATGACAAATCAACTGAAGCTAGATTACCTTTAGCAAATATCGAATCCTTCCGTTGTGCAAGGGCAATAGCACGCAACTCCTGTGGAAGGTCCACATCTGGCTTTGCCCGAAGGCGAGCACTAGAGCGGATCTCCACCTCAGTCTCGGACACGCCCCCATACGCCATCACCGCGGCCAGCGATGGTCGCGATGGTGTTACCGACACCGCTTCCAACCCCAACCCTCCTGGTTGAGGTGAGCAGTGTGCGGTCAGAGGTGAGCCCATCGGCAACGTCCCCCCACCCAACCCGCCTGGTTGAGTGGGAAGAACAGCCACTCCGTGGAACGCGTCGACCAGACGCCGTGGTGCCAACTCTATGGCACTCCCGCTCGGTGCGCTCACCGTCGAAGAAGCATTAGGTGGTTGCGGGTATCCGTCTGATACCCGGACCACCCGTACAGAAGGAGACCCCGTCGAAGAAGAGGGTGACTGCGGGTATCCGTCTGATACCCGGGCCACCCGTCCAAGAGAGCCCCCCTGCCGAAGCGGGGTCCGAAGCAGCACCACCGTCACACTCCTGAGCCACCGAAGCCCCATGCGTAGAAATCATCTCGTGCTCAACAGCCTCACATGAAAGCCCGGAAGAACCATCAGCACCCGCCACCGTAATAGGAGTATCAACGTATTGTGCCTCCCTACTCAACGAGATGAGATGTAACCGAGCTTCCCTTACCGATTTGGCCACTAAAGGAGAAAGGACCACCCCGGAAGCAAAAACTTTCTTCACACCGTTCACGTCCGTCACCTTATCCGCCCCGTTATTCCCCTCACTAGGTGTGCTATCATTCTCCCTCTTGTTATCGAGATCCATGTTACCACTCATAGGCCCTTTTTGCTTAGAACTCCCTCCATCTCTTCCCCCATCATCAGGTGAATCATCTGTAGGATCAACTGCCATACCATCCTCATCATCAGAATTCGGATTCTCTACAAAAAACTTCAGCTCATAAAACCCATCACGAATGAACACAGGCCAACCATCAGGGACCAGTGTGTAATCCATACACCCAACAAGAATCCGCAACACCCCATGCTTACGAGTATACTTCATATCCACCTTAAGAGTCTTTCCAAACAAAGAGCCAAGACTCCAAAGAAGAAGAAAATCACCTCGATGCTTAGGCGGAATATCTGACACCCTGATCCAGATCTCAGGTAAGAGCCAGAGTGGCTTCATCTCCGTAACCCAAGATTCCACTGTAATCACACATGTGCTGTTGGGAATATGACAAACACCGAAAACAATCATGCGATCGAACTCAGCTCTAGTCGGAAAGGACACCTTGAAAACCCCATCACCAACCTGCACCACTTCCCATTTGAATTGATCTGATGGTACCAAACGCTACAGCTGAATAATAACCTCCTCCACGGACAGCGATCCACCCGTGATAGTGAGCTTACCCAGACGTGCAGAATCAATCTTGGGCCTATAAGATGCCGTAGGTACCGCCTCATAGAACATTAAACCCTCGTTGATAAAACCATGTGTGATAACTTGTTGCTTCGCCACTGTGAGCAATGGGCAATCATCAGAATATGACCAGTACACTCACAGTATTCGCACACCACCTCCGTGCACTCTGCGCTCAAGTGACCCTGGACACCGCATTGGAAACATTTGGCCTTGTCTTTCTTAGCCTTTTTAGCAATAGAATCATCAGTCTCATCAGTCGCTGTAAGCACCACGCCCACACCGAGCGCACCCCCTCCTGTCGATGCAGCAGCCATACGCTGTGCCGCAAGCATATGGTCACGGCCCGTGACCGGTAGTGGTACAGGGACAGCAGCCGGTGCTGCTGTTGCCGGCATCACCACGGCAGGTAGACGCGCAGTCGTCGTGGCCGCGGCAGAAGAACTAGCGGGCGGCAGCACCGCGGCAGGAACAGTGGCTGCCGGCAGCCCCGCGGCAGCAGAGACAGCAGGCAACCGCGGACGATCCGCTGCCGCCGCCGTCAATGACGTAGACGCTCCTTGGACGCTCGCGACGCCCTGTGCACAGAGTGCCTCGGTCACTCGCCTGACCACTGCCTCGATGGAGACCTCGCTGATGGTCGGGACCGTCGCCTCCCGTGGAGCTACCGGACTTCGGCCACGACCACGACCTCGGTAGGTCGCGTTGTCGTTGCCCCTGTAAAAACCTCGGCCCGCACCATTGTTGCGGTTTTGGAAGCGGTGATGGTCACCACCTCCTCCCCCGTTGCCGTACTGGCCACCGTAGAAGCCGGCGCCGGCATTGAAGCCCCCAAACGGTGCACCATTGGCGTTGCCGAACTCTCCTTGCCGCTGCTGCTGCTCCGCGGCACCACCCGGCCCACCTTGGTAGCGATTGGGGCCGTATCCACCCCTCGCCGGTGGTCCTCCTCGAAACGGCGGCGCTCCGTTGCCACGAGCACCACCACGACCGTCGCCATAGAATCCCCGGCCGCCGCCCTGGTTCGCCATCGAAGATACGAGAGGAGCCGTACCTCTGCGCGAACCGAGACCTAGACCTCGTCTCGTGATCCGATAGACCAAGAAATCCGATGCGGGCCCGTGTGGCCGTGATCCGCATTGGACACCCGACAGCGGCCCAAAACAATCCGGTGTGCGCGGCCCGTGTGACCCACCGAGATTGTCGGATCAGAGTTTGAATTACGAAATCGAACGCCATCGGTGATCTTCACCCCCTCCGGCGACGGTTCACCGGCGAGGATGAATTTCAACCTCCGGCCAATCTTTTGGACATGGAACCACGATTGGTCCGATGATGTCAATGGAAAAGTCGAGGGAGGCATCGCCGGATCTTTAGCCGCTGCCGTCGATCCCTAGACGAGCTTCTCGCCGCCGTCGCCATGGACACCCGTCCCAGCTCATGCGAGCTCTCGGATGACAGCGAAACAGCGAGCGCAATCGCCGCCGCCCTCTGCTGCAACCTCCTCACCTCTCTCTTACCTTGTCTGCTTTCGGCCAAGTCCCTCGAGGGCGAGAGAGATGGCGTCCGGCAGAAGAAGTGGATGTAATATATCCAATGCACAGGGCGCACGCACAAGGGTGATGTATGACTCACTGTTGACTAATGGAGCAAGGGGGTCGCTGGGTGTCAGCGGTATGGTTCTGCTGCCGGGAAGGTGCGCTGCCGCTGGGAAGGACGTGACGCCGCCGGAGAAGGGTGCGTCGCTGCCGGCACGGACGAGCCGCCGCTGGATAAGGGCGCACTGTCGTTGGAGTGGGCGCCACCGCTGGAGAAGAGCCTGCTGCCGCTGGAGAAGGGTGCGCTGCCAGCGGGCAGAGCGCGCCACCGCTGGAGAAGGGTGCGCTGTCAACGGGAAGAGCGCGCAACCACTGGGCGCAATGGCAGTTGGGGGTGGATGCTCGGAGAGGGACTTGCCGGAGCGCCACCGCCGACAGGAGAGAGAAACTAGATCTTGCGGGGGCAGAAATGAGGAGTTAGGTCACACGGGGGTGGTAGGCACGAGGCTAATGGACACATAGAAAAAAAATCGCGGGTTGGGCCGAAATATTTGTGCTAAACTTTTCGTCTCCGCGCTCAAGTCCCGCCAGCCCATGTAGCCACCAGCGGTCGGTCGGCCTAGTTTACCGACCGACCATCAGGTGTGCATACGGGAATTCCCGACCAACAATGTGACAACAAAGTCTAAAGAATCACCGACCAACAGTCTAATGTCATACATGAGTTTTGCCGTCCAACAATGTTATGAGTTTTAGCGACCAACAGTCAGTCGACGAAAGTGACTATTGCCGACAGACAGCTGTAGGGAATTCAGTGTCGTGGTGTAGTGCTCGTAGACGGCTGGCGACCGGAGACGCACACTTTCCACCTGCCTTGTGGGGAGATGACCGTGACGCTGCAGGATATTTCAATAATCACGTCACTTCCCATCGAGGGAGTATGTTTATCTGAGCCCTGATACTGTGGGATGGCGTGCGGGAATGGTCGCATATCGCGGGAGGGAGCCGGACATTCCAAGAAGAGCCACTGGTGCCTCCTTTGATTGGATTTCTGAACATTTTGGAAGATTCCCAGAGGAGGTAGATGCAGATGTTTTGTAGCGTTATGCCAGGCATACTTGTGGTATGTCCTTTCTCGAGCTATTTTTCCAAACGGCAATGGATCGAATGCCTCGTATATGTGGCTCTAATTGTTAGCCATTTGGGACTACAAATATAGCTGGGGTACGTGAATGGATAGTATGGGCACCTAGAGGGGGTGAATAGGTGCAACGACCAATTTTAAATTTTTCTTCAATTTAAGGCTTGACACATAGGTAAATTCTCTAGATAATGCAACTATGGTGAATTTACCTATATGACAAGAACAATAATAAATACAATACAAGTAAGGTAAAGGATAGGGAACGAGGCAACCGATAACGGAAGCACGCGGAGACACGATGTATTCCCGAGTTCTTCCTTGTTAAGTATCGTGGTGGTATCACGGCAGATGCCATAGGATGGCTAAAGTGTTGGGGCCGATGGACGCTGGAGGTATCAGGGGAGGGATCGCACGGCGAGTAGCCGCGCTCAGGTAAGAATATCACTGCAAACAACAAGATCTACCCAGGTTCAAGGCCCTCGTTTGGAGGTAACACCCCTACTCCTGCCTACCTCTCTGTATGTATGTTTTCCGAGTAGCCACGGTACAATGTTTGCCTCTTGGCCGAGTAGCCACTCGGCTGTTCTCTCTAGCTCTAGTGTTGTCTCTTGTAATAAATGCGAACTGAGGCAACGTCCCTCGCGCAGGAGGGGGCAGGGCACCTTATATACTGGTGCCCAGCCGAATAAAGAAAGACTAAAAGGTACGACTTGATGGGACATGCCTACTGCAGGACAGCGCACGCCACCGGCTTCTCGCTGACGCTGTGCGGGAAGTCGCCGCGCCGTTCGGCAGATGGGGCTTGTCCCCTCTGTCAGTGACAGGACTTGACAGGCGCCTACCTCACTGTAGCCACGCCGTAGCGCGGATAATCACGCGCTCCGTAAGTTGAACCGCACGCCTGTACGGCTACAGGATACGCGGGATTCTGTCAGAACGGCTCCATTGACTTCTTGCCCGAGTAGGAACGCAGTCCATCTACTCGGACCACTTGACCGCTATCCGGACGAATACAAACTTGCTCAATATCTTCTCTTGGCCTTCAGTACTTATGACCGGATAGAGACTACCGGGTAGAGGGTACCCGGGTAGCCACCACCCCGGCCAACAGTACTCTGATCTTTGCCTTTTACCACTTGCCTTACCCCTACTCGGGGGTAACCCCCCGACATTAGTCCCCGAAGCTGGTAGAGTCCTTCGAACTTGTTCACTGGGTCCTGCCAGTTTAAACCAAATTGTCTTCTTGAAGCAGCAATGCCGAGTTGCACCTCAACTCGAACCAGTAACCCCTTCTCAAATCTCTCCAACTGTGGCCTTAAAAGAACCTTTCTTGTAGGAGAGTAGAGCAATCTCTCTTCTGAGCTGCCGACTAAAATGACTTGGTGAAATTTCGAACACAATCCCGCTGGATCAGACCAAATCCATCTCTCCGTGCCGCTACTGGGCACGTGTCAAACCCCCGTGCCGCCGACGCCTCGGTGCCAGGGACGTAGCAGGCCACGCGCCAGTCTCTGCGCCCACGACCCGTTAGGTCACGTCAACCAGTACTCGAGAGCCCACGATTTGGACGTGGGATTAACTGCGCCCGTTACGTGCGCGTTTCGCGCTGTGTGCGTTTCTAACGGTCGATTAACCCATGCCGCACGATCAATGCCCATGATCAATGCCACGATTAATCCACTCGGTAACGGCAGTTCGCGGGGGGGGGGATAAATACCCCCGCGCCGCCCACTTCTCCTCTTTCCCATTCCTTCTCCAATCTCTCGCCCCTCGCCTCTCCGCCGCCGTCGAGCACACCGCCACCGCGAGCATTCGCAGCGCCGCTGCCCCACGCATAGCGAGCGAGAGAGAGAAGCGCATCTGCGCAACTCGTCGAGCCCCTCCTTTCCCACAAGCTCTTCCTCTCCGACAACCACCCGCTTCCATGGCGCTGCGCGGAGACGAGGAGGCTGTCGCCCGAGCCGGCTGGGAGGGCTCGGACGTCACCGCCGAGGACTGCCAGTGGTTGGTAAACACTCGCCTGCATCCCTCCTGGCGTCGTCTGCCGACATCCAGGTACCGATCTCATCCGAAACCTGACAAGGACGAGTATGTTGTCTTTCGTTCCCATTTCAAACGCGGCTTCGGCCTTCCCATCTCGCAATTCCTCTCCGAGTTCCTCAACCATTTCGGCCTCCAGCCGCATCACCTTCCACCAAACGCCATCCTCATGCTTTCCATACACGCCGTCGTGTGTGAGGCCTTCTTAGGTGTCTACCCAACAATCCACACATGGGCAAGATATTTCTTCCTTCGCAAACAAAGTGTTCCCGATCCTGGGAACACTGACGCCCCTCGCGCGATGACCCAGGCTGGTAGCGCAATGTTGTTGCAGCGCAAGACCGGGCACCACCCGAGAGTAAAAGGATTGGAAACCGTGTGCAAGTGGCAGCGCGGTTTCCTTTACGTGAAGAATATTGCCGCCGAAGAGGGGAAGCCCATCGAAGACCGGATAGGGCTCCCAAGGTTCAAGAACGCACTGCCCACCGGGCAGCACTGGGGCTATGACCCCAAGAAGACCATCCCGGACGTCCTCCAGGTTGAGAGACGCCTGATCGAGTTGATCTCGGAAGGGTTCCTTCAGGACGATCCCATCGCCTGTTGGATATCACGCCGAGTACTCCCGCTCCAGCACCGGGTACACAAGATGTGCTACATGGGAGGACCCCGTGACTGCACCAGGACAACGACGTTTGAGCTCAGCAAGGCTGAGGTGGCTATCTGAGCTAGGTCCATCATGCAGACCTCGCTCTCTGATAACTGGGCTTACGGCTTCGTGCCGTATAGCCGCACCAAGCCCACCGAACAAGTTAGCGTTCTATGCTTTGTGTTTGCACTCGGATACCGGATAGATAGTTTCTCAGCTTTATATGCTTAATGTTTGCATGCTGCACCGAGTAGGTCCTCATATTTATCTTTTTGGCTCTATATGCTTTGTGTTTGCATGTCGTCCCGGGTAGAAATCCTTAGCTGAATATGCTTTGTGTTTGCATGCTATCCCGAGTAGAAATCCTTAGCTGAATATGCTTTGTGTTTGCATGCTATCCCGAGTAGAAATCCTTAGCCGAGAACCCAACTCACTGTGCTTCATGTTTGCCTCAACAACACATCGATCGTCAGCGAGAAGAAGACAACGAAATCTTCACCGCCAACTGGCACGAGGATAGAACTGAGGATGATGCCACGGCATACGACACCCAAGACACCTTGTGCATCCCTCACGCCAATCAGCCTGGTAAGTCCCGAACAGATGCCTCTATTCGGGATTGGTCCGAAGAGGACGAAGGTGATTGAGTTCACCTCTCTGTTTGCTAGCAGTACCCTTTGACTCTCTTTCCTTGCTTGTTTTAACTTCCTTCTTCTTCTACTCTGCAGAGGACCCTGAGTTGGACAACGAGGACGAAGTCCTAGTCATCGATCCGCTTTCGGTGGCCGCTCCCAATACTCGGAAGAGAGTTGGCAGTGGGGCCCAGGCACCTGCCCCCAAGAAGGCCAAGAAGACAGCCGTGCCCAAGACCGGTGCTTCCAAGAAGAGGAAAGCCCCCACCCGCAAAGGGTAAGTGTTCCTCCGAGTAACCTTAACTTATTGCCGCTTCTAGTTGCACCTTTCCCTTGGTTCCCTTCTCTGCTTTATGATCTTGCCCTTTTCTTTCCTCCAGTGCGGCTCTTGACGCTGACGCCACCACCGCGTCAGCTTCTCAGACGCAGACAGCCCCGTCCCGAGAGGAGACTGTTGAGCTCTCGGATGACGACGAGCATCAAAGGCCACGGGGAAGGGCGCGTGCGTCCTCCCCGGTTGATGAAGAACGAGACACTGGCGCCGAGAACGATGGCGCCTGGATAGAAGTAGATCTCACCTCCGAGCAGCCGCCGCCTGACGCGCGGCCAGCTGCTCGGGATGCTGTCAATGACGAGATGCCGCCGTCTCCCCCAGCTGCATCAGCTGGGGAAAATACTGAGCACGCTGCCGAGCAGCAAGGAGATGATGCCGCCCTGGAGCGGCCAGACGCCACCCTCAAGCAGCAGCAAGACACCCATGCTGCAGAACAAGATGATCACGCGGCCGGGCCGCGGGTAGAAGACACTATTGACACAAGGCCAGTACCCGCTGCGGAGCAGCGGGTAGAAGATGACGTGGTGGAGCCAACCCGCCAGGACCAAGTGCAGCCAGACGCTGCACCGAGTAGCCGGCCTCCTGTGCCGCCAATTCAACAGGTGACTCCACCCAGCGCACCAATTCCTCCACCAACTCAGTCAGCACCACCACCTCCTCAATATACTCTTCAAGTGCCACCAACTGCTTCTCGGCCAGACCCTACTCCAAGCACCAGGAAGATCATCAAGTCTGGAGCTGAGGCGACTCGGACACAACCGAAGCGCAGTGCCTCGCAAGCTGGGCAGCTGATGCCGCCCCCCAAGCCGCAGGATGGGCAGTCCGGGAAGCAGGTGAAGAGCACTCAACTGACGCTTTCCGCGCCCACCTCCAGTGCCAACCCGGCTGTCTCTGGGGTCACTGGCTCCGTCGAGAAGAAGAATGCTGGCGCTACCTACCCCGAGTACATGATGACCTTGTCGCAGCGCCACAAGATCCCATTATCCAAGGGAGAGAAGTGACTAGCCGCTCTCAAGGAAGGCCAAGCCGTGGGAACCTCCAAGTCCAAGGGGAAGAAGGCAACTCTCGAGCTCTTCTCTCGTGGCGAAGAAGATGAAGATATTGAAGAAGAAGGCCTTACTGCCATCTTGGACCGAGTAGGCTTTGTTGATAAGGCCTGGAACAGCAAGGCGCATGGTAACCCCACTTGGAACGGTACCGAGTTGGGTCAGCTTGATCACTACCGCACCGACTGGAATAAGGCTGATGTAGGCTCTGTCGCCATGATGGTTGCCAGCCCTTCCTGTACCTTGGCCGGGAAGCTGTTCATCATCCGCAAGAACATCGAGGATATCGAGCAGAGCTACGTGGTAAGTCTTTCTTCTCCTTCTTGATTTTCCGAGTTGCTGGTTCCTTTTTTCCCTTCTCTTTTTCTCTTTTCCTCTTAGTCATTCCCCCAGTCCCCGAGATTCGGGCCGAGTGAGTGAAGACTCAACCGAGTTGACAGTTACTCGGGCCAAATCTTCCAAACCACTTACACTTTCTCCCTTCTTCTCTGCAGGATAGCGTCCAGAAAAGGACCAGGGTTTTCCGTCGGCTACTCTGGAACCACCGCATCGCGAAAGATCGTATCCAGGCTCTTGAAGCCGACAAGAAGGATAGCGAGGCGATGGAGCAGATGGCCCTGGACCGCACTCTTCAGATCTCTGAGGTTGAAGGTAAGCTTTTAGCATCTCGGTTTGTGCGTTTTTTGTTTACGCCCGTGTTTGCTTTTTGATTCATTGCTGTTTTCTCTGCAGGCAAGCTCAAGGACTTGATGGAAAAGCACCGAGACTGCAAAGTTTTCTCCGCCTCCTCCTAGAGCAAGATCGCTACTCTGGAAGGTGAGCCTTTCTCTTTCTTTTCTACCATTGTATCTTCCTACTTGGCTGTTTTGCTGACAATGTTGTTCTTCTCGCAGAAGAGTATAAAAAATTCCGGGAGCAACACTTGCAGTGCCTCACGCCCGCTGAGGTACAACAGCAGTTGCAATCCCGAGAAGCAGAGATTGAGAAGGACCGCGCTACCGAGAGGATGTAATACGAGAAGCTCCAACTCGATCTCCAAGCCGCACTCCAGACTGCCATCAACCACGTCAGCGAGAAAAAGGAGATTGAGAAGACAGCCAAGGATGAGAAGAAAGAACTCGAACTGGAGATCAGCATGCTCAAGGACAGGAACCGAGCCCTTGAGGTCCAGATCAACGACTCGCGCCATGTCCATGACAAGTACCTCCAAGAAGCAGAGGGCTGGAAGATCCAGCTGGCCCATTCTTGCTTCAAGAAATCATCAAGTTAGCAAAATGGAGATCAAGACTCAAGCACAAGAAGAAAACTTCATTCTTCAACTTGGTGGCAACATGAGGAGCTACAAGGAAGATCAATGAAGAAGTTTTGAAGAAAAGACTTGGACTCCACAACTAGAAGAAACTCAAGGAAGTACAAGTGTGAAGAAATCTAGAAGAAAACATCTCCCTCTATCTTTCTTCTTATTCCTTTCTTTTATATTTGACTAAGTGATATTTGTGCCCATCCCATACCCAAACCAATTAGTGAAGTGAAAGCCATGAAGAATTTATCAAGACCAAGAGAAGAATCCATCCAAGGAGAAAGACTACAATAGGAGCATGAAGATGATCTTCAAGAAGACAAGCATATGAAGACTTAAAGCCATCCATACAAGTTGAAGAATAACAAGTTGTTTTTGTCAAACCATTGACCCAAATGGAAAATCCCAAGACTTACCTTATTCTCTCTATGGTTATGAAGTTAGTTGAACCTAGACCTAGCTTAACCCCAAATGGAAAGACTAACTTAGATCACTCAAATCACCTGATGAAAATGACTAAGTGTTACACATTTTTATGTGTTACTTTAGTTGAAATAGTGAGATCACCTTGGTGAACTCTTGGGACTTCTTAGATAAATATGTTTCCAATATAGTTGATCACTACAAACTCAACCTAGTCCATCCCAAGTAAACCCTTGGAATTTCCTTAACAAGTATTGAACTCAAACCTTGACCTTGTCCTAGCCAACTTGTTTAAACCCCTTTGGATATGTTAGTTTCTCTGTATGATTTCTACACTTGTATGTTTGTTTGCTAGGATGCTTGTTTATTTTGTTATTGTGTTTTCAATGTATAGATTGTACGGAGAGCAACGATCTTTTATGAAGAGAGTGTTATTTATTCACCAACTTCAACAAGGCAAGTAACACACCATCAACTACCCATTATTTTCTATATGCATTAGTTGATTTTGAGTAGTATGCATGATAGGAGATTTTAATAAGTTATATTATGCTATGCTATTATCCTATTACTGTGTAGCCATCTCTTTTACCCTTGTTATTTTGACAGCCTTAGAACTTAGTAGATGCTATGCAATATTACAGATTGTTTTACTAGATGTCGAGGAAAAATTCGAAGTATAACTAATAAGTGAACCACCTGGGTGGAAGTGGTAAGACTGGTTTATGTTGAGTGTTGCCTCAGGGCCCTTTTCAAAGGGTTATTCCACTTGAGGTTGTCACTTGCGGATGGCCACCCATGAACAAAGAAATTATTATGTCCCTGTAAATCTAGTAGCTTCCCGTGCAGCCATTTGACAATATGGGCTCTGTCTTGATCAATTATGTTGTGAGGGTTCAGCCCAGGCTTGACAAGCAGATGTAGCATAATTATAGGTGGAACGGGTCTTGCCGATGGGTTGAATTCCTTCTTCTGAAAGATCTCGTCTCAATTCTCTCCTTTCCATGATGCACTCCGGGTGTATAGGATGTTTGGGCTAATTGAAGACAAAGGGTGAAAGTGCACAACCTCTGCAGAGTCAACAAACTAAGATCTTAGTTGTTTCCCCGGTTATGGAGAACTATGAGCAGCTAGAGAAGGATTGATGGAAGAATCTCATCACCAATTTCAATAAGTAAATTTTTGACCAAGTGAACAGTATTGTGGTGCTTGGGTCTTAATCCAATGTTGCCACCCCTCTTGAAAAGAAAAGTTTGTTTTACAAAAGTGATAGGAGAAAACTGGCTTTATGCAAACTTAGCCAAAACTCCACTGAGCCAAATAAGCATGTAGTATTAATCTTGTCATTTATATCCACCATAGTGTTACTTGCCAATACATTAAATTGTATTGACTCCCTTGTGGCTGCATATTCCATATTGCAGATGATTCTGAAGTCGAGTGAGGATTTCGTTTAGGATCTCGAGACTATCGCCAACATGTTTTGCATGTGGCACGTGAAGAAGATGGACTCAATGTTGCACTATGTTTACCGCTATATTTCTTTATTTTCTGCTAGTCTTCTAAGACTATGCAAGTTGTAATACTATTTTGTAAAGTTTGGATCATGCGATGTAATAGAATTTGATGCATTTGCATGATATTTCATTTTGTACTGTGGTGCTAGCAGTTGATCCAGGGACTAGCACACCAATACAGGTATTCCATCTTTATTAAAAGTTGGGATGCTACAGGTGGGATTCCTTAATTCCCATGGACTCTTGGGGCTATGAGTTTCTTCTAGGGGCGCCTAGATATCCATCGTGAGGGGTGAAATCAAGGGTTCAACCTGCTGGCAGAAATGGGTGGCATGCGTTGTGCGAAGAAGCATGGTTTGGCTTGGATCAACAACCGAGCCCCACACATGAGTGGGAGTGGACAGGAATGTACACCCGGTTATGCAACATGGTCTCGATCGCCCATGGGTAAAGTAACGCACCTTCGCAGAGTGTAAAAGGATGTGGCATGTTACCCCCTGTTCCGGGAAGGAGCTGCGAACGTCGCAGGAAAGGCAACTCCATGAAGTTCTAACCCTTTGAAGATCTGGCGGGCATAGTCTTCCAAATTAAAAGCAACCTCTTGAAGAAAGATTTTCCAAAAACTTGCATTAGCTTATGACTCTTTAGAGTCTAAAGTTGTAGTTAGTGCATCAAACTACCCACTGCATATCATGAACTTGTTGAGTAATGCTCGTTACTCATTCGTTCCCGTTTGACCTCCTGCTTAGAGTTGAAGCCTTATGGAAGTCGTCATCGTGAAGCCATTGCTATCTCATGAAGCTAGGTGGAGACATCTCTTACTAAGCCAGTGAAGCATCGTAATCAACCACACTGGTGGAGGAGAAGCTATCAAGGTGTAGGTGGAGATCATTCTTGGACTTAGCTATTACAAGCCATAGATTAGGGCTGACATCAGCCGTAGTGGATTTGGTTCTGAGCTAGAGTTATTCTCCATCTTGGAACTTCGAATTGCTTCTTCTGATATTTCATTTGCATGAGATCTTGTTTGATTCTTCAAGGAGATTCTCAGATTTGTAATGAAAGTTTGTATCCTATAGTTTTGCTTGGACCTGCTGGGTTTCTGCTGTACTACTCTAAGGAATGTAATATCCACAGATAAGTCCTTCTGTGAGTATTATGTCATCGACTTGCGCACTACACATGCAGTGGTCTGTTGGGTCACCGCAAACGGGGACCCGGTAGATGTGTCCACTCCTTTGAGAGCATGGAGGGGAGGCCACTCCCACCCCACCATGTCGAGCATGAGCTAGAACTCGGCCGCCGCCCGCCGCACCAAACAGGGACGAGCCCAACTCAATTCAATGGTATTCAAGTGAATACCCATTATTTTTTGCTCAAGGAATTCATATATATCCAGATGTAATGTAACTTGTGTATTTAGTCATCATTATTCAACATGTGCATGTATCTTATGCGTTCAATACCCCAACAAAACCAGCATAGGCCACATGTCCCACTTCTTCACATCTACTAGCTACACAACACAAGGACAACTTGCTGAAAAAATACAGCACAAATTCAAGACACCGTAGGGAGAAATTTATGAACACCAACCACTTTAGGCTCCTCCTCACCCATGCGGTGGCTCCGCCCGCACCGGGGAGCCCCCACCCGCCCCCCTACAACCACCCCTCCGTCCTCCTCTCCCCTCCGTCGCCGTCGCATAGATCGTCATAGGGCAAGGTCCTTATGGCGTGGCGGCAGGCGGCGGTTTGTTCCTCGGACCAAGATCTAGTGGGGCAGCGGCGTTTCCTTCCGGCCAGGTCGGCAGTGGTGGCGTGGCTCGACGGCGACATGGCCGTGGTGCGGTGGCGGTGGTGGAGGACGACCTGCTACGGCGGGATCAGCCCCTTTCGATCTGCTACGCGTCTGATCTCTTCCCTCATCGGCAAACCGCTCCTGAATTCGAGCTGCAACACGAGGATGCCTAGGGTTTTGGGCCTAGGCGTGGTGGTGACCTTCTTCTTCGTTAGAGCAGGTCGGCCAGCTGGCTGTGCTTGGAGTAGGGACGTGCGTCTACCGGTGAAAGCCATGCTCCGACTCTGGTCGTGGCAGGCGGCGACGGCGCCTACGCGCCGTTACCTTGTTGAAGGCGTCTCCTTGGAAGTCCACGTCTGCCCACTACTCCATGGCTCCAGGTAGATTGGCAGTGTGGTGATCTCACTCCTCCGCCGTAGGGCTGCTGCTTGCGGGGTTGGATCCCTTGATCTAGGAGGCGAGGACGGTGGCCGGTGCAAACCAGGCTCATGCCGACGACTGCGGCAGTCGCGAATGTCGTCACCTTCTTGAAGGAGTCGCCGTCGCTAATCACCCGCTTCTAGGACGGTGTTCCGGGGGAAACCCTAGATCTGGTCTATCCAGATCGGATGATGGCGGCACCTTCGGTGTCGTTTACCCCCTTGGGGGCATCGTTTTTGGAACACGGGCTACCTAGAGGGTGTTTGTTGGTGGTGCGGTGTTTCATCTTCGTCGAAGGCGGCAAGTCTTGGCGGCGTGGCGCCGCGGAGTCTCAGCGGTGGACGCTGAAGGATGGACGTGCGCAAGATGGTGGTGATGGCTGGCGCCATGGCGGCGTCGATGACAGGCTTGGCAATGTTTCTGCATTGATCTCTCCATAAGATGGGTTGGCGGATGTTGGCGGCAGCGGCTTCCGAGTGTGAGCATCGGTGCATATTGCGGGCCTGCTGAACGGGTTATGTGCTACCAGTCCGTCATCGGGCGGCTTAGCGGAAGCAGCCGGATTAGATGATGTGCGTAGGCGTGTTAGGTCAGGGCAGCGGCCCGACTTTGACCACCCCTTCATCAAGAGTTTGTAGGTGTGACGATGATCGTCGGGAAGGTGATTTTCGGTTGATCATTGTAATTCTTTGTAAAACATTCATGGTTTCGCTATCACTATTAATAAAAATCCGGCTGTGTAGTGCAGAGGCTGGGAGTATGACCTCCATTTCTAAAAAAAAATGTAACGAGTCTTCACGTTTGGATTATTATTTTTCTTTCGCTTTGAATACACACCGTCAAAATCCTGCGCCCGCAGCAGCCCGCTCCCAGCACCAAGGGAGCCATAGCTCCACCCAACGCCGCGCTGCAACCAGGCCACCAGGATGTGGACGGGGACGCTGTTCCGGTCAGGAGTCGCTGAAGACGAGACACCCTCACCATGGGTCTACGCCGCTAGCTAAGGCTGCGCATGGAGAGCCCCGCCGCGGCCGTGCTCCGGCACGAGCTTCGCCTGACGAGGGCAGTGGTGGGTGGGCGGACTGAATAGTTTTTCCTTCTAATAACCATTTTTTTTTTCTATTTTTAGTCATGTTCATTTTTCCTTTTCGTTGCATCCTAATAACAACCACAATGTGCTATAGCTCTTCCCGCCTATGGATAGCAGAATGCCTCCGGAGGGAAGAAGAGAAAAACTTCACATTGTCGACCTTCCTTGTTCTCTCCCCTCACCCCAATTCTGGCCCTTTTGCAAGAGGGACCCATGCGGCCGAGGTGACTTGGTGGAGCGGCGATCACCGTCGCACCGGAGATGAAAGGGAGGACGCTTTTCAAGAGCCCTCTCCCCAGCAGCCACGCCTCCGACGCCTCCAGCTCCACCGGCGCCGTCGCAACCCACCGCCTGTACCAAGTCTGGAGGGGAAGAAATGTACGTACGCTCGTTAGTTAAATTATTGAATTAAAATGCAGGCAGGCCTGAAATTAGGTGATTGGTGTCATGTACCTGGCAGAAATTCTGTTGTGGTGGGCGGTGCATCTTCGGCCCGGACGCCAACTCCATCGTGCTCTCGGTGTCCCTCATCATGACGCCGACCGCGCTCTTCGTTGCCTTCGTCTCGTTCCGCCTCGCCGAGCTTATGGGGAAGCCGCTGGGCCCCTTGGTTCCCACCACGGCGATGGCCGTAGGCGCATTCGTGAGTCAAATTAATTAAGGAGGATGTGGATATATATATATACGTACCTTCGTCGAGCATCATCGTAATCGTCAATTATGGACGGACATTACGCGTCTGTGCTTTTGTGGAATGGATGCAGGATCTTATAGTGCTGCTGCTCACGTCGGGGCGAGATCCCGGTATCATCCCCCGGAACACGAAGCCGCCGGACCCCGAGGACATCCAGCTGGACAGCATGGCGTCCCCGATGGCCAGAGCGCCGTCATCGGGAGCACTTCCGCCGACGCGCGACGTGTACGTGAACGGCATTGTGGTGAAGGTGAAGTACTGCCATACGTGCATGCTGTACCGGCCGCCGCGCTGCTCGCACTGCTCCGTATGCAACAACTGCGTGGACCGCTTCGACCACCACTGCCCCTGGGTAGGCCAGTGCATCGGCAAGGTACCTTGTAGCTAGCTCCGACGACGCCGGCCGGCCGATCGAGAGGCACGCGGTGACGCATATATATATTAGTTAGTTTGATCGTGTGTGCAGAGGAATTACAGGTTCTTCTTCATGTTTATCTCATCCACGACCTTCCTGTGCCTCTACGTGTTCGTCTTCTGCTGGGTGGACCTTATCCTCATGACGCGGCAGTACGGGTACAGCCTGGGCGGCGCCATCGTGGAGTCGCCCGTCTCGGGGTTCCTCATTGTGTACACCTTCGTCACGTCCTGGTTCGTGGGCGGGCTCACGGCCTTCCACTCCTACCTCATCTGCACCAACCAGACCACGTACGAAAACTTCCGGTACCGGTACGAGGGGAAGTCCAACCCGTACAACCGTGGCGTGGCGCGGAACCTCATAGACATCTTTCTGTCGCCCATTCCGGCTAGCAAGAACGATTTCCGGCAGAAGGTCGTCGTCGACCCCAACGCGCTCTTCTACGGCCCCCCATCCATGGCCTACTCCTACTCGTTCGGCCAGTTCTCCTCCTCCAAGAAGAGCTTCAACACCCAGGGCAGCCTCAGCTTCGACATGGCCAAGCCTAGCTTCGATCTGGGAGCCGTAGGATACACCGCCAAGCGCACCAGCATCGGCTCCTCCGACTTCGGCGACATATACGGCACTAGCAGCGGCACGGAGGGCATGGCGCACCAGCAGCCGCGGCACTCCATCTTCGGCGGCGGCGGGAGCAAGAAGCTGGCCGATGACACGGAGTCAGTAGCGACCAAAGACCTCGATACGATAGAGTACGGCGGCGCCGCTGGCCGGCCGCATGGGAGGGAGATCGAGGCCGTGTGACCGAGGACACGATACATGCACCACCCTTGTATCTTGGTTCGGGTACGAGCGCAGAGCAAAGCTGTTGGGTGGATGCAGCGGAGTTTGCAACTCTCGTTGCACCGCCTCTGCTGGTGTGTGTCGTGTTGCACGTGCCTAGTTTGATCAGCTCCCTCCTCCTGTCTGGGTTCGATGGAGGTTTTCCTAGTATTAGTAGCTTGCTACATTTACTCTAGTCAAGGTGATGTATAAATATACATACACGTACACATTTTCTTAGTATTAGGCCTATCCTAATGGGGTTTCTTAGCACGGTTTCATATGATGTGTCACACTAATTAATGAAGAGAGGGGGTGAGGTTGTATCTTAGCTAAGATATAACCTTTGGACGTCATCATAGGAAAAAAAATGCTAATTGTCCAATCATATACATACATGAGCACCATTTCATTAAATTTAGATACAACCTCTAACATACAATGCATTGGACAATTAGGTTCTTAAAATTTTAATGCTTCCTATGATACCGTGTCAAGAAACAATTCATTGGCACATGCCTTAATTAGTAGCTTTCTACATTAACTGCAGTCAGGTACTCAGGTTATGTAAAAATACTAACATAATACCTGTACGTTGGAATGGGTGAACAGATGATAGATACTCCCTCCGTCCGGAATAAATGTGCATTTACCTTTTTGGAAATTCAAATATTTTGAACCTTGACCAACTTTGCTGGTAAACGTAACGATTTTTATAAAACTATGTTGATATCATTAGATCCGTTTCGAAATGTAGTTTTATAATACATATATTTCAAATCAAATAGTTTGATATTGTTCTCTACAAAGTTGGTCAAATTTTAAAAAGTTTGACCTAGACTAATTTTAGAAGTACACTTATTTGATTTGAGGACAGAGGGTGTATGTCCATTCATCAAATATAGGCCTTTTGCTTTAAATATTTAATTATTTATTACAAAACATGCTAGAAATAAACATACGAAGATACCAAACTAAACCAATAAAATCTCATACATATCGCGTGTTGGTCAAACAATATGGGAGCATGGGATTGAAATACTCATATTAGAGGCCTTATTTGCTACCCAAATTAATATCAGCCATCCATTTTTGTTAATCCAAAGGCCAAAAATAGCTCATAGTTAAATTGTGACTAGTACGAATCAAACTAGTGCCTCAAATCGGAACCCCACGAAAAATCGTGCAGCTGGGCCCTGGCCCAAGACTCCAGATAGGGACCGGCCCAAGAACAAATTAATATGTAGGTTAATTTTGTCGTCGCTCCTTCAATATCCAAATAGATCGAACCATAAATGATGACTCCCGCACATGAAAGGAATACGGATCGAGAGGTAATAATATGGTTATTATATTATTCCATATTAATGATAAATGTTTGTTTCTCATGCTATAATTGTATAAACTGAAAACGTTAATACATGTGTGTTTAATAAACAAACAAGAGTTCCTAGTAACGCCTCTTGTTTAACTAGCTCATTGATTAACTAATGATCAAGGTTTCCTGATCATGAACATTGGATATTGTTAATAACGGGATCACATCATTAGAAGAATGATGTGATGAACACATACCCAAAAGTAAGAATAACAATGCGATCTTGTCATTAAGTTTACATTCTTATATACATACGAAATAACCCTTATCCTGAAACTATGAGATCGTGTCAATCTCTAACACCATAGGACTGCTTTGATGACATCAAATGTCATGCCATAATAGGGAGACTATAAAGGTGGCGCTGGGTACTCTAAAAGTATTAATTGATGTTCATGGTTCAAGAGTGAGATTTGTCCATCCAAATGACAGAGAGAGATACTCTTGGCCATCTCGGTGATATCATGTAGAAACCGCTTGCAAGCACGTGAGTAAGTCACAAGGATGTCATATCACAGAACGAGGAAAAGAGTACTTGCCGGTAACGAGATCGAACTAGGTATGGTTAATACCAATGATCGTATTTTAGAAAAGTAAAATATCGCCAGACAAAAGAAATTGGTTACGATGTTTATGGTTCACGTGATCCCAAGATTCACCGTTGAATGTGTATGAGTCATTAGGGCATGTACAATGGGTTGACGTCAGTCTTCCCTTAGAGTTGCCACGTCAGATTTTTTGCTTAGTTGGAGGAGAGAGAATTAAGAGAAGGAAGGTTTCATTTCCTTAGCTAAGGGATGATCTCTTAGATAATAAGATAAGGCTACTTTCTCCATTGTACTACATGTCTTATCTTAGGAACACAATTTCCTACCAAAATATAATTAATTATCATTATTTGCTAGGGATGGAAATAAGAGATAATGCATTGTATAGCTTATGTTTTTTTCCTTCTCTAGATGACATGGATAGCTAACATAAGACATGCCTTCTCTAGCATTGTACATGCCCTTACAGATCTCCAAGTCCCGCTGTTGACTATTGATCGGAGAGGTGTATCGAACCATGTATGCGTTATTCATGAACCGCAGGGTGACACACTTAAGGTTGTACAACACATTTGAGTGGATACGGAATATCGAAAAAAGTTTGAACAACACCGAAACTGTTTCGGGTAATATTAATATAGTTAAAGGGGATACTTGTCAAATGTTTGTGAATAGAATTAACAAATTGTTCAAGGGGGTAAGTGTTAATGTTTTTTAATGGAATTAACAAATATTAAAATAAAGAAATAAAATGTTTTATTTTATTTATTAAAGAAAAACCCTTAGAATTTTTGACTGGAGATTTAGTGCGTGTGAGTGGAGAGTCCACTCACATGATGAGGGGAAGAGGTGCGGGCACCCATGCTTTTCCGCACCACCCCTTGGGGCTGCCTTCCTCTTCCTATAAATAGAGGGGTGGGAGCTCCCTCTCCTGACACACTTGTGTCATCTCTCTCTCGCTTCTCCCGCAGCTCCACCTCTTGGTCATCCGCTTGGCGAAGACATGACCGATCAGTTTTCTCCACCACACCACGTTGCCGTGATGCTAGATCGAGAGAACGGATGTCGTCATCGATCCGTACGTGTGACCGAGTGCGGAAGTGTTGCCAAATTGCAGTGCTCGCCTTCTCGGTCTTGAGATTGGCAAGTGTTCGTCTACATCATCCACGAGATTCGATATTGTAACGCTTTCGGTCTTGAAGGGTTAGTTTGTCTAGCACTATCTCTACCCGCTACATGCATCCTCTAGATTAGATATTGTTCCCTTGGTTGTTCTTATGATAGGAAAATTTGTATTTTCGATGCTACAAACCCATCAGTGGTATAGATCCGGATCTATGTGTGGATTCTTTTGTACGGTTAGAACACATATGTGTATGTGGGCGTTGATGACCATGTTATTACTTCCGTAGTGTATTTGGATATTAGTTGCATAGTGGGATGAAGCGGACCGAACTAACCTTACTTGTCTACGTACATGAGACTTGTTCCACAACAGACATGCAACTTGTTTTGCATGAGTGTATGGCAGGTGCATGTCTCTCTCACTACAGTTACGATCTATTTTACAACATGTTGCTAATAATTTGTTTGTCACAGTTGTGGTTTCATGTTCGTAGGTAAGAAAGTTCCTATCTTCGAAAGTCCTAAACCACGTAAAACATGCAAAAATATATTAGAGGCGTCTAAATTGTTTTTGCAGGGCTTGTGATGTGATGTGGTCAATGTTACAAATTTGATGTATGAAATGATCTTGTTTGTAAATTATGACATACCGGCAGCAGCCTAATGGGTGTCTTATTATTTTATGACTTGCGTGTCGTATATGATATCCATGTGATATGTGGTAATTTTGGAAGACAATCAAGAAGGAGGCGCCATGGACCTTGGTTCCACGCCGGTGGAATGATAGAGATCATGCCATGACGCACAAGATAGAGATCAAGTGCGAGAAGGACCATAACATATCACATTATTTATGCGTGTGATGTTAATCCTTTATATGCATTTTGTTTTGCTTAGATCGCGAAGGTAGAATTATAAACTGATCACTCACACTTGATATCAAGATAGTAATGTGTTCTTCCTTAGTATGCACCATCAAGAAAGTTTGTCGTTTCGAGACACCACGTAATGCTCGGATGTGATAGAATCAATGTTCGCATACAACGGGTGTGAGCCAGATTTACACACGCAAAAATACGGTTCTATTTAGCGATCCTAGCATGTACATACATGGCCTCAGAACACGTAAACGAAAGGTAAATCACGAGTCATATGCATGATATGATTAACGTGTTGATGCTCACCTTTGCAGCTACACCATCTCATGTGATGATCGTTTTTGGTGTAGTGAATTAGGTTTGTGTAATCACGAAAACGACAAGAGGGATATCGTTTTTGAGTGAGAGTTCATGTGGTAATTTTGAATTAACCCGAACTTGATTTATCATAAACTTAGTCTAAATAGTCTTTGCAAATATGTTGTAGATGATGGCACCACCTGCTTACAATTTCAATGTGTTGGTGGAGAAAGAGAAACTAGCAAACAATGGAACCAACTTTACCGACTGGGCCCTTACCCTGAGGATTCTCCTCATTGCTTGTCAAAATCTCTATTGATGCGCCGCTAGGTGCTCTGCCCGCTGATGACGCTCATGAGGAGGTAAAAAATGTTGGTCAGACTCAAAAGGAGTACCATAGTGTAGTTCACTGCGGCATACTGTATGGTTTAGAGCCGGAGATACGAAAGCGTTTCGAGAACAACAACGCCTTTGATACATTAGGAGAACTGAAATTGATTTTCGATACCCATGCTACCGTAGAAAGTTATAATGCTTAAGAAAAGTTCTTTAGCTGCATGATGGAAGAGAACAACTCTGTTAGAGAACATGTAATAAGAATGCCAAGGTACGTGATACGTCCAAAACATATCTCCTTTTCCGAACACTTTTGCTATTGCTTGCGTCTAAACTTGTGAGTTTTGGATACAACTAACACGGACTAACGCAGTTTTCAGCAGAATTATCTTGGTGTCTCGTTTTGTGCAGAAAAATCAAATTTCAAGAAGAAGAGCCGGAGGGGGGCAAAGAGGGTCCCACACCATGCCTGGACGCCCCCTAGGCCGTGCCTACAGGTAGTGTGGTGGCCCCAGGCAGCCGCTCGGGCTCCCCTTTCGACTATTTATGCCCCGTAACCTAACAACCGAGGGGGGTTCGTCATATTCCAGATAAACATATCAGAGCGCCGCGGCCACCTCGAAACTCAATTCGGGGACCAGAAGTTTCAGTTCTGGCGTTCTGCAGGGACGAGGATTCGGAGGAGATTATCGCCATCGTCATCGCCACCACTTGTCCATCAACCATCCACGATTCCTTCATCCATGTGTGAGTAATCCCCGATGTAGGCTGAGAGGGATGGAAGGGATTGGATGAGATCGTTCATGTAATATTGCCAGATTGTTAGGGCATAGTGCCTAGTATCCGTTGTTAGTGCTTTATATCATTGTTGCAACTTGTTATGCCTAATGCTTGTCACTAGGGCCCGAGTGCCATGATCTCAGATCTGAACGTGTTATTCTTTCATGAGTATAATTATGTTTTTGATCATATCTGCAAGTTGTTTACACACATTGTTGTCCGGAAGCCGAGGCCTTAAAGTGAAAATAAGTGGGACAATCGGAGGGGATGGCTGTGATGTGAGGATCACATGTGTTCATGGAGTGTTAATGCTTTTCTCCGGTGCTTTATTAAAAGGAGCACCTTAATATCCAGTAGTTTCCCTTGAGGCCCCGCTGCAAATGGGCTGGTAGGACATAAGATGTTGTGCAAGTTTCTCACTGCGAGCACGTACGACTAAATTGGAACACATGCCTATGGTTTGCCTAGAACTTGGATGCTTTATTATTATCTATCTGCAATGCCCATATTTTGATTATTATATGAACTATCTTATCCATGCAATGCCCATTCATCCATCCCTATGCCTACAGTACGTTAATCCTGCTGTTTTCCGCAATTGCTAATGTTGTTACTATTTTACTCTTGCTATTATTTTATTACTACTACTGATATAAAACTGTTACCACTGATAAATTGTTGCGAGCAAGTTTACTTTCAGGTGCATCTGAACTGACAACTTAGCTGTTGAGGCTTATAAATATTCTTTGGCTCCCCTTGTGTCGAATCAATAAATTTGGGTTTTACTTCCCTCGAAGACTGTTGCGATCCCCTATACTTGTGGGTCATCAAGACTATTTTCTGGCGCCGTTGCTGGGAAGCATAGATTTATTTATTTGCTCAATTGAACGTGATATTGTTCGCCGCAAACCTTTCATCATGGGTAAAAATCGCGATGGAAAATTTCCTATATTACCATCCACTACAAGGAGAGGTACAACTCTGAACACCTCGGTTGCTCTTGATTCACCGTCTGTAATGAGTAAACTTCTTACACCACCACATGCTACACATTGCTACTTCTGCTGAGTCTGAAAATGCTTCTCATACTTTTGATGATGCTTCTACTATGCTTGATTATACTGGTTCACTAGGTCCTTTCCTAGATGCTACAATTGCGAGCTAAACAAATTGAAAACACCAAAATTCATGTTCAAAATGTTGGTACACCTGTTATTTCACCTGAGTCTAGAGAAATTCCTAGTGATGATCTTGAGGAAATCTAGATTGAACTTAATGATGACTTTATTGAGGAAGTTCAAGCTACCACTAGTGCAAGTTCTCTTAAGAGTCTTCTTGCAAGACATGTTGTTAAATATAAATCTTCTCCTGATGCTAAGTTTGCTACATCTCCCATACACATTAAAGATCACTACCAAATTCCGCTCGGTCTGGAACTTTTCAATACCGTTGCGGATGGGCTCCAAACCGTCGCTAAGGGCAATCCGGTACGTTTTGCGCGACGGAATGAAAACGTATTAGATCGACTGTCAGGGACGATTCTGCGACATTTATATGAACACTAAACCGTTACGGCTATCCGCAACGTACAGCAAATCGTCGCCACCAGTTGGGCCGTCCGGACTAGGCCCCATAAGCATTAACGTTTTTATTTCGTCGCTATCAGGCAACACGTGGCAAACGAGGTTCTAACGGCCGTTATCGTAATCAGCTGACGTGGAAAAATGTGGGAACGTTTTTTTACGTCACCAGTCTTGACCAATGAGGCGAAACCATGTGGACCAATCGAAATACGCCACATGGAAACAAAATGGTGCCATGTTGCCTTCTTCTTGGACGAAATCTGTTCGTCCCGGGCTACCCAGCGACGTTTTTTTCCGTCGCGAGTCTCGACCAATCAGGCGAAAGCATGTGGACCAATCAAAATATGCCACATGGAAACAAAATAGCACCACGCCTTCTTCTGGGACGAAATCTGCTTGTCGCGGGCTACCCAGCGCCTTTTTTCGTCGCTAAACTCGTGGCATGTGCACCAACCAAATGGTGCCACGCAACATCTTTTCCATGACGTTTTTTTCTGTCTCGGATTTGGGTGATGTCATCACCGTGCCGAGGATATTATTTTTATGTCGTCTAATCGCCCACTCATAGTAGGCCACGTGGGCTGGGCATACATCGCCACATGTCGGTATTTGCCTTGACGTACTTTTACGTTACGTTACTATGATGTCGGGTTTGGTGCTATTTGGGTGGTTAGATCATCGTTATAATTGTCAATTGCACACATGCAGAAAAGGAAACCACATAACAGGCATCAAATACTTATTTTTCTCACAGAATATGAAATCAACATACAGAATCACAATTTTAAGGACCACGCATCTGCTGAGTCAGCATCTCAAGTAGGGTAACTCCTTCTAGTTGAGATTTATTTAGCGCAGCTTGTTGCTTCCGAATGTCTTCCATATCAACTACAAACTTTAGGCTCAGTTGCTCGGATTCTGCTTTCGCCGTCCTCATATCAGCAATTGTTCTGCGCACATTCACATCAAGATGTGGTTCAGGCTCAGACTGTGAAAGACATGATTCCACACGGGCCTTCTTTGAGAAAGTATGATTTCCACTCTTCGTCATGAAAACTTCACTATCATCCTTGTCCTCAACCTCTGAAGCAGGTCGAGACATCACCCTTTTCTTGCTTGCCTATCAAGCATGCAAAGAAAATAGATGAAAATAACAGATGACAAGAATGTACAGAACATAGATGAAACTAGCAGATGACAAGCATGTACAAAAAATTTATGAAAACTAGCAGATTATAGTGAAACAACGGTGTGTGTCATGAACTAGCAGATGAGAAGCATAGATGAAACAGCAGGTGTCAAGCATGTGAGGAAGATAGATGAAAATATTAGATGACAAGCATGTACAAAAAATTGATGAAAACTAGCAGATTATAGTCAAACAACGGTGTGTGTCATGAACTAGTAGATGAGAAGCATAGATGAAACAGCAGGCGTCAAGCATGTAAGGAAGATAGATGAAAATAGCAGATGACAAGCATGTACAAAAAATAGATGAAAACTAGCGTATTATAATCAACCAACTGTGTGTGTAATGAACTAGCAGATGAGAAGCATAGATGAAATAGCAGGTGTCAAGTATGTGAGGAAGATAGATGGAAACCATGTTGAAATGACAACGACAGTCTTAATTACTATAAGTGGATTTCACGACCTTAATTAGCTTGCCAAAACGTCTTATAGTATGGAATAGAGGAAGTAGCACAAAATATATGGCGCCACATTGATCAAACAGTTCAACACAAGATAAGAAAGTTGCACCCTAGTTGGTGCGATATCATGAAGGAATGTTGAGCTACCGGGTTAGGAAATAACCTACAGCTCATTGTCCATGCTGGATTGTGATTGATATGACACGACTCCTTCAGTGGCATCTGATTCCTCTTCAACATCATACACAGGCATGTACTGAGATCCAGAGTCTTGCTTCTTGGTCTTTTTATTGGGGGGGGGGGATGCAGTAGGACATGAAAGAAAACTTGCTGGCTTTACGCCCAGTTCATGCATCTTTCCATTGTTTGCCATGATAGTTCTGGCACGCTCTTCTTCAATGGGGTGTAGTGGCGATCCTAACATGAATAAATAACTAAAATTAAAGTACAAATATAACACTTCATAAGAACCTAATTCAACATACATAATTAGGGCACTCATCTTGTAAGAATAGTCCAGTGCAAGTAATATAAATTCTATCCTAACTAAGACTGATAGGATCACAAGCAAAGTGACATTAAACTTAATACATAGTATACAAGCTAGATTGCTGTAAATGAGCCATGTTTTACCAAGCAAGAAGGCCCCCCTTCCTATTTCCGTTACAAGAAACCGTTTAGAGAGATTTATTGCATCAAACATTAGCAGTATTATTAGGATAATAATGAAGCATCGAACATACGATTAAACAGACAACCAATTTAGAAAGATTAACTGCATCGAACATAAGCAGGATAATAAGGAAGCATAAAACATACAATTAAATAGAAAAAACAATTTAGAGAGAATAGTTACCTGCGTCTTTAGGGTGTTCTGTCTTGCTGTGTTTCTCGCCTTCAATCTTCACTCGTTTCAGCGTGCTTGCAGACATTGACGGTGATGTTGCGGCGAGGTTGGAGACGAGGTTGCAGATCTGGATGTACGGCGAGGTCAGTGGCGAGGTGGATGACCGGCGAACATGGCGTCGAGGTGGGTGACCGACGAGCACGACGCGAGGTGGAAGATAACGTATGGCGAGGTTGGAGACGATGTGGCAGACAGGCGAGTACAACAGCGAGGTGGCGGATCTGGACGGCAAAAAGGCCGGTGATGTGGCAGATCTGGAGGGTGATCTCGACGGTGACGAGGGAGTTCTGGCAAGCGAGCTATACGGCGAGGTGTGAGACCGGGGGAATAGAGGATCTGTTTTGGGAGGACAAGGGGGAGTGGATATTTTGAAATAGTGGCTTTCTCTTTCGGCGAGAGGGCCGATCGAGGGGATAAGGCAGGTTTCGGAACGAGTACAGAAATGCCCTCCAGGCTAAAGGTTGTCAGTTGTGTGCGGGAGGGCTGAGAAGTAAAATATCCTTGCACGAAAAAAAAATTGTGCGGGCTGTCCTGGCGCGATTTTTTCGGAGCGACGCGAAATTTTGGCGGAACCGCGGGAAACTTTGCTAGTCGTCCGATGCTGATGGGTGTCTTACAAAAATTGAGCATTTATGCAATTATTTAGTACTAAAGATTGTGAAAAAATCCCGAAAGTATTTTACCTAAAATCCTGGAAAGGGTCAATTATGTGGAATACTACTACATGTTGATTGGTGGCTTGAACTTTGCTAGCCGTTGGATGCTAGTCCACTTTTTTGCCTACACCTATCACCGGTGTCGGAAGGGGGTAGACCAATGTTCTTTTTTGCTTGGTTCTATTAAGTTAGGCCATAGTTACATGGATAACCCAAATCTAGATCTGTTTAAAATAAGATTCCCTCCAGTTCGCCTGAAGAAACCATAGCCATGATGGGGGAAAAGACGGAACTGTCGTTCTGGCCCCTCTACGTGAGACGGAAGGGGGTTGAAAATTGGAACCAATTTCTTGGTTTTGTTAGGTTAGGCACAATGAATACCCAAGACAATGGTAGCACCCACCTCTTGGCAAGATTTCCCCAGTTCGGTCAGATCCGGGACTTTCGGGCTCTAAGTAGTCCTCGCACATGCTGAGAGAATCCGACGCCGGTGAAGTGCACCCTAACACAGAGACCGAGAGAATTTTGCGCATCCAAGACCCATGACACACTCTAACACACATGGTATGGCATACGCTGGGATTTGGTGGCATTCGGATGATCCGGAGCCCCCTCTCCGGAGAAACCATAGCCCCGCTGGGAAAAAAGACGAAATTGCCGTTCTGGCCCCTCTACGTGAGCCGGAAGGGGATAGAAAAGTAGAGCCAATTGATTGGTTGTGTTAGGTTAGTCCCAATGAACACCCAAGACAATTGTAGGTCCCACCTCTTGGCAAGATTCCCCCAGTTCCGTCAGATCTGGGAGTTTCGGGTTCTAAGTAGTCCTCGAACTCGCCAGAGAGAATCCGATGCCGGTAAATCCCTAACACTGGGAGCGAGTGAAAGCGCATGGTGCCCCCATATGTGGTTTTGGTAATTAATGACAATCCTTAAGGACTAATGTTTGCATTGAGATATTCTTTCAGGACTTGTCCATAAGAATAATTTGGAGTCCTTGTGTGAATCGAAGATGATCTTTTGATGTCCAAGATGGACGAGAAGCTTTTTCTCTGTCTAGCGGTAGTACCGGGTTGTGCAGTGGTAGTACCGCTCCTCATGGAGTTGTACTGCTGCGGCACACCTGGTACACCCCAGACAGCGATAGTACTGTGGTTTGTACCGTCTCCTCCCAGGAGCGGTACTACCGCTGGTGATACCGCTAGCAAAGAAAAGGCCACTGATATCCATGGTACCCAGGCGGTACCGGCATAGTAATACCGCTAGTACTTAGTCATTTTCGTAGCAACACTCCCCACGGCGGTAGTACCGCTGCTGTCAGTGGTAGTACTGCTCCTGCCAGGACGCGGTAGTACCGCTGGCAGTACCGGTCAAAATACCGCAGGAAGTTTTGCTCGCAGTAATGATTACGGTACTAGGGCGGTAGTGGCCTAGTACTACCGCCAGCCTTCTTGATTTATATCGAGTTCGGGGCTAACGGTAGTACCGCTGCCAGGTTACGGTAGTACCGCTACTGGAGTTTCACTGTACTTTTGTGGTACCGCTGAGCTCCAGTGTGCAGTACAGTGGGTACCCTGTGATGTCAGTGGGCGGTAGTACTGTTGTGTGCAGCGGTAGTACCGCTGTGCTGTTAAGCTTACTTTCTTGATGTCTTGAAGAACAAGATGGAGTGATCATTCATGACTACCTTCAAGACATCAACTTTATGGACGAAGAAAGGAGAAAAGATACAATGTTGATCATGTGTATGATCAACACATAAAGCTACACGATGTACCTAGTGGGATTATGTATCTCGTGGTAATGGTAAGCAATTGTCCATATAGCTTTGTGAACTAAACCATGATATGTGTGTGTGCTATCTCTATGTGTGGTTAGGTATCTTTCCATGGGCATGCTTCACAAGAAAGATTTCATATAGCCCATGGTCTATGTCGTCAAGCGGTGTTTGTCATCGAGCTTGACGTGGAAGCTCAAGTGAAGCATATCGAAGAAATCCTATGCTTGATGATTTCCACCCATTTGGAGATTGTGGCCTTTTGAAGATGTGCCGAATGGTCTCTCCCATAATGGTGTATGGGGGAGCAACTTGCAAGTCTTCATCAAGCGGAGCAAGTGCTAGCTAGCACGATCAAGAAAGAAGATCCAACTTGAGAGAGTCACGATCGTCATCAACTAGCTCAAGTGGAATGCTCAAGGAAAAGGTATAATCTTGATAGGTTTTCTATTTTACCGGTCTCATACATTTGGGAGACCGGGTTATAGGATCGATAGCCGTACTATCAACAGGGGCTCTCAAGTGAGTAACTTGATCGAATCGTTGTGGAGAGCTCAAAACTTTGCACTCTTGCATATCATCTTTCTTGGTTTTTAGTTGGCTTTTATCTCTATGGGTTTTGGTGCTTGTTGTGATCTTCATGATAAGTCCAAGTTCATAAAAACGGTTTTCACATGAAACACCTATTTAGTTTTTGATGTTGAAGGTTTTCCCGGTTGGTCCTCTTTAGAGATATCTTACCTTTCCCCTTGTGGTTTTAAGTTTAATTGTTGTACAATGATGTTTCTCTGCATAATCTTTTAGAGCTCGTCTTTGCGATTTCAACGAGCCCAAGATCATCAAAAACAGAGTCCGGACGCAAAAGTTATGATCGTTTTCGTATCGTCGGTTTTTCTGTTTTTGGTCCAGCGGTAGTACTGGTCTAGTACTGCCCCAGTACCGCCCGAACCAGTACCGAAACGCCCCGTAGCAGTAGTACCACTGGGCCTAGCGGTAGTACCGCTGCTGGGCGATATTTTCACTTAACGGTCATATTTTGGGTCCCCTATTTAAGGGGGTCTTCTTCCCCCTTGACCCCAAGGCTGCCCAACTCGTTTTTCACTCTCTCTCCCACCATTGTTGACCTTGGAAACCTTGCCCCTCTCTCAATCCCTCCAATGATTCTTGCATATCTTTGAGGGAGAAGTTAGAGGTGATCTAGATCCACATTTCCACCAATTCATCTCTCCTCTTAGTGAGGGGAACTTAGTGAATCTAGATCTTGGAGTTCTTTGTGTTTCTCCTCCATTGTTCTTCCTCTCTTATTCCCCCATAAGCATTTGTTGCTTTGTTGGAATTTGAGAGTGGAGGATTTGAGCACTTGTGCTCTTGCCTTTTGCATCGGTTGCATCGGTTTTCTCTCTCCACGAGGATTCCTGGAAGTGAAAGATTGTGAGCTTGTTACTCTTGGGTCTTGGACCCTAGACGACTTGTGGTGTTCCTGGGAGCCTCCAATTGAGTTGTGGATGTGTGCCCCAAGATTGTGGTGACACCGAGAGCCTCCAATTAAGTTGTGGATGCGTGCCTCGGGTTTGAAGGTTGCCAATAGTGGAAGGTGAACTAGGCCTTTGTGGCGGGGTTCATCTGAGAATAGGGTGAGGCCTTTGTGGCGTTGAGTAGGCCTTTGTGGCGAGCTCACACCCCTCCAACGAGACATACTCCCATTGTGGGAGGAACTCGGGAATACATCATCGTCTTCGTTTGCCTCGGTTATTTCTATACCCGAGCTTTCTACTTATGCAATTTACATTGTGATACCTTCGTTCTTGAAGTTATATATATCTTGCTATCACCTTGTTACTTGTCTTGCTTAGCATAAAGTTGTTGGTGCACCTATTTTACCTAGAATATTTAGGTTGCGTGCTTGTTAATTTAAACACCTAGTTTATTTCCGCATTTAGCAAGCCTTAACCTGAGAAGTTTTAATCGCCTATTCACCCCCCCTCTAGGCGACGTCGTTGTCCGTTCAGCGAGGGAATCTTGGGCATCCAAGACCCATGCCACACTATAACACACATGGTATGACATACCATGGGATTTGGTGGAACTGAAACGATCCTGAGCCCCCTCTTCGGAGAAACCATAGCCCCGATGAGGAAAAAGACGGAGCTGTCGTTCTGGCCCCTCTACGTGAGCCGGAAGGGGGTAGCAAAGTGGAACCAATTTCTTGGTTGTGTTAGGTTAGGCCCAAGGAACACCGAAGACAATGGTTGGGCCCACCGTTTGGCAAGACTCCCCTAGTTCCGTCAGTTCCGGGAGTTTCGGGCTAATCCTAGAACCCTTAGAGAGAATATGACGCCGGTGGAGCCCTAACACAGAGAGCGAGGGAATGTTGGACATCCAAGACCTATTACACACTCTAACACACATGGTATGGCATAAAATGGGATTTGGTGGCATTCAGACGATCCGGAGCCCCCTCTCCGGAGAAACCATAGCCCCGATGTGGAAAAAAGACAGAACTGCCATTCTGGCCACTCTACGTGAGCCGGAAAGGGCTAGAAAAGTGGAAAAAATTGCTTGTTTGTGTTAGGTTAGGCCCAAGGAACACGCAAGACAATGTTGGGACCACCTGTTGGCAAGATTCCCCGAGTTCCGTCGGTTTCGGGAGTTTCGGGCATCAAGTAGTCCTTGAACCCGCCAGAGAGAATCCGAGGCCGGTGAATCCCTAACACTGGCAGCGAGGGAATCTTGGGCATCCAAGACCCATGCCACACTCTAACACACGTGGTATAGCATATGCTGGGATTTGGTGGCATTCAGATGATCCAGAGCCCCTTCTCCGGAGAAACCATAGCCACGTGGGAAAAAAGACGGAATTGTCATTGTGGCCCCTCTACGCGAGCTTGAAGGGGGTAGAAAAGTGGAACCAATTCCTTGGTTGTGTTAGGTTAGGCCCAAGGAACACCCAAGGCAATGTTTGGGCCCACCGTTTGGCAAGATTCCCCCAGTTCCGTCAGTTCCGTGAGTTTCGGGCTCTAAGTAATCCTGGAACCCGTAGAGAGAATCCGACGCCGGTGAAGCCCTAACACAGAGAGCGAGGGAATCTTGGGCATCCAAGACCCATGATACACTATGCACACACACATGATATGTCATACCATGGTGTATTTGGTGGCATTCAGACGATCTGGAGGCCCCTCTCCAGAGAAACCATAGCCCCGTTGGGAAAAAGACGGAACTACCGTTTTGGCCCCTCTACGTGAGCCGGAAAGGGTTAGCAAAGTGGAACCCTTTACTTGGTTGTGTTAGTTTAGGCCAAAGTAACACCCAATAAAATGGTAGGTCCCACCTCTTGGCAAGATTCCCCCCGTTCAATGAGATCCGGGAGTTTCGGGCTCTAAGTAGAACCCGCGAAGGAGAATCTGACGCCGGTGAAGCCATAACACAGGGAGGATTCTTGGGAATCCAATACCCATGCCACACTCTAACACACTAGGTATGGCATACAGTGGTATTTGGTGGCATTCAGACGGCCAGGAGGCCCCTCTCCAGAGAAACCATAGCGCCGCTGGGAAAAAGATGGTACTGCCGTTCTGGCCCGTCTACGTGATCCGGAATGGGGTAACAAAGCGGAACCAATTGCTTGGTTGTGTTAGGTTAGGCCCAAGTAACACCCAAGACAATGGTAGGTCCCACTTCTTGGCAAGATCCCCCCCATTCCGTGAGATCTGGGAGTTTCAGGCTCTGAGTAGTCCTGGAACCGTGAAAGAGAATGCGGCGCCGGTGAAGCCATAACACAAAGAGTGGAGGAATCTTGGGCATCCAAGAACCATTCCAAAATATAACACACATGTTTTGGCATACCCTAGGATTGGTTGGGAATTCAGACGCCCCGGAGCCCCTCCCCGGAGAAACCCTAGGTCTACTGGAGAAAAAAAAGAAACTGCCGGTCTGGCCCCTCTACGTGAGCCGGAAAGGGGTAGCAAAGTGGAACTAATTGCTTGGTTGTCTGAGTTTAGGCCCAAGTAAAACCAAATAAAATTGTAGGACCCACCTCTTGTCAAGATTCTCCCTGTTCCGTCAGATCCGGGAGTTTCGGGCTCTAAATAGTTTTGGGACCCGCTAGAGAGAATCCGACGCCGATGAAGGCCTAACACACAAAGAGAGGGAATCTTGGGCATCCAAGACCCATGACAAACTATAACACACATGGTATGGCATAAAATGGGATTTGGTGGTATTCAGACGATCCAAAGCCCCTCTCCGGAGAAACCCTAGCCCTGCTGGGAAAACAGACGGAACTGCTGTTCTGGCCGGCCTACGTAGCCGAAAGGAGGTAGTAAAGTGGAAGTAATTTCTTGGTTGTGTTAGGTTAGGCCCAAGTAACACCCAAGATAATGTTTGGGCCCACATGTTGGCTGGATTCCCTGAGTTCCGTCACATCCGGGAGTTTCGGGCTCTGAGTAGTCCTTGAACCCGCCAGAGAGAATCCGACGCCGGTGAAGCCATAACACACCGAGTGAGGAAATTTTGGGCATCCAAGACCCATGAAACACTCTAACACACATGATGTGTCATACCATGGGATTTGGTGGCATTCAGACGATCCGGAGGTGTAACAACCCAATTTTCGGAAGACAGGAAAAACTTGTTTTCAATAACCCAAAAATCAGGGCCAACAAGAACTTTTTAATATGTTTGACTTATGCTTTTGTTTCTTTCTATTTGCTTGTTGTATCTGTTTGTGTTTGAGTTTGTTAATACTAACATTTAAAACCAATGATCATAATTTTTTTTAAAACACAACCCTTGTGATCAAGTCATGACAAGATAGCTTATCATCTTTATCCATCACACTCTTTTGGCAAAAACATTTTTGAAAGTGTTTTGATTTTAGAAGAAACCCAAAGGCCAAGTTTTGAGAAAACAAAAGATAATTTCCAAAACTATATGAAAAGTATTTTGGAGCTAATCATCTCCAACCAGTTTTCAACCAAGATGTTTTTGCAAGTTTTTCAAAACCTCCTTCTCACTTCCTTCTTTTGCAAAAACAATAAGAAGGGACTATGTTACCCCTGTGTTTTACCTCAATTATATTCTTTTGGAAATAACAATTTTGAGCTGAAGCTCTTTAAAAAATCATCTTGTCATGGTATGTCTTGATCACTACCTAAAATTAACACTTGATAAAAACATCCTGGAAATTAATTTGAGGAACTCAGTTGATTGAGTGATCTGTGACTTGTTATTTTATCTGCTTGTTGTGTGATCGTATCTTGTGTTTGCTTTAAAGTATTTATTTCTGTTTGTTGATAAGTGTGTGCTGTTTTAAAGAGAATAAAACCTAGTAATAACAATATCAAGCATCTATATCATGTTCCATCACATGCTCATATCATCATCTGTTTTCTTAAAACTCTCCAACTTTGAGATAGGCTTCTATGACAAATATTGAACTAATCATCAATGCATCATCCTACATATCATTGTATATATATATTCTACCTATCCAAGTTGTTATTATGGATATTGAAACACTTTGGTATCTTCTTTCAAAGTACTTTAGAGGGCATCCCTAAATATTGATCATATCCATGTTATCTTGATGCACATTTTCTGTGTTGATCAAAATAACTCCTTATTGTTTTCAAGCCAAATCAACCTACCCTTGTCATCTCCATGACCTATACATCACCTCAATGTGGTCCATTTATTTTTCAATGGCCATTTAATTATTTATCCCTCATGGTTTTTAGCCTATTAAATAACCTCATGTTTTCACCCTGTTTCCACTTGGTGCCTCAAATATTTTCAAAAGAGATGTTTATTAAAAATCACTTTTGAGACCTATATTATATACTCTCTCATCCCAACTCAAAAATATATGTTTTACAAGCATTTTAATATTTATTATTTTCCATTTTCCAAAAGGCCAGAAATGGACTTTAAAGTATTTTGTGAAGAAACGTATTTCCTAAAATCTTGGAAAAATTACCCAACATGATTATGGTCACGTGGGACTTATTTGTACAAAATAATTTGGGAGTTGTGTTGAAAAATTTGGAGAAAACATTTAAAAACTGTTTCTGCCATTTTTTAATTCTCAAAATTTTGTGAAAGAAATAATTTCAGAAAACCTTGAGACCACCATTCCTAGACTCCATTTTTGATTCTCTATCCAATGGACATGATTTTGCACATATTTTCTATTCAAATTATTTGTGAAAACAATCAAATACCATTTCTGGTATTTCTGGTCACTGTTGAGTTCAAGCTTATCCTGGCCAATCATTGCAATCTCTCCACCTCTCTATTCATCCCTGGCATTGTAAACATCTCTATTGCACTCCTAGACATGTTCTACCAGCTCCATTCTCTCTCTCTCTCACTCTAACTCTGCCACCTACATGAAGACAATGATGGTGATCACCACCCATTTCTACTCCCCCTCCTCAGTCCACTCCAGGTAGAGCCCGTGCGCCACAAGACCCTTCTCCTATCCAGTGACACTCTGGAAGAAACCCACCCCCTCTCCTTGTCTCTTTTCCCCTCGGCCATGAGCTGGCCAGGATGTCCAGAGTGTGCTCGCCATGTCGTTTGCGTTCCAACAGCTGGGCTTCATGCTGATCTTCGCGGGCTCGTCTGATAGCACCACGAGCTCTCCAGGAACACGCCCATACCTTCCATTCCTCTCCTCGCGCTCTCCTTCCTCCTCTAGCCGCTGTCGAACACATACGGGTGCCGAGCATACGCCCTTCCTTGCCGATGCCCCCATGCATTTCTTGCTCTGTTATCTCGCCAGGGATACGTTCTCATCATGCCCTACATCCATGTCGACAAATCTCCCGAAGAAAACCTCCTTGGCTAGCTCGTTCGAGCCGCCGTGGCCGCCATGAGCGCCGCACTGACGTGCTCGCCGTCTTTCACGTTGCAGCCACTCGAGGCAGCACCTTTGTTTTCAACCTTGCCAAACCACCTTCCCTACTCCTTAATCGGACATCGGCAACAAAACCCCTCTCCCCGGACTTCTTGTTCGCCGGAGTCAGCCACCGATCCGCCGCGGTCAACCTCCTCGTCGAGCCACCTAATCAGGCCATCTCCGCTCCTCTAATCTCTTCCTCTTGGTCATTGGGATCTCCGTTGACCTCATGCTCATCTCATTCTTGGACATTGTCTCTTGCAGGTGCGGGCGCGGCATGGACCTAGGTCCGCCTCCGTGGGTTCACGACGGGAGCACTGCTAGGGCCCTCGGGTGAGACCATCGTTGGGGGTATCTCTTCCGCGACCCCGTCCTGGTCCTCCTGGCGCTCGCCGCGTTTCCAGGCGACCACGGGAGACCCCGGCGGCGAGCTCGCGGCTCCACAGCGGCGACCGGAGAGGACTCCGTCGTCGGTTTTGGTCACCGTCGACGCCCTCCTGCATGGACGTCTCGTGGCCGTCCGATCTGGATCGGACGGGAGCGTACCCCTTCGCCGAGTAACGTTTGTTGGGCTTGACCCAGCCGTGGCCCAGCTCCTCATTTAAAATCCTTCCCGCGCGGAAAAACGCCTAGCGGTCCGGCCCAGCTCGCAGATCTGGCCTACTCTTTCCCTGCAGGTTGTTTTTTTTTTCTTTTTCCTGCGGATCCAGATCTAGTGTTTTGCTTTAATTCGAAATCAAAATGTTAATCTGTGAATCTTGCCAAAATAAAAATCATAGTTCTAGATCTGCATTTTCTTAACCATCTCCAACTTGTAGATCTGCATTTTGTGGTATATTTTAGGAGAAATAAAATAAATGGCAGAGGCACTCATTAAAACATTTTACTTAATAACTTGAGTTTTATGTATCCAAAACATGCAAACTCAACTGTTCTGAGTAGCCCTTGAAAATGTCTATCTGTGGCAGTTGACCTTGTGTTGACTTGAGTTGTTGATTGAAAATGACATGCATGTTAGTTTTAGGCCAGAGATCACTTCTGTGATTTATTTAATTTTATTGGTGATGATTTTTGAGGTGAATCCACTTGTGTTGGTTTTATAGTGACTAGGAGCACCCTATACTAGATTTTCATGATTTTAGGAGTTACAGAATAGGCTTGGTGCAATATTTAGTGTTTAGCCCTTTTCTGCATATTATTGCTATGCCTTTATTAAAATTGTGTGTTATATTGTTTTTGTTATAAAAGTGATTCCTAGCATGTGTAAGGTATTAATACATGATTGAGATATGTTTTGAGTGATTCATTATCATGATAGGTTTTGGGTGTGGAAAACCATGTTTGTTATAGTTTTATTCTCATAGCGTGTTTTTCCTAGTAATAATAGGTTAAATTATGTTATTCTTCATATTGCTATGATAACTTGAACAAATGCCTTAGTATTGTTTTCCATAGAATATCTACTGTTATTCTAGCATATTATACTTGCTTTCATGCTTGAGTGAGCTCTAGATCAAATTGTCATGCATTTTAGTCTTAGATGATTTTTTCTGCCATAAATTGTTATCTGCATGTTTAATTTTTTAGGCATTGATTAGAGTGTTATTTTGACATTACTAGCATGTCTAAGTGTTGTTTTATCTTTTATTTGGATGCCATCTTACATATCCATCATGTTAGAATAAATCATGTTTGGTGATCCATTATGGTTATGCATGTATGCATGTCTAAATGGCCCTTTTTGCATCTCTAGTTTTAGTAGTCTTTTTACTCCATGATTATTTTCATGCATTGAGTGATGCCATGACATGTTTGGTATTGTTTTTTCTCTGTTATTAGGTTGCTTAGCTACTGGTTATATTAATTCTCCATGTTTAGAAAAGCATGTGTTACTATGGGCTTGTAGGATTGCTTGATAATATTTTCCTATGCATATGTATGTGTTCCTAGGTTGTTTTCTTGTTATTTTGTTCATCCTCATGAATTACCAGAGAGTCATTTAACCTTATTTGGGCATGTTATGAGAGTGGCACACCCACTGGACTCATGCCATTTTGGTTGAGGATCCATAACATCAATTCTAGTGTTATTCATGTGTGTTGTCTGTGCATGTCTTGCTTGTCGGTGTGCACCCTAGTAATTTTGTTTGTGAGTGTACTTGTTTGATGAAATGCTTGCTGTATGTTTAATTTTTATAAAGTGCTTGCCTTTGTTTGGTTCTGATTGGGTGTTTTCCTTTTTGAGTTTACGACGTTAGATAACAAAGACGGTATTATTTCCCGGAGAGGTTTTTATTGCAACTCTTGTTTATTTCAAGAGCAAGACCAAGACCAGTGCCAAGGCAAGCCACTCTAAATGGTTGCTGTTGTTTTACTTATCATTACCTATCATGCATGTTTTACTTCTGAATTTTTACAAACGTTGGATTCAAAAACTATTCTTTTAAGTGGACTATACCACTATCTATTTTGTGTATCTATTATGCTATATCCACTTTATAATCTTGGTGTTACCAAGCCCTTTAGATATTTTAATATCACCACCTCTTTTACTTAAGTCCCCTAGTGGACATTTTAACTTGATGTTTTTGGAAAGCAAAGGTTGGAAAAACCCCGAGGAAAGGTGGGACCTTGTCCGAGGGAGGTTTGTGAAGAAGGAAATGTTTTCGACATGTTTTCCAAAAATGACACATAACCTAGTCTTCGCCGGAAAACCAAGCCGTACCGCCACATTACCTCAATATGGGAACGGGGTCTAGCTAATTGCTTGTTGGTGTTACTCCGTGCCTACCTCAAAGCGCTATAGGGGTTAGAGTCCCCCAAACCGAATTGTCGCCAGGAGGGAGAAATGGGACATTCACAGTGTGGGGATTAAGTTCGCCACTGATTGCAACAATTGGGTCTCCTGCCATGGTGGTGTGTTGTCAGGGGAAACCAGATCGATACGGCTGACTCACTCGGTGCCGGGGAGAACAAACCCAGTTGGAGAGGTAGTCATTTACTACCGCTGACATAGTGGATGGTTAGGACCAGTTATACGATGTTTGCATACTGTCTCGGACAGTCCGTGGTTGTTCACGGCGGATGTACTGGATCTTATGGATTGTGTACACCTCTGCAGAGTAAAACTATTCAGAATAGCCGCGTCCTCGGATATGGACAGTTGAATGGCCATGTAGCTAGCATTGTGTCAATGTTTTCAAAAAGGCTGGAAAGTGATTTGAAATTGTACCTGGGAGGTACGTTGAAAGGGAATGATTGTACCTTTGAGGTATGGGAGAAGTGATGGTTTTGAAGAGGTGTTTTCCAAGAAGTTTTGCAAAGAAAAAATTTCTTTTATTTAGAATGCTTTATCAAAACCTTGTGGACATGCAATATCTACAAGAGAAATAAAATATCTTTTGAAGTATCTTCTTCAACAAAAACAACTAAAACTTGTGCAACCATGATGTGTCTTAAATTCATCATGGCTAGTTGAACCTTAATTAGAGCCTTCCTACCACCTATATATTTTTGCATACTTGCATTTTTATCTTTCATTTGGGGTGTCTTGCGAGTACATTCCAATGTACTCACAATGGTTTCGTCCCTGGTTATTGTCTTAGCCAGACTTTGAGCAGAAACCCGACAACCAAAAGAAGATGGTGTCGCTGACGGCTGTGCGAACTAGGAACGTCTCCGAGTCAGTAGCCTGTAGGTAGTTAAGGCATGACTTGGGTTTACCACGAGTGTGTTTTGTAGACTTCCGCTGTTTTTAGTGTGTGTTCCTGCCCTGCGTGACAGTTGTTTTTCGACTGAGTCATGTGACCAGTTGTGTAAGCCGTGTATTCGTGTAGTGGATGTTGTAATCTGCAATGCCAACTCGATTATGTTGTTCACGACTAACTGATCATGGGATCGTGAATGTATGCATACTGGAGGTTTCGGACTGCTAGTCTGGGGTCCCCACAGAGTTAGTATCAGAGCCATCCTGACTTTAGGAGACCTTAGTTTAGCATGGACGTCAGATAGGAAACAAAACTATTTTGGTAAAAACTATATTACTGCCTAAAACGTTTTACCTAAGGAACCCTAAGCATGGTTTCCATCTTTCTCATATCTTCGAAAAAATTATTGCCTGGTTTATAAAACTGAAGTTTTGAAGAAAAACAGAGGATATAGTAAACATACCTTTTTGTCCTTTGTTTTCATGGCTCAAAATATTTTATAAATAAATAAACGCCGAGTTTATAAAACCCTGGTTTTCATTTAAAGGTCTACCAAAAAGTTTTTCTCTGTTATCTTTTTATTTAAAAGTTACATACTTGGCGATGTCCCGAGACGACTTTAGTAGTTAGCAATCCGAAGAAAAAGAAGCTTCCTTCAGAAGACCTCAACATCAAGATGAGATAAAGAGAAGACTTCAACAACCCTTTTTCGACCCAGCCCCATAGGTATCGATAGGTTTCACTCAGTTGTTTTTGAGCTACCCGTTCTTAAACGGTAATAGATGTTTGCTGGTACTAAAGGTACCTTGTTTGTCCTTTGCATGTGTGCTAATTGTGTGTTTTACTCTTGCGTAATGTTTTTACTTGTTACCTTGTTGTGTGTGTTTTTGAATTGTTTTCTGGTGTGTCTCACAAGCACGCCTTTTCGGCAAAACAAAGTCACCACACTTTTACCTCTTGCTTTGTTCCTGTTTGTTTGCAAAAACTCTTTTTGCCATGTCGGCCTGAGTTACAATTTTGGTACTTCTTCAAAAGTCTGACATAGCAAAACGCCCTTTTAAAAAGTTTTATCCCCCATCGCTTCATGAGAAGAGCACGGTATGGAACACTCTCTACTTCAACCCGAGAGCCCAAGATCTCTGAAATCTTCTTCAAGACGGATAACGGACTTCACGCGCCATTTTGTGCAACTACATCAAGAGCCATCATGAAGAACGACAAATTCAGATTCAAGCCTGAGAAGATGCGAGATGTGTCTCGCGACACTGACAAAAACTTTTACCAGACTAACACTTCTAACATAACTATCTAATTGTTAGACTAACATCTAACCGAAAGTTTGCTTAAGGAACTAGCTAGTTTTCCCGAGGGAAAGCTAACTATGTGACCCTAAATAACCTATGAAGATGCCTGCAAAGCTCCGTGAAGATCAAGACACAGTGGAATCTTCCACGACCTGCCATCGCCACCAAGCAAAAATGAGACGAAGATGAAGATAATCCCCGACAACCTACAAAGACTAACTAAAGGGAGGAAGCATCCGCACTTCAACGCAGTCAACCACTCAAGAAGCAAAGAAGCATATAGGAGTTTCCTGACAGCTTTCCTAACAGTAATCGAAAAGAGTCAAGTCTACGGACCTGACACCCTGTGAGGCCAGATGGTTGCCGTGGGTAACTATCTGCGATGCCCCTAAAGGAAGACCAGGTCCAGACAACGACAAAAGATCTACGAAGCAGCAAAATCAAGAGCCTTCTTTAGCTTGTGTCATTTCACCTACATCAACAACAAGTACATGAAGTGTCAAGTGAACATATCCATCTCCTCGACAAGCAACTTTATGACAACATCAACACCTCGAGTTCTCAGAAGACCACCTCGTCAAAGGATCTTCATTTGCAAAAAAAATTGAAGAAGCCCGAGACTCTTGTTTTTAGTTACACTCTTAAGTACCCACTTACGAATCTCGGGGACGAGATTCATTTTAAGGGGGGAAGATCTGTAACAGCCCAATTTTTGGAAGACAGGAAAAACTTGTTTTCAATAACCCAAAAATCAGGGCCAACAAAAACTTTTTAATATGTTTGACTTATGCTTGTGTTTCTTTTCTATTTGCTTGTTGTATGCTTTTGTGTTTGAGTTTGTTAACAACTAACATTTAAAACCAATGATCATAAATTTCTTAAAAACACAACCCTTGTGATGAAGTCATGACAAGAAAGCCTATCATCTTTATCCATCACACTCTTTTGGCAAAAACATTTTTGAAAGTGTTTTGATTTTAGAAGAAACCCAAAGGCCAAGTTTTGAGAAAACAAAAGATAATTTCCAAAACTATATGAAAAGTATTTTGGAGCTAATCATCTCCAACCTGTTTTCAACCAAGATTTTTTTGCAAGTATTTCAAAAACTCCTTCTCACTTCCTTCTTTTGCAAAAACAATAAGAAGGGACTATGTTACCCCTGTGTTTTACCTCAATTATATTCTTTTGGAAATAAATTTTTTGAGCTGAAGCTCTTTAAAAAATCCTCTTGTCATGGTATGTCTTGATCACTACCTAAAATTAACACTTGATAAAAACATCCTGGAAATTAATTTGAGGAACTCAGTTGATTGAGTGATCTGTGACTTGTTATTTTATCTGCTTGTTGTGTGATCGTATCTTGTGTTTGCTTTAAAGTATTTATTTCTGTTTGTTGATAAGTGTGTGCTGTTTTAAAGAGAATAAAACCTAGTAATAACAATATCAAGCATCTATATCATGTTCCATCACATGCTCATATCATCATCTGTTTTCTTAAAACTCTCCAACTTTGAGATAGGCTTCTATGACAAATATTGAACTAATCATCAATGCATCATCCTACATATCATTGTATATATATATTCTACCTATCCAAGTTGTTATTATGGATATTGAAACACTTTGGTATCTTCTTTCAAAGTACTTTAGAGGGCATCCCTAAATATTGATCCTATCCATGTTATCTTGATGCACATTTTCTGTGTTGATCAAAATAACTCCTTATTGTTTTCAAGCCAAATCAACCTACCCTTATCATCTCCATGACCTATACATCACCTCAATGTGGTCCATTTATTTTTCAATGGCCATTTAATTATTTATCCCTCATGGTTTTTAGCCTATTAAATAACCTCCTGTTTTCACCCTGTTTCCACTTGGTGCCTCAAATATTTTCAAAAGAGATGTTTATTAAAAATCACTTTTGAGACCTATATTATATACTCTCTCATCCCAACTCAAAAATATATGTTTTACAAGCATTTTAATATTTATTATTTTCCATTTTCCAAAAGGCCAGAAATGGACTTTAAAGTATTTTGTGAAGAAACGTATTTCCTAAAATCTTGGAAAAATTACCCAACATGATTATGGTCACGTGGGACTTATTTGTACAAAAAAATTTGGGAGTTGTGTTGAAAAATTTGGAGAAAACATTTAAAAACTGTTTCTGCCATTTTTTAATTCTCAAAATTTTGTGAAAGAAATAATTTCAGAAAACCTTGAGACCACCATTCCTAGACTCCATTTTTGATTCTCTATCCAATGGACATGATTTTGCACATATTTTCTATTCAAATTATTTGTGAAAACAATCAAATACCATTTCTGGTATTTCTGGTCACTGTTGAGTTCAAGCTTATCCTGGCCAATCATTGCAATCTCTCCACCTCTCTATTCATCCCTGGCATTGTAAACATCCCTATTGCACTCCTAGACATGTTCTACCAGCTCCATTCTCTCTCTCTCTCTCTCACTCTAACTCTGCCACCTACATGAAGACAATGATGGTGATCACCACCCATTTCTACTCCCCCCTCCTCAGTCCACTCCAGGTAGAGCCCGTGCGCCACAAGACCCTTCTCCTATCCAGTGACACTCTGGAAGAAACCCACCCCCTCTCCTTGTCTCTTTTCCCCTCGGCCATGAGCTGGCCAGGATGTCCAGAGTGCGCTCGCCATGTCGTTTGCGTTCCAACAGCTGGGCTTCATGCCGATCTTCGCGGGCTCGTCTGATAGCACCACGAGCTCTCCAGGAACACGCCCATACTTTCCATTCCTCTCCTCGCGCTCTCCTTCCTCCTCTAGCCGCTGTCGAACACCTACGGGTGCCGAGCATACGCCCTACCTTGCCGACGCCCCCATGCATTTCTTGCTCTGTTATCTCGCCAGGGATACATTCTCATCATGCCCTACATCCCTGTCGACAAATCTCCCGAAGAAAACCTCCTTGGCTAGCTCGTTCGAGCCGCCGTGGCCGCCATGAGCGCCGCACTGACGTGCTCGCCATCTTTCACGTTGCAGCCACTCGAGGCCGCACCTTTGTTTTCAACCTTGCCAAACCACCTTCCCTACTCCTCAATCGGACATCGGCAACAAAACCCCTCTCCCCGGACTTCTTGTTCGCCGGAATCGGCCACCGATCCGCCGCGGTCAACCTCCTCGTCGAGCCACCTAATCAGGCCGTCTCCGCTCCTCTAATCTCTTCCTCTTGGTCCTTGGGATCTCCGTTGACCTCATGCTCATCTCACTCTTGGACATTGTCTCTTGCAGGTGCGGGCGCGACATGGACCTAGGTCCGCATCCGCGGGTTCACGACGGGAGCACTGCTAGGGCCCTCGGGTGAGACCATCGTTGGGGGCATCTCTTCCGCGACCCCGTCCTGGTACTCCTGGCGCTCGCCGCGTTTCCAGGCGACCACGGGATACCCCGGCAGCGAGCTCGCGGCTCCGCAGCGGCGGCCGGAGAGGACTCCGTCGTCGGTTTTGGTCACCGTCGACGCCCTCCTGCGTGGACGTCTCGTGGCCGTCCGATCTGGATCGGGCGGGAGCGTACCCCTTCGCCGAGTATCGTTTGTTGGGCTTGACCCAGCCGCGGCCCAGCTCCTCATTTAAAATCCTCCCCGCGCGGAAAAACGCCTAGCGGGCCGGCCCAGCTCGCAGATCTGGCCTACTCCTTCCCTGCAGGTTGTTTTTTTTCTTTTTCCTTCGGATCCAGATCTAGTGTTTTGCTTTAATTCGAAATAAAAATGTTAATATGTGAATCTTGCCAAAATAAAAATCATAGTTCTAGATCTGCATTTTCTTAACCATCTCCAACTTGTAGATCTGCATTTTGTGGTATATTTTAGGAGAAATAAAATAAATGGCAGAGGCACTCATTAAAACATTTTACTTAATAAATTGAGTTTTATGTATCCAAAACATGCAAACTCAACTGTTCTGAGTAGCCCTTGAAAATGTCTATCTGTGGCAGTTGACCTTGTGTTGACTTGAGTTGTTGATTGAAAATGACATGCATGTTAGTTTTAGGCCAGAGATCACTTCTGTGATTTATTTAATTTTATTGGTGATGATTTTTGAGGTGAATTCACTTGTGTTGGTTTTATAGTGACAAGGAGCACCTTATACTAGATTTTCATGATTTTAGGAGTTACAAAATAGGCTTGGTGCAATATTTAGTGTTTATCCCTTTTCTGCATATTATTGCTATGCCTTTATTAAAATTGTGTGTTATATTGTTTTTGTTATAAAAGTGATTCCTAGCATGTGTAAGGTACTAATACATGATTGAGATATGTTTTGGGTGATTCATTAGCATAATAGGTTTTGGGTGTGGAAAACCATGTTTGTTATAGTTTTATTCTCATAGGGTGTTTTTCCTAGTAATAATAGGTTAAATTATGTTATTCTTCATATTGCTATGATAACTTGAAAAAATGCCTTAGTATTGTTTTCCATAGAATAGCTACTGTTATTATAGCATATTATACTTGCTTGCATGATTGAGTGAGCTCTAGATCAAATTGTCATGCATGTTAGTCTTAGATGATTTTTCTGCCATAAATTATTATCTGCATGTTTAATTTTTTAGGCATTGATTAGAGTGTTATTTTGACATTACTAGCATGTCTAGGTGTTGTTTTATATTTTATTTGGATGCCATCTTACATATCCATCATGTTATAATAAATCATGTTTGGTGATCCATTATGGTTATGCATGTATGCATGTCTAAATGACCCTTTTTGCATCTCTAGTTTTAGTAGTCTTTTTGCTCCATGATTATTTTCATGCATTGAGTGATGCCATGACATGTTTGGTATTGTTTTGTCTCTGTTATTAGGTTGATTAGCTACTGGATATATTAATTCTCCATTTTTAGAAAAGCATGTGTTACTATGGGCTTGTAGTATTGCTTGATAATATTTTCCTATGCATGTGTATGTGTTCCTAGGTTGTTTTCTTGTTATTTTGTTCATCCTCATGAATGACCAGAGAGTCATATAACCTTATTTGGGCATGTTATGAGAGTGGAACACCCACTGGACTCATGCCATTTTGGTTGAGGATCCATAACATCAATTCTAGTGTTATCCATGTGTGTTGTCTGTGCATGTCTTGCTTGTCGGTGTGCACCCTAGTAATTTTGTTTGTGAGTGTACTTGTTTGATGAAATGCTTGCTGTATGTTTAATTTTTATAAAGTGCTTGCCTTTGTTTGGTTCTGATTGGGTGTTTTCCTTTTTGAGTTTATGACATTAGATAACAAAGACAGTATTATTCCCGGAGAGGTTTTTATTGCAACTCTTGTTTATTTAAAGAGCAAGACCAAGACTTGTGCCAAGGAAAGCCACTCTAAATGCTTGCTGTTGTTTTACTTATCATTATCTATCATGCATGTTTTACTTCTGAAGTTTTACAAAAGTTGGATTCAAAAACTATTCTTTTAAGTGGACTATACCACTATCTATTTTGTGTATCTATTATGCTATATCCACTTTATAATCTTGGTGCTAACAAGCCCTTTAGATATTTTAATATCACCACCTCTTTTACTTAAGTCCCCTAGTGGAAATTTTAACTTGATGTTTTTGGAAAGCAAAAGCTTGGAAAAACCCCGAGGAAAGGTGGGACCTTGTCCGAGGGAGGTTTGTGAAGAAGGAAATGTTTTTGACTTGTTTTCCAAAAATAACACATAACCTAGTCTTTGCCGGACAACCAAGCCGTACTGCCACATTACCTCAATATAGGAACGGGGTCTAGCTAATTGCTTGTTGGTGTTAGTCCATGCCTACCTCAAAGAGATATAGGGGTTAGAGTCCCCCGAACCGAATTGTCGCCAGGAGGGAGAAATGGGACATTCAAAGTGTGGGGATTAAGTTCACCACCGGTTGCAACAATTGGGTCTCCTGCCATGACGGTGTGTTGTCAGGGGAAACCGAATCAATACGGCTGACTCATTCGGTGCCGGGGAGAACAAACCCAGTTGAAGAGGTAGTCATTTACTAGCGCTGACATAGTGGATGGTTAGGACTAGTTATCCGATGTTTGCATACTGTCTCGGACAGTCCGTGGTTGTTCATGGCGGATGTACTGGATCTTGTGGATTGTGTACACCTCTGCAGAGTAAAACTATTCAGAATAGCCGCGTCCTCGGATATGGACAGTTGAATGGTCATGTAGCTAGCATTGTGTCAATGTTTTCAAAAAGGCTGGAAATTGTTTTGAAATTGTACCTGGGAGGTACGTTGAAAGGGAATGATTGTACCTTTGAGGTACGGGAGAAGTGATGGTTTTGAAGAGGTGTTTTCCAAGAAGTTTTGCAAAGAAAAACTTTATTTTATTTAGAATGCTTTATCAAAACCTTGTGGACATGAATATCTACAAGAGAAATAAAATATCTTTTGAAGTATCTTCTTCAACAAAAACAACTAAAACTTGTGCAATCATGATGTGTCTTAAATTCATCATGGCTAGTTGAACCTTAATTACAGCCTTCCTACCACCTATATATTTTTGCATACTTACATGTTTAGCTTTCATTTGGGGTGTCTTGCGAGTACATTCCAATGTACTCACAATGGTTTCGTCCCTGGCTATTGTCTTAGCCAGACTTTGAGCAGAAACCCGGAGAACCAGAAGAAGATGGTGTCGCTGACGGCTGTGCGAACTAGGAACGTCTCCGAGTCAGTAGCCTGTAGGTAGTGAAGGCATGACTTGGGTTTACCACGAGTGTGTTTTGTAGACTTCCGCTGTGTTTAGTGTGTGTTCCTGCCCTGCGTGGCAGTTGTTTTTCGAGTGAGTCATGTGACCAGTTGTGTAAGCCGTGTATTCGTGTAGCGGATGTTGTAATATGTAATGCCAACTCGAGTATGTTGTTCACGACTAACTGATCATGGGATCGTGAATGTATGCATACTGGAGGTCTCAGACTGCTAGTCTGGGGTCCCCACAGGAGGCCCCTCTCCGGAGAAACCATAGCCCCGCTAGGCAAAAAGACGGAACTGTCGTTCTAGCCCCTCTACGTGAGCCGGAAGGGGGTAGCAAAGTGGAACCAACTACTTGGTTGTGTTAGTTTAGGCCCAATGAAAACCCAAGACAATGGTATGTCCCACCTCTTGGCAAGATTCCCCGAGTTCCGTCAGTTCCGGGAGTTTTGGGCTCTAAGTAGTCCTGGAACCCGCCAGAGAGAATCCCACGCCGGTGAAGCCCTAACACAGAGAGAGGTAATCTTGGGCATACAAGACCCACGAAACACTATAACACACATGGTATGGAATACCATGGGATTTGGTGGCATTCAGACGATCCGGAGGCCCCTCTCCGGAGAAACCATGCATAGCCCCGCTGGGAAAAAGACAGAATTGTCGTTCTAGCCCCTCTAGGTTAGGCGGAAGGGGGTAGCAAAGTGGAACCAACTGTTTGGTTGTATAAGGTTAGGCCCAAGGAACACCCAACAAAATGGTAGGGCCCACCTCTTGGCAAGATTCCCCCAGTTCTGTCAGATCCGGGAGTTTCAGGCTCTACGTAATCCTGGAACCCGCCAGAGAGAATCTGACACCGGTTAAGCCCTAACATAGAGAGGGCGAGTGAATTTTGGGAATACAAGACCCATGCCACAATCTGACACACATGGTATGCCATACCATGGGATTTGGTGGCGTTCAGACGATCTGGAGCCCCCTCTCCAGAGAAACCCTAGCCCCGTCAGGAAAAAGACGGAACTGCCGTTTTGGCCCATCTACTGGAGCAGGAAAGGGGTAGCAAAGTGGAACGAAACGCTTTTTTGTGTTAGGTTAGGCCCAAGGAACACCCAAGAAAATGGTTGGGCCCACCTGTTGGCAAGATTCCCCGAGTTCCATCAGTTTAGGGAGTTTCGGGCTCTAAGTAGTCCTGGAACACGCCAGAGAGAATCTAACGCGCCGGTGAAGCCATAACAGAGAGAGAGAGAGAATCTTGGGCATCCAAGACCCATTACACACTATACACATACATGGTATGGCATACCATGATGTATTTGGTGGCATTCAGACGATCTGGAGGCCCCTCTCTAGAGAAACCATAGCCCCGCTGGGAAAAAGACGGAACAGCCGTTTCGGCCCCTCTACGTGAGCCGGAAAGGGGTAGAAAAGTGGAACCAATTACTTGGTTTTGTTAGTTTAGGCCCAAGTAACACCCAATAAAATGGTAGGTCCCACCTCTTGGCAAGATTCCCCCCGTTCCGTGACATCCGGGAGTTTCTGGCTAAGTAGAACCCGTGAAAGAGAATCTGACACCGGTGTAGCCATAACAAAGGGAGTAAGGGAATCTTGGGCATCCAATACCCATGTCACACTCTAACACACAAGTTATGGCATACCGTGGGATTTGGTGGCATTCAGACGATCCGGAGACCCCTCTCCAGAGAAACCATAGCCCCACTGGGAAAAAGACGGAACTGTCATTCTGGCCCCTCTACGTGAGCCGGAATGGGGTAGAAAAGCGGAACCAATTGCTTGATTGTGTTAGGTTGGGCCCAAGTAACATCCAAGACAATGGTATGTACCACCTCTTGGCCAGATCCCCCCCATTTCGTGAGATTTGGGAGTTTCGGGCTCTGAGTAGTCCTGGAACCCGCAAAAGAGAATGCAACACCGATGAAGCCATACACAAAGAGTGAGGGAATATTGAGATCCAATACCCATGCCATAATCTCACACACATGGTTTTTCATACCCTAGGATTGGGTGGGAATTCAGACGCTCTGGAACTCCTCCCGGGAGAAACCCTAGGTCCGGTGGAGAAAAAGAAGAAACTGCCGGTCTGGCCCCTCTACGTGAGCCGGAAAGGGGTAGCAAAGTGGAAATAATTGCTTGGTTGCGTTACTTTAGGACCAAGTAACACCAAATAAAATGGTAGGACCCACCTCTTGGCAAGATTCCCCCTGTTCCGTCAGATCCGGGAGTTTCGGGCTCTAAATAGTTTTGGAACCCGCTAGAGGGAATCCGACGCCGGCGAAGGCCTAACACACAAAGAGGGGGAATCTTGGGCATCCAAGACCCACGAAACACTATAACACACATGGTATGGCATACCATGGGATTCGGTGGTATTCAGACGATCCAGAGCCCCTCTCCGGAGAAACCCTAGCCGCGCTGGGGAAACAGAAAGAACTGCTGTTCTGGCCCGTCTACGTAGCCGGAAGGGGGTAGTAAAGTGGAAGTAATTGCTTGGTTGTGTTTGGTTAGGCGCAAGTAACAGCCAAGACAATGGTAGGGCCCACCTCTTGGCAGGATTCCCCCTGTTTCGTCACATCCGGGAGTTTCGGGCTCTGAGTACACTACAACACACTAGGCACGTAGAGACTTTAAATTTGAAGCCTAGAGACGTGATATTTCATCTCCAGATGACCGTATAGCCGCTTCCACAAAGCGTCGTTGAAACTTCTCCTTATGCACCGTCTCAAACGATATAAAGACGCTTGCTAAGCGTGTAAATATATGTCAAGACGCTTTAGTGAGACACTCGAAAGCATGTCTACACATGTAAAGACGATTTAATAGACACGAATGAGTAATGTCTCTACTAATATAGACACGTCATATTTGTGTCACAATAAAGGTTAGAGATGTTTTTTTCTCATACATACATTACAGTCTTATATACACGTAGTTCATACATATTACGAACATCCGTCTGATACGCGTTTATTTTGGTTATCCTTTTTATAAAGTGTTTCATCACATGCTGGTATGATTAACTTTTATTAAGAAATTTAAGTGGAAATTAATCATGAACCACCTTATAGTAAAAGGCTGGACCATTTTAAGAGAACACTGAAAATTGTGGCGTAAATCGGAATAACTGCAATAACATAAAACAAATATTGGAACTGAATTAAATATTAGATAAGTAATTTATAGATACATATGGAAAAAGATGAACAAGAAAAATCATAAAATATCATATACATCATCAATTATGTATCTAAACTGATTGTAAATCCCTCCATAATTTTGTCGACTCATAAACTAATTATTTATCCCCTCGGTCTTCATTGAGTTCAATCTTGTTTAGCTCCCCAATTAACCTGAAAAGCATACATAATCAAAAATTCTGGAATAAGCTAGTAGAGGCATCATACCATTTGCATCCAATTTGTGTAATATACCTGATGCCTCAACCGTGCACTGCCATAGTAGTGGACATGCATAGAGAAAAAAAAAATACTTACCTTAGCAGAGACGAATTGTAAACAAATAGGAAAATGTGGATACACTTATTTTCAGAACAAATGTATTTTCCATATTGAACAAAGCTTGTATTTCTATGGTTGATAAGAAACTTTTTACTGGAAGTTGTAAAATCATAAAAACAACAATTACTATTCATCTAGTTGGTGCATTGTAGACATTGAGTAAACAAACTGATTCTTGATCATGTCTGCTGGTTCTTATATCTGAGAAATATCATGCCATATGAAGCACCAAAAATATAATATTTAATCTGACATGCATATATACCTCCACCAAATTTCAGATTACCTCAAACCTGGAAAAAAGTCCATTGAGGTTTTCAGAATCATATTCTGCTTTGAGGTGTGTGGTGGACTGCAGCAAGCATGTCGTATAGATAAATATACCAATGGACACCTGTACAATTTCATAGGAAGATGAAAGCCCAATGATATATATTACCTAATTGGTGAAAAAGGGATCTTTTCAAATATCATAAAGATAGGATAAATGACCATTGAAGACTGACTCCTTCCATTGGTAATAGATTGATTAGATATTTGAATCCAAGCTTACCATTTCATCTCATATAGTGAATTGATCCAGATGGCTCTTGTACAAAGTAATAAAAGGTAAATAAACTATGATACTGATTGTCTACTTCAAGTGAAAATACACACTAAGGTTTCTAATAGAGGAAAAGTACCAACTAAAGGTAAGCAAATGAAATGGTACATAGTGAGGAAAAAATCAGTAGCCTTCACTGAGATAAGAAATTTTGGTCTGGATTTGCTCTTCCCAAACCTGCATAAAAAGTTTCATGATATGTCCCATAAAACATAGGAATATTAAGTTTAAGTTAGTTTACTATAATAAATATGCGAGGATAATGACGTATCTTTTTCTTAAGCTGACAAAAATTACTTATCACTTGCCACTTTTTTTAACTTAGGCATGTTCCCTATCTCAGTCCTGCAACTATTATTACAATACTGAAAAAAAAAACCTGCAGAGCGATATTGGAAAATAAATATACTGGTCGTTAGATGCCCACCAAGTGCTTTGTTTTCTGGCCATCATCTATCATCTTCGACAAGGATTTTATACTGTAGAAAAAAATTAAACATATCAAATTAGCCAAGGGTTTAGATTTACACGCAGAACAGTCAGTATGTGACCTTGATCCTCTAACCTCACTCCTCCCAACAACCACCATGGTGGGTCACCATAAGACAATACAGGGGAAGCGCACAGCCGATGGTCTGAGCACCTGAAGGAGAAACAACTGAGGGTGGAGGGGCTTGCTGCCGGCAGCGACCTCGGCGTAAGGTGAGATAATGCAACTGCGAACAAGAAAAAAATAAACCTGGGACTAGATCAGAATGGGAAGGGGAAGAGATTAATTTAGAAAAGCATTAGACAATCGAGAAGATGATATCATGAGAGGTTCTGAATATGTGACCATAAGGTGCAAACTAATTATTCACACGAGTCTGTTGTTGGTCATGGAAAAAAAGACCTAAAAGTACAATCATTGTTGAAATAACAGGGCACGGAAGGTGACTTCATAAGGGCATCTCCAGTCGCCCGCCCCCAGAGCCCCTAGGTGGCCTTTTTAGCGGCGGAAGCGGCGAATAGCGCCGTTTCCGCACCAGTCGCCCCCTAGAAGCCCAAATAGCGCCGTTTCGGCGCTATTTCGCGCCGCAGCCCGCGTAGGCCAGCTCTGTCAGTGACGCGGCGAAAAAAACGCAGGAACAGAACCCCCGTGATCATCTTCTCGGTTCCCGCGTCGGTCAAAAGGCTGCCGGCGTTTATGGCGTGGCGGCTCCCCATTGCATGCGCCCGTTCAAAGGCTGCCGGCGTAATGGCGTGGCGGGCGGCAGCGGGGGGACGCGCGCGCAGTAAATGCCCGGCAGGCTACAAAAGCCCCCCGCCGCTCGCCGCCCGCCCCATTCTTCCACCTCGCTGCTCCCTCACCTTCTTCCTCGGCGCTCTCCTCTCTCCCCCGTGCTCTCTCCTCCCTCCACGCAGATGGCCAACTACGACGACGCCGCAGCCGCCAACGGATGGCGCCGCCGCCACCTTCGCCGGAACGAGGCGTGGGCGCTGTACCGGGCGGGCTACCCGTGCCCGCATGACATGCGCCTCCCGAGCTCCGGCGGCGGGCAGCCTCGCTGGACCCTCAGCGTGGGCGGGGTGCCCGTGCCCCCGATCCTATCAACGGACGCGGAGTTCCGGCAGGCAATCGCCGAGGTGCGACAAGGCCTGCCGGCGGACGAGGCCGCGCGGCTCCGCTGGAGGCCGCACGGGCAGGACGCCTTTTGGTGGCAAGAGCTCCAGCGCCGCTGCGACGCCAACCTCGCCTCCGAGGGCAACAACGGCCCCGTCGAGGGCCGCGCCAACAGCCACGGGCGCAAGCGCTGGTGGGGAGGCCAGCACCGCACTCTCGAGTGGGTGCTGGATTACATCCACGCCGGCAACGACCCCCGGCTGGAGATGCCGCCCCGAGCGCAGTCGCGGGCACCGCGGCGGATGGGCGGCGGCTCGTCGTCAGCTACGTCGTCCTCCTCCGACGCGCATTCTCTCTCTCTCCCCTCCCCTTCTAAACTCCGGCGCGCCAGTCCCCAGGCGCAGCGGCGGCGCCCTGCGCATCGGCGGGCCACGCCAGCGTCAGGAGGACGGCTTCGAGCGCACCGTCCACCCGAAGACGGAGGCGGACGAGGACGAGGACGACGAGGAGTGGCCCGACCTCAAGTTCGCCGAGGAGCTGTCGCGCAACACGCTCCAGCCCGTCGCTGACGACGTCACCGAGGACTGGAGCCTGCGCGACAGCACCGCCGAGGAGCTGGAGCTCCAGCGGCGCCTGCTCGCTGAGGCCGACGCGGCCCGCCGCCGCATTTCTCTCCCGCCGCAGACGAGAGAGATCCCGTACGTCGTGCTCGACCCCGACTCCGACGAAGAAGCCGAGGTCCTGCGAGCCCTCGCGGTGAGCAGGTGGGGCGACTCCGGCGCGGGGACGAGCAACACTGGCTGCGGCGACCCCGGCCAGGGGACGAGCAGGCGCGACGGCGACGGCCAGGACGACGACGATGACGACGGCGACGACGTCGACTACAGCCAGGCCATCGCTGCGCGCCTAAAACTGAAGTAGTTTAAGTTGTTTTAGTTTAAATTTGCGTTTGTTAGTTTAAATTTGCGTCGAAAATGTATGAACTTTGCGTAAATCAATAAAATGCGCCGAGTTTCAAATCTCGAGTTTTTTGGGGCCGAAAGTTGGGCTTGGGGGGCGACTGGGAAGACTACCCCCAGGTTCCAGATTAGCGCTGTTTGGCGCCACGGCGGCCCCAAAACGACGGCGTTTTGGGCCCTGGGGGGCGCAACGGCTGGGGATTCCCTAAGGATGATCAATTTCTTGGATATCCAAGAGAATATGTTCCAGTTGCATCTCAAATTTAGATTCGTATGTAGCTAGATAACCGTAAAGAAGTAGATACGATTCTAATAAAGGATTAACTGAAATTGAATACTTAACGGGATCAAAGCAAACCGGGGTGAGAGAGAGCGAGAATAAGAGCTGGTAGTACATGCTTATGTGACGTGCAAATAGAGAGAAAAAGCAAACCAAGTAGGGACCTGCATGGTTCGTTCCCTGTTAAAAGATAGGATGGCTATCCATTTCTCCCTTTTACCTCCAGTCGATGGACATTGGACAGCCTTGGCACCATCAGTGGCGCCTCCTGCCATCGGTGAATAATCCTTACGCCACCATGAAGTAGCACAACACACGCACACACCAACTGCATCTTCCATAGAAACCCCACCTCCGCCGTCATCCGTGACCGCTTCGTCTGCACCGGCCAACCCGAGATTGATCTATAACCTGAAAGGGTAAATCAAAACGAGATGGATTTTAGGAAGGACGAACCTGGTAGGAGGCACACGGCAGCAGATCTGATCTTGGATCACTGGCGATTAAACAAACGGGGTGGCGGCTAGAGAAATTGAGACGAGGGTTTCTCCCTTCGTCTAAAAAATGTGTGCGACGGAGAAAATGTGACCGACAATATATATTGCGGAGCTTTTTTTTGCAAGGTAATACGATCTCATTCATAAGATAAAAATCCGGTTACAAGACACGTAAACATCGACATTACAGTACTGAAGGATAGAAAAATCCTGTGCAAACAACCATCGCCTGTCCCTCTCCTTCGGCACCACCGAAGCAACCACCAAGAGAGAGTAGACAGATCACCTCTTCACTTGAGCTCGACGCGGCTCCATCGCTGATCTGCAGCTTTACGATCCTCCAAAGTAGTTTGCCAAAAGCAAAACTATTATCGTTGAACGAATCAGACCGGGGCAACGTGTCCCCGGACACGCCATCGAACTTCAGACCTGGCATCCCCGCACGACTACAACGTCGGAGAAGGATACCAGAACTGACAACCTCCAACCACAAATCCAGCATAAGATGCACCATCTTCCAGCTATCAACTGCGCGGAACTGTTTGCTGATTGCGGGGTAGTTTATTAAGCGGTAAACTAAAATAGTTAGCGCCAAATGAAAAAAGAAATATGGAAAGTTTGGAATGAGGTATAGACTAAGGTATATCACTATTCATGTCTGGATAAATGACCTTATCCATATTTTTTACCGTATTCATTGTTTCCCGTGATTCAATTTTTTTTGGGATATAAGCGAAAACCGAACAATACCATTTTGTTATTATTCCGTTCCGTTGTCAACCATAGAGCACGGTGACGGTGGCGCTCAATAGGCATTGTGCCACGACTTGGGTTCGGGCTCTAACTGATTTGGCGGGGACGAACTACTTATGTCTTGATGTTATTTTATTGCTCGAGAAAAATGACAACATGATTTGCCCGGGATGAGTAATTTTCACCAGTATATAATATGTACATTCAAATTTACGAGGTGTATTTTCATTATCTAAACTTTATTGGCCTTAAAAATGCGTAGTCTAATGACTAACCTTATTCCCACAAATATATTTTTAGAAAGAGTAAAAATAGAAGAGGTCAAAATTCTTTTGTGTTTGTGTCAAATTAGTCTCAGTAGTATAGAAAATGTATGATTCAAGTAGTTCACCTATGGTGCTTTTAAGCCGAGAGCTCGTCATATAGCTCGTGTTTAACTTCGATTACTGGCGCATTTGAAAACGTCTCAAGAATCGTCCCTAAGCGTCCACAAATTACCAAATTTATTTATTTGGCTAGCTGAAAATAAAAGAATTGAGATGTTATATGAAACGTATAAAGGAACGTCTCTATGTTGAGTTGTTCCATGGTCCTAAGGACGAAAATAGTTGCTTCTCATACATAACGTCTCTACGGGACGAGTTTGTTGTAGTGGTAGTCCTTGAACCCGCTAGAGAGAATCCGACGGCGATGAAGCCATAACACACCGAGTGAGGGAATGTTGAGAATCCAAGACCCGTGAAACACTCTAACACACATGGTATGTTATACCATGGAATTTTGTGGCATTCAAATGATCTGGAGCCCCCTCTCCGGAGAAAACCATAGCCCCGCTAGGGAAAAAGACGGAACTGCCATTCTGGCCCCTCTACGTGAGCCGGAAAGGGGTAGAAAAGTGAAACCAACTGCTTGGTTGTGTAAGGTTAGGCCCAATGAACACCCAATACAATGGTAGGGCCAACCTCTTGGCAAGATTCCCCGAGTTCCGTCAGTTCCGGGATTTCGGGCTCTAAGTAGTCATGGAACCCGCCAGAGAGAATCCGACGCCGGTGAAGCCCTAACATAGAGAGAGAGAGAGAGAGGGAATCTTGGGCATCCAAGACCCACGACACACTATAACACACTTGGTATGGAATACCATTGGATTTTGTGTCATTCAGACGATCTGGAGGCCCTTCTCCGGAGAAACCATGCATAGCCCCTCTGGGAAAAAAGACGGAACTGCCGTTCTGGCCCCTCTACGTTAGGCGGAAGGGGGTAGCAACGTGGAACCAACTTCTTGGTTGTATTAGGTTAGGCCCAAGGAACACCCAACAAAATGCTAGGGCCCACCTCTTGGAAAGATTGCCCCAGTTCCGTCAGATCCGCGAGTTTCAGGCTCTAACTAATCCTGGAACCCGCCAGAGAGAATCTGACGCCGGTGAAGCCCTAACACAGAGAGAGCGAGTGAATATTGGGCATAAAAGACCCATGCCACACTCTAACACACATGGTATGCCATACCATGGGATTTCGTGGCATTCAGACGATCCGGAGCCCCCTCTCCAGAGAAACCATAGCCCCGCTGGGAAAAAGACGAAACTGCCGTTTTGGCCCTCTACTTCAGCCATAAAGGGGTAGCAAAGTGGAACCAGTTGCTTGTTTGTGTTAGGCTATGCCCAAGGAACACCCAAGAAAATGGTTGGGCCCACCTGTTGGCAAGATTCCCCGAGTTCCATCAGTTTAGGGAGTTTCGGGCTCTAAGTAGTCCTGGAACCCGCCAGAGAGAATCTGACGCGCCGGTGAAGCACTAACAGAGAGAGAGAGGGAATCTTGGGAATACAAGACCCATGAAACACTATACACACACATGGTGGCATACCATGGTGTATTTGGTGGCATTCAGATGATCTGGAGGCCCCTCTCGAGAGAATCCATAGCCCCGCTGGGAAAAAGACGAAACTACCGTTTTGGCCCCTCTACGTGAGCCGGAAAGGGGTAGAAAAGTGGAACCAATTACTTGGTTGTGTTAGGTTAGGCCCAAGTAACACCCAATAAAATGGTAGGTCCCTCCTCTTGGCAAGATTCCCGCCGTTCCGTGAGATCCGTGAGATTCGGGCTCTAAGTAGAACCCACGAAAGAGAATCTGACGCCGGTGAAGCCATAACACAGGGAGTAAGGGAACCTTGGGCATCCAATACCCATGCCACACTCTAACAAACACAAGGTATGGCATACCGTGGGATTTGGTGGCATTCATACGATCCGTAGGCCCCTCTCCAGAGAAACCATAGCCCCGCTGGAAAAAAGACGGAACTGCCGTTCTTGCCCCTCTACGTGAGCCAGAATGGGGTAGCAAAGCGAAACCAATTGCTTGGTTGTGTTATGTTAGTCCCAAGTAACACCCAAGACAATGGTAGGTCCCACCTCTTGTCAAGATTCCCCCAATTCCGTGAGATCTGGGAGTTTCGGGCTCTGAGTAGTCCTGGAACCCGCAAAAGAGAATGCGGCGCCGGTGAAGCCATGACACAAAGAGTAGGGAATCTTGGGCATCCAAGACCCATGCCACAATCTAAAAAACATGGTTTCGCATAACCTAGGATTGGGTGGGAATTCAGACGCTCCGGAGCCCCTCCCCGGAGAAACCCTAGGTGTGCGGGAGAAAAAGAAGAAACTGCCGGTCTGGCCCCTCTACGTGAGCCGGAAAGGGCTAGCAAAGTGGAACTAATTGATTGGTTGTGTTAGTTTAGGCCCAAGTAACACAAAATAAAATTGTAGGACCCACCTATTGGCAAGATTTCCCCTGTTCTGTCAGATCCGGGAGTTTCAGGCTCTAAACAGTTTTGGAACCCACTAGAGAGAGTCCGACGCCAGCGAAGGCCTAACACACAAAAAGAGGGAATCTTGGGCATCCAAGACCCATGACACACTATAACACACATATAGTATGGCATACCATGGGATTTGGTGGTATTCAGACGATCCAGAGCCCCTCTCCGGAGAAACCCTAGCCCCGTTGGGTAAAAAAGACGGAACTGCTGTTCTGACCCGTCTACGTAGCCGGAAGGGGGTAGTAAAGTGGAAGTAATTGCTTGGTTGTGTTAGGTTAGGCCCAAGTAACACCCAAGACAATGGTAGGGCCCACCTCTTGGCAGGATTCCCCCTATTTCGTCACATCCGGGAGTTTCGGGCTCTGAGTAGTCCTTGAACCCGCCAGAGAGAATCCGACGCCGGTGAAGACATAACACACCGAGTGAGGGAATGTTGGGCATCCAAGAACCATGGAACACTATAACACACATGGTATGTAATACCATGGGATTTGGTGGCATTCAGACGATCCGAAGCCCCTTCTCCGGAGAAACCATAGCCCCGCTAGGTAAAAAGACGGAACTGCCGTTCTGGCCCCTCTACGTGAGCCGGAAGGGGGTAGCAAAGTGGAACCAATTGCTTGGTTGTGTTAGGTTAGGCCCAATGAACACCCAAGGCAATGATAGGGCCCACCTCTTGGCAAGATTCCCCCGCTTCGCTGGAACATTGATCTGTTGACCAGAAGTCAACCTTTTGGTCTACCCCTATGACCTGCGCCGGAAGGGGTAGACCACAATACTATTTTGCTTGGTTGTGTTAGGTTAGACCAAAGCTACATTAATAACCAAAATCTAGCTATACTTCTAAAAATATTACCTCCGGTTTGCCCGAATGGGGGAGCATCGACGGTTTGAGACCTATAAGTGTAGTGCATAACCTTCCTTTGTGATGCCGGTGAAACCTAGTCACACCTATGGGTAGTATATTGGCCCCTCCCCACCTTGATCCCAGCACACGTTTATAAGTATTCTTAGTGCTCCACCATGGTTTACGTAGGATTTCGACACTTTAGAGCCCAACTCTTCACTAGAACATTGATTTGTTGACCAGAAATCAACCTTTTGGTCTACCCCTATGACCGCGTCGGAAGGGGGTAGAAAACAATACTATTTTGTTTGGTTGTGTTAGGTTAGACCATAACTACATTAATAACCAAAAATCTAGCTATACTTTTAACAGTATTCCCTCCGTTTTCCCCCGAAAGGGGGGGGGGGCATCGACGGTTTATAACTAAACTGGAGTAGTACATATATATTAGTAAGTATAGATCATTACATTCTAATTAAAAATACGGCGGGGAATATAAATTAGGCCTAAACTATCCTAGACACCGGTCCGGCCGTCCTCCTTGTCGTCGCTCGCTGCCATGCTGGGCTGGTCATCGTTCGGCACCATGGACGGGCCAACCTCATCGTTGTTCGCTGCCGGATCAGGGTGGGCCACCTGTGCGAGACAGCGCCGCCTAGCCCTGACTTGCACCCCCATCAGGTGCAACTCCGCTGCCTGCGAGCGGGCACGCCCGCGCCTATCGTTGTGTGCGCGCGAGCGGGTAAACAGCCGCTGTAGCGCCTCCGCGTCCTCTACCCGGGTGCGGTGTGCCTGAAGCGCCTCTCTTCGTGCCCGTGCAGTGTTGAACTCCTCGTGCGGCACACTCTGGGCAGCCATGAACGAGGCGGACTCGTCCTCCCTCTACGCGATGAGGGCTTGCTGCTCGCCGGATGCCGCATTGGTGTTGAGCTGCTCGTAAGCCGGCCGCTCGGCGTCCATGAGGGCGCGGACATGCTCCTCCCTCCGGGAGGTCTCGATGGAAGCCTGAATGGCGGCAGCCTCGGCGGCTACCCCCGCCTCCTCGAACCCCGATCGGACCCGGCGAGACGCCTCCTCACTGCGCCATGTGGCGAACGGGTTGTACGCCACCACCTGGTCAGGCCACAACGGAGGGCGCTGCTCCGGTTCCTGCGCCGCCTCCTGCTGTGGCAGGTCCGGCTCCTCCTCCCCATCCGCCTCCTCGTTGTACCCCCAATCGAAGGGGTCGTCGCCACTCCCGTCGTCGTCTGACGGCGGGTCTAGCACACGGCGCGCCGCCTGCTGGGTGAACGTAACCGACGAAGTATGGAGGCGGCGCGGCATGGTATCATCGATAGAGGGGAAGCCGCGTGGCGATGGGTGAGAATATGGCGAGGACGCGTCGGCAGTGGCGGAGCCAGGACTCAAAGTCTGTGTAGTCGATGTGAAATTGTAGTCAAATACACCTTTTTTGAACATTTTGTTGCATGATCTATGCTCTGTACTATTGAGAAAAGCTGTGTAGTCGGTGCATGCATCAGAGCACGCGCCCAGTCGGAGTAAATGGCGGTGACATGCAAACCGCAATGACCCTGGCGCCGCTTGGGGAGCCGGGAAGGCTGCATACCACGTTAATGCTGGGCGTGCGGCAGAGGCAAAGCACCATCCCGCCGCCTGGTGCAGGTCGCGTCCCGTCGTCGCCATTACGCGTGGCAGGCTAACCACCACCTGCACGACGCCGTGTGCATGTCCAAGGCGTGTGAATGCAGAGGTATCCTCTTTTCTACACGTATGATAGAGCCTTTGATATTCGCAGACTTGGTGGGGTGAGCTTTGTGGTGAATTTGGGTCACTGATTGGTGGCCCCGCAGCGTCCCGGGCCCCACTTTCCAGTGACTAAATGTCACATCATTCTATGTTGACTAAGTCAGCCAGTGCGTTCCCACCATGCATGCGCACACGACATGGCGACCAGTCGAAACGGGGCGGCCTCGAAACAGCACTCTGTATATAAAGCTACTGCCACATCGCCTCTCTCCCCGTCCATTCTCCCCCATTTGTAGCAAAAAACCCCACTCCGCATCGTCTCCCAACCCTCCTTCTCTCCCAACTGCCGAGCGCACAACCGCGAGGCGGTTCCGCAGAATGGAAGGTTCACAGCAGGAGAACGACGGCGTCGTCCCTTCTGTTGTCGTCGCCGCAGGAGCCGCCCATGGCGGTTCCAGTTCTCCGCAGCCGCAGGATGTCGTCGCCGCTGCAGGTTCGTCGTCCGGCCATGGCGCTTCGAGTGCACCTTCTGCTCCTGCCGCGGTGGAGGCGACTACTGCTTTCCCTCTCCTGGCAGATCTGGGTGATCCCTACGGGGATTGCCAGGCGTTCTACGAGGACATCGAAGACTAGGAACCTGAGGTATCTATGTCCAGGCTGGCTTAGTTTATTGTCAAAGATCCAGGGTTTGTGCATGACTGCACGCAAGTTCGGGCTTCTAATGTTTGTAGTTGCATGTATACTTTGGGCTTTTTTTTTGTAAAGTTTGGGCTTCTGGTGTTTGCGGTTGCATCTGTACTTAGGGGTTCGAGGTTTTTTGTGTTCGGGATTAAAATGTTTGTAATTGGATCTGTACCTAGGGGTTCGAGGGTTTTTTGTACACGCAAGTTCAATATTCAGAGGTCTGTTTGCATCTGTACTTAGAGACCAAAGGGAAAAATATTGTAGAAAAATAGACATGTAGTAGACACTAAATTGACAATATAGATGTCTTGAATATAGATGTACTGTTGTGAAACTAATAACATCTATGCATGAATCTTTTTAATGATCTTCTATATAGAGTTATGGATGATTAAATATAGATGAGCTGCTGGAGTTGATTCATAGGTTGTAGTTGCATCTGTATTTAGGGGTTCGCGGGTTTTTTGTATTTTAGGGATTCAGAGGTTTTAGTTGCATCTGTTCTTATGGCTTCTAGTTTTTTGTGTGCATGTTAGCATGCATGTGAGTTAGAGATTCTACATTTTTTGGAAGCATTTTCAATTTATGTAGTTATTTTGCCTCGCAGACACTCTTGACACATTATGAATTTGTTGCAAAATCACATATTGTACCCCGTGCATGATAATTACTTGATCCAGTTTATGCATATAATTAAAGAACGATTCTTGTATGATATTTTTGATCTGGTAAGGTATAATAACATGTCCTGATTAGAATATTAATCTGTTAAATATTATCTTAGATCATCAATGAATTCCTGATGTGTTATTATCTGTTTTTGTGCATTAGTTCACCAAATATATATAGTGGAAACTGTAATGTTGTATAAAATTCGACAATTTTTTCTCAACATTGATGTCCTCTTTAGGGCGCATCTGCTAAATAAGTTACTTGATGAAGTGTATGCAAATAAATGAAGAACTATTTCTTTATGTTCTTTGTGATCTGGTTAGGTATATTACTCTTTTGCCAATAAGATTGTGTTGCTAACTTTTGTTTTATTGAAAATTTGCAGGAAGAAGATCTGGAAGTCGGCTCGGATGAGGACGATATGGCTGCGAAGAGCAGACATGTTCTGAGGAAGCTGCAGGCGGGCACCATTCGGTACCGTCGTTACGGCAACTTGTTCAGCCCTTTCTGTGTCAGAAAGGTAGCCAACGATCACCACAGCTTGATCCGACATGTCGTCGGTGTGGCAAATGGCTCTGAGTATCGTGCGCCCCATGTTAGGGCCAAGCACGCTGCCTACGGCGTCTTCCTAAAGAAGCTGCTTGCGCAGGATATCCTTGCAGGTCTTGCGGAACCTCCTCCTCGGCCTTTCTCCAACGAGGCCCAGAGGGCAATGAAGGCTCGGAAGCGGCAGAACATGATGTAGCTTCTGCTGGTACGCTCGTTGTTGCATCTTGCACGCTGTGTTTGTGTTATCTCTTACTTCTGGTAGTGTCGTCTGGTGTGTGCGTAGTAAGAAGTTTTAAAGAACCTCTATCATGTTGTTATGTAAAAACCTAATATGTATATTATATTAGTATATGTTTCTTAACCCGATCATGTTTTGAGGATGTCAAAAGACTTATTAGGCATGATTTAGTTATAAGTGAATGTGACAACTCATTGATCGGGTCGATCAATGAATTGTCACTCCGATCAATGAGTTGTCACATCTCTTTACTACTGGATCATGCCTAATAAGCCAATAGTTGGTGCAACATCACAAACGTGAGTAACAAGACTCGATCTTTGGTGTGTGGAAATGAGTCAGCCCCTCCCCCCACCACTAGGCAGTGTCTTATTTTGCAATTATTTGCTAACTAAAATAAAGAAGAATCCGAAGAAGTAGAATAAAAATGCGATCAGATCCTAAGACTCTTTTCCTTTTGGTTATTTTTTTATTTTTTATTTTCAATCCGAAAAACAAGAATAAATTATGACTAACAGGCGCGCGCCAAATCTCCATGGAATCAGCCTCACGCGGGGTCCCACTTGCCAGCGTCTACGCGCCAAATCTCCACCACACCGCGCTCCTCGCCCACTCGGCTACTCCTCCACTGAAAGCAACCTCCACAGAAAGCCTCCACTTCGCCCTCCCGCCCCAAGGGAGGCTGCCACGGCTTCACCCTCCCCCGTCCTCGGCGTCGTTCTCAAACAATGACTGGTAAGCCATGGTTCCCTCCCTTCCCCATCCTCAACCAAACAATGCGATGTAGGTTAGATGCCAGCAGATCTAGGTTTGATACCAGCGGATGTAGGTTAAATTCCGATGGATGTAGGACACCGTTGATGTTTTAAGTTACCACCGGCCATGGATCTAGCTCACGTTACTGTTAAAGGGGCCTCGGAGATCGTTTCCCCCACACAGATGGAGATCGACCAGAACAAGGCCTCGGAGCTCGCAAAGCCCCCTGTTATTCAGATAGCCGAGGTAAATAGCATATAAATTAGTCATGTAGCCAAATGTTCTCTTAAGATTCATCTATCTCCATTCGCCTTCGTTGACACTTCTTTGATTTTTATTCTTTTCGGATTTGGCTATAGGACCACAGTGCAGGCTGTGACTTATGCAGCATGTCGCGTACTGAAATTCAGAAATTGGTGCAGCAGTCAGTTGAAACAATTGAATCTCATCGTCTCTCTGAAGTTTGCAAGCTGGCTGATGATACCAGTGCTGAGAAGCTAATCTGTTTCGTCTGCTGCGAGGACAGGCTGGACATGGCGATGAAAGCTTCAAAAATGCTAGCACTCGAGTTGGAACTGCGGGATCAAAAGAGAATCTATATGATCATGCACGGCTTGGTTACTAAGCTTGATTATGAGCTGAAGAGTGCGAAGAAAACTTTGAAAGTAGCCGAAGAGAAGTGCGACATGCTCCAGAGGGGAAAAGACACCCTGTTGGAGAGTGCTAAGGACACCAATGTGAAGTTGAGATACATTCTAAGTTTCTTGCAAGATTATGGAATGAGGTAAAACTACTTTTATCTTTAATTAGATTATGTCAATCTGCAATGCTTGCCAATGAGTCTAGCTGTTATTCACTTCTCTGTTTTGTTGCATGTACCGATGATTAAACTGTGCAATGCTAAAATCCAAAGGATTACTCCCCAGTACATAGTAGTGTTTACACGGACATTGTTTGTTCATGCTCCCTGATCCTGTGGAGCTTGACCCTTTGGACTTTTTTTTGCAATGTATGTACGAGGCTTGCTTATTTTATGTTCATTCTCTGTTCTGTGTGCCGATGATTAAACTCTGCACCTTCTCTCGGTGAGATATTGGCACTTACCTAGTGTTGTGTACAACTACATTTGTTCTGCATCTTCCTTGGTAAGTGTTCGATGATCTCATTGATTTCTGTGTGCTTCTTTACTATGAGGCCCCAATTATGATTTTGTCTGTAATGCATGAGCCATATTGGTTCTGCATATTCCTTGGCAAGTGTTCGATAATTTCATTGATTTGTGTGTGCTTCTTTACTATGAGGCCCCTATCTAGGCTTGGTTCTCTGCCGATGATTAATATGCAGCAATGTCTCCAACAGTTGGCGTACCATAGAAAAAGGAGTGCCCTATTTGTGTTTGATCAAAGTGTCGATGATTAAACTTGGCAATGTTAAAATGCAGAGGGAGACTCCTCTAGACCTAGTAGCGTTTACAAGGACCTAGTAGCTTGTTTATGCCACCGGGTTTAGCGGTTTATCACCTCTGTACTTGTGTCATTTGTACACGTGAGGCAGTTTTGTCACTCATCTTTGTATGTTTGGAAGTATATCTGCTACTTTTTTGTAGATGTGCTAAACATGTATGATGCTTTTCTACTAGTGTTTCTGTTGATGCGGTTTCGGAAAGTTCCAGTGGATGATGTGAACCTCTGGATGTGGCTTCGGAATGCATGGTGGCATAGGAAAATATCCGTTGAATGATGTGAAACTGTGGATGTGGCGTCGGAGTGGATGTTGGCATAAAAAATGTTCTGGTTAACTGTGGACCTATTGTTGAACCTTTTGTGATGCTAATTTCAGTTACTACAAATCTCCTATGTTTTCGAGTGCATGTAATTGGGATGATGGCGCGGAACATACATCAAATAGGGCGAGGAGGCAGTATATTAGTATTAGTACTAGGGTATCCATTGTTGCAAATGTAAAACCATGTCAATTCATTTCCATTTTGGAGTGCATTTTATAATTTAGATCTCCTATATATTCGGTAATTTGGTTGACACTCGCCACGTGGGATACCCGGTCAGCTCTCCTCTCCACTCCCAAACTGTGGATAATGCAACGGCTCCCCATACGGGCGCAGAACGCTCTCCTCTCTACTCCCAAACTGTCCGTATGTGCCACACCTCTCTACTCCCCTTCGCTATGCGCAGATCCACCGATACCATGTCTGGCCGTCGCGAGGAGGGCCGCCAACAACAGATCCATAGGTACTTTCCCCGGCGCAGCGTGCAAGGCGCGGAGCGTGCACGTGCCCGCGAGGCGTACCGGCGCGAGGTGCATCAGGCTCCACTCATCGCACCTTCGAACGTCAAGGAGGAAGAAGAGGAGGAGTATCTCGCCGTTAAGTTCCACAACGAGGCCCTGCAGTGGCCCCACATGCAGGCGGGGATTTTAGTCTCCTTAAAGAGTTTCACGACAGAAGAGCTCCGGCAAGCGAGGCTCGCTCGGTTTTTCACTGTCAAGCTAGAGGCCAACACCACGGAAGATATCCGCCATTCGATGCAGAATGAAGATGCGGCAGCGCTGGCGGAGGCGCGGCAGCGCACCCTTGGCTAGGATGCTAGGTCTGGTGTCTATCCTTTTCTTTTTGTGATTTGTTTCAGAAATGTCTTGTTCACTGTAATGTTAACTGTGATGATTTCGAAGATTATGTGCATGCTTAATTTCGAAGATTATGTGCATGCTTATTTACTGTGGATGACAAGTGGGGTCCATCATCAACTGGTCGGTCGTAGCCAGTCAAAGCAGTCAAACAGGGCAGGATGTGTGGCCCCAAGAAAAATTCGCGACGTTCTACGTGACCAGGCAAGTTTCGTCGAAGGCAACTGGGCTCTTAGTGGGCTATTGGGCCGGAGACGAAAATCCGCGACGTAAAACTAGCAAAAAGTCGAGCAAAACCAGTCTGCGATGGACCAAACCAATACGTCGAGAGCAAATTCCACTTTTCAGCCATTCGCGACGGAAACGCGCGACTTATCAAAACGTTCCACTCAAAACGTTCCGGCTTGCACGGAATTTGGTAGTGGATAAGGATTATGATTTCTCTCTAGATTTATCTTATATATTTATTGTGGTACTAAAAGTAAAAGTGCTATGGAACATATGTATGAGCTTTTATCTTTGAGTAGTTTATTTTCTGATGATATTAAGATACGTAGTTACTTTGTTACCAAGATCTACCCTTTCTCATTGAAAGATGAAGCTAAAACTTGGTTTAACAATTTGTCACCTGGATCTATTGATAGTCCTATGGGTTTTGTTAATGCTTTCTTTCAAAAATATTATCCTCCTAGTTCTCAACATGCTCGTTTGCAGAATATCTTTAACTTTAAGCAAATTGAAGGAGAGAAAATGCTTGAATCTTGGACAAGGTTTTGTTCTTTAATAAGAGCTAGCCCTGGCAATCCATTACCTAAAAATGAGCTCTTAGATATATTTTATAATGGACTAACTTTTGAATCTAGGACATACCTGGATAGTTGTTCTGGTTGTGTTTTCAGGAAAAGAACTCCAAAGGAAGCTGAGGAATTATTGGCTAAAATAGCCAAAAATCATGATGATTGGACTATACCTGAGCCTACAACAACACCAAAACCAACACCCAAGAAGAGGGGAATGATTGAATTAAATGATGAAGTGATGAGGAAATCAAAGAAATCTCTTAAAAAGAGGGGTATTAAATCTCAAGATGTGAAGAATCTACCACCTATAGAAGAATTATGTAAGCCAATTCCTCATCCATCAACGGTTGAGGTACACTCTCTCCAATATTTTGATAATACAGATATTCCCTATTCTAAACCACCTGATCAATGCTTAGATGAATTTGATAATTATGTTGTTAAGCAAGACAACTTTAATATGAGAATGCAGAATCATCTAATGGAAACATGCAGAATCATCTAATGGAAACATGCAGAATCAACTTAGATGAACCATGCAGTACACCGGGGCGGCCTCGATCTCATATCAGGAGGATGGATCATCCTCGGCACACTATGGGGGCTCCACTTCATGGACCTCTTGGGATTGATCTCCACTTAGGCCAAAATCCTAAGCTTGGGGGGAGGTATGCCAACATCACGCTCATTTACACATTACGTTTTTGTCTGTTCTTTGTATATCCATGTTTTCGTTTCTTTCGCTTCCTTTTCTTTTTATTATTTTGTTCTTGCTTTCCAAAACACAAAAAGACCAAAAATATTTCTATTGTTTCTCTTTATTTGATTCTTTAGTTTACTCTGTTTTTTTGCTTTACTTTCTCATTTTGGTTTAATATTCAAAAAATCCAAAAATATTTTTCTTTGTTTGCTTGTTTCCTTCTGTTCTTGTTTTAAAATTCAAAATCGCAAAAATATTTGTTGTTCTTCTTTGGTTTTGTAAAGTTTGCTGCAGAGTTCAGTATTCCTCCATGACTCCATTGGAGCTTGGTTATCATTCTATACTATTCAGTCCACAAAGAACAATAATTACGATTTACGACAATCCAAGTTGTGGTGAGAGGCTGGTATGAACTCTATTTGTTTTTATTTTTGTACATATACTCATCCATGTGGACATGCTTAGTTTGTTTGTGTAAGGTGTATGTTATTTAATAGATACTTAGTAGTTCGTGCTCTCTCATGTTTAGTTCCAACTTATTAATGTTACATAGCATGTCGTATAGATGTTTGCTTGCATTGTTTTGTTCATAGAAGGGTATGAAATTGTGGTATCTCCCTCTGAATGTTTCGCTTGAATCGACTTGGGACATGCTCACGCATGCATAAGACTAAAAAAAATGTCAATTAAGCCTCGATGCTTTATTTTGCCTCAGAGTATTTGTATCACTTTTATGCACCCCCCCAGTTAATTTTGTTTTGTCGCAGGCATGATTATGACAGTTGTTGCTCTCTTTATTTTCGCTCCCAGTCTATTGCTAGCCTTCACCTGTACTGAGTATGAGCTGTACTCATGCATCGAACTCCAAAAAATCAAAGTTTCCAAATGTGTCCACCATACCTACCTATATGTGGTATTTCACCACCACTCCAAGTAAATTTCTCATGTGCTACCTTTAAAACCTTCAAAAATAATTCCTGTTTTGTGCCCCTGTTTTAGCTCATGAGGACGTAAATAGAGAATCTTTATCTCACTTGTTGATTGGAATTTGCACACATGGATAGTGGCTTCATCCGCTTATCCAACTGATAGAAGAGCTGGCAGCGGGGTTCCTAGCCCCAAAATTGGTTACTATAAATTCTCTTCACTATTTTTGCCCCTGATTTATCAGTCAAAGCATAATTGTGTAAGCAAAAGAGAAGAGGGATGACCTCCTATACCAGTTGAGTCCTTCAATGGAAGCCGCTATTGCAAGGTCTAGTTGGCTTGTGACGTACTGTATTGTTTGTTTACCATTTGTTGACATAAGCATACACCTCTCTTAAAATTTGCTTTCAATACCTCTGTTTATAAAATGAAAAGCTCTAGCACATGAGTTAATCCCTGCTTCCCTATGCAAAGGGCCTATCTTTTACTTTTACGCTAAGTCTGCACCTTCTCACTTTATGAACTTTCTTAGTTTAATGTGCTTGTCCCAGAACACGGTTGATTGTGGTATAACTTTCATGCTTGTATCTTCGATATATTTATTTCTAGTCTTCACTTGAACCTCAGAGGTGCCCTGGCATTTATTTTTTGCTCCATTATTAAGGGCAAATGAGATACCACGTTATCAGAACTTATTATGAACATTGCAATCCTGCAGATTGATATATTTCATGTTGTTTATTATTAGTGTGTTGGTATCTATTCATGGTTTGCATAACTATTAGGTGACTTTATTTGCATACTTCTTATTATGAATTTCCTAAGCACTTGATCATATAGTGAGAATATTTACATCATATGAAACAAATGTGTTCGTAAAAGTTCTTTTATCGCACTCAGTTGTCAACAGAATTGCTTGAGGAGAAGCAATAAGCTAAGCTTGGAGGGAGTTGATACATCCAAAACGTATCTCCTTTTTCGAACACTTTTGCTATTTTTTGCCTCTAAACTTGTAAGTTTTGGATACAACTAACACAGACTAACACTGTTTTCAGCAGAATTACCTTGGTGTCTCGTTTTGTGCAGAAAAATCAGCTTTTAGGAATTTGCCCGGAAAAGATCCTGAAGTCCTTATTTTACCCAAAGACCCCTGGAGCCAGAAGAAGAGCCGGAGGGGGCAAGGAGGGGCCCACACCATGCCTGGGCTCCCCCCTAGGCTGCGCCTACAGGTGGTGTGATGGCTCAAGGCACCCCCTCGGGCTCCCCTTTCGACTAGTTATGCCCAGTTACCTAAAACCCCAGGGGGTTCATCATATTCCAGAGAAACACATCAGAGCGCTGCCGCCACCTTGAAACTCAATTCGGGGATCAGAAGTTCCTGTTGTGGCGCCCTACCGGGACGAGGATTCGGAGGAGATCATCGCCATCGTCATCGCCACCACTTCTCCATCAACCATGATTCCCCCATCCATGTGTGAGTAATCCCCTCTATAGGCTGAGAGGGATAGAAGGGATTGGATGAGATTGTTCATGTAATAATGCCAGATTGTTAGTGCATAGTGCCTAGTATCCGTGGTTAGTGCTTTGTATCGTTATTACAACTTGTTATGCCTAATGCTTGTCACTAGGACCTGAGTGCCATGAAGTCATGATCTCAGATCTGAACATGTTATTGTTTCATGAGTATAATTATGTTTCTTGATCATATTTGCAAGTTTTTTACACACATTATTGTCCGAAAGCCGAGGCCCCAAAGTGACAATAATTGGGACAATTGGAGAGGATGGTTGTGATGTGAGGATCACATGTGTTCACGGAGTGTTAATGCTTTTCTCCAGTGCTTTATTAAAAGGAGCACCTTAATTACCAATAGTTTCCCTTGAGGCCCCGCTGCAAACTGGCTGGTAGGACAAAAGATGTTGTGCAAGTTTCTCATTGCGAGCATGTACGACTAAATTGGAACACATGCCTTTGGTTTGCCTGGAACTTGGATGCTTTATTATTATTATCTATCTGCAATACCCATGTTTTGATTATTACATGAACTATCTGATCCATGCAACGCCCGTTCATCCATACCTATGCCTACAGTACGTTAATCCTGCTGTTTTCGCAATTGCTACTGCTGTTACTATTTTACTCCTGGTGTTATTCTGTTACTACTGCTGCTATAAAACTGTTACCACTGATAAATTGTTGCGAGAAATTTTACTTTCAGGTGCAGCTGAACTGACAACTCAGGTGTTAAGGCTTATAAATATTCTTTTGCTCCTCTTGTGTCGAATCAATAAATTTGGGGTTTACTTCCCTCGAAGACTGTTGCGATCCCCTATACTTGTGGGTCATCAGTACGCTGATAAGCTCTCAGCTGTGGGAATAACGATCCCAACGAGGTAGGAATTCATCATGCTCTCCAATCACTACCAACAAGTTATAAGAACTTTTTGATGAAATACTAAATGCAAGGCTTGAGAAGGAATCTCTCCACGAACTTCTTTCAATGCTCAAAATTGCTGAAATGGAGATAAAAAAGGAGCATCAAGTGTTGATGATTAATAAAACCACTAGTTTGAAGAAAGGTAAGCCAAATTGCAATTTCAAGAAGGGCGGTAAGACTATTGTCGCGCCTAAGAACAAGACCAAGGTTGTCCCTAAGCTTCACACTGAGTGTTTTTAATGCAAGGGCACTGACCACTAGAAGCAAAACTGCACCAAAAATCTGGCAGATAAGAATGCCGACAAAGTGAATAAAGGTATATGTAATATACATGTTACTGATATGTACCTTACTAGTATTCGCTGTAGATCCTGGGTATTGTAGGAAAACAGGGTAGGCTACACTAGCGCAAATCAAACTTTCTACCGCGTCAACCAAGATCTGCTGCAAGATATAGATCACGAGATTACCACTAGACGCGTTGGACCGATCTCGGTGAAGCGGGTCGGAGCAGGGTAGTCGTACGAATCCTTTGGATCCCGTCGCTTCCACGAACAGCTCCTCTTGGCGGCTCGTCCAAGTGCGACAGATGCAGCACCTCTAACGGTATCCACACGTGTGGCGTGGAAGCACCGCTCGCCGGACTGCTAGGTCCGCGCGGGCGGCAGGGGCGTGGAGAGACGGTGTCTGCGGTGGGATGTGGTGCGGAATTAGCAACCCTAAAACACACAGCCTCCTCTCCTTTATATAGACGTCCCCATAATGGGCTGCCACTAAAACAACCCACTCTAGAGTCCATTTCCATCCCATTTTGGATCTAATCCGAATTCTACTTGTTCTGCCTTAAGTGTGCGACCCTATAGGTTCACGCACGTTTAGACATGACACGAGTACACCTACTCGGCCAATAGCTGGTAGCGGCTTCTAGCAAAACGTGCCAACTCCCAGACGTGCATAAAGATCACATCGGACGAACCATCACATGTTTATGCTATTCCTTTTGCCTCACGATATTTGATCATGTTCTTAGCTGATCACTCTTTCTCGATCTTGTGAATCGGAATCCCTTTCCAGGTTAACTCTTAACCTTATTCAACATGGCCATGCATTTCTGGATCCGATCACTCGAGGGGCCCAGATAAATATCTCTCTCTCTAGTGAAGAGAGCGGCAAATCCCATCTTGACTGACCATGCCTTGCAGTATGCTTCATGACAAACCCGAAAGCTACCTTTATAACTACCCTGTCATGGTTTAGTGTTTGATAGCCCCAAAGTAGGTCGATTCACATCTCAAGAACATGCGACAATCTCAGGTCTAAGGACAAAGCAAGCACAACGTGTAGAGAGAGAACTATTAGCATTGTTGTAATGTCTCAAGCTGGTTCAGTCCAACACCATGTTCGTAACATGAGTTCACATTATTAGTTTGACATCACCATGTCTATGACTTGCGAAACATAGCCATCAACTAATACATGTTCTAGTCTAATGTTCAGGTGTGTCGTCACATGAACTCCGACTAGGGACATATTTAGAATAACCATGTAAGTAAAGAGTTTCACAAACAAGTCACATACTTGCCAATCAATACAAAGATATTATTCAAGGCACATTATTACAAATCATGGATACATAGATATATCATCATCTCTACGATTTCCTCTCCGGCATATCTCCAACAGGTATCTGATGCTAGTTTGGCTGCTCACATTTGTAACTCGAAACAAGAACTACGGAATAAGAGACAACTAGCACTAGATGAGGTGACGATGCATGTCGACAATGGATCAAGGTTGATGTGATCGCCCTGAGTACGATACCTCTTTATTTACCATCAAAATTATTCATGAACCTAAATAATTGTTATTTGGTTCATGTGTTGATCATGACCATTATATTTGGATCTTGTTTGATGCAAAGCGGTTATTCATTTAAGTCTGAGAACAATGGATGTTCGATTTATATGAATAATATCTTTTATGGTCATGCACCTATGAAGAATGATTTATTTCTTTTGAATCTTGATAGTAGTGATACACATATTCATAGTGTGAATGCCTAAAGAATTAAGTTGAACGATGATATTTCTGCATACATGTGGCATTGCGCTTAGGTCATATTGGTGTTAAACGCATTAAGAATCTCCATTCTGATGGACTCTTGGAATCACTTGATTGTGAATCATTTGAGACATTTGAAACATGCCTTAGTGCCTTATGGGAAAGATGAAAAGAAACCCATTTTCGGGTACAATGGAACGTCAACGGACTTGTTGGAAATCATACATACTGATGTATACGGTCAAATGAGTGTGTCAGCGCGTGGTGGATCTATTTACGCTTTCACTTTCACGGATGATTTAAGTAGACATGGGTATATTTACTTAATGAAACACCAGTCTGAAATGTTCGAACAGTTCAAAGAATTTCACAGTGAAGTGGAAAACCATCATAACAGAAAGATTAAATTTCTATGATCCGATCGTGGAGGTGAATATTTGAGTTACGAGTTTGGCTCACATATGAAACAATGTGGAATAGTTTCCCAACTCACGCATGCCGAAACACCACATCGTAATGGTGTATCCAAGCGTCATAATGGTAATTTTATTAGATATGGCTCAGTCTATGATGTATCTTACAGATTTCCCACTATTATTTTGGGGTTATGCACTAGAGACAGATGCATTCACTTTAAATAGGGATCCATCTAAATCCATTTAAACGACACCGTATGAATAATGATTTTACAACAAACCTAAGCTAAATGCAATGTTTATGTGAAGAAGCTTCAACCTGATAAATTCCAACCAAGAGCGTAAAAATGCATCTTTGTAGGATAACCTAAAGAAATAATTGGGTACACCTTCTATCACCAATCCGAAGGAAAGATTTTTTTTTGTCAAGAATGGATCCTTTTTGGAGAAGGAGTTTCTCTCGAAAGTTGCGAGTAGTAGGAAGGAATAACTCGACGAGGTTATAGAACCTTCTCTTCTTGGAATGGCGAGTGGTGCAGCGCCAAAAACTGTTCTGAAGCTGGCTTCACCAAATGAAGAGGGAACTAATGATCAAGATCATGAAACTATGGAAGAGAATACTGCCATACTTTGCTGCTCAAGAAGGAAACATATAGCTCCTGAACTGTACGATAATCCCATCTTGAATTTCATGGTAGATGAAAACAATGACCCTACAACGTATGATGAAGTGATGACGAGCCTAGATTCCAACAAATGGCTAGAAGTCATGAAATCCTAAATGGGATCCATGTACTAAAAGCAATTATGGACATTGTTTGACTTACCCAATAACTGCAAGGCCGTTGAGAACAAATTGATTTTCAAAAATAAAACTGATGTTTATGGTAATGTGATTTTCTATAATGCTCGAGTTGTGGCAAAGGGTTTTCGAAAAATTCAAGGAGTTGACTACAATAAGAATTTCTCACCTATAGCAATGTTAAAGTCTGTTAGGATTATGTTAGCAATTTCTGCATTTTTCGATTAGGAAATCTGGCAGATGGAATTCAAAACTGCATTAATTAATGGTGACATTGAGAAAGAGTTGTACATGGTGCAGTCCAAAGGTTTTGTTGATCCTAAGGATGCTAACAAGGTGTGCAAATTTCAATGATCTATTTATTGACTAAAGCAAGCATCCCGTAGTTGGAACCTCCGTTTGATAAGGTGATCAAAGGGTTTGGATTTGTCCAAACTAATGGAGAAGCTTGTATCTACAAGGAAGTGAGTGGGAGCTCTGTAGCATTTTGATTACTATATGTGGATGACAAATTGTTGATTGGAAATGATACAAAACATTCAAATAGTGGAGAAGTTTATTTGAACAACAACTTTTCCTTGCAGGACCTTGGTGAAGCATCATATATTTTATGCATCAAAATCTATAGAGTTAGATCGATACGCTTAATTGGGATTTCACAACGTACATACCTTGGCAAGATTCTGAAGAAGTTCAGAATGAACAAAAGTAAGAAAGGGTTCTTACCCATGTTGCAAGGCAAGACTTTGAGTAAGACTCAAAGTCTAGCTACATCAGAATATAGAGAAGTGATGAATAATATACCCTATGACTCAGCCATAGGATCTTTCATGTATGCTATGCTATGTACTAGGCCGGATGTGGAACATGCTATTAGCTTGAGTAGCAGGTACCAGCCTGATCCAGGTTTGGAACACTGGACGGTGGTGAAGAATATCTTTAAGTACTTGAGAAGAACCAAAGATATGTTTCTTGTGTATGGCGGTGAAGAAGAACTTGTCACAAGATGTTATGTCGATTCTAGCTTTGACACCAATCTGAATGACTCTAAGTCACAATCCGGGAACGTAATTTTTATGAATGGAGGAGCAGTAAGCTGGAGGAGTTCCAAGAAATCCGTGGTAGCGAGACGTCAACAGAGACGGAATATGTTGCAGCTTCAGAAGAAGCACATGAAGAGGCTTGGATAAAGGAGTTCATAACCAAACTGGGTGTGGTTCCTAGTGCCTTGGATCCGGTTATCTATTGTGATTGGAATCGTGCCATAGACAATGCTAAATAACCAAGGTCTCACAAGAATTCCAAGCATATCAAGCGTCGTTTTCACTCATTCCATAAAGATTTCCCAGTGATATAAATATTTGCAAAGTATACACATATTTGAATATCGGAAACCCATTGACAAAACCTCTCCCAAGGGCAAAACATGATCATCACTAGAACTCAATGGATGTTAAGTTCATCATAGTGTAATATAGATTATATTACCCCTAGTGCAAGTAGGATACTGAAAGGAATATGCACGAGAGGCAATAATAATGTGGTTACTATATTATTCTATGTTTAAGATAAAAGTTTATTTATCATGCTATAATTGTATTAACCAAAAACGTTAACATATGTTGTCTAATAAACAAATAAGAGTTCCTAATAACGCCTCTTGTTTAACTATCTCATTGATTAACTGATGATCAAGGTTTCTTGATCATGAACATTATATGTTGTTAATAATGGGATCACGTCATTAGGAGAATGATGTGATGAACACATACCCAAAGTAAGTATAGCAATGCAGTCAATACATTAAGTTTACATTGTTATATACATACGGAGGAACATTAATCCTTAGACCATGATATCGTGTCAATCACTAACACCAAAGTGCTTTGAGGACATCAAACATCACACCGTAACATGGTGATAATAAGGTGGAATTCGGTACTCTGAAAGTATTAGTTGAGGCTCATGGATCAAGGGTGGGATTTATCCATCCAAATGATGGATACATATACTATGGGGCCCTCTCAGTGATATCACATCGACATCTCTTGCAAGCACGTGACTAGGTCACAAGGATGTCATATCACAAAATGAGTAAAAGAGTACTTGTCGGTAACTGTCGGGGGGATGAACCTCGGGTGGCTCAAAGTACCTAGGAGGTTAGCCTCTCTCCGGGATTAATCGGATGTACGGGCCAAAGGGACAAAGGACATACTAGCCAAAGGAGAATAAAGAAGACCGGCTACCAGGCTAACCGGACACCAAGCATGCGGTGCAGTCATTTCGCCGGCTGCTAAGACCGGGCCGGCTGCCAAAACTCAAAGACGACACGAGGGTATGGGCAGAGTGCATCTCCACCATCCGCCGCGCCCTCCTGTCCCCACGTACCACGACAGGACCAAGAGCAACAGGCGTAGCCGGAGGATCTGGTCTCCCACGTTCCCAACAGTACCGCCATACCAAGCGGCTATGTATTGTGCACCTTGTCAACAGGGGCGCGGCGTTGTAGCGTTAGTCCGTGGGACCCAGCCAGTTCACTGTAGAGCAGCCGGCCCGACCAGCAAGCGGCCCGCCAACATCTATATAAGGCAGGCCACGATCTCAATAGAGGGGTTCAACCGATTTTTCACTCGTAGGAACCTTAGAGGCTTCCATTGCCTTCTCCCTTGATACAGCTCCAGGAGCAACCCTTTAAACATCCACCATAGTACCATCTTGCATGACTAGGGGTTTTACCTCACATAGAGGGCCCCAAACCTGCGTACGTCGTGTGTCACGCTTGTGCCGAATCCCACGCGAGCACCATCACACCGCTGAAGTGTCCTGCTTGTAAACTCCATCTTGGCGAACGAGCTTTGATGGTGCTACTGTGTTCCATACCATGACAGTTGGCGCCCACCATGGGGCATATTGCAGCGACTAGAATTTTGTTTCGCGCATGACTGATACGTCATAAACGTATCCTTAATTTTTGATGTTCCATGTTGTTTCCTACATGTTTGCTATACACTTTATGTCATTTTTATCGATTTTTTGGACTAACCTATTGACAAGATGCCACAGAGCCAGTTTCCTGTTTTCTGTTGTTTTTAGTGTCAGAAAAGTTGTTCTAGAAATATTCTCGGAATTGGAAAATTCGAAGTTCGGAGGTTCCAGAATTCCCGAAGGTTCCACGGAGTCCCGAAGAGGCCCGAAGGGGGCCCACACCATATGGCGGCGCGCCCCCTGGCCGTGCCATGGGATGGTGTGGGACCCCCAGGCCTCCACCGCCTTTGCCCTTTCGCTGATTTATACCCCACGACATATTAACCCTAAAAATATGCCACTTCGTCCCGAGAAACACCCGAGGCCGCCGTCATCGTCATACCAAGATCGGGAGGGTTCTGGAGCTCTCCCCGGCACCCTGCCAGGAGGGGAATTCATCACCGGAGGGGTCTACATCACCATGCCCTCCTGCGAAGTGATGTGTGAGTAGTTCATCCCTGGACTACGGGTCCAACAGTAGCTATATGGTTGTTCTCTCCACTTTTTACCTCATGTTTAGATCTCGTGAGCTGCCTCACATGATCGAGATCATCTTTATGTAATGCTACATGTTGTGTTTGCTGGGATCTGATGAATGCTGAATGTTATGTCTTCTGATTATCAATCTATCATGTTATCTTCATGCTTGTGTTATTTATGATCTTGCACGCTCTCCATTATTAGTAGATGCTCTGGCCAAGTAGATTCTAGGAACTCCAAGAGGGAGTATTTATGCTCGATAGTGGGTTCATGCCTCCTCTGCACCTGTGCTCGAGTGACAGAAACGTGACGTATGGAGATGTGTTGTTGCCATTAGGGAGAAAATAACGGTGTTTACCTAGTTTAGATTGTTTACATTACACACTTTTCTTACTGTGATAATCTGTTGCTTGAAACTTAATACCCAATGTTTGTTCGGATGATATTCGGAGGGTGGATTATTAGACATAGATGTAGTTGAATGACGGTCTATGTATTTTGTTGTGAATGCCCGCATGAATCACATAGTAATATTTATGTCTTGCATATGCACTATGGTGCAACCTTCATTTCTGTCAATTACCCAGCTGTAATTTGTTCACCACGCATGTTATTTATCTTTCACGAAGAGACACCACTAGTGAACTATGGACCCCAGGCCTTTTTCTCATACTGATAATACACACACTCCTTTCACACTTCTTTCATACTATTACTACTACTTTCATATTGTTCTCCTACTGTTTTCCGCACCATACGTTTAACCTCTTTGTGTTCACCAAAACCGGTGAGATTGACAACCTTACTCCTTCGTTGGGGCAAAGTGATTTGATCGTGTTTTGTAGGTTCCACGTTGCTGCTGAACCGGTAGTGCGCCCTGCCATCTCATCTTCATCAACCTTCTGAAGTTACTCCTTCCTCCTATTGGCCGATTCAACCTTGGTTTCTTTCTGAGGGAACTTGCTGCTGTACTCTTCATACCTTCCTCTTGGGGTCTCCCAACGAACGTGTGTTTACACGCGTCAAGCACTTTTCTGGCGCCGTTGCCGGGAAGGAAGAGAATTTCTGCAAGGGGAGTTCTCACTTCCAATCTCTTTACTTTTTTTTTGCTTAGTTTATTTTATTTTGTCTTGTTTGCTTCTCTTTATCAAAAACACAAAAAATAGTTCTTATTTTAGTTGTAGTTTTATTCCTGTTTTTGTCTTGTTAAAATGACTAATCCTGAGAACACTAAGTTTTGTGATTTTACTAGCACCAACAACAATGGTTTCATTAACACACCTATTGCTCCACCTGCTCCTGCTGATTTTTATGAGATAAAGCCTGCCCTGTTAAACCTTGTTATGAGAGAGCAATTTTCTGGTGTTAGTACTGATGATGCCTGCTGCCCATCTTAATAATTTTGTTGAACTATGTGAGATGCAAAAATATAAAGATGTAGATGGAGATATTATTAATCTGAAATTGTTTATTTTCTCTTTTAGAGGAAGAGCTAAAGAATGGTTGCTATCTTTGCCTAGAAATAATATTGATTCTTGGACTAAGTGTAAAGATGCTTTCATTGGAAAATATTATCCTCCTGCTAAGATTATATCTTCAAGAAGTAGCATTATGAATTTTAAGAAACTTGATAATGAGCATGTTGCTAAATCTTTGGAAATAATGAAATCTTTAGAAAAGAATTGTCCCACTCATGGACTGACTGCTTGGATGATCATCCAAACCTTTTATGCAGGTCTGAATTTTTCTTCAAGAAACCTATGGGATTCAGGTGCTGGAGGAACCTCTATGTCCATTACATTGGGGTCAGCAACAAAGCTTGTTGATGCCATGTTGTTAAAGCACACTGAGAGAGCTACAACTGGTAAGAAGGTAAATTCTGTTGAAGAAACCTCCTCTTTGAGTTATAGACTTGATGCTATTATGTCTATGCTTGCGAATGGCCATGCTCCTACTGATCCCAATAATGTTCCTTTAGCCTCTTTGTTTTCTCAAGAAGAGCACGGTTATGTGAACTTCATTAAAAAAAAATTTCAACACCAATGCTTATAGGAATGATTTTGGTAGCAACAATTATAGGCTATATCCTCCCAATAATGGTAATGCTTATGATAATTCTTATGGTAATTCCTACAACAATAATAAAAGTGTACCCTCTAATCTTGAGAACATGCTTAAGAACTTTATTAGTACACAAACTGCTTTTAATAAATCTGTTGAGGAAAATTTTGGCAAAATTGATGTTTTTGCTTCTAAAGTTGATAGCCTTTATCTTGATGTTGATTTTCTGAAACTAAAGTTTATGCCTCATGATGTTAAAGAAAGTAAAACTTTGAATGACATCCAAATTCGAATTGATGATAATGTTAGGATGTTAGCATAATTGCATGCTAGATGGGAAAGAGAAGATGAAATAGGTAGAAAGAATAATATAGCTAATGCTTGCACCATTACCACCACTAGTAAAACTGAAGCTTCTCATGCTAGAAAAACTTCTACTATCAATGGTAAAGTAATTGGTGTTGGAAATACTCCCACTTCTGCTATTAAAAATGCAAAACTGCCTGAAACTGCTAAAAATGTTCATGATAAAAGTGCTGAAATTTTTAGAAATATGGGAGACAATGGTCCCATTACCTTTGATAAAAATGATCTTGACTTTGATGATTGCAAAATAACGGAAGTTATTAACTTCTTGCAAAATCTTTCTAGTTGTCCTAATGCTAGTGCTATGAATATGGCTTTCACAAAACATATTGCAAATGCTCTCATGCAAATTAGAGAGGATGAATTAAGATGTGAAGCCTCTATCCCTAGGAAGCTAGATGATGGATGGGAACCCATTATTAAAATGAAATTGAATGATTTTGATTGCAATGCTCTATGTGATCTTGGTGCTAGTATCTTTGTTATGCCCAAGAAATTCTATGATATTCTTGATTTACCACCATTGGAACCTTGTTATTTGGATATTCGTCTTATTGATAATGTTAGAAATAAACCTTTGGGGAGAGTTGATGATGTTCTTATAATGGTTAATAATAATTTTATCCCCATTGATTTTGTTGTCTTGAATATTGAATGCAATGCATCTTGTCCAATTGTTTTGCTAAGACCTTTTCTTAGAACAGTTGGTGCTGTTATTGATATGAAAGAGGGGAATATTAAATTTCAGTTCCCACTCAAGTAAGGTATGGAACACTTTCCTAGAAATAGAATGGAGTTGAATTTTGATTCCACTATTTGAACCAGTTACAATTTGGATGCTTCTTCACTTGAAAACACTTGATTCCACTTTTTTGGGCCTAGCTAAAAGGCGTTAAAGAAAATCACTTTTTGGGAGATAACCCATGGTTTTATTTTTGCTTTGTTTTTCTCAGTTTTCTTTGAGTCAAGGGGTTATATAATTATGTATAAAGTCCTTTGTATCTTTATTTTCATGTTTTAGTAGTGCCAAGTAAGGTTTCTGATGAGAGTCGGAGTTGGATTTCGGATTTGTGCGCAAGAAACAGATTTCTTCTGTCCACCGTAAACAATCGTATAATTCACAGAAAAATCAGAATGACCTGAAATTTCTTGTGCTTATTCTTAGGCTAATGCCTCAACTTTTATGTTCTTTCAGTTTTCCAATCTTAGCAACCTAAGTGCGCCGAAAAAATTCGTCTTTACAGATTGTTCTGGTTTTGACAGATTCTACCATTTTTCTTGCATTTGCTCTTTTGCGATGTCAAGTGGATCTCGTTGCTTCACGAAACATCAGTGTTTGTAGATAATATTTAAAATTATGAATAGCACTTGTTCCCTTACAGAACCCATGGATTTTTTATTGTTGCACTAACCCTCTAATGCGAATTACTCTCTGAGTGTGGGGTGAAGGAAGTTTTCAAGGGTTAAGAGAAGAGGGTGATATATATGATCAAGAAGAGTGCAAGGTCAAAGCTTGAGGATGCCCCCATGGTTCATCCAAGAATATTTTTATAAGAATCAAGCATCTAAGATTTGGAATGCCCAAGGCATCCCCTTCTTCATCAACAATCTAGCATGTCACTTCTAGTGAAACTATATTTTTATTCGGTCACATCATATGAAGTTTACTTGGAGCGTCTGTTTGTTTTTCTTTTGTTTTCCTTGCTGAAATAATATAGTTGGACCCTAGCATTCCTTGTTTGGGAGAGATACACGCTCCGCTTTTTCATTTGAATACTTGCTATGCTAGTATTCTTAGTTTTTCTTCTAGCTGCTGCAAAATTCCTGTATAGCTCTTGTTTTCATTGCATCTCTTATTTAGAGCTGTTAGTTTTAGTAGTGTTATGTGAGTACTATCATGTTTTATTTATGTAGCATTTAGAGAGTTCTTGTTAAAGCATGTTTTATGGTGCTTGTTGGGAAAAGAAACATCTGCTTGTAGTAGAATTTATAACGGTGCAAGTAGAAGCTTGTATAGACTGTGGCTAGAATTTTTCATATCATGCTAGATGTTATTTTAATTCTAAAGCCTTGTGGTTATTTAGTAGCATGATTAGCCTCAAATATCTTAGAGTGTTTAATGTTCCATTGAAATAATCGTGAGTTGTTGTCATATTGAAGCATAAATTTGTGGTGTTCTCCTTTGAATGTTTTATTTGGTTGACTTGGTGCATGCTCACACCATGTTTATGACTCTGAACCAGTCACTTATAGCCTCTATGATCATTTAGTTTTTGAACTTGTGGTACCACTTATGCTTTGATTAATGATGTTTAGGTCGCTATGCATGATTATGGCTCTTATGCTCTCTTGATTTGTCGCTCCCAGTCTTTTGCTAGCCTCCACCTGTACTGAGTATGAGCTCTACTCGTGCATACAACTCACAAAAACCAAAGTGTGCCCAATGTGTCCACCATACCCACCTAAATGTGGTATTTAACCGCCACTCCAAAGTAAATTGCTCATGTGTTACCTTTAAAACTTTCAAAATTACTCATGTTTTGTGCTCCTGTTTTAGCTCATGAGGACGTAAATAGAGAATCTTTATCTCACTTGCTGATTGGACTTTCACGCCCTGGACTAGTGGCTTCATCCACTTATCCAATGATAGAATATCTAGCAGTGGGGTGCCTAGCCCCAAATTAATAACAACAAATTCTCTTCACTATTTTTCCCCTGATTTATCAGTCAAAGCATAATTGTGTAAACATAAGAGAAAGTGGGATGACCTTCTACCCAGATGCTTCCTTCTATGGGAGCCGCTCTTGTGAAGTCTAGTTGGCGTGTGACGTACTTTTTATTGTTTACCATTCGTTGACATAAGCGTACACCTCTCTAAAAAATAGACACTCCTCCACGGTATGTGATTGTTGGCAGGCACCTAAGGATTTAGTTAGCCATGGTTTGTGTAAGATTGATGGGAGGAGTGTCAAGCTTTTAATACCTCTGTTTAATAAAATAAAATGTCTCTAGCACATGAGTTGATCCCTGCTTCCCTCTACGAAGGGTCTTTATTTTACTTTTATGTTAAGTCCCCATCTTCTAACTTTATGCACAGTTGAGAGAGCATAGTTTCCATTCGGAGTTTTATTGGCATTTGTCCCAGAAACATTATTAATTGATTCATGATGTGTTATTGCTTGTTCTCTAATTATTTTTTCTAGTCTTCCTCATGAACTTTGAAGGTGTCCTGGCATTTATGTTTTGCCCCACTCTTAAGGACTAGCGAAATATCACTTTACCATGTTTTCTCTATACTTGAAACAAATGTATAACTTTTGTTGCATTGTTATTCATGATCTTTTATTTGTGTTACTTATCATGATGCAAGTTGATTACTATGCTTTATTTTTACAATTTTATTTATCATGCTTGTGTTGAAGTTCTATGATCTCAACTTACTTATGCTTTTACATTATTGATGATCAAGTTTATGTTGGTAGCATGTCACCTAAGAAATTTTGTGTTTTCATTGTTTACCTACTCGAGGACAAGTAGGAACTAAGCTTGGGGATGTTGATACGTCATAAACGTATCCTTAATTTCTGATGTTCCATGTTGTTTTCATGTTGTTTCCTACAAGTTTGCTATACACTTTATGTCATTTTTATTGATTTTCCGGACTAACCTATTGACAAGATTCCATAGAGCCAGTTGTAGCGTTCCCACATTTAAACAATGCAAGAACCCTGTGTTACTGTGCTAGTCCCTCGATCAATTGCTAGCACCACAGTTCAAAATGAAATATCATGCATCAAAATCTATTACATCGCATGATCCAGCCTTTACAAAATATGATTACAACTTGCATAGTCTCAGAAGACTAGCAGGAAACAGAAATTCAGCGGAAAACATAGTACAACAATGAGCCTCATCTTCTTCATGCGCCACATGCAAAACATGTTGGGTGTAGACTCGAGATCCTGAACGAAACCTCACTCGTCTTCGAATTCATCTGCAGGATGGAATATGAAGCCACAAGGGAGTCAATACAATTTAATATATTGGCAAGTAACACTATGGTGGATATAAATGGAAATACTAATACTACATGCATATTTAGCTGAGTGGAGTTTTGGCTAAGTTTGCATAAAGCCAGTTTTTCCCTAACACTTTTGAAAAAGAGTTTTCTTTTACAAGATTGGCACCATGGGACACACCCATGAGCACCACAACTAATATTTCCTTAGCCAAATTTTACTTCTTCAAAACGGTGTTGAGATTCTTCTGTCCATCCGTGTCCGGCTGCTCGAAGTCATCCATTACCGGGGACACGGCTATGATCATAGTTAATAACTCTGCAAAGGTTGTGCACTTTCACCCTTTGTCTTCAAATAGCCCAAACATGCTATACACACGGAGTGCATCATGGAAAGGAGAGAATTGAGACGAGATTTTTCAGAAGCAAGAATTCAACCCAACCAGCAAGACCCGTTCCACCTACAATTATGCTACATCTTCATGTCAAGCATGGGCTGAACTCTCACAACTTAGTTGATCAAGACAGAGCCCATATGTCAAAGGGCTGCACGGGAAGCTACTAAACTTAGAGGACTTGCTAATATCTTTGTTCCTGGGTGACATTCCTCAAGTGAACACACCTCGGGGTGACACTCAACTCTCATCAGCCATGCAACCAAATCCACCCAGGTGGTTCATTGAAGTTGTTACTTAGAATGTTTCCACAACATGAAGTAAAAACAATTTGTAACATTGCATAGCATCTATAAAGTTCTAAGGCTATAAAGATGAGGTAAATAGATGGCTACACACTACTACGATAATAGCATAGCATAGTATAATTTAGTAAAATTTCCTATCATGCATACTACTAAAGAAACACTAGTAATGCATAGGTAAAATATGGGAGATTTGATGTTTTGTTACTTGACTTTGAAGTTAGTGAAGAACAATCACCTTCTCTTCACAAAATAGAACGTTCTATCCGTACAATCTAAACAACACAAGTAAACAAACAATCACAAGCAAAAGAACAAAGTATAACAATCAACAAATTCAACACAACAATTTATTCTACAAAGGAATTATTTTGTTTGGGTTTAGTGTATAGCAAATGGATAAGGATTGTGTCTTGTAACTTATTGAACAAAAGTTTCACTAATGTTTAACACCTTTACTCTAATATGCAAAAGGAAAAATTCTTGTTTCAATACACAAAGAGAACTAAGAAGTTTTTGTTAGTATTTTTCCATTTGTGACTAAGGGTTGGTCTTTGATCAATAATATCACCCAAATGTGTTAGGTACTCTATTTCTGTCTTAAGTTTCTTCTAGTTCTTCTTTTGCCTCCTTGAGTTTCTTCTGAAGTCTAAGTCCTTTTGCATGTACTTTGAAGGCCCTCCTTGTAGTCTTATTGAGTAGAATAAATCATCTGAAGCACCTATCTAGGACTTAGAGACTTAGTCATATTGAATAAGAGAGGTAGTATGTATTGTTAGAGTTCCTTAATGAAGGATTTGTAAAATCTTCTCTTCTTCTTCCTCATTTTCTGGGAAATTATTCTTCTGGAGGTAACTCCTTGTTTAAGTTGTTCTTCTTGATGGGATCCTTGTTGAAGACTTGGTCAAAAATCTCATCTCACTTGGGAAAAATTCTAAGTCTTAGAAAACTTGAAAAAAAATTCCAAATCTTGGAAAATAAATCCTAAGTTTTCACATGATTGATCTTGGAAAAACTTCATGCTCCTTTGTAGTTTCCTCCTCGGTGTGGTGGCTTCATTGAAAATTCCAACACTTGATGATTTTTGATACAACCTAGGGGATGGTCTTTATTTAACTTAGCCATAGCATAAGTTCTAAGGGAACATAAAAGAAAGGGGAGAAAATACTTAGTGAAAAAGGGATGGGGTTGGTTTTCTTGAAGTTCCTCTTGATTTTCTTCTAAGTGCTTCTACTTCTTGGAGATGCTTCTGAAGTTTGTCTTCTTGGTTAAGTACTTCTTTGGCCTTCTAGCTTCATGTTTAAATTCTTGAGCTGGCCAAGTCCTTCCTTGGCATCATGTTGAAAATCCCAAGTTGACAAATGTAGCATCCTCTCCATGACTTTTCACTAATCCAGACTTAGTGGTTTTTCAACTGGGAGGGTCAACTAGGAAAAATAACTTAGAAATATTCTAAGGGCTTTGGTTTTGGTCTGTCTTGGTCTAAGGTTATTCCTTAGCACAATTTTGCTAGAGAAAACATATTGAAAATAATTACAGAAAATAAACTAAGTCAGAAATAGTCATATGAACATATAACAACCAAAACAATTTTAACTTAGCCAAAAAATATTTTGGGCGTAAGGGACTGTTAGTACACATCCTAAGGTCTCCAAAAATATTTTATTTGCAGTTTTTATATTTGTAGAAGTTAAACTATGCCAAAAATCATCAAACAAGCATATTTAAATTTGAACCAATTTAAGTTTGTCAAATTTGAATTTGGACAGTGCTAAAATATTCTACGTGTTGTGCTGATTTAAAAAACTCTAAGTTTTCTTAATTTGGATCTATGGTTAAAAAAATATGATATATCTAAGATGTAGGGGTGTTTCTGCAAAACTTCCTATTAAATTAAATTCCGAAATCGAGTGGATAATGCTGGGCTGACGTGGCACTGACTGGGCATTGACTCAACGCTTACTGGATCCGACGTGGCCGATGACTGCGTTAAGTCAAACAGATCTGGACCGTAGGATCCAGATCCAAAGGATTAGGGAACGTACCTCTTCAGGATCTATACCCGCGCGTCCGACGCCGATCGGACGACTATGGATAGATCTGATCGGAGGCGTTTTGGTGGTCGCCGGAGACGAGGAAGGTGGCTGCGGTGGCTTGTGGGCGAGGACGACTGCGCCGTTTCGTTGGCGCCCTGGACGCGGTAATGACGCCGGTGGCTTCGTCTACCTCTCGCGGTCCTCCTCGTTTCCTCGCCTTCCCTTCTCCTGGCGGGGAACGACGGCTGCGGGTGCTCCCGAGGAGGTCTTCAATGGCGGCGGCGGTGGACAAAATGGGGCGGCGGCGCGAGCTAGGGTTTCGAGGCGGGGGCTCGCACGTCGAGGATGACTCCTTATATAGGCGCGGGAACGTGCGGAAGGGGCACGGAAGGGGGTCTCCGCGTCGGACACGGCGGAGGAGTCTGAGGCGCGGACGTCGAGGGCGTTGTCGACGTCACGGATGCGTCACTTGCTGGACCCAGATGTCAGAGAGGGAGAGAGGGGAGGGCTGGAGGTTGCCTGGATTCTCATGGGCTGCTGCGGCCTGGGGGCTTTCTGCGCGGGCGATAGATAGGAGGGCAGAGGGAACGTTGAGATGGGCCGGCTGCTCTGCTCCTCTCGTTTTTTTTTTCCTTTTTCCTTTTATTTCTGTTTTGTATTTTCTTTATATCTTTTGCTCTAAAACTCCAATCGACCTCAAACCAATTTATGTAGTTTTGTAAAAACAAATCCTTTCAAATGAAATCCATTTTGTGTTGTTTCCATCCCAACTAAATTTTGGATTTTCAAAATGGTTTAAATTCAAAGAGGACACTTTATGACTATTTAAAAATAAGGTATAGCAGAATCTTTCTTTGGATAAAATAATATTTTGGAAAACACTATAAGTCATAATATTGATTTCCAAAACACTTGAGAATTAATTTTATACAAAAACTTTTCGAAACCATTTAAGGTATTTGAAGTATTGATAAGGCATTTAAAATTCATTATAAACACAATTTTGGAAATTACTATATGCTATAATATTGAACTTTAAACCATGATATTTTCTTGCAATATATCTTGTGGAAAGCATTTTGAACACAGTTTTGAAAGGAGACATATTTATGCAATAGACCTAGTTTTTAAATAAATTAAGGTACTTAGCAAAATAATTACTTTGAAGAAACTTTTAGGGTTTAACAGATAGAGGCTCAAATGGATTTAGCAATTCCAATACTTTAGAAAAGCTCGATTATTTCTTTTTGGGTTGTGTTTCATTTGTTTTTGGTGGCTTGCATTAGTGGAAAACAAAAGTTTTAAATTTTAGTGTTTTTTTTTGCATTCCTTCAAAATCAGGGATGTTACAGACTACCACCCTTAAAAGAAATCTTGTCCCGAGATTTTGGGAAGGTTAGAAAGAAAGATTAGGTTTGAGCAACTGGGTTCCAGAACAACTGGGTGGGCTACCACCGTTAAAAGAAACTTTTGTGGGTAGTCTATTCTCATTAGATTGGAGTGTAGCTTGGTTTCAGATTGGCTTGAGTAGAACTTTCCTTCGCGGTAGAGCTGTAGACCAACATAGGTATGTTGACTACCTTTGACCCTGAGGGGTCACACTTTGGGTCAATCAAAGGACCAAGTTGGGAGGATTTAACAACATCATCTCATCTATTAAAATGGGAACTCATATCTCTAAGGTTCATTGTATTTTTTTTACACCGGAATAAACTTCTAAGGAACATTAATTGCTATTATAAAACCTCACATAAAACTCATTCTTGGACAGATGTTTCTTCATAGCTTATTATGCCTTCCTGCAAAAAGTCATGTTTCCTTCCTTCTTCTTTTGAGGGCAACTATTTGCATAGTGTCCTTTATCTCTGCATTTGAAGCATGTGACTTGGCTGATGTTTCTATAGACAGGATTGGGGTTCTTCTGAAGTTTCTTATTCTTCTTTGATGGTATTAAATTGGCGATCATATCTTCATATTGTTGTCTAGTATACTCAACTATGTTGGTTGAATGTCTGGGTTTCTTGTTGGGACAATTCCTAGATAAATGTCCATCTTCTTCACAAGAATAACAATTCTTGGTGGAGTGTTTGGATGAATATGGATGTAGTGTAGTCTTGGCTCCAGTATTCATCTTGACATGGTCCATCTGAATAGTATCCAGCTTGCGTTTTCCCTTCACTTCTGGTTTTCCTAAGTTCTCTTGGATTGCACTAAGCATTCCTACTTTGGCTTGTTGTCCAACTTGTTGCACCATGGGTTAAAGTGGACATTGTGTTGGAACATGGGTAGTTCCTTCACACATAAAACGAGTTACTTGAGTGAAGTATCCTTCAGTTGAGTTGTTTGTTTCACCATGGGGCCACTTATCAGGACAATCTTTGGAATAGTGTCCTGTCTCTCCACAAACTTTGCATGCTTTGAGTGTGGCCAACACTTCTTCTTCTGTCTCCTCGTTAGCTCTAGCTATCAATGATTGATTGTTTTCACTATTGGTCATGCTTTAGGACATCATGTGTACTATCTGAGATTGGGTATCTAACACTTGCTGCATTCCTGGTGCTAACTCCTTATTGGGGTTGCTGGCTTGATTCTGGGTTATCAGTTGTATCCGCTGAGTCTGAGCTTCTAGTAGCATCTGCATTGCTATTGACTTCTCAGGGTTGTTGGCATTCTGGTTAGGCATCTGTTTTGTGTTTTTAGGAAATGTGAGTAGAGGTTAGAAAGATTAAGCAAGGGGGTTTCCTACCCAAACACAACAGATCAAGGAAACTCATCTTACAATCAACATATAACAACTCAATCGTCACCCCAAACAACAAAGTTTTCAAAAACATCTAGCATTGTAATACCACACTCATTGGTATGATCAATACCCTAATCGTTTTTCGTGTTTCACAACCTTATTACATCTCATGGTGGTCTACTACTCATGGCAGGGTAACAACTTTCTTGCTAAATTCCTGGTGAGGAGTCTTCAATACTCAGTCTTCACGATGATCTCCGCGTTCTTGTACATTGTAATCTCTTTTTCAAGAGTGTTGGTCTCTTCTTCAGCTTCCTTGAGAAGCTTCTGAGTGTTTTTAAGTCTCCACTTGAGTCTCTCGGTAAGTTCTTCAATATCCCTCCATGCAGCACTTCTTGCTGAATCAAAGAATGACAAAGGCACTTCCTTATTGGTAAGCATGCAATGTTCTCCCATCTTGTGGTCATACTCCTTGTTTATGTAGAGATGAATCTACACCCACCAATATTCGAGATCCTCCTCCTCATCAATGCAGGGAAAACACCAGTAGACTGTTGGTCCTTCAAATCCCATGATTAACATGAGATCCTTCAGTACTCTTGGAAAATCAGTGTGACATTCCACGATCATGGTCATCATTGGTCCTCTCCTGAGTGAATCAAAGATGCTGGTCATTACAGATAAGAGTAGACATTAGAAATGTATCATAGACAGAAGTACGAGAAGAAAGGAAGATATAGTAGGTCTCTTTGTGAAGTAGTTGAATAATATATTTTTATTCCTACGGCTTTTCCTAGTTCTTATACATACCTAGGGTCTCGAATCCTACAGGCAACACAATGCTCTGATACCATTTTGTAGCGTTCCCACATTTAAATAATGCAAGAACCCTGTGTTACTGTGCTAGTCCCTGGATCAATTTCTAGCACCACCGTTCAAAATGAAATATCATGCAAATGCGTCAAAATCTATTGCATCGTATGATCCAGTTTTTACAAAATATGATTACAACTTGCATAGTCTTCGAAGACTAGCAGGAAACAGAAATTCAGCAGAAAACATAGTACAACAATGGGCCTCATCTTCTTCATGCGCCACAGGCAAAACATGTTGGGTGTAGACTCGAGATCCTGAACGAAACCTCACTCGTCTTCGAATTCATCTGCAGGATGGAATATGCAGCCACAAGGGAGTCAATACAATTTAATGTATTGGCAAGTAACACTATGGTGGTTATAAATAGAAATACTAATACTACATGCATATTTGGCTGAGTGGAGTTTTGACTAAGTTTGCATAAAGCCAGTTTTTGCCTAACACTTTTGAAAAGGAGTTTTCTTTTTGAAGATTGGCACCATGGGACACACCCATGAGCACCACAACTAATATTTCCTTAGCCAAATTTTATTTCTTCAAAACGGTGTTGAGATTTTTCTGTCCATCCTTGTCCAGCTGCTCGAAGTCATCCATTACCAGGGACACTACTATGATCATAGTTTCTAACTCTGCAGAGGTTGTGCACTTTCACCCTTTGTCTTCAATTAGCACAAACATCCTATACACACGGAGTGCATCATGGAAAGGAGATAATTGAGACGAGATTTTTCAGAAGCGAGAATTCAACCCAACCAGCAAGACCTGTTCCACCTACAATTATGCTACATCTTCATGTCAAGCATGGGCTGAACTCTCACAACTTAGTTGATCAAGACAGAGCCCATATGTCAAAGGTTTCATGGGAAGCTACTAAACTTAGAGGACTTGGTAATCTCTTTGTTCCTGGGTGACATTCCTCCAGTGAACAGCCCTCAGGGTGACACTCAACTCTCATCAGCCATGCAACCAAATCCACCCAGGTGGTTCATTGAAGTTGTTACTTAGAATTTTTCCACAACATCAAGTAAAAACAATTTGTAACATTGCATAGCATCTATCAAGTTCTAAGGCTGTAAAGATGAGGTAAATAGATGCCTACACACTACTAGGATAATAGCATAGCATAGTATAACTCCGTCAAATTTCCTATCATACATACTACTAAAGAAACACTAGTAATGCATAGGTAAAATATGGGAGATTTGATGTTTTGTTACTTTCCTTTGAAGTTAGTTAAGAACAATCACCTTCTCTTCACAAAATAGAACATTCTCTCCGTACAATCTAAACAACACAAGTTAACAACAATAAACAAACAATCACAAGCAAAAGAACAAAGTATAACAATCAACAAACTCAAGACAACAATTTATTCTACAAAGGGATTATTTTTTTTGGGTTTAGTTTATAGAAAATGGATAAGGATTGTGTCTTGCAACTTATTGAACAAAAGTTTCACTAAGGATTAACACCTTTACTCTAATATGCAAAAGGAAAACTTCTTGTTTCAATACACAAAGAGAACTAAGAAATTTTTGTTAGTGTTTTTTCATTTGTGACTAAGGGTTGGTCTTTGATCAATAATATCACCCAAAGGTGTTAGGTACTCTATTTCTGTCTTAAGTTTCTTCTAGTTCTTCTTTTGCCTCCGTGAGTTTCTTCTAAAGTCTAAGTCCTTTTGCATGTACTTTGAAGGCCCTTCTTGTAGTCTTGTTGAGTAGGATAAATCATCTGAAGCACCTATCTAGGACTTAGTGACTTAGTCATATTGAATAAGAGAGGTAGTAGGTCTTGTTAGAGTTCCTTAATCAAGGATTTGTAAAATCTTCTCTTCTTCTTCCTCATTTTCTGGGGGATTATTCTTCTGGAGTATTCTTCCGGAGTTAACTCCTCGTTGAAGTTGTTATACTTGATGAGATCCTTGTTGAAGTCTTGGTCAAAACTCTCATCTCACTTGGGAAAAAATTCTAAGTCTTAGATAATTTGAAAACAAATTCCAAATCTTCGAAAACAAATCCTAAGTCTTCACATGATTGGTCTTGGAAAATCTTCATGCTCCTTTGTAGTTTCCTCCTCGGTGTGGTGGCTTCATTGAAAATTCCAACACTTGATGATTTTTGATACAACCTAGGGGATGGTCTTTATTTAACTTAGCCATAGCATAAGTTCTAAGGGAATATAAAATAAAGGGGAGAAAAGACTTAGAGAAAAAGGGATGGGGTTGGTTTTCTTGAAGTTCCTCTTGATTTTCTTCTAAGTGCTTCTACTTCTTGGAGATGCTTCTGAAGTTTGCCTTCTTGGCTAAGTACTTCTTTGGCCTTCTAGCTTCATGTTTAAATTCTTGAGATGGCCAAGTCCTTCCTTGGCATCATGTTGAAAATCCCAAGTTGACAAATGTAGCATCCTCTCCATGACTTTTCACTAATCCAGACTTAGTGTTTTTTCAAATAGGAGGGTCAACTAGGAAAAATAACTTAGAAATATTCTAAGGGATTTGGTTTTGGTCTCTCTGGTCTAAGGTTATTCCTTAACACAATTTTGCTAGAGAAAACATATTGAAAATAATTACAGAAAATAAACTAAGTCAGAAATAGTCATATAAGCATATAACAACCAAAAACATTTTAACTTAGCCAAAAATTATTTTGGACGTAAGGGACTGTTAGTACACATCCTAAGGTCTCCAAAAATATTCTATTTGCAATTTTTGATTTGTATTATTTAAACTATGCAAAAAATCATCAAACAAGCATATTTAAATTTAAACCAATTTAAGTTTGTCAAATTTGAATTTGGACAGTGCTAAAATATTCTATGTGTTGTGCTGATTTCAAAAAGTCCAAGTTTTCTTAATTTGGATCTACGGTTAAAAAAATATGATAGATCTAAGATGTAGGTGTGTTTCTGCAAAACTGCCTATTAAATTAAATTCCGAAATCAAGTGGATAATGCTGGGTTGACGTGGCGCTGACTGGGCATTGACTCGGCGTTTACTGGATCGGACGTGGCCGCTGACTGGTTTAAGTCAAACAGATCTGGACTGTGGGATCCAGATCCAATGGACTAGGGCACGTACCTCTTTAGGATCTATTTCCGCGCGTCCGATGCCGATCGGACGACTGCAGATAGATCTGTCCGGAGGCGTTTTGGTGGTCGCCGGAGACGAGGAAGGTGGCGGCGGCGGCTTGCGGGTGAGGACGACGGCGCCATTTCCGTGGCGCCCTGGACGCGGTGATGATGCCGGTGGCTTCGTCTACCTCTCGCGGTCCTCCTCGTTAACTCGCCTTCCCTTCTCGTGGCGAGGAACGACGGCTGCGGGTGCTCCCGAGGAGGTCTTCCATGGCGGCGGTGGTGGACGAAATGGGGCGGCGGCGCGAGCTATGGTTTCGAGGCGGGGGATCGCACGTCGAGGATGAGCCTTATATAGGCATCGGAACGTGCGGAAGGGGAACAGAAGGGGGTCTCCGCGTCGGACATGGCGGAGGAGTCCGAGGCGCGGACGTCGAGGGCATTGTCGACGTCACGATGACGTCACAGATGCATCACTTGCTGGACCCGAATGTCAACGAGGGAGAGAGGGGAGGGTTGGAGGTGGCCTGGGGGCTTTCTACGCGGGCGACAGATAGGAGGGCAGAGGAAACGTTGGGCTGGGCCGGCTGCTCTGCTCCTCTCGTTTTTTTTCCTTTTTCCTTTTTTTCTGGTTTTGTATTTTCTTTATATCTTTTGCTCTAAAACTCCAATCGACCTCAAACCAATTTCTGTAGTTTTGTAAAAACAAATCCTTTCAAATGAAATACATTTTGTGTTGTTTCCGCCCCAACTAAATTTTGGATTTTCAAAATGGTTTAAATTCAAAGAGGACACTTTATGAGTATTTAGAAATAAGGTTTAGCTGAATCTTTCTTTGGCTAAAATAATATTTTGGAAAACACTATAAGTCATAATATTGATTTCCAAAACACTTGAGAATTAATTTTATACAAAAACTTGTTCAAACCATTTAAGGTATTTGAAGTGTTGATAAGGCACTTAAAATTCATTATAAACACAGTTTTGGAAATTATTATATTCTATAATATTGGACTTTAAACCATGATATTTTCTTACAATATATCTTGTGGAAAACATTTTGAACACAGTTTTGAAAGGATTCATATTTATGCAATAGACCTAGTTTTTGAATAAATTAAGGTACAGAGCAAAATAATTACTTTGAAGAAACTTTTAGGGTTTAACAGATAGAGGCTCAAATGGATTTAGCAATTCCAATACTTTGGAAAATCTCTATTATTTCTTTTTGGGTTGTGTTTCATTTCTTTTTGGTGGCTTGCATTAGTGGAAAACAAAAGTTTTTAATTTTAGTGTTTTTTTGCCTTCCTTCAAAAATCAGGGATGTTACACCAGTTCCCTGTTTTCTGCTGTTTTTAGTTTCAGAAAAGTTGTTCTGGAAATATTCTCAGAATTGGAAAATTCAAAGTCCGGAGGTCCTAGAATTCCTGAAGGTTCCACGGAGTCCCGAAGAGGCCCGGAAGGAGGCCACAGAGGGGGCCACACCATAGGGCGGCACCCCCTGGCCGCGCCATGGGGTGGTGTGGGGCCCCTAGGCCTCCACCTCTTTTTCCCTTTCGCCTATTTATACCCCCCGATATATTAACCCTGAAAATATACCACTTTGTCCCGAGAAACACCCGAGGCCGCCGTCATCGTCATCCCGAGATTGGGAGGGTTCAGGAGCTCTCCCCGGCACCCTGCCGGGAGGGGAATTCATCACCGGAGGGGTCTACATCACCATGCCTTCCTCCGAAGTGATGCGTGAGTAGTTCATCCCTGGACTACGGGTCAATAGGAGTAGCTAGATGGTTGTTCTCTCCACTTTGTACCTCATGTTTAGATCTCGTGAGCTGCCTCACATGATCGAGATCATCTTTATGTAATGCTACATGTTGTGTTTGCTGGGATCTTAGAAATGTTGAATGCTATGTCTTTGGATTATCAATCTATCATGTTATCTTCGTGTTTATGTTATTTATGATCTTGCATGCTCTCTGTTATTAGTAGATGCTCTGGTTAAGGAGATTCTAGTAACTCCAAGAGGGAGTATTTATGCTCGATAGTGGGTTCATGCCTCCTTTGCATCTGTGCTCGAGTGACAGAAACGTGACGGATGGAGGATGTGTTGTTGCCATTAGGGAGAAAACAACAGTGTTTACCTAGTTTACATTGTTTACATTGCACACTTTGCTTACTGCAATAATCTGTTGCTTGCAACTTAATACCCAACGTTTGTTCGGATGATATTCGGAGGGTGGATTATTAGACATAGATGAAATTGGATGACGGTCTGTATATTTTGTTGTAATGCCCGCATGAATCACATAGTAATCTTTATGTCTTGCATATGCACTACGGTGCAGCCTTCATTTATGTCAATTTCCCAGTTGTATTTTGTTCACCACACATGTTATTTATCTTTCACGGAGAGACAACACTTGTGAACTATGGACCCCGGTCCTTTTTCTCATACTGATAATACACACGCTGCTTTCACACTGCTTTTGATATTGTTACTACTGCTTTCATACTGTTCTCCTACTGTTTTCCACACCATATGTTTAACCTCTTAGTGTTCAGCAAAACTAGTGAGATTTTGACAACCTCACTGCTTCGTTGGGGCAAAGTGATATGATTGTGTTGTGTAGGTTCCATGTTGCTACTGAACCGGTAGTGCGTCCTGCCATCTCAGCTGCATCAACCTTCTGAAGTTACTCCTTCCTCCTACTGATCGATTTAACCTTGGTTTCTTTTTGAGGGATACTTGCTGCTGCACTCTTCATACCTTCCTCTTGGGGTATCCCAACAAATGTGTGTTCACACACATCAAGGACCCTTCATCAGCTCTGGCGAGCGCGTCTCCTCTGGCCTCGTCTTGACGTTCGACGCATTCGACTACGTCATCGACAATGCCGGATGTTTCCCGAGATCCACCCTCCCTGGGGGCAACTCCATCATCCACTTCGGTGATCACCGCATCTTCATTGTCGTCGTCCCCGAGTACTCTGCTGAGGTGCACGCACGCGCAGACCTTCTCCTCGTGGAGGAGGCCGGCTGCGAAAGCAGCGTCGAGCCCCGCATCTTCGCGGAAGTCGTTCCTCGCCTCCAGACGGTGACCAACCGACCAACAGCCACCCCCAAGCGACATGGATGCCCTACTTCAAGAGCTCACCTGTAACATCCCTGATTTTTGGAAAGTCCAATAATCACTAAAAATTAAAACCTTTTGTTTTCATGTTATGCAAGTCACCAAAAACAAAATGAGATGCAAGAAACAAAAGGAAACAACACATATGTCAATGACTTTGGAATTTAGAATCCATTATGCCCCTATTCCATAAACCCTAAACCTTATTCAAATAAATTTTCTCTATTCAATAATTATTATCTTTCTTTAGCAAACCCTATTCTCTAAATGTATTCCAAGTAAATTTTGTGTTACGAAAATGAATCACACTTTGGGAAACAACATTTTCCATAGTAGTAACTCTCTGGAATTTTATTGGTCAACAATAATAATTATTTTGATATGATTTAATTAAATGGCAATAAGTTGCTATTAGTAATCACTCATATCTTCAAATTATAAAATATGAAAAGGGAGTAAAATTACTTTCAAACATTATATTTGACATTTTTAATGTATCTGAAATTTTATTTAATCAAAGACCTCATTTTATTATCTGTCTAATTTAAAAATAACATTAAGCACTATTAGTGAATTAATCATATTTTCAAATTTAAAATTTTGAAATCTGTTGGAAACATCACAAAATGGTTTGTATTTGAAAGATATTAATTGTACAATATTTTTTAAATTGGTTTGAGGTTGTTTGGATTTTAAAAACAGAAGTTATTAAGAAAAACAGGAAATCAAAAGAAAAGAAAAAAGAAAAATGAGGTCAGCGATGACGTCATGATCATCAACCTCAGAAACTAAATTTTCTGATGTTATGGTCCTTTGATTGCGCGCTTGATTGGGGGGAAATTAAGCCATATTATTTCCGCACGGACCTCTCCCCTTAAATCCCTCCCTCTCCTCTCTCGTTCTTCTCTAGTTTCTCCACGAAATTTGCCGTGAGGCCGAAGTAATATGTCGACGGAGTTCCAAAGTACAGTCACCGTGTTTTCCCGATTTCCGGCGAGGTAGCCCTTCCCTGTCGTCCCTCTCTAGCCCTACAGACCCCCTCACTATGGAGCACCCTCTGATGCCCTTCGTTTATTTTTTTGCGAATCAGGTTGCCGCCGCCATCGACATTCGAGCCTCACCGGAGTGACGTCGCCTCCGCTCTCACACCGCCGTCAGCCAAGACCATCCCCATGCACGCCACCGCCTTCTACAGCTTTGCAGTGACGAGACAAGTGTCGTCGTAGTCTTTCCGAGCCCAGGCGACCACCGTAGCCACCACGACGTGAAGATCCGAGGCAGCGCACCACCGTGACACCATATTCCGGTGACACAGACCCTAACCGCCGGTGATGTCCTCTACCTCCTAGTTTCCAGCCGTTAGATCTAATCTGGACGGCATAGAATAGATCACTTAATGTAGGGGTATCAGCCAATAGAAAAGCGCCAAGTCAGCAGTGTGCTCCGTAACTTATCTGTCACCCAGCACAATACGTAGCCGGCCCAAGCCCCATTGTTATCCGTCGGCCAGTGCAGTACATAGCAGCCCAAAACTTTTATGGATTTTATTCCGGAATAGAATTAAAAGGCAAATTTGCAGAAAAGACCCTGGAACTTGCAATCATCATAACTTTCGATCCGCTTAGCCAAATTTAGCAATCTTGGACTTTCTGAAATCCCCTAGATCTGCAGAATCTTCTAGCACTGTTCAAATTCAAAATTGACAAACTTAAATTGTTTCAAATTCTAATATGCTTGTTTGCTGAATTATGGCATAATTCAAATTCTACAAATCCCAAAATTGCAAATAAAATATTTTTGGAAACCTTAGGATGTGTACTTTCATATTCTCTGTTCCAAAAGAATTTTTGAACAAGTCAAATTTCAATTTAGAATTAAGTGGTACATTTGAGTATTTTTGACATAGATTTAATTCTATAAATAATTTCAATATAGTTCCTTTTAAAAAATTGTTCCTTTTGGTAACCTTGAACCAGAGACATCATTGCCTAACCATTTTGGACACCCTTGGACCATGACCATGTGTTTTGACCAAAAACCCAACATAGTGATTCATCCATTTTACCATGTCTTAGAAATTGCTTTCCATCTACTCCTCCAGTCCCCTATTCTTGCTTCAAGAAATTCATCAAGTTAGAAAAATGGAAAATCAAGACTCAAGCACAAGAAGGAACTTCATTATCAACTTGGTGGCAACATGAAGAGCTACAAGGAAGATCATGGAAGAAATTTTGAAGAAAAGACTTGGACTCCATAACTAGAAACAACTCAAGGAAGTGCAAATTCATGAAGAGATCAAGAAGAAGACCAACCCCTTTCTCTTTCTATCTTTTCTTATTCTTTCCTTTTTTACTTAGTGGTATATTCACAAGTGATCAAGATCAACCCTTAGTTTGTTTCTATCCCATACCTAAACCAACTAGTGAAGTGAAAACCATGAAGATTTATCAAGTTCAAGAGAGGCTTCACAACAAGGAGGAAACTACAATAGAAGCATGAAGATGATCTTCAAGAAGAAAAGTATGTGAAGACTTGGAGAAATCCATAAAAGTTGAAGAGTTAGCAAGTTGTTTTGTCAACCATTGACCCAAATGGAAAACCCCAAGACTTTATCTTATTTTTCTCTATTTTTATGAAGTTAGTTGAACCTAGACCTACCTTAACCCAAAATGGAAAGACTAACTTAGACCACTCAAATGTCTTGATGAAAATGACTAAGTGTTACACATTGTTATGTGCTACTTTAGTTGAAGAAGTGTTATAATCACCCTTGGTGAACTCTTGGAACTTCCTCGACAAGTATGACCAATTGAGTTTGAATCTTTCCAACCCAAGTCTATAGCAACCATAGTCCCTTTTGGTAGACCTTAACCTAATCACAATAGTTTCCTTAACAAACTAAATTACTGTGTTAGAACTTAGCCTTACCTTGACCCAATTAATATAAAACCCTTTTGACTAAGTGTGTTGATTGTTATTTTTTGTTCCCTTGTTGTTTGTGAAAGTTGTTTATTGCTATTTGTTTGACTTGTTTATATTGTACGAAGAGATTTGAACCTGTTGTGAAGAGAGTGTGATTTCTTCACCAACCTTCAACAAGGAAAGTGACACGTCATAAACTACCTATTATTTTCTATGTGATTAGAACTTTTGAGTAGTATGCATGATAGGAAAATCTTTGGTAAAATATTATTCTATGTTATTATCCCAAGTAGTGTGTAGCCATCCTTATTACCTTGATAGTGTAGCAGCCTTAAATGTTTTGGTAGTTGATTGCTTAGCTATGCTTGTAGATGAAGTTGATGTGATTGGAAAGTATAACTATGTTTTGAATGATTACCCTAACGAGTTCATGAAATATTTTTGGTGGAGTACTAGATACTCATAAGTAAGTGTGGCATGGTAGGGGACGATTTACATGGTTGAACCTATGAAAATTTTCAGATGAATAGCATGGTAGGGGATCACATTAGTGGTTGTAACAATGAAAATGCTTATTACCCAGCATGGTAGGGGATCACATTAGTGGTTGTACCTATGAAAATGCTTATTACCCAGCATGGTAGGGATCACATTAATGGTTGTACCTATGAAAATGCTTATTACCCAGCATGGTAGGGGATCACATTAGTGGTTGTACCTATGAAAATGCTTATGACCCAGCATGGTAGGGGATAACATTAGTGGTTGTACCTATGAAAATGCTTATTATCCAGCATGGTAGGGGATCACTTTGGTGGTTGTACCTATGAAAATGCACTATTCTATGGCATGGTAGGGGACCATTCACATGGTTGAACCTATGATTATGTCGACATTTCGGTTTATTACTTATGTGTCACCGATTTCTATCTAGTGATACCAAAGTACTGAATCAAAATGCTTTATGAAAAATATAGGAGAAAAATTGCTTTATGCAAACATAGCCAAAACTCCACTTAGCCAAATAAGCATGTAGTATTGGTTTTGCCATTTATGTACACCATAGTGTTACTTGCCAATACATTAAATTGTATTGACCCCTTGTGGCTGCATATTCCATCATGCAGATGATTCTGAAGATGAGTGAAGATTTCGTTACGATCTCGAGTCTATCGCCAACATATTTCGCCTGTGGCACATGAAGAAGATGAGGCTCAATGTTGTACTATGTTTTCCGCTGTATTTCTTCGTTTTCTGCTAGTCTTCTAAGACTATGCAAGTTGTAATACTATTTTTATAAAGACTGGATCATGCAATGTAATGAATTTGACGCATTTGCATGATATTTCATTTTGTACTGTGGTGCTAGAAATTGATCCAGTGACTAACACAATAACACAGGTGTTCTTACATTATTTAAATGTGGGAACGCTACAGAATGGTATCAGAGCATTGTGTTGCCTGTTGGATTTGAGACCCTAAGTTTGGAAAAGACCCTAGGATTAAAAATCTACTATGTTTAAACTTTCTAAAAACAAAACAATCATCTTGATTCTTCTCATATCATCTCATCTATTATTCACCTTCAAAATTTCATTCTCTTATTCTAGATGGCTGATATGTCTCCAACGTATCTATAATTTCTGATGTTCCATGTTGATATTATGCTAATTGCTACATGTTTTATGTACGTTTTCTTATGTTTTCCGGGACTAACCTATTAACAAGATGCCACAGAGCCAGTTCCCTGTTTTCTGCGGTTTTTAGTTTCAGAAAAGTTTCTCGAAATATTCTCGGAATTGGAAAATTCGAAAGTCAGAAGTCCTAAAAGTCTCGGAAGCATGAAGTCCTGAAGAGCCCCGGAGGGGGGCCACAGGGTGGCCACACCATGGGGTGGGGTGGGTCCCCCTGGCCGTGCCACCTAGGGGTGTGGCCCCCTGGCCAACCCTCGGCATCGCCCTTTCGCCGATATATACTCCCCGATGCATAAACCCTAAAAGAATCAACCTTTTCCGCAAAATACATCCGTACCTCCGTCGCCGCCGCCGACAAGTTTCGGCGGACAGATCTCTGTTCTGGCACCCTGCCGGGACGGGGAAGTGCCCCCGAAAGTCATCTCCATCGAATCCACCACCATCTCCATCACCGTTGCTGTCTCCTATGATGAGGAGGGAGTAGTTCTCCCCCGGGGCTGAGGGCTCTACCGGTAGCTATGTGGTTCATCTCTCTCTCCCATGGTGTGATCTTTATGTGATCATGAGCTTTGTAATCTAGTTGAATATGAAAGTGAAAAAAATCTAGTTGAACATGTAGATTGATCTTCATCTGTTATGCTAATCAAGTGGTTTTGTTATCTCCGTAAACACTTTGATCACGGGGCAAAGGTGACAGTGTGTGCTCCGTGTGGTTTGGCATGATATTTATATCTTGTGTTGGAAGGTGAACCTATGAAATTGTGGCGTTTGTTTAGTACTAATTTATGGCGCTCGTAGTGACATTGGGGTGCCCTAGAGAGGGAATATAGACTTGAGGAGTGTTGTTAAAGCCCTACGCAACGATTAGTGTTCGTTATTCGACCGGAGAGTGGTTCGGAGTAGCATAGTGAAGAAATGATATTTATGCATTCAATTATGTGAGAATTGTTGAGAGTGTCCACTAGTGAAAGTAGGAGCCCTAGGCCTTATTTCCAAGCATTGAAACACCGTTTTCCGCCTATTCTGCTACATGTTTGCTTGCTGCCATTTTTATTTCAGATTGCTCTTATCACTTATTATCATCCATATTACTTGCATTTTACTATCTCTTGGCCGAACTAGTGCACCTATATATCTAACAAGTATATTGGGTGTGTTGGGGACACAAGAGACTTCTTGTATCTTAATTGCAGGGTTGCTTGAGAGGGATATCTTTGAACTCTACCTCCCTGAGTTCGATATACCTTGGGTGATCCACTGAAGGGAAACTTGCTGCTGTTCTACAAACCTGTGCACTTGGAGGCCCAACACTGTCTACAAGAATAGAAGCGTGCGTAGACATCAATGACCTACCTCTTGAATACCCTCAAGGAAATATTGTTGATGACAATATCATGAAGTGCAAGAAGTATTTTCACCACATGAAGACCTACACTCAAGACAATTAAAGAAACTTGGAGATATACCCAGACTTCACAACAATAAAGAATACCCCAAGACATTGAGAGAAGGTTTTTAAGAAAACTCAAGAAGATATAGATGAGACCACCAATATAGTTAGTTTGTTAGAACAACATTAACGTGTTAGTGTATTGATCATACCAATGAGTGTGGTATGACAATATTACTGTTTTCTAAAAAACATGTTGTTTGGTGTGATGATTGTGTTGCTATATGTTTGTTATGTGTTGTTTGCAAGATGATTTTCGTTGATCTGCTGTGTGTGGATAGTAAACTCTTTTAGCTATCTTTCTAATCTCTACTCATCTTTCCTAAAACCCCAAAACAGATTCCTAACCAGAATGCCAACAACCCTGAGAAGTCAATAGCAACGCTGATGCTACTAGAAGCTCAGACTCAGCTGATACAACTGATGACCTAGAGTCAAGCCAGCAACCTCAATATGGAGATAACCCCAAGAATGCAACAAGTGTTGGATACTCCATCACAGATAGTGAAGATGATGTCCCAAAACTTGGCCAATAGTGAAAACAATCAGTCCTTGATAGCTAGAGATAACCAGGAGACAAAAGAAGAATTTTTGTCAACACTCAAAGTTTGCAAAGTTTGTGGAGAGGTTGGATACTATTCCAAAGATTGTCCTGATGAGTGGCTCCATGGTGATGCAAACAACTCAACTGAAGGATACTTCACTCAATTTACTTGCTTTTTGTGTGTAGGAACAACACATGTTCCAACGCAATGTCCACTTCACCCATGGTACAACAAGTTGGACAACAAGCTAGAGTAGGAATGCCTAGTGCACTCCAAGAGAACTTAGGAAAACCAGAAGTGAAGGGAAAATGCAAGTTGGATACTATTCAGATGGACCATGTCAAGATGAATACTGGAACCAAGACTACACCACATCCATTTTCATCCAAACACACCACCAAGAATTGCTATTCTTGTGAAGAAGATGGACATATATCTAGGAATTGTCCCAACAAACAACCCAGACCTTTGGCCAATATAGAGTATACTAGACAGCAGTATGAAGATATGATGGCAATTTACCACCATCAAAGAAGAAGAACAAACTTCAGAAGAACCCCAGTCCTGTCTATAGAGACATCATCCAAGTGACATGCTTCAAATGCAGAGATAAAGGACACTATGCAAATAGTTGCCCTCAAAAGGAGAAGGAAGGAAACATGACTTTCTGCAAGAAGACGTAATAAGGCATGAAGAAATATCTGTCCAAGAATGAGTCTTATGAGAAGTTTTATTTTGGAAAATTTTCCTTAGAGGATACTTCCATGTGTAATAAATTTTAAGGAATGTTTGAGAAATGTGTTCTCATTTTAATAAATGAGATGATGTTGTGAAATCCTCCCAACTTGGTCTTTTGATTGACCCAAAGAGTGACACCTCAGTGTCAAAGGTAGTTAAACACAATTTTATTAGTTTGTAACTCTACCATGAGGTAAAGTTCTACTCAAACCATCTTAAGTAAAACCACACTCCAAGCTACATGAATGGACACATCCTATTGGGATAGAATACATGGAGTCCTAAAGGTTCTATACATGAATTCAAGACCCCCAATACTAACAAGGAGTTGATGTATTCTATACAAGAATACTATGGAGGATGAAGTATGACTCCAACTAGAGATATAGTAAACCAGCAGCCAGTTAGACAAGAGTTTTAGACTACCCACGAAAGTTTCTTTTAAGGGTGGTAGCCCACCCAGTTGTTCTGGAACCTAGTTACCCAAACCTACTATTTCGTCCTATCCTTCTCAAATCTCGGGACGAGATTTCTTTTAAGGGTGGTAGTCTGTAACATTCCTGATTTTTGGAAAGTCCAAAAATAACTAAAAATTAAAACTTTTTGTTTTCATGTTATGCAAGTCACCAAAAACCAAATGAGATGCAATAAACAAAAGGAAACAACACACATGTCAATGAATTTGGAATTTAGAATCCATTATGCCTCTATTCCATAAACCCTAAACCTTATTCAAATAAATCTTTTCTATTCAATAATTATTATGTTTCTTTAGCAAACCCTATTCTCTAAATGTTTTGCAAGTAAATTTTGTGTTATGAAAATGAATCACACTTTGGGAAACAACATTTTCAATAGTAGTAACTCTCTAGAATTTTATTGGTCAACAATATTAATTATTTGATATGATTTAATTAAATGGCAATAAATTGCTATTAATAATCACTCATATCTTCAAATTATAAATATGAAAAGGGAGTAAAATGAAGTTCAAAAATTATATTTTACATGTGTAATGTCTCTGAAATTTTATTTAATCAAAGGCCTCATTTTATTATTTGTCTAATTTAAAAATAACATTAAGCACTATTAGTGAATTAATCATATTTCAAATTTAAAATTTTAAAATGTGTTGGAAACATCACAAAATGGTTTGTATTTGAAAGATATTAATTGTAAAAGATTTTTGAAATTGGTTTGAGGTTGTTTGGATTTTTAAAACAAAAGTTATTAAGAAAATAAGAAAAACAGGAAATCAAAAGAAAAGAAGAAAAAAATGAGGTCAGCGATGACGTTATCATCATGAACCTGAGAAACTGAATTTTTGGCTGTTATGGTCCTTTGATTGCGCGCTTGATTGAAGGGAAATTAAGCCATATTATTTCCGCTCGAACCTCTCCCCTTAAATCCCTCCCTCTCCTCTCTCGTTTCCCTCTAGTTTCTCCCCAAAATTTGCCGTGAGGCCGAAGTAATCTGCCGCCGGCGTTCCGCACTGCAGTCGCCGTGTTTTCCCGATTTCCGGCGAGGTAGCCCGTCCCTGCCGTCCCTCTCTAGCCCTACACACCCCCTCACTATGGCGAACCCTCAGATTCCCTCCACTTTTTTTTTGCACTGCAGGTCTTCGCCGCCATCGACATTCAAGCCTCACCGGAGCGACTTCGCCTCCGCTCGCATACCGCCGTCAGCCAAGACCATCCCCGAGCATGCCACCGCCTTCTACAAGTTCGTAGTGACGAGACGAGTGTCGACGTAGTCTTTCCGAGCCCAGGCGACCACCGTAGCCACCACGACGTGAAGATCCGAGGCAGCGCACCACCATGACGCCATATTCCAGCAACACAGATCCCAACCATCGATGATGTCCTCTGTTTCCTAGTTTCCGGCCGTTAGATCTAATTTGGAAGGCCTAGAATAGATCACTTACCATAGGGGTATCAGCCAATAGAAAAGCGCCAAGTCTGCAACGCGCTCCGTAACTTATCTGTCGCCTAGCACATCATGTAGCCGGCCCAAGCCCCGTTGTTATCCGTCGCCCAGTCCAGTACATAGAAGCCCAACACTTTTTTTGGATTTATTCCGGAATAGAATTAAAAGGCAAATTTGCAGAAGAGATCCTGGAACCCGCAATCATCATAACTTTTGATCCGCTTAGGTAAATTTAGCAATCTTGGACTTTTTTATATCCCCTAGATATGTAGAATCTTTTAGCACTCTTCAAATTCAAAATTGACAAACTTAATTTTTTAACAAGTTAAGTTTGAATTTAGAATTAAGTGGTACATTTGAGTATTTTTTACATATATTTAATTCTATAAATAATTTCAATATAGTTCCTTTTGCAAAATTGTTCCTTTTGGTAACCTTGAATCAGAGACATCATTGCATAACCATTTTGGACACCCTTTGACCATGACCATGTGTTTTGACCAAAAACCCAACATAGTGATTCAACCAGGTTACCATGTCTTAGAAATTGTTTTCCATCTACTCCTCCACTCCCCTATTCTTGCTTCAAGAAATTCATCAAGTTAGCAAAATGTAAATCAAGACTCAAGCACAAGAAGGAACTTCATTATCAACTTGGTGGCAACATGAAGAGCTACAAGGAAAATCATGGAAGAAATTTTGAAGAAAATACTTGGACTCCATAACTAGAAACAACTCAAGTAAGTGCAAATTCATGAAGAGATCAACAAGAAGACCAACCCCTTTCTCTTTCTATCTTTTCTTCTTATTTCCTTTTTGACTTAGTGGTATATTCACAAGTGATCAAGATCAACCCTTAGTTTGTTTCCATCCCATACCTAAACCAACTAGTGAAGTGAAAACCATGAAGATTTATCAATTTCAAGAGAGGCTTCACAACAAGCAGGAAACTACAATAGAAGCATGAAAATGATCTTCAAGAAGACAAGTATGTGAAGACTTGGAGAAATCCATAAAAGTTGAAGAGTTAGCAAGTTGTTTTTGTCAACCATTGACCCAAATGGAAAACCCCAAGACTTTATCTTATTTTTCTCTATTTTTATGAAGTTAGTTGAACCTAGACCTACCTTAACCCAATATGGAAAGACTAACTTAGACCACTCAAATGTCTTGATGAAAATGACTAAGTGTTACACATTGTTATGTGCTACTTTAGTTGAAGAAGTGTTATAATCACCCTTGGTGAACTCTTGGAACTTCCTCGACAAGTATGACCAATTGAGTTTGAATCTTTCCAACCCAAGTCTATACAAACCATAGTCCCTTTTGGTAGACCTTAACCTAATAACAATAGTTTCCTTAACAAACTAAATTACTGTGTTAGACCTTAGCCTTACCTTGACCCAATTAATATAAAACCATTTTGACTAAGTGTGTTGATTGTTATTCTTTGTTCCCTTGTTGTTTGTGAAAGTTGTTTATTGCTATTTGTTTGACTTGTTTAGATTGTACAAAGAGATTTGAACCTGTTATGAAGAGAGTGTGATTTCTTCACCAACCTTCAACAAGGCAAGTGACACATCATAAACTACCTATTATTTTCTATGTGCATTAAAACATTTGAGTAGTATGCATGATAGGAAAATCTTTGGTAAAATATTATGCTATGCTATTATCCCAAGTAGTGTGCAGCCATCCTTATTACCTTGATAGTGCAGCAGCCTTAAAATTTTTGGTAGTTGATTGCTTAGCTATGATTGTAGATGAAGTTGATGTGATTGGAAAGTATAACTATTTTTTGAATGATTACCCTAAGGGGTTTATGAAATATTTTTGGTGAAGTACTAGATAATCATAAGTAAGTGTGGCATGGTAGGGGACCATTTACATGGTTGAACCTATGAAAATGTTCACATGAATAGCATGGTAGGGGATCACATTAGTGGTTGTACCTATGAAAATGCTTATTACCCAACATGGTAGGGTATCACATTAGTGGTATGAAAATGCTTATTACCCAGCATGGTAGGGGATCACATTAGTGGTTGTACCTATGAAAATGCTTATTACCCAGCATGGTAGGGTATCACATTAGTGGTTGTACCTATGAAAAATCTTATTACCCAACATGGTAGGGTATCACATTAGTGGTTGTACCTATGAAAATGCTTATTACCCAGCATGGTAGGGGATCACATTAGTGGTTGTACCTATGAAAATTCTTATTATCCAGCATGGTAGGGCATCACTTTGGTGGTTGTACCTATGAAAATGCACTATTCTATGGCATCGTAGGGGACCATTCACATGGTTGAACATATGAATATGTAGACATTTTTGTCTATTACTTATGCTTCACTTATTTCTATCTAGTGATACCAAAGTACCGAATCAAAATGTTTTATGAAAAATATAGGAGAAAACTTGCTTTATGCAAACTTAGCCAAAAATCCACTCAGCCAAATAAGCATGTAGTATTGGTTTTGTCATTTATATCCACCATAGGGTTACTTGCCAATACATTAAATTGTATTTACCCCTTGTGGCTGCATATTCCATCATGTAGATGATTTTGAAGACGAGTGAAGATTTCGTTAGGATCTCGAGTCTATCGCCAACATGTTTCGCCTGTGTCACATGAAAAAGATGAGGCTCAATGTTGTACTATGTTTTCCGCTGTATTTTTTCGTTTTCTGCTAGTCTTCTAAGACTATGCGAGTTGTAATATTATTTTTATAAAGACGGTATCATGCGATGTAATAGAATTTGACACATTTGCATGATATTTCATTTTGTACTGTGGTGCTAGAAATTGATCCAAGGACTAGCACAATAACACAGGTGTTCTTACATTATTTAAATGTGGGAACACTACATCACCTCCCCCGTCACTTCGAACGCGGACCCGGAGGCAGACGTCACGGCACTAGAGTATAAGCACAAGATTCTCCTAAACGGCATCCGCAACGTCAACTCGCCGCAGCGCCACATCGAAGAGAAGGTTCGCGAGTTCAACAAGGCCCACGGCTTCACCCCCTTCCCGACTGTCCCCAACCACCTAGACGAGGTCCGCGCGTGTGGGGGGAACCTCGTTCGTGAGTTAGGCATCACATCCGATCCGGTGTTGTTGCGGAACTATCGCCAACCGGTCTCGACTCCCCCACCAAGAACATGAAGGCAGCAGAGGATGCAGCGGCCGATATGCAATGCCTGCAAGGAGAATAGCTACTTCGACAACATTGCCACCTGTCAGATCTCCTAGATGTGGCTAACTAGCAGTAGTCTTCACTCGAGAAGAGGGCCTACTACGTCTCCAAGAGCCGGATATCCGATCGAGGAGCCCCCAAGACCACCAAGGCAGTCGGTGGACAAACCCGGGTAGATCGTCACGCTTCATCGCCAAACCCCAACAACCGTCCGGCTGTAAGTGTCACCTTTGACCCCCGCCAAAAGAGCCCAGCCATCCCGACAGACGGGAGCAACGACGCAGCCGATAACCATGGTCACCACTAGCTAGACGAATGATGGGCCAACTCAGGAGGCGGCTACCAGCAGCCTGTCCCCCGCACCGGAGCCAATCAGGTCCGATCCTAGACAGACATCTCTAGGGGGATCCAAACCCCCTGATCCCGCGGACCAATGTCCATGACATATTGGGGCCACTCGGTCCCATAGTCGGCGTAGATCTACATAGCCACCTCGACACACTAGAGGCTTCCTGCATCATCGAGGAACAATACATGGCGGAAGAGCCATTTCTCAAGAGATTCTCAATCCCGAAGGACACACCCACATACGACGAAAGCATTAGGCCGGAAGACTAGCTGGCCGACTACACTATTCGGGTCGGCATCGCTGGTGGTAACCGGTGAGTGGCGGTGCGATACGCACCGCTCATGTTGAAAGACGCAACACGCACAACCTCCAGCCTACCAGCATCAACCCATGCTGGACTTCGAGTCCGTATTTATCGCCAACTTAACCAGCACCTACAGGCGGCCGGGCCGACCGTAGCTGTTGGCCAACTACGCTAGTGCAAGGATGAGACCGACATAGAATACCTGACAAGGTGGACCAATGTAGCATCCCAACTTTTAATAAAGATGGAATACCTGTGTTATTGTGCTAGTCCCTGGATCAATTGCTAGCACCACAATACAAAATGGAATATCATGCAAATGCATCAAATTCTATTACATCGCATGATCCAGTCTTTACAAAATAGTAATACAACTTGCATAGACTTAGAAGACTAGCAGAAAACTAAGATATACAGCGGAAAACATAGGACAACATTGAGCCCATCTTCTTCATGTGCCACATGCAAAACATGTTGGCGATAGTCTCGAGATCCTAAACGAAATCCTCACTCGTCTTTAGAATCAACTGCAATATGGAATATGCAGCCACAAGGGATTCAATACAATTTAATGTATTGGCAAGTAACACTATGGTGGATATAAATGGTAAGACTAATACTACATGCCCATCCCACTAGTTTTCTCCTATCTTTTATCATAAAACAATTTCATCTAAAACAGGTATCACTGATAGAAACCAGTGAATCTTAACGAAATTAAGGACTACCTCTGATAGAAATCAGGGTAAACTCCTACCCTTGTTCACCCATCAAAATTTTATTATGAAGTTGGCATGATGAGATTCTTCCGTCATTCCTTGTCCAGCTGCTCAAATTGTCCATAACCAGGGACACGGCTAAGATCTTAGTTTATTGCTCTGCAGAGTTTGTGCACTTTCACCTTTAGACTCAAATCAGCCCACACATCCTATACACCCTAAGTGCATTAAGGAAAGGAGAAGATTGAGACGAGATCTTTCAGAAGAAATTCCACCACCGTCAGGCTTGACCCGTTCCAACCTATACCCCCTACATCTGCTTGTCAAGCACTGGTGAGTTCATTCAACTTAGTTGATCAAGACAGAGCCCATATGACTAAAGGCTGCACGAGAAGCTACTAAACTTAGAAGGACATATTAATCTCTTTGTTCCTGGGTGGCCATCCTCAAGTGACAACCTCAAGTGGAATAACCCTTAGATAAGGGCCCTGAGGCAACACTCAACATAAACCAGTCTTACCACTTCCACCTAGGTGTTTCATTAAACTTAGTAGTTTTATCTTCAACCTCTAAATAAAACATTTGAAGAGCATAGCAATTCTACTAAGTTCAATGTCTTCTATACTAGCAGGATATAGAAGGATGGCTACACACTACTTGGGATATTAGCATAGCATAATACTTAGATAAAATTCCTACCATGCATACTACTCAAAACTCTAGTAATGCATAATAAAAACAATAGGTAGTTGATGGTGTGTTACTTTCCTTGTTGAAGTTGTTGAATATATTCACACTCTCTTCACAAAAGATCGTTGCTCTCCGTACAATCTATTCATTGAAAACACAATAACAAAATAAACAAGCATCCTAGCAATCAAACACATAAGTGGAGAAAGCAACCATAGCAAATAACATAACAAAGGAGTTGGACCAAGTTGCCTAGGACAAGTTTTAACTAAATTCATAAAAAAGGATATAACAAGTTAAAGTCTTGGTCTTCTCCATTTGGGTCAAGGGCAGGACAAAAAAAACTTTCTAAATCTACAACTTGTATGGATGGCTCCAAGTCTTCACATGCTTGTCTTTTGAAGTTCATCTTCATGCTTCTATTGTAGTCTTTTCCTTGGATGGATTCTTCTCTTGATCTTGATAGATTTCTTCATGGATTTCACTTCACTAATTTGGTTTGGGTATGGGATGGGCACAAAATACCACTAAGTCAAGAGAAAGAAAATAGGAAGAAAGATAGAAAGAGAGAGGGAGATGTTTTCTTCTGGATTTCTTCACACTTGTACTTCCTTGACTTCCTTCTAGTGGTGGAGTCTTTTCTTCAAAATTTCTTCATTGATCCTTCCTTGTAGCTCTTCATGATGCCACCAAGTTGAAAGTGAAGAGCCTTCTATTGGTTGAGTCTTGTTTTCCATTTGCTAACTTGATGGATTCTTGAAGCAAGAATAGGGTAATGGAGAAGTAGATAGAAAACTATGGTACTAGTGTTTTAGGTTCACTAATATGGTTGACATGGCTCAAAAAAATTGTCCACAACAAACAATGGTAGAAAGAATAGAAACAAAATCTAAGGCATGATAAACTAGTGGTTCACTATGATGAATTTTTGGTCCAAAACACATGCTCATGGTCCAATGGTGTCCAAAATGGTTGGGCAAGGTTGTTTCTGGTTCAAGGTTACCAATTGGAACAATTTTGCTTAAGGGAACATATTCTAATTATTTATAGAATTAAATCTATGTAAAAAAATACTCAAATAGACAACTTAATTCTAAATTCTATTTTAAGTTGATCATAAATTATTTTCGGACAGAGGGTTTGAAAATACACATCCTAAGGTTTCCAAATATATTTTATATGCAATTTTTGGATTTGTATAATTTGAATTATACCCAAATTCATCAAACAAGTATATTTAAATTTGAGCCAATTTAAGTTTGTCAATATTGAATTTTAACAGTGCTAAAAGATTCTACACATTATGGGGATTTAAAAAAGTCCAAGTTTATCAAATTTGTCCAAGTGGTTAAAAAGTTATGATGGTTCAAAGTTCTTCGGGCTAATCTGCAAAATTACAATTCTATTTTCTATTCGAAAGAAAAATAACAGAAAATAGCTGGGCTCAGATTTGGCTATGTTCCGCCGGAGAGACAGATAACACATGGGCTTGAGCCGACTACGCGCTGTACCGAGCGACGAATAAGGAACATAACGCGCGCCCGACGTGGCGCTCTGTGATTCGCCGATACCTTTTCGGTAAGTGATTCTATCACGACCGTTGGATTCAGATCTAAAGGCGCAGGAGGGAAGGGAGTTCCTCACCGGCGATGGGCGGCCGGAAATGGCGACGTCGGCGCTGCCCCGATGGTCCTTCTGCATGGAGGAGGTGACGGATACTGTCGCACCCGGACTTCTAAAGGATACTCGCCGTTCCGTTGAACAGTAGTAGATTGGATTACGGGGCTTACCGGCACCCGCGTCCTCTTACGAGTAGGCCAACACACGTATGTGTGACAACCAACCCCTATCTGTTCAGCGTCGACGTAAACTATCCCATAGAAATCAGGATACTTCATTGACGTACGTCAAAACATACACACATGGTACGTCAACGGCATTGGAACAAGTGATATCACAACAGATCTCTACGATACAAAAGATTGAAATAAGGACAAATAGCTCTCATTAGAGCAGAGATAGCAAATACAATCATCCAGAGGACACATGTCCCAACATAACATCATTACATCACAGCGGAAGCATCCAAAATGTCTGAGTACAGACAAGATCCAAATAGGCCTAAGAGGCCGGAAACGAAAAGACGGAGCCCATCCACGAAGTCTCGGATCCTGCCCGGGTCCGCTATCTACTCGTCAGCAGTCTCGTCATACTCCACGTAGTAGCCACCATGTAGATCCTCGAAACGTAGTCTGCGGAAACCACAGCCCCAAAGGGGTCAGTACATAAACGTACTGGCAAGCAAGACTCACAGTTCACCAAAGTGTAACCCGTCAACACCAAGCACAGATGCTTTGGGTTCAACAGAAGGAAGGGGATATAAAGATGCTGCAACTGGCTGCTCTAAACAACTACAGAGTTACTACCACTTCCGGCTATCAGAAAGGAGATAAGATCGTGTATCGTAACCAACCTACCAACTAACTCCAAACAAACCCATCCTGGATCTCGCCCCTTATCCAAAGAAGCAATCCGAGGATAACTCACACAGTTGAATTAATGATGGTTCAGATTATTGTGTCAATAAGCCTATTACTAGTCAAGTTGTTAATCATTGGTTGTAAGGTTGTTAGTCATTAGGTTTAAGTTGTCCTGAGTACTTGTTAGCCAGTACTTTCACCAAGTAGTCCATAACCGCGGAAAACACGGCTTCTCGAGAAGATTTATCCCTGCAGGGGTGCACCAATTTGGCCGTACACGTATGAATAACCCGCCAGATGGAAAGGCCCTTCCACCAAGCGGGGCACTCAACACAACTCAACTCTTCTCCGCATCAAGCCCAAAGCACCTTGGGCGCACGGCTAATCGAGCCCCGAAGAAAAGGGACCCTCATAGCACTCTAAGAACGTGTCCCCCTATATGGCGACTACAAAAGTTCCACCCTGGCCTGGGCTCGCAAAAACATGCATGCGGCAAATGGAAAACACGAACTAAATGAGGCGATTTGGACGAGATGCGAATCGAATCAAATTGAGGGGGGCGCCCATACTCGCTTCCCACATGCGGTTAGTGCGCTCATCATGGATCAGTAGACAAGACCCTTTTCCTATTAGGGTCGACACTAGCAGGCCTCAAAACCACACAGGGCCTCCTGCCGGTGCCTTATCATCAAATTATTATTAATAATAACATTAGCATGATTGATTGATTAACCATCGAGCCCCCAGAAAATAATAGAAATAGTAACAGAAAGTAACGGGTACAGACTCGAGCAAAACAACCCTAAGCATGCTAGTAAGACACGGGCAACAAGCAATGGTTATAGGTATGGAGGTGAGGCAATATCAGGGTTAAGGGATTCATGTGATAGGTTCGTAACAGAAGCAACTAATCATAGGGCTAGCAGAATAGACAACGGAAAAGTATCGGTATCCAATGTTGAAAGGAACACGATGGTTCATGTGAGTGATAACTTGCCTGCAAACCCAGTAGCCTGGTACCGAGCTAGATCCTTAGAAGGGGTGTCGTAAGTATCGTCGGTCCTCAACGTCGTCGTGTATCCGAGAAGAAGCAAACAGACAACACAGAAAGATAAGCAATCAATAACATGGCATAGTGCACAAACATGGGATGATGCATGACCATTTAATTGATGCAACAAGATAAACTAGTTGACAAGATAACAACATGATTAAATGGACCCACATGCAATTTTGGATTGCATATGGAAAGCCCATGAGTTATGGTTGAATTAATTGTTTTACAACTAACCAATAGGTGAAAGTGGATTAGCATGATGCATGGATGAGGAAAACAACAAAATAACAACAATAGAACCAAATGGAAATAAGGTTTACCAAGTTTAGAAATTTGTTTATTAAGTTAAGAAATTTTGGTTACTTAAAGGTGTCACACAAACATTTGTTGTTTTCACCAATGTAAATTGTTCCAAATAGATAACAAAGTTCATATTTGAATAAAACACAAAATTTTAGGTGGATTACATGTTTCACTTGTTGAAAAAGGATTTTAGATGAATTAATTAGGAATTAAACAAGTTTAAGCAAGAATTAAATGAATTTAATTCAAACATGAACTTATTTGAGTTTTTATTTGTGCAAAACATTGAGTGAAGTTCATATTTGAAAAGGTTATGCTTTGATGGTTTGAAAACATATTTTATATGTCCCAAAAGAATTTGTTTTGATCAAGTTATAAATTTAACAATATTAAATGATTTAAACAAGGTTTAAATCATTTAACCAATTTTAATTATTCAAAACATGAAACAAATTTTATATTTGGAAAGAGGGTTTAATTTTGCATGGAAAACATATTTCATTTGTAGAAATTGGATTTAAAATGAGCAAGTTATTATTTTGACAATTTTAAATGCAATAATTAGGAAACAGTTGTTTTCAGCAATTTAAATTATTCAAAACAGCAAACAAAATTTATATTTGGAAAGTACATCAAAATTTGATTGGAAAACATATTTAGTTTGTGGAATTTGGAATTTTTATGAACAAGTTATGATTTTTGCATGTTTAAGTGAATTTAACAAGAATTCAAATATTGCACCAATTTAAAATATTCAAAACAGTGAACAAATTTTATATTTGGGTAGAACACTTAATTTGGTACAGAAAACATACTAAAAATGTTGAATTTGGAGTTGGGATGAATTTCTTATGCATTTTACAAGTTAAGGTGCAAATCTGCCATTTTTATCACCTCTAGGGACTTAGAAATAATTTTGCAGGGGTCTAAATTTATTTAACAGGGACCTAGCTGTGATTACTGAGAAGTTGCTGTATCAAAACATTGCAAAATAAAAGGTTTGTTTTATTGTGGGAGGGGGGATTCGATCCCCTCACCTCCTGCTTCCTGCACATGGAGCTAACCAGTGGGACTGCTGCTGTTTTGTGATGGAAAGGGGTACGGGGGGTGGATAAGGTGTGGCAGCGGGCTGTTTTCTGAATTTTTGCACGTAGCTGAACCTGTCCCTGTACAGTTCGCTGTAACTCGACAGGGCGGAAAAGGGCGGACGCCGGCGGCCATCTCCGAGGCGGTGGTTGCTGTGGGGCGGCGTGGGGTGGCCGGAGATGGAGGAGATGAGGGAGGGGATTAGAGGGGAAGCGAGGGGAGGGCTCACCTCGATGGCCTCGAGCAGGAGGGGGTCGTGGTCGGGGCAGGAGCAGGAGCAGCGGACAGGGAGGCGAGGGCGCCTTGGGGCGGACGGCGGCGGCGGCTCCGGCCATCCCCGTCCAAACCGAGGGGGGGGGGGAGAAGGGAGCCCGCGGTGGGGTGGCTCCATTCCCGCCCTCGCGGCGGCCGGAGGGGGCCCCTAGGGGCGGCGATCGCCGGAGGATTTGAGCTGTTTTTTTTTCGGGTGGAGCAGGTAAAGAGAATACAGAGAGCAGAGAGGGAAGGGAGGAAGAAGGAACAAGAGATGGAGGCTGGGGAGAGGAAGGAAGAGGGAGAGAAAAATTAGGGCAGGGCAGGGGGCCTCGTGATGGTTCTTATGGAGGGGGAGGAGGGGTGATCACCGTTGTTTCTGCAGCTCTGTGTACGTGGAGGTGATGGATGGAGGTCGTACAGGGAGGAAGAAGGTGGGGAAGGGGTATGGGCCAAGGAAAAGAAGTGGGCTGGGGTGGAGAAAAAGGTTGGGTTGGGCCTAGGTGCTCTCTCTCTCTCTCTCCCTGCTAGCTTATTCTCTTTTTTGTTCCAATTATATTTTTTTTTGCTGATTTGAATAGGAGAGAAAAAAGAGGTTTTTGGGTTAGGAATTTTTTAGGAAACTCTTTTGTAACAACTCTTTATTGGAAAATGCAACATGTGCAAGTTTGGGTTTCCAAATATTTCAAAATATTTTGATGGTTGCAAATTGGTTGAACTTTGAATGAAAAATGAGATTAAGTGATTTATTAAAAAAAACAACATTTAAATAGTTTGATCATTATAGTTTAATTGAAACAAAAGGATTGGCAAAGTGTTGAAACTATCATTGATTCCAAGGGGTTGCTTTTTGGAAAGAATGTGATTTGAATTTGGAAACAATTTGAATTAAGTTTGGATTAAGTGAATTATTAAAAGCCATAATTTTAATGGTTTGAACCTTATGGTTTGATGGAAACAATTGATTGATTTGTTTTGCAATTTTCATAACTTTCAACATGGTTGTTGTTTGGAAGAAAATCATAATTGAATTTGAAAAGGGTTTGATATTAAATGAATTTTTGATAGAAACAAAACAACAGTTTTGAAATCACACTTTAATGGAAACAATTGATTGTTTTGATTTGAAATATCATTTTGGAAATTGTAACATCACAAGGATGAAACAAAAGGTTTGAATTTTTGGTTTGAAATTCAAATAGAAAACAAAGGAAAACAGTTGGAAAACAAATGAAAACAGAGGAAAACAAAAGGAAAACAAGCAAAACAAATGCAATCAACATGATGTCATGATGCAAAACATAAAATAACAGAGAGCAAACATTCTAATGGCTATTTGTCATACTTGGGATGTTACAGATACGCACGGCATGACACGGCGAAGAAGATAGGGACGACAACGTCCTCTGTGGACTTCTTGGTCTACGACGAGGCGCGGACGGGGTGGCTCGTCTCCGGCGGCGTCAGGTGGATAGCAGCGACGATACGGAGGGTCCCGGGGCTCGGGGAGGTGACGACTGCGCGCGAGAGATCACGTCGAAGCCGATGGCTTCGATGGAGTTCTCGGGGAGTCTATGTGCCAACGACGGTGTGCGAACGAAGGACACTCGGCTCCGGTGAGCCTCGGGTTCTCACGGCACGGACGCTCCCTGCGGCGTAAAAATACGCAAAATGGGTCAGCCTGGTGCGCCACAGCGAGGGAGAGACAATGGTGGTCTCGGTGGGGTCCGATAAGGCCTCACCGTGCCGGAAACGAGGAAGACGGCCGACGGCAACAATGGACTCCGACGAGCAATTTTGGGAGACTCACGGGGAGACATAGAGAGTAACGGGAGGGGAAATGGAGAGGACAACTGTGGCTTTAAGTAGAAGGAAATGGCGCATCAATTGGTGGCTTCAATTGCGAGTAATCGCGAGATTTGAAACGGAGTAGAAACGGGCGTTTTTCAGTTACAGAGGTTAAAGACAGGGTGACGTCATCATGGCGTCATCCTTCCATTTTCTTTTTCTTTTTATTTCTGTTTTTTAATAACTTTTAAAATACAAGTCCAAATGACCTCAAATCAATTGCAAATTTTTTCGTAAAAATAATATCTTCCTTTTAGAAACATTTTTGTAAACTTTCAAAATATTTTTTATTTTTCAATTTTGAAAATTGAAATAATTCCTTAATAGTAGCTTAATGTGATTTTTAATTTAGAAAATTATAATATATGATTATTAGTCAAATAAAATTTCAGTGGCTTTATAAATATAAAATACTATTTTCCAAAACCATTTCAAAGTGTTTTCATCTCTTTTATGTTTTGAAATTATAATTAATTCACTAATAGTACTTAATACAATTTAAAAATAGAAAAATAATAGAATGAGGTTTTTGATTAAATAAAATTTTAGAGACATTATACATGTCAAATACTATTTTTGGAAGTCATTTTTAAACCATTTTCATATTTTATAATTTTAGGATATGAAGGATTTACTAATAGTAACTTAATGCTATTTTTAAAATAGAAAATTCAATAATTATCAAAGTGGCTTAGAAAAATTCCACAACCCATAATATTGTTTTCAAAGTCCTCTTTATGTTATTTTCAAAGAAATGCATTTTATTTTCACACCTTTATGTTTAAAACTTGGACTAACAACTAAAAGTTATTATTAAAAATATTTTATTCTCATCAAATGTTTTTTAGGCTTAGAACTATTATTAAGGGTTATAAATCTTTGATTTTTGTTGCCATAAACTATATTCAAATTAATATTTGAATTGAAAACATTTTATGTAATAAAGTTTGCTAAAGATAAAATGGTTTTCTTTATCTAAGGAACAAATTATTTTGAGAGGGTTTTAGGGTTTATGGAATAGAGGTATAATTGGATTGGTAATTTCAATTTCATTGAAATATGTATTATTTCCTTTTGTTTCTTGCATATCATTTGGTTTTTGGTGACTTGCATTATATGAAAACAAAAAGTTTCGAATTTTTGTGATTTCTGGACTTTCCAAAAATCAGGGATGTTACAGACTACCACCCTTAAAGGAAATCTCGTCCCGAGATTTGGGAAGGCTAGAAAGAAAGATTAGGTTTTGGGTAACTGGGTTCCAGAACAACTGGGTGGGCTACCACCCTTAAAAGAAACTTTGGTGGGTAGTCTATTTTCATTAGATTGGAGTGTAGATTGATTTGAGATTGTCTTGAGTATAACTTTCCTTCATGTTAGAGCTATAGACCAACATAGGTATGTTGAACTACCTTTGACACTGAGGGGTCACTCTTTGGGTCAATCAAATTTCTTTGGATCATTCTAAACTTGGTCTTTTGATGTCCTTGGCAATCTTCCATCTTGTTGTTGTCATCCTTGAAGGCAAACACCATGCTATTTCTAAATAAACTCTCATGGTAGGCAAAATCTTCGATTTGTTTAAAAGATCCAAGGTTGTCTTGATCCTCACCGAAAATAGTACGTTTTCAGTAACACTTACATAGGGTCGTTATTGTATTCTACCTTTCTATGGTTCAGGTTTAACATCGTTATCTCTCTAATAGGTATGTCACTCAGACTTAACATTCCTCATAGCAAAAGTAAATAATGTGAGTAGTCACCATGGGGGCCAATCCATGTTGCATTCAATCATTACCTTGTACTTGGATTGATGAATCTTGTTTAATAACACTAGGTAACCTCACTTGTCTAACAGAAAGTTTCCATTCTGTAAGACAAACTTGAGCTAAACTATCATTTCTCAACTAGTGGGTTGCGTAAAACTCTTATGTAACACAAACTGGATAGTTGTGTTTCTTCATTATTTCTTCTCTTGGTGTAGTTGGCTCTGAAATCTTCATAGCTCATGCAACTTGGGGTTCACTTGTCTTTCTTCACTTGTTGATTTGCTTTCTGCTCCTTATGGCGTAGTTGGCATTGGTCACGGATGTGATTGTTCCTTCACAAAAAAGATCTTGAAATATGTGACATTCCTCAATTGTTTGTCTTGTGTCTCTATAGAAAACTAGTCATGACATTCTTGGGTGAAAGGTTTATTGTTGCACTTCATATGGTAACCCAATATGGTTGGTAAATGGGTATGGGTTTTGGTTTGGCTTAGCATGAATGAGTAGAGATTAGAAAGAGACTAAAGAAATTCCTATCCCAACACAACAGATCAAGAAAACTCATCTTACAAACAACATCTAACAAACAATCTTTACACCAAACAACAAGGTTTTAGAAAACAAACTAATATTGTCATACCACACTCATTGGTATGATCAACACTCTAACACGTTAACGTTGTTCTAACAAAGTAATTAGATTAGTGGTCTCATCTATATCTTCTTGAGTTTTTCTTCAAATTCTTCTCTCCATGTCTTGAGGTGTTCTTGATTGTTGTGAAGTCTATGTTTTTCTTCAAGTTCTTCAATAATTCTTGAGTGTAGGTCTTCATGTGGCAAAAATACTTCTTGCACTTCTTGGTATGGTCATCAACATTCTTCTTGATGGTATTAAAGAGGGAGGTCATCTAGAAAATTTTGAAGGTGAATAATAGATGAGATGATATGAGAAGAATCAAGATGATTGTTTTATCTCTAGAAAGTTTGAACATAGCAAATTTTCGATCCTAGGGTGATCAATGGGTTATTAACAACTTGTTGCAAATTGGATATTCACTATAGTGAGAGATACTGGCACCCGCTAGCCAATCAGGGAACCGGTCTCATGTACGTGGACATGTAATGTTGGACCGGGCCGCTTCATCTCACTATTCCGCTAGAATCCAAAAATACTCAAAGGAGTTAATAAATTTGATCGAAAAGGGTTTTCCATACCTAAGGGCTCGAACCTACAGGCAACACAATGCTCTGATACCATTTTGTAGCATCCCAACTTTTAATAAAGATGGAATACCTGTGTTATTGTGCTAGTCCCTGGATCAATTGCTAGCACCACAATACAAAATGGAATATCATGCAAATGCATCAAATTCTATTACATCGCATGATCCAGTCTTTACAAAATAATAATACAACTTGCATAGTCTTAGAAGACTAGCAGAAAACTAAGATATACAGCGGAAAACATAGTACAACATTGAGCCCATCTTCTTCATGTGCCACAGGCAAAACATGTTGGCGATAGTCTCGAGATCCTAAACGAAATCCTCACTCGTCTTCAGAATCAACTGCAATATGGAATATGCAGCCACAAGGGATTCAATGCAATCTAATGTATTGGCAAGTAACACTATGGTGGATATAAATGGTAAGAATAATACTACATGCTTATTTGGCTGAGTGGAGTTTTGGCTAAGTTTTGCATAAAGCTAGTTTTCTCCTATCTTTTATCATAAAACAATTTCATCTATAACAGGTATCACTGATAGAAACCAGTGAACCTTAACTAAATTAAGGACCACCTCTGACAGAAATCAGGGTAAACTCCTACCCTTGTTCACCCATCAAAATTTTATTATGAAGTTGGCATGATGAGATTCTTCCGTCATTCCTTGTCCAGCTGCTCAAATTGTCCATAACCGGGGACACGGCTAAGATCTTAGTTTGTTGACTCTCAGAGTTTGTGGACTTTCACCTTTAGACTCAAATCAGCCCAAACATCCTATACACCCTGAGTGCATTAAGGAAAGGAGAATATTGAGACGAGATCTTTCAGAAGAAATTCCACCACCGTCAAGCTTGACCCGTTCCAACCTATACCCCCTACATCTGCTTGTCAAGCACTGGTGAGTTCATTCAACTTAGTTGATCAAGACAGAGCCCATATGACTAAAGGCTGCACGGGAAGCTACTAAACTTAGAAGGAATAATTAATCTCTTTGTTCCTGGGTGGCCATCCTCAAGTGACAACCTCAAGTGGAATAACCCTTAGATAAGGGCCCTGAGGCAACACTCAACATAAAGCAGTCTTACCACTTCCACCCAGGTGTTTCATTAAACTTAGTAGTTTTATCTTCAACCTCTAAATAAAACATTTGAAGAGCATAGCAATTCTACTAAGTTCAGTGTCTTCTATACTAGCAGGATATAGAAGGATGGCTACACACTACTTGGGATATTAGCATAGCATAATACTTAGATAAAATTCCTACCATGCATACTACTCAAAACTCTAGTAATGCATAATAAAAATAATAGGTAGTTGATGGTGTGTTACTTGCCTTGTTGAAGTTGGTGAAGATATTCACACTCTCTTCACAAAAGATCATTGCTCTCCGTACAATATATTCATTGAAAACACAATAACAAAATAAACAAGCATCCTAGAAATAAACCACATAAGTGGAGAAAGCAACCATAGCAAATAACATAACAAAGGAGTTGGACCAAGTTGGCTAGGACAAGTTTTAACTAAATTCATAACAAAGGATATAACAAGTTAAAGTCTTGGTCTTTTCCATTTGGGTCAAGGGCTGGACAAAAACAACTTTCTAAATCTTCAACTTGTATGGATGGCTCCAAGTCTTTACATGCTTGTCTTCTTGAAGTTCATCTTCATGCTTCTATTGTAGTCTTTTCCTTGGATCGATTCTTCTCTTGATCTTGATAGATTTCTTCATGGATTTCACTTCACTAATTTGGTTTGGGTATGGGATGGGCACAAAATACCACTAAGTCAAGAGAAAGAAAATAGGAAGAAAGATAGAAAGAGAGAGGGAGATGTTTTATTCTGGATTTCTTCACACTTGTACTTCCTTGACTTTCTTCTAGTGGTGGAGTCTTTTCTTCAAAATTTCTTCATTGATCCTTCCTTGTAGCTCTTCATGATGCCACCAAGTTGAAAGTGAAGAGCCTTCTATTGGTTGAGTCTTGTTTTCCATTTGCTAACTTGATGGATTCTTGAAGCAAGAATAGGGGAATGGAGAAGTAGATAGAAAACTATGGTACTAGTGTTTTAGGTTCACTAATATGGTTGACATGGCTCAAAAAAAAATGTCCACAACAAACAATGGTAGAAAGAATAGAAACAAAATCTAAGGCATGATAAAGTAGTGGTTCACTGTGATGGATTTTTGGTCGAAAACACATGCTCATGGTCCAATGTTGTCCAAAATGGTTGGGCAAGGTTGTTTTTGGTTCAAGGTTACCAATTGGAACAATTTTTCTTAAGGGAACATATTCTAATTATTTATAGAAATAAATCTATGTAAAAAAAATACTCAAATCGACAACTTAATTCTAAATTCTATTTTAATTTGATCTTAAATTATTTTGGGACAGAGGGTATGAAAATACACATCCTAAGGTTTCCAAATATATTTTATTTGCAATTTTTGGATTTGTAAAATTTGAATTATACCAAAATTCATCAAACAAGTATATTTAAATTTGAGCCAATTTAAGTTTGTCAATATTGAATTTTAACAGTGCTAAAAGATTCTACACATTTTGGGGATTTAAGAAAGTCCATGTTTATCAAATTTGGCCAAGTGGTCAAAAAGTTATGATGGTTCAAAGTTCTACGGGCCAATCTGCAAAATTACAATACTATTTTCTATTCGAAAAAAATAACAGAAAATAGCTGGGCTCAGATTTGGCTATCCACCGCGCGGAGAGGCAGATAACACATGGGCTTGGGCCGACTACGCGTTGTACCGAGCGACGAATAAGGAACATAATGCGCGCCCGACGTGGCGCTCTGTGATTCGCTGATACCTTTTCGGTAAGTGATTCTATCACGACCGTTGGATTCAGATCTAAAGGCGCGGGAGGGAAGGGAGTTCCTCACCGGCGATGGGCGGCCGGAAATGGCGACGGCGGCGGCGCTCCGCCTCGGAAAGTCGACGCCGGCGCTGCCCCGATGGTCCTTCTGCACGGAGGAGGTGACGGATACGCACGACACGACACGACGAAGAAGATAGGGACGACAACGTCCTCTGTGGCCTTCTTGGTCTACGACGAGGCGCGGACGGGGTGATTCGGTCTCCGGTGGCGTCGGGTGGATAGCGGCGACGATACGGAGAGTCCCGGGGCTCGGGGAGGTGACGACTGCGCGCGAGAGATCACGTCGAAGCCGATGGCGTCGATGGAGTTCTCGGGGAGCCTGTGTGCCGACGACGGCGTGCGAACGGAGGACACTCGGCTCCGGTGAGCCTCGGGTTCTCACGGCACGGACGCTCCTGCGGCGTAAACATACGCAAAATGGGTCAGCCTGGTGCGCCACAGCGAGGGAGAGACAATGGTGGTCTCGGTGGGGTCCGATAAGGTCTCACCGTGCCGGAAACGAGGAAGACGGCCGACGGCAACAATGGACTCCGACGAGCAATTTTAGAGACTCACGAGGAGACAGAGAGAGTAACGGGAGGGGAAATGAAGAGGACAACCGTGGCTTTAAGTAGAAGGAAACGGCGCATCAATTGGTGGCTTCAATTGCGAGTAATCGCGAGATTTGAAACGGAGTAGAAACGGGCGTTTTTCAGTTACAGAGGTTGAAGACAAGGTGACGTCATCATGACGTCATCCTTCCATTTTCTTTTTCTTTTTATTTCTGTTTTTAATAACTTTTAAAATACAAGTCCAAATGACCTCAAATCAATTGCAATTTTTTTTGTAAAAATAATATCGTTCTTTTAGAAACATTTTTGTAAACTTTCAAAATATTTTTTTATTTTTGAATTTTGAAAATTGAAATAATTCCTTAATAGTAGCTTAATGTGATTTTTAATTTAGAAAATTATATAATATGATTATTAGTCAAATAAAATTTCAGTGGCTTTATAAAGATCAAATACTATTTTCCAAAACCATTTCAAAGTGTTTTCATCTATTTTATGTTTTGAAATTATAATTAATTCACTAATAGTACTTAATACAATTTTAAAAATATAAAAATAATAGAATGAGGTTTTTGATTAAATAAAATTTTAGAGACATTATACATGTCAAATACTATTTTTTGAAGTCATTTTAAAACCATTTTCATATTTTATAATTTCAGGATATGAAGGATTTACTAATACTAAATTAATGCTATTTTTAAAATAGAAAATTCAATAATTATCAAAGTGGCTTAGAAAATTCCACAACCCATAATATTGTTTTCAAAGTCCTCTTTATGTTATTTTAAAAGAAATGCATTTTATTTTCACACCTTTATGTTTAAAACTTGGACTAACAACTAAAAGTTATTATTAAAAATATTTTATTCTCATCAAATGTTTTTGAGGCTTAGAACTATTATTAAGGGTTATAAATCTTTGATTTTTGTTGCCATAAACTATATTCAAAGTAATATTTGAATTGAAAACATTTTATGTAATAAAGTTTGCTAAAGATAAAATGGTTTTCTTTATCTAAGGAACAAATTATTTTGAGAGGGTTTTAGGGTTTATGGAATAGAGGTATAATTGGATTGGTAATTTCAATTTCATTGAAATATGTATTATTTCCTTTTGTTTCTTGCATCTCATTTGGTTTTTGGTGACTTGCATTATATGAAAACAAAAAGTTTCAAATTTTTGTGATTTTTGGACTTTCCAAAAATCAGGGATGTTATAACCAACTTGCACAACACCTGTGAAGGTGTGTCCGACCAGCGGGCTGTCGACTATTTAATAGGTGGCTACCTCGATGGCGCAATGTTGAAGCACCGACTCTGCGAGAAGAAACCCGGGTCCATGGAGGAACTCATGACTACTACGGAGAAGTACGTGACGACAGCTTGGCCATGAAGGTGCGAATCCGGCTGGATTCGTCCGTCCAGCAGGTTAGCGAAGAGCCAACCTAGAGAGATGTAGCCGGTCCCAGCTCCAACCACAACCAGAATCACGATGACTGCAGCTGCAACAACTGAGACAACCGGAAGACACAAGGCATGATGTTAAACAAGCGGTACGAGCCCCAAGCTGTCAATGCCGCCAAGATCAGCAAGCCAGCTGGTGGCAGTGACAACCGTTACCCCCGCTAGAGGCAAGGCGATAGCTAGTGGAACAAACCCAAGTACACCATCGAGCAGATGCTCAAGGATCCATGCAAGTACCATAGCACCGAGCGCCTGCCGGCCACCACACCACCGCCGAATGTAGCTGGAGCCAGGAGCTCCAGAAGGAAGGCACAAGAGCCAAGGACGTGCTACCACCACCACCACCCCCGCCACCAGCCAGAGCTAGCAAAAACAACCACAACTGAGAGGAACCATTTGAGGCAGCCGCCTCCGGCAGTCAGAGCCGGCCGCGATGGCTATCCCTAGCAGGACGGGGCCTAGCGTCATTTCCGTAATCCAACGCCACGACAAGAACAGCGAGCTACACCGAGTCGGTGAAGTTAATGCGGTGATCCCTCTCGTCCCCCAGCCCCTACGCTGGTCTAGACAGTCCATTAACTGAGGACCAAAGGATCAGTCGGACATCCTGCCTTCCTTTAGAACATAATCGTTGCTGCTCGACCCCACCATTGTCTCCCCCAAGTGCGCCTGCACCATCAACGAGGGAATCAGCCTCAACATCTTGTATAAGGACACATCGGAGAAGCTAGGCCTCACCATGGCACACATGTAGCCCATTCAGACGGTATTCCACGGCATCGTACCGGGCCTCAACTGCTCCCCAATCAGAACTATCCGGCTAGACGTGATCTTCGGGGATAAGGCAAACTACCGCCGAGAGATGGTCTAGTTCGAAGAAGTGGATCACCGTAGCCCCTACCACGCCATTCTTGGGCGACCAGTCCTTGCAATGGTTCACGGTGGTGCCACACTACACCTACCTAAAGATAAAGCTGCCAGGCCCAGACGGAACCATCACCGTAGCCGGCGATTATAGGCAATTAGTCGCCTGTGCCGATGCCAGCTCCAAGATAGCTAAATCCCTCGCCATCGAGGAAGAGTTCAAGAAGATTAAGCGCGTCAAGAGGCCCCCCCGCCAAGAAATCAGCTGACTATATGCAGTTCTAGGCGTCCAAGTGCACCAAGCAAATTCCTCTTGATACCAGTCGGCCCACCGAGAAGCTCCTCACCATCAGAGTCGGCCTCGGGATCAAATAGGAAGGCGAACTCGCAGATTTCCTCCGGGAGAAATGGGAAATTTTTGCATGGTCACCTCAGGCCATGCCAAGTGTTCCAAGAGAGTTCACCGAGCACTCACTTCATGTCAAGCCAGACGCCAAGCCAGTCAAGCAACAACTTCCCGGTTTGCAGATGAGAGAAGAAGGTCCATATGGGACGAGATCGCTCGGATGCTCACCGCCAGGTCCATCATGGAAGTGTTCCACCCTGACTGGTTAGCCACCCTAGTCCTGGTAGTGAAGAAATATAAGACCTGACACATGTGTATCGACTACACCAGCTTAAACAAAACATGCCCCAAGGATCCCTTTGTCCTGCCCCGGATAGACCAAGTGATGAAATCCATAGCCGGCTGCGACCTACTATCGTTCTTGGATGCCTACTATGGCTACAACCAGATCAATTTGAGCCTAGCCGGGCTGATCAACACGTCATTCATCACCCCTTACGGGTCCTACTGCTACAGCAATATGCCCTTCGGGCTCAAGAATGCTTGTTCCACCTACTAGAGATGCATGCAGAGGTGCCTACATGTCCAGATCGGCCGCAACGTACATGCCTACGTCGATGACATCATCATCAAGACAAAGAAGAAGCGAACCCTCCTAGTGGACATCAAGGAAAGCTTTACCAACCTCCAATGGTTCTAGATGAAGCTAAACCTGAAGAAGTGTGTGTTCGGCATTCCAGCCGGCCAGCTCCTCAGTTTCCTCGTATGTCAACAAGGAATCGAGGCCAATCTCGACAAGATCGCCACAATCGACAACATGGAGCAGCCCACAAACCTAGGGGATATCTGGAAGTTCGCGGGCTGTCTGGCGTCCCTCAGCCGGTTCATCAGCCGGCTGGGCGAGAAATCACTACATGTGTACCATCTTGTCGAGAAAGGAGACAAGTTCAAGTGGACCCATGAAGCAGACGCCGCTTTCCACAGCCTCAAGCGGACGCTGACCAAGGAATCCTTCCTTACACATCCGGCTCCCAAAGAGCCCCTATTGATGTGCATGGCATCCGCCAGACTGGTCGTCAAGGCCGTACTTGTCGTCGAGCGGCAGGAAGAAGGAAAAGACCAGCCGGTGTAGCGACTGGTGTACTACCTAAGCGAGGTCCTCTCGTAGTCAAAGCAGAATTACCCAACTACTAGAAGATGGTGTAAGGAATGTACTTTGCCGCCAAGGAATCCCGCCATTACTTCCAAGTGCACACCATCACTGTGCTCGTCACGGCGCGCCACTCTCGGATATCATCGGCAATAAGGACGCAACTGGCCGCGTCGCCAAATGGGCCATAGACTTGGCCACTGTGTTCTATGAGGCACACCCGACCATCAAGTCACAAGTTCTAGTAGACTTCATCGTCGTCTGGGCGGAAAACTAATACTTGCCGCCTTTCCAGATTAATCCCACTGGCGGCTACCCTTCGACGGCTCCAAGATGTACCAGGGCCTGGGAGCCGGCGTTATCCTCACCTCTCCCAAGGGCAAACGTCTGGAGTACGCCATCCAAATTCACTTGAAAGCGTCCAACAATGTGGCCGAGTACGAGGCACTCGTCCACGGCCTCAAGGTGGCCAAAGAGCTCAACATCCAGTCCATCCTATGCTTCAGCGAATCGGACCTCGTCATCCAGCAAACCTCCGACAATTGGGATGCCAAGGATGCAAACATGGGCCCCAATAGATTCCCTGTACATCTGTTATGCGCCTGTTTTGAGGGGTGCGAGTTCCAGCATGTGTCTCACGCCCTCAAGGAAACAGCATACATGTTGTCCAAGGTCGGATTCTCCAGGAAGGCGATCCTACCACGCATCTCACTCGACCACCTCTGAAAGCCGTCCATCACGCCTCTCCAGAATCAGATTCAATCATCCTGCTGGCTGATCCCTGATATGCCATAAACGTATCTATAATTTCTGATGTTCCATGTTGTTTTCATGCCATATGCCACAAGTTTTCCTTACACTTTATGTCATTTTTATCGATTTCCCGGGACTAGCCTATTGATAAGATGCCATAGAGCCAGTTCCCTGTTTTCTGCTATTTTTAGTTTCAGAAAAGTTGTTCTGGAAATATTCTTGAAATTGGAAAATTCGAAGCCCGGAAGTATTAGAATTCCCGAAGGTTCCACGGAGTCCCGAAGAGGCCTGGAGGGGGCCACACCATAGGGTGGCGCCCCCCCGGCCGTGCTTGGGGGTGGTGTGGCCCCCTCGGGCGTCCACCGCCATCGCCCTTTCGCCTATTTATTCCCCCTTGATATATCAACCCTAAAAAGATACCATTTTCCCCGAAAAACACCTGAGGCCGCCGTCTACGTCAACCCGAGATCGGGAGGGTTCTAAAGCTCTCCCTGGCACCCTGCCGGGAGGTAAAATCATCACCGGAGAGGTCTACACCACCATGCCCACCTCCAAAGTGATGCGTGAGTAGTTCATCCCTAGACTACGGGTCCATAACAGTAGCTAGATGGTTGTCCTCTCCATAACAATGCTAGACTCGTGAGCTGCCTCACATGATCGAGGTCATCTTATCGTAATGCTACATGTTGTGTTTGTTGGGATCCGATGATTATTGAATGCTATGTCTTTTGATTATCAAATTTATCATGTTATCTCATGTGTATTTATTTATGATCTTGCATGCTCTCCGTTGTTAGTAGATGCTCTGTCCAAGTAGATGCTAGTGACTCCAAGAGGGAGTATTTATGCTCGATAGTGGGTTCATGCCTCCTTTGCATCTATGCTCGAGTGACAGAACTGTGACAGATGGAGGATGTGATGTTTCCATTAGGGAGAAAACAACGATGTTTACTTTGTTTACATTGCTTACATTACACACTTTGCTTACTACAATAATCCGTTGCTTGCAACTTAATACCCAACTTTTGTTTGGATGATATTCGGAGGGTGGATTATTAGTCGTAGATGCAGTTGGATGACGATCTATGTATTTTGTTGTAATGCCCGCATGAATATCATAGTAATCTTTATGTCATGCATGTTTCTTTATCTATCAATTGCCGAGCTGTAATTTGTTCACCACGCATGTTAGATATCTTCTATGGAGAGACACCTCTAGTGAACTGTGGACCCCGGTGCATTTTCTCATACTGATAATACACATACTGCTGCAACTGTTTTCACACTGCTTCCACTGTTTTCATATTGTTCTCATATTGTTTTCCACACCATAAGTTTCACCTCTTTGTGTTCAGCAAAACCGGTAAGATTGACAACCTCAGTACTTCGTTGGGGAAAATTGAATTGACTGTGTTGTGTAGGTTCCACGTTGCTGCTGAACCTGTAGTGCGTCCTACCATCTCAACTGCATCAACCTTCTGAAGTTACTCCTTCCTCCTACTGGTTGATTCAACCTTGGTTTCTTTCGGAGGGAAACTTGCTACTGTGCTCTTCCTACCTTCCTCTTGGGGTCTCCCAACGAACGTGTGTTTCACGCGCATCAAGCACTTTTTCTGGCGCCGTTGCCGGGGAGGAAGAGAATTTCTGCAAGGGGAATCTCTCACTTCCAATCTCTTTACTTTGTTTTAGTTTTACTTAGTTTATTTTATTTTGTCTTGTTTGCTTCTCTTTATCAAAAACACAAAAAAATAGTTCTTATTCTTGTTGTAGTTTTTATCCTTTTTTTGTCTTGCTAAAATGAGTGTTCCTGAAGTTGAGGTTCGTTCCTTTAACAACAAGGGGGAGAAAGTTTGAAAGATGCTTGGTATAGAAGTGATGCTCATCGTAGATGCACTAAGAAATATTCCACTTTAATCCTTCTTAGGAATTTTTATGTTGGCATTAATAGCTGCTATAGGTATGTTCTATACACTCTTATAGGTGGTTATTTTATGGGAACTCCTGCTTTGGAAGCCTGTAATTTAATTGAAAGTTTAGTTGGAACACCACCTACCAAGGTTGTTAAAACTGAGATCACTTTAGATGATGCTATTAAAAATCTAAACTGTATGGAGAAAAATTTGACAAATTTCCTTCATAATGCTAGCAAGGGGCCTCATATTTTAAAAAGTTAATGAATCAATAGTAAGTATCAACAAGAGAATTACTGTTTAGAAGCTAGCAATATCCATGATAGTCAAAATATGAGGATTGGTAAACCAGAGGAGGCTATGGAAACTTTAAGCTCAACCTTTTCTTCTCTTGAGTTTAAGAGGGAGAAACCTTCTATGGGAAAAGAGAAAAATGTATGTATGCCCCCAAGGTGCCTAAACCAAAATTCAGTAATTTGCTTAAAATTAATAAAACTTTTAGTGAAACTAAAAGTGATTTGCATGTTGAATCATGTTCATGGGTGTCTAAGGTACCAATTTATACAAGTGGTGTTTTGGAGGAAATTATTGATTTGAATGCTTCTTCACTTGAAAATACTTGATTCCACTTTTCAGGGCCTACATAAAAGGAGTTAAAGAAAAGCACTTCTTGGGAGATAACCCATGGTTTTATTTTTGCTTTGTTTTACGCTGTTTTCTTTGAGTCAAGGGGTTGTATACTTCTGTAGAAACACCTTTGTATCTTTATTTTCATGTTTTAGTTGTGCGAAGTAAAGTTTCTAACGAAAGTTGGAGTTGGTTTTGGATTTTTGCGCAGGAAACAGATTTCTGCTGTCCAGCTTAAAAAATCGTATAAAATCCAGAAAGACCTGAATTTTTTTTGTCTTATTCCTCAGCTAATTCCGAAATGTTTTGGTTCTTTATAGACTGTTCTGGTTTTTGCACATTCTTCCATTTTTCTTGCATTTGCTCTTTTACGATGTCAGGTGGATTTCTTTGCTTCACGAAACATCGGTGGCTGTAGCTAATATTTCAAAGGATCAATAGCACTTGTGTCCATGCAGAACCCATGGATATTTTATTGTTACACTAACCCTCTAATGCGAATTACTCTTTGAGTGTGGTGTGAAGGAAGTTTTCAAGGGTCAAAAGAAGAGGGTGATTTAATGTGATCAAGAAGAGTGCAGGGTCAAAGTTTGGGGATTCCCCCGTGGTTCATCCAAGCAAATTCTAAGAAGAATCAAGCATCTAAGCTTGTGGATTCCCAAGTCATCCCCTTCTTCATCAACAATTTATCAGTTCACTTCTAGTGAAACTATATTTTTATTCGGTCACATCATATGAAGTTTACATGGAGCGTCCGTTTGTTTTTCTTTTGTTTTCCTTTGTTTTAGTTTGTTTTCCTTAATGCAATAATATAGTTGGAACCTAGCACTCTTTGTGTGGGAGATAGACACGCTCTGCTTTTTCATTTGAATACTCGTTATGCTCGTATTCCTAGTTTTTCATCTAGCTGCTGCAAAATTCCTATTTAGCTCATGGTTTTCTTGCATCTCTTATTTAGATTTGTTAGTTTTAGTAGACTTATATTAGTACTCTCTTGTTTCATTGCTGTATTTCATTGTTGTATATCTTGGAGAGTTTTTGTTTATTACGAAATGCTTGGTGTTGGAAAGCAGTAGTACAGTTTTCGAACTTATAACGGTGCATTTAGAAGCTTGTATAGACTGTGGATAGACTTTTTCATGTCATGATAGATGTTATTTTGATTCTAAAGCCTTGTAGTTATTTTGTAGCATGATTTTCCTCAAATACCTGAGAGTGTTTGATGTGCCTTTGAAACAATCATGAGTTGTTCTTGCCATATTGAAGCATAAATTTGTGGTGTTCTTCTTTGAATGGTTTATTTGGTTGACTTGGCACATGCTTACACCATGTTTATGACTACAAACCAGTCAATTATAGCCTCTATGATAATTTAGTTTTGAACTTGTAGTACCACTTATGCTTTGATTATTGATGTTTTTGTCGCTATGCACGAGTATGGCCATTATTGCTCTCTTGATTTGTCGCACCCAATCTTTTGCTACCCTCCACCAGTACTGAGTATGAGCTCTACTCGTGCATCCAACTCCCAAAAACCAAAGTTTTGCCAAATGTGTCCACCATACCTACCTACATGTGGTATTTAACCGCCACTCCAAAGTAAATTTCTCATGTGTTATCTTTAAAACTTTCAAAATTAGTCATGTTTTGTGCTCCTGTTTTAGCTCATGAGGACGTAAATAGACAATCTTTATCTCACTTGTTGATTGGACTTTCACACCCTGGACTAGTGGCTTGATCCGTGTCGTGGGATAATCACGGCAGATATTACCTGGGGTAACTGATCTTGGGGCAAGGCGACACAGGTATTTGGGAGAGGGTTTAGCTCAGAGGAAAACATGGTGCAACTCGATCTGATAGCCGGCAATCAAAGTCGCCGAGTCTCCGATCTTGATATAATAACTCAACTCTGGAATTATACTTGATGCTCGATATCACACGATGTTGCTAGGGTTCTTAGATCTCTGTGTAAAACTATACCTGGGGGTCGGTTTATAAAGCACCCGTACCCCCTAGCTTATTCGGCAAGACACATCTCGGATCCTACCCGGACACGGCGCACTAACCATAACTTTCCTTTACAGTAACCCATAATCCGGGTCATTGGGCCCACAGACTTGGGCCTCCACAAGCTTCTTTATTCTTAGCCGAATCCTGCACATCGTCCTTCGGGCCGGGTTATTCCTCGGAGCTTGGCATACCGGGTTAGCATCCCCCTGTCAGTAGTCCCCAGAATAGCCTGGGCTTCACGGATCTCCTTGAAGCGCTTACTATTCCCTGCAAAGATATCGATCATACAGGCATATGAAGACCGGGTTAAGATGTTTTGATATTCAGCTAGGCCTTGCTCCTTGGTGGCCATATAATAACCCAAGTTTTCCCTCCAAACACCTTGGTTCAAACTTCTGGGTCCAAACCATAATAACAATACCAAGATCCTATGCTCGTTAACCAATCCTGTCATCACGGGACGAATCCCCTTCTTTCTTTTATCCGGATGCTTTGCTCAATACTTGGCGCACATTTCGCAGAAACTTTAGATAAATAGCCGTTTACCCCCATAATTCTCGGCTTCCACTCACCAAACCGAGCTTATCCATTTGCACTATAAAAAAGCCCCTTAGGAGTGACCCGAACCCTAACGGCTCATTTCCCCCACTCCATTCCTTTCTCCCTCTGAGCTCTCTTTCTCCCTGAGCGCCACCACGGAAATTCCGCGCTCGTCACCGGAACCCATCGCCCGGAGGCTGCGCTCCGCCACCATTCGCCCCGCGCCGCCGCCAAGATCCGCCGGCGAATCCTTATCCGGCCCACCAAGAATCGCGAAGGGACACCAGGCTTGCGCCATCTGCCTCCGCAAGGCTTCCTTCAGATCTCCTCCGGTAAACCTTTTGCACCCATTAATTTTCCCTCGCAACCTTTGATTTCTTCCTCAGATTAGATCCAGATCGGCCCGCCTCGGATTTCTTGACTAGGCCGAATTAGAATACCCATAGTCTCTTCTAGCTCGCACAAAGGACGAAGCGCATGCTCCAATCCGCTCCCCTACTACCCACAATCATTATTCTTGCCACAAATCCAAAGATAAAACTTCCAATCTAGGCTCGAACTACCCAAAGTTTCCGCCTTCGCATCAATCACCCGGCTAGACCATTCCTTTTCAGTCCCTTTTATTCACGTCTGGAACTTAAGCCGCCGTCCATTGTATTCAAAAGGCTTCTTCATCATTTAGATCCCATAAATTTCACCACAATGCCTGATACCCGGAAACTTTCAAACTTTGCTCTGCAGGCTAACACCCGGATCTCCCGTAACTTTTCATACCTCAATATTATCCGGCCTATACTTAGCCGGCTCGCAACTTCCATGTCTTAATTTCCTTCTTACTTTGTACTCTGCAGGTCAGCCACATGGCTCCCAAGAAACAGGGGAAGACCCCAACCAAGGCCAAGGCCACCAACACCATTTCCGCCAACTGGACGCGGTCTATGGTCACAAAGGCCAAGTTGGAGGAGCTGGTGGAACTGGGAATTCTTCCTCCTCAGGAAAATATCCAATGGAGGGTACCGGGTAAGGAGACCCGGCCCACCCCTAAAAAAGATGAGGTAATTTGTTTCGTGGAACATGTGACCCGGGGTTTTCGACCACCGGGTCACCCTTTTTTCTGTGACGTCCTCAGCCACTACGGCCTTCGTGTCTTCGATATCGGACCCAATTCTGTGCTAAATATTTCCCATTTTATTGTCCTTTCCGAATCTTACTTGTGCACCCCGCCAAGTCTAGCCCTTTTTACCGAGCTTTTTCAATGCAAGCCATGCCGCGAAAGCGGTGATGGGGCGCTTCTCACTTGCGGCGGGGTTTCGATCCAGCGCCGCAAAAACTCTCTAATGCCACCCCTCACCCTTAATTCCCATGTCAAGCATTGGCAGCTTTCTTACTTCTACTGTCAAGACACTTCCCCACCCGGCCAAAAGAAACTGCCGGTTTATTCGGAGGGTCTTCTCGACATCTCTAATAAGTTTAGTGCCTTTGCCCCTAACTCGGATAGGGAGGCAATTCAACCCTTGCTAGCCAAAATCGCTACTCTTACAGCCCAGGGTCTCATCGGGCTCAACCTAGTAAAGACCTGGGTCGATTTTAGGATTCAGCCCAATTCCATCACACAAAGTTGATGTGCGAGTATTCAGGAGAACCTTCCGATCCGCTCCGATACTCCGATAACATCTTCGCACCTGGCGACACTCATAAAACCATCAAAGGTTTTTTGACAGAAAAGCTCGAGGTAATCCGGAACATATCCGGGTTAGAGCCCTTCACGCTTGAAAACCCCGCCCCTGAGGTAAAAGTCCGACTCTGACGCCCTTACTTTCATTCTTTCCACTTGATACAGTTGATAACCTGTGCATTAACAACTTTCAGGCTGATGACGACTTTTGGAAAATCAATGCCTCCCCTAGCTCCGAAAGTCCAGAGGAGCAAGAGGCTGTTCACTCGGATGAAGGTACTCTTTGAATTTTATTTGATTCCTTTGAACTCGTCATAACCCCTTCATTTTCAACCACAACTTTGATGATATTCAGAACAAGAGGATGATGAGGAAGAAGACTCGGATGGCAAAGTAGAATCTGCCAGCGACGAGGATGAACCGGAACCGGCAACCAAAGTCGGATCCAAAAGAAAAGCTCAAGAGGCCACTTCCAAGGTTTCATATCCCCTCCTCGCATTCAATTCACATCACCTTAATGATATACCTGAGTTATCTTGACATTATTCCACTGGCCATTCTTGAAGGAGTCGCCCATGATCAAGCGTAGGTCAACTCGAAATAACCCGGGTGACGACGCCATCAACCCGGGTATTTCTTTGACTCCCACTCGGCGGGCTGGTAATTATTCTATCTTTTCTCGACCGGCACATTCCCCTTGAACTATTCTTATATGACATCTAACCTGACAATTTTCAGCCTCTCCCGAGTCTGATGACGGGTTTCCTTGTGACTTCGCGGTGAACACCGGGTAAGATCCCCTTCCAGATGCTCTTCCACACTTCATCACCCTTTCCTGACCGCGTATTTAACTGCTTCTTGATAACATTTACAGGGCCACGGTCGTCGTTAGCGACCAAGAGGGCATGGAAGACGAGGGCCCGGGTCAGGGGAGCCCGGCCGATAAGACTACAGCCGTGTCTGGCGGTGAAAAACAAACATCGCCGATTAAACCGGACGCCCAAGAAACCGAGTATCCAATTGCTTCCCATGCGAGCAAGAAGAAGAAAGCCACAAACTTGGGTGCCGAAGGAGTGTCGGATTCCAATGCACAAATGACCCGGGTTCCGCCTCCCTCTAAGAAGAAAACCTCTTCTCGGAATTCCCAAGGCCCCGGGTCTTCTGATACGGGTAAAGATACTTTTGATCAATTGATGAACACGCTCCTCACCATGAAGGCTTCAGAGGGCGATATTTTAGAGCGCATGGCTGCAGAGCACCAGGTAAAAGCGCTTGTCATCTCATATTGCATATATAGTCCCCAAGTTCCGAGTATGACTTGCAAAAGTTATGCTTGGTACTTCACGCCATATTTATCTTATCATAACATCCAACTGATGCTTGCCTTCCTTTCTACTTACAGGCACAGATAACTCGGTCTGATGAAACTTTACTGAAGACCGAACAACGTCTTCTTGCCGAGATAAAACGACGGGAAATCCTTGAGGATGACATGGAAACTTTGAAGAAGGATGTTTCCAAATATAAGAAGAAGTGCCTCACCGCTCAGACCGACTTGAAGAATTTATCGAATCAAGTCACCGATACTTACCAGATCTTACTTAGTAAGTTTTTGTCTGCCGACTAATTTCATGCTTCTTGTTATGCACCACTCTGGGTTACTGATACCTTCTTGCTTCTGTTTCAACTGCAGGTGCCAACCTTGCACCTCCAGAGGAAGATACTATTGCCAAGGCTAGGACCCTGAAGACTGTGCTCCGGACTTTCTTTGCCGGCACAAAATTTATATTAGACGCCATACATTGGCCCACAGAAGCCTATCCGGGTGAAGAGAATCTCGTCCAAGCCTGCTCCACTGTGCCTGGCTGGATTGAACTCTGGAAGCGTTCGTCCTGCCGCATTGGAATAACCCGGGCATTGACCTTGGCCAAAGCCTACTTTCCGAAGCTTGACCCGGCGAAGATAATATCCGGGTTTCCCGAGTTCAAGGCGTATGGTGCCAAATTTACGCCTAAGGACTTCAAGGCCATTCAGTCAGCAGTGCGCCCCTCTGCTACCACTTTAGCCGATAGCTTGGACCTGAATACGCTAATGACTGCGTATGACGCCGATGGCAAAGTTATCACAGAGGAAGCACCCCCGCCCTTTGACCTCTTGGAGAAGTGGGCTGATCACTCGGCCAAAAAGAAGGAGGCAACTGCGAAGAGGGAGGCCGAGTTAAAATCAGGGCCATCCGCCTCTACACCGTCCGTCCTTCCACCTATCCGCCCTGGCGCGGTGAGTCCGGGTGGCTCTGCCAGGAAAGCTAAGCAGCAGGCCCAGGAGCAAGACCCGGAAGATCGCACTCAGGAGGCCGAGTAGGGTAATGATGTCATAATACCTTAGTCACGTGGGGCCTTTTCATTTGAACTATTTATCCTGCCAATGGTGCGCCTGTGCACTTCTGATACCAATGCCATAACTTGTAATGTACTTCTATTCGGTGACATATTTTTGCGGCTTTCCCTGCCTTTTGATAATCGTGCTATTTTGTCTGTTCTTTTGAACTTGTTCTTGATACCCAGCTTTCTTTTTAGCTCCCTTTGTAAGACTCGGTTTTTCCAAGACCAGGGGCTTTGATAAGTGAAATTTTCTTGAAGTCCCTAAGACTCGGATGGTAGGGCCGTTCGAACCTTGGTATCCAAGTAGTTTGTTTCTGTTTCGAAGTCCCCAGTCCCCATGACCCAAAGTACGAGCCATGGGGGCGTGGCCTTTCTCAGAGGACAAATTATTTTTTACCAAGTCGAAACCCTAAGGCCACCCCGTGTAAGTACTGAAGTTATGCTTGATAGTCATTGAGTTTCCGGCTATCAGCCTTGTACTCTGCATAAACTTGTGGTTTAGATGACCCTTTTGACTATCTTATACTATAAGCCGGCTTTCGCGTGGATACCATGTTGTTACATCTATACGAAAACAGGGTCAGGCAAGTCCCATTGGGCTTCATGGCTGATTGTAATCATAAGCGAACAAATCATGCCACTTTTAGTGCGAGTCACATCGAGCTTAAGTAAGAAAAGTCAAGATAAGTTGGCTTCTTTGCCCAGTCATAAGATTGCAGCCGTACTCGTTTGCGAGTAATCGGCCCTTACAACTTATAGCTATCTATGCCGGGTCATTCGGGTTAGTGGCTGGTTACCTGAGCAACCAACCCCCAAGACCTACATGCAATCGATGCTTTTGATGATATTGAATTATCGATGTCGCAGGGATACTACTTACTTGTAATCAGGGCGAAATGACATAGGACTTGATAACCATCTCTTTATTGATACTAGAAATTTTGGGTTAGCAGGCCGCCTCATTAAAAACCTTCCAGTCCCCTTAGGTACCCTGGGTAGGAAAAGAGCGCGTCTGAAACCTGCCGCCCGTTACATTGTTTAGTTCTTCATAAGCACCGGTCCTGACCTGGCTTGACCAATGCACATCCTCCATATGTTGGACCTTTTTCTGATGAGTACCGGGTTTGCTAGCCAACCCGGGTGGGGTGTTTCCATGACTTGGCTGGTTGTGAGCGGCCGTGTAGCTTCTTCCTTCACAGCGGATTGCTTGGGGGAGTCAACTTCGATTAAGGCCACCATTTTAGGATCTTGCGTTACCTTGGATTTTGCTTTTTCGCCTTCAGTACTCGGCCTTTTTGGTGTAATTCTGTCCTCCGGGTCTGCTTGAGACCGATAGTGCTTGAGTTCTTCTTTTCTGCAGGCCTGCTCGGCCATTGCCGCATCTCCTTCGTCGCATTCAGCTGCTATGTCTCGATTTCCATGTATGGTAATGGTCTTCTTGGGACCCGGGATTTTTAGTTGCAGATACACGTAGCATGGCCTAGCCATGAATTTGGCATAAGCCGGTCTTCCGAACAATGCGTGATAAGGGCTTCGCAATTTGACTACCTCGAAGGTGAGCCACTCGACTCGATAGTTATCCTTTGACTCCCCGAAAGCTACCTCCAATGCGACCTTTCCTTCGGGACACGCTGAGTGACCCGGCACTATCCCATGAAAAATTGTTGAGCCTTTTTGCAGCTGAGACTCCTTGAGGCCCATGCGTAGGAAGGTTTCCCAATACAGTATGTTGATGCTTCTTCCACCATCCATCAGAACCTTTTTCAGCTCATATCCATTGACCTGTGGTGCAACTACTAGTGCTAGGACTCCTGGGTGTTCCACCCTGTCCGGGTGATCCCTTCTGCTCCAAGTTATTTCTTGCTCTGACCATCTCAAGTATCTCGGGACAGCTGATGAAACTGAGTTGACCGCTTGCTTTAATATCTTTTTGTCCTTGTTAGAGCCTCTGGTGGTATGCACATGATATTGACCCAATTGTTTGGGGTTAGCCTGGAAACCTCCTGCCCCCCCTTGGTTATTACTTTGATTTCCAGCCGCCGGGTTACCGGCCGGGGTGGGCCGTTGCCCGGGTTTGCCCCTGGACCCGGTCCTCCTCCCCGTCCTGCACCTCGCATAGCTCTGTGCACTTCCTCATTTTTCCATCTTTGTAAATCGGCGCACTGTTCTAGGGAGTGGTTAGCTGGCCTGCCATTCCTGCTGTGCTTCGGACATGCCATCCTGAATATGTCCCAATTGTTACTCGGCCTTGGTGGACCTTGATAATTTCCTCCATTGTGGTTACCTCCGTTGAAATTTCCTTCTGCTCTTGGCCTCGAAGACCCGGCTTCTGTGTTGGCGACAAACTCGGAGCCTCCTTCGAAAGGGCGCTTGTTCTGGCTATTTCCATTGTTACCTGATGCTGATCCGTTGCCGGTTCTTCCATTACCGCTTGTGTTTGCTTTTGCCTTCTTGTCATCAGCTTCTTCTTCTGTAGTATCTGTAGCAGCGTGTTTGTTGCACGCATCCATCAATTCTCCCATTGTGACTTCCGAGGCATTTCGACTGGACTTCATGCGAGTTAACTTTTGCACTAAAGGTATATACTTGCATGTTTTTGCCATGGCCTGTAGTGCATCCTTGGGCTAGATATCCGTGGATGAGTGAAGTATCTCCATAACCCGGCGCACCCAACTGCGCGCCGATTCTCCCTTCTTCTGAACGCATCGCTCTAGATCATCAATAGTGAATAATTTCCTGCAGGTCCCGTGAAAGTGTTTGACAAACGCGGTCTTCAATTCCTCCCAAGACTTGATCGATCCCTCTGGTAGGTTGGTGAACCACAATTTTGCTGCTCCTTCCGACATCATCAGATACATGAACTTGGCTTGGAGGTTCTCGGACGCGTTGCGAATTGACATTGCCATCTCGTAACTGCTTAGCCATGTTTCGGGATCCATGGTTGGCTCATAATTCACTACTTTCCCTGGCTCTTTGAATTTTTCCGGGTAAGGTTCAGCTCTAATATTGTCCGAGAGACACTTGGGTCCCGCAAGAACGGTTGAAGCTGGCCTTGCTCTAGAAACGTGCGATGCCGCGGGGGGCGCGGCTAGGCGCGGTGCTGCGGGAGGTCCATGCGCTGCAGACCCGGCCGCGGCCCTCCGAGCCCTAGAACTGTCCACGACGGCCTGTGCTGCTGATGCTGCCTGAGCGCGGGGAGGAGGCGGCATTTGCTGCTGCTCTTCCCTCCGCCGCGCTGAACTTGTTTGGATATTCCCTTGCTGCTGACTGACGTATGGCGTCCCGTGCATACCGCTTCTGTGATCCGGGTAATTGGCTTGCTGTGCCACCGCAGTGTGCAACAGCTCGATGGCTTGCCGAGTCTTCTCTGCATGTGGCGACTCTCCCACAGGGATTTGATTCAATGCGAGTGTCGCTGCATATACGTTGTCCATAGGATTGTTGTAGTGGCCGGCTGGTGTGCGGAATCGTGATGGTGGCGGCGGCAGTAGATCGTTGCCGGTTGTGACTCTAGTTTGTGGTGGGGGTTGGGGTAACCCGGTACGTTCATTCGCCGGATGTGTCGCTGCTATCATCTGTTGGGGTGCGGTTCCTTGGTTCACCACTGGTATCGGCTGATCCTGAGGTGTAACGAATAAATTAGCCGGATTAATGACCCCGCCCGTTGCTGGTAACCTGGTGTGATGCCTTTGATGTATCCTGGACGTTTCCTCTCGAAGCCGGGTTTCCAACGCATCTAGCTCGCGCCGTCGTGTGGCCATCCCTTGCTTTTCTGCCTCTACCTGCCTTCTTTGCTGTTCCAGCGCACGACGCGCCACATCCAGATCCCTGACGCGTTCCGCTGCGTTCTCCGGAGTGATAACCGTCGCGAGAACCGTGGGGTCTAGAATCAGATTGTTATCGAATAGGGCCGGGTGGCGCGGGTTCGAAGGACCCGCCCCTGGTGTCCGGTTTTCTAAGAATCCGAACGTGTTTGCATGCAACTCCTCATCCGCTGCTCTGCTGGTTACTGACGCCGACTCTCCATCAACCCGGGTCAAGACCGGGTCTCCGTTAACCGCGCCCTGTTGCTGGGCCACTGCCTGAGCCGCCCCGACTGATGCCGCGGTTGTGTTTCCTTGGTTGGCCGCGGGGGCCGCATAGACTGCAACTCGGCGTACGATGTCCGGTGCAAATTCGGGCTGTTCTTCCTCACCGTTCTCCTCATACCGGTTTTCCAGTAGGTCCAGGATAGACCCGGTGTCATCTTCTCCTTGGGCCCGGTCGCGTGGGGTCCATGCCGGCTCCTCCGGCTGTTCCCACTCCGCGATGGGTTCTTCTGCCTGATATGTTGTTCCAGTCGATTCTTCATCATCTGATCGGATAGACGTGGCTTTTCCTGGCATAGAATCAGATCCAACGTTGTCAGGGATCGAATTGGAAGCACATACCATACCGATGAAGACGCTGATCCGGCCGATCGTCACGGTGGATCCGGTTTCGAGGTGATCCGACTCCGGCCCCCAGCCGGAATCGTCCACCACCTTTTCTCCTTCGTGGTCGATGTAGATTTCGCCGATGACAAGATTCTCCATGCCCTTCCGAGCTTCTCCCGTGATGTAAACACCTTTGGACGCAGGCCCCACGGTGGGCGCCAACTGTCGTGGGATAATCACGGCAGATATTACCTGGGGTAACTGATCTTGGGGCAAGGCGACACAGGTATTTGGGAGAGGGTTTAGCTCAGAGGAAAACATGGTGCAACTCGATCTGATAGCCGGCAATCAAAGTCGCCGAGTCTCCGATCTTGATATAATAACTCAACTCTGGAACTATACTTGATGCTCGATATCACACGATGTTGCTAGGGTTCTTAGATCTCTGTGTAAAACTATACCTGGGGGTCGGTTTATAAAGCACCCGTACCCCCTAGCTTATTCGGCAAGACACATCTCGGATCCTACCCGGACACGGCGCACTAACCATAACTTTCCTTTACAGTAACCCATAATCCGGGTCATTGGGCCCACAGACTTGGGCCTCCACAAGCTTCTTTATTCTTAGCCGAATCCTGCACATCGTCCTTCGGGCCGGGTTATTCCTCGGAGCTTGGCATACCGGGTTAGCATCCCCCTGTCAATCCGCTTATCCAATTGATAGAAGAGCTGGCAGCGGGGTGCCCAGCCCCAAATTAATACAACTAATTCTCTTCACTTTTTTGCCCCTAATTTATCAGTCAAAGCATAATTGTGTAAAGAAAAGAGAAAGAGGGATGACCTTCTACCCAGATGCGTCCTTCTATGGGAGCCGCTCTTGTGAAGTCTAGTTATCTTGTGACGTACTGTTTTTTCTGTTTACTATTCATTGACATAAGCATACACCTCTCTAAAAAATGTTTTCAATACATCTGTTTAATAAAATAAAAATCTCTAGCACATGAGTTGATCCCTGCTTCCCTCTGTGAAGGGCCGTTCTTTTCCTTTTATGTTGAGTCTCCATCTTCTAACTTTATGCACAACTGAGAGAGCATAGTTTCTATTCTGAGTTTAATGTGCATTTGTCCCAGAAACATTATTAACTGATTCATGATGTGGGCTACCACCCTTAAAAAAACTTTTGTGGGTAGTCTAAACTCTTGTTCATATTTTACTATATCTTCATGTCTGGAGCCATACTTCATCATCCATAATATAATTGTGTAGCCTGTTTCAACTCCTTGTGGGTATTAGGGATCTTGAATCCATGTTTTTTAACCTTTAGGGTTCTATGTGTCCATATCCACTTCCACTAGGAGGTTTCTATCCACATAGCTTGGAGTGTGGTTTAACTCAAGATGGGTTGAGTTGAACTTTCCCTCATGTTAGAGTTACAAACCAACAGAATTCTGTTGAACTACCTTTAACACTGAGGGGTCATTCTTTGGGTCAAACAAAAGTCCTTAGGTCACTCTCAACTTGATCTTTTGATGTCCTTGGCAATTTTCCATCTTGTTTTTATCATTATTGAAGGCAACCCCATGTTATTTCTGACGAAATTCTCATGGAAGGAAAAATCTTCCATCTTGTGTGGTACCTCCAAGGTTTGATTTGTTCTCACTAATGATAATACTTTTCAACAACACTAACATAGGGTTATTATTGTATTCTACCATTCTGTGCTTCATGTTTAACATCGTCGTATCTCTAATATGTAGAAGCCTCCGGTGATGATCTCCTCTCCGGCAGGGTGCCGGAAACAGCTTCAAAACCTTCTGATCTAGGGTTGACGGTGACGGCGGCCGTGGAACTTTTCGGGGATTTTTTATCAGGTGTTTAGGGTTTTCCATCCGGGGGGATTAAATAGGAAAAAGGGCAAAGGCGGTGGAGCTTCAGGGGCCCCACACCCATAACTGGCGCGGCTAGGGGGGCCGCGCCACCCTATGGTGTGGCCCCCTGGTGCCCGCCTTCGACTCCTCTTCCGTCTTCTGGATGCTTCCAAGGAAAATAGGCACTTTTGGGCTTTGTGGGGTCCAATTCCGAGAATGTTTCTAGAACAACTTTTCTGAAACCAAAAACAGCATAAAACAGGGAACTGGCACTTAGCATCTTGTTAATAGGTTAGTCCTGGAAAACGTATAAAAATGCTATAAATAAGGAGAAAATAAGTAGCAATTGGCATAATATGATCATGGAGCATCAGAAATTATAGATACGTTGGAGACGTATCAAGCATCCCCAAACTTAGTTCCTACTCGTCCTCGAGTAGGTAAACGATAAAACACAGTAATTTCTGAGGTGACATGCTACTAACACAAACTTGATCAATCTAATGTAAAAGCATATGCACACTGAGATCATAAAACTTCAAACACAAACATGATAAATTGAACTTTAATAATAAATCATATCAATTACTTTTCATCACGAAGAGTAACTCAAATAAAGGATCATGAATAATAATGCAAAGAAAGGTAGAAATTTGTTTCAGGTATAGAGAAAGCATCGCAAAGTGATATTTCGCTAGTCCTTAAGAGTGGGCCAAAACATAAATGCCAGGACACCTTCAAAGTTCATGAGGAAGATTAGAACAAATAAGTTAGGAACAAATAATATCACATTATGAAGTAATTATTGATGTTTATGGGACAAATGCACATAGAAGTCAGAATGGCAAAAATGCTCTCTCAACTGTGCATAAAGTTAGAAGATGGAGACTCAACATAAAAGTAAAAGAAAGGCCTTTCGCAGAGGGAAGAAGGGATCACTCATGTGCTAGAGCTTTTATTTTATTAAACAGATGTATTAAAAGTTTGACACTCCTCCCATCCATCTTTCACAAACATGGCTAACTGAATCCTCGGGTGCCTGCCAACAATCACATACCGTGGAGCAGTGTCTATATTTTGGGAGATGTATGCTAATGTCAACGAATGGTAAACAGAAAATACAGTACGTCAGAAGCCAACTGGATTCACTAGACCGGCTCCCATGGTGAAGGACGTAACTGGTGTAGAAGGTCACCTCTCTTTCTCTTTTGTTTACACAATTATGCTTTGACTCATAAATGAGGGGGAAAATAGTGAAGAGAATTTGTTTGTATTAATTTGGGGCTAGGCACCCCGCTGCAAGATCTTCTATCATTTGGATAAGCGGATGAAGCCACTAGTCCAGGGTGTGAAAGCCAATCAACAAGTGAGGTAAATATTCTCTATTTACGTCCTCATGAGCAAAAATAGGAACATAAAGCAGGAGTAATTTTGAAGGTTTTAAAGGTAACCCATGAGCAATTTACTTGGAGTGGCAGTTGAATACCACATGTAGGTAGGTATGGTGTACACAATGGGAAATACTTTGGTTTAAGGGAGTTTGGATGCACGAGTAGAGCTCATACTCAATACAGGTGGAGGCTAGCAAAAGAATGGGAGCCACAAATGAGGAGAGCATAAGAGCCATAATCATGCATAGCGACATAAGCATCATTAATTAAAACATAAGCGGTATCAACAAGTTCAAAAACTAAGTGGTCATGGAGGCTATTTGTGACTGGTTTGTAGTCATAAACATGGTGTGAGCATGCGCCAAGTCAAACAAATAAAACATTTGAAAGAGATTACCATATATTGATGCTTTACTATGACAAGAACAACTCATGAATCTTTCAAGACATATTAAACACTCTCAGCTATTTAAGGCTATTCATGCTACTCAATAACCACATGGCTTTAAAACTAAAATAACATTTAGCATGGCATGAAAAAGTTCTAGCCACAGTCTATACAAGCTTCTATTGGAACTGTTATAAATTCTACTTCAAGGAGCAGTTTTCTTGTCCCAACAAGCACCATACAAAACATGCTTTAACAAAAATAATCTTTATGACGCAACAAGAAAACATTATAGTACTCACATAACACTACTAAAACTAACAACTCTAATAAGAGATGCATGCAAAACAGGAGCTAAAAAAATGCAGCAGCTAGACAAAGATTAAGAATACAAAGTATTCTCATGAAAAAGCGGAGCGTGTCACTCTCCAATAAAATAATGCTGGGGTCCAACCAAGCTTATTGAAAAATTAAAAACAAACTCAAATAAAAAACAAAAGCAAACTGAAAACAAAAATAAAATACGCTCCAAGTAAAGCACATAAGATGCGACCGAATAAAAATATAGTTTCACTAGAAGTGACCTGATAGTTTGTTGATGAAGAAGGGGATGCCTTGGGCATCCCCAAGCTTAGAATCTTGAGTCTTCTTGGAATTTTCTGGCATGTACCACCGGGGCATCCCCAATATTAGGCTTTTCTCTCTTCTTGATCACATCATATCATCCTCTTCTCTTGACCCTTGAAAACTTCCTTCACACCAAAATTCTCACAATCTTCCTTAGCAACGTTAGTGTAATCAAAATAATAAATTCACATGGTTCAGTTTCAACACAAGTCTAACACTCGAAAACACATTAGATAATGTCACAAATTCTTTTAAAACTCTTTGTATCAAAAGAACACCAAAAGAAAGAGATTAAGATGCAAGTGCCATAAATGGCAGAAATCTGTCCAAACAGAACAACGGGTAAAGATCGATTTTTTCAAAAATCTTCTGTTGCTCAAATCAAAAAGTCTTCAACTAAGAAAAGTTGCGTATATAACTCAGGATTAAGCAAAAAAAATCTCAGGTCATTTTAAATTTCTGTGATTTTTTATGGAATTAACAGTGGACATCAAAAATCTGTTTCTTGCGCAGAAATCCGAAATATAGCCTAACTTTCCATTAGAGGCTTTACTTGGCTCAACAAAAACACAAAATAAAAGATACAGAAGGTTTGCTAAGGAAATATACAACACCCAGGTTCAAAGCACACCAAAGAAAATGAAAGAAAACAGGTTGAAACCAGCGAAATAAAACGGGTTGTCTCCCTGTAACGGTTTTCTTTAACGCCTTTCAGCTAGGCAGAAAAGGGCAACTCAAGTATTTTCAAGTGAAGAAGCATCCTCTATAACCTCCTCTAAACCATTATTTGCAGCAATAGGCACTCTAGATGTTTTTGAAGATTCAACATGGAGGTCACTCTTAGTTTCATTAATTGTTTTAGCAATTTTCAGCACATATTGAGATTTGGGTTTAGTTATCTTGGGAACATACATGAATCTTTGCTCCTTTCCCACAAAGGCTTTCTCCTTTTTGAATTTAAGAGATGAAAAGGTTGAGCTTAAAGTTCCCATAGCATCCTCTAGTTTACCAATCCTTAAATTTTGATTATCATCAGTGTTGCTAGCTTCTAGAGCAGTGATTCTTTTATCAATAGTAATTATTAATTCATTAACTTAGCTAGCATTATCAAGGAAATCTGGTAAGTTCATTTCCAAAGAGTTTAGTTTATCAATAACATCATCCAAAGTGATTTCAGTTTTAACAGTTGTAATGGGGGGTGCTCCTACTAAACTTTCAATCAAATTTCAGGCTTCCAAAGTAGGAGTTCCTAAATAATTTCCACCCGTAAGAGTATCTAACACATGACTATATGTGGGGACCCCAGACTAGCAGTCCGAGACCTCCAGTATGCGTACATTCACGATCCCATGATCAGTTAGTCGTGAACAACATACTCGAGTTGGCATTGCAGATTACAACATCCACTACACGAATACACGGCTTACACAACTGGTCACTTGACTCAGTTGAAAGCAACTGCCACGCAGGGCAGGAACACACACTAAAAACAGCGGAAGACTGCAAAACACACTCGTGGTAAACCCACGCCTTGACTACCTACAGGCTACTGACTCGGAGACATTCCTTGTTCGCATAGCCGTCAGCGACACCATCTTCTTCAGGTTCTCCGGGTTTCTGCTTAAAGTCTGACTAAGACAATAGCCAGGGACGAAACCAATATGAGTACGTTTGAATGTACTTTGCAAGACACCCCAAATGAAATCTAAACATGAAAGTGTGCGTATATATAGGTGGTAGGAAGGCTTTATGTAGCGTTCCCACATTTAAATAATGTAAGGACACCTGTGTTATTGTGCTAGTCCCTGGATCAATTGCTAGCACCACAGTACAAAATGAAATATCATGCAAAGTGCATCAAATTCTAATACATCGCAAGATTCAATCTTTACAAAATAGTATTACAACTTGCATAGTCTTAGAAGACTAGCAGAAAATAAAGTATTACAGCGAAAAGCATAGAACAACATTGAGCCCATCTTCTTCATGTGCCACAGGCAAAACATGTTGGCGATAGTCTCGAGATCCTAAACGAAATCCTCACTCGTCTTCAGAAATATCTGCAATATGGAATATGCAGCTACAAGGGAGTCAATACAATTTAATGTATTGGCAAGTAACACTATGGTGGATATAAATGGCAAGACTATATCTACATGCATATTTGGCTTGGGGGAGTTTTGGCTAAGTTTGCATAAAGCAAGTTTTCTCCTATCACTTTTGTAAAACAACTTTTCTTTTCAAAGGGTGGCAACATTGGAATAAGATCCAAGCACCACAATATTGTTCACTTGGTCAAAATTTTACTTATTGAAAATGGTGATGTGATTTCCGTCCATCCTTGTCCAGCTGCTCATAGTTGTCCATAACCGGGGACACGGCTAGGATCTTAGTTTGTTGACTCTGCACAGCTTGTGCACTTTCACCTTCAGACTCAAATCAACCCAAACATCCTATACACCCTGAGTGCATTAAGGAAAGGAGAAGAATCGAGACGAGATCTTTCAGAAGCAAGAATCCAACCCAATGGCAAGAACCGTTCCACCTATAATTATGCTACATCTGCTTGTCAAGCCCGGGCTGAACCCTCACAACTTAGTTGATCAAGACAGAGCCCATATGACTAAAGGCTGCACTAGAAGCAATCTAAACTTGGGGAACATCATAATCACTTTGTTCCTGGGTGGCATTCCTCAAGTGAACAACCCCTCGGGGAGACACTCAACTCTCATCAGCCAAACAACCAAATCCACCCAGGTGGTTCATTGAAGTTTATACTTAGTAATTTTCCTCATCATCAAGTAAAACACTTTTTGTAGCAAGGCTAAACATCTACTAAGTACCAAGGCATCAAAATAACAAGGTATAAGGATGGCTACACACTACTAGGATATAGCATATCATAATATAACTTAGTAAAATTTCCTATCAATGCACACTACTCAAAAATCAACTAATGCATGGGTAGTTGATGATGTGTTACTTGCCTTGTTGAAGTTGGTGAAGAAATCACACTCTCTTCACAAAAGATCGTTGCTCTCCGTACAATCTATTCATTGACAACACAAAACCAAATAAACAAGCATCCTAACAAACAAACATACAAGTGTAGAAAACATACATAGCAACTAACATATCAAAAGGGGCTTAACCAAGTTGGTTAGGACAAGGTCTAGGTTTGAGTTGAAAGATTCATTCTCTAGTGGTCTCATTCTTGTTAAGTAAATTCCAATGGTTTACTTGGGAAGGACTAGGTTGAGCTTGATGTGATCTAACTTTATTATAACCATACTTGTCGAGGAAGTTCCAAGAGTTCACTAAGAATAAACTTATTACTTCTTCAACTAAAGTAATACATGAAAACACTTGGTCATATTCACCTTCAAAAATATTTGAGTGACTATGTTAGTATTTTCCATTGTTGTTAGGGTAGGTCTACTAACTTCATCATCAAAGGGAAAATATTACTAAGTCTTAGGTTTTCCATTTGGGTCAATGATTGGACAAAAATAACTTGTTATTCTTCAACTTGTATGAATTGCTTCTAGACCTCATGTGATTGCCTTCTTGAAGATCATCATCATGCCATCTAAGTTGTTTCCTTCCTTGGTGTGGTGCTTCTCTTGGTCTTGATAGTCTTCATGGTTTTCTCACTAGTTGTTTCCCAAGTGGTGTGGTCAAAACTAAGTGTTTTATTTAACAAATGTTAAAATATCACTAAGTCAAAATAGAGGAGAAATGAGACAAGATGATAGAATGGGAGAGGTGAGTCTTCTTCTTAATTTCTTCATGTACTTGCACTTGATGTAGTATGCTTCAGATTGTTGTGGATCCTAAGTCATTTCTTCAATGATCTTCCTTGTTTCTCTTCATGTTGAAAAATCTCTAGATGGTTAAGTCCTCCATTGCACTTCATGGTTCTCACAAATCCCAACTTGGTGAAATCTTGAAGCAAGCATGGGGAGTGGAGAAGTAGATAGAAACTATGGTACTAGTATTTGAGGTTAACTAATTTGTCTTTTGACATATTCTAAGGACTTGTCCTGGCTCCAAATGGACATAACATCAAATAATAACAGTTGAAAACAATTCCTAAGTCATGGTGAAAATGGATGTATCACTATGTTGGGTTTTTTTGGTCAAATAATCATGGCCATGGTCCAAGGGTGTCCAAAATGGTTGGGAAATGATGTCTCTGGTTCAAGGCTACCAAAAGGATCAACTTTGCCTAAGAAAACATTTTCTAATTATTTATAGAAATAATTCTATGTCAAAATACTCAAATAGAAAACTTAATTCTAAATTCAATTTTAATTTGTTCAAAAATTATTTTGGGACAGAGGGTATGAAAGTACACAACCTAAGGTTTCCATATATATTTTATTTGCAATTTTTGGATTTGTAGAATTTGAATTATGCCAAAATTCATCAAACAAGTATATTTGAATTTGAACAAATTTAAGTTTGTCAAATTTGAATTTGGCGAGTGCCAAAAGTTTCTAAATGTCAAGGGCTTTTCAAAAAGTCCAAGATTGCTAAATTTGCGCTTATGGATCAAAAGTTATGATAGATCTAAGATGCAGGGACTAATCTGTAAAACTGCCAATTAATTCTAGCGGGAGAAAAATTTAAATAAAAGGGCTGGCCACATGGCTGATCCTGATTGGGTGTGGATGCTTACTAGGTGCTAGCGTGGCCTGCTGATGAGGCGGGCTGACATGGATAAGTCAACAGATCTGGATCGTTAGATCCAGCCACTAGCGCGTACCTCTTCACGATCTAATCCTGTACGCACGATGCAGATCGGACGGAGGAGAAAGGATCCGGATGGGAGCTCAGCGTGGCGGCGCTCGGGTGGCCGGAGATGGCGGCGCGGAGCTGCTCCGGCGCTCGGAAAACGGCTAGGAGGCGTTCTGACGCTCCACGAGCTCAGCGGAGGTGACGGTGACGAAGCGCGCGACCTGGCGAAGAGGATGGTGGCGATGGCGTTCTCGGTGGGGGTCTCTGTTGACGGCACGGTGCGGGAGGAGAGACTCGGCCTCTGGCGAGCTCGGAAGTTGACGACGCGGTGGATTATGTGCGCGAGGAATAAAAACAGAGGTGTGAGAGGGTGCGCAAAGCCACGGGGGTTCAGGGAGAGGGGGTCTAGGACGGGGAGGCAGGCTCACCTTGCCGGAATCAATGGAACACGGCCGCGGACCGGTGTGGCTACGACGAGAAATATCGGCGGCGTCGGGGCACCAAAATGAGAATGAGGAGGGGGAAAATGGAGAGGGGGCACAAGGCTATAAGGAGTTAGGGTCGGGGCAGGGATTAATGGTCTTAATGGAGAGAAATCAAGGAGAGAAAATTTCGGCTGTAACAGCCATGGCAGTTTCCAAACGGGGAAGAAGGAGGATGACGTCATTGATGACGTCATCAATGATTTTCTTTTTAATTCCTGTTTTTAATATATCTTGATTTAAAAATCCAAATGACCCCATTTAAATTTCTAAAAATTTCTAAAAATAATATCTTTCTGTTTAGAACATTTTTATAAACTTTTCAACACATTGCACTTTTCATGTTTTTGAAAATATAAATAAATCATTAATAGTGATAAATGTACATTTTAAATTATAAAAATAATAATATGAGTTTTTGATTAAATAAAATTTCAGAGACATTTAACATGTCAAATACTATTTTTGAAAGTCATTTCACATCACTTTTATATTTTATAAATTTAAGATTTCAGTGATTTACTAATAGTAACTTTATTCCATTTTTTTTAAAATAGAAAACTAAATAAATATAAAAGTGGCTTCATAAAATTTGGAAAAATCCCACAAGTCATAATATTGTTTTCTAAGTCTTATTTTATGTTATTTACAAAGTAAAGCATTTTATATTCACTCCTTTATGTTTAAAACTTGGAGTATCATTTGTATATCAATATAAATAGCTATTGTTCCCATAAAATAGTTTTGAGGCATGTTAAGAGGTAATAATTATATGGTTTCAAAGGCTATAAAACATTTTTCAAGGTAATAGTTGATTTGAAAACATGTTATAAAATAAGGATTTCTAAGAGAAAACAATTTCTTTGAATAATGACAATTTTGAATGGGATTTTAGGGTTTAGGAAAATAGAGGCCTAATGGATTCTTAATTCCAATACCATTGAAATATGTATTGTTTCCTTTTGTTTCTTACATCTCATTTGGTTTTTGGTGAATTGCATAACATGGAAACAAAAAGTTTCAAATTTTTGTGATTTTTGCACTTTCTCAAAAAACAGGGATGTTACACTTTTGAGCTGAACCTCTTTATAAAATCCTCTTGTCATTGTGTGACTTGATCACTACCTAAAATTAACACTTGAGAAAAACATCCTGGAAATTAATTTGAGGAACTCAGTTGCTTGAGTGATCTTGTGTGACTTGTTATTTTATCTGCTTGTTGTGTGATTTTATCTTGTGTTTACTTTCAAGTATTTATTTCTATTTGTTGATAAGTTTGTGCTTTTATAATAAAATAAAAGCTATGAATAACAATGTCAAGCATCTATATCATATTCCATCTCATGTCCATAGCACCTTCTGTTTTCTTAAAAATCTCCAACTTTGGAGACATGCTTCTATGACAAATCTTGAGCTAATCATCAATGCATCATCATCCATCTCATTTTATATACCTATTATATCTATCCAAGTTGTTATTCTGGATATTAAAACCCTTTGGTATCATCTCTCAAAGCCCTTTAGAAGGCATCCCTAAATATTGATCTTATTTCTGTTATCTTGATGCACTTTCTCTGTGTTACTCAAATCACTCCTTATTGTTTTCAAGCCCAAGGAACCTACCCTTGTCATCTCCATGACCTATACATCACCTCCATATGGTCCATTCATTTTCCAATGGCCATTTAATTATTCTTCTCTCATGGTTTTTAGCCTATTAAATAAACTCCTGTTTTCACCCTTTTTCCACTTGGTGCCTCAAATCTTTTCAAAAGAGTTGCTTATTAAAAATCACTTTTGAGACCTATATTATGTACTCTCTCATCCCAACTAAAAAATATTTGTTTTAGAAGCATTTTACTATTTATTATTTTCCATTTTCCAAATAGCCAGAAAAGGACTTTAAAATATTTTGTGAAGAAAAGTATTTCCTAAAATCTTGGAAAAATTACCCAATATGCCTATGGTCATGTGGGACTTATTTATGCAAAAACATTTGGAAGTTGTGTTGAAAATTTTGGAGAAAACATTTAAAAACAGATTCAGCAGTTTTGGAATTTCCAAAAGTTTGTGAAAGAAATATTTTTCAAAACTATTGAGACCACCATCCCTAGTCTCCATTTTTGATTCTCTATCCATTGGACATAATGTTTCACTCATGTTACTTTCAAAATCTTGGTGAAAACAATCAAAATCCAATTCTTTATTTTCTGGTCACTACTTGGTTCATGAGCATCCTGGTCCATACACTCCTTCTCTCTACCTCTCCCTGGTTCTGTGAGGTAGAAAATATCTTCCCCAACCTCAGAGACAAGGTCTACACACCCCTACACCTCTCTCCCATCCACCAACATGAGGACAAGAATGATGATCACTCACCATTTTTCTACTCCACCCTCTCTGTCCAAACCAGAAGCAGCACTTGCGCCACCAGATCTATCTCTCACTCGTGATCCCCTCTGGAAAGCGCCTCCCCCTCTCCTTGTATCCATCCCCCTTGCTCGTGCGCTGGCCATGGCTCCCAGAGCACGCACGACACGTCGCTCGTGTTCCTACGCGTGGGCAGATCCCCTCACCCAATCTTCTTGTCTAGACGCCTCACGGGAGCTCCTCAAGCACACCCGTGCCCCTCATTTCCCCCAGATCGCTCTTCTTCTCCCTCGAGCTGCTGTCAAACACCTGCGGGTGCGGGCAAGGTCACTCCGCTCCCGCTCACCTCGACCCTCCTCCTCCAAATCCCTGTCGCCTGGAGTACCTCCTGACCACGGTGAACCTCCATGACCCTCTCTCCGCCCTTCTTTGCACTGCAGAGGTGTGCACAATCCACAAGATCCAGTACATCCGCCGTGAACAACCACGGACTGTCCGAGACAGTATGCAAATATCGGATAACTGGTCCTAACCATCCACTATGTCAGTGCTAGTAAATGACTACCTCTTCAACTGGGTTTGTTCTCCCGGGCACCGAGTGAGTCAGCCGTATCGATCCGGTTTCCCCTGACAACACACCGCCATGGCAGGAGACCCAATTGCTGCAACCGGTAGTGAACTTAATCCCACACTATGAATGTCCCGTTTCTCCCTCCCGGCGACAATTCGGTTCGGGGGACTCTAACCCCTATAGCACTTTGAGGTAGACACGGACTAACACCGACAAGCAATTAGCTAGACCCCGTTCCCATATTGGGGTAATGTGGCAGCACGGCTTGGTTGTCCGATGAAGACTAGGTTATGTGTCATTTTTGGAAAACAAGTCGAAAACATTTCCTTCTTCATAAACCTCCCTTGGACAAGGTCCCACCTTTCCTCGGGGTTTTTCCAAGCTTTTGCTTTCCAAAAACATCAAGTTAAAATGTCCATTAGGGGACTTAAGTTGATTAAGTGATGATACTAAAATGTCTAAAGGGCTTGGTAACACCAAGATTATATAGTGGATATAGCAGATTAGATACATAAAACAGATAGTGGTATAGTCCACTTAAAGAATAGTTTTTGAATCAAACTTTTGTAAAACTTCAGAAGTAGAACATGCATGATAGATAATTATAAGTAAAACAACAGCAAGCATTTAGAATGGCTTGCCTTGGCACTGGTCTTGGTCTCGCTCTTGAAATAAACAAGAGTTGCAAATAAAACCTCTCCGGGAAATAATACCGTCTTCGTTATCTAACGTCGTAAACACAAAAAGGACAATACCCAATCAGAACCAAACAAAGGCAAGCACTTGAAAAAAATAAACATACAGCAAGAATTTCATCAAATAAGTATACTCACAAACAATGGTACTAGGGTGCACACCATCAAGCAAAACAGGCACAGACAATACACACGAATAACACTAGAATCGATGTTTTGGATACTCAACCAAAATGGCATGAGTCCAGTGGGTGTGCCACTCTCATATCATTCTCAAATAAGGTTAAATGACATTCTGGTCATTCATGAGGATGAGAAAAATAACAAGAAAACAACATAGGAACACATACACATGCATAGGAAAATATTAACAAGCAATACTACAAGCCCATAGTAACACATGCTTTTCTAAACATGGAGAAATAATATAACCAGTAGCTAACCAACCTAATAATAGAGACAAATCAATACCAAAGATATCATGGCATCACTCAATACATGAAAATAATCATGGAGCAAAAGACTACTAAAACTAGAGATGCAAAAGGGCCATTTAGACATGCATACATGCATAACCATAAGAGATCATCAAACATGATTTATTATAACATGATGGATCTGTAAGATGGCATCCAAATAACATAGAAAAAAACACCTAGACATGCTAGTAATAACAAAATAACAATCTAATCAATGCCTCAAAAATTAAGCATGCAAATAGCAACTATGGCAGAAAATCATCTAAAACTATCATGCAAGGCTATTTAATCTTGATCTCACTCAAGCATGAAAGCAAGTATAATATTCTATAATAACAGTATCTATGCCATGTAAAACAATACTAAAGAATTTATTCAAGTTATCATAGCAATATGAAGAATAACAACAATTTAACCTATTATTACTAGGAAAAACACCCATATGAGAATAAAACTATAACAAACATGGTTTTCCACACCCAAACCCTATCATGCTAATGGATCACTCAAAAAACATTTCAACCATGTATTAATACCTTACACATGCTAGGAGTCAATTTTATAACAAAAACAATATAACACACAATTTAATAAAGGCATAGCAATAATATGCAGAAAATGGCTAAACACTAAATATTGCACCAATCCTATTCTGTAACTCCTAAAATCATGAAAATCTATTATAAGGTGCTCCTAGTCACTAGAAAACCAACCCAAGTGGATTCACATAAAAAAGCATCACCAATAAAATTAAACAATTCATAGAAGTGCTCTCTGGCCTAAAACTAACATGCATGTCATTTTCACACCACAACTCAAGTAAACACAAGGTAAAGTTCCTCAGACAGATATTATCAAGGGCTACTCAGAACAGTTGAGTTTGCATGATTTGGATACTTACAACTCAAGTTATTAAATAAAAGGTGTTAATGAGTGCATCTGCCATTTATTTTAGTTCTCCTAAAATACAGCACAAAACCCAGATCTACAAGTTGGAGATGGTTAAGATTTTGTAGATACATAACTGTGATTTTTAGTTTGGCAAGATTCACTTGTTAGCATTTTTATTTCGAATTAAAGTAATCACCTAGAAACAGACATGCAGGGAAAAGAAATAACCACCTGCAGAAAAACATAAATAGGCCGGATCTGTGAGGGAAACGGTCCGAGGAAGAACAGGCCGGCCCGCTGGCCAGCGCGCGCAGCGAAACGGTATGTCGTCGTCCGATCGGGGATCGACGGATGAGATCAGAAGGTTGCGGATTTAAAGACACCCGTTGGATGCAGATCTGACAGATGAGCTTGTCCGTGGCGTTTCGCGCCGGCGGCGACCAAGGGATGCGACGGTGTCCACGCCGGCCGTCGCTGGGGACGCACGGGCTCGCCGCCGTGGACGCGCATGGTCCCCTGGAAGCTCAAGCAGCACCGAAATTCTCAGGAGAGCATCTCCCATCGAGTGCGCGCACGCACGCAAAGCGGAAAACACCGAGGCGCTCCTTGCCATGAAAGCCGCGGAAAGGAGCTCGAGGTCGTCGGTGGAGGGGGCTCTGCATGGAACCAAAAGTCAAAATGGGAGGATCACGAGTCTTGTGGGAACTCAAGGAAGGTGGGAGAGGAAACGACGCAACCAGGGAGGGCTCGAATCGACGGCTCGAAGTGTTGCTCGCCGGCGGGCCGTGGCGCTTGATCCCGGCGATGGAGAGGGATAATGAGGGGGATTTTGTGATGGAAATGCGATTGAGGTGGAGGGAGAGTAGGGTGACATGTTGGACAGCGGGGGGTGGCTCGGGGATGCCTATCCGCAGAGCTCGATGCTCGGCGACCATGGCGGACACGGGCTCGCTTGCTCGAGCGCAAAGAAGGTCTAAGAGAGGGTCATGGAGGTTCACTCTGGTCAGGAGGTACTCCAGGCGACAGGGATTTGGAGGAGGAGGGTCGAGGTGAGCGGGAGCGGAGTGACATTGCCCTCACCCGCAGGTGTTCGACAGCAGCTCGAGGGAGAAGAAGAGCGATCTGGGGAAATGAGGGGCACGGGTGTGCTTGAGGAGCTCCCGTGAAGCGTCTAGACAAGAAGATCGGGTGAGGGGATCTGCCCACGCGTAGGAACGCGAGCGACGTGTCGTGCATGCTCTGGGCGCCATGGCCAGCGCACGAGCAAGGGGGATGGAGACAAGGAGAGGGGGAGGGGCTTTCTAGAGGGGATCACGAGTGAGAGATAGGTCTGGTGGCGCAAGGGTTGCTTCTGGTTTGGACAGAGAGGGTGGAGTAGAAAAATGGTGAGTGATCATCATTCTTGTCCTCATGTTGGTGGATGGGAGAGAGGGGTAGGGGTGTGTAGACCTTGTCTCTGAGGTTGGGGAAGATATTTTCTACCTCACAGAACCAGGGAGAGGTAGAGAGAAGGAGTGTATGGACCAGGATGCTCATGAACCAAGTAGTGACCAGAAAATAAAGAATTGGATTTTGATTGTTTTCACCAAGATTTTGAAAGTAACATGAGTGAAACATTATGTCCAATGGATAGAGAATCAAAAATGGAGACTAGGGATGGTGGTCTCAATAGTTTTGAAAAATATTTCTTTCACAAACTTTTGGAAATTCCAAAACTGCTGAATCTATTTTTAAATGTTTTCTCCAAAATTTTCAACACAATTTCCAAATGTTTTTGCATAAGTAAGTCCCACATGACCATAGGCATCTTGGGTAATTTTTCCAAGATTTTAGGAAATACTTTTCTTCACAAAATATTTTAAAGTCCTTTTCTGGCTATTTGGAAAATGGAAAATAATAAATAGTAAAATGCTTCTAAAACAAATATTTTTGAGTTGGTATGAGAGATTACATAATATAGGTCTCAAAAGTGATTTTTAATAAGCAACTCTTTTGAAAAGATTTGAGGCACCAAGTGGAAAAAGGGTGAAAACAGGAGTTTATTTAATAGACTAAAAACCATGAGAGAAGAATAATTAAATGACCATTACAAAATGAATGGACCATATGGAGGTTATGTATAGGTCATGGAGATGACAAGGGTAGGTTCCTTGGGCTTGAAAACAATAAGGAGTGATTTTGAGTAACACAGAGAAAGTGCATCAAGATAACAGAAATAAGATCAATATTTAGGGATGCCTTCTAAAGGACTTTGAGAGATGATACCAAAGGGTTTTAATATCCAGAATAACAACTTGGATAGATAGAATAGGTATATAAAATGAGATGGATTATGATGCATTGATGATTAGCTCAAGATTTGTCATAGAAGCATGTCACCAAAGTTGGAGATTTTTAAGAAAACAGAAGGTGATATGGACATGAGATGGAATATGATATAGATGCTTGACATTGTTATTCATAGGTTTTATTTTATTATAAAATCACACACTTATCAACAAACAGAAATAAATACTTGAAAGTAAACACAAGATAAAATCACACAACAAGCAGATAAAATAACAAGTCACACAAGATCACTCAAGCAATTGAGTTCCTCAAATTAATTTCCAGGATGTTTTTCTCAAGTGTTAATTTTAGGTAGTGATCAAGTCACACAATGACAAGAGGATTTTATAAAGAGGTTCAGCTCAAAAGTTGTTATTTCCAAAAGAATATAATTGAGGTAAAAACACAGGGGTAATATAGTCCCCTCTTATTGCTTTTGCAAAAGAAGGAAGTGAGAGGGAGTTTTTGAAATACTTGCAAAAACATCTTGGTTGAAAACAGGTTGGAAATGATTAGCTCCAAAATACTTTTCATATAGTTTTGGAAATTATCTTTTGTTTCCTCAAAACTTGGCCTTTGGGTTTCTTCTCAAATCAAAACATTTTCCAAAAGGTTTTTTTGCCAAAAGAGTGTAATGGATGAAGATGATAAGCTTTCTTGTCATGACTTGATCACAAGGGTTGTGTTTTAAGAAAGTTATGATCATTTTTTTTATGTTAGTTGTTAACAAACTTAAACAAAAACACAATCAACAAGCAAGTAGAAAAGAAAAACAAGCATTAGCCAAACATGTTAAAAAGTTTTTGTTGGCCCTGATTTTTGGGTTATTAAAAACAAGTTTTTTTTCCTGCCTTCCAAAAATTGGGCTGTTACAGCTCTTCCCCCCTTAAAATGAATCTCGTCCCCGAGATTCGTAAGTGGGTACTTTAGAGTGTAACTAAAAACAAGAGTCTCGGGCTTCTTCAATTTTTTTTAAATGAAGATCCTTTGACGAGGTGGTCTTCTGAGAACTCGAGGTGTTGATGTTGTATGAATGTTGCTTGTCGAGGAGATGGATATGTTCACTTGACACTTCATGTCCTTATTGTTGATGTTGGTGGAACGGCACAACCTAATGAAGGGTCTTGATTTTGCTGCTTCGTAGACCTTCTGTCGTTGTCTGGAGCTGGTCTTCTTTTAGGGGTATCGCAGATAGTTACCCACGGCAACCATCTGGCCTCACAGGGCGTAAGGTCCGTAGACTTGACTCTCTCCGATTACTGTTAGTAAAGCCGTTAGGAAACTCCTATATGCTTTTTTTTGAGTGGTTGACCGCGTTGAAGTGCAGATGCTTCCCCCCTTTCATTAGTCTTCATAGGTTGTCGAGTATTATCTTCATCTTCGTCTCATCTTTGCTTGGTGGCGAAGGCAGGTCATGGAATACTTCATTGTGTCTTGATCTTCATGGAGATTTGCAGGCGTCTTCATAGGTGATTTAGGATCACATAGTTAGCTTTCCCTCGGGAAAACTAGCTAGTGCCTTTAGCAAACCTTCGGTTAGATGTTAATCTAAAATTAGATAGTTATGTTAGTAATGTTAGTATGGTAAAAGTTTTGTTGGTGTCGCGAGACACATCTCGCGTCTTCTCGGGCTTGAACCTGACCTTGTCGCCCTTCTTGATGTCTCTTGATGTAGTTGCACAAAATGGCGTGTGAAGTCCGTTATCCGTCTTGAAGAAGATTTCAGAGATCTTGGGCTCTCGGGTTGAAGCAGAGAGGGTTCCATACCTCGCACTTCTCATGAGGGGATGGGGGATAAGATCTTTTTAAAAGCGGTTTTTTGCTATGTCAGACTTTTGAAGAGATACCAAAAGTGCAAGCCATGGCCGAATAGGGCCAAAAGAATTTTTGCAAACAGACATAAATAAAGCAAGAGGTAAAAGTGTGGTGACTTTTATTGTGCCGAAAAGGCGTGCTCGTGAGACACTCATGAAAACAAATCAAAACACACACCACAAGGGAACAAGTAAAAACATTACGCAAGAGTAAGAACACACAATTAGCACACAGGCAAAGGACAAACAAGGTACCTTTAGCACCAGCAAACGTCTATTACCGCTGAAGAACGGGTAGCTCAAGTAAAATAACTGAGCGAAACCTATCGATTCCTATGGGGCTGGGTTGACAAAAGGGTTGTTGAAGTCTTCATGTAGTTATTCATCTTTGTAGATTTTGATTCATGGTAGATTCTTCGGTATTTGCATAGAAATCACCATGATGTTGGGGTCTTCGGAAGGAAGCTTCTTTATGTTCGGGTTGCTAACTACTAAAGTCTTCTCGGGACATCGCCAAGTATGTAATTTTTTAACAAAAAGATAACAGAGAGAAACTTTTTGGTAGACCTTTAAATGAAAACCAGGGTTTTATAAACTCGGGTTTATTTATTTACAAAAATAAAAATTTGAGCCATGAAAAACAAAAGACAAAAAGGTATGTTTACTATTTTCTCTTTCTTTCTTCAGAACTTTAGTTTTATAAACAAGGCAATTTTTTTTTTGAAAATATGAGAAAGATGGAAACCATGCTTAGGATTCCATAAATAAAAACATTTTGGACAGTAATATAGTTTTTACCAAAATATTTTTATTTCCTAACTGACGTCCATGCTAAACTAAGGTCTCCTAAAGTCAGGATGGCTCTGATACCAACTCTGTGGGGACCCCAGACTAGCAGTCCGAGACCTCCAGTATGCGTACATTCACGATCTCATGATCAGTTAGTCGTGAACAACATACTCGAGTTGGCATTGCAGATTACAACATCCACTACACGAATACACGGCTTACACAACTGGTCACTTGACTCAGTTGAAAACAACTGCCACGCAGGGCAGGAACACACACTAAAAACAACGGAAGACTGCAAAACACACTCGTGGTAAACCCAAGTCACGCCTTGACTACCTACAGGCTACTGACTCGGAGACGTTCCTAGTTCGCATAGCCGTCAGCGACACCATCTTCTTCAGGTTCTCCGGGTTTCTGCTCAAAGTCTGACTAAGACAATAGCCAGGGACGAAACCAATATGAGTACGTTTGAATGTACTCTGCAAGACACCCCAAATGAAAGCTAAACATGCAAGTGTGCATATATATAGGTGGTAGGAAGGCTTTAATTAGGGTTCAACTAGCCATGATGAATTTAAGACCCATCATAGTTGCACAAGTTTTATTTTTCTTTGTTGAAGAAGATACTTCAAAAGATATTTCATTTCTCTTGTGGATATAGCATGTCCACAAGGTTTTGATAAAGCATTCTAAATCAAGAAAACATTTTTCTTGGCAAAACTTCTTGGAAAAACGCATCTTTAAGATCATCATTTATCCGGTACCTCAAAGGTACAATCATTCCCTTTCAACGTACCTCCCAGGTACAAGTTCCAAAAACACTTCTCCTGCTTTTTGAAAACATTGACACAATGCTAGCTACATGGCCATTCAACTGTCCATATCCGAGGATGCGGCTATTCTGAATAGTTTTACTCTGCAGAGGTGTGCACAATCCACAAGATCCAGTACATCCGCCGTGAACAACCACGAACTGTCCGAGAGAGTATGTAAATATCGGATAACTGGTCCTAACCATCTACTATGTCAGTGCTAGTAAATGACTACCTCTTCAACTGGGTTTGTTCTCCCCGGCACCGAGTGAGTCAGCCGTATCGATCCGGTTTCCCCTGACAACACACCGCCATGGCAGGAGACCCAATTGTAGCAACTGGTAGTGAACTTAATCCCACACTGTGAATGTCCCGTTTCTCCCTCCCGGCGACAATTCGGTTTGGGGGAGTCTAACCCCTATAGCACTTTGAGGTAGACACGGACTAACACCGACAAGCAATTAGCTAGACCCCATTCCCATATTGGGGGTAATGTGGCAGCACGGCTTGATTGTCCGGCGAAGACTAGGTTATGTGTCATTTTTGGAAAACAAGTCGAAAACATTTCCTTCTTCATAAACCTCCCTTGGATAAGGTCCCACCTTTCCTCGGGGTTTTTCCAAGCTTTTGCTTTCCAAAAACATCAAGTTAAAATGTCCACTAGGGGACTTAAGTTGATTAATTGATGATACTAAAATGTCTAAAGGGCTTGGTAACACCAAGATTATATAGTGGATATAGCAGATTAGATACATAAAACAGATAGTGGTATAGTCCACTTAAATGTGACGCCCCGGGATCGGGCACTATGCAGATTTCAGCATTTCCGCCAAAATCCACATAATAACCGATTCCAGGTTGCCACTTGTGATAACATTACAACAATTCACGAATATTCCGCAACAACAACAGAAAAGATATATACAAGACGACTCAAACGAGTCAAGAGTACAACTGATACAATACAAAGATCCAAATAACATCGGAGGAAACAACATAGTGTCCGACTACGGACAAGATACAAATTGGACTAAGAGTCCTGAAGATAACCGATGGCGTCCAATCCCTTCCCAGGCCAAGCCGGAGGGATTCCCAAGCTAACGTCGTCAGACTTCAAACCTGTTGACTGCGATGTGGAATATGCAGCCACGAAAAGGATTCATGGGTCAGTACTATTAAGTATTGGCAAGTGGATAAACCACACTCACAAGATACTGGCGTAACCAATCATCACAAGATACAAATACTTTGGGTACAACGGAAGGAAGGGGTTATTGCAAAGAAGCGGCAGCGGGCAGCACTAACAAACTAAAGAGACGCGCTACAACTTCCGGCTAAAAGAAAGGGATAAGATAGCGCGACAAAACCAACTATAACTACTCACCAAACAATACCCATCCAGTGTTACCCCCTACTAAGGAAGCAACCCAAGGAAACTCACACTGTTGATTAAGGTGACATTCATTTTTTATGGTGAAGGTAATACTATATTACTAGTTGAAAGTACAAGGATGCCGCCTAGAGGGGGGGGGGGTGAATAGGCGCTTTAAAATAATTACGGTTTAGGCTTGAGTAAATGCGGAATAAAACTAGCGTTTAATTTATCAAGCACAAAACCTATGCAAGCTAGGTTTATCTATGTGCACCAACAACTTATGCTAGGCATGATATACAACTATGAGATAGCAAGATAGATGACTTCAAGCACGATGGCTATCACAAAGGTAAATGCATAAGTAACGAGCTAGAGTGTAGAGATAACCGAAGCACAAGGAGACACCGGTGTGATTACCGAAGTTCCTTCCCAAGGGAAGTACGTCTTCGTTGGAGAGGTGGGGAGCCACCTAGGCGCTCCTCAATAGCACGGATGTGCACACCTTATTCTCCTTGAGCTTCTCCGGTGAGGGAGATGCTCGTTTCCACTATGAGGTCGACTTGAAGGCGTTGACCAAACCTTACACGAGGTTGAGGCTATCTCCACAACTCAATTGGAGGCTCTCAACGAAGCTTCTTGCAACAAGGTGGAAGCCCCAAGCACTAACCGTCTAGGGTGCTCAATACACCCAAGAGGAACAATCTCTCCGGTGACCAAGCACCCAAGAGTAACAAGCTCACGAACTTCTCTTTCACGAATCTCGTGGGGAACTCAAACCGATGCACCTAATGCAATGGCAAGAACACACAAAGTGGTCAAGAGCTTCTCTCCCAAATCCCACCAAAGCAACTAATGCTATGGAGGGAGGAAGGAGGAAGAACAAGGAAAACAACAAATGAATCCCTAGATCTAGATCCAATAGATTCCCCTCACAAAGAGGTGGGATTGATTGGTGAAGTGGTAGATCTAGATCTCCTCTCTCTTTTCCCTCAAGTGGAAGCAAGAATCATTGGAGGGATTGAGAGAGAGCAAGCTTTTGGAGGTCAACAATGGAGGTCAAACTTGCCCAAAAGGTTGGGGAACCATTGGGGAAGAAGGCCCCTTAAATAGGTCACCCAAATATCCAACCGTTGGAGGAAAATTCGCGCAGGGGCGGAACCTCCGGTGAAACCACCGGAACCTCCGCCCCCCGGATGAGTTAGGACATCAAAATGGCTGAAAAAATGCCCCAACCACCGGAGCCTCCGGTGGTTTCACCGGAACCTCCGCCACTTTCAAACCGAAGGGGTTTCCGGCGGAGCTACCACCGGAGCCTCCGCTGGTGGAAAAAACTGCAGAACACCCTATATGAAAACGGTCATAACTTTTGCATCCGGACTCCGTTTTCGATGTTCTTGGGCTCGTTGAAATCGCAACGACGAGCACTACAAGAATATGCAGAGAAACATCATAGTCCAAATGGGAATATAAAACCAAATGATGAAAGGTTGGCCTATCAATAAAGGACAACCGGTAGAAACCTCCAACAACAAAAATGCGATAAGTTTTTCATACGAAATCCATTTTTGATGAACTTGAGCTTGACATGAAGAACATGAAAAGATCTAAAACCTTACATGTAGAAAACCCAAATAAGAACCAAGAAGGATGATGCCAAGTATGCAAAGGTTTGAGCTCTCTACGATAGATACGATCAAGATATGCATTCAAGAGCCCCTCTTGATAGTACGGTTATCTATCCTATAATCCGGTCTCCCAACTAGCATAATGAGACCGGTAAAATAGAAACCCTATATAAGTCATACCTTTGCCTTGCGCAATCCAATTGAGCTAGATGATGGCGATCTTAATCACCTCAAGTTGGACCACCTTTCTTGATTGCGCTTCGCTTCGTGAAGATTGTGAATTGCTTCCCCATAAGCTAATATGAGAGAGCTTATCACATGAACATCTTCACTTGACCATAATCTCCATATGGATGGAAAGGTTCAAGCATAGGATTTCTTCTAGATGCTTCACTTGAGCTTCCACGTCAAGCTAGGTGACGAACATCGCTCGACGATGACATAGACCATGGGCTATATGAAATCTACCTTTTTGTTCATGCCCATGGAAAGATACCTAACCACACATAGAGATGCCACACACACATATATGGGTTAGATCACAAAGCTATATTGACAATTTCTTACCATACCATGAGATACACAATCCCACTTGGTACATCGTGTAGCTTTGTGTGTTGATCACTAGCTTGATCAACCTTGTATCTTTTCTTCTCACTTCAAATGATGATGTCTTGAAGATAACCATGAAGGATAACATAATACTTTTCTTCAAGACACACTAGCAATAACCTCAACTCAAACCATGACCATTCTTCATATAAATCCTTGAATATAACAATGGCCATCAAGGAAGCTAATAGAGTTCAACACATGAACTCCATTATTTCCTATGAACAAGAACTACAAGGATAATTCAATGCAAACGTTAGTCCATAGGGATTATCAGTAATTACCAAAACCACATATGGGGCACCATGCACTTTCAATCTCCCCCATTTTGGTAATTGATGACAATCCCTTTTTATGAGGGTTTATATGATGAATTAAGCAACCATGCAAAACACAAAGAGCAAGGATGAAATAGCATGGAAGGCAAATGCTTAAGAACGAAACTAAAGCATAGAACCAAATTCCCTTAAACCCTCTAAACTTCTCCCCCATTGGCATCCATTGCCAAGATGGGAAAAAAAAGATTAGAAGGCCAATATAATAAGAGCTCCCCCATAGTGTATGCATTCCTCATGATATGAGTGAAATCAAGAGCATGTATCCAACTAGGAATAGATGGAGGGAGATCAAACTATATTGAGGATCCAAAGAATTACAAGCAAAGTCAAATTGAAGGATACTTTCATAAAGAAGCAACCAACCAAAGGATCCAAAAAAACGATTGACCAAAATGAATATTATGATAAGATCAACCAAGTGTTCTAGAAAATCAAGAGGGAACTCCCCAAGGTACATGCACAATGTTAAATTTGAATTACTATATAATGTGCACAACATGGAATCATCACTCCCTTCTAGATAATTTTGAACACAAACAAGAGCAAGAGAATAGATAGGAAATGGAGCAAAGCAACTTGCAAACAAACAAGAGTTGAGCAATTAAGATCAAGAAGCGACAAGTAAAGATTTACTCAACCGAAAGAGATGAGTATGACAAGGAAGGACATTTGTAGGAGACTAATAGGATGAGCAATGCTTCATCATAGTCTTTAAATATATGAGTCACATAGTGCATATCATGTCTTTCCCATACACACAAACCAACAAATGATAAAACACATATGTCCACAAGCTTTATAAGATGCCAAAGGAATACCAAAAGAAAAAGAAAAGCTTGTGCCTTCTAGGAACCACCAAGTAATCTAAAGCAATAAAACATGGTCACTAAGAAATAGAATATCAATTAAAGATGTAACTATTCTCGTGTGTATAAGTTTCTAAGTGGACACCAATCACAAAGATATATATCCACAAAGAAATATGCACACACAAAAATAGGTACAAGGGTAAAGAACATGATATCCAAGATAGGTTCATAAATATACCAATAAGATTTTTGTTTGAAAGCAAAGCACTAGGATTAGTTTAATCTTAAGGGGATATAGATGGACAAACAATAAACTCATCAAAGCATCACAAATATCACAAGGGAAAAGTGATAGTTGGAATGCTTCGAGAAAGGTAACGCATATCACAAAAGATTCAAATGGTTTTTGAGAATTCATAAATATTGCATATGAGAGACTTAAAGTAGACGTTACTAGATTAATATACTTGGGATTGGTGAATCATGAAATTGATTATAAATATCCCCTTAGTATGTAATCATCCCGGCTTACTCATAGTTGCAATAAATATGTTTTTGATAAGACATTTGCAAGAGCCAAATGAAATGCAACAAATGGAATTCATGTCAAGATGCAACCTACACAATATTGAAAGCTAAAAATGTATGCATGGAATAGATACTTGTTACCGAGACGACATTTGTGATGAAGAGGATGCGAGTTTGATAATCATCGTAGCTTGACTCCTATGATATGATGGTGAGAACACCTTCCTTATGAATGGAGCAAGCAACCAATGTATCTCCATTGTACCTAAAAACAAAAATCAAGTACAACATGGTTCCCAAACTTATTGGGTCCAAAGTAGTTAGAACAACTACAATACATAAGACAAACTCCACATAAGTATATGCATATTAATATGAATTTGAATTGTATGCGCATCTTAGCCATTTAGGATTTGATGGAGTTTATCCTATATATTGGATCAACGAAAGTAAGCATGTCAAAGAATATACATAGTAAATATACATGCACAAAACTTTCAAGAACCAAACAAGATACAAATAGGACAAAATACCAATTAAAACAAAGAAGGCACTCACAAGAGATAAAATCAAACAAAGTGTCCAAGTTATATCAAAACCCCAAACCAACACATGATTTAGGAAATCAAATAGAGAAGATAACAAAAGAAAAACATCAACGAATAAACAAACCCTCTACACTTTTCATGATGGCACACAAAGTACCAAGACGAAAAATGTTCGTCTTCCAAAGAGACAAGTCACTGGGATAAAATACCAATTTCAAGACAACAAGTGTTCAAACACGTATAGGATAGTTCTTCCAATAATAGTGCATTAATTATGATATTGCATTTGAATACAAGATGCACGCAATGGAATCATTACTCTCCATATATATTATTCAAACACTAGTCAAGCTCAAGAAAAGCAATAAGATGCAATACCAATTAAAGAATTGTGTTCTACTCAATGTAGGATAGCTTCCCAAGAAATGCAACACAAAGAAGTATGTCTTTGAATAAGAGTGCACACGAATGGGATCATTGCTTTTCCTAACTCAATAAAGCATAAAACAAATTTTGAGTAGAGTAAGGAAGACACAAAGGAGTTTGAACCAAACAAATCCTTGGCAAGAAACAAGGCAATTTTAGAGCAATGGACAAAGTAAATATGATCAATAAACTTACCACAAATTATTATAACTTGTCAAAGACAAGAGATTTATGGAGATATTTCTCGGTGGTATATTTGTTCACAATCATATTCACAAAACATAAGTATGTGGTAAAAGATAGGAATGAAAACACCATACTTAAATAGAGATTCTTGGTGGCTTCAATAGTCGAATGATCATGCAAAGAAATGATTAATATATCAAGAAGCAACCGGTTCCCGAGAAGGTAAATTCTAGTGCTAATTTGTGGAAAACCGCACCAAGAAACTCTTTCACGAATAAGATACCAAAAGATGAGCAAATAAAATCATTTAAGAAAATTGGAACTAGTTTGAGCACACATGCCACATAGGAATAAGATAATTAACAATATCAATTCTACGTGGCAAAACCTTAAATGTTCACATTTTTTAGGCTTGTAATATGTACAAACATATTACTCCCCCATAATGTGATAATCCGTATTTTCTTAGCAAGAGTCAAACAAAAACCAACTTGAGATAATTAATAGACATTAGAATTTGAATTTCTCATGAGTATGAGATACCACATAGAGACTAGATAATATTGAAATATCAACACTATGTGGTATTCCTCATGTACACACATTTTGGGATTGTAAAGTGCCAAAGGCATATAACTCTCCCAAAATGGGATAGTCCATTAATCACTCAAAAGAGCCAAATAAGATACACACAAGATGCAATTAGGCTCAAAGCAAACTCATACATACATTTTGTGCGAACCGACAAACACATACTAGATTACTCAAGGATAAGTAAGTATTAAGCACAAAATATACAAAATACAAGCAAGGTACAAAACCAATATATGCAAAGGGGCAAGCAACTTTCAATGTATATATATAATGTAATAACACAAGTTACCGCAAGAAGGAGCATGGAATATGTGATAGAGACGTGATAATCCAAATGACTTGGCTTAAGGAAAATATACGTGATGAAGATCCCTTAATTCTTCATGATATAGCCAAGTCTCCAATGCCCTCCGATAACACCTATTGATCAAGTTTGAGCTTGTTGGTCCCCAACAAAGTTGGGTCCTAAGAGGTTAGTCACAATAGGCTTGGCAACCCAAATGGTTCTTTTCTTGACACCACTTTGAGTACCAACATATTTGGCAAACACATTGCCCACATCATCCTTCCGAATGGAATACACATCATCAATTATGATAGGGTTGGATAATGTACCATTAGTGCATGAAGAAGCAAGATGGCCCTTTTCACGACATAAGTAGCAACAACGACTCCTTCCATTCTTCTTAGTTGATTTCTCAACTTGAGAAGCATTAGCTTGAGTCTTCATAGGAAGAGGCCTTTCTTCAACTTGAAGTTGAGATTGAGGTTGAACTTGTGGCCGCTTCCCTTGTTGCTTCTCGCTAAGTTTCTTCTTCTTCATAGGGCATGATCTAACATGATGCCCTTCAACCTTGCACTTGAAGCAAACAATATTCGCCAAATTCTTGACTTGTTCATGGCCCTTCTTCTTGTCGACCTTGGACTTGTTCTTGTGATTGGAAATGAATCCAAGTCCTCTCTTGTCATTGGGGGATTTTTGGACACTCAACATATTATCAAGTGTGGACTTCCCTTTATGACACTTCTCCAAGTCTTTCTCCAATGAAGTGACTTGGGCCTTGAGCTCTTTGATTTCCTCTACATGGTTAGTATTAACACAAGGGCTAGAGGAAGTAGATGCATCATTATTAGAGCAACAAGGTAAGGAAAGCAATTCATCATAAGATGTGGGAACATTATGAGAGGATGAATTACTAGGACTAGCACAAGGCAATATAGCATTTAGAGTAGATATTGTGCCTTTGTCCACATGAGGCTCACAAGATGTTACCTTAGTTAACATAGCCTTATGAGCTAATTTTAGACTCTCATGGGAGACTAGAAGATCCTTATGAGAGCTTGAGAGCTTTTCATGAGTTTCTTCCAATTTCCCATAATTACTAGTTAGCAACTCAAGTTGAGCCCGTAGCTCAACATTCTCCTTTAATGTGGATGCTTCACAAGAAATAGAGTTAGTAGCACAAGCATCAACATTTTTAGCTTTGAGTTCATTAGCAAGCGAAAGAGATAACTCATTGTCCCTTCTAAGCTTAGAAACGCTAATAGCATATGTTTCTTCTAGACTATATAGTTTCTCTTCAAGAGAAGATCTAAGGGACCGCTCTTTCTCAAAAGCCTTTTCAAGCTCTTTGTCCTTGATAGAATGACTACCACTATGACTTTCGAAAGTCACGATGATATCCTCCTTTTCATCTACAAGAGAGTTAGCCTCATCAAGTTGTTCTAGGAGAGCATTCACATTTTCTTTGGTCTCACCAACAAGGCTTGCGAACCATAAGCGTAATTTCTTAGACTCATCATCATCTTCCTTACCAACATCATCATCACTACTATCATCATAATATATATTGGGGTTCAAAGTTGAAGATACCTTTGAATCCTTGGCCATAAGGCAAAATGTGGTAGATGATGATGAATCATTACTTGAGGCACCACTCAAGTCCACATCTTGTTCCATAGAGAGTTGAGTTTCCTTTAAATTGTTAGCCATACAAATACTAGAGGAAACACAATCATTTTTATCATGGGAACAAGATAAAGCAATCATATCATCATGAGATTTAGTCAAGCAATGACGACATGATATGCAAAGACTATCAACACAAGCATGTAAAACATTTTTTGTGCTAGTTGTGTTTAAGTCTAAAGATGAGACATTGCAATAAGATAGAGATGAAGGATCATCAATAATAATCTCACTATCATTATTGCAAAACCTATCACTACTCACCATCTCATTAGTTTGTGGCTTACCACATGTTGGTGAAGTAGAAGAAGTTGAGAACTCATCACGACCGGAGATGGAGGGAGAGCAATCATCCACAATAATATTGGACACTCCATATTTATCTTGAAGCTTTGTCCATAATTCATGAGCAGTCCGAATAGGAAAAAGTGGCTTAATAACTACAAGGCTCACAAGAAGGAAAAACGCATTAATAGCAAGAGCATCGAGAGATAAGTTTTTCTCTTCCTCTAAAGTTGGATTTTGAGGATCCTTCGGAGGAGAAAAACCCATCTCTACAATTTGCTCCATGTGTGGGTCCATGACCCGGAAATAAATGAGCATGCGAAATTTCCAAAGATCATAGTTTGTGCCATCAAAATGAAATGTGGGATCTTGCACTAATTCACTAAGCGACATCATTACTCTCAAGGCGGTGAAGCCTACAAAAGACAAAAAGGTATGTTTACTATTTTCTCTTTCTTTCTTCAGAACTTCAGTTTTATAAACAAGGCAATTTTTTTTTTTGAAAATATGAGAAAGATGGAAACCATGCTTAGGATTCCATAAATAAAAACATTTTGGACAGTAATATAGTTTTTACCAAAATATTTTTATTTCCTAACTGACGTCCATGCTAAACTAAGGTCTCCTAAAGTCAGGATGGCTCTGATACCAACTCTGTGGGGACCCCAGACTAGCAGTCCGAGACCTCCAGTATGCGTACATTCACGATCCCATGATCAGTTAGTCGTGAACAACATACTCGAGTTGGCATTGCAGATTACAACATCCACTACACGAATACACGACTTACACAACTGGTCACTTGACTCAGTTGAAAACAACTGCCACGCAGGGCAGGAACACACACTAAAAACAACGGAAGACTGCAAAACACACTCGTGGTAAACCCAAGTCACGCCTTGACTACCTACAGGCTACTGACTCGGAGACGTTCCTAGTTCGCATAGCCGTCAGCGACACCATCTTCTTCAGGTTCTCCGGGTTTCTGCTCAAAGTCTGACTAAGACAATAGCCAGGGACGAAACCAATATGAGTACGTTTGAATGTACTCTGCAAGACACCCCAAATGAAAGCTAAACATGCAAGTGTGCATATATATAGGTGGTAGGAAGGCTTTAATTAGGGTTCAACTAGCCATGATGAATTTAAGACCCATCATAGTTGCACAAGTTTTATTTTTCTTTGTTGAAGAAGATACTTCAAAAGATATTTCATTTCTCTTGTGGATATAGCATGTCCACAAGGTTTTGATAAAGCATTCTAAATCAAGAAAACATTTTTCTTGGCAAAACTTCTTGGAAAAATGCATCTTTAAGATCATCATTTATCCGGTACCTCAAAGGTACAATCATTCCCTTTCAACATACCTCCCAGGTACAAGTTCCAAAAACACTTCTCCTGCTTTTTGAAAACATTGACACAATGCTAGCTACATGGCCATTCAACTGTCCATATCCGAGGATGCGGCTATTCTGAATAGTTTTACTCTGCAGAGGTGTGCACAATCCACAAGATCCAGTACATCCGCCGTGAACAACCACGGACTGTCCGAGAGAGTATGTAAATATCGGATAACTGGTCCTAACCATCTACTATGTCAGTGCTAGTAAATGACTACCTCTTCAACTGGGTTTGTTCTCCCCGGCACCGAGTGAGTCAGCCGTATCGATCCGGTTTCCCCTGACAACACACCGCCATGGCAGGAGACCCAATTGTAGCAACCGGTAGTGAACTTAATCCCACACTGTGAATGTCCCGTTTCTCCCTCCCGGCGACAATTCGGTTTGGGGGACTCTAACCCCTATAGCACTTTGAGGTAGACACGGACTAACACCGACAAGCAATTAGCTAGACCCCATTCCCATATTGGGGGTAATGTGGCAGCACGGCTTGATTGTCCGGTGAAGACTAGGTTATGTGTCATTTTTGGAAAACAAGTCGAAAACATTTCCTTCTTCATAAACCTCCCTTGGATAAGGTCCCACCTTTCCTCGGGGTTTTTCCAAGCTTTTGCTTTCCAAAAACATCAAGTTAAAATGTCCACTAGGGGACTTAAGTTGATTAATTGATGATACTAAAATGTCTAAAGGGCTTGGTAACACCAAGATTATATAGTGGATATAGCAGATTAGATACATAAAACAGATAGTGGTATAATCCACTTAAATGTGACGCCCCGGGATCGGGCACTATGCAGATTTCAGCATTTCCGCCAAAATCCACATAATAACCGATTCCAGGTTGCCACTTGTGATAACATTACAACAATTCACGAATATTCCGCAACAACAACAGAAAAGATATATACAAGACGACTCAAACGAGTCAAGAGTATAACTGATACAATACAAAGATCCAAATAACAGCGGAGGAAACAACATAGTGTCCGACTACGGACAAGATACAAATTGGACTAAGAGTCCTGAAGATAACCGATGGCGTCCAATCCCTTCCCAGGCCAAGCCGGAGGGATTCCCAAGCTAACGTCGTCAGACTTCAAACCTGTTGACTGCAATGTGGAATATGCAGCCACGAAAAAGATTCATGGGTCAGTACTATTAAGTATTGGCAAGTGGATAAACCACACTCACAAGATACTGGCGTAACCAATCATCACAAGATACAAATACTTTGGGTACAACGGAAGGAAGGGGTTATTGCAAAGAAGCGGCAACGGGCAGCACTAACAAACTAAAGAGACGCGCTACAACTTCCGGCTAAAATAAAGGGATAAGATAGCGCGACAAAACCAACTATAACTACTCACCAAACAATACCCATCCAGTGTTACCCCCTACTAAGGAAGCAACCCAAGGAAACTCACACTGTTGATTAAGGTGACATTCATTTTTTATGGTGAAGGTAATACTATATTACTAGTCAAGTTATTATCATTAGGTGTAAGTTGTCTGAGTAATTGTTAGCTAGCACTTTCACCAAGTCGTCACATAACCGCGGACAACACGGCTTCTCGAGAAGATTCATCCCTGCAGGGTGCGCTACAGTACCCGTACACACTCAAGCCACCAACTAAAACTCAGGTTGGCTCGACACGACCCAAACCGTCTCTACAACCCATCCTAGGAGCCACGGAGCTATAAGGTCCCGGCCAGTCCGACCTAACCTAAGCGCAAGGGTGAAAACCACACCCCCGGCACCACAGGCCTCGCCCTATATGCATCATCATCATCATCATCAACAGTAACCATGGGGGGCCCACCCATTCATGCGTATGAGCAAATGGAACACCCGAACTAAGTGTGGCTCTTAGGGCAAGCTGCAAATCAGGTCTAAGTCGAGGGGGGTCCCATACTACCTCCCGGATGCGGTTAGCGCGCTCATCATGGATCAATGGACAAGACCCTTTTCCTAGTTTCGACACTAGCAGGCTCCAAAACCACGCCGGGCCTCCTGCCGGTGCCTTATCATCAAATTATTATTACCCCAAACATTAACATGTTGTTGATTAAATTGAAACCCAACTATCAAACTAAACAGGGGATATGAAAAAGGACAACAAGACTCGAGCGCAAACAACACTAAGCATGAAACTACGACACGAGGGCCAACAAGGTAAACAAACAACAGTTAATAGGAAGTGGAAGGAAGGCTATATCATGGCTCCAAGGTGAACATACGATAGGATCGAGACACAAGCATCGAAGCTACTAGGCTAGCATAAACACAACGGAAAGAATCGGTAACAAGTGAGGAAAGGAAACATAGGTAGCAAGTGAGTATACTTTCCTGAGATCCAGCAAGTAGAGGTACATCCGCAGAACTTGTCATTGCTCACATCATCTCAACGTCCTATCCGCGATGAAGCAACGAACTAGAACAAACATCGGATGCAACAATTACTACTACGGCAAAAGATCCAGCATGATCCTATTTTATATGCATGACATGGCAAGATGCAACACCAGATGCAAATTAGGCAATTTAATCGGAACCGGAGTCCGGACAAATAATTATTGGTTCAAGTTGTTTAGCTAACCATCAAGGTTAAATGTTGATTAACATGGAGAACAATAAATAGGTGAGCTAAACAGGATTAAATGGAATAGGGCATTATTTAAAGTAATTACCCCAACACATTCCATATTTAAATATTAGATGTACATGCATAACACAACTAAATTGCAAAATGCAAGATGCAAACGAAGGCATGGATGGCATATTAATATTCCTTGCACTTTTCTGGTTGGAAAACATATTTTACACATTAAATTTGAATTTAATTTGAATTAGTTATGATTTATGCAATTTTAAATGAATTAAATAAAGTACATAATATATTATAATTTTTAATTATTCCAAACATTAAACAAATTGCATATTTGGAAAATTCAGGAAATTTTGAATGGAAAACATATTTTATATGTTGAATTTGGATTTAAAATGAGCAAGTTATTAAATTGGCAATTTTAAATGCATTAAACAAAGAATTGTTGTTTTCAGCAATTTAAATTATTCAAAACAGAAAACAAAGTTTATATTTGGAGAGATTATTTAATTTTGCATGGAAAACATATTTTACTTTGTGAAATTGGAGTTATAGTTTGCAAGTTATGAATTAAAACATTTTGTAAAAAAAAAGTGAAATAAAAGGTTTGTTGGAGATTTGAACTTGGGCTGCTGGGATGTGCAACAGAAAACGCATCTGCCACTGTGCTAGGCTCAACTTCGTGAAAGATATGAGGTTCGGCCCAACAAAAGGTAATAGGTCTGAAACAAACTGAAGAATAGAACAGATCAGACTTGCAGGTTCAGGTTTTTAACGAAAATAAAATAAACGAGACTTATGCCTCGGATGTGATTCGAACCCGGGACCTCTTGGGGGCGGATTGGTGTGCTTGCCACTGGGCTACTGTGCGTGTTGTGATGGATAGAAGATCCGCCTGGAGATGAGGTAACTGGTCGACGTTAACTGAACTTCCGAACAGCAAAGCTTCAGAGAACACAACAGGTACAGAACGATGACGACGACCTACTACAGCGGACGACGCTCGACCGTGGCGCTCGAAGGCGACCACCAGAGCAAAGGGGAGGGGGGAGGAGAGGCCCGAGGGCGAGGCTCACCTTGGGGGTCACCGGGAGGACGCCGAGGACGTCCGTGGCGGCAGCGCGTCGATGAGCTCTGATGGAGACGACGACGATGGACAGCTACGCGCCGGGCAGAAGATGGCGACGACGGCGGTGGCACGGGGCGCCTCCTGTTTCCCCGAGGAGCGGAATCGGACGAGGGTGATGTTGCGGTTCCGTTCCCGCGGTCATCTTGGCCGGAAGGGGGCTGCAGCGACGGCGCCATCATCTCCAAGGGCCGGCCATGGAGGTGCCCTCTCTGGTTTCAGACAAAAATTCATAAACGAATTTGGGCCGAGGAAGAAGAGAGAGGGTAGGGAAAAACGGCGGCGCAGGAGGGAAGGAGAGGGGGTAGATGGAGGCTAGGGTTCTAGGGGTGCGGGGCTGGCTTTATCGGAGGGGGCATGTGCGGTGGTGGTTGTCTCGGTGGTGGGGTGTGACGTCTCCCTCCTGTTGTTCGTACGGAGAAGAAAGAGCAGGTGGGCTGGGCGCTCGGGGTCGTAGGTGGGCCTGCCTCCCCCAGCAGCTCATTTTTATTGTTTTTTCTTTCCCTTTTTTTTTGTAAAAGTGAAAGAGAAATTTGAAATTGGAGGGGTTTTACACATGCAAAAATTATGAAATAAATTTTTATTGCATTTGGAATGGAAAATGCCCAAGTGCACCAATTTTTGATTTTGAAAAAATTCAAACCTATGTTGAAGTTTGAATTTAGATGAATTTGGGTTGAATTTGAATTTGGGGAGGTTTCACTACTCCAAAAATTATAATTTTGGTTTCTTTGCACTTGGCATCCAAAATGCCCAAGTGTGCAAGTGTTTGTTTTGAAAATTTCAAATATTTGAAAAGGTTTGAATTTTGGAATTGGTTCGAAAACAGGAGTGCAATGCATATGATGCATGATGCAATGCAATGCAAAAAAAACAAGCAATTCTATTTGAGGGAAAAACCCCGGGTGTTACAGCCGACACCACTAACAAGGGATTGCGCCCTCGCAATCCACCCAAGGCAAGGGGAAGAGAGGTGTCAACTACGGAGTCTTCGTGCTGCGGTTGATTTCTCGGGTCAGTGGGCGAATCTCTCCTTCTCGACACCACTAACAAAAGATTCTTGCTCGGATTGATGACGATGTTCTTCCACCAGGAATATTCTGATGATCGAACCTATTCGGTTAAAGGCTAAGAGAACGTCCAACCCACGTAGGATCCTAAAAATTTGAATGATAGATAAGAGAAGAGACTCCAAAACAAATAAGGTAGGAGGAGAAGTATAATAGAGGAAAGGAATAAACAAGAATCCTATCGAGAGGTTTCCAAAACAGGTTTTGCACAAATAGTTTTTGACACTCTAGAAACACGACCGTTAGCGAGGTTATCCTATAGGCTTTGCGGACCCGTTGCTTCGATAACCATTCATATCGAAACAACATTGGGAATCGGAACCATGCTCTGATACCATTTGTGACGCCCCGGGATCGGGCACTATGCAGATTTCAGCATTTCCGCCAAAATCCACATAATAACCGATTCCAGGTTGCCACTTGTGATAACATTACAACAATTCACGAATATTCCGCAACAACAACAGAAAAGATATATACAAGACGACTCAAACGAGTCAAGAGTACAACTGATACAATACAAAGATCCAAATAACAGCGTAAGAAACAACATAGTGTCCGACTACGGACAAGATACAAATTGGACTAAGAGTCCTGAAGATAACCGATGGCGTCCAATCCCTGCCCAGGCCAAGCCGGAGGGATTCCCAAGCTAACGTCGTCAGACTTCAAACTGGTTGACTGCAATGTGGAATATGCAGCCACGAAAAGGATTCGTGGGTCAGTACTATTAAGTACTGGCAAGTGGATAAACCATACTCACAAGATACCGGCGTAACCAATCATCACAAGATACAAATACTTTGGGTACAACGGAAGGAAGGGGTTATTGCAAAGAAGCGGCAGCGGGCAGCACTAACAAACTAAAGAGACGCGCTACAACTTCCGGCTAAAAGAAAGGGATAAGATAGCGCGACAAAACCAACTATAACTACTCACCAAACAATACCCATCCAGTATTACCCCCTACTAAGGAAGCAACCCAAGGAAACTCACACTGTTGATTAAGGTGACATTCATTTTTTATGGTGAAGGTAATACTATATTACTAGTCAAGTTATTATCATTAGGTGTAAGTTGTCTGAGTACTTGTTAGCCAGCACTTTCACCAAGTCGTCACATAACCGCGGACAACACGGCTTCTCGAGAAGATTCATCCCTGCAGGGTGCGCTACATTACCCGTACACACTCAAGCCACCAACTAAAACTCAGGTTGGCTCGACACGACCCAAACCGTCTCTACAACCCATCCTAGGAGCCACGGAGCTATAAGGTCCCGGCCAGTCCGACCTAACCTAAGCGCAAGGGTGAAAACCACACCCCCCGGCACCACAGGCCTCGCCCTATATGCATCATCATCATCATCATCAACAGTAACCATGGGGGGCCCACCCATTCATGCGTATGAGCAAATGGAACACCCGAACTAAGTGTGGCTCTTCGGACAAGCTGCAAATCAGGTCTAAGTCGAGGGGGGTCCCATACTACCTCCCGGATGCGGTTAGCGCGCTCATCATGGATCAATGGACAAGACCCTTTTCCTAGTTTCGACACTAGCAGGCTCCAAAACCACGCCGGGCCTCCTGCCGGTGCCTTATCATCAAATTATTATTACCCCAAACATTAACATGTTGTTGATTAAATTGAAACCCAACTATCAAACTAAACAGGGGATATGAAAAAGGACAACAAGACTCGAGCGCAAACAACACTAAGCATGAAACTACGACACGAGGGCCAACAAAGTAAACAAACAACAGTTAATAGGAAGTGGAAGGAAGGCTATATTATGGCTGCAAGGTGAACATACGATAGGATCGAGACACAAGCATCGAAGCTACTAGGCTAGCATAAACACAACTGAAAGAATCGGTAACAAGTGAGAAAAGGCAACATAGGTAGCAAGTGAGTATACTTGCCTGAGATCCAGCAAGTAGAGGTACATCCGCAGAACTTGTCGTTGCTCACATCATCTCAACGTCCTATCCGCGAAGAAGCAACGAACTAGAACAAACACCGGATGCAACAATTACTACTACGGCAAAAGATCCAGCATGATCCTATTTTATATGCATGACATGGCAAGATGCAACACCAGATGCAAATTAGGCAATTTAATCGGAACCAGAGTCCGGACAAATAATTATTGGTTCAAGTTGTATAGCTAACCATCAAGGTTAAATGTTGATTAACATGGAGAACAATAAATAGGTGAGCTAAACAGGATTAAATGGAATAGGGCATTATTTAAAGTAATTACCCCAACACATTCCATATTTAAATATTAGATGTACATGCATAACACAACTAAATTGCAAAATTCAAGATGCAAACGAAGGCATGGATGGCATATTAATATTCCTTGCACTTTTCTGGTTGGAAAACATATTTTACACATTAAATTTGAATTTAATTTGAATTAGTTATGATTTATGCAATTTTAAATGAATTAAATAAAGTACATAATATATTATAATTTTTAATTATTCCAAACATTAAACAAATTGCATATTTGGAAAATTCAGGAAATTTTGAATGGAAAACATATTTTATATGTTGAATTTGGATTTAAAATGAGCAAGTTATTAAATTGGCAATTTTAAATGCATTAAACAAAGAATTGTTGTTTTCAGCAATTTAAATTATTCAAAACAGAAAACAAAGTTTATATTTGGAGAGATTATTTAATTTTGCATGGAAAACATATTTTACTTTGTGAAATTGGAGTTATAGTTTGCATGTTATGAATTAAAACATTTTGTAAAAAAAAGTGAAATAAAAGGTTTGTTGGAGATTTGAACTTGGGCTGCTGGGATGTGCAACAGAAAACGCATCTGCCACTGTGCTAGGCTCAAATTCGTGAAAGATATGAGGTTCGGCCCAACAAAAGCTAATAGGTCCGAAACAAACTGAAGAATAGAACATATCAGACTTGCAGGTTCAGGTTTTTAACAAAAATAAAATAAACGAGACTTATGCCTCGGATGTGATTCGAACCCGGGACCTCCTGGGGTGCGGATTGGTGTGCTTGCCACTGGGCTACTGTGCGTGTTGTGATGGATAGGAGATCCGCCTGGAGATGAGGTAACTGGTCGACGTTAACTGAATTTCCGAACAGCAAAGCTTCAGAGAACACAACGGGTACAGAACGATGACGACGACCTACTGCAGCGGACGACGCTCGACCGTGGCGCTCGAAGGCGACCACCAGAGCAAAGGGGAGGGGGGGAGGAGAGGCCCGAGGGTGAGGCTCACCTTGGGGGTCACCGGGAGGACGGCGAGGACGTCCGTGGCGGCAGCGCGTCGATGAGCTCTGATGGAGACGACGACGATGGACAGCTGCGCGCCGGGCAGAAGATGGCGACGACGACGGCGGCACGGGGTGCCTTCTGTTTCCCCGAGGAGCAGAATCGGATGAGGGTGATGCTGCGGTTCCGTTCCCGCGGTCATCTTGGCCGGAAGGGGGCTGCAGCGACGGCGCCATCATCTCCAAGGGCCGGCCATGGAGGTGCCCTCTCTGGTTTCAGACAAAAATTCAGAAACGAATTTGGGCCGAGGAAGAAGAGAGAGGGTGGGGAAAAACGGCGGCGCAGGAGGGAAGGAGAGGGGGTAGATGGAGGCTAGGGTTCCAGGGGTGCGGGGCTGGCTTTATCGGAGGGGGCAGGTGCGGTGGTGGTTGTCTCGGTGGTGGGGTGTGACTTCTCCCTCCTGTTGTTCATACGGAGAAGAAAGAGGAGGTGGGCTGGGCGCTCGGGGTCGTAGGTGGGCCTTTGGGCCTGCCTCCCCCAGCAGCTCATTTTTATTCTTTTTTTCTTTCCCTTTTTTTTGTAAAAGTGAAAGAGAAATTTGAAATTGGAGGGGTTTTACACATGCAAAAATTATGAAATAATTTTTTATTGCATTTGGAATTGAAAATGCCCAAGTGCACCAATTTTTGATTTTGAAAAAAATTCAATCTTTGGTGGAAGTTTGAATTTAGATGAATTTGGGTTGAATTTGAATTTGGGGAGGTTTCACTACTCCAAAAATTATAATTTTGGTTTCTTTCCACTTGGCATCCAAAATGCCCAAGTGTGCAAGTGTTTGTTTTGAAAATTTCAAATATTTGAAAAGGTTTGAATTTTGGAATTGGTTCGAAAACAGGAGTGCAATGCATATGATGCATGATGCAATGCAATGCAAAAAAAAACTAGCAATTCTATTTGAGGGAAAACCCCCGGGTGTTAAATTAAAGAATAGTTTTCGAATCAAACTTTTGTAAAACTTCAGAAGTAGAACATGCATGATAGATAATGATAAGTAAAACAACAGCAAGCATTTAGAATGGCTTGCCTTGGCACTGGTCTTGGTCTCGCTCTTGAAATAAACAAGAGATGCAAATAAAACCTCTCCGGGAAATAATACCGTCTTCATTATCTAACGTCGTAAACACAAAAAGGACAACACCCAATCAGAACCAAACAAATGCAAGCACTTGAAAAAAATAAACATACAGCAAGCATTTCATCAAATAAGTATACTCACAAACAATGGTACTAGGGTGCACACCATCAAGCAAAACAGGCACATACAATACACACGAATAACACTAGAATCGATGTTATGGATCCTCAACCAAAATGGCATGAGTCCAGTGGGTGTGCCACTCTCATATCATGCTCAAATAAGGTTAAATGACGCTCTGGTCATTCATGAGGATGAGAAAAATAACAAGAAAACAACATAGGAACACATACACATGCATAGGAAAATATTAACAAGCAATACTACATGCCCATAGTAACACATGCTTTTCTAAACATGGAGAAATAATATAACCAGTAGCTAAGCAACCTAATAACATAGACAAATCAATACCAAACATATCATGGCATCACTCAATACATGAAAATAATCATGGAGCAAAAGACTACTAAAACTAGAGATGCAAAAGGGCCATTTAGACATGCATACATGCATAACCATAAGAGATCATCAAACATGATTTATTATAACATGATGGATCTGTAAGATGGCATCCAAATAACAGAGAAAACAACACCTAGACATGCTAGTAATAACAAAATAACAATCTAATCAATGCCTCAAAAATTAAGCATGCAAATAGCAACTATGGCAGAAAATCATCTAAAACTATCATGCAAGGCTATTTAATCTTGATCTCACTCAAGCATGAAAGCAAGTATAATATGCTATAATAATAGTATCTATGCCATGTAAAACAATACTAAAGAATTTATTCAAGTTATCATAGCAATATGAAGAATAACAACAATTTAACCTATTATTACTCGGAAAAACACCCATATGAGAATAAAACTATAACAAACATGGTTTTCCACACCCAAACCCTATCATGCTAATGGATCACTCAAAAAAAATCTCAACCATGTATTAATACTTTGCACATGCTAGGAGTCAATTTTATAACAAAAACAATATAACACACAATTTAATAAAGGCATAGCAATAATATGCAGAAAATGGCTAAACACTAAATATTGCACAAATCCTATTCTGTAACTCCTAAAATCATGAAAATCTATTATAAGGTGCTCCTAGTCACTAGAAAACCAACCCAAGTGGATTCACATCAAAAAGCATCACCAATAAAATTAAACAATTCACAGAAGTGCTCTCTGGCCTAAAACTAACATGCATGTCATTTTCACACCACAACTCCAGTCAACACAAGGTAAAGTTCCTCAGATAGATATTATCAAGGTCTAATCAGAACAGTTGAGTTTGCATGATTTGGATACTTAAAACTCAAGTTATTAAATATAAGGTGTTAATGAGTGCCTCTGCCATTTATTTTAGTTCTCCTAAAATACAGCACAAAACCCAGATCTACAAGTTGGAGATGGTTAAGATTTTGTAGATCTATAAATGAGATTTTTAGTTTGGCAAGATTCACTTGGTAGCAATTTTATTTTGAATTAAAGTAATCACCTAGAAACAGACATGCAGGGAAAAGAAATAACCACCTGCAGAAAAACATAAATAGGCCGGATCTGTGAGGGAAACTGGCCGAGGAAGAACAGGCCGGCCCGCTGGCCAGCGCGGGCGCGACGAAACGGTATGCCGTCATCCAATCGGGGACCAACGGCTGAGATCAGAAGGTTCCGGGTTTAAAGACACCCGTTGGATGCAGATCTGACGGATGAGCTTGTCCGTGGCGTTTCGCGCCGGTGGCGACCAAGGGATGCGATGGTGTCCGCGCCGGCCGTCACTGGGGATGCGCGGGCTCGCCTCCATGGACGTGCGTGGTCCCCTAGAAGCTCAAGCAGCACCGAAATTCTCAGGAGAGCATCTCCCATCGAGTGCGCGCACGCACGCAAAGCGGAAAACACCGAGGCGCTCCTTGCCATGAAAGCCGCGGAAAGGAGCTCGAGGTCGTCGGTGGAGGGGGCTCTGCATGGAACCAAAAGTCAAAATGGGAGGATCACGAGTCTTGTGGAAACTCAAGGAAGGTGGGAGAGGAAACGACGCAACCAGGGAGGGCTCGAATCGACGGCTCGAAGTGTTGCTCGCCGGCGGGCCGTGGCGCTCGATCCCGGCGATGGAGAGGGATAAGGAGGGGATTTTTTAATGGAAATGCGATTGAGGTGGAGGGAGAGTAGGGTGACATGTTGTACAGCGGGGGGATGGCTCGGGGATGCCTATCCGCAGAGCTCGATGCTCGGCGACCATGGCGGACACGGGCTCGCTTGATCAAGCGCAAAGAAGGGCTGAGAGAGGGTCATGGAGGTTCACCGTGGTCAGGAGGTACTCCAGGCGACAGGGATTTGGAGGAGGAGGGTCGAGGTGAGCGGGAGCGGAGTGACATTGCCCGCACCCGCAGGTGTTCGACAGCAGCTCGAGGGAGAAGAAGAGCGATCTGGGGGAAATGAGGGGCACGTGTGTGTGCTTGAGGAGCTCCTGTGAGGCGTCTAGACAAGAAGATTGGGTGAGGGGATCTGCCCACGCGTAGAGATAGAAGAAGAAATGTTGTCAACACTCAAAGCCTGCAAAGCTTGTGGAGAGATAGGACACTATTCCAAAGATTGTCCAGATGAGTGGCGCCATGGTGATGCAAACAACTCAACTGAAAGATACTTCACACAAGTTACCTGCTTTCTGTGTGAAGGAACAACACATGTTCCAACACAATGTCCACTTTACCTCATGGTACAACAAGTTAGACAACAAGCCAAAATGGAAATGCTTAGTGCACTCCAAAAGAACTTAGGAAAACCAGAAGTGAAGGGAAAACGCAAGTTAGATACTATTCAGATGGACCATGTCAAGATGGATACTAGAGCCAAGACTACACCACATCCATGTTCATCCAAACACACCACCAAGAATTGTTATTCTTGTGAAGAAGATGGACATTTATCTAGGAATTGTCCCAACAAGCAACCCAGACTATCTGCCAATATAGGGACAACAGTATGAAGATATGATGGCCAAGACCATACCAATGAAAGGGGAAAGGGACATGTCTATGATATTTTGCCATCACTGTAGAGAGACTGGACACTTCACAGATGATTGCCTTAAAGAGAAGGACCTCAGCCATATACAGTGTTATAAGTGCAGAAACATGGGGCATTATTCAAGCAAATGCCCAGAAAGGAAGAACATGCCACCAAAACCCAAAGTTAGGATAGTTTGAGAAGCATGAAGTTATAAGGAGGCTAATACTTCAAGAAGACATGATGAGCATCGAGAAGTATCATTTCAAGAATGAGACTTATGCAAAGTTTTACTTTAGAAACAAATGTCCCCTTAAGAAAACTTCCAATGTAATAAAATACAATGAATGTTTGAGAATTGTGTTCGTATTATAATGAGATGATGTTGTGAAATCCTCTCAACTTGGTCTTTTGATTGACCCAAAGAGTGACCTCTCAGTGTCAAAGGTAGTCCAACATACCTATGTTGGTCTACACCTCTACCACAAAGGAAAGATCTACTCAAGCTAATCTAGAATCAATCTACACTCTAATCTAATGAAAATAGACTACCCACCAAAGCTTCCTTTAAGGGTGGTAGCCCACCCAGTTGTTTTTGAATCCAGTTACCCAAATCTTTCTTTCTAACCTTCCCAAATCTCGGGAAGAGATTTCTTTTAAGGGTGGTAGTCTGTAACATCCCTGATTTTTGGAAAGTCCAAAAATCACTAAAATTTGAAACTTTTTGTTTTCATGTTTAGTGAGTCACCAAAAAAACCAAATGAGATGCAAGAAACAAAAGAAAACAATGCATATTTCAATGAAATTGAAATTACCAATCCAATTATACCTCTATTCCATAAACCCTAAAATCCTCTCAAATGAATTTTCTCACATAAAGAAAACCATTTTATCTTTAGCAAACTTTATTACATAAAAGGTTTTCAATTCAAATATTACCTTGAAATTATTTTATGGCAACAACAATAAAAGATTTATAACCCTTAATAAAGTCCTAAGCCTCAAAAATATTTGATGAGAATAAAATGTTTTAATAATAACTTTTAGTTGTTATTCCAAGTTTTAAACATGAAGGGGTGAAAATGAAATGCATTGCTTTGAAAATAACATAACAAAAGGTTTTGAAAACAATAATATGACTTGTGGTTTTATTCTAAATTTTATTGATCAACAATAATAATTAATTGATATGAACTAATTAAATAGCATTAAGTTACTATTAGTAGATCCTTCAACTCCTAAAACTATAAAATGTGAAAGTGGTTTAAAAATGGCTTTCCAAAAATAATATATGACTTGTAAAATGTCTCTGAGATTTATTTAGACAATGACATCAATTTATTATTTTCTAAATTTTAAAATGGAATAAAGTTACAATTAGTAAATCACTGAAATCTTAAATTTATAAAATATAAAAGTGATGTGAAATGACTTTCAAAAATAGTATTTGACATGTTTAATGTCTCTGAAATTTTATTTAATCAAAAACTCATATTATTATTTTTATAATTTAAAATGTACATTTATCACTTTTAATGATTTATTTATATTTTAGAAAATATAAAAAGTGAAATGTGTTGAAATGTTTATAAAAATGTTATAAACAGAAAGCTATTATTTTTACAAATTTTTAGAAATTAATTTGAGGTCAATTGGATTATTAAAACTAAAGATATTAAAAACAGGAATTAAAAGAAAAAGAAAAAAAATGTGATGACGTCATGATGACGTCATCATCGTCATCAACCTCACCTCTGCCGTTTCTACCCGAAATGAATCAGAATCAATTCCTTGATTCCAGGCGTTACAAGCATTCAATCGCAGAGCCGTATGCTCTCCTTAAATCTCCTCCTCCCCCTCGTCATTTTCCCTCTGGTGTTCCCCTCTCTCCCCACCAAGCCAGAGAATTTCCTCGCCGGAGTTGCTCACGGCCGCCGCCGTTTTGTTCGATTCCGGTGAGTGCAGTTGGTCCCCGAGCACGTGATGCCTTTCATCCTCTTCCTCGCATCCTTGCGCATCTCACCGTGCCCCTGCACGAATTTTATGTGTAGTATAACGACGCCGCCGTCCGTTCCCGAGGTCGTCGGAGCCCCGACGAGCTCCCTCTGCATCGTGTGGATGAACCACGACGTGGGAATCCTCACCGCCACCTCCATTCGCCCCGCCGTGCGCTTCTGAGTCCCGTGGTGGTCTCCGTTGAGCCCACAGACCACCGGAGAAGCCCCGCCGTCCGTTTTCCGACCGCAGCGCCATCGCGTCAACCATTTCCGGCGACCAACCACCCCGGTGAGCACCTCTGTATCCCTCAACCGTTGGATCTATTTTTAACGTGCTAGATTAGATCCACCCCGAAGGGGTACGCCACCGTTAGATCTGGATCTAACGATCCAGATCCATCAGTTATCCACGTCAGCACATGCCACACCAGCGCCCAGTCAGCATAGCCCAGCCAATCAGAGACTGACGCGTGGCCAGCCCTTTAATTCGAATTTTTCACCCGGTAGAATTTTTGGCAGATTTACAGAAAAGCCCCTGCAACTTCAAATCATCATATCTTTTCAACCACTTGGCCAAATTTAGCAATCTTGGACTTTTTGAAAAGCCCTTGACATCTAGAAACTTTTGGCACCGGCGAAATTCAAATTTGACAAACTTAAAATTGTTCAATTTCAAATATGCTTGTTTGATGAAATTTGGCATAATTCAAATTCTACAAATCCAAAAATTGTAAATAAAATATATTTGGAAACCTTAGGTTGTGTACTTTCGTAACCTCTGTCCCAAAATAATTATTGATCAAATTAAAATTGATTTTAGAATTAAATTGTCTGTTTGAGTATTTTGACATAGAATTATTTCTATAAATAATTAGAAAATGTTTTCATAGGCAAAGTTGATTCTTTTGGTAGCCTTTAACCAGAGACATCATTTCCCAACATTTTTGGACACCCTTGGACCATGACCATGTATTTTAGCCAAAAATCCATCATAGTAGTCCATCTAGTTATTATGTCTTAGATTTTGTTTCTATTTCTTTCTACCATTGTTTGTTGTGGCCATTTTTGGATCCAAGACCAAGTCCCTAAAATTACCAAGTAGTGAACCTTAAACACTAGCACCCTAGTATTCTATCTACTTCTCCATTCCCCTATTCTTGCTTCAAGAAATCATCAAGTTAGCAAAATGGAGATCAAGACTCAAGCACAAGAAGAAAACTTCATTTTCAACTTAGTGGAAACATGAAGAGCTACAAGGAAGATCAATGAAGAAGTTTTGAAGAAAAGACTTGGACTCCACACCTAGAAGAAAACTCAAGAAGTACAAGTGTGAAGAAATTTAGAAGAAAACATCTCCCCCTCTCTTCCTATCCTTCTTCTTATTTTCTTTCCAATTTGACTTAGTGGTATTTGTGCCCATCCCATACCCAAACTAAATAGTGAAGTGAAAGCCCTGAAGAATTTATCAAGACCAAGAGAAGAATCCATCCAAGGAACAAGACTACAATAGAAGCATGAAGATGATCTTCAAGAAGGCAATCACATGAGGTCTAGAAGCAATCCATACAAGTTGAAGAATAACAAGTTATTTTTTTCCAACCATTGACCCAAATGGAAAACCCAAGACTTAGTAATATTTTCCCTTGGATGATGAAGTTAGTAGACCTACCCTAACCACAATGGAAAATACTAACATAGTCACTCAAATATTTTTGAAGGTGAATATGACCAAGTGTTTGCATGTATTACTTTAGTTGAAGAAGTAATATGTTTATTCTAAGTGAACTCTTGGAACTTCCTCGACAAGTATGGTTATAATAAAGTTAGTTTTATACCTAACTCAACCTAGCCCTTCCCAAGTAAACCATTGGAATTTCCTTAACAAGTATGAGACCATTAGAGAATGAATCTTTCGAACCCAAAACTTGTCCTAACCAACTTGGTTAAGCCCCTTTTGATATGTTAGTTGCTTTTCTACACTTGTATGTTTGTTTGCTAGGATGCTTGTTTATTTCGTTATTGTGTTTTCAATGAATAGATTGTACGGTAGCAACGATCTTTTGTGAAGATAGTGTGATATCTTCACCAACTTCAACAAGGCAAGTAACACACCATCAACTACCCATTATTTCTATATGCATTAGTTGATTTTGAGTAGTATGCATGATAGGAAATTTTACTAAGTTATACTATGCTATGCTATTATCCTAGTAGTGTGTAGCCATCCCTTTTACCTTGTTATTTTGATAGCCTTAGAATTTATTAGATGCTATGCAATGTTACAAATTGTTTTACTAGATGTTGAGGAAAAATCCTAAGTATAACTAATGAATGAACCACCTGGGTGGAAGTGGTAAGACTGGATTATGTTGAATGTTTCCTCAGGGCCCTTGTCTAAGGGTTATTCCACTTGAGGTTGTCACTTACGGATGGCCACCCAGGAACAAAGAGATTACTATGTCCCTCTAAATCTAGTAGCTTCCCGTGCAACCTTTAGTCATATGGGCTCTGTCTTGATCAACTAAGTTGAATGAACTCACTAGGCTTACCAGCAGATGTAGCATAACTATAGGTGGAACGGGTAAGCCAAACGGTGGTGAAATTTCTTCTGAAAGATCTCATCTCAATCTTCTCCTTTCCTTAATGCACTAAGGGTGTATAGGATGTTTGGGCTGATTTGAGTCTGAAGGTGAAAGTGCACAAACTCTGCAGAGTCAACAAACTAAGATCTTAGCCGTGTCCCCGGTTATGGACAACTATGAGCAGCTGGACAAGGATTGACGGAAGAATCTCATCACCAATTTCATTAAGTAAAATTTTGACCAAGTGAACAGTATTGTGGTGCTTGGATCTTAATCCAATGTTGCCACCCCTTTTGAAAAGAAAAGTTGGTTTTACAAAAGTGATAGGAGAAAACTGGCTTTATGCAAACTTAGCCAAAACTCCACTCAGCCAAATAAGCATGTAGTATTAGTCTTGCCATTTATATCCACCATAGTGTTACTTGCCAATACATTAAATTGTATTGACTCCCTTGTGGCTGCATATTCCATATTGCAGATGATTCTGAAGACGAGTGAGGATTTCGTTTAGGATCTCGAGACTATCGCCAACCTGTTTTGCCTGTGGCACATGAAGAAGATGGGCTCAATGTTGTACTTTGTTTTCCGCTGTATATCCTTGTTTTCTGCTAGTCTTCTAAGACTATGCAAGTTGTAATACTATTTTGTAAAGACTGGATCATGCGATGTAATAGAATTTGATGCATTTGCATGATATTTCATTTTGTACTGTGGTGCTAGCAATTGATCCAGGGACTAGCACAATAACACAGGTGTTCTTACATTATTTAAATGTGGGAACGCTACAAAATGGTATCAAAGCATTGTGTTGCCTATAGGATTCGAGACCCTTAGGTTTGGAAAACCCTTTTTGATCAAATTTATTGACTCCTTTGAGTACTTTTGGATCCTAGAGGCATAGTGAGATGAAGCGGCCCGGACAACTTTACGTGTCCACGGACACGAGACCGTTCCCTGATTGGCTAGCGGGTGCCAGTATCTCTCACTATAGTGAATATCCAATTTGCAACAAGTTGTTAATAACCCATTGATCACCCTAGAATTGAAAATTTGCTATGTTCAAACTTTCTAGAAAAAAAACAACCATCTTATTTCTTCTCATATCCTCTCATCTACTGTTCACCTTCAAAACTTTCTAGATGAACTACTTCTTGAATACCCTCAAGGCAAGATTGTTGATGACCATACCAAGAAGTGCAAGAAGTATTTTCACCACATGAAAACCTACACTCAAGATTATTGAAGAACTTGAAGAAAAACATAGACTTCCCAACAGTCAAGAACACCTCAAGACAGTGAGAGAAGAATTTGAAGAAACTCAAGAAGATATAGATGAGACCACCAATCTAGTTACTTTGTTAGAACAACGTTAACGTGTTAGTATATTGATCATACTAATGAGTGTGGTATGACAATATTAGTGTTTTCTAAAAACCATGTTGTTTTTGTGTGATGAATGTAATGCTTTATGGTTGTTATGTGTTGTTTGCAAGATGAGTTTCCTTGATCTGAAATGTTTGGATAGGAACCTTCCTTAGCTATCTTTCTAACCTCTACTCATCTTTCCTAAAATCCCAAAATAGATGCCTAGCCATAATGCCAGCAATCCGGAGAACTCAATAGCAATGCAGATGCTACTAGAAGCTCAAACTCAGCTGATACAACTGATGACCCAGAACCAAGCAAGCAATCCCAATATGGAGTTAACACCAGGAATGCAACGAGTGTTGGATACTCAATCACAGATAGTGAAGATGATGTCCCAAAACTTGGCCAATAGTGAAAACAAACAGTCTCTCATAGCTAGAGATAACCAGGAGATAGAAGAAGAAATGTTGTCAACACTCAAAGCCTGCAAAGCTTGTGGAGAGATAGGACACTATTCCAAAGATTGTCCAGATGAGTGGCCCCATGGTGATGCAAACAACTCAACTGAAAGATACTTCACACAAGTTACCTGCTTTCTGTGTGAAGGAACAACACATGTTCCAACACAATGTCCACTTTACCTCATGGTACAACAAGTTAGACAACAAGCCAAAATGGAAATGCTTAGTGCACTCCAAAAGAACTTAGGAAAACCAGAAGTGAAGGGAAAACGCAAGTTAGATACTATTCAGATGGACCATGTCAAGATGGATACTAGAGCCAAGACTACACCACATCCATGTACATCCAAACACACCACCAAGAATTGTTATTCTTGTGAAGAAGATGGACATTTATCTAGGAATTGTCCCAACAAGCAACCCAGACTATCTGCCAATATAGTTGAGTATACTGGACAACAGTATGAAGATATGATGGCCAAGACCATACCAATGAAAGGGGAAAGGGACATGTCTATGGTATTTTGCCATCGCTGTAGAGAGACTGGACACTTCACAGATGATTGCCTTAAAGAGAAGGACCTCAGCCATATACAGTGTTATAAGTGCAGAAACATGGGGCATTATTCAAGCAAATGCCCAGAAAGGAAGAACATGCCACCAAAACCCAAAGTTAGGATAGTTTGAGACGCATGAAGTTATAAGGAGGCCAATACTTCAAGAAGACATGATGAGCATCGAGAAGTATCATTTCAAGAATGAGACTTATGCAAAGTTTTACTTTAGAAACAAATGTTCCCTTAAGAAAACTTCCAATGTAATAAAATACAATGAATGTTTGAGAATTGTGTTCCCATTATAATGAGATGATGTTGTGAAATCCTCTCAACTTGGTCTTTTGATTGACCCAAAGAGTGACCTCTCAGTGTCAAAGGTAGTCCAACATACCTATGTTGGTCTACACCTCTACCACAAAGGAAAGATCTACTCAAGCTAATCTAGAATCAATCTACACTCTAATCTAATGAAAAAAGACTACCCACCAAAGCTTCTTTTAAGGGTGGTAGCCCACCCAGTTGTTTTTGAATCCAGTTACCCAAATCTTTCTTTCTAACCTTCCCAAATCTCGGGACGAGATTTCTTTTAAGGGTGGTAGTCTGTAACATCCCTGATTTTTGGAAAGTCCAAAAATCACTAAAATTTGAAACTTTTTGTTTTCATGTTTAGTGAGTCACCAAAAAAACCAAATGAGATGCAAGAAACAAAAGAAAACAATACATATTTCAATGAAATTGAAATTACCAATCCAATTATACCTCTATTCCAAAAACCCTAAAACCCTCTCAAATGAATTTTCTCACATAAAGAAAACCATTTTATCTTTAGCAAACTTTATTACATAAAAGGTTTTCAATTCAAATATTACCTTGAAATTATTTTATGGCCACAACAATAAAAGATATATAACCCTTAATAAAGTCCTAAGCCTCAAAAATATTTGATGAGAATAAAATGTTTTAATAATAACTTTTAGTTGTTATTCCAAGTTTTAAACATGAAGGGGTGAAAATGAAATGCATTGCTTTGAAAATAACATAACGAAAGGTTTTGAAAACAATATTATGACTTTTGGTTTTATTCTAAATTTTATTGATCAACAATAATAATTAATTGATATGAACTAATTAAATAGCATTAAGTTACTATTAGTAGATCCTTCAACTCCTAAAATTATAAAATTTGAAAGTGGTTTAAAAATGGCTTTCCAAAAATAATATATGACTTGTAAAATGGCTCTGAGATTTTATTTAGACAATAACATCAATTTATTATTTTCTAAATTTTAAAATGGAATAAAGTTACTATTAGTAAATCACTGAAATCTTAAATTTATAAAATATAAAAGTGATGTGAAATTACTTTCAAAAATAGTATTTGACATGTTTAATGTCTCTGAAATTTTATTTAATCAAAAACTCATATTATTATTTTTATAATTTAAAATGTACATTTATCACTTTTATGATTTATTTATATTTTCGAAAATATAAAAAGTGAAATGTGTTGAAATGTTTATAAAAATGTTATAAACAGAAAGATATTATTTTTAAAAAAATTTAGAAATTAAATTGAGGTCAATTGGATTATTAAAACTAAAGATATTAAAAACAGGAATTAAAAGAAAAAGAAAAAATATGTGATGACGTCATGATGACGTCATCATCGTCATCAACCTCACCTCTGTCGTTTCTACCCGAAGTGAATCGGAATCAATTCCTTGATTCCAGGCGTTACAAGCATTCAATCGCAGAGCCGTATGCTCTCCTTAAATCTCCTCCTCCCCCTCGTCATTTTCCCTCTGGTGTTCCCCTCTCTCTCCCCACCAAGCCAGAGAATTTCCTCGCCGGAGTTGCTCACGGCCGACGCCATTTTCTTCGATTCCGGTGAGTGCATTTGGTCCCCGAGCACGTGATGCCTTTCATCCTCTTCCTCGCATCCTTGCGCATCTCACCGTGCCCCTGCACGAATTTTATGTGCAGTATAACGACGCCGCCATCCGTTCCCGAGGTCGCCGGAGCCCCGACGAGCTCCCTCTGCATCGCGTGGATGAACCACGACGCGGGAATCCTCACCGCCACCTCCATTCTCCCCGCCGTGCGCTTCTGAGTCCCGTGGTGGTCTCCGTTGAGCCCACAGACCACCGGAGAAGCCCCACCGTCTGTTTTCCGACCGCAGCGCCGCCTCGTCAACCATTTCCGGCGACCAACCACCCCGGTGAGCACCTCTGTCTCCCTCAACCGTTGGATCTATTTTTAACGCGCTAGATTAGATCCACCCCGAAGGGGTACGCCACCGTTAGATCTGGATCTAACGATCCAGATCCATCACTTATCCACGTCAGCACATGCCACACCAGCGCCCAGTCAGCATAGCCCAGCCAATCAGAGACTGCCGCGTGGCCAGCCCTTTAATTCGAATTTTTCTCCCGGTAGAATTTTTGGCAGATTTGCAGAAAAGCCCCTGCAACTTCAAATCATCATATCTTTTCAACCACTTGGCCAAATTTAGCAATCTTGGAATTTTTGAAAAGCCCTTGACATCTAGAAACTTTTGGCACTGGTCAAATTCAAATTTGACAAACTTAAAATTGTTCAATTTCAAATCTGCTTGTTTGATGAAATTTGGCATAATTCAAATTCTACAAATCCAAAAATTGTAAATAAAATATATTTGGAAACCTTAGGATGTGTACTTTCATAACCTCTGTCCCAAAATAATTATTGATCAAATTAAAATTGATTTTAGAATTAAATTGTCTGTTTGAGTATTTTGACATAGAATTATTTCTATAAATAATTAGAAAATGTTTTCATAGGCAAAGTTCATTCTTTTGGTAGCCTTTAACCAGAGACATCATTTCCCAACATTTTTGGACACCCTTGGACCATGACCATGTATTTTAGCTACCAAAATTGTTTTTCTCTGGTTAAAAAATTAATTTCCAGGATGTTTTTCTCAGTGTTAATTTTAGGTACTGATCAAGTCACACAATGACAAGAGGATTTTATAAAGAGGTTCAGCTCAAAAGTTGTTATTACCAAAAGAATATATTTGAGGTAAAAACACAGGGGTAATATAGTCCCCTCTTATTGCTTTTGCAAAAGAAGGAAGTGAGAGGGAGTTTTTGAAATACTTGCAAAAACATCTTGGTTGAAAACAGGTTGGAGATAATTAGCTCCAAAATACTTTTCATATAGTTTTGGAAATTATCTTTTGTTTCCTCAAAACCTGGCCTTTGGGTTCTTCTCAAATCAAAACATTTTCCAAAAGGTTTTTTTGCCAAAAGAGTGTAATGGATGAAGATGATAAGCTTTCTTGTCATGACTTGATCACAAGGGTTGTGTTTTAAGAAAGTTATGATCATTCGTTTTTATGTTAGTTTTTAACAAACTTAAACAAAAACACAATCAACAAGCAAGTAGAAAAGAAACACAAGCATTAGCCAAACATGTTAAAAAGTTTGTGTTGGCCCTGATTTTTGGGTTATTGAAAATAAGTTTTTTTTCCTGCCTTCCAAAAATTGGGCTGTTACACTATACCAGCCAGAAATACCAACATAAAAGTTCCTCAGGAGTATCAAGGTAGAATTTTTTTTGTAAATTTATTATGAGCATCATTTATTCTATACCAAGCATCTTTTAAACTCTCTCCCCCTGTTGCGTAAAAGAACAAACCCCAACTTCAGGAATACTCATTCTAGTGAAATAAAAGCAAGCAAATAAATAACAGCTATAAAGTAAACTAATTTTTTGTTTTTTTTAATATAGAGAAGAAAAACAAGACAAAAATAAAAACAAGACAATAAACAAAATAAAGAGGTTTAGAGTGAGAGACTCACCTTGCCAGAAGACTTCTTCCTCCCCGGCAACGGCGCCAGAAATTTCCTTGATGTTGTGTGTTGGGATACCCCAAGAGGAGGGTGTGATGAGAACATCGGTAGAAATTCCCCTTAGTTAAGAACCAAGGTTATCAATCCAGTAGGAGGAAGAGGATCTCAGGAAGGTTGATGCCACTGACGGTGGTGCTGGCGCTTAACCGGTGTCAGCAACAACGTGGAACCTGCACACAACACAACCAAAATACTTTGTCCCAACAGTATAGTGAGGTTGTTAATCTCACTGGTCTTGCCAAAAACAAAGATTAGACGTATAGTGTGGAAAATGATGTATGCTTGCAGTAAGTAAAGAAAGTAGGAAATTGTTGTGGTTTGTTTAACAGTGTGGAAAATGGACCGGGGTTCATAGGTTCACTAGTGGTGTCTCTCCATAAAAGATAGCATGCTGGGTGAAAAAATTACAGCTGGGCAATTGACAAATAGAGGTTGCACCGTAGTGCACAATATAACATGAGATTACTATGATATTTAGTGCGAGCATTACAGCAATATACATAGACCTACATCCATCTGCATCTATGACTAATAATCCACCCTCAGGTTATCATCCGAACCCCCTTAGGTATTAAGTTGCAAGCAACAGATAACTGCATTAAACAAAGTGTGTAATGTAAGCAATGATTATGCACGCGGGCACTCTCACCGCTGTTTTCTCCCTAATATCAAAAGCACATCCCCCCTTCACGTTTTTGTCACTCGAGCAAGGCGATGAGGAGGCATGAACCCACTATCGAGCATAAATACTCCGTCTTGGAGTCACTAGCAACTACTTGGCCAGAGTAACCACTAGCAACGGAAAGCATGCAAGATAACAAATAGCATATGCAAATAAAGACTATAATCAACTTAGCAAAAGTTCAATATTCATCGGATCCAAGCAAACACAGCATATAGAATTACATAAGATCAATCTCGATCATGATAGGCAGCTCACGAGATCTAAACATGGAGGCATATGAGGAGAAGACAACCATCTAGCTATAGCTACGAACCCGTAGTCCAAGGATGAACTACTCACGCATCACTTCGGAGGCAAGCATGGTGTTGTAGAAGCATCCGGTGATGATCTCCTCTCCGGCAGGGTGCCGGAAACAGCTTCAAAAAACCCCTGATCTAGGGTTGACGGTAACAGCGGCTGCGGAACTCTTCGGGGATTTTTTATCATGTGTTTAGGGTTTTCCATACGTGGGGATTAAATAGGCGAAAGGGCAAAGGCGGTGGAGCTCCAGGGGCCCCACTACCATAGCTGGCGCGGCCAGGGGGCCCCGCCACCCTATGGTGTGGCCCCCCTAGTGCCCGTCTTCGACTCCTCTTCGGTGTTCTGGATGCTTCCGAGGAAAATAGGCACTTCGGGCTTTGTGGGGTCCAATTCCGAGAATGTTTCCAGAACAACTTTTCTGAAACCAAAAACAGCAGAAAATAGGGAACTGGCACTTGGCATCTTGTTAATAGGTTAGTCCCGGAAAACGTATAAAAATGCTATAAATAAGATAGAAAACAAGTAGAAATTGGCATAATATGATCATGGAGCATCAGAAATTATAGATACGTTGGAGACGTATCACTCTTGCTCCTAACAATGCTTTGCATTAATATATGGAGGATCACGAGAGTGATGTCTTTATGGAAGAAAGAAATGAGATTGACGATATTCTTGATCGTCAACCGGTAATACTGAAACATAATTTACCTGTGGAAGACTTGGGTACAACATTACCACCCAAGAAGGATCCTATTTTTGATTTAAAATCTCTGCCTGATGATCTTAAATATGCTTATCATGTTATTATTAGTGCTAAACTTTCAGGTGAAGAAGAGGAAAGATTATTGGGAATTATGAAGAAACACCATGGAGCTATTGGATATACTCTTGATGATTTGAAGGGAATTTCTCCTACTATATGTCAGCATGCTATTAATATTGAACCTGATGTAAAGCCAGTTGTTGAACATCAACGCCGTTTAATTCCCAAGATGAAGGAAGTGGTAAGAAATGAAGTATTAAAACTTCTTGATGCGGGTATTATTTTTCCTATCGCTGATAGTAGATGGGTGAGCCCTGTTCATTGTGTCCCTAAGAAGGGAGGAAGGACTGTTGTGCCTAATGAAAACAATGAGCTCATTCCGCAAAGAGTAGTAGTTGGTTATAGAATGTGTATTGATTTTAGAAAGGTTAATAAGGTTACTAAGAAAGATCATTATCCTTTGCCCTTTATTGATCAAATGTTAGAGAGGTTGTCTAAGAAAACTCATTTTTGCTTTCTTGATGGTTATTCTGGGTTTTCTCAAATTGCTGTTAGGAAGCAAGATTAAGAGAAAACAACCTTTACTTGTCCTTATGGTACTTATGCTTATAGACGTATGCCTTTTGGTTTGTGTAATGCTCCTGCTACTTTTCGAAGATGCATCTCTGCTATTTTTCATGGTTTTTGTGAAGAAATAGTGGAAGTATTCATGGACGATTTTTCTGTCTATGGAACTTCTTTTGATAATTGTTTTCACAACCTTGATAAAGTTTTGCAGAGATGTGAGGAAACTAATTTTGTTCTTAATTGGGAGAAATGCCAGTTTATGGTGAATGAAGGAATTGTTCATGGAGATAAAGTTTCTGAAAGAGGTATTGAAGTTGACAGAGCTAAAGTGGAAGCCATAGAGAAAATGCCCTGTCCTAGGGATGTTAAAGGTATTCGTAGTGTTCTTGGTCATGCTGGTTTTTATAGGAGATTTATTAAATATTTCTCTAAAATAGCAAAGCCTCTTACTAATCTTCTCCAAAAATATGTACCATTTGTTTTTGATGATGATTGTAAGGAAGCTTTTGAAACTTTAAAGAAGGCTTTAACCACTACTCCTATTGTTCAAGCACCTGATTGGAATTTACCTTTTGAAATTATGTGTGATGCTGGTGATTTTGCTGTTGGTGATGTTCTTGGACAGCGCATAGATAAGAAGTTGAATGTTATTCATTATGCTAGTAAGACTCTTGATGTTGCTCAAAAGAATTATGCTAATACTGAAAAAGAGTTCTTAGATGTAGTTTGTGCATGTGATAAGTTTAGGCCTTATATTGTTGATTCAAAGGTTACTATTCATATTGATCATGCTGCTATTAGATACCTTATGGAAAAGAAAGATGCTAAGCCTAGGCTTATTAGATGGGTGTTATTTTTACAAAAGTTTGATTTACATATTGTGGATAGAAAGGGTGCTGAAAATCCTGTTGCTGATAACTTGTCTAGATTGGAAAACATTACTTTTGATCCTATTCCTATTAATGATAGTTTTCCAAATGAACAGTTGGCTGCAATAAAGGTAAAATCCCAAGATATTCCATGGTATGTTAACCATGCTAACTTTATTGTTTCAAAGTATTTGCGTCCAACATTTACAGCTCAACAAAGAGAAAATTCTTCTATGATTTGAGGCATTATTTTTGGCATGACCCGCATTTATATAAAGAAGGAGTAGATGGTATTATGAGCAGATGTGTACCAGATCATGAACAACGTGAAATATTGAAGAAGTGCCATGGTAGTGCTTATGGAGGACATCACGCTCGAGATAGAACCACACAAAAGGTTCTACAACCAGTTTTTTATTGGCCTACCCTCTTTAAAGATGCACGTAAATTTATTTTATCTTGTGAAGAATGTCAAAGAGTAGGGAATATTTCTAGACGTAATGAAATGCATATGAGTTATTCTCTTGTTATTGAACCTTTTGATTGTTGGGGATTTGACTTTATGGGTCATTTTCCTCCTTCGAATGGTTATACTCATATTCTTGTTGTTGTTGATTATGTTACTAAGTGGGTAGAAGCTATACCTACTAAAAGTTCTGATGGTGAGACCTCTATAAAAATGCTTAAAGATGTTATTTTCCGTAGGTTTGGTGTGCCTAGAAATCTTACGACTGATGGAGGTTCTCATTTTTTTTATGGTGGTTTTAGAAAGACCCTTGCTAAATATGATGTTAATCATAGAATTGCCTCAGCTTATCATCCTCGAACCAGTGGGCAAGTAGAATTATCAAATAGAGAAATTAAATCTATCTTGCAAAATACTGTTAATAAATCTAGGAAGAATTGGTCAGATAAGTTGAATGATGCTTTATGGGCTTATAGAAATGCTTATAAAAATCCTATGGGTATGTATCCTTACAAAATGTTTTATGGAAAAGCTTGTCACTTGCCTTCAGAATTAGAACACAAAGCTTATTCGGGCAGTGAAAGAATTAAATAAAGATTTCAAACTTGCTGGTAAGAAAAGAATGCTTGATTTGAATCATCTAGATGAATTGACATGTGAAGCTTATGAAAATGCCAAGCTCTTTAAAGACGAAGTTAAACAATGGCATGATAAAAGAATCCTTAAAAGAGAGTTTCATGTTGCTGAGAAAGTTCTATTGTATCAGTCTCGTCTCAGATTTTTTGCAGGAAAATTACTCTCCCGATGGGAAGGACCTTATACTATTGAAGAACTGTATCTCTCCGGTGCAATTAAAATTGCTTCCCTCAAACATAACACTACACAAGTGGTAAATGGACAAAGACTCAAACATTATATTTTTGGGGATTCCTATGATGACGATGTGGATGTTATTCAAGTAATGACTCCGGAGAAGTTCATTAGGGGGAAGTTTCCAGAATCTGCAGAGTTTGTTTTGGAATAGGTAATAGTCCAGTGAATAAAAATTCACGAAATAACTTTTTAGTTATAAATTATCAGTCTTTGGAAAATATAAAAAAAAGCCGAAGAGGAGTTGGAGAAGGTGCCCAGAGGCACCACACCATGAGGGGCCGCAGTACCACCCTTGGCCGCGCCACCCTATGGTGTGGGCGCCTTCGGAGCCCCTCTCTGACTCGTTTTCGACCTGGACTTTCCTTTCGTTACACATATTTTCGCTATATAACCCCCCCCTGAGGTCCCTATATCGTTTTCTCGTTGTGTTTCTGTTTTCAGTTGTTTCGGCCAGGATCTGTTTTCAGTTTTAGAAGCATCATAGTCTCCGCCAACAACAACAAGGGGAAGGGGCCGAAGGAAGATGCTCTCCAAGACCGGAAGCCGGAGGAGGAGATCGAGAGTGGAGCGGAAGGAGATATAGAATAAAACCCACGAGTGCATCCACACGCCACCATCGCAAGCATTGGAGTGGTTGCAAAACCTCACAAGAAAACGGCGAGGATGAGCACCGGAAGGAAGGCCCCACGTCACTTCTTAGCTCCAAGGACACCCCTTTCAGGCACAAAGAAACCTTTCCGTACTTTAATTCATGAGTATCAATCTAGGAGGGTATCCGAGGCAGATTTTTCTTCTCGTTGGGATATGGATCGTTCTAACCGTGCAGATGAAGGAAGATCTGAACGTAAGGAAGAGTGGGGGGAAATCTTGGTGGCCGGGAGCCACAGCCTGACAGGCATGCAAACCGTATTGATCACAATACAGAGGTGATGCATATGCTTATGTTCACAATTGAAGACCCGAAGAAATCAATTGATAAACTCATCGAGAAGGATTCACCACCACCACCGAAGAATTGATTCGTCATTGGTATTGGCATCCCCTTGACTTGTTCCAATCTTGGGGGAGTGCCACGGTATCACACCTTTATCTTTCACCCTTTACCCTTTTGGTAGAGTCATATCGTGAGTAGAGAAAATATCATATAGTATGGTTTGCAGTATGGAAGTGTTGCTCCTTAATTGGTTATCGTTGTATCCCTTGGTTTGAGTTGCCGTAATGAAATATTAATGAGAAGTTTCATCATCTACTTGTTTCACGTTATTTTAGTTCGCCATTTTTGTTATGCGATTGATCTTGTTATTACTATTGGTATCAATGTTGGGGCTTCAAGATAATGTAGTTGGTTTTGGCAAACTTAGCTTTGGTCAGTAGCAACAATTCGTTGAGACTTAAGTAGAAAAGAGGGAGTTGCATGTAGATATATTATTCCATGATCTTTCTTCTTTGCTATCTCATAAGCTTAGTATTCTCAAATAAGTTTGTTTGCACCTTCAAGGAAGATTTCATGATTGGCTTTATAATATATGTTTTTGTTTGTTTTGCTTTGATTATTATGCTTGCTACCCAACCTTGCTAGCCAAAAACCCATACTGAGAGGGAATGCTTCTCGTGCATCCAAACCTTGAGCCCAAAACCGAACCATTAGTGTCCACCATACCTACCTACATGTGATATTTCACCGCCACTCCAAGTAATTTGCTTGTGTGCTACCTTTAAACCTTCAAAATTTACACATGTTTTGTGCTCCTGTCTTAGCTCATGAGGACGCAAATAGAGAATATCTATCTCACTTGTTGATTGGATTTCACACCCTGTACTAGTGGCTTCATCCGCTTATCCAAATGATAGAAGAACTGGCAGCGGGGTTCCTAGACCCAAATAATAATACAAATTCTCTTCACTCGTTTTGCCCCTGATTTATCAATCAAAGCATAATTGTGTAAACCAGAAAAAGGGATGACCTTCTATACCAGTTGCGGTCTTCTATGGGAGCCGCTCTTGTGAAGTCTAGTTGGCTTGTGACGTACTGTATTTTATGTTTGCCATTCGTTGACATAAACATACACCTCTAGAAATTTAGACACTCCTCCACGGTTTGTGATTGTTGGCAGGCACCCGAGGATTCGGTTAGCCATGGTTTGTGTAAGAAAGGTTGAGAGGAGTGTCAAACTTTTATACCTCTGTTTTACAAAATAAAATCTCTAGCACATGAGTGATCAATGCTTCCCTCTGCAAAGGGCCTATCTTTTACATTTATGTTGAGTCCGTAAACCTATTTCCTTCTGTCTAAGCAAGCATTTGAGTTGTTGTGATTCATCCAGCTACATGTTGATTTACTCAATCATGTTCTTTATTCTTCCTTGTTTCTGCAAATGATTTTATCTGCTTGAATACCACTTTGAAAGTTACCAATGTTTGCAAATAGACCGTTATAATTGAGCATGATAAACTCTGCAATATAGCTCTAGTATAAAAGACTCTGATCGGAACATAAGTACACTTTTAATTGTTCTCTGACCAAGAACGAAGTATGCCTTCACCAATTATGATTTACTTTTTGCACCTTTGTTGTTACTTTACTTGTTTCAAGTTTGATTATATGAGGAGAGTTGCTATCTAAAATGACTTGTTCTTTATAGATGTGATGCCTTTTGTCCGTATTTTATTTTATCGACACCTCTCTCCATAAACTTGTGGTCATGTTTACTGAGTTCAGTTTCGCTTGGGGACAAGCGAGGTCTAAGCTTGGGGGGAGTTGATACGTCCATTTTGCATCACTATTTTATACTGATATTTTCTGTTATTCATCGATATATTTCCTGTTATGATGCATCCCTTATGTTATTTTTATCTTATTTTGCATGTTTCATAATTTTTGGAGAATAAACACCGGGACCAGAATTCTGATGGAAAAAGCACCGTCGAGATACCCTATTTCAGAAGATCAAAAGAAGAGGGGGGACACCGGAGGTATCTTAGAAGTTCATAAGAGGGAGCCAGCCACGAGGAGAGCCGGAGGGGGACCACCAGGGGCCCACACCATGGGGTGCCGCGCTCCCTTTGGCCACGCCGCCACATGGTGTGGCCACCCTGGCCCACCTCTGGTCGACACCTTTCACGTACTTGACCCCCAGGGAACCCTAAGCCCCATACCATCATCGAAGAATTATTCTGCCGTAGCCTCGGGGCGAAAAACACCCGAGAGAGAAAAGCCCTCTGGCAGGGAGAAATCTGCTGGGGAGATTCCTCTCCGGAGAGGGGAAATGTAACATCCCAAGTATGAAAAACCATCCCTAGAATGTTTGATTCTTGTTTTATTAAAGTTTTGCATCATGTCATCATACTCATTACTTTGTTTGCATTGTTTCCATTTGTTTTCCTTTTGTTTGCATCTGTTTTTATTTGTTTTCACAGTTGAAATTCAAACAACATTCAAATGTTTTGTTCATACTTGTTATGTTACAACTTTCCAAATAAAAGGTTCAAATAAAACATCCATTTGTTTCCATGAAAAATAAAAAGCTCAACTATTAATTTGTTCTTTAATAATCCACTTAATTCAAATTGCATTCAAAATTCAAATCACATTTTCCAAACAGCAACCTTTTGGAATTAATGAAAATTAAAACACATTTATAATACTTTTGTTCCATTTAAACTTTAGGGTTCACCGTATTTAAATCTTGTTTTCAATAATTCACATAAACACAGAATTCATTCAAATTTGAATTAACTTACAAACAACATTTTTATTTTAAACTTTTTTGAAAAACAAAACTTGGCAGTTGTTGCTGTCACATATTTAAGCAACCCCACATTTTTTTCTGAATTTTTCCTAACCCAAAAACCTATCTATTTCTTCCTATTTCTATTTCTGCAAAAAAAAAGGAAGAAACAGAATTTAAAAAAAAAAACGGAGGGAGCAGCCCCTAGCCCCTATAAAACCTAGCCTAGCTAGCCCGAGCGCTGCCCAAACCCTAGGCCTACCCTATCTCCCTCAGCCGCCGTCGCGTGCCTCTCTCTGCCGGCGATTTCCTCCACCTCTGAACCTCACCGGCGCCACCCTCTCTAAACCCATGGCGCTCGTCGCCGTTGCCGTGCTCCTCCACCCTAGCTGACCCCGGGAATCAGCTCCCCATATCCTCCTCGTCCTTCTCGACACCTCCCCGACGCCAATTACTTGCTGGATCGCCGCCGCCAACCTCGCCGCTGTCGCCACCGTCGTTTTGCCCCGGGCCTCTGCCACGACTATATCGAGGGTGAGCTACACCCTGCTCCACCCTCCTCTCTCTCTGCACACACACGCACACTCCTTGCACACGCACACGAGCCCAGCAGCATCACGGCAGCGAGCAACGCACAGAACTCGCCGCCGGCCACCGTTGTTCTCTGACGAGGTTCAGAAACTGCAACTGAAAAGTTCAGTTAAAACACGAACTGGATGTTAACCTCACCGCGCGCCCTCTTCTTTCAAAACTGAAAACGCACCGTAGTGGTAACGCACCACTGCTCGCCCTTCCGCAGCGCGGGTTCGAGCCCTGGCGCTCGCGAATAAAAACCCCAACTTTTTGCGCTGGGCTGCTGACAGACAGGCCCCATCTGTCAGTGGCCACTGCTGCCACGTGAGCGCCACGCGGCCCAGGGGCCCTCTGTCAGTGGCTAGGGCTAGCCACTGCAGAGTGAAAAACGTTTTTCAGCCTTTTTCTTTTCAAATTAAGTCCTTTTTATTCACAGATTGATCCCTCATTTTAAATTGCTAATAACTTTTATTTTACAAATCCAAACAATATAAATAAAATATGTTTGTTGAACCAAATTAAATTCTCTACCTGTTTATAACATTTGTTTTCTGTTTTGAATAATTCAAATGCATTCAAATTTCAAATTCAAACAATTCAATTAAAATTTGATTAAATGCATAAGTAATTCATACTTAATTCAAATAACACAAATAAAATATGTTTTCCATGCCATTTTGAACCACCTTTTCAAATATAAATTTTGTTTCATGATTTGAACAATTAAATTTCTTAAATAATTTAAACCTTGTTTAAATCATTTAAATTTGCTAAATTCATAACTTGCTCAAATTAAATTATTTTGAACTTATAAAATATGTTTTCAAACTAGAAAAGTATAAACTTTTCAAATATGAATTTGAATTCATGTTTTGAACAAATAAAATTCAAATAATAATCATACTTGAATTAAATTCAATTAAAACTTGTTTAATTCATAATAAATTCATCCCAAATCCTTTTTCAACAAGTGAAACATGTAATCCACCCAAAATTTTATGTTCTTTTCAAATATGAACTTTGTTATCTGTTTTGAACAATTTAACTTGCTAAAAACAACAAATGCTTGTGTAACACCTTTAAGTAACCAAAATTCCCTAACTTAATAAATAAATTTCTAAACTTGGTAAACCTTATTTTAAATTGTTTCTATTGTTGTTATTTTTCTGTTTTCCTCATCCATGCATCATACTAATCCACTTTCACCTATTGGTTAGTTGTAAAACAATTGTTTCAACCATAATTCATGGGCTTTTCATATGCAACTCAAACTGCATATGGGTCCATTTAAACATGTTATGATACCATGTCAAATAGTTTATTTTGATGCATCATTTAAATTGACATGCATCATCCCATGATTGTGCATTATGCCATGTTATTGATTGTTTGTCTCTCTGCGTTGTTTGTTTGCTTCTTCTCGAATAGACGACGACGTTGAGACAGACGAGCTTTACGACACCCCTTCTGAGGATCAAGCTCAGTACCAGGCTGCTGAGTTTGCAGGCAAGTATTCACTCACATGAACCATTGTGTTCCTTTCAACATTGGATACCGATACTTTCCGTTGTCTATTCTGCTAGCCATATGTATCGTTGCTTCTGTTACGAACCTATCACATGTTATCCTTAACCCTGATATAGCCTCACCTCCACACCTATAACCCCATTGTTTGTTGCCCGTGTCTTACTAGCATGCTTAGGGTTGTTTTGCTCGAGTCTGTTACTCGTTACTTTCTGTTATCTTATTTCTATTATGTTCTGGGGCTCGATGTTAAACAACAACCTGTTAATTTTGAGGTAATAATAATTTGCTGATAAGGCACCGGCAGGAGGCCCGGCGTGGTTTTGAGGCATGCTAGTGTCGACCCTAATTAGGAAAAGGGTCTTGTCTACTGATCCATGATGAGCGCACTACCCGCATGTGGGAAGCGTGTATGGGCGCCCCCTCAATTTGATTCGATTCGCATCTCGTCCAAATAGCCACACTTAGTTCGGGCTTTCCATTTGATGCACTCATATGCAGGTACGAACCCGAGGCCAGGGTGGAACTTTTGTAGTCGGCATTTAGGGCGGCGTGGTCTTAGAGTGCTATGAGGGTCCCCTTTTCTTCGTGGGGCTCGATTAGCCGCGCACGCATAGCACATGGTGCTTTGGGCTTGATGCGAAGAAGAGTTGAGTTGTGTTGAGTGTCTCGCTTGGTGGGTTTGATTCCCGTCTGGCGGGATATTCTTACGTGTACGGCCAAATTGGTGCACCCCTGCAGGGTTAAATCTTCTCGAGAAGCCGTGTTTTCCGCGGTTATGGATGACTTGGTGAAAGTACTGGCTAACAAGTACTCAGAACAACTTACACCTAACTAATGATAACTTGACTAGTAATAGTCTGATTGACACAATAACTTGAACCATCATTATTCCAACTGTGTGAGTTATCCTCGGATTGCTTCTTTGGATAAGGGGCGAGATCCAGGATGGGTTTGTTTGAGGTTAGTAGTAGTTGGTTACGATACGCTACCTTATCTTCTTTCTGTTAGCCGGAAGTTGTATCATGTATCCGTAGTTGGTTAGTGCAGCCAGTTGCAGCATCTTTTGTATTCCCCTTTCTTCCGTTGAACCCAAGGCATCTGTGCTTGGTGTTGACGGGTTACACTTTGGTGAATTGTGAGTCTTGCTTGCCAGTACGTTTATGTACTGACCCCTTTGGGGCTGTGGTCTCCGCAGACTACGCTTACGAGGATCCCCGTGATGGCTACTACGTGGAGTTTGACGAGGCTGCTGACGAGTAGATAGCGGACCTGGGCAGGATCCGAGACATCGTGGCTGGGCTCCGTTTTCCTTTTCATTCCCGGCTTCTTAAGCCTATTTGGATTTGTCTGTACTCAGACCTTTTGAATGCTTCCGCTGAGATGTAATGATGATATGTTGGGACATGTGTCCTCTGGATGATTGTATTTGCTATCTCTGCTCTAGTGAGAGCTATTTGCAACTTATTTCTATTTATTTGTGTCTTAGAGATATGTTGTGCTATCATTCTGTTAAACGCCGTTGACGTACCATGTGTGTATGGTATGAAGTACGTCAATGGTAGTATCCTGATTTCTATGGGATGGTTTACGTAGACGATGAACAGTAGGGGTTGGTTGTCACACATACGTGTGTTGGCCTACTCGTAAGAGATGCGGGTGCTGGTAAGCCCCATAATCCAATCAACTACTGTTCAACGGAACTGCGAGTATCCTCTAGAAGTCCGGGTGCGACAAATGGTATCAGAGCCTGTCTGCCTATAGGATCCCTTTTAATGGTCGCAGTTGAGTCTAGAAACTATTTTGTAGCTATATAGGAAAAATGAAACGTGAGAGTAGGAATTCTGCCATTTTATTTCTTTCCCCACCCACCCTCCCTTTTCTGGTAAGGAAGTGCAACGTTGTTTTTCTCTTCTCATCTAAACTTTCAAGTTAGGTTTTCACGTATCCTGGTTTCTCTAGGATAATTATATCTACTAGACCATAGTAATGGAGGTGGTTGTGACATGATTTATCATGTTGCCTACTCACGATTGAGAACGGAGGCGTGTAAGCCCCGGAAGCAAATCCTCTATTCCTTAAGCAGTAGATATTGATCCTTTAGAAGCCCGGATGGGTTTTCCGTAGTACCTCAGGAGTTTTGGTCTCGTGTTTCCCGAATGTTGCTTCGATATCCTGTTCTTCTCAACATCCTTATCGTCCGTTGAAACCTTGTTTTTGCTTTCCACTTCAATTCTTCTACCGGCGTCTAATCAAAACTTCCCCGATCATTTGCAGATGGATCTCAGGTTCTTCCCGCAGGTGGTTCGGATAACTCGTTGCGAGAGCACTGCCGGTTATCCGGAGATGCTGAGAGACATGGTCACTTATCTGGGGTTCCGTTGGGCACCAGAGTACCAGGTCTACGAGCAGCAGCGAGAGTTTGACTAGACCTACTACCAGGCTATCGTCTACATTCTGTCAGATGATGGCAAGAGCGTAGTCCACCGCTACGAGGCAGTAGGTTCCACAGTGCATATGGTTGTGCAGCAGGCAGCTTATGTGAGTCTCACCGTCCTTCGTGCTGACTACTGGGGATTTGACGATTCCATCTATCGCCGCATTCCCCGTGGTTACATCATTTCGGAGGGAGCTCACTTCACTCTCTACGACAACCTGGATGTCTACGAGCATGATAACTCCAGGCTGCACACCACCGCTCAGTTTGTGAGGCACAGTGACGCAGTTGCCAGCACACTATCTCAGGAGTTGGCTTCCGTCAAAGAGCAGCTCTACCTTGCTTTGACTCGTCTGGCGACGTACACCACAGACTTTGTTGGAGACGAGCGCTTTGCACGTTTCGATCAGCCAGTTGGACGTCGTCTGCCAGATGCTGGAGGGTACAAGCCGATCAGAGGTCCACTCCTCAACCTTGGGGCTGGTTACACTGGGATTCCACGCTTTGGAGCACAGGGAGTCGACGCTATGTACTTCACCACACCTAGAGTCGCTCTCAGACCACGTCAGATCTATGTGGATCGTCGTTCTACCTACTTTCGTGGGCGTGCTCCTCACCGTACCTCTCGTCGTACTACTCACCGCCGTCCTGCGTGATGAGCATGGGAGTACCGATGTATCCATTCTTAGCTATGTTAGTTATCCTTTGGCATTTGAACCATTTATGGTGTGTTGGATATTCTGATGTATTTGAACATGTGATGATGTACCTGTTGGTTATCTATTCATGCGTCGGAATAATCTCGCTTTCGGTTTCCAAGTCTATCCTTTTCTGTTGTTGTGCTAAAATGCATGTCTATTCAGGATGCCGCCAACAAGGAACACCCCGCCTGAGCCACCGCCAATCACGGAGCTGTTGACTCAGATGACCCAAGTCATGGCACAGATGGCCCAGTTTCAGACTAACCAGCACAACAACCAGAATGCTCCACGAGTCAGTATCAAGGAGTTTCTCAGTCTGGGCCCAAGAGCTTTCGTGGCAACACGCGAGCCTCTGGATGCTGATGACTGGATCCGTGAGATAGCTAGGGCTCTAGAGATTGCTCACGTTGCTGAGGAAGACAAGGTCAAGTATGCCTCCTACCTACTGAAGGGTCAGGCAGCTACTTGGTGGGAGAACTACCAGACCATGAGAGCTGGCTACCCAATCACCTGGGGTTGTTTCAAGGAAGCTTTCCTGAAGCACCACATTCCGGATGGTCTCATGGAAAGGATGCATGAAGAGTTTTGCTCTCTCAAGCAGGGTAAGCTGGACATCATTGGCTATCAGAGTGAGTTCAATCGCCTCGCTCGTTACGCTGGTGATGAGGTGTCCACTGAGGCTAAGAAGATGGCAAGGTTCCGCATAGGTTTTAACCCGGAACTCAAGTACGCCCTCACCAACATCAAGGCCAACAACTTCGAGGAGCTCATGAACACCGCGCTCAATGAGGAAAATGGGCGCAAGGAGTTCGAGGAGTCTCGAAAGCACTCGCGTGAGGGTGGTTCCTCCTCCAACATGACCACCCATCCGCAGAAGCACCGCATCTGGGTGCCAAATGGTGCTGTCACTCGGGCTCCATACGCCCAAGCTTCTCCAGGCTTTGCTCCCCGCCCACCCAACCCAGCTCACATGCAAGGTCAGAGGTTTTCAATGGGGCAGCCAAGGCCAGATCCTCCTCGTGTCATCACTTGCTACAAGTGCAAGCAGACGAAGCACTACGCTGACAAGTGCACTCAGAGGCAGCTACCTCCACCACCACCTCGTCCCAACACACACCAGGCAATGGTGCGTGCTCCCCCGGCTAAAGCCTTCAACTCCAACAACAGGCCTGTCGGGAGGACCGCAAGGGTGAATCATGTCAAGATCGACAAAGCTGAGGAAGCTCCTGACGTCGTTCTCGGTACATTCCCCGTAAACTCTTTTCCAGCTAAAGTGTTGTTTGATACCGGAGCATCGCATTCTTTCGTGTCAAAGATCTTTGCGACAGCAATTAAGCTCCCCTTTGTTGGTTTGGGTTCCCCGCTAGTAGTAAACTCCCCTGGAGCAACTATGCAAACTTCCAAGATCAGTCATGAAAATCAGATTCTAATTGGAGGTCACATATTCCTTGCTTCTCTCATACTGCTTGGCAATTCTGACATTGATGTCATTCTTGGCATGGATTGGTTGAAGGCCAATAAAGCTACGATTGATTGTGCTCAGAAGTCAATAACTCTGTTCCACCCTTCTGGCCAGATAGTCTATTCTCCAAATGAATCAAGTTCCATTCAGCTATACACCCTCGATGCAAAACCTCTACCTCTACTTGAAAATGTTCCGGTGGTTTGTGAATTCCCTGACGTCTTTCCAGAAGAGTTGCCAGGGATGCCTCCAGACAGAGCAGTTGAGTTCATGATCGAGCTTGAACCAGGTACTGCTCCAATCTCTAAGCATCCATACAAGATAGCTCCTCCTGAACTGAAGTTGTTGAAGGAGCAAATCGATATGTACATGGAAAAAGGTTACATTCAACCTAGTTCCTCGTCTTGGGGTTGCCCAACTCTGTTCGTTGCAAAGAAGGATCAAACAAAGAGACTCGTTGTTGACTATCGTCCTCTTAACGAGAAAACCATCAAAAACAAGTATCCAATTCCTCGTATCGATGATCTTTTTGATCAACTTGCTGGAGCCTCAATATTCTCAAAGTTGGACTTGAGAATGGGTTACCATCAAATAAAGATCAGAAAGGAAGATATTCCAAAAACAGCTTTCACCACTCGGTACGGTCTATATGAATACACCGTCATGTCCTTTGGTCTCACCAATGCACCGGCGACATTCTCTCGACTCATGAATTCTGTTTTCCACGAATACCTCGACAAGTTCGTTGTGGTATATCTCGATGACATTCTGGTCTACTCAAAATCCGAGGAAGAGCATGAAGAACATCTTCGTCTCACTCTCATGAAACTTTGCGAGCATCGTCTATATGCCAAATTCTCCAAATGTGAGTTCTGGATTCCAGAAGTTGCTTACCTTGGTCATGTCATCTCAGCCAAGGGCATAGCCATTGATCCAGAAAAGGTTAAAGAAATTGTTGATTGGAAACCTCCTAAGACGGTGAAGCAAGTTAGAAGTTTTCTTGGCTTGGCTAGCTATTGCCGTCGTTTCGTCCAAAACTTTTCCAAGATTGCCAAACCTCTCACTGATCTCACAAAGAAGGACAAGAAGTTCGTTTGGTCTCCACAATGTGATGAAAGTTTCAATCTCCTGAAGACTAAACTCACTTCTACACCAGTTCTGGTTGGCCCAGATACTACCAAACCTTTCCAGATATTCTGTGATGCATCTCTCCAAGGTCTAGGTGCAGTTCTTATGCAAGAACGTCAAGTTGTGGCTTATGCTTCACGTCAGTTGAATGCACATGAGCAAAATTATCCCACTCATAACCTAGAACTTGCAGCAGTTGTGTTTGCCCTCAAGAAATGGAGGCAGTACTTGTTGGGTAACCGCATTGAAATCTTTTCCGATCATAAGAGTCTGAAATACATCTTCACTCAACCAGATCTAAACCTCAGGCAAAGGAGATGGATTGAAAAGATTAAAGACTTTGATCTCACCATTTCTTACACTCCAGGCAAGGCTAATGTTATGGCCGATGCTCTCAGTCGCAAGTCGTATTGCAATAATCTCATGATCATGGAAAGCCAACCTCCACTTCATGAAGAATTCCAGAAGCTGAACCTTGGTCTCGTTCCTCAAGGCTATCTTGCAAACTTGACAGCCAGCCCAACTCTCGAGGACAAGATTCGTTCTGAACAACTTCGTGATGCTGAAATCAAGAAGATGGTAGAGCATATCAAAGAAGGCAAGGAGAAATTTAAGTCCTTCTCAATTGATGACAAGGGAACTGTGTTCTTCGAAGGACGCATTGCAGTTCCTCAAGTTCAAAGTCTCAAAGATGTCATTCTCAAGGAGGCTCATGAAACTCCTCTCTCCATACACCCTGGAAGTACAAAGATGTACCAGGATCTCAAGACACTGTATTGGTGGCCTGCCATGAAACGTGAAATTGCTCAATACGTTTCTGAATGCGACGTTTGTCAACGTGTTAAGGCAGTCCATCAGAAAACAGCCGGTCTTCTCCAACCTCTGAAAATTCCTGAGTGGAAGTGGGACATGATTGAAATGGACTTCGTCACTGGTTTTCCAAAGTCCAAGAGGGGCAACGATGCAATCTTCGTTGTCATTGATCGTCTCACTAAGGTAGATCACTTCTTTGTTGTCAAAGAAACAATCTCAGCTAGCCAGTTAGCAGAGCTCTACACAGCAAAGATTGTTCCTCTTCATGGTGTTCCATTGGAAATAAGCTCAGACCGTGGAAGCATATTCACTTATCATTTCTGGAAGAGCTTTCAAGAAGCTTTGGGCACCAAACTTCTGTTCAGCACAGCTTACCACCCTCAGTCTCAAGGGCAAGTCGAAAGAGTCAATCAGATTCTCGAGGATATGCTCAGAGCATGTGGTCTCTCCTTTGGCATGAAATGGGAGGATTGCCTTCCATATGCTGAATTCTCCTACAACAACAGCTTCCAGGCAAGCCTAGGCATGGCACCATTTGAAGCACTCTATGGCCGCAGATGCAGGAGTCCAATCAATTGGTCCGGAGCTGGTGAACGTTCACTCTTAGGCCCTGACATTGTTAAGGAAGCCGAAGAGAAAGTTCGCATCATTCGTGACAATCTTAAGATTGCTCAGTCTCGTCTGAAAAGCTACTATGACAGCAAGCACAGGGATATGATCTATGCACCTGGTGACAAGGCATATCTCCGTGTAACTCCCCTCAGAGGCACTCATCGTTTTGGTGTGAAAGGAAAGCTTGCACCAAGATACATTGGTCCTTTCAACATTCTATCAAGGCGTGCAGAAAATGCCTATCATCTTGAACTTCCAGAAAAACTATCCAAGGTGCACGATGTGTTTCACGTGTCACAGCTCAAGAGGTGTTTCAAAGATCCAGATCGTGCAGTTGATCATGATTCAATTGAACTGCAAGATGATCTATCTTATGAGGAGCACCCTGTTCGTATTCTCGATGAGACCGAGCGTAAGACTCGCAACAAGAGCACCAAGTTCTTGAAAGTGCAGTGGTCCCATCATTCCGATAAAGAGGCAACATGGGAGACCGAAGAGGATCTTCGCAAGAAGTATCCGGACCTTTTCTCTTCTCAATAGGAATCTCGGGGCGCGATTCCTTGAAGGGGGGGGCGTTTTGTAACATCCCAAGTATGAAAAACCATCCCTAGAATGTTTGATTCTTGTTTCATTAAAGTTTTGCATCATGTCATCATACTCATTACTTTGTTTGCATTGTTTCCAAATATTTTCCTTTTGTTTGCATCTGTTTTTATTTGTTTTCACAATTGAAATTCAAACAACATTCAAATGTTTTGTTCATACTTGTTATGTTACAACTTTCCAAATAAAAGGTTCAAATAAAACATCCATTTGTTTCCATGAAAAATAAAAAGCTCAACTATTAATTTGTTCTTTAATAATCCACTTAATTCAAATTGCATTCAAAATTCAAATCACATTTTCCAAACAGCAACCTTTTGGAATTAATGAAAATTAAAACACATTTCTAATCCTTTTGTTCCATTTAAACTTTAGGGTTCACCCTATTTAAATCTTGTTTTCAATAATTCACATAAACTCAAAATTCATTCAAATTTGAATTAACTTACAAACAACATTTTTATTTTGAACTTTTTGAAAAACAAACTTGGCAGTTGTTGCTGTCACATATTTAAGCAACCCCACATTTTTTTCTAAATTTTTCCTAACCCAAAAACCTATCTATTTCTTCCTATTTCTATTTCTGCAAAAAAAAAGGAAGAAACAGAATTTTTTTTAAAAATAACCGGAGGGAGTGGACAGCCAGGTGGGCTGCGCCCACCAGCCCACCACTTATCCACGGCTCGTACCCCTTCGCCATCGTCTTCTCGCTGTACGGCGCGCCATCGGGGCTATCCACGTCGACGCCGTCGCACGTCGACGGCCGGGAGCAGCCCCTAGCCCCTATAAAACCTAGCCTAGCTAGCCCGAGCGCTACCCAAACCCTAGGCCTACCGTATCTCCCTCAGCCGTCGTCGCCTGCCTCTCTCTGCCGGCGATTTCCTCCACCTCTGAACCTCACTAGCGCCACCCTCTCTGAACCCATGGCGCTCGTCGCCGTTGCCGTGCTCCTCCACCCTAGCTGACCCCGGGAATCAGCTCCCCGTATCCTCCTCGTCCTTCTCGACACCTCCCCGACGCCAATTACTTGCTGGATCGCCGCCGCCAACCTCGCCGCTGTCGACACCGTCGTTCTGCCCCGGGCCTCTGCCACGACTACATCGAGGGTGAGCTACACCCTCCTCTCTCTCTGCATCGCAAGCACACGCACACTCCTTGCACACGCACACGAGCCTAGCAGCATCACGGCAGCGAGCAACGCACAGAACTCGCCGCCGGCCACCGTTGTTCTCTGACGAGGTTCAGAAACTGCAACTGAAAAGTTCAGTTAAAACACGAACTGAATGTTAACCTCACCGCACGCCTCTTCTGTCAAAACTGAAAACGCACCGTAGTGGTAACGCACCACTGCTCGCCCTTCCGCATCGCGGGTTCGAGCCCTGGCGCTCGCGAATAAAAACCCCAACTTTTTGCGCTGGGCTGCTGACAGACAGGCCCCATCTGTCAGTGGCCACTGCTGCCACGTGAGCGCCACGCGGCCCAGGGGCCCTCTGTCAGTGGCTAGGGCTAGCCACTGCAGAGTGAAAAACGTTTTTCAGCCTTTTTCTTTTCAAATTAAGTCCTTTTTATTCACAGATTGATCCCTCATTTTAAATTGCTAATAACTTTTATTTTACAAATCCAAACAATATAAATAAAATATGTTTGTTGAACCAAATTAAATTATCTACCTGTTTATAACATTTGTTTTCTGTTTTGAATAATTCAAATGCATTCAAATTTCAAATTCAAACAATTCATTTAAAATTTGATTAAATGCATAAGTAATTCATACTTAATTCAAATAACACAAATAAAATATGTTTTCCATGCCATTTTGAACCACCTTTTCAAATATAAATTTTGTTTCATGATTTGAATAATTAAAATTGCTTAAATAATTTAAACCTTGTTTAAATCATTTAAATTTGCTAAATTCATAACTTGCTCAAATTAAATTATTTTGAACTTATAAAATATGTTTTCAAACTAGAAAAGTATAAACTTTTCAAATATGAATTTGAATTCATGTTTTGAACAAATAAAATTCAAATAATAATCATACTTGAATTAAATTCAATTAAAACTTGTTTAATCTTGTTTAATTCATAATAAATTCATCCCAAATCCTTTTTCAACAAGTGAAACATGTAATCCACCCAAAATTTTATGTTCTTTTCAAATATGAACTTTGTTATCTGTTTTGAACAATTTAACTTGCTGAAAACAACAAATGCTTGTGTAACACCTTTAAGTAACCAAAATTCCCTAACTTAATAAATAAATTTCTAAACTTGGTAAACCTTATATTAAATTGTTTCTATTGTTGTTATTTTTCTGTTTTCCTCATCCATGCATCATACTAATCCACTTTCACCTGTTGGTTAGTTGTAAAACAATTGTTTCAACCATAATTCATGGGCTTTTCATATGCAACTCAAACTGCATATGGGTCCATTTAAACATGTTATGATACCATGTCAAATAGTTTATTTTGATGCATCATTTAAATTGACATGCATCATCCCATGATTGTGCATTATGCCATGTTATTGATTGTTTGTCTCTCTGCGTTGTTTGTTTGCTTGTTCTCGAATAGACGACGACGTTGAGACAGACGAGCTTTACGACACCCCTTCTGAGGATCAAGCTCAGTACCAGGCTGCTGAGTTTGCAGGCAAGTATTCACTCACATGAACCATTGTGTTCCTTTCAACATTGGATACCGATACTTTCCGTTGTCTATTCTGCTAGCCATATGTATCGTTGCTTCTGTTACGAACCTATCACATGTTATCCTTAACCCTGATATAGCCTCACCTCCACACCTATAACCCCATTGTTTGTTGCCCGTGTCTTACTAGCATGCTTAGGGTTGTTTTGCTCGAGTCTGTTACTCGTTACTTTCTGTTATCTTATTTCTATTATGTTCTGGGGCTCGATGTCAAACAACAACCTGTTAATTTTGAGGTAATAATAATTTGCTGATAAGGCACCGGCAGGAGGCCCGGCGTGGTTTTGAGGCCTGCTAGTGTCGACCCTAATTAGGAAAAGGGTCTTGTCTACTGATCCATGATGAGCGCACTACCCGCATGTGGGAAGCGTGTATGGGCGCCCCCCTCAATTTGATTCGATTCGCATCTTGTCCAAATCGCCACACTTAGTTCGGGCTTTCCATTTGATGCACTCATATGCAGGTACGAACCCGAGGCCAGGGTGGAACTTTTGTAGTCGGCATTTAGGGCGGCGTGGTCTTAGAGTGCTATGAGGGTCCCCTTTTCTTCGTGGGGCTCGATTAGCCGCGCACGCACAGCACGTGGTGCTTTGGGCTTGATGCAAAGAAGAGTTGAGTTGTGTTGAGTGTCTCGCTTGGTGGGTTTGATTCCCGTCTGGCGGGATATTCTTACGTGTACGGCCAAATTGGTGCACCCCTGCAGGGTTAAATCTTCTCGAGAAGCCGTGTTTTCCGCGGTTATGGATGACTTGGTGAAAGTACTGGCTAACAAGTACTCAGAACATCTTACACCTAACTAATGATAACTTGACTAGTAATAGTCTCATTGACACAATAACTTGAACCATCATTATTCCAACTGTGTGAGTTATCCTCGGATTGCTTCTTTGGATAAGAGCGAGATCCAGGATGGGTTTGTTTGAGGTTAGTAGTAGTTGGTTACGATACGCTATCTTATGTTCTTTCTGTTAGCCAGAAGTTGTATCATGTATCCGTAGTTGGTTAGTGCAGCCAGTTGCAGCATCTTTTGTATTCCCCTTTCTTCCGTTGAACCCAAGGCATCTGTGCTTGGTGTTGACGGGTTACACTTTGGTGAATTGTGAGTCTTGCTTGCCAGTACGTTTATGTACTGACCCCTTTGGGGCTGTGGTTTCCGCAGACTACGCTTACGAGGATCCCCGTGATGGCTACTACGTGGAGTTTGACGAGGCTGCTGACGAGTAGATAGCGGACCTGGGCAGGATCCGAGACATCGTGGATGGGCTCCGTTTTCCTTTTCATTCCCGGCTTCTTAAGCCTATTTGGATTTTTCTGTACTCAGACCTTTTGAATGCTTCCGCTGAGATGTAATGATGATATGTTGGGACATGTGTCCTCTGGATGATTGTATTTGCTATCTCTGCTCTAGTGAGAGCTATTTGCAACTTATTTCTATTTATTTGTGTCTTAGAGATATGTTGTGCTATCATTCTGTTAAACGCCGTTGACGTACCATGTGTGTATGGTATGAAGTACGTCAATGGTAGTATCCTGATTTCTATGGGATGGTTTACGTAGACGATGAACAGTAGGGGTTGGTTGTCACACATACGTGTGTTGGCCTACTCGTAAGAGATGCGGGTGCCGGTAAGCCCCGTAATCCAATCAACTACTGTTCAACGGAACTGCGAGTATCCTCTAGAAGTCTGGGTGCGACAGGAAATCACCGCCATAGTCACCGTCATCGCTCCGGGCATCATCAAGATCATCATCGTCATCATCATCACCACCAGCACCAGCACCCTCATCATCCACCATCATCCCGATGTAACAATTAGGGGCCTCTATTGTTGTTTTACATTAGATCTCTCTCCCGGTGTGGATTACTTGTTAGTAGTTGATGCTTGTGATATTTATCGGTGTTAGCAGTTTATGACCAGATTGTTATCATCCATTATATCACCTCTGATTATGATCCATATGATGTCTTGTGAGTAGTTCGTTTAGTTCTTGAGGGCATGGGAGAAGTCATGATGTTAGTAGTGAAGTTATATTGAAGTAATATCTCGTGGTTCGGTATTTAAGTTGTGGTGCTATTCTTCTAGTGGTGTCATGTGAACGTCGACTACATGATACTTCAACTTTATGGGCCTAGGAGGATGCATTGTGTGTTTGGCTACTAATTGTGGGGTTGCCGGAGTGACAGAAACCTAAACCCCCGTTAGGAAACCAATGCACGAGGGAGCGTGGAATCCTGGAGTTTAAAGTTGTGGTTAGTTTATCTTAATTACTTTGTTGTATTTGCGGATGCTTACGACGTGTATAATCACAAGTATGTATTAGTCCCAGTTGGGCGGTGCATTAGCATAGGTTCACCCACACAACACTTCATGAACCAATGGATATTAGTCAACCGTAACAAAGCGAACGCACTTGACGAAATTCCCATGTGTCATCGAGAACGTTTGGTGGTCATAAGTAATACAACCGGCTTGTCCTTTGCTTTCAAAAGGATAGGGCCACTCGCTGCAATATTATTTACCGCACTTTATTTATCTACTATATCAAAAACCTCCAAAACCCCGTTTGCTAGTGTTTACAGTGAATCCTCTATCCAACCTTATTGTCAAAACCTTCTGCTCCTCATTGAGTTCGACACTCTTATTTATCGAAAGTACTACGATACACCCCCTATACTTGTGGGTCATCACCTGCCCAGACTCTAGCTGGCGGTTGCCCAATCAAACAGCCTACAGCGGGACATTGACCGCCTGAATGTTGTAGCCAAGAGGCTGGAGGAGTCCAACTCGGCGCACCAGGCCAAGTTTGACGAGCTGGTGGCCAACAAGAATGTCCTGGCCAAGCAGGTGACCAAGCTCAACGAGGAGCTTGCCCGGCAGAAGACGCAAGCGGCCAAGGCCGCCTAGGACCTCCGCGTCAAGAAGGATATCATCATCCAGCTGACTTCCTCCCATGCCGATATGTAGAGCCAGCTCAGCCGGATTGACCTTGTTGTGCACTGTCAGTTTTTCTTGCCAGCTTCTTGTTTCGTGTTGTGTCTTGCGCTTGTACGGTCGTTTATGACTTGTCCGCATGCAGCCTATTACCCGGAGGTGGTCGGACAGACAAAGCGGAGTGTCCTGCCGGGGATGAACGTCAAGGCCACCGAGCTGGCGATGTCAGGCTGCCACACTACGGCGGAGCAGAGGGTGGCCCAGCTTGGAGAGGAGGCATGCGACATGCACCAAGTTTGCTACGATCTCTTCGGGTACATCTGGCCGAAGGACATGAAGCCGGACGTGCTCAAGGAAATGGCCCGCCGCCTCCTAAAGGGAACAAACGAGATACAAAAGTTCCAGGAAGCCTTAGTCCATGCCGGGATAGAATGGGCCTTGTCGCTTGCACTGTCGTGGTATCCGGCTGAGGATGCCACAAAGCTTCTTGGCGCCTTCCTTGCTAGAAAAGACTTTATCGCCCTACGCCAGCGTCCTGGTATCCATGACGTCGCCTGCCTGATTGGCAAGTGGTTCGACTGGGACAAGTTCGTCCCTAGACTGGAAGGCGAAGAGGACGGCTTTCGCAACGTAGATGGCTCTGACGCGGGTAAAAATGACGAGGACATGTTCTTCTTCGAAGCTGAACCGTGTAATGTTGTTGGCAAGGCCGGTGCCAGGTTCTTCGCCCCGCCGCAGGTGAGCATTCCGACTGGGCCGCTTGACAAGGGCAAGGAGCCGGCTGGATGAAGAAGTCCCCAGAATGACAGGCAGTAGCTGTATCTGAACCATGCATCGTTTGTTCACGGGATGCCGGGTGGATTTGTGTTTAAGACTTCGTCTTGTGTTTGCGCGTGACACTTTTAAGTTTATCCGGAGCTTCGTCTCCTTTCTGAACTTAAGCTTGCTTCTTCTTTCACTTGTGATTTTTTTTTCTTTTGCCAGCTATCCGGTGAGGGCGTACAAACGTACCCACCTGGTGTAGCCCACGAGATTGGGGCCGACTATCGTAGGTAGGTGGGCCGAATCTGTAACATCCATGATTATTTATAAGTGCAAAAATCACTAGGAATTGCAACTTTTTGTTTTCATGCTACACAAGTCACCAAAAACCAAATGAGATGCAAGAAACAAAAGGAAACAATACATATTTCAATATAATTGGAATTAAAAATCAACTATACCTCTAGTCCATAAACCCTAAACCTTATTCAAATAAATTTTCTTTATTCAATAGTTATTATCTTTCTTTAACAAACCCTATTCAATAAAATGTTTTCCAATAAATTATTGCGTTATGAAAATGGGTTACACTTGGGAAACAACATTTTCAATAGTGGCAAGTCTATGAAATTTTATTTGTCAGCAATAATAATTATTTGATATGTTTTAATTTAAATAGCATTAAGTTGCTATTAGTAATGACTCATATTTAAAAATATATACAATTATGAAAATAAGTTGATATGACTTTCAAAAATAATATTTTACTTATAGGTGGTCTCTGAAATTTTATTTCACCAAATTTTCCATTTAATTAGTTTCTAAATTAAAAATAGCATTAAGTCACTATTAGTGTTTTAATAATATTTTGATTTTTTTTGTAATGTGTCCAGATGTTAATAAAAATGTTATTAACTGAGAGATATTGTTTTTACAAATTATTAGAAATTAATTTGAGGCCATTTGGATTTATAAAACAAAAGATATTAAAAACAGAAAAAGGATGATGTCATGCTGATGTTACCCCATCTTCAACCCAATAAACTGCAGAGCCGTTTCTTCTTCGAGATTTCTCCGATTGATTGCGGGGGAATTAAGCCCCTAATTGATGCGGCGTTTCCTTGTTGTTAAAGACCTCCCTGTCTTCTCCATTTCCCCTCTCCATGTTCCCTGGATACCACCCCGAGAGGAGAGAAATTTGTCCCCAGAGTTGCTTCTGTCACCGCCATGCCCTATCGTTTCCGGCCAGCAGAGAAGGTTCCCACCGTCGATTCTGGGCTCTCTGTCTCTACCTCTCTCTTGCGCCCCTCCAAATCTTCTTTTTCGAAATTTTGCGCCTCAGGAATCGCCACGCCAAGCAATCCAGAGGCCGCTGGAGCTCGTCGTTGTATCGTCTACGTCACGCCATTGTTCTAGGAGGTCCGAGCCTTGTCGTCATCTCCATCAAGTCCGGCATGTCCTCCCGCACCGGGTCGTCATCACCGTTGAGCAAGAGGACCACCAGAGTGCTGTCTCCGATGAGATTCCGAGCAGGGCACCGTTGTCCCGACATTTTCCGGTGACCCCGCTGTCGAGGTATTAACCCTAGCACCCACATCGTCCGATCTGCATCATACGACAACGATAGAACCACCTACCGAATCGTTATCGGTAAATAGTATCGCGCCAAGTGGCTGCCAAGTTAGCCACGCGCTCAGAACCTATCTGCCGTCTAGCACAGCGAGTAACCAGCCCAGGCCCAATTGTTATTTGTCGCCCTGCGCAGCGCATGGCCTAGTCCAGCCCGGCCAATCAGAATTCAGAATTTATTCTGGAATAAAATTCTACTGGCATATTTACAGAAAACACCCTACAACTAAAAACCTTCATATCTTTTGATCCAGAAGTTCAATTTGAGAAAACTTGGACTTTTTGAAATCAGCACAATATTAAGAATCGTTTTGCCCTGGCCAAATTTAAATTTGACCATTTAAAATTTGCTCAAATTCAAATGTGCTTGTTTGATGAATTTTGGCATAATTCAAATTCTACAAATAAAAAATTGCAAATAAAACTATTTAGAAACCTTAAGATGTGTAATTTCATATACTCTGTCCCAAAATAACTTTCAAACAAATGAAATTCGAATTTAGAATTAAGTTATCTATTTAAGTATTTCTGACATAGATTTAATTCTATAAATAATTAGAATATGTTTTCTTAAGCAAAATTGCTCCATTTGGTAACCTTGAACCAGAGACATCAGTGCCTAAAAGTTTTGGACATCCCTGGACCATGACCATGTATTTTTAGCCAAACATCCATCATAGTAGTCGACCTAGTTGTTTATGTTTTAGAGTTTGTTTCTATCCATTTTACCTTTATTGTGGTGGCTATTTTTGCAGCCAAGACCAAGTCCCTAGTATGTGTCAAGCACATATAAGACCAAGTAGTGAACCTTAAATACTAGTACCATAGTTTTCTATCTACTTCTCCACTCCCCTATTCTTTCTTGAAGAATTCATCAAGTTAGCCAAATGGAAATCAAGACTCAAGAACAAGAAGGAACTTCATTATCAACTTGGTGGCAACATGAAGAGTTACAAGCAAGATCATGGAAGAAATTTTGAAGAAAAGACTTGGACTCCACAACTAGAATAAACTCAAGGAAGTGTAAATTCATGAAGAGATCAAGAAGAAGACCAACCCCTTTCTCTTTTATCTTTTCTTCTTCTTTCCTTTTTTGACTTAGTGGTATATTCACATATGATCAAGATTTATCAAGTTCAAGAGAGTCTTAACAACAAGGAGGAAAATACAATAGAAGCATGAAGATTTATCAAGTTCAAGAGAGGCTTCACAACAAGGAGGAAACTACAATAGAAGCATGAAGATGATCTTCAAGAAAACAAGTATGTCAAGACTTGGAGAAAATCTACACAAGTTGAAGAATAACAAGTTGTTTTTTCCCAACCATTGACCCAAATGGAAAATACCAAGACTTTATCTTATTTTCTCTATTGTTCTGAAGTTAGTTGAACCTATACCTACCTTAACCCAAAATGGAAAGACGAACTTAGATCACTCAAATGTCTTGATGAAAATGACCAAGTGTTACACATTGTTATGTGCTACTTTGGTTAAAGAAGTAATATGATCACCCATGGTGAACTCTTGGAACTTCCTTAACAAGTATGAAACCAAGAAAAAATGAATCTTTCAAAGTCAAACCTTAACCTTGTCCTATCCAACATGATTGAACCCATTTTGCTATGTTTGTTTCCTTGTATGTTCACTTGTATGTTTGTTTTCTAGGATGCTTGTTTATTTTGTGTTTTTGTATTCAATGTATAGATTGTACGGAGAGCAAAGATCTTTTGTGACGAGAGTGTGATTTCTTCACCAACTTTAACAAGGCAAGTAACACACCATCAACTACCCATTATTTTCTATATGCATCATTAGAGTTTTCAGTACTATGCATGATAGGAAATTTTACTAAGTTATATTATGCTATGCTATTATCCTAGTAGTGTGTAGCCATCTCTTTTACCCTTGTTATGTTGATAGCCTTGGAGCTTAGTAGATGCTATGCAATGTTAAAAATTGTCTTACTAGATGTTGAGGAAAATTCTAAGTATAACTAATAAATGAACCACCTGGGTGGAAGTGGTAAGACTGGGTTATGTTGAGTGTTGCCCCAGGGCCCTTGTCTAAGGGTTATTCAAACTGAGGTTTTCACTTGCGGATGGCCACCCAGGAACAAAGAGATTACTATGTCCTTGTAATTTTAGTAGCTTCTCGTGCAACCTTTTGACATATGGGCTCTGTCTTGATCAACTAAGTTGTGAGAGTTCAGCCCAGGCTCGACAAGCAGATGTAGCATAATTATAGGTGGAACGGGTCTTGCTGGTGGGTTGAACTTCTTGTTCTGAAAGATCTCATCTCAATTCTCTCATTTACATGATGCACTCTGGGTGTATAGGATGTTTGGGCTAATTGAAGACAAAGGGTGAAAGTGCAGAACCTCTGCAGACTCAACAAACTAAGATCTTAGTTGTGTCCCCGGTTATGGACAACTATGAGGAGCTGGACAAGGAATGAGGTAAGAATCTCATCACCATTTTCATTAAGTAAAATTTTGACCAAGTGAACAACAGTTGTGGTGCTTGGATTTCAGTCCAATGATGCCACCCTCTGAAAGAAAAGTTTGTTTTACAAAGGTGAAAGGGGAAAACTGGCTTTATGCAAACTTAGCCAAAACTCCACTCAGACAAATAAGCATGTAGTATTAGTCTTGCCATTTATATCCACCATACTGTTACTTGCCAACACATTAAATTGTATTGACCCCCTCGTGGCTACATATTCCATCCTACAGATAAATCCGAAGATGAGTGAGGATTTCCTTTAGGATCTCGAGTCTACCGCCAACATGTTTTGCCTGTGGCTCATGAAGAAGATGGGATCAATGTTGTAATATGTTTTCCGCTGTAATACTTTGTATCCTGCTAGTCTTCTCATATTATGCAAGTTGTAAATGTTATTTTGTAAATACTGGATCATGCGATGTAACAGAATTTGACGCATTTGCATGATATTTCATTTTGTACTATGGAGCTAGCAAATGATCCAGGGACTAGCACACTAACACAGCTGTTCTTACATTATTTAAATATGGGAACACTACAAAATGGTATCAGAGTATTGTGTTGCCTGTAGAATTCGAGACCCTAAGTTTGGAAAAGAACCTAGGATTGAAAATTTCCTATGTTCAAACTTTCTAGAAAAAAAACATCTCATCTTAATCCTTCTCATATACTCTCATCTATTGTGCACCTTCAAAAATATCTTCTCTCATTCTAGATGACCATACCATGAAGTGGAAGGAATGTTGTCACCACATGAGGATCTACACTCCAGATTATTGAAGAACTTAAAGAAAGACTTATACTTCACAACAATCAAGAACACCTCAAGACATGGAGAGAAAACTTTGAAGAAATGAAGAAGATATAGATGAGACCACCAATCAAGTTACTTTGTTAGAACAACGTTAACGTGTTAGTGTATTGATCATAACAATGAGTGTGGTATGACAATATTAGTTCGTTTTGCTAAACCTTGTTGTTTGATGTGATGAATGACTGTTAGATGTTTGTAAGATGAGTTTCCTTGATCTTCTGTGTTGGGGTAGGAATTTCTTTACCTCTCTTTCTAATATCCACTCATCCATGCTAAGCCAAACGAAATCCTATACCCAATCACCAACCATAGAGAGAGGCCATTTGGTATGCAACAAACTATGAGAGCACCCCATGAATCCTACAACCAATATCCTACCAAGACACACGCCATCCTATTTAAGGAAGGTTAGCCTCAAATTGTTCTTTTGTGTGAAGGAACAATCACATCCATGATGAAGCCAACTGTATACCAAGGAGCAACAAGACAAATCAACAAGTGAAGATGAACAAGTGGACTCAAAGTTACATGAGCTATGAATATTTTGAAGCTTTTCCGTACAACAGGAGAAGAAACGATGAAGAAACCACAACTATCCAGTTGGTGTTTAAGAGTTTTATGCAACCCAATAGTATGAGAACGATAGTTTAGCTCAGGTTTGTCTTACAAATTTGAAACTTTCTGTTAGACAAGTGAGGTGACCTAGTGTTATTATACGAGATTCACCAATCTAAGTACAAGGTAATGATGGAGTGCAACATGGATTGGCCCCCATGATGACTACTCAAATTTTAACTCTTGCTATGAAGAATGGTAAAATTGAGTAAAATACCTCACCATGCCTGCCTCCGGAGTGATGCGTGAGTAGTTCATCCTTGGACTACGGGTTCGTAGCTGTAGCTAGATGGTTGTATTCTCCTCATATGCCTCCATGTTTAGATCTCGTGAGCTGCCTATCATGATCGAGATTGATCTTCTGTAATTATATATGCTGTGTTTGATGGGATCCGATGAATACTAAACTTATGCCAAGTTGATTATAGTCTTTATTTGCATATGCTATTTGTGATCTTGATTGATTTCCGTTGCTAGTGACTCCAAGAGGGAGTATTTATGCTCGATAGTGGGTTCATGCCTCCTCATCGCCTTGCTCGAGTGACAGAAACGTGAAGGGGGAGGATGTGTTGTCTCCATTAGGGAGAAAACAGCAGTGAGAGTGCTCGCGTGCATAATCATTGCTTACATTACACACTTTGTTTAATGCAATTATCTGTTGCTTGAAACTTAATACCTAAGGGGGATCGGATGATAACCTGAGGGTGGATTATTAGTCATAGATGCAGATGGATGTTGGTTTATGTATATTGTTGTAATGCCCGCACTAAATATCATAGTAATCATCATGTTATATTGTGCACTACGGTGCAACCTCTATTTGTCAATTGCCTAGCTGTAACTTGTTCACCCAGCATGCTATCTTTTATGGAGAGACACCACTAGTGAACCTATGAACCCTAGTCCATTTTCTACACTGTTAAACAAACTACATCAATTTCCTGCTTTCTTTACTTACTGCAAGCATACATCATTTTCCACACTATACGTCTAATCTTTGTTTTTGGCAAGACCAGTGAGATTGACAACCTCACTGTACTGTTGGGACAAAATATTTTGGTTGTGTTGTGTGCAGGTTCCACGTTGTTGTTGACACCGGTGAAGCGCCAGCACCACTGTCAGTATCATCAACCTTCCTGAGATCATCTTCCTCCAACTGGATTGATAACCTTGGTTCTTAACTAAGGGGAATTTCCTACCGTTGTGCTCATCACACCCTCCTCTTGGGGTATCCCAACACACAACATAAAAGAGCAATAGAAGCAAGTTGTTCAACTTTAAAATTCTCATCAGGCAATTTAGATTCATAAGGTGCTCTAGCAAATTTGGATAAATTGAACTCGTAAGATTTTCCATCAAATTTAGTCAAAATCTTCTCTCTTTTACAATCTGTAATAGCACCACAGGTGTTCAAGAAAGGTCTACCAAAAATAATAGGTCAAGTATTACTAGCAGCCTTACCAAGTACTAGAAAATCAGTGGGGTATTTAGTCTTACCACACAAAACTTCCACATCTCTAACAATACCAATTGGAAAAACAGTCTCTCTAATAGCAAGTTGAATAACCACATCAATATCTTCACGCTCACAAGAACCAATTTCATGCATAATTTCTCTATAAAGCTCATAAGGTATAGCACTAGAACTAGCACCAATATCACACAAACCATAATAGCAATGATCACCAATCTTAACAGAAAGCACAGGAACACTAGTTTTCTTAGGTCTATGAGGATGGGAAACAATATCAGAAGCATCCTCACAAAAGACAATGTGTTCATCCTCCACATTTCCATAAACAAGATCTTTCACTATTGCTACAGTAGGTTCAACAGTTATTTGTTCATTAGGTTCAATAGATTTCTTAGTACTATTATTAACCACATAATCCACCATAGAGTGTTCTTTCACCTTAGCAGGGAAAGGCATTTTTTCAACATACGGCTCAGGAACAGCAGGATTAATAGCATTCACTTCTATATTACTAGGAACAATATCTTTATAAGGTGCATGGTACTTGTGATAATTATTTTTAGGAATATCAAGATAGGAGGCAAAAGCTTTTAGACAGTTTGCAAAGATTTGAGAATCAAGACCGCAAACAGCACTAACATCATAGAAATCGTTGGTTCCCATAAAAGATTTAGTGCATTCGTAATCATAATGTATAACTGACTTTCTACCTTTGTCGTTCTCCCATCCTTCAGTGTTTTCTTGAATACGGTCAAGAAGATCCCATTTAGCTTCTTCCTTCATACGTGTGAATGATCCAGAACAAGAAGCATCCAATAAATCCTTATCATGAAGAGAAAGCCTTGCATAAAAATTATTGATAACAATATTTCTTCGGAGTTCATGAACTGGACATTTAAGCATTAATAACTTCATTCTCCCCAACTCTTGGGCAATACGCTTTCCCTCATGAGACCAGAAATTATAGATTTGATTCCGGTCTTTATGAATCTCACTAGGAGGATAGAATTTAGAATAAAAGAGAGGAACAATTTCTTCCCATCCAGTAGAATCACCATTCTTTAGTAATTTTAACCATTCAGCGGCTCTTCCTTTCACTGATAACGAAAGTAATTTCCTTTTAACTTGATCCATTGTACTACCTACACACCTAAATAACTCGCATAATTCATGTATAAAGAGCAAATGATCACCGGGATGGACAGTTCCATCACCGTAATAGCAGTTACCCATAACACGTTCAACAATTTTCATAGGTATTTTATGAGGATCTAATTCAGCAGAAGATGGGTTACCAACTACCCTAGTAGAAACGGTAGAAGTACCCCTAAACAGAGAACCAAAACTATTCTCCATAATGAAATAAAACAGCAGACATAAATAAAAACAGCACATACAGCAAAAGTTTCTCTTACCAATAGCGCTTCACTCCCCGACAATGGCGCCAGAAAATAGTCTTGATGACCCACAAGTATAGGGGGTGTATCATAGTACTTTCGATAAATAATAGTGTCGAACCCAACAAGGAGAAGAAGGTGTTGACAAGCAGATTGGATAGAGGATTCACTGTAAACACTAGCAAACGGGTTTTTGGAGGTTTTTGATATAGCAGATAAATAAAGTGCAAGTAAATAAAGTACGGTAAATAATATTGCAGAGAGTGGCCCAATCTTTTTCAGAGCAAAGGACAAGCCGGTTGTATTACTTATGACTACCAAACGTTCTCGAGGACACATGACACCACTAGAAGAATAGCACCACAACTTAAATACCAAACCACGAGATATTACTTCAATATAACTTCACTACTAACATCATGACTTCTCCCATGTCCTCAAGAACTAAACGAACTACTCACAAGACATCATATGGATCATAATCAGAGGTGATATACTGGATGATAACAATCTGGTCATAAAGTGTTAACACTGATAAATCTCACAAGCATCAACTACTAACAAGTAATCCACACCGGGAGAGAGATCTAATGTAAAACAACAATACAGGCCCCTAACTGTTACATCGGGATGATGGTGGATGATGAGGGTGATGGTGCTGGTGGTGATGATGATGACGATGACGATCTTGATGATGCCCGAAGCGATGACGGTGACGATGACGGTTATTTCCCCTCTCCGGAGAGGAATTTCCCCGGCAAATTTCTCCCTGCCAGAGGGCTTTTCTCTCTCGGGTGTTTTCCGCCCCCAGGCGGCGGCGGAATAATTATTCGATGATGGTATGGGGCTTAGGGTTCCCTGGGGGTCAAGTACGTGAAAGATGTCGACCAGAGGTGGGCCAGGGTGGCCACACCATGTGGCGGCGCGGCCAAGGGGGGCGCCACCGCATGGTGTGGGCCCCTGGTGGCCCCCCTCGGCTCTCCTCGTGGCTGGCTCCCTCTTCTGAACTTCTAAGATACCTCCGGTGTCCCCCCCCCCCTCTTCTTCTGATCTTCTGTAATAGGGTATCTCGACGGTGCTTTTTCCATCAGAATTATGGTCCCGGTGTTTATTCTCCAAAAATTATGAAACATGCAAAATAAGATAAAATAACATAAGGGATGCATCATAACATGAAATATATCGATGAATAGCAGAAAATAACAATATAAAACGGTGATGCAAAATGGACATGTCAGCAACTCGGCCCTAGCCGCCTCCGCCCCTTCTCTAAGGCCCAGATCTGCTTGGCGGGGGAGGACTCGGCGTACTGCAAGGAAACACGCTACATAAGCTCAGAAAGCGAACCGACATGATAAAAGCACAAAGGAAAAGTATTCAAGACCTTGAGGGCATCCTAGAACGGCTGGAACTCCTCCAAGTGGTCCTTAAATTTTACCTCTAGCTCCACAGCAAAGGGGGCAACTATCCCGAGCCTCCGTAGCTGGCCAACCAAGTCGCTAGCCGAGCCTTCCTTGTCGCTAGGGCGCGCTCAGTCTTGGTAGTGGTCGGTGGAGTTGATACCCGGGACGATGGGCTCGCCGCCGGCTGCACTGGCGCCACCACGACTTGCTCCACCATCGTCTCTACCTCCATCTGCTTGCGGCCTAGTCCACCGTGACACTTGTTGTGGACCGGTCTCCACCGCTGCTAGCTACAACCCTGTTGTTGTCGCCATCCGTAGTCGGCGTCTCCTGCTCTTGCTCCTACTGATGTTGTACTGGGATCTCAACCTCGGTTTCACTAAATGCCATGGGGGCCCCGCCTGCGCAGTGACCTTCTCCACTTCCAACCACTGGTGAAATAGCCACCGGTGGGTCGACCTGCATCACCTCAACATCTGGCTGAGGTGCAGCTGGGTCCTGCTCTGCCGCCTGGCCTCCGCCCGGTGCTGCCTGCACCCTCCACTTGAGTGTCCGCCCCGGAGGGCGGAACTACATTTTGTGGTAGTCAAGGGGGAGGCAGCAGAGGGTCGCCACTGTTGAGAGGCAGGGGCTCCATGGCAAAGAAGATTCGAGAAGGGAATAAGAAGTTGAAGAAAACAAAAGATCAAAGAATCCTGATATGGGGTACCCCGATCTTCTCAAAGAGCAACTCAAAAACAAATATGATAACTAGTGTTTCACTGAGATCTCTCCTTGATGATACCTGATTGCCAATGCAACAACTTTCAATCCCTATGGATATTATTAACTACACACTCTTGCACAATGTAGCCACCGACTAAAAAGTGGTCATGAACCTTCTGATTCCGAGTGGAACAGCAGATAACACGTAGAATTTGCATAGTATCAATACTTTAAGATGAATTATTATAGATTCAATCTAGAGGTTCTAGGTTTTTGTCTAATCGTAGTCTAACCTAATATCTCGTAGGAGCTAACTATTTATGAGGGGGAGGGGTGCAGCCAAGAAGATATGGTGCAGCACCTCCTTATTGTACTCGTGTTGAACTCTAATCCAATTTAAATTAATATACAAACCAAACTCATAGGTATTTGGCCAAATAAGGACTCGCAGGTCCTATTCCTAGTAGACTAGGACTCTCCTCCTTGCGTATCCATGGTGTGTGGTGCGCCACCTTCTCCTTGCTTCTTGTTTTCTGACTTGTAAGCTTTGTTTTCCAACAGCATCTCTTTGTTTTCCAGCAGCTCCATCTTGTTTTCCTCCATTTCCTTCTTGTTTTCCAGCTGCTCCTTCTTGTTTTCCAGCATGTACTTGTTGTTTTTCAGCTTCTCTTGATGTTTTTCTCCATCCATGTTTGTGTTATCAATTACCCTGATCATACATAAGTGCATATACTTAGGTAGTATAAAATTCTCATAAGCACAAACATCATATTCTATTAAGAGTGAGTTCACCTGTTGTTCTAATAACCTGGTTCTTGATCTTGTCACAGGTCCAAGTCTTACTCCATTATTATTATCTTGAACAGGAACATTATCATGTGTGTGTATTGATGAAGAGCTAGGGTTGTCATCATAAAATTCGGCTAAGCAGATCGAAAGATAACTTACCCGGCGATGATAGGTGGAAGGTCGGGAGCACGCCCCCGTTTCCGCTTGGCGCCAGCCCCCTTGGACGATGTTGGGCGCGCCTGCTTCGAGAGAACGATGGAGGAAGACTCCACAGATGCTGCATCATCGTCAGAATCGACAATAAGAACAACGTCAATCGACTTGTCACTGTCAGATCGACCTTGAGGACAGGGGAGTAGGCGGCGTACCCCCAGCCGGCTGCGAGGTTCTGATGGCTGGCGTTGGTAAACCCCAAGAGAAAGGTTGTGAAGAGTGCAGCGGCAAGTTTTCCCTCAGAAAAGAAACTAAGGTTGAATCGACCAGTAGGAGGACAAGAAATCTCTCCAGGTTGATGCAGCTGAGATGGCAGGGTGCACTACCGGTTCAGCAGCAACGTGGAACCTACACAACACAATCAAATCACTTTGCCCCAACGAAGCAGTGAGGTTGTCAATCTCACCGGTTTTCCTGAACACAAAGAGGTTAAACGTATGGTGTGGAAAACAATATGAGAACAATATGAAAGCAGTAGTAGCAGTATGAAAACAGTGGAAGCAGTATGAAAATAGCGGAAGTAGTGTGTGTGTTATCAGTATGAGAAAATGGACCAGGGTCCATAGTTCGCTAGAGGTGTCTCTCCATAGATGATAAATAACATGTGTGGTGAACAGAAGTGAAGGCTGCACCGTAGTGCATATGCAAGACATAAAGATTACTATGTGATGCATGTGGGCATTACAACAAGATACATAGACCGTCATCCAACTTCATCTATGACTAATAATCCACCCTCTGAATATCATCCGAACAAACATTGAATATTAAGTTGCAAGCAACAGATTATCGCAGTAAGCAAAGTGTGTAATGTAAACAATGTAAACTAAGTAAACACGGTTGTTTTATCCCTAAGGGTAACAGCACATCCTCCATCCGTCACGTTTCTGTCACTCGAGCCCAGATGCAAAGGAGGCATGAACCCACTATCGAGCTTAAATACTCCCTCTTGGAGTTACTAGCATCTACTTGGCCAGAGCATATACTAATAACGGAGAGCATGCAAGATCATAAATAACATATGCATGAAGATAACATGATAGATTGATAATCAGAAGACATCAAATTCAACATTCATCAGAACATGAGGTACAAAGTAGAGAAGAAAACCATCTAGCTAATGCTATGGGCCCATAGTCCAGGGATGAACTACTCACGCATCACTACGGAGGAGGGCATGGCGGTGTAGAACCCTCCAGTGACAAATTCCCCTCCCGGCAGGGTGCCGGGGAGAGCTCCAGAACCCTCATGATCTCGGGATGACGATGACGGAGGACTCGGGTGTTTCTCGGGACGAAGTGGTATATTTTTCGGGTTGTCGTATCGGGGGGAATAAATAGGAGATAGAACGATGGAGGTGGGCGCCCAAGGGGCCCACACCACCCCCAGGCGCGGCCAGGGGGTGCACCGCCCTATGGTGTGGCCCTCTGTGGCCCCCCTCCGGGCCTCTTCGGGGCTCCGTGGAACCTTCGGGAATTCTAAGACTTCCGGGCTTCGAATCTTCCAATTCGGAGAATATTTCCAGAACAACTTTTCTGAAACTAAAAACAGCAGAAAACAGGGAACTGGCTTTTGTGGCATCTTGTCAATAGGTTAGTCTGGAAAATAAATAAAAATGACATAAAGGGTATAGAAAACATGTAGGAAACAACATCAAAACAACATGGAACATCAGAAATTAAGGATACGTTTATGACGTATCAACATCCCCAAGCTTAGTTCCTACTCTTCCTCGAGTAGGTAAACGATAAAAACGCATAATTACTAAGGTGACATGCTACCAACATAAACTTGATCATCAATAATGTAAAAGAATATGTAAGCTGAGATCATAGAACTTCAACACAAGCATGATAAATAAAATTTTAATAATATAGCATAGAAATCACCTTGCATCATGAGAAGTAACATAAATAAAAGATCATGAATAATAATTCACTGAAGGATATATGTGTGTTTAAAGCATAGAGATAGCATGCCAAAGTGATATTTTGCTTGTCCTTAAGAGTGGGGCAAAATATAAATGTCAGTACACCTTGAAAGTTCATGAGGAAGACTAGAACAAGTAATAAGAGAACAAACAATAACACATCATGAATCAATTAATTATGTTTTCGGGACAAATGCACATTAAACTCAGAATCGCAACTATGCTCTCTCAACTGTGCATAAAGTTAGAATATGGATACTCAAGATAAAAGTAAAAAAAGGCCCTTCGTGGAGGGATCAACTCATGTGCTAGAGCTTTTTATTTTGTTAAACAGAGGTATAAAATGTTTAACACTCCTCCCAACCATCTTAAATAAACCATGGCTAACCGAATCCTCGGGTGTCTGCCAACAACCACATACCATGGAGGCGTGTCTATTTTTTAGAGAGGTGTATGCTTATGTCAACGAATAGTAAACAGAAAATACAGTATGTCACAAGCCAACTAGACTTCACAAGAGCGGCTCCCATAGAAGGACGCATCTGGGTAGAAGTTCATCCCTCTTTCTATTTTGTTTACATAATTATGCTTTGACTGATAAATCAGGGGGGGGGAAATAGTGAAGAGAATTGGTTGTATTACCTTGGGGCTGGGCACCCCGCTGTCAGCTCTTCTATCAATTGGATAAGCAGATGAAGCCACTATTCCAGGGTTTGAAACTCCAATCAACAAGTGAGATAAAGATTCTCTATTTACGTCCTCATGAGCAAAAACAGGAGCACAAAACAGGAGTAATTTTGAAAGTTTTATAGGTAACACATGAGCAATTTACTTTGGAGTGGCGGTTAAATACCACATGTAGGTAGGTATGGTAGACACATTTGGAAAACTTTGGTTTTTGGGAGTTGGATGCACGAGTAGAGCTCATACTCAGTACAGGTGGAGGCTAGCAAAAGACTGGGAGCGACAAATCAAGAGAGCATAAGAGCCATAATCATACATAGGGACGTAAACATCATTAATCAAAGCATAAGTGGTACCACAAGTTCAAAAACTAAATGATCATAGAGGATATAAGTTACTGGTTCAAAGTCATAAACATGGTGTGAGCATGCGCCAAGTCAACCAAATAAAATATTCAAGGGAGAACACCACAAATGTATGCTTCAAAATGACAAGAACAACTCATGATTCTTTCAATGGAACATTAAACACTCTCAGATATTCGAGACTAATCATGCTACTAAATAACCACTAGGATTAAGAATTAAAATAACATCTAGCATGATATGAAAAAGTCTAGCCACAGTCTATACAAGCTTCTACTTGCACCGTTATAAATTCTACTACAAGCAGCAGTTTCTTTTCCCATCAAGCACCATACAAACTACGTTTTAACAAAAACTCTCTAAATTATACAGCAAGAAAACATGAGAGTACTCGCACAAATGTACTAAAACTAACAGCTCTGAATAAGAGATGCAATGAAAACAAGAGCTAAACAGGAATTTTGCAGCAGCTAGAAGAAAAACTAAGAATACGAGCATAGCAAGTATTCAAACAAAAAAGCGGAGCGTGTATCTCTCCCAAACAAAGAATTATAGGGTCCAACTATATTATTGCAGCAACGAAAACAAAGGAAAACAAAAAAAACATACGCTCCAAGTAAACTTCATATGATGTACCCGAATAAAAATATAGTTTCACTAGAAGTGACCTGATAAATTGTTGATGAAGAAGGGGATGCCTTGGGAATCCCCAAGCTTAGATGCTTGAGTCTTCTTAGAATTTTCTAGGATGAATCATGGGGTTATCCCAATCTTTCCTTTGCACTCTTCTTGATCACATTATATCACCCTCTTCTCTTGACCCTCGAAAACTTCCTTCACACCACACTCAAAGAGTAATTCACATTAGAGGGTTAGTGCAACAATAAAAAATCCATGGGTTCTGTATGGGCACAAGTTACATTGATGCTTTTAAACATTGGCTACAGCCACTAATGTTTCGTGAAGCAAAGAAATCCACTTGACATCGTAAAAGAGCAAATGCAAGAAAAATGGCAGAATCTGCCAAAACCAGAACAGTATGTAAAGACGAATTTATTCGGGCACTTACATTACTCAAATCGAAAAACTTAAAGATCAAAAAAAATGCGGAATTAGCTGAGGAATAAGCACACCAAAATGCAGGTCATTTTGATCTTTCTGTGAATTATGTGATTTTTACGGTGCACGGCAGAAATCTGTTTCCTGCGCAGAAATCCAAACCAACTCCAACTCTCGTTAGAAACTTTACTTGGCACAAAGAAAACATGAAAATAAAGATACAAAGGAGTTGCTTCAGAAGTATACAATCCCTTGACTCAAAGAAAACAAGTAAAAGCAAAGCAAAAATAAATCCATGGGTTATCTCCCAAAAAGTGCTTTTCTTTAACGCCTTTTATCTAGGCCTAGAAAAGTGGAATCAAGTGTTTTCAAGTGAAGAAGCATTCCAATTGTAATTTGTTCGAATAATAGAATAAAAAATAAACTTCATTCTCTTACTATGAAAGTGTTCCATACCTTTCTTGAGTGGCAATTGAAATTTAATATTCCCCTCTTTTATATCAATAACAGCACCAACAGTTCTAAGAAAAGGTCTTCCCAAAACAATTGGACAAGAAGCATTGCATTCAATATTCAAGACAACAAAATCAACGGGGACAAGATTGTTATTAACCATGATAAGAACATAATCAACTCTCTCCAAAGGTTTCTTTCTAGCTTTATCAATAAGACGAATATCCAAATAAAAAGGTTCCAATGGTGGTAAATCAAGAATATCATAAAGTTTCTTAGGCATAACAGAGATACTAGCACAAAGATCACATAGAGCATTGCAATCAAAATAATTCACTTTCATTTTAATAATGGGTTCCCAACCATCATCTAGCTTCCTTGGGATAGAGGCTTCACATCTTAATTCATCCTCTCTAATTTGCATGAGAGCATTTGTAATATGTTTTGTGAAAGCCATATTCGTAGTACTAGCATTAGAAAAACTAGCAAGATTTTGTGAGAACTTAATTACTTCAGTTATGTTGCAATATTCAAGTCAAGATCATTTTTATCAAAGATAATGGGACCATTATCTCCCATGTTTCTAAAAAAATTAGCACGTTTATCAGGTACATTTTTAGGAGTTTCAGGCAGTTTTGCATTTTTAATAGCAGAAGTGGGAGTATTTCCAACACCAATTACTTTACCATTGATAGTAGAAGGTTTACTAGCATGAGAACCTTCAGTTTTACTAGTGGTGGTAATGGTGCAAACATTAGCTATATTATTCTTTCTAGATATTTCATCTTCTCTTTCCCATCTAGCATGCAATTCAGCTAACATCCTAACATTATCATCAATTCATATTTGGATGGCATTCCAAGTTTTTCCTTCTTTAACATCTTGAGGCATAACCTTTAGTTTCAGAAAATCAACATCAAGAGCAAGGCTATCAACTTTAGAAGCAAGAACATCAATTTTTCCTAACATTTCCTCAACAGATTTATTAAAAGCAGTTTGTGTACTAATAAAATTCTTAAGCATGTTCTCGAGATCAGAGGGTACACTTTTATTGTTGTTGTAGGAGTTACCATAAGCATTACTATTATTGGGAGGATATGGCCTATAATTATTGCTACCAAAATTATTCCTATAAGTATTGGAGTTGAAATTATTGTTTTTAATGAAGTTCACATCAACATGCTCTTCTTGAGCAACCAAAGAGGATAAAGGAAAATTATTTGGATCAATAGGAGCATGGCCATTCACAAGCATAGACATAATAGCATCAAGTCTGTCACTCAAAGAGGAGGTTTCTTCAACAGAATTTACCTTCTTACCACTTGTAGCTCTCTCAGTGTGCCATTCAGAATAATTTACCATCAAAAAGCTTTGTTGCTGCCCTCAAGGTCATGGACATAAAGGTTCCTCCAGCAGCTGAATCCAGAAGGTTTATTGAAGAAAAATTCAGACCTGCATAAAAGGTTTGGATGATCATCCAATTAATCAGTCCATGAGTGGGACTATTCTTTACTAAGGACTTCTTTCCCAAGCTTTAGCAACATGCTCATTATCAGGTTGCTTAACATTCATAATGCTACTTCTCAAAGATATAATCTTAGCAGGAGGATAATATTTTCCAATGAAAGCATCTTTACACTTAGTCCAAGAATCAATACTATTTCTAGGCAAAGATAGCAACCATTCTTTAGCTCTTACTCTCAAAGAGAAAGGAAACAATTTCAGTTTAATCATATCTCCCTCTACATATTTATATTTTTGCATCTCACATAATTCAACAAAATTATTAAGATGGGCAGCAGCATCATCAGTACTAACACCATAAAATTGTGCTCTCATGACAAGGTTTAACAGGGCAGGCTTTATCTCATAAAAATAAGCAGTAGGAGCAGGTGGAGCAATAGGTGTACTAATGAAATCATTGTTGGTGGTGCTAGTAAAGTCACACGACTCAGTGTGAGCAGGAGTAGTCATTTTAACAAGACTAAAAACAGGAATAAAACTACAGCTAGAATAAGAACTTCTTTTTTGTGTTTTTGATAAAGAGAAGCAAACAAGACAAAATAAAATAAACTAAGCAGAACAAAACAAAGTAAAGAGATTGGAAGTGAGAGACTCCCCTTGCAGAAATTCTCTTCCTCCCGGGCAACAGCACCAAAAAACTTGTTGATGGCTGACGTTGGTAAACCCCAAGAGAAAGGTTGTGAAGATTGCAGCGGAAATTTTCCCTCAGAAAAGAAACCAAGGTTGAATCGACCAGTAGAAGGACAAGAAATATCTGAAGGTTGATGCAGCTAAGATGACAGGGCGCACTACCGGTTCAGTGGCAAAGTGGAACCTACACAACACAATGAAATCACTTTGCCCCAACGAAGCAGTGAGGTTGTCAGTCTCACCGGTTTTGCCGAACACAAAGAGGTTAAACGTATGGTGTGGAAGTCAATATGAGAATAGTATGAAAGCAGTAGCAGCAGTATGAAAATAGTGGAAGCAGTGTGAAAACAGTGGAAGCAGTGTGTGTATTATCAGTATGAGAAAATGGACCGGGGTCCACAGTTCACTAGAGGTGTCTCTCCATAGATGATAAATAATATGTGTGGTGAACAAATTACAGCTGGGAAATTGACAGAAATGAAGGTTGGACCGTAGTGCATATGCAATACATAAATATTAATATGTGATTCATGCGGGAATTACAACAAGATATATAGACCGTCATCCAACTGCGTCTATGACTAATAATCCACCCTCCGAATATCATTCGAACAAACGTTGGGTATTAAGTTGCAAGCAACAGATTATCGCAGTGAGCAAAGTGTGTAATGTAAACAATGTAAACTATGTAAACACCGATGTTTTCTCCCTAATGGCAACAACACATCCTCCATCCGTCATGTTTCTGTCACTCAAGCACAGATGCAAAGGAGGCAGGAACCCACTATCGAGTATAAATACTCCCTCTTGGATTTACTAGCATCTACTTGGCCAGAGCATCTACTAATAACGGAGAGCATGCAAGATCATAAATAACATATGCATGAAGTTAACATGATAGATTGATAATCAGAAGACATAGCATTCAACATTCATCAGATCCCAGCAAACACAACATGTAGCATTACATAAAGATGATCTCGATCATGTAGGGAAGCTCACGAGATCTAAACATGAGGTACAAAGTGGAGAAGACAACCATCTCGCTACTTCTATGGACTCGTAGTCCAGGTATGAACTACTCACGCATCACTTCGGAGGGGGGCATGGCGTTGTAGACCCATACGGTGATGAATTCCCCTCCCGCCAGGGTGCCGGGGAGAGCTCCAGTACCCTCCCGATCTCGGGATGACGATGACGGCGGCCTCGGGTGTTTCTCGGGACGAAGTGGTATATTTTTAGGGTTGTCGTATCGGGAGAATAAATAGGCGAAAGGACGATGGCGGTGGGCGCCCGAGGGGCCCACACCACCCCAGGCACGGCCAGGGGGCGCGCCGCTCTATGGTGTGGCCCCCCTCTGGGCCTTTTCAGGACTCTGTGGAACCTTCGGGAATTCTAAGACTTCCTTGCTTTGAATTTTCCAATTCCCAGAATACTTCTAGAACAACTTTTCTGAAACTAAAAACAGCTGAAAACAGGGAACTGGCTCTATGGCATCTTGTTAATAGGTTAGTCCGGAAAATTAATAAAAATGACATAAAGTGTATAGCAAACATGTAGGAAACAACATGAAAACAACATGGAACATCAGAAATTATGGATACATTTATGACGTATCAGGCTCCTGCCAGGTTGGCGGTCGAGGTTTCCACGTCAGAAAGCTGTGTAGGCCGGCTGGCTCGTGTTGTCCAGAGCACAACCAAAGAAAGAGAAGAGAATCTGCAAGAAAGTTAGAAGTTCTCACCAGGGAGGCAGATGCACCCGGCTGAAGGGGATCAAACCGAATGGCCATCCGGTCTTCAGGCGCTCCTTCGTCAGCATCGTGTCACCTGGATTCAGCCCCGCATCGACAAGCTCCTTCAGTCGATGCTCGACCCTCGCCACCTCGTCCTGGTCGCCGTGGTACCTCATGCCCAAGTGGTTCTTCCAGGAAGGCGGAGGGAGAAGGGCGGCAGGTTCAGCCGGTCCATGTTCGTCAGGCTGTGGATATAGTAGTAGTTGTTATGCCACTCCTTCACCGTATCTGGGAACTCCAGCCGAGGGAGGAGGTTGTCCAACCTGCAGTAGATTACTGCACAGCCGCGGTCTACCATCGGGCCAACAGCGCCCGGGAGGATGTATTTGTTGCTAAGGTGGTAGAAGCGGTAGAACATCTCCAAGGAAGAGCGCATGTCGAGATACGCCTCAAAGGTGGAGGCGAAGTAGGAGAGCTGCGCCACGGTGTTGGCGCGGAGGTGGTGCGGCTGAAGATAATAGAAGTTGAGGAACTCCCTGAAGAAGGGGCTCACCGGGAAGGCCTACCCACGGTAGAGGTGGTCGAAGAAGACGACCCGCTCGCCGTATTGTGGGGAGGGCACCATATCCCCTTCGGGAGGGAGGTGAATCATGGTCTCTACCTCTGTGCCGCAGTGGCCGCCCTCCCAGAGTCGTGTCATGTCTTTCGGCGTTAACGCCGAACCCCGCCACAAGTCGTCCGGCATCGCCGATCGCTCCTCCACCCTCGTCATTGGAGAAGGAGACGAAGGAGGAGAAGGAGGCGAAGGTGGAGAAGGCAAAGAAGGTGGCGAAGGAGGAGGATACGAGGTTCGGGAAGTGTGGTGGCCCGCCGCAGTCGCCGGAGAAGTGAAGCCTGAGCTTCACCGAGAACGGCAATGGCACAGGGGAGAGGAAGAAGAAGGAAGGGGCACTGGGGAACGCAAAGCCTTCCCCCTTACGCCTCCCCCCTATTTATATACGAGGGCCATCGTCTAGGCTCGCAGTGCGAACCGTCGTGGTGACGTGGCCACACGGGGAAGAAACTGTGGTGTGGGCAATTTCTGGCACAACTGATCCCACTACCGAGCGGTTTTGGGCACAAAATATCCCCACGAGGGAACCGAGGCATCGGGGTTCCTTTGCTGAGTGGATGTGCATGCCGATAGGGCACGCCACTATCATCCAAGGACGTCACCCAGGCATCCGGCTGACCTGAGTTTCCGAGAAAAACGCCCCCCAGGCCAGTCGCCTCTGGGCAACCGGAATTAAGTTTAAAAAGGAAGCAGGTGGACGCTTCCCGCCAGTCGGGGCAGGCGTGAAACCTTCACCTTCTTAGGGGCTACTGTCAGGGGCATGACCCCGGGTGGCTCAAAGTACCCAAAAGATTAGCCTCCCTCCGGTATTAAACGTCTGTACAAGCCAAAGGGCCGAAGGACGTACTGGCCAGAGGAGAATAAAGAATACCGACTACCAGGCTAGCCGTACACAAAGCAAGAGGTGCAGTCATTTCGCCGGCTTCCAAGATCGGGCCATCTGCCAGAAGTCAAAGATGACACAAGGGGTATGGGCAGCGTGCATCTGCGCCGTCCGTTGCGCCATCATGACTCCAAGTACCTCGACATGACCAGGACCAGAAGGCATAGCCGGAGGATCTAGCCTCCCACGTCCCTAACAGTACCTCTATACTAGCGGCTAGGCACTATGCACCTTGTCAGCAGGGGCACTACGATGTGGCGTTAATCTGTGGGACCTAGCCGGCTCAGTGTAGCGCAGCCGTCCCCACCTGTAAGCGGCCTGCCAGCACCTATATAAGGCAGGCAGGGATCTCCGTGGAGGGGGTCGACCGATTGTTCACCCATAGGAACCCTAGAGGATTCCATTGCCTTCTCCCTCGATACAGCTCCAGGAGCAACCTTGTAAACATCCACCATAGTTCCATCTTGCAGGAGTAGGGGTTTTACCTCATAGAGAGGGCCCCAAATCTGGGTACATCGTGTGTCATGCTTGTGCCCAATCCCACGTGAGCACCATCGACCCGCTGAAGTGTCATGTTTGTAAACCCCATCTTGGCGAACGAGCTTTGATGGTGTTGTCGTGTTCCATACCACGACAGTAACGAGATTGAATTAGGTATGGTTGATACTAACGATCCGATTTGTGACAATTAAAATATCGGAGACAAAAGGAATTGGCTACGATGTTTATGGTTCAACCAATTACAAGATTCATCATTGAATATGTAGAATCATTACAGATCTCTAGGTCCCGCTGTCGACTATTGATCGAACAGGTGTCTCGGTCATGTTTGTATTATTCACAAACCGTAGGGTGACACACTTAGTCCTCATTTACTTCTAGGTTATTGGAAGGGTATTATAGGATATGGGAGGGGATTATCAAGGGGAGTAAGTGTTAATGTTTGTTAATGGAATTACCAAATATTACAATAAATAAATAAAAATGTTTTAATTATTTATTAAAGAAAAACCCTTGGGATTTTTTAGTGTAGATTAACTGGGCGTGAGTGGAGAGTCCACTCACATGATGAGGGGAAGAGGTGGGGGCACCCATGCTTGGCTGCACCACCTCTTGGGGCTGCCTCCCCCTCCTATAAATAGATGGTGGGAGCTCCCTGTCCCCACACACTTGTGTGATCTATCTCTTTCCCTCCCCCCCCCCCCCCCCCCCCCCCCCGCTGCTCCACATCTTGGTCATCCTCTTAGCGAAGCCATGAACGATTAGTTTTCTCCACCACACCACACTGTTTGATGTTAGAGTTTTTTTGTGGATCCACTACTTCCGCTGTCCCGCTGGATTGAGGGAATAGATATTGTCGTTGAGCCGTACATGTGACCGAGTGCGGAAGGGCTGCCGGATTGCAGCGCTCGTCTTCGCGATCTTGAGATCATTAAGTATTTTTCTACATCATCCACGAGATTCAATCTCATAATGTTTTTGGTCTCTGAAAGTTAGTTCGTCTACCACTCTGTCTAGCTGTTGCATGCATCCTCTAGATTAGATCTTGGTCGCTTGGTTGTTCTTCGCAGGAATTTTTTTGTTTTCTATGCTACAAAGCCATCAGCACACATCGCACGTCAAGGCCGTCCTTGTCGTCTCCTGCCCTTGGCCGTCGTCGCCGGCTGGGTCAAGGAGGATCAAAGGTGCCCGCTAGCGCCACCGAACATCACAAGGGTGATGGCGAAGGGAGGCTGCAAGGCGTTCGTAGTGACCTGGCCGGACACATGCTCGTGAGGGCATTTTGGAGAAGGAGAAGCACAACAGGGGGAAGGGGCACAAATGGACCAGCGCACACGGCTGTCAGCGGACGACCGAGACTCCCGGAGTGCGGGTACAGTGAGTATATTTTTTTGAACTCTGAAGTTTGAACAAGTTATTAGTTATCTTCATGATCTTTTGAGAACATCTATATTGTGGTTCATATGGTCAAAGGATGATATCAAGATTAAAGCACTCTTTATCACAATTCATCCTTAACATGATTCACCAGCTCAGCTTTAGGAATATCTTAGTGGTAAGTTCTTCCCAGTGTAGGTAGTGTCTCAACATGTCAAACCAGATTATTGTGCTCGCATTTGAGTCATCTTGGGCCACCTACCATACAAGACGGTGATCAGCCGGAGCTCCAATATGCTTGTCACCTGAATATCAGTACGACTATCAATAAAGTGATCCAAATAGATTTGGATGAATGAATTGTTTTAATTAACTAATGCATCAGTTATTTATAATTCATGGCATATTCGCTAAACATATGATGCTCCTAGCTTGGATATGGTGTTTGTCCGTGTCACAGTGCATTCATTGTCATTTTGGCACAATTCGTGTTCACACAAAATGTATAGAAATGATTATTCTATGAAACAACATGCAATCTAGATTAGGAAAATATAGCTTGATTAACTTTGTTCTCCAAACAAGTAACGATGTAAAAGAAAGAAAGTGTAGTACCAACATATCTTCTAGCGAAGTACCAGCAAAATCGGCCACCACGCCACGAATATCAAAAAAAAAATCCTGCCTAGGCATGCCCAGGCAAAAACATCAGAGCAAAGTGTTATATATTTGGCAACAGACATATACGCCATTGCCCACCATCTGCTTACACAGGATCAAGTTACAAGTGATGAGGATGAAGTTACAAGTGATGCTATCAGTGGACTATAAATAGAGGAACACAATGAGCACCACAACATTACAATTCCAAGGAAAGCATACGCCCGTGCAAACAGTCAAAGAAATCCACGTGCTACTAATATTACTTGATCCGCAGTCTAAACATGCATGTCATCTCGAGAAATATACATGCCGCTTCCATTGCTCATAGAAATCGGTATATGTGTGCGTCCTGCCGTATCCCCCCGAAAAACAAATTGATTACCCTGTTCCAGACCTGCAAAGTTCAGGAAATGAGCATTATTCTGTCTAGTAATGTTTAGAAATGTGCTTTCAGAAATGGATGCAAGTAAATAATCTAAACCATGATCTTATGTTACAGAATTGCTGACATTATTAACAGTAAATTATGTCGTATAAGCCTTACAGTTTTGAAGGGGTCTAACAAGTACAAACAAAAACATGAAACCATTTTTTTCATTTATCACAAGGTTGTGCTCCTGTTCACTTTTGAAATTCTTGCTACAGATAAAGAAATGTCTGCATAGACCTAAATTACATCTCTAATGCCACGACATTGCATTAGGCATGTTTTCTATTTTTGGCCTCATATGGTCATGGAGAAGTGTTCACATGCCATTGAACAAATTAGCCCAAGGGTTCAAGTTTGGATTGTAAGTGTCATCATTGGCCTCAAACAGAAGATATACCTTTTTTTTAATGGGAAAGCCCCCATCCCTGGGACGATGGACACGATTTTTATATTAAAACAAATATCATCAGTTTTGCTGCAATCCAAGCAACGAACCAACGAAAACAAGCTCAGCGATCAGCAATAGTGGCCACAAAGATCAACCACCTAAACACCATTAAGATTAGACGACTACTCATTGTATCCGTCTAGTATGCAACCATCCAGCCTTGTTGAAGATAGCCCGAACGACCGCCATCAGCCGAGAGCATCCTGCATCCAAACGTCCATGTTGGTCTTTGTGGAGCAGGAGAGACCACATCTGAATCTAGTGTAGAGCTTGCCGCTTCCAAATTGTTAAAAATAACAGCATTCATGTAATTTCAAATAGCCCACAGAAACACACATACACCAACACGTATACTGGCCTTAGTGGTCTTATCAATTTCATTTAACCAGTTACCAAACAAATTAATAACACTCGATGGAGGTGAGATACTAAATGTGAAATTCACTAATCTTCAAATTTTGCGAGCAAAGTCACAAGATATGAATAAATGTTGTACTGTTTCGTTCTTATCACAGAAAACAGATCTTTGACAACCTAAATGTTTTGCTAAATTATCCTTGGTTAGAAATTCCTTGCGATAGAGGAACCACACAATGATCTTTATCTTTAGCGGTACCTTAATCTTCCACAAGTATTTGCGCAGGAAAATCTTATTTCCATTCATGAGCTCATCGTATAAAGATTTAACTTAAAAAATACCCGATGGTGTAAGTTTCCGAGAAAACGAATCTGACTCGGTCGAAAGAGAAACTGCCATGAGTTTTTCAACTAAATTCAGCCATGCTTCCCATTTCGCACCAGTTAAAGACCTTCTAAATTGGATATTCGAATGCTCATGCCAAAGAACATTGGCTACCAAAACATTTGTTTGCCACACAATGTCATAAAGAGTCGGATATTGAGAAGACAACGGTGTTTCCCCCAACCAAGGATCCTCCCTGAACTCGATATGTCTAAATAAAACATCTTTAACCCCCATAACTCCTTTCCAAAAAGGAGAATCTGTTGGTTTTGCTTCAATCATAGATAAAGATTTTCCTTTAATGTATTTATTATGGAGTAGCTCGTGCCACACTCCATCTTGTGTTAAAACTTTAAATAGCCATTTGCTAAGTAAACATTCATTCTTCACATCTAACACCTAAATCCCAAGACCACCTTGATATTTAAGACGACATACAATGTTCCACTTGGTAAGGCGGTATTTCTTTTTAGATTGACCACTTTGCCAAAAAAAAAACGAGATCTATAAAAATCTAATCTCTTTTTGATTCCCGCTGGAATCTCAAAGAAACATAACATAAACATGGGTACACTAGATAAAACTGAATTAACCAGAACTAGACGGTCTCCATATGAGAGCAAGTTTCTATCCAAGGACTTAGTTTCTCTTCATACCTATCTTCCACGGGTTTCCATACCTTATTTAGAAGTTTTCTATAATGAATTGGGAAACCCAAATACTTAAAGGGAAGAGCTCCAAGCTCACATCCAAAGATATGTCGGTAATCCTCCTGACACTCTTCAGCCTTCCCAAAACAAAAGATCTCACTCTTATGGAAGTTTATCTTTAATCCAGATAGTTTCTCAAAAATAGACAAAATGAGTTTCATATTCACAGCCTTCTCTAGAAACAAAATTGTGTCATCCGCATATCGGAGTACAGACACCCCTCCATCTACTAGGTGGGGAACTAACCCCCCCCCCCCACTTTCCCGTCCTCCTTTGCCCTGGCAATAAGGACCACTAGTATGTTTGCAACACCACCATGGAGTGAAGCCTTACATGCGTAAGGTTTGTGGAAGAAAAGACCAATTTACTTTTATTGTAGGCTTTTTCAAAATCAATTTTGAACAACACATCATCGAGCTTTTGCCGCTTTACCTCATGTAAAGTTTCATGCAACACAACAACACCCTCCAAAATATTCCTACCAGGTAGAAATGCTGATTGTGAAGGGAGAATCACTCTCTAAGAAATTGACGTTGCCCTAATGGTACCCACCTTTTTAAAAACAATGACATTCAGTAAGAAAATTGTCCTATACTGTTCTATTCTACTCGCATCCTCCTTCTTAGGTAGTAAACTAATCACCCCAAAGTTCAGTTTGAACAATTGCAAATCTCCTAAATGAAACTGAGCAAACATGCCATTAAGTCGCCCTTAATGACATGCCAAAACCTCTGATAAAACTCAGCCGGAAACCGGTCCGAACCCGGAGCTCTATTATGTTCCATCTGAGAATAGTGTAAAATAATTCCTTCTTCGAGAAGCGAAGCGTCAAAATCTATTCTCATCGTCAGAGATTTGGGGTAAATCTTGAACCATAGATTCTATCAGCGAAAAAGAAGATGGAGCTGATGCCCCACAAACAAGTTTTTATTATATTCAGAAATAAACACCTTTAAGTTCTCCTTCCCGAGAATTGTTCCCTCATCTTTTTCTAGCTGAAAAATCTTTTTTTGCGATGTTTCCCATTAGCAATAAGGTGAAAGTACCTAATATTATTTCCACCCTCTTGAATATTCCTTACTTTTGCCCGCTGAGCCCACTTGGACTACTCATCACGGCGAAGTTTGGCAAGATATGAATTAGCCTCCTTCTTAGCCGCCCTTTCGGCTTCAGACAGTGGAGAGATTTCAGCCTTAACATCTAGTTCATTAATGAGCAGTAATAGTTTATCTCGCAAAATCTTATATTCACCACTAAGTTTCTTTGCTCGGCCTCTCGGGAAACTGCAAAAATTCCTTCTCTTATTTTTCCATCACTCAATAGGAGAGTTTCCAGTTGAAATGGACATCCATTCAGTTGTAACTAACTCAAAAAAAAAACCTGCTTGACGAAGCCACGCTAGCTCAAAAGAAAACCTAGGCTTATTCCCAATATGAGTAGAAGACCCTGAGTAACAAGGGTGTGAGGTCCGATCCCGACACCAGGGGATACTTAATTTCCCACTCAACACTTTCCAGTACACGATCCAACTTCTCATAAGTTGGGACATCGCGTTTGCTAATCCAAGTATACTGCCTTCCAGAAAGATCTAACTCATTCAAATCTAAGCTCTAGAATATGGCATTAAATATAAACAGCGAGCGGGATTAAAGTTATCATTATTCTTTTCTTCCCTTCGAAGAATAATGTTAAAATCACCACCTACCACCATAGGTAGTGTCTCCCCCTCGCAAATGCGAACTAACTCCGCAAGAAATTATGGTTTCTTCCTGTGCAGCCCCATAGAATACAACTAGCGCCCAAAGGAAGCCATCCTCCTTTGTGTGGACATGAAACTTCACTGAGAAAACACCTGCAATTACTTTATGGACCGTCAACATCACGTTGTTGAAACCGACCAAAATACCACCCGACCTCCCATGAGGCGGTAAACAGTACCAGCTAAAATCAGCCCCGCTAGCCAATCGAATCAAAAAAATGTGCATCAAACTTAGACGTCCCCGTCTCCATAAGAGCACCAAAATATAAGTGATGTTCCCTTACCGCTTCGCTTACTGCTAGGTGTTTCGCAGGATCCCCAAAACCATCACTATTCCAAAAAATAACTCTTCGTTAAAAAACTATATTTATTTTCTTCAGGTGTGAGCTTCTCTGTACTTTTTTACTCACCCTAGACTGTTTTTCTTACGCATAGGTACCACCTTGGCACATCATTTAAGATATCCACATGCTCCCCCAACCCCTCTTTATCCTCTAGGTCATAATATTCCCAAAGATTAGACGCCTTACGAATAACCACAATGTGGGTGTCATCTCTTAAGATGTGCAATAGACTCATGAACTTGTGACCGAGAAACACCTAAACAGAACCCCTAACTTCGAAGCGCGTTAAAAAATAACATCATTCAAAAATGAAACAAATGACAATTTGTTTGGGCTCATACCTGGTAGACGCGCATCCCTTTGAGCGGCGAGAAGAGATCCCCTCTCAGCAATAGGAAAATCAGCATGCGGCTGATCCTTAAGACGAACACTCGAATGCAGCCTCGCAGCTACCGGTTCTGAGATCCCTCCGAACAACACCACCTCGTCCCTCGATGGACGCGGAGTGGTCGCCTGCATAATCGGCTCCGTGGGGCCTATGGGTCCACCTGACCCACGGGTGTCCCACACTGAACCACACTCAGCAGCTGGGATCGGAGTATACAGCAACCTCGTCGTCATCGCGCCCTCGCCAGGTCCTCTTGACCTGTGAGATGACATCATGTATGCCGCTGCATTTTCCCTCCCGGGCATCTCTGTCGTCGCCACGGTAGTAACCATGGGAGATGCACCATCGTATGCACCGCCCCGCAGCCCGCCATGAGAGCCAGCTTCTGAGTTCTGCAACACCACCGACCAAGAGCATCTTGGAGATCCAAGCCTCCATCGCTACCCTCCGTCATGGCAACAGCCAGCTCCCTCGCTGCCACGGAAGTGGCCTCGCCGTCCAGCGCTGTCAGCAACTCGTATGCGCTCCGCCTCACCGAAAAGACATCCAGGGTAGCCTCTGCCAACTCGACAACACCCCTAGAGTATACCTTCTTGGGTATGTCCCGGTGGAGGCCCCCGTCCATGTCACCCGCATCGGGGACGGCTGTCACCTCCTCGCAAACCAAAGATCTCGTAGCATCTGTCAGAACATGGTATTGCACATTGTCCAATCCAAACTGCTTTCGGAGTAACATGGAGAACACCACACCGGTTTTTTCATCACCGTTGTATTTTGGTAATTGGTAATTATGCCCTCTTATCCAAAGTATGTGCAACCACCACCAGAGCCCCTTTTGATGAGCACATCCCTAGTTCTTTACCACACAAGGATGTTTTTATCCAAGAGAAGCCTGATGAAATAAGACTTGGACCAATAACAAGATCTAGGGCCAAGTCATTACAACAACAGGTGAATTCACTCCTTATTGAATATGATGTTTGTGATAGGGACAATTTTATATTGCCTAAGTCTATGCATTTATGTATGATCAGGGTTATTGATAACACAAACATGATGGTGGAAAACAACCAAGAGGAGCTGAAAAACAAGAGTACAATGGTAAAAACAAATTTACAAGAAGGTGAAAACAAATGTACAAGTGTGAAAAACAACTCCAGGAATATTCTTCCACACTAATGAATGGTGAAAACTAGAGGAGGGTGCCCCATTGAAGATCAATATGAGTGAACATTGTGAGGCATGTGCAATATAGCAATATGAGTGAACGGTTGCATCAATCAAGAGAAGCTGAGAATAGGTTAGCTGAGGAAGTACAATCGAGTGCTAGGAGAAGTTTCCCATCCAAAAATTTTGTTTTCACACCAACTACACCTCAAGTTGCTTCAAACCGTAGGACTAAAAGTTCAAAACCCGAGACAAACACCCCTAGTATAAGGAAAACAACATCACCAGCTTTGGGTCCTAGTGGTTCTTCACCTACACCACGAAATAGGGACATGACATGCCATACATGTGGAGGAAAAGGGCATTTTAAGAGAGATTGTCCTAACAAGAAAATAATGGTTATCAATGCTGATGATGAGTATGATACCGGAGATGATGTTGATCCTACTGAGGAGGATACATATGCTGATGAAGATGGTCCGATTGATGCCTATGCTTTCAATTATCCAACTATTGTTTGCACAAAATCTTTGAGTGTTGTTCCTAGTGATGAGAGCCAAAGATGCAATCTATTTCAAACCAAAGCAATTGTGGGTCCACAAATGGTTGCAATGTGATCATTGATGGATGGAGTTGCAGAAATTTAGCAAGCAAGGATTTCTGTGCAAAGCTCAAGTTGAGATAGATTCCACACCCACACCCATGTTATATTCAATGGTTGAGTGACAAAGAAGAAATCAAGGTGTGCCAAATTATGAGGTGGAATTTCAGATTGGACCATACAAAGATACAATTGAGTGTGATGTGGTTCCCATGACAGTTTGCCACATGCTACTTCGAAGGCCATGGCAATTTGACAAGAAGTCTATACACAATGGGAGAGCAAACACATACCAATTGAATTGTAATAACAAGGATATTATCTTGATGCCTATGAAACCACGACAGATTGTGAATGAGTCTAGACAGAAAACTGAAGTAAATCTAGAGAAAGAGAGTGACGGAGATGGGAAGAGTGAAAACACCAAATCTGTGGGTGAAAACAAGCCTAGGCGAGTGGTAAAAGTAAGGGAGTGAGCCTTTTAACAATGTTAGCCACCAAAGAAGATTTGAGAGAGTTTAGTGAGGATCCTAGCTTAGTACCTATAGTGCTCATGCATAAGGGGAGAAATTTAGTTTGTAACGACATGACTCCTCTTTCTATTGGTGTTTCTGATGTTTTGCATGAGTTTGATGATGTTTTTTCCAGAAGAAGTACCCTCGAGGATGCCACCATTGAGAGGGATCGAGCATCAAATTGATTTGATTCCTGGATCATCATTACCAAACTGAGCTCCCTATAGGACAAATCCCCAAGAGACAAAGGAAATTCGGAAACAAGTACAAGAGCTTCTTGATAAAGGTTATATTCGAATAAGCCTATCTCCTTGTGTTGTTCCTATTATTTTAGTTCCTAAGAAAGATGCTACTTGGCGCATGTGTGTAGATTGTAGAGAAATTAACAACATCGCTATTTGTTATCGTCATCATATACCACGTTTGGAAGACATGTTAGATGAATTAAGTGGTGTTGTTGTTTTCTCTAAAAATTGATTTGCGTAGTAGTTATCATCAAATTAGGATGAAAGAGGGGGATGAGTGGAAAACAACCTTTAAAACAAAATTTGGTTTATATGAGTGGTTAGTAATGCCTTTTGGATTTACTAATGCACCTAGTACTTTCATGAGATTAATGAACCATGTTTTGGGAGATTTTATTGGCAAGTTTGTGGTTGTTTATTTTGATGATATTCTCATATATAGACAAGTCTTGCATGTGCTAAGAGAAAATAAAATGTATGGAAATTTAGAGAAGTGCACTTTTTGCAAAGATAAGGTCATATTTCTTGGTTATGTTGTTTCTAAATATGGGATGGAAGTGGAGGAATCTAAAATTGAAGCAATTAAAAATTGGCCAATTCCCATGAATATGAGTCAAGTAAGAAGTTTTAATGGTCTTGCTAGATTTTATAGAAGATTTGTGAAAGACTTTAGTACTATTGTTGCCCCCTTTGAATGATTTAACTAAGAAAGGTGTGAATTTCGAGTGGGGGTTGCTCAAGATATTGCTTTTGACACTTTGAAAAATAAGTTGATTTCGGCCCCATTATTGATGCTACCTAATTTTAACAGACAATTCGAAATTGAATGTGATGGTAGTGGCATAGGTATTGGAGGTGTGCTAATGCAAGATAAGAAACATATTGCTTATTTTCTGAAAAATTGCATGGTGCTCAATTGAATTATTATGTCTATGATAAACAATTGTATGCACTTGTTAGAGTTCTTGAGGTTTGGAAACATTATTTGACGCCAAAATAATTTATCATACATTTTGATCATGAGGCATTAAGATTTTTTAAAGAGTCAATCCAATCTTAATAAGAGACATGCTAAATGGGTAGAATTCATTGAATCTTTCCCATGTATTATTAAACACAAGAAAGGATTAGATAATGTGGTTGCTGATGCTTTGTCTAGAAAAAACATGTTACTCACTAAATTGGATGTCCAAGTTTCGGGTTTGGATAGTTTGAAACCACTATATGCTGAAGATAAAGAATTTTTTACACCATATGCTAATTGTTCTAATGTGAAGGCTTGGGATAAATATTATATACATGATGGATTTCTGTTTAGAGCTAGCAAATTATTTATTCCCGAGTGTTCTTTGCGTTTGATGTTATTGCAGGAATCTCATAGTGGTGGATTAATGGGACACTTTGCACGTGAGAAAACATTACTTATGTTGGCTGACAATTTATATTGGGCACATATGAGACGTGATGTTTACAGGTTTGTGCAACGTTGCATCACTTGCAATAAGGCCAAGTCGAAATTGAAGCCACACGGTTTGTATGCTCCTCTACCTGCACCAACTAAACCATGGGAAGATATTATTTTGTGCTAGGTTTGCCGAGGAATAAAAGAGGACATGATTCTATATTTGTCGTAGGGAATAGATTCTCTAAATTGTCACACTTTATCGCTTGCCACAAAACCGACGATGCGTCGCATATTGCTAATCTGTTTTTCAGGGACATAGTGAGACTACATGGAGTACCAAGGACTATTGTTTCTGATTGTGACGTGAAGGTTATGAGCTACTTTCCGAAGACATTATGGGGGAAGCTAGGAACAAAGATTCTGTTTTCAACAACATGTCACCCCCAAAATTTATGGACAAATGGAGGTGGTTAATCGCACATTATCAACATTGTTGCGAACCATGATCAAGAAAAATCTACGGGGGTGGGAGGAGTGTTTGCCACATGTGGAATTCTCATACAACAAGGTTGTTCACTCTACTACTCAGCTTTGCCCGTTTGAAGTGGTCTATGGTTTCAAGCCCATTACACCACTTGATTTGCTACCACTTCCCATACAAGAGAGAATAAATATGGAGGCATCAAAGAGAGCTGATTTTGTGAACAAAATAAATGAGAACACAAAAGATGCTATAGAGAAGACGGGGGAGTATGTGGTTGAAAGAGTAAACAAGAAGAGAAAGGAGGTTCTATTTCGGCCAGGAGACTTAGTATGGGTGCACTATTGAAAAGACATATTTCCAAAGTTGAGGAAGCCCAAGTTTTTGCCTCGAGGTGCTGGTCCCTACAAAGTGCTTGAGAAAATCAATGACAATGCTTACAACATAGACCTTCCAGTTCATGAGTTTGGTGTGAGTAATTCATTCAATGTTGCTTATTTGACACCATACTATGGAGATGACCTTACTGCGTCGAGGTCGGCGCCTTTTCAAGGGGGAGGATGATGAGGACATCCCTAGTTCTTTACAACACAAGAAGGTTGTTATCCAAGAGAAGCCTGATGAAATAAGACTTGGACCAATAACAAGATCAAGGGCCAAGTTATTACAACAACAGGTGAATTCACTCCTTATTGAATATGATGTTTGTGATAGTGAGAATTTTATATTGCCTAAGTCTATGCATTTATGTATGATCAGGGTTATTGATAACACAAACATGGTGGTGGAAAACAACCAAGAGCAGCTGCAAAACAAGATGGGGATGCTGGAAAACAAGAGTACAATGGTAAAAACAGATTTACAAGAAGGTGAAAACAAATGTACAAGTGTGAAAAACAACTCTAGGAATGTTCTTCCACACTAAGGAATGGTGAAAATAAGAGAAGGGTGCCCCATTGAAGACCAATGCGCCATACAGAAGTCCTGATTCAATCAGGCATGGCATGTATGCCATAATGGCCGAATCCCCTAAGGTTGGGTCATTTTGTATCCCTTCCTGAAGGGAATATGCCCGAGAGGCAATAATAAAATGGTTATTATATTATTCCTTGTTTATGATGAATGTTTATTTCTCATGCTAGAATTGTATTAACCGGAAACGTTGATACATGTGTGCTTAATAAACAAACAATGGTTCCTAGTAAAGCCTCTCTTTTAACTAGCTCGTTGATTAATAGATGATCAAGGTTTCCTGATCATGAACATTGGATGTTATTAATAACGGGGTCATGTCATTAGAAGAATGATGTGATGAACATATACCCAAAGAGAATATAGCAATGCGATCAAGTCATTTAGTTTACATTGTTATATCAAACACACGAAGTAACTTATTCCTTATACCATGAGATCATGTCAATCACTGATACCGGAAGAGTGCTTTGATGGCATCAAACGTCACACCGTAACAGGGTGACTATAAAGGTGTCGTTGAGTATTCGGAAAGTATTAGTTGAGGATCATGGATCAAGAGTGGGATTTGTCCATCCAAATGACGGAGAGATATACTCTGGGCCCTCTCGGTGATATCACATCGAAACCGCTTGCAAGCACGTGATATGATCACAAAGGATGTTATATCACGGGAACGAGAAAAGAGTACTTGTCGGTAACGAGATTGAACAAGGTATGGTTGATACCAATGATCGAATCTCGTACAAGTAAAATATCGCGAGACAAAGGGAATAGTTCACGACGTTGTTGGTTCACACGATCACGAGAGTCATCGTTGAATATATAGGAGTCATCACGGATCTCCAGATCCCGCTGTTGATTATTGATCGGAGAGGAGTCTCGATCATGTCTATCTTATTCGCGAACCGTAGGGTGACACACTTAAGGTTCGATGACGCATTTGAGAGGATACGGAATATCGGAGAAAAGTTTGGACAGCACCGAAATTGTTTCGGGGAATATTGGAATAGTCACCGAAATTGTTTCGAGTAATTTTGAAATAGTTCAAGGGGATTCTTATCAAATGGTTGTTAATAGATTTAACAACTAACTCAAGGGGTTATATGTTAATGTTTGTTAATGGAATTAACAAATATTAAAATAAAGAAATAAAATTGTTTTATTTATTTATTAAAGAAAACCCTTGGGATTTTGAGTGGGAATTAATGAAAGAATGAGTGGGTTGAGTGGAGACTCCACTCACATGATGAGGGAGAGGTGGAGGCAGCCAAAAATTCGTGGCTGCCATCCCCTCCTATAAAAGGAGGGGTGAGAGCTCCCTCTTCCCCACACACACACTTGTGTCATCTCTTCCTCCCTCCTGCCGCTGCTCCACCACTTGTTCGTACGCTTGGCGAAGCCCTGAGCAATGTTTTTCTCCACCACACCACGCCGTCGTGCTGCTGGAGTTCCGAGGGATCCTCTACTTCCGCGCCCCGCTGGAACGAGGGAACGGAGGTCGTCATCAACTGTACGTGTGACCGATCACGGATGCACCGCCGGATTGCGGTGCCCATCTTCTCGCTATCGGGATCGGTGTGAGTACGACTACGCCAACAACGAGATTTGATCTCGTACCACTTTGAGTCTTCGAGGGTATGTGTTCTCCTTAACCCTCTCGATGCCCGTTGCACTTCGTCTCCTAGATTAGATCTTGGCCTTTCGGGTGTCTCTCGCGTAGGAAATTTTTTGTTTTCTATGCAACGAACCCTTCAGTGGTATCAGAGCCGGATCTATGCGTAGATGTTTTGTACGGGTAGAACACATATGAGTATGTGGGCGTTGATGATCATGTTATTGCCTCCTTGAGTAATTTATGATCTTAGTGGCATAGTAGGATGAAGCTGCCCCAGACTAAGTTTACGTGTACTATGTACGCGAGAGTTGTCTCACTTGTGGCTAAGGGGGTGTCCGTTTCTCCTACTATAGTTAAGATCTAATCTATGAAGGGTTGTTAAAAATGTGTTTATCAACGTTGTGGTTGATGTTCGTAGGTATGAACGGTTCTATCATCGAAAGCCCTAAGCCACGTAAAATATGAAAAAATAATTTAGAGGCGTCTAACTAGTTTTTGCTGGGCATGTGATGTGATATGGTCAATATTACAAATTTGATTATGAGATGATCTATTTTGTAAATTATTGATATACCGGAGGGTATCCATATGATTGTCTTCTTCTTGATGGACAATCAAGATTGGGTGCCATGGTACTTGGTACCACGCCGGTGGAATGATGGAGATCATACCATGATGCACATGATGGAGATCAAGTGCAAGGAGGACCGTATCATATCACGTTATCCTTACATGTGATGTTTGTGATGTTAATCCTTTTATGCATCTTGTTTTGCTTAGATAGCGACGGTAGCATTATAAGATGATCCCTCTCACTTAATATCAAGATAATAATGTGTTCTTCCTTAAGTATGCATCGTTAAGAAAGTTCGTCGTTTCGAGACACCACGTGATGATCGGGTGTGATAGACTCAACGTTCGCATACAACGGGTGTTTTCAAGCCTAGCATGTACAGACATGGCCTTGAAACACACGCAATACTACGGTTCTACTTGGCGAGCCTAGCATGTACAGACATGGACTCGGAACACGTAACCGAAAGGTAAAGCATGAGTCATATAGATGATATGATGAACATGTCGATGTTCGCCTTTGAAGCTACATCATCTCACGTGATGATCGGTTTTGGTGTAGTGAATTTGGTTCGTGTAATCACTAAAGACGACTAAGAGGGATGTTGTTTTTGAGTGGGAGTTCATGGCTTAATTTGAATTAACTTGAAATTATTTATCATGAACAACAAATCAAAGTGAATTTGCACAACTTGTAGTAGTCATTGGCATCCTCATAACTACCTTACACTTAGATTGTTAATTGAGATATAACTGTTATGATCTGGTAAATACCATTTAAGATTGGTACCGTATTAGTGAAATTTAAAATTGAGTCCTATTGTATAATTTTGGTATTTCCTACCTAGCTCCATATGGTTAATGATTGATTGATCTAAAGAGCAACCAATTCCTACTTAGAATCTAGAGTCATGGTGACTTCCATATTACTTTATCTTCAAAAGAATGTTTTGTTGATCAAGGTGATTTAGGAACTGAAAAGAGTTGTTTTCAGAAACAATCAAGTGAAAGATATATTGATATCTAGAAACTTATTTGTAGCAACATGACTGAGTAAAATTTAGCGTGACAATGTTTGCTTATATTATCTGAATATATGCAATGATTGAAGACGCTAGGCGCTTGAATATTCCAAGAAGTTGGGCGCTAAAAAAAATTATCCTCTAAATTCCTTCCTTCGAGCTATAGTAGCTTAATCATAAAATTGTTATGACAGGATGGATTAGAAGTATGGGTAAAGTAGTTTACCTTACTTGGAAATTGCTAAGAGTGGAATCTAGAAGAATATTATTAATATGGTGATATTAGTAGAACAATCAAACTCAAAGTATGAATCAATGGGTGATAGTATATGACTAACACGCCAAAGAAAATGAGCTAGTAAGACTAGCATTGTTTGATGTTGAATGATTCTTCTATAAAGGAAAGGGAATATTGAAAATAGAATTACAAATAGATATATGGCAGAAAAGAAGATAACTGGAAAGGTCCAGCTCAGGAGTATATACTTGATATACAAGTTATAGATGTATTACTAGTTAACAAAGTATTTTTGGTATTTTGATACCACATTGGTTGGTATGAGTTGTCATACAAAGCAACGCAATGCAAGAAATACAAGGGCCTAAAAGGAACTAGTAATAGATATGGAATCGATTATGACAAGAACATAAATAAAGTGTTATTGTGTTCATTGTCGTATCGAACCAAACATTCAAGATTTATTTTAAGAACTTAATAAGTTGTTATTTTGTTCTGGTCTTTTGTGAGAACAAATGAGATTGTTCAACTATGACCATATTCCATAATTGATGGATATGTTATTATAAATCATGTTGGTAAAGTAAACATCTATAAGACTAAATGCTAAACGTTGCAAGACGTAAAAGAGTTTCACTTAAATTGTGGCACCACCATTTTAGTTCATATCGGAAAGGAAAACATGAAGGACTCCATATTGATGAACTTCCGGAGTCATTTTGTTTTGAATAAATTGACGCTTGTGAGACCTCTTCCAAAAGATGACTAGAAATCCGTTCATAGGCCAAAGTAGAATGGAGGACTAATTTAGTGGAGATTATACATATTGATGTATATAGTCCATTATGTGTAGTCATGTATGGTGGATTAATTTTTTCCTTCATAAAATTTTGTCGATGTTTTGAGTAGATATGTGAGTATATCTATTTAAAGGGAACGGAGTTCGACATTTTGAATTGGTTCAAAAGGTTGTTAATATGAAGTAAAAATCATTGTAACAAGATAATCAAGTATTTATGATTCGATCATAAAGAATAAATTTTGAGTTACAAGTTTAGCAAAACATCTGAGAAGTTGCAGAATTGTTCTACAACTTATGCTTCACGAATACCCCACATTAGATTGGAGTATTCAAGAGACAAAATCAAACCTTGTTTGACATGGTAAGATTAATATAAAAAAAATGCCATTATAATTTTGTAGTTTATACATTAGTGACAACCGTTTTTCCACTGAAAAGAGCACCATCATGATCCGTTGAAATTGACAACATATAAGATATGGTTTGGGTAGTGACCCGAATTGTCACTTTCTTAAGTTTTGGTATGCATAGCATGTGTAAAATGTTTACAACCAAAATAGGATAAATGTATGTTTATAAGGTTATCCCAAATAAAACATTGGGTACTTCTCCTATCACCGAACCAAAACACAAATGTTGTTTGTCAGAAAGGGTTGATTTCTCGAGAAAGTAGTTCTTGCGAAACAAGTGAGTGGGAGCACAGTACAAACTCAACGAGATTAGAGAATCTTCGTTATCATGTCAAGAGTAGCGCAGCACTGGAAGTTGTTCCGGGGTTTACTATTTTGACTAAGTAGAAGACACTACAAATGTTGTAGATACTTCAAATGAGTTTGCGAACTGTACCAGAAAAGTCCAAAAACTTTGTACTTAGAACAACTTGTGGTTTAAAGTGTAAAGTGTTGTTTTGACAACAAAAGGACCTGGACCTTATAAAGGAAGCAAATAATGGGCCCTGGCTTCGTAAAATTGACTATGAGTCATTATATCCGCCATAGTATCCTTGTATGAATATCAAGTATGTGACTTGGTAGTCCTTTCGATAGGCATGATGCCTAGAGATAGCAAAAGGGTCTATATAGCGACAAAGACATGGATTTTACATCTTATTAAAATTGTACTTATCGAAAAGTTGTTTTCGACGAAGTTCAAAGAGTTAACTACTACAAGATTTTGATCTTCCGTAGTGATGCTTTAGTCTTTGCGGATAGTTCTAGCAAAAGGTTACATATTATTATATGGAAGTTGAATAACAAAACCAACTCTCCTCTCGAGGAAGTTTGATCAAGGATGTGTACTTGACACAGTCTGAGAGTTTTTGTAAAATTCAAAAGGTTTCTAGAAAGGTATGCACACTTCAATGGTTGAAGTGAGCATAACGAAGTTGAAATCTTTACGTTAATGAAGTTATCAAAAGAGTTTGATTCCATCATGAACGATAAAGATGCTTGTAAGGTTACAAGAAATTAAGTGGGAGCGCTATGACATATTTCCAATACTTTATGTAGATGACATATGGTTGATTGGAAAATATGTATTTTAAATTAACACGGTTAAGATTTTCGATTTCATATTGATGAAAGGCTTAGAAGATATTGGGCTTCGATATCTATAAGAGATGGATTGAAGCGCCTGATATGATTGAAGCCAAATTACATAGATGAAATATTGAAGTAAGTCAATATAAAAATGATAAGAAGGAGTTCTTGTCACATGGAAAATAATTGAGCAAGATTCATGTGTTTTGACACATGATGAGCATCATTGAAATTAAGATTTCTAAGTCATGTTTCCATGCTATGTACACAACCAGATGAGTCCTATGCTATAATATGTTATAGCAGGATAATTCATATGATGATTAGACAACAGTGGGAGAGATCCTTATGTCATTTTAGAAATGCTAAGGATATGTTTTCCTATGTAGTAATGACAAAATATTAGTTGTAATATGTTACACTAATAGTCTTGTCATTTATTCAAGAAGTTTTATCTCAATTAAAATGTGTGATGAAGGGTAGCACAATAGGATGGAAGAAAGTTCCATGCTGGATTTGAAAGAGTTTCAAAATTGAAATATTGTGACAGATACTACAACAAAGGCTAAAGTATATCGTTGTGTTGACAACTGATTATAAGCGTATTTTGTGTCAAGTAGTTCATTATTGAACTTGGTGAATTTCCAAGAATGCTGAAACTATGAAGCTACATTTTCACAATGTTAGTAACATCAGTTTAAGCTGAGGAATTAAGGTACCACCGGAACTTGGTGAATTTCCAAGAATGCTAACACTATGAAGCTACATTTTCACAATGTTAGTGACATCAGTTTAAGCTGAGGAATTAAGTTTTCACAAATTGACCATATATATACAAAGCCATCTCATTAGAGAATGAGTGATGCGTGTAGACGCAAAGAACATGCAAATACAATAGGACCTGAACAGTTCAGATCTTTTTGATAATGTTTACCACATGCGAAGCATGGTAATAACACTGGAACGCCATATGTGTTAAGTGCTTACAGACTAGATTATTGACTCTAGTGCAAGTGGGAGACTGAAGGGAATATGCCCGAGAGGCAATAATAAAATGGTTATTATCTTATTCCTTGTTTATGATGAATGTTTATTTCTCATGCTAGAATTGTATTAACCGGAAACGTTGATACATGTGTGCTTAATAAACAAACAATGGTTCCTAGTAAAGCCTCTCTTTTAACTAGCTCGTTGATTAATAGATGATCAAGGTTTCCTGATCATGAACATTGGATGTTATTAATAACGGGGTCATGTCATTAGAAGAATGATGTGATGAACATATACCCAAAGAGAATATAGCAATGCGATCAAGTTATTTAGTTTACATTGTTATATCAAACACACGAAGTAACTTATTCCTTATACCATGAGATCATGTCAATCACTGATACCGGAAGAGTGCTTTGATGGCATCAAACGTCACACCGTAACAGGGTGACTATAAAGGTGTCGTTGAGTATTCGGAAAGTATTAGTTGAGGATCATGGATCAAGAGTGGGATTTGTCCATCCAAATGACGGAGAGATATACTCTGGGCCCTCTCGGTGATATCACATCGAAACCGCTTGCAAGCACGTGATATGATCACAAAGGATGTTATATCACGGGAACGAGAAAAGAGTACTTGTCGGTAACGAGATTGAACAAGGTATGGTTGATACCAATGATCGAATCTCGTACAAGTAAAATATCGCGAGACAAAGGGAATAGTTCACGACGTTGTTGGTTCACACGATCACGAGAGTCATCGTTGAATATATAGGAGTCATCACGGATCTCCAGATCCCGCTGTTGATTATTGATCGGAGAGGAGTCTCGATCATGTCTATCTTATTCGCGAACCGTAGGGTGACACACTTAAGGTTCGATGACGCATTTGAGAGGATACGGAATATCGGAGAAAAGTTTGGACAGCACCGAAATTGTTTCGGGGAATATTGAAATAGTCACCGAAATTGTTTCGAGTAATTTTGAAATAGTTCAAGGGGATTCTTATCAAATGGTTGTTAATAGATTTAACAACTAACTCAAGGGGTTATATGTTAATGTTTGTTAATGGAATTAACAAATATTAAAATAAAGAAATAAAATTGTTTTATTTATTTATTAAAGAAAACCCTTGGGATTTTGAGTGGGAATTAATGAAAGAATGAGTGGGTTGAGTGGAGACTCCACTCACATGATGAGGGAGAGGTGGAGGCAGCCAAAAATTCGTGGCTGCCATCCCCTCCTATAAAAGGAGGGGTGAGAGCTCCCTCTTCCCCACACACACACTTGTGTCATCTCTTCCTCCCTCCTGCCGCTGCTCCACCACTTGTTCGTACGCTTGGCGAAGCCCTGAGCAATGTTTTTCTCCACCACACCACGCCGTCGTGCTGCTGGAGTTCCGAGGGATCCTCTACTTCCGCGCCCCGCTGGAACGAGGGAACGGAGGTCGTCATCAACCGTACGTGTGACCGATCACGGATGCACCGCCGGATTGCGGTGCCCATCTTCTCGCTATCGGGATCGGTGTGAGTACGACTACGCCAACAACGAGATTTGATCTCGTACCACTTTGAGTCTTCGAGGGTATGTGTTCTCCTTAACCCTCTCGATGCCCGTTGCACTTCGTCTCCTAGATTAGATCTTGGCCTTTCGGGTGTCTCTCGCGTAGGAAATTTTTTGTTTTCTATGCAACGAACCCTTCACTTCCTAGTCCAGGTAGGAGTCCTAGTAGAGTTCTCCTAGTCCAAGTAGGAGTCCTAGTTGAGTCCTAGTCCTAGTAGGAGAGGTGCTTATGCAAGGAGCCCTTGTGGCCGCACCTCCACCTATATACTCCCCACCTGCGTGTGGAAAGCTCAGAACAAGTTTAAACCAAAAACCCTAGCCTCTAGATTGTATTGCTGCTAAGCATTCATCTTGAAGTATTACCATTGCAAAGTTGTGTGAGATCTTGTTGTTCCACTGGGAATAAGGGGATACAGGACCACTCGTGATCCTTGATTGCGTGTGCAAGAGTGTGTAGTTGAGAATATCCAAAGGGGTAGTAGATTGTTGTTGCAACAGGGGCTATCCAAGTGAGAGGTCTCAGTGTAGCACTAGTTATCAAAAAATCCAAAAAATATCCACCAAAAATAGAGAGGGATCAACGAGAAGATCGCATACTTCAGCGAGATATTAGTATGATCTAAGCATAACACCAGAATACGAATGATCGCGTGCTTTTGTGTGTACACCATATCAACCTTCAAGGTCATCCCCAACATGTAGCCCACTAACCACATCGCAATAAAATCTCCCTCATGCCTATATGGGATCCTAGAAATACGGACCCAAATTGGCGAAAGAGTATCTAGAGTCTCAATATTCTGTGTCCATGAATAAACAGTCATCTCACATCCACTATTTGGAACCTTACATGCTCCAAAAATTTCAACCTCTCTAGCTCGATCTTCGATGAAAAAAATCACCTAAAACCCATTGTGACCCTTCTGCCTGACATCCCAGACAAAACTGTCAGTAGGAACCAATCTCTGAAGTGGAGTAACTATCTGAGGGACGGTCATCTCACCCATAGAAATAGTAATCAACGCTAGCCGCACATTGTATAGTTAGGGCGGTAGTGTTCTGACAGTGGAATCCCAAAAAAACATGAGGTGCTCATTGGCATATCCATAAGTGATCGGATGTGGTTTATGAGCCGCTAGCAGGTGACATGGACCATTCACATGAACAAGCCCCTCACAAAACTCATAGAATGGCGCTGGACAATCCGCTAAAAATTTCCTGCTAAACCACAACGGAAACACTTCATCTTCTCAAACTTCTTCCCTTTCTTTTGCATCGCCCCCGCCACCATGGAAGCAAGTTGATCGACCGAGATTCTCTTCTCTCCCACAAATTCTGTTACCGTCTGCACATCACCTTGACCCGAAGCACCAGCTCCCACAGCCTGGCTAACCGATGGAGAAGCAACAACAAGTGCAATCGTCGCTACCCCAGCAGGCACCGGCTGAACCCCCGCCACGAGCGCAGCGCCATATCGAGGTCCACCATTCCGATACCCTTGATGTCCGTAGCCTCCTCTTTCTTGTCCAAAATTCCCTTGGCCAAAATTATCATATCGTTGTCTCACACGAAAACCACCTTGGACGTGTTGTTACCTCTGTTGGCGTGAAGTCCACTCCCGTCATTAAATGCCAACACCGGCGGAGCAGCCTCCACCATCCAACCCGGAGCTTGACCTCCGCCTGGCAGACCAGCCGTTCCACTAGGACACTCTTGCACGAAGTGAGAACCCGCAACCATGGGCAGCAGACTGCGGCCAGCACCGCCACCTCTCCACTCAACTCCTTGACCACCAACATGCTGCGCCATGGTCTTTGTCCAGGTTTGACCTAGGTACACACGAGGACCTACTTCGGATGGTACAAAGACCGTAGAAGAGCTCCTGCGGCCCAACACCCTAGGGCCTAACAACTTATTTTTCTGACCATGTGGTCTCCGATCCCATGCACGAGGTGAGCCACCGATCAAGTTTGAATTTTATATATCGGATCCATGTTTCCCGAAGCTCCCATGAGCTATGGTCACCGCAGCCGACGAGACCGGATGCCGCCACCAGCGGTGCACCACCGTCCAGCTGACATCGTCAAGCTCACCCTCTTCACATGGAAACACGGAATACTCCATAACCGTGATCTTTAACTTCCTCACAGGGACTACGAACCTCGCAGGAGAAGACGACCAGGAAGATACAGAGAGAGGAGAAATAGCAGCCAAGATCGAAGTCGTGTACCTTTGCTCCATCCTCCTCTAGATTCTGTTCTGCATCTGATTTGATCCCTCCTGCGTGGATCACGAAGCAGTGGACTGCGGCGTGGCACAGATCACGGCAAGTGGCACCTCCGAGAGATACCGTGATGGAGCCGCCTCCTCTTGGTCTCCATCTTCTTCGCATTCCAACGAATCCTCATCGCCAATGTGCCGAAGCGCCCAAAATCTCCCTCCAACATCGCGGCCAATCCCGCCGCCCACCGGTGACTTACTGCCAGGAGAGCCAGATGTCGAGACCTACGTTGGCGTTGCTACCGCAGTCGCCCCTCTAGTCTCCCCTCTGATCGCCTCCCCAATCTCCTCTTCCATCCCCCTGTAGTGGTGACCGGTGAACTCTTCCATTTCCTCGTTTTACATTTGGTTTTTATTGGTTTGTGCTCTACCATTAACCCAAACACCACTATGTTTGGAGATGTTTTATTTCTTGATGAGACTTTCAAGATTTATCTAAACAAGTAAGGAAATAAAGCATATTGATGATGATTGGAGCAGAACAAGAAATTCTAGGCAGAAGAAAATTGGAAACTGTTTTCGGGGATCCTTAACGACCAGTCACCACCGACCGTACTAGCCACTGTAGAAAGCGTCGCCGCGTTCACCACACTAAAAGGTGAAACTTTCATGAAGGAGATGCAGACAAAAACATACGTAGAAAGCAAAAATAGAGAAGAGACTCAGAATAATAATCAACAATTGGATTTTGGGACAAAAACGGGAAGAACACGAACATGTTTGTGCATGAACACTGCAATTTGCGGAGCAATTTTATTAATTTCGCACAAATATGAACAATTAAGGTCCCGTAAATGTTATATGAACAATCTAAAACAGACTAAATGAAAATTAATCAAAAGAAAACAACAAATATGAACATATAAAAGACGATTCTTCGAAAACGGTTCAGAGAGTACACACGCATAACATGAGAAGTTCAGACATTTTTTGTAGAATAACTATTCTACACATGGTTTCTACACACGGTTGTAGAATATATATAACTATTCTACCCCAGCTATTTTGCACTCCCGTAAAGAATAACTATTCTGCACAACTTCGTGAACTTCCGTTTTAGAACAAAGTGAACTTTTGATTAGTATAGTGAACTTTCCAAACGGAACTTTGAGATTCTCTGTTTTTGCGACCAGTGTTCTTAAAGTCATTTTCGAACCATTTATGGAAATTACGCATGCAATATACCATTGGAAAGCTATAGAAAATGCGCAACTTCCTCAAATTACGGATCTGTCAAATACATTACGATTTTAAAACAATTTTAAATATACTAAACGGTCTTTCCGCGTATTTCTCTGTTTTCGTACAATATTTTGGCCGCCATTTTCTAACCGCTTGTCCGATTGATGCAAACAATACACTTTTGGCAAGGTATGGAAAATGTGAAACTTATCTTTTTCTGGACCATGTCAAAATTCCTTACGTTTTAAGAGCAGTTTTTAAAATAAACAATTATTTTTTCTGAATTTTATGTCCGCCCGAACATTATTTTAGCAATTAATTTCAAACAGTTTATCAAAACGTGAAAATGATATGATCTTGAAAAAATATTGACTAGGCGCAACTTTTTTGTAGAGACATGTTTTCCAAATTTGCTACGGGTTTTAATTAACTTTGAAAATACGAGAAACAGAGAAACACAATTACATGAGAACGATTCAAAATTGGTACGATTGTGTTGCTCCGGTGGGCTGTGGCTTCATGGGAGAGTTAAATTAGACTCATCTAGTTACCAGTTGAATGCGTGGATGGTCGATTTGGTCAACTGGAGTTCATATGGACGATTCCTACACATTAATTTTCCGCCCCCGAAAACAGAGTATAATGAACTTCCGTTTATATGGGTCGAGACTTTCTGTTTTATGTGTTAGTGAACTTCCGATTGCGAATCCGTCCGTTTTCATGATCCGATTTGGGTGTAACTTTTAAACCGCTCGATCGATTGATGCAAACGATATACCCGTTCGAAAGGTATGGAAAATGCGCAACTTTTTTACTTCTACCAAGTATCGAAATTCCTTATGATTTAAGAGCAGTTTTGAAAACAATCAAATTCTACTGGATGGTATTACTTTGAACTTCCTATTGTTATAGTTGTGAACTTCTTATTTATGTGTTAGTGAACTTCTGATCGCGATTTTGTTTGTTTACTGAATGTGAACTTCTAATATAATGCATATTAACTTCTCATTTATATGTTAGTGAACTCCCGGTCGTGTTTTTTTTGTTTCCTACCCTTCCTGCTATGAACTTTTGTTTTTTGTTAGAAGTGAACTTATACATTTTAATAGGAAGTGAACTCTCGTTTAATACTAAGTGAACTTCGCGAGTTTTTTATGCATTATGAACTTCGGTTTTAATGCAATATGAACGTTCCATACTTTTTTGTTCGTGCATTTCTCACGTCACCTAAATGACATTATTAATAATTTCTCAGAGCATCTTTTTTATTTGAAATTTCTCATATTATGGCTTCGAACTTCTGATTTTTGCGTGTTTCTCCTTTTTTTTTTTTGTAGGAAAAATACTTCTATCTGAATAACCTTTTTTTCTTTTTGAATTTGACAAATCTGTGAAAAAACTGATTGGGTAAACCCGGGAGAGGTTGGTTTGGAAATTTGCTTTAGTTTTTTTTTAAGGTATTAAACTTTTTTTCCGAGTTCGTATGCAAAATTTATGACCGTTCTACTATTTTTTTTCCTTTTTTGCATACAATGTCATAATGCATGTTTTTGTTTCTAACAACTAGACACCAAACCCAAGCTACATCTAAAAGTATTTTATTTTTTGAATTTTTTACCATTTTGTTTTACTTTGTACAAAACTGAAAAGGCGATACTCGGGGGGGTGGTGCATGGAGGCAAAATTTTCCAGTGAACTTCTGTTTCTAAACAAGGTGAACTTCCGTTTACGAAAAAATGCGGACGACGGCGGCTTTCTCGTGGCGCGCTCGGTGATAGATGGCGGCGCGCTCGCGGTGGAGACGCGCACGGACGGCGGGGCGCACTCGTGCGGACTGATGGCGGGGCACGCTCGTGCGGACGGACGCGTGTGCGGAGTGACTGTTGCGCGGGCGTGGGTGGCGCGAACCGTCGCCGGCGCGGGCGGCGGCGGGCGGCGCGGCGGGTAGGCAGTGCGAGGAGGAAGAATGTCTTCTGGACAAGTGGGTTCGGGTTTAGAAGGTGATTAGGCTGGGGTGTTCGGGATAAGAAGCTCTTCCAATCCAGTAAGTTGTGCTAAATAGCTATTCTAGAAACACTTAAGGGGTTGTCATAAATAGTCATGTCCTATATATATGCGAGCTATTCTACAACCGGGTGTAGAATGGTGCCCTACAACCAATTCTGAATTTCCCACAAAAACACAGAACTGCCCCACTGTAGCATATTATATGTGCGGTAATTTTAATGTTACTTTTTAACCGTTTATCAGAATTGAGCAAATGATATACCATTAAAAAGCTAGTGAAATTCCACATCTTTTCTTGTTTCACGTAGGTTTTCAAGTTCGTAACCATTTTTAAACAATTTCGAAAATACTCAAATCTGGTAAAAACTGTTGTCAACGTATTTTTTGGATATTTTTTTAACCGTTTATCAGAATTGAGAAAATGATATACCGTTGAAAAGCTACGTAAATTATGCATCTTTTTCATCTTGTCACTTTTTTCAAATTTTTTACTATTTTTATCTTTTTTAAACATGATTAGCCAAATATCACAGAAAACATATTTTTTAAATATTTTCTGAATCGTAAATCAGAACGATGCAAATAATATGCCGCCGGAAAGCTGTTGAAATTCCGCAACTTTTTCTCTTCTACGATTTTCTTTAGTCCACCACCTATTAAATTAAAATTTCAAATATATACTAGTATGTAACATAGTATAAAAAGTTGAGCATTAAACTTCAATCGACACACGTGTGAACTTCATGTTATGCGTTTGTGTCCTACCGGACGGAGTTTTCATGATTTGTGTTTACTAAAAAAAATTAAATTTTTAACCGTTTATCGAAATTGAGAAAATGATATACCGCTAAGTAGGTAATGAAATTCCGCATCTTTTCTTGTCTCACGTAGGTTTTCAATTTCGTAACCATTTTTAAACAATTTCGAAAATACTCAAATCTGGTAAAAACTGGTGTGAACGTATTTTCTATTTATTATTTTAACCGTTTAACGGAATTTAGCAAATGATATATCATTGAAAGTTAGAGAAATTACACATCTTTTTGATTTGTCACTTTTTTCAAATTCGTTACGGTTATTTTTTTATTTCTAAAAAACATGGTCAGCGAAATGTCACACAGAATGTATTTTTAAATATTTTCTCAGCCGTAAATTGGAACGATTCAAATAATATGCCGTTGGGAAGCTGTTAAAATTCCGCAACTTTTTCTCTTCTACGGTTTTCTTTACTTTATCACCGATTAAATTCATTTTCAAAAATATACTAATCTGTAGCGTAGTATAGAAATATAAGTATTGAACTTCACTCGACACACGTGTGAACTTCCCGGTATGCATTTGTGTACTGCCGGACGGAGTTTTCGTGATTTGCGTTTAGTAAAACAGCGATAACTTTCTCATAAATTATCCGTTTAAGCTCAATGACAACTCAAATCGTTCGGTCTGAAAAGACATGAATATTCAATCTACCGGTTTCACCGGTAACGGAAAACTCAAAAATCGATTTCTAGGTGGGTTATTTTTTGGGTCAAAGTTCGGTCAACTTTATTTTGCATGTTCAAAAAATTATTTGACAATTAATCCGACCACCAAATCTAGTGTTTTTTGTTGCGCTGAAAAGAGAGTCAGATACTATCTACAAAATTTTGAAATAAATATGGACTTCCCTTTGATTTTGCTTGAACTGCATTGTGCTTAGTACTGAACTGTTGTCTTGTATAATTTTGAACTTCTCTCCGTACATGGTTGAACTGTTGTGTATATGGGATATTGAACTGACACTCTAGGGGCTTCAAACTTCTCTATGGAAGGGTTCGAAATGATTTTTTTTTTACCTAAACTGCACTGTTTATGGGTTTCGAACTTCTCCATGTATGGTCTTGAACTGCTTACCTTATATACTTGAACTGCATTGTGTATAGGCCTGAACTGCTATAGATATGGGCATGAACTTCTCTCAGATTTGACTTGGACTGCCTTGTGTTAAGTCCTTGAACTACTCGTTGTTAGATTTTTGAACTTCTCTCCATACATGGTTGAACTGTTGTGTGTATAGGATATTGAACTGACTAGTTTATGTGTTTCGAATTTCTCTATGTATAGTCTTGGACTGATTTGTTTTTGTCACTTGAACTGCATTGTGTGTAAGCCTAAACTGCTATCTGTATGGGCCTGAACTTCTCCCTGATTTGATTTGAACTGCATTGTATGTAGGCATGAACTGCTTTCTTGTAGAAAGTGAACTACATTGTGTAAGGATTTGAAATTATCTATATGCGGGCTTGAACTTCTCACCGGTCAGGTGTGAACTTCTCTCTATACGTTTTGAACTTCTCGCTGTATGGGTTTGAACTTCTCTGTGTGTGGAGTTGAACTGATTTGTGTATGGGCTTCGATCGTCTCTCTGTATGGGGTTGAACTTCTCTCTATGTGGGGATGAACTATTGTGTGTATGGGATATTTGACTGCCTACTTTATGGGTTTCGAACTTGTCTATGCAAGGGTACGAAGTGCTTCCTTTTTACACCCAAACTGCAATGTTTATGATTTTCAAACTTCTCTATGTATGTTCTTCCCGGTACTATTATTTGTACTTCCTGTCCGCCTCCAAAATTTATTTAGTGTACTTTCCAAAGTCACTACGGGTGTGTTTGGTAGCCCGGGTCTCCTCAACATAGATATGAGATTTTGCTGTTTGGTAGGTCGTATGTGTTGAAATAGGTTGACGTGAGATGTTGTTTTGTAGGCTGCATGTCCTGGGACAGGAGTCCAGAAATTAAAATTATAAATAGGTCCAAAAGTTTTACACAGAAGACCTTGGACAGAAATTTAAAAAGCAATCAGGTCCTCCATTGGAGCTTCCCTTGTACAGAGCAACTTGCCGGCTGCGGCGCTCGTAATATGGCGAGGTGCGGCAGTGCCATGTGCAAGGAGGCGGCGGCGCTCGTAATCAGGCGAGGTGCGGCAGTGCCAGGTGCGGGGAGGCGGCAGCGTCATAGGGAGGCGTTCACTGAGTGACAACAACTGGGAATTCGTAACTCACCTTAGTTTGACGTCGGGGAGGAAGCAACGGCGGATTGACGACATGCAGCCATCCGCGGCGACTAGAAATCCCTGGTGACCTCCACAGTTTCGCCGGTTGCGAGCGCACGAGCCGTCACGATGACCCCTCTTTTGTCGGACACCTCAAACAAAAGGAACTGGTGCCCCCAGAGCACGGTCACCGTGGGCGGCAGAGCCTCGTGAATCCGTCGGTGCAGCTCGCCCCAGTGCGCCGCGCGGAAGTTGAAGCCCTCTTCCCTGGTCAGCGTTCGTGCCTCCTTTGTCTCGTTGTTCGTTGCTCTGTTCTGCGATAGCAACCCTTGCCCCATAAGGCAAGGAAGGGAGCAGGCCAAATTGTTTGGTGTCGAATCGGGGAGGACGGAGGCGCTTACTAGGTCGACGGCGAGCGGAAGCGTGGCTGTCTCGAGACCCCACCTGGGATCCAGCCGGCGAGTGTCTCCATAGACTGCGCATCCAGTTCCAGCCTGGCGCCCATATCGCCTCCGGCCACTGTGCAGAACTGGCCAGCAGGGAGGGGAGGGACCAGAAGGAGGCGGCGCGAGGAGGGGCCAAGAGGATGCGGCGCTCTACTGGGGCGGTGCAACGACGTGCAGGAGGATTTTCGGGGCGGAGGCAGGAAAGGAACATGGGAAAATGATTTAGGAGTATAAGCTACTATAGGCGGGGAACGGAAGTGAGGTCCGGTGGCGAAATAAGCCTGCGGCGCAGGAAGCCTATAGGCGGGGGAGGTGAGCCTGCGGCACAAGAAGCTTCCGGAGGTGGGGAGCAGCACGGGGATTTCTCCGTTTCCTAACAGAATCGTGTCATGTCGGACCCACGGATACCAGGGCATCATGGGCCATTTGTTGCTGGCCCAGCCCATCAGGTATGGAAGGAGTCCGTACCAGTCTACCTGAGGAAAGGGAACCCCAACGGTTCCCTACCAAGGTCGGTCCCTTAAAGAGAAGTCTTCCCCTAGGTCTCCATCGCGCATCGCTGGGGAGGATCCCTGCTCCGCACCCGCTCCTTCCCGGAAGGAATCTCGCCCGTTGGGAGACAGCCCATGTGAGGGTGACGTTCTGGCCCCTACGTGGATGACTAAGCCACCACAGGGGACAGAGCGGCTTTGGTCACAGTTGCCATTCTTGTGTATAAAGCGCAGAGCTCCGCTGCGCGCACCAAAGCCTAGTCTGAGGCTTTCCTCTTCGGTGCAAGAAGACTAAGTCCACGCTACCAGACGAAGGCGGCGTCACCAGGCTCCCCCACCGTGACGCCATGGACGGTGGAGCTGTCCCCCGGCGACCAGGATCCTGCAGGAGGCGCAGTAGTACGAGACGCTCTACTCTTTGGCACCTTGTGGTGTCCTTTTCCCGCCAAGTGAGTGGGAAAGAGGGCCAATCCCCGGTATAAGTAGACTACCCTCACCACCGTAGGGGAGGGCACCAAGTATATAGACCACCGGAACTTCCCATTGTAGTGTAACCACCACAGTGCAATCAACCAGACAAGCAGGAGTAGGGTTTTACACCATCACGGTGGCCTGAACCTGGGTAAACTCCCCGTGTTCCCATTTTTTTCCTTCAAGAGCTCCATTCCCGAAGCCTCCCGAGGTGCGATAGAGCGTGGTTAGCCCCTAGTGTCTGAACCTTTGAGTGCTACCCTGTCGTTGACAGAACAGCAACTCCGACATTTGGCACGCCAAGTAGGGGGCTATGGCGTTCTCTCGCATCTCTGTCGCCATGGTCACCTCCCGCATCGACCGGACCGGCCACAGGGCACGGTCCTGAAAGCGGAACAACATCGGCGGCTCTCGCACTCTTGCTCCCCCACGTCACGGCGCGGGCGTGACACGACGCACGGCCAACAGCGCTCGCAGGAAGCGCTGCCTGGAGCACAGGGACCGTCGCGCTGTCTGCCCGAGCTCGACACCGGTGATTCTCGGTTGGTGCACACCTACGAGGTCACCCGAGTGCCATCAGTTGACTGTGAGCAGACCGACTCCACCGCGGCGACCACGCACGTGGTCGGGCCGGCAGAGCCCTGGACACGCAGGGCTCGACGCTCTCGAGCGCACGACACGACATTCTTCGTCCCGGGAAATGGCACCTCCGACTCAAAGTGGACTAGGTGGCAAGACCGGTGGGCGAGCACCCGGGCAGGGTGCTGCTACGCGTTCAACAGAGACCTGTGGGAGGCAAGGTGGCCCTCAGCCTTCTGGACTCGCCTCCCGCCACGCTACACCAGCGACATCCCCCGTTGGACTTCCTGCAGAAGTACGAGCCGCGAGTCAGGGCTGCCGGGGGAGGCGATCGGTGCCTCCTAAGGTACTTCCCCCTGTCTCTCCGCGGCCCTGCGCTCGTGTGGCTGCTAAATCTCCCTGGCAGCTCCGTGAACTCGTGGGAGGACCTGTGTGCGCAGTTCCTCCAACGCTTCCGTCACTGCGGCCGTCTTCCCCATGGCAAACCCGAGGGTCACGTGACTCTCTGGCATTTCGCCATGGGACGCGGTGGCCCCAGCTCCTCGGAAGCGCACGATACAACTCTGGACACGGCTTGCATCCTCGGCGGGTCCCTCGCCCCTTCCTCCGGGCGCCACCTCAAGCAGGCCTCACGGGAGGTCAACACCGCCCTCCACGGGGGCGGGACAGCCACGCCACCCCTCAAGTGGTCCGAGCAGGAGATCTCTTTCGACGTTGCCGATCACCCCAAGGCCGTCGGCCCGGTGGGAGCCATCCCTCTGGTGTGCACCCCCACGATCAACCACGTTGTCGTTTCAAAGACGCTCGTGGACGGAGGAGCTGGCCTCAACGTGATCTCTCTCGGGACCTTCGAGAAGCTGCGCATCTCGCGTGACCGCCTCAAGGCCACCAAGCCCTTCACCGGAGTAACCAGCGGCACAACTGTGCCACTCGGGAGGGTTCGATTGGCGGTCACGTTCGGCACTCGCCAAAATTACCGCACCGAGGAGATCCACTTCGACGTCGCCCACATCGGGCTTCCCTACAGCGCCATCCTCAGCTACCCGGTGCGGGCTAAGTTCATGGCTGTCACGCACCACGCATACAACATGGTCAAGATGCCCGAGAGCAGCGGGCCCCTCGCTGTTCACGGTCACGTGAAGGATGCGGTGTGTTCCATGGAGGACGCCTACAAGGAGGCGGAAGCATCACACTCCATCGAGGAAGGCAACCTCGGGGACGTTGTCGAGCCTCCAAAGAAGAAGGAGTTGTACTCTCACGATAGGGAAATGACAAAGAAGGTATCCATGAACCCCGACAGCACGGGGCCTTCACTCACCGTTGGAGCCGGGTTGCCTCCCAAATAGGAAAGGGCGCTCGTCGCCTTCCTTCGAGCAAACGCGGACATGTTCGCACGAACATCGTCCGATATGCCCGGTGTACCAAGGGAGGTGATCGAGCACCATCTGGCGGTATGCCCGGGCGCACGCCCGGTCAAGAAAAAGGTTCGTCGTCAGGGCCCGTAGAAGCAGGAATTCATCGTCCGGGAAGTGGAGAAGCTCCTGGACGCCAGGATCATCCGCGAGATCATCCACGCCGAGTGGATCTCAAACCCCGTCGTCGTCCCCAAGCATATGGGTGGAGGACGTCTTTGCGTGGACTTCACCGACCTCAACAAGGCCTGCCCAAAGGATCCATATCCTCTCCCGGGGATTTATCAAATAGTGGACTCCACCACTAGGTGTGACCTCCTCTGTTTCCTGGATGCCTTCTCAGGCTATCATCAGATCAAGATGGCCAAGGAGGACGAAGAAAAGACTGCCTTCATGACACCTTGCGGGGTGTTCAGCTACGTCCGCATGCCTTTCGGTCTGAAGAATGCAGATAGGGAAGAATGCAGATGCCTACGTCGACGACATCATCGTCAAGACTCGCGAACAACGCATGATCATTGATGACCTTGCAGAGACGTTCCAGAACTTCTGCAGGGTCAACATCATGCTCAAACCTCACAAATGTGTATTCGAAGTTGCAGCAGGGAAGTTGTTGGTCTTCCTGGTGTCCCATCGGGGCATCCAGGCAAACCCTGACAAGATTCGTGACATTGAAGAAATGCAACCTCCACGACGATTGAAGGATATAGAACGCCTCGTGGGATGCGTGGCAGTGCTGGGGCGCTTCATTTCCAGGTTTGGCGACAAGGCTCTACCATTATTTTAAGCTCCTAAAGTGTTCGGGTCCATTCAAATGGACTGCCGAGGCAACTGCTGCATTTGAGGAGCTCAAAAGGTATCTGGAAAGCCCTCCCATACTCGTCGCACCGCGATCGTGAGAGCCGTTGTGCATGTACCTGGCGGCCACCCCTGAGACAGTCAGCGCTACACTCGTAGCTGAAAGGCCAGCTGACAAGAAAAGAGCAGCCCTACCCGACCTGGAGCCCACGCCCGCTTCTCCCCGAGAGGACCCCGTTGCTGGCCAAGGCCTCCACAAGGAGGATACCCTCATGCAGCCTCAAGAAAGCCCCAATGCGTCAGGACAACTCACTGTCGGGACCTCTCTAGTCACTCTCGTCGAACACCCTGTCTACTTCATTAGCACCGTGCTTCGAGATGCCCGCGAGAGGTACCACGTGCAGCAGAAGCTCCTGTACGCGCTCCTTGTAGCTTCGAGGAAGCTTCGCCACTACTTCGAGGGGCACCCCATCACCGTGGTGTCAACCTTCCCCGTCGATAAGATCCTTCGAAATTCCAACGCCACGGTTTGCAGAGTGGGCTGTCGAGCTCCAACACTTTGAGCTCCAGTTCCTCACGACTAAGACCATCAAGGGAGGAGTTCTGGCGGAATTCAATGCAGAGTGGATAAACCTACCGCCAAAAGAAGACCCTGAAGAGGAGACAGCCGTCCCCGGCAAGCTTGCTCCCGGAGAATGGACCATGCACTTTGATGGCGCCTTCTCCTCCAGGGGCTCGAGGGATGGCGTTGTGCTTACGTCGCCAATTGGTGACAAGCTCTACTACACCGTCCAGCTCCATTTTGGCCACAAGGCCAAAGTCTCCAACAACATCGCCGATTACGAGGGGCTCCTCGCCCGCATTAGGGCCGCCATCACCCTGGGCGTCAAGTCCCTCGTCATCAAGGGAGACTACCAGATCTAGGTAAATTTCTCCAACAAGAGCTACGTCGCCAAGGACAAGCACATGGCCCTATAGCTTGAGGAAGTTCGTAAGCTCGAAAAGTGTTTCCTCGGCCTGGAGTTACAGCATATCCCGTGCGGGAAAACCCAAGAAGCAGACAATCTCGCCAAGCGAGCGTCAAGAAACTGGGCGCATGCCCCGAGCGTCTTTGAAGAGAGGCTCACCAAGCCATCCATCATACCGCCTGTCGACGACAAAGAGCCACAAGGCCAAAAAAACCTCGAGGAGGAGCTCCCACCCGCTCCCTCCCAAGGCGCACCGGACTGCGGGATTCCTTCGGGAAACCGCCTGGTGCTTGCCTTCACTCACGAGGAAACATGCTGGAACAAGATCATAATCGACTAACTCCATAAGGGCGACCTCTCCTAAGACGAAGCAGAGGCCGAGCAGGACGCCCGTCGAGCCAAGATGTACTACGTCATCGACTCCAAGCTGTACGGGAGGCGTAAAACAGAGTGGCACTACTATGCGTTCCCCCTGACAACGACATGGAGCTCCTCCAGGACATCCACCAAGGCGGCTGCGGTCACCACTCCTCATCCCGAACTCTCGTCGGAAAGGCCTTCAGGTACGGCTTCTACTAGCCTACGGCTATCAAAGACGCCGCCGAGATCGTCAAGGCATGCGAGGCATGCCAGTTCCACGCCAAGCAAACACACCAGCTCGTGCAAGGACTCCAGACCATTCCCCTCTCATGGTCGTTCGCGGTCTGGGGGTTGGAAATCCTAGGACCTTTCCCTTGAGCGCCTGGGGGATACCGCTACCTCTACATCACCGTAGACAAATTCACCAAGTGGGCGGAGGTAGAAGCTATCCGGGACATCCCGGCAAGGACGGCAGTGAAATTCATCAAGGGGTTGTCTCCCGCTTTGGCGTGCCCAACCGCATCATCACCGACAATGGTGCGCAATTCACTGACAGTAAGCAAAGTGTGTAATGTAAACAATGTAAACAAATTAAACATCGTTGTTTTCTCCCTAATGGCAACATCACATTCTCCATCTGTCACGTTTCTGTCACTCGAGTACAGATGCAGAGGAGTCATGAATCCACTATCGAGTATCAATACTCCCTCTTGGAGCCACAAGCATCTACTAACAACGGAGAGAATGCAAAATCATAAATAACATACACATAAAGACAACGTGATAGATTGATAATCAAGAGACCTAGCATTCAATAATCATCGGATCCCATCAAACACAACATGTAGCATTACAATAAGATGATCTCGATCATGTGAAGCAGCTCACGAGATCCAAACATGAGGCATAAAGAGGAGAGGACAACCATCTAGCTACTGCTATGGACCCGTAGTCCAAGGATGAACTACTCACGCATCACTCCGGAGGCGGGCATGGTGGTGTAGACCCCTCCGGTGATGATTTTCCCTCCCGGCAGGGTGTCGGGGAGAACTCCAGAACCTTCCCAATCTCGGGTTGATGATGGCGGTGGCCTCGGGTGTTTTTAGTGTAAAAGTGGTATATTTTTAGGGTTCACACATCGGGGGGAATATATGGGCGAAAGGGCGATGGCGGTGGGCGCCCGAGGGGCCCACACCACCCCCAAGGTGGAACCTTCGGGAATTATAAGACTTCCAAGCTTCGAATTTTCTAATTCCACGAATATTTCGAGAACAACTTTTCTGAAACTAAAAACAGCAGAAAACTGGAATTGGCTCTGTGGCATCTTGTCAATAGGTTAGTCCCGAGAAATCGATAAAAATGACACAAAGTGTAAGGAAAACATGTAGCATGTGGCATGAAAACAACATGGAACATTAGAAATTAAGGATACGTTTATGACGTATCAGTCCTACTGCGCCAACCTGGGCATCAAGATCTTCTATGCCTCCGCCGCGCACCCGCACAACAACGCCCAGGCGGAGCGCGCCAACGCCGAGGTCCTCAAGGGCCTCAAGACGCGGAGTTTCAACAATATCAAGGCCCACGGGAAGAAGTGGATCGACGAGCTCCCGTCGGTCATATGGTCAATCCGCACCACCGCAACCAAGCCCACAGGGGGAACGCATTTCTCTCTAGTCTATGTTGCCGAGGCCGTTCTCCCTGCCGAACTCAAGCTTGGCTCTCCCCGAGCCATGGCTTTCAGCAAGGACAGGAAGAGGGAACTCCATGCCGAGGACTTGCTGCTTCTAGAGGAGGCGAGAACCCGAGCCGCCACCGCGCCTCTCAGTACCAGCAAGGCCTCCGGCGCTACCACATCAACACCATCAGACCACGCACACTGGAGGTGGGCGACCTGGTCCTAAGGAGGATTCTCTCCTGGGAGGGCTTACACAAGCGCTCTCTCTCTCCCATGTGGGAGGGGCCGTACCGGGTAACAGACATCGCGAGACCTGGTGCGGCACGACTGGGGACTGAAGATGGCACGCCTGTGCCAAACCCGTGGAACATCCAGCATCTGCGGAAGTTCTACCCTTAGCTCTTGCTCGCTCCATGTGCCTCTCCTAGATCGTGGTGACGCACCCTCGAGGGGACCCCGTGACGCCACGCTAAAAATGACGCCAGGACCTCTCTCCATGAGGGTCTCAGGGGGCATCTCACTAGGAGGCCGCCTGGCCGCGAGAGCCTCTACCCACACAAGTGGGAAGCCGCATGGCAAACCTTTGCACCTGAGCTCGCGCGATTCTCAGCCCCATGACGATGGGAGTCCCGTGTCCGCACGGGGCGTCAAGTGCTTCTTGGGGGACCGCAGGGTCATGACATCACCAAGCGTGTAACGTAGAGCCTCGCCCTAGGAGTAAAGATCCTTTTTTTGTTAACATCACTTATCGCTCGGCAAGCCCTTCTTCTTTCTTAGTGAGCACGTATTTGTTACTCTTTCTCGAGGAAACCTCGCGGGCGAGGGCAAGGATTGGTACCCGTGCACGGGTGACACCCAATCAGAATAATTCCAAGTGGCAGAGCTCTGTCTAAACGGGTCGCTACCATGCACGACACCTCATCTAAGTCCTTGGTGCTGACTTCCTCTTGAGGTATCCACGAGAAGAGTACCAGGCACGTACTTTCGCTCACTGCAGAGACACACACCCGCCTCCCAAAGCAACCAAGCTCGGACTTCCACAAGGAAGGGAAGGATGCCTCAAGAAGGGTGGCAGCAAAGACACTCGCAGTAAGCGCCTCACCGCGCCAAGGATGCCAAAACTCCCAGAGCAAAGTCTAAACTCCTCCCAGCTGGCTCTCCAAAGAATTCATTCGCAAAGTGATAGGCAAAAGGACACATTCCTTTCATATTTCATACATGAGATACATTCGAGTACACGGAAATGTTGCAGATCCGCCACGAAGACAAAAAAGTGTTAGGACCTCGAAGGAGCTATCCCCCTTCTGCGGCTATCAAAGAAAGAAGAACTGCGACCAACCTTGGCCGAACTTGTCTTCGCCACAGCTACGAGACATGATCAGCCGAGGAGGAGGGATGGGGGAGACAAGGAGAAGGAGGAAGAAGAGGAGTCTAGACAAATGCTGACTGATCAGGATCAACAGGACCTTCGTCTGGATGAAGGAACCCAAAGGCCTTCAGTCGCTTGTCGAGTTCAACCTGTCGCTCTCCTCCTTGACAACCGATGGATCTTCCTTGTCCTCCTCTTCAGCAACATCATCTTCGTCATCGTCGTTGTCTCCCTCATCGCTCCTCCCGCTCTCGACGTAGCACTGCACACGTTCGCCGTGACGCCCAAAGATCTTCACGAAGAGGCGGTCCAATCCGTCGAAGCGGAAGTGGAGGGTCTGCCTCTCCTCCAACCTCTAGGCGTGGGCCAAGGTCTTCCACCCCCTCGCCAACGACAGGTGACCGGCGGAGCAAAACTCCACCGATGCCCACCAGGGCCCAATGATGCAGCCCACCACCTGAAGCCAGAATCCGTGGGGCGGATTGCGGTCGACGGACCCAGCAAAGACATCGGGGAGCCTCAGGAGACTACGGAGACAGCCCCAGAGGGCCACCAGGAACTCGTGCTCCTGCACACGAGTGTCCTCCGCCCAGCGAGGAAGGGAGCTCCCCATCACACCGCGGCCGCGAGGAGCACGACCACCTCGGCTGCGTCGGCTCCCCGCGTTCGCTCCAGCCCGAGCAGAGGACCCCTCCGACCCGCCGGGGAGCAACGCCAAAGCCCAGGGACGAACCTCTGCCTCGCCCTCCATGAGCCATGCTCGGTTTTCTCTTTTTGCAGGTAAAGAACGGGGGGAGGAAGAACACAGAGACGGTGTTAGAATGGGAGAGGGGCCGTCCCCTCCTATTTATGTTGAGCTCAAGGGACGGCACCGCGCTCGTTCAGTCTTCCACCTGCTCAAGCGCTGAGGCAGAAGGGGCCACGTCCTGAGGGAGGATGTGACCAGACGCCAAGGCACTTGCTGCTCTGCACCACCCGGTCAGAGCAGTGATTGCAATGAGACATTTCCGCCATGCAGGGAGATCGTGGGATTCCCTGCGAACCGTTGCGCCATGTAGAGAGGCTGGTCCCGCAGCTAGAGGGCCTAGGCCGCTCCGCCTTCCCTTAACGCGCGCGCGTCATGGGCCCAGGGGCTACTGTCGGACCCACCGAAACCAGGGTATCCTGGGCCGGCTACTGCTGGCCCAGCCCATCAAGTACGGAAGGAGTCCATACCAGTCTACTGTGAGGAAAGGGAACCCCCAACGGTTCCCCACCAAGGTCAGTCCCTTGCGAGGTCTCCATCGCGCATCGCTGGGAGGAGCCATGCTCCGCCCCCGCTCCTTCCCGGAAGGAACCTCACCCGTTGGGTGACAACCCATGTGAGGGTGACGTTTTGGCCCCTGCGCGGATGACGAAGCCACCGCAGGGGACAGAGCAGCTTTGGCCACAATTACCATTCTCGTGTATAAAGTGCAGAGCTCCACTGCGCGCACCAAAGCCCAGTCTGAGGCTTTCCTCTTTGGTGCAAGAAGACTGAGTCCGCGCTACAAGACGAAGGCGGCATCACCGGGCTCCCCCACCATGATGTCATGGACGGTGGAGCTGTCCCCCGGCGACCAGGACCGTGCAGGAGGCGCAATAGTATGGGACACTCCACTCTTTGGCACCTTGTGGTACCCTTTTCCCTCCAAGTGAGCGGGAAAGAGGTCCAATCGCCAGTATAAGTAGACTACCCTCACCACCGTAGGGGGGCACCAAGTAGATAGACCACCGGAACTTCCCATTGTACTCTAACCACCACAGTGCAATCAACCAGACAAGCAAGAGTAGGGTTTTAGACCATCACGATGGCCTAAACCTAGGTAAACTCCTTGTCCCCATTGTTTTCCTTCAAGAGCACCCTTCCCGAAGCCTCCCGGGGTGCGATAGAGCGTGGTTAGCCCCCAATGTTCGAACCTTTGAGTGCTACCCTATCGTTGACAGAACAGCAACTCCGACACACCCCTATAGGGACGGATTGTTGTAGGGCACTATTCTACAGAATCGCACCCCTATAGGGACAGAATCGCACCTCTATAGGGACGGATTGTTATAGGGTCTCGCTATTTGACACCATGATGTATAAGCACACTTCTATTCTTGTAGACAATGTTGGGCCTCCAAGTGCATAGGTTTGTAGAACAACAGCAAGTTTCTCTTAAGTAGATTACCCAAGGTTTATCGAACTCAGGGGGTAGAGGTCAAAGATATCCCTCTCAAGCAACCCTGCAATTAAGATACAAGAAGTCTCTTGTGTCCCCAACACACCTAATACAATTGTCAGTTGTATAGGTGCACTAGTTCGGCAAAGAGAGAGTAAAATGCAAGTAATATGGATGATAATAAGTTATAATAGCAATCTGACATAAAAATGGCAGCAATCAAACATGTAGCAGAACATGCGGAAAACGGTGTTTCAATGCTTGGAAATAAGGCCTAGGGCTCCTACTTTCACTAGTGGACACTCTCAACAATGAAAACATAATTGAATGCATAAATATCATTTCTTCACTATGCTACTCCGAACCACTCTCCGTTCGAATAATGAACACTAATCATTGCATAGGGCTTTAACAGCAGTCCTCAAGTCTATATTCCCTCTCTAGGGCACCCCAGTGTCACTACGAGCGCCAGAAATTAGTACTAAATAAACGCCACAATTTCATAGCTTCATCTTCCAACACAAGATATAAATATCATGCTAAACCACACGGTGCACACACTATCACCTTTACCCCGTGATCAAAGTGTTTACGGAGATAACAAAACCACTTGAGTAGCATAACAGATGAAGATCCATCTACATATTCAACTAGATTACAAAGCTCATGATCACATAAAGATCACACCATGGAGAGAGAGAGATGAACCACATAGCTACCGGTAGAGCCCTCGGCCCCGGGGGAGAACTACTCCCTTCTCATCATAGGAGACAGCAACGACGATGGAGATGGCGGTGGAGTCAATGGAGATGGCTTCCGGGGGCACTTCCCCATCCCGGCAGGGTGCCAGAACAGAGATATGTCCCCCGAAACTTGTCGGCGGAGGCGGCGGAGGTACGGATGTGTTTCGTGGAGATGGTCGATTCCTTTAGGGTTTATGCCTCGGGGAGTATATATGGGCGAAAGGGAGATATCGGGAGGTGGCCAGGGGGACCCGCGCCACCCCATGGTGTGGCCACCCTGTGGCCCCCCTCCGGGGCTCTTCGGGACTTCTGGATGCTTCTGGGACTTCTAAGACTTCTGGGCTTCGAATTTTCCAATTCCAAGAATATTTCTAGAACAACTTTTCTGAAACTAAAAACAGCAGAAAACAGGGACCTCGCTCTGTGGCATCTTGTTAATAGGTTAGTCCCGAAAAACATAAGCAAACGTAGGAAAACATACGGAAAACATGTAGCAATTGGCATAATATCAACATGGAACATCAGAAATTATAGATACGTTTGAGACGTATCAAGCATCCCCAAGCTTAGTTGCTACTCGTCCTCGAGTAGGTAAAAAATAAAACAAAATAATTTCTGAGGTGACATGCTACCACACAATCTTGATCATAATATGTAAAGTAGAGCATGTAAACTAGGATCAAATGAACTAAAGTTGTGATCTATATTTGATATCAACAAGTGATGCATAAACAAAGAAGAAAGAAGTAAAAAATTTAATGAATCAATACTAAAAGACTATCAACCGTGCGAAGTTTATTAGAGATGATTTAAGCTTTTAAGAACAACAATATCATGCACGTCAAAGGATCTTCACAACCCCTGTTAGGATCAAGTCAAGCTTTCCACACGATGCAATGCTTGAATCTTAAACTATTTGCGCAATAAAAACAAGCAAGTGTTCTGCGTTGGTCCTTGGCACTGGGATGTTATGGTAAGAGAACATTATGGGGGGTTTGGAAGGTCAATGGAAGAAAGGCTCACAAAGCTGAACGTGGTCATTAGACAAGAGGAAGTCTTACAACCGAAGCTATGCAAGGAGTAGGGATTGCCACACAACGGATGCACATAGAGCTATAAGTGTATGAAAGCTCTCCAATGGAACTAGTGGGGTGCATCCAACTTGCTTGCTCACGAAGACCTACAGCTCATTTGAGGAGGCTCATCATTGGAATATACAAGCCAAGTTATATAATGTAAAGTTCCCCCACATAGTTATGAATGGTAATAATATGAAAACTTTCTCCAAACTAAAGTATTGGTGCTAAACATGAAGCACAAGTGTGGTATAAAGGATAGTGATGCGCCCCCTCTCTCTTTATTCCCTCTTTGGCCCTTTCTTCTTCTTTTTTTTTCTTTTTGGGCTTTTTCATTTTATTTTATTTTTATATATCCTTACCGGTAGGGGCAACATCCTATATTACAATGAATCATCACACTTTTAATACTCATAACTCATAAAGAAATATCTCTGATGTCTCTAACTGCATGCTCCTGCCAGTGTAGCAGTATGCATAAATAACCATGAAGCTCATCATCAAGTAACATAATGGAGGTGGATGTTGTGCAGCAATATATCTCGGAATGGCTATGGAAATGCCATGATAGGTAGGTATGGTGGCTGTTTTGAGGAAGAATATATGGGCGTATGTGTAGGAGACCAAAGTCCTCCCACGGGATTTGGATGCACTGGCGAAGTTTGCACCAACTCTCAATGTGAGAAAGGGCAATGCACAGTACCGAAGAGGCTAGCAAATATGGATGGTGGAAGTGCCAGGAACCGCAACATAGACTCATGAGTTAAAATATTACAGCAAACAAATCATCTTACAAGGCACAATGCAAATCACTCCAAGAGGGTCCGTGGCAGTGATAAGTCACTGTTAGCTACCCCGACCGTAGCGCGTAACAAAAGGCCGATCAGAAATGTATCACTCGTAGCAATCATATGCCATTGTTTCTATCAGCTGGTAATTTAAGTGTGGCACAGTTTCAAGTTTCTTATACCAACTATTAAAATTTTATACTTACTAGTCCTTCCAGTTTATCCATTAAGCAAATTAATATCTCAAAACAACAACAGTGATTCAAGTGAAGCAGTTTTAGTGATCTACAAGACCATGCGATTTTTCCACTATACCAACTATCACATAAGAATTTCTATTCACAACCAAGCACATATATGAGAACCACCTAACTACAAAAGCTAACAGCTCTGAATAAGAGATGCATGAAAACAAAGGCTAAACACAGTACTAGGAAAAAGTGAACACTCAAAGAACAATAAGAATGAAAACTAGAGTGTTCTAAGCAATGAAAACGAAGCGTGTCTCTCTCCCACGCAAGTATGATAAGAACCAACCATTTATTACATAAAAGAAAACCAAACAAGCTGAAAACAAAAATAAAAGACGCTCCAAGTAAAGCACATAAGATGCGACGAATAAAAATATAGTTTCACTAGAAGTGACCTGATAATTTGTCGATGAAGAGGCATCCCCAAGCTTGGATGCTTGATTATTCTTGGAATTTGCTTGTATGTACCACCGGGGCATCCCCAAGATTAGTATCATCCTCTTCTCTTGACCCTTGAAAACTTCCTTCACACCAAAATTCTCACAATCTTCATTAGCAACGTTAGTGCAATTGAAATAATAAATTCACATGGTTCAGTTTCAACACAAGTCTAAAACTTAAAAAAAACATTAGCTACAGTCACAACTTCTTTCAAAACTCTTTTTCTCAAAAGAACACCAAAATAAAGAGATAAAGATGCAAATGCGATAAATGGCAGAAATCTGTCAAAACAGAACATTAGGTTAAGATCGATTTTTCAAAAATCTTCTGTTGCTAAAATAAAAAAGTGGCCTTCTAAGAAAAGTTTCTTATATAACTGAGTATTAAGCACAAAAAACCTCAGGTCATTTTGAATTTTCTGTGAGTTTTAACGGAATTAACAGTGGACAGCAGAAATCTGTTTCCTGCGCAGAAATCCGAAATATAGCATCAACTTTCCACTAGAGGCTTTACTTGGATCAACAAAAACTCAAAAGGAAAGAGACAGCGGGGTTGCTAACGAAATAGAAAACACCCAGGTGCAAAACACACCAAAGAAAACGGGTTGAAAACAGCGAAATAAGACGGGTTGTCTCCCGGTAGCGCTTTTCTTTAACGCCTTTCAGCTAGGCATAGAAAGGTGGAATCAAGTAGATGCTCACACAAGACATATGAATTAAGTAAAAGTGAGCATCAAGAAGCAATTATAAAACAAATTTAAGTCTAACCCGCTTCCTATGAAAAAGAATCTTGTAGAAAAACAAGTCAACGAAGCACAAAGTGACGAGCATAGGAAAGCAAAACAAGTGCAACTTCATAAATTTCGACATAAAGAGGGGAAACTTAATATTGTTGAGATGCATAAAACCATGTTTCCCTCTCTAATAATAAATTTCAGTGGAATCATGAATAAAATTAACAATATAACTATCACAAGAAACATTCTTATCATGAGCCACATGCATAAAAGAATTATTACTCTCCACATAAGCATAGTCATTCTTATTAATAACAACGGGAGTAGGATTATCATAACGAACTTGAACATGATAGACAAGTTGCATATTAAAGAGATGGTTTTGGGTAATCCCACCATAACTATGGAAAGTTTCATGAGGATGATTGTAATTATAACCTATGTTATAACTTTCTTTATAATAATTATCAACTGGAGGCATATTGAAATCATAATTAATTTTCTCCTCAATAGTAGGTGGACTAAAAACATCATATTCATCATTGTAATCATCATATATTGGAGGCATAGTATCATCACAAGCAATAAAATAGTTGTCTTCCAAAATGCGGTCATTTGTAAACATATCATCATTTTTACTAGGAGGAGATGTATCAAGCATATAATCATTAATAGAAAAGGGATTTTAAAACACATCATCCACAAGTTTAGAGCTTTCTATATCATCATTGGAAGGAACATGGATGGTACTAATAGTACAGCAATTATTATCATCATTTTCAGAATTGGTACCAAAATTTTTTCAATATCAAAGGTAGTGTGTTTCTCCCAATCATGATCACTTTCATAAATAACAGGCATAGGGAAATCATCGAGTTCAGACTCATCAGCAAAAGATGTAATATGAGCAACATGCTTAGGGGGAGATACCGTTGCCTCTCTCTTTTTACTCCTCCTCTTCTTCTTCTTCCTCTTCTTCCCCTCTTTAGAAGGGAGAGGCTTAAAAGGGCGCTTCTCCACATACCCTAGTTTATTATCAGGAACAATAGAACGAACTTTGGAGGATTTCTCCTCTTCATTAATAAGAACCAAACACATATTAGTCCTGTCATATTTTGGTAAAGTCTCCTCTTTTATAATATTTTGTATGTAAGTATTTGCATGGCAATTATCAACACAATAAAGATGGCATCCATGCAAGACACTATTCATATCAAAAGCACTCATATCTATCAAAGAAGTTTTTCTTAATAACTCTTCACACCCCCAAAAATAATGTAAGTTCATCATGCTCATTAGGGGCGATCATGTCATCACAATACAAACTTGCAGTACTCATAGGATTCGAAAGGCTACTATCATGGCCTGAGCATTGGAAATTAAAATGGCCCACTTTATAGCAAAGTTCACAAATAAAAGGATAGAGGGCACAAACTTTTTCATCAAGATCATCTAGAGCCCAACTCCACATTCTAGTTTTTTCATTCCTATGATGGATACAATATTCTTCTTCAATTTGATTCTTTTCACAAGGTCTAAGTGCTCCACAAAAATTAACATGCTTATAAGAAATAGTACTTTCAGAAGTTTGAGCATGTTTATTGCAATCATCAATAACAATTTCATTTTCCATGCAAGTGTCTTTAAAAGGTTCATGATATATGTCCCAATTTTCTTTAGGAATATTAAGATAAGAAGCAAAGGATCTATACCAACCAACAACTATTTGAGGATCAAGACCATATTTAGCATTAAGCTCATGAAAATCAGTAGTTTCAGCAAAAGTCTTAATGCAATCATACTCATAGTTTATACCTGACTCTTTACCTTGGTTGTTATTCCAATCTTCACTATTGATTCGAATACCCTCAAGAAGATCCCACTTAGCTTCAACCTTCTTACTACAAAAAGAACCCTCTGAACAGGCTCTAGATAATCCTTCCAATGTCCTGAAAGCCTTGCATAAAAATTAGTAATAATTATTTCCTCGGGAAGCTCATGGTTAGGACATTTGAGTATTAATGTTTTCAGTCTTCCCCAAGCTTGGGCAATGCTTTCTCCATCATGAGGCCAAAAATTATAAATGTAATTCCTATCTAAATATAGTTCATGAGGAGGATAAAATTTAGAGTAAAAGAGATATTCAAGTTCCTTCCCCTCCAAATGATGAGGATCATCTAGTAGTTTATACCACTCCCTTGCTTTGTCCTCAAGTGAAAAAGGGAATAGTCTCCTCTTAACTTGGTCCGTTGAGATACCTGCACACTTGAATAACTCGCATAATTCATGCATAAAGTGTAAATGATCACTAGGATGGACAGTTCCATCTCCAAAATAAAGGTTATCCATGACAAGTTAAACAATTTTCTTGGGTATTCTAAAAGGAATGCTTTCAGTAGGAGGATTTAAAATATCACAAGCATCATTAGGTTTATCACATATGAGAGATAAAGTATCATCAGAGCAAATTTTCTCCTCTAAAGCTGGAAAACTAAAAAGTTTATAAAAACTAACTTCCCCAAGCTTAGAATTTTCCATAGTACTAGAAATAATGGTATCCAAATAATTAATGCTAATAACATTGCTATCACTATTATGCAAAAAAAGTTCCATAGGTTTTTAAATTTTATCTTCAAAAGCATCATGTCCTAATTCAAGATAAATATTATAAAGTTCTATCATATTTTTGTTGTTTTCCATTAAGACTACTAAAAAACAAAAAGCGAGTAAAAATAAGCCTAACTAGTGAAAACAAGAAACAAAAAGATATAATTGCAGAATCTAAAGGAAATAACTTCGAGCACTCACACCCGAGGATGTGAGAACCTTTTACCTTACCTCCCCGGCAACGACGCTAGAAAAGAGCTTCATGTCTACGCACGCTTCTATTCTTGTAGACAGTGTTGGGCCTCCAAGTGCAGAGGTTTGTAGAACAGCAGCAAGTTTCCCTTAAGTGGATTACCCAAGGTTTATCGAACTCGGGGAGGTAGAGGTCAACGATATCCCTCTCAAGCAACCCTACAATTAAGATACAAGAAGTCTCTTGTGTCCCCAATACACCTAATACAATTGTCAGCTGTATAGGTGCACTAGTTCGGCGAAGAGAGAGTAAAATGCAAGTAATATGGATGATAATAAGTGATAATGGCAATCTGAAATAAAAATGGCAGAAAGCAAGCATGTAGCAGAATAGGTGGAAAACGGTGTTTCAATGCTTGGAAATAAGTCCTAGGGCTCCTACTTTCACTAGTGGACACTCTCAATAATGAAAACATAATTGAATGCATAAATATCATTTCTTCACTATGCTACTCCGAACCACTCTCCGGTCGAATAATGAACACTAATCATTGCATAGGGCTTTAACAGCAGTCCTCAAGTCTATATTCCCTCTCTAGGGCACCCCAATGTCACTACGAGCGCCAGAAATTAGTACTAAACAAACGCCACAATTTTATAGCTTCATCTTCCAACACAAGATATAAATATCATGCTAAACCACACGGTGCACACACTATCACCTTTACCCCGTGATCAAAGTGTTTACGGAGATAACAAAACCACTTGAGTAGCATAACAGATGAAGATACATCTACATATTCAACTATATTACAAAGCTCATCATCACATAAAGATCACAGCATGGAGAGAGAGATGAACCACATAGCTACCGATAGAGCCCTCGGCTCCGGGGGAGAACTAATCCCTTCTCATCATAGGAGACAGCAACGACGATGGAGATGGCGGTGGATTCGATGGAGATGGCTTCCGGGGGCACTTCCCCGTCCCGGCAGGGTGCCAGAACAGAGATCTGTCCTCGAAACTTGTCGGTGGCGGCGGCGGAGCTATGGATGTATTTTGTGGAAAAGCTCGATTCTTTTAGGGTTTATTCCTCGGGGAGTATATATGGGCGAAAAGGTGATCCCGGGAGGTGGCCAGGGAGCCCACACCCCTAGGTGGCGCGGCCAGGGGCACACGCGCCACCCCATGGTGTGGCCACCCTGTGGCCCCCTCCGGGGCTCTTTGGGACTTCTGGATGCTTCCGGGACTTCTAAGACTTCTGGGCTTCAAATTTTCCAATTCCGAGAATATTTCCAGAACATATTTTATGAAACTAAAAACAGCAGAAAACAGGGAACTGACTCTGTGGCATCTTGTTAATAGGTTAGTCCCGAAAAACATAAGAAAACGTAGGAAAACATACGGAAAACATGTAGCAATTGGCATAATATCAACATGGAACATCAGAAATTATAGATACGTTTGAGACGTATCACACCACCATGTATCTTTTGATCCGTACATGATTTTTACGTCACGTAATTTTTTTTCGTATTTCTTATATCGAGTAGAGCATTAGAAAATATATACATGACATAAAAAACTATTTACATGATGCTAAAAAAGAAGAAAAAAAACACATATTTATGTTGTTTGTATGACTTTTATGTTGATATGACTCATATTTTTTAATTTTGTATGCCGAGTTTTCTCTCATGGGTCAATATGAACGTAAAATATTTACACACGTAACATAAATTTTTGACTTGGCAACATAAAGAAATTGTGGGTGCAAAATAAGTTTTCTATACCCACAGGATGCTGAATAGGGTGTCTACATATATATTAGTTGAAATCTAGGAGTCAGATCATCGTCTCGGTTGTGTGCATCTTAGTTATGCAGAGGTTGGGTGTAATACTTACTTTAAGTAATAAAAACTCCCTTTTTCGAGAAAAAGAGTCAGATCATCTGATATATATTGATTCAGCATCACTCAAGCCCCAAGAACGAAGGGATGATTGAAACCATTGCAAAATGTTGGATTGCTATTACAAGGTCTTTTACCTATTCAGTCATCAAAAGCGAAATGTTTGTAGTGAACTTTCAATTGTGAGTCTAACAGTGTCATTTGATTCAACGCCTTCTGATCGTTGCATGGTCGTGCACGCAATGCTTTTCCAAAGCAGCGGGACACTTGAGTAGTACTCCCTCCGTTCCATATTAGATGACTCCCACATACATGTATCTAGACATATTTTAGTACTAGATACATCTATTTGGGCGTCATCTAATATGGAACTGAGGGAGTACATGAGTATTGAAAATTCCACCGCCAAACAACTTCTCCTTTTTTCAGAAAGAAAGCCAATAGCCCAGATTTTATATTGAAAAACTAATAGATCTTTGCAGACATTACCCAGCTACAAGGTCGAATCGTAAAAATAGGAAAACACATACACACTCACACATGTTCGTGTGATTCCAGGAAATTATAGGAGATCTCACACCTAGTGATGTGCATCAGGCAAAACCGGCACAGCAAACAGAAAATGTTACACAAAGTTGGCCACTTCTCTCATCTAGGCAGAGATATCCACGGTCGCTTATCTCCTTTTCAAATGCTTGGTCTATGCTTAACCTGCAGGTGAGGAGCCATGAGGAGTGGAGAGAGACACACACAGTAATGTTGCTAACCAGAATAATTAGGGAATGGGAAACTGTGGTCCTACTATGCGGCTGAGATGCATTAGAGCAAGTTCAATAGTAGAGTCGACAGCCGATTATAACGAATTGTCATGTCATCTATAGCCAACATATAGCCAACAAGTACAATAGTTAGCAATAAAGCTATCTTACTTTATTAAGATATGGCCCACCTCTCACTCTCATAAAGTGCCTAGGAGCACGTGCTGCAGCTGGCTCTTGCATGAGATCCCACTCCTCTTCTCTCTCCTCCATGTCATCATAATAATATTATTTTAGTTCTTATAGCCTGATGATTGTACCTTATTGTACTTGCTCTTAGGTTGTTCATAGTGGGTAGTAACATATGGTGGTAACATGCATATGACACCACTCTATGTTACTACCTGCATAGTGGGTAGTAACTAATGTGGAGTAACATAGAAAGCATCATTAATTGCATTATAGACTCATTTTGCCTTGGGGTGTGTGATGTTACGGTAACATAATATGTTATCACTACACTCTCTTTCCTCATTTAATGACATGCCATGTCACCAAAATGCCTAGTTGGCACTGCATGTAGGTGTATGTTACCACCTAAGTTACTCCGACTATGAGCAGCCTTAGGAGAACAATTACATCGTGCACATGTGTCAGGAAAGTTTGGGCAGAGCTCGCATCAGGAGACCACGCCGGGACCAGGGATCATGTGGATGTACATACATATTTTTCTTGTGGCGGGCTAGCAGTAGAACGCCCGCTGGCCAAGACGGCGCAGTTCTGGTGCCAGTGCCTCATGTGCGGACATGGCGAGTAGGTATAAGGAGTAGGAGGCAGATGGAGGATGAGGGGAAGAAGGGGCAACATATATACACAGAGAGATTAGGGGAAGTCGGGAAGGTGGAGATGGCAGAGGAATACACACATATCATGACTGTTTGAGTGCATAGCTAACTTTGGGGCTGCGCTGGAACATAAATAGCGTGTTGTGATAATTGTGATAAGAGAACTCATAGAAGGATTTTATTTAGTAATAGAGGATGTCGTGGATGCATGCAATGTCTAAACAGATGGTGGGGACAGGTGACAGCCAATAGAAAGAATTGCATGCAATGTCTATACAGATGATGGGGACATAGAAAGAATTGAGGTTATTCCGATATGGACCAATTAGATGATTGCTAACATTGACAGATTGCATATTTAGAGAAATAATTTAGTGGGGTTGTATCTATAGGAATCAGTGAGAGCAAGTTTTTTTGAAACATTTTCTACTGCAGGGGAGTCCCCACAGCCCTTTATTGCCATCAAAAAGTTTACAGATATTTACAAATGTACAAAGAAAGATAGACTAAGATAGTCTATCACAAACTAAGGTAGGATGTTAATCCATGATGATAAATCCGCAGCCATTGAGAGCAAGTTTAATAGTAAAGTTAAGAGTTGGCTATAAGACATTGTCACGTCATCCATAGTCATCTATATAGCCAATATGTACAATAGGTAGATATAAAAATATGTTACTTTATTTATATATAGCCTACCATTCACACTCACAAAGTGGCTAGGAGCACATGATACTTATCCTACAGCCCACCTCCCTTCCAATTCAGCAAGTATATTGTATTTAAATGCTTATACCGTGCCTACATCATCCTATTGTACTTGCTCTGATGCGCATTGTCATAAGGCGGAAAAGGAGGCTAATGTTACTTTTTAGGCAGCTGAACCATACGTGGAGAGCACAAACAATTAATGATGGGTGTGTTTAGGCAGCGCACATGCACTTGTTAGGTGGATAGAGCGTCCACTTTTTTTATTAGTCTTTTTTTTCAATTAACTATAACTTTCGAGTTGAGTGTCGAAATTAAAATCCGTTTTCAGTTTTAAAACTCTCGCGATTAAATCTTCAAAACTAGATCTCACATGTATATGTTTCGACGAAAAGAATTTAGGAGCAACTTTTGTTCATGACGAACCAATTTTTCTGCACTACGAATCAACTTTGTGGGAGACGAAAAAATCAAATTGGGAACATTGATAGACAATTTGGCAGCAATAATGAGCAACTTCTATAGGATATTAGGCAATGAATCGACATAATTGACCAATTACTATATGATGCTAGACAACAAGTTAAGAGGATTGAGCAACTTTTATAGGATGGTGGGCAACAAATCGAAATAATTGGGCAAGTACTATATGATGTTAGACAACAAATTGACGGGATTGAGCAACTTCAATATGATGTTAGACAACGAATCGACAAAATTGAGAAAGTACTATATGATGTTAGGAAACAAATTGACAGGACTGAGAAACTTAAATAGAATGTTAGGCAACGAATCGATAAAAATTGAGCAAGTACTATATGATGTTAGTCAACAAATTGACAGGACTGAGCAACTTCAATAGAATGTTAGGCAACAAATTGAAAAAAATTGAGAGTACTATATGATGTTAGGCAATAATTTGACAGGACTGAGCAACTTCAATAAAATGTTAGGCAACGAATCGACAAAAATTGAGCAAGTACTACGTATATGATGTTAGGCAACAAATTGATAGGACTGGGCAACTTCAATAGAATGTTAGGCAAACTTTATAACAATCGTGGCCAACTTCTAAATATCAGTAAGCAACTTGGCAATAGAAATAGGCAATTTCCAAAAAGAAATTGTCATATATTACGTCTTGATCGACGATTTTGCACATAGATCCTCAAAATTGAACAAGAAAAAAGCAATCGGGTGCTCCTAACTTGAGTTAACGTAGCTCGCCATATCCATGGCCACTGTGGTCCTAGTTGCACTCCTGGTGTGATGCCGTCGTCGGTGATTTCCATGAGGAACTGGTCAAAGAGGCCCTTACGCGCCGCCTCCTAGCTCGGGCCTCCGCGCGAGCGCCTTTCCCCACCTGTGCCCGATGCCGATGCAAGAGATCCACCCCCTTGCGAGCTCCCTCGTTCTTCTCAGTAGTGACCAGGAGCAGCTGACAGTACTCAGGTCGCTGGGCCCAGCCACAAGAGATTCCAGGAGGAGGGCGGGTGAATCCGTGAGGAGGAACAGGTCGTTGAGGCGTGCGGCCACGGTGGAGGAGCAGGGGTGATGGTTCGGCCTTGTGGGGTCCGCCGATGTAGAAGGCGACGGCAGTGGGGAGCTCGGTTGGCGACCGACACACCATTGGAGTGATGTGTGGAGGACTCGACACCGTCACAGATGGGGTCATGGGAGCTTTAGCTGCAGCTCGTGGTGACATCCGGAGATGGCCACGGTGGCGGAAGAGCAGGGGAAGGCCACACGTGGTCGGCGGGGTGGCCTGTTGGAGGTCGAGAGGTCGAGGCAGGAGTTGGAGTCCTCATGGCGGTGCGCCATGGATGTGGGGGGCCACGGTGGCGGTGTGCGCCGCGCCGGCGAGATGGAGCGTGAGATGAGGTCGGGAACGGCAGGCAAGCCTGCGCGGCTCAGCTCTGTGAGATGAGGTCGGGAGCGGCAGGCGAGACTGCGCGGCTCAGCTCTGTGAGATGAGAAAAGGAGATTGAGAGGGAGGAGGCTCGCCCGACGCGCTAATCTCTGTGCGCATGTTCAATCGTGTGGTCACGAGGGTGAGCGGCTGCGTTAATAAGTACTCCCTCCGTTCCTAAATATAAGATGTTTTAGGCCTTTTCCATATTCACATATGTTAACATGTATCTAGACAACTTTTAGTACTCCCTCCGTCCACTTTTCTAAGGCACACTTCTTAGCATTTCAATAGTAAGAAGTGGGCCTTATAAAAGTGGACGGAGGGAGTATATATGTTCACTCATATTAATACGTATCTAGTCACCATGAGAAATAGGTAGAACATTAATACGTATCTAGTCACCATGAGAAATAGGTAGAACATCTTATATTTAGGAACGGAGAGAGTATTTGGGATTAATGGTAGCCACCGAATCGTTGAAGACGGCAGGGAGCACCAAAGAAGCTAAAATGACACAAATTTCAGCCATGTACAGAAACAATTGAAAATGCCATGCAAGAAGAATTCCTCGTGGTCGATAGTTCACAAACTGTTCTACACCCTAAAAAAAACTCTAGAGTACACTTGTGCACGCTGACTTTATCTTTCATCTTTTCCTTCTCTAGACCATCCAAGAACAACTGGATTGTCTCTTCAATATTACTAGCACTACAAAACTATAGACTGAAAAAGCTATACACAGCAACAACTCGTAAGTACCACAACTTCAAAGCTCATGGCTTTAGCACTCTCCAGGAAGAGCGACACAATGATAATCAAGCTATCGGGTTCTCGATTAGCCACTCAATAGACAGGACCTGGCAGCTCCAGTGCAGTCTGTGAATGAAGATTCCTGATAACCTCTTGATGCTATTGCTATTGTACTGCTTTGCCTCATTTATACATGACACCGTATGGTAGGTTGCAAATTGTCAGTTGTACTTCCTTGACATATTGGATGAACTGAATGTATCTGAATCAGATATGGTGAAATCATCACACCTCCATTTCTCAAGTTGCTGGTTGAGACCCATCTCACTTGTCTCGCACTCATCGTGATCATCAACTTCTGTAGGCTTCCACTGATCAAGCAGGCTGGAGAGTCCGTTCACGCAGTGGCACATGTCAGGCCTCTGGTTTTGTTCCCGTGCTGTGCAATGCCGAGCAAGATCAGCTACCTCCAGCAGGCTCTTCCAAGCTTCAGCACTGAGTTCCAGTGTAGGATCCACAAACTTCCTGAACTTTTCTTTGTCAAGCATATTTCTTCGGAAGATTGTTACAAGATGAGTTTCTTCATCAGGTAATGAGTCATCGAGTACTTTCCTTCCAGTAATCATCTCCATTAGTATGACGCCATATGCATAAACATCAACTTTCGTAGTAACTTTCCCTGTAGCTGTAAACATATAAATTGCATGCTCATCAATACAACATCACAAAAACGGAAGACAAAAAACTGGAACAACGCAAAAAAGAAGGAAGACTACATTCACACATTAGGCCTCTATTCCAAAAAAAAAGTATGCAGTCAAACTTCCTTTGACCACTAATTATTAAAGAAATATTCGCATTAGTTCGATAGAAATTATGCCATGAGGTTTCATGAGAAAAAGTTTCACAGCATAGTTTTTAAATGATTCATCTGGTTTCCAGCAGTTCAGGTGAAGACTCCGGATTGTGTACCAACCAGTTTTTTACTATTTACTCTTCTTTTATAGATAAAGAAGATAACAATCATTTGAGATTGAACAAATGCCAAAATGGAAGAAAACTTGACACAAAAGGAGAGAGAAATTAGGTCAACAGGATAACGACCTATAACAGGAACCAGCTGGGGTCCAAAAGCAGTTCAAAAAGTATAACGAATCTCGTCTGAAGCCCTTTATCTTTTGGCAGCAGATTTGTGAATGGATCAGGACCGTGTATTAAAAAATAGCTAATTTTCAACCCTAAACTTTCAGAAAGTCCACTGTTCAACCCTTTATTATTGATGGAACTGTCCGCTTTACAACGTTAGGTGGTTTCACAACCGATTTGGGTTAACATGGATGCCACGCCATTTCACCCCACGTCATCAAACAACCGAACACTCGCGAGTTGTAAAGAGGACACACAGAACGGGGTAGCAATCCAGACAGTTTTGGAACTCAGGGAAGGAAAGTGGACTTTTGTTAGAGTACTCCCCCTAACTTGGTGCTGGGTGGGCCATCTACTAACATAATTTATCTGTATTTAATCCTCCTTCTTAATCAAAATTGCAGTTTGATAGGAATAGAAGGACTCAATACAGGTACTTCACTAGAGATATATTCAATATTTATGAGTTTCTGACATATCCTGACTTAGGTCAAGCACTTCCTTCTGCAAGTCTGTCCATATCTATTATTCGTAATGTAATCGTATGAGCTATCACGGCCAATATCTACAAAGGAATGATTTAGAACACACTACAGATTTACACATAAACTGAGGAGCAGATCCAAGTTTCACATTATCCAGATTATACGTTCCCTCCCTCAGAAAAAAAAAATCTGTTACATCCGGTACTGGATCTAGGAATTTCTGATCACAGTTTTCATACTTTACATGCACAATTTAATTTCCATGTACGAGCAAGGCAATAAAACATAGAGATTCAAATTTTATCACAACAATACAAATAGTTTAATATAGTTTGGCCCTCACATGAATGGCAAAAAAATATGAAATCTCCATATTATTTCAGACAAATTTTTATGACTTTTGATCAATACTAGAATTTATTTTTATTTTGCACTGAAGTTCTGAGATAAAAATATTTTAGTCCTGATGAAATTTAGAAACTTTCACGCAACTGTAGTTCTCATCATCGCTCGCCCCCTGCCTGCAGTTCTGGGGTCCATAAGTGACAAGTCCGAGGAATTTGGGGGTTTACGGTGCTGCTCGCTGTCCTGAGCAGCACAGGAGACAGACAATTCAACTGTTTCAGAGATAGGAGCGGTGCCTAGTGGGTTTAGTTAGGATGATCAGGTCTTGAGCCAGTGGTTCATCTATGGAATTTGATAATTGTGTTCCTTGGGCATTAGAGCTACTTGATTAGCATAAATACTATATAGTCAAAACCATGGTTTTAAAGGCGTCGCCTAGGCGTCAAGGCGCTCCCCCTCCGCCTTTGAAAAACAACCGCTTTGGGCACGTAGGCGCCTAAAGCGTCCGCTTAGTCGTCGGCTAGGCGTATATGGGTAATATATCATTTGTTACAGGTTTGTTAACAGTCCATTAACAACAAAAAGGTGCTGATGATCTTCAACGGACATCCTGACCGCCCAATAGAAGACTAAGGATGTGTTTGTTTGGGTAGGCTGTGGCTTGCTGTGCTGCTGTGCAGGGAAAGATTTTGTGCAGAAAAAGCTGCTGTTCTATAGTATGTGGAATTTCCTGAAGCACCCGTCATGGAAACCTTTATTATTGCTGATTTGACAAATGTTAACACGCGTCCATGAACATTCTATTGACAACTGTTAACATGCGTCGAAATTTATCTCAGGGAATTTTTCCTTGATATGTAATTAAATAATTATAGTAGTTAGTAGCACAAATATCTTACTCTCTCCGATCCGTGCAATGTGTCGTAGGAAAACAACCTGACCAGTATAACTCGTATGTATATGCTGCAACTCTTTTTTCGGATCGGAGGGAGTATTTCAATGTACATGAAATATTTATATATTTGACATGCAGGAATATTTTCACACACAAAATTCCTACTACACTAATTTCAAAATTATGTAGACGTAGAATGATCAAACAACATCTGGGAAGGATGAGTTGAAACTCGGGAATGATCAAAAGCATGCATGAAATTTTACAATTTGAAAGATGACAATTTCTGGTTTTATTAGATTAATTGAGTTCATTATTACGGAATTCACCGCGACAAAAAAGATTTCACTAAGCACTGGCTGTGTTGAAAATTAACGAAGAAAGCTTGTTTGTGTTCATATTGCTGAGGCCGGTGGGTAGTTTACTTTTGTTCGTAGTCATCCGACAATGCACGCGGATCGTTCCAAAAAAGAAGGAAATATGTGACGTACAGGAGCAGATCGAGTTAAGTACCTTTACGTACAGGAGCTAACCATATAACTTGTTGAACCGCAGCGAACGTTGGTCAATTCTCTTCCGCCATGCAGCCAACACGGTGTTTAGGAGAAATACAAGGGCAACCTGGCCTCACATGCGGGCAGAGCTGGTCAGCCTCACAGGCGAGGCAGGGGTGGCAGTCTCCTTGTAATTAATACAAACGATATGGGCGTCGATATATACCGTTTTGGTTCTTATGTTAGAAAGCTCGGGAAGCCAAGAAAAGCACCTCCGATACGTGCTTTTGCTCGCCTGTGCAATTCGGGACCAGCTTTGGAAAAGCCCACAGCAAAGCCAACCTGTTTGTTTCATTTGGTTGGCTTATTCTAGTGGAAAGCACCTAGAAACCCAACCAAACACACCCTAAAACAACGTAGTATGGTTATACTTATCACTGCTAACATGTATGGGTAATAAATCAGTTGTTACCAATACATATGTGGAACCAACAACCTCGCAAAACACATAAATACATAAAAGATACACTCTTGCTCTTATGTGTAACCAACACTATTGCAAATGACACAAATAAACAAATGCATCATGTCGGACCATTATTCTTGTAGAAGGCACAAAACCACAATGAAAAAAATGTCAGGAATTCAGATTTTGAGATTCCAATTCAAAAACGTTGACCAAAGGGGGACGGATCCCTCCCTTGGCTGTCCGTTGTTAGGTAGAAAATGAGACTCTCCAGCAGCGATTTCCCGCGCTAGATAATACCCCGTTTAATTCGGTCCTCACTGGGACTCGAACCCGGGTGGGCTGGGCGCGCACTCGCTGCCTCTGTCACTGAGCTAGCACTCAGTTCTCGAGATTCCAATTCAAAAGCATGCTCTAGGTTTCAGATTCCTATGCCCAACCAACTATTCCAAGTATAAATCGCAGCATAAAGGAGCGAACAACACCACTTATTCTAATGCAACAAAAACCTCATCCTCCTACATGATCTACATGCTTCTCCTTCATAATGTCATCTTCCCAATTGAAATATTGCCTTGCCTATTTTGAAATCCCACAATGGCCCTTCTTTAGTTTGCTTTAGATGATCAATCGTCTCGCCGCATGCAAACCCCTCCTCTTTTAGCACTTGTAGGACACCGTGTTTCTATGTTCTGCCACGCCCTCCTCACATTTTTAGTTGGTTCATAGCAACACACATATGTTATGCTGGTATATGTACAGTTCTAAGTGCTAAGGCACCATGTAGGAAGTGCGAAGCATTGGAGTCCAGTGCAAAGTAACAAGGCTAATCCATGATTCCACGATGCTCACTAGAAACTATAAATCTACAACAGAACAAAATGTTTTTTCAAAGAAAAAACAAACCAAAGAGCGATACACAAAACTTGTGCAAGAAAAATACAGATTGGTACATGATAATGAAAGATAGGCAGTGAGAAATGCACATACTAGCATATTCGGGTGCAAGGTATCCAAATGTCCCTGCAACCCTTGTGACCATGGATTTATCTGTATCATTAGCAAGCTTGACAAGCCCAAAGTCTGAGACCTTGGCTCTTAAGTCCTGGTCCAGCAGTATATTGGAAGGCTTCAAATCCCTATGGATGAAAGTTTCCTGTGCCAAGCCATGCAAATATTCTATCCCCCTCGCAACATCCAAAGCTATTGTCATTCTCTGTGTCCATGTAAGAGGAGTATAACCACTCCGCTGAAGATCACACAGGTGCTCGCGCAATGTGCCACAAGACATATACTCATAGACCAAGAGCCTCTCATAGCCATGGGTACAGTACCCAAGTAGTCCAACCAAGTGTCGATGCCTTACTTTCGTGAGAACGTCAATCTCGGCCATAAACTCTTGCTGCCCTTTAGTCCCCATAGCGCCACTGTCACACCGCTTTACAGCAACCAACTTCCCATTGAGGTTTCCCTTGAAGACCACCCCAAAACCCCCTTTACCTAAGATACAGTCCTCATTAAAGTTATCTGTGGCCTTTAGGAGCACTTCGATCGGCAATTGCATTCCATGGGACTCGAACAGATAAGCAATGTTTGTGCTACCAGCACTCACCTGGCTGTAATCAGTTGGAACTGCAGTATTTCTATTGCTATTCCCATTTGTTAGAACCATATGAATCTTTGTCATCCCAGATTCATCAGGAGAGCCATTTGTTGAGACTGGCCCAAACTTCTCTGCATTCTTCTTCATCCGACGACGTACGAAAAGCCCAACAAAAGTAATAAGAAGAACCACAGCTATGAGAATTCCAATAATCATTCCCACATTTGACCCCAACTTAAAAGAATTTAAAGGTGAAGAATCACTCTCGGAACCACTACCTGATTCCCCAAACCGATTTCCTTCAGCCAGTACCTTGACTGATGGCTTAAACTTGGGCAGTTCACCATTGAGGGTATTATTTGAGACATCAAAAAAATTCAGGTTTGGCATTGTTGTCAAAGCATCTGGTATCACACCGGTGAGGCGATTATCTGACAGGTCTAGCCTTCCAATACCAGTCAGGTTTGCAATAGCCGGCGATATCGTCCCTGACAAACCACGATTGTGCAAATCACAAATGCTCACATCCCCATTCGAGCATATAATACCAATCCAATTACCACATGGCGTGTTCCCGTTCCACGTCTCCGCAAGTTGAGCTGGGTATCCAAACCCTGCGGCCACCTCAAGCAGAGTGGTAACCAGCGGAACACATGGCCCAGGCTTTGACAGACAGAACCTGCTCACAGTGTCAACATCGAGGTCTACACTCACATTATGCATATTTGGCATCGGGCCCTGAAAAAGATTATTCGTCAGTGACACATTAAGCAGTGTCTTGATCTCAAAGAGTGACGCTGGCACCACTCCAGTGAGCATATTGTCCCTCACATTGAATGCCTCCAGCTGTGAGTTGCTCAAATCCGGGATTGGGCCTGTGAATTTGTTGGACTGGATCCACAGCAGCTTTAGGTTTGTCATCGACGCAACAACATCAATCGACCCGGACAACTTACCATCCGACATCTGGTTGTTCAGCTGCAGGCTCTCTAGGGCAATCAGCCCAGCGAGCCCGGCAGGGAGTCCACCAGTGAGGTTATTATACGACAGCCGCAGAGACTTAAGGGATGGCAGGTTGGCGAGAACCGCCGGGAAGGCACCAGTAATGGAGGCATTGGAAGCGGAGAAGGTTTCGAGGGAGGAGGAGCCGAGAATGGCCTCAGGAACGGCCCACGGCTCGAGTGGCAGGTCCTCCAGGCTGAGGTACTGCAGGGAGGGCAGGTCTTTGAGGAAGTCACTTGGGAGGGAGGTGAACCCGTTGCCGTCGAGGACAAGGCGGGTGAGGTCGGTAAAGCCGGCTAGCGATGGGAAGTCGCCGTGGAGTGCGTTGCCCTGGAGCTGCAACTCCTTGAGGGCGGTGAGGGAGGACAGGGAGGTGGGAAGGGTGCCGGTGAGGCCCTTGTCCCGCAGGTTGACGACGGTGACCCGCCCAGAGCCGCCGGGCTCGCAGGTGATGCCGTCGAAGATGCAGACGTCGCCGCCGGAGCCCCAGGACGCGGGCGGGTTGGACAACGACTTGGCGAGTTCGAAGATGGCGCCATCGTCGGGAGATTTTGCGGCGGCAGCGGCGAGGGAGGAAATGAGGAGGACGGCGAGAGAGAAGAGGTGCAAATCCCTACCCATGGCGGGCGGATTGGGGCGGAATGCGGTGGGCGGAGGAGGTGGTGCTGATTCTCTTTTGGGTTATTTTTGGGGAGGAGGAGGCGCTCAGGCCGCGTGGTTCTGTTTCTCTCTCTCCTATCCCTTTTTTTTCTTCTTTTGATTTGATATGCTCTCTCTCCTATCGTCTATCCTTGCTCTGGATCCTAGGGCATCTCCAAGGCGCGGATCATTTGGGTATCAAACGGACAGTCCTCTTGCTTTTTTTTCCATTGAGGGCATCCAGCGGGCCTCCTCATTTGCGGACCAATTCGGGCTGCTCATTTACGGATCAAATTGGCCCGCATTTTGTCTGTTTGAGCAGCCGTCCACGGTCCACGGACACGGCCCGGACCAGGTGCTCCCAGAGGGGCTGCTTATATCAAAAGGGACATTTTATAGATTGCGTAGGGCCCATAGGGGCCCATAGATTTACAACTTAAAAATAATAAAAAGAAACTAAAAAAAACATTCTAGCCCTAGCTAGACGGGCGGTGGCCAGCGGCCAGTGGCCTGGCGGCGGCCGGAGTTGCCCCCGGAGCATCCTAGTCCAGGATGATGTACTCCGGGGTGTCCGGAGCGAGGTGGGGGGAGCGCGGCGGCCCTCTGCGGCGTGGGGGGCTGGGTTGTGGGCTGGGGCGCCGGCAGCTCCGGCGGGGGCCCCGTCCACTCCCATTGCATGTCCACCATGGGCTCGAACCACGCCGGGACCGGCGCGTTCTCGTCCCGCCCGTCGTCGTTTACCTCCTGGTCGTAGGGGTAGATGTCGACCTCCTGGGCGCGGATGGCCGCCACGGCCTCATCCACCGCCCTGGCGCCGGCCGTGCACGCCTCGCCTGCTCGGCGACCTGCTGGGCAGGCACCGCCGCGAGCTCCTCCGCCAGGGCGCGCTCCTCCGCCGCCGCGGCCTCCTCTGCCTCCCTCTGGGAGGCCTGGGTGGCCATGGCCAGCTGCAGCTCCTCGCTGGGCTGCGCCATGGCCGCGTCCTCGGCGTCGTCGTCCTCGTACCACTGGGGGGGCTCCTCCAGTGGTTCCTCCTTGACGGCCGGGGCGCGGTCGCCAATGCGGAGGGGGCGGAGGGGTGGCGGTGGCGCCGCGTGACCACGCCGCGCCGGGCGTGGAGGAAACGGCGGCGGATACTGGGCCGCGCCGCGCGCCTGGCGCGCCCCGAAATACGACCTGTGGCGCAGGTCGTGTTCGTCCTGAACCACGTGTCCCAGTGGGGACTGTCCATGGCGAACGCGGGGTGGCCGCGCAGGTCGAGCGGCAGCTCGTCGCGGCGGCGGTGGATCTCCACCTCCCGCTCGAGGCCGCTGCGCGGGACCGGTGGCACAGGGATTCTGTCCCTGTTCAGATGCCACCCATCGGGGAGGTGGACATCCGGCCATGGCACTGGGATCGCGCGATCCCCGTACCATTGGCACCTCCTCTTGTTGAGGTAGGGCCGGTCGCGTACGCGGGCGGGCACCAGCCGGAAAGGGGCGGCCGGCCCCTGGGAAGAAAGAGGGGGAGAGGGAGGCGGCAGCTGCACCTGCTCCGCTTGAGCGCGGGCGGCGCGGGTGAGCGGGGGTGGAGGTGGAAGAGGGGGGCTGGGCGAGGGCGCGCGGCGGCGGGAGCTGCCGGCCTCGTGGTCGTTCTTGCCGCCTTTGCCCCAGTTGAGCCACTTGCGGCCCATGGCGCGGCGGCGGGAGCTCGCGGGCGGCGGCGAGGGAGCCGAGGGGGAGGGGTGGCAGACTGCGAGGCAGTGACTGCGGGCTCGGGGACTGAGGAGGCGGTGCGCGTGGGGATGGACGCGTGGCCGCGGGTCCCATTTAAATAGGACCGGTGGGGGAGGCGAGCCGTCGCCACGGTCACTGACCGGCGGGCCACCCCCTTGACCGAAAAGCGATGCGGCCGCGCGCGCGTCCGTTTCGCGTCCGCGGGCTGCTCAAATCTGACCCAAATTTGGTCTGGGTTTGAGCATCCGCGGACGCAAAACGGACCAGGCCGTGGGTTGAGCAGCCCCGCTGGGGCCTCGTTTTGTCCGGGCCTGCTCAAATCCGGCCTGTCCGGGCCAAATGAGCAGCCCCGCTGGAGATGACCTGAATTCAACGAAGCGACCCATTTAATCTGAAAGGCACCTGCGACAATAGAATCAAAAGGGATTTGGCGTCTACAGAGAGGGTTTTTCATAAAGTACACCTATTTTTCTATAGAAGTGAATGGCTCCTTAGTTGGCTACCAAAATTTCCATTTTTTGAACATTTTTATCGACCCATTTGGTCCCTTTACTACCAAGTTTTTCATTTTTAAACATTTTTATAGAACTTTAAACATTACTATCACGAACTACTGTATGATGCACTTAAAATTAAGTGGCGGGCATGAGAGCGACAGGGAAGGCGCAAAGTCCACGCTACTGAGATGCACAAGATTAATGGCAGCCCAACCAACCTGACCGAGTGAACCCTCGCAGTATAAAGCATCAAGGAACTGTCCTGTGAGAGTCATCGATTGATTGTAAACCTTAAAGTATTGCGATAGACAACTTACCTTCCTCCTCTCTCGCGCATCAACATTGAGTTCTTCTCTCCCAACGTGATACTGCGGATAAACTCTTGTATTTGTGTGATTATCATAGTAAATCCATAAAGGGGTATGACAGATGGTATCTGAGCCATAGATCGCAGATCTGGGTAGTGCCTTCCAAAAAAATTCAGAAAAATCCAACAAAAAGAGAGGAGCGTAGTCCCTAATCTCGATCTAGATCACATAGCGGCGAAACGAGAGCGGAGCATTTGCGGTTGGGATCTCTCGTGAAATTCCACCAGCGTTCTCAACTCACGGAGGCGAAGCGGTTACTGTGTATCTACGGTGACCTTGGCGGCGTGTGGCGGCGGTAGACTGCTCGGGTGCAGATCTCACGGCGGCGTGACGGTTGCCTGTAAATACTCTGTGGGTGGTGAAATCTGGTCGATCGGTGGATCCGTGCACCACATGCGGCGAGTACTTTCGACGACGGTTGACGTTGGTTCTTGACGCTGCAGTGTGGGACCAAGAGGGGAAGTTCGGATGGAGAAGGCGCAAGCGGACCTCGCGACACTGAAGAAACAGCAGGTGGACGAATTGCAGAAGCAGTTCGTAGAGACGACCTCGAAAGGGCTCAGTGATTGGGTGTCGCACGTGGATGAAACGAACAAGGAGATCCAAATGTCCATGGAGGCTGTGAGCACACAATTGGTGACTCTAGAGACAGAATGTATGCCGACCGCAGGAGTATGCACACCGGGCGCAATGATGCAGGAGACGAACACATCACTTAGTACATATTTTCTAGAAGTGGTGATACCAGCAAGGGGCAAAGGCGCAAATTCCCCAGTGCTCATGTGCATTTTGATTTGGACTATCAATAAGGAGCATTTGATGACAGTGGTTACCCACAATCTCGTGCAGGCCACCATCGACCTTGTCCGCCAAAAATAGATGTCCCCAAGTTTGATGGCGATAACCCGAAGTGGTGTAAGGCAGTATGTGAGAAATACTTCGCACTATATTTCAGTAGAATACAATGCATCATTGCATTCACTAGTAGAAAACTTAGTATTAGAGACGGTTAATAGAGACAGCTTTACCCGAGAAAAAAAAACAGGCTCGAAAACGTAACCCTCAGGCAGTCTGTGCAGATAAACCTCCTCCAAAGAAAAAGGTCGGCTAAGATATTCGTCGATCGGAGGCGCGTAAGAAAATTGCACGCCTCCCCGAATTGGAGAGACGGGCGGAAAAATGGGCCGCCTCGGCATTTACAGTGGGATAGAGACGGGCGGACCGAAGGCCCATCTAAAAGCATTGAGGCGGAGGATTTAAAAAAAATCCGCCAAAATTCCTTAGGGTGCGTTTGGTTTGGTTCCCCAGCTAGCCCTGCCAAAAAATTGGTTGCCCATTAAGTTTTGGTCATCGTTTGCTTTGTAGCCAAATTTTTGGCTGCAAATGGATGTCCACCCCTCCCACTCACATACTCTTGCCAAATAGTTGGCCAAATGTGGGCAAAGGATTCCTTGACCAAATAATTGGCAAACCAACTCTGCCAAATATTTGGCAGGGCTAGCGTGGGCACCAACCAAACACGCCCTTAGAGTTCGGGTCAGGCCTAATATATGGCCGGCAGGGCGGGCAGGTCTCGCGCGCTATGTTGCATGCTAAATCTGACGCGGACAGTCCGAATGTTATTATGACTATGTCATTAAATTTCACATGTATTAGTAAAGTATCTCTAAAGTTTGCTAAATTGAGCTGATGCCATTAATTGTGTACAATATTTATGTTGTACACAGGTAGATGAACTTTTTGACCACATGGCTCGGCAGAAGAACTTGACACCGCCGGTTGTCGTTTGGTGTGGCTAAACTTGAAGTTAATTGTTGTAGGAATTAGTTTAATTAGGACGTTAGTCTTACACGTGGTCCCTGTACTCCTCAGTTTCTCTTCATTTCTACCGCCACCATCACACACGGCTCATTGGACCCCGCTCAAGAATCCGAGGAAGCCATTTTTGTGTACCTTTTTCCTTTTTTCACCAGCCTCTCCCTTCCTCCCTCCTCACCGCGGCGTGGTCCATTTTAGGACAGCGAAATCCTCCGCCACCCTACGCCTCCGCCGGCGCCTGCTCCCCTGCTCTGTTATGTTGATCGCTCCTAAATTTTGGCGCGGGAGTTCTCGTCACCAAGATGGACTCGGCAGAGTTGGAGATCATGGGCGGGACCAACGCCGTGATAGTGAAGGCCGGCAACCGAGCTTTGCAACTATGGAGTCCGGTGAAAGAGTCGTTTATCGCACCGCCAGTGTAAGTAAGAACTGAATTATATCTATAATATTTCTTCAAACTAGTTTAGATGTTTCGGTCCATAATCGTGATGTTGTATGCGGTTATTAATGTACATAGAACGTCTAGTGCATCCGGATTTCTACTGAAGATTCGGCAGCGGTGTCGCACAGAAACTCTTCCCGACGGTACAATTACTGTTAGCGGTGGTTTCGTGTATAGACTGACAGTAGACGCAGCATAATTAACTTTAAATGACTTGTTCATAGAATTTGGGAATTTCCCGTGTGCGTAGAACAATGAATTTGTTGCTAGATACTATGACATCAAACATGACAATTTTGTAGACATTAGGAATGATGAGGCTTTGGCTCTGATGTGGGGTAAACACGTAGGATGCGCTTGGATTAGCGTTTTCTAGTGAATACAGCCGTAAAGTTTCCGGCTGATTACTACTCCTAGGATTGGTGCTTGGTTCGCCGTTAATTTCGTCACTTCCGTATTTTTTGTGCCCTGTTTCCTGCCTCTCCACGCGCGGAAATAATATGGACCAGTAGACGTCCGAGAAAAATCCAGCGGATTCGCGTGCACAGCAAAACTGTCCCATAAATTTTCCTGGACCGGAAAACTAAACAACAATCCAAGCGGGCCCTTAGCTAGTAGGACTGTGCGTATGTCGGTACATATTGTTAACAAAGAGTCTCGGAAAGAGAGAATTGTTAATATCGGACCTTCATGTATGGAAAGCAATACCGGCACTGAGCAGCTCTTTCTTGAGTATGATACAGAGGTTAGCGATCAGGAGGACATAGAATTAGGGGTAGAAGACGATTTTTCTATAAGAGATTATGATGTCGATAAGAACAAATATCCAGATGTGGTTGCTGATCCTAATAGATGGAAAGAAGTGAGTATTTGGTTGATCCCAACTTTGAGCCTTAATATGACACTGATTCGGATGAGAAGGCTGAAGATGAGTGATAACCCACAAGTATAGGGTGTGTATCGTAGTACTTTTGGTAAATAAGAGTGTCGAACCCAACGAGGAGTAGAGGGTGTTGACAAGTAGGTTGAATAAAGGATTCACTGTAAATACTAGCAAACATGTTTTCTAGGGTTTTTGATATAACAGATAAATAAAGTGCGAGTAAATAAAATACAGTAATAATAATTGTAGCAAGTGGCCCAATCCTTTCTAGAGCAAAGGACAAACCGGTTGGTTTACTTATGATGACTAAACGTTCTCGAGGACACATGGGAATTTCGTCAAGCGCTTTCGTTTTCTACAGTTGATTAATGATTATTGCTTTGATAGGTGTTGTGTGGGTGAACCTATGCTAATGCACTGCCCTACTTGGACTAATACATAATTGCGATTATACCCCTTGCAATCATCCGCAATTATAAGAAAGTAATTAAGATAAATCTAACCATGGCCTTAAACTCTGGGATCCTACACTCCCTTATGCATCGGTTTCCTAATGGGGATTTAGGTTTTTGTCACTCCGGCAACCCCACAATTAGTAGCCGAGTACACAATGGATCCCTCTAGGCCCATAAAGGTGAAGTGTCATGTAGTCGACGTTCACATGACACCACTAGAAGAATAGCACCACAAATTAAATATCAAACCAGTAAATATTACTCAACATAATTCCACTACTAACATCTTGACTTATCCCATGTCCTCGAGAACTAAACGGGACCAGAGGTAATATAATGATGAATAACAATCTGGTCATAAAGTGCAAACACCGATAAATCTTGTAAGCATCAACTACAAACAAGTAATCCACACCGGGAGAGAGATCTAGTGAAGAACAACGATATAGAACCCTAATTGTTACAGCGGGACGGGGGTGGATGGTGAGGATGATGGTGCTGGTGGGGATGATGATGACGATGATGCCCGGTGCGATGACGGTGACGGTGACGATGGCCATGATTTCCCCTCTCCGGGAAGGAATTTCCCCGGCTGATTTCTCCCTGCCTCTCTGTTGTTTTCCGTCCCGAGGAGGCGGTGGAATATTTCCTCGATGGTTCCTTGGGTCTTAGGGTTCCCTGGGGATGAAGTAAGCAAACGGGGGCTTCCAGTGGTGGGCCAGGGCAGCCACACCACATGGCGGCTGATACGTGATAAACGTATCCATAATTACTCCCTCTTGGATGCAAAGGAGGCATGAACCCACTATCGAGCATAAATACTCCCTCTTGGAGTTACTAGCATCTACTTGGCCAGAGCAGCTACTAACAATAGAGAGCATGCAAGATCATAAATAACATACACATGAAGACAACATGATAGATTGATAATCAAGTAACATAGCATTCAATATTCATCGGATCCCAGCAAACACAACATGTAGCATTACAATAAGATGATCATGATCATGTAGGAAAGCTCACAAGATCTAAACATGAGGCATAAAGAGGAGAGAACAACCATCTAGCTACTGCTATGGACCCGTAGTCCAAGGATGAACTACTCATGCATCATTCCGGAGGCGGGCATAGTGGTGTAGAGCCTTCATGTGATGGTTTCCCCTCCCGGCAGGGTGCCGGGGAGAACTCCAGAACCCTCCCGAACTCGGGTTGATGATGATGGAAGCCTCGGGTGTTTTTCGTGGAAAAGGTTGATATATTTAGGGTTTAGGGCATTTATGGAAACTAAGCTCTCTCAACTATGCATAAAGTTAGAAGATGGAGGATCAACATAAAAGTACAAGAAAGGCCCTTCACAGAGGGAAGCAGGGATCAACGCATGTGCTAGAGCTTTTTATTTTATTAAACAGAGGTATTGAAAACAATTTTTTAGAGATGTGTGTATGCTTATGTCAACGAATGGTAAACAGAAAATACAATACGTCACAAGCCAACTAGACTTCACAAGAGCGGCTCCCATAGAAGGACGCATCTGGGTAGAAGGTCATCCCTCTTTCTCTTTTGTTTACACAATTATGCTTTGACTAATAAATCAGGGGCAACAATAGTGAAGAGAATTTGTTGTATTAAGTTTGGTGTTGGGCACCCCGCTGCCAGCTCTTCTATCATTTGGATAAGCGGATGAAGCCACTAGTTCAGGGCGTGAAAGTCCAACCAACAAGTGAGATAAAGATTCTCTATTTACGATCTCATGAGCTAAAGCAGGAGCACAAAACAAGAGTAATTTTGAAGGTTTTAAAGGTAACACATGAGCAATTTACTTTGGAGTGGCGGTTAAATACCACATGTAGGTAGGTATGATGGACACATTTGGCAAACTTTGGTTTTTGGGAGTTGGATGCACGGGTAGAGCTCATACTCAGTTCGGGTGGAGGCTAGCAAAAGACTCGGAGCGACAAATCAAGAGAGCAATAATGGCCATAATCATGCATAGCGACAAAAACATTATTAATCAAAGCATAAAGGGTATTACAAGTTCAAAAACTAAATGATCATAGAGGCCATAAGTGACTGGTTTGTAGTCATAAACATGGTGTAAGCATCCGCCAAGTCAACCAGATAAAACATTCAAAGGAGAACACCACAAATTTATGCTTCAATATGACAACAACAACAACAACAACAACAACAACTCTCGATTCTTTCACTGGCACATTAAACACTCTCAGCTATTTGAGTCAAGTCATGATAAAAAATAACCACTAGGCTTAGAATTAAAATAACATCTAGCATGACATGAAAAAGTCTAGCCACAGTCTATACAAGTTTCTATTTGCACCGTTATAAGCACGAAAACTGTACTACTGCTTTCCAACACCAAGAATTTTATACTAAACAAAAACTCTCCAAGAGATACAACAACTAAGTAGGAGAGTACTAACACAACTCTACTAAAACTAACAGATCTGAATAAGAGATGCATGAAAAACGGGAGCTAAAAAGGAAAAATGCAGCAACTAGAAGAAAAACTAAGAATACGAGCATAACTAGTATTCAAATGAAAAAGCGGAGCATGTCTATCTCCCACACAAAGAATGTTAGTTTCCAACAATATTATTGCATCAAGGAAAACAAAAGAAAACAAACATATGCTCCAAGTAAAATATCATATGATGTGACCGAATAAAAATATAGTTTCACTACAAGTGACCTGATAAATTGTTGATGAAGAAGGGGATGACTTGGGCATGCCCAAGCTTATACGCTCGAGTCTTCTTAGGATTTTCTGGGATGAACGACGGGGGCGTCCCCAAGCTTTGACTTTGCACTCTTCTTGATCACATTATATCACCCTCTTCTCTCGACCCTTGAAAACTTCCTTCACACCACACTCAAAGTAATTCGCATTAGAGGGTTAATGCACAAATAAAAAAAATTCATGGGTTCTGCATGGGCACAAGTGCTATTGATATTTTTAAACATTAGCTACAGCCACTGATGTTTTGTGAAGCAAAGAAATCCACTCGACATAGTAAAAGAGCAAATGCAAGAAAAATTGCAGAATCTGCCAAAACCAGAACAGTCTGTAATGACAAAAAAATTCGGGGCAGTTAAGTTGCTCAGATCGAAAAACGTAAAGAACGAAAAAGTTTCGGAATTATCTTAGAAATAAGAACAAAGAGTTTCAGGTCATTTTGATCTTTCTGTGAATTATACGATTTTGTACGGTGGACATCAGAAATCTGTTTTCTGCGCAGAAATCCAAAACCAACTTCAACTTTCGCTAGAAACTTTACTTGGCACAACAAATACATGAAAATAAATATATAAAGGAGTTTATATAGAAGTATACAACACCTTTACTCAAAGAAAACAGAGAAAAACAAATCAAAAATAAAACCATGGGTTATCTCCCAAGAAGTGCTTTTCTTTAACGCCTTTTAGCTAGGCCCAGAGAAATGGAATCAAGTATTTTCAAGTGAAGAAGCATCCAAATTGTAATTTTTTTTAATAATAGAATCAAAAGGCAACTTCATTCTCTTTATAGGAAAGTGTTCCATACCTTTCTTGAGTGGGAATTGATATTTATTATTCCCCTCTCTCATATCAATAACAGCACCAACAGTTCTAAGAAAAGGTCTTCCCAAAACAATTGGACAAGAAGCATTGTATTCAATATTCATGACAACAAAATCAAAGGGGACAAGGTTATTATTAACCATAATAAGAACATCATCAACTCTCCCCAAAGGTTTCTTTCTAACATTATCAATAAGACGAATATCCAAATAACAGTGCTCCAAAGGTGGCAAATCAAGCATATCCTAAAGTTTAATAGGCATTCTCTAGATACTAGCACCAAGATAACATAGAGTATTAAAATCAAAATCATTCAACTTCATTTGAATGATGGGTTCCCAACCATCATCTAACTTCCAAGGGATAGAGTCTTCACATCTTAATTCATCTTCTCTAATTTGTATGAGAGCATTTGTAATATGTTTCGTGAAAGCCATATTCATAGCACTAGCATTAGGACAACAAGCAAGATTTTATAGGAACTTAATCACTTCAGTTATGTTGCAATCATCAAAGTCAAGATCATTTTTATCAAAGGTAATGGGACTATTGATACGTCATAAACGTATCCTTAATTTCTGATGTTCCGTGTTGTTTTTTCTTATTGTTTCCCACATGTTTGCTATACACTTTATGTCATTTTTATCGATTTTCTGACCTATTGACAAGATGCCACAGATCCAGTTCTCTGTTTTCTGTTGTTTTTAGTTTCAGAAAAGTTGTTCTGGAAATATTCTCGGAATTGGAAAATCCGAAGCCCGGAAGTCTTAGAATCCCCGAAGGTTCCACGGAGTCCCGAAGAGACCCAGAGGGGGGCCTCAGGGGGCCCACACCATAGGGTGGCGCCCCTGGCCGCGCCATGGGGTGGTGTGGGGCCTCCCGGCCTCCATCGCCTTTGCTCTTTTACCTATTTATACCCCCCGAGACGTAAACTCTAAAGAAATACCACTTCGTCCGAAAAACATCCGAGGCCATCGTCATCGTCATGCCGAGATCGGGAGGGTTCTGGAGCTCTCTCCGGCACCCTGCCGGGAGGGGAATTCATCACCGGAGGGGTCTACACCACCATGCCCTCCTCCGGAGTGATGCGTGAGTAGTTCATCACTGGACTACGGTTCCATAGCAGTAGCTAGATGTTTGTTCTCTCCACTTTGTACCTCATGTTTAGATCTTGTGAGCTGCCTAACATGATCAAGATCATCTTTATGTAATGCTACATGTTGTGTTTGCTGGGATCTGATGAATGTTGAATGCTATGTCTTATGATTATCAATCTATCATGTTATCTTCATGCATATGTTATTTATGATCTTGCATGCTCTCGGTTATTAGTAGATGCTCTGGCCAAGTAGATGCTAGTAACTCCAAGAGGGAGTATTTATGCTCTATAGTGGGTTCATGCCTCCTTTGCATCTATGCTCGAGTGACAGAAACGTGACAGATGGAGGATGTGTTGTTGCCATTAGGGAGAAAACAACGGTGTTTACCTAGTTTACATTGTTTACATTACACACTTTGCTTACGGCGATAATTTGTTGCTTGCAACTTAATACCCAACGTTTGTTCGGTTGATATTCGAAGGGTGGATTATTTGACATAGATGCAGTTGGATGACGGTCTATGTATTTTGTTGTAATGCCCGCATGAATCACATAGTAATCTTTATGTCTTGCATATGCACTACGATGCAGGCTTCATTTATGTCAATTGCCCAGTTGTAATTTGTTCACCGCGCATGTTATTTATCTTTCACGGAGACACACCACTAGTGAACTGTGGACCCCGGTCCTTTTTCCTCATACTGATAAAACACCTACTGATTTCATACTATTTTCCACACCGTACGTTTAACCTCTTTGTGTTCAGAAAAACCGGTGAGATTGACAACCTCACTGCTTCGTTGGGGCAAAGTGATTTGATTGTGTTGTGTAGGTTCCATGTTGCTTCTGAACCGGTAGTGCGCCCTGCCACCTCAGCTGCTTCAACCTTCTGAAGTTACTCCTTCCTCCTACTGGTCGATTAAACCTTGGTTTCTTACTGAGGGAAAACTGCTGATGTGCTCATCATACCTTCCTCTTGGGTTCTCCCAACAAGTGAAAGACCTGCACCATCAAGCTATTTTTCTAGCGCCGTTGCCGGGGAGGAAGAGAATTTCTGCAAGGGGAGTCTCTCACTTCCATTCTCTTTACTTTGTTTTTGTTTTACTTAGTTTATTTTTTTTGTCTTCTTTGCTTCTCTTTATCAAAAACACACAAAAAATTAGTTCTTATTCTAGTTGTTACTTTTGTTACCTTGTTGTTATTTTTCATCATGTTGTTCCCTAAGTTTGCCCTGAAAGATTTGCCGGTAGGAAGTGGTTCTATACTTGAGACGGATACCATTAAAGAATTTTTTGATCATGTTAGTAAGCATGATGATTTTGAGGAAAAATACATAGTAGAACTTGCTCCAAATTATGATACTATTGCAACTTTTTTAGTCCACATGTTAGAAGCTAGGTTTGTTAACCTTCATCCCATATTACAACATATGTTCCTCAACTTGAATAACATTGAAGATGTTGAGAAAAGGAACTTTATCTTAGAAACCAGGCTTAAAGAATTTGGAGATGTTGCTATAGAAGCTAGAAAAGTCTTTGATCGTTTCAATATGCTAGGTTCACGTGTATACATTGTTGGTGCTCTTGAAAAAACTGAATCTAATAATGAAAAGGAGGATAAAATACTAATCTCCTTTAAATTGGTAGCACTACATGAAGCCCAAGAAAGGAATTTTGATTGGATTGTTCCTGAGAATTTATTTGATGAGAATAGTAAGCCTAAAAGTTCTAAGAGAGGAGCCTATGAAACTCATTTAGATACAATACAATGTATTATTAAGGAATTGCCAAATCTTGAGTTGAATGCTCCTCCACTTGAAAATACTTGATTCCACTTGTCTGGGCCTAGCCAAAAGGCGTTAAAGAAAAACACTTCTTGGGAGATAACCCGTGGTTTTATTTTTGCTTTGTTTTTCTCTGTTTTCTTTGAGTCAATGGGTTGTATACTTCTGTAGCAACTCCTTTGTATCTTTCTTTTCATATTTCTGACGAGAGTTGGAGTTGGTTCGGGATTTCTGCGTAGGAAACAGATTTCTGCTGTCCACCGTAAACAATCGTATAAATCATATAAAAATCTTCATGACCTGAAATTTCTTGTGCTTATTTATCGAATAATTCCGCAACTTTTTTGTTCTTTAAGTTTTTCGATCTGAGCAACGTAAGTGCCTCGAAAAAATTCGTCTTTACAGACTGTTCTGGTTTTGACAGATTCTGTCATTTTTCTTGCATTTGCTCTTTTGCCTTAGAAAAGTTGTTCTGGAAATATTCTCGGAATTGGAAAATTCAAAGCCCGGAAGTCTTAGAATTCCCGAAGGTTCCACGGAGTCCCGAAGAGACCCGGAGGGGGGCCTCAGGGGGCCCACACCATAGGGCGGCGCGCCCCCTGGCCGCGCCATGGGGTGGTGTGGGCCCCCCCGGCCTCCATCGCCTTTGCTCTTTCTCCTATTTATACCCCCCGAGACGTGTTGTGTTTTCTAGGATCTGATGAATGTTGAATGATATGTCTTCTGATTATCAATCTATCATGTTATCTTCATGCATATGTTATTTATGATCTTGCATGCTCTCCGTTATTAGTAGATGCTCTGGCCAAGTAGATGCTAGTAACTCCAAGAGGGAGTATTTATGATCTATAGTGGGTTCATGCCTCCTTTGCATCTATGCTCAAGTGACAGAAACATGACGGATGGCGGATGTGTTGTTGCCATTAGGGATAAAACAACAGTGTTTACTTAGTTTACATTGTTTACATTACACACTTTGCTTACTGCGATAACCTTTTGCTTGCAACTTAATACCCAACTTTTGTTCGGATGATATTCAGAGGGTGGATTATTAGTCATACATGCAGTTGGATGACGGTCTATGTATCTTGTTGTAATGCCCGCATGAATCACATAGTAATCTTTATGTCTTGCATATGCACTACGGTGCAGCCTTCATTTCTGTCAATTGCCCAGCTGTAATTTGTTCATCACGCGTGTTATTTATCTTTCACGGAGAGTGAACTGTGGACCTTGGTCCTTTTTCCTCATAGTGATAAAACACCTACTGCTTTCATACTGCTTTCATACTGTTTTCCTACTGTTTTTCACACCATACGTTTAACCTCTTTGTGTTCAGCATAACCGGTGAGATTGTCAACCTCGCTGCTTCGTTGGGGAAAAGTGATTTGATTGTGTTGTGTAGGTTCCATGTTGCTTTTGAACCGGTAGTGTGCCCTGCCATCTCAACTGCTTCAACCTTCTGAAGTTACTCCTTCCTCCTACTGGGATTAAACCTTGGTTTGTTACTGAGGGAAAACTGCTGTTGTGCTCATCATACCTTCCTCTTGGGGTCTCTCAACGAGTGCAAAACCCGCACCATCAACTATTGTCTCCCATGTTTCTAAAAATTTCAGCACTTTTATCAAGAACATTTTTAGCACTTTCAGGCAATTTTGAACGTTTAACAGCAAAAGTGGGAGTATTACCAATACCAATTACTTTACCATTAATAGTAGAAGGTTTAGTAGCATGATAAGCTTCCGTTTTACTAGTGGTGGTAATGGTGCAAACATTAGCTATATTATTCTTTCTAGCTATTTCATCTTCTCTTTCACATCTAGCATGCAATTCAGCTAACATCCTAACATTGTCATCAATTCTAATTTGAATGGAATTTAGAGTTTTGCTTTCTTTAACATCATGAGGCATAACCTTTAGTTTCATAAAATCAACATCAAGAGCAAGTCTATCAACTTTAGAAGCAAGAACATCAATTTTGCCAAACTTTTCCTCAACAGATTTATTAAAAGCAGTATGTGTACTAATAAAAATCTTAAGCATGTTTTCAAGATCAGAGGGTACACTTTTATTGTTGTTGTAAGAATTACCATAAGAATTGACATAACCATTATTATTATTGGGAGGATATGGCCCATAATTATTGCTACCAAAATTATTCCTATAAGTATTGCTGTTGAAATTATTATTTTAATGAAGTTCACATCAACATGCTCTTCTTGAGCAACCAAAGAGGCTAAAGGAACATTGTTTGGATCAATAGGAGCATGGCCATTCACAAGCATAGACATAATAGCATCAAGTCTATCACTTAAGGAGGAGGTTTTGTCAACAGAATTTACCTTCTTACCTGTTGTTGCTCTCAGTGTGCCATTCAAAATAATTTACCATCATATCATCAAGAAGCTTTGTTGTTGCCCCCAAGTAATGGACATAAAGGTTCCTCCAGCAGCTGAAACCAGAAGGTTTCTTGAAGAAAAATTCAGTCTTGCATAAAAAGTTTGGATGATCATCCAAGTAGTCAGTCCATGAGTGGGACAGTTCTTTACCAAAGATTTCATTATTTGCAAGGGGAGTCTCTGGCACCATTGCCGGGGAGGAAGAGGATTTTTGCAAGGGGAGTCTCTCACCTCCAATCTCTTTACATTGTTTTTGTTTTGCTTAGTTTATTTTGTCTTGTTTGTTTCTCTTTATCAAAAACATATTCTTTTATCATGTTTTTAATTTTGATAAAATGAGTACTCCTGAGAACACTAAGTTGTATGACTTCACTAGCACAAACAACAATGATTTTCTTAGCACACCTATTGCTCCACCTGCTCCTATTACTGATTTTTATGATATTAAGCTTGCACTGTTAAATCTTGTCATGAGAGAGCAATTTTCTGGTGTTAGTACTGATGATGCGGCTTCCCATCATAATAATTTTGTTGAACTATGTGAGATGAAAAAATATAAGGATGTAGATGGAGATATTATTAAACTGAATTTTTTCCCTTTATCTTTGAGCGGAAGAGCTAAAGAATGGTTGCTATCTTTGCCTAGAAATAGTATTGATTCATTGACTAAATGTAAAGATGCTTTCATTGGAAAATATTATCCTCCTGCTAAGATTATATCCTTAAGAAGTAGCATTATGAATTTTAAGCAACTTGATAATGAGCATGTTGCTAAAGCTTGGGAAATAATGAAATCTTTTGTAAAAAACTGTCCCACTCATGGACTGACTACTTGGATGATCATCCAAACTTTTTATTCAAGAAACCTTCTGGATTTAGCTGCTGGAGGAACCTTTATGTCCATGACTTTGGGGGCAGCAACAAAGCTTCTTGATGATATGATGGTAAATTACTCTGAATGTCACACTGATAGAGCTCCACCTTGTAAGAAGGTAAATTATGTTCTTCCTTGAGTGATAGGCTTGATGCTATTATGTCCATGCTTGTTAATGGTAAAACTTATGATGATCCAAATAATGTTCCTTTAGCTTCTTTTATTGCCCAAGAAGAGCATGTGGATGTGAACTTCATTAAAAACAACAATTTCAACAACAATGCTTATAGGAAAAATTTTGGTAGCAACAATTATAGGTCATATCCTCCTAATAATAATAATGGTTATATCAATTCTTATGGTAATTCCTACAAAAAATAAAAGTGTACCCTCTGATCTTGAAAACATGCTTAAGAATTTATTAGTACACAAACTGCTTTTAATAAATCCGTTGAGGAAAAGTTTGGCAAAATTGATGTTCTTGCTTCTAGAGTTGATAGCCTTACTCTTGATGTTGATCTTCTTAAAATAAAGGGTATTCCTCATAATGTTAAAGAAAGAAAACTTTGAATGCCATTCAAATTCAAATTGATGACAATGTTAGGATGCTAGCTGAATTGCATGCTAGATGGGAAAGAGAAGATAAAATAGCTAGAAAGAATAATATAGCTAAAGTTTGCACAATTACCACCAATAGTAAAACTAAAGCTTCTCATGCTAGTAAGCCTTATACTATTAATGGTAAAGTAATTGGTGTTGGCAATACTCCCACTTATGCTGTCAAACGTTTAAAATTGCCTGAAACCACTAAAACTGTTCCTGATAAAAGTGCTGATTTTTTTTGAAATATGGGAGACAATGGTCCCATTACCTTTGATTAAAATGATCTTGACTTTGATGATTGCAATACATCTGAAGTAATTATGTTCCTACAAAATCTTGCTAGTTGTCCTAATGCTAGTGCTATGAATATGGCTTTCACAAAACATATTACAAATGCTCTGATACAAATTAGAGAAGAAGAATTAAGATGTGAAGCCTCTATCCCTAGGAAGTTAGTTGATGGTTGGGAAACCATAATTAAAATGAAGGTGAATTATTTTGATTGTAATTCTCTATGTGATCTTGGTGCTAGTATCTCTGTTATGCCTAAGAAACTTTATGATATGCTTGATTTGCCTCCTTTGGAACACTGTTGTTTGGATGTCCGTCTTGCTTATAATGTTTGAAAGAAACCTTTGGGGATATTTGATGATGTTCTTATTATGGTTAACAGTAACCTTGTCCCCTTTGATTTCATTGTTATGAATATTGAATGCAATGCTTCTTGTCCTATTGTTTTGGGAAGACCTTTTCTTAGAACTGTTGGTGCTGTTATTGATATAAAGAGGTGAATATTAAATATCAATTCCCACGCAACAAAGGTATGGAACACTTTCCTAGGAAGATAATGAAGTTTTCTTTTAATTCTATTATTCGAACAAGTTACAATTTGGATGTTTCTTCACTTGAAAACACTTGATTTTCTCTTTCTATGCCTAGCTAAAAGACGTTAAAGAACAACACTTCTTGGGAGATAACCCATGTCTTTATTTTTGCTTTGTTTTTCTCTATTTTCTTTGAGTCAAGGTGTCATTTACTTATTTAGAAACTCCTTTGTATCTTTATTTTCTCGCATTTGTTGTGCCAAGTAAATTCTCTAGTGAAAGTTGAGGTTGGTTTGGATTTATGCGCAGGAAACAGATTTCTGCTATCCATCGTATAAAATCACATAATTCACAGAAAGATCAAAATGACCTGCCAATTTTTGTGCTTATTCCTCAGATAATTTCAAAACTTTTTCTAGCTTTATGTTTTTTTTATTTGAGCAAGGTAAGTGCCCCTAAAAAATTCGTCTTTATAGACTTTTCTGGTTTTGACATATTCTGCCTTTTTACTTGCATTATTTGTTTTACTATGTCGAGTGGATTTTTTTGCTTCACGAAACATCAGTGGCTGTATCTAATGTTTAAAAGTCTTAATTACTCTTGTGTCCATGCATAACATGTGAATTTTTTATTGTGCACTAACCCTCTAATGCGAATTACATCGAGTTTGATGTAAAGGAAATTTTCAAGGGTCAAGAGAATAGGGTGATATAATGTGATCAAGAAGAGTGAAAAGCTAAAGCTTGGGGATGCCCCCATGGTTCATCCTAGAAAATTATAATAAGACTCAAGCGTCTAAGCTTGGGGATTCCCAAGGCATCTCCTTCTTCATCAACAGTTTATTAGGTAACTTCTAGTGAAACTATATTTTTATTCGGTCACATCATATGCATTTTATTTGGAGTGTCGAGACTTCGTCGTTTGCATCATGGACGGGGGTGCCATAAGCCTACTGGTAGAACCGTGGGGGGGGGGGCGTGGGGGTACTGGAAACGAGGACACGATTTACCCAGGTTCGGTACGATGCCACTATGGCGGCGATCCTACTCCTGCAATCTCACTAAAATCAGGGCTGAAGCCTAAAGTATACAGAGTACAATTGTGAGTATGGTTTCTCTAAATCAGCGAGGATGAACTTCTCAACGAGTTGGCTTCTAGCTATTGGCATGTGGTTCTCTCGCTCCCGTCCGCTTTATATAGATAGCCGGACTAGGGCTTACAGGGACGAAACCTAGAAGGCTACAGAAAGTATCTAATCTTGGAAAGTAAGGCATCCGATTTCTTCTCTAAGTCGTATCACGTATGGGCCGTGATCCGAGTTCTTCTAGAATCCGACTTCCTGCGCGTCAGCTTACTGGGCTTCCCAATGGACTTCACTCCATTACCTACGGGCCACCCTGGTAATCCGGCCTTCGGCCAATTCCATCATTTGTTGATTTGTATTCTTCTCAGAAAAAGTCGGCGTTTTAGTCTTGAATCTTCTTTCATTAAACTTCCTAATTCCAAACTCGGATTTTCTGAAATCTGGTATTTCTTCCACGAATCTTCGCAGAGAAGGAACCTGTGATGTGAGCGATGAAGTTGTGCTTACATCACGAATGTTTGGTTTCAGTAAAAAGACTAAAACCGTATCTCTAACAGATATTTTGCGAGAAACAAGGAGATAGACATTATCGCCATGTCTCCTCGTATCCCGGGTTTTTTGGCATGACACGTGTCAATCATCCAACGGCTAAAATAGCCGTTGGGACAAATCTCGGCGAAAATGGCTATAAATAGCATGCCTCAAGCCCTCCGGTTCTTCTTCTTCCTCATTCTTTCCTTGAGCACTCCAGAGAACAGCGCATGAGCGATCTCGAGAGAGAAACGAAACAACCGAGCACAAAACCTCACTGGAGTTCCCAGCCAGAGGAGGGCTTCTAGATTCCATGTTTTGGCGGTGAAACCGTGGCGGCCGTCGCCACCACCGGAGGCGAGGAAGACGAAGAAGGGGACTCCGGGAACCGGAGCCAGTGCAACACTGCGTTGGCTTTGATGGGGACTTTTGAGAACGAAAGGTTTCTCGCCAAGGACAAATGGCGGATTGACGAGGAAGACATGGATCCCTATCCTCCCATGTCTTTAGAGGTATGGGTTTCCCCCTTCTACGTTTTTCCTCCAAGTTCTGAACCATTATGGGGTTCAACCCCATAATCTCCCTCCGAATTCCATCCTCTACATTCCCGGGTTTCAGGCTCTCTTTGAGGGTTACTTAGGCATAGAACCCAGGCTTGATTTATTTCAACATTGCTTCAACATGAAGCAAAACACCTCTGATGGTGTTCTCTCCACCCGCGGGACCATCTCCTTCAACCTCCGTAGCTTCAGGGAAGTTTGGTTCCTAAAATCAAAACTTCCGAATCCGTGAAATTTTGGACGGGTTCGTTCTTCTATTACTCGAACTTTCCGTATTCTAAAGGATACGGGAATTCCGCCTTTAGAGAATTCCGCCGCCACTCCCAGGGACAATTGGGCGTTGGACGCAGTCCACGTTCTACCTCCGGACCTACAGCGGATCAAAAGGCGAATCTCAAATCTCGTCATCTCTTCCCCTCCTCTGCCGGCATGGAAATAGTACTTTGCTGGCTCGGAAGGAGGATTCAACCCCTTGCTTTTCATGGCGGACATATTCTCTGCGAGTATACGGGGCCGGATGACGTGATGAGGGTGACAAAGACAGCTTTGTCGCAGAAAGATTTCAAAAATCGTGTTAATCACTTGGTGGCTACTCGTGACCAATACGAGGAGAGCCTGCCAATGTTTAATGCCGAGAACCCTCCTCCAAAGGTATACTTTTGGGAAAACTTTTCATACTTTGCCTTTTACGGATGTTTTGCAACTTATCCGAGCCATTTTTTGGCAGCTTGAGTCTCTCACGAAGGATCAGCTTGTCCCTGCGACGGAGGAAGTAGAGATGAAAGCCCACTTTTCTGCGGCCGGGGGACGCAAACGCAAGAAAATTCCTGCGTCCTCCGAGGTGATTGATGTTGACGGAGTTGCCGTCGCCACTTCCAGGTAAAACTCGGACTTTACTTTTGCATAATTTTCTTCTTTCCGCTCGTGCTTTTTTCTCGGGTTTTTACTCTCGGATTTTTCCTTTTTCTAGCCTTTCTCCATTCGATTTGAAAGGAAAAGGCCAGAAGAAACACAAAGTTGTTGCCCTTAGGGTACCAAAACCTTCCCCTGCCGCTGCCCAGTTACACCAGTGGCAAGTGGTGAAGAACATTCAGCTCCTCAAGAAGAGTCCGAGGTCCCCCTCCAAAGCCAGCCCAGCCAGCCTGATACGACCGCTCAGGTCGTGCAGGAAATGGCGGCAAATGAAGAAGGATGATCTTCCCTTGTCCAGCCAACCAAGAACATTCCTCGTTTCGACAAGGATTTTAAGGTAAAGCAGGAAGCTTGCTTCGATGAACACGGTTATATGCATCTGAGGGCAAAAAAGCAGTTTGCCCGAGCCCCCTTGATTCGTCCTTGGCCAAAAGGCGGATTAGTTGTGCGGAATAATTACACTTTCTTGCCTCGGCAGGTTATCCAAGATGGAATCCACCATTTGGGATTTTCTTTTTCGAAATACTCCAAGGAGTTCACCGAGATGCTTGATAAGTCCATTTTGCATCACCATTTTATATTGTTATTTTCTGTTATTCATCGATATATTTCATGTTATGATGTATTACTTATGTTATTTCATCTTATTTTGCATATTTCATAATTTTTAGAGAATAAACACCGGGAATAGAAATCTGATAGAAAAAACACCATCGAGATACCCTATTTCAGAAGATCAGAAGAAGAGGGGGGATACCGGAGAGGTCTTAGAAGTCCCGAGGAGGAATCTAGCCAGAAGGAGCGCTAAAGGGGGGCCACACCATGGGGTGGTGCGCCGCCGGCCGCGCCGCTAGGTGGTGTGGCCATCCTGGCCCACCTCTGGTCGCCCCCTTTCGCGTACTTGACCCCGAGGGAGCCCTAAGCCCCAGAACATCATCGAAGAAATATTTCGCGCCGCCTCGGGGAAGAAAATAACAGACAAAGAAAAGCTCTCCGGCAGGGAGAAATCTGCCGGGGAAATTCCTCCCTAGAGAGGGGGAATCATCGCCATCGTCACCTTCATCACTCCAGGCACCATCAAGATCGTCATCGTCATCATCATCACCACCAGCACCATCACCCTCATCATCCACCTTCATCCCGATGTAACAATTAGGGGTCTTTATCGTTGTTCTTCACTAGATCTCTCTCCCGGTGTGGATTACTTGTTAGTAGTTGATGCTTGATTTATCGGTGTTTGCACTTTATGACCAGATTGTTATTATCCGTTATATCACCTCTGATTATGATCCATATGATTTCTTGTGAGTAGTTCATTTAGTTCTTGAGGACATGGGAGAAGTCATGATGTTAGTAGTGGAATTATGTTGAAGTAATATCTAGTGGTTTGATATTTGAGTTGTGGTGTTATTCTTCTATTGGTGTCATGTGAATGTCGACTACATGATACTTCACTTTTATGGGCCTAGGAGGATGCATTGTGTATTTGGCTACTAATTGTGGGGTTTCCCGAGTGACAGAAACCTAAACCCCCGTTAGGAAACCAATGCACGAGGGAGTGTAGAATCCCGGAGTTTTAAGGTTGTGGTTAGATTTATCTTAATTACTTTCTTGTATTTGCGAATTCTTACGAGGGGTATAATCACAGGTATGTAGTAGTCCTAGTTGGGCGGTGCATTAGCATAGGTTCACCCCAACAACACTTATCGAACCAATAAATATTAATCAACCGTATTAAGCGAAAGCACGTGACGAAATTCCCATGTGCCCTCGAGAATGTTTGATAATCATAAGTAGAACGATCGACTTGTCCTTTACTCTAAAAAAGATTGGGCCACTCGCTGCAATTATATTTACTGTCTTTTATTTACTCGCACTTTATTTATCTGCTATATCAAAAACTAGAAAAACCTGTTTGCTAGTGTTTACAGTGAATTCTCTATCCAACCTGCTTGTCAACACCTTTTTCTCCTCGTTGGGTTTGACTCTCTTATTTATCAAAAGTACTACGATACACCCCCTATACTTGTGTGTTATCAAGACTATTTTCTAGCACCGTTGCCGGGGAGTGAAGCGCTACTGGTAAGTGGAATTGGTAAGAGAAACTTTTACTATGAGTGATGTTTTTATTTCTGTCTGCTGCTTTATTTCATTATAGAGAATTCTTTTGGTTTTCTGTTTAGGGGTACTACTACTGTTACTTCTAGGTTAGTAGGTGACCCGTTATCTGCTGAATTAGATCCTTATAAAATACCTATGAAAATTGTTTGGCGTGCTATGGATAACTGCTATTATGGAGATGGAACTGCCCGTCCCGGTGATCATTTGTTCTTTATACATGAATTATGCGAGTTATTCAGGTGTGCAGGTATTACAATGGATCAAGTTAAAAGGAAATTATTCTCTTTATCGCTGAAAGGTAGAGCTGTTGAATGGTTTAAACTAATGAAGAATGGTGAATCTATTGGATGGGAGGAAATTGTACCTCTCTTTTATTCTAAATTCTATCCTCCCAGTTAAATTCATAAAGACCGGAATAAAATATATAATTTCTGGCCTCGTGATGGAGAGAGTATTTCTCAAGATTGGGGGATAATGAAGTTATTAATGCTTAAATACCCCGGCCACGAGCTCCCGAGTAATATTGTTATCAATAATTTTATGCAAGGCTTTCTCTCTATGATAAGGATTTATTGGATGCTTCTTGTTCTGGATCACTCACACGCATGAAGGAAGAAGCTAAATGGGATCTTCTTGACCGTATTCAAGAAAACGCTGAAGGATGGGAGAATGACAAAGGTAGAAAGTCAGGTATAAATTATGATTATAAATGCATTAGAGCTTTTATAGAAACTAATGATTTCTATAATGTTGGTGATGTTGTGGTCTTGATTCTCAAATCTTTGCAAATTGTCTTACCCAAATACTTTTTCTCGCGTGTGCGAAGAACGAGCGTCTCAAGCGCACGCGTCTCCACCGTCCGATCGCGATTGAGAGAGAGCGCAGTGTCAAGGCCACGTACCACTTGAGTTGTCGTTGTCGGTGCGCGGGGCCCACTATTACCACCCAATTCGAATTTTGGAGTCATGCGTGCATGTGGACAGTTCCCCCGAGAGTCCGCTCCTCCATTTTCTCCACCTCACCGGGCAGAGCGGCCGGCGGTTATCGCTCCCGTCGCCACCAAAACCGCCGGCGTTTGCGCCTCCCCTTTACTTAGACCCAGTCCATTTCTTGCCCGTCAACTCGCTCTTCTATCCTCCAGTTCGGCGAGGCTCCGCAAGCTCCCGTGGATCTTGCGAGCTTCAGAAACGGCGACGACGTCGAGGTATGTTTCCGTCCTGCCCCTCAGCCGTCTTCTCGTTCTCATATGCTCCCGATGCTCCCCAATCTCCCCTCAATCTCGTGTTTCTGCGCCCATCCTCGGGGATGCTCCTTCCGCAGTGGATCTAGCCGGGAGCCGCAACGATGTTTGTGTTTTTTCGATTGTGTGTGTGAGCGTCGCGCGGTGATGCAGAGTCAACCCAGGTTTCCGTGGTTTTTTGTGTGCCCAGTGGAGAGGATTTTGGTGGTGCGAGTGAGCAGAGTCCCCCCCCCCCACACAGGTTTGTTATGGTTGCATGTTGAGATGTGAGTAGAAATGGTGCAGACCTAGTCATTAGCGGCTTGTAGGAAGATGGTTAGGATGGAGACGCTCATTATTTAGCCAAAAGTTTGTGCGGGATTATCAATTTGAGTACTCAAGTTTTACACTCGTTTGAAAAATGGGGGATGTCCAGTGATGGATGTTTGTGCAGATCTGAAAATTTGTTCCCACGGTGGTATAGTTTCTGTATAGATTAAGGCATGTTGCCCATTGCAGCTCTGCAAATTTCTTACGGTAGCTCTGCAAATTGCTTACAGTAGCTGTGCAAATTGCTTACAGCAGGTACTTAAGTTGCTTAATTGTCTAAGGAACATGTAAAATTGTGTACATTGGTGTTGTTCCATTGGAGCAACACAAAAACTTGCTTACATTTTGCATGTTGAGCGTCATTATATGAGCAATTTTCTTTTATGGGAGCATTTGTATACCTATTTATTAGTTATCTGTACATTTTGTATGGTAATTTTTTATGTTGCCTATGATAGTGCCTAAAGTTCCTCATGATAGCGTATTAATTTGCTGCATTTTTTATGTTCAAGTAGCTTCATATATATTTTTGTGGAGAAACAAAGTCGTCCCTCATATATATGTTCAATTTTCTTATAAATTTCTTCATATATGAGTTGGGTTTATGAGCAATACATTTTTTTGCTCACTCATGTACATAAATTTGCTTACATTCACCTGTTTTTGGTTTGTGTTTTTTATTGATGTTGGTAAATATGCATTCGCCTTTCTGTAGTACATAAAGTTGCTTCTGACAGTGTTATAAATTGCTTGCTACAGTGTTATAAATTGCGAGGGATAGCGTGATAAATCGCTTGCGACAGTGTTATTTTTTGCATGTGATAGTGTTTTATAAATTTCTTATGATAGTGTTATAAATTTCTTCTGATAGAGTTATAAGTTGCTTGTAATAGTGTTATAGATTGCTTGTTTTTTATGAGCAACACTTTTCCTTTTTTTCTTACTCGTGTACACAATTTTGCTTGTCTACATTCTCCATGCGCAATTAGCTTTTTTATTTGGTTTTGATAGCTCTTTTTAATTTTACTTGTGTTTTATTTGTTGTGCTTGCGTAGATTTGTTTCAAATTGAATGGATGATAGCGGAGTTCCTCGGGGTGGAGGGATTCCACCTAATCGACCAAATTTAGGGGAGGTAAATTTTTTGCCCGTACTTTTTTTTGTTTTTAGCTACTTTGTTTTTTATTGTTTGTTGATTCTCCTTTTGTTTTAATGCATCAGCCCATTGTATATGTGAAGCACGTCAATATGAAGAGAACTGCTGAACGTGGGTCTCCACCAGGTAGAAAAAAGATAGCTACGCCATCATCAAAAGGTGTGTCAGATAAGCAAGGTACATCTAAAGGTCCGTCAGATAAGCAGGAAAAAGTCAAGCAAGCAACAATGAAGAAAGCTAAAGAGAAAATGGATGGAACAGAAGCAATCGAGGTTAGTAACAAAACATATGTCCCAATTGTTAGGCATAAATTGCATTTTACATATAATTGTTATACATGGAGGTTATCAGTTATAATTGGTTGTTGCTCAATGTTACTACATTGGTCGATCAAAACTCACTAAAATGTTTGCCCAATCCTTTTTAATAGTTGCCCAGAAAAATTTACAATGATTGCTGACTCATGTTTATAAGTTGCTCAATCATACATAATAGTTGTTGATCCCTTCTTATCTAGTTACTCATGCATTATTCTCCCAGTTGCCATATCCATACTAAAAATAATAATTCAATCATGTTTATATAGCTCCCCAATTAAACTTAAAAATTGCTGAAAATGTTTTTGCTGACTCATGATTAAAAAGTTGCTCAACCGTACATAACAACACAGAAGCTTGTCATCATTGCGAAGGAGTTTGGCGGCCTCCTCAACATTGGAGGGAACACAATGCCAGCTGACCTCTGCCAGTGAGTCATGAGGCGCTATGACCCTGTGAAGTCAGAGTTAGTCATTCCCAACAGAGGGCGGATACGAGTCAATGCAGAAAGTGTAAGCAGGATATGGAATCTCCCCAATGGTGGCATGAGGGTACCATGGGATATCCACCCGGACCTCGTGAAAGCTTTTCATGATGAGTATGGCTTCAAAGGCAGCCACGCACCCGACATGACTGCATGGTGCAAGATGATAGCTGAGATGAATGGAGCTTCAGATGGTAAATTTGTTCGAGCTTGGTTTGTCATCGCATTCAATTGTTTCCTTGCGCCCACTACTGGTCTGAAAGTCAGCCCAAGATGCTATGCAGCTGTATCTGACGTTCAGATGCTTCCAAAATTAAATATTGCGCAGTTTGTTGTTGACCAGATCAAGCAAGCTTTTCTTGCGCTTGGCAAATCAAAGTCGGTCAAATGTTGTGTGTATCACCTCTTTGTAAGCATCTCACCCTCATCGTTTTTAATCTTTTTTAGGGTCGTAGTTAATGATTTTTCATGTTTTCTTTTCTGCAGTTTTTTGCTTTTTTGCTGAGTTAGTTCTAACTATTTTTTATCTTTCTTTTCTGACAATACGCAGATTATGTATGAAGACTCAGTTGAGGTGGATGAACTCATTAGCGACTGTTTACCGCGTGCCAACGCATGGAATTGCCCCTAATCAAGAAAGTAATGAAGAAAAATAGACTCACACCAGGAGTTTTTGGAAAACTTCAAGTTAGGATTCAATCTTATTTTCTCTGATCAAGGCCATAATGCGTTTCACTCAAGACCCATAGTGTAGTTGCTCAATATGGGATTTTTTTACCTAATCTTTCAGATTAGTTTCCTAGGAACATTTAAGTAATTGCTCAGAAACCACAAATCGGGTTATCCCCCCTACCATCTGACATATCATATATACTAAACAGTTAACATTTTTTATCGAATCGCACATCTGACATTGTCACACCCCAGTTTTTGGTTCTTGTACTGTGCTTAAGAAGACAACAATTAGGGCCAACAATTTTTTTTAACAACATGATTGTTTGCACTAACACGTGTTTATGATCTTAATCATATTTTCAACACAAGTTTTGTTCTTTATAAAAACAATACCATATGTTTCTGAAAAACGTTCCTATTGTTTTTCCTGATATTTTTCCCTGATGTTTTCCTATTATTACTTGAGTGGATTTTTATTCCAAGACTTGGATCATTATTGCTGGCATCTTAAAACAAACTTTTAACTTTGTTGGATCCAAGAAAACAAGATTTCAAATGATTTATGAAAGTTTTCTTTGAAGATTTCTATAGAAAATATATCCTGAAATAAAGCCAAGTACCTGTTTTCTACCTTTGTTTTCACTAGGCTATAGATTGTTATTTCATGTTTTCTTGACATTTAATTGATCCTTGATATATGTACTACAAAACCATAAGCTTACTTTTATTTTTGGATAAATAAAAACTATCTTTTGCTTGTTGTTTTTGTGGTATAAAATTAAGGCAGAAAAAGGCATTTTTGAAAAAAACAGATAAAAACAGAAAGTATACCTTTTCCCACATTGTTTTCATGGACTTAAACTATTTCAAAAGATGTTTCTGAAGGTTTATAACATGGTTAACAAGTCCTTACTTTGAAAACAAATTTGGGAATCATTTGAACCTTGAAAACAAACTCAACTTTTTGAACTTTACATCTGTTTTCAACAATTAGAAATTTTCGAAGTCCTAAACTGAATTTTCTGAATTTTCAGTGAACAGTGTGAGATACACTTTTGCACAAATGTTTTCTTGATGTTTCTTTGCACATTTTGGGGTGTAGCCTGATCTAACATGTTGACCAACTAGTGGACTCGAGCCAGGATGCATTAGCTTGCTTCTAGAAGCCTTAGGCACGAAGAAAACCAGAGAGAGAAATGGTGATGTGGCAAGTATGGGCAGCCCATGCCTTTGACCCACTTGACTTGCCCCTTGCCTCCCCTTGCCTCCAAAGGCCAACATTGACCTTTCCCTAGTGTGTTCTTGACCTAGGGCAGCCAGTGCACGAGTGTGGATGACCAAACACCCCCTAGGGCTAGCTCATGCCATTGTTGGCATCAACCCGAGAGCCCAATTTTGCCCTTTTGCTTTTCACCTCGGGTATAAGTACCCCAAGCCCTTTTCCTTGCGCCCCTGCCCTCCTCCCACTCCCTCATACCTCCCCAAGTCGATTAGGGACAGAGCCCAGCCCCCTGGAGCGTGCACGAGCAGTAAGCTCGCCGCTAGTGACCACCACTGCCCCGGGGAGGCTCTGCTTGATCCCCTCCTTCCCCACTCCCTCCACTGCCCTTGACCAACTTCCCACACCCCCCTGAACCTCCCTGGCTAGATCCCTTGCCTTCTGCCCGCCGGAATCTCCGCCGCCGTCCGGGAGCGCCGCCACGGACACCGGCCACGTTCTGCCGCTTGGAGCCACGCCGAGCACCACCGACCGCGCCCCTCGACGCCCTCGACCTCCTGCACCTTCCCCGAGCCCGCGTCGGTCATCCCCGAGCCCTAGGTGAGCCTCCCGAGCCTTTTCGCCGCCGGTCGTCACGGGAGAGAGAGAGGAGAGTGAGGTGAGGAAAAAGAGAGAGAACGGGTCGTCGATCCGGTCATCAATGGCCACGCTTGAACAGGAAGCGTTCCCGCCCCGCGCGCGCTGGCCTGGCCAAGTTGGGCCGTGCGGTGCACCTAGCTGGGCCGCGCCGCAGTGAACCAGCCCGCGCTGCTGGATTGTTTCCTTTTTAAAAATTAACAGAAAACTTGATGTTTGCTTTGGACGTTGGAAAAGTGCTAAACATGAAAAATAAAATCTGCTAAAATTCATGGACCTAACCATATGAATTCCTAACCATACAAAATTTGTAGATCTAAGATTGGACTGTTCTTTTGACCACAATGACTGTTTTGGCAAAGAGTGTTTGTGGGAATGTTTGGAACATAACTTTTAAAATATATAACTAAAATGGACAAACTAAAATGTTTTGGATAGCCCTTGAACATATCTATCCATAGAACTTGGCCTCACGTCAAGGTGAGCTACCAAATGGAAATGTCCATCCATTTTGGTAAAAGACCAGTAGGCTCTTCTGTGATTTTTAGAATGAGTTCAAAAATGATTTTTGAAGTAAATCCAACTGGATGAGTTTTATATTAACTATACCTATGTAGTCCTAGCTTATATTAATTTTTGGATCCCTAGATTATTTTTGGTGAGTAGATCTAGAAACAACAGCCTTTCTGTTTTTGTTTCTTTGTGTGTTTTTGTTGAAAGTGAAATTTGTGTTTGATTCTATTTTGTTTCCTAGCAAGTATAGAGTTGTTAGGACTTGTTATTTAGTTGTTTGCTTGCATTTCATCTACCTTAGAAAGTGTGTGCATGATTGGGAACCCAAATAAAAATGGAACTAGCATTTGTTACTTTCTAGTTTTATTCTTTGGAATTTTTGTGTGAGCTAGATCTTTGTGTGCTTGCTTTAATAAATTTTGTGCTATGTTTGCTTTGAGTCCAGTACCATTTTGGTACTGTTATTTTGATGGTGTTGTCTCTGTTTGCTTGCATGTCTTTTTATAGTAAAGCATGTGTAGGATTTGTTATTCATATGCACTAGTCTTGTTTTCACTAGAATCAATAGCCTTGTGTTAGTTACCTCTGAACAAATTTTGTCATGTGTAACCAGAGGCTTAGTACCTATTTTCCTTGGTATTAGTGGGCCCATAACCCACTGGTCCCATTGCATCTTGGTTGAGGATGAAAATCCCCAACCATACATGAGTGTAAAAATAACATGTTTTATTATATGTTTGAACATTATTTCCCACCATGGAAAGTAGGTTGTTTGTTTCACTTATGCAAGTGAGAAGTTCATTTCTCCTTTGTGAACACTAGTATGTTTAGATGTGATTCATTGATTTGCATAATATCCTTAGGGGTATCATGTTAAGGAAATGTTTCACTATTGTATACTAAACTAAATTGCTTGCAAATAAAATAACTCCTTGTGATTGATAGATTGTTAGTGAATGATTTTAAATTGAGTGTTTGGATTTTTGAAGAGGTTTAGATAATTTTTCATTGAGTGCATAGCCACTGGTTGTATATATTATACCTTTTTTGCTTGCTAGTAATTACTTAGGAAAAACAGAAATTGCTGGAAATGGTCTATGCATGCTTAATGGTTGTTTCATAAAATTATTTTGATGATTGTGCTTACTAGCATGTGTGAGATTTGGGTACTGTTAGTAGGTATAATTATGTTCATGACTTGCTTGCTTAGAGTTAAGCATCATAGTAGCATTGGTTGCCTCTATAGTGTTGAACTAGTGTCACCCCTAGAAATTGTGGTTTTGCTCTAGTGTTGTGATCTTTTATTTTATGAGTGTATGCGTTTATTATAGCATATTTGGGAAGTTATTACTTCTGTTATGATTCCATGAATTCTTTAGTTGCATGTGCTATGGTTTTAGAATATAAGTTTTTCTTATACCATGCTTGTGTAGGAATTCCCATACTAGTATGCTACATGCAGTCCTGTTTTTATGCTTATTTGATGGGAGTGTTTTCTTGAGTGATGATTGTGTTTTGGATTATTTTTATGACTTCATTCATTTTTTTAGCTACTGGTTGTTTGGTAAATTTTCATGATTGATGGATTTTATCACTTCAAGTAAACATTAATGTAGTAAATAAATAATCGATTCATCTGTGGTGTGTTTGTTTGCTGTTTGGAAATTGTCAGAGTGTTTACCTTAGCATGAGTGTTATACTTGTGTTATTTGTTGTGCTAGAGTTGTGGTTACGCTTAGGAGTACCTTGTAAATTAAGAATCCAACTTAATCATGAACATTTTAGGTGAAAATTTCTTGTGTATGCCCACTGCCATGGGTATTGTTCTGTTTGTTTTCTTTTACCTTAGTAACCTCACCCTTTGCACCCACAAGCTATATTTTAGCTTCTTAGATATCTTATTATGAGAGTGGTACACCACTCCATATATGGTATGTAAGATATGGGATATGGTTTTCTAAAACCATACATAGTGCCGGACGATAGTTTTGGACCGTGAGAGTTATGGAGATAGTTTTCGCGATAACGTTCGAGAGGATTCGCGAGTGTACATTTGCTTGCTGTATGTGGTGTTTAGATTAGTTGTTTGCCCTTTTGGCCTGAGTGTGTGTCTTTTATTCTTTTACGACGCTAGAAAACAAAAAAGGAGAAGAAACAGTTGTGGAGCTGTGCGTCAAGTTCAAGTTACTTCAAGGCCAGGGACATTAAGAGATTTAAGGCAATCCATCCTGATGCTTGCTGATATTACACTTATCATTATCTATCATGCATGTTTTACTTCTGAAAAGTTTTACAAAACTTTGATTTCCAAAAACTATTTTTGAGTGAATACTACTACTATTATATATATATTACTACTATGCGAGTAGTTGATACTTGGTGTTACCAAGCCCATAGCCACCATATGGTATTTATTACCATCACAAATACTAGTCCCTAAGTGGACACCCTAAAACTATGTTTTTAAAAAAACAAAGGCTTTATGGAAAACCCGGTGGAAAGGCGAAGCCTTATTCACCGTAGGAATGTGGAAGTGATCATTTTTGGGAAAATGGTGTTTTACAAAAATGACACATAACCTAGTCTTCGCCGGACAACCTTTACCGTACTGCCACCCTACCCCAACATGGGAACGGGGCTTAACTTGTAGTATGTTCTTGTTAGTGTGTGTTCTATCTCAAATTGATATAAGGGTCGTCGTGCCCTCGAACCGATTGTTGCTAGGTGGTATATATGGGACATAAAAAGTGTGGGATTAATTTCTCCTCCGGTCGCAACAGTTGGGTCTCTTGCCATGGCGATGTGTGACATGGTGCCGGGGAGAACAAACTCAACTGAAGAGATAGACACATTCTAGCTTGAACATAGTGGATGGTTAGGATCAGTTATCTGATGTTTACATACTGTTATTACAGTCCGTGGTTGTTCACGGCGGGTGTACTGGATCTGGTGGATGTGTACACCTCTGCAGAGTACAACTATTTCGAAGTAGCCGCGTCCTCGGATATGGACAGTTGAATGGCCATGTAGCTAGCATTGTGTCAAAGTTTTCAAAAAGGAGTTTTCGAAAAGGAGTTGGACTTGTGAGTTTCTGAAATGAGGAAAATCTGGTACCGTGGAGGTACCGATGATGAAAAGCCAAAAGTTGTTTTACAAAAAATTTTGCAAAGAAAATCTTTCTTCTCTAAGCAAAAATCTGGAAGTTGATTCCAAGAAGTTTTGCAAAGATAAAACTTTCTTTTAACAAAGTTTTACAAAACCTCTTGTACATGTGATATCTACAAGAGAAAGAAAACTATATTATTTTCTTTTGAAGTATCTTCTTCAACGAAGATACAGAGATTTTAAAAATCAACTATGATATGTCTTACACATACCATTGATAGTGAACCCTATTTATAGCCTACCTATTCCACCCAATAAGCATACTTGCACTTGGTAAGTTACATGATGGATGTCTTGCTGAGTACATTCAAATGTACTCATATTGGTTTCGTCCCTGGTATCAACTTGCCAGATTTTGAGAAGGAGTCTCAGAAGGAGATCAACGAGGAGGAGTACGGAGCTGATGGCTTTGCGAGCTAGGATCGTCTCCCGGTCAGCAGCCTGTAGGTTAAGGCGTGACTTGGGCTATACTACGTTTGTGTGTGTTAGTCTTCCGCTGTGTGTGTTTGTGTGTTTGCCCTGCGCGGCAGTTGTGTTAGACTTGGTCATGTGACCATGTCTCTTTGTAAGTGTTTAATGCAACCGTGTAATGGGTATTGTATCTGTGTACCAACTTGATATGTTGTTCACGACTGAATTTCCTGGGATCGTGAATGTATGCATATCAAAGGTGTCCTTGAACAATGGTTTTGTGCGGACCTTACAGACATTTTCCTTACCACTTTTCAACAGCTGAAAGAGAATTATATGGACATTGAGCCCACGGGCCTTTTAGGTGAGTTGTTAAAGGCTGAGCAATTTGTAGCTGCAATCCTTCCTTCCAATTATGCCATTGTAGAGAGTACCTATAACTCACCTGGTAATTTTTTTGTTTTTTATGCGTGGTGCGGTTGGTCAGCACAACATCATTACTTGCTTTCATACTACAGGTTATTTGCTTGTTTTAATCCCAGAAATTGCCCAGAAATCATAATGGTTGATTTGTATTACACAAAGTTGTTTTTCTGGGTACCATACCCAGCAGTTGATTTGTTTCATGTTAATTTGGTTGCTCGCTACCATAATTTAGCTGCTCAACATTACACATTAGTTGCTCATGCTTATAGTTTCTCAGTGTCATAATATAGTTGTTCAAAATTGTACATTAGTTTCTCACATGTGTCACATCCTCATTTGAGAACAAGGTTGTAAGGAGGAAAACACAAAATTTAGGACCAACAAAAACTCTTTAGTTGATCATGTTATTTTCCTGATGTTGTAACTCCTATGTGAACCTGATGTTTTCTATCAGAAATAAAGAGTGGAAGGTTGTTGTCTTGTTTCCATGTCATCTTTATCATATTTTAATCTTGGTTATGGATCACCAAAAGAAAGGAAACAAAATTCCTTTTGAAATTCCTAAGGAAAAAACATGAGTTTTCCTTTTCTGTTTTTGGCTATCACTCACTCTTTTGAGCATCATTTCTATCTATGGATCCCAACTCAATTTTATGTTTTCTTTGGATGTCATCCATCCTTGTGGTATGGACTTGCTCACCATGTACAAAGAAACATTTTTGAGCAAGTAAAACCCCTGTTTTCCTGAGTGTTTTTCTGCCTAGTTGATAAAACAGAAAATAGAAAAACAGTAAAAACAGAAAACCTCACCTGTTCTACTCTTGTTTTCAGCAACCTATATATTTTGTAAATTCAAATAAAATGTGTTTCTTAAACTACACATTGTACTGTTCAAAACCATACTCTCATTTTTCCATCTGGAAATTGTTTGCTGTATCAAGCACATCAAGACATTTCATATTCTTTAACAGTTGCAGGACTTACAAAAATCACTAAGTCATAATTGAAACTGTCAAAACCTGAAACTGAACTTTTCTGTCGGTGCACCCGATTCAAATCTTGCTCAAATTTGAGTTTTCTTTCATCTAGATCGTGTGCAACCTTGCCAAACCACTTGCCCTTGCTCTCATCTACCAAAACCAGCCGTGGTTTTCACTCGAGGAACCACAGAGAAGAAGAGCAGCTCCAGTCCAAAGATGGTGGCCGGGGGCCTGACCAGTCATCAGGGAAATGGAGCACACCCGTGCGATTTCTCCTCCTTCCACGGCTTTGAGCCAGTGATTGCATGAACTCGACGCCACGGTGCTGACCTTGCTCCTCCACGTGTTGCCCATGACCTTAGTAGAGCACACGCACTGGCATCGACATTGCCTTGCTGTCGAGCGCCCGAGCACGCACTCACCCGGGAGCTCTCTGTATAAAGCACCCCCGTCCATCCTGTCTCGCCACACAACTCCCGCAGCAATGCCTCTGCCATTGCTCTCTCTGTGAGAGCGAGGAGAGCACGCTCTCGTGTTCTGTCCGTGGAGAAAGAACCCGACGCACTAGCCCTCGTCTCTCTCTCACCTTGCTCCATTTTCTATCCATATCAATCCCCTTGCCAAGGCATGCGTTTCTGACACCTTGTCGTGTGGTTATGCATGCAGGATCACCGCCGTTGAGCTCGACGCTGCCGGGAACGCCTCTGTGCGTGCGGGAGCTGCGGGTGGATCCTGTTGTTGCTACTGCTTCCGAACGCCTCCATCGACCTCGTACTGCCCTTCCGTCATCGACCGTCGACACCTATCGAGCCCTAGGTGAGCCTCTTCCCGTATGCGTGTGCATGTGCTCACCGATGGCGTGTTTTGGTCGCGAGGAAGAAGAACGAGCGCGAGCTATTCGTTTTTCGATCGGTGGTCGCCTTTGAATCCCACGGGATCTAATCTGCACACTCAGATCTTGATCGCATGGCCTCTTACCGGTTCGTTTGCACACGCGAATGAACTGGGCCGGCCCAGCGTAGTGCGCTTCACCGCGTGAAGGCCAACAGCCCGTTGAGCCTGCGCTGGCGATTTTTATTTCCTTTTCTGTTGATCTGAAAACTGCCTCATCACTTTAATCAAAAATAAAATGCTTAAACACCAGATCTGGCCACCCCCTATTTATCTAGGGTACATGCATGTTTTCGTAACCACATGCAAGTGACAGATCTGTATTTTCACCCCTAGATCATCCTGGAAAAATTCCTAAACACAACCTATCTGAAAGGGTAAACATGAGATAACGTTTGATTTATGAATCCAATGGAAGTGGGGTTTATCTCTCTGGATAGATCTTGTTGATACCTAACTAGAGCAGTTGGCCTCACACGCACTTGAGTTTCCTACCAAAAATGACATGCAGAATGGTAAATGACCGGAGAGACACTAAATGTTTTTATGAAATTTTCTAAAATGATTTTTAGATGAATCCTTTTGGATGTGCTTCTGTATGTATAGATCTATCATATCCTAGGTTGGTGTGCTGTTTTGAGCTGTAGATTAATTTTGGCATGCACACTACTAGGAAAATGGCTATAGGAGTGATGATACCTGTGACGCACCAGCAAAACGGCGCGTCACGCCTAATAGCCGTGGCGCACCACGGTTTGGTGCTTCACGCCTATGGGCATACCCGTGACGCACCAAACAAACCGTGCGTCACGGCTATATGTGGGTGTTCGGTGGATACCATAGCCGTGGGGAAATATAGCCGTGACGCACCAAACATACGGTGCGTCACGGCTATGCTATCCACCAAAATGTTCCCTCCACACCCCCCCCCGGGGACCGCCTTTCTAGTTTTGTCACGGAAGATTTCCATGTCTAAAAATCATCAAAACATAAATTCCTTATAGATGCACGGAGAGTTTAATGTATACTTTTTTAACAAATTTTGAAATACATATTTCGACTTTCTGAGCAAAAGTTCTTTAAAAAAAGTAAAATGGGCATAACTTTTGCATACGATGTCGGAATTTAAAGTTCAATATACCAACGGAAACTAGAGAAAAAAAGGAATCCAACCTCACTCGCCTTCGGCCTATGAGCCTTTTTTAGATTCTCCAAATTCCGAAAGGAAAAAAAGTTATAGCCGTTTGAAGATTTTTGACTAGAAATTAAAAAAAATAAAAAAATAAAAAAAGATAGGCGTGACGCACCACATGTATGGTGCGTCACGGCTAAGTAAGATAGGCGTGACGCACCACATGTATGGTGCGTCACGGCTAAGTCTGGGTAGAAATTTTCAAATTTCAAATCCGGGAGGGCCACCCACCTATATATACTCCCCTTCCTCCTACTTCCTCCACTCTTCTCCATTCCTTTCTCCTTCCTCCACTCTCCATTCTCTCTTCTTTCTCTCTTCTCTTTCCTCCTCCTACCACCACCACCATCACCACCACCACCACCACCTCACGTCTACTCCGGCGACTACTCCGGCGGCGACCTCTACTCCGGCGACCACCTCCTCTACGGCGACCACCTCGACTCCGGCGGCCACCTCCTCTCCGGCGGCCATCTCCTCTCCGGCGGCCATCTCCTCTCCGGCGACCTCCTCCACTACCACGGCCACCTCCTCTCCGGCGACCACCCTCCACCCACCATCCTCTCCGGCGACCACCCTCCACTCCGGCGACCACCCTCCACCCACCATCCACTCCGGCGACCACTCTGTTTTCGTTTTTCAAAATTTCAAAATTTTGGGCGGCCAGATCTGGATCTAGATCTAGATCTGGATCTGTCCCGCTTTTTTTTTTAAAATTTCGAAATCAATAGCCGTGACGCACCAAAAACTGGTGCGCCACGGGTAACGAAAGATAGCCGTGACGCACCAAAAACAGGTGCGCCACGGGTAACGAAAGATAGCCGTGACGCACCAAAAACAGGTGCGTCACGGCTATTTTCAATAGGCGCGGCGTGATAGCCGTGACGCGCCATGGTGCGTCACGGATAAGCCAAATGGTGCGTCACGGGTAAGCTTTTCCCTAGTAGTGGCATTTCTATATCTGGTAGTATTCTGCCATTTCTAGATGTGATGTATTTTGATGATTGCTAAGTATGGAGTTGCCTTGTGTGATCTTACTAGCATGTGTAGGAGTTGTTTTCACTGCCATAAGATTGTTATCTGGTAGATCTACCATGTTAGAATAAATCTTGTTCATGGTAATATCATGGTTTGAGATGCATGTTAAGATCTATGCTTGTTTTCTAGTTTCTATGTGTACTAGATTTGTTTGCCATGATTACCTTCATGCCATGATTGTTTCCATGCTTTGTATGGTATGATATGCCTCTGTTATGTACATGTTTAGCTATTGGTTGCATGCTCTTTTCATATATACAAGTGTGTTATGGCTTGCATGTTCTTAGAAATGCATGTTTTACTCTCATATGCTTGTAATGCCGTTTCCTAGATTGTTTTCATTATGTTTCACTCATTTTGGTGGATGACCAGAGAGTCATTACAATCTTTATGGCCTTGTATGAGAGTGGTACACCCACTAGACTCATGCCATATGTTTGGTGCATGACTTGTATGAAACTGTACCCTGTTATGCATGTTATTTATGCATGTTTGAGTGTTGTAGCATGCTTTAGTACTATTATTTTTGAGTGTTTCTTTTTGAGTGAATGATTGTTGTATGTGTGTTGTATTAGCTTGTGCTTGCCTTTGTCTTGTACTAATTGAGTGTTTTTCTTTTTACTTTTTACGACGTTAGATAACGAAGAAGCTGTTAATCCTGAAGTGGTTTTCTGTAACTCTTGTTTATTTCAAGAGGGTGATCAAGACCAGAGCCAAGGCAAGCCACTATAAATTCTTGCTGTTGTTTTACTTATCATTATCTATCATGCATGTTTTACTTCTGAAGTGTTTACTTAAGTTGTCCCTGAACTATTTCTCTTAAGCGGAAACTACCGCTATCGCTTTTATCGGATTGTTGTAGCCACTACATAATCTTGGTGATACCAAGCCCTTAGGTATTTTGGAGCCATCACTTAATTAATTTAAGTCCATTAGTGGACATTTTTAACTTGGTGTTCATGGAAAACAAAGGTTCTTTGGAAAAACCCCGAGGAAAGGTGGGACCTTGTCCAAGGGAGGTTTGTGAAGGGAGAATTGTTTTCAACTCGTTTTCCAAAATGACACATAACCTAGTCTTCGCCGGACAACCAAGCCGTACTGCCACATTACCTCAATATGGGAACGGGGTCTAGCTAAAAGCTTGTCGGTGTTAGTCCGTGTCTACCTTAATGTGCTATAGGAGTTAGAGTCCCCTGAACCGAATTGTCGCTAGGAGGGAGTAACGGGACATTCAGAGTGTGGGATTAAGTTCGCCACCGGTTGCAACAATTTGGTCTCCTGACATGGCGGTGTGTTGTTAGGGGAAACCGGATCGATACGGCTGACTCACTCGATGCCGGGGAGAACAAACCCAGTTGAAGAGGTAGCCATTTACTAGCGCTTGCACAGTGGATAGTTAGGACCAGTTATCTGATGTCTGCATACTGTCTTGGACAGTCCGTGGTTGTTCATGGAGGATGTACTAGATCTTGTGGAATGTGTACACCTCTGCAGAGTAAAACTATTCAGAATAGCCGCGTCCTCGGATATGGATAGTTGAATGGCCATGTAGCTAGCATTGTGTCAATATTTCAAAAAGTTTGGAAAGTGTTTATGATGTTGTACCTGGGAGGTACTGGAAAGGGAATGATCGTACCTTTGAGGTACCGGAGACATGTTGGTCTTGGAGTTGTGTTTTTTCCAACAGTTCTTTCAAAAGAAAAACTTTTTTTTATTGTATAATGCTTTATCAAAACCTTGTGGATATGAGATATCTACAAGAGAAACATTTTATCTTTGGAAGTATCTTCTTCAACAAAAAACAACTAAAATTTGTTCAACCATGATTGGTCTTCTACTTATCATGGACAGACTAGCCCTTAACTAAACTGCCTTCCTACCACCTTTATGGCATACTTGCATTTGTTGGGCTTTCATTTAGGGGGTCTTGCGAGTACATTCAAATGTACTCATATGGTTTCGTCCCTGGCTATTGTCTTGGTCAGACTGTGAGGAGCTGCCTCAGGAGGATACCTTTGAGGAGTAGTACTATGACGATCCCGCGTACTAGGCACGTCTCCCGGTCAGCAGCCTGTGGTGCTAAGGCGTTGACATGGGTTCTACTAGTTGTGTTTGCTTCCGCGGAATAAAGTAGTTGTAATGTGTGTTTGCCACTGTCCTGCGCGGCAGTTGTCTCAGACTTGGTCGACAGACCATTTGTGTAACACTATGTTATTCGTGTAATGGATGTGAACTCTGGTGTACCTTCTCTAAATATGTTGCTCATGACTGTCGATCAGGGATCATGAGTGTATGCATATTGGCGGTCTCGGACATCTAGTCTGGGGTCCCCACAGAGTTGGTATCAGAGCCATCCTGACCATAGGAGACCTTAGTTAGTATGGGCGTTAGTTCGTACTCCGACATCTACCATAGTTTCTATACAAGACTTAATTATGACTATATAACAAAGTTATGTCTAGTACGCCCACTACCTGAGATTAGAGGAGGGGAGATCACCGGTTTTGTTGCGGGGTTGTCTTGGTTGGCGGAGTGCACCCTCCATTTTCCATTGACTTCACCATCCGAGCATGTGCACCTCTTCCACGCCATTGACCGCTCGTGGAAGGACGCGGTTGTTCGTGTGCTAGAGCTGGCGGTTGCGCGCTTGGCTCACACCTACGAGACCCGCTTTGTGGATACTCCTTTCCAGCGCCACGGGAGGCACGACGATGAGGTCTTTCCATTCCCTTGTCCGTGTCCCCGTGACATTGTGTGCTCCCACATGGAGGACATGGAGTTCTACCTGCACTACACTCAGAACAACCTGGATTATCTGAATATTGTTCACGCCGACCTCGCCGCCAAGGCGAGAGCCTTGGAGGGCAAGCTGCGGACCACCCGTTTGGCCCGTACTCGCCTTTTCAAGAAGTCTGAGTCGCTCGAGAACGCCAACGCCATACTCCGTGGCCGGCTGAAGACAGCTAGAGAGACCTTGCCGCGAGGAACTCGACCATTGAGGAGTTATAGGAGGAGATTTCCGAGCTCCGCAAGGAGAACGAGGCTCTTCTTCCTAACGATGATGTTCCTTCCAAGGGCATGGATATGAGTGAGAAGAGTGCTCAGGAGGACGACGATCTCGCCGGACACGAGGAGGACCTTGAGTTGATCCTGTTCGACGACGATGATGGAGACGCCTAGGCGGTAGGCCGTGTTAGTAGCCTGTGCTATGTAAGCACCTAGTACTAGTTAGCTGCGATGACCCTGAATCGCTGCTTTGGTAGTGTGGTTCTTTAGAAACCACTTGTTTGCTAGTTTTTGATGTATGGTGTTCTATGTATGCTTGGACCTGCCTTCTTTATGTATGATATGTTTGTGCTTTGACTTCTCTGAATAAATTACCAAGCATGTCTAAAGTTCCATGTTTTCATCTTCTCTGATTCTCGTTTGTCGTTGTTAGAGAAACAAATCCTTCTGTCTCTTTATCGTATATCTTATTTCATTCAGCATGCCGCGTGATCCACCACCACCACCGCCACCCGAGCCAACTGCGGCTCAGGTCCTGGCTTTGTACATGGAAGACCGAGAGGCTGCCCGTGCCGAGCGCTCCGCAACTCTTGCGACTCTCGCGCATCTGGCAACTCTTGGAGCCAATGGTGGGAATAGTACGCGCTCCAAGCTCAAGGAATTCCAGAATACCAACCACCCATCTTCTCTCGGATTGTGGAACCTCTGGACGCTGATGATTGGCTTCGTACCATTGCCAACAATCTGCAAGTTAATGGTGTCGAAGACAAAGACAAAGTCCTTTATGCTTCTCATTTTCTCGCTGGACCTGTGAGGACTTGGTGGGAAACCACCCGTGCTTCACTGCCAGCTGATCATGTCACTACCTAGGAGGAGTTTTTCCTCAAGCTTCGCAAGTATCATATCCCCGAAGGAGTGATGGGTATCATGAGGGACAAATTTCTGATCCTTAGGCAAAGTGGCATGACTGTGTCCAAGTATTGGGATGAGTTCACTACCCTGGCTAGGTATGCTCCCCATGATATTGACACTGAAGAGAAGAAGAAGGAGAGAAGATTGCACGACGAGCTGCAGTGTACGCTCGTGGTAATTCCTTTCCAAGCTCTCGAGTCTCTTGCCAATGCTGCTATCCTTATGGAACATAAGCGTCAGGCAGCCTATGACAATCGCAAGCGGAAGATGATGCAGCAAATGAGGGCCGAGTGTCCATAGGACTCGTAGCTCCCCACCTGCGAGGCCACCCTTCAATAATACACCTGGTTATGCTCCTCGCCCAAGCTTTCCATCTTACCCGAAGCCTCGGAATTCTGGAAACGCTCCTTATGCGCCTCATCCTGGAGGAGGGAATACTGGGAATACCTTCACCTGTGCTGCCCCAACTGCACCCAAGCCATCGGGGACATGTTTCTCATGCGGCAAAGGAGGGCATTTATCTCAGGAGTTTCCTAGTAAGAATCATGCACCTGCCTGCCCTAATGCGGCCAAGATGACACATGGACCACCCCACAAGAAGCAGGGCAATATTGTTAAAGGACATCTGAATTGCTTCACCGCAGAAGAAGCTCATGACACCCCAGAAATGGTGATTGGTATGTTCTCTGTCAACTCCGTACCAGTCCCTGTTCTGTTTGATTATGGTGCATCGCATTCTTTTGTCACAAAACCTTGCGTGAAGAAAAGTGGTTTAAAGGTCATCCCTATGTCTAGAATTATGCTAGTGCAAATCCCAGGCGAGACAACCAAAGCCACTGACTCCTGCAACAATGTGCCTATTGTTATCAATGGGAAAACATTTCATGCTGATATGATAGTGCTAGGCGCACAAGGCATTGAGGTTTTACTTGGTATGAATTGGATGACCAAGTACAAGGGAGTCATTGACTGCACCACAAAAACCATATCCTTGACTAGTAGTACCGGAGAAGAGGTTAAGTATAAGGCAGTCAAAACCACCTCCAAAGTTCATTGCCATAAGAGTATATCCAACCCCTCACTTCAACAGAATCCTGTGGTATGTGAGTATCCGGATGTCTTTCCAGAAGAACTACCCGGTATGCCCCCTGACAGGGATATCGAGTTTATCATTGAGTTAGTTCCTGGAACCAGACCCATAGCTCAAAAACCTTACCGGATGAACCTGGAGGAATTAAAGGAGTTGAAGAAGCAACTGGATGGTATGCTTAAAAAGGGATTGATCCGCCCAAGTGCTTCTCCCTAGGGATCACCTGTCATCTTTGTGGACAAACGGGATGGTACCTCACGTCTATGTGTGGATTACCGGAGTTGAATGATGTCACCATCAAGAACAAATACCCGTTGCCCAAGATTGAAGATCTCTTTGACCATATGAATGGAGCTCGTGTCTTCTCCAAGATAGATCTCCGCACTGGTTATCACCAATTGAAGGTGCGGGAATCGGATATTCCGACTGCTTTCATTACTCGTTACTGGTTGTATGAATACACTGTAATGTCCTTTGATCTAACAAATGCTCCTGCCTATTTCATGAACCTCATGAATTAGGTGTTCATGGATTTTATGGATAAATTCGTCATGGTGTTCATCGACGATATTCTTATCTATTCCAAAGATGAAGCCGAACACGAAGAACATCTGATATTGGTACTCGGAACACTTCGGAAGCATCAATTGTATGCTAAGTTCAGCAAATGCCAATTCTGGCTTAGAGAAGTGGGTTTTCTTGGACATGTGGTATCTGAAGGTGGAATCTCTGTTGATCCCACTTTGATTCAGTCCGTCATGAAGCGTAATGCCCCAACCAACCCAACTGAAGTGAGATCATTTCTTGGTTTGGTTGGTTATTACCACAAATTTGTTCAAGGATTCTCCAGTATCGCCAGACCACTCACTCAATTGCTCAAAAAAGACAAGAAGTTTGAGTGGACTGACAAATGTGAGGAAAGTTTCCAAGAAATTAAGAGAAGATTGGTGACCGCTCCTGTTCTTACTATGCCGGATCTCACAAAAAGTTTTGATGTGTACTGTGATGCCTCAAAGCTTGGACTCGGCAATGTCTTCATGCAAGACGGGAAGGCCATCTCTTACATTTCTCGTCAGTTGAAGCCTCATGAACAGAATTACCCTACGCATGACTTGGACCTTGCGTCTGTTGTTCATGCTCTCAAAGCATGGCAACACTTCCTTATGGGTAATAGATGTGAGATTTATACTGACCACAAGAGCTTGAAGTATATCTTCTCTCAGCATGAACTCAATATGAGGCAACGCCGGTGGATTGATCTCATCAAAGATTATGATCTGAGTATCCACTATCATCCTGGAAAGGTGAACGTTGTCGCTGATGCACTCAGTCGAGAACCCTCCTCTTTGAATGATATCATTAAGGTCATACAACCTGAGTTGTGTAAAGAACTAGACCAACTGGGTGAAGTAGTCAGCCATGGGATGTTGAATACTATCGAACTCAAACCTACCCTGGTTGATCAAGTAAAACAATCTCAGAAAGACCAGAAGAATATTGAAGGAATTAAGGATCGAATGAAGAAGGAACTAGTGCCTGGTTTCTCTGTCGATTCTGAAGGAATACTCTGGTATAAAGGTCGCATTTGCGTTCCATCCGATTCAGAGCTAAAGCAAGTAATACTCGCCGAGGCTCATGACACTCCTTATTCCATCCACCCCGGAGGAACAAAAATGTACCAAGATCTCAAAGAGAAGTTTTGGTGGCATGGTATGAAGTGAGAGATTGCTTCTTACATAGCCAAGTGTGATATCTGTCAACGTGTGAAGGCAGAACACCAACGTCCAGCTGGTCTTTTGCAACCACTCCAAGTACCCAAGTGGAAATGGGATGAAGTTGGAATGGATTTCATCACTGGACTTCCCAAGTCAAACCATGGGCATGATGCCATATGGGTTATTGTGGACAGGCTTACAAAAGTGGTTGTTCGCACAACTCATCATGGAGACCAATTGGCTGATCTCTATATATCTCGGATTGTGAGTTTGCATGGAGTACCCGAGAAGATTGTTTATAGTCGAGGGAATCATGTCACATCTCGGTTCTGGAGGAAATTGCATGAAGCTCTTGGAACCAAGTTTTCTTTCAGCACAACTTATCACCCACAAACTGGAGGACAAACCGAGCGTGTTAACCAAATCCTGGAAAACATGCTTCGTGCTTGTGTATTTTCTTATGGTGCAAAGTGGGAAGATTGTCTACCATTTGCGGAGTTCTCTTACAACAATAGCTATCAAGCTAGTCTGCAAATGGCTCCTTTTGAAGCTTTGTATGGATGCAAGTGTCGCACACGCTTAAACTGATCTGAGTCTGGTGAAAGTCAGATATTTGGTGTGGATACATTGCGTGCTACCGAAGAACAAGTCCAACTTATCCGTGACCGTCTCAAGGCCGCTCAATCTCGTCAGAAGAGCTATGCTGACTCCAAGCGACGCGACGTCTCTTTTCGTGTGGGAGATTTTGTGTATCTTAGAGTCACACCTCTCAAAGGGATGCAACGTTTTCATGTCAAAGGAAAGCTTGCACACCCATACATTGGGCCTTTCAAGATCCTAGCCCGTTGCGGCAAAGTATCTTATCAACTTGAGCTGCCCGCTGATCTCTCAGAGTTCCATGATGTCTTTCATGTGTCACTACTCCGGAAATGTCTCCAAGTGCCAGATAAGAATCATTCTTATAAGGATATCGACTACCGGACCATTGACATCAATCATGATTTGAATTATCGTGATCGACCACTCCGTGTCCTTGAGAAAAATGTTCGTGTAACCCGGAAGAGAGCAATAAAATTCCTCAAAATTCAGTGGACTAATCACTCTGAGGAAGAAGCTACCTGGGAACGCGAAGATTATATTAACAAGGAGTTTCCTGATTTTCACTATGACTAAACCCCCGAATCTCGGGACGAGATTATTTTAAGGAGGGGAGGTCTGTCACATCCTCATTTTATAACAAGGTTGTAAGGAGGAAAACACAAAATTTAGGACCAACAAAAACTTTTTAGTTGATCCTGTTATTTTCCTAATGTTGTAACTCATATGTGAACCTGATGTTTTCTATGAGAAATAAAGAGTGGAAGGTTGTTGTCTTGTTTCCTTGTCATCTTTATCATCTTTTAATCTTGTTTATGGATCACCAAAACAAAGGAAACAAAATTCCTTTTGAAATTCCTAAGAAAAAACATGAGTTTTCCTTTTCTGTTTTTGGCTATCACTCACTCTTTTGAGCATCATTTCTATCTATGGATCCCAAATCAATTTTATGTTTTCTTTGGATGTCATCCATCCTTGTGGTATGGACTTGCTCACCATATCCAAAGAAACATTTTTGAGCAAGTGAAACCCCTGTTTTCTTGAGTGTTTTTCTGCCTAGTTGATAAAACAGGAAATAGAAAAACAGTGAAAACAGAAAACCTCACCTATTCTAGTCTTGTTTTCAGCAACCTATATATTTTCTAAATTCAAATAAAAATATGTTTTTGAAACTAAACATTGTACTCTTCAAAACCATACTCTCATTTTTTCATTTGGAAATTGTTTGCTGTATCAAACACATCCAGACATTTCATATTCTTTAATAGTTTCAGGACTTAGAAAAATCACTAAGTCATAACTGAAACTGTCGAAACCTGAAACTGAACTTTTCTGTCAGTGCACCCGATTCAAATCTTGCTCAAATTCGAGTTTTCTTTCATCTAGATCGTGTGCAACCTTGCCAAACCACTTGCCCTTGCTCTCATCTACCAAAACCAGCCGTGGTTTTCACTCGAGGAACCACAGAGAAGGAGAGCAGCTCCAGTCCAAAGATGGTGGCCGGGGGCCCGACCTGTCATCAGGGAAACAGAGCACACCCGTGCCATTTCTCCTCCTTCCAAGGCTTTGAGCCAGTGATTGCATGAACTCGATGCCACGGTTCTCACCTTGCTCCTCCACGTGCTGCCCATGACCTGAGGAGAGCACACACGTTGGCATCGCCATTGCCTTGCTGTCGAGCGCCCGAGCACGCACTCACCCGGGAGCTCTCTGTATAAAGCACCCCCGTCCCTCTTGTCTTTCCACACAAATCATAATTCACACCGCACCCACCCCGCAGCAATGCCTCTGCCATTGCTCTCTCTGTGAGAGCGAGGAGAGCACGCTCTCGTGTTCTGTCCGTGGAGAAAGAACCCGACGCGCCAACTCTCGTCTCTCTCTCACCTTGCTCCATTTTCTCTCCATATCAATCCCCTTGCCAAGTCATGCGTGCCGGACACCTTGTCATATGGTTATGCATGCAGGATCGCCGCCGTTGAGCTCGACGCTGCCGGGAACGCCTTAGTGCGCGCGGGAGCTGCTTGTGGATCCTTTTGCTGCTACTGCTTCCGAACGCCTCCATCGACCTCGAACTGCCCTTTCATCATCGACCGTCGACTCCTATCGAGCCCTAGGTGAGCCTCTGCCCGTATGCGTGTGCATGTGCTCACCAGCGGCGTGTTTTGGTCGCGAGGAAGAAGAACGAGCGTGAGTCGTTCGTTTTTTGATCGGTGGTCGCCTTTGAATCCAACGGGATCTAATCTACACCCTCTGATCTTGATCGCACAGCTGCTTACCGATTCGTTTGCACGCGCGAATGAACTGGGCCGGCCCAGCGCAGCGCGCTTCACCGCGTGAAGGCCAACGGCCCGTTGAGCCTGCGGTGGCGATTTTTATTTCCTTTTCTATTGATCTGAAAACTACCTCATCACTTTAATCAAAAATAAAATTCTTAAACACCAGATCTGGCCACCCCATATTTATCTAGGGTACATGCATGTTTTATTAACCACATGCAAGTGACAGATCTGTATTTTCACCCCTAGAACATCCTGGAAAAATTCCTAAACACAACCTATCTGAAAGAGTAAACATGAGATAACATTTGATTTAGGAATCCAATGTAAGTGGGGTTTATCTCTCTGGATAGATCTTGTTGATACCTAACTAGAGTAGTTTGCCTCACATGCACTTGAGTTTCCTATCAAAAATGACATGCGGAATGGTAAATGACCAGAGAGACACTAAATGGTTTTTATGAATTTTTCTAAAATGATTTTTGAGATGAATCCTTTTGGATGTGCTTCTGTATGTATAGGTCTATCATATCCTAGGTTGGTGTGCTGTTTTGAGCTGTAGATTAATTTTGGCATGCATTTCTATATCTGGTAGTATTCTGCCATTTCTAGATGTGATGTATTTGATGATTGCTAAGTATGGAGATGCCTTGTGTGATCTTACTAGCATGTGTAGGAGTTGTTTTCACTTCCATAAGATTATTATCTGGTAGATCTACCATGTTAGAATAAATCTTGTTCATGATAATATCATGGTTTGACATGCATGTTAAGATCTATGCTTGTTTTCTAGTTTCTATGTGTGCTAGATTTGTTTGCCATGATTACCTTCATGCCATGATTGTTTCCATGCTTTGTATGGTATGATATGCCTCTGTTATGTACATGCTTGGCTACTGTTTGCATGCTCTTTTCATATATACAAGTGTGTTATGGCTTGCATGTTCTTAGAAATGCATGTTTTACCCTCATATGCTTGTATATATGTTTCCTAGATTATGTTCATTATGTTTCACCCATTTTGGTGGATGACCAGAGAGTCATTACACTCTTTATGGCCTTGTATGAGAGTGGTACACCCACTGGACTCATGTAATATGTTTGGTGCATGACTTGTATGAAACTATACCTTGTTATGCATGTTATTTATGCATGTTTGAGTGTTGTAGCATGCTTTAGTACTATTATTTTTGAGTGAATTCTTGTTGTATGTGTGCTATATTAGCTCGTGCTTGCCTTTTTCTTGTACTGACTGAGTGTTTTTTTTTAACTTTTTACGACGTTAGATAACGAAGAAGCTGTTAATCCTGAAGTGGTTTTCTGTAACTCTTGTTTATTTCAAGAGTGTGATCAAGACCAGAGCAAAGGAAAGACACTCTAAATGCTTGCTGTTGTATTACTTATCATTATCTATCATGCATGTTTTACTTCTAAAGTTTTTACATAAGTTGTCCCTAAACTATTTCTCTTAAGCGGAAACTACTGCTATCGCTTTTATCGGATTGTTGTAGCCGCTACATAATCTTGGTAATACCAAGCCCTTAGGTATTTTGGAGCCATCAATTAATTAATTTAAGTCCCTTAGTGGACATTTTTAACTTGGTGTTCATGGAAAACAAAGGGTCTTTGGAAAAACCAAGAGGAAAGGTGGGACCTTGTCCAAGGGAGGTTTGTGAAGGGAGAATTGTTTTCAACTCGTTTTCCAAAATGACACATAACCTAGTCTTCGCCGGACAACCAAGCCGTACTGCCACATTACCACAATATGGGAACGGGGTCTAGCTAAAAGCTTGTCGGCGTTAGTCCGTGTCTACCTCAATGTGTTATAGGGGTTAGAGTCCCCTGAACCGAATTGTCGCCAGGAGGGAGTAACGGGACATTCAGAGTGTGGGATTAAGTTTGCCACCGGTTGCAACAATTGGGTCTCCTGTCATGACAGTGTGTTGTCAGGGGAAACCGGATCGATACGGCTGACTCACTCGGTGCCAGGGAGAACAAACCCAGTTGAAGAGGTAGCCATTTACTAGCGCTTGCATAGTGGATAGTTAGGACCAGTTATCTGATGTCTGCATACTGTCTTGGACAGTCCGTGGTTGTTCATGGCGGATGTACTGGATCTTGTGGAATGTGTGCACCTCTGCAGAGTAAAACTATTCAGAATAGCCGCGTCCTCGGATATGGACAGTTGAATGGCCATGTAGCTAGCATTGTGTCAATGGTTCAAACTGCTGAAAATAGCCAGGCTATTGGATGGGAGGAAATTGTGCCTCTCTTTTATTCTAAATTCTATCCTCCCAGTGAAATTCATAGAGATCGGAAGTATATATATATATATATATATATATATATATATATATATATATATATATATAATTTTTTGGCCTCATGACGGAGAGAGTATTTCCCAAGCATGGGGGAGATTGAAGTTACTAATGCTCAAATTCCCCATTCATGAGCTCCCTGGTAATATTGTTATTAATAATTTCTATGGAGGGCTTTCTCTTCATGATAAGGATTTATTGGATGCTTCTTATTCTGGATCATTTACACGTATGAAGGATGAAGCTAAATGGGATCTTCTTGGCCGTATTCAAGAATATACTGAAGGATGGGAGAATGACAAAGGTAGAAAGTCAGGTATAAATTATTATTATGAATGCATTAAAACTTTTCTGTCATCCGATGATTTTCATAATGTTAGTATTGTTTATTGTTTTGATTCTCAAGTTGTTGCAAACTTATATAAGGCTTTTGCTTCTTATATTGATATTCCCAAAAAGGAATGGGATAAGTACCATGCACCTTATAAAAATATTGTTAATTGTGTTCTGCCAGAGATATAGAAGTTCATACCGTTGATTCTATTGTGCATGAACCTTATATTGAGTAAATGCCTTTCCCTGCTAAGGTAAAAGAACATTCTATGTTAGCTAGTTTGGTTAATAAAAGTGCAAGGAAACCTGTAGAACCCGAGGAACAAATAACTGTAGAACCTACAGTAGCAATACTAAAGGACCTTGTTTCTGAAAATATAGAAGAGGGACACATTATATTTTGTGAAGATGCTTCTAATATTGTCTCTCATCCTAGTAAATCTAGGAAACCTAGTGTTCCTGTGCTATCTGTTAGGATAGGTGATCATTGCTATTATGGTTTGTGTGATATTGGTGCTAGTTCTAGTGCTATTCCTTATGAGCTTTATAGAGAAATCATGCATGAAATTGGTTCTTGTGAACTTGAATACATTGATGTGATTATTCAACTTGCTAATAGGGAAACTATTTCTCCAATTAGTATTGTTAGAGATGTGGAGGTTTTATGTGGTAAAACTAAATATCCTGCTGATTTTCTAGTACTAAGCACTTCTGCTAGTGATACTTGTCCTATTATATTTGGTAGACCTATCTTAAACACTTGTGGTGCTGTTATAGATTGTAAAAAGGAGAAAATCCATACAAAGTTTGATGGAGAGTCTTATGAATTTAATTTCTCCAAATTTACTAAAGCACCTTATGAAGCTGAATTACCTAATGAGAATTATAGAGTTGAACAATTGGCTGCTATTTCTCTTGCTCCTAACAATCCTTTGCAGCAATACATGGAAGACCATGTGTCGTGGTGTGGAGAAGACAGATGCCATGGGATGGCTTAAGTTTGGGGCCGATGGACGATGTAGGTATTCGGGGAGGGATCGCACGACGAGTAGCCGCGCTCAGGTATTACTGCAAACAACAAGAACTACCCAGGTTTGGGGCCCTCGTGTGGAGGTAACACCCCTACTCCTGCCTATCTCTCTGTATGTATAATCTCCGAGTAGCCACAGTACAACTTTGCCTCTCAACCGAGTAGCCACTCTGCTGTTCTCTCTCGCTCTAGTGCTGGCTCTTGTAATAAATGCGATCTGAGGCAAGTCCCTCGCGCAGGAGGAGGCAGGGCACCTTATATACTGGTGCCCAGCCGAATAAACAAATACTAAAGGGTACAACCGATGGGACATGCCTACTATGAAGCAGAGCACGCCTCTGGCTTCTCGCTGACGTGGGCGCGGGAAGTCGCCGCGCCATCCGGCTGATAGGACTTGTCCATCCTGTCAGTCACACAGAGTAGCCCCTACCTCATGTCCTGTCCCCTCTGTCAGTGACAGGACTTGACAGGCGCCTACCTCACTGTAGCCACGCTGTAGCGCGGATAATCACACGCTTCGTAAGTTGAACCGCACACCTGTACGGCTACAGGATACATGGGATCTTGTCAGAACGGATCCATTGACTTCTTGCCCGAGTAGGAACGGAGCCCATCTACTCGGACCACCTAATCGCTACCCGGGCGATTATAATCTTTCTCCTTATCTTCCCTTGGCCTTCAATACTTATGACCGAATAGAGACTACCGGGTAGAGGGTACCCGGGTAGCCGCCAACTCGGTAGATTGCACCCTGGTCTTCATTTTACCACCTGTCTTACCCCTACTCGGGGGTAGCCCCTCGACATTAGTCCCCGAAGCTGGTAGAGTCCAGCGAACTTGTTCGTTGGGCTCTGCCAGCTGAAACCAAATTGTCTTCTCGAAGGAGTAATGCCGAGTTGTACCTCAACTTGGACCAAGGACTCCTTCTCGAATCTCTCCAACTATGGTTACGAGAGAAACTTCCTTGTAGCCGAGTAGAGCATTCTCTCTACTGTGCTGCCGACTAACTTGACTTAGTGAAATTTTGAACATGATCCCGCTGGATCTGACCAAATCCATCTTCTCGTGTCGCTGCGGGGCACGTGCCATGCACTAGTGACCGCGGCGCCTCAGTGCTGCTGCAGGCCACGCGCCAGTCTCTGCGCCTAGGGCCCACAACCCGTTAGGTCACGTCGAACGAGTACTCGAGAGCCCACGATCTGGGACGTGGGATTAACTGCGCCCGTTACGCGCGCGTTTCGCGCTGTGTGCGTTTCTAACGGGCAGTTAACCCACGCCGCACGATCAATAGCCACGATTGATCCAGTAGTAACTGCAGCTCGCAGGGAGAGATAAATACCCCCGCGCCGCCTACCCTTTCTCTTTCCTCCTCATTTCCCAATATCGCACTCACATCTCCTCTGTCGCTGCCGTCGAGCACTGCGCCACCGCGAATACTCATCGCGCCCCCACCGTGAGATCTGAGAGCAAGAATCTCGGCGCACCATCGCCGTCATCCTCGCCCTCAACTCCGACGAGCTCTTCTTCTCCAACTAGCAATCTCGCTTCCATGGCTCAGCACAGAGACGAGGTGGTTCCCGCCCGAGCCGGCTGGGAGGGCTCGGACGTCACCGCCGAAGACTGTCAATGGCTGGTGAATACTCGCCGAGTCCCACCCGGCGTTGTCTGTCGGCCTCCCGGCACCGAGCTCGTCCCGGCACCCGAAAAGGACGAGTATGTGGTATTCCTCTCCCACTTCAAACGCGGCGTCGGCCTTCCCATCTCCAAATTCTTTTCAGACTTTCTCCGCCATTTCGGCCTTCAGCCGCACCATCTTCCACTAAACGCCATTGTTATGCTCTCAACACATGCCACCGTGTGTGAAGCCTTCCTGGGTGTCTACCCGACGGTCCAGACATGGGCAAAATACTTCTTCCGCAAGCAGAGTGTTCCTGATCCTGGCAACACTGAAGCCCCTCGCGTGATGACCCAGACGGGTAGCGCGATGATGTTGCAGCGCAAGACCGGGCACCATCCGCGAGTGCCCGGATTGGAAACCGTGCGTAAGTGGCAGCGCGGTTTCCTCTATGTGAAGAACGTTCCCGCCGAGAAGGGAAAGCCCATCGAAGACCGGATAGGGCTCCCTAAGTTCGTGAACGCGCTGCCCACCAGGCAGAACTGGGGATATGATCCAAAGAAGACCGTGCCAGACGTCCTCCAGGTCGAGAAGCGCATGACCGAGTTGGTGGCGGAAGGGCTCCTTCAGGACGACTCAATCGCCTGCTGGATCTCTCGCCGATTACTCCCGCTCCAGGAGCGAGTACACGAGATGTGCTACATGGGAGGTCCTCGGGATTGTACCAGGACGACGACCTTTGAGCTCAGCAAGGCTGAGGTGGCCATCTGGGCCAGGTCTATTATGCAGACCATCTCACCGAGAACTGGGCATACGGCTTCACGCAGTATAGCCGCACCAAGAAGATCCCCCAGGTTAGTGCTCTTCTCTGCACCCTTATTATTTGTAATTGACACCGAGTAGAATTCCTTTTAGCTTCATATGCTTTGTATTTGCATGTTGTCCCGAGTAGGAACCTTTAGCTTTGTATGCTTTATGTTTGCATGTTGTTCCGAGTAAACTCACTTAGCTTAATATGCTTTGTGTTTGCACGCTATCCCGAGTAGAACCACTTAGCTTAATGTGCTTTATATTTGCACGCTTGTTCCGAGTATAACCACTTATCCGAGAACTCAACTCATTGTGTCTTCTTGTACCAATCAGCACATCAATCGCCAGAGAGAAGAGGACAGTGAAATCTTCGAGGCCAACTGGCACGATGATAGGACTGAGGATGACGCCAAGGCATATGACACCCAAGATACCTTGTGTATCCCACACGCCATTCAGGCTGGTAAGTCCCGAGCTGAAACCTCTATTCGGGATTGGTCCGAAGATGAAGAAGGTGACTTAATTCACCTTTCCGCTTACTCGCAGTCTGCTTTGCTTCCCTTCTCTTTTGCTTGTTCTGAATTTTCCGTTCTTCTCTGCAGAGGAGCCTGAGTTGGACGAGTTAGAGGAGCCTGTGGACGCGATTCCTGTGTCCATGGCTGCTCCCACTACCCAGAAGAGGGTTGGCAGTGGTGCACAGGCACCTCCTCCCAAGAGAACCAAGAAGAAGCCAGCCAACAAAGTTACCACTGGCCGCCGAAAACGCGTCCCTACCACAGAGGGGTAAGTGCTTCCGAGTAACCCTGGTTCTCCGTTGTTCTTTTCCCTTCTCCCTTTTCTGCTTTTTTTCTGATCCTATTTCTTCTTCCAGCGCGCCTCTCGACGCTGATGCCACTTCTGCACCTCGTCCCAAGAAGAAAACAACCGTGCTCCGAGAGCAGCTTGTAGAGCTCTCGGATGAAGACGAAAACCAGGAAACGCAGGGTAGGACACGTGCGTCCTCCCCTATTGACGAAGAGCAAGATATCGGCGCCGAGAACGATGGCGCCGGGGATGATACTGATCCAGTCACCGAGCAGCTGCAGTCAGAAGCGCAGCAGACTGACCAAGATGCTGCCAACATCGAGAAGCCGCCAACCCCCCCCCCCAGCTGCATCAGCTGGGGAAGAAACTGAACATGCTGCCGAGCAGCAGCAGGACACCACGGCCGTGGAGCGGCCAGACGCCACCACCGAGCAGCAGCGGGCAGAAGATGATGCCGCCGAGAGATTGGATCCTGCTGCGGAGCAGCGGGTAGAAGACAATGTGGTGGAGCCAGCCCGCCAAGACCAAGTGCAGCCGGACGCTGCACCGAGTAGCCGGCCACCTGTGCCGCCAACTCAGCAGGCGACTCCACCCCTCACACCAGTTCCTCCACCAAACCAGCAACCATCTCCGCCAGTTCATCAAGTGCCACCACCTCCTCAGCCAACTCTGCACGTGCCTCTGCCTTCTCGGCCAACCCCACGCCAAGAACCAAGAAGACCACCAAGGTGGGAGCTGAGGCAACCCGGCACCAGCCAAAGCGCGCTGCCTCACAGGCTGGGCAGGCGCCACAGCCCTCCAAGCCGCAAGGTGAGCAGTCCGGGAAGCTGGTCAAGAGCACCCAGCTGACACTTACTCAAAATAGGACTCCGCCCACTCCAAGCGCCAGCCTGGTTTCCTCCGGGGTCACCTTTGGCCCCGTCGAGAAGCTGAGTGCTGGTGCTGGCGCCAGCGTGCAGCGCAAGTATCCCGAGTACTGGACAGACCTGCAGCAGCGCCACCAAATCCACCTGTCCAAGGAGGATAAACGGCTAGCCGCTCTCAAAGAGCGCAAAGCCGTGGGAGTCTCCAAATCCAAGGGAAAAAAGGATTCCTTGGTCATCAAGGAACTTTCTTCCCGCGGAGAAGACGAGGAGGTGCTTCCCGAAGAAGGCCTTGCAGCCATCTTGGACCGAGTAGGCCACATCGAGAAGGCCTGGGACAGCAAAGTGCTCGGCAACAATGCCTGGGATGGTACCGAGTTGGGGAAACTCGACCATTACCGAACAGACTGGAACAAGGCCGACATTGGCCCTGTTGGCATGACAGTTGCCAGCTCTTGTAGCACCTTGGCCGGAAAGCTGTTTGTCCTGCGCAAGAACATCGAGGACATCAAGCAAAGCTATGTAGTAAGTGTCTCTCTCTTCTTTGCATTTTCCGAGTTGCTGATTTCTTCTTTCTCTTCTCTTCTTCTCTTAGTCATCCCCCCAGTCCCCGAGATTGAGGCCGAGTAGGTGAAGACTCAACCGAGTTGACATTTACTCGGGCCAAATCTTCCAGTACTCACATTTTCCTTTCTACTCTGCAGGATAGCGTCCAGAAAAGGACACAAATTTTCCGCCAGCTTCTCTGGAACCACCGCCAAGCCAGGGAGCGGAACCAAGCTCTAGAGGCTGACAAGAAGGACAAGGATGCTATAGAGCAGCAGGCCCTGGAGCGCACCCTCAAGCTTTCTGAAATAGAGAGTAATCTTTTAGCATCTCGGTTTATGCGTTTTGTACTTACGCCGGTTTTTTGCTTTTTGCTCAATTGTTGTCTTCTCTGCAGGCGAGCTCAAGGCTCTGGTGGAAAGGCACCAGGACTGCGAGGTCTTTGCTGCCTCTGCACAAAGCAAGATCACTTCTCTGGAAGGTGAGCTATCATCTCTCTTCTCTGTACTTGCTTTCTCTCACTTGACTACTCTGCTGATAACGTTGTTCTACCCGCAGAAGAATACAAGAAGTAATGGGAGCAGCATCTGAATTGCCTCACACCCGCTGAAGTACAACAGCAAGTGCAGACCCGGGAGGCCCAAATTGAGAAGGAGCGCGCGGCCGAGAAGACCGAGTTTGAGAAACTCCAGGTCGATCTTACAGCCGCGCTCCAAACCGCAATCAACTCCGTCCGCGAGAAGCAGGAATTTGAGACGACTGCCAAAGCTGAGAAGCGAGCACTCGAGCTGGAAATTACCATGCTCAAGGAAAGGAACCGAGCCCTCGAGGTTCAAATCAATGACTCGCGCCACGTTCATGACAAGTATCTCCAAGAAGTAGAGGACTAGAAGTTCAAGCTGGGGGCCCTGTTGGTAGACATGGAATGTGAGTTGCCACTACCCCTTTCTTCTTTTGTCTCCTTCTTCTTTGCCTTCTTCTACCCGGTTTTACTTCTTCTCGGTCACTGTTTCTGACTCAACTTAGTTCCTTATGAAGATATCTTCCCGGAACTCCGTTCCGCTGGTGTGCCCGCTTTGGACAAGGCAAGACAGGCCAGAGCCGCATCTGGTCTAAATATTGACAACACATCCAGCATCAACGACCATCTCCTCAACATCAAGACACAAATCCGCTCCCTTAAGGGCCTGGGCACCTCCATGGTGTCTACTGGTATCAAGTTGCACAAGCTCTTCTGGCCGGAGAAGGACGTCCCGGAAACCTTCCGCGAAATTGCCGATCACCTGGATGAGGTTAAGGTGGAGCTCAAGAAATGGCGTGCCTCCGCAACTCGGGCAGGAGCTGATGAGCTGCTGCACTTCATTCTGTCCTGGTACGAGAACTTGGATCTCAACAGGATTAGTACTCGCCGCCAGGACTCCAAGTGGACCGATGATCCTGATTGCGTTGCTCGCCGAAAAGAGGTAGCCTATGAGCTCGCCTCCTACGCCGACACCAGCGTCTTCATCGACGGCCCCACCGAGCCTGACACGGATGTCGGAGAAGAGGATGATGACGAGGATGATGATGAGGATGATGACATTGTTGATGAAGATTTGGCCGAGTTCGAGGAGGGTGCCGAGGAGGAGGGATCCGAGCAGGAGAAGGCCAAGGGGACGGAGAAGAACGAGCAGCAAGGAAATGCTGAGGACTCCGGGTTGACAGCCAACACAGAGGCCAAGCAGCCGCAACCAGCCGCGCAGGAGGCCACCATCACCACCGAGATGGTGATCCAGGATCTAGCTCCTGAGTTGGGCGCAACTGGGGTTGCGCCATCCGGCATCTACCCTCTACCCAGCACTCAATCTACTCCATCCTCCAACTCTGCAACGGATCCCATCTCCGCGGCTACATCAACTTCCGATCCAGCTACCTCTGCCAACACCGACGCGGACAACACTGCTTCTACTATTGTGTAATTCCTGCAAGCCTTATCTCCAAACTTTTATCAGATCCCCGGGATGCCGGGTGCAGATGTAATCGATACAATTATGTCCTTTGGTACTCAGTTTTATTTGTTTAACAGTTTAGCAACTCTGGCTCAATGCCGGGTTGCGTTTCTATGCAAGTCCCCGAGTTGCATTTTTTATCCACTCATCCTCTTTGTCTTAGCTCTTACCTGCCACTTGTGGCTTTTGTGGTAGTCGAGTCACAAGATTTCAAAGTTTGAGTTTAAAATACTCAGCCACTTAGAAAAAATGCATGGTAACGCTGCCCACCACTCAACCGAAAAGAGACAACAGAAACAGAAAAGAACACCCTACTCGGTTGCTACAACTCTCCTTTCCTTAGCAATTTTTCGTGTGCTCATTGACCTTTGGCTTGTTCTCTTGCTTGCCATGAAGCCGGGTTGCGGACAGCAGCAGAGACGAAGAGTTGGCCCTTGGGTTTAAACACATTACTAGATATGCTTATGAAATTCTAAGTAAATCAACCGAGTAGACAAAGTAAAACAGTGTAGAAAAACATAGAGCAAATTTGGACAAGGGCAGTCCCCGAGTTTGAATTCGGAGTGCCGACTAGAATTTAACTCGGTTTGAGGAGATACATACAACTTTTTGCTCATGAATGAAAACAGCGGAGTAGAGCTACATTCTAGGGACGCTTAGATTCCTCTCCAGCTTTATCCGCCTATTCTTCTGGGGTGCCTGTGCGTCAACTAGGTAATATGCATCATTGTGTAGAGCCTTGCTCACAACGAAAGGCCCTTCCCACGGAGGGGACAGCTTGTGCATCCCGGCCGTGTGCTGCACGAGCCTAAGGACCATGTCTCCTTCTCGGAAAACCCTTGGGTTTACTTTCCGGCTGTGATAACGCCTCAAGTTTTGCTGATAAACAACTGAACATGATAGAGTTAACTCTCTTGCTTCTTCTAGCAGGTCAACGCCATTTCCTCGAGCTTCTCTCACCTCCGCCTCAGTGTAGAGGGTTACTCGGGGCGAGTCATGCTCTAGGTCAGTGGGCAACACGGCCTCAGCTCCATATACCAGGAAGAATGGTGTGTATCCGGTTGATCGGTTAGGGGTAGTCCTTAGACTCCACAACACCGCCGGCAACTTGTCCAGCCAACAACCAGGGGTTCGCTGTAATGGCTCAATCAGCCTTGGCTTTATGCCGGATAGCACCATGCCATTTGCTCTCTCAACTTTCCCATTGGAGGCCGGGTGCGCAACAGATGCAACATCTAGCCGGATCCGCTTCTCTTTGCAGAATCTTGCGAAAGCACCCTCAGCAAAGTTTGTGCCATTATCAGTGATGATGCTGTGAGGGTAGCCGTATCTCAGGATCACATCATTTAGGAAACTCACAGTTGTGACTCTATCACACTTCCGAATAGGCTTGACCTCAATTCACTTGGTGAACTTTTCCACCATGACAAGATGTGAGTCATGTTGCCTCTAGCCGGCTTGAAAGGACCCACCATATCCAAACACCAAACAACAAATGGCCAAGTAATGGGAATGGTCTTCAACTCGGAAGCTGGCATATGAATCTTACTTGCAAATCTCTGGCAGCCGTTGCACTTTCTCACTATATCTTCAGCTTGCTTCAAGGCAGTGAGCCAAAAGAAACCATGCCGAAAAGCCTTGTTGACCAGAGGCCGAGAAGAGGCGTGATGTCCGCATTCTCCTTGGTGTATCTCCACGAGAATTTTTTCTCCTTCCTCTGGCTTTACACAGCGTTGCAGCACGCCAGTAGGACTCCTTCTATGCAACACCTTGTTGAAGATTGTGTAGCCCTTGGATCTTCTCTGTATCTTCCTGGCTGTGACCTCGTCACTTGGCAGTGTGCCATCCGTTAGCAAGGATAATATGGGCAGAGCCCAACTCGGTGTCTCTCGTGTGGGAAACACTGGTTCATCCACTTCCATTGGATCAGCTACCAAGACCTCTTCTGAGTTGGGGGCGAGTCCCCGAGTCCATCGGCCCCACGGTGGGCGCCAACGGTCGTGGTGTGGAGAAGACAGATGCCATGGGATGTTTAAGTTTGGGGCCGATGGACGCTGTAGGTATTCGGGGAGGGATCGCACGGCGAGTAGCCGCGCTCAGGTATTACTGGAAACAATAAGAACTACCCAGGTTCGGGGCCCTCGTGTGGAGGTAACACCCCTACTCCTGCCTATCTCTCTGTACGTATAATCTCTGAGTAGCCACAGTACAACTTTGCCTCTCAGCCGAGTAGCCACTCTTCTTTTCTCTCTCGCTCTAGTGCTGGCTCTTGTAATAAATGCGATCTGAGGCAACGTCCCTCGCGCAGGAGGAGGCAGGGCACCTTATATACTGGTGCGCAGCCGGATAAACAAAGACTAAAAGGTACAACCGATGGGACATGCCTACTGTGAAGCAGAGCACGCCTCCGGCTTCTCGCCGACGCGGGCGCGGGAAGTCACCGCGCCGTCTGGCTGACAGGACTTGTCCACCCTGTCAGTCACACAGAGTAGGCCCTACCTCATGTCCTGTCCCCTCTGTCAGTGACAGGACTTGACAGGTGCCTACCTCACTGTAGTCACGCCGTAGCGCGGATAATCACGCGCTCCGTAAGTTGAACCGTACGCCTGTACGGCTACAGGATTTGCTGGATCTTGTCAGAACGGCTCCATTGACTTCTTGCCCGAGTAGGAACGCAACCCATCTACTCGGATTACCTAATCGCTACCCGGGCGATTATAATCTTTCTCCTTATCTTCCCTTGGCCTTCAATACTTATGACCGAATAGAGACTACCGGGTAGAGGGTACCGGGGTAGCCGCCAACTCGGTAGATTGCACCCTGATCTTCATTTTACCACCTATCTTACTCTTACTCGGGGGTAGCCCCCCGACACCATGAAAGTGATGTCTTTATGGAAGAAATAAATGAAATTGATATGATATTCCTACATCAGCCAGCGATGCTAAAACATAATTTACCGGTGGAAGACTTGGGTACCACATTACCACCCAAGGAGGATCCTGTTTTTGATTTAAATCCTTTGCCTGACAATCTTAAATATGCTCATATTGATGATAAGAAAGTATATCTTGTTATTATTAGTTCTAAACTTTCTGGTAAAGAAGAGGAGAGATGATTGGGAATATTGAAGAAACACAGAGGTGCTATTGGTTATACTCTTGATGATTTGAAGGGGATTTCTCCTGCTATATGTCAGCATGCTATTAATATTTAACCTGATGCAAAGCCAGTTGTTGAACATCAACGTCGTTTAAATCCTAAGATGAAGGATGTGGTAAGAAATGAGGTATTAAAACTCCTAGATGCTGGTATTACTTATCCTATTGCTGATAGTAGATGGATTAGTCCTTTGCATTGTGTCCCTAAGAAAGGAGGGATGACTGTTGTGCCAAATGAAAATAATGAACTTATTCCTCAAAGAGTAGTGGTTGGTTATAGGATGTGTATTGATTTTAGGAAAGTTAATAAGGTTACTAAGAAAGATCATTATCCTTTGCCTTTTATTGATCAAATGTTAGAGAGGTTTCCTAAGAAAACTCATTTTTTTTCTTTCTTGATGGTTATTCTGGGTTCTCTCAAATTGCTGCTAGGAAGCCTGATCAAGAGAAAATAACTTTCACTTGTCCTTTTGGAACCTATGCTTATAGACGTATGCATTTTGGTTTATGTAATTCTCCTGCTACTTTTCAAAGATGCATGTCTGCTATCTTTCATGGTTTTTTTGAAGAAATTGTGGAAGTCTTCATGGATGATTTCTCCGTCTATGGAACTTCTTTTGATAATTGTTTGCAGAATCTTGATAAAATTTTGCAGAGATGTGAGGAGACTAATCTTGTTCTTAATTGGGAGAAATGCCATTTTATGGTTAATGAAGGAATTGTTCTTGGACATAAAATTTCTGAAAGAGGTATTGAAGTTGATAGAGCTAAAGTTGATGCTATTGAGAAAATGCCCTGTCCCGGGAATGTCAAAGGTATTCGTAGTATTCTTGGTCATGCTGGTTTTTGTAGAAGGTTTATAAAATATTTCTCTAAAATATCAAAGCCCCTTACAAATCTTCTTCAAAAATATGTACCTTTTGTTTTTGATGAAGATTGTAAAGAAGCTTTTGAAATTCTAAAGAAGGCTTTAATATCCGCCCCTAATGTTCAATCCCCTGATTGGAATTTACCGTTTGAAATTATGTGTGATGCTAGTGATTTTGTTGTAGGTGCTGTTCTTGGAAAGCGAGTAGATAAGAAGTTAAATGCTATCCATTATGCTAGTAAAACTCTTGATGTTGCTCAAAAGAATTATGCTACCACTGAGAAAGAGTTCCTAGCTGTAGTTTTTGCTTGTGATAAATTTAGGCAGTATATTGTTGAATCTAAAGTTACTATTCATACTGATCATGCTGCTATTAAGTATCTTATGGAAAAGAAAGATGCTAAGCCTAGGCTTATTAGATGGTTGCTTCTCTTACAAGAGTTTGATTTACATATTGTGGATAGGAAGGGTGCTTAAAATCCGGTTGCTGATAATTTGTCTAGATTAGAAAATATCGCTGATGATCCTATTCCTGTTAATGATAGTTTTCCTAATGAACAGTTGGCTGCAATAAAAGTGAGCTCTCAAGAGAGTCCATGGTATGCTGATTATGCTAACTTTATTGTTTCCAAGTATTTGCCTCCTACCTTTACAACTGAGCAAAGAAGAAAATTCTTCTATGATTTGAGGCATTATTTATCGGATGACCCACACTTATATAAAGATGGTGTTGATGGTATATATTATGCGAAGATGTGTTCCAGAAAATGAACAACAAGAGATATTGCGAAAATGGCATAGTAGTGCTTATGGAGGACCATCACGCTGGAGATAGAACTGCACATAAGGTTCTACAATCAGGTTTATATTGGCCTACTCTCTTTAAAGATGCTAGAAAGTTTGTTTTATCTTGTGATCAATGTCAAAGGGTTGGAAATATTTCTAGACGTAATGAAATGCCTATGAATTATTCTCTTGTTATTGAACTGTTTGATTGTTGGGGTTTTGACTTTATGGGTCCTTTCCCCCCTTCACGAGGTTACACTCATATTCTTGTTGTTGTTTATTATGCTACTAAATGGGTAGAAGCTATACCTACTAAAAGTGTTGACGGTGAAACCTCATTAAAAAATGCTTAAATACATTATTTTCCCTAGGTTTGGTGTGCCTAGATATCTTATGGCTGGTGGGGGTTCTCATTTTATTCATGGAGGTTTTAGAAAGACTCTTGCTAAATATGTTGTCAATCATAGAATTGCCTCACCCTATCATCCTCAAACTAGTGGGCAAGTAGAATTATCAAATAGAGAAATCAAATCTATCTTGCAAAAGACTATTAACAAATCTAGAAAAAATTGGGCTAAGAAATTAAATTATGCTCTGTGGGCTTATAAAACTGCTTATAAAAATCCCATGGGCATGTCTCCTTATAAAATGGTTTATGGAAAAGCTTGTCACTTCCCCCTAGAATTAGAACACAAAGCTTATTGGGCAGTGAGAGACCTAAATAGAGATTTTAAACTTGCTGGTGAGAAAAGGTTGCTTGACCTAAGTTCTTTGGATGAATGGAGGAGTGAAGCATATGAAAATGATAAGCTCTTTAAAAAGAACGTTAAAAGGTGGCACGATAAGAGAATTATTAAAAGAGAATTTCATGTTGGTGAGAAGGTGCTATTGTATAGGTCTCGTCTCAATTTTTTTGCAGGAAAGTTACTCTCAAGATGGGAAGGACCTTTTGTTATCGAAGAGGTATATCGTTCGGGGGAAATTAAGATTGATTCCCTTGAAGACAACACTTCACAAGTGGTGAATGGCCAGATACTCAAGCATTATATTTCTGGAGATCCTTATAATGAAAATTTTGATTGTATTCTAGCCATGATCCCGGAGGAATTTATTAAGAAGCATATTTCAGAAACTGTAGAGTCAGTTTTTGAATAGGTATCAGTTTTGGTAAGAAAACTTTCGCGAAACATCTTCCAACTTTTATTTTTACTATTTTTGGAAAATATGAAAAATTATGATCCAGAAACGAGGCGGAGACGAAGCCCGGAGGCTCCACACCATGGGGTGGCGCGGGCCCACCCCTGGCCGCGCCAGCCCATGGTGTGGGCACCCCAGAGCCCCTCTCTGACTCGTTTTTGACCTGGACTTTCCTTTCGTTATGAAACTTTTTGCTATATAATCCCCCGGACCCCCCCCCCGAGGTCCGTATATCGTTTTCTTGTCGTGTTTCTGTTTCGAGCTGTTTCTGTCAGGATCTGTTTTCAGTTTTAGAAGCATCATGGTCTCCGCCAACAACAACAAGGGAAAGGGACCAAAGGAAGATGATCTCCAAGACCCGGAGCCGGAGGAGGAGATCGAGAGTGGAGCTGAAGGAGATGTAGAAGAAAACCCATGAGTATATCCACGCGCCACCATCGCAAGCATTGGAGTTGTTGCAAAACCTCGCAAGCAAACAACAAGGATGAGCACCGGAGGGAAGGCCCCACGTCACTGCTTAACTTCAAGGACACCCCTTTAAGGCATAAAGAAACCTTTCCGTACTTTAATTCATGAGTATCAATCTAGGAGGGTACCCGAGGCAGATTTGCCTTCTCGCTGGGATATGGATCGTTCTAACCGTGCAGATGAAGGAAGCTCTCAACCTAAGGTAGAGTGGGGGGAAAATCTTGGTGGTTGGGATTCGCAGTCTGACAGGCATGCAAACCGTATTGATCACAATACGGAGGTGATGTGTATGCTTATGTTCACAATTGAAGATCTGAAGAAATCAATTGATAAGCTCATCGAGAAGTATTAACCACCACCACCGAAGAATTGATTTGTCATTGGTATTGGCATCCCCTTGGCTTGTTCCAAGCTTGGGGGGAGTGCCGCGGTATCACATCACTATATTTCATCTTTTTACCTTTTTAGTCGATTCTTATCATGAGTAGAGAAGTTATCATATAGGATGGTTTGCAGTATGGAAGTGTCTCTCCTTAGTTGGTTATCGTTGTATCCGTTGGTATGAGTTGCAGGTTTGAAATATTAATGAGAAGTTTCATCATTTACTTTTTGTACACCTTATTTTAGTTTTCAATTTCTATCATATGGTTAAGCTTTTTGTTAGTATTTAGTGTCACTCTGGAGATCATTAAGTTAATCTAGTTGGTTTTGGCGAACTTAGCTTGGGCCAGTAGAAATAATATTTTGAGATGCTAGTATAAGAAAGAGGAATTTTCCTATTAGCTCATAAAATTAGTATTCACAAGTTAAGATCGTTTGTGCTTTCAATAAAGATTGCATAATTGGTTTCATCATATGTATATTTGTTTGTTTTCCCTCAACTCTTATGCTTGCTACCCAGCCTTGCTAGCCAAAACCCTATACTGAGAGGGAATGCTTCTCGTGCATCCAAACCTTGAGCCCCAAAACCTTGCCATTTGTGTCCACCATACCTTCCTACTTATGGTATTTCACCGCCACTCCAAGTAAATTTCTCATGTGTTACCTTTAAAACCTTCAAAATTATCCATGTTTTGTGTTCCTGTTTTAGCTCATGAGGACACAACTAGAGAATCTTTATCTCACTTGTTGATTGGACTCACACACCTGGACTAGTGGCTTCATCCGCTTATCCAAATGCTGGAAGATCTGGCAGCGGGGTTCCCAGCCCCAAATAATAATACAAATTCTCTTCACTATTTTTGCCCCTGATTTATCAGTTAAAGCATAATTGTGTAAACAAAAGAGAAAGAGATATGACCTTCTATACCAGTCGCATCCTTCAATGGAGCCCCTCTTGTGAAGTCTAGTTGGCTTGTGACGTACTGTATTTTTTTTTTGCCATTCGTTGACATAAACATACACCTCTCTCAAAATTAGACACTCCTCCATGGTTTGTGATTGTTGGTAGGCACCCAAGGATTCGGTTAGCCATGGTTTGTGTAAGAAAGGTTGGGAGGAGTGTCAACCATTTTATACCTATGTTTAACAAAATAAAAGATCTAGCACGTGAGTGATCCATGATTCCCTCTGCGAAGGGCCTATCTTTTACTTTTATGTTGGGTCAGTAAACCCATTCCTTTCTGTCTCCAGCAAGCATTTGAGTTGTTGTGATCTCACCATCTGTATGTTGATTTATTCAATCATGTTTTCTATCCTTCTTTGTTTAGCACATCCTTTATTATCTGAATGAATATTACTTTGAAAGCTATGAATCAATGTAAAAGGATTGTTATAATTAAACATGTTAAGCTCAACAATATAAGCCTTGTTATAAAGACTTCACCTAAGATAAGTATGATATCATTAAATGTTCTCTGACCAAGAACGAAGTTTGCCATCACCAATTTTGATTCTCTCTTTTGCATCTTTGTTTTTTACTCCCATTACTCGTTTCAAGTTAAGTTATATGAGAGGAAGTTGATGTCTATAATGATTGGTGTATAGTTAAATGAGATGCTTCTTGTCCGTATTTTATTTATCGAGTCTTCACTCCATAAACCAGTGGTCATGTTTACTGAGTTCAGTTTCTCTTGGGGACAAGCGAGGTCTAAGCTTGGGGGGACTTGATACGTCCATTTTGCATCACTATTTTATATCATAATTTGCTGTTATTCATCGATATATTTCATATTATGATGCATCCCTTATGTTATTTTATCTTATTTTGCATGTTTCATAATTTTTGGAGAATAAACACCGGGACCAGAAATCTGATGGAAAAGCACCGTCAAGATACCATATTTTAGAAGATCAGAAGAAGAAGAGGGACATCGGGGGTGTCTTAGATGTTTAGAGGAGGAGTCCAGCCAGAGGGGGCCACCAGGGGCCCACACCATGAGGTGGCGCGCCCCCCTCCTGGCCGCGCCACCAGGTGGTGTGGCCACCCTGGCCCACCTCTGGTGGAGGTCTTTCGCGTACTAGACCCCCAGGGAACCCTAAGCCCCAGACCATCATCGAAGAATTATTCCGCCGCCGCCTCAGGGCGGAAAACACACGAGAGAGAAAAGCTCTCTGGCAGGGAGAAATCTGCCAAGGAAATTCCTCTCCGGAGAGGGGAAATCACCACCATCATCACCGTCATCACTCTGTGCATCATCAAGATCGTCATCATCATCATCGTCACCACCAGCACCATCACCCTCATCATCCACCATCGTCCCGCTGTAACAATTAGGGGCCTCTATCGTTGTTTTACATTAGATCTCTCTCCCGGTATGGATTACTTGTTAGTAGTTGATGCTTGTGAGATTTATCGGTGTTTGCACTTTATGACCAGATTGTTATCATCCATTATATCACCTCTGATTATGCTCCATATGATGTCTTGTCAGTAGTTCGTGTTGTTCTTGAGGATATGGGAGAAATCCAAGTTGTTAGTAGTGAAGTAATGTTGAGTAATATTTGATGGTTTGATATTTAAGTTGTGGTGTTATTCTTCTAGTGGTGTCATGTGCACGTCGAATACATGATACTTATCCATTTATGGGCCTAGGGGAATGCATCGTCTATTTGGCTACTAATTGTGGGGTTGCCGGAGTGACAGAAACCTAAACCCCCGTTAGGAAACCATTACACGAGGGAGCGTAGGACCCCGGAGTTTAAAGCTGTGGTTAGATTTATTTCTTAATTACTTTCTTGTAGTTGCGGATCCTTGCAAGGGGTATAATAACAAGTATGTATTAGTCTTGGATGGGATGATACATTAGCATAGGTTCACCCACACAACACTTACCAAAACACTAAGATTATTCAGCGGCATGGAACAAAAGCACTTGACAGAAACCTCCTGTTTGTCCTCGAGAACGTTTGTTAATCATAGATAAACCGACTGGCTTGTCCTTTGCTGAACAAAGGATTGGGCCACTTGCTGCAATTATTATTACTGCATTTTGTTTACTCACACTTTATTTATCTGCAATATCAAAAACCCCTACAAATCTATCTTTCAGTATTTACAGTTATTCCTTCATCGAAACTGCTTGTCAACACCTTCTGCTCCTCGTTGGGTTCGACACTCTTATTTGTCGAAAGTACTACGATACACCCCCTATACTTGTGGGTCATCAGGTAGCTCAAAAAGCATTGAAGTCCAGCATTTATTGAGCCTCCAAAACCGAAATCTGTCCCAATTCCTCCACCCAAACTCATTGATTCTTGGAGGATTGAAGGAGAAGGCCCTGATCTACATCTTCACTCAGCCGTTCTTCATTTCCCCCTCATTCTCTAGAGGGATTTGAGTCTAGGGTTTCTTGTGGAAAACCTAGACTCCATTGCTACAATTGTTGGTGATTGGTGATTGTTGGGAGACCCCAATTTGGTTGTGGGTGTGTTCCCCAAGCTTGTTTGTAAAGGATTCGATTCCCGCCTCAAAGGGGATCAATAGTGGAAGGTGAACTAGGCCTTTGTAGCGGTGTTCATCAGAGAATAGGGTGAGGCCTTTGTGGCGTTGAGTAGGCCTTTGTCGCGAAGCTCACACCCCTCCAACGAGACGTACTCCCTTAACAAGTAGGAACTCGGGAATACATCGTGTCTCCGTGTGCTTCCTATCGGTTATCTCGTTCCCTTAACCTTTACTTGTGCTTGTGTTGTGTTTATCATTGTTCTTGTCATATAGGTAAATTCACCATAGTTGCATTATCTAGAGAATTTACCTTTGTGTCAAGCCTAATCTTGAAGAAAAATTAAAATTGGTCGTAGCACCTATTCACCCCCCTCTAGGTGCCCTTACTATCCGTTCAATTGGTATCAGAGCCTCGGCTCTTTTATGAGGCTTAAATGCCTAAGAGTTTAGTATGGCCGATGATCCGGATGTCACTGGTTCCGTGGTGCATGTCACTATAGATGATCTCAAGGAGTTGAAAAATTCCTTGACCTCATCCATGGAGGAAAAAATTGATGAGTTGCGAACACTCGTGTTGCAACTTATGAAAGCCAAGGAACCGGAGACCTCCACTTCATCCCCTATGGTCGAATCACCGGAGGGTGCCAAGAATGGGGAAAATGGTGAACTACTTAAAGATGCTTCCGCTAAGAAATCCACCGATAAGGGTACAGAAGGAAAAGGAGAATTCCACGCCGTCGAAGGACACTATTCTCCCGATCCTCCCATCCCACATCCGCATATAATTCCTAGAGGAGAACCTCCTAAAATTGATGCACATTCTTTTCGTGAGTGGCAATATTACATGGAAACTCACTTGAACTCTTCTTGTATAGAACGTTGGCGGGTCACTCGAGATGGATACAAGCCACATGACCCCAAGAACTTGACAAGAAGAGAAGCCGTAGATTGTCAATTCAACTACACCGCCTTTTCCATCATTCAACAAGCTGTGTGTCCTAACCACATGCCTCATCTTCAACAATAATCACCGCCAAGGAAACATGGGACGCTCTTGTCGTCATGTTTGTGGGAAATGAGAGTATGAAAAGGAATAGATATGATGCCTTAAGCATTGAGGCCGAAGGGTTCTATATGCATGATGGTGAAAGCCATGAAGACATGTACCGAAGGCTCAAGACTCTTGCCACCGCATTCAACAATGTTGGTGCCAAGTATATTGATGATGCTTGGATTTAAAAGGAAGTACATGATTTCTCTCATGCCTTTTGAACCCACGGACTTGAAGATCATTCAAGGAAGACATGACTTTGCATCCTTGACCTCAACCCAAGTGATGCAAGAAGTGTGCTCCTATCAAGTGCAAACCAAAAATGCTCTTGACAACCGTGCTAGAGACCTAGGAATGCATAAAGGACCATCAGTTGCTTTGAAGGCCAAGGTTGTGTCAAGGGAGGTTGAGTAGGGAGAAGATTGCTTTGAGGACTTGGCTCTGCTGAAGGATCAAGAATATGACCATGTGCTGAAAGATGTCATTGCTCTTACCGTGGAAAAGGTTTGGAAGAATCCATCCAAGGCCAAGGCATATGTTGAGGCGAAGACCAAGTCTTGTTATGGCAACGAAGGGACTCAAAGGGTGAGGTCTTGCTTCAATTGTCAATATAAGAACCATTTCATTGCGGAGTGTCCCTGTGAGAATAGGGAACTTCATGGTGGCAAGCTCATTTCCAAGGACAAGTCCAAGTTTGCTTACAAGAAACCTCACTTTAAGAAGAAACCTTTCAACAAGAAGTCCCCCACCAAGTTTGTGCTTGTGACTCGAGAGGAGTATGATTCCGGGAGTGATGAAGAAGAAGAAACCACAAGTGAAGTGGCCGCTCTTGGTATTGCTACAACTCCATCATCTTCATCTCTCTTTGAATCCCCTAATGAGAATCATCCTCAATCCAATGGCAAGTGCTTCATGGCTAAGGCCTCGGAGGTATCACCTTCTCCCAACTCTAAGACCCCAAATGAATTGGTAAACCATGCTAGTCTTAGAGTAGAAGATGAAATTGACTCTTTGGAACATTTTATGTCTAACATGAAAGGTGAGACCAAGAAGTAATTTGATCTCCTCATGATCTAATTGGGAGAGGCCCATGAAGCTCTTGAGAAGAAAGCTGAGATTGAAAGAAGAGATGCGGATGAAAAGGCATCTCTCTCTATGACCCTTGAGGAAGAGCATGAGGGTCGAGTTTCCCTTGAGGAGGAACTTGAATCTATTGAACAGTCACATAATGAACTTGTCTCTAATATCAATAAAGAAAGTGACCTTGCAATTTCTAAATATAAAAAGGCTAAAAAGGATAAAGTTGAGTTTGGGGTTGGTCATGATAAACTAACCGAGGAGTTTGAAAAGCTCACCAAGGCTAACAAGGCCTTGGAGAGTCAACACTCTACCCTCAAAGAGTTACATGAACAACTTCAAACTCAACTTAATCAATTCAACACCCCTAGCACCTCTACTTCTTCTTGTGATCATGCAAATATTATTAAGGAAAATGCTAGGTTGAAAGATGAGCTTGCAAGGCTCAAGGGCAAGAGCCCTCAAGTTGAGGAGGTTGTGGCCTCTAGCCTATAAGTGGTTGTTTCTAGACCACAAGTAAGTGCTTCAAGGCCACAAGTTTGCAAGCAAGGTCTTGGATATGTTGCCAAGAAGAAGAACAAGAAGAAGGCCAAAAATGTTGCTTCGGGTGGTATTGTCATTAGGTACAAAACTACTCGTAGCATTCCCGCACAAGCCAACAATGTTTCTTCGAGTGGTGGTGTCATGAGGGACAACACTACTCGTAGCATTTCCGCGGGAACTAACAATCCACACCATTTCTTATATGTTGATTATTATGGTGTTGTGCAAGCTAAATATGTTGGTCCTATTGAAGGTTTCATTGACTATACTATTTGGGTTCCAAAGACCCTTGTTGCTAAGATGAGGGGACCCTCCTCGGGTCCTAACTCCAGTCAATGATCTCTTGCAGAACTATGCTTTCGGTGGGTCGAAATGGATAATTGATAGTGGATGCACTAGTCATATGACCAGAAGCAAAGAGCTTGTGATGGAGTTGCGCCCAAATGATATTGATGCAACCGTCACCTATGGAGACAAGTCCAATTCTAAGGTATCGGGGTTTGGCAAGGTTGTGATAGCTCCTGATATCACTAGCGTGGACGTCATTCTTGTTGAATCCCTTGGTTACAGATTACATTCAGGTCATGCTTTAGGGGTTTCTCTGTCTTCTCTGATCCTGATATTGTGGTCCTTTTGAGGATCAAGACTCTTTACGTCGCATATGTGGGACATGTTAAAAATGAGTTGTTCGTGGTGGACTTTTCGAAGTCTACCAACTCTCAATCAATGTCTCTTTTCGGAAAGGCGGACGAGGGGTGGTTGTGGAATCGCCGCTTATCCCATGTCAACATGAGAACTTTGCAAAGTCTTCACAAAGTTGGCCCTATCCTCAGACTAAAAGAAAATGTTTCCTTTTCCTAAGATCGCGTTTGTAGGTCGTGTGTTGAAGGAAATATGCATGATGTTACCCACAAGGCCAAGACTACTATCCCATCGAAGAGGATCTTGGAGCTTCTCCATGTTGATCTCTTTGGTGTCATTCCCGAGGCAAGTCTTGGAGGCAAGAAGTATTGCTTAGTGATTGTCGATGACTACTCAAGATACACTTGGGTTTATTTCTTCAAGTGAAAGAGTGATACCCAACAAACTATCATTGACTTCACCAACAGAGTGCAATGTCAACACAATGTTCAAATCATGGCTATTAGGAGTGACAATGGCTCCGAGTTCAAGAACTACACTTTGAATGAATTCCTTAGTGATGAGGGTATTCTTCATCAATATTCCGCCACCTACACCCCTCAACAAAATGGTGTAGTCGAGCGGAAGAATATAACTCTATTGGATATGGCAAGGACCATGTTGGCGGAGTATTCTTCTCCACAATATCTATGGGCCGAGGCCATATCCACCGCATGCCACTCCTCCAACCGCCTCTACATCCGCAAGGGCTTGGACAAGACCCCATATGAGATCCTCACCAACAACAAACCCAACGTCTCCTACTTCCGTGTATTCGGTTGTAAGTGTTTCTATTTGAACAAGGGTGTTTGTTTTCTAAATTTCAATCTAAAACTATTGAGGGTATATTTGTTGGTTACGGCGCCAAATCCCACACTTATAGAGTCTATGACAAAGCCTCACGGATTGTCATGGAATCTTGTAGTGTGGTTTTCGAGGAAAATGATGGCTCCCAAGTGGCGCAATTTCATGTTTCTAATGTAGATGTTGAAATGCCTCAAGAAGCCATATGAAGGATGGGTGTGGGATTTTTCTGCCCCATTGAGGGACACCTTATGGCGACTTGAGAAGGACTATGCTCTACTCAAGTGGAGCCCTCCTCTACAATAGAAGAACAAGCCAAGGATCCAAGTGATGCACCTATCCAAGAACATGTTGAAGACCATCCTCTTATTGACCAAGTGACTATGCAAGATGCAACCACTCCTATCATTCAAGCTAATCAAGGTCAAGGCCAAGACCAACCGTCCTCATCCTCCTCTCCTCAAGTTGAAGAAAGTGATGGTGATGATGATGATGATCAAGGCCAACAATTTGGTCAAGACGGGGACCCAAATGATCAAGATGATCAAGTGATTCCTCCTCGCAATAATGAGGAGATCGAAGCCCGTCGTGCTAAAAGGATTAGAAGAGCTTTGAAGCGTATTGATGCATCCGACAACAAAGTGTTGGAATATATTCAAGCTAAAAGATATACGATAAGGCAATTAGCAAACTTTATTGAGCATCAAGCTCACATATCCATGGTGGAACCAAAGAAGGTGCTTGAAGCTCTTGAGGACTCCGATTGGGTTAAAACTATGCATGATGAGCCCGATAACTTTGAGCGCAATAAAGTTTGGAAGCTAGTTGAGAAGCCCAAGGATTTCCACAATGTTATTGGCACTAAGTGGATATTCAAGAACAAGCAAGATGAGAATGTTATTGTCATAAGGAACAAGGAAAGATTGGTGGCTCAAGGCTACACTCAAGTGGAAGGCATTGACTTTGATGAAATGTATGCTCATGTGGCTCTCCTTGAGTCCATCTGTATCCCTCTTGCATATGCATCTTCGCATAATTTCAAGTTGCAACAAATGGATGTCAAAAGTGCTTTTCTAAACGGTCCACTAAAAGAGGAGGTATATGTTAAGCAACCTCCAGGGTTTGAGAACCTCAACTTTCCTAACCATGTCTAGAAGCTCGATAAGGCACTCTATGGACTTAAACAAGCACCACGTGGGTGGTATGAGAAACTTAGAGAGTTGTTGGAATACCGTGGGTTTGAAGTTGGGAAGATCGACCCCACCCTTTTCACAAAGAGGGTAAAGGGAGAGCTTTTCGTATGCCAACTCTATGTGGACGATATTATCTTTGGCTCAACTAACCAAGCTTTTAATAATGAGTTCTCAAAGCTTATGACTGCAGGTTTGACATGTCCATGATGGGAGAGCTTAAATTCTTCCTTGGCTCTGAGATCAAGCAATTGGCTCGTGGGACTTTCATTTCTCAAGCCAAGTACACCCAAGACATGCTCAAGAGGTTTAATTTCCAAGATGCAAAAGAGAATCCATCTCCTATGCAAGTCAAATGCCACCTCAAGCACAATCCAGATGGTAAAGATGTGGACCAAAAGTTGTATCGTTCTATGATTGGTTCTTTGCTTTACCTTTGTGCATCTAGGTTCGATATCATTTTCAGTGTAGTTGTGTGTGCAAGGTATCAAGCGTCTCCTAAGGAAATCCACTTGGTTGCGATCCATAGGATCTTCCGGTATTTGGTTCATACCTCAAAGTTTGGTTTTGGTACCCAAAGGGGGCACAATTTTCTCTCAAGGGCTACATAGACTCGGATTGCGCCGGTGATCAAGATGATAGGAAGTCTACTTCCGGGGCTTGCCAATTTATTGGTAGGTTCTTGGTGAGTTGGTCTTCGAAGAAAAAAATTGTATATCTCTCTCCACCGCCGAAGCCGAGTATGTGGAGGCCGCTAGTGCTTGCACCCAATTGCTATGGATGAGGCAAGCCCTCAAAGAATTTGATGTTCACTTGGATAAGGTGCCTCTCATGTGTGACAATGAAAGTGCCATCAAGATCGCCTACAACCCCGTGCAACACACAAGGACGAGGCATATTGAGATTCATCATCATTTCATCCGGGATCATGTGGCAAGAGGTGATATTGAGTTAGCATATGTCCCCACCAAGGATAATCTCACGGACATCTTCACGAAGCCACTTGATGATGCAAGATTCATGTTCTTGAGGAATGAGCTAAATATCATCGATTCTAGGAGTTTGACTTGAAGATCTTGCACACACCCCTATAGTTGATACGTGTTTGGGTTTAGGTGTAGGCATAGACATAGGGGGAGTGTTATCTAACACATTGGGTTCTCCATCCCCCCATTATGCCCAAAGCAAAAATTCATTGTTATATCTCTTTTTCTAATGTTGAATTGTGAGCTTCAATGTCGAGAATTGGCAATGCACCCAAGATATATCTTCGCGGTGACATACCATAATCTCTTATATGGTGGCTTAGGCCACCAACCTCTTCTCTTGAAGAGTTGGTCCTTATTTGGTTCTTAATTGGAATTTATTTGACTTCTTCCTCTCTTTGTGAGTCCTTGTTGTCGTTTGGGAAACACACTCTCTCTTTTCCTTTTTACGAGTTCTGTTTTCCTTGCAAAAGTTTGAGTGTGTAGTACCATCTCAGTTTGAGCTCTCATCCCAAGCCTCATGTTTTCCCCCTCAAACAATTTCTGTTCCGAAAACTTTAATCCTTTTATCTCTTGCCGGAAGGAAGGAAACCTGACTAGCGATACTACTGCCAGTTGCAGCGGTACTACCGTTGTAACTGACAGTAGCACCCATCGCACGGTACTACCGGGCATCGCTGACGGTACTACCGCTACCGGAGTTCGTGCCTAGCACAAACCCCAGGAGCGGTACTACGTCATGGTACCGGTAGTTCCAGGTTGGTGGTACTACCGCTGAGCATAGCGGTACTACCATTGCGGTCGAAATCGTGGGATTAAATACGGATCTGGGAGAGGGAGTTATCCTTTTACCTCCTCTCTCCCTCATTCACCCCCCCACACACACACACACCAGATCTCGCCGCCGTCGCTCCTTTCATCCGCTGAGGAGGGTTCTCTCTAGCTATCGAGTGCTCCTCTCACGCCGGAGGAAGCCCGGGGGTCACCTCCAACCTCTTCTCCACGAAGATGAGCTCCGGTAACCCCATCCAATCTCTCTCCTTCGAGTTGATCTTAAGAGATGAAGTTGTTTAGGGTTCTAGAGATCTGCTAGTGTATAAGTGGTTTGATGTGATGCCTAAACGATTAGATTCCCTAAGAATTTTTAGTGCAATTGATCTAAGGTGGAATCGGTTGCAACTTTGGGTGCCCTGGTAGATCCACCGGCAACGGTACTACCGCTATGGCTGGGACCGCTGGAGAAAGAGGTACTACCTTGGCTCCCACCGGTACTACCGCTTCCTGGAGCCTTTTGCATTTCTCATTATTTTATGAATCTTCTCATAGATCATTTGATTGAAGTTATCTTTCCTCATTGCTACACCCCTATGTTGTCTTAGGTGCAGGTGCTAGTGGTTCCAAGGGTGGAGGTTGCAAGCGTGCGACTAAGAGGACTCGGAAGAATCCCGAGGAAGATGAGGCTCCAGAAGTGATGTCTCAGGGAAATTTGACTAGGAGGCAGAGGTCTGTGTTGATGAAGTCTCAGGCTGCCAGGGACAAGTCCATTGCTCTCATGCCAGATGAACAGTTCTGTAGAGAGAGGAGAACCAACTCCTAGAGCAAGCCTAGGGATGCCACGGCCAATGAGTGCTTCTGGAATCACTTCCAGGAGCGCATATTCTATGAGGAGTACCCACAGAACGGGAACAAGGTGGTAACTCAATTATCTATCAAGGTGCCTTTTATGAGATCCAAAATGGATTATTTTGGTGAAGCTCTAGAGATTTGTGAGGAGTTTGGTCTTCTGGATTTCATTAAGATCAACGAAGATTATGATGAGCATCTTGTGGGCCAATTCTATGCCACACTCTATTTTCACACTGATGAGAGGAGGATCACTTGGATGACCAAGGATTGGAAATTCACAGCTTCTTGGGTTGAGTTTGCCACTCTGTTGGGTCTTCAGGAGTTTGGGGAGGTTCCTGATGCTTCTTTCTCCACTACTTACTTCCGGGTTCCCTACCCGGAGAAGTCTATGCCTCCCCAAGACATGTATGATCTCTACATCCCTGGACGTGCTATGGTTGGTTTCTCCAAGAACATATTCCCTGTGTATGACATCCTGCACCGGATCTTCCGGAACACTCTTGCTCCTCGGGTTGGAAACTTCGATCAGATCCATGGCTCTCTCACTGATTTGATGGTCTATGCCCATAGGCGTCGTGGTGATGGTCTCATGCTTGATATTATGGATATCTTATGGAACGAGATGTACAACTCTGTGATGAAGAGAAGGGTTCCAGAGTTTGCTGCTCTTGTGTTCACATTCATTGCCGCTACTTGGCGCCATGCTCAGCTTCCTAATGCTCTCTTGGATAATGACCAAGAGCTCACTACTCATCGCGTCAAGGAGCTTCGTGTTAAGAAGCACTTGCCTCCCCTGCTGAGTGCTGATGATCTTGGTGCCGACACCGATGGCACTAGTGACTCTGACTTTGAGATGGAGGGAAGGGCTCAAAGGAATGAGTTTCGCAAGTTGATGTCCGAGACTCTGAAGAAGATTTTCTTCCGGCAGGTTGACATGGAGAACAAAGTTTACCTTGCTCATGTTCGTAGCAAGAAGGACTATGAGCTGACACGTGACATATTTTCCCATCTTGGGGTGCCCGTTCGTCCTGGCTCTGAGGATAGGATCACTGGTTCCAAGGAGTGGAAGTCAAAGCATGGTGGCTCTTGGGTGGATCCTGGTCTTCTTGATGATGCGACCACTTCTTATGAGCCTTGGACTCATGGTGACACTGATGAGGGACTGGAAGGTGTCAACTCTAGGGATGAGCGTGGTCTGGGGAGTCCTGCAAGCGCCTCTAGCCCGAACGAGTGGCCTCCATGGGATGTTAGCATCGCCTCTTGCCTTTTTGGTACCTTGATGCCAAAGGGGGAGAGAGTTCTATTTAGGCTTGTATTATCCTTTTCTTGGGTGGTTGTGTCAAACTTTGTCGTACTCGTGTTATTTTGTGTTGAACCTTTTATCTCGTTGTGATCTCTTGTTGGATTTTATCGTTTTTATCTATATTGGGTGGCAAGTGTTATTATTGTTATATCTTTTACTCTTGATAGGTCTCTAAAAGATAGGGGAGCACACATTCTAAAAGGGGACAAAAGATTTCCTCAACAGCAAATATTCTTGACGTATCACATGTTTCTCTCAAAATGTGTCCACCTAAATTTTACGAGCTCTCTTAGTGGTGTTGTCATCAATCTCGAAAAAGGGGGAGATTGAAAGTGCATCTTTGCATTTGATCTCTCATATGTTTTGGAGATGATAACAACACGATTAAGTTTCTAACCGTGCATCTAAGTTATTTCAGGAAACATCGTTTCGACGCAAAAAGGAAGAGTGCAGAATGCCAAAGCCACCAAAATCATCCTTGTCCAGCGGTAGTACCGGACGAGCCAGCGGTAGTACCGCTCCCTCCAGTGAGCGGTAATACCGTTGGTAGTACCGCCAGAAGTACCGCCAGCACTGCAATCAGCAGCACTTCAGCGGTACTGGTCCGATAGTACCGCTGGTACTTAGGCGATTTTGGAGCAACACTTCTCGTGGCGATAGTACCGCCAGCGGTAGTACCGCTCCTTCCAGGAAGCAGAAGTACCGCTGGCAGTACCGGTCAAAGTACCTCCAGGGAAGTTTTTCTCACGGTAACCGTTACGGTACTAGAGCGGTAGTGCCCTAGTACTACCGCCAGCCACTTCGATTTATTTCGAATTCGTGGCCAGCGGTAGTACCGGTGGGCCTAGCGCTAGTACCGCTGCTGGAAGTACTGCGGTACTTCCGCGGTTGTACAGTCCGTGTCCGTTCGCTGGGACCCTCAGTACCGTGCTGGTTGCCAGTGAGCGGTAGTACCGCTGGAAACAACGGTAGTACCGCCAGGCGTAAAAAGGGTCAAACGGCTAGTTGGAATAAGGGGGTATAAATACCCCATCCCCTTCTTCCCCAAGGGGTAGCTCGAAAAGCATTGAAGTCCAGCATTTATTGAGCCTCCAAAAGGTAGACCTCTCCCAATTCCTCCACCCAAACTTGTTGATTCTTGGAGGATTGAAGGAGAAGGCCCCGATCTACATCTTCACCGAGACGTTCTTCATTTCCCCCTCATTCTCTAGAGGGATTTGAGTCTAGCATTTCTTGTGGAAAACCTAGACTCCATTGCTACACTTGTTGGTGATTGGTGATTGTTGGGAGCCCCCAATTTGGTTGTGGGTGTGTGCCCCAAGCTTGTTTGTAAAGGATTTGATTCCCGCCTCAAAGGGGATCAATAGTGGAAGGTGAACTAGGCCTTTGTGTCGGGGTTCATCGGAGAATAGGGTGAGGCCTTTGTGGCGTTGAGTAGGCCTTTGTGACGAAGCTCACACCCCTCTAACGAGACGTACTCCCTTAACAAGGAGGAACTCGGGAATACATCGTGTCTCCGCGTGCTTCCTATCGGTTATCTCGTTCCCTTATCCTTTACTTGTGCTTGTGTTGTGTTTATCATTGTGCTTTTCATATAGGTAAATTCACCATAGTTGCATTATCTAGAGAATTTACCTTTGTGTCAAGCCTAATCTTAAAGAAAAAATAAAATTGGTCGTAGCACCTATTCACCCCCCCCTCTAGGTTCCCTCACTATCCGTTCAACTGTGCCTGAGCCTTATATTGAGAAAATGCCTTTCCCTGCTAAGGTAAAAGAACACTCTATTTTAGCTAGTGTAGTTAACAAGAGCATAAAAAAAATCTATTGAACCTGATCAACAAATAACTATTGAACCTGCTGTAGCAATAGTGAAAGACCTTGTCTGTGGAAACATAGAGGATGAACATATTGTATTTTGTGAGGATGCTTCTAATATTGTCTCACATCCCAATAGACCTAAGAAAACTAGTGTTCCCGTGCTTTCTGTTAAGATTGGTGATCATTGCTATTATGGTTTGTGTGACATTGGTGCAAGTTCTAGTGTTATTCCTTATGAGCTTTATAAAGAAATCATGCATCAAATTGGTTCTTGTGAGCTTGAGGATATTGATATGGTTATTCAGCTTGCTAATAGAGAAACTATCTTTCTAATTGGTATTGTTAGATATGTAGAAGTTTTATGTGCTAAAACTAATATCCTACTGACTTTCTAGTGCTGGGTAAGGCTGCTAGTAAAACTTGGTAGACCTTTCTTGAACACTTGTGGTGCTATTATAGATTGTAAGAGGGGTAAGATGTTGACTAAATTTGATTGAAAATCTTATGAGTTTAATTTCTCCAAATTTGCTGGAGCACCTTATGAATCTGAATTGCCTAATGAAAATTTTAGAATTGAATAGCTTGCTTCTATTGCTCTTGCTCCTAACAATGCTTTGCAGCAATATATGGAGGACCATGAAAGCGAGGTCTTTATGGAAGAGAGAAATGAGATTGACAATATTCTTCTTTGTCAACTGGTGATACTGAAACATAATTTACGTGTGGAATATTTTGGGTACCACGTTGCCACCCAAGGAGGATCTTGTTTTCGATTTAAAACACCTGATGGTCTTAAATATGCTTACATTGATGATAACAAAATATATCATGTTATTATTAGTTCTAAACTTTCAGGTGAAGAAGAGGAAAGATTATCGGGAATATTGAAGAAACATGGAGCTATTGGATATACTCTTGATGATTTGAAAGGGATTTCTCCCTCTATATGTCAGCATGTTATTAATATTGAACCTGATGCAAAGCCAGTAGTTGAACATCAATGTCGTTTAATTCCAAAGATGAAGGAAGTGGTAAGAAATGAGGTATTAAAACTCCTTGATGCTGATATTATTTTTCCTATTGCTGATAGTAGATGGGTAAGACCTCTGCATTGTGTTCCTAAGAAGGTAGGGATGACTGTTGTGCCTAATGAAAATAATGAGCTTATTCCTCATAGAGTAGTAGTTGGTTATAGAATGTGCATTGATTTTAGGAAATTTAACAAAGTTACTAAGAAAGATCATTATCCTTTGCCTTTTATTGATCAAATTATAGAGAGGTTGTCTAAGAAAACTCATTTTTGCTTTCTTGATGGTTATTCTGGGTTTTCTCAAATTGCTGTCAGGAAGCAAGTTCAAGAGAAAACAACCTTTACTTGTCCTTATGGTACTTATGCTTATAGACGTATGCCTTTTGGTTTGTGTAATGCTCCTGCTACGTTTCAAAGATGCATGTCTGCTATTTTTCATGGTTTTTGTGAAGAAATTGTTGAAGTATTCACGGACGATTTCTCCGTCTATGGAACTTCTTTTGATAATTATTTGCACAACCTTGATAAAGTTTTGCAAAGATGTGAGGAAACTAACTTGTTCTTTATTGAGAGAAATGCCACTTTATGGTGAATGAAGGAATTGTTCATGGACATAAAATTTCTGAAAGAGGTATTGAAGTTGACAGAGCTAAAGTGGAAGAAATAGAGAAAATGCCTTGTCCCAGGGATGTTAAAGGTATTCGTAGTGTTCTTGGTCATGCTGATTTTTATAAGAGGTTTATTAAATATTTGTCTAAAATATCAAAGCCTCTTACTAATCTTCTTCAAAAAGATTACCTCTTTTGTTTTTGATGATGATTGTAAGGAGGCTTTTGAAACTTTAAAGAAGGCTTTAACTACTGCTCCTATTGTTCAACCACCTGATTGGAATTTACATTTTGAAATTATGTGTGATGCTAGTGATTTTGTTGTAGGTGTTGTTCTTGGACAACGAGTAGATAAGAAATTGAATGTCATTCATTATGCTAGTAAGACTCTTGATGCTGCTCAAAAGAATTATGCTACTACTAAAAAGGAGTTCTTAGCTGTAGTTTTTGCATGTGGTAAGTTTAGACCTTATATTGTTGATTCAAAAGTTATTATTCATACTGATCATGCTGCTATTAGATACCTTATGAAAAAGAAAGATGCTAAGCCTAGGATTATTAGATGGGTGTTGCTTTTACAAGAGTTTGATTTGCATATTGTTGATAGGAAGGGTGTTGAAAATCCTGTTGCCGATAACTTGTCTAGATTGGAAAACATTGCTTATGACCCTATGCATGTTAATCATAGTTTTCCAAATGAACAATTGGCTGCGATAAAGGTAAACTCCCAAGATAGTCCATGGTATGATGATTATGCTAACTTTATTGTTTCCAAGTATTTTCCTCCAACATTTACAACTCAACAACGAAGAAAATTCTTCTATGATTTGAGGCATTATTTTTGGGATGACCCACACTTATATAAAGAAGGAGTAGACGGTACTATGAGAAGATGTGTTCCAGATCATGAACAACATGAAATATTGAGAAATTGCCATGGTAGTGCTTATGTAGGACATCACGCTGGAGATAGAACCGCACAGAAGGTTCTACAATCAGGTTTCTTATTGGCCTACTCTCTTCAAAGATGCACATAAATTTGTTTTTTCTTGTGATGAATGTCAAAGAGTTGGTAATATTTCTAGACGTAATGAAATGCCTATGAGTTATTCTCTTGTTATTGAACCTTTTGATTGTTGGGGATTTGACTCTATGGGTCCTTTTCCTCCTGCAAATGGTTACACTCACATTCTTGTTACTGTTGATCATGTTATTAAATGGGTAGAATCTATACCTACAAAAAGTGTTGATGGTGAGACCTCTTTAAAAATGCTTAAAGATGTTATTTTCCCTAGGTTTGGTGTGCCCAGATATCTTATGACTGATGGAGGTTCTCATTTTATTCATGGTGGTTCTAGAAAAACCCTTGCTAAATATGATGTTAATCATAGAATTGCCTCAACTTATCATCCTCAAACTAGTGGGCAAGTAGAATTATCAAATAGAGAAATTAAATATATCTTGCAAAAGACTGTTAATAAATCTAGGAAAAATTGGTCTGATAAGTTGAATGATGCTTTATGGGCTTATAGGACTGCTTATAAAAACCCTATGGGTATGTCTCCTTATATAATGGTTTATGGAAAAGCTTGCCACTTGCCTTTAGAATTAGAACACAAAGCTTATTGGGTAGTGCAAGAACTTAATAAATATTTTAAAGTTGCTGGTAAGAAAAGAATGCTTGATTTGAGTTCTCTAGATGAATGGAGATGCGAAGCTTATGAAAATGTTAGGCTATTTAAAGAGAAAGTTAAACAATGGCATCATAGGAGAATTCTTATAAGAGAGTTTCATGTTGGTGAGAAAGTTCTATTGTGTAGGTCTCATCTATATGTTGATTTAATCAATCATGTCCTTTATTCTTCCTTGTTCAGTACAAATGCTTTTATCTGTTTGAATACCACATTGGAAGGTACCAATGACTGCAAAGAGACTATTATAATTGAGCATGATAAACTCTGCAATATAAGCTCTAATATAAAGACTCTGATCGAAATATAAGTACACTATTAATTGTTCTCTGACCAAGAACGAAGTTTGCCTTCACCAATTATGAGATCCTTTTGCACCTTTATTGTTATCTCATCTACTTGTTTCTAGTTTATTATATGAGAGGAAGTTGTTTTTTAAAATGACTTGTGCTTTGATAGATGTGATGCTTCTTGTTCGCATTTTATTTATCGACACCTCACTCCATAAACATGTGGTCCTGTTTACCGAGTTCAGTTTCGCTTGGGGACAAGCGAGGTCTAAGCTTGGGGGAATTGGTACGTCCATTTTGCATCACCATTTTATATTGTTATTTTCTATTATTCATCGATATATTTCATTTTATGCTGCATTATTTATGTTATTTCATATTATTTTACATGTTTCATAATTTTTTGAGAACAAACACCGGGACTAGAAATTTGATGGAAAAGGCACCATCGAGATACCCTATTTCAGAAGATTAGAAGAAGAGGGGGGATACCGGAGAGGTATTAGAACTCCCGAGGAGGAATCTAGCCAGAAGGGCAGCTAGAGGGGAGCCACGGGGGGCCCACACCATGGGGGGGCCCCCCTGGCCGTGCCGCCAGGTGGTGTGGCCACCCTGGCCCACCTCTGGTCGCCCCCTTTCGCGTACTTGACCCCAAGGGAACCCTAAGCCCCAGAAAATCATCGAAGAAATATTCCGCCGCCGCCTTGGGGCGGAAAACAACAAAGAGAGAGAAGCTCTCCGGCGGGGAGAAATCTGCCGGGGAAATTCTTGCTCGGAGAGCGGGAATCATCGCCATCGTCACCGTCATCGCTCCGGGCATCATCAAGATCGTCATCATAATCACCACCAGCACCATCACCCTCATCATCCACCTTCATCCCGTTGTAACAGTTAGAGTTCTTTATCGTTGTTCTTCACTAGATCTCTCTCCCGGTGTGGATTACTTGTTAGTAGTTGATGCTTGTGAGATTTATTGGTGTTTGCACTTTATGACCAGATTGTTATTATCCATTATATCACCTCTCATTATGATCCATATGATTTATTGTGAGTAGTTCATTTAGTTCTTGAGGGCATGGGAGAAGTCATGATGTTAGTAGTGGAATTATGTTGAAGTAATATCTAGTGGTTTGATATTTGAGTTGTGGTGTTATTCTTCTAGTGGTGTCATGTGAACGTCGACTACATGATACTTCACCTTTATGGGCCTAGGAGGATGCATTGTGTATTTGGTACTAATTGTGGGGTTGTCGGAGTGACAGAAACCTAAACCCCCGTTAGGAAACCAATGCACGAGGGAGTTTAGAATCCCGGAGTTTTAAGGTTGTGGTTAGATTTATCTTAATTACTTTCTTGTATTTGCATATGCTTACAATGGGTATAATCACAAGTATGTATTAGTCCTAGTTGGGCAGTGCATTAGCATAGGTTCACCCACACAACACTTATCGAACCAATAAATATTAATCAACTGTATGAAGCGAAAGCACTTGACGAAATTCCCATGTATCCTCGAGAACGTTCGGTAATCATAAGTAGAACAACCGGCTTGTCCTTTGCTCTCAAAAGGATTGGGCCACTCACTGCAATTATATTTACTGTCTTTTATTTACTCGCAATTTATTTATCTGCTATATCAAAACCACCAAAAACTTGTTTGCTAGTGTTTACATTGAATTCTCTATCCAACTTGCTTGTCAACACCTTCTGCTCCTTGTTGGGTTCGATACTGCCATTTGTGTCCACCATACCTACCTAAATGTGGTATTTAACCGCCACTCCAAGTAAATTGCTTTTGTGCTACCTTTAAAACCTTCAAAATTACACATGTTTTGTGCCTCTGTTTTAGCTCATGAGGATGCAAATAGAGAATCTTTATCTCACTTGTTGATTGTTCTTTACACACTTAGACTAGTGGCTTCATCCGCTTATCCAAATGATAGAAGAGATGGAAGTGGGGTTCCCAGCCCCAAACTTAAGAATACAAATTTTCTTCACTATTTTTCCCCTGATTTATTAGTCAAAGAATAATTATGTAATAAAAGAGAAAGAGGGATGACCTTCTATACCAGTTGCATCCTTCAATGGGAGCCGCTCTTGTGAAGTCTAGTTGGCTTGTGACGTACTGTATTTTCTGTTTGACATTAGTTGACATAAACATACGCCACTCTCAAAATTGTTTTCAATAACTATGTTTACCAAAGGAAATGCTCTAGAACATAAGTTAATCCCTGCTTCCCTCTGCGAAGGGCCTATCTTTTACCTTTATGTTGAGTCAGTAAACCTACTCCTTTCTATCTCAAGCAAGCATTTGAGTTGTTGTGATCCATCCATCTATATGTTGATTTACTCAATCATGTCCTTTATTCTTCCTTGTTTAGTAAAAATGCTTTTATCTGTTTGAATACCACTTTGAAAGGTACCAATGACTGCAAAGAGACTGTTATAATTGAGCATGATAAACTCTGCAATATAAGCTCTAATATAAAGACTCTGATCGAAAGATAAGTACACTGTTAATTGTTCTTTGACCAAGAATGAAGTTTGCCTTCACCAATTATGAGATCCTTTTGCACCTTTATTGTGATCTCCTCTACTTGTTTCAAGTTTAATTATATGAGAGGAAGTTGTTGTTTAAAATGACTTGTGCTTTGATAGATGTGATGCTTCTTGTCCACATTTTATTTATCGACACCTCACTCCATAAACATGTGGTCATGTTTACTGAGTTCAGTTTCGCTTGGGGACAAGCGAGGTCTAAGCTTGGGGGAATTGATACGTCCATTTTGCATCACCATTTATATTGTTATTTTCTATTATTCATCGATATATTTCATGCCATGATGCATTATTTATGTTATTTCATCTTATTTTGCATGTTTCATTATTTTTGGAGAATAAACACCGGGACCAGAAATATGATGGAAAAAGCACCATCAAGATACCCTATTTCAGAAGATCGGAAGAAGAGGGGGGATACTGGAGAGGTCTTAGAAGTCCCGAGGAGGAAGCTAGCCAGAAGGGCAGCTAGAGGGGGGCCACAGGAGGCCCACACCATGGGGTGGCGCCCCCTGGTCGCGCCGCCAGGTGGTGTGGCCACCCTTTCCCACCTCTGTTCGCCTCCTTACGCGTACTTGACCCCGAGGAAACCCTAAGTCCCAGAAAATCATCGAAGAAATATTTTGCTGCCACCTCGGTGCGGAAAACAACAGAGAGAGAAAATCTCTTCGGCGGGGAGAAATCTGCCGGGGAAATTACTGCCCGGAGAGGGGGAATCATCGCCATCGTCACCTTCATCTCTTCGGGCATCATCAAGATCTTCATCATCATAACCACCAGCACCATCACCCTCGTCATCCACCTTCATCCCGTTGTAACAATTAGAGGTCTTTATCGTTGTTCTTCGCTAGATCTCTCTCCCGATGTGGATTACTTGTTAGTAGTTGATGCTTGTGAGATTTATTGGTGTTTGCACATTATGACCAGATTGTTATTATCCATTATATCACCTCTGATTGATCCATATGATGTCTTGTGAGTAGATCATTTAGTTCTTGAGGACATGGGAGAAGTCATGATGTTAGTAGTGGAATTATGTTGAAGTAATATCTAGTGGTTTGATATTTGAGTTGTGGTGTTATTCTTCTAGTGGTGTCATGTGAACATCGACTACATGATACTTCACCTTTATGGGCCTAGGAGGATGCATTGTGTATTTGGCTACTAATTGTGGGGTTACCGGAGTGACAGAAACCTAAACCCCCGTTTGGAAACCAATGCATGAGGGAGTGTAGAATCCTGGAGTTTTAAGGTTGTGGTTAGATTTATCTTAATTACTTTCTTGTATTTGTGGATGCTTACGAGGGTATAATCACAAGTATGTATTAGTCCTATTTGGGAGGCGCATTAGCATAGGTTCACCCACACAAAACTTATCGAACCAATAAATATTAATCAACTGTATGAAGCGAAAGCACTTGACAAAATTCCCATATGTCCTCGAGAACGTTTGGTAATCATAAGTAGAACAACCGGCTTGTCCTTTGCTCTCAAAAGGATTGAGCCACTCACTGCAATTATATTTACTGTCTTTTATTTACTCGCAATTTATTTATCTACTATATCAAAACCACCAAAAACCCGTTTGCTAGTGTTTACAGTGAATTCCCTATCCAACCTGCTTGTCTACACCTTCTGCTCCTTGTTAGGTTCGATAGTCTTATTTATCTAAAGTACTATGATACACCCCCTATACTTGTGGGTCATCAATGTTCAATGGGCTAAAAAGTGTTAGCCAGTTATATCTCTAGCCCCCAAGTATTAATACGTAAGCATTCCATTCGTTTTAATACTTTTCATCTTTTCTTGCTTAATTTTTCTAACAAGCCTTTTCCTTTGTATACTTTCAGAAAACTGCCAAGAGCAACAACGTGGAAGTTTTCGAGAAACTTACTATAAAGAACCAAGAGGTTAGATCCCTCCTTGGTATTCTGAATTAGGAAGACTCGGAACTTGCCGATCTTCACAACATATACAAGGAGAATGCCGGTAAGTTTCTTAGCCATTCCTTGTTTTCTTATTTTGTTCTTGCGGATTTTTCCTTAAGTATTTTTTGCATTTTATTTTTTTCCCGTATTTTCTTTTCAGCCTTGTAGGTTGAAGCTCGACAGCTTGCTGCGAATGTTGGGAATGCCCAAAATCTCTGCAACGAAAACCTGGAGCTTCACAAGATCAATGTGAAGCTGCAAAAGGATTTTCAAGCAAGCCAACTAGCCTTGGGCGTGTCCGAGTCTGGTGCTTCATTACAAGCCAAGAAAGATAAAAGGACCATCCAAGACTTAGAATCTGCTCTTCATCTCCGACTTGAAGAAATCGTTGAGATGGATAAAATTCGTGGTAAGTTTTTCTGAACATTTACCAGGTTTTCCTTTCGTTTTACCGAATGCATTCTTTCTTCTTTTGAGTGTCTATCTCACCCTTTCTTTTTCGTTTTTGGCTGCGAAAGGAAATCCTTTAATCTCTCGGACTGACCGCATCCGGTCTTTCGGGATCTTCATCACCGAGCTGAAGAAAGTCGGAACGCAACTTATCAGTAAGTGCATTTCAGACAAAAAAAATGAGTTCACAGAAGCTAGCTAACTCCCGGAAGCATTCGCATAGGATATCAACCAACGCGAAAGTTGGCTGAAGTGCTCCGCCCGCGGTGGAGTGCGCATGGCCTTAGGCCTTATGAAAACACACTACACCACCGCCAAGTCCTGGCGCGTCTCCATCGGCATTCCTTAGGGGTACACCAAGGCGCAGAGGGCGGAAATCTTCAACTCCATCAAGGGGCACGCTTCAAAGATATCTCGGATGGTCTCTACTTCGACTTTCTATCCGGAGGAAGATATTCCTTCCACTCCAGAGAATTCGAGTGAGAGCGACATTAATGAAGACGATAATGAAGACTTCGTTGATGCCGTCTAAGCCCTGCGAAGCTAAAAGCCAGTAGAATGCATTTCTTACTCTTATGATGTAATATTCATGTGTAATGCATTCTGTGTTTTGTATAAATAATGCTATCCTTTTGCAGTAATGATTTAACTTTGCAAGTTCTGAAATTTTAACTCCTTTTCTTCTAAGTTCTCTGGTTTATATGCTTTAACTTTCCTTAGTGTTTAAGTGATTCCGAAAGTATGCAGTATTCACGCCAAATGACCTGGTTAAGTAACCAATCAGTCGAAACTCGGAATCATGGATTATACTTTGGCACTTAACTTACTAAATCAAGTGACCAACAAAACAAACAATCAGATAATACTTAGGAATAATAATGAGTTGGAAAATATGAACTCCAGGCGCGCAGGCACAATCTGGTGTTCTGTAGCCTACTTAGGACAAAAACATTCAATTTATAACTCCGATCTCGCATGCACAATTCGGGTTAACATTGAAGCGAGTTGAAAGATCATTGGGAAATAGAAAAAGCCGGAACATGCTTTTAACAAAAATCAGAAAAACAATTTGCATGTATTTCCGATAACATTATTTCATGATCTCAATAATGTTTACATAGAATTGAACTAAGTATAGAAGGGACATAAATGTTGGATGCTCCAAGGCCTGTTTGTCTCTCCAAGTTCTACATCTATGCTTCTTTTCCTCTTGCGATTCGAATTTTTCGGGTCATCTTCTGTATCCCGAATCTCTACAAGGTAATATGACCCATTTTTCATAGCTTTGATGGCGAACGGTCCTTCCCAGATTGGGGCTAGCTTGTGCTTTCTATCCTGTTAAACGATCGATGTTCGATTTTATTGCTATGATATCACCGTAAATCCTGTTGATAAATGGCAGATCTTTGTAACACAAGTTCTCACTCTTCTTCTAAAAGATCGACGACATCCTGACGTGCACTTTTGGCATCTGAATCATTGTATGCCTGCACTCTTGGGCTATCATGGATCATGTCCGTTGGAAGCACTGCTTCTGCACCATAGACCAAGAAAAAAGGCGTCTAACATGTTGATCTATTTGGCGTCGTTTGAATACTCCAAAGCCCGGAAGGCAATTCTTCTACCCATGTTCCAGTTCCTCTGTGAAGAGGAGTTTCGATTCTTGGACGTATTTCTTGCAAGATTGAACTATTCATTCGTTCAACCTGGCCATTGGATTGTGGGTGCGCTACAGATGCAAGATCTAGGCGAATTACTGTTTGCTGGCAATATTTTGCCAGCTCTCCAATTGCAAAGTTTGTCTCGTTATCCGTGATTGTACTATGTGGGACGCCATATCGCATGACAATGTCATGACGAAATTTCTAGCGGTTGAAACTGCATTTCGTTTTCCCAGTGTTTGTGTGTTAGTTAACAATTCTAAGTACATTATTTATCGAGGTGTTTAGTGTGCAGGTGTTATACTTAACATCGGCATCGATCACCGAAAAGATCAGTGAAGATTGGGCTAAGATATTTGGGACAATGAGCAACCGGATTATTCTAACCGGATTATTCATGGAAACCGGATATTCCGGTTAGGATGGTTTGGGTCCAGTTTGGGACAGAGATGATCCGGATTATTCAAACCATGCCAGATATTCCGGTTGAGGAGTTTCTGCTCGAAAATCGGCTAAGGACTGGAGTTGAAACTCACAGATGCGAACCAGATTATTTGTATTGGATTATTCCGGAGGAGCCGGAATATCCGGTTTAGCTGCCTGCGCAAGACAGAAGCCAGCCGGATTATTCGTACCGGATTATTCAGAGGCAACCGGATAATCTGGTTTAAGTCAATGAACTTGGTGGAAATATCCCAACCGGATATTCTGGTCCAAACTTGGAACGGATATTCCGGTACCTGTTTTCCAGCCAAACGGCTAGATTTGAGGAGGGGGTATAAATACCCCTCCTATGCCACCTTGAGCTCTAGTTCTTCCCCTTGGCATTCAATAGCATTTAAGAGATCACAAAATCCGCATTAACTCCCAATCCCTCCCACCAAACTCGAAGATCTTTGGAGGATTGAAGGAGAAGGCCCGGATCTACATCTTCACCGAGCCGTTCTTCATTTCCCCCTCTCTAGCTCGAGGGATCGAGCCTAGGGTTTCCTCTTGTGGAGAACCTAGGCATCTTGCTACTCTTGGTGATTCAAGATTGTTGGGAGCCCCCAATTTGGTTGTGGGTGTGTGCCCCAAGTTGTTTGTAAAGGATTCGATTCCCGCCTCAAAGGGGATCAATAGTGGAAGGTGGACTAGGCCTTTGTGGCGGGGTTCATCGGAGAATAGGGTGAGGCCTTTGTGGCGTTGAGTAGGCCTTCGTGGCGAGCTCACACCCCTCTAACGAGACGTGCTCCCTTAACAAGGAGGAACTCGGGATTACATCGTGTCTCCGCGTGCTTCATATCGGTTACCTCGTTCCCTTCTCCCTTTACTTGCACTTGTATTGTGATTGTTGTTATCCTTGTCATATAGGTAAATTCACCGTATTTGCATCATTTAGAGAATTTACCTTTGTGTCAAGCCTAATTGTGAAAGAAAAATTAAAATTGGTCGTAACACCTATTCACCCCCTCTAGGTGCCCATACTATACTTTCAATTGGTATCAGAGCTTCGACTCTTCTATCGGGCTTAACCACCTAAGAGTTTAAGTATGGTTGATGAGACAGAGACCGCCGGTTCCGAGGCGCCTGTCTCTATGAATGATCTCAGTGAGTTGAAAAATTCATGACCTCATCCATGGAGACCAAAATCGATGAGTTGCGTCAAGTCTTGATGCAACTCTTGAAAGCCAAAGGACCGGAGGTCACCGGCTCATCTCCTCTGACGCAAATCTGGAGGGCACCAAGAAAGGGGATGATGGTGATCCATCTAAAAATGCTTCCACTGGAAACTCCACCGATAAGGGTACGGAAGGAGAGGAAGAATATCACTCCGTCAAAGGACGTTACTCTCCAGATCCTCCCGTCCCACATCCTCATATAATTCCTAGGGGTGATCCACCTAAAATTGATGCTTTTTCCTTTCGTGAATGGCAATATTACATGGAGACTCACTTGAACCCTTCTTGTATAGAACTTTGGAGGGTCACTCGTGATGGATACAAGCCTCAGGACCCCCAAGAACTTGACAATAAGAGAAGCCGTAGATTGTTACCTCAACTACACCGCCTTGTCTATTCTTCAACAAGTCGTGGGTCCTAACCACATGCCACATCTTCAACAATATTCCACCGCCAAGGAAACATGGGATGCTCTTGTCGTCATGTTTGTGGGCAATGAGAACATGAAAATGAATAGGTATGATGACTTGAGGAATGAGGCCGAAGGGTTCTATATGCATGATGGATAGAACCATGAAAACATGTACCGAAGGCTCAAGACTCTTGCCACCGCATTCTCTAATGTTGGTGCCAAGTACATTGATGATTCTTGGATCAAAAGGAAGTACATGATTGCTCTCATGCCATTTGAGCCCGTGGACTTGAAGAGGATTCAAGGAAGACATGACTTTGCTTCTTTGACCTCGGCCGAAGTTATGCAAGAGATGTGCTCCTATCAAGTGCAAACCAAGAATGCTCTTGACAACCGTGCTAGGTCCATAGGAATGCACAAAGGGGCATCGGTTGCTTTGAGGCCAAGGTTGTGTCAAGAGAGGTTGAGTATGAAGAAGAGGGCCACGAGGAGTTGGCTCCATTGAAGGATCAAGAATATGATCTCGTGCTCAAGGATATCATTGCTCTCACCGTGCAAAAGTTTTGGAGGAATCCTCCCAAGGACAAGCAATATGTCGAGGAGAAGACCAAGTCTCGCTATGGCAATGATGGGACTCAACGAGTGAGGTCTTGCTTCAATTGTCAAGATAAGTACCATTTCATTGCGGAGTGTCCCTATGAAAATAGAGAACTCCATGGTGGCAAGCTCATTCGCAAGGACAAGTCCAAGGTTGACTACAAGAAATCTCACTTCAAGAAGAAACCATTCAACAAGAAATCTCCCACAAAGTTTGTGCTAGTGACTCAAGAGGAATATGATTTCGGTAGTGATGAAGAGGAAGAAACCACAAGTGAAATGGCCGCTCTCGCTATTGCTTATACTCCATCATCTTCATCTCTATTTGAATCCCCCAATGAGAATCATCCTCACCCAAATGCCAAGTGCTTCATGGCTAAGGCCTCGGAGGTATCACCTTCTCCCAACTCTAAGACCCCAAGTGAACTAGAAAATGATGTTAGTCTTAGAGTACAAGATGAAATTCTCTCTTTGGAATGATTTGTGTCGAACATACAAGGAGATACCAAGAAGTACTTCGATCATCTCATGAGCCAATTGGGAGAGGCCCATGAAGCTCTTGAGAAGAAAGGTGAGATTGAGAAAAGGGATGCGAATGAGATAGCATCCCTCTCTATGACTCTTGAAGAAGAGCATGATGGGAGAGTTTCTCTTGAGGAGGAACTTGAATCTATTGAAGAGTCACATAATGAACTTGTTTCTAATATCACTAAGGAACGTGACCTTGAAATTGCTAAATATGAAAAGGCTAAAAAGGATAAGGTTGAGTTTGGTGTTGGTCATGGTAAACTAACCGAGGAGTTTGAAAAACTAACCAAGGATCACAAAGCTTTGGAGAGTCAACATCCTTCCCTCAAAGAGTTGCATGAACAACTTCAAACTCAACTTAATCAACTTAACAACCCTATCACCTCTACTTGTTCTTGTGATCATGCAAATATTATTGAGGAAAATGCTAGGTTGAAGGATCAGCGAGCAAGGCTCAAGGGCAAAGGCCCTCAAGTTGAGAACGTTGTGGCCTCTACCCCACAAGTGGTTGCCCCTAGCCCTCATGTGGTTGTTTCTAGACCATGATTGAGTGCTCCAAGGCCACAAGTGGGCAAGCAAGGTCTTCGATATGTTGCCAAGAAGAAGAAGAGCAGGAAGAAGGCCAACAATGGTGCCTCGGGTGGTGTTGTCATTAGGGATAACACTACTCGTAGCACTCCTGCACAAGCTAGCAATGTTGCTTCAAGTAGTGGTGTCATGAGGGAACTAACAATCCACACCATTTCTTATATGTTGATTATTATGGTGTTGTGAAAGCTAAATATGTTGGTCCTATTGAGGGTTACATTGACTATACCATTTGGGTTCCAAAGACCCTTGTTGCTAACATGAAGGGACCCTCCTCGGGTCCTAACTCTAGTCAATGATCTCTTGCAGGACTATGCTTCGGGTCTAAATGGATAATTGATAGTGGATGCACAAGTCATATGACCGGAAGCAAAGAACTTGTGACGGAGTTGCGCCCAAATGACATTCAAGCAACCTGTCAATTATGGAGACAAGTCCAAGTCTAAGGTAACGGGGTTTGGCAAGGTTGTGATTACTCCTGATATCACTATCGTGGACGTCATGCTTGTTGAATCCCTTGGTTACAATCTACTTTCAGTTGGTTCATTAGGGAAGATGGGTTTCTCCGTCTTCTTTGATCCTGATATTGTGGTCCTTTTGAGGAGCAAGACTCTTGATGTCGCATACGTGGGACATGTTGAAAATGAGTTGTTCGTGGTGCACTTTTCAAAGTCTACCAACTCTCAAGCAATGTGTCTTTTCGAAAAGGCGGATGTGGGGTGGTTGTGGCATCGCCGCTTATCCCATGTCAACATGAGGACTTTGCAAAGTCTTCACAAAGGTGTCCTTATTGTAGGACTAAAAGAAAATGTTTCCTTCTCCAAAGATCGCGTTTGTAGGTCGTGTGTTGAAGGAAAGATGCATGATATCTCGCACAAGGCCAAGACTATTATTTCATGATCTCTTTGGTGCCATGTCCGAGGCAAGTCTTGGTGGCAAGAAGTATTTCTTGGTGATTGTCAATGATTATTCAAGATACACTTGGGTTTATTTCTTCAAGTGCAAGAGTGAGACTCAACAAACCATCCTCGACTTCTCCAACCAAGTGCAACATCAACACAATGTGCAAATCATGGCTATTAGGAGTGACAATGGTTCGGAGTTCAAGAACTACACTTTGAATGAATTCCTTATTGAAGAGGGCATTCGTCATCAATACTCCGCCACTTACACTCCACAGCAAAATGGTGTTGCCGAAAGGAAGAATTTCACTCTCTTGGATATGGCAAGGACCATGTTGGCGGATTATTCTTCTCCCCAATATTTGTGGGCCGAGGCCATATCCATCGCATGCCACTCCTCCAACCGCCTCTACATCCGCAAGGGCAAGACTCCGTATGAGATCCTCACCAGCAACAAACCCAACGTCTCCTACTTCCATGTATTTGGTTGTAAGTGCTTTTATTTGATCAAGGGTGTTAGGTTATCTAAATTTCAATCCAAAACTATTGAGGGTATATTTGTTGGTTACGGTGCCGAATCCCACACTTATAGAGTCTTTGACAAAGCCTCACGGATTGTCATAGAATCTTGTGGTGTGATTTTCGAGGAAAATTATGGCTCCCAAGTGGCGCAATTTCATGTTTCTAATGTTGATGTTGAAATGCCTCAAGAAGCCATAGGAAGGATGGGTGTGGGATTTTTCCGCCCCATTGAGGGACACCTTATGGCGACTCAAGAAGGACTATGCTCTACCCAAGTGGAGCCCTCCTCTACAATATAAGAACAAGCCAAGGAGCCAAGTGATGCACTTACCCAAGAACATGTTGAAAACCCTCCTCTTATTGACCAAGTTACTACGCAAGATGCATCCACTCCTATCATTCATGCTAGTCAAGGTCAAGGCCAAGATCAACCATCCTCATCCTCGTCTCCTCTAGTTGAAGCTAGTGTTGAAGAAGTTGTTGTTGTTGTTGATGATGATGATGATGATGGTGATGATGATCAAGGCCAATTGGTCAAGACATGGACCCAAATGATAAAGATGACCAAGTGATCCCTCCTCGCAATAATGAGGAGATCGAATCCCGTCGTGCTAGAAGGATAAGAAGAGCTTTGAAGCAAATTGATGCCCAAGATAACAAGGTCTTGGAAGATATTCAAGCTAGAAGATCCACAAGAAGGCAATTGGCACATTTTAGTGAGCGTCAAGCTCACATATCTATGGTGGAACCAAAAAAGTGTTTGAAGCTCTTGAGGACTCCGATTGGGTTGAAGCTATGCATGATGAGCTCAATAACTTTGAGCGAAACAAGGTTTGGAGATTAGTTGAGAAACCCAAAGATTTCCACAATGTTATTGGCACTAAGTGGATATTTAAGAACAAGCAAGATAAGCATGGCATTGTTATAAGGAACAAGGCAAGATTGGTAGCTCAAGGTTACACTCAAGTTGAAGGCATTAACTTTCATGAAACCTATACTCCCGTGGCTCGCCTTGAGTCCATCCGTATCCTTCTTGCATATGCATCTTTGCATAATTTCAAATTGCAACAAATGGATGTCAAAAGTGCTTTCTTGAATGGTCCACTCAAAGAGGAGGTATATGCTAAGCAACCTTCGGGGTTCGAGAACCTCAACATTCCTAACCATGTCTACAAGCTCGATAGGGCACTCTATGGACTTAAACAAGCACCACGTGTGTGGTATGAGCACCTTAGAGAGTTGTTGGATGACCGTGGTTTTGAAGTTGGGAAGATCGACCCACTCTCTGCACAAAGAGAGTAAAGGGAGATCTTTTCATATGCCAAATCTATGTGGACGATATTATCTTTGGCTCAACTAACCAAGCTTTCAATAATGAGTTCTCAAAGCTTATGACTGACAGGTTCGAGATGTCTATGATGGGAGAGCTTAAATTCTTCCTTGGCTTTGAGATCAAGAAATTGGCTCGTGGAACCTTCATTCCTCAAGCCAAGTATACCCAAGACATGATGAAGAGGTTTAATTTCCAAAATGCAAATATCAAGCCATCTCCTATGCAAGTCAAGTGCCACCTCAAGCGTAACCCGGATGGTAAAGATGTGGACCAAAAGTTGTATCGTTCTATGATTGGTTCTTTGCTTACCTTTGTGCATCTAGGCCCGATATCGTTTTGAGTGTAGGTGTGTGTGCAAGGTATCAAGCGGCTCCTAAGGAAACCACTTAGTGGCGGTGCCATAGGATCTTTTGGTATTTAGTTCATACCTCAAGGTTTGGTTTGTGGTACCCAAAGGGGGCACAATTCTCTCTCCAGGGATACACGGATTCCAATTGGGCGGGTGATCAAGATGATAGGAAGTCAACTTCCGGGTCTTGCCAATTTCTTGGTAGGTCCTTGGTGAGTTGGTCTTCCAAGAAGCAAAATTGCATAGCTCTCTCCACCGCCGAAGCCGAGTACGTAGCCGCCGCAAGTGCATGCACCCAATTGCTATGGATGAGGCAAACTCTCAAGGAATATGCTGTTCATTTGGATAAGGTGCCTCTCATGTGTGAAAATGAAAGTTCCATCAAGATCGCCTACAACCCCGTGCAACATACAAGAACGAAGCACATTGAGATTCGTCATCATTTCATCCGTGACCATGTGGCAAGAGGTGATATTTCTCTCGCATATGTGCCCACCAAGGACAATCTTGCGGATATCTTCACAAAGCCACTCAACGATGCAAGATTCATGTTCTTGAGGAATGAACTAAACATCATTGATTCTAGGAGTTTGACTTGAGGATCTTTCACACACCCCTATACATGAGACATGTTTGGGTTTAGGCGTAGGCATGGACATAGAGGGAGTGTTATCCTAACACATTGGGTTCTTCCTCCCCCCATTATGCTCAAAGCAAAAAATTATTGTTATCTCTCTTTTCCTAATGTTGAATTGCAAGCTTCAATGTCGAGTATTGGCCATGCACCCAAGATATATCTTCGTGGTGTCATACCATGATCTCTTACATGGTGGCTTAGGCCACCAACCTCTTCCTTGTGAAGAGTTGGATCTTAGTTGGGGTTTATTTGCTATTTCATTGCATTTCTTGTTTTCCCCCTAAGTGTTCTTTCGTAGGAAAATATCACTCAATTGGTCTTTTGTTTGTTTGATTCTTGCAATTGAGTGGGATAAGTACTACTTTCAGTTTGGTGTTTCTATCCTAAGACCTCCTACCTAAAAACCAAACTCTATCTAGCACATTTTTCGCTCCTTTGAAACTCGGAAGTTTTCGAATCAGATGGTAGCCGGAATTTCCGGTTCATTTTTGAACCAGAATATCCGGGTGGTACCAAAATATCCGGTTCAAACTTGAACCGGAATATCCGGTCCGGCGCAAATCACTTATATCAGAGGGGCACAGGGAGAGAGGCAGTTCTTGCCTTTTCTTCTCCCCCAACTCCTCTTCTCCACCCCAAGCACCTCCACTTGATTCTTGGCCTCTCGGACCACTTCCTCCGCGGGATCTGCGAGTTCTTGCCCGGATCTTGTTCCCCTCGTACTCGGGAGCATTTCCATCCAAGCATCTTCTTCCATGGACGCTGGTAAAGTTCAAATCCTTTGAATCTTGGTGTCGTAACCATACCCATCCATGGATTTGTCTTTTTGTTGACAATGCTTGGTAGAAATTGCTCCCTAGGGTACCATATGCATGCTAGAGACAATAGTTTAGATTCACATGTCACCGATCTAGTTTTCAAATCTAGTGGAGAATCGATCTAGTGTTGTTTTTGTGCTGTCGGAATATCCAGTTTAGTTTTGAACCGGAATATCCGGTTGTGTTCTGTCGAGCAGTCGAAATATCCGGTTCAGTTCTGAACCGGAATATCCGGCTAGGTTTTGTCACGAAATCGGAATATCCGGTACAGAACTGAACCGGAATATCTGGTTGAGTTCTGTCCTGAATTTCTCAAGTACTATTTTGATCTTAGCTAGAAGTGTTTCTCGATCATTACATGGAATCTTTCCTATTGTTTTGACGTATGATCCCTCCATTTCTTGACATATGTGCACTTATCTCTATTGCTTCCTCTATGATTCACCTTCACAGGTAGCTCTCATGCTGACAAGTTGGGCCTTCGCAAGCGTCCTTCGTACAAGGACACTAGTGATGAGGATCTCGGTGACCGCCCTCCAAGGAAAGCTATTGCCAAGAGCACGTCTCTCGCCTCGAAGTCATCTAAGAAGAAGAAAGGAAAGGCAGCTAGGCAGAACTACAAGACAGATATCTCCACTCAGGACTATGCTCAGATCACACAGAAGGATTGGTACAACATCCTCGTGATGTGGAGTGTGAGGATGCTTGTTTCTGGAACTTGGAGCAGTCAAATATCTATGCTGACATCTACTCCAACTACAGGTTTCCTATCCGTGAGATGCATCCTACCAGGTTTCAGTTGATCAGGGACAAGGAGGAGTTTGCTGATGCTGCCAGTATCATTGAGAGGTTTGGTCTTGTGAAGATTCTGGAGACCCAGTGCCACTACAACACCGAGCTTGTTGTCCAGTTCATGTCCACATTGGTGTTTGACAACAGTGTTCCTGGCTCTCTGAAGTGGATGACTCAGACCACTCCCTGTGAGATTCCTTTTCACAGATTGGCTCGTCTGCTTGGTTACCGGTACATCTCTCACCCTCCACTTGATTACCGTATGCATGATGTGGAGAGACCTCAGAGGGAGAGATCTATGGCAGATATGTATGCTCCAGGCTTTGCTATTGGGAAGCTGGAAGGGCTCCTCCCCTTCTATGATCATCTTGTGCGCCTCTTCCAGTCTTTCTTGGTGCCAAGTGGAGGTAACAATTATGCTCTCACCAGTCCTTTGTGCAACCTTCTCATTTTGGCTAAGCAGTGTATTGAGGATGAGGACCCTACTGCCTCGTATACTGTGGATGTCATGGACATCATCTCCCATGAGTTGCGCAATGCTATGATTGGTGGGAACACCATACCATATGGACCATATATCATGATGCTAATCAAGGATGTGATGAAGAGGGATTTTTCTGAGTTACCCATGAAGAGCACACGTTCAAGAAGTTGTACATCAAGAGGAAGAAGGATGTTCCTGCTCCTGTTCCTCCTTCTGGGGGTGGTTCCTCTAGAGGAGGTGTGGCCCCTTCTAGTGCTCCCCAGGCTGATCCTACCTCCACCTTGCGCAATGTCAGGAAGCTCTCCTAGTTTCAGCGCAACGTGCTCTGCATGAAGGTGGATATCCACAAGGAGCAGTAACAGGCCTATTGTAGGGACACAGCTATGTCTAGCACTCAGAGTCAGATCCTTCACCATGTGAGTGGTGCTTCTGGTGATCTCCCTGCCCCTCTTGTTCCACAGTCCTACTCTCAGTGGTCTGCCATAGACTGTAAGGTCCGCCCCAGAACCACTGTTCAAGGACACCTTCGATATGCATACATTCACGATCCCAGGAAATTCAGTCGTGAACACATATCAAGTTGGTACACAGTTACAATATCCATTACACGGTTGCATAAACACTTTTAAAGGGACATGGTCACATGACCCAGTCCAACACAACTGCCACGCAGGGCAAACACACAACACACACAACGGAAGACAAACACACACAACGTAGTAGAGCCCAAGTCACGCCTTAACCTACAGGCTGCTGACCAGGAGACGATCCTAGTTCGCAAAGCCATCAGCTCCGTACTCCTCCTCGCTGATCTCCTTCTGAGACTCCTTCTCAATATCTGGCAAGTTGATACCAGGGACGAAACCAATATGAGTACATTTGAATGTACTCAGCAAGACATCCATCATGTAACTTACGAAATGCAAGTGTGCTTATATGGTGGAATAGGTAGGCTATAAATATGTCACGACCCCGGACCCATAGATATACATACTGTTATGTGCTCCTAGCCATGGACTCACAAGGGCTTCAGGGTTACCAGCCCTGGCCGCAACAAACAACGGCAGGCAGACTGGATTCATCGGCACGTAGTCCGGATCCCCAGTCTACTACTCCTTGTATCCATGCTAGTCATAACCAACTATGCATATCAGAGCGTCCATGAATAGTATGAAACTGAAGGAGACGAGACCAAAGCTATACAGAGATGCTATGTGTCCAGAAAGTGCAACAACAATCGAGGGTTACTGGGGTTACCTCGCTCCAGGCCGATCACACCGACAGGCGGGCTCGGACATGGATCATCGGCTCCACAACCCCTCGACTGTGACAACTATGCAGGCATAGCCAACACTGTATAACAATGAGCTCGAAAACCAACAACCGATCAAAGCAACACTCTAGACATTGAAATTGTAGTAAACAAGTGTTACTAGAGTATAGCTTACAAGCAGAGGTCACACGACCCAACATTACATCAGACAACGGAAGGCAAATTATGTTGCTAATCAACAAGAACCAAAAAGGCCTAAGAGGCCGCAACATAAGGCGACGTCCCATCCCATAGATTCCAGGCTGCTACCTGGGAACCCCAAACTACTCGTCGATGTCCACGTTGAACAACCAGTGAAGTGAGATCTTCACCTGAACCAAATTAAGCAAACCTGAGTACGGGAGGTACTCAACTAGACTTAATTAACCTATTATATATCTGCTAACTTCAGAAAGGGTTTTATGAAGGCTGATTTGCGTAAAGCAATCTTTGTTTTCCAAATCGAGGAAGAATAGCACGTCTCATAGAATGTTTTTCAAAACAGATGAGAAAGCTACTCAACTACTGAGATCATCATATTCTTGTATTCCACCAAGTCCTTCTTATTCCCACACTATCTCATGCTACAAGGATCACCCCTCTCGGCATCTCCGAGGAGGCACTCTTCAATCATTGTCAACATCTTTTACGTCACGTTCAAGTTATCTATGGCCACGTGACATTCACCAAGTCGTCCTTAACCGTGGACACGACTTTCCGAAAGATTTACCCCTGCAGGGTGGTACACTTTACCCACACGTACCCTCCGACTCTTAGAGCCACATGTACGCTCTTCCATGGAGCACGGCAGAGGGTGGATGGCTCCGACCTTTACCTTGCTCGACCCTATCCATGAGTCAACCCAAACAGGGCCACCCCGTCAATAGGGAGTTGGCCACCTCCTGACGGCACCTGTTCTGTGAGTCGGGATCAAGATCCGTGTACGTCCATCACTTGTCCCGGTCACGCCCTAAGTTTTCTCCAAATCATTTTCTGACTCACTCGCAGATGGAAAGATCAAACTACGTGACTCATGGACGGTGGCCAAACAAGTTAGTTAGTCGAGCGCGGTCTTTTAGGCCCCGCGTGTGGTTGCACGCTCAGTCTTGGCTTCGAAGGCGAGAACTCGCTTCTAGGGGCATGAACAGGACAAAACGCCACAACCCATTGTGGCCTCACATCCATGCCGTTATTTAGTCAAGTTATCAAAGATAATACAACTCACAACAACCTGACATAAATGATTCACGTATTGAACAGATTCATCAACCGGATGGATCAGATCACAACTAGGCATGACTAAGCAAGACTCACAGGGTTTAGCGGAGCGCGCACAAGCAAACCTATAGCTGCTAGGAGCAGTGGATCAGGATATCTAGATTATGCAGTATATATAGGGGAACTCTATCTACTGACATCAAATAGTTTGGAACCGAATGCAAAGTACGAGATTCAAAACACGTTGAAACCATATATGAGCAGATAAGAGGTTGTGCTTGCCTTGGTTATAAGAAAACCAGATAAAGTCTTCTGGAATAAGTGCTTGACTTGTCGGTTAGGATCAAGTATTCACCACTGGGGGAAACAACACCGAAAGAGAATTAACAATCAACACATGGCATCGATGCAATGCACAACATGTATGCATGAGAAAGTTAATACACTGAAATAAAGCCCTAAACATGATCGTTGGGTTGCTAGGGTTCATATGTCAGTTATGTAGTTATTCTGAAATTTGCCCGAAATAGACCCCGGAGAGGTATTTCGGCCAATTATGAAAGTGAGTACAAATTAAAGTGCTCAAATGGATTGAAAACATCATAGAGAGGTTGCATTTGTCATTTTGAGCAATTTGATATATAACTTTTAATTTTCTAATTTTAGTGAAAAAAAAACTTATTTTTCTATTTTAAAATGATTAAACACCATTAAATAATGACCAAAAATGAAATGTGTCAAACATGTATGAAAGTGACATTTTTGGGCTCCAAATAATTTTCTGAACATTACCATATTTTAATATTATTTTTCTGATTAGTATTTTAAAAGATATTCATTAGTAAAGATTAAGGCATTTTCTGTAATCTAAAGATAACATCCTTGCATGTGTTGGGGCTCTTCTCAGACCATGTATCCTTTCTGCCATTAGATTGGGTTTCCAAACTGATCCGGACCGTCCACACTAGCTATCCCCGGTTGGCCGGCGCAATCTTACACTCACATAGTTAATCTGTCTCGCTGCTGGTGGCCCCGGTCTTGCTTGGACCTACTTGGCAGCGCGTGAGGTGATTTCTCTGCGTGTATACGAGCTGGCCGTGTCTGTTTGTTGCGGAAAGATCCTTGGTTGGCCGGCCCTTCTTTACCCGCACAGGCACACCGCGCTTGACTGACAGTGGGACCGGGAAATCGCGGGGCCGGTTACACAGGCTATGTGTCGTTTCATCGAAACGTATTTGGGGCTGCGAATTCTTACTGCGTCGGATAAAATGCCCCGCGGTGAAACCCTAGCCACCGCCATCTCCGATCCCGTCCCGTTCACGTGCCCCTCCGCTTCGCGCCCGTTTCTCCCTCCGCCGCCGTCGTTCCCTTCCTCCATCGTCGCTTCCCCGTTGCCCACATCTTACCATTCCGGCATTCCCCATCTCCTCTTCTTTTGCAACAGCGCCATCCAATCCCTGCTCAACTAACAGAGGACACGGTGAGACTTCTGCCGCTGCAAATCTGCTCCTCACGATGAGGAACGAGGAGGACTAAAGATTTGGTGCGCCCCTCCGCTGGCCATCGCTGCGTCCCGTCTGCTCAAGGTGTAGTCATCTGTCCCTTTCTGGCCACGATCTCATCTATTGCGCCGCCGGGAGAAGGCGCTGATTTTGGGCTTGCCTTTTGTCTTCTTTTCAGCTGTGTTCGTGATTTTGTTCGATTGGATCCGTGATAGAAGTGCGCTATTTATGCAGGTGTTGATGTTATCCGTTTTGGATCCCTGTCTTGAGGTTGTCCTGGTTTCATGTTAATTTTTTCTATTTCCTTTGAGAAAAATGGCGATGCACGGTATGGGGTTTGTTGTGTTGATTATAGGTTTTTTATGATGGCTTGCAGGGGCCATTGTTTCACAGATCTTTGTTTCTTCTAGGCATCGCTGGCTGCAGGTGGGTATCTATCGTCATTCTCTGTAAATTAACCCCCCGAAAAAATATAGCTATTACTATTCATGCAGCTTAAAAGAGAAGGGATACATTTGCCACAATTGGAATATTTTATCAACTCTAAAGCAATCTGTAACGATGCAAAGGTTTCCAGAGTTTTTGGATTGAATGTTTGCCGGATGGGATTAGTTTGACTAAATTGGATATGGGTTCTACGGTACCAACTGCATCTATTGTAATCTCCGCTCTGAGGTAGCTTCATTATTATGTCCATGTTAATCCTAAATGAACCTAACTGAGGCGAAAGTTAGAAAAAAATGTGCAGGCTAGCAGATAATCTTTTCCCGCCGACCAGAAAAAAATTGATAATACACATGGCTTTTTCTAATGTGAAAGAATTTTATTTTATGAAAACATTAGGTTTTATCTTACATGAATTGTATCATAATATATCAACTTATAGGTTCAGAAATTAATATGGGTTATGCTTCTATCCAACTATGATTTTATGTCTTGGTTGTTCCTTTATTGCAGGATGTTTTCTAATAAAATGTAATATGAAGTTAAAAGTTTTCATCACTTGGACAAAATCACATAGCTAAAATAAACTCACGGAACATGTAACTTGAGGACAGATTGTTAGAACTAGTCATCAACCCGTGCATCAGCACGGGCTAGCAACTTTAAATAAAACATGAAAAAGAATACAACAACTTTAAATAGGTTCATGTAAATTTGAAATATATGCAAGCAACTTTACAATTTATAAAATTATTTGTTATAGCATGTTGTCGTTTCTCTTTATCAACCTGATAAGATAAAGCTGATTCCATAATGTGGATGATACATGATTAATTTAGAGACTTGATACAGTATTATAAAATACACGTCCAACAAAATTTCAAAATGTTCCATCTTATTTAGTATTATTTTCTTGATACCCTAGTGTCTCTAGCAAATACTAACAAAGGATATTGAAAATATTTGTAAACACATAAAGAGTAGAATTATTTTGATAACTTCTATTGTATGCCAAACTTTTAGCAATTATATTTATTACGTGGAGTTTCGCCACTTTCGTCTCAACTCATATTTAGCAGAAAGAAAACTTTGTTTATCATCTTGTATATTTCGTGCTTCGCCGCATCTTATTTACACCCCCTGATATTTTAACGAAAAGGTGTTGTCTACACTCTCAGATGTATCAATCTAATTGGAATATCCATGTTTGCAAACTAATTATCAGTACATCTCTAAATAATATTTATAGTGGCAAGGCGTGGACTTTCTCTACTTCGTGTACCGATCAATGGCCAAGTTAATTGCTTAGTGTCATATAGGAAGTGATAGTCGAAGTGAAAAGGACACTCTTCTTCAATTTCATTACCTCATAATGTAGTTACAACTTACAACCGACCTCTGTCCATATTAGCTGAAATACAAACATATATCATAGGTCAAGTTAATTGCTCAGTATGATATAGATTTATTTCAATCTAAAAAAGTTTAGTATTCGACTGAAAGGCGAGTCTTATTATATTTTCTATATACTATTTATGTTTTCCTCTCTACACAAACTAATGAAAATAAATATCAGTACTACATTTGTTCATGCACGCTTCTTACACATTACCCCGGAAACATCGTGAGCAGCTCCAAGTGGCAGATGGAGGTGAAAATATTGGATGTTTGGCAGAAAGGCGCATGTTGTAAACGATCGATGTACTTGTTTGTAAAGAGCAGTGCAGCATGGGGTCATCTATCCTCGTGGAGTCCAAGCTGCTGCTGCTAGCAAGCCACGTGCACGGTGGGCTTCTTGCCATGGTTACAGGCAGACCTTTCCATCGGGGCTACCTGGTCGCCGGCTGCTTTGAGCTGTCAGATCGACCTTCACGATGACGATGGCAGGGATGCGACGTGCAGCTTGGCGCCCACCTTTACGACGATGACGGCAAGCAGCTCGGAGTCTTTTTTGCCTCATCTCTATGTAACCGGCCAGCTGGTGTCCATCCCGGTGCCTTCTCCATGTCCGCGGCAGCGTTGGCTGACGGCAGGCAGCTTGGCGACCTCGTACATGTGCAGTTCTGAGCCAGGTGTAAAAATGCAGCTCGGCACGCTCGACGGACTGGTTCATCCCAACGTACATGACGGCGCCCGTTTGGCCACAGTAGTCGCCATCGGCGTGACGGACATGGCTGTAGTCGTCGTTGTCGGATGACGGTGCAGCTTTGTATCTGGTCCAAGACCTCATCATAGCAAACCATCTACGCAATGAATGGCGTCCTTTCTATCCATTACCGACACTGTGCGCGTGAGAGCGACCGGCCGGCCGTATCCGGCAAGAAAGAGTTACGTGCATGGAAGTATGCTTGCATGGACGAAGATCTAGGCAACGATTGGATTTTCTTTTTCTTTTGTGGGCTATTTGCAGTTAAGGGGTATCGAACTCGGGTCGTACAGGTATGGAAGCTTCAAGGCTACGCGCCTGAGTTGGACAGGACTCTTGGCCTTTATTAGACGGTTCAAAATACACCATAAGTTGATCTGATGGATGCACTTTAATTAACTTGAGGATTAACGTGGTGGCTTATATGGTGCCTCCAATTAGTAAATATAAGATTGATGCTTATATCCCACTATGCTTTTACTTCTTGATTGTTCCTTTATTAGATATTTTGAGCATGGTCCTAAATCTATGAGATTAATTAGATAATGCATTTACTTTTTCTCTGCTTCAGACATGAGTGAAATGTATGGATTGGGGACGGATCATCTCACTTTACTTTACATGATTCTGGAAAGCAGTGAATTTTGGGTTGGCGTACGCACATAGGCCTCTTGCGGCTGGGATCACATATGTCGGCCAGGTCCTGGCAGCTTGCGCGGTGTATGTCCTTGGCGATAGGGAGAGGAACCCCAGGCTAGATGCTAGAAAATTTGGTTATGGTTGAGGTGAGCTGCCAATCGATCGGGGTTCTTAGTTAAAGTGGTCTATTTTGTCATATTTGGCCTTTCACCTTCCATTATTCGCATTTCATGACGCTATGTTATATGCCTTGCCTCAGTTTGATGTCTGACCATGCCATGTCCGCAGGTGCTGCTCTGCCTGCCGGTTGCTTCCACAATTGCTTTAGGTGGCTTAATTTTATCGAGTTATTTCTCCTCCGGTCAGTTCTTTGTGTTTTACACTTGTTTGTGCTTTACGCGTCTCTGAATTTTAACTGCTTGCTGCATTTATATAGGTTATTAGTTGTTTAATTGATGGATTTGCTGTATTCTTTGTAGAGGCGCTACCCCTCCAGTACAGTCTCCAGTATTGAACAATCCAGGTGCTACTTAATGTGTGGTATTTTATCTGTCTTAATATACTGATAAGAATATAATCTTATCTTATATATTTACTAATTGGAGGCACCGTAAAAGGCTCCACGTTAATCCTCGAGGTTAGAAAATTGTGTCCATGGGATCTAACAATAATCTATCTAAAGCCCTTAGATTAAGTAGTTTGTCCAATGCGCTAGGTGTGACTCTTCTCGCACCTATCTCTCCGCTCCTGAGTTCGAATCCTAAGTCATGCGTCCTCCAGATCGATAGGTAATTAATTTGTGGCATGCAAAATTGTAGACGAGCTTTTCCCAACAGCTAATCTGCATCGTACAATGCTCCAAAATAATAAAAAAACTGCAGCGTACAGGTTATACATATCTATGCACCGGTTTATATCCTACGAGGCATGGTCAACGTATCTCCTCCCTAGAAAAAAAATGACATCGTCTTCTCCACAAAGATCTCTTCGGTTGGAGATCGATCTGTTGCAGATGGTTGCAAACGCCGGCCAGGACGTGACTCCGGCGTGACAGCGACTTGGGATGGCGGTCGCGTTCCGGCGAGGTGACCACTCCGGCAGTCGACTGCTCCACAGCGATCTCTCCAGATGGAGATCGATCTATTACCGATGCCGACTCTAACCTCTTCCTCTGTGTAGCCTCCTCCGCATCATGCCAAGATGTGGGAGATGGCTGCAAACTCGGCTAGGCCGTGACTCCAGTGTGACGACGGTCGCTCCGGCGAGGTTGCCAGTCCGGCCATAGACCTTGCGGCACTGCTTGGCAAGGTTTCCACAGTCTCGAGCATGTTAATTATCATCACAACATGGCTTGACCAATAAGGCGCCACCGGCACCAGGGCAGTAGATCTTGCGGCGCTGCTCCGCAAGGTATGATCCTGTGATCCGACCGGTCATGTCACCAACTCGCCCTGGTTTTTACTCTCTTGCAGCGTTCGAGACAGCCTGGCCCCTTCTCCACAAGCGTAAGCCCTTATATCACCACTAGATAACCCGTTGCGCCGCTGGCGCAAATGCCGGAAGAGAGATTGTATTTTGGCCATAAGTTTTATGTGTTTTGTATCATCGTTGTTGTTTGCGTTTGAGTAGACTATGACTTTCATGCCATTACCATCGATGCCCCCTCGAAACTACGGAGGTTACCCATTACGGTTTGGCTCCTCTCGTTGAGCCTACCATCGGGATTCTTTCACAAATGCTCCTTTTTGTAAGTGACATTGTCACTTGCCCTTCATTTTCATTATCCGATGTTGCTGTGTTATGTCCCCGTCACCAGCTCGATCCATTCTGTCCATGTTGCTAACCCGATCTAATATGATCTAAGAACCGGTATTAGGCTTAAAGTTATTTATGTATGAATAATCTTTATGTTCGTAATTTTTTATGTAATTTTTATTTACATTTATTTTTCAATCGGAAAACCATTTAGCTGGATTGCACATGAGTATACCCATATCAGCAGGGCCCTTTATTTTAATAGGCCTCCTGTTTTACTGAAAAGGAAAATTTTGCTCCAAACACCGTTATTTTGTGTCGTTTTCCTGTACCATTACAATTTTATGGTCATTTGTTGTAACAAACCACATTTACTAAAACGGATGGTTGAACTTTTTCTCCTTCCATCCCTGGTCCGCTTTCTCGACCAGGCGCTCGCTCCGGTGGCCATGGCGCTCCGGCGCCATTCTCCACCGCTTCTGTAACGCGCGGTTCATGGGTTCGGCCGGCCTTGTCGTAGTCACGCCCCGACGACCTCGACCACGCCATACGGCCACCCCAACACCGCGATGCTCCGTCAACCTCGACCGCGCCGGCTACCACGCCAACCGGTCGCCCTGACATTGTGTTAGTCCGCCAAACAAGGGTCCGGTGTGATCAGTCTCATCCGTCTAAGAGACTGATCCGGTGCGATGAGTCTCATCCGTGTAATATTTAGGAATTCCTCTTCCAATTCGTCCCGGAATGGGCCGCCGTCGACCGTGTTCCCCGCGTGTGCTCACCTTGCTAGAACTGCATAAGTTTTAGCTTATTTTACTGATTGCATTTTCCTTGCTTTAGTTGTTTGCGAATTCAAAGCCAGTGATGCCCCGCATAGTAACTAATCCCTGATTAGTGTTGGATTATATGACAACTTTCCGCTCGGCAGACAAAAAAGTAAAGTGTGTCATCACGTTACAAGTGTGTCGACTTGACCTAAATTTGATGCGTCACTTTAGTAGATTCCTATTTTTGGATGATGCGTGTTTCTAAGCCTGTGCTTGTAGACATCAGTCTCTAGGTTGTTTCATTGCGACTGAGAAGAGTTGTATTCAGAACCTCATCAATCATGTGACATAATAACTTAGTTTTGATTGACGCAATTAAGGATGCAAACTAAAGAAAGACAAAAGTTTGAATAGAGTTACACATATATACAACTTTGAATTTGATTATATACATATATGAAAGCAAATACCAAAGATGTCCCATGTGGACACCAAATATGTTAAATCTTGCAACGTTCATTGATAAATCAGCATCAAATGTTTCTTTCCCAGTTGCCTCAAGCAGTGGGTCTGATCTGCTACAGAAGCAGTGTCCTCGCTAGACACCATGCTTGATTGGGACGACGTAGCACTGAATTCTGGTTCAGGTTTCACATAATCATATGAATATAAGGACATGTTGGTCTGGCTCGTCTTCAGCATTTGCAGCATCATTATTCAACCAGTTCAAGTATCCTTTCTTCCTCGAGTCGCAAGGCATCACCATGAAACCTCTCAAAGCAAGACTGTATTTTAGCCATTAATTTTAAACTGTACATGACAAAAACATACATATCAATTATCTTCGTCAAAAGTCCCTAACTCAACTCTTTGTTTGATGTGGTGTAAAAGGCATAACTCAACCATTCCTTTGATGTGGTGCGTTATTTATCACAATTTCAGTCTTTGGTGGAGCGCATGGGTAATCGATGGGTAAAGCCCTATGCAAATCGAATGCTGGAAAACTAAACTATATGTCAACAAAAGAAGAAAGCTTCTCTAATGAAAGAAACGATACAAAATATAGGACCCACAGAAAAAGTAAAATTGTATAGCCAGCATGTATTACATAGATGAAGCGGAGACAAAAAAGAACAATTCAGGGGGTAAGGAAAATATATGCTTACCCAGTCAATAAAATTTTCGTGAGAATGATGTGGTCAGGATCCAGTATTCAGTGAATCTACCAGCAATGGCAGGTTGATCCCCATCTCTCTTCTTCAAAACAATCAGAGGAACCAGTGGAAAGGAGATTGGAGCATACACTGAGGCAATAGAAAACTGCCCATGATGTAGAAATCTCTCCATCTTGTGCTAATTGCAATTGATGTTGTCAGATGAAAATAGTGGGGCCTAGTAAAGGGGAAAAAACAATTAGCTCTGGGTATAAAGCACAATAGTATATTCTCATTAGTCTGGCTCAATTTTCATTACCTTTTGCCGTAAACTTCTGGAACCCAACATTGAAAATAAGTGGCCCTTTACTTCTGATAGGAGCTGCATACGAGCCTTGCTTCTGTATGCTGAAATAAATAGTAGCAAGTGACAATCATTCATATAAGCAAACTGCTATAGGATCCATCAACAAATATCAATGTAATAGTTACTGTACATACTTTCAGAAAACTGGACCATATGAATTCCTCTGCCTCTTCTCTGCAGACGTAAGGAAAACATCAATTATGTAAGTACTAAAACTGAAAATCTTCAGATGTATAGAGATAATCAGAACTGGCCATCCAAATTTATTTCTGCACGCTTCCAATGCTTGAGGAAGCATCAGTCAATGATATTCAACAAATCACAAATGAAATGCTTAGGAACGTATTTCCTATACAAACTCAAGAAGAAGGCATTGCTCCTAAACATGAATGTGCCTATTTCTGTCTGAGAGGAAAACAATGTTATGCCACCAAATAATCCATTGTAGGCTTAGGACTCGATCTGTCGACTGTGCCGAACTTGCTCGGTTCTGTCGACTGTGCAGATTCGAGTTTCAAGCATAATATAAATAACTTTATTATGTCATCTACTGATTATTTTGAGATTCTCTCTTAAAACCAGAGACTAAATGTCTCTCGTCATGGATATGAAAAAAAAAAGTTAGACAAAGGGGATAGAAGAATTCCAACAATTTCTCTCTCTCTCTCCCTTACACTTTCTTTCCGACCCTCCAAACAGATCAAGAAGAAAGAACCAATAAGTTATCTCTTTCATGATCTGGTCATAAAGGATGGAACAAGAAGAACGAAACCTTTCCTCTCCCGAATACTATTGTTCACCTGGATGCCTCCTAAAACACTAAATATTCATGCAGTAAGAAAATTCATAAATGGTAAACTACTATGACATCTTCTTTTGCAAATATTAGTGCATCACTTTCAGGCCATTCATGACAGAAAATTTAAGGTGATCAATTTTAAAGGTGTGCAGCGCTAGGTAAAGGATTTAGGCAGGTTACAAAGCATCACCTAGTTAAACTATTAACCGATTTCAGCTTGAGCACCAAGCGCTTGCCAACCACCAAGGGCACCTGGGCATCATAAGAAACAACAAAAATAGTTTTAGTGAACAAGTATTCCTTACAAGCGGCATTTATCTCTCGTCATGGATATTAAAGGGGAGAGCAGAATTCCAACAATCTCTCTCTCCCTTACACTTTCTTTCCGACCAGATCAAGAACCAGAAACCATTTCTCTCTCCAAGCAGAACAAGAAGAAAGAACCAATAACTTATCCCTTTCATAATCTGCTCGTAAAGCATGGATGAAGAAGAAAGAAACCCTTCCTCTCACTAATATTATTGTTCACCTGGATGCCTCCCAAAATACTAAATACTCCTGCAGTAAGAAAATTCATAATCATTAAATGGTAAACTACTAACTACTTAACATCTTCAGGCTTTTGCAAATATTAATGCACCACTTTCAGGCCATTCATGACAGAACATTTGAGGTGATCAATTTTAAAGGGAAACTTGCAGCGCTAGGTAAAGGATTTACCCAGGTTACAGAGCATCACCTGGTTGAAATATGAACCACTTTAGCTTGAGCAACAAGCGCTTGCCAACCACCAAGCGTACCTAGGGCATTCTCTGCATCATAAGAAACAACAAAAATAGTCTCAGCCAACAAGAATTCTTTACAAGTGGTATTTCAGTTGCTCGCTCACATGCCTATGCTATGCTTGCAAATATTCACCTTTTGTGCAACCAAATCTTCAAATCACAACAAAATCAGTATGCATGACGAAATGGATCTATGAATACGAATCATTCATTGAGTCGCCAAATGCTTGCTCACTTTTCATATTATAGAATATAGATCCAGGAGAGAGATGGGAAATAGAGATGGGGAGAATGGATGCACCCATCAGTCCATATTATGGATCCAACCAGCACTCCATATTAAGTATTGACACATGCTCCTGAAAACATTAAGCCAAAATCTGAAACATAAGATCATTTGCACTTCTATCCCCTCTATAATTACTGACAACAGGATAAGCTGGACATATCTCAAAAGAAATCCAACCAAAAGAACATACCTAGGCGTGCTCACGAACCCCTCACTCCCAGCACCAGAAACAGAGGATGTGCGTGCTGCTGGCAGTCGAGGACGCTGGTACAGGTCGAGTTCGTGTGCAGCTGCGTCAGATCCGCCATGGACGGGGACGCACTGACGACCCAAGTTGCTGCTGTACCGTTCCGCCGTTCTCGTGGCCTCCACCCGTCTCCATCCCGTGGCTCCTCCACACGGCTGTCGCCGTCGTTGCCTCCACGCGAGACGAGGAAGAGGCACGGACGGGGACGCCCTGACGACCCACGTTGCTGGAGCGCCTCCACCCGTCTCCATCCTCGCCTCGTCCACACGGGTGCAGCCTTCGCTGCCTCCACGCGCCTCTCTGCTCGCCGGCCTTCTCCGAGAGGTGCTCCTGCATCGCCTCCTCCCAGCCTCCACGGTGGCCGCCCGTCTGGGCACTGCTGCTCTGCCGTCCACGTGTCGTCGGGCCGTCGTCGTCAGGCAGGGGATGAGGAGGCGGGGGAGGCGGAGGTGGAGGAGAGCTGGGGGAGGGGCGGCGGCGGGCGTGGTGGAAGAGGAGAAAGACACGGGAGGAGAGGGGACTGGGGGAGGAGAGACGAGCGCGGATTGGGCTAGGGTTTCACCACGGGCGTTGGTTTTGTCTGTCTCCGAGCGCCGGCAAAAGAGTGAGACGCAGACTTTCTCCACTCGTCCTCTGATTTGTGGACCGTGTGCGCAGTGTGTCCCCACCCATCATTGAGCGCCCCTTCCATGCCAAGAGGGTTTCACCACGGGCGTTGGTTTTGTCTGTCTCCGAGCGCCGGCAAAAGAGTGAGACGCAGACTTTCTCCACTCGTCCTCTGATTTGTGGACCGTGTGCGCAGTGTGTCCCCACCCATCATTGAGCGCCCCTTCCATGCCAAGAGTGACAAAAATAAATCACCATCCAACGGCTGAGGTGAAAAGCGGGAGCAAAATTTACTGTGCAATCGGGAATGGACGTAGGCGGTTCACTTGGAGCTCGCGGATGGCCTGGGAGGCCGGGTAGGCTATCGCCTTTTAACTACTAGTTTAGGGAGCGCGGCTTGCCGCGCGGCCTTTGTTGGTTCGGTTAAAATATTGCCCGTGGTTCTCACATTATATACCGATTATTAATGAGACGGAAATATCCAAAAAAAACATGATCTAAAGGAAGATGAATGCTGGCCTATACATGCAAAAGCATATCTATATGGTCGCAGCAAATCTATAATTGTCATATCACACGATCAGAACACACGATCAGAACCGTAAGTAAATGAAAAAACAGAGCAACAATGGAACTCACAGGGATCATAATCGGTAGATTCATAGCACACTGAGCTAAAATAAGACAGCTCTATGATATTCGCATTTAAGTGCACATAATACATACATAGAACAGAGGCTGGGATTTCCCATTTCAAAAAATAAATTACATAGAAGGAATCAACACTAAACACATAAGTCTTGATCAGCTCACTGATCTAAAGCTGGTAGGGAAACATTATCTCGGAGACCTGATGAGTTTCATGTAACCAATACGATTCTAAAAGACGTAGGTGGCTAGTCTCAGGAACATTAACAATGAGACAGGTGCTAACCAAAGGCATGGATTACGGCAGAACCGAAATGTCAACAACCTCGGGTTGCTTGGTTCAGCCACGGACTAACACAACATTAAGGGCAGAGTTAATCACGTCTCTTGTACACGTAAAATAAGACTATGGTGCAGGAAGAAAGTTCAGAATTAACCGAGAGAGTAGCCGTGTGGAACGAAACAACATTAAGTACGGTTTAGGCAGACCTTAAGTAGCAGAGATGAGTGTCTCTTAAGGGCAAGCTAGGCCTTGTCTTCCATTTTCAGACCATTATTCTCACCTTTCAGCACTGTTGACTCGCGCCTATAGTGAATGGAGAAGATGTGGTCACATATAGACATGTATAAGAAGGACAACGAATACTCGAAATAACGATATATTAATGTAATGATAGTTCTAGAGAAACCTCCTATCTTTGATACATTTCATGGGGTGTTGCTATCTTAGGGACCGTCATAGATATTACATCAAGTGGCAGGGCGAGCTTTCATTAGAGCCAACCAGAAAATCCTATACAACCTTATTGATATGTAGAATGTTAGGCCGGTCCAATCTATAATGATAGTAGAATATTACATACAAATGGGCAAGACGACAATATAATCTCAAATGAATGTAAATTTATTGAAGGGATAAGCTATCAGCTCTTGATCAATAACAAAACAGTTTGTGTTTCAGAGATGTTGAAGTACCTACCCAGTTTGGTCTTGGTGGCCAGGTCCTTACAATAAAGCTTTACAGAGGAAACAGTTTGTGTTTCAGAGATGTTGAAGTATCTGCCCAGTCTGGTCTTGGTGGCCAGGTCCTTGAAGTAAAGCTTTACAAACACTTGAAGTGGACGATACACACCCTTACTCCCGTAGGTGCGAGGCAGGACACATGTTTGAAAAAAAAATTGTAGAGCATAGAGATTAGTTATTAATATTGTTGGAAATACTTGAGATTTGGTTGATTGCTGACGGAAGGAGTCATCTCAGTCTGTAAGACATAAGTAGATTGCTGCAGTAAGATGTCATCGGAGACACCAGTACGATGACTTAGTGGGCCCAGTTTAGCTAGTTTTGGTTGTAGTGTGAGCAGACCACCGCGGAAGGCATCTTCCTAGAATCGTTCCTCCTATAGTTTTTCCCGAATTTTTGTCAGGTCCGCATAATTGCGACCATCTACGATTAAGACACCAACTTTTTTGAGGTATGCCAAAGCGTCGAGTAGGCAGACTCGACAGCTTATTCGTTCCCATGGTGTGTAAATTCTTGAACTCTTGCTTGATACTAAATGGATAATCGCAGTGTGTCGGCACATCCATACATAAAAACCCAGTAAATCATTGTCGTTCATGGAAGTGACCCGGATCGGATGCAATTTGACCCTAAGTAGAAAACATTGGAGGAATATACTTAGACGTGTAACAAAAAAAGTACAAAACACAGAAAAAGGAAATGTGAAGTTTCTTAAACGTTGACCCAATTCCTATATATCCACGCACCACCACTATGTTCTTCTAATTTTTTTGCCCGTAATTCTCATGTATTGGTAAAGATTAATAAGAAGATAGTTAATCTGCAGGAACATAAGTTACATATATGAAAAAATTCAGATTTGAGTTGACCAGACAAACACCGGGCCAAGATCCTTACACGACTGGACTTCCTAGATTTAGCATGCACTAACTTTAATGTGAAAAGTGCCTATCTTAAGAAAGCATATTAGAGGAACAGAGGTCACTTCCCTAGTAAATCGTTGCAGATGTACCTACTCTGAAACCTAAGAACCAAGGGAAAATTGAAGGAAAAGCTAAGCATATATAATGAATAAACATGTCAAACCAGTGCTCAAGTAGATAAATAATCAGGCCTAGGGTTAACGATTTAGAAGTTTACACCATACTGACATAATACACTATGAAATTATAGCGTTTCTTCGGGTTTGTGAGCACCCAGAAAAGCAGTAGAACAGTAACAAATACACGAGTTCTTTTTAGTCCGCTTATCTAATCTAGACAGCAAAGACCACAATCTCGGTGGCACAAAGAGGGAAATATCTGGATTAGCAAGCTTAGACTATGTTGATAAAATAACATCGATCACATGCAGTTCGAGGCAGGCAGACCCGGAAAACATATACATGGAAGATAAAAAAAAGGTCTCTAAGACCAAAATTTACAGTTAGTGGCAATTGTTTTCCTTAGCCTAAAACAACAATGAACATAGTGTTTTTACATCTTAAGCATTACAGTTTCCAGCTCCTGACTTCGCTCTTGCATGAGCAAAGGAAGTAGCAGATCAGAGCTATATATGTACAAATAGCCACGTAGGCACAGCTAAACCTACTGGCTTACACTAAACACACCTATATATAGTGGCAGTAGGGGTGGTAACTTTTAATAATATAAGACTAAAGCGACACAAGGAACCAAATCAGGTTTTGGTACCTTCTTCCGGTTCAAACGGATGGGATGGAAGTCACTCGCTCGTGTCATACATCATCTCATCATCGAGCACCACATCATTTTTAGTAGCATGGACATTGATCTGTGGATATATCTTGCAAGAGTGTTATCCAAAACTCTGATGTAACCTTCTTGCGGATGGAAAGAACATCACAGGGCCATCTGTGTTGACAACGGACTTATAAATTGACCTCAGCTCAGAAGCTGCAGCTCATCCCACATGGCGTCGAACATAACTCTACAGGGAATCTCGATGGCCTCCATGGCACGCACCTGGTGAAGAAGGAGGCAGATAACATATAAGCAAGAGGAAATAGTACACTTGAATAGAGCTCATAGGATAATCTTTAGCAATACCTTATCTAGCATGGACGGTGTATATTTAATTAGAAAATAATTTATGATTTTGCAGATGGAAGTAAGATAGGACATGATAAAGAATAAATGTAATTGGAGAACAAAGACCACTAAAAAGACTGGAAGAAAAAACATAGACAATAACTTATAATTTTGCAAAAACTTCAATGACTGCACCCAAGTACCAAAAATACCAAACTTCAATTACTGAAACTATGTACCAAACAGACCAAACTTCAATAACTGAAACCAAGTAACAAAAAGAACCGGTAAACATACCAAAGGAAAGACAACAAATAATCATCTAGTAGCAGTAACCCCACAAACTTCAATGACTCAAACCAAGTAACAAAATGAACTCTTGCATACGAAATGGTGAAGAAAAAATAACAATGGTATACATCTTATGACAGGGACATGTCTACCAATTCAACACATTATTTGTTATGTAGGGGAATAATAAAATAAATACTCGCATCAATGGCCACGCAGAAATAAAAGTTCTAGCTCACACGCTGAAACATTAGAAGCAGCAGGCAATAACCCAGTTGTATGCATGTCTTCCTTTGCATCCAGCAACATGCAAAGCCAGTAGAAAAATCCGAAATTTGAACAGGAAAATGGATAACAAAGAAGCAAATAACCATGATGAAATCATTAGACAATCCAAGATGGCATGGCTAATAAACTCCTGTGGTAAAACACCCACGCATACATCCAGTAATAAATCAATTTGACAGTATTACCAAGCTCTTTATTTGTATTGTACCTATTGCCAAGCTCCTAATTTGTATTGTATTTATGGAAGAAGTTGAACTGATCAGAAACTATAGAAATTTCTAGCATAAGTCTGTACGGCAAGACATTGGTATGCCACCATGTAAAAAATGCAGGTAAGAAGAATAAACAACACAAAAAAAAATCGATGAAGAAATGAGAAAGAATGACCCAGCCAACTAAAAAAAGAGAGAACAAAGAACAAATGTGATTAGCCCTGAGCAATTTGTGCATATATAATAGAATAACAATAGTAGGAAACAAAAAAAGCAGAATAACCTATATAAGGCAGATAATTCTTGTAGCAAATATATGTCCCGGGTTAACAGATCGGTTGAGGAAGGGAGCTTACCAATATGTCCAAAATACGTTGATATTTGCACATGAATAATGCAGATCTTGCACGAAGCAACGCAGCACCAATACATCTGCCGAAGAAAGGGTGACGCCACATATGACTATATGATACATGAAAAGATGCACGCGCTCATGTTATGTCGAGCATGAGATGAACTGAAAAAAGGAAAAGAAAAAAATTCAAGGACCTCACCGAAAGACCCAATTACTTCAAACATTGGGCGATCTGCACCAACTATTTCCATGGTGAAATATTCCTATTGTTTCTGTTTAGTACATAATAAGAGAAAAGAAAATTCAGATAAGAAATGGCAATTAAATAATTCAAGATAATCACATGGCAAATATATTCAAGATAATGACCTGGTCATAGTCGGTCTTTCCACGAAGAAAATGGATATTGATTATTGAATCCTCCTTTTATCAACTGCACCAGGCACAAGATGCTCCGAGTTCACCATTATTGCAGCTGAAAAATCAAATGTAATGTCCAAATTATATAATGAATCAAATGCAATATAACTACAATTCAGTTTACTTTGACGGTAGTGCAAATGGAACGAAACTAAAAAATATACTATCACTATATATACTCCCATCTATTCTCAACTGGACTAAATGGTTGGACCATCTGATTTCCCGCAACAGCAAACAATGCATATAAATGTGCTCCTTGTTCTAGCGATCCAAATTTAGTCTTAGATATAGCCAAAACAGTGAACCCAACGGATGTATATGTATCAACGCTCGTGTTTTATAAGTTATGTTCTAATTTATTTTACAAATCTCAAAACCATGGCTGCGTCTAATACGCAAAATGGGCTCCACAAAATAGATGGAATTCTACTTCAGTCATTCATTTCACATAAACAGTTAAAAATTGTAATAGGCACAAAAGACAGATTTTTGTCGGACACCTTGTAGGCATAATTAAATAGAATCTGCATAAAAAAGAATGATTGCTGGGGATTAAACCAAGAGAGTGAGAAAGGCACCAAGACGGTACAGGGAGGTGCTCACGGGGTCAAGAGAGTGAGAAAGGCACCAATTCGTTTGAAGGTGCTCAAGGGATGCTTTTTTGCACGTACTACTGCCCCAACATCTGCCAGCCACATCCTGCTTTCCCCTAGCCAAATCCTGCTTTCCCCTAGAGAGAGAGAGAGGAGGACCAACCTGCAGGTCGAGCTCCTCGCGTGCGCCGCCTCCGTGTCGTTGCCGCCGGCGGCGGTTCTGCCATGGCGCGGGAGGAGAAGGAGCGGGACTCCCAGGCACATCCTGCTTTCCCCTAGCCACATCCTGCTTTCCCCTAGAGAGAGAGGAGGACCAACCTGCAGGCGCCGTCGTAGAGGTCCAGTCCCGTGCCAGGCAGTCGAAGTGGCGGCCGGTGGAGGGAGCGCGGAGGAGGAGGCTGTGGAGGTCGAGCTCCTCGCGTGCGCCGCCTCCGCGTCGTTGCCGCCGGCGGCGGTGCTGCCATGGCGCGGGGGGAGAAGGAGCGGGAGGCGTGGAGTCGGGACGTGCCGGTGGAGATCGAGCTCCTCGCGTGCGGCGCCTCCGCGTCGTCGCTGCCGGCGGCTCTGCTTCCATGGCGTGGGACGGTGGGAGGCGGCTAGGGTTGGGAAAGGATTGTGGGGGAGAGGGGACGCGGGGAGGTTCGACCGCGCAGGCGCAGCTCGTTTTATATGACGCGGTGAATCAGGCTGTAATTTTTTTTTACCGTGACATGGACGGCTCGGATTATTTTGGACAGACAATCGGACGGCCGAGGATCCAAATCGCTGAGGAGCGCCATGTGACTCCCAAGGATGTTATCTTTAGATGTAATAACGTCTATTTTCTTGAGCTATGGTATAACTTCATATTCAATAGTTATATGCTTCAAACTGGATAAATAATGTAGAATTAGATATATTTGATTTGAAGAAGTGTGTTCAGTTATGATGATTTTAAACTGGAAACCCCAATTTAACTGTAACAAATAGTTGGGCGCCAGGTGGACTTCATGTGAGGCAAAACGATGGCAGAGGTTGGTATCTTACAGCACTTGAGTCGACTCCCTAACATTGGTGCGCCAGGTTGAATAATAGATGCAATCTTTTTAGGGATAAATAGATGCAGATTTTCTAAAGTTTTCAAGTAGCAAGACAATCATAGATAAATATTTATGTAGGTAACTTGCTTTAGTTTGGCCATATTTTAATTAGAGAATTTTCATCTCCTTGCTCCAATAAATCATCACTTAATTTTCTAATCCTATGGCCATTAATAATTAGAGACTCTGTAAAAGACACCAGTTAATCTTAGAAGTTTACAAGGTTTTATCCATCCGCGGTCTTTGATCAGCATAGAGATTGGATTTAGGAGCACACGAGCGTGTGGGAGTCTGGAACTTTGGATAGTATAAGGCTCCTGTAGATCCATTGCAAAGAAGCCTCCCAGCTCCACTATTAGACTGATTCTTGAGGTATGTTTCACTGTTTTGGCCCGAAAACCACACAGATCGTGACAATCATGATGTTCTGTTTTGCTGATTCTTCCTATGTTTTTGCAGGGAGCATTTAGTTTTAGTGTTTGATATCCTTAGCTTAAGCTCCATTTAGCATGAGCCTAAACTGAAGTATCATATTACCCAGTATCATCGTCATCCTCACGTAAGCCACCGGCCGGCGATGAGACTATAGGTCCCGATGTTCCTTCAAACAGGAGGCGAGGCAGACGTCGCGTAACACGGTGCTAATAGACTGGAGTCAAGGAAGCATCCAGGATATATGCCGCTAACGGACGCAATAGATACAATTTGAGAACGAAATCCACGTGTTAGAAGCCTTTAGATGAACTACTGCAGGTAACCAAGGTAACTTTGATAGATGCAATAAGAAAGCTAAGGATCATGATTCTATGACAATCTAACTGCGATGTGGCCGGATATTCTTTTTTCCATGGGTTTGAGCATTGAACAATAGCATTCTAGGTACAATCGTGAGGTATGCTACTATAGTGTGTCTTTTCATGATGGTCCAAGAGCTAACATTGCTTCTATGAACCGGAAAGAAAAGCCCTACTGACGATACGTATTAGTATTTTCCGCATTTCTCTTCATCTGTTAGGAGACCATAATGCAACTGAGGTAATTTCCATCTTTCAATATGTCTCCAGCCATCCAGGTAATCTGTAGTCATGCATGGTGCCGGAAGATATATTCTGTATTTAATGCCTTACGTGGACTTTCATTTCTATACAAACCACTTACCTCAAAGTTATCTGAATTTATCAACAATATATTTGTAACTACAAACTTTTTCCATTTTGTAGCCTATCACTTCAACTTTTTGTAGTTGTCAACCCATTGGTCATTTAGTAGGATACTGAAGTGGCAATTAAAGTGTCCTGTTATACCGTGGTTCTCTTCATGTTGAAAGAATAGCTGCAACTGAAGTGGCTCGGTTCAATGGTGTATTTGTCTTTAAAAGGAGTTGCACCTTTGTGCACTGGATTTCACTAAAAAAACTGTAACCATTCAGACATTACTTTCACTATTTTCTTATCGCACTATAGTATATTCTACTCCGTAGATATTCGGAAACTCCTGTATCGACTTCTTGGGTTTTGCATGCTCAACTTTCATATGCTTCTACTCATATTTTCTTTGCATAACATCATATCACAGCTTATTGCGATAAGGCTTCTGAGTCAAAATTAAATATTTGAATCCCTAAAGAAACCTCAATGTTTCAGGCTATGCCCTGCTTTACTAACTTACATCACATACATTATCAATTTTCTGTTGTGCTTGGTTACTACAGGCAGTAAATATTTGTATACAAATTAATTTTATATGAGCACACAAATCAGAAGTTTCCTAATCGCAACTAAATTGAAAAAACATAAATATATTAGTAACCAGTTAAGAGCATAGATATTTTTTAATCATTAAACAATTGAAGAAGTACGTACGATTAAAACTTATGGACTATGGTGTCAATTATTATATGTTCTCAAATGTGTTTATTAAAAAGAGTTACAATTGCAAATTCTCGATTGCAATTAGTGAAAACATATTCACACACAAAATTGTTATTGCATTTTCAATCAATAAGGTTCGACTAAGCACAAGCATTATAATTTTACTCAAATGCATCACACGGCAAGGAATTGAGGAACTTACGATGATCTCGACCATGACGCAGTGCTGGTGAAGCGGGCTAAGGACAAACGCGAGGCTGACGATGAGACATATATGCAGGATGATCAGCGGCAGGGAGAAGCGCAACGGGTTTTCCCTCGCGACGACCCCTTACAAGTCGTCTTCATCGGCAGGTTGTATGAAATCACCGCTGATCTGTCGTCCTCTGCCCAACGTGTATACATACATGCTCCGGGTGTTCAAATCCCCTCATTTCTCTATTGAAAAAAAAATGAGGAATCACTTTCCCCATTATCACCGATTCTGACATCTTTGTGCTGTATCTGTATTCTCACCGTCACTTGGATCATTGTGTAGGGAATGCAAATTATTAGCACTACACCTGATTCCCTTAAATTTTAACTGAAAGTGTAGTAAGAGTTTGTCTCTCCAGGTTATTTATTTAAATTTAGTATATACAGTTATTTTTTCCTCTATAGAATATATGATTAAATATATTAACTGAAGGTCATCAGTTCATGACCTGCATATTCTGTCCTTCAATGAAATTTATTATATGAGTAAATTCGTGGCCAATTTAAAGGTCTGCTGCATTTTTTCTAGATGGTCAAAAAACACAATACTGTTGCTGTCATTTCAATTTCGGATTTGAATGAAAATCTCCAAAGAGAATTCGCCAAGCAGTGACCAAGACTCGGGTCTCAGGACGTGAAGATACTCAATGCTGAAGATATATTGTTTTACAAGAATTCTGATGAACTATGGTATATTGATGGGAATCTGACAAAGATAAGAACAAATATATGTACAAAATGTAATAAGGCAAAGGACCCATCCATGTGCCCACTTTTTCTCTGAAAATAATTAACTAGACATAAGAAAACTGAGCTCACGCAAAGCGCTTTTGGAGCAGTATTGTCCTTCTCTTGCATTTTCGGATTTAATTTATCTCATATAAATGGAGAATTTGTCGGAATTCAAGATGCTGGAGAAATATCACTTGGTAGCCTTCTTTTAAGTAACAATACTTCTCATTCTGAATATCCTATTTGTTTAATTACATCTCTGCACAACAACTAATGATGTTTGGAAATTCAGCTTTTTATGGCAAGAAAAGATACCAAGTACAGTGGTGTGGTATTTATCTTCTATGGACCAAATCATATGTTACTTATGGTAAGAGCTAAACAATAAGAAAGCACATGAGCTGACGAGCGTCAGGATAGTGGTAGGTAGTATATATGTGTATTCCGCAATCGGCAATAATTTACAGATGATATTTTCAGTGTGCAAATAATTACCTTACCAGCATCCAAAATTAGGAAATGGTATTGAGCAAGTAATGTTTAAGCTGACCTACAATTAATTATTTCACTCTTAATCTGTACTTGCAGAATTGTTGTCTCTTCAATAAGGAAAGGATATTGCCCTCAATTTGATTGAGAGGAATTCAGGATTAAACTTTGGCTGGAGTAGTATAATTGATGTTTCTGCTTCCATGGCAGATGGATAAACATATAAAATTCAAATAACTTTGGGAAATAAGAAATGCCGGATGTAAAGACGCATAGGTGGTTGAAAACAAAGCAAACCTAGAAATTTAAGTGTCATAAGACCTTTCAACCATTTATCAAGCATTATAAAATTAATGATGACGATCTTGAGAGATCTTAGTGACTACTTATCAATATTGTATAGACTAGCTCGTGCGATTGCACGGGTTGGCGACTAGTTACAGATAATTGCGATATTGTATAATACTCCTGTGTAAGTGGTCCTCTTTATCCTCTTCGATTTGATAGTTTATAAGAAGAGTTGTTATAGTGAGGGTCCTGCTAAGTGTCCTATAGGTTTAGCAACACGTGATTATCTATCATGTTTTATTGCTCCTGAATGGAAAGATCCTTTTATTCACATAGCTTCAGAAACATATTGCACATCAACTTACATGTATCATTTGTATTCTTCTTTTTGGTCTGAGGATAAGGACATCTATTTTGCAGATAGTTAATCTGCGGGCTAATTTCCATCTATTAGAGCAAGTTGCTTCAACTACCACAGAATTGGTTCATCTGGCAAAGAAAGCATTTAGCGGCAGGTATGAAAAATTAGAAAAACATTGACAGTAGTCATTATTTAGAACTTATTTGATCCCCGGAAGATCCTAATCTATAATGGGTACTTTTCCTAGGATCCACTTTTGTGATGTGGTTTTTTTACATTTTAAATAGTTGATGTTTGTGTCGAGGCTCGAGGATGGAATTATTCTTCTGGTCATCTCGGCTTTGAGGAATGCAGGCTGTCGTCGTCTGCGCATCTCCCTCATAACCGTGGTCAGGCCGAGCACCGCATCCTCCACCCCTCACATTACTTCTCATGCGAGGCAGCAAAAGGAGGCACGACGGTGGTCCGAGGTTTGCATCTCATGGCTGACTAAAATTGTAGAATTATTTGTGTTCAATAATCATTTTTCTAATTTGTGTCGTTAGGGTATTAGCATCTAGATCGCCGATCTGCTCATGTCTTTGGACCAACTTGTTCTTATTCTTTTATTTCTGAATGAATACATTGCATCTCTTTTAAGCCTGAAGATTAATCTCAGTTGCTCATCATTTACACACGAGCCTATATTTTGTCAGCCTTTGGCAAGCAGTTAACATGTTTTATCTCTATATTCTTTCTTTGTAGCAGCTAAGTTTTTCAGAAATTATTCACGCAATGCACTATAGTGTTGTGAGATAAACCATGGGACTGAGAAGGTAGAGAAATAGAACTTATTTAATATCTGTATGTACCTTAATAGAACCTATGGTGTCTTTATCTGTATGTATCTAAATGCTTAATGTTCATAGTTGTTGCTACACATGTTGGTGTGCATCTTTATTTATATCGTATCTCATGTCGTTTTCCCCATTTCACATAATTCTTTGGTAACACTTTGAATAGATTGACCTAGAAAATCAGGTTAACATGTAGCTTGAATGAATTTTAAGGAAGAGATGTTTTTCAGCTTTATGGATCATGTAGCTTGAACAACGTGACCTAAACAAGCAGGATAACATGTACCTAAGTGCTTTATGGATCATTTTTGTGCTTACTTACTTTGTTTTGCCCGTTTGTACTTCATTTATGATCTGCTTTTGCTCATGATATTTTCAGAGAAGGAACAATGCGTATAAACTGATAGAATAAAAGGTTTCCTGATGGAGTGACTACTCGATTGTTAAACTGACATCTAATATTCGTTGAACAGTTGGTGCTCACATCGGTTATCTTTCCATCTCTGGATACAGTGCAACACCTATAATTGAGCTAGAAGGCTATGGCATCGCTTCAGTTCACATAATTTGTTTGTCTTTCTAATAAATAGAAGGTTTACTACTACTTTTGATATATTGCAACCCATAACACCTCTAACCGAAATTGAATTTATTTGGAGCGAGTCATATATAGTAATTGTATTCAGCGTGCAGACCGGGTTGCCCGAAATTTAGTGGTAGTAGCTAATCATGGCCAAGTTTAATTAGCACAAATGATGTTCTACTGTGCTCTAATATGTTGTACCCTTCGAAAGATGTATTCTTCTTCCTTTTTTGCGAGCTGTAAGAGTGCGAAAACGGCATGGTGCTTTAGATGGATCGTTCTTTTACTTTTTTGTACAATCAATATTTAAATGCCTACATTTTTTATTAATAGATTTATTCAGGGTTTACATTTTTAATCGGATCTACAGATTGATGGTTTTCAATGTCCAATTATTTCTATTTGATCCATGAATTTTTTTAATGGCCTAAAACCTGAGGTTTATATGATGATGGCGTGTTTGCTGGCAAGGCATCCTTTTGGCCTTGCATGGATTATCTCTTTGGGATGTTCAAATTTGTACTGATTACCTCTGTAGTAAAGTTTTTGTATATAGAGTAGTATGAAAATTATGACCAGGCTGGCTGAGGTTCGTCTGGACACATTTTCTCCATCCCCTGTCTAGATCTAAATCTCTACCTTTCTCCATCCTATAAGGCGACGCTTCTTCGTTGTTTTTCTGATGCGTACTCGCATTCGTGTGTTGGTTCCGCAGGATCGGGCTCGCGTTTGACTATTGAGTAGGAGAGCCGTGCTGCTCGTGTTCTCCTTGACAGGTGAGAAAACAAAATTCGATCATCATTTTACTTTTAGATCATTGTGCCTTCCTATCACGTGCCAGATCATTAGAAAGAAAACCTTCTAGCTTCAGTTTGTTTTTACGTCTCTACTCACAAACTAATTTCCAGTGTGTCTCTATATCTTCACGTGGCACACTGGAAATAGACCGGGAGAGATGGCAAGATAGCACATGTATTTTTATTTCCCAGTTGTGTTCTCAAATTCTTCTTCTGTGTTATTTCCACCGTGCAGCGATATACATACAGTTGATACTTCAATGTTTGTTTTTCTACCGTCTTGCTTACTGCTATTACTAGCCTAGATGTACCTTGCCATCTCTCTCGATACCGCCTCAGCAGGAAAACTGCTCTAAGAAACTGCTCTAAGGTGGTACTGACCAGCTGGCATGCAAATCTAGATAACATACAAGGAGTCTGGCATGCAAATCTAGATAACATACAAGGCGCTTGCACGAGAATGTTAGTACCCACTTGGCCTTTATTATGGTTATCTTGCAGCAAACAAATTGGCCCTTTGTCGAATCACTAGTAGAAAAAAGGCCTTCCATACGCCCCCATCAGTCCCCAAACGTCGCGCACCGTGACTAATGAGTCTTTAGTCCCGGGTCGGGAGGAGACCCGGGACAGAAGGTCATACGTCGCGGGTTGGGAAGCGCGTTGAGGCGCGTGGAGGGCATTAATTCCGGTTGACCTGGCCGCCCGGGACTATTGGTCCTTTAGTCCCGGTTGGCGTGGCCAACCGGGACTAAAGATCAAACTTCTCGCCTCCCGCGCGGCGGTTTTTATTTCGCGAGCGAGGCAGAAGGGCGCCATTCCACAGCGCGCGTCGGAGTCTCTGTTTCTCTTCCTCTCTTCTCTGTACTTTCTTCCTCCTCATCTCTTCGATCGATCTTCAGCAAGCACACACCATGGCCGAAGTTTGGGAAGAATACAATGGTCCCACACCATGCGGCAAGCTTCTCGACGTGTGCTACACCAACAGTTGTGAGAGGCTGCCCGGTGCTCTTGGTTATTTGACCGATCTCTATGACGCCTCTCCCGATGAACACCGGTTCTTCGGGCTTGATCTGGAGTATACGGCGAATCAGAGGGATGTTGCCGCCATCCAGATTGCATTCAAGGAGTCCGTGTTGATCTTCCAATGGTCAAGGTAACGCACACGTACAATCTTGCATCTTCGATTTTTTTGTTGCATGTGAAGAATACATGTGTTGCAACATATCTAACACGTAGCAATTTTTTGTTGTTGCAGTAGTTCAAAGTATTGTCCGGCCCTTGTTGATTTTCTTGTCAACAAGGGGTTTGACTTTTGCAGCGTTGACATCACGCAAAACCGTCCGAAGTTGATGCGCTTGGGTATTATGATACCTGAAGATCACTACATTGATCTTCAGAATCTTATCCAGTTGAAGGGGCCAAAGACCGGGATGGCTGTCATGGCAACTGCCTTGATCCACGAGGGCTACGAAAGGATGAAGTTCGATTTCCCCTCGAAGAATCACTGTTATTGGGAGAAGACCCCACTGGACTTGACGAACGTCAAGTATGCAGCCATAGATGCATATGTCTCCTACGAGTTGTTCCGCATCTACTCGACGGAGCCATAGATGTATGCATGTAATGGGTTATCTTAGTATATATATGTAATGGATATCTTTTGTTATGTAAATGTTCCGTATTGTGAGACTTATGTAATGGATATCTTTTGTTATCACTTGTCTTTTGTTATCACTTGTCTTTTGTTGTTCATAAAAACTATGTGTGAGACTTATTTTATTTGTGATTTAGTTATCACTTGTCTTTTGTTGTTCATAAAACTATTTTTGTTTCCTATAGTTTTAAATGACTTGGATATTATTTCTATATTAATTTCTAGCTATACTATTTCTATATTATGTCAAACACACGTTTCAAAACAAGCAAAAACAAAAACACATCAAGAAAACAAAACAGAAAAACTACAGATTCTATATATCTGTTAACAAAAAATTAGTATTATTGTTCTTCATTTTTTGATATATTATTTGTATTATTAAGATTTTAAAATGAATTAGTATTATTGTTCTTCATTTTTTGATATATTATTTGTATTATTAAGATTTTAAAATGAATTAGTATTATTGTTCTTCATTTTTTTGATATATTATTTGTATTATTAAGATTTTAAAATGAATTAGTATTATTGTTCTTCATTTTTTTGATATATTATTTGTATTATTAAGATTTTAAAATGAATTAGTATTATTGTTCTTCATTTTTTGATATATTATTTGTATTATTAAGATTTTAAAATGAATTAGTTCTATTTTTCATAATTTTTTGATATATTATTTGTATTTTTAGAAATAATACAAATTAAAAGTTAAAGTTTATTTATTTATTCAAAATAATTAATTACATCATTACTTTTGTTTATTAAAAGATTTATTTGAAATTCAGACAATAAAGAAATGTGGCATCGAGTCTCATGTTAATAGGATTGATATGATACTAGTATCACATACATGCGTGCGAAACACTTGGATGCGGGACGGGATGGAACTCGGAAGTTAAGCGTGCTAGTGCTAGAGTAGTGGGAGGATGGGTGACCGAGCGGGAAGTTTGACCATGAGTAAGTAATTTGATTAGAGATAATTGTAGTTAGACACTAAGCAAATAATACAAATTCTTAAAAAAAGGGAGTGAAAAAAAGGTGCGAAAAATAATTAGAAACCAAATGAATTAAAAAAATTACGAAATAAATCTAGTCCCGGTTCATGTGGCCAACCGGGACTAAATGTCCTCCGCCTCCCGGCTCCGCCACCCGCCCACGTGGACGGGCCTTTAGTCCCGGTTCGCAGTCGGCGCGACTATAGAGTGGTGTCTTTAGTCGCGCATTGCTTGTAACAGCCCAAGTATGAAAACCTACCAATTAGAATGTTTGATTTCTTGTTTATTAAAGTATTGCATCATGTCATCATTTTGTTTGCATTTGTTTCTTAATTGTTGCATTTGTTTTCCACTGTTTTCACAACTCAAACTCAAACCTTACTCAAACAATGTTTTCATACTTGTTCTGTTACAACTTTTGGAACCAAAATAACAAATAGAAACACCCCTTTTATTCTTTGTTTTTCACTTCTCAAATTGTTGCTTTAATCAAACCAGTATTCCAACCAATTAATTCAAGTCATTAACTCCTAAATTATCTTCCATTTCAAACCAATCCTTTAAAGTCAGTACCTATTGGAAACCATAAAAATTCACCACTCTTTTGTACCTTCTAATTCATTCCAAAAACCCTAGGGGTAACCCTATTCAAATGCTTGTTTTCAATAAAGTTATTTAATATGAAAATCTCCCAAATTGGTTTCAAATACAAACATATTTTTAAATCTCAAATAATTGAAATCCAAGCATGCAATGTGGTTCCTAATTACCTAAAAGGCTTAACTAATTTTTTTTAAATTTTTCTATAGACAAAACCCTAACTTTTTCTTCCTAAAGCTAAGGCTACAAAAAAAAAACAGTAAAACAAAGATAAAAATAACAAAAGAGAGGAGAGAAGTGGGCAGCAGCTAGCTACCAACCCAGCCCATCTAACCTTTGGCCCGGTACCCCTCCACCAACGTCGCTGTCACCTACCTCTGGATGACGTCGTCATCAGTACGAACAGGTCCTTCACCGTGCGATCATCTCCATGCCCTCCCGATGCTTGCCGTACCAAGCACCTCGCCCCATATAGCTCACCTTCCCCTCTGCTAACCTAGCAACCCTAGAGCCTATACCTAACCCTAGCGCCGCCATCATCCTTCCTTCCCTCTGTTGTCTGAACCTCGACACCACACCACCGTCAGGGAACCACCTCGTCGTCGTCAGTACTCACCGCCACCATCTCGTCGCCGGCCATCCTCGAGCCAAACCCACCGCGGGAATGGAACCATGGTGGTTCACCCTCGCCCGTCGCGTCCTCGTCGCTTGCCGGGAAGCCCCACGGCGCCCGCGCCGTCGCCGGAGAAGCGCGGCTGCTTCCTGCCGTCGACAGTCGTCATCGACGCAGCAGGTGAGCGCGTCCAGCCCCTTTCCCCTCTCCCTCAGTTCCCTCGAGGCACAGCGCACATCCACGATCACCGCACCAGCACACAGCCCCACCACCGCGCGAGCCGCGCCCGTGAGCAGTGAACCAGCGGCCGCCGGCCTTTTCTGTTCTCCCGTCGGAATTCAGACAACGCGAACTGACCAAAGTTCAGTTAACCGCCAATGTTCAGTACTTCCTTCGTCCATCCCCGTTACCTGACAACGAATCAGAAGCACCGCAGTGGTTGCGTCCGTTCCGCGCGTGAGCTAGGTCCGGGGTTCGATCCCCGCAGCTCCACCTTTTTTCGGTGGAATTTCTTCCACAGCGCAGGCCCACTGTCAGCGGCCCTCTCTGCCACGCGTGCGCGCGCGCGCGCCACGCTGGCCGCTGGCCCACGCGTCAGTGACGGTGGGTAGATAACAGCTGGGTAACATTTGGTTTCTGCGAATTCCAAATTTCTTTTTAATAAACAGAATTACACAAAAACTTCAAAAATTAATAACTTTCAATTTATAATTCCAATAGATAAAAACTTTAGATGTTTTCTGATCCAAATCAAAAGATCTTTCCAATTATTCCATTTGTGCACTGTTTTGACTTTTCCAAAAACATTTAAAATTCAAATTTGAATAATTCAAATGTAATTTGCAATAATTCATAAATAATTCATGCCAACTCCAAATAATGCAAATAAAATATGTTTTCCATACCATTTTGAATATCCTATCCAAATATAAATTTTGTTTCCTGTTTTGAATAATTAAAATTGCCTAAACCATTTAAATCTTGTTTAATGCAATTAAAAATTGTTTAATATTGTTTAATTCATAATTAAATAATCCTAAGTCCAATTTCAATATGTGAAACATGTAATCCAACTAAAATTTGATGTTCTTTTCAAATATAAATTTTGTTAATGGTTTTGCACACTTTAACTTGATGAAAACAATAATTGGTTGTGTGACATCTTTAAGTAACCAAAACTTCAAACTTAACAAATAATTTCAAAACTTGTTCCAATCCTTTTTCACTTGCATCTATCATTGTTATTTGTTGTTATTCTGTTGTTATCATCATGCATGCATCATGTTTAACTACTTACACTTGTTAATAAAATGTAGATCATTGCTTCAAAATAAAGCATTTGCATCCATATGCAATTCTCATTGCATATGGATCCACTTAAATTGTGTTATCATGTTGTCTAGTTTATTTTGATGCATCTATCAACATGACATGCATCATCCCATGTTTGTGCACCTTTGCCATGATATTGATTGTTTACCTTTCTGCCTTGTTTGTTTGCTTCTTCTCGGATAAACGACGACGTTGAGACCGACGATACTTACGACATCCCTTCTAAGGTTTTAGCTCAGTACCAGGCTACTGGGTTTTGCAGGCAAGTTATCACTCACATGAACCACTGTGTTCCTTTCAACCCTGGTTACCGATACTTTCCGTTGTTCTTTTCTGCTAGCCTTAGTAGTAGTTGTTTCTGTTACGAACCCATCACATGAATCCCTTAACCTTGATATTGCCTCACCTCCACTCCTATCACCCATTGTTTGAGCCAGTGTCTTACTAGCATGCTTAGGTTGTTCTGCTCGAGTCTGTTACCCGTTACTTACTGTTGCTATTTCTATTACGTTCTGGGGGCTCGATGTTTAATCAATCAATCATGCTAATGTTACTATTAATAATAAATTTGATGATAAGGCACCGGCAGGAGGCCCATGAGAGGTTTTGAAGCCTGCTAGTGTCGACCCTAATAGGAAAAGGGTCTTGTCTACTGATCCATGATGAGCGCACTACCCGCATTTGGGAAGCGAGTATGGGCGCCCCCCTCAACTTGACCTGATTCGCATCTCGTCCAAATCGCCTCATTTAGTTCGTGTTTTCCATTTGCCGCATGCATGTTTTTGCGAGCCCAGGCCAGGGTGGAACTTTTGTAGTCGGCATATAGGGGGACACGGTCTTAGAGTGCTATGAGGGTCCCTTTTCTTCGGGGCTTGATTAGCCGTGCGCCCAAGGTTCTTTGGGCTTGATGCGAAGAATGGTTGGTTGTGTTGAGTGCCCCGCTTGGTGGGAGGCATCCCCTCTGGCGGGATATTCATGAGTGTACGGCCAAATTGGTGCAACCCTGCAGGGATAATCTTCTCGAGAAGCCGTGTTTTCCGCGGTTATGGATTACTTGGTGAAAGTACTGGCTAACAAGTACTCAGGACAACTTAAACATAATGATCGAACATGTTACACCCAATGATTAATAACTTGACTAGTAATAGGCTTATCGACACAATAATTTGAACCATCATTAATTTCAACCGTGTGCGTTATCCTCGTATTGCTTCTTTGGATAAGGGGCGAGATCCAGGATGGGTTTGTTTGAAGTTATCTTTCAGTTGGTTACAATCCTCGATCTTATCTCCTTTCTGTTAGCCGGAAGTGGTAGAATCTCTGTAGTTGGTTAGCGCAGCCAGTTGCAGCATCTTTTATATCCCCTTTCCTCCGTTGAACCCAAGGCATCTGTGCTTGGTGTTGACGGGTTACACTTTGGTGAATTGTGAGTCTTGCTTGCCAGTACGTTTATGTACTGACCCCTTTGGGGCTGTGGTTTACGCAGACGACGTTTCCGAGGATCTACATGGTGGCAACTACGTGGAGTATGACGAGACTGCTGACGAGTAGATAGCGGACCCGGGCAGGATCCGAGACTTCGTGGATGGGCTCCGTCTTTCGTTTCCGGCCTCTTAGGCCTATTTGGTTCTTGTCTGTACTCAGACATGTTGAATGCTTCCGCTGTATTGTAATGATGTATTGTTGGGGCATGTGCCCTCTGTATGATTGTATTTGCTATCTCTGCTCTAATGAGAGCCATTTGCAAGTTATTTCAATCTTTTGTGTCGTAGAGATCTGTTGTGATATCACTTGTTAAACGCCGTTGACGTACCATGTGTGTATGGTTTGAAGTACGTCGACGGAAGTGCCTTTGATCTCTAGTGGATAGTTTACATCGACGATGGAATAGCAGGGCTTGTGTTGTCGCGCATAAGCGCAGGCCTACCAGGAAGCTGGGACGTGGGAGCAGTTATGCCCCATAATCCAAGCATCTGCTATCCAGTTCGTACGGTGAGTATCCCCTAGAAATCAGGGTGCGACAAATGGTATCAGAGCCTGTCTGCCTGTAGGATCCCTTTTTACTGGTCGCAGTTGAGTCTAGAACTATTTTGTAGCTATATAGGAAAAATGAAACGTGAGAGTAGGAATTCTGCCATTTTTCTTCTTTCCCCACCCACCCTCCCTTTTCTGGTAAGGAAGTGCAACGTTGATTTTTCCCTTCTCACCTAAACTTTCAAGTTAGGATTTCACGAATCCTGGTTTCTCTAGGATGGTTATATCTACTAGACCATAGGAATGGAGGTGGTTGTGACATGATTTATCATGTTGCCTACTCATGATTGAGAACGGTGGCAAATAGGCCCCGGAAGCAGATCCTCTATTCCTTAAGCAGTAGATATTAATCCTTTAGAAGCCCGGATGGGTTTTCCGTAGTACCTCAGGAGTTTTGTTCTCGTTTTCCCCGATGTTGATATCCTGTTCTTCTCAACATCCTTTTCGTCCGATGAAATCTTGTTGTTGTTTTCCACTTCAAATCTTTTACCGGCGTCTAATCAAAAGTTTCCTCGTTCATCTGCTAAACTCTAATCCAGCTAAAGTGTTGTTTCATACCGGAGCATCACATTCCTTTGTGTCAACAATCTTTCCACAACATACAACCCAGTTCTGGTTCCACTAAGCAATCAAAACTCTGTTCACTCCCCGGGATCTCAAATGTTGACTTCCAAGATAAGTAAGAACAATCCAATTCTAATGAGAGGCCACATATTCCTCGTTACTCTCATGTTGATGATTCAGACATTGATGATTATTCTTGGTGTTGCATTGATGTCAATAACTCTGTTCCACCCCTATTACAGATAGTCTATTCTACAAATGCATCAAATTCTATCCAGCTATACACCCTCAATACAAAACCTCTTTCTTCAATTGAAAATATTCCGGTGTTTTCCAAATTCCCTGACGTTTACCCAAGAAGATTCCGGACCTTTTCTTTTTTCAGTAGGAATCTCGGGGCGCGATTCCTTCAAGGGGGGGCGTTTTGTAACAGCCCAAGTATGAAAACCTACCAATTAGAATGTTTGATTTCTTGTTTATTAAAGTATTGCATCATGTCATCATTTTGTTTGCATTTGTTTCTTAATTGTTGCATTTGTTTTCCACTGTTTTCACAACTCAAATTCAAACCTTACTCAAACAATGTTTTCATACTTGTTCTGTTACAACTTTTGGAACCAAAATAACAAATAGAAACACCCCTTTTATTCTTTGTTTTTCACTTCTCAAATTGTTGCTTTAATCAAACCAGTATTCCAACCAATTAATTCAAGTCATTAACTCCTAAATTATCTTCCATTTCAAACCAATCCTTTAAAGTCAGTACCTATTGGAAACCATAAAAATTCACCACTCTTTTGTACCTTCTAATTCATTCCAAAAACCCTAGGGGTAACCCTATTCAAATGCTTGTTTTCAATAAAGTTATTTAATATGAAAATCTCCCAAATTGGTTTCAAATACAAACATATTTTTAAATCTCAAATAATTGAAATCCAAGCATGCAATGTGGTTCCTAATTACCTAAAAGGCTTAACTAATTTTTTTTAAATTTTTCTATAGACAAAACCCTAACTTTTTCTTCCTAAAGCTAAGGCTACAAAAAAAAAAGTAAAACAAAGATAAAAATAACAAAAGAGAGGAGAGAAGTGGGCAGCAGCTAGCTACCAACCCAGCCCATCTAACCTTTGGCCCGGTACCCCTCCACCAACGTCGCTGTCACCTACCTCTGGATGACGTCGTCATCAGTACGAACAGGTCCTTCACCGTGCGATCATCTCCATGCCCTCCCGATGCTTGCCGTACCAAGCACCTCGCCCCATATAGCTCACCTTCCCCTCTGCTAACCTAGCAACCCTAGAGCCTATACCTAACCCTAGCGCCGCCATCATCCTTCCTTCCCTCTGTTGTCTGAACCTCGACACCACACCACCGTCAGGGAACCACCTCGTCGTCGTCAGTACTCACCGCCACCATCTCGTCGCCGGCCATCCTCGAGCCAAACCCACCGCGGGAATGGAACCTCGGTGGTTCACCCTCGCCCGTCGCGTCCTCGTCGCTTGCCGGGAAGCCCCACGGCGCCCGCGCCGTCGCAGGAGAAGCGCGGCTGCTTCCTGCCGTCGACAGTCGTCATCGACGCAGCAGGTGAGCGCGTCCAGCCCCTTTCCCCTCTCCCTCAGTTCCCTCGAGGCACAGCGCACATCCACGATCACCGCACCAGCACGCAGCCCCACCACCGCGCGAGCCGCGCCCGTGAGCAGTGAACCAGCGGCCGCCGGCCTTTTCTGTTCTCCCGTCGGAATTCAGACAACGCGAACTGACCAAAGTTCAGTTAACCGCCAATGTTCAGTACTTCCTTCGTCCATCCCCGTTACCTGACAACGAATCAGAAGCACCGCAGTGGTTGCGTCCGTTCCGCGCGTGAGCTAGGTCCGGGGTTCGATCCCCGCAGCTCCACCTTTTTTCGGTGGAATTTCTTCCACAGCGCAGGCCCACTGTCAGCGGCCCTCTCTGCCACGCGTGCGCGCGCGCGCGCCACGCTGGCCGCTGGCCCACGCGTCAGTGACGGTGGGTAGATAACAGCTGGGTAACATTTGGTTTCTGCGAATTCCAAATTTCTTTTTAATAAACAGAATTACACAAAAACTTCAAAAATTAATAACTTTCAATTTATAATTCCAATAGATAAAAACTTTAGATGTTTTCTGATCCAAATCAAAAGATCTTTCCAATTATTCCATTTGTGCACTGTTTTGACTTTTCCAAAAACATTTAAAATTCAAATTTGAATAATTCAAATGTAATTTGCAATAATTCATAAATAATTCATGCCAACTCCAAATAATGCAAATAAAATATGTTTTCCATACCATTTTGAATATCCTATCCAAATATAAATTTTGTTTCCTGTTTTGAATAATTAAAATTGCCTAAACCATTTAAATCTTGTTTAATGCAATTAAAAATTGTTTAATTCATAATTAAATAATCCTAAGTCCAATTTCAATATGTGAAACATGTAATCCAACTAAAATTTGATGTTCTTTTCAAATATAAATTTTGTTAATGGTTTTGCACACTTTAACTTGATGAAAACAATAATTGGTTGTGTGACATCTTTAAGTAACCAAAACTTCAAACTTAACAAATAATTTCAAAACTTGTTCCAATCCTTTTTCACTTGCATCTATCATTGTTATTTGTTGTTATTCTGTTGTTATCATCATGCATGCATCATGTTTAACTACTTACACTTGTTAATCAAATGTAGATCATTGCTTCAAAATAAAGCATTTGCATCCATATGCAATTCTCATTGCATATGGATCCACTTAAATTGTGTTATCATGTTGTCTAGTTTATTTTGATGCATCTATCAACATGACATGCATCATCCCATGTTTGTGCACCTTTGCCATGATATTGATTGTTTACCTTTCTGCCTTGTTTGTTTGCTTCTTCTCGGATAAACGACGACGTTGAGACCGACGATACTTACGACATCCCTTCTAAGGTTTTAGCTCAGTACCAGGCTACTGGGTTTTGCAGGCAAGTTATCACTCACATGAACCACTGTGTTCCTTTCAACCCTGGTTACCGATACTTTCCGTTGTTCTTTTCTGCTAGCCTTAGTAGTAGTTGTTTCTGTTACGAACCCATCACATGAATCCCTTAACCTTGATATTGCCTCACCTCCACTCCTATCACCCATTGTTTGAGCCAGTGTCTTACTAGCATGCTTAGGTTGTTCTGCTCGAGTCTGTTACCCGTTACTTACTGTTGCTATTTCTATTACGTTCTGGGGGCTCGATGTTTAATCAATCAATCATGCTAATGTTACTATTAATAATAAATTTGATGATAAGGCACCGGCAGGAGGCCCATGAGAGGTTTTGAAGCCTGCTAGTGTCGACCCTAATAGGAAAAGGGTCTTGTCTACTGATCCATGATGAGCGCACTACCCGCATTTGGGAAGCGAGTATGGGCGCCCCCCTCAACTTGACCTGATTCGCATCTCGTCCAAATCGCCTCATTTAGTTCGTGTTTTCCATTTGCCGCATGCATGTTTTTGCGAGCCCAGGCCAGGGTGGAACTTTTGTAGTCGGCATATAGGGGGACACGGTCTTAGAGTGCTATGAGGGTCCCTTTTCTTCGGGGCTTGATTAGCCGTGCGCCCAAGGTTCTTTGGGCTTGATGCGAAGAATGGTTGGTTGTGTTGAGTGCCCCGCTTGGTGGGAGGCATCCCCTCTGGCGGGATATTCATGAGTGTACGGCCAAATTGGTGCAACCCTGCAGGGATAATCTTCTCGAGAAGCCGTGTTTTCCGCGGTTATGGATTACTTGGTGAAAGTACTGGCTAACAAGTACTCAGGACAACTTAAACATAATGATCGAACATGTTACACCCAATGATTAATAACTTGACTAGTAATAGGCTTATCGACACAATAATTTGAACCATCATTAATTTCAACCGTGTGCGTTATCCTCGGATTGCTTCTTTGGATAAGGGGCGAGATCCAGGATGGGTTTGTTTGAAGTTATCTTTCAGTTGGTTACAATCCTCGATCTTATCTCCTTTCTGTTAGCCGGAAGTGGTAGAATCTCTGTAGTTGGTTAGCGCAGCCAGTTGCAGCATCTTTTATATCCCCTTTCCTCTGTTGAACCCAAGGCATCTGTGCTTGGTGTTGACGGGTTACACTTTGGTGAATTGTGAGTCTTGCTTGCCAGTACGTTTATGTACTGACCCCTTTGGGGCTGTGGTTTACGCAGACGACGTTTCCGAGGATCTACATGGTGGCAACTACGTGGAGTATGACGAGACTGCTGACGAGTAGATAGCGGACCCGGGCAGGATCCGAGACTTCGTGGATGGGCTCCGTCTTTCGTTTCCGGCATCTTAGGCCTATTTGGTTCTTGTCTGTACTCAGACATGTTGAATGCTTCCGCTGTATTGTAATGATGTATTGTTGGGGCATGTGCCCTCTGTATGATTGTATTTGCTATCTCTGCTCTAATGAGAGCCATTTGCAAGTTATTTCAATCTTTTGTGTCGTAGAGATCTGTTGTGATATCACTTGTTAAACGCCGTTGACGTACCATGTGTGTATGGTTTGAAGTACGTCGACGGAAGTGCCTTTGATCTCTAGTGGATAGTTTACATCGACGATGGAATAGCAGGGCTTGTGTTGTCGCGCATAAGCGCAGGCCTACCAGGAAGTTGGGACGTGGGAGCAGTTATGCCCCATAATCCAAGCATCTGCTATCCAGTTCGTACGGTGAGTATCCCCTAGAAATCAGGGTGCGACATTGCTAGTCCCGGTTGCTGGGTCGGGACTACAGGCCCTGGCGAACCGGGACTACAGCCCTATTTTCTACCAGTGAATCTCTGACTCTACAAATCCCTTAGGTGACCCTATCGGGTTTCGACTAGGAGAACTCATGAGCGCTGGTGGAATCGTCGGCTAGACAGGGGGCGAGATTTACCCAGGTTCGGGGCCCTCGTAGAGGTAAAAACCCTTACTTCTGCCTCTGTCGATATGTATTAGTCGAATAGATCGGTTACAATGGTGATGGCTCGAGTCGAGAGTATGATCTCAAGCTCAAGGTTTTGGTGCTGCCGGTGTTGCTTGGTCCTCTACCGGTGGCTCTCCTGGCCTTATATAGGTGGCCAGGTCTCAAACCCTACCCGGAGAGGACTCGAACTCTAACCTTAGGTCGGTTACATATTTCCTAACTTAACCCGCAAGTTAGTGCGGGTGGGCTTCACGTGGGCCTTCTGGAACACTCCAAGGGCTCCTCTTCTTGGGCCTTAACATTGGGCCTGAGATGGGGTGTCCTTACCGCAGGGTCCAAGATCCATGTCTTCGTCAGTAGCCCCCGAGCGTTTGCTCGAGTGGGGTTTTTCGAGTCGAGTAGACGGTCAAATCTATCTTGGTTTTTCTTTCTTGTGGATAACCAGTTTGGCTGCTTCCTGTTTAGAGGGCGTGTACCCTGTATAATGAGTTCTTCGTACTCGAGTATCGAGCAATGTAAGTGTCTACCTTTATGGCTTTTTATCGCAGAAGGTTGTGGCGCAGTAGTTTGGCTCTCCCGAAAGATCAGAGCCAATTAATTGCGACTAGGGCAAAAACATTTCTGGCCTACACAGACTCGTGACCTCCGACTCGAACCCGGTAAAGTGATTGTTGCGACTGGGCTGTTGTGGTCTTATCGAGTCGAACTTAACCTATGGGGGTACCCGGCGCGTCCGCTGGGATTTTTCTTCGTGTTGTTGACACGGAATCATACCGGAGGACACAACTTTGAGTGCGATTCCAGGCCCTCAAGAGAGATCTTTCGGGTCTTACCTTCATACTCGAAGAATATGGCATCCGGATGTGCCTAGTCGGCCGAACAATCCAGGTTTTTATGATGTAAATATCATGCGAGTGAGAAAAGAATAGGTTCTGCCTACTCGTGTAATTTTTGAATGAGTAGTTCCTCTATCCATACGGAAGAGTTTTCGTGTTTTAAGAGTTTTATGCCCATATGAAAGAGTTTTCATGTTTGGGAGATTGTGCCCATACGAAAGAGTTTTCGTGTGTAGGGTATTTTCCTTCGTTTTTAAAGGAGTCTTGCCTCATGATTTGTTCATGAAAAGGTTGCTTCTATTCGAAGGAATATTGTCCATACGAAGTTGTTTTCGTGTTTGGACTTTCCATTCGAATCTTTCTTCAATTTGATGATGCACTCTATGACGTTATGGCGCACTTTTCTCCTCCCGATGGGACGTGACGGAGTGAGAACAGAGAGCCTGGCCCACATAGTCAGCTTTTTGACCGGGAAACGAGAAGTCGCTCCCGATTTTTACGGGAACCGTGCAGTAAATGCGCACGATCTTCTGTTAAGATCGTGGCACGAAACAGCGCTCACCGCCTCCTCGTTTCATCTTCACACGTGGTGGCGGAGATGGGCGCCACGTGGCGCATCGAGTGGCCAGCATCGATTCGTTCCGTGTATAAGTACGGGTCTTTACGGTGCGGTAAAAACTTTCTCCGCCTTCGTCTTCCAATATGTCTTCTTCCTCGCGCTCATCTCCTTTCTTCCTCCAAGCTCGTGCACATCAGCAATGGCGGGGGGCAAAAGACGCAGCGCTGCCATTTCCGCATCCGGGGAAGCTTCCGTGCAACCTGCGCCGCGCTCGGGCGACTGGCGTTCGCCCAACACCACCGCGAAGAGCATCAAGGAGATGCAGCGGGAGGGGCTGCTGCCGGCGGAGTCCGAGAAGCGGGTGCGCCTCGGAAAGAAGGAAGAGGTACCCAACCCGCAAGCGAATGAGCGCGTGGTCTTCGCGGACCACGTGTCTCGCGGTCTTTCCTTTCCCCTCCATCCGTTTCTTGTCGGGTTGCTGTATGTCTATGGCATACAACTTCACGACCTCCCTCCGAACGCGGTGCAGCACATATCGTGCTTCATCGTGTTCTGCGAATGCTTCCTTGGCATTCGCCCACATTGGGAGCTCTGGAAGGCCCTCTTCAAAGTTCGGATCTTCCGCGAGAAATCGCGGGTAGACTCCGAGCCCGGCGAGCCGCTGCGCACGGGTGGCTTTGGGATCCAAGCGAAATCGGAGACCAGCTACTTCAGCATGTACTTCATCGACTCCGCGCAGGGCTGGAGGAAAAAATGGTTCTACGTCATCGACAACAGCTCGGGTGGGATCGTGGAATTCCACCCGTTCGCTGTTTTGAAGAGGCGGAAATCCTGGGCGCACAAATTATCGACTGAAGAAACCCAGGTCGTCGCACCTCTACTCGCAAGGGTGACAGCTCTCCGCGATCAAACTGCTGGAGTTGTACTCAACGGGCTGCATCTGGCAAGTATCTTTCTGAAGCGCAGGATCCAACCTCTGCAGCACAGACCTTCCACGATGTGGGAGTACCAAGGCTCTGAGGATCCTAGCCGAGTGAGTCGCGAGGAGCTCTCGAACGTCGAGTTCGAGAAGAAGATCGCAGCTATCACTAGCCTGAAGGTGGGAGAGAAATTCCCCGACTGCGCAGTCGCAGCCTTCGACGCGTCGAAACCTCCGTCAGCCGCGGTGAGTTTATTATTCTTTTCTTCTTTTTCTTTCTTGTTTGTTCTGAGTTTCAGGCGATTGAATTTTCCCTTGCTTTCTTCTGTCTTTCATAGAGTTTATCCATGGCCACCTGCTACCCTCCTGTATCCGGGGCGGAGGCCTCAGAGTTATTGGCGAGTAACCTGGATGCCCCGGCCGACACCAGTGTCGCGGACGCTTCTTCGAGCTCTGACCAAGATTCTTCAGATGACGTCGGGGACTCGGGTGGAGATTATCAGAAGCGCCGTCGGGTGGAAGGTGATGAGGCCACCTCCAAGGACAACTCCTTGGAAGAATCACCCGGGAAGGAGCCCATCAACGCTACCCCTCTGCGAACGCGCGCTCCTCCCTCCTCATTCCCAGTTATCCAGACCGCCTGGAATGCGGATATGTTGGATGAGGAGGACGACGAAGATGAGTAAGTTTATTTCTCCTCGTTCTTAGTCGAACGTTTTCCTTTGCATCTATGTTGACGCTTTGTCTTTTGTTGCAGCCTGCAAACCATAGTCCTCGCAGGTACGCCTCTTCCCTTCCTCCCGAAAGGAAGAGTAAGGCAGGACCTGCGGATGAGGTTCCTACTGCTGGCACTGTCCAGAATTCGCCCAGCGTAGCCCCCAAAGTAGAGACTACGGAGCATGGAGTTCCTAGTTCTGCTGTCGGAGCTTCGGCTTCAAAAGAGGCGACGGGTAGCTCAGCGGATCCTCTTTCCCGCGCCAAGGGCCAGGTAAATTCTGTCACTTGCCTTTAGTTTGTTATCGGGTGCACGATAGTGCTCCCGATGGGAGTAGCCCCCGAGGCTGTAGTTTATCGCATGCGATCGGCTACAGGCTCAAAGTCTGTCTTTTGCTTCTTCTTGATTTTATCGGGTGCACGACAGTGCTCCCAATGGGAGTAGCCCCCGAGGCTATACTCGAATGTTTACAATCGAGTATAGGCTCAAATTTTACTCTTCTGATTTCCACTTTCGTGTTGCCCGCAGACACTTATCGAATCCCTCACGGCGATTGGGCGCCGTGTTGTTCTTGCTGAGTCCGACTGTGCGTTCCTTCGAGCGGACTGTAGTCGACTCACCTCTGAAAACGAACTTCTTCGAGGTAAGCTCGGCCCTCTTCTTCTGTTTGAATTTTTCCCATCCGTTCTTCGATTCTGATAAATGTTGTCGTGCAGCTCAACTTGAGTTTTCGAAGACTGAGAAAGACAAAGCCTCCGCCCAGGCAGCAACTCTAGAGGCAGAACTGGCGACTACCCGGCAGGAGCTCGAGTCTTCCCGCATGTTAAATGCCGATTACGAGGGAAAACTTACGGCTGCCCAGGATGCCCTCAAGAACTTGGAGGATGCTGGCGCCAAGGCGGATGCCAATCTTGTCAACTTTATTCGTCCCCTTGCTGAGCGCTTTGCGGGTAAGTTTGTACTTTTCTACACTCCTCTTTTTGTCTTGGTAGATCTTTCGGATTGACCCCCTTTTTTGTTCTTAGGTCTTCTGGGTGTCCCCCTGGAGCTTGCTGGGACTCCTCGAGTGGACGCATTGACAGATTGTTGCGCCCAGCTTAGGAGGCATGCTGCAGGGGTTTGCTCCTTAGTCGGCAATGCTACTGAAGTGTTGACGCAGCTGCATGGTTGCCTTCTCGTCAATGCTTCATCGCCACCCGCGCTAGGTGACCTGCTTAAGATCTTCTCGGAGAGCAATCTCCTTGATGCCTACGCGGTCGCTCAGTCGGAGTCTGGGGCGAAGACGGCCATCCAGTTTGCGCTGGCGCATGGAGTTAGCGGCCTGGAGGAGGCCTACTCGGATCTCCCAGTCGATCCTTCCACGGGAAAAAAGGTCGGGCTTCGTCGTTTTGGCGAGCCAGCCGCTGTCCTCGCTCGAAAGTTATCTGATCTGTTTGCTCGACTTAAGGGAGGGGCGACTGCTGTTGGGAATATGCCCTAGAGGCAATCATGTATGATGTAATTCCCACTGTATTCATAAAGTTATTAAGTTGTCTTTGGTTTGAACATCTGATATATGTCATTGAATATGTGATTCGATTGTGGAACTATGTATTCATGTTGTTCATACTAATTGTCCTTGGTCGTTAAGGTTGTGCTGGACACACACCCTAGACTAATGTGAGTGTTGGCTGATGACACGGTTCCACTTGTCATGGGCATGGTGATGCCATTCCAACGTTCACGGACTTGGCTAAAGAGTTTAGCAAGTCGGACTGACCCACATTGAGATGCAACGATCAAGTCGTCATTTGCATGTCTCAATCAATGTAATCCTTAGACCTGAGGTTGTCGCACAATCCGAGTTGTGGATCACCGACTTAGGTTCTGTCAAACGTTGTTCTGTGACAAGGCAACTATAAAGGCAGAGTTCGGGTCGAATGAGAAGCAAGCTATGTGATGTGGATAATCAAGATGGGATTTTGCCCCTCCGAATGGAGAGATATTCTCTGGGCCCTCTCGAGTGATATGATTCAGGAAGCATGGCCATGCGCGACTCAGTTAAGTGTTAACTGTGTCGATTGACTAAGAGTTAGTCAGATGAATCACATATCACGGATCGAGAAGAGAGTTGAGCTATTTAAGGGATGATGATAAATCGCCTATAGCTCGACAAGGTATATCGTGAGGCAAAAAGGACTAAGATGAAATATCACATTGAAAGGTATGTCGTCATGACTCAATGGTACTTGGGAGTCGGCACGTTCTGCTAGGAGCCGCTACCGATTGATCGATTGGGAGTTGGACTCCAATCGTGTCCAAGTCGCCATGAGCCTGCAGGGTCGCACACTTAAGAGCGGGAGCAAGTATTGGTTGGGTTGGACCCGAACTGGAAATGTACAGAGTTAGTGAGTCGGACTCACAGAGGAAATGGGCCACAAGTGTTGTGCAGCCCATTACCATACGCTATATAAAGAAGGGCGCAGGTTGCCCAACGGGCACGTTAGTCTACTCTCCATGCGTTGGGAACCCTACCCCCACTCAGTCCAGCCGCCGCACCGGACCTAGAAGTCCGCCGTCGGAGCTCCTCCTCGTACGTGTGGATACCGGCAGAGGTGCTGTACGTTCAGCACTTCGACGTTCGAGGGATCGGATCGGCTGGATCGGATCGTAGGACTGCACTGCCCCGACGCGCTGCATCGATAATCCGCACCTGCGCGTATAGTGGTAATACTCGTGGCCTTCTACCTCGGCTAGATCTTGGAAGCATCGCGTAGGAAAAGTTTTTGTTTATCTCTACGCGTTCCAACAGTGGTATCAGAGCGGTAGCTTCTGGTATTAGGCCCGAGATCCGTACATATGTGATATGTAGTTAGCGTTAGATGTGATCTAATTGCTGTTTTGGTGGTCGGTCTATGAGATAGATCGGTTTTGTACAAGGTTGATTGGATCAATCGTACTCGGGGTTAATGGATGATATGGTTTCCGTGATCATACTGCTAAGGTCGTGGAACAACTTACCCCTACCAGTCGGTTTCCGCCATCGGGGTATACCGTGACACATAAATCCAGTTGCGGTGATCGAAGATCAAAGAGTTTGGTCGAATCGGAATACGGATCAGATTCGGGTAAAATCGTTTTATCCGATGAAGAAATCCATGATCGGAATGCAGATGATCACTGCCCCTTTGATCCCCGCCCGCTATCCGGCTAGCGGGACCGCCGGCTTCGCCCTGTCGTAGCGCCTTAGATGTCGTTGCGAGTTCACAACGCCGGTAGATATCGTATCTATGCATAACTTGTTTTTGCAGGAAGTTGTGAATGGTATGGCTTATGTGCATGTGATGTGTGTAATCCATACATGATCTGCGTATCATGTTTGTGTCAGCCGGCTGGAGCCTAGGTGCTGTCATTTTATTGTATACCGGCCTGCGTGTCGGATTCTCCATGTAAATTTTCATTTACTAGCTAGTGTAGCTTGTTGGAGAACCCGGAAGGCATGCAAGTCGATGTACAAGTCGGCTACATGGAGCAAGATGGCACGTGACAAAAGTTGGCACGAGTCGACTTGCAAGCTTTGTGGAGATGGAGATCACCATGAAGAGAGCCATACCATTTCACATTATAATTGCTTTATTTGTGTTATTGTTATGTATCTATTTACCTCTATTTAGATAGTTGGTAGATTCTTTAATCCCTCAAAGAAGGTCTAGTCGGTCGCCCCGCCAGTGCTGCACCATCACAAGTCGGACATTCTTGGTAGTGGGCTCATAAAATTGAGGTGCTACCAATTCTTTCCGGTTAGGTGGGTTTGAGTCGGACTCTTACAAGCAGAAGCACTTGGTAATCTAGACGAGTCCATCACAACGGTTGTGGGGCTCGGGGCGAGGTAGGTTGGGAGCCGGGGCATGTGATGCCACCCAACTAACAGGAGTCGTATTGGATACGATTGGCAAGGTGTTGCCTACCTAGATCACTTGACGGCTAGCGGTGATGCTAAAGCTCACTAGTCGGCTTGCTTATTTAGGATCTTGAATGACTTAGAAACCATCGGAGGGATGTTGGTTCTAGTGGGAGCATAAGTATTAAAGCGTTTAATATGCCTGCTCTTTTATGAATACATGTCTTAAGTGTTTTTGCGTATTTTCTGTTGTAGATCAATGGCACCTAGCAACCTTCCTCAGTTGTCCGCGTTTGCGTTGAGGTCAATCGTAGAGAAAGATAAGCTTAATGGAACTAATTTCACCAACTGGTATCGTAATCTGAGGATAGTCCTCAAGCATGACAAGAAAGAACATGTTCTAGAAACTCCACTTCCAGATGAGCCTGATGACGATGCGACTGTCGCTGTCATGAATGCCTACCGTAAGGCTAGAGATGAGTCTACGGAAATCAGCTGTCTTATGCTTGCACACATGGAACCGGACTTGCAGCAGCAGTTCGAGAATGTTGAGGCCTACGATATGATCGAAAGCCTCAAAAGTATGTTCCAGGCTCAAGCAAAGACTGAGAGGTATCAAGTCTCTCAAGCTTTGCTTGGCTGTAAGCTGAAAGACGGCGATCCACTGAGTCCGCATGTAATCAAGATGATTGGTTACATACAGTCTTTGGATCGGCTGGGCTTCCCAATTAACGAAGAGTTCGCTACTGATATAATTCTGAACTCTCTTCCTAGTGCGTATGGTTCGTTCATCTCGAACTACCATATGCATGGTATGGATAAGAGTATCACTGAATTACATGGGATGCTCAAAACGGCAGAGGCTGATATCAAGAAAGGCACCAGTCAAGTGTTGATGGTGCAGAATAAGGCTAAGTTCAAGAAGAGTTCTTGGACTAAGAAGAAGAAGGATAAGTCAGGAGGTAGCGCCCATGGCCCTGTGCAGAGTGCTCCCTCAAATACTAAGCCTTCTCCTACAGCCGGAGCCAATTGCTTCTATTGCAAGCAAGATGGCCACTGGAAGAGGAACTGCACCAAGTATTTGGCTGACAGAGCCAAGAGTGGAGGTGTGACTTCCAACTCAGGTACGCTTGTGTGCAATGTTATAGACATTTATCTTGCTGATGCGCCTAATAGTTCTTGGGTATATGATACCGGATCAGTTATTCACATATGCAACTCGTTGCAGGGACTGGTAAGAACTAGGAGCGTGGCAAGAGGAGAGGTTGACATTCGGGTCGGCAACAAGGCGAGAGTCGCTGCGTTGGAAGTCGGCACGATGCAACTTCATTTACCTTCAGGATTTATTTTGGAACTAAATAATTGTTATTATGTTCCAGCGCTTAGTCGAAACATTATTTCTGCCTCATGTTTGATGAGACAAGGTTATGAGTCGAATATTAAGAATAATGGTTGTTCTTTATATTTGAAAGATATGTTTCATGGCTTTGCACCCGTTCAGAACGGGTTATTTATTTTAAATCTTGATAGTGAATCGGTCTATAACATAAATGTTAAAAGGTTGAAACCAAATGATCTGAATATGACTTACTTTTGGCATTGTCGGCTTGGTCATATAAGTTGGAAGCGCATGAAGAAGCTCCATGATGATGGACTTCTAACTTCGTTTGACTTAGAGTCATTCGAGACATGCGAATCATGCCTACTAGGCAAGATGACCAAGACACCTTTTGCAAGGAGTTGTGAAAGGGCGTCCGACTTGTTGGAACTAATACATAGTGATGTATGTGGTCCAATGAGCACGACAGCCAGAGGTGGTTATGAGTACTTCATTACCTTCACTGATGATTTGAGTAGGTATGGATATATCTATTTAATGAAACACAAGTCGGAAGCCTTTGAAAAGTTCAAGGAATTCCAGAGTGAGGTACAAAATCAGCTCGGCAAGAAAATAAAGTTTCTACGGTCGGACCGTGGAGGCGAGTACATGAGCCATGAGTTTGATGACCATCTAAAGAGTTGTGGAATAGTTCCTCAACTCACTCCGCCGGGTACACCGCAGAGAAACGGTGTATCGGAACGGAGAAATCGGACCTTGTTGGACATGGTACGATCAATGATGAGTCGGACAGATCTACCTTTATCATTTTGGGGTTATTGTCTAGAAACTGCAGCCTTCACACTAAACAGAGTACCATCAAAGTCAGTAGAGAAGACACCACATGAGATGTGGACTGGTAAAAAGCCAAGTTTGTCTTTTCTTAAGATTTGGGGTTGTGAAGCATATGTCAAGCGACTTCAGTCGGACAAGCTCACGCCCAAGTCGGATAAGTGTATTTTCGTGGGGTATCCGAGGGAAACCTTGGGGTACTACTTCTACAACCGGGAAGAGGGCAAAGTGTTTGTCGCTCGGAATGGTGTCTTCCTTGAGAAAGAGTTTCTCGGTCGGGAAGTCAGTGGGAGCACAGTGCAACTCGAAGAAATTCGAGAGGAACCGGCTAGGGGCGAGTCGGCGAACGCCTTGGAGGCTGAGCCGGTCGTGGTACCTACACCGGTAACAGCACCTGAACCACGGAGATCTGCCAGATTACAGAGTGCTCGAGATGTTTTACTGTTAGACAGTAATGAGCCGGCAACTTATTCGGAAGCGATGGTGGGATCTGATTCCGAGTCATGGCTTGGAGCCATGAGATCCGAGTTAAAGTCCATGGATGAAAACCAAGTTTGGAATTTGGTTGATCTGCCTGACGGTGCAAGACCCGTCGAGTGCAAATGGGTCTTTAAGAAGAAAATTGATATGGATGGAAATATTTCCGTCTATAAAGCACGACTTGTCGCGAAGGGGTTCCGACAGGTTCAAGGAGTTGACTACAACGAGACATTCTCGCCTGTAGCGATGCTTAAATCAATTCGGATCATGTTAGCCATAGCAGCCTATTTCGACTATGAGATATGGCAGATGGATGTCAAGACGGCTTTCCTTAATGGAAATTTGACTGAGGACGTGTATATGATACAGCCCGAAGGTTTTGTCGATCCGGCTAATGCTGACAAGGTATGCAAACTTCAGAAATCCATTTATGGGTTGAAGCAAGCATCTCGGAGTTGGAACATTCGCTTTGATGAGGTAGTCAAATCGTTTGGCTTCATCAAGAGTGATCACGATTCTTGTTTATACAAGAAGTTTAGTGGGAGCAAAGTAAACTTTCTAATCTTATATGTGGATGACATATTACTGATTGGAAATGATGTCATGATGTTGCAAGAAACCAAAGAGTCATTGGAAAGGAGTTTCTCAATGAAAGATTTGGGTGAGGCAACTTACATATTAGGAATCAGGATCTATAGAGATAGATCAAGGCGGCTCATTGGATTGAGTCAGAGTACATATCTGGACAAAGTTTTGAAGAAATTCAAAATGCAAGAGTCCAAGAAGGGATTCTTGCCGATGTCCCATGGCATAAAACTTAGCAAGACTCAGTGTCCTTCGACGACTGATGAGCGAAGTCGGATGAGTGTGATCCCGTATGCTTCGGCAATCGGATCCATCATGTATGCCATGATTTGTACTAGGCCAGATGTTTCCTATGCTCTAAGTGTTACGAGCAGATACCAGGCTGACCCTGGCGAAGCCCACTGGGCAGCGGTTAAAAACATCCTTAAGTATTTGAGAAATACTAAGGAAATGTTCCTAGTTTATGGAGGTGATGAGGAATTCAGTGTAAAGGGTTACACGGATGCAAGTTATCTCACCGACTCAGATGATTCTCGTTCGCAATCGGGATACGTGTTCGTAATGAACGGAGGAGCTGTGAGCTGGAAGAGTTCCAAGCAAGATACGGTGTCTGCATCTACAACAGAGGCTGAGTATATTGCTGCCTCACAGGCGGCAAAGGAAGCTGTTTGGATCAGGAACCTCCTGATGGATCTTGGTGTGGTTCAGGGCGCGTCCAATCCTTTGGACGTATATTGTGACAACAATGGTGCTATCGCACAGGCCAAGGAACCTAGACAACACCAGAAGAACAAACATATACTCATGCGGTACCACCTCATTCGCCAGTTTGTCGAACAAGGTGATATCAAGTTATGCAAAGTACACACGGATGCAAACATTGCAGATCCGTTGACAAAGGCGTTACCACAGCCTAAGCATGAGGCGCACACGAGAGGTATGGGCATTAGATGCCTAGGAATATGATGCCAGGATGATTGACTCTAGTGCAAGTGGGAGACTGTTGGGAATATGCCCTAGAGGCAATCATGTATGATGTAATTCCCACTGTATTCATAAAGTTATTAAGTTGTCTTTGGTTTGAACATCTGATATATGTCATTGAATATGTGATTCGATTGTGGAACTATGTATTCATGTTGTTCATACTAATTGTCCTTGGTCGTTAAGGTTGTGCTGGACACACACCCTAGACTAATGTGAGTGTTGGCTGATGACACGGTTCCACTTGTCATGGGCATGGTGATGCCATTCCAACGTTCACGGACTTGGCTAAAGAGTTTAGCAAGTCGGACTGACCCACATTGAGATGCAACGATCAAGTCGTCATTTGCATGTCTCAATCAATGTAATCCTTAGACCTGAGGTTGTCGCACAATCCGAGTTGTGGATCACCGACTTAGGTTCTGTCAAACGTTGTTCTGTGACAAGGCAACTATAAGGGCAGAGTTCGGGTCGAATGAGAAGCAAGCTATGTGATGTGGATAATCAAGATGGGATTTTGCCCCTCCGAATGGAGAGATATTCTCTGGGCCCTCTCGAGTGATATGATTCAGGAAGCATGGCCATGCGCGACTCAGTTAAGTGTTAACTGTGTCGATTGACTAAGAGTTAGTCAGATGAATCACATATCACGGATCGAGAAGAGAGTTGAGCTATTTAAGGGATGACGATAAACCGCCTATAGCTCGACAAGGTATATCGTGAGGCAAAAAGGACTAAGATGAAATATCACATTGAAAGGTATGTCGTCATGACTCAATGGTACTTGGGAGTCGGCACGTTCTGCTAGGAGCCGCTACCGATTGATCGATTGGGAGTTGGACTCCAATCGTGTCCAAGTCGCCATGAGCCTGCAGGGTCGCACACTTAAGAGCGGGAGCAAGTATTGGTTGGGTTGGACCCGAACCGGAAATGGACTGAGTTAGTGAGTCGGACTCACAGAGGGAATGGGCCACAAGTGTTGTGCAGCCCATTACCATACGCTATATAAAGAGGGGCGCAGGTTGCCCAACGGGCACGTTAGTCTACTCTCCCATGCGTTGGGAACCCTACCCCCACTCAGTCCAGCCGCCGCACCGGACCTAGCAGTCCGCCGTCGGAGCTCCTCCTCGTACGTGTGGATACCGGCAGAGGTGCTGTACGTTCAGCACTTCGACGTTCGAGGGATCGGATCGGCTGGATCGGATCGTAGGACTGCACTGCCCCGAGGCGCTGCATCGATAATCCGCACCTGCGCGTCTAGTGGTAATACTCATGGCCTTCTACCTCGGCTAGATCTTGGAAGCATCGCGTAGGAAAAGTTTTTGTTTATCTCTACGCGTTCCAACAACTGCCACGAGTGGGAGTACCACTGTAGCTTCTTAGTTTAGTTCGTTTGTATCTTGCAACTTCGATTGTAATGAACCCTGGGATGTGCTCATGTTTCTTCAATATTTTAATTGAGATGCTTTTGCTGAAATGTTTCCCGCGATTGATCGTAAGCTCCCGATGGGAGTAGCCCCCGAGCACCTGTCGAATAGGTGGTAAATAAATCTTGAGTGGGGCACCTTATTCCTTTTAATCTTCTTTGTGCTTTTCAGGTATCCGGGGTGGCCGCAGAACCTTCAGGTGGACCTGCTGCTCCAACAAATCCACTTGTCGCCGCTGTGGGGTCTTTGGCAGGTCTTCGTGATCGTGTAGCTGACGGTGAGCGCAGGTGGAAAGCGTTGCGCGGGGTAGCCGATGTGGCAAAGTCGAAGCAAAGACTGGCCACTGAACGCGAACAATTTCTGATGGACGAGTTGGCCTCCGTCGCTAGGGACTTGCTGTGTTAGTAATACAGCCCCCTAGTCTTCTTTATCTTGTTTCCTTGACTAATCGTGCATATTTGCTCTTCAGTTGTTAAGCCGGATGATAGGGAGGAAAAACAGTGGGTAGAAAACCACATTCTTCAAGAAGCTGGCAGCTCGAAGCCTCATGCGAATAACTTTTGGTCTGATCGCAGTCGAGGTTTCGTGCTGGCTACTTTATAGTTCCGTATCACCCAGGTAAAAGTTCTCGTGAGTTCTTTTCACGAGGTCTTGATCGCGATGAACGCTGCGTTCTACCCGCTGGAAAGGGGTCCTGAAGACTGGAGCCATCTCCTCAGGCTGTTCGGGCAAGAGGGAGAGATTCGCGAGTGCGTGCGCAATCAAATGACTTGCGGCGCGGTGGTGGCCCTCTCTTTCGTCCGGATATGGCATCCTGAGATAAATTTTAACTCCGTAGCTAGGCTTCCAGACGGTCCGATCGATGACATTTCGCCTCATTATGATGCTGTTCGTCCAGCAGCGGAGAAAATCATTCGGCTGACCTCTGAGGAAGTAGATAGAGTGTTGGCGACTGAGAATGCCTTTCGCCATGATTGATTGTTGGATGTGTACATCCTGTGATGTTGTATAGTTTGGAAAAACTATTGTAAGGTGTATGACCTTGTATGTATAAATTTTCCTGTTATGCTTAGGTGTAGGCGTAACCCCCGTGTGTTTATGCGGTGTGTACCTGTAACTATTTTAGCATATAAGAATGAATAATATTCGAGTAAATATGGTTGAGAAACCATGTATTTTATTGCGATCATGTATTCGAGCTACAAGAGTGGCTAGTATAGCCTTATTTGTTTGTGAAAACAAGTAAATCTAGGGATAAAATTTTCGGAGGTGTGCGATATTCCAAGGATTGGAATAGATTCCTCCAGTCGATGGGTTCTTCAGCCTGTAGGCTCCACCTGGAATAACTTCATGTATGACGAAGGGTCCTTCCCATGGTGGCTCGAGCTTGTGTCCCTCCTTCTGTTTGAGCTGCAGCACTAGGTCTCCTACCGCGAATGCTCTGTGGCGTATGCGGCGACTGTGATAGTTTCGCAGTGATTGTTGATATACTGCTGATCTTGCGAGCGCTATATCGCGCATCTCATCGAGTGCATCCATATCTTCCGCGAGTGCCCTGTTAGAGGTTTCTTCGCTGTAAGCCACGACTCTTGGGGCGTTGAACCTAACATCTTCGGGAAGGACCGCTTCTGCCCCGTATACCATGAAAAATGGCGTGTAGTTTGTGGACCGATTTGGGGTTGTGCGGAGGCTCCATAGTACGGAGGGTAGCTGTCGCACCCGGACTTCTAGGGGATACTCACAGCCCGCTAAACAGTAGAGAAATGGCTTACGGGGCATACCGGCACCCGCATCTCAATATGAGCAGGCCAACACGTAAACGTGTGACAACCATTCGCTTACTATCCATCGTCTGCGCAAACCATCCCGTAGAAATCCAGATACTTCCGTTGACGTACTTCAAAACATACACACATGGTACGTCAACGACATTGGAACAAGTGATATCACAACAGATCTCTACGACACAAAAGATTGAAATAAGTTGCAAATGGCTCTCATTAGAGCAGAGATAGCAAATACAATCATTCAGAGGACACATGTCCCAACATATCATCATTACATCACAGCGGAAGCATTCAACATGTCTGAGTACAGACAAGATCCAAATAGGCCTAAGAGGCCGGAAACGAAAAGACGGAGCCCATCCACGAAGTCTCGGATCCTGCCCGGGTCCGCTATCTACTCGTTAGCAGTCTCGTGATACTCCACGTAGTTGCCACCATGTAGATCTTCGGAAACGTAGGTCTGCGGAAACCACAGCCCCAAAGGGGTCAGTACATAAACGTACTGGCAAGCAAGACTCACAGTTCACCAAAGTGTAACCCGTCAACACCAAGCACAGATGCTTTGGGTTCAACGAAAATAAGGGGATATAAAGGATGCTGCAACTGGCTGCTCTACACAACTACAGAGTTTCTACCACTTCCGGCTAACAGAAAGGAGATAAGATCGTGTATAGTAACCAACTGAAAGATAACCTCAAACAAACCCATCCTGGATCTCGCCCCTTATCCAAAGAAGCAATCCGAGGATAACTCACACAGTTGAATTAATGATGGTTCAGATTATTGTGTCAATAAGCCTATTACTAGTCAAGTTATTAATCATTGGGTGTAAAGTTGTTAATCATTAGGTTTAAGTTGTCCTGAGTAGTTGTTAGCCAGTACTTTCACCAAGTAATCCATAACCGCGGAAAACACGGCTTCTCGAGAAGATTATCCCTGCAGGGTTGCACCAATTTGGCCGTACACGCATGAATAACCCGCCAGATGGAAAGGCCCTTCCACCAAGCGGGGCACTCAACACAACTCAACTCTTCTCCACATCAAGCCCAAAGAACCTTGGGCGCACGGCTAATCGAGCCCAGAAGAAAATGGACCCTCATAGCACTCTAAGAACGTGTCCCCCTATATGCCGACTACGAAAGTTCCACCCTGGCCTGGGCTCGCAAAAACATGCATGCGGCAAATGGAAAACACGAACTAAATGAGGCGATTTGGACGAGATGCGAATCGAATCAAATTGAGGGGGGGCGCCCATACTCGCTTCCCACATGCGGTTAGTGCGCTCATCATGGATCAGTAGACAAGACCCTTTTCCTATTAGGGTCGACACTAGCAGGCCTCAAAACCACACAGGGCCTCCTGCCGGTGCCTTATCATCAAATTATTATTTAACAGTAACATTAGCATGATTGATTGATTAAACATCGAGCCCCCAGAACATAATGAACTAGTAACAGAAAGTAACGGGTAACAGACTCGAGCAAAACAACCTAAGCATGCTAGTAAGACACGGGCAACAAGCAATGGTTATAGGTATGGAGGTGAGGCAAAACAGGGTTAAAGGATACATGTGATAGGTTCGTAACAGAAACCACTACTACTAAGGCTAGCAGAAATAGACAACAGAAAGTATCGGTAACCAAGGTTGAAAGGAACACAGTGGTTCATGTGAGTGATAACTTGCCTGCAAAACCCAGTAGCCTGGTACTGAGCTAAATCCTTAGAAGGGATGTCGTAAGGATCGTCGGTCTCAACGTCGTCGTTTATCCGAGAAGAAGCAAACAGACAATGCAGAAAAGGTAGACAATCAATATCATGGCATAGTGTACAATCATGGGATGATGCATGACCATTTAATTGATGCATGGAATAAACTAGTTGACATGGTAACACAATTTAAATGGACCCATATGCAATTGGATTGCATATGGCAAGAGTCCATGAATTGAGTGGAAACAAATGATCTACAAGTTATTATCATGTGAAAGTTTGCTTAGCATGTTGCATGCATGATGATAACAACAAAATAACAACAAGAGGTGCAAGTGGAAAAAGAATTTAACAAGGTTTGGAAATCATTTGTTAAGTTTGGAAAATTTGGTTACTTAAAGATGTCACACAAACATTTGTTGTTTTCACCACTTTTAATTGTTCAAAATGGATAACAAAGTTTATATTTGATAAGAACACACAATTTTAGGTGGATTGCATGTTTCACTTGTTGAAAAAGGATTTCAAATAAATTATTTATGAATTAAACAAGTTTAAGCAAGAATTAAATGAATTTAATTCAAACATGAACTTATTTGAATTTTTATTTGTTCAAAACATTAAGTGAGATTCATATTTGAAAAGTTTATGCTTTTATGGTTTGAAAACATATTTTACATGTCCCAAAAGAATTTGTTTTGATCAAGTTATAAATTTAGCAATATTAAATGATTTAAACAAGGTTTTAAATCATTCAACCAATTTTAATTATTCAAAACATGAAACAAATTTTATATTTGGAAAGGTGGTTTAATTTTGCATGGAAAACATATTTCATTTGTGGAAATTGGATTTAAAATGAGCAAGTTATTATTTTGGCAATTTTAAATGCAATAAACAAGAAACAGTTGTTTTCAGCAATTTAAATTATTCAAAACATCAAACAAAATTTATAGTTGGAAAGTACATCAAATTTTAGTTGGATTACATGTTTTAAATTTTGAAATAGGAGTTAGGATGAATTTATTATGACTTAGACAATATTAAACAAGGTTTAATTGAATTTAAAACAAGTTTGAATATTATTTGAATTTTATTTATTCAAAACATAAATTCAAATTCACATTTGAAAAGTTCACACTTTGATGGCTTGAAAACATATTCTGCATGTTCAAAAATATTTTATATTAAGCAAGTTATGATTTTATCAATTTTAATTGAATTAAACAAGTATTAAATTATTTAGGCAATTTAAATTATTCAAACAATGAAACAAAATTTATATTTGAATAGGTTATTCAAAATGGTATGAAAAACATATTTTATTTGTATTTATTGGATTAGTAATGAATTAGTTATTGAATTTAGCAAATTGCAATTGATTTGTTTGAATTCAAATTTAAATTGCATTTTGAAATTTCAAAACAGTGAACAAATGATACCAATAAATAGAGAATTAAATTTAGACCAGTGTGCATATTTTATTTATCTTAATTGGATTTGGCATTTGAAAGTTATTCACATTTCCATTTTAGGGGCCAAAAAGTAAAAGTAGGGACCTAAAAAGAAAGAAACGGAATTGCAGAGGGGCCCCTGGACGTTTTACACCCAGTGCAATTCTGGCCTGAGACGCTGTCGTGCGGGCCCATGCCACTGTGGCGTGCCAACGAGGCGGGTGAGCTGTGAGGTGGCAGTGGCGGTCTATGACGCGCGGGTCCCGCGCGGGTGCGCGCAGAGGGAAAAAGATTGGGGCGAAAAATCGCGCCCCGCGGGACTCGAACCCAGGTGCTAGCGCTTCCGCGCAGAGGGCAGTGACCAGTGCGGCTTTGGTGCGTTTCGTGTCAGGTATGGGAAGCGAAGGAGGTTAACCTGTCTGCTGTGCGTTAACTGCAATTTCTTCGACAGTACCTCTCTGAACCGCGACGGGAAAACAGGCAGCGTTCGCCGGCGGTGCTGCTGCTCGATGCCGCGGTCCGTGCGGTGGTTGTGCTGCGTGTGGGGCTGCTGTGCTCGGTGCGGCCGCGTGTGTTCGTGCGAAAGCAGAGAGGAGGAGGGCGACGAGGGAGGTGGCGAGCTCACCTCGGTGCAGGGACGCAGAGGATCGAGGCAGAGGCTGCCGGCGCCGGTCGCGGACGGCGGCGGCGCCACACGCCATCCCGGGAGCAACAGAGAGGTCGAGGGCGGTCAGGGAGCAGCGGCGAACTGTCGCACCCTGATTTCTAGGGGATACTCACCGTACGAACTGGATAGCAGATGCTTGGATTATGGGGCATAACTGCTCCTACGTCCCAGCTTCCTGGTAGGCCTGCGCTTATGCGCGACAACACAAGCCCTGCTATTCCATCGTCGATGTAAACTATCCACTAGAGATCAAAGGCACTTCCGTCGACGTACTTCAAACCATACACACATGGTACGTCAACGGCGTTTAACAAGTGATATCACAACAGATCTCTACGACACAAAAGATTGAAATAAGTTGCAAATGGCTCTCATTAGAGCAGAGATAGCAAATACAATCATTCAGAGGGCACATGCCCCAACAATACATCGTTACAATACAGCGGAAGCATTCAACATGTCTGAGTACAGACAAGAACCAAATAGGCCTAAGAGGCCGGAAACAAACAGACGGAGCCCATCCACGAAGTCTCGGATCCTGCCCGGGTCCGCTATCTACTCGTCAGCAGTCTCGTCATACTCCACGTAGTAGCCACCATGTAGATCCTTGGAAACGTAGGTCTGCGGAAACCACAGCCCCAAAGGGGTCAGTACATAAACGTACTGGCAAGCAAGACTCACAATTCACCAACGTGTAACCCGTCAACACCAAGCACAGATGCCTTGGGTTCAACGCAAGAGAGGGGATATAAAAGATGCTGCAACTGGCTGCGCTAACCAACTACAGAGATTCTACCACTTCCGGCTAACAGAAAGGAGATAAGATCGAGGATTGTAACCAACTGAAAGATAACTTCAAACAAACCCATCCTGGATCTCGCCCCTTATCCAAAGAAGCAATCCGAGGATAACTCACACAGTTGAAATAATGATGGTTCAAATTATTGTGTCAAAGCCTATTACTAGTCAAGTTATTAATCATTGGATGTAAAGTTGTTAATCATTAGGTTTAAGTTGTCCTGAGTACTTGTTAGCCAGTACTTTCACCAAGTAATCCATAACCGCGGAAAACACGGCTTCTCGAGAAGATTATCCCTGCAGGGTTGCACCAATTTGGCCGTACACGCATGAATAACCCGCCAGATGGAAAGGCCCTTCCACCAAGCGGGGCACTCAACACAACCAATCATTCTTCGCATCAAGCCCAAAGCACCTTGGGCGCACGGCTAATCGAGCCCAGAAGAAAATGGACCCTCATAGCACGCTAAGAACGTGTCCCCCTATATGCCGACTACAAAAGTTCCACCCTGGCCTGGGCTCGCAAAAACATGCATGCGGCAAATGGAAAACACGAACTAAATGAGGCGATTTGGACGAGATGCGAATCAGGTCAAGTTGAGGGGGGCGCCCATACTCGCTTCCCACATGCGGTTAGTGCGCTCATCATGGATCAGTAGACAAGACCCTTTTCCTATTAGGGTCGACACTAGCAGGCCTCAAAACCACACAGGGCCTCCTGCCGGTGCCTTATCATCAAATTTATTATTAATAGTAACATTAGCATGATTGATTGATTAAACATCGAGCCCCCAGAACGTAATAGAGATAGTAACAGAAAGTAACGGGTAACAGACTCGAGCAAAACAACCTAAGCATGCTAGTAAGACACGGGCAACAAGCAATGGTTTTAGGTATGGAGGTGAGGCAATATCAGGTTTAAGGGATTCATGTGATAGGTTCGTAACAGAAACAACTACTACTAAGGCTAGCAGGAAAGAACAACGGAAAGTATCGGTAACCAATGTTGAAAGGAACATAGTGGTTCATGTGAGTGATAACTTGCCTGCAAACCCAGTAGCCTGGTACTGAGCTAACTCCTTAGAAGGGGTGTCGTAAGTATCGTCGGTCTCAACGTCATCGTGTATCCGAGAAGAAGCAAACAAACAGTGCAGAAAGGATAAACAATCAATAACATGGCATAGTGCACAAACAATGGGATGATGCATGTCAATTTAATGGATGCATAGAAATGAACTAGTTGACAGGATAACACAATTTAATTGGACCCATATGCAATGTGAATTGCATATGGAAAAGATCCATTGAAATAAGTGGAAACAAATGATTTACAATTAATTATTATGTGAGAGTTGTTAGCATGATGCATGCATGATGATAACAACAAAATAACAACAAATAACAATGATAGATGCAAGTGAAAAAGGATTGGAACAAGTTTTGGAAATCATTGATTAAGTTTGGAAAGTTTGGTTACTTGAAACATGTCACACAAGTAATTGTTGTTTTCAACAAGTTAAAGTGTTCAAAACAAATAACAAAGTTTATATTTGAAAAGGTTATGCTTTTATGGCTTGAAAACATATTTTATATGTCCCAAAAGAATTTGACTTGATCAAGTTATGAATTTAGCAATATTAAATGATTTAAACAAGGTTTAAATCATTTAACCAATTTTAATTATTCAAAACATGAAACAAATTTTATATTTGGAAAGGTGGTTTAATTTTGCATGGAAAACATATTTCATTTGTGGAAATTGGATTTAAAATGAGCAAGTTATTATTTTGGCAATTTTGAATGCAATAATTAAGAAACAGTTGTTTTCAGCAATTCAAATTATTCAAAACAGCAAACAAAATTTATATTTGAAAAGAACATCAATTTTTAGTTGGATTACATGCTTCAAATATTGAAATTGGAATTAGGATGAATTTATTATGAATTAAACAATATTAAACAAGTTTTAATTGAATTTAAAACAAGCTTAAATATTATTTGAATTTTATTTGTTCAAATCATAAATTCAAATGCACATTTGAAAAGTTCACACTTTGATGGTTTGAAAACATATTTTGCATGTTTAAAAATATTTTATGTTGAGCAAGTTATGATTTAATCAAATTTAATTGAATTAAACAAGGATTAAATTATTTAGGCAATTTAAGTTATTCAAACCAGGAAACAAAAATTATATTTGAACAGGTTATTCAAAATGGTATGGAAAACATATTTTATTGGCATTATTTGGAATTAGTATGAATTATTTATTGAATTTAGCAATTTGCATTTGAATTATTCAAAATTGAATTTTAAATGCATTTGGGAATTTCAAAACAGTACACAATTGGAATATTTGGATAGATAATTAAATTTAGAACAATAAGCATATTTAACTTTTGTTATTTAGAGTTATATGTTGAAAGTTATTCAAGTTTTAAATTTGGGTTTCAAATCTGCAATTTAAAGGAAATTGTGTGGAGGCAGAAATCGTGCAGAACGTTTTATACACACTGGGGTTCTACCCTGCCCACTGCCAGTGGGCCACGGGAGCTCACTGTGCCCACGTGGCTACCAGGGAGGCTTACAGGTGGGCCTTGGTGCGGTGGAAGAAATTCCAAAAAGGGGGGTGGCGTCGCGGGGGATCGAACCCGCGCCCCCCGGGCTGGGCGTGCGGTGCGCTGCCACTGCAGCTGGGAGCGATCCCTTGTCAGGTAAGGAGCAGGTCGCGGCTTAACCTTCAGTTAACACGGTTAACTGAACTGTGGTTTCAGTTGGTGTTGTCTGAATTTCGACGGGAAAGACAGGATGGCCGGCGGCCGCTGGTTCGCTGCTCACGGGAGCGGTCCGTGCGTGGCCGGGGCGTGCGGTTGTGCGAGTGGCCTCGAGGGAACAGAGGGAGAGGGGAAAGGGCTGGGGGGCGCTCACCTCGTATTCTGCTGTCGAGGAGGCGCTGGCACTGCCGGCGTGCAGTGGCGCCCGGCGGCGGCTAACGGAGGCGTGCGACGCAGCCGGTGCTCCTCCGACCTCGATGCCTTCGGAGAAGAGGAAGACCAGGCCACGGTGGCTCCATTCCCGTGGCCTGCTTGGCCTGAGGAGGAACATGGCGACGGTGAGCGACCAAGGTCTGACGGCGGATGGTGTTCACGGTGGTGGTGGTGTTTGCAGGTTCAGAGAAGGGAGGGAAGTGGCAGATGGAGCAAACGGCGGCGATGGAGGGTTAGGGACTAGGGTTAGCAGGGGCATCGGGAGTGGGTAGGTTAGTTATAGGACCTCGAGCGTGTACGGCGTGCCATCGAGCGGGGAAGGAGAGATCGCACGGTGGAGAAGACGACGTACAGGGTGACGTCACCTCGAGGAGGACGACAGCGACAGGGTGAGGGGTGCTGGGCCAAAAGAAAAGAAGTGGGCTTGGGCTGCTGTGCTCCCTCTCTCTCCCTTTTCCGTTTTTTTTTTTTTTTTTTTTTTTTTTTTGTAGAAGAGATTGAGAGAAAGGAAAAGGATTTGGGTTCCTTATTTTCTTTTTTATGAATAACTTTCTTAGCAATGTTGCAAAACAGTAATTAAAGCAATTTATCAATAGCTTCAAATTTTTTTTTGGGAATATTAATTTGATTGTTTTAATTGGTTAGTTGGACTCCAAATAAGGTTTGGGGTTTTTTAAGTTAATAAAATTTAGGAATTTTTTTGGTTAGTTGAGTTTTTCAAATAGCCACTCAAAACTAATTTTTGTTTTCCAAAGTTTTCAAATTTAAATGTTGTTTGCTAATAAAACCAAAATTGGGTGAATTTTAATATTAATTAAACATTAATGTAAACAACCACTTTAATAGGGTGACCCCTATGGTTTAATTTGATTAAATGGGTAGGTTTGTTTGGTGATTTTCATAAACTCAAGTTGGGTGCTGATTTGAAGATTTTATTTGAGTTTGAAATGATTTGGAATTAATTGATTGAATTAATTGTTTGATTAAAACCAACAATTTAAGGGGTGATCAACATGGCATAAAATGGAACAATTTGGTTGTTTTTATTTGAAATAACATTTTGGAAATTGTAACATCACAAGGATGAAACAAAAAGGTTTGAATTTTTGGTTTGAAATTCAAATATAAAACAAAGGAAAACAGTTGGAAAACAAATGAAAAACAGAGAAAAACAAATGGAAAACAAACAACCAATTGCAATCAACATGATGCCATGATGCAAAACATAAAATAACAGAGAGCAAACATTCTAATGGCTATTTTTCAGACTTGGGATGTTACAAAACGCCCCCCCTTGAAGGAATCGCGCCCCGAGATTCCTACTGAGAAAAGAAAGGGTCCGGAAACTCCTTGGGAAGATCCACTTGAGCTGTGACACGTGAAACACATCGTGCACCTTGGATAGTTTTTCTGGGATTTCAAGACGACAGGTATTCCCGGCAACTCTTCCGGAAAGACGTCAGGGCATTTGGAAACCACCAGAACATTTCAAGTAAAGGGAGTGGTTGTATGGAGGATGTATAGCTGAATGGAACTTGATTCATTTAGAGAATAGATTATCTGGTCAGAATGGTTGAACAGAGTTATTGACATCAATCCAATACCAAAAATGAGATCAATGTCAGAATGAGCAACATGAGAGAAACGAGGAATATGTGGCCTCCCATTAGAATTGGATTGTTCTTACTTATCTTGGAAGTCAACATTTGAGATCCCGGGGAGTGAATGGTGATTTGATTGCTTAGTGGAACTAGAATTAGGTAGTATGTTGTGGCAAAGATTTTTTTGACACAAAGGAATGTGATGCTCCGGTATGAAACAACACTTTAGCTGGAATAGAGTTTAGCAGATGAACGAGGAAACTTTGATTAGACGTCGGTAGAAGAATTGAAGTGGAACAACAACAAGATTTGAACGGACGAAAAGGAAATGTTTAGAAGAACATGATACTGAAGCAACACCGGGAAACGAGAACAAGATTCCTGAGGTACTACGGAGAACCCAAAACACGTGAAATCCTAACTTGAAAGTTTAGATGAGAAGGGAAAAACAACGTTGCACTTCCTTACCAGAAAAGGGAGGGAGGGTGGGGAAAAGAAGAAAAAGAACAGAATTCCTACTCTCACGTTTCATTTTTCCTATATAGCTACAAAATAGTTTCTAGACTCAACTGCGACCAGTAAAAAGGGATCCTACAGGCAGACAGGCTCTGATACCATTTGTCGCACCCTGATTTCTAGGGGATACTCACCGTACAAACTGGATAGCAGGTGCTTGGATTATGGGGCATAACTGCTCCCACGTCCCAGCTTCCTGGTAGGCCTGCGCTTATGCGCGACAACACAAGCCCTGCTATTCCATCGTCGATGTAAACTATCCACTAGAGATCAAAGGCACTTACGTCGACGTACTTCAAACCATACACACATGGTACGTCAACGGCGTTTAACAAGTGATATCACAACAGATCTCTACGACACAAAAGATTGAAATAAGTTGCAAATGGCTCTCATTAGAGCAGAGATAGCAAATACAATCATTCAGAGGGCACATGCCCCAACAATACATCGTTACAATACAGCGGAAGCATTCAACATGTCTGAGTACAGACAAGAACCAAATAGGCCTAAGAGGCCGGAAACAAACAGACGGAGCCCATCCACGAAGTCTCGGATCCTGCCCGGGTCCGCTATCTACTCGTCAGCAGTCTCGTCATACTCCACGTAGTAGCCACCATGTAGATCCTTGGAAACGTAGGTCTGCGGAAACCACAGCCCCAAAGGTGTCAGTACATAAACGTACTGGCAAGCAAGACTCACAATTCACCAACGTGTAACCCGTCAACACCAAGCACAGATGCATTGGGTTCAACGGAAGAGAGGGGATATAAAAGATGCTGCAACTGGCTGCGCTAACCAACTACAGAGATTCTACCACTTCCAGCTAACAGAAAGGAGATAAGATCGAGGATTGTAACCAACTGAAAGATAGCTTCAAACAAACCCATCCTGGATCTCGCCCCTTATCCAAAGAAGCAATCCGAGGATAACTCACACAGTTGAAATAATGATGGTTCAAATTATTGTGTCAAAGCCTATTACTAGTCAAGTTATTAATCATTGGATGTAAAGTTGTTAATCATTAGGTTTAAGTTGTCCTGAGTACTTGTTAGCCAGTACTTTCACCAAGTAATCCATAACCGCGGAAAACACGGCTTCTCGAGAAGATTATCCCTGCAGGGTTGCACCAATTTGGCCGTACACGCATGAATAACCCGCCAGATGGAAAGGCCCTTCCACCAAGCGGGGCACTCAACACAACCAACCATTCTTCGCATCAAGCCCAAAGCACCTTGGGCGCACGGCTAATCGAGCCCAGAAGAAAATGGACCCTCATAGCACTCTAAGAACGTGTCCCCCTATATGCCGACTACAAAAGTTCCACCCTGGCCTGGGCTCGCAAAAACATGCATGCGGCAAATGGAAAACACGAACTAAATGAGGCGATTTGGACGAGATGCGAATCAGGTCAAGTTGAGGGGGGCGCCCATACTCGCTTCCCACATGCGGTTAGTGCGCTCATCATGGATCAGTAGACAAGACCCTTTTCCTATTAGGGTCGACACTAGCAGGCCTCAAAACCACACGGGGCCTCCTGCCGGTGCCTTATCATCAAATTTATTATTAATAGTAACATTAGCATGATTGATTGATTAAACATCGAGCCCCCAGAACGTAATAGAGATAGTAACAGAAAGTAACGGGTAACAGACTCGAGCAAAACAACCTAAGCATGCTAGTAAGACACGGGCAACAAGCAATGGTTTTAGGTATGGAGGTGAGGCAATATCAGGTTTAAGGGATTCATGTGATAGGTTCGTAACAGAAACAACAACTACTAAGGCTAGCAGGAAAGAACAACGGAAAGTATCGGTAACCAATGTTGAAAGGAACACAGTGGTTCATGTGAGTGATAACTTGCCTGCAAACCCAGTAGCCTGGTACTGAGCTAACTCCTTAGAAGGGGTGTCGTAAGTATCGTCGGTCTCAACGTCGTCGTGTATCCGAGAAGAAGCAAACAAACAGTGCAGAAAGGATAAACAATCAATAACATGGCATAGTGCACAAACAATGGGATGATGCATGTCAATTTAATGGATGCATAGAAATAAACTAGTTGACAGGATAACACAATTTAATTGGACCCATATGCAATGTGAATTGCATATGGAAAAGATCCATTGAAATAAGTGGAAACAAATGATTTACAATTAATTATTATGTGAGAGTTGTTAGCATGATGCATGCATGATGATAACAACAAAATAACAACAAATAACAATGATAGATGCAAGTGAAAAAGGATTGGAACAAGTTTTGGAAATCATTGATTAAGTTTGGAAAGTTTGGTTACTTGAAACATGTCACACAAGTAATTGTTGTTTTCAACAAGTTAAAGTGTTCAAAACAAATAACAAAGTTTATATTTGAAAAGGTTATGCTTTTATGGCTTGAAAACATATTTTATATGTCCCAAAAGAATTTGACTTGATCAAGTTATGAATTTAGCAATATTAAATGATTTAAACAAGGTTTAAATCATTTAACCAATTTTAATTATTCAAAACATAAAACAAATTTTATATTTGGAAAGGTGGTTTAATTTTGCATGGAAAACATATTTCATTTGTGGAAATTGGATTTAAAATGAGCAAGTTATTATTTTGGCAATTTTGAATGCAATAATTAAGAAACAGTTGTTTTCAGCAATTCAAATTATTCAAAACAGCAAACAAAATTTATATTTGAAAAGAACATCAATTTTTAGTTGGATTACATGCTTCAAATATTGAAATTGGAATTAGGATGAATTTATTATGAATTAAACAATATTAAACAAGTTTTAATTGAATTTAAAACAAGCTTAAATATTATTTGAATTTTATTTGTTCAAATCATAAATTCAAATGCACATTTGAAAAGTTCACACTTTGATGGTTTGAAAACATATTTTGCATGTTTAAAAATATTTTATGTTGAGCAAGTTATGATTTTATCAAATTTAATTGAATTAAACAAGGATTAAATTATTTAGGCAATTTAAGTTATTCAAACCAGGAAACAAAAATTATATTTGAACAGGTTATTCAAAATGGTATGGAAAACATATTTTATTGGCATTATTTAGAATTAGTATGAATTATTTATTGAATTTAGCAATTTGCATTTGAATTATTCAAAATTGAATTTTAAATGCATTTGGGAATTTCAAAACAGTACACAATTGGAATATTTGGATAGATAATTAAATTTAGAACAATAAGCATATTTAACTTTTGTTATTTAGAGTTATATGTTGAAAGTTATTCAAGTTTTAAATTTGGGTTTCAAATCTGCAATTTAAAGGAAATTGTGTGGAGGCAGAAATCGTGCAGAACGTTTTATACACACTGGGGTTCTACCCTGCCCACTGCCAGTGGGCCACGGGAGCTCACTGTGCCCACGTGGCTACCAGGAAGGCTTACAGGTGGGCCTTGGTGCGGTGGAAGAAATTCCAAAAAGGGGGGTGGCGTCGCGGGGGATCGAACCCGTGCCCCCCCGGGCTGGGCGTGCGGTGCGCTGCCACTGCAGCTGGGAGCGATCCCTTGTCAGGTAAGGAGCAGGTCGCGGCTTAACCTTCAGTTAACACGGTTAACTGAACTGTGGTTTCAGTTGGTGCTGTCTGAATTTCGACGGGAAAGACAGGATGGCCGGCGGCCGCTGGTTCGCTGCTCACGGGAGCGGTCCGTGCGTGGCCGGGGCGTGCGGTTGTGCGAGTGGCCTCGAGGGAATAGAGGGAGAGGGGAAAGGGCTGGGGGGCGCTCACCTCGTATTCTGCTGTCGAGGAGGCGCTGGCACTGCCGGCGTGCAGTGGCGCCCGGCGGCGGCTAACGGAGGCGTGCGACGCAGCCGGTGCTCCTCCGACCTCGATGCCTTCGGAGAAGAGGAAGACCAGGCCACGGTGGCTCCATTCCCGTGGCTGGCTTGGCCTGAGGAGGAACATGGCGACGGTGAGCGACCAAGGTCTGACGGCGGATGGTGTTCACGGTGGTGGTGGTGTTTGCAGGTTCAGAGAAGGGAGGGAAGTGGCAGATGGAGCAAACGGCGGCGATGGAGGGTTAGGGACTAGGGTTAGCAGGGGCATCGGGAGTGGGTAGGTTAGTTATAGGACCTCGAGCGTGTACGGCGTGCCATCGAGCGGGGAAGGGGAGATCGCACGGTGGAGAAGACGACGTACAGGGTGACGTCACCTCGAGGAGGACGACAGCGACAGGGTGAGGGGTGCTGGGCCAAAAGAAAAGAAGTGGGCTTGGGCTGCTGTGCTCCCTCTCTCTCCCTTTTCTGTTTTGTTTTTTTTTTTTTTTTTGTAGAAGAGATTGAGAGAAAGGAAAAGGATTTGGGTTCCTTATTTTCTTTTTTATGAATAACTTTCTTAGCAATGTTGCAAAACAGTAATTAAAGCAATTTATCAATAGCTTCAATTTTTTTTTGGGAATATTAATTTGATTGTTTTAATTGGTTAGTTGGATTCCAAATAAGGTTTGGGGTTTTTTAAGTTAATAAAATTTAGGAAATTTTTTGGTTAGTTGAGTTTTTCAAATAGCCACTCAAAACTAATTTTTGTTTTCCAAAGTTTTCAAATTTAAATGTTGTTTGCTAATAAAACCAAAATTGGGTGAATTTTAATATTAATTAAACATTAATGTAAACAACCACTTTAATAGGGTGACCCCTATGGTTTAATTTGATTAAATGGGTAGGTTTGTTTGGTGATTTTCATAAACTCAAGTTGGGTGCTGATTTGAAGATTTTATTTGAGTTTGAAATGATTTGGAATTAATTGATTGAATTAATTGTTTGATTAAAACCAACAATTTAAGGGGTGATCAACATGGCATAAAATGGAACAATTTGGTTGTTTTTATTTGAAATAACATTTTGGAAATTGTAACATCACAAGGATGAAACAAAAAGGTTTGAATTTTTGGTTTGAAATTCAAATATAAAACAAAGGAAAACAGTTGGAAAACAAATGAAAAACAGAGAAAAACAAATGGAAAACAAACAACCAATTGCAATCAACATGATGCCATGATGCAAAACATAAAATAACAGAGAGCAAATATTCTAATGGCTATTTTTCAGACTTGGGATGTTACACGAACCCATTCCCGCTGCTCAACGGAGGGGAGCAAGGGGCTGCCGGCGGCGATCCTCGCCGGTTCAGAGGAAATTTTCGTGCCCGTGACGGCGGATTCAGAGAAGAAGTCGTGGCAGAGAGGGGAGGCGACGGCGCGCTGCGAGGTAGAAGGGGTGGGCGGCTAGGGTTAGCAGTGGGTAGGTGGTCTTATGGGGTTCCGGGCTCGTACGGCGCGGCATCGAGCGGGAGAGGAGAGATCGCACGGTGGTACGCCATGTCGTACAGAGATGAACTCACCGAGAGGTAGGTGACAGCGATGGAGGGAGTGGGCCAGAAAGGAAAAAGGGCCTGGGGGAAAAGATATTGGGCTGCTAGGGGAAAATGGGCTGGCTTAGTTTTCTCCCCCCTCTAACAGATTTCTTTTTATTATTTCTGTTGCATTTTTTTTTTGCTGCAACCAAAATGGAAGAAAAAGAATGCTTTTAGGTTAATAGAAATTTTAGAAAAATTAGTGTTAGCTAGTTAGGTTAAAAGAAAACAAATGCCAAGTTTGGTTTTTCAAAAGATTAATTTTTAATTATTGTTTTGTAATTTAAGTCAATATTTAAAAGAATGCTTCTTATTTGGCTTTTATTAAAAATCAACATGTTTATTAGGGGAACCCCAATGATTAAAATAGAACAATTGGTTTGGTTATAATGCTGATTTTATAAATTGCATTTGGGTGCTGTTTGAAAACACTTGGTTGAATTGGAATATTTGCAAATTAATTGGTTAATGATTGAAAACAACAAGTTTAATAGGGTGAGACCTATTATTAAAATGATTAAAATGATTAGAATAGTTTGTTAGCTTTCATGAGTTGGAATTTGGTGCTGTTTGAACTTGAGTTTTGAGTTTGAAAGCAAATTGGGAATTATTTAATTGAAATGAAAGCACCATTTTATTTGTTGATCAATGTGGAAAACATGACAACAAATGGTTGGTTTTATTTGAGATTTTTATTTCCAAAGTTGTAACAGAACAAGTATGAAAACAAAGCATTTGAAATTGTTTGAGTTTTATTGTGAAAACAAAGAATAACAGATGCAAAACAAATGGTAAACAAGGCAAACAAAGGAAATAAATATGATGCCATGATGCAATACTTTAATAACAAGAAATCAAACATTCTAAATGGTAGGTTTTCATACTTGGGCTGTTACAGTAGCTCTTCGGCCCAATGTCCTGCTGCTGGTTGAAGACGATCGAGTAGACGTTTCTTGATGCCAGCTGAAACTAAGCCCTTGGATCTTTCGACTTGTCCGTTCGTTTGTGGGTGGACAACTGAAGCAAACTTGAAGTTGATGCCCTTTTCCTCGCAAAACTGTTGTGTTTCCTTTGCCGTGAAGTTTGTGCCATTGTCTGTAATGATATCGTGTGGTACCTCAAATCTGCATACGATGGAATCAAGAAACTTGACGGCGCATTGGGCGCTAGCCGAAGTTACTGGCATGGCCTCAATCCATTTGGTAAACTTGTCGACTGCGACCAGCAAGTGTGTATATCCACCTGGCGTGGACTTGCGTAGCGGTCCTACCATGTCTAGCCCCCACTGTGCGAAAGGTCAGGCGATGGGTATCATATGCAATTCCGTAGCAGGTGCATGTGGTCTTGGTGCGAATCGCTGGCAAGCGTTGCATCGTTCGACTAGCTCCTTCGCATCCTTGGCTGCCGTGAGCCAATAGAATCCTGCTCGGAAGGCTTTTCCTATGATTGTTTTCCAACTAGCGTGATGCCCACAGTCTCCTTGGTGGATGTCCTGGAGTAATTCTTTGCCATCTTCGGGTGCGATGCAGCTCTGAAGTATACCTGAGATGCTTTGCTTGTATAATTCTCCGTTGATTACCCGAAAGGATTTACTGCGCCTGATTATCTGTCGAGCCTCGCGAGGATCAGCCGGGAGCTGTCTAGAGGACAGGTAGTCGAGGTACTTCTGCGTCCAGACTGGCTCGACCAGAAAAACCTGTCGTGAAATGTTATGAATAAGCTCGATGATGGCAACTTGCGGGCTGACCTCTGTTTCTGGTGCTGCGGGTGCTCATGCAGCTTTTTTGACTTTGACTGAGCGCTTGATCATCCGTTCGAAATATATTCCTGGCGGTATGGGTGTGTTTGTGGAACCTATGTTTGCCAGTCTATCTGCTTCTTCGTTGCTGGATCTCGCAATGTGTTTCAGCTCGCATCCCTTGAAGCTTCCTTCGAGTAGGTTGTACATGTCGCGATATGCGATCATGTTTTCAGCAATTGCATCACATTCCTTCATTGTTTGCTGCACGATGAGATTGGAGTCGCCGTAGATCATTAGTCGAGTAGCTCCGCAAGCGACTGCCATCTTCATCCCATGCAACAGGGCTTCATATTCTGTGTCGTTGTTCGATGCTGGATCATCGGGTGGGAAGTCCAATCATAGGACGTATTGCAGCTTATCTCCCCGAAGCGATATGAGGACGATTCCCGCTCCTGCTCCTTCGTTTCTTTTGGATCCGTCAAAGTACATTATCCAGTTGCTCGTGTACTCAGGCGGTCCGGGCGTTTGTAACTTTGTCCATTCGCTTAAGAATTCCACGAGTACCTAGGACTTGATTGCGTTGCGTCCTGCATACGTGATGTCCCAAGCGCCCAGCTCGATGCTCCATTTGGCTATTCCGGATGCCATAGGGTTGTTCATGATTGTCCCGAGTGACGCATCATTAACCACTGTGATGGCGTGTTCCTGGAAATAGTGCTTGAGCTTTCGGGCTGTAAGAACCACTCCATATGCGAGCTTCTGGTGTTGGAATCCGTATGCCTTTCCCTCCTCAGGTCGTTCGACTACGATTGCAGTGCTGATGACCTGGTTTGTGGCGGCTAGGTATAAGTAGAGTGGCTCCCTTTTCTTGCGGTGTTGCAAGGACGCGCCTGCTTTGCAATGACCGCTTCAAGTCTGCGAACGCTTGTTTAGCTTCTGGTGTCCACTCGAATTTGTCCGTCTTCTTCAACAGCTTGTAGAAGGGTAGCGCTTGTTCTCCCAATCGGGCGATGAACCTGCTCAGAGCGGCTAGTCGCCCTGCGAGCTGCTGGACTCCATGTAGATTGGTTGGCTCCTTCATAGTCAAGATTGCTTGTATTTTCTTTGGGTTGGCTTCGATGCCTCTGGCGGATACTAGGTACCCGAGAAGTTTTCCTGCTGGGACGCCGAAGACGCATTTCGTCGGGTTGAGCTTGAACCTGTATGCGTTGAGGGCGTCGAATGTTTCTCTAACGTCTTCGAGGAGTGTGTCCTCAACTCGAGTCTTGATGACGATGTCGTCAACGTACACTTGTATGTTCTTGCCAATGAGATTGGCGAGGCATTTTTGCATGCAGCGATGGTATGTTGCGCCTGCGTTCTTGAGCCCGAAGGGCATTGTCGTGTAGCAATATACGCCGTGTGGCGTGATAAATGTTGTCTTTTCTTCGTCCTCCCGTTTCATCCGGATCTGATTGTAGCCTGAATAGGCGTCCAGGAAAGAGAGGCGTTGACAGCCTGCCGTAGAATCCACGATCTCGTCGATTCGCGGAATGGGGAAGTTATCCTTGGGGCAGTGCTTGTTTAACGACGTGTAGTCGATGCATACTCGAAGGATGTCCGTGTTTTTCTTGGGGACCAACACTGGATTTGCTAACCAGGTGGATATCTTGATCTCCCTGATGAAATTTGCTGCTAGCAACCTGTTTACTTCTTCTCCGAGTGCCTTCTGCTTGGGTTCTGAAAATCGTCGAGTAGTCTGTTTGATGGGTTTGGCATATGGAAAGACTTCGAGTGAGTGCTCGGCAAACTCCCTGGGTATTCCTGGCATATCTGAGGGCTGCCAGGCAAAAATTTCCCAGTACTCACGGAGGAGTTTGACGAGCGCGCTTTCCTATGCTTGCGAGAGGGTGGTTGAGACCATCGCTGTCTTCGCAGAATCTGTCGGGTGCACTTGATGCTTTCGGGTATCACTGTTGGCGATGAACTCCAGCTCAGGCGCATTTTTCTTCGTGAGGGGCATCACGGAGTGATCCGTGGTTTTTGCCAGCTCTTGAAGTTCTTCTTGCATCCCGAAAGATTTTGCGATCTCGTTGAATTCAATGTCGCACTTGTTGGATTTCTGAAAGTCTCCATCGATTGTGATCACACCATATTCTCCAGGTAACTTGAGCTTCAGGTAGGCGTAATGTGGTACTGCCATGAATCTGGCGAACGTTGTTCGACCAAGAATGGCGTGGTACTGTGAAGGCCAGTCAACGACTTCGAAGTCGAGGAATTATCTTCTGTAGTTGCTTTTAGTGCCCAGCACAACTTCTAAGTTGATTGTTCCAAGTGGACGGATTGCCTTTCCCGGAACTATCCCGTGGAAGGATGTTTCTGATTCCGCAAGGCCGTCCAGATTCCTGTTCATCCGACGGAATGTATCCGCGTAAATAATGTTGATGCCACTGCCACCATCCATGAATACGCGGGCCAAGTTGTAGTTGCCAATCTGTGCTTGGATGACGAGGGCGGCGTGTCCTGGTCGATGGACTCGTGGCGGGTGGTCTTTCATCGAAAATGTGATCGGTTGATCCGCCATCTTCAAGTACTCGGGCTTTGTTGGCGGTGTCTGCACAGCCATGCACAATTGCCTTGTGTTAGTCTTTTGAGCTCTGCGGGATGGACATACCTTCTGGATCATCGCGAGTTGCCCTGCTGGATTCGGGTATGCATTGGCCCCGGAGTTTTGTGCAGGTGGTGCGGGTAGCGCAGCTAATGCCATGTTTGGATTTGCTGGTGGAGGTAGGGGTTGTGGCGGCTGGAATCCTTGGTGGCCTCCTCCTGGAAGCGGCGGGTAATTTTGAGTGGCTGCGTTTCTTTTTCTTGCGAGGGCTTCCGAGATATCAATAAACTTTCGGCAATCCTTAAGAAGGTGTGTTGCCTTAGTTTTGCCCGTGCGCTTATCTGTAAATAGATGTAGCGAGCAGTATCCATCGAGGTCTTCCTCGGGAGATTTTTCTTCAGCTTTCGGTCTCCACTCGCGATTCCCACGGCGACCGGAGTCGCGGCTTCGTGTGAATTCTTCCGCTACCAGCTCCTCTCGATCCTCGTGATCGTAATATTTCCTCCTTTTCCTTCGGCCATGGCGGTCTTTATCGTGCGCAGGTGATGATGCTCTCTCGTTGCGCACTGCGTCTTCTCCGTTAGCCCACTTTTCGGCTATGATCATTAGCTCCCCAATAGTTTTGGGTGCAGCCCTGCCTAGCTCTTCTCTGAAAGCAGTTCTTCGGGCGCCTTCCGCAAATTCCTCAATCGCCACTTCTTCCGAGATGGTTCCCGCAGTGTTCCTGAGCGTGGTCCACCGCTGGATATATTCGCGGGTAGACTCGCCGCTTTTCTGCTTGCATGCTCGCAGTTCTTCAATGGTGGCCGGCCTCTTGTAAGTCGACTGGAAATTTTTGCAAAAGTCGCGGTGCAAGTCGTCCCATGACGCGTAACAAGATCTTGGTCTTCTTTCCAGCCAGCTGCGGGCCGCGCCAACGAGATGCAAATTGAGATATTGCATAGCTGTATTCTTGTTCCCACGTTGGCATTTTACTGCCGTGAGGTAATCGCTTAGCCATTGAGAAGGCTCGAGTGAGCCGTCGTACTTTGTCACTTCCGTGCTGAGCTTGAATCTTCTGGGTAAAGGTGCTTCGCGGATGCTGCGGGCAAAGCAGAGCGCAGCGCAGGTTTCATCATCCGAGGAGCTGGACGAAGAGCGCCCGCGATATCGCGAAGCCCTTGCCTTATCTACCTTATTTTGTGCGATGTCCGATCGCGCGTCATGTCCTGGCCGATCGCGGTCGGCGTCCTTCCTTGGCTCCTTGCTTCGCTTTCGCGAGCGGCTGCTGTGATGTCGCGAGCTTTTGTCTCTAGGACTGCCTTCGCTGCTGCTTCGACTGTCATCACGGCGGCGTGCTTCTTTTCCTCGGCCACGACGTGGCGATCTGTCCCTTCTTGGCGAAGTGCTCCTATGTTTGCGGGATGCTTCTCTTTCCTTCTCTTTCTCTTTCTCCTGTTCCTTCTCCAGCTGCTCTGCGGCTTTCCTTCGGTCATAGGCGGCGAGCCTTGCGGCTGCCAGTCCTAGTCCCTTGCGTACTTGCTTATACTGCTCCGCCCGAGGGTCACTTTCCGTCGGTTGATTCATCTGCATGTAAGTTGCTGCGGCTAGAACCGCGGCAGCGGGAGTTTGCGGGTAGACGTTGTCGTCGTCATCGACTCGCATGAGAGAAGGAGTGATCGATCTGCTGGTCCCGGCTAGGTATTCATTGTTCCTGGATGTAGATGCGTGCCCCTTCCTCGCGGGTCGGGTTCCGACCGAGGGTGTTATGGACAGCCCGGCTCGTCTTTGGCTCGACTCATCCGCCGCTCTTCTTCGGCGGGCCAGATCTATCCGAGCGTCTTTGATGGTTGTGGCTGCTCTCACTAAGTGATAGTGGTAGGCAACCATGTCTTCGTGTGAAGCCCCAGCTGCGGGTGGCTTGCTCGTTCGCATAGCCTCCTTCGCTCGGTTCCAAGATTCCCGTGAGACGCCGATTATGTTGCACTCTGCTGCGCTATGTTCCGTTTCCGAGGCTTGTTCCGATCCTGCCATGCAGACTTGAGCCAGTCGAGGCTCGTGCGTCCTAGGCGTAGATCGAAAGTTCCTTTGAATTCTTGATGGTTCCTCTGTCGAGAGGGTATGGTAGTCGTTGGCGTTGAAGCGGATGGACTCGCCGCTTTTCTCCAGATGACGGCGCGAGTCGACAGCTCCAGATTCAGTTTCTGATTCATCCGAGAAGTGGAGGATCCCGTCCCTATTGGTCACGAATTTCAGGCTCCCGAACGTTAAGGTGACGCTCTTCTCCAGATCCTCAAATACCGGGCGTGATTCCGGCGAGTGAGGTGTGACCACGACAGATCCGATCCGTATAGGATTGTTCGGAGCCGTAGTCGATGGTTTCCAACGGGAGTTGGTTGTCGATGAAGCCGAAGATGCCGGTGATCCAGCGCCCGTCGTCCCCACGGTCGGCTCCAATTGTCGAATCTGTGACTCTACAAATCCCTTTGGTTACCCTATCGGGTTTTGACTAGGAGAACTCATGAGCGCTTGTGGAATCGTCGGCTAGACAGGGGGCGAGATTTACCCAGGTTCGGGGCCCTCGTAGAGGTAAAAACCCTTACTCCTGCCTCTGTCGATCTGTATTAGTCGAATAGATCGGTTACAATGGTGATGGCTCGAGTCGAGAGTATGATCTCAAGCTCAAGGTTTTGGTGCTGCCGGTGTTGCTTGGTCCTCTACCGGTGGCTCTCCTGGCCTTATATAGGTGGCCAGGTCTCAAACCCTACCCGGAGAGGACTCGAACTCTAACCTTAGGTCGGTTACATATTTCCTAACTTAACCCGCAAGTTAGTGCGGGTGGGCTTCACGTGGGCCTTCTGGAACACTCCGAGGGCTCCTCTTCTTGGGCCTTAACCTTGGGCCTGAGATGGGGTGTCCTTACCCGCAGGGTCCAAGATCCATGTCTTCGTCACCCTCTCTATTCCAAAGTCAGAAAGCCTTTGTTCCAAGATGGTGAAGATAAAGGCAAAGCAACTAATCTTGGAGACAAGTGTTGGGGAATAATGGAGACCTTGGTGAAACCGATGAGAAAACAGCGCCGTAAACCATACGATTGCATGGCTCCGGTTTCACATTAGGTAAGAAGTCTGCGTTCAAAACCCCTGCATTTCTTACACATTCTCCTCTTGCATCTCTTTGGGATTTTGTGATGGATGCAACCCCATGTTTAACTTCTTAATTACATATATGGCTACATAATATTACTTCCGTTTGTATCATAAATTTATAGTACCATTGTTCACTACCTTGAATGTCTTGACTGTTACTGAGATGGTCTTGGCATCTCATTGATTCATTTTGTTGTATTTTGAAGTTACCGTACTTGACTATATACATCGAATTGCAGGATTATTTGTTCTGCATGTGATTATAATCCATCGATGCTACTTGGTCGATGGCCATGATCTGTTTGCTTTTGGATGTTCATTATGCTTGAAGTGGGGTGCAAGCCTATTTCTGCTCGAGCTGATGAACCCCAAGTGATTATCCAAACCTTATGATGCAACTTCGTTGTCTGCAAGACCCGTCGTTCCTTAGGCTAGGTTTTCTGTGTAATATACTTACGACAATATATAGTGTTGCATGAACCATAATCCGCTCTCATCTGTTTATGTTAGGTTTGCACTAACATCAGTGTGCTTCTGTGGATATATAGTTCATGCCTTAGAAAATCAACATCTTATTACCGTGTAAAATATATTAAGGATTACGGGCAAAATACTTCCGAGTTAATATGTGGCGCGCGGCAAGCTGCGCTTTCGAAACTAGTTAAAACACAGTGGGGCCCACCAGTCATATATCTTTTATAAACATTTTCATTAAATAGCATTTGAACCTGACAGGGCGGGCCCACGGCGACGTCACGCTGACGTCATGCTGACGCCAGCAACTGGCCGGAGAGCCACGGTGGCGGACGCCGCCGGCGAACCACCACACCAGCGGGAGCGCGGACGGGCGCGCTGGAACCAGGACCTCACGAGGAACCTTCTAGGGGTGGCGCCGCCCCCCTAGAGGTCGCCGGAGCCGCGCCGGCGAGCACCGAACACGGCGGCGCCCACGGAACACCATGACGGGGACGCTTCCGAGGGGAAGGAGGGCAACGGAGAGCACCTCCGTGCTCCACAACCTTCCACGAACGCGATGGGGAGCTCGGGGATCCCGGAGGAGGCTCGACGGCGCCGGATTCAGAGAGAAACACGGCGGCCGGAGTCGGAAGGGAACATCCCGATTCGCGGGCTCCCGTCCTTCCCAGCAAACGAGAGTCGACGGGAGGGTGGAGGAGGGCCTCGCGGAGCTCTGGGCGTGCTTCACTGGCCACGGGGTGGCGTGTAGCGGCGGCGAGAGGAGATCGCCGGCGAGTACATTTTCGGTTAGGGTATGCTCGCGAGGGGAGACAGAGAGCGAGAGGAAGGGCGCGAGTGGAGGGAGGAGGTTGGAGGACGTCTCCCCGTCTTCCTTATCCGCCCGGGGAAAGGGCAAGCAGGACGTGGCGCTGGGCGCCGTCGGCGTTCTTCTCGCCTATTGTCCGGAGGTAGAAGACGATAAAATAGGAGTTTTGCGAAAACCCCTCGAAAGAAACAGAAACTACAGAAAGGTCCTTCTCTTAAATAAACAGGACAGAAAACAGAGGTTTTGGGGGCCTTTTTGCAAACAGAAAATTTTGCAAAAATAGTTTTTGGAAACCTCATAAAATTTCCAACAAAACCATGTGTTTCTTTGGTGTATTTGAAATAGTTTTCAACACAAAATTTTGGAAACCAAATTAAGTACTATTTGTGGTATTTTTCTCAAACCATTTAAATTCATAACTTAAATTGGTTTAAATTGGTTTCAATTTTTGTTTCCATGCATGTATGGGATTAACACACACCACACACCCTATTGTAGCAAAAATTGGGATGTTACAAATCTACCCCCCTTATAAGAATCTCGTCCCGAGATTCCCGAAGGAGAAGAAAGAAGGAACACCGGTTTTGAACGATCTTCTTGAACCTTACGGTTCTTTTCTCGAAGAGGTCGATCCGTAGCATCTTGAAGTATTGAACGGATACACCTTAGGTAAGAGGGAAACTCTTAGGAAATGATCTTCACGAAGATCGAGTATCTCATGGACAACTCATGACAGGAATGTTCGTAAAGAACTGTTGAGTTATCATGCATGAAACACATCAAGGTAACGGAGTGAGTAGAAGATGATTTCAAGTTTGCGGATGATTGGTCCTTGAAAGGATTTAGAATATGAGCTTTGCACAAGACTTTAAATCCCTTTTGGAAAAGGAAGGTCGAACAACTTTTGACATCGAGGTTTCTTCAAACAGAATACCAAGATGGTAAGGATGGTCTTGAATATCACAACGTAATATCCGTAGACGAGGGATAACACGAGAAAACACTGTAATCGTACGCCGGGGAAGAATTTGATACAGGATCATGTTCACTCTTCGGAGTTGACACAAAAGATGAAGGAACTTTTATTCCATTAAAGTTTGTCGAAAACTTTGTCAAAGATCGGAATGTTACTTCACGGCGGAGGATGAGTAACCAAAGGATGTTGGAACACCATAATTAAGGAGGAGTTCTTGGTCACACCACAAGGATGGGTAACCAATGGGGATTGAAACACCAGAAGGAATAGGGAGTCTCTTTCCTATGGTGGATTATACGTAGCAATACGTTTACCACATGGTGAAGATCCCATGGTTGAAGTGAACGACAAATTCACACAATGTGTGAGATGAACATAACTTCAAGTATAAACAACTTGAAAAAGGGAACTGATCAATTGCGGTTACAAAACACCACGAGATGGTTCTCCTGATGCAGTAGTTTCCACTGAAATAAAGGTTTGGAGGATTGGTAGAGAGACATTGGAAGAAACAACTTCCAGGTTCTCCTGGATGTTATTGATATGAAGATTAGGCTTACGATGAGCCGTTAATAGGTCTTCAAATGGAAGTGGAACTTCGGTTTGGAAGGACGGTGAGGGAAAACTTGTTAGAATGAGTCGCACAAGAATCCTCACGGAGAGTGGTTGTTCTTACGGACTCAAAGAGATATGACGTTAGGCCTTACGGCTAATTGTGTCAACCACAACATCAACCATGCCGTATTTTCAAATGAACCTAATTCAATACTCTTGAGGAAACACCAACCATCGTTGCTGCTTGAGGTTCAGCTCTGGTTAGTGGGTTGATAACTCAGACTCGGTATGTATGATCAAAGAGATTGCACCGGTTATCAACGAGATACATTTACTGGATTCTCAAGGGTATGGACTACAATGTCACACTAAAAAAGATGAGCGAGATTGCAGAACTCATGTATTAGCAACTTGCGAAAGACGGTTGCACCTACATGAACTACTTGTAAAAGAACACATCGGAGTCCTGGTTGGGAAGATGATAACAAAGATAACAAAGTTCTTGGACTTCTTCTCTTTCACGGATAATCAGTCAGTGGCTTAGCGTGGGTGCAAACTTCTTCAAATAAACGGAGGTAACAACCTACCATCTCAAGAATAGTCCAGACAAGCATGACTGACTTGGGATTATTCCCGAAGGAACAAGAAAACTATACTCGAATCCACGGCGACAACTTTCACCAAGAGCACATGGACCGGAGTAAGTCACTTCGAACATTGAGAGCACAACTTCGTGATAACACAAAGATGGTTCTCAAAAGTTTCCAACATTAGTGCCAAGTGTTCAACATGAACCTCTTGCAACTTGGAGAAAATAGGGATGTCATCGATGGGCTCGACAACACCATTATCATAACACTCCAAGAAGAGGGGTTCATATGATACATGAACGAGGCAAGGTATTGGTCAGACCAAAGGACATGAAGGTGTACTCGGGCAAAACACCATAAAGATAGTCCTTGGATCTTTTCTCGATTTGACGATAGCCCAAATCAAATCAAGGTAGAATGACAGCATTTCCGCAAAGGAGATACTATCCTGCTTCGACACGAGGAAAACTAGATATCCCTTAACAAAGGAACAAGTTAGGATGAGCGAATGTCTTTCAACTCTCCAAGTTATTGTTTAAGCTCAACCGACTAGTCCAGGATATCCAGCGGAGTTTCTTGGAGAAAGGAGTAGTTCAAATTACCCCTTATTTAGACATTACGGTCAGGTGATAAACCTGGTGATACTTCTTGGAAGACAACCAGAATATCACGAACCACCGGTATGTCTCGAAGTTCGAAAGGAATTCTTGCTTTTCAAAGCAACTGATATGAACATGAGAGCTTTGGTATGAACCTAACTCCTTGACCAAGAATGTGCACCAGAATGAACGAATTTGGTAACACAGTCAACTTTAAGTTGAGACCGGGTAACCAATAGTGCTAAGAAGGATACAGAGGTTTCTTAGGTTTTTCGAAGCAATAAGAATTGCTAGGAGTACCTGATACACATGTCAATGCATAAACCCATCATACTCAAGTATTCCAGCTTGGATGAAGGGGGAGTGAAGACGGTAAGAGCATCACTTCATCAATAAGGCCATGAAACTTAACACAGTCTCGTGATATAAAAGAGTGTGATACTCGAAGGTAGAACAGAACAGAATGTAAGGTCCGCCCTTCGAACCACTGTTCAAGGACACCTTCGATATGCATACATTCACGATCCCAGAAATTCAGTCGTGAACAACATATCAGGTTGGTACACAGATACAATATCCATTACACAGTTGCATAAATACTTACAAAAGGGGCATGGTCACTTGACCAAGCCTAAACGGCTGCCACGCAGGGCAACACACAACACACACAGCGGAAGACTAAACACAAAAAAAACGCGGTAGAGCCCAAGTCACGCCTTAACCTACAGGCTGCTGACCCGGAGACGATCCTAGTTCGCAAAGCCATCAGCTCCGTACTCCTCTTCGTAGATCTTCTTCGGAGACTCCTTCTCAAAGTCTGGCAAGTAAATACCAGGGGCGAAACCATAATGAGTACATTTGAATGTACTCAGCAAGACATCCATCATGTAACTTACCAAAGATGCAAGTATGCTTATATGGTGGAATAGGTAGGCTATAAATAGGGTTCACTATCAATGGTGTTCATATAAGATGACACCACAGTTGCAGTCAAGTTAATATGTATCTTCGTTGAAGAAGATACTTCAGAAGAAAATAATATAGTTTTATTTCTCTTGTAGATATCACATGTACAAGAGGTTTTGTTAAACTTTTGTTTAAAAGGGAATTTTCTCTTTGCAAAACTTCATGGAATCAGTTTCCAGAATTCTTGCTTAGAGTAGAAAAGTTTTATTTGCAAAACTTTTTAGTTTGTAAGACAACTTCTGGCTTTCCATCATCAGTACCTCCACGGTACAAGCTTTCCTTCCTTTCCAAACTTCCCGAGTTCAAAACTCCCTTTCAAAAAATCCTTTATGAAAACATTGACACAATACTAGCTACATGGCCATTCAACTGTCCATATCCGAGGACGCGGCTTCTTCGAAAAAGTTCTACTCTGCAGAGGTGTACACATCCACCAGATACAGTACACCTACCGTGAACAACCACGGACTGTAACAATAGTATGTAAACATCAGGTATCTGATCATAACCATCCACTATGTTCAAGCTAGAATATGTCTATCTCTCGATTGAGTTTGTTCTCCCCGGCACCAAGTCGCACTCTGCCTAGCCGGGAGCCTCAATGAATGCATCCGGAGGGAAAATTAATCCCACACTTTATATGCCTCAACATTGGAAGTTTTGGCGACATTCGGTTCGAGGGTACGACGTCCCTTATAACAAGTGAGATAGCACACACTAATAAGAACAAACTTCAAGTTAAGCCCCGTGCCCATGTTGGGGTAGGGTGGCAGTACGGTAAAGGTTGTCCGGCGAAGACTAGGTTATGTGTCATTTTTGAAAACACCCATTTCCCAAAAATTACCACTTCCACATTCCTCCGGAGAATAAGGATCCGCCTTTTCTCCGGGTTTTTCCGTAAAGCCTTTGTTTTGTAAAAACACAATTTTAAGGTGTCCACTTAGGGACTAGTATTTGTGATGGTAATAAATACCATATGGTGGCTTATGGGCTTGGTAACACCAAGTATTAACTAATGGCATAATAATATATAATATTAATAGAAGTGATACTCACTTCAAAAATAGTTTTCTTTTGGAGATCAAAGTTTTGTAAAACTTTTCAGAAGTAAAACATGCATGATAGGTAATGATAAGTGTAATATCAGCAAGCATCAGGATGGCTTGCCTCAAGTCTCTTAATGTCCCTGGCCTTGAAGCAACTTGAACTTGACGCACAGCTCAACAACGGCTTCTTCTTCTTCGCGTTATAGCGTCGTAAAGGAAATAAAAGACACACACTCAGGTATAAAGGGAAAACAACTAAGATAAAAAACACATACAGCAACAAATGTTCACTCTTGAGTTCTCTCGAAACGGTATCGCGAAAACTATCTCACATAACTCTCACGGTCCAAAACTATCGTCTGACAACATGTATGGTTTAGAAAACCATACCCCACATCTTACATACCATACATGGAGTGGTGTACCACTCTCATAATAAGATATACAAGAAGCTAAAAATATAGCTTGTGGGTGCAATGGGTTAGTTTGCTAAGGTAAAACAAACAGACAGGACAATACCCATGGCAGTGGGTATTAGCAACACACAAGCAATTGTCGCTTGATAAGTTTATGATTAGTTTGGATGCTTAGTTCACAAAATGCTCCTAAGCACAACAACAACACTAGCACAACAAATAACACAAGTATGACACTCATGCTAAGGTACACACTCAGACAATATTCAAACATCAGGTAAACACACCACAGATGAATAGGCTATTTATTTACTACCTTAGTGTCTACTTGAAGTTATGGAATACATCAATCATGAAAATTTGGCAAACAACCAGTAGCTAATAACCAAAGAATAAAGTCATAAAAATAATCTAAACCACAGTCATCACTCAAGATAATGCTCCTATCAAAAGCATAGAAACAGGACTGCACTAATAGCATACTAGTATGGGAATTTCTACACAAGCATGCTATAAGAGATAATTATTAATCTACAACCATAGCACATGCAACTAAATAATTCATGGCATCATAACAGAAGTAATAACTTCCTAAGCATTCTATAATAAACTCATACACTCATAAAATAAAAGATGACAATACTATAGCAAAAATCACCATTTTCTAGTCGTGACACTAGTTCAACACTACAGAAGCAAACAATGCTATCACGATGCTTAAACCTAAACCAGCAAGTCATGATCATGAGTGTACCTAAATAACAGTACACAAAACTTACACATGCTAGTAAGCACAAACATCAAAATAATCCCATGATACAACTATTAAGCATGCACAAATTAATTCTAGCAATTTCTGTTTTCTTAAAACAATTACTAGCAAGCAAACAATGTATAACTCACACAAACAGTAGCTATGCACTTAAAGAAAAGTTATCTAATCCTTTTCAAAAATCCAAACACTCAATTTAAAATCATTCACAAATAATCTATCAATCACAAGGGAGTTAGTTTATTTGCAAACAATTTAATTTAGCACTCAATAGTGAATCATTTCTTAACATGATACTCCCAAGGAATATTATGGTAGCAAATGGATCACATCTAACATACTAGTATCCTCTGATAAGAAATAAACTTCTCACTTGCATAAGTGAAAACAAACAAATATATTTTCCATGGTGGAAAAATAGAAATCAATCATATAATTAAAACATGTCAATTTCTCACATGTGCATGGTTGGGAATTTTCATCCACAACCAAGATGCAATGGGACCAGTGGGTTATGGGCCCACTAATACCAAGTCAAAATAGGTACTAAGCCTCTGGTTACTCATGACAAACATTAGCATGCAAGATAAATAATACAAAGCCATTTATTCTAGTGAAAACAATACTAGTGCATAAGAATAACAAAACCTACACATGCTTCACTATAAAAAAAGAACATGAAAGCTAACAGAGGTATTAACTTCAAAATAACAGTACCAAAATGGTACTGGATCCATAGCAATCATAGCACAAAATTTAATAAAGCATTCACACAAAGATCTAGCTCACACATAAACTCCAAAATAATAAAACTAGAAAAATAACAAAAGTTACTAATGCTTTTCTATAAAATAAGGTGTAAGCTAATAGAGATAATAACAGAGAAATAACAGTACCAAAGTGGTACTGGATCTATCATAACCATAACAAAAATCTAGGTACAACAAATCTACAAGGATTTGCCCACACAACAATCCAAATAATAAAACTAGGAAAATAACAAATGGTACTCATGCTTTGCTACAAGATAACATGCAAGTTAGAGATAGTAGCATAGAAATAACATTACCAAAATGGTACTGGACTCCATTCAAGCATGGCACAACTTAGGTAAAAACAAACATACAAAGATTTGGTTCACATGATATCCAAATAAATAAAACTAGAAATTGACAAATGCTATTCCTATTTCTATTTGACTTTCCAAACATGCACACACTTTCTAAGGTGGATGTACTGCAAGAAAACAACTTAATAACAAGTCCTAACAACTCTATACAAGTTAGGAAGCAAGATTAAAACAACCAAACATTTCACTTCAAACAAAAACAAACAAAGAAAACAAAACAGAAAAGCTGTTGTTTCTAGATCTGTCCACCAAAAATAATCTAGAGCCTAAAAAATTAATCTAAGCTAGGATAAGATAGATCTAGTCAATACCAAACTCATGCAATTGGATTTTCTTCAAAAATCATTTTTAAACTCCTTATAAAAAGTCAAGAAAAGCCTACTGGTCTTTTACCAAAATGGATGTCATTTCCATTTGGTAACTGGCGTTGATGTAAGGCCAAGTTCTATGGATAGATCTAGTCATAGGCTACTCAAAACATTTTGATTTGACCAAAATGGATACAGATCCAAAAAGTTATGCCAAAAATGTCTAAACAGGCAGTCTGTGGCAAAACAGGTATTGTGACAAAAAAAAGTGAAAACTTGGATCTTCCAACGGGACATGGTTAGGAAAACATAATCCTAGTGCTGTGAATTTTTGTAGAAAATAATCTGCACGAAAACTATTTTTCACAAGCTCAAAACGATAGGCAAACTTCTGCAGGGATTTGAGGTTCCTCACCTCGGTTTAAGAAAAATGGCCGGCGGCGATTTTGGAGCTCATGGAGCTCAAAGGGCTGGCTCAAGGCTCCTCTAAGCTTGGGGATGAAGTGTGGTAGTGGGGGGAGGTGGAGGAGGGCTGTGGAGCAAGGAAAGTCACAAGGAGTGGCTTATAGCAAAAGGGTAAGAACAAAATGGCAAGGGTGGCTTTGGGTTCATGGCATTTGATGGCATAGGAGGTGCTCAAGGGGCTTTTTGGTCACATCATAATAAGGCAATGAGGCCAAGGGGCAAGACCACCAAGGGGCAAGTCAAGGTTGGCCTTTGGAGTGAGGAAAGATCAATGGCATGGGTCAAGGGTCAAGGCATGGTGACCCATACCATGCCACATCACCATGTTCCCTCCATTCTCTCACTTGGTTTCCTTCTCACCCAAGGCTCCTAGGTCAAGTACACATGGGGAATGGTCAAGGTTGGCCTTTGGGGGCAAGGGGAGGCAAGGGGAGGCAAGGGGCAAGCCAAATAGTCAAAGACATGTGTGTGCCCATACCTTTCCATGTCACCACCTCTCTCCTCTCTTATCTTCATGCCTAAGGCTTCTAGAAGCAAGGTCAAGCATCCAAGGTGGAGTACTAGTTGTGGTCAACACAAGGGACAAGGTCTTACTTCGAATCTTGCAAGGGAAGGCAATGAAATCTTCTGCCCAAAATCGTATCTGTTACTGTTCCGAAAAATTCAGAAAATTCTGTAAGTGTTGGAAAACAGAAGAAATGAGCAAAAAGTTTGGAATGTTTTCAGAGACCAAATGGATTCCAATTTTTGTTTTCCAAGTTGGAGTTTGTTAAACATGTTATAAACTTTCAGAAACATCTTTTAAAAACAAATTTGAAATAGTTTAAGGCAATGAAAACAATGTGGAAAAAGGTATACTTTATGTTTTTATCTGTTTCTCAAAACTGCATTTTTCTGCCTTAATTTTATACCACAAAAACAACAAGCAAAAGATAGTTTTATTTCTCCAAAAATAAAAGTGAGCTTATGGGTTTGTATTACATATATCAAGGATTAATTAAAAGTCAATAAACCATAATATAAAAATTTATAGCTTGGTGAAAACAAGGGTAGAAAACAGGTACTTGGCTTTATTTTCAGGAATTGTTTTCTATAGGAAAGTTAAAAGAAAACTTTCATAGATCATTTTGGAAAAAATATTCTTGGATCCAACAAAGTTAAAAGTTTGTTATAAGATGCAAACAATAATGATCCAAGTCTTAGAATAAAAATCACTCAAGTAACAACAGGAAAACATTAGGGAAAAATATCAGGAATATTTTTCAGAAACATATGGTGTTGGTTTTATAATGAAACAAAACTTATGTTGCAAATATGATTAAGATCATAACACAAGTTAGTTCAAACAATCATGTTTTTATAAAAATAATTTGTTGGCCCTAATATTTGTCTTCTTGAGCACAGTCCAAGAATCCAAAAACTGGGATGGGACAGACCTTCCCCCCTTAAAAGAATCTCGTCCCGAGATTCGCAGGCAAGCGAAAAGAGGGCATGGTCAACACAACAATGTTAGATGATTTTCTTACAAAACATTGTTGGTGATTTGCAACATTATTTACAGGGGCTTCCCCCCTTTGATTTATCTTACCAGAATTCACCGGTAAATTTGTTTTCTTCTCAAAGGTTTGGGTGCCATGTTCTAAACCTCGAACTTATTGTTCCTTAAAACCATGATATCCAACCAGGGTTTATCTTTTAGACAAAAACCTATTTTTCATTCCAAACTCATATGATCAATTTTAATGGACATCCACCAACCAATACTTAGCATGAGCTTTCCATTGCTCATCTCCAAAATCCAGGAAAATCCAATATCTTCCTCTTACTCTAATAGAATTTATATCTCAAATCATTTGTTTTCCCCCAAAGGTAGTTTATCAAGATCATATAGCTATACCAACTCGGTGTACTACCAATTTCTTTAAGGTCCTTTCAAAATCTCCAAACTCTTTTCTCATGATCGAAGCTAAATCCTTTTCCTCCAACTATCTCAATAGAGCGCGACAAGCTCCGAGAATATATCCTCAAGAACAAGCATCTACTAACTCCAAGTCATATTGATTTTTCCTAAGATCCAATAAGTCCCATCAATCTTCTAAACCTCAACCATACTTCAAAACTACAAAATCTTAGTTACTGATAACTTCCAAATATTTGGGGTCCTCAACTGGTTATCCCCGGATATTATATTATAATTCAACTCCACTAAAAATCCTATGATCCTCAATATTTCATTCCTAAGCTAAACCTCAATGAGTTTTCCACCATCTCATATCCTAAAATCTGGTTCCTCCAAAACATACATACGAGAGATCTTGTTGCCTAGTAACGATCATAGTCTTATCTGTCCAATATTTTTTTTCCAACCTTTCACTTTCTTCAAAACAGCTATAGAATCATCCTAAGGCACCTTTCTCTTTGTTTTTGGAAAAAGTTGATTGCACGTTTTTCTTTTTAAAAGGGTGATAACAACTCCGTAACATATCAACTTTGTAAGTTACTTTGTAAGGTATTCGGTTTTAGATACCACTTTGTAGGGTATTAAAACGAAAATTTTATGAGCCAACTTTGTAGGGTTTTAAGCTTAAGATTAGATGAGGTTATATTACCAATTTTGTAAGGTCTTCAATTCTGCAAGGCCTCGAACAAGAATTAGATGGAACCATTTTAGTAACTCAGTAGGGTGGCAACAATTCTATGTGGCAAGAATTTAATTTACTCCGTAGGGTGTTATACTAAAATTAGATGAGATTCTGTTAGTATCGTTAGTTATTTAAGATTTTATTTATCCCGAAGTGACACTTCTAGTGTTCCATTTACGTCGGGCTTTTCAGGGTACGATGACAAACAAAACAAGGGGGTTCACAGGTGTGGTTTGAAACGTACCATTGGCTATGGCAGGAGTCGCAGATGCTCCTGCAACATCATCTCGGTCTCGAGGTCCACTCATCAGATTCTTGCGTTTCTTCTGGGTGGGACCTTGGGTCTCTTGGGTTTCTTCAGGATGAGCTAGAATACGGTTCTTCTTGGGACATTCGCGAGCAAAGTGTCCTTCCTGTCTACAGGCAAAGCAACCCGTGGTTCTAGGCTTGACCTTCACACGTCTCCTTGAAGATTGTCGCATCGCAGGCAAAACGCTGCGAGTCACCCATAAACTAGTTTCTCCTGGCGTCACCATCTTCCGTTTGCGGCTCTCTCCAGCAAGCAGTTGCTGGTATCCTTTCATAAGGAACGCAGTATTCTCAGCGTTGGTGATGACAAGCTGAGTCAACTGTTCCAGGGCAGCATGGGTGGCTATGTGCTCAGCACGAGCGGCTTCACTTTCTTCCCTCAACAGAACAAACAGTTGAGAAACTGTCGGCTCAGGTGACGGAGGTAGATCGCTGGCCATGCTGAAGACAAAGAACGGTGTAAGACGAGAGCAACTAAAGTTGGTTTTGGTTTTAAAGGCTCGTGACATATACCGGCTTATAGCGGATATGAGAACGGTAGATAACACGGCAACAAGAAAACGTCGAAGAAACAAACGCCAACTCAAACCAAGATTAACATACGCATGAAACAAAGTCTTAACAAGCATAACTTAACTTAAAGGTTCACAAGGATAAAGCATACGGCTTACAACACAACTGGCACACGCAACACTCTAACAGAGGAGCTCACACGACACGGACATAAACACAACAAGCGTCTGGGGTGGAAAAACAACATAACTTGATGGGGGGATAGTAACCCGGTAGGCCAACCTCAAGGTGTAACCCGGCCCAAGGTGTGCTACACAGGATTCGGCTAAGGATAAAGAAACTTCTGGAAGGCCCAAAGTTTGTAGGCCTCGTAACCCGGATTGTGGGTTGTGGTAAGGAAAGCTAGGGTTTGTAAGCAGAGTTCGGATAGGATTCGAGCTGCGCCTTGGAGGGCAAGCCAGGGGGGATACGGGTGCTTTATAAACCGTCCCCTAGGCTTAGTTTGAGGGGATCCAAGTCATAGTTGTATCACCAATTATCGAGTATCCAGTATAGTTCCTATTCGAGATCCGGCGAGTTGCTTTCCGGTTCTTAGATCGCTTTTTGCCATGTCTTCCTTCGAGCTAAACCCTCTCCCAAATACCTGTGTCGACTTGCCCCAAGATCAGTTACCCCAGGTAACATCTGCCGTGATTATCCCACGACAGTTATCGCCCACCGTGGGGCCTGCGTCCAAAGGTGTTTACATCACGGGAGAAGCTCGGAAGAGCATGAAGAACTTCATCGTCGGCGAGATCTACACCAATGACGAAGGAGAAAAGATAGTGGACGATTCCGGCTGGGAGCTAGAGCCGGGTCATCTCGAATCCGGATCTACTGTGGCGATCGGCCAAATCAACATCTTCATCGGTATGGTACGTACGCTTGATTTAAGAGGACAATATCACGTGCATGTTACAGGGACTTCTAGCAGGGACAAAGGAACATTAAATCAAACGGCGAATTCAACTCCTGCGGCCGGTCAGAGATACCTAAGATGGGCGGAGCAAGAGGTAACGTGGAGCAGAAGGGATCACCCGGGAGGAATAGAGCGCCCCGGAATCTTGGCATTGGTGGTCGCTCCGCAGGTCAATGGTTATGAATTGAAAAAAGTCTTGATGGATGGAGGGAGCAGCATCAACATCCTGTATTGGGAGACCTTCTTGCGCATGAACCTCAAAGAATCACAGCTACAGAAAACCTCGACAGTTTTTCATGGAATCGTGCCGGGCCATTCGGCGCGCCCCGAAGGAAAAATCACATTGGAGGTCGCTTTCGGAGAGTCGGTGGATAATTATCGTGTGGAGTGGCTCACGTTTGAAGTGGTCAAGTTGCGTAGTCCTTATCATGCGCTGTTCGGAAGGCCGGCTTACCCCAAGTTCATGGCTAGGCCGTGCTATGTATATTTGCAGCTAAAGATTCCGGGCCCCAAGCGGACCATCACCATCCATGGGAGCCGGGACATAGCAGCTGAGTGCGATGAAGGGGATTCAGTGATGGCTGAGCAAGCTTGCAGAAAGGAAGAACTCAAATATTACCGGTCTCAGGTAGATCCGGATGATGGCACGGCATTGAGAAGACCGGACTCCGAGGACGAAAGAGTGAAGTTTAAAGCAGCACAGGACACCAAGAAAGTAGATTTCGTGGAGGGAGATCCCACCAAGCAGTTCACTATAGGGTCCAACTTGAAAAGCAAGCAAGAAAAGGCTCTTGTGGAGTTCATTCGTTCAAATGCGGACGTATTTGCTTGGACGCCCAGCGACATGCCGGGTATCCCCACTGAGTTAGCAGAGCACAGTTTGCATGTGGATCCCAAGGCTAGGCCTGTGAAGCAGGGTTTGAGAAAAATGAATGAGGAAAGAAGAAGAGCCATAGGCGAGGAAATCGCGCGGCTATTAACGGCAGGTTTTATCATGGAAGTATTTCACCCGGACTGGCTAGCAAATCCGGTTCTTGTGATGAAAAAGACAAACGAGTGGAGGATGTGCATCGATTTCACAAGTCTCAATAAGCATTGCCCAAAGGATCCGTTCGCGCTACCAAGGATAGACCAAATCATAGACGCGGTAGCCGGGAGTGACTTGCTGTGTTTCTTGGACGCATATTCGGGATATCACCAGATTAAACTGAAAAGGGAGGATTGGGAGAAAACGTCGTTTATAACCCCTTTTGGGGCCTTCTGCTACAAAACCATGACATTTGGATTGAAGAACGCGGGTGCAACTTACCAGCGGTGTATTCAGAAGTGCTTCGAAGATCAAATTGGGCGCAATGTGCATGCTTATGTGGATGATGTGGTTATTAAGACCCGGAAGGCAGAGACATTTATCGATGATCTAAAGGAGACGTTCAAAAACTTGAGGAGATACCAGATGAAGCTTAACCCAACCAAGTGCGTGTTTGGAGTTCCGGCTGGGAAATTACTCGGCTTTATAGTCTCCGAGAGAGGAATCGAAGCAAACCCGGATAAAATCAAGGCCATCCAGAATCTGAAAAAACCGGAAAATTTGAAGCATGTTCAAAAGCTCACGGGCTGTGTAGCAGCCTTGAGCCGATTCATATCCAGACTTGGAGAAAAGGCAATACCTTTGTACCGGCTCTTGCGGAAATCAGATAAATTCGTGTGGACCATGCACTTCGATGGATCAAAGCAATACGAGGGATCAGGAGCTGGAGTGGTGCTGACATCGCCCAAGGGAGACAAATTGAGTTACGTACTGCAGATTCACTTTGATTGTTCAAACAACGTGGCCGAGTATGAGGCCCTATTGCATGGCTTGAAGGTAGCCAAGGAGATGAACATTAGAAGGATACGATGCTTTGGAGATTCGGATCTTGTGGTACAATAGGTATCAGGAACTTGGGATAGAAAGGACGCAACTATGGCAGCGTACCGCAGGGAGGTCGATAGGGTTGCCGGGTGTTTTTCCGGGTATGAGGTGGAGCACATAGACAGAAGAAAAAACGAGGCAGCAGACGCACTCGCCAGACTCGGCTCGCGCAGAGAGCCGGTCCCACCTAATGTTTTCCTGGACGAGTTATGGCGACCGTCAGTTAAAACTGAGTCTGAGGAAGAGCTGGCAAATCAAGACCCGGATTTGGAACTCGTGGCCACAATACGTGCCGTTCCCGAGTGGACAGAGCCATACCTGGCCTACCTATCACGGGGCGAGTTACCAGAACAGGAGGTATTAGCAAGACAAATTCTGAGGCGAGCAAAAGGATACTCTATTATCAATGAGGAGTTATACAAGAGAAGTGCAGCAGGAGTCTTTTTGCACTGCGTAGCACCAGAGGAAGGCCGACAGATTCTTAAGGAAATCCATGAAGGTGATTGCGGGCATCACGCATCCACAAGATCCCTGGTGGCCAAAGCCTATCGACATGGATTTTTCTGGCTCACGGCTCTAGCAGATGCGGAACGATTAGTAGCAAGGTGCGACGGATGTCAAAGGTACGCTCGCCAAACCCATGTGCCGGCTATGGAATTACGAACCATTCCGTTAACTTGGCCATTTGCTGTATGGGGTATGGACATGGTTGGCCCCTTCCATATGTCACCTTGCAAGAAGACACATCTTTTAGTGGCTATTGACAAGTTTACCAAGTGGGTCGAGGTTATGCCAGTTACTAATTGCGAAGCAGCTACAGCAGTCAAGTTCCTGAAAAGAATTATCTACCGGTTCGGGTACCCTCACAGCATAATTACCGATAATGGAACCAACATGTCCCTTGGAGAGATGGAAAAATTCTGTGGCAACAACGGAATCCGGCTCGATGTAGCGTCAGTGGCTCATCCACAGGCCAATGGGCAAGTAGAGAGAGCAAACCAAGAGTTGCTTCGTGGACTAAAGCCGCGATTGCGAGTTCCTTGCGTCAGGGCCGCTGGAGCTTGGGTCGAAGAACTTCCTTCAATGGTCTGGGGTATCAACACTACACCCAACAGATCTACTCAGATGACGCCCTTCTTCATGGTCTATGGGGCAGAAGCGGTATTACCAAGCGATATTATTCATGATTCACCAAGGGTGGCAGCTTATGTTGAAGTAGAGAACGAAAAGACCCGGCAAGATGCCGTGGATATGTTAGAAGAGCAAAGAGAACAAGCCTTGGAAAGATCCGCCATATATCAGCAAGATTTACGGAGGTACCATAGCCGGCGTGTGAAAACCCGGGTCTTCCAGGAAGGAGACCTGGTCCTGCGTTTGGTTCAAACAAACGAGGGAAAACACAAGCTATCACCACCATGGGAAGGACCTTTCATCGTGAGCCGGAGTCTGCATAATGGGTCATATTACTTGATAGACGCAAGGGAAGAATCGGCCACAGTTAACGACACTGCTCATACCACTGCACCTATGCAAGAAAGAGACAGACCATGGAACGTGGCTCAGCTACGCCCGTATTATACTTAGCAAAAGACTATGTTGGCACGGGGAATTAAACGATGTAACAGGCAGCAGGTTTCAAACGTACTCTTTTCCTATCCAGGGTACCCTTGGGGACTGGACGGGTTTTTAATGAGGCGGCCTGCTGACCTAATTTTCTCATATCAAATAAAGAGGTGATTATCAAGAAAAGAGGCAATTATCATTTGTACAGTGTGTATCTCTAGGTCTTGAGGGCTGGCCGCTCATATAAGCACGGCTGCAAACTCAAAAAGACCCGGCCTCGATGCCAATGAGTTATAGGGGCTGGTTACTCGAAAACGAGTACGGCTACAATCTTATAACCGGACAAAGAAGTCCAAATTTCTCGGCTATTCTTACTTAAGCTCGATGTGACTCGCAAGAAAGTGGCATGATTTGTTCGCTTACGATTACTGTCAGACATGAAGCCCAATGGGACTTGCCTGACCTCGTTTTCGTATTGATGTAACAACATGATATCCACGCGAAAGCCGGCTTACAGTACAAGATAGTCGAAAGGGTCATCTAAACCACAAGTTATGCAGAGTATAAGGCTGACAGCCGGAAACTCAACGATTATTAAGCATAACTTCAATTCCATAAGTGTCCTGGGATACTTGAGAATCTAGCGGCAGGCAATTCATTCTCTTTTAAAAATCATGTGTTCTGGGCGCGGAAAATCCGGACCTGGGGGACTTATGAGTTTTGAAAAAGAAAAAGTGTTGTTCAGCCGTTAAAATTCCAAGGAACCAAATATCATCCGGGTCTTGGGGGCTTGGGGACTTTGTAATAAGTTCGTTCGCCAAACACCCATGAAACCCGGAAGCCGGGTCTCACAAAAGGAAGAATAAAGAATTGCGGGTATCAGGAATAAGGCAAGTAGGATATCAAGAACAAGTGGGTGCAAAAGCATATATAAATCAAAAGCCCAAAGAGGCGCAAAGTGCATCGGGAGTTCAGAATGTATTACAAAACCTCACTAAAGTATCAAAGGAGCACAGGCGCTCCATTCAAAAAATAAGTTGTTTCAATGACGCTTCGCCGACTGATGCATATGAAGTAATAGGCGACACTCAATACTCTAAGCCGCAGGGTCCATCTTGGCTTTGCCCTTGCTGTCGCTTGTGGTAGCAGCACCACTCGGGTCAGTGGCAATGCCGACTCGCGCAGGTGGAGGGACGACAGGAGTAGAAGTAGCAGGCACGGAGTCGGCTTCGGCCTTCTTGGCGGCTTCTTCCCTTATCTTGGCCGCTTCCTCCTTCCACCGGGCAAGCATGTCGTATGGCTTGGGGCGGTCCGCCTTGATGATTTTGTCGTTAACATCATATGCAGGAAGAATGGTATCAATCTCCAAACCATCGGCAATAATGCTAGCCGGGTGACGGATTTCTTTTTGAATAGACTTGAAGTCCTTAGGCGAGAACTTGGATCCATCCGGGTTGAACTCCGGAAACCCGCCCATCAGCTTGGCCGGCTCTAGCTTAGGGAAATAAGCTTTAGCCAGCGCGAGTCCTCGGGTCACACCAAATCGGCAAGATGAGCGCTTCCAGTGCCAAATCCACTCAGGGATAGTGGAGCAGAATTCTAGCAATTTCTTCATGTTGCTTGGCCTGATACCCGGCAGTCGCAACTCGTCAAGAATCCAACCAATTCCGGCACTAAGCTGCCAGATAGTGTCCTTGATAAGCTTCAACTTGATAGTGTCATCTTCTTCAGGGGCTACGTCACACGGGCCTGTTAAGAAGACAAAGAAAAAATAATAAGTAAAGGGATACGGTTGTCCATCTAGAGAGAATCAGGGTCATAAGTGCTAAAATTCAAAAATCATACCAGTTGCAACACGATGGATATCAGCAATTTGCACTGAAAGAGTCGTCAGCCTATCTTCAGCCGCGTGAGCCCTTTTCCGGTACTTCCTCATGATTTTTTGGCTCCTACGAGTTTCAGTTTCAGCTGCTTCGCGAAGGGCCGTCTCTTTTTCGATACGTTTGGTGGCTTTGGCTAGCTTCTTCTCGGATTGCGCAACGTAGTCCTATAAAGAAGTATGAAGAGGGATCAGTTAGAAACGTTGTGCAAAGTTCCAAGCAAGTTACTTAGTAATTCACTTGGAACTTGGGGACTATGTGTGGAAATAGTTGATATTACTCGGATTTACCTTGTGTTTGGTTATCAAGGCGTCTAGTATGTTTTCTTCATCGGCCCTCAAAGTGTAGAGGGCATCTAGCATCTGAGCAAACGTCATGTCTTCAGGGCGAAGTCTTGAAGGGCCGGGAGATTGGCCTTCCTGTTGAAGGACTTTTCCGAATTTTGGGGTCGAAACCCGGACCGTTTGAGTGTCCGGGTTAGGGGAACCCGGTTTGGTCTCCAAGATGATATCTTCGTCCACTTCTTCAGAAGAGTTGGGCGATGCGGTTTCCGGTGGAATTGGGTCCTTAAAGGGGTCTTGTTCCTTTTCATCCTCAGCCTCGTCATCGGCAGTAACATCCATATTATTATTCGGCTCCTCCTCCCCTTGCTTCTCCGCTTCAGGAATATCCGGGGCGCTAGTGGTGACTTGGACCCTGAAGAGAAAGAAGGAGATAATGGTTAGTACTGCGGATATATAAAAGAAAAGGGGGTTAGTAAGTGTGAAAGAATATCGAGTAAAGGTCGCTTACCCGGTGTTCACGGCATAGTCCGGGGGGAGCTCGCAGCTGGAGGCAGATGTTGTTGGCAAAGGTACCGGCTGCGGTACCCGGAATTGCCCGGCAAGTGGATGACTAGGAGATGGATGACGTTGAGGAGATTGGGGAGGTTGAGGTGGAGGAGTGCTAACTCAGCGAGCAGGCGAAGTGGAAATACCCGGGTTAAGGGGATCATCCCCCGGAGAACTCCGGGTCACCCAGCGCTTAGCTGGGAGGGGATCCTTCAAGAATGGTGAATGTGATAATCGTTCATTAAGTTTATGCATAGTGTCAAAGGAGTAAGGCGCAGAAGACATGGAGGAGAAGGGAACCTTTGCGACTACCCCTCTAGCCTTCCTCTTGGCTCCGACCGTGGGTTCTTGGTCGGATTCGGTGGCTTCCGGGTCATCTTCTTCTTTTTCCTCCTCGTCTTCTAACCCTGAAAACTCAAGTATGCATCAGACAAGGAAAGATGGGTGATAAGAAAGATAGTGTAGGTAACAGGTGGATATAAGATCAAGGAAAAATACCTTCATCGTTGTCAACCGGCTCGTCTTCCTCTTCGGGGTCTTGGGAAGGAGGAGAGGTTTCAATCCTCCAGAAGGGATCGTCAGCCTGTGAACAAAGAGATGAAAGCAAGCATTAGAAACTATAACAGGTAAAAGTGCTGAAACAAGCAAAAAGAATCAGGTCTCACCGCTGGAGCAGGGTTCTCCCGAGTGAATGGAGGTAACCCGGCAATGTTCCTTATCACCTCTAGCTTCTCCGTCAGGAAACCTTTGATGGTTTTGTTGGTGTCACCGGCGGCGAAGCTCTTGGTGGAGTATCGGAGAGAGTCCGTGATGTGCCCCGAGTATTCATGTAGCAATTTGGAGCGGACGGAGTTGGGCTGCACCCGGAAATCTACCCAGGTTTTCACTAGGTTAAGCCCAAGAAGGCCCTGAGCCGAGAGAGCAGCTAATTTAGCTAGCAAAGGTTGGATCGCCTCCCTGTCCGAGTCAGGGGCAAAGGCGCTGAAAGACTCGGATGGCTCAAGGGGACTCTCCGAATAACCCGGCAATTTCCTCTCACCATCCGGGGAAGTGTCAAGGCAATAAAAGAAAGAAAGTTGCCAGTTTTTGACGTGGGAGTTCAGGTTGAGGGTTGGCATCGGTGAATGCTTGCGGCGCTGGATAGATACCCCGACGCAAGTAAGAAGCGCTCCATCACCGCTCTCGCGGCATGGTTTGCACTGGAATAATTCGATAAAAAGAGCCAGACTTGGCGAGGTGCACAAGTAAGACTCCGATAAAACTATGAAGTGGGTAATGTTCAACATAGAGTTAGGCCCTATGTCGAACACCCGGAGGCCGTAGTGGCTCAAGATTTCCCGGAAGAAAGGGTGACCCGGAGGACGGAATCCCCGGGTCACGTGCTCGGTGAAGCAGATTACCTCATTTCCGGCAGGGGTGGGCCGGGTCTCATCGCCTGGTGCCCTCCAGTGAATATCCTTTTGAGAAGGAAGGATTCCTAGCTCGGTCATCCCATCCAACTTGGCCTTTGTTGCTGTGGACCGACCCCAATTTGCGGATATGGCTTGGGTAGCCTTTGCCGGGGCCGGCTGTTTCCCTTGTCTTTTTGGAGCCATAGGGTTGACCTGCAGAATACAAGAGGTATAAGGAGTAAGACTCGGAATATCGGATTATCCGAGTTTGGAGCATTAAGGCGGTACGAATACTGAAAAATATCCGGGTAACGCCTTACGGAGCAAAAGGTTGTGAATTATCCGGGTGTTAAATGTGGTTGAGGAAATCACTAGTTACTTACGTATTGAGGTGAGTTGGGTGAGCACGGATGGTTGCCCATGCTTCTATTGCAAGTAAAATAGCTGGAAAGGGAAGATTTTCCAGGTGTTAATGTGATAAGCGGAAAATCGAGGAGGAACGGATCTAGATGGGAAAATTTGCGAGTGATCTTACAGAAGATTTGATGGTTAATAATGATAAGGGGATGAGTTGTGACTGTATATCAGGTACTTAAAAGAGGTGGGAAGTGTCGAATTGATCCAATTTGATGCTATCGGAAAAATAATTTACGGGTGGACCTAGATCCGATCCTGGTTAAATTGAAGAAATTGCGAGGCTAAATTGGACAGTTGTGATAGGCTTACTGAAGGGGTTGAAGTCTGGAACGAAGGTGTCGTGTGGTGTGGCTTGAATGCCCCTTCACGGTCCTTGACGAAAGAGGTGAAGATGCGACGATGACGATCGATGGCGACGCAGGATGGCTCGAGGTCGAGCGCGGCTGGCGGCGCTCTCGCTTTTGATGGGGTGCACGAGTCTCTGGCGGCGGTGCTGCAAGGAAGTAAGGAACAAGGGGAGAAAGGGAATGCTGAGGCAAAGTAAAGGGCCTAGGGTTACCCACCGGCCACTATTTATAAGAAGAGGGTGAATCAATCGTAACGGCCGGAAGCCGGAAATTGTGGAGTAGCAGTTATCCACGTAAAATTCGTGACGTGTGCGCCAAATGCGGAGTAAAGTATTCGGTTGATAGAGGAAGTACGATTTACCCCGAGGTGTCAGGGATCAGTATCGAGTGTAGGATCTTAACGTTTCGGGATTCAGATTTGGAAAAACAAGCTAGATACCCGGAGGAAGGTCGGGTTACTGCATGGTCGCCATGGAACTGTGCTTGGCTGCTTATCAAGGCAACCTGACCCGGCTTCCATGAACTCGTATGTTTTATGTTTTCTTTCAGGGAATAGCAAGCGCTTCAAGGAGGAATCCGTGAAGCCCACGCTATTCTGGGGACTACTGATGGGGGGATAGTAACCCGGTAGGCCAACCTCAAGGTGTAACCCGGCCCAAGGTGTGCTACACAGGATTCGGCTAAGGATAAAGAAACTTCTGGAAGGCCCAAAGTTTGTAGGCCTCGTAACCCGGATTGTGGGTTGTGGTAAGGAAAGCTAGGGTTTGTAAGTAGAGTTCGGATAGGATTCGAGCTGCGCCTTGGAGGGCAAGCCAGGGGGGATACGGGTGCTTTATAAACCGTCTCCTAGGCTTAGTTTGAGGGGATCCAAGTCATAGTTGTATCACCAATTATCGAGTATCCAGTATAGTTCCTATTCGAGATCCGGCGAGTTGCTTTCCGGTTCTTAGATCGCTTTTTGCCATGTCTTCCTTCGAGCTAAACCCTCTCCCAAATACCTGTGTCGACTTGCCCCAAGATCAGTTACCCCAGGTAACATCTGCCGTGATTATCCCACGACATAACTCCTAACATCCTGCGGCAATCCTAAGTGCTCGTGGAAGCGCGTAGCTGTTCCTCCAGCTCTTCAACTCTGGTACTGGGCGACCGATAAGACGAGTCATCTTGATCAAATCCTCCTCAAAACGGTGGTAGCAAGGTGCATGCGTACCTAACCGGAAAGATTTTGTGAAGGCAACTGTCATCTATACCAAGGTTTTAGGTATAGTTTAAGTTGGGTAACGGTGTGCAAAATTTTAAGATGCTTCTTTTTCTTCGGATAGACAAATATTTGGGTCTTTCTCGGGACATCGCCAAGTATACAAGCATGGGTGAGATTGTGCAAAAAGTTTGTTTTTGAAACACTAATTATTTTATTTTTGACAGAAAATTTTAAAGACGAGAGATATTTAAAAACAAGAGCGGGGCAGTTGCAAACAAGCAAGAAATAAACCCTTAATCCTGAGAGATAAGGTTTTAGAATGATTTGAAAAGATAATAAGAATGGAAACTATAGTTAAAACTCCCTTAGATAAGAATAATTTAGATAGTAAATATATTTTTACCCAAAAATACTTTCCTTTCCTATCTGACGTCCATGCTAACTAAGGTCTCCTAAGATCAGGATGGCTCTGATACCAACTCTGTAGGGTCCGCCCTTCGAACCACTGTTCAAGGACACCTTCGATATACATACATTCACGATCCCAGAAATTCAGCCGTGAACAACATATCAGGTTGGTACACAGATACAATATCCATTACACGGTTGCATAAATACTTACAAAAGGGGCATGGTCACTTGACCAAGCCTAAACGGCTGCCACGCAGGGCAACACACAACACACACATCGGAAGACTAAACACACACAAAACGCGGTAGAGCCCAAGTCGCGCCTTAACCTACAGGCTGCTGACCCGGAGACGATCCTAGTTCGCAAAGCCATCAGCTCCGTACTCCTCTTCGTAGATCTTCTTCGGAGACTCCTTCTCAAATTCTGGCAAGTAAATACCAGGGGCGAAACCATAATGAGTACATTTGAATGTACTCAGCAAGACATCCATCATGTAACTTACCAAAGATGCAAGTATGCTTATATGGTGGAATAGGTAGGCTATAAATAGGGTTCACTATCAATGGTGTTCATATAAGATGACACCACAGTTGCAGTCAAGTTAATATGTATCTTCGTTGAAGAAGATACTTCAGAAGAAAATAATATAGTTTTATTTCTCTTGTAGATATCACATGTACAAGAGGTTTTGTTAAACTTTTGTTTAAAAGGGAATTTTCTCTTTGCAAAACTTCTTGGAATCAGTTTCCAGAATTCTTGATTAGAGTAGAAAAGTTTTATTTGCAAAACTTTTTAGTTTGTAAGACAACTTCTGGCTTTCCATGATCAGTACCTCCACGGTACAAGCTTTCCTTCCTTTCCGAACTTCCCGAGTTCAAAACTCCCTTTCAAAAACTCCTTTTTGAAAACATTGACACAATACTAGCTACATGGCCATTCAACTGTCCATATCCGAGGACGCGGCTTCTTCGAAAAAGTTCTACTCTGCAGAGGTGTACACATCCACCAGATACAGTACACCTACCGTGAACAACCACGGACTGTAACAACAGTATGTAAACATCAGGTATCTGATCATAACCATCCACTATGTTCAAGCTAGAATATGTCTATCTCTCGATTGAGTTTGTTCTCCCCGGCACCAAGTCGCACTCTGCCTAGCCGGGAGCCTCAATGAATGCATCCGGAGGGAAAATTAACCCCACACTTTATATGCCTCAACATTGGGAGTTTTGGCGACATTCGGTTCGAGGGTACGACGTCCCTTATAGCAAGTGAGATAGCACACACTAATAAGAACAAACTTCAAGTTAAGCCCCGTGCCCATGTTGGGGTAGGGTGGCAGTACGGTAAAGGTTGTCCGGCGAAGACTAGGTTATGTGTCATTTTTGAAAACACCCATTTCCCAAAAATGACCACTTCCACATTCCTCCGGAGAATAAGGATCCGCCTTTTCTCCGGGTTTTCCCGTAAAGCCTTTGTTTTGTAAAAACACAATTTTAAGGTGTCCACTTAGGGACTAGTATTTGTGATGGTAATAAATACCATATGGTGGCTTATGGGCTTGGTAACACCAAGTATTAACTAATGGCATAATAATATATAATATTAATAGAAGTGATACTCACTTCAAAAATAGTTTTCTTTTGGAGATCAAAGTTTTGTAAAACTTTTCAGAAGTAAAACATGCATGATAGGTAATGATAAGTGTAATATCAGCAAGCATCATGATGGCTTGCCTCAAGTCTCTTAATGTCCCTGGCCTTGAAGCAACTTGAACTTGACGCACAGCTCCACAACGGCTTCTTCTTCTTCTTCGCGTTCTAGCGTCGTAAAGGAAATAAAAGACACACACTCAGGTATAAAGGGCAAACAACTAAGATAAAAAACACATACAGCAACAAATGTTCACTCTCGAGTTCTCTCGAAACGGTATCGCGAAAACTATCTCACATAACTCTCACGGTCCAAAACTATCGTCTGACAACATGTATGGTTTAGAAAACCATACCCCACATCTTACATACCATACATGGAGTGGTGTACCACTCTCATAATAAGATATACAAGAAGCTAAAAATATAGCTTGTGGGTGCAAGGGGTTAGGTTGCTAAGGTAAAACAAACAGACAGGACAATACCCATGGCAGTGGGTATTAGCAACACACAAGCAATTGTCGCTTGATAAGTTTATGATTAGTTTGGATGCTTAGTTCACAAAATGCTCCTAAGCACAACAACAACACTAGCACAACAAATAACACAAGTATGACACTCATGCTAAGGTACACACTCAGACAATATTCAAACATCAGGTAAACACACCACATATGAATAGGCTATTTATTTACTACCTTACTGTCTACTTGAAGTTATGGAATACATCAATCATGAAAATTTGGCAAACAACCAGTAGCTAATAACCAAAGAATAAAGTCATAAAAATAATCTAAACCACAGTCATCACTCAAGATAATGCTCCTATCAAAAGCATAGAAACAGGACTGCACTAATAGCATACTAGTATGGGAATTTCTACACAAGCATGCCATAAGAGATAATTATTAATCTACAACCATAGCACATGCAACTAAATAATTCATGGCATCATAACAGAAGTAATAACTTCCTAAGCATTCTATAATAAACTCATACACTCATAAAATAAAAGATGACAATACTATAGCAAAAATCACCATTTTCTAGTGGTGACACTAGTTCAACACTATAGAAGCAAACAATGCTATCATGATGCTTAAACCTAAACCAGAAAGTCATGATCATGAGTGTACCTAAATAACAGTACACAAAACTTACACATGCTAGTAAGCACAAACATCAAAATAATCCCATGATACAACTATTAAGCATGCACAAATTAATTCTAGCAATTTCTGTTTTCTTAAAACAATTACTAGCAAGCAAACAATGTATAACTCACACAACCAGTAGCTATGCACTTAAAGAAAAGTTATCTAATCCTTTTCAAAAATCCAAGCACTCAATTTAAAATCATTCACAAATAATCTATCAATCACAAGGGAGTTAGTTTATTTGCAAACAATTTAATTTAGCACTCAATAGTGAATCATTTCTTAACATGATACTCCCAAGGAATATTATGGTAACAAATGGATCACATATAACATACTAGTATCCTCTGATAAGAAATAAACTTCTCACTTGCATAAGTGAAAACAAACAAATATATTTTCCATGGTGGAAAAATAGAAATCAATCATATAATTAAAACATGTCATTTTCTCACATGTGCATGGTTGGGAATTTTCAACCACAACCAAGATGCAATGGGACCAGTGGGTTATGGGCCCACTAATACCAGTAAAAATAGGTACTAAGCCTCTGGTTACTCATGACAAACATTAGCATGCAAGATAAATAATACAAATCCATTTATTCTAGTGAAAACAATACTAGTGCATAAGAATAACAAAACCTACACATGCTTCACTATAAAAAAAGAACATGAAAGCTAACAGAGGTATTAACTTCAAAATAACAGTACCAAAATGGTACTGGATCCATAGCAATCATAGCACAAAATTTAATAAAGCATTCACACAAAGATCTAGCTCACACATAAACTCCAAAATAATAAAACTAGAAAAATAACAAAAGTTACTCATGCTTTTCTATAAAGTAAGGTGTAAACAAAACAGAAAAGCTTCTGTTTCTAGATCTGTCCACCAAAAATAATCTAGAGCCTAAAAAATTAATCTAAGCTAGGATAAGATAGATCTAGTCAATACCAAACTCATCCAATTGGATTTTCTTCAAAAATCATTTTTAAACTCCTTATAAAAAGTCTAGAAAAGCCTACTGGTCTTTTACCAAAATGGATTTCATTTCCATTTGGTAACTGGTGTTGATGTAAGGCCAAGTTCTATGGATAGATCTAGTCATAGGCTACTCAAAACATTTTGATTTGACCAAAATGGATACAGATCCAAAAAGTTATGCCAAAAATGTCTAAACAGACAGTCTGTGGCAAAACAGGTATTGTGACAAAAAAAAAAGTGAAAACTTGGATCTTCCAACGGGACATGGTTAGGAAAACATAATCCTAGTTCTGTGAATTTTTGTAGAAAATAATCTGCACGAAAACTATTTTTCACAAGCTCAAAACGATAGGCAAACTTCTGCAGGGATTTGAGGTTCCTCACCTCGGTTTAAGAAAAATGGCCGGCGGCGATTTTGGAGCTCATGGAGCTCAAAGGGCTGGCTCAATTCTCCTCTCAGCTTCGGGATGAAGTGTGGTAGTGGGGGGAGGTGGAGGAGGGCTGTGGAGCAAGGAAAGTCACAAGGAGTGGCTTATAGCAAAAGGGTAAGAACAAAATGGCAAGGGTGGCTTTGGGTTCATGGCATTTGAAGGAATAGGAGGTGCTCAAGGGGCTTTTTGGTCACATCATAATAAGGCAATGAGGCCAAGGGGCAAGACCACCAAGGGGCAAGTCAAGGTTGGCCTTTGGAGTGAGGAAAGATCAATGGCATGGGTCAAGGGTCAAGGCATGGTGACCCATACCATGCCACATCACCATGTTCCCTCCATTCTCTCACTTGGTTTCCTTCTCACCCAAGGCTCCTAGGTCAAGTACACATGGGGAATGGTCAAGGTTGGCCTTTGGGGGCAAGGGGAGGCAAGGGGAGGCAAGGGGCAAGCCAAATAGTCAAAGACATGTGTGTGCCCATACCTTTCCATGTCACCACCTCTCTCCTCTCTTATCTTCATGCCTAAGGCTTCTAGAAGCAAGGTCAAGCATCCAAGGTGGAGTACTAGTTGTGGTCAACACAAGGGACAAGGTATTACTTCGAATCTTGCAAGGGAAGGCAATGAAATCTTCTGCCCAAAATCGTATCTGTTACTGTTCCGAAAAATTCAGAAAATTGTCTAAGTGTTGGAAAACAGAAGAAATGAGCAAAAAGTTTGGAATGTTTTCAGAGACCAAATGGATTCCAATTTTTGTTTTCCAAGTTGGAGTTTGTTAAACATGTTATAAACTTTCAGAAACATCTTTTAAAAACAAATTTGAAATAGTTTAAGGCTATGAAAACAATGTGGAAAAAGGCATACTTTATGTTTTTATCTGTTTCTCAAAACTGCATTTTTCTGCCTTAATTTTATACCACAAAAACAACAAGCAAAAGATAGTTTTTATTTCTCCAAAAATAAAAGTGAGCTTATGGGTTTGTATTACATATATCAAGGATTAATTAAAAGTCAATAAACCATAATATAAAAATTTATAGCTTGGTGAAAACAAGGGTAGAAAACAGGTACTTGGCTTTATTTTCAGGAATTGTTTTCTATAGGAAAGTTAAAAGAAAACTTTCATAGATCATTTTGGAAACTTGTTTTCTTGGATCCAACAAAGTTAAAAGTTTGTTTTAAGATGCAAACAATAATGATCCAAGTCTTAGAATAAAAATCACTCAAGTAACAACAGGAAAACATTAGGGAAAAATATCAGGAATATTTTTCAGAAACATATGGTGTTGGTTTTATAATGAAACAAAACTTATGTTGAAAATATGATTAAGATCATAACACAAGTTAGTTCAAACAATCATGTTTTTATAAAAAATAATTTGTTGGCCCTAATATTTGTCTTCTTGAGCACAGTCCAAGAATCCAAAAACTGGGATGTGACACAGAAGCTGATAAAACTTCTTCAATCCGCGGATTACAAAACTTTGACCTGGTCCTTAAGATGAACAAGGTACTGGAGTTTGTTTCTCCTGACATTCCAAGGTGGAACGTTATGACGGAAAACAAGATCAAATGCATTGGAAGAATCCAACACACATATGCAACTTGGTGTCCGAATCAACGGATGGAGATTTTAGGCAACTGGAGGGTAGGAACATGCTCCGGAGAATCCAGAGATCACGTTGATTGCACAGGGTAGTACTCATTTGTAAAACCCATGCTAAATGAGAGGTATAGCTGAATCAAAAAGAAAGATGTGGAACTCATGATGATCACTCTTATTGCGATCCTTCTTATTCCAAGAGGAAACCTATGGCTATTGGAGTTGAGATTACCTAGCCATCCTGAGGTAGAACAGATTCTTCAAGATCCAAAGAAACAGAACTTGGGTTAAAGGTCAGCATCATGTAATGATAGCGTGAGCACCACATGGTTATGAAACCACATGGTTCAACCCACCACAATTCAGCACATTCCGGGACCTTCGATTCAAGTCCAAGGGTTAGAAACCCAGAGGAAGGAGTAATTACTATCTTAGTGCCTTGAAGGACACTATGGTAGCTATCACGAAGTATCTTTCAGAAGACGAACATATCTCCGGAAGAATTTGAGCAGAAGATAACGGATACATTCGAATCTCGAGGTTCAGGATTTGAGACTGTAGAACAGGGAATACTATGGAATCCACACAACTCTGAGAGAGATTGGGATTGAAAGGAAATCTCCCAGTTTTAGAGGTAACGGAACATGGGACACACACGACTCTAGAAACTCATAACTAGGTCAACTTGGGTAAAAGACGTCATTGCCAAAGAAGGCACCTAAGTTTTGAATGACTAGAAGAGATAGCAAAACCTTTTCAAATCAAAACAGGTAAGGTAACCCAGAGTTAGAGCGATACCAGATAAGGAGTAAAAAGAATCCTAAGAAGGTTTTTCACAATCATTTGAAGTTTTCAAATAGTTTTCATAAACTCTAGACTCAACATCGACCAAGCAGTATGGTTTTCCTACAGGCAGTCCTGCTCTGATACCAAGACCTGTCACGACCCCGGACCCAGAGATATACATACTGTTATGTGCTCCTAGCCATGGACTCACAATGGCTTCAGGGTTACCAGCCCCGACCGCAACAAACAACGGCAGGCAGACTGGATTCATCGGCACGTAGTCCGGATCCCCAGTCTACTACTCCTTGTATCCATGCTAGTCATAACCAACTATGCATATCAGAGCGTCCACGAATCGTATGAAACTGAAGGATACGAGACCAAAGCTATACAGAGATGCTATGTGTCCAGAAAGTGCAACAACAATCGAGGGTTACTGGGGTTACCTCGCCCCAGGCCGATCACACCGACAGGCGGGCTCGGACATGGATCATCGGCTCCACAACCCCTCGACTGCGGCAACTATGCAGGCATAGCCAAAACTGTATAACAATGAGCTCGAAAACCAACAACTGATCAAAGTAGCACTCTAGACATTGAAATTGTAGTAAACAAGTGTTACTAGAGTATAGCTTCCAAGCAGAGGTCACACGACCCAACATTAGATCAGACAACGGAAGGCAAATTATGTTGCTAATCAACAAGAACCAAAAAGGCCTAAGAGGCCGCAACATAAGGTGACGTCCCATCCCATAGATTCCAGGCTGCTACCTGGGAACCCCAAACAACTCGTCGATGTCCACGTTGAACCACCACTGAAGTGAGATCTTCACCTGAACCAAATTAAGCAAACCTGAGTACGGGAGGTACCCAACAAGACTTAATTAACCTATTATATATCTGCTAACTTCAGAAAGGGTTTTATGAAGTCTGATTTGCGTAAAGCAATCTTCGTTTTCCAAATCGAGGAAGAATAGCACGTCTCATAGAATGTTTTTCAAAACAGATGAGAAAGCTACTCAACTACTGAGATCATCATATTCTTGTATTCCACCAAGTCCTTCTTATTCCCACACTATCTCATGCTACAAGGATCACCCTTCTCGGCATCTCCGAGGAGGCACCCTTCAATCATTGTCAACATCTTTTACGTCACGTTCAAGTTATCTATGGCCACGTGACATTCACCAAGTCGTCCTTAACCGTGGACACGGCTTCCCGAAAGATTTATCCCTGCATGGTGGTACACTTTACCCACACGTACCCTCCGACTCTTAGCGCCACATGTACGCTCTTCCATGGAGCGCGGCAGAGGGTGGATGGCTCCGACCTTTACCTTGCTCGACCCTATCCATGAGTCAACCCAAACAGGGTCACCCCGTCAACAGGGAGTTGGCCACCTCCTGACAGCACCTGTTTTGTGAGTCGGGATCAAGATCCGTGTACGTCCATCACTTGTCCCGTTCACGCCCTAAGTTTTCTCCAAATCATTTTCTGACTCACTTGCAGATGGAAAGATCAAACTACGTGACTCATGGACGTGGCCAAACAAGTTAGTTAGTCGAGCGCGGTCTGTTAGGCCCCGTGTGTGGTTGCACGCTCAGTCTTGGCTTCAAGGCGAGAACTCGCTCCTAGGGGCATGAACGGGACAAAACGCCACAACCCATTGTGGCCTCACATCCATGCCGTTATTTAGTCAAGTTATCAAAGATAATACAACTCACAACAACCTGACATAAATGATTCACGTATTGACCAGATTCATCAACCGGATGGATCAGATCACAACTAGGCATGGCTAAGCAAGACTCACAGGGTTTAGCGGAGCGCTCACAAGGAAACCTATAACTGGTAGGAGCAGTGGATCAGGATATCTAGATTATGCAGTATATATAGGGGAACTCTATCTACTGACATCAAATAGTTTGGAACCGAATGCAAAGTACGAGATTCAAAACACGTTGAAACCATATATGAGCAGATAAGAGGTTATGCTTGCCTTGGTTATAAGAAAACCAGATAAAGTCTTCTGTAATAAGTGCTTGACTTGTCGGTTAGGATCAAGTATTCACCATTGGAGTTGATGGCCTTCACTTCGGAGTCACGTTCTACCGAGGGGGAAACAACACCGAAAGAGAAATAACAATCAACACAGGGCATCGATGTAATGCACAACATGTATGCATGAGCAAGTTAATGCACTGAAATAAAGCCCTAAACATGATCTTTGGGTTGCTAGGGTTCATATGCCAGTTATGTAGTTTTTCTGAAATTTTCCCGAAATAGACCCCAGAGAGGTATTTCGGCCAATTATGAAAGTGAGTACAAATTAAGGTGCTCAAATGGGTTTGAAAACATCATAGAGAGGTTGCATTTGTCATTTTGAGCAATTTGATATATAACTTTTAATTTTCTAATTTTAGTGAATAAAAACTTATTTTTCTATTTTAAAATGATTAAACAACATTAAATAATGACCAAAAATGAAATGTGTCAAACATGTATGAAAGTGACATTTTTGGGTTCCAAATAATTTTCTGAACATTACCATATTTTTATATTATTTTTCTGATTAGTATTTTAAAAGATATTCATTACTAAAGATTAAGGCATTTTCTGTAATTAAAACACAGTGGGGCCCACCGGTCATATATCTTTTATAAACATTTTCATTAAATAGCATTTGAACCTGACAGGGCGGGCCCACGGCGACGTCACGCTGACGTCATGCTGACGCCAGCAACTGGCCGGAGAGCCACGGTGGCGGACGCCGGCGGCGAACCACCACACCAGCGGGAGCGCGGACGGGCGCGCTGGAACCAGGGCCTCACGAGGAATCTTCTAGGGGTGGCGCCGCCCCCTATAGGTTGCCGGAGCCACGCCGGCGAGCATCGAACACGGCGGTGCCCACGGAACACCATGACGGGGACGCTTCCGAGGGGAAGGAGGGCAACGGTGAGCACCTCCGTGCTCCACAACCTTCCACGAACGCGATGGAGAGCTCGGGGATCCCGGAGGAGGCTCAACGGTGCCGGATTTAGAGAGAAACACGGCGGCCGTAGTCGGAAGGGAACATCCCGATTCACGGGCTCCCGTCCTTCCCAGCAAACGAGAGTCGACGGGAGGGTGGAGGAGGGCCTCGCGGAGCTCTGGGCGTGCTTCACTGGCCACGGGGTGGCGTGTAGCGGCGGCGAGAGGAGATCGCCAGTGAGTACATTTTCGGTTAGTGTTTGCTCGCGAGGGGAGACAGAGAGCGAGAGGAAGGGCGCGAGTGGAGGGAGGAGGTTGGAGGACGTCTCCCCGTCTTTCTTATCCGCCCGGGGAAAGGGCAAGCAGGACGTGGCGCTGGGCACCGTCGGCGTTCTTCTCGCCTATTGTCCGGAGGTAGAAGACGATAAAATAGGAGTTTTGCGAAACCCCCCCCCCCCGAAAGAAACAGAAAGTACAGAAAGTTCCTTCTCTTAAATAAACATGACAGAAAAAAGAGGTTTTGGGGGCCTTTTTGCAAACAGAAAATTTGGCAAAAATAGTTTTTGGAAACCTCATAAAATTTCCAACAAAACCATGTGTTTCTTTGGTGTATTTGAAATAGTTTTCAACACAAAATTTTGGAAACCAAATTAAGTAATATTTGTGGTATTTTTATCAAACCATTTAAATTCATAACTTAAATTGGTTTAAATTGGTTTCAATTTTTGTTTCCATGCATGTATGGGATGAACAAACACCACACACCCTATTGTAGCAAAAATTGGGATGTTACAAAATAGGGTTCACTATCAATGATATATGAAAGATATATCATAGTTGATTTTTAAAAACTCTTGATTATCGTTGAAGAAGATACTTCAAAAGAAAATAATATGGTTTTCTTTCTCTTGTAGATATCACATGTACAAGAGGTTTTATAAACTCATTTGTAAAAGAAGGTTTTCTCTTTGCAAAACTTTTTGTAAAACTACTTCTGGCTTCTCATCATCGGTACCTCCACAAGATTTCCTCCTTTCCGAACTTCACAAGTCCAACACCTTTTTGAAAACTCCTTTTTGAAAACATTGACACAATTTTAGCTACATGGCCATTCAACTGTCCATATCCGAGGACGCGGCTACTTCGAAATAGTTATACTCTGTAGAGGTGTACACATCCACTAGATCCAGTACATCCTCCGTGAACAACCACAGACTGTAACAACAGTATGTAAACATCAGATAACTGATCGTAACCATCCACTATGCTCAAGCTAGTGTATGACTATCTCTTCAACTGGGTTTGTTCTCCTCGGCACCATGTCACACATCGCCACGGCAGGAGACCCAACTGTCGCACTCGGGGGGTAACTTAATCCCTCACTTTGTATGCCTATTTGATTCATGACTGGCGGCATTTCGGTTCGAGGGAAGTCACGTCCATTATAGCAAATTGAGATAGAACACACACTAACAAGAACAAACTTCCAGTTAAGACCCGTGCCCATGTTGGGGTAGGGTGGCAGTACGGTAAAGGTTGTCCGGCGAAGACTAGGTTATGTGTCATTTTTTTGTAAAACACCATTTTTCCAAAAATGACCACTCCAACATTCCTCCGGTGAATAAGGCTCAGCCTTTTCTCCGGGTTTTCCATAAAGCCTTTGTTTTGCAAAAACATATTTTTAGGGTGTCCACTTAGGCACTAATATTTGTGATGGTAATAAATACCATATGGTGGCTATGGGCTTGGTAACACCAAGTATCAATTACTGGCATAGTAATGATATATATAATATTAATAGTAGTAATATTCACTCAAAAATAGTTTTTGGAAATCAAGGTTTTGTAAAACTCTTCAGAAGTAAAACATGCATGATAGATAATGATAAGTGTAGTAACAGCAAGCATCGGGATGGCTTGCCTAAAAAAATTTAATGTCCCTGGCCTTGAAGTAGTTTGAACTTGACGCACAGCTCCACAACTACTTCTTCTTCTTCGTTTTCTAGCGTCGTAAAAGAATAAAAGACACACTCTCAGATCTAAAGACAAAACAACTAAACTAAACAACACATACAGCAAGCAAAAGTATACTAGCGCAAACTCACAAACGTTATCGAGAAAACTATCTCTCATAACTCTCAGGGTACAAAACTATCGCCAAACAAACATATGGTTGAGAAACCATATCCCGCATCTTACATATCATATATGGATTGGGTGTACCCACTCTCATAATAGGATATCTAAGAAGCTAAAAGTATATCTTGTGGGTGCAAAAGGTGAGGTTACTAAAATGATAACAAACAAAACAAAGCAATGCCCATGGCAGTGGGTATTAACAACACACAAGCAAATCATCACCAACAAGATTACTAATCAAACAATGCCTAGATAACAAGTGAATACTAGGTACAAAAACAACCACACTAGTACAAAAAATAGCATAAGTATAATACCCATGCTAAAACAATCATTCAGACAGCTTCCAAACAACAAGCAAACACACCACAAATGAATAGACTATTTATCGACTATGCTAATGTCTACTTGAAGTTATGGAATCCATCAATCATGAAAATTTAACAAAAAACCAGTGGCCAAAATCAATGATAACATGCCATAAAAATAACCTAAAACACAATCATTACTCAAGATAATATTCCTATCAAATACTCATACAAACAGGACTGCATTTATAGCATAGTAGCATGGAAAATTCTACACAAGCATGCTATAAGAAGTACTTATATTCTACAACTAAAGAACAAGAAACTAAAAAATTCATGGCATCATAACAGAAGTAATAACTTCCTAAATATGCTAGAATAAATCATACACTCATAAAATAAAAGATAACCACACTAGAGAAAAACCACTATTTCTAGTGGTGACACTAGTTCAACACTAGAGAAGCAAACAATGCCACAATGATGCTTAACTCTAAACAAGAAAGTCATGAACATGAATACACCTACTAACAGTACCCAAATCATACACATGCTAGTAAGCAATACCATAAAATAATTCTATGAAAACATCTAATAAGCAAGCATAAGCCAATTCTAGTAATACATGCCTTTCTAATTAATTAATTAGCAAGCAAACAAAGTATAAACTACACAACAAGTAGCTACTCACCCAATGAAAAGTTAACTAAACCTTTTCAAAAATCCAAACACTCAATAATAAATCATTCACAAACAATCTAACAATCACAAGAAAATTATCCTATTAGCAAACAATTTAATTTAGCACTCAAAAGTGAAACATTTCTTAACATGATACTCCTAAGGAATATTATGCTAACAAATAGATCACATCTAAACATAATAGTATTCACAAATAAGGAATAAAACTTTCACTTGCATAAGTGAAACAAACAACCTATTTTCCATGGAGGAAAATACTAATCAATCACATCATAAAACATGTTATTTTCACACACATGCATGGTTGGGGAATTTCATCCTCAACCAAGATGCAATGGGGTCAGTGGGTTATGGGCCCACTAATACCAAGGCAAATAGGTACTAAGCCTCTGGTTACTCATGGCAAAAATTAGTATAACAAAATAAATAAAACAAGGCCATTCATTCTAGTGAAACAATACTAGTGAGAACAAAATAACAAGACTTACACATGCTTTGCTACAAAAGAACATGCAAGCTAACAGAGATGATAACTTAAAAATAAAAAGTACCAAAATGGTTCTGGACCCATTTCTAGCAGAACATAAACTTAGTCAATCAAGCACACAAAAATCTAGCTCACACAACAATTCCAAAATAATAAACTAGAAAATAACCCAGGCTATTCCTATTTTCATTTTATTTTCCAAACATGCACACACTTTCTAAGGTAGATGTTCTGCAAGAAAACAACTTAATAACAACTCCTAACACATGCATACAAGCTAGTAAACAAAATAAAATCAATCACACATTTCATTCTAAACAAAAACACACTTGAAAATAAAACAGAAAAGTGATGTTTTCTAGATCTGTCCACCAAAATTAATCTAGAGCTCCAAAAATTAATTTGGGCTAGGATTAGATAGATCTAGTCAATATAGAACTCATCCAGTTGGATTTACTTCAAAAATCATGTTTAAGCTCTCTCTAAAAATCACAGAAGAGCCTACTGGTCTTTTACCAAAATGGATGGCATTTCCATTTGGTAGCTCACCTTGATGTGAGGCCAAGTGATATGGATAGATCTGTTCAAGGGATATCCAAAACATTTTAGTTTGTCCATTTTAGTTATAGATTCAAAAAGTTATGTCCAAAAATATCCCACAGACAGTCTGGGCCAAAACAGTTATTGTGGTAAAAATAACAGTCCAAACTTAGATCTACAAATTTTATGTGGTTTAGAAAACACAATACTAGGTTCCAGATTTTTGGTGGATTTTATTTTGCACCTTTATTATTTTTCACAAGCCTAAAGCAACAGGCATAAATCAGTGCAGATTTAAAAAGAAAAGAAACAAAGGGGGCAGGCTGGCTTTCGCACTGGCGCGGCCCACTAAGCGGCCGAAACGGACCACGCGCAGCGCGCGCGGCCAGCGCGGGAGCGGCACGGATTCAAGCGTGGTTGTAGATCTCGCGATCTACGGTCCGTGGCTCTCTCTCCTTTCTCTCCCCTCTTCTCTCTCTCCGACGCGACGGGAAGAACGCGGCAACGGCGATAGCTCACCGTGAGGGCTCGGGGGTTGCAGGCGCGGGCTCGGTGATGCTCCAGGGGTCAAGGGAAGTCGAGGGGTGCGACTTGCGGGTGCGGGAGAGTCTCCAAGCGATGAGGCACGGCAGGGCTCCCGCGGCGGCGATCTCGACGGCGGCGAGCGTCCTGCAAACGAGGGAACCAGGGGGTTGTCAGGGAGGTTCTAAGGGGTACGTGGATCTTGCCAGAGGCGAAAACTAGGGGTGCGGGTGCCTGGTTCGATCTGTGTCACCTCGGTGTGGTCGTGGTGGCCGGCGGCGAGGTTTCCGGCTCGTGGAGCTCGTAGGAGCTCCCGGGATCGCTCCTGTCTGCTCGAGGAGGGAGTGAACTAGGTGGGGAGGCTAGTGGCGAGCGGGGGCAGCGTGCGACTACTTGTAGACACGGGGCCGAGGGGTTGACGTGTACGCGCTCTCCGGTTGACTCGATCTAGACACGGGTGTGAGCTTCAGCTCGTGCCTTCGACAGAGCACGGCAAGGGAATGGCCCAGGGGGGTGCCTTAGAGCTGGGCAAGCCAGGGGGTGACCACCGGGGGATGGAAAGGCCACATCATGGGCACAAGGGGCAAAGTTAGGGGTGCCCATGCCATTGACTACACTGTTAGCTGACACCACATTTCTCTCCCGAAAAAGCCCTCCTCTCAACCTTTTAGAAGCAAACCAAGGTACTAATGTTAAGTCTAAATGCCCAGGAACCTATTTGGCAAAGTGGGGTTTCCAAACTTGAAAAAAATCCAAGTGAAAACATCTTCTCAAAAGTGTAACAGCAACTGTTTCTAAAAAGTTCAGAAAAATTCAGTTAAGACTTAGAGAAATTTTTAAGTGTTGGAAACAGATTAAAACATCAAAAAGTTTAGCTTGTTTTGAAGGTTCAAATGTTTTCCAAAATTTGTTTTAAAAGTGGGAACTTGTTAACCATGTTATAAACTTTCAGAAACATCTTTTTAAAACAATTTTGAAATAGTTTAAGGCCATGAAAACAATAGGGAAAAAGGTATACTTTATGTTTTTATCTGTTTTTCAAAAATGCCTTTTTCTGCCTTAATTTTATACCACAAAAACAACAAGAAAAAGATAATTTTTATTTATCCAAAAATAAAAGTAAGCTTATGGTTTTGTAGTACATATATCAAGGTTCAATTAAAAGTCAAGAAAACATAAAATAACATTTTATAGCCTAGTGAAAACAAGAGTAGAAAACAGGTACTTGGCTATATTTTCAGGAATTGTTTTCTATAGAAATCTTCAAAGAAAACTTTCATAAATCATTTTGAAATTTTGTTTTCTTGGATCCAACCAAGTTAAAAAGTAGTTCTAAGATGCAAGAAAGAATAATCCAAGTCTTGGAATAAAAATCCACTCAAGTTATAATAGGAAAACATTAGGGAAAAATATCAGGAAAAATAATAGGAATGTTCTCAGAAACATTTTGGTATTGGTTTTATTCAAGAAACAAAACTTGTGTTTCAAATATGATTGAGATCATAAACACATGTTAGTTCAAACAATCTTGTTGTTAGAAAAAAAATTGTTGGCCCTAATTTTTGTCTTCTTAAGCACAGTACAAGAATCCAAAAACTGGGGTGTGACAGAGACCGTACTCCTTGGGAGCGGACTGAGGAGGCTCTTTGTGCCACATCTGCTTCTTCCCGTGCTCGTGATGGAGATGACTTTGAGGAGGAATATGAGGATGAGACGAGGATCTGGAGATGGAGGCCGAGGTTGCGTCTGAAGCGTCAGCTGGAGATTTTTCTGAGCATTCGGATGCTTAGATCGTTGTTGGGACGCTAGCACCACTACCTATCTCCTTTTTGGTGTCTTGATGCAAAATGGGGAGAAGTAGTAGTAGGCCTACGGGGATTTGCATGGGTTCAGGCACACGAGTATGCTTTTACCATTTCTTGAGAGTTTGTGTCCATTTTAGTCTTATTCGTGAACCTTTTTCGTTTTATTGTCTCGTTTAAAACTATGTACTATCATGTGTTGTGAGACTATGGTATTGGTTATCATGGATTATCTATCTTATGTTATTGGTTATCATGGATTATCTATCTTATATGATGAGGATATTATCTATTGTTGTGCTTGGGTATTCTTGTTATCATCTCTACGCACAAGGTATATATTCCTCTCTTATTCTCAACATATTGGTGATATTATTACTTTGGCATGTTTGCTACTTGTTGGAAATTGCTCTCCGTATATTATTGCACGTTTTTCATTTGAGGCAAACAAAATATGTGCATATAGATAGGGGGAGACATTTCCATTTTGTTTCAAACATGTACTCGTCAAAGTTTTATTGCAAATCTTTGTATTGTCATCTAACACAAAAAAGGGGGAGATTGAAAGTGCATTTCGTTTTCCCATTGTTTTGTGTGTTAGTTAACAATACTAAGGATGAAAGACCCGTCGTCTCTGTCGCTCCCGCGCGCGACGAGGCGGCGACCTCCGCCCTTGCTCCCCCGTCCCCCCTCCCTCCCTCCTCCTCCGCCGTCGTCGGCGTGCGCCGTCGGGAAACACCCGTGCGGTGCCGGCGGTGGCGGGCCCTCTTTTTCCCCCTCGCTTGATGATGGCGGCGCGGGCCGCGATGGCTGACGGGGGCAGCGTGCTGGCCGAGGGGCGCGCCGGTGCGGTCGGCCTCCGGCAGCGTGGAGGCCTCGCGGTGGTCTGCGCATCTAGGGAGGCGGCGGCCACTGGTCCCGGCCGTGGGCTCGGGCGGCTGTGACCTAGCCGTCCGCCCCTTGGATGGCGACGACCTGGACGTGAGGGCCAGGGCTCCCGGCGACGATGGACCTTGCGTCGGTGACGGTGGTGAGCTGGGTGGCTGTGGATGGTGGTGGAAGGGCTTGGCCATGGCGTCCCGGCCCAGATCTGGGCCCTTTGGGCCCGATCTGGGCTCCGAGAAACCTGGGGTGTTGTCTGGAACCTTCCGCAGGGGTGATGGCTGCTGCGACCGGGGTGCTGCAGCGTGGCGGCGGGGCTAGTCGGGCTGATCTGGGCCTGATCGGGGATCCGGGCCTGATCTGGGTCTGACCGGCCCTGCTGCTACGTCCGGTCGGCGACCGCTTTTGGCGGTGGAGGACGGGATCTCCTCCTATCGGTTGCGGCGACGCTCTCCCCCGCGGGCCTGGATCGGCCGTCGGTGTTCCCACCCGACACGATGTCCTTGCGTTACTGTGATGTTGGTTCCTCAGGTTGAGGTCGCGTAAGCCGGGGCGGCGGCCCTGGAAGGTGGACTACGCAGGCGTTTCTACAGCGAGCGACGTTGCGGTGGTGATGGTCCCTTCCTGGACTAGGTGGCTCGCGGGAAGCGGATGGCGGGTGTCCCTGGTGCTGACGGCTTCGGTGTTGGCAGCTCCCGGATCGTGGGTTGGGAGCCGGACTCGATGACGGGGACGATCTGAGGTACTAGACGGGGCAAAGGTTTTTCCGGGTGAAAGCCCAACGCTCCGGTTCCGACAGCGGCGATGCCTGCGGGTGTCGTAACCCTCTTGGGGGCGTTGTTGAGGATACTTTTTCCGCGTCAGGACTCCAGGTGAAAACCTAGACCGTCGGTCTCGACATTGGCGGCGGTAGGCGTCGTTCCCTTCTTGGAGGCTTTGTCGTGGAGTTCCGGTAGCTATAGGATTAGTCCCTTTGTCATCGGTGGCGAGTTTGGCTTCCGGTGTTTTCTCTGTGTATCTTTTGATCTGCTTTGTAAGAGGGTAACCCCATCACTTTGTACCGGTTGGGCCGTTGTGGCTTTATTTATAAAGCGGGGCGAAAGCCTGTTTCGTCATTCAGTTAACAATACGAAGTACATTATTTATTGAGGTGTTTAGTGTGCAGGTGTTATACTTAACATCGACATCGATCACCGAAAAGATTAGTGAAGATTGGGCTAAGAGACTTGGGACAGTGAGCAACCGGATTATTCTAACCGGATTATTCAGGGAAACCGGATATTCCGGTTAGGATGGTTTGGGTCCAGTTTGGGATAGAGATGAGCCGGATTATTGGTACCGGATTATACAAACCATACCGGATATTCCAGTTGAGGAGTTTCTGCTCAAAAATTGGGTAAGGGCTGGAGTTGAAACTCACTGATGCGAACCGGATTATTTGTACCGGATTATTCTGGAGGAGCCGGAATATCCGGTTCAGCTGCCTGCACAAGACAGAAGCCAGCCGGATTATTCGTACCGGATTATTCAGAGGCAACCGGATAATCCGCTTTAAGTCAACGAACTCGGTGGAAATATCCCAACCAGTTTGGACCGGATATTTCGGTACCTGTTTTCCAACCAAACGGCTAGATTTGAGGAGGGGGTATAAATACCCCTCCTCTTCCACCTTGAGATCTAGTTCTTCCCCTTGGAATTCAATAGCATTTAAGATCTCACCAAATCCGCATTAACTCCCAATCCCTCCCACGAAACTCGAAGATCTTTGGAGGATTGAAGGAGAAGGCCCCGATCTGCATCTTCACCAAGCCGTTCTACATTTTCCCCTCTCTAGCTCGAGGGATCTATCCTAGGGTTTCCTATTGTGGAGAACCTATGCATCTTGCTACTCTTGGTGATTCAAGATTGTTGGGAGCCCCCTATTTGGTTGTGGGTGTGTGCCCCAAGTTGTTTGTAAAGGATTCGATTCCCGCCTCAAAGGGGATCAATAGTGGAAGGTGTACTAGGCCTTTGTGGCGGGGTTCATCGGAGAATAGGGTGAGGCCTTTGTGGCATTGAGTAGGCCTTCATGGCGAGCTCACACCCCTCCAACGAGACGTACTCCCTTAACAAGGAGGAACTTAGGATTACATCGTGTCTCCGCGTGCTTCATATCGGTTACCTCGTTCCCTTCTCCCTATACTTGCACTTTATTGTGATTGTTGTTATCCTTGTCATATAGGTAAATTCACCGTAGTTGGATCATTTAGAGAATTTACCTTTGTGTCAAGCCTAATTGTGAAAGAAAAAATAAAATTGGTCGTAGCACCTATTCACCCCCCCCTCTAGGTGCCCATACTATACTTTCAGTGGTCACACCGTCAAGGTTTTCGATGGGTTTAGCCTCCACCCACTTGTTATACTTATCTACTGCAATGAGTAGATGCGTGAGTCCGCCTCTTGCAGTTTTGAATGGCCCCATCATATCTATCCCCTAGACAGCGAATAGCCATGTTATGGGATAGTCTTGGGTGCTTGAGCCGGCATGTTTGTCTGCTTGGCGTAATACTGACATCCGGCACATGTGTTAACTATGTGCTCTACATCTGTCTTGGCTATAAGCCAGAAAAATCCTACGCAGAATGCTTTCTTAACTATGATTTTTGATTGAGCATGATGTCTGCAATCTCCGGCATGAATTTCTTGCCGAATTTTTCGTCCTTCTTCTGGCGAAATACATCGCTGAAAAATTCTGATAATGTTGCGTTTATACATGCAACCATTGATTACCGTGTATCCTTTGCATCATCGTTTTATCTGCCTTTGTAAGACTTCGTATGCTCCATCCGGGAACTTCTGATCAACTAAGAAGTTTAAATATGGAATTGTCCAATGCGGGTTAACAAGCATAACCTCTATTGACTCGGAAACTAGGGGATAATCAACATCTCCGCCTTTTTTTATGGTTTGTACAGATGCTGGACGAATACACCAGGTGGTAATGTTTTTACCCTTTCTGAGCCCATTCGGCCTAGAGCATCAGCATTCCATTTTTCTTCGCTTTTGACGTGATGTACTTCAAATCCTAGGAAGCAAATGGAGAATTCATCGACCATTCTCCGATATTCAGACATTATGGGGCTTTTAGCATCCCATGTCTGGTTAAGATGGTGTTGTACTAGATCCGAGTCTCCATAGCAAAGTATGCGTTTGACGCCAATTTCTTTTGCAATATGCAAGTCATGGAGAAATGCTTCGTATTCTTCCACGTTATTACTGACGTTGAAGTGGATTTGTAACACATACTCCATTGTGTCGTCTTTTGGAGGTTTTAGCACCACGCCTGCACCAGCGCCTTATTTCATTTTGGATCCATAAAAATGCATTATCCAATATTCTGACTGTGGCATTGGTGTGTTTTCCATTGCTTCTGTCCAATCGGCAACAAAATCTGCCAACACCTAGGATTTAATCGCCTACCGGGGTTGGTACTTAATATCGAACGCAGCGAGTTCAATGCCCCATTTGGCTACTCTGCTAGTTGCATCCGCATTTTTTATAATATCCCCTAGTGGTGCTTTTCTTACCATTGTTATAGAATGTCCTTGGAAAAAATGACGGAGTTTTCGAGATGCGAAAAATACGCCATATGTCAGCTTTTGATAATGTGGATACCTTTGTTTTGACTCCTAAAATACTTCGCTAACGTAGTACACTGGATGTTGATCTGAAATGCTTTGCTCGTCTTTCTGTCTTTCCACAATTATCACCGCACTAATAACCTTGTTTGTTGTTGTGAGATACAGTAACATGGATTCTTCGTCTTTTGGGGATGCCAAAATTGGAGATTTCATCAAAGTTTCTTTTAACTGGGTTAATGCTTTGCCCGCCTCTTCTGTCCACTCAAATTTGTTGCATTTCTTCAACAATTTGTATAATGGTAGAGCCTTGTCACCAAGAAGGCTTATGAACCTGCTTACAGCGGCTGCAGAACCAGTCAATCTTTGAAGATCTTTTAGACACGTAGGTCTTTTGATGTTCAAAATTGCTTTGATCTTTTCCCGGTTTACTTCTATTCCTCTGTGAGAAACGATAAAACCTAGAAGATTTTCTGAGGGAACCCCGAATACGCACTTTAATGGATTTAACTTCATTTTGTAAGTGTGGAGATTGTCGAAGGTTTCTCGTAGATCTTCAAGGAGCGTATACTTTTCCTTAGAAATGACGGCAATATCATCCACGTAAATATGGACATTCTTGCCTATTTGATCATGCAAGCATCTCTGCGTGCAACGCTGGTATGTGGCTCCAGCATTCTTCAGGCCAAAAGGAATGGTTATGTAGTAATATGTTTCATAGGGTGTTATGAAAGAGGTTCTTATTTGGTCTTCTTCTTTCATGTGTATTTGATGGTATCCGGAATAGGCGTCCAAAAAGGATAAAAGCTCAGAGCTAGCAGTGGCGTCTATTATTTGATCCTTTCGGGGTAACGCGAACCTATCTTTTGGGCACAACTTGTTAAGACCAGTATAATCTATACACATCCTAAGAATAATATTATCCTTCTTCGGGACTAATACTGGGTTCGCAGACCAATCAGTATGTATGACTTTCCGGATAAAATCAGCTGCTAAAAGTTGGATAATTTCCTTGCCAATAGCCTTCCGCCTTCTTCCATCAAAACGACGAAGACCTTGTCTGACGGGTTTTGATCCTGGAATAACCTTCAATTGGTGCTCAGCAAGTTCCCTCAGTACGCCTGGCATATCAGCGGGGCACCATGCAAAATATCCCAGTTCTCACGGAGGAACTTGATGAGCGCGCTTTCCTATTCGTCAGTCATCCCTATTCCCACCATGATGAATTTTGTCAGGTCTTTGGGATCCAATATGATATGCTTTGTATTCTCACATGCTTTGAAACTGTCGGCTAGCTTCCGGCTTTCTTTTTGTGACGCCCCGGGATCGGGCACTATGCAGATTTCAGCATTCCCGCCAAATCCGCATAATAACCGATTCCAGGTTGCCATTTATGATAACATTACAATAGTTCACGAATAATCCACAATTACAACAGAAACAGATAGATACAAGATGACTCAAACGAGCCGGGGTTACAACTGATACATTACAAAGATCCAAATAACAGCGGAAGAAACAAAACATCGTCCGTCTACGGACAAGATCCAAATTGGACTAAGAGTCCTGAAGATAACCGAGAGCGTCCAATCCCTGCCCAGGCCAAGCCGGAGGGATTCCCAAGCTAACGTCGTCAGACTTCAATCCTGTTGACTGCAATTTGGAATTTGCAGCCACGAAAGAGATTCGTGGGTCAGTACGGTTAAGTACTGGCAAGTGGGAGAAAGCCCATACTCACAAGTTACCGGCGTAGCCAGTCATCACAAGATACAAATACTTTAGGATCAACGGAAAGGAAGGGGTTATGGCAAATAAGCGACAGCAGGCTGCGCTAACCAACTACAGAGATTCTATTACTTCCAACTATCAGAAAGGAGATAAGATCGAGTGATAGTAACCAACTGAAAGATAACTTCAAACAAACCCATCCTGGACCTCGCCCCTTTAGCCAAAGAAGCAATCCGAGGATAACTCACACAGTTGTAATAATGATGGTTCAAATTATTGTGTCAATAAGCCTGTTACTAGTCAAGTTATTAATCATTGGGTGAAACATGATTGATCATTATGTTTAAGTTGTCCTGAGTACTTGTTAGCCAGTACTTTCACCAAGTAATCCATAACCGCGGAAAACACGGCTTCTCGAGAAGATTATCCCTGCAGGGTTGCACCATAGTAACCGACACTCATGAATATCCCGCCAGATGGAGCGGCCACTCCACCAAGCGGGGCACTCAACACAATCCAACCCTTCTTCGCATCAAGCCCAAAGCACCTTGGGCGCACGGCTAATCGAGCCCAGAAGAAAATGGACCCTCATAGCACTCTAAGAACGTGTCCCCCTATATGCCGACTACGAAAGTTCCACCCGGGTACCAAGGGCTCGCAAGATCATGCATGCAGCAAATGGAAAACCCGAACTAAATGAGGCGATTTGGACGAGATGCGAATCGGGTCAAACTGAGGGGGAGCCCATACTCCCCAAATGCGGGTAGTGCGCTCATCATGGATCAGTAGACAAGACCCTTTTCCTATTAGGGTCGACACTAGCAGGCCTCAAAACCACAAAGGGCCTCCTTCCGGTGCCTTATCATCAAATTTATTATTAATAGTAACATTAGCATGTTTGATTGATTGATTACACATCGAGCCCCCGGAACGGTAACAATAGTAATAGTACGATAGTAAAGGAAGTAACCGACAACAGGCTCGAGCAAAAGCAACCCTAAGCAGGATAGTAAGACACGGGCACAAACAATGGTTATAGGTAGGGAGGTGAGGCAATATCAGGGTTAAGGGATTCATGTGATGGGTTCGTAACAGAAACAACTACTACTAAGGCTAGCAGAAAAGAATCAACGGAAAGAATCGGTAACAAGTGATGAAAGGCAGCCATATGGCAGCAAGTGAGTATACTTGCCTGAGATCCCGCAAGGTAGCAGAACTTGTCGTTGCTCACATCATCTCAACGTCCTATCCGGGAAGAAGCAATGAACCTCGAACAAACACCGGATGCAACAATTACTACTACGGCAAAAGATCCAGCATGATCCTATTTTATATGCATGGCATGGCAAGATGCAACAGGGGAAACAACTTAAGCAATTTAATCGGAGCCGGAGTCCGGAGAGATAGGAATTGGTTCAAGTTGTTTAGCTAACCATCAATATTAAATGTTGATTAACAGATGTAAACAAGGAAGGAGTGATGTATTCAATATTAAATGGAATAGGGCAACAATTGGATTAAATACCCCAACACATTCCATATTTAATTATTAGGTGACATTACTAATACCCGCACCCACAACATGCAATGCAAACATGATGCGATGACATTTTAAATATAGTTGATATGCTATAGAAAATAGGGCATAGGTATAGGGGTTTGGGTTTTGGGGTGCACACGTGTGGAGAGGATCTTCGGGTTCGGCGCCGGTGTCTTCGGGATGAAGAAGAAGAAGACGACGAATAGGGAGATAGACGGCGGCGAGGAAGGATGGAAAGTAGACGTTCTCGCGTCGTCGTCGAGGTAGTCGAAGTAGGCGTAGCCGACGTCTTCGGGTAGAGGAAGTAGTCGACGTCGGGGGCGTAGACGTTCCGATGTCGATGTAGTAGCGGAAGTAGTCGTTCTCGTGCCGTAGTCGAAGTAGTCGTTCACGTCATCGTTCCCGTTCCGTAGCCGAAGTAGGCGTAGTAGTCGAAGTAGTCGACGGAGGAACCGCAACATCGTCATCTTCGGGGTCGGAGGTGATCGTGCCGCATCTCCGGTCAACGAGAAATTCATGGACGCGCACGAAGGCGGCCAACACAAGCAAGCATCGACGAAACGGACACGGCAATGGAAGATGCCCACCCGTCGTTGTGGAACTTTTCGATGAAGGCCTTGTCGTCGAGGTACGGGTCGGGGTCGACCTTTGCACAATCGTCGTATTTTCCACGGAACGGAGATCTTGTCGGCGGTCGTCCGTGCGTTGGCGATATAGTACAGTCATGACAACTGTTGCTGCATTGACACCGGCTTCACCAAACATTGCTGTTGCTGGCCCAGTAACAATTGCCGTCGCACCAATCCTTCCAGGGCCAGAGCGTAGTGATGGAGGTCTCGGCCATCGAGAAGAACGCGGAGAGGCCGGACGAGAACAAGACCTGCTCCTTGAGCAGCTGCAGAATCTGCAGCACCGTGGGCCAGCTCCCTCGGAGCGACGCCCAACCGACCGCAACGGTCGCCTCCACCGCCCTGGACGCCCACGTCCCTGCTCCTGCCGCGCCGGCTCCTACGGCCACTGCCCGACGGCACCATACCGAGGCTACCGCGCCACACGTCACCGCCACGGTGACCCTCATCGCGGACGCCCGCCGGCCTGGTTCAACATCGGCCTCCACCCCCGGCCGAGGAGCAGCGGTCAGCCGCAGGGGCAGCGCGGAGGCGGAGATGGGGACGAGCAGGGTGGTCTTGGCGACGTCGCGGAGCAACAGACAGGAGGGGGAGCCAGAGCTCGGACTGGAGGGGGGGCGGAGGATGGAGGCGACGAGAGGAGGATGACGAGGGGAGAGGGCGACGGGGACGGCGAGCTCGGGAGGACGACGAGGTGGGGCGGCGGCCAGCCGGAGCAGGGAAGGGCCGGACTCGGGAGGGCGGCCAGGAGGGGATCGAGCGAGGAGCTCTCCCCTGGCGGCGCCCTCGATAGGAGGAAGGGGACGAGGGGTTCGATCCCCTCGCTGGTCGCGTGCGTGTGTGTGTTTCTGTGCAGGTGTGCGTGCGTGGCGTGAGGGCCTGGGTGTGTGCGTGAGTTGGCTCTGTGTGCGTGCGTGGTGGTGTTGTGTGCGATGGGTGCGTGTGTGTGTTTAGGGTTAGGGTGGGGTGGCCGGCTGGGCCTGTTGGGCCTGGCCTGGCCACTCAAAACATTTTTTTTTTCTTTTCTTTTTTTTTTTGTTTTGTTTATAAATCGAAATGCTAATAAAATAGGTTTTATGCACCAAATAAACTCCAGAAAATTGTGGAAAAAAAATAGGGTTTGATCAATTTCAAACACATGCATGTTTAAATGCGAGAGAATGCGGGATGCCACGATGCCATGCGATGCGAAAAGAAAAACAACGATCAATTCTATTTGGGGAAAAACCCCGGACGTTACAGACGACACCACTAACAAGGGATTGCGCCCTCGCAATCCACCTGCTAACCCGGGAGGGGAAAGAAGTTCGACTATCGATTCTTCATGCTTCCAGCTGATCTCCTCGACACCACTAACAAGAGATTCTTGCTCGGAGTGACGACGATGTTCTTCCACCAGGAATCTTCCGATGATCGAACCTATTAGGTTAAGGGCTCAGAGAACGTCCACCCACGTAGGATCCTAATGCTTTGAAAGATAGACAGGAAGAGAGACTCCAAAACAAATAAGATGGGAGGGGAAATAGATTAGAGGTAAGGAGAAAACAAGAATCCTATTGAGATGTTTTCCAAAATAGTTTAGCAGAAATAGTTTTTGACACTCTAGAATCGACGACCGTTAGCGAGGTTATCCTACAGGCTTTGCGGACCCGTTGCTTCGATAACCATTCGTATCGAAACAATCTCGGGAATCGGAACCTGGGCTCTGATACCATTTGTGACGCCCCGGGATCGGGCACTATGCAGATTTCAGCATTCCCGCCAAATCCGCATAATAACCGATTCCAGGTTGCCATTTATGATAACATTACAATAGTTCACGAATAATCCACAATTACAACAGAAACAGATAGATACAAGATGACTCAAACGAGCCGGGGTTACAACTGATACATTACAAAGATCCAAATAACAGCGGAAGAAACAAAACATCGTCCGTCTACGGACAAGATCCAAATTGGACTAAGAGTCCTGAAGATAACCGAGAGCGTCCAATCCCTGCCCAGGCCAAGCCGGAGGGATTCCCAAGCTAACGTCGTCAGACTTCAATCCTGTTGATTGCAATTTGGAATTTGCAGCCACGAAAGAGATTCGTGGGTCAGTACGGTTAAGTACTGGCAAGTGGGAGAAAGCCCATACTCACAAGTTACCGGCGTAGCCAGTCATCACAAGATACAAATACTTTAGGATCAACGGAAAGGAAGGGGTTATGGCAAATAAGCGACAGCAGGCTGCGCTAACCAACTACAGAGATTCTATTACTTCCAACTATCAGAAAGGAGATAAGATCGAGTGATAGTAACCAACTGAAAGATAACTTCAAACAAACCCATCCTGGACCTCGCCCCTTTAGCCAAAGAAGCAATCCGAGGATAACTCACACAGTTGTAATAATGATGGTTCAAATTATTGTGTCAATAAGCCTGTTACTAGTCAAGTTATTAATCATTGGGTGAAACATGATTGATCATTATGTTTAAGTTGTCCTGAGTACTTGTTAGCCAATACTTTCACCAAGTAATCCATAACCGCGGAAAACACGGCTTCTCGAGAAGATTATCCCTGCAGGGTTGCACCATAGTAACCGACACTCATGAATATCCCGCCAGATGGAGCGGCCACTCCACCAAGCGGGGCACTCAACACAATCCAACCCTTCTTCGCATCAAGCCCAAAGCACCTTGGGCGCACGGCTAATCGAGCCCAGAAGAAAATGGACCCTCATAGCACTCTAAGAACGTGTCCCCCTATATGCCGACTACGAAAGTTCCACCCGGGTACCAAGGGCTCGCAAGATCATGCATGCAGCAAATGGAAAACCCGAACTAAATGAGGCGATTTGGACGAGATGCGAATCGGGTCAAACTGAGGGGGAGCCCATACTCCCCCAAATGCGGGTAGTGCGCTCATCATGGATCAGTAGACAAGACCCTTTTCCTATTAGGGTCGACACTAGCAGGCCTCAAAACCACAAAGGGCCTCCTGCCGGTGCCTTATCATCAAATTTATTATTAATAGTAACATTAGCATGTTTGATTGATTGATTACACATCGAGCCCCCGGAACGGTAACAATAGTAATAGTACGATAGTAAAGGAAGTAACCGACAACAGGCTCGAGCAAAAGCAACCCTAAGCAGGATAGTAAGACACGGGCACAAACAATGGTTATAGGTAGGGAGGTGAGGCAATATCAGGGTTAAGGGATTCATGTGATGGGTTCGTAACAGAAACAACTACTACTAAGGCTAGCAGAAAAGAATCAACGGAAAGAATCGGTAACAAGTGATGAAAGGCAGCCATATGGCAGCAAGTGAGTATACTTGCCTGAGATCCCGCAAGGTAGCAGAACTTGTCGTTGCTCACATCATCTCAACGTCCTATCCGGGAAGAAGCAATGAACCTCGAACAAACACCGGATGCAACAATTACTACTACGGCAAAAGATCCAGCATGATCCTATTTTATATGCATGGCATGGCAAGATGCAACAGGGGAAACAACTTAAGCAATTTAATCGGAGCCGGAGTCCGGAGAGATAGGAATTGGTTCAAGTTGTTTAGCTAACCATCAATATTAAATGTTGATTAACAGATGTAAACAAGGAAGGAGTGATGTATTCAATATTAAATGGAATAGGGCAACAATTGGATTAAATACCCCAACACATTCCATATTTAATTATTAGGTGACATTACTAATACCCGCACCCACAACATGCAATGCAAACATGATGCGATGACATTTTAAATATAGTTGATATGCTATAGAAAATAGGGCATAGGTATAGGGGTTTGGGTTTTGGGGTGCACACGTGTGGAGAGGATCTTCGGGTTCGGCGCCGGTGTCTTCGGGATGAAGAAGAAGAAGACGACGAATAGGGAGATAGACGGCGGCGAGGAAGGATGGAAAGTAGACGTTCTCGCGTCGTCGTCGAGGTAGTCGAAGTAGGCGTAGCCGACGTCTTCGGGTAGAGGAAGTAGTCGACGTCGGGGGCGTAGACGTTCCGATGTCGATGTAGTAGCGGAAGTAGTCGTTCTCGTGCCGTAGTCGAAGTAGTCGTTCACGTCATCGTTCCCGTTCCGTAGCCGAAGTAGGCGTAGTAGTCGAAGTAGTCGACGGAGGAACCGCAACATCGTCATCTTCGGGGTCGGAGGTGATCGTGCCGCATCTCCGGTCAACGAGAAATTCATGGACGCGCACGAAGGCGGCCAACACAAGCAAGCATCGACGAAACGGACACGGCAATGGAAGATGCCCACCCGTCGTTGTGGAACTTTTCGATGAAGGCCTTGTCGTCGAGGTACGGGTCGGGGTCGACCTTTGCACAATCGTCGTATTTTCCACGGAACGGAGATCTTGTCGGCGGTCGTCCGTGCGTTGGCGATATAGTACAGTCATGACAACTGTTGCTGCATTGACACCGGCTTCACCAAACATTGCTGTTGCTGGCCCAGTAACAATTGCCGTCGCACCAATCCTTCCAGGGCCAGAGCGTAGTGATGGAGGTCTCGGCCATCGAGAAGAACGCGGAGAGGCCGGACGAGAACAAGACCTGCTCCTTGAGCAGCTGCAGAATCTGCAGCACCGTGGGCCAGCTCCCTCGGAGCGACGCCCAACCGACCGCAACGGTCGCCTCCACCGCCCTGGACGCCCACGTCCCTGCTCCTGCCGCGCCGGCTCCTACGGCCACTGCCCGACGGCACCATACCGAGGCTACCGCGCCACACGTCACCGCCACGGTGACCCTCATCGCGGACGCCCGCCGGCCTGGTTCAACATCGGCCTCCACCCCCGGCCGAGGAGCAGCGGTCAGCCGCAGGGGCAGCGCGGAGGCGGAGATGGGGACGAGCAGGGTGGTCTTGGCGACGTCGCGGAGCAACAGACAGGAGGGGGAGCCAGAGCTCGGACTGGAGGGGGGGCGGAGGATGGAGGCGACGAGAGGAGGATGACGAGGGGAGAGGGCGACGGGGACGGCGAGCTCGGGAGGACGACGAGGTGGGGCGGCGGCCAGCCGGAGCAGGGAAGGGCCGGACTCGGGAGGGCGGCCAGGAGGGGATCGAGCGAGGAGCTCTCCCCTGGCGGCGCCCTCGATAGGAGGAAGGGGACGAGGGGTTCGATCCCCTCGCTGGTCGCGTGCGTGTGTGTGTTTCTGTGCAGGTGTGCGTGCGTGGCGTGAGGGCCTGGGTGTGTGCGTGAGTTGGCTCTGTGTGCGTGCGTGGTGGTGTTGTGTGCGATGGGTGCGTGTGTGTGTTTAGGGTTAGGGTGGGGTGGCCGGCTGGGCCTGTTGGGCCTGGCCTGGCCACTCAAAACATTTTTTTTTCTTTTCTTTTTTTTTTGTTTTGTTTATAAATCGAAATGCTAATAAAATAGGTTTTATGCACCAAATAAACTCCAGAAAATTGTAGAAAAAAAATAGGGTTTGATCAATTTCAAACACATGCATGTTTTAAATGCGAGAGAATGCGGGATGCCACGATGCCATGCGATGCGAAAAGAAAAACAACGATCAATTCTATTTGGGGAAAAACCCCGGACGTTACACTTTTCCTATCGGTATTTCTGTCGGCAATACCTCTTTAGCCAGCTCCTTCAGCTCCACTTTTCGTATTACCTGCTCGGCGCACAAGGCGTTTCCCAGCTCTAGCTCGTTTTCCAGCTTGAACTTTCCTTCAATGGTGATTACTCCACCTTTTGGCCCTGGCATCTTCCTCTTGTTGTAGATGTAGCACGACGTAGCCATGAATTTGGCGAAAGCCAGACGTCTGAGTATTGCATGGTACACACTTTCGAACGACACCACCTCAAACGAGATCATCTCTTGGCGGAAGTGTTCCGCCTTTCCGACAGTTACTTATAGGGAAATTTCTCCTAGGGAACGTGCTTGCCTACCGGGAACAATGCCGTGAAAATGTACATTGTTGTGCTTGAGCTGGGTCCGAGAGATGCAATTTTTTCAGAGTGCTTAGGTACATGATACTGATACTGGATCCTCCATCCATCAGCTTCCTTTTTAGCCTAGTGTTCTGCACAATAGGACTTACTATCAAGGAATGTGTGCCTGGTTCTAGGATATTACCGGGATGATCAGGCTGATCTAAAGTAATTGGCGTCTTTGAATACTTTAGATACTTTGTATTTGGTGGAACGACAGCGTTGATTTCTCGCACCGTTCTCTTCGCCTGCTTAGCGGATAGGGTTGCAAGGAAAGTTAGATTACATTCTCCTTCAACTCTCGGGAATTTGGGTTCGCCTTTCCATTGCTGCTCCTGGATTTTGTCATCAGTGTCAGACTCACATTCATCTTTATCAGCTTCCGGCTTTTGCTTGTTTAATTTCCTTTTGGAATTCTTTCCCTTATTCCCAGATCCAGCGTTGCCCTTCGTATGCTTGTTAAGCCGGCACTGCGCATTTGTATGGGTAGGCTTCCCATATTGCGAATGGTGAACGCAGGATTCCGACGTGATTTTTCCCACTCTTACTTAGAGTAGGAGATAGGTTCCTTGATTTCCCCGCTTTTGCCTTTCCATTTGCTGGTATTATCCTTTCCAAAGGCTACATTTACCTCTTTGGGCTTTTGCTGCGTTTCAGGAGTAGCCTTCTTTTTAGAACAAGACGCCTTTTTGGCTTGAACCAAAGCATCGATCTTTCCGCCTCTCGCTCTGATGTCGTCTTCGGCCGCTGCATGCTCATTAGCGGTTGTGAGCATAGAACCTAAATCCTTGTGCTCTTTCGAACCAACCATGAATAGCACGAGACCGGGTTTCAGGCCATCGACGAAAGCATGCATTGCATGTACATCACTTACTCCAGAACAACTATTCTTCATTGCAGTCCATCATGAGATAAAGTCAACATACGACTAGTCTTCATATTGGACGTAATGGTTTAGCTGATTGATGCTCTTGGGGAGTTTATACGTACCCCAGAAGTGTTAAGCGAAAACTCTAGCCATATCCTCCCAGCTATCTACTGTTCTTGACGGAAGGTCGTTAATCCAGTCTCTCGCTCCATCCAACAACATTAGGGTAAAGAACTTCACAGATTCCAGATCCGCCCCTTTGTTGATTTGGACGGCGGTATAGTAATCACATAGCCATGTATCCGGGTTTGTACTTCCGGTATACTTTTGATAAGTTGGCCCAACTTTGGCAAAGCCAGAATGCAGACTGATTTTCCGGATCCTATCAGTGAAGCATTTTGAACCGAAATATAAATCGTCTCTTTCCGCCTTATCAGCATGCACGTAATACCTTCCAGCTGAATAGACAGAGGGGGATCTGCTCCGCTCTAGTCCATTGTTACGTGAATACGCTCTTCTGGGATCATCCCTATTTCTTCCAGCATCCTGTCCGTTAGAATAAGGCGGAGTTCTACTCCTTACCGTTTCTTTGTTCCTTGGAGGGGTTCGAGATCTCTCACGCCTGTTGTCGGGGGGTTACCCCCGAGTAGGGGTAAGGCAAGTGGTAAAAGGCAAGGATAATAGTATTGTTGGCCGGGTTGGTGACTACCCGGGTATCCTCTACCCAGGTAGTCTCTATACGGTCATAAGTATTGAAGGCCAGGAGGCGATAAGGAGAAAGTTTGTATTCATCCGGATAGCGATCAAGTGGTCCGAGTAGACGGGCTGCGTTCCTACTCGGGCAAGAAGTCAATGGAACCGTTCTGACAGGATCCCGCGTATCATGTATCCGTACAGGCGTGCGGTTCAACTTACGGAGCGCGTGATTATCCGCGCTACGGCGTGGCTACAGTGTGGTAGGCGCCTACCAAGTCCTATCACTCACAGAGGGGACAGGACAGGTCTAGGGGCCTACTCTATCTCACTGACAGGGTGGACCGGTCCCATCTCCCGAACGGCGCGATGACTTCCCGCACCCACGTCAGCGAGAAGCCGGAGGCGTGCGCTGTCCTGCAGTGGGCATGTCCCATCAAGTGTACCTTATAGTCTTTCTTTATTCGGTTGGGCACCAGTATATAAGGTGCCCTTCCCCCTCCTGCGCAAGGGGCGTTGCTTCACTTCGCATTTTATTGCTAGAACCAGCACTAGAACTAGAGAGGACAGCCGAGTGGCTACTCGGCCAAGAGACATACTTTGTACTGTGGCTACTCGGAAAACATACATACAGAGAGGTAGGCAGGAGTAGGGGTGTTACCTCCACACGAGGGCCCTGAACCTGGGTAGATCTTGTTGTTTGCAGTGCTAGAGATACCTACGCGCGGTTACTCGCCGTGCGATCCCTCCCCGGATACCTCCAGCGTCCATCGACGCCAACACTTTAGCCATCCTATGGCATCTGCCGTGATACCACCACGACAGTTGGCGCCCACCGTGGGGCTAGCAGCGGCGCTGGCTGGAGCTCATGTTCGGACGGGACCCGTTTCTTCTACGGGGGAGCGCGTGGTCTGTGGCCTTGTCCATAGATTCGGCTCCTTCGACTTTGTCATCGACAACGCCGGAGATTTCGGCGGCAGGCCTATGTCGGCAGGCGGCTCGGTGCTCTCCTTCGGCACGCATCTGGTCTACGTCGCCACCACCGTCATCCGCGAGTTCCCGGAGGAGGTGCTCGTCGCGGAAGATCCTCCTGCTGTACTCGCTGCCGCAGGAAGCCTTCAGGCTACTCTGCGGACAGCGTGGAGGTGATGATGACAGTCCCGGCTATCGATGCCGGGAAAGGCGTGACCGCTACCGCGGGAGTCATCGAGGAACCTGCTGGCCCAAGTGCTCGCCCAAGGGTTCACAAGCCCTACGACGCGCCCCACAACATTCCGGGTTACGTGCCTCCTTCCACAACTACGACGATACCAGCATCCGCTGTGCGGATGGGCATGCCGCCTCCCACCGAGCTCGAGCTCATGACCATGAGGGCGCAACTCAAGCAGCAGCGTCAAGCGCTACTCGCGGAGTCCCAGGAGCTGGAGAAGGTTAGGCTTGAGCTTAACCTAGACCAAAATGAGTACAACAGGGCCCACGGCTTTACTCATGTGTTTAGGAAGCCTAGCAAGCTAGGCGCTACTCGTCGCAACTTAGGGGCTGAAATGGCAGTAGTTGGTGGGGCTACTAGCCAGTCTCCTAGTTTAGAAACTGCTAATAGGCCCAAGTATAGTACCCCCGCCAAAACTCTTAGGGCTGCAGAGGCAGTGGCTGCTGAGTTGTCGCATCTCGCTGGCGACGCGCACGCTAGGCAGCAGGATAGGCTCAATGAGCTAGTGCTAGAGGCTGCTAGGCAGAACGAGGAGTTTCGGAAAGCCAATCCGGGTGCTGGCGCTTCTCAGGTTGTGCACTCGCATGCGGTCAGATCTACGGATCAGGCCTCGTCACCGCTTCCTGGTAGTGAGAGGAACCAGAGTGTGAACTCGGGGAAGAGCAAACAGATGCAGGTGTACGACCCGGCTGTCGCCGCGAAACAGCGCGCTGTGCCGCGGCAGCCCGGTCAGAAACACAACACTGCAAGAGCAGGCTATCAAGCCAATAAAGCTCACAGCAAGAGGCAAGGAGGAGACCGTGCAGGACCATCGCGGCATCATGCTGCTAACCCGGATCAGCCAAGAGTGCGGCAACCAGCGGCAGCACAGCCGCATGCAGCTGCGCCAGCGGCCAATCCGGTTGTGCAACCCGCAGCTGTGCAGGAAAACCGCTACGATGATGGGTACTCGGCGATGGGGCTAGCCGGCTATGCTAACCCAAGAGATGTCAGTGACCGTCTGGGTGACCGCATGTTGGAGCCCAGTGACGCAAGATACAAGCTGGACCGGATCAATCGGTCTGCACAGCTCGAGAACAGGGCGCCACCTGGCCCAGATTGCTTTGGTCGCCGCGTCATGGAGGAGCCCTCCGTGAACCATTTTCAGCTGGCTAGGGGGACCAAGTGCTATGATGGCAGCACCAAGACGGAAGACTGGCTAAGTGACTATGTTACCGATGTGCACCTTGCAGGCGGCAACCGGAGATGGGCTGTGCGGTATGTTCCGCAGATGCTGGAGGGCCCTGCTCGGACTTGTCTCAACAACTTGCCCAGAGATAGCATCAACTGCTGGCTAGACTTCTCGGAAGCCTTCATCAGCAACTTCACCAGCACGTACAAGAGGCCGAATAGGCCGCACCAACTGTCTGCTTGCAAGCAGCGAGAAGAGGAAACTGACCGAGAGTACCTTACTCGGTGGAGCACTTTGAGGAACACCTGTGAAGGTGTGAATGAGGCCCAGGCCATTACTTGGTTTGCTCAAGGCTGCAGACATGGCAGCATGTTGTGGCAAAAGCTGCAGAGAGAGATGCCGAGTACGCTCACCGAGACAATCAAGATTGCAGATATGTATGCACTCGGTGACCCAACTCAGCCTCTGCTTGATTCTCTCGAGCCGAGAAGGAAGCACCATGACAGCAGCAGACGCAATGACTTCAGAAACAAGCGCCGAGGGGACCGCATTGATACTTGGTATGATCCCGAGGAGGTGAATGCTGTGACTATGGCTGCTGGGAGTAGCGAAAGGCAAAAAACTGCTGGAGCCCAATACGGGCAGAACCAGAATCAGAGCCAAGGCATCAAGAAGCCGTACAACGCTCCCCAGCAGGGTAGCGGCAACCCGGATCCAGCTCCGAGCTTTATCTTTGAGAACATGAAGGTTGGGCCATGCAGCTTCCATACTCGGCATCCGAGTAGGCCAGCCAACCACACTACCCGGCAGTGCAGCTGGTGGGACCAAATCAAGAATGAGGACGCTGTTCAGCTGCCTCCTCCTCCTCCTCTGCCACCTGCAAATGCCAATGTGCAACCTATTCGGGCAACTGCTCCCAGGCCTGCAGTGTTTCCGAGAAGGGAGAACGTGAACCAAGTGGCTCAGGAAGCAACCGCAACTACAACAACGGCAACCGCAACTTCAACAACAACAACAACCGCAACTACAACAACAACAACAACAACAACAACAACAACAACAACAACAACAACAACAACAACAACAACAGGAACAACAACAACAACAACAACAACAACAACAACAACAACAACAACGGCAACAATGGTGGGCGAGACCGCAACCAGTACCAGGAACACCACGAGAGCTACATGATCTTCACCATCGAGCCAGCCGACAAGCAGACACTACACAGGCGTGCAATGGAGGTAAATGTTGTGATTCCGGCTATGCCTCACTACCTGCACTGGTGCGACCAAGAGATCACTTGGTCCAGAGCTGATCATCCCAGGGTGATGCCCAACCCGGGTAGCTATGCTCTGGTGGTGGATCCCACATTCTTGGGAACTCAGAAGAATGTCAGGTTCAGCAAGGTGCTGATCGATAACGGCAGTAGCATCAACATCATGTACCGGGATACACTGGAGAAACTTGGCCTTGACGAGAACATGCTGCTTCCCAGCAGGACCACATTCCATGGCATTGTGCCGGGAGTATCTTGTGCTCCAATCGGCCACATCTGGGTGGATGTTCTGTTTGGTACCAGGGAAAACTGCCGCACCGAGAGCATGCAGTTTGAGGTAGTTGATCTTCAGAGCCCCTACCATGCTCTACTCGGTAGGCCTGCCCTCTCCAAGTTCATGGACTCAACCCATGCTGCCTACCTGAAGATGAAGTTACCTGGTCCCAATGGAGTCATCACCATCTCGGGTGATTACAAGCGTTCCTTGGAATGCGCGTCTGCTAGTTCTCAGCTGGCGGAGTCCATGGTCATTGTTGTCGAGAAGAAGAAGATACACGAGGTGGTGGCTTTGGCACAAGCAGCGCAAGTCGGTGCGCCTGGCATGCCGAGTTCCCAGTACGGAACTGCATTCCAGGCGTCCCAGGAGACAAAGAAGGTCCAGGTCGATCCTGAGTTCCCAGACCGTGTTGCCATCATTGGCACCGGGTTGGGAGAGAAATAGGAAAGAGAGCTCATCCACTTCCTCCGTGAGAATCGGGATGTCTTTGCATGGTCCAATGAGGATCTGCCGGGCGTCCCGAGGAAGTTGGTTGAGCACTCGCTGCATGTGCGGCATGACGCCAAGCCGGTTAAGCAGGCTATGCGCCGCTTTGGTGATGAGAGGAGGAAAGCCATCGGTGATCAGATCACCAAGTTGCTGATCAGTGGATTCATCATGGAGGTGCTGCATCCGGATTGGATAGCCAACCCGGTTATGGTCGATAAGAAGAAGGAGGACCCCAAGGCCGATACCGCATGGCGCATGTGCATGGACTACACCGACCTGAACAAGGCCTTCCCCAAGGATCCATTCCCGCTACCCCGCATAGATCAGGTGATAGATTCCACTGCCGGTTGCGAGCTTTTGTCTTTCATTGATGCCTACTCTGGTTTCCATCAGATAGCTCTCAACCCGGATGATCAAATAAAAACTGCCTTTATTACCCCGTACGGGGCTTATTGCTATCGTGTCATGTGCTTTGGGTTGCGGAATGCTGGGGCTACCTATCAGAGATGCATGCAGAAATGCTTGCATGATAAAATTGGCAAAAATGTGCAGGTGTACGTAGATGACATTGTCATCAAAACGAATAAAACACATACTCTTCTTAGTGATATTGAGGAAACCTTTGCCAACTTGCGCAAGTACAGGATGAAGTTGAATCCGACTAAATGTACCTTTGGCGTCCCGGTAGGCAAGCTACTCAGCTTCTTGGTATCCAGTCGGGGCATTGAAGCCAATCCTTCAAAGATAAAAGCTATAGAGAGCATGTCTTTGCCGAGATCACTGAAGGATGTGCAGAAGTTCACTGGATGCCTGGCTTCTCTGAGCCGCTTCCTGGGCAGAATGGGCGAGAATGCCTTGCCTCTTTACCAACTCATGAAGAAGAGCGACAAGTTTGTCTGGACACCGCAAGCTGATGTGGCATTCAAGGAGCTGAAGGCCATGCTGGGTAACACTCCCATCTTGGCTAGTCCGCTACCCAAAGAGACAATGTTGCTATACATTGCAGCAACCAACTGAGTAGTTAGTGTGGTGATTGTGGTGGAAAGAGAAGAGGAAGGCAAGACTGTGCAGCGGCTAGTGTATTATCTCAGTGAAGTGCTATCCAGCTCCAAGCAAAACTACCCGCACTACCAGAAGATGACTTACGGCGTGTACCTGGGTGCCAAGAAGCTGAAGCACTATTTCCAGGAGCATCCCATCACGGTGGTGAGTTCTGCTCCCATATCGGATATCATGGGCAACAAGGAAGCAAGTGGCAGAGTAGCAAAGTGGGCGATCGAGCTAGCTGCGTACACTCCTCTGTACGCGAGAAGAGAAGCCATCAAGTCACAGATTCTGGCGGATTTTCTAGTGGATTGGGATGAGGTGCAGTATGAGCCTCCCTTGCCGGAAACCAACTACTGGAAGATGCATTTTGATGGCTCCAAAGTGAAGGAAGGCCTTGGTGCTGGCGTAGTACTTACGTCACCCAAGCGAGATCAACTCAAATACGTGCTGCAGATTCATTTCAAGGCATCAAACAATGTGGCCGAGTATGAGGCCGTGGTACACGACTTGAAGGTAGCCAAGGAGGTTGGCGTCCAGCGCATCGTCTGTTACGGCGACTCGGATTTGGTGGTGCAGCAGGTATCCGGCACCTGGGATGCTCTGGATGCCAACATGGCATCATATCAGTTTCTGGTTCAAACCATGACTGGGTTCTTTGAAGGATGTGAGTTCCAACATATACACCGAGCATAGAATGACGCAGCTGATGAGTTGTCCAAGTTGGGGTCTTCTCGGCAGTTCATCCCGGCTGGGATTGCCTTGGAGCATTTGAGAAAGCCATCTATCAAGCCATCCCCAAACTCGGAGTCTATCTTTGTTCCTTCTCTACCAGGAGAGGAAGCTGTTCCAATGGAGATTGATTGGAAGGCTGCAAAAGAGAACCCGGGGACTAGCACCTGCAACCCGGGGACTGCTCCATTCAACCCGGGGACTGTCGCATTCATCGAGGGGGTCCTTGCCGAGTACTCGGGGACTCGTCTCCAACTCAGAAGAGGTATTGGTGGCTGATCCAATGGAAGTGGACGAACCAGTGTTTCCCACACGGGAGACACCGAGTTGGGCTATGCCCATATTATCCTTTCTAACGGATGGCACCTTGCCGAGCGATGAGGTTACGGCCAGGCAGATACAGAGAAGATCCAAGGGCTACACTATCCTCAACAATGTGCTGCATAGAAGAAGTCCTACTGGCGTGCTGCAACGCTGCGTTGAGCCAGAGGAAGGAGAAGAAATTCTGGTGGAGATACACCAATGAGAATGCGGACACCACGCCTCTTCTCGGGCTCTGGTCAACAAGGCTTTCCGGCATGGTTTCTTTTGGCTCACTGCCTTGAAGCAAGCTGAAGATATAGTGAGAAAGTGCAACGGCTGCCAGAGATTTGCAAGTAAGATTCATATGTCAGCTTCCGAGTTGAAGACCATTCCCATTACTTGGCCATTTGCTGTTTGGTGTTTGGATATGGTGGGTCCTTTCAAACCGGCTAGAGGCAACATGACTCACATCTTGGTCATGGTTGACAAGTTCACCAAGTGGATTGAGGTCAAGCCTATTCGGAAGTGTGATGGAGCCACAACTGTGAGTTTCCTAAAGGATGTGATCCTGAGATACGGCTACCCGCATAGCATCATCACTGATAACGGCACAAACTTTGCTGAGGGTGCTTTCGCAAGATTCTGCAAAGAGAAGCGTATCCGGCTAGATGTTGCATCTGTTGCGCATCCCGCCTCCAATGGGCAAGTTGAGAGAGCAAATGGCATGGTGCTATCCGGCATAAAGACAAGGCTGATGGAGCCATTACAGCGAACCCCTGGCTGTTGGCTGGACGAGTTGCCGGCGGTGTTGTGGAGTCTAAGGACTACCCCTAACCGATCAACCGGATACACACCATTCTTCCTGGTATATGGAGCTGAGGCCGTGTTGCCCACTGACCTAGAGCATGACTCGCCCCGAGTAACCCTCTACACTGAGGCGGAGGCGAGAGAAGCTCGAGAAAATGACGCTGACCTGCTAGAAGAAGCAAGAGAGTTAACTCTGTCACGATCAGCTGTCTACCAGCAAAACTTGAGGCGTTATCACAGCCGGAAAGTGAACCCAAGGGTTTTCCGAGAAGGAGACATGGTCCTTAGGCTCGTGCAGCGCACAGCCGGGATGCACAAAATGTCCCCTCCGTGGGAAGGGCCTTTCATTGTGAGCAAGGCTCTGCACAATGATGCCTACTATCTAGTTGATGCACAGGCACCCCAGAAGAACAGGCCGGATAGAGCTAGAGAGGAATCTAAGCGCCCCTGGAATGTAGCTCTACTCCACCGTTTTCATTCATGAGCAGAAAGTTGTATGTATCTCCTCAACCGAGTTAAAATTCTAGTAGGCACTCCGAATTCAAACTCGGGGACTGCCCTTGTCCAAACTTGTTCTGTGTTGTTCTATTTTGTTTTACTTTGTCTACTCAGTTGCTCTACTTAGAATTTCATAAGCATATCCAGTAGTGTGTTTAAACCCAAAGGCCAACTCTTCGACTCTGCTGCTGTCCGCAACCCGGCTTCATGGCAAGCAAGAGAACAAGCTAAAGGTCAATGAGCACACGAAAAATTACTAAGGAAAAAGTGTGGTGAAGCAACCGAGTAGGGAGTTCTTTTCTGTTTCTGTTGTCTCTTTTCGGCTAAGTGGTGGGCAGCGTTACTATGAATTTTTCTAAGTGGCTAAGTATTTGAAACTCAAACTTTGAAATCTTGTGACTCGACTACCAAAAAAGCCACAAGTGGCAGGTAAGAGCTGAGACGAAAAGAGAGAGTGGATAAAAAATGCAACTCGGGGACTTGCATGTTAACGCAACCCGGCATTGAGCCAGATTTGCTAAAAACTTCAACTAAAATAAAAACTGAGTAGCAACAAACATAATTGTTTTGGTTACATATGCACCCGGCATCCCGGGGATCTGATAAAAGTTTGGAGATAAAGATTTGCAGGGATTACACGGCAGTGGAGCCTGTGTTGTCAGCATCGGTGTTGACGGAGGCAGTCTGATCGGAGGTTGCGGTGGCCACTGAGATGGGGTCCGTTGCAGAGCTGGAGGCTGGAGTAGACTGGGTGCTGGGCATCGGGTAGACACCAGTGGTCGCAGCAGCAGTCGCGCCCAACTCGGGAGCTGGCTGTTGTATCACCATCTCGGTGGTGATGGTGTCCTCCTGAGTGGCGGGCTGCGGCTGCTCGGCACCCGCGTTGGCAGTCAACTCGGATTCCTCCGTGTTGACCTGCTGCTCGGATTCCTCAGCCTCCTTGATCTCCTCCTGCTCGGCTCCCTTAGCCCCGGCACCCTCCTCGTCGTCATCATCTTCATCAACGTCCTCTTCATCATCATCTTCTGGCTCGGTGTCCGGCTCGGGGAGGCCGTCGATGTAGACGCTGGTCTCGGCATAGGAGGCGACCTCATAGGCCACCTCTTTTCGGCGAGCAACGCAATCCGGATCGTCGGTCCACTTGGAGTCTTCTCGGTGCTCGCTGATCTTTTGGAGGTCCAGATTCTCATACCAGCTCAAGACGAAGTGCAGCAGCTCGTCAGCTCCTGCCCGAGCTGCGGAAGCCCGCCACTTCTTGAGCTCTACCTTGACCTCGTCCAGATGATCAGCAATCTCACGGAAAGTTTCTGGGACATCCTTCTCGGGCTAGAAAAGTTTGTGCAACTTAATACCAGTGGACACCATGGAGGTTCCCAGGACCTTGAGGGAGCGGATCTGCAGCTTGATGCTGAGAAGGTGGTCGTTGATGGTAGAAGTATTGTCAATAGGTAGACCAGCGGCAGCCCTAGCCTGTCGTGCCTTGTCCATAGCTGGCACACCAGCAGAGCGGAGTTCCGGGAAGATGTCTTCATAAGGAACTAGGGTTGAGTCAGAAACCGAGAAGAAGCAAGACCGAGAAGAAGTAAAACAAAGAATAAGAAAGGGGGAGCGGGACCTCACATTCCATTTCAACCAGAAGTTGCCCCAAATTGATCTTCCAGTCATTTTCATCCGAGATGTGCTTATCCTGGATCCGGCGCGATTCCCAGATCTGGGTATTGCGTTCCGTGTTCCGGTCCTTCAGCACCTGGATCTCCAGTTCGAGTGCTTTCTTCTCGGCCTTGGTTGTCCTCTCAATCTTATTCTTCTCGTCAACATGATTGATGGCGGTTTGGAGTGCGGCTTGGAGATCGAGATGGAGCTTCTCGTTTTCCGACCTCTCGGCAGCGCGCTCCTTCTCAATCTCTGCTTCTCGGGTTTCCAACTGCTGCTGCACCTCGGCAGGCATAAAGCAGTTCAAGTGTTGTTTCTTATACTCTTCTGCGAGAAGAACAACATTGTCAGCAGAGTAACCAGATAAGTAAAAAGACACAATTGCAGACAAGAGGGAAAGAGGCTCACCTTCCAGAGTTTGGATCTTGCTTTGGGCAGAGGCAGCAAAGACTTCGCAGTCCCGGTGTCTGTCCATCAGGTCCTTGAGCTTGCCTACAGAGAAAACAGAAATGAAGCAAAAAGCAAACACGGGCGTAACCACAAAACGCACAAACCGAAATGCTAAAATCTTACGTTCAACTTCTGAGATCTGGAGAGTGCGGTCCAGGGTCATCTTTTCCATTGCCTCGTTGTCTTTCTTGTCGGCTTCAAGAGCCTCAATACGATCTTTGGCGATGCGGTGGTTCCAGAGTAGCCGACGGAAAACCCTAGTCCTCTTCTGGACGCTATCCTGCAGAGAAGAAGAGAAAAAGTGTTAGTCTTTTGGGAGATTTGGCCCGAGTAGATGTCAACTCGGTTGAGTCTCCAACTACTCGGCCCGAATCTCGGGGACTGGGGGAATGACTAAAAGGAAAAGAACAAAAGAGAAAACGAGAAGAGAAAGAAGAAACCAGCAACTCGAAAAAAGCAAGAAGGAGAAGAAACACTTACCGCGTAGCCCTGCTCAATGTCCTCAATGTTCTTGCGCATAACAAACAACTTTCCGGCAAGGGTGCACGCAAGGCTGGCAACCGTCATGGCGACAGAACCAACATCGGCTTTGTTCCAGTCAATGCAGTAGTGGTCGATCTGGCCCAGCTCCATACCATTCTATTTGGGGTTGCCATGTGCCTGGCTGTTCCAGGCCTGATCGACGAAGCCTACTCGGTCCAGGATGGCAGTGAGGCCTTCTCCTTCAATTTTGTCATCCTCTTCGCCACGCGAAAAGAGCTCGGGAGTCGCTGCCTTCTTCCCCTTGGACTTGGAGGTTGTTCCCACAGCTTGGCCTTCTTTGAGAACGGCTAGTCGCTTCTCTCCCTTGGATAGCGGGATCTTGTGGCGCTGCGACAGGGTCATCATGTACTCGGGGTAGGTAGCGCTCTGCTTCTCGTCAGGGCCAGTGGTAACCCCGGAGGCAGCCAGGTTGGTGTTTGAACCAGAGGGAACAAGCGTAAGCTGGGTGCTCTTCACCTGCTTCCCGGACGGATCACCTCGTGGCTTGGGAGGCGGCATCTGCTGCCCAGCCTGCGAAGCACTGCGCTTCGGCTGTATCCGGGTTGCCTCGGTCTTGATAATCTTCTTGGTGCTTGGAGAAGTGGCAGGTCGAGAAGGCGGTGGCACTAGCAGGGTAGATTGAGGAGGTGTTGCCGCTGGCTGAGTTGGTGGAGGAATTGGTGCGCTGGGTGGAGTCACCTGTTGAGTTGGCGCACGGATGGTCGGCTACCCGGTGCAGCGTATGGCTGCACTTGGTCTTGGCGGGTGAGCTCCACCACATCATCTTCTACCCGCTGCTCCGCAGCGGGGTCTGGCCTTGTATCAACAGTGTCGTCTACCCGCGGCCCGGCCGCAGGATCATCTTGGGCTGCAGCGTTGGTGTCTTGCTGCTCCTCGGGGTTGGCGTCTGGCCGCTCCAGGGCGGCATCATCTTCTTGCCGCTCGGCGGCGTCTTCAGTGTTTTCCCCAGCTGATGCAGCTGGGGGAGATTGCGGCATCTCGTCGTTGGCAGCTTCCCGAGCTGTTGGCCGCGCGTCAGGCGGCGACTGCTCGGTGGTGAGGTCTATCTCTACCCTGGCGCCGTCGTTCTCGATGCCAATGTCTTGTTCTTCATCCACTGGGGAGGACGCACGCGCCCTTCCCAGTGGCCTTTGGTTCTCGTCATCATCCGAGAGATGAACGGTCTCTTCTCGGGGCGTAGTCGTATGCGTATGGAAAGCTGACGCAGTGGCGGAGTCCGCGTCAAGAGTCGCGCTGGAAGTAAGAGTAGTGCAAGGTCAGAAAGCAGAGAAGGGAATCAAGATAATGATGCAACAAGAAGCGGCAATAAGTTAAGGTTACTCGGAGGGACACTTACCCTTTGCAGGTAGGGCCTTTCCTCTTCTTGGAAGCGCCGTTCTTGGGCACGGCTGTCTTCTTGGCCTTCTTGGGGGCAGGTGCCTGGGCACCACTGCCAACTCTTTTCTGAGTGTTGGGAGCGGCCACCGAAATCGGATCGACGACCAGGACTTCATCCTCATCGTCCAACTCAGGGTCCTCTGCAGAGTAGAAGAGGAAGGGAGTTACACCAAGCAAGGAAAGAGAGGCAAAGCAGATTGCTGGAAAGCAGAGAGGTGAACTCAATCACCTTCGTCATCTTCGGACCAATCCCGAACAGACGCATCAACTCGGGACTTACCAGGCTGATTGGCGTGAGGGATGCACAAGGTGTCTTGGGTGTCATAGGCGGTCGCGTCATCCTCTTCTCGGTCCTTGGACCAGTTGGCCTCGAAGATCTCGTTGTCTTCTTCTAGCTGGCGATCGATGTGCTGTTGAGGCAAACATGAAGCACAGTGAGTTGGGTTCTCGTCTAAGGATTTCTACTCAGGATAGCATGCAAACACAAAGCATATTCAGCTAAGAATTTCTACTCGGGATAGCATGCAAACACAAAGCAGATTCAGCTAAGGATTTCTACTCGGAATAGCATGCAAAAACAAAGCATATTTTAGGCTAAGTAATCCTACCCGGCACGGCATGCAAACACAAAACATATAGAGTCAAAAGGATAAGTGTGATCTCCTACTCGGTGCAGCATGCAAAGATTAAGCATACAAAGCTGAGAGACTACCTATTCGGTATCAGGGTGCAAACACAAAGCATAGAACGCCAACCTGTTCGATGGGCTTGAGTCAGCTATACGGCATGAAGCCGTAGGCCCAGTTATCAGAGAGCGAGGTCTGCATGATGGACCTGGCCCAGATAGCCACCTCAGCCTTGCTGAGATCGAACGTCGTCGTCCTGGTGCAGTCACGGGGTCCTCCCATATGGCACATTTTGTGTGCCCGGTGCTGGAGCGGGAGTACCCGGCGTGATATCCAACACGCGATGGGATTGTCCTGAAGGAACCCTTCCGAGATCAACTCGGTCAGGCATCGCTCAACCGAGAGGACGTCCGGGATGGTCTTCTTGGGGTCGTAGCCCCAGTGCTGCCCGGTGGGCAGTGCGTTCTTGAACTTTGGGAGCCCTATCCGGTCTTCGATAGGCTTCCCCTCTTCGGCAGCAACATTCTTCACATAAAGGAAACCGCGCTGCCACTTGCGCACGGTTTCCAATCCTTTGACTCTCAGGTGGTGCCCGGTCTTGCGCTGCAACATCATGGCGCTACCCGTCTGGGTCATCGCGCGAGCATTCTCAGTGTTCCCTGGATCGGGAACACTTTGTTTGCGAAGGAAAAAGTATCTGGCACATGTGTGGATTGTTGGGTAGACACCTAAGAAGGCCTCACACACGACAGCGTGTATGGAAAGCATGAGGATTGCGTTTGGTGGAAGGTGATGCGGCTGGAGGCCGAAGTGGTTGAGGAACTCGGAGAGGAAATTGGAGATGGAAAGGCCGAAGCCACGTTTGAAATAGGAGAGAAACACGACGTACTCGTCCTTGTCAGGTTTCGGGATGATCTCGGTACCTGGATGCCGGCAGACGACGCCGAGAGGGATGCGGCGCGTGTTGACTAGCCACTGGCAGTCCTTGTCGGTGACGCCCGAGCCCTCCCAGCCGGCTCGGGCGGCAGCCTTATCATCTCCGCGCAGCGCCATGAAAGGGAAGTTGTTGATCGGAGAAGGAGAGATTATGGGGGCGAGGATGACGGCGATGGCGCGCTGGAATGCTGGCTCTCAGATCTCATGGTGGAGGCGCAGTGATTGCTCGCGGTGGCGGAGTGCTCGACGGTGGCGACAGAATAGAGGGGATGAGAGATTGGAAAGTGCAAAGGAAAGAGAAGAAGTGGGTGGCGCAGGGTATTTATCTCTCCCCGCGCGTTGCCGTTACTGGTGGATTGATCGTGGACACTGATCGTGCGGTGTGGGTTAACTGCCCGTTAGAAACGCACACAGCACGAAACGCGCGCGTAACGGGCGCAGTTAATCCCACGTCCAGATCGTGGGCTCTCGAGTACCGTTTGACGTGACCTAACGGGCCGTGGGCCCTAGTTGCAGAGACTTGCGCGTGGCCTGCCGCGTCCCTGGCACCGAGGCGTCGGGGGCGCGAGAGCTTGACACGTGCTTAGTAGCGACACAGAGAGGTGGATTTGGGCTGGTCCAGTAGGATCGTGTTCAAAATTTCACCAAGTAATTTTGCTCGGTAGCTCAGTAGAGAGATTGCTCTACTCGGCTACCAGGAAGGTTATCTCGTAACCACAGTTGAAGAGATTCGAGAAGGGGTTACTGGTTCAAGTTGGAGTGCAACTCGGCATTACTGATTCGAGAAGACAATTTGGTTTAAGCTGGCAGGGCCCAGTGAACAAGTTCGCAGGACTCTACCAGCTTCGGGGACTAATGTCGGGGGGTTACCCCCGAGTAGGGGTAAGGCAAGTGGTAAAAGGCAAGGATAAGAGTACTGTTGGCCGGGTTGGTGACTACCCGGGTATCCTCTACCCGGTAGTCTCTATCCAGTCATAAGTATTGAAGGCCAGGAGGCGATAAGGAGAAATTTGTATTCATCCGGATAGCGATCAAGTGGTCCGAGTAGACGGGCTGCGTTCCTACTCGGGAAAGAATTCAATGGAGCCGTTCTGACAGGATCCCGCGTATCCTGTATCCGTACAGGCGTGCGGTTCAACTTATGGAGCGCGTGATTATCCGCGCTATGGCGTGGCTACAGTGTGGTAGGTGCCTGTCAAGTCCTGTCACTGACAGAAGGGACAGGACAGGTCTAGGGGCCTACTCTATCTCACTGACAGGGTGGACAGGTCCCATCTCCCGAACGGCGCGACGACTTCCCGCACCCGCGTCAGCGAGAAGCCGGAGGCGTGCGCTGTCCTGCAGTGGGCATGTCCCATCAAGTGTACCTTATAGTCTTTCTTTATTCGGTTGGGCACCAGTATATAAGGTGCCCTACCCCCTCCTACGCGAGGGATGTTGCTTCACTTCGCATTTTATTGCTAGAACCAGCACTAGAGCTAGAGAGGACAGCCGAGTGGCTACTCGGCCAAGAGACATACTTTGTACTGTGGCTACTCGGAAAACATACATACAAAGAGGTAGGCAGGAGTAGGGGTGTTACCTCCACACGAGGGCCCTGAACTTGGGTAGATCTTGTTGTTTGCAGTGCTAGAGATACCTACGCGCGGCTACTCGCCGTGCGATCCCTCCCCGGATACCTCCAGCGTCCATCGGCCCCAACACTTTAGCCATCCTATGGCATCTGCCGTGATACCACCAAAACACCTGTGAGGATTGTCGTATCTTCCGGCTTTATCGGTCGGGTGTCTCACAGGCGGCATTGTTTTTCCGCCATTCCGGTTTTTCTCCTCCCGTTCTTTGTCATCACGGGGTTTTGCATTATTTCCGCCTTTCGGCCGATGGGATCTTGTTCTGGACGCTGCATCCTTGTTATCCGAGATTTTCTTGTCCTTCTTGGGATCTCCCTTCTTTTCCTTCGAATCACTAGAATCTCCGGGTTCGCCTGGGTCAGGTGCTTCGGCGGCGCATGTGGCAGTTTTGAACAAGGCTGAATAATCATGTAGCTTGCCAGAACGTGCATGTCCTTTCTGTTGTTGTTGTAATGCTTTTCCTATGCAAGCATACACTCCCTGCAGCTTTTCGTCGTTGGAGTACAGATCATCGTTAAGGATGGCAAAAGCGGCTTATGCGTTTTCAGCTGCAGTTTTGTAGATGCGTTCGCCCTTAGCATTTGTGTTGTTAACATGCCTTTACCAAGATGGGTTTTCAAACCGGTTTCTTGCTGGCAGTTCTTCCGGCTTTGAAATTCCGGGTAATCTCGTGGGTTTAATTCTATCTATTCCTTCGCTCGTATTCCTCGATTTCTTCCTGTTGTATTTTGATATCAGCTTGGGCTTTGAGGAGGTTTTCCCGAGTTCGGAACAGATGTTGTTGCTGCCGCATTATTGCTTGTCGCTTGGCTCATCACGTGCGACCGGGGTTTGGATTAGATCTATTTCCTCCTGTTCCGACATTTGGGGAACATGGATCTCAGCCTTTTTCTTCTCTGCTACCGCCTCCAATTTCCAGGTTTTGGTTATATACCTTTTTCTTCTGTGTTTTGGTAAATAACTTGTTGGCAGACTTTTTTCGTCTTTTTGGAAGATGGAGGCTTTTTGGGTGGTTCATCTTCCGTTAAATCCTGTACATCGGGATAAGAAAGACTTTTTTTCACCACCTTCTTCATCTCTAGCTGACGGAGGGATTGTAGGGTCTTCCTGTTCTTCGGCATCCGACTTTGATGTAGGTTTTGCCATGAGTACTTCGTGGAAGCTTCCCTCCATGGATTTGACCTTTCTTTCGAAAGCATCTTCATCTTCATCTTCGGAATTTGTATCTGCAGATCCGATTTCTGAGTCCAGTTTTGCTTCTATGGCTGCTAATACAGACTCAGCTTCCGAGTTCGTCACCTGATCGGCGGATGTCGAATCTTCCACCTTTTCCATGGGATCATAGTTTTCTGCCTTTTCCACGGGATTTTCGTCTTCGTGTTTTCAGCGATCTCTGACTGCACCATGCCAATAAAGTGTGATCTGGCTGCAGGCATATCCTGAGAGGCGATATATCCAGTCAAACTTTGGCGATATGCAGTTATTAAGGATTGATCTGCCCCTATGTATGAATAAGGCAGATCCGAGCAGATTCCGGCATTGAAGCCTTCATCTATTGGCATAGGGCGGGTGGGATGAAATTGCTTCCACCACGGAATCTTATTGCTTCTGTTGTCAAACCGATAAAAACATTAGCAGACCCGATTGGTAAGACACAAGAACTTACTAGATGATTTTGTGTTGGCATATAGGATCCACTGTTGAGGAAGTGTCTGACGTTTCCGTCGAATTCCAGGCTTCCGACAGTGATCGTGCTGCCGATTCCGCCGAGTATTTCCGCTCGAAACGTAACTCCCGATGTTGCTGGCCCCACGGTGGGCGCCAACTGTCGAGACTTCGTAGTTAGGATCATGGACGGGGGTGCCATAAGCCTACTGGTAGAACCGTGGGGGGACATGGGAGTACTAGAAACGAGGACACAATTTACCTAGGTTCGGTACGACGCAACTATGGCGATGTTCCTACTCCTTCAATCTCACTAAAATCAGGGCTGAAGCCTGAAGTATATAGAGTACAATTGTGAGAATGGTTTCGCTAACTCAGCGAGCATGAACGAGTTAGCTTCTAGCTATTGGCTTGTGGTTCTCTCGCTCCCGTCCGGCTTTATATAGATAGTCGGACTAGGGCTTATAGGGACAAAACCTAGAATACTACGAAACATATCTAATCTTGAAAAGTAAGGCATCCGGCTTCTTCTCCAAGTCGTATCACATATGAGACGTGATCCGAGTTCTTCTAGAATCTGGCTTCCTGCGCATCAGCTTACTGGGCCGCCCAATGGACTTCACTCCATTACCTATGGGCCACCCTAGTATCCGGCCTTCGGCCAATGTCGGACATATCCCCATTTGGCATATATCCGACATGGAGCATATGTTTTGTTTTGTTTTGTTTTCATTTGTTTTCTTTGCTTCAATAAATATGTTTGGAACCCAGGATTCTTTGTGCGAGAGAGAGACATGCTCCGCTTTTTCATATGAATACTCGTTTTCTTCCATGCTCGTATTCTTAGTTTTTCTTCTAACTGCTGCAAATCCTTTGAGCTCCTGTTTTTCATGCATATCTTATTCAGAGCCGTTAGTTCTAGTAGAGTAGTGTTAGTCCTCTCTTGTTTCATTGCTATATCTCTTGGAGAGTTTTTGTTTAGTGTAAAATGATTCGTGATGGAAAGCAATAGTACAATTTTCGTGCCTATAACGGTGCAAAAAGAAGCTTGTATAGACTGTGGCTAGACTTTTTTTCATGTCATGCTAGATGTTATTTTAATTCTATTCTTAGTAGTTGTTATTGTAGCATGACTTGTCTTAAATAGCTGAGAGTGTCTTTTGTGCCACTGAAAGAATCATGAGTTGTTTTTATCACATTGAAGCATAAATTTGTGGTGTTCTCCTTCGAATGCTTTATTTGGTTGACTTGGTGCATGCTTACACCATGTTTATGACTACAAACCAGTAACTTATAGCCTCTATGATCATTTAGTTTTTGACTTTTAATGCCCTTTATGCTTTGATTAATAATGTTTTTGTCGCTATGCATGATTATGAACATTATTGCTCTCTTGATTTGAAGCTCCTAGTCTTTTACTAGCCTCCACCTGTACTGAGTATGAGCTCTACTCGTGCATCCAACTCCCAAAAACTAAAGTTTGCCAAATGTGTCCATCATACCTACCTACATGTGGTATTTAACCGCAACTCCAAGTAAATTTCTCATGTGCTACCTTTAAACTTCCAAATTTATTCGTGTTTTGTGCCCCTGTTTTAGCTCATGAGGACGTGAATAGAGAATATTTTCTCACTTGTTGATTGGACTTTACACACCTGGACTAGTGGCACAGCCGCTTATCCAAATGATCGACGAGCTGGCAGCGGGGTGCCCAACCCCAAAATTGGTTACTATAAAATTCTCTTCACTATTTTGTCCTCTGATTTATCAGTCAAAGCATAATTGTGTAAACAAAAGAGAAACGAGGATGACCTTCTGACCCAAGTTGCGTCCTTCAATGGGAGACGTGATACGTCCAAAACGTATCTCCTTTTCCGAACACTTTTCTTATTCTTTGCCTCTAAACTTGTGAGTTTTGGATACCACTAACACGGACTAACGATGTTTTCAGCAGAATTACCTTGGTGTCTCGTTTTTGTGTAGAAAAATCGACTTTCGGGAAATTGCCCGAAAAAGACCCCATTGAGCTTATATCACCAGAAGACCCCGGGAGCCAAAAGGACACCTGGAGGGGGCAAGGAGTGGCCCAGACCATCCCTGGGCACGCCCCCCTAGGCATCGCCGCCTGGTGGTGTGGGGGGCACATCCACCCCCTCGGGCTCCCCTTTCGACTACATATGCCCCGTAAACCTAAAATGCGAGGGGGTTCGTCATACTCCGCATAAACACAATAGAGCGCCGATGGCACCTATAAACTCAATTCGGGGATCAGATTTTCCTGTTCTGGCGCCCTGCCGGGAAGGGGATTCGGAGGAGATCATCGCCATCGACAGCGCCACCTCTTCTCCATCAGCCATCCATGATTCCCCCGTCCATGTGTGAGTAAACACCGCTGTAGGCTGAGAGGGATGGAAGGGATTGGATAAGATCGATCATATAATAATGCCAAATTGTTAGGGCATAGTGCCTAGTATCCATTGTTAGTGTTTTCTACCGTTGTTGCAACTTGTTATGCTTAATACTTGTCACTAGGGCCCGAGTGCCATGATCTCATATCTGAACATGTTATTGTTTCATAAGTATAGATATGTTTCTTGATCATATCTGCAAGTTGTTTACACATGTCATTGTCCGGAATCCGAGGCCCCAAAGTGACAGAAATTGGGACAACCAGAGGGGATGGTTTTGATATGAGGATCACGTGTGTTCACAGAGTGTTAATGCTCTGCTCTGGTGCTTTATTAAAATGAGCACCTTAATTACCAGTAGTTTCCCTTGAGGCCCCGCTGCAACGGGCTGGTAGGACAAAAGATGTTGTGCAAGTTTCTCATTGCGAGCACGTATGACTATATTGGAACACATGTCTATGGTTAGCCTAGAACTTGGATGCTTTATTATTATTATTTGCAATGCCCATGTTTAGATTATTACATGACCTATCTTATTCATGCAACGCCCGTTCATCCATTCCCTCTATGTCTATGGTACTCATATCCTGCTGTTTCCCACGATTGCTACTGTTGTTACTATTTTACTCCCGCTGTTATTTTACAATTGCTGCTGCTATAAAATTGTTACCACTGATAAATTGTTGCGAGTAAGTCTACTTTCAGGTGCAGCTAAATTGACAACTCAGTTGTTAAGGCTTATAAATATTTTTTGGCTCCCCTTGCGTCGAATCAATAAATTTGGGTTTTACTTCCCTCGAAGACTGTTGCGATCCCCTATACCTGTGAGTCATCAAGTCGCTCTTGTGAAGTCTAGTTGGCTTATGACATACTGTATTTTCTGTTTACCATTCGTTGACATAAACATACACCTCTCTAAAAATTTGTTTCAATACCCCTGTTTAGTAAAATAAAAAACTCTAGCACATGAGTTAATCCTTGCTTCCCCCCTGCGAAGGGCCTTTCTTTTACTTGAATGTTGAGTCTCCATCTTCTAACTTTATGCACAGTTGAGAGTGCATAGTTGCCATTCTGAGTTTAATGTGCATCAGTCCCAAATATTATTATTGATTGATTCATGATGTGTTATTACTTGCTCTCAAATTATTTTTTCTAGTCATCCACTTGAACTTTGAAGACTTCCTTGCATTTATGTTTTGCCCCACTCTTAAGGACAAGTGAAACATCACTTTTATATGTTTTCTTTATGCTCAAAACAAACGTATAACTTTCAAGTGCATTATTATTCATGATCTTTTATTTGTGTTACTTTTCATGATGCGAAGTGATTGCTAAGTTCCATTGTTAAAATTATACCTAGCATGCATGTGTTTAAAGTAGTATGATCTTAGTGTACATATGCTTTTACATTATGATGATCAAGTTTATGTTGGTAGCATGTCACCTCAGAAATTATTTGTTTTTATTGTTTACCTACTCGAGGACAAGTAGGAATTAAGCTTGGGGATGTTGATACGTAATAAACGTATCCATAATTTCTGATGTTCCATGTTGTTTTCATACTATATGCTACATGTTTCCTTTATACTTTATGCCATTTTTATCGATTTTCTGGGACTAACCTATTGACAAGATGCCACAAAGCCAGTTCCTGTTTTCTGCTGTTTGATTTCAGAAAATTTGATCTGGAAATATTCTCAAAATTGGACGATTCAAAAACCAAAAGTCTTAGAAATTTGTCGCGCACACGGAGTCTGGAGGGGACCCGGAGGGGGCCATAGGGGCCCCACACCATAAGGCGGCGCGCACCCCCCCTCCGACCGCGCCCAGGGTGGTGTGGGGCCCCTGGCCTCCCACCGACATTGCCCTTCCGCCTATTTATACCTCTTGGGAGGTTAACCCTAAACACCCGAGCCTTTTCCACCAAAAACATCAGCAGTCGCCGTCATCGTCAACCCTAGTTCGGGAGGGTTCTGGAGCTCTCCCCGGCACCCTACCGGGAGGGGGAATCATCACCGGAGGGCTCTACACCACCATGCCCGCCTCCGGAATGATGCGTGAGTAGTTCGTCCTTGAACTACGGGTCCATAGAAGTAGCTACATGGTTGTTCTCTCCTCTTTATGCCTCATGTTTAGATCTTGTGAGCTTCCTAACATGATCAAGATCATCTGATTGTAATGCTACATACTATGTTTGCTCGAACCCGATGAATATTGAATGTTGTGTCCAATGATTATCAATCTATCATGTTCATTTCATGTGTATGTTATTTATGATCTTGCATGCTCTCCGTTGCTAGTAGATTCTCTGGCCAAGTAGATGCTTGTAACTCCAAGAGGGAGTATTTATGCTCGGTAGTGGGTTCATGCCTCCCTTTTACTCATGCTTGAGTGATAGAAACGTAACGGGTGGGGCATGTGTTGTTGCCATTAGGGAGAAAACAACGATGTTTACATTGTTTACATTACACACTTTGCTTAATGCGGTTATCTGTTGCTTGCAACTTAATACCCAAGGTTTGCTCGGATGACATTCTGAGGGTGGATTACTAGTCATAGATGCAGTTGGATAACGTTCTATGAATCTTGTTGTAATGCCCGCATGAATCACATAATAATCATCATGTTATGCATATGCACTATGGTGCAGTCTTTATATCTGTCAATTGCCCAGCTGTAATTTGTTTACCCATCATGTTATCTATCTGTTTTGGAGAGACACCTCTAACTGTGGACCCCGGTCCATTTCCTTTATACTGATAATACAACCACTGCAATCACTGTTTTCATACCGTTACTACTGTTTTCCTACTGCCATCACTGTTCTCTTTTCATCTACTGCAAACAAGTACTGTTTTCCACACCGTACGTTTAACCTCTTTGTTTTCAGCAAAACCGGTAAGATTGACAACCTCACTGCTTCGTTGGGGCAAAGTGATTTGATTGTGTTCTGTATGTTCCACATTGCTTCTGAAACGGTAGTGCGTCCTGCCAACATCAGTTGCATAAACCTTCGGAAGTGATTTCTTTCTCCTACTGGTCGATTCAACCTTGGTTTCATTCTGAGGGAAACTTGTTGTTGTGCTCTTCATACCTTCCTCTTGGGATATCCCAACGAGTGCAAACCCTACACCATCAGTGGCGCAGCCAAGGGGGGACGCGCCACCACATGTTTGTGGGCCCATGGTGGCCCCCACTGGCTCCCCTCCTGGCTAGCTCCGTCTTCTAGTGAAATAAGAACTCTCGGATGTTTCCCTTCTTCTTCTGATCTTGAGAAATATGGTATCCTGACGGCGATTTTTCCACCAGAAATCTGGTCCCGGCAGGCTATTCTCCAATAATTGTAAAACAAGCAAAATAGATGAAATAACATAAGTATCATCTCTACATATGAAATATATCGATGAATAACAGTAAATTACGATATAACATAGTGATGCAAAATGGACGTATCAATGACGAAATGGGTTCCAAATATGACGATGAAGATGAATAGGACATGCCAATCATACACTTTGACAAGTAGAACCCTACAATGACGAGGGTTTTTAGAAGTGTGGAGGACTGCAGGTATGCAGTTGCTACTTTCGCAATAAAAGTTGGATTTGAGTATATCACTAAAAAGAGTGACCAAGAAAGACCGAGGGTGCATTGCAGGAAAAGTAAAGTGCGTAATTGGAGATTACATGCATCTCCAATGAGGGGTGGATATCCATTTCAGGTTGTAATTTTTATTGCAATATGTTCTCGTATTTATATCCTTTCAGTAAATATGTGATGTAATTTACTAACATTCAAAATGCAGATCAAGGTGAACACCCAGATACACAACTGTCATAACACAGCTTTAAGTGAGAAAATTAGACCTGCTTCAACCAAGTGGATTGTTGCAACTGTACTTGATTGGATGAGGGAGGATCAAACAATTGGAGCATCTGAACCGAGGAAGAAGCTGCAGGACAAGTTAAATGCGCTCATTCTATACCACAGAGTATTCGATGGGAAGGAGATGGCTTTGGACCTGATTCAAGACAAGTGGAATGACAATTTCCACTTGTTGTATACTTTCAACGCAAAAGTTGAGAAGGCATCACCTGGGAGTGTTTTTTACATCGAGTATGAGTAAGTAAGAGGAAAAATAAAAGTTTCAAGAGGGAAGATATATAAGATGGAAGATAAGAGATGCTTCCGCAGATGTTTTGTCTCTGAAGGCATGCTGGAAGGGGTTTCTGGAGGGCTGCAGGCCATAGTTGGCAATAGACTCGGGCCCTGTTTGTTTGGATTTGTGCTTCTACTTCTGTTTTAGGGTCCAAAAGCTAAATAAACAACCAACTATGTAACATCGCGAGAGGCATCGAGTGAAAGCAGCCAAGGAGCTGCTTCCCGAGCGGTGGGCTGCTTCCCGAGTTGCATGGGACGAATTTGCCCACAACACTTTGACATTATCACAGAATCCTGCCACACGGATAAATGCGCACGGGGCTCGATTGCCTTTTCTTCACCCGATCCGACGCCGCCACCTCCGGCACGCGAGCCTGGCGCCGCTCGTCCAGCACCGCCCCGCCGCCTCGTCCTTCCCTCTCTCCGGCCGGCTGTCATCCCGCATCGTGCTCGTCGTCCTCGAGCTCCTCCGTGGCTCTGTCTCCGGACTTCGGGCAGCGTCGCCTTGGCCGCCGTCCGCCTCCCACATCGCCACCTCGCCCTGCTCGGCTGCTCCTTCCATGGCTGTCGTCGACGGAAGCCGACACCACAGCGCCGCCCGTCCCCGAGCGCTCCTTCGCCGTCCACCATTTCTGCGAGCTCGAGCCGCCCACGTACGCCTCCATCTCGATGAATTCGTCCCCACGCCGGACACACTCCTCTGCAGGTCGCCGTCCTCCCAGTATCTGCACGCGGCCAGCAGTACCACAGGCCCTGCGTCCATTTCCCAGCCTGCCTACGGCATCGAATCGAGCATTTCCACCACGGCCGTTCCCAATTGCATCGAGCTCATGCATCCACAAACAGGCCACCTACGACCATATCCTCTCCCCTCCAATCCCAAACAAGCACGTGCCACTCTATTTTGCTAGCTTGCGTATTTGTACGTGAAGTATACAGGAGCAACAATTTAGAAAAAAAGGTACACGGGAGCAACGTGCTAGCTAAAGTGATCCATGGGCTTGAGCTCTAGGAGTGGTAGCTAGTTGAATATGTGTACCTGAATGTTTGTAGGATGGAAATACTGGCCACCAATTTTCATCGAACCCCCGACTCCCTCAAACATACCTCGATAAGTGCCCTCGACATCAGCCGCACTCCTCGACGCCTCTCAGGGGTGAGGCACGACAACGATAACTAAGCATCCGACAAGTTCTTCTCCCGATTGCGAGCCATGGAGAACGCCGAACCGAGCATTGTGGCAGCAAAGGAGCGCCCGACCCCATATCAGAAGTGTCACCTGAAGGACGTCGCGAATCAATCCGGGACATCCCTTACCGCCGGATATTTAGGTGTCCGTCAAGTCTTGAAATATAATTTCCGCGAAAATGTCAACTTAAATGCTAAAGCTAAAAGCCAAAAGCCAAAAATCCAACGAATAACTCATAATTATTTTGGTAATTACATGTTTACAATTATTTTAGCAAAAAGTCAAAAAGGCTTAAAATTAGTTAATTCATTTCAAATCAGTATTTATATAACTTATTCTCTCATGAGGGATATTACAGACATTTCAGTCTTCAAACCAACAGCAGCAACCATTAACGGCACTCCTACCAAACATCAAATCTCTGCCTCCAACAGCAGCTTTCCACAGCTGCTTTCTAACAGCTCACCAGCTACAACTGCTTCTCAACAGCAGCAGTCCAAACAAACAGACCCTCAACTTCGTTGACAGGGAAGTTGAGAGGACAACTTGGTACAGCTTGTGTTGTAGATGCACATAATTGGTTGTTTCCCGCACCTTATGCTATTATTGAGGGTGAATCTAATGAATGCTGGACATGATTCATGCAAAGTCTTCATAGAGTGATAGGTCAAATCAGGGCATGGTGATACTCACTGATGCGCAATGGGCTAGAAAATGATGTTGATGTGGTCTTTCCTAGGGTTGAGCACAAAGAATACATGAGGGACCTCTCCAATAATTTTACGGGAATATTCAAAGGAAAAATCTTTGAACATAACTTGTGGTCAGCTGCACACACATACACCCAGGACATGCATGATTTTTTGTTGAATCAGTTGTATGCATAACCAAAGGTTAAAGATTATCTTCAGAAACATCACACCAAATTACAATGGTCTAAAAGCAAGTTTGGTGAGTTAAGCAAATTGGATTATGTATGTAACAATTTGCGAGATAGTTTCAATTCAAAGACTAGCGGCCTTGGAGCACTAACATTGGTTCTTTTGTTAGAAGCATTAACACGTACAATAATGGTGAAGATTGATTTAAGACATAGAATTTATGCAAGAAAGTTTGTAGGGCACAAAATAGTGCCAAAGGTGGGTTTCTTACTGAAACAAAGGATCGGGGCAATGAGAGATATACATATGAGGATGGTTAGGAGTTCTAATACCTTGTCTGAGGTTTATGAAACTGACAAGGATGTAATTGGAAGGTGGTATCCTGTAGACATTGCAAACAAGAGTTGTGCATGCAGAAAGTGGCAGGTTACTAGTCTGCCTTGTCACCATGCTCTTTTCTTTATCTTAGCTCTGAGGGGTTAAGGTGCATATGTTCAAGAGTTTGTTGACGACTATTTTCTGTTGCCAAGTTCTCTGCAACATATGTGGAAAATATACAAGCAATGGGAGATCCAAATGTTTGGGAGACAGTCAGTCCAGGGCTCAAACTTGAACCAACAATTTTAAGGAGGCCACGTGGAAGGCCTAGGAATCTTAATGTTTCGGCCTCCCATTCCCATGATAAAGGTTCTAGGTTAGGAGTACGGAATAACAAATGCAAACAGTGCGGTGGATTTGGACATGTCAAGAGGTTATGCGAGAATTGTCTTGTATATGAAGTGCGGGACATGCATCATATGCACGATGATGAAGTCCATGATCATCACTTGCATGAAATGCAGCATATGTACCACGATGATCAAGCCCATGGTTATGTAGTGCAGGAAATTCAGGATTTTCCGAACTCCAAAAATTACGGACATCACCTGAACCCTCCTTGTCAGAGAAAGTGAATACAAAGAAGTGGAGGCAGAAAAAAAAATGTCTTCCAATTTCACCTCTTTATTTGTTAACAGATGAAGTATAAGTATGATCGTGTGCTATTTTTGACAATTTTTCTTTTCTACCAACTGACATTTTATATATATGTTCTGCGATACAAGTTTGAGACATGGATTGCGAAAGAAGAAGACCGCTGGAAAGAAGAAAAAGAAGCCATCATGGGGATTGTTCTGAATTTTATGTTGAACTAAAGTACCGATTGAACTCTGAAAATATAATTTCAGTACGTACGCCATAGGGAAATCATTGTTTCAATTTATTTTAATTTATTTAGATTTAGTTTTTAACTTCGACAGTCTCGACCGGATCCCTCCCGATAATCCGACCGCCCAGAAGAACTTTGTGAAAAACTTGTGAGGACTGCCGTTTTGAAATATTGGGTTGTGTAATTTAGATTCTGATTATATATTCATATTGTTACACCA